>OX336389.2:123973571-126533640 GCA_946902985.2 Meconema thalassinum
AGCGTAAAAATCGAGCAAGTCACTGGGAAGAGGGTGGGTGAGGGGGGGGGGGGGATGGTAAGGCCCCTACTCTCCCGCTCCCGTCGAGGGCTCTTAGGGCCAGTCCGATACTGATAGAGTGTACGTAAGTATAGGTAAGTATGAGCAAACAAAATATTGTTTAGTGACCACAAAGAAAGTAGGAAAGTAATGAAAAATTTCACATTTCGAAAAAAAATGACATGACATTTTGGTAAAAGTATGCGCAAATAATTCGGTGTTTATTGTTAACATTTAAATTGCATTATGGTATATTACCCCCCCCCCCCTCCATTTTGAGGACAGATATCATGACCGCCCCCTCCAAGATCAGTGTCTGGATCCGCCCCTGCAAAGAAGCATATGAGACTCAATTTCGGGGGATGAAACAGTCCATTTCGTAAAGTTGTTGTTAAGCGCTTCTTATAACATGCAGGGTAACATATAACAAAATAACATGCAGGAAAAAGTGAATTCCAGGATTAAAACATATGAATTTAATAACAGATCAACAAATTTACACTATTTACAACAAAAAAACAAGATCTCCCAAATGACACCCACTTGAATTAAATAAAAATGCCAAACTAGGCCTGATCTCAGGAGAGATCGTAAACATCTGGACCAAATGTCCCAAAATACTGCAATGACATGTGCGTGTGCGGCTTTTTCTACATGCGTTACGATGTGTACAAATTAATGCGAGATTCGTTACCATCCAGTAAACCTTCAGGGGACGAATCTGCGTTGTCTTAGAGCTAGACAGACACGAGGAACCAACTAAACACTAATTAAACTTATCCGACACTTCCTACACTAAATAAGACAAAATATAATTTCCGCTTGAAATTGGAATCAAAGAACTGCCGTAGCAAACAACACTAACGCCTGAAATTAGGACTTTTCAAATCAACACAAGTAAATCAACACGTGACCAATCAAGAAAAATACATATATGGCCGCTTGCCATTTTCACAAGAAAATACAAAATACGCCCAACGGTGTCACAACAGACAAATCTAACAATGAAATGAGTCATAGAAACCACTAGGCTCAAAGCCAACATTTACATCATAAAACAAACATTTCATTTCATACGATATGCGGTAATTCGTAACGGACATGGCGAACTCCCAATTTAATTATGATCCAATGACCATTAAAAGAACAGGTTTGCTACAGATAGCTTACAGGGGTCAGTCGGTCAGCTGGACTGCCTAAACGATGAATCACCAGACATAGACGGGCGCAAAGTGGAATCTGCCCATCTGTCAACCCACGTGTCAATTACCTCGACCTGCCGTAGCAATGGCTCGAGTTTCGAAGAATCGTGCTCCAATAGCACATAATATACGTGTGTGTGTCAAAATAAAATATCTTAGCATTTCCCACGGAAATCCAAGAATCAGCATAGGACAAGGTACAGTAGCCTCTAAGAGCGCTCTGCCCTTCCAAACGAAATACAACCACAATATTTGAGGGCGGTAGGCACATTCTACCCCTCATCACGAAGAATCAATACACACACCTTGACACAATACACACACCAGAATCACACGTATGGGTTTGACAGAAACCTGAAATAAAGGACATAAAATATTTTTCCACCGGCTTGCGCTCCCAATCTAGTCCGTGACTAAAGAACCTGAAAAGGACTCTAAAAAAACTCAAAAAGCTATAGAACTAAGGTGTTCTACAGTGACATCTTAACTTGTTGCGCTCGGCAACCCTAGTATGAATAAAAACCTGTTCATAAAACATCTAACAACTTTTACCCCCTTCTCCTATTAAAAATGAATTTGAATAAGAGCACCATTTATCGATCATGACGAATTTCGCATTCGCATGAACAAAATCAAAATACACACGCCGTGCATACTAATAATGACTCATAAGAAAAATATACAATCAAGCAAAAATTTTGGCCACGTCCCAACGTACATTTAAATATAAGAGTGTCGGCGCACAAAAATCTAAATACACTAGAAAAACAATGAATAAAATATTTACAACGTTCCCGCGTCTAATCTAGCTACATATTGAATAAATCAATGGTTTGTACATCACCGTGCAAGGCATTTCCCCACGGGAAATTTACTCGTTTATCGTCGACGTTCTGGTAGGGGCGTAGCACATCTTTCCACCAATCGACCTTCCTGTAGACATCTTGGCGTGGCTTCTTGGAAAGAAATGTTCAAAGTTATTATTCTACCTAGCTAGAATCGCTATGAGCTACTGACTTTCACTCAAAAAAACTGTCCTGGGCGATTACTCAACGTTGAACTGGCCCTATCTAAGCATTTGCTTACTTCACACGCACATATACATCACACAAAATATAACAAAAAATTTACAGAAAATATTACAATCTTTGTCCACCACGCAACTGGCTTTTAACAAGTCTCAAATTACGTCTTCCGCGTAGCGCTTATCTCAACTAGAGATCTCCCTTCGCTAAGCATGCACTCTGCTCCCCAGAGCACAATAAAATGTTCGTTCAAACAGACGTGAAGTATGCTCACTAGAGCCTGATAAAATCGTGTCTCAAACTGGCGTGAACGATGCTCCTCGGAGCCCGATAAAGTTGTGTCTCAAACTACTCATCACCGATCAATTTATTAGAAACTGACAGAAAGGAGTGGAGTGGGGGCAATCTGTGAAAATAATCTGTAGTTTTCAACTCACAGACAGGGGAATAGTATCAATCTTCTTCTTTTCATCCAAACGTCTCAATGGACTCATGCGGAATCCTATCGCATCGGCGGTTCTTCATACACGTGTTTTAGCGCCTTTCTTTATGGTACGCAAATCTCCGCGTGGTTTAGGCGTCCTCTCTCCTGATTCGCTGATTCAATCGTGTATCGGTTGGAACTTCATCTCTGGCACGCCCATAATGCGCCGACTTGGATGCGCGTTCACCCTGAATTTGTCCTTGAACTCGGCTTAACCGGTCATCGTCAGGAATAACTACCACGCTACTTCTGTTGCAATCGTTGCGACACACTACCTGTCTTCCCTTTGTCAATCTCCAACATGCTCTGCCTGGATATCAGTAATAATAATAATAATAATAATAATAAAAATCATGAAGACTTATTGATCGGCAAATCAATAAGGGTTCATTTATCCTCAGCAAGGTTTTGAAATTCGAAGCAAGTGATTGATTTGGATTTTAAAAACAATATCCACGGTAGTATAGATAACATCACTTAAGTACCTCACTCGTCTGCCTGAGTGTGCATTCCACTGTCCCAATTAGTGTGCGCGCTTCTCGCTGCAATGTGCCCCTCTGAGATGTCATGCACACTTCTCGCTAGACCTTCCCCCTCTTACTCACACTTTTACAACTTCGGCCAGACCTGCCGTCTTGTTTACAAACAAAGCTCGCTCTCCCAGGTATCACGTAGCCACGTACATTTTAGTGTGGGCTCTCAAATTAATTTTGCAATATGATTCTACATCCCTTGTCCTTATTACTCATCAAATGGTTCCCTTCCTCTTCTGCTCCCATCTTCTTCTTCCGCTACCGTCCTCTTCTTCTGCTACCGTCTTCTTTACCATATTTCCAGACACTTGCCTGAAACTTCGTCCCACGAATTTCTTCTGCAATTTTTCCGCGTCTCCTCCTGTCTTGTCACCTTTTCTGCATCCTGGTTACTCTGATTGTCGGGATTTCTTCTGTTTTTCATGGCTCGTCCCCACTTCTCTTTCTCTGTTTCCTCTTCTGTATTTAATTCGTTCAGATATTTTTGCGACTCAGCGTAACGTTCGTTCTATTCATCACGGTAATCTCTCTGGTTTTCTTGCCGATAATTCCTCTGATTATTCCATCTGCCGTCCCTGTTCCTTTGATATGGTCTATCCTGCCTTTGGTTGCCTCTCCAGTTAGTGTTTTCTCGCTGGTACGACCTCTGATTTTGATTGTTGTTCTGATTGTTGTAATTATCACGGCGATTTTGGAAGTTCCTATTGTTATTATTATTGTATTGGTTTCGACCGTCGACTTCCTGCTGCTTGGGCGTAAATTGTGTGCTAGTGGACTGTGTGTTCGTCTGATTGTTCTGACTTTGACCGTTTTGATGCCCCTGAACTATTTCTGCAGTGTTCACGCATTCCATATTCCGTCTCCCGGTCTGCGGACTAACCATACTCGTTTCGTCCAAGTGGCGGAGTATCTCCTCGGCCTGAACTGCGGTTTTGATATTTCCTGCCACTAAAAATTGCTGTATGTTCATCGGAAGCTGCTTGACGATAGTTAATACCATGTTTTCCTCGGAAGGCGTCTCGTCAAAATCCCGTAATTTCACTAGCTGTTGACAAAAAACTCAGAAAACCTTGTAGGGTGTGTGCTATGGTATTTTCTGGTATATAAATCCATCCTCAACCCCTGCTGCAATGAAGGACTCCAAAACTTCCTCAAGAATGCTTCTTTAAACTGGGCCATGTCATTAAACGTATACTTGAAGCTTTGAAACCAGATTAAACTTGGGCCCTCTAAAAATGTCTCCACCAGACGAAGCTGGTTTGCGGGACTGACGTCTTGGTCATTAAAATAATCATCCAGCTGGCGCAAAAATGCTTTTGGAGTAGATCCTGAATTTGTCTGGTTTAAAATCATTTCCCCTAATTACTTGTATGACTTGGGCAGGTGCCACACCAGGCTGTGGAGTTGACGTCTCCCCTCTGTAATTTTGGAATGTGTCGCAAGTTATCTTTGGACTCTGACCTCGGCTCGTATCCTCAGCTAGATTCGACCCCTCCGGACTTCCAATACTTCCGTGTTTCCCTACTGCATTTTCTGAAGAGAATAAAGTGGCATTCTCTAAAGATCTTATCTCATTTTTAACGATGAGGTCTGCGTGTTCTTGGAGCTTGGACTTGATACTTTCCTCCAGAGCCTGTATTCTAGAGTTAATTTCGCCTAGCCTCTTTAATATAGTCAGCCTATCCCCTTTAGTCTCATTCACCTGCTGTTCCCAATCTTTCCGGATCCTACTCTTCAAATTGTTAATTTTTTCTTCGTTGTTTTCCTGATTCTTCTAAATCTAAATACACTAGAAAAACAATGAATAAAATATTTACAACGTTTCCGCGTCTAATCTAGCTACATATTGCATACATTAATGATTTGTACATCACCGTGCAGCTTGTAGAAAATCAACCTCCATCCCAAGGCATTTCCCCACGGGAAATTTACTCGTTCATCGTCGACGTTATGGTGAGGCGTAGCATATCATTCCACCAATCGACCCTCCTGTAAACATCTTGGCGTGGCTTCTTGGAAAGAAATGTTCATAGTTATTATTCTACCTAGCTAGAATCGCTATGAGCTACTGACTTTCACTCAAAAAAACTGTCCTGGGCGATTACTCAACGTTGAACTGGCCCTATCTAAGCATTTGCTTACTTCACACGCACACATACATCACACAAAATATAACACAAATGTACAGAAAATATTACAATCTTTGTCCACCACGCAACTGGCTTTTAACAAGTCTCAAATTACGTCTACCACGTAGCGCTTATCTCAACTAGAGATCTCCCTTCGCTAAGCATGCACTCTGCTCCCCAGAGCACAATAAAATGTTCGTTCAAACAGACGTGAAGTATGCTCACTAGAGCCTGATAAAATCGTGTCTCAAACTGGCGTGAACGATGCTCCTCGGAGCCCGATAAAGTTGTGTCTCAAACTACTCATCAGCGATCAATTTATTAGAAACTGACAGAAAGGAGTGGAGTGGGGGCAATCTGTGAAAATAATCTGTAGTTTTCAACTCACAGACTTGGGACTAGTATCAATCTTCTTCTTTTCATCCAAACGTCTCAATGGACTCATGCGGAATCCTATCGCATCGGCGGTTCTTCATACACGTGTTTTAGCGCCTTTCTTTATGGTACGCAAATCTCCGCGTGGTTTAGGCGTCCTCTCTCCTGATTCGCTGATTCAATCGTGTATCGGTTGGAACTTCATCTCTGGCACGCCCATAATGACGCCGACTTGGATGCGCATTTACCCTGAATTTGTCCTTGAACTCGGCTTAACCGGTCATCGTCAGGAATAACTACCACGCTACTTCTGTTGCAATCGTTGCGACACACTACCTGTCTTCCCTTTGTCAATCTCCAACATGCTCTGCCTGGATATCAGTAATAATAATAATAATAATAATAATAATAAAAATCATGAAGACTTATTGATCGGCAAATCAATAAGGGTTCAACATAAATATGTAAATTAAATAAGTAAATAAATAAGTAAATTAATGAGTAAATTAATAAGCAAATAAATAAGTAAATAAATAAAGTAAATGCATATGTAAATTAAGTAAGTAAATTAAATAAGTAAATAAATAAGTAAATAAATAAGTAAATTCAGCAATTCTTCTAGGTTTTTGCCGTGTCTTGTGTGGGGTTTCGCCTAGGACACCAAGTTGGCTCATCGGCGGGCTCTTGGTGTCCCCGCCCGGACCCCCACAGGAGTGACGAACTGCGCGCCACCTCCCTTTATATTAGGTGCAACTGCACCAATTGACTGCGAGAACTAACAGCTCAAGCAGCCATAA
Organism: Meconema thalassinum; assembly: GCA_946902985.2. Taxonomy (NCBI): domain Eukaryota; kingdom Metazoa; phylum Arthropoda; class Insecta; order Orthoptera; family Tettigoniidae; genus Meconema; species Meconema thalassinum. Next base: position 123,980,156 of record OX336389.2, read on the forward strand.
CCTCCCTATGAAGGCTTCCAAAAAGATGGTATATTGGCTTTCACGGCCGATGAATTAAAACTCAGCAATTCTTCTTGGTTTGTGCCGTGTCTTGTGTGGGGTTTCGCCTAGGACACCAAGTTGGCTCATCGGCGGGCTCTTGGTGTCCCCGCCCGGACCCCCACAGGAGTGACGAACTGCGCGCCACCTCCCTTTATATTAGGTGCAACTGCACCACTTGACTGCGAGAACTAACAGCTCAAGCAGCCATAACCTCCCTATGAAGGCTTCCAAAAAGATGGTATATTGGCTTTCACGGCCGATGAATTAAAACTCAGCAATTCTTCTAGGTTTGTGCCGTGTCTTGTGTGGGGTTTCGCCTAGGACACCAAGTTGGCTCATCGGCGGGCTCTTGGTGTCCCCGCCCGGACCCCCACAGGTGTGACGAACTGCGCGCCACCTCCCTTTATATTAGGTGCAACTGCACCACTTGACTGCGAGAACTAACAGCTCAAGCAGCCATAACCTCCCTATGAAGGCTTCCAAAAAGATGGTATATTGGCTTTCACGGCCGATGAATTAAAACTCAGCAATTCTTCTAGGTTTGTGCCGTGTCTTGTGTGGGGTTTCGCCTAGGACACCAAGTTGGCTCATCGGCGGGCTCTTGGTGTCCCCGCCCGGACCCCCACAGGAGTGACGAACTGCGCGCCACCTCCCTTTATATTAGGTGCAACTGCACCACTTGACTGCGAGAACTAACAGCTCAAGCAGCCATAACCTCCCTATGAAGGCTTCCAAAAAGATGGTATATTGGCTTTCACGGCCGATGAATTAAAACTCAGCAATTCTTCTAGGTTTGTGCCGTGTCTTGTGTGGGGTTTCGCCTAGGACACCAAGTTGGCTCATCGGCGGGCTCTTGGTGTCCCCGCCCGGACCCCCACAGGAGTGACGAACTGCGCGCCACCTCCCTTTATATTAGGTGCAACTGCACCACTTGACTGCGAGAACTAACAGCTCAAGCAGCCATAACCTCCCTATGAAGGCTTCCAAAAAGATGGTATATTGGCTTTCACGGCCGATGAATTAAAACTCAGCAATTCTTCTAGGTTTGTGCCGTGTCTTGTGTGGGGTTTCGCCTAGGACACCAAGTTGGCTCATCGGCGGGCTCTTAGTGTCCCCGCCCGGACCCCCACAGGAGTGACGAACTGCGCGCCACCTCCCTTTATATTAGGTGCAACTGCACCACTTGACTGCGAGAACTAACGGCTCAAGCAGCCATAACCTCCCTATGAAGGCTTCCAAAAAGATGTTATATTGGTATTCACGGCCGATGAATTAAAACTCAGCAATTCTTCTGGGTTTGTGCCGTGTCTTGTGTGGGGTTTCGCCTAGGACACCAAGTTGGCTCATCGGCGGGCTCTTGGTGTCCCCGCCCGGACCCCCACAGGAGTGACGAACTGCGCGCCACCTCCCTTTATATTAGGTGCAACTGCACCACTTGACTGCGAGAACTAACAGCTCAAGCAGCCATAACCTCCCTATGAAGGCTTCCAAAAAGATGGTATATTGGCTTTCACGGCCGATGAATTAAAACTCAGCAATTCTTCTAGGTTTGTGCCGTGTCTTGTGTGGGGTTTCGCCTAGGACACCAAGTTGGCTCATCGGCGGGCTCTTGGTGTCCCCGCCCGGACCCCCACAGGAGTGTCGAACTGCGCGCCACCTCCCTTTATATTAGGTGCAACTGCACCACTTGACTGCGAGAACTAACAGCTCAAGCAGCCATAACCTCCCTATGAAGGCTTCCAAAAAGATGGTATATTGGCTTTCACGGCCGATGAATTAAAACTCAGCAATTCTTCTAGGTTTGTGCCGTGTCTTGTGTGGGGTTTCGCCTAGGACACCAAGTTGGCTCATCGGCGGGCTCTTGGTGTCCCCGCCCGGACGGCACAAACCTAGAAGAATTGCTGAGTTTTAATTCATCGGCCGTGAAAGCCAATATGCCATCTTTTTGGAAGCCTTCATAGGGAGGTTATGGCTGCTTGAGCTGTTAGTTCTCGCAGTCAAGTGGTGCAGTTGCACCTAATATAAAGGGAGGTGGCGCGCAGTTCGTCACTCCTGTGGGGGTGCGGGCGGGGACACCAAGAGCCCGCCGATGAGCCAACTTGGTGTCCTAGGCGAAACCCCACACAAGACACGGCACAACCCTAGAAGAATTGCTGAGTTTTAATTCATCGGCCGTGAAAGCCAATATACCATCTTTTTGGAAGCCTTCATAGGGAGGTTATGGCTGCTTGAGCTGTTAGTTCTCGCAGTCAAGTGGTGCAGTTGCACCTAATATAAAGGGAGGTGGCGCGCAGTTCGTCACTCCTGTGGGGGTCCGGGCGGGGACACCAAGAGCCCGCCGATGAGCCAACTTGGTGTCCTAGGCGAAACCCCACACAAGACACGGCACAAACCTAGAAGAATTGCTGAGTTTTAATTCATCGGCTGTGAAAGCCAATATACCATCTTTTTGGAAGCCTTCATAGGGAGGTTATGGCTGCTTGAGCTGTTAGTTCTCGCAGTCAAGTGGTGCAGTTGCACCTAATATAAAGGGAGGTGGCGCGCAGTTCGTCACTCCTGTGGGGGTCCGGGCGGGGACACCAAGAGCCCGCCGATGAGCCAACTTGGTGTCCTAGGCGAAACCCCACACAAGACACGGCACAAACCTAGAAGAATTGCTGAGTTTTAATTCATCGGCCGTGAAAGCCAATATACCATCTTTTTGGATGCCTTCATAGGGAGGTTATGGCTGCTTGAGCTGTTAGTTCTCGCAGTCAAGTGGTGCAGTTGCACCTAATATAAAGGGAGGTGGCGCGCAGTTCGTCACTCCTGTGGGGGTCCGGGCGGGGAAACCAAGAGCCCGCCGATGAGCCAACTTGGTGTCCTAGGCGAAACTCCACACAAGACACGGCACAAACCTAGAAGAATTGCTGAGTTTTAATTCATCGGCCGTGAAATCCAATATACCATCTTTTTGGAAGCCTTCATAGGGAGGTTATGGCTGCTTGAGCTGTTAGTTCTCGCAGTCAAGTGGTGCAGTTGCACCTAATATAAAGGGAGGTGGCGCGCAGTTCGTCACTCGTGTGGGGGTCCGGGCGGGGGCACCAAGAGCCCGCCGATGAGCCAACTTGGTGTCCTAGGCGAAACCCCACACAAGACACGGCACAAACCTAGAAGAATTGCTGAGTTTTAATTCATCGGCCGTGAAAGCCAATATACCATCTTTTTGGAAGCCTTCATAGGGAGGTTATGGCTGCTTGAGCTGTTAGTTCTCGCAGTCAAGTGGTGCAGTTGCACCTAATATAAAGGGAGGTGGCGCGCAGTTCGTCACTCCTGTGGGGGTCCGGGCGGGGACACCAAGAGCCCGCCGATGAGCCAACTTGGTGTCCTAGGCGAAACCCCACACAAGACACGGCACAAACCTAGAAGAATTGCTGAGTTTTAATTCATCGGCCGTGAAAGCCAATATACCATCTTTTTGGAAGCCTTCATAGGGAGGTTATGGCTGCTTGAGCTGTTAGTTCTCGCAGTCAAGTGGTGCAGTTGCACCTAATATAAAAGGAGGTGGCGCGCAGTTCGTCACTCCTGTGGGGGTCCGGGCGGGGACACCAAGAGCCCGCCGATGAGCCAACTTGGTGTCCTAGGCGAAACCCCCCACAAGACACGGCACAAACCTAGAAGAATTGCTGAGTTTTAAATCATCGGCCGTGAAAGCCAATATACCATCTTTTTGGAAGCCTTCATAGGGAGGTTATGGCTGCTTGAGCTGTTAGTTCTCGCAGTCAAGTGGTGCAGTTGCACCTAATATAAAGGGAGGTGGCGCGCAGTTCGTCACTCCTGTGGGGGTCCGGGCGGGGACACCAAGAGCCCGCCGATGAGCCAACTTGGTGTCCTAGGCGAAACCCCACACAAGACACGGCACAAACCTAGAAGAATTGCTGAGTTTTAATTCATCGGCCGTGAAATCCAATATACCATCTTTTTGGAAGCCTTCATAGGGAGGTTATGGCTGCTTGAGCTGTTAGTTCTCGCAGTCAAGTGGTGCAGTTGCACCTAATATAAAGGGAGGTGGCGCGCAGTTCGTCACTCGTGTGGGGGTCCGGGCGGGGGCACCAAGAGCCCGCCGATGAGCCAACTTGGTGTCCTAGGCGAAACCCCACACAAGAAACGGCACAAACCTAGAAGAATTGCTGATTTTTTAATCATCGGCCGTGAAAGCCAATATACCATCTTTTTGGAAGCCTTCATAGGGAGGTTATGGCTGCTTGAGCTGTTAGTTCTCGCAGTCAAGTGGTGCAGTTGCACCTAATATAAAGGGAGGTGGCGCGCAGTTCGTCACTCCTGTGGGGGTCCGGGCGGGGAAACCAAGAGCCCGCCGATGAGCCAACTTGGTGTCCTAGGCGAAACTCCACACAAGACACGGCACAAACCTAGAAGAATTGCTGAGTTTTAATTCATCGGCCGTGAAATCCAATATACCATCTTTTTGGAAGCCTTCATAGGGAGGTTATGGCTGCTTGAGCTGTTAGTTCTCGCAGTCAAGTGGTGCAGTTGCACCTAATATAAAGGGAGGTGGCGCGCAGTTCGTCACTCGTGTGGGGGTCCGGGCGGGGGCACCAAGAGCCCGCCGATGAGCCAACTTGGTGTCCTAGGCGAAACCCCACACAAGACACGGCACAAACCTAGAAGAATTGCTGAGTTTTAATTCATCGGCCGTGAAAGCCAATATACCATCTTTTTGGAAGCCTTCATAGGGAGGTTATGGCTGCTTGAGCTGTTAGTTCTCGCAGTCAAGTGGTGCAGTTGCACCTAATATAAAGGGAGGTGGCGCGCAGGTCGTCACTCCTGAGGGGGTCCGGGCGGGGACACCAAGAGCCCGCCGATGAGCCAACTTGGTGTCCTAGGCGAAACCCCACACAAGACACGGCACAAACCTAGAAGAATTGCTGAGTTTTAATTCATCGGCCGTGAAAGCCAATATACCATCTTTTTGGAAGCCTTCATAGGGAGGTTATGGCTGCTTGGGCTGTTAGTTCTCGCAGTCAAGTGGTGCAGTTGCACCTAATATAAAAGGAGGTGGCGCGCAGTTCGTCACTCCTGTGGGGGTCCGGGCGGGGACACCAAGAGCCCGCCGATGAGCCAACTTGGTGTCCTAGGCGAAACCCCCCACAAGACACGGCACAAACCTAGAAGAATTGCTGAGTTTTAAATCATCGGCCGTGAAAGCCAATATACCATCTTTTTGGAAGCCTTCATAGGGAGGTTATGGCTGCTTGAGCTGTTAGTTCTCGCAGTCAAGTGGTGCAGTTGCACCTAATATAAAGGGAGGTGGCGCGCAGTTCGTCACTCCTGTGGGGGTCCGGGCGGGGACACCAAGAGCCCGCCGATGAGCCAACTTGGTGTCCTAGGCGAAACCCCACACAAGACACGGCACAAACCTAGAAGAATTGCTGAGTTTTAATTCATCGGCCGTGAAAGCCAATATACCATCTTTTTGGAAGCCTTCATAGGGAGGTTATGGCTGCTTGAGCTGTTAGTTCTCGCAGTCAAGTGGTGCAGTTGCACCTAATATAAAGGGAGGTGGCGCGCAGTTCGTCACTCCTGTGGGGGTCCGGGCGGGGACACCAAGAGCCCGCCGATGAGCCAACTTGGTGTCCTAGGCGAAACCCCACACAAGACACGGCACAAACCTAGAAGAATTGCTGAGTTTTAATTCATCGGCCGTGAAAGCCAATATACCATCTTTTTGGAAGCCTTCATAGGGAGATTATGGCTGCTTGAGCTGTTAGTTCTCGCAGTCAAGTGGTGCAGTTGCACCTAATATAAAGGGAGGTGGCGCGCAGTTCGTCACTACTGTGGGGGTCCGGGCGGGGACACCAAGAGCCCGCCGATGAGCCAACTTTGTGTCCTAGGCGAAACCCCACACAAGACACGGCACAAACCTAGAAGAATTGCTGAGTTTTAATTCATCGGCCGTGAAAGCCATTATACCATCTTTTTGGAAGCCTTCATAGGGAGATTATGGCTGCTTGAGCTGTTAGTTCTCGCAGTCAAGTGGTGCAGTTGCACCTAATATAAAGGGAGGTGGCGCGCAGTTCGTCACTCCTGTGGGGGTCCGGGCGGGGACACCAAGAGCCCGCCGATGAGCCAACTTGGTGTCCTAGGCGAAACCCCACACAAGACACGGCACAAACCTAGAAGAATTGCTGAGTTTTAATTCATCGGCCGTGAATGCCAATATACCATCTTTTCGGAAGCCTTCATAGGGAGGTTATGGCTGCTTGAGCTGTTAGTTCTCGCAGTCAAGTGGTGCAGTCGCACCTAATATAAAGGGAGGTGGCGCGCAGTTCGTCACTCCTGTGGGGGTCCGGGCGGGGACACCAAGAGCCCGCCGATGAGCCAACTTGGTGTCCTAGGCGAAACCCCACACAAGACACGGCACAAACCTAGAAGAATTGCTGAGTTTTAATTCATCGGCCGTGAAAGCCAATATACCATCTTTTTGGAAGCCTTCATAGGGAGGTTATGGCTGCTTGAGCTGTTAGTTCTCGCAGTCAAGTGGTGCAGTTGCACCTAATATAAAGGGAGGTGGCGCGTAGTTCGTCACTCCTGTGGGGGTCCGGGCGGGGACACCAAGAGCCCGCCGATGAGCCAACTTTGTGTCCTAGGCGAAACCCCACACAAGACACGGCACAAACCTAGAAGAATTGCTGAGTTTTAATTCATCGGCCGTGAAAGCCAATATACCATCTTTTTGGAAGCCTTCATAGGGAGGTTATGGCTGCTTGAGCTGTTAGTTCTCGCAGTCAAGTGGTGCAGTTGCACCTAATATAAAGGGAGGTGGCGCGCAGTTCGTCACTCCTGTGGGGGTCCGGGCGGGGACACCAAGAGCCCGCCGATGAGCCAACTTGGTGTCCTAGGCGAAACCCCACACAAGACACGGCACAAACCTAGAAGAATTGCTGAGTTTTAATTCATCGGCCGTGAAAGCCAATATACCATCTTTTTGGAAGCCTTCATAGGGAGGTTATGGCTGCTTGAGCTGTTAGTTCTCGCAGTCAAGTGGTGCAGTTGCACCTAATATAAAGGGAGGTGGCGCGCAGTTCGTCACTCCTGTGGGGGTCCGGGCGGGGACACCAAGAGCCCGCCGATGAGCCAACTTGGTGTCCTAGGCGAAACCCCACACAAGACACGGCACAAACCTAGAAGAATTGCTGAGTTTTAATTCATCGGCCGTGAAAGCCAATATACCATCTTTTTGGAAGCCTTCATAGGGAGGTTATGGCTGCTTGAGCTGTTAGTTCTCGCAGTCAAGTGGTGCAGTTGCACCTAATATAAAGGGAGGTGGCGCGCAGTTCGTCACTCCTGTGGGGGTCCGGGCGGGGACACCAAGAGCCCGCCGATGAGCCAACTTGGTGTCCTAGGCAAAACCCCACACAAGACACGGCACAAACCTAGAAGAATTGCTGAGTTTTAATTCATCGGCCGTGAAAGCCAATATACCATCTTTTTGGAAGCCTTCATAGGGAGGTTATGGCTGCTTGAGCTGTTAGTTCTCGCAGTCAAGTGGTGCAGTTGCACCTAATATAAAGGGAGGTGGCGCGCAGTTCGTCACTCCTGTGGGGGTCCGGGCGGGGACACCAAGAGCCCGCCGATGAGCCAACTTGGTGTCCTAGGCGAAACCCCACACAAGACACGGCACAAATCTAGAAGAATTGCTGAGTTTTAATTCATCGGCCGTGAAAGCCAATATACCATCTTTTTGGAAGCCTTCATAGGGAGGTTATGGCTGCTTGAGCTGTTAGTTCTCGCAGTCAAGTGGTGCAGTTGCATCTGATATAAAGGGAGGTGGCGCGCAGTTCCTCACTCCTGTGGGGGTCCGGGCGGGGACACCAAGAGCCCGCCGATGAGCCAACTTGGTGTCCTAGGCGAAACCCCACATAAGACACGGCACAAACCTAGAAGAATTGCTGAGTTTTAATTCATCGGCCGTGAAAGCCAATATACCATCTTTTTGGAAGCCTTCATAGGGAGGTTATGGCTGCTTGAGCTGTTAGTTCTCGCAGTCAAGTGGTGCAGTTGCATCTGATATAAAGGGAGGTGGCGCGCAGTTCGTCACTCCTGTGGGGGTCCGGGCGGGGACACCAAGAGCCCGCCGATGAGCCAACTTGGTGTCCTAGGCGAAACCCCACACAAGACACGGCACAAACCTAGAAGAATTGCTGAGTTTTAATTCATCGGCCGTGAAAGCCAATATACCATCTTTTTGGAAGCCTTCATAGGGAGGTTATGGCTGCTTGAGCTGTTAGTTCTCGCAGTCAAGTGGTGCAGTTGCACCTAATATAAAGGGAGGTGGCGCGCAGTTCGTCACTCCTGTGGGGGTCCGGGCGAGGACCCCAAGAGCCCGTCGATGAGCCAACTTGGTGTCCTAGGCGAAACCCCACACAAGACACGGCACAAACCTAGAAGAATTACTGAGTTTTAATTCATCGGCCGTGAAAGCCAATATACCATCTTTTTGGAAGCCTTCATAGGGAGGTTATGGCTGCTTGAGCTGTTAGTACTCGCAGTCAAGTGGTGCAGTTGCACCTAATATAAAGGGAGGTGGCGCGCAGTTCGTCACTCCTGTGGGGGTCCGGGCGGGGACACCAAGAGCCCGCCGATGAGCCAACTTGGTGTCCTAGGCGAAACCCCACACAAGACACGGCACAAACCTAGAAGAATTGCTGAGTTTTAATTCATCGGCCCTGAAAGCCAATATACCATCTTTTTGGAAGCCTTCATAGGGAGGTTATGGCTGCTTGAGCTGTTAGTTCTCGCAGTCAAGTGGTGCAGTTGCACCTAATATAAAGGGAGGTGGTGCGCAGTTCGTCACTCCTGTGGGGGTCCGGGCGGGGACACCAAGAGCCCGCCGATGAGCCAACTTGGTGTCCTAGGCGAAACCCCACACAAGACACGGCACAAACCTAGAAGAATTGCTGAGTTTTAATTCATCGGCCGTGAAAGCCACTATACCATCTTTTTGGAAGCCTTCATAGGGAGGTTATGGCTGCTTGAGCTGTTAGTTCTCGCAGTCAAGTGGTGCAGTTGCACCTAATATAAAGGGAGGTGGCGCGCAGTTCGTCACTCCTGTGGGGGTCCGGGCGGGGACACCAAGAGCCCGCTGATGAGCCAACTTGGTGTCCTAGGCGAAACCCCACACAAGACACGGCACAAACCTAGAAGAATTGCTGAGTTTTAATTCATCGGCCGTGAAAGCCAATATACCATCTTTTTGGAAGCCTTCATAGGGAGGTTATGGCTGCTTGAGCTGTTAGTTCTCGCAGTCAAGTGGTGCAGTTGCACCTAATATAAAGGGAGGTGGCGCGCAGTTCGTCACTCCTGTGGGGGTCCGGGCGGGGACACCAAGAGCCCGCCGATGAGCCAACTTGGTGTCCTAGGCGAAACCCCACACAAGACACGGCACAAATCTAGAAGAATTGCTGAGTTTTAATTCATCGGCCGTGAAAGCCAATATACCATCTTTTTGGAAGCCTTCATAGGGAGGTTATGGCTGCTTGAGCTGTTAGTTCTCGCAGTCAAGTGGTGCAGTTGCATCTGATATAAAGGGAGGTGGCGCGCAGTTCGTCACTCCTGTGGGGGTCCGGGCGGGGACACCAAGAGCCCGCCGATGAGCCAACTTGGTGTCCTAGGCGAAACCCCACACAAGACACGGCACAAACCTAGAAGAATTGCTGAGTTTTAATTCATCGGCCGTGAAAGCCAATATACCATCTTTTTGGAAGCCTTCATAGGGAGGTTATGGCTGCTTGAGCTGTTAGTTCTCGCAGTCAAGTGGTGCAGTTGCATCTGATATAAAGGGAGGTGGCGCGCAGTTCGTCACTCCTGTGGGGGTCCGGGCGGGGACACCAAGAGCCCGCCGATGAGCCAACTTGGTGTCCTAGGCGAAACCCCACACAAGACACGGCACAAACCTAGAAGAATTGCTGAGTTTTAATTCATCGGCCGTGAAAGCCAATATACCATCTTTTTGGAAGCCTTCATAGGGAGGTTATGGCTGCCTGAGCTGTTAGTTCTCGCAGTCAAGTGGTGCAGTTGCACCTAATATAAAGGGAGGTGGCGCGCAGTTCGTCACTCCTGTGGGGGTCCGGGCGAGGACCCCAAGAGCCCGCCGATGAGCCAACTTGGTGTCCTAGGCGAAACCCCACACAAGACACGGCACAAACCTAGAAGAATTACTGAGTTTTAATTCATCGGCCGTGAAAGCCAATATACCATCTTTTTGGAAGCCTTCATAGGGAGGTTATGGCTGCTTGAGCTGTTAGTTCTCGCAGTCAAGTGGTGCAGTTGCACCTAATATAAAGGGAGGTGGCGCGCAGTTCGTCACTCCTGTGGGGGTCCGGGCGGGGACACCAAGAGCCCGCCGATGAGCCAACTTGGTGTCCTAGGCGAAACCCCACACAAGACACGGCACAAACCTAGAAGAATTGCTGAGTTTTAATTCATCGGCCGTGAAATCCAATATACCATCTTTTTGGAAGCCTTCATAGGGAGGTTATGGCTGCTTGAGCTGTTAGTTCTCGCAGTCAAGTGGTGCAGTTGCACCTAATATAAAGGGAGGTGGCGCGCAGTTCGTCACTCGTGTGGGGGTCCGGGCGGGGGCACCAAGAGCCCGCCGATGAGCCAACTTGGTGTCCTAGGCGAAACCCCACACAAGACACGGCACAAACCTAGAAGAATTGCTGATTTTTTAATCATCGGCCGTGAAAGCCAATATACCATCTTTTTGGAAGCCTTCATAGGGAGGTTATGGCTGCTTGAGCTGTTAGTTCTCGCAGTCAAGTGGTGCAGTTGCACCTAATATAAAGGGAGGTGGCGCGCAGTTCGTCACTCCTGTGGGGGTCCGGGCGGGGAAACCAAGAGCCCGCCGATGAGCCAACTTGGTGTCCTAGGCGAAACTCCACACAAGACACGGCACAAACCTAGAAGAATTGCTGAGTTTTAATTCATCGGCCGTGAAATCCAATATACCATCTTTTTGGAAGCCTTCATAGGGAGGTTATGGCTGCTTGAGCTGTTAGTTCTCGCAGTCAAGTGGTGCAGTTGCACCTAATATAAAGGGAGGTGGCGCGCAGTTCGTCACTCGTGTGGGGGTCCGGGCGGGGGCACCAAGAGCCCGCCGATGAGCCAACTTGGTGTCCTAGGCGAAACCCCACACAAGACACGGCACAAACCTAGAAGAATTGCTGAGTTTTAATTCATCGGCCGTGAAAGCCAATATACCATCTTTTTGGAAGCCTTCATAGGGAGGTTATGGCTGCTTGAGCTGTTAGTTCTCGCAGTCAAGTGGTGCAGTTGCACCTAATATAAAGGGAGGTGGCGCGCAGGTCGTCACTCCTGAGGGGGTCCGGGCGGGGACACCAAGAGCCCGCCGATGAGCCAACTTGGTGTCCTAGGCGAAACCCCACACAAGACACGGCACAAACCTAGAAGAATTGCTGAGTTTTAATTCATCGGCCGTGAAAGCCAATATACCATCTTTTTGGAAGCCTTCATAGGGAGGTTATGGCTGCTTGGGCTGTTAGTTCTCGCAGTCAAGTGGTGCAGTTGCACCTAATATAAAAGGAGGTGGCGCGCAGTTCGTCACTCCTGTGGGGGTCCGGGCGGGGACACCAAGAGCCCGCCGATGAGCCAACTTGGTGTCCTAGGCGAAACCCCCCACAAGACACGGCACAAACCTAGAAGAATTGCTGAGTTTTAAATCATCGGCCGTGAAAGCCAATATACCATCTTTTTGGAAGCCTTCATAGGGAGGTTATGGCTGCTTGAGCTGTTAGTTCTCGCAGTCAAGTGGTGCAGTTGCACCTAATATAAAGGGAGGTGGCGCGCAGTTCGTCACTCCTGTGGGGGTCCGGGCGGGGACACCAAGAGCCCGCCGATGAGCCAACTTGGTGTCCTAGGCGAAACCCCACACAAGACACGGCACAAACCTAGAAGAATTGCTGAGTTTTAATTCATCGGCCGTGAAAGCCAATATACCATCTTTTTGGAAGCCTTCATAGGGAGGTTATGGCTGCTTGAGCTGTTAGTTCTCGCAGTCAAGTGGTGCAGTTGCACCTAATATAAAGGGAGGTGGCGCGCAGTTCGTCACTCCTGTGGGGGTCCGGGCGGGGACACCAAGAGCCCGCCGATGAGCCAACTTGGTGTCCTAGGCGAAACCCCACACAAGACACGGCACAAACCTAGAAGAATTGCTGAGTTTTAATTCATCGGCCGTGAAAGCCAATATACCATCTTTTTGGAAGCCTTCATAGGGAGATTATGGCTGCTTGAGCTGTTAGTTCTCGCAGTCAAGTGGTGCAGTTGCACCTAATATAAAGGGAGGTGGCGCGCAGTTCGTCACTACTGTGGGGGTCCGGGCGGGGACACCAAGAGCCCGCCGATGAGCCAACTTTGTGTCCTAGGCGAAACCCCACACAAGACACGGCACAAACCTAGAAGAATTGCTGAGTTTTAATTCATCGGCCGTGAAAGCCAATATACCATCTTTTTGGAAGCCTTCATAGGGAGATTATGGCTGCTTGAGCTGTTAGTTCTCGCAGTCAAGTGGTGCAGTTGCACCTAATATAAAGGGAGGTGGCGCGCAGTTCGTCACTCCTGTGGGGGTCCGGGCGGGGACACCAAGAGCCCGCCGATGAGCCAACTTGGTGTCCTAGGCGAAACCCCACACAAGACACGGCACAAACCTAGAAGAATTGCTGAGTTTTAATTCATCGGCCGTGAATGCCAATATACCATCTTTTCGGAAGCCTTCATAGGGAGGTTATGGCTGCTTGAGCTGTTAGTTCTCGCAGTCAAGTGGTGCAGTCGCACCTAATATAAAGGGAGGTGGCGCGCAGTTCGTCACTCCTGTGGGGGTCCGGGCGGGGACACCAAGAGCCCGCCGATGAGCCAACTTGGTGTCCTAGGCGAAACCCCACACAAGACACGGCACAAACCTAGAAGAATTGCTGAGTTTTAATTCATCGGCCGTGAAAGCCAATATACCATCTTTTTGGAAGCCTTCATAGGGAGGTTATGGCTGCTTGAGCTGTTAGTTCTCGCAGTCAAGTGGTGCAGTTGCACCTAATATAAAGGGAGGTGGCGCGCAGTTCGTCACTCCTGTGGGGGTCCGGGCGGGGACACCAAGAGCCCGCCGATGAGCCAACTTGGTGTCCTAGGCGAAACCCCACACAAGACACGGCACAAACCTAGAAGAATTGCTGAGTTTTAATTCATCGGCCGTGAAAGCCAATATACCATCTTTTTGGAAGCCTTCATAGGGAGGTTATGGCTGCTTGAGCTGTTAGTTCTCGCAGTCAAGTGGTGCAGTTGCACCTAATATAAAGGGAGGTGGCGCGCAGTTCGTCACTCCTGTGGGGGTCCGGGCGGGGACACCAAGAGCCCGCCGATGAGCCAACTTGGTGTCCTAGGCGAAACCCCACACAAGACACGGCACAAACCTAGAAGAATTGCTGAGTTTTAATTCATCGGCCGTGAAAGCCAATATACCATCTTTTTGGAAGCCTTCATAGGGAGGTTATGGCTGCTTGAGCTGTTAGTTCTCGCAGTCAAGTGGTGCAGTTGCACCTAATATAAAGGGAGGTGGCGCGCAGTTCGTCACTCCTGTGGGGGTCCGGGCGGGGACACCAAGAGCCCGCCGATGAGCCAACTTGGTGTCCTAGGCAAAACCCCACACAAGACACGGCACAAACCTAGAAGAATTGCTGAGTTTTAATTCATCGGCCGTGAAAGCCAATATACCATCTTTTTGGAAGCCTTCATAGGGAGGTTATGGCTGCTTGAGCTGTTAGTTCTCGCAGTCAAGTGGTGCAGTTGCACCTAATATAAAGGGAGGTGGCGCGCAGTTCGTCACTCCTGTGGGGGTCCGGGCGGGGACACCAAGAGCCCGCCGATGAGCCAACTTGGTGTCCTAGGCGAAACCCCACACAAGACACGGCACAAATCTAGAAGAATTGCTGAGTTTTAATTCATCGGCCGTGAAAGCCAATATACCATCTTTTTGGAAGCCTTCATAGGGAGGTTATGGCTGCTTGAGCTGTTAGTTCTCGCAGTCAAGTGGTGCAGTTGCATCTGATATAAAGGGAGGTGGCGCGCAGTTCGTCACTCCTGTGGGGGTCCGGGCGGGGACACCAAGAGCCCGCCGATGAGCCAACTTGGTGTCCTAGGCGAAACCCCACATAAGACACGGCACAAACCTAGAAGAATTGCTGAGTTTTAATTCATCGGCCGTGAAAGCCAATATACCATCTTTTTGGAAGCCTTCATAGGGAGGTTATGGCTGCTTGAGCTGTTAGTTCTCGCAGTCAAGTGGTGCAGTTGCATCTGATATAAAGGGAGGTGGCGCGCAGTTCGTCACTCCTGTGGGGGTCCGGGCGGGGACACCAAGAGCCCGCCGATGAGCCAACTTGGTGTCCTAGGCGAAACCCCACACAAGACACGGCACAAACCTAGAAGAATTGCTGAGTTTTAATTCATCGGCCGTGAAAGCCAATATACCATCTTTTTGGAAGCCTTCATAGGGAGGTTATGGCTGCTTGAGCTGTTAGTTCTCGCAGTCAAGTGGTGCAGTTGCACCTAATATAAAGGGAGGTGGCGCGCAGTTCGTCACTCCTGTGGGGGTCCGGGCGAGGACCCCAAGAGCCCGTCGATGAGCCAACTTGGTGTCCTAGGCGAAACCCCACACAAGACACGGCACAAACCTAGAAGAATTACTGAGTTTTAATTCATCGGCCGTGAAAGCCAATATACCATCTTTTTGGAAGCCTTCATAGGGAGGTTATGGCTGCTTGAGCTGTTAGTTCTCGCAGTCAAGTGGTGCAGTTGCACCTAATATAAAGGGAGGTGGCGCGCAGTTCGTCACTCCTGTGGGGGTCCGGGCGGGGACACCAAGAGCCCGCCGATGAGCCAACTTGGTGTCCTAGGCGAAACCCCACACAAGACACGGCACAAACCTAGAAGAATTGCTGAGTTTTAATTCATCGGCCCTGAAAGCCAATATACCATCTTTTTGGAAGCCTTCATAGGGAGGTTATGGCTGCTTGAGCTGTTAGTTCTCGCAGTCAAGTGGTGCAGTTGCACCTAATATAAAGGGAGGTGGTGCGCAGTTCGTCACTCCTGTGGGGGTCCGGGCGGGGACACCAAGAGCCCGCCGATGAGCCAACTTGGTGTCCTAGGCGAAACCCCACACAAGACACGGCACAAACCTAGAAGAATTGCTGAGTTTTAATTCATCGGCCGTGAAAGCCAATATACCATCTTTTTGGAAGCCTTCATAGGGAGGTTATGGCTGCTTGAGCTGTTAGTTCTCGCAGTCAAGTGGTGCAGTTGCACCTAATATAAAGGGAGGTGGCGCGCAGTTCGTCACTCCTGTGGGGGTCCGGGCGGGGACACCAAGAGCCCGCTGATGAGCCAACTTGGTGTCCTAGGCGAAACCCCACACAAGACACGGCACAAACCTAGAAGAATTGCTGAGTTTTAATTCATCGGCCGTGAAAGCCAATATACCATCTTTTTGGAAGCCTTCATAGGGAGGTTATGGCTGCTTGAGCTGTTAGTTCTCGCAGTCAAGTGGTGCAGTTGCACCTAATATAAAGGGAGGTGGCGCGCAGTTCGTCACTCCTGTGGGGGTCCGGGCGGGGACACCAAGAGCCCGCCGATGAGCCAACTTGGTGTCCTAGGCGAAACCCCACACAAGACACGGCACAAATCTAGAAGAATTGCTGAGTTTTAATTCATCGGCCGTGAAAGCCAATATACCATCTTTTTGGAAGCCTTCATAGGGAGGTTATGGCTGCTTGAGCTGTTAGTTCTCGCAGTCAAGTGGTGCAGTTGCATCTGATATAAAGGGAGGTGGCGCGCAGTTCGTCACTCCTGTGGGGGTCCGGGCGGGGACACCAAGAGCCCGCCGATGAGCCAACTTGGTGTCCTAGGCGAAACCCCACACAAGACACGGCACAAACCTAGAAGAATTGCTGAGTTTTAATTCATCGGCCGTGAAAGCCAATATACCATCTTTTTGGAAGCCTTCATAGGGAGGTTATGGCTGCTTGAGCTGTTAGTTCTCGCAGTCAAGTGGTGCAGTTGCATCTGATATAAAGGGAGGTGGCGCGCAGTTCGTCACTCCTGTGGGGGTCCGGGCGGGGACACCAAGAGCCCGCCGATGAGCCAACTTGGTGTCCTAGGCGAAACCCCACACAAGACACGGCACAAACCTAGAAGAATTGCTGAGTTTTAATTCATCGGCCGTGAAAGCCAATATACCATCTTTTTGGAAGCCTTCATAGGGAGGTTATGGCTGCTTGAGCTGTTAGTTCTCGCAGTCAAGTGGTGCAGTTGCACCTAATATAAAGGGAGGTGGCGCGCAGTTCGTCACTCCTGTGGGGGTCCGGGCGAGGACCCCAAGAGCCCGCCGATGAGCCAACTTGGTGTCCTAGGCGAAACCCCACACAAGACACGGCACAAACCTAGAAGAATTACTGAGTTTTAATTCATCGGCCGTGAAAGCCAATATACCATCTTTTTGGAAGCCTTCATAGGGAGGTTATGGCTGCTTGAGCTGTTAGTTCTCGCAGTCAAGTGGTGCAGTTGCACCTAATATAAAGGGAGGTGGCGCGCAGTTCGTCACTCCTGTGGGGGTCCGGGCGGGGACACCAAGAGCCCGCCGATGAGCCAACTTGGTGTCCTAGGCGAAACCCCACACAAGACACGGCACAAACCTAGAAGAATTGCTGAGTTTTAATTCATCGGCCGTGAAAGCCAATATACCATCTTTTTGGAAGCCTTCATAGGGAGGTTATGGCTGCTTGAGCTGTTAGTTCTCGCAGTCAAGTGGTGCAGTTGCACCTAATATAAAGGGAGGTGGTGCGCAGTTCGTCACTCCTGTGGGGGTCCGGGCGGGGACACCAAGAGCCCGCCGATGAGCCAACTTGGTGTCCTAGGCGAAACCCCACACAAGACACGGCACAAACCTAGAAGAATTGCTGAGTTTTAATTCATCGGCCGTGAAAGCCAATATACCAAATAAGTAAATTAATTACATAAATAAATAAGTACATTAAATAGGTAAATGTATAACTAAATTGAATAAATAAATAAGTAAATAAATAACAAATAAACCAATAAATAAATAAATAAATCGACCAATAATTATTAAATCTATCCTCAACCTGGTGTACGCGATTTCTTTAAATGAAATTCGGTGCTATCGTCATACGAGCCGAAGAGTGCTCGCGACCACAAGCTCTCCTGAGATCCATTCTACAATTCAAATGCCTTTGCACGAACCAGAATAACAGTGTTTTCATTCCAAGTTTTGGCAGTCAAAAGTTCGATCATTTTGTGAAATATTAAATTAAATATAAATACTGTAAATAATTGGCCAAACCTATTTCATGGGTAGCTTTTTCCACTCAACTGTCCACACATAAATGTATTTTACCTGCATGAGTCATGCAAGTAGATGCAGGATGCCTGATGAGCGGTGAATCCCTAGCTATTTCAGCATTTCTGAGGGAAAGGTAGGAAAAGGAAAGAGAGACGCATGCTTGTTTCATCATTATTATAATGATAATTATTATAAATATTTACATTATTATTAATATTAATAGTATTATTTTCGATTTAATGGTGCTCAGGTACTTGGTATGGTATGAGGATGGTGCTGTCTCAAAAAGGTTGAGAACTAATTACAAATGCGCACAAATTGTGCAAATTACAAAAGATAAAATAACCTGTGATTTGATCAGTTAGTGCAGAAGTCAATGATGGATTTTCCACGGTTTGTGCAGTTAATCATATGGTAGCTTTCACAATTCTGGTCACATAATTCACAGATGCACATCGGGTTTGCTTCGTGGAAGCATTTCGTTTTTTACATGAAGTGGTGGTAGCCATGCACCGCTAGTGCCCAGGTTCTATTTGTCATGGCCTTTGTTGAGTAAAACTCAATGCAAATATCATCTCTTTTTAAGGTGCGATCTTTCATTGACCACATCCAGGTGTCCGTAGATGGCAGCAAGAACTTGTATCTCAAATCCTCTAATAAGAGGGGATCTCTAGCATGTTCGTATACCAGCCTTGAGCGGGTGTATTTAGAGACTCCAAGCACCTCCTTCAGATATCTTGCTTTGACCTTCTCAAGTGTTAGGAAATCCCCAACGCTTAGTATGTACCATACTACCTCAATCCCATAAGTGAGTATTGGTATGATTTTAGCGTCAAACAGTAGCATGGCGGACTTCAGCGATAATTTGGTAATGGCTTTGATGTCAAATATAGCTTTAGTAGCTGCTACCACTCGCTGTCTTGTATGAATTCTGAAAGAGTTCATTGTCGTTTGTCAGGTCATTCCGAGGTATTTAAAGCAACTTACATTTCGTAGGGGTTTTTGTTTGTTGTGTCTAGACCGACAGTAGTGGCTACGCTGGCTAAAGCGCAACATTAGGTCATGGGGCCTAGCTCTCTGCTGACTCCGTAGACGCGTGGGTTCGAGCCCCACCGTCGGCTGTCCTTGAAATGGTTTTCCGTAGTTTCCCATTTTCAACACCAGGCAAATGCTGGGACGTTGCCTTCTACAGGCCACGGCCACTTCCTTCCACATCCTTGCCCAGTTTCATTCACCATCATTCATCTCATCTCTCATTAACTCCTCTCATGAGGTTGGCGTCAGGAAGGGCATCCGGCCGTAAAAACCATCGCCACAAAGACTTCCATCATATCTCATCCGCGACCCCGTTGGAAAACGGGAATAATAAGGGGTAGACATACACACTTAGTTGTGTGTAGATAGTTGTATAAGTTTGGGCAGGACCGGTCCGTGGTATTTGGACCGGTGCTGCCTGTGTTAGTGTAATAGTTTGGTAGTTGATGTGGTTTCATATTAGGGTGTGCACTTGGGTGTGTGCGAGATTAGCATTTCGTACGCTCTGTGCTTGCCATGGCCATGTGCTCACTTTAGATGGTCGTGTGAACTGTATGGTATATCCTTTGCCTAGAAGTGCCTAGAAGTGCCCAGATGGTTCTCCTGCGGTTTCCCCTATGGTGGCGAGATGTTACTGTTCAGGGCAATTCCTTTAGGGGTTGCCCCATTTGTAAAAACGGCCCTTTTAGTTGTTAGAATATGTGGTACGGTCAGTGGTAAGCCTCTGCTTTCGCCACTGAGTCGTGTTTGACTGTGTGGTTGTCATCCCAGGGGATGAACTTTGCCGTTGTTTCTTGGGTTGCGTGCTGTATGCAGTTTTTTTAGCGTATGGCTTTTAGTGCCGGGAGTGTCCGAGGACATGTTCGGCTCGCCAGTTTTGTAGCTGCTTCTAGACGGACACCCAATGCGTGAGCTTCAAGTACCGTTGGGGAGGAAAGTTGGAATGGAAGGTCGAGGAGTTGGAAGGTAGTGGCTGTGGCCTATAGTTAGGGACCAACCCCGGCATTTGCCTGGAAGGAAGATGTAAACCACAGAAGACCATCTTCAAGGTTGCCGGTGGGGGGGATTCGAATCTCCTCGCCTCCCGAATGTGAGCGACTGCCAGCAGTCATGCCGTAACGACCACGGCTAACTCACCCGGTTGTATGCAGTTATTTTGTGTTAAATGGTATTGCTTGATTGTTTGTTAATGGATTTTGGTGTGTATTGGTGGTTTAAAAGAGTTTATTGTAAAAATGAGCGGTCGGACCGCGTAGGGGACTTTTTGATACAAATTATTATTATTATTAATTTTTTATTTTGGGATTTAGGCCACGTTGGTTTGGGTGTGAGTTTTTAGTATGGTAACTGAATCTGTAGGAATTATTTGTGCGGCGCCTATTCCCAGTCCCGCGACATGCCACCCCGGGTGAGTATACCGTGGCTAACCCCCAGGCAGGCACCCCACTTGACGATGGGTTTTAGCGCCAGGTATGGATGGTGTGGTTTTGTCTGTGTTGACTTTTAAGTTGTCATCTGCCCATATCTCTAGTGCATGTATTGCCGCCTGGAGTTCAGTAATGTCATGAGATCCCAGGACTAGGTCATCAAATAGATGTAACTTATATCTTTGTTTCCTTTGAAACTTCTCTGATTGCTCGGTCGATGTCATACGTGGCTACGTTATAAAGTAGGGGACTGATTGGGTCGCACTGTAATACTCCGTTGGTCTGTTTAATCTCACTTGATAATGTTACATGATCGGAAATTTGAACATTGTTACTCCTCGACATGTTGTAAATCAGAAGTGAGAGATCTTTGTTTTCCTGGACTAACGAATCTAGTTTCGTGGAGATGATGGTCCTACTAATTTTATCGAAGGCCTTCGTAAAATCGATGAATACAGCAAGGGATTTACCTCTATGTGTTCTAAGGAAAAAAATCACTGATTTTACGGGTATGAAAGGTGATTATGGGAGCTGTTCGTTATTGATTATTATTGCTGATTGTTTCCTGTCGAGACAACAAGAGGTATTCCATTATGGAACTTCATCAACTCATCCCCGCTATCATGTGTTACACAAGATAATGGGACTGTTGTGTGACGTTCCCATGGCAACCAGACTGTGTAGGGTTGGAAATTGGAGTTGGAGACAAAAGAGCAGCGCTGAGCGCTCTACACGAGCTGTCGAGAATTCCACATGACTACACGCATTTATTAGCTCCTGGAGGTAGACAATCGGCAACTTTAATTTAGCCTTAAAGGGAAGCGGTCACATCGGGTAGGAGAATCGACAGTGTCAAATTCCTTATGAGTCGTGTATGGTCATTTTGAGCAAAATAACAGTGGAGGTGGCTGACATGAAATGTTGGGGTTTGCAATTTACATCACCCATTAATTTTCAAAAACGGAGTTGGGTGAAGACCAGTTTGGTTTCAGGAGAAATGTAGGAACAAGGGAAGCTGTACTAAGTCTTAGGCTGATTTTGGAAGGTAGAATAAGGAAAGATAAGAGAACGTTCATGGCTTTTGTAGACTTAGAAAAGGCTTTTGATAACGTTGATTGGACTAAATTGTTTGACATTTTGAAATCGATTGGAATAAAGTACAGGGATAGGAGGGTGATATACAATCTATACAGAAACCAGACAGCAGTCATTCGAGTTGAAGGACATGAGAGAGAAGCTGGTATTCAGAAAGGTGTAAGGCAAGGCTGCAACTTATCACCCATACTTTTCAATCTTTACATTGAACAAGCAATGAAGGAAATTAGAGAAAAATTTAAAGTGGGAGTGAAGATTCAAGGAGAAATAATTTCAACTCTGAGATTTGCTGATGACATCGTCATCTTGGCCAACAAGCCTGAGGATCTGAATGAGTTTTTGAATGGTATGGACTCCGTCTTACGGAAAGAATTCATGATGAAAATTAATAAATGTAAAACAAAAATACTGGAATGCAGCCGAAATAAATCAGAAACCCCTATGGAGATCAAATTGGCAGGTGAAAAGCTGAAGGAAGTAGGAGACTTCTGTTACTTAGGAAGCAGAATAACCAGTGATGGACGAAGCAAAGAGGATATAAAAAGTAGGTTGGCTCAGGCAAGAAAAGCATTTCTACAAAAAAGGAATCTGCTGACATCGAATATAGATTTAGGTATTAGGAAGTCATTTTTGAAAGCCTTTGTCTGGAGCGTGGCGCTCTATGGAAGTGAAACTTGGACTATTGGTGCAGCAGAAAAGAGGAGAATTGAAGCATTTGAAATGTGGTGTTACAGGAGAATGATGAAGATCAGATGGGTAGATAGGGTTACAAACAAAGAGGTATTAAGACGAGTGGGAGAGGAGAGATGTTTCTGGCGACTGCTAATGAAGAGAAGAGATAGGTTGGTAGGACACATACTAAGACACCCAGGAATAGCAAGCTTAGTTATGGAAGGAAGGGTCGAGGACAAGAACTGTAGGGGTAGACCAAGGTTAGAATATGTTAAACAGATTGCCTCGGATGTAGGGTGTGGTAGCTATGTAGAGATGAAACGATTAGCTCAGGACAGGGAGGCATGGAGAGCTGCATCAAACCAGTCAAAAGACTGAAGACTCAAACAACACAACATTAATTTTCACTATGAACTTTCTCTTTTTATAAAAATGAGCATGAAGCACAAATAGCAGGTGGTTGAGTTGTTGTTGGCTCATTTATGGGCTTGCGACATCCTGGTCATCCAAACCCGTGTATTTGGGTGTGTGGAGAATTTTGTCTGATAACCTGTGTTATTATGAGACTGTACTAGTGTGTGTGTGTGTGTGTGTGTGTGTGTGTGTGCGTTTGTAATTGGGGTTTGTGTTTGGGTAGGAAGCAGCCGTGGCACTAATTTTTGTACCATCCTAGCATTTGCCTGGAATAGAAGTGGGGAAAACCATGGAAAACTACTTCTAGGATCACGGAGGAGTGAATTAAACCCATCTCTTCTCAATTCTGCTCCACGAGGCTGAGCGTACCCCGATCCATTCCGCAAACTAGAGATAAATTTATTGACAGAGCTGGGAATCGATCCAGAATCTCAATATGTACCCCAAGACCACGGAAGGTGGCTGTCATAATAAATTGTTTATCTGATTGTTGTTGCATGTAACGCCAGGTCATATTCAGCAAGTTCAGCTGTGGAGTTTGGTTCAAAATTATGATGCCTGGAGTTTTGGTACTTTGGCAATCCATTGAACAAAACTTGTGCGTATACCAGGATTGATCAGAAAAGTTGCTCGTGTGAAGGGCTTTTACACACGTGCACACATCTGCCAGGCAGTTGCTCCCTTCCCCCGTCACATTGGTACCAACACTGTCAATGCATGGAGGAAAGAATAAGAGGAGATGCCCTGAGCTCGTTTGAGTGAAGCCAAGCGCTGCGTCCAAAGTGGGCGTATCCTTAACTTGTATTCGGTGTTACGTGACTTGCATATGGTTGTACGAATCGAATAAGTGCTCTGTTTATTAATTTTAAGGTTCGTATTCTTGAATATCAAAATGTGTACGAACAATGAGTGAAAGTGGCTGTGCTCAAAATTAGGCCTAAAATCTGAATGCCTCAACACCAATAAGAGCTCAAAAATCAATTTGGTGAAAATACCGTGATTAGTTTGGCATCATTATGATAGTTCCCAAGATGTTCCTTCCTTGGTATAACTTGCACCTTCAGACACCTGTATTCAATTTAGTCAGTGTTTCGGCGTATTATTAGACCACGTTTTGCCGTGTCTTTCTTACAAAACTAGCCTTGCATAGGTGCTCTCATATTTCTATTTAAATTGGCTTTTAAAACGATAACGCAGCTTATTTGTGCCAAGTACCGTGATGTATAGAGTGTATTCTGCATATCCAAGAAAAAATCTTGACGTTTCATTGCAGTTGTATTTCACTAAAATCCAAGACTAGTTGGAGAGGTTTACGGCTTTAAGCATAGGAACAGCCATTCCTATCCCAAGTGGGCGTGCCGTTTGGCTTCAGCAGCTTGCACTAGACAGCGCGGGGAAGGCATCTCCTTCCATTCTTTCCTCCATGTGTCAATGCACCACCTTAAAATGATTGGAGAAACTAGCCAGTCGAGAAAACACAAATTGGTCGAGGTCATATGAGATGGGGTACCTAGCTGGATCGGGCAACGCCAAGCAAGTCACTACCACCTCGCACGTGAGCAGCACACTATGTCTGCGTGAAAATTTTCACAACGTGGCCATCTTCGGTGTGTATGTTACGGCAATTGTGAAATTGGTAAATTTTACTAATGTTTTTAAATGTATGACTATGATAGTTATATATAATTATAATGTGCATGGTTGGCCCCGCGATGTTGGGGTAGCGCGTTTGCCTCTCGCCTTGAGGCCCATGATTTGATTCCCGGTTCCGTCAGGGATTTTAGAAACTGACCTGAGGGCTGGAACGGGGTGCACTGAGCTTTGTGAGGACAATTGAGTAGCTGTCTAACAGTGCGACAGTGCCACGGTCACGGGGACCAAGATTAACGGCCGAGGGGATCCGACGCGCTGATCACGTGTCACCCTGAAATCTATAGGCCGAATGGCTGAACAGCGGGTGCTTGTTAGGCCAAGGTCTTTCATGGGCTGTGCCACCACGGGGTAATGTTCAGAGGCCCTGTGTTGGTTTCCTGACAGGGTATTGGGTTTTTAACTTCGTTATGTTAATTCCCCTGCAGGCCCGACGAGAGGGAGGGCAAGCGGGGCTGTAACCCTGGGGCCCGGATTTGCTGAGGGGCCCGAGGCGGTAGAGAGCTTTCTTTAATTTAATATCTAAACATGACTTATTCTCTGTTCGATGTAAATATGCCTACAGCCAGTATCCATAATATTACAGAGTGAACATAAGTACAATTTTATTAGTTTTATAAATAACCATTGTGATGTTAGTTTTTCTTCTAGAGAAATGGCAAAGTTGCCACAGTTGCCCATTTAATTTGTAACTTGCTTAAGGTCAAGGACTCTTTGTGGACCATAAAGTTTCTAAGTCAATCCTGGAATAAATGACTCTTTACTTCATACATTTCTGAAAGGAGTATGGCTTATTCTTGTAGTGAATGAGCACGTTGACATACGACGAAAATGGAATTTTTAATGCATTATGATCAAATCCTTGAACTAATAAACAACCAATTAGAGGCAAAAAAGAAAAGGAATAACTAAAATCAAAGTAAAATAATATTTAGTTGGGAAATTTAAATTCCACGAAACCTTATTTCTTTACGGGTGGGGGCTTTTAATAATTTGCAAGCTTAATACCGTAATGTCAAAATCATATCACGGGTTGAAACAACACGGAAAGGCCCAGAGGACCTTGTCCTAGGGCCCGTGGTCGCTCTCCACGACCTTGATCCAATGGCACTATATCTGGGTATTGTGACATATTTATCACAGGACATTATTTTCTGATGTCTAAGAATCTGATGCAATATACGTTAGTATGTGAATACTTTATACTGTAGTATCATGAAGTTTGATACCGGGTGAGTTAGCCGTGGTCGTTACGGCGTGGCTGCAGGCAATCGCTCACATCCGGGAGGCGAGAGAGGTTTGAATTCCCCCAACGGCAACCTTTAAGATGGTATTCCGTGGTTTCTCAGCTTCCTTCCAGGCAAATGCCGGGGTTGGTCCCTAACTATAGACCACAGCCACTACCTTCCAATTCCTCGTCCTTACATTCACACCTTCCTCCCCAGACAACACTCCACATGCGACGGTACATGTTGCTCACCCCATGGGTGTCCTCATAGAAGCAGCTACAAACTCTGGCGAGCCGATCATGTCCTCGGACACTTCCGGCACTAAAAGCCATACAAAAAAAAAGAAGTTACGAGCCTTACAGTAGTCGCATATGATGTCTAACATCTGACATAGAAGAAACCTCACGTGAAATTGTTGATACACCGGTATTTTATACTATTATTGGCACAAATATTAATCTATTGTAAAAGGGAGTGTTTTACACATATTGTAGTTTATAATACGGAACTCATTTTATTACATGATTTGTAGCTTCCACCAGCACTAGCCTAAATAAAGAATACGATAGCCTATGGATCAACTAGATTAATAGACGCGACACTGCTCATAACCTTAAATTCCTTATAACCAGGACCTCTTGATTCACAGACAAACACGTAATGTCATATGGATTCTGTTAAAATGAGTCATATTGATATTATAAATATCGTTTAAAATGATAATCTGGTAGCAAAAATATCTACCTCGTCCGGGATTCGAACCCGAGATCTCTAGATTCACAGTCATAGGCGCTAACCCCACAGCTATTGACTACGCAAATATTGTGCACAAGATGGTGACTTATTTCCACGTTCCAATAATACTGCATTACGGAATTAAGTTTCATTTATATTTTGCTTGTTTCGATAATGTTCCAGCGTGAAATTGAGTTTAAAATGCCTTATAAATAGGCCCTCTTGTGAGTAAAGAGAATGTATTCAGCAATAGTTCATGTAGGCTTGCTCAATTCTCGTATAACCGCAACGATTATATTATATTGATGACTGCATTACCATTATGTGGGTTAATATTTGAATAGCCATTGTGCAGAAACATAATACCGGCAATGCCGACTACTTACAATGTTTGATATTAAGGCATTTTACCATTTAAATACTGATACGAAGACTTCGAACATGTACCATGTGCTTTGTTTCAATCACTTGACACCAGAGTTCGCATGAGCGTTTACCGTTCAGTATGTCATATACATTCCACATGGCCGAGAGTACGTCCTGGTATCAATTTCCGACACCGCGCGCTCATTGTTTCTCTTACCACTGCCAGCTGGATCTTACCATTGCCATCTGGATCGATGGATCGACTTGGCTGTGCGTCTTACACTTCCGTTCGATCCACCACTGCCAGCTGGCACACTTCCGTTCTATTGAACGGAAGTGTTCCAGCTGGTGGCACCTCGATCGGTCCGATCCACTTCCGTCCCATTTTTCAAAATCACTCCCACAAAAATATCCAGCAACCGAGTGGAAAGCTGTTACACATTTTTTTTAAAAAGTTTTTGAGTCGGTCAACACACGACTGTACCCATTTGTTATGGGTTATTCCCTAATCCTGAAAACAATATCATTGTAAGATATCGTGTGGTTGTAAATGTATTCTTCAACATATCAACATTCGTAACATATGTGCCCTCCTTCTTTGAAGTTCTCAATCTGGACATGGAATTTTGTATCACTTTGTCTGCTGTTGTTATTGTTGTTGCTGATTCTTTAGGGGATTTGCGACATCGTGATCATCTAGCTCCGTGTACTTGGGTGTGTGTAGAAGTTGTCTGTTAACCTATGTAACAGTGATGCACTGTATGTACTAATGTGTGTATTTGTAATCAAGGTAGGAATTTGGGTAGGAAGCAGCTGTGGCCTTACGTTAGGGACAAACCCCGGCATTTGCCTGGAGTAGAAGTGGGAAGCAACGGAAAACTTCTTCCATATTCGCTCACTCCTTTTGAGTTGTGCCTTACGAGTGTGAGTGTGCCCCGTTCCTGCCCTCAAACCAGAATTTAATATCTGAGCAGAGACGCGAATTGAAACTGGACCTCCGAAGTGACAGTCAAGATGCTGCAGCTAGCCTCTACACCACGTGGTGGTCAGTAGACACCTACGTCTTTGCCAGCCAGAGAAGTCTGCTGTGGCTGAACATGCTATATAGAATGGCCATCAAATATTTTTGATCATACATCTGCCATTTCTATGGAGCAACATTTGTCACCTAGAATCATTCGTGAATTGATAGAATATCTAAACACCCTGGGATGTTTAATGGAGGTGATGGTTATCCTTTGAGCAAATCATGGCTGCCCTGTAATTTTATTAGCCTTTCAAGATACGACTCCCACTGAACTTGGGTGTGCCAGCGTTTGTTGATAATAGCCACTGGAGCCTTTCAGGACGAGCAGGGGAACACAGCGATGACGGAGTACAGTCTCCAGATACGTCAAGCAGCATTGCTCGCGCTACTTGTATTACACAGAAGTTATATTGTGAATTGTGAACGGAAAAATTAATAATAATGGGCGAATTAAGAATGGTGCGTATCTAATTGTTTCACAACAGCACAGCTAAGCGTAACAGGAACACTTGTCACCACGAACAGTAAAACGGTGAAAGAATGCTGGACGTGAGCTATATCCCAACCACGCGACTGTGCCTGTCAACTAAGCAAGCTGACAGTATGACACTTTTACTGCTCGGGTCCAAGCTCCGTGAACCTGACAGGAATCTGGATCGCGGACGATGACGATATAATGATAACAGACGTGCTGGGTTCCCGGTCCATGCGTAGTAACAGAACCAAATACATTGGTCGGTGACTCACTCACTCCAACTCCAAGTCTCCAAGGTAAGTACACTACAAGGTAGGCCACTCCGGTACCTCTCGCTCCCATTGGCTGCTACGCTGTGAAGCAGCCAAGCGTAGTCAGGCGCATGCCAGCTGATATTATAATGCATTCTTACGGGAAACACAGTCATATTTCGCTTCTCTTCTCCGCTCGTGGTATACAATCTCAATAATGGTAATATGCACGTTATAAGGAGAAAGGTATAAACAATATATTGCAGTGGTTTGTAATGCGATATATACTTCATAAACACACACAAAAATAACTTAAGAATAACTACGCTACCGCAATTTAGTATCAGCCAAGTTAAAAATAAAGCCACACAAAACACAATAAAAGAAGTGATAAGGATCAAAATACGAAATTTAGCAATAGATAGGCTGCATAATCATGCTTTAGCGATCCTGCGGTGTAGCCATGCGCGTTCAATTGCTCACTGCGTCCACGATGGGAAGCTGCAGCAAGTCGGGAGTTCGGAGTTTCAAATACGGGCGCTGACAAAGGCTATCCTGAGTGTGGTTTTCCACACTCTCTCTTGGCAAATGCCGAGATAGTACCTTGTTTCAAGTCCCGGAGCACTTACACCATTTCCGTCCCTAATAATTACGGTCACACACACTCTACAATAGTTACCTCTAAAGCACAGATTACAAATTGAACACACAAGTACACGGAACTGATGACCAAGATCTCCCAGCCCCAACAACCTGTATGAACATTATTAATATAATCTATATTGCTGAAAGAAATTATGAAAACTAAGGTCAGTCATTCCGGACGTTCTACCCTCCTGATTTCCTCAACTATTTTTTTTAATGAAAAGTATATATGCCCAGATATGGCATAGGTCATATAAATCCACCTAGCTCTCACCTTACTTGAGTTATATTAAAACACAATGTTTTCCTGATAATTTCCACTTTTTTCTTCAATCACCCATATGAAATGAAATGAAAATCCACAGCCTGCTTCCAGTCTCCGACCGGGTCAGGAATGGAATGAATGAAGCCCACATCTAGCGGCGAGGATATGTAGTGTGCCGGCTGCCGAAGCCTGTCGCACTCCTCTGGGGAAATGATTAAATGAATGACAGATGAAATGAAATGATAGTGGAGAGTGTTGCTGGAATGAAATTGTGACAGGGAAAACCGTAGTACCCGGAGAAAAACCTGTCTGCCTCCGTTTTGTCCAGCACAGATCTCACATGGAGTGACCGGGATTTGAACCACGGACCCAGCGGTGAGAGGCCGGCGTGCCGCCGCCTAAGCCACGGAGGCACTTCAATCACCCATATCTCCGGCTATAATTGCTGTACATAGTTGGTTTATGTCTAACAACATTCCAATCAAGGGTTCTCTTTTGCGTACTTGGCAACTGAAATCAGTTGCATCTGAGCGAAGTTCTGAGGTATCCACCAAATCAGCGAATGCTTTTTTCGAGAGTTTATTCAATTTAAGTGAATATATATCAGGTTGTTCTTGCTGTGCACCGTTGGGTTAAGTATTAAACTATTTCATGAACCCAGATCTCTCTTTGGAGCAGTTGGTCACCGAAATCGGATGCCTCTGAGTGAAGTTCTAAGGTAATAACCAAGTCAGCGTATGTTTTTTTTGAGAGCATTAGGTATTAGAAAGTCTTTTTTTTTAAGCTTTTGTCTCGAGCGTGTACTGTATGGAAGTGAAACTTGGACTGCTGATGCAGCAGGAAAGAGAAGAATAAGAGCATTTAAAATGTGGTATTACAGGATAATGATGAAGATGGCGTAGATGGGTAGATGGCGTAACAAATTAAGAGGTATTAAGACGAGGAGATAATACTAATAATAATGTTATTGATTTTACGTCCCTTTTAACTACTGCAGCTTTTAGAGACGCCAGGGTGCAGGAATGTTTCCCCAAACGGATCTTTAACGTGCCAGTAAATCTACTGTGAATGCCTCTCACCAAGGCGGTCCGGGTTCGATTCCCGGTCAATGCATGGGAGATTTTCGATGTGAAATGCCATGTCCTGTGGTTCGGATTCCACGTAAAAAGGAGGTCCCGTGGCTCATGATCTCGAGATTAACGGTCACGTTAAACTACAAGCTTCCTTCCTTTTTTTAGATCTACTGACACGGCTCCCTCGCATTTGCGCACCCTCAAATGCCAGCTGACTGTGTTAGGATTCAATCCTGCAACCTTGGTTACAGCAGGCGAGAATGATACCGCTGAGCCCCGCAGTAAGCCACGAGTGGAGGGATGTTTCTGGTGACTGCTAACGAAGAGAAGAGATAAGAGTGGTGACACATACTAAGACACCCAGGAACAGCAAACTTAGTGATGGAAGGAAGGTTCGAAGATAAGAACTGTAGGGGTAGACCAAGGTTAGAATATGTTAAACAGATTGCCTCAGATTTAGGATGTCGGAGCTATGTAGATACGAAATCATTATTTCAGGACAAGGAGGCATGGCAGGCTGTATCAAACCAGACAAAGAACTGAAGACGCAAGCAACAACTACAACATTAACATGGAACAGAAGACAGTCACTGTGAAATTCGTTTGTCTGCTGTTGATAATATTATCAAGAAGTGGCGTGCACGTACCAATTTTAGTATTGGTTGCGACGAAAAATTAATAACCCTACTCAATATAAACGTTTAATGGTTGCTGATGGACAGTATGCTGGACATGTTGAACTTCATATATCAGTGACCTGTTTCCTGATTGTCTGTTCAGAGTAAACCATGAAAATAGTGACACAATTGCTGACTATGTTTCTGGAGAGACTATAGGCTACATGACTTACTATTTTCTGGAAACTTCGACAAAGGAAGAAGAATAATAGCAGTCCTACCAGTATAACTGCAGTAAAGAAACTTAAGCGTTTTTGAGAAGTTCCTTTGAAAACTGATTTACAAAACGTACCGTCTAATGGTGGTTTAAATTGCATTACTTTCCAAACAGACAACTCTTGCAAAGATATTCCTTCACTCTCTGGCATAAGTTCTACAGTTGTCATTTACGTATTATCTTAGTAGGCCTAAGAGTAGGGCCACTTTGACAGGTCGTCGTGAAATCAGTGCCAAAGCCAAGAGACAGCGTGTTGGCAAAATTGCTGTAAAAATACTGAGGGTAGCTTCTCAGTGTACCGTTTTAGATGTAATTCCGGATGTGAATCCTTTTTCTATAGGCGGTCTTCAGGAAGTTTGTCACCATAGCTCCTCGTTGTACTTTAAACCTGAGAAGAATACAGCAGGACGCTGCACACTCTGTTGCTATGATGGAAAAATCAAACTTCCAAATACAACTAACCTTGAAGAAGTTAATCAATTGTTTATTGATAGCAATGAAAACTCAAAAACTTTAAAGAGAATATTCGCCAGTACAATATTGCAAGGACTGAGGTTACGTAATGCTCATAATGGAACTGATATCTTCGATTCCAATATCGACTGATGCTGCCGTGCAGCAAGGGTTGTCTATTATATAAATAATTGGAAGAAACGTCTCCTTTTACTAAAACTGAAAATCTTGACAAGTATTTTGCTATGACTACGTTTGTTGGCTTGAGACACTATGCACGTTACGCACTATCAAATAAGCACCAACTTACTTGATTCAGTCATCCGTGTGTTAAAATAATTGCGGTTATTCATTTCACCAAGATGATTCTTCTGGCCAAGGTGTGTGCTGGCCGTAGTGAGTGGAGGAGCGAATCAAGTGTTCTGTAGCACGCATGCACCCAGGAACCAGATGGCCTGTCCCGCTGCAACATGGAAGCGCCGGGCCGCTGGCTTTCATTGTGTTTCAGGATACGTTCATAGAGGTAGTTTGTGCTTTCAGCACGATTTACGGAATTCTGCTGGTAACACTGCCTGAATACGATTTGCTCAAAATATAACTGAAATATTGTGGTCTAATACAGAAGTGGATTCTGAGATATTGATAGTCCATGGCTCAAGTGCTGAGGGAGAGTTAATGGATTGTTATAGCACTGCTCTATCTGAGAATGTGCGCATATACTGTACAGTATATGTTATGACATACACTGTACATACACAATTTGGCAAACAACCAGTGAATGTTATGGAAGTTACTTTCAGTTAAAATGAAACATATAAGCGTACGTAGAATTGCATTATTTTGGTAACACTGATACATATGTGATGCTGAAAATCTATCTTCAAACAGAGTTTCGAACTGTTTATGTGGACAGATTTTACGATATTGAGTCCCGGATTCAAATGTCCGTACAATGTTACTACTGTCGACCAAAGTATTATGTGTACTCGAGTTTGAAGGTTGTTTGTGAAGTAACCAATAAACCTACATAAAATCCAATAATATTATCATTTTCGTCGTTCTATTTTACGTTAGCTCATGTAGATTTGGAATTTTTAATTTATATTTTAATATTTCTTGTCGCAGTTGGAACACAAAACGTGCACGTTTTTAAGCGTGTTTCAACCATGCGTCACATTTAGTAATTATTATCTCAAAAACCCGTCATCAGATCAAATCCAAATTTTAACACAATATACATTGGAATGTTGTATAACTAGCTTATTAATTTCATTTTTGTAAGGTAACTTTTTCTCGGCTCGGGGTGGTTGGAAAATGTAGTTCTTGGTCGCGATGTAATCCTTATACATCAAAATGTTATGCTGTATGACTGTGAAATACGTAAATTAACTCACTTATTTTATATCGGTTTGTATTTGTAGGCGGAAATAACACATCGTTCACCAGCTACCCGCTACAGGAAAAGCTGTACAGCGTTGCTGTGATAGAGCCCATCACTTCCGGGCGAGGCACGCCATGATGCGTGATGGGCTCCATTTCGGCAACGCTGTACTGAGCCCAACTCTAGGAATGGGTATTCCAAGTTTCAGACACCTAGATATCAAGGGAAAGGCTGTAGCCGCTTTTGAAAGTTCAGATATTTGAATATCGCGCTACATTGCTTCGAGAAGCATTTAGAAGAATTTTACCGATAGTTGGATGTCAAGTGACGTAGCGAGTAATAGCAGAGGTGGAGGCTATTTATTGATTAAATAGTTAACTATGGAGTAGAGACTTGAGACTGGGATCAGATTACTGGCACGGCCAAATGAAAGAGAACGCAATTAGTATCAAGTAAATCGGACCAGGGATTCAAGAGATATGAGGATTTCTAGATATCAGGTGATGACGCGTGACCCTGACCGTTTTGAATAAAAGCCAGCTGGAGCAGGCATGGTCAGCTCATTCTAACACAAGCACTTGGCAAGCAAGTTGCGTCTACGCTGAGCCAAGGCACATGGTTGCCGTATCTACGCAGAAGTTCTTTTCAAGTCGTGATAGTCACGAGAAGTGCTGCGCAAACGAGTTGGAACTTAGTAAGTTTCTGGTGAGGAGAATCACTGAGGTGATTGATTTCTACAGACATTGGTGGAAATATTTATATTTCCAAAAGGACATATGCTAGACTTTGTCTAGAAAATAGTATTTTGTCACAGTCCAGTAGTAACTTAATACGTGGATGTTTAAATCCATTTCAAGTCAGTTTTTCATTATTTGTAACTAGTTAACCACTTCGATCTGTTAGTACACTGAAGACTAGTCTATAACGGTGGCGTTCATTAGTCTACGCAAGGGAAACTGCAAGTTGTCTAGCGCATGGCAGATGGTGATATACAAACCATGCCCAGAGAACGATCTTCAGAACAGCCGTTAATTGCTTAGACTGTCAATGTTTTTCTTGTACTGATAAGATTACAGTGAGTTATGTTACAACTGACATATCTAAGAAGAGATCACTTAGATCTGACCCTATTTAAACAAACTGTTATGGCTTTGATAGAAGCCCATATTAAAATGGAGCCACAGTTTATTCAAACGTCAAAAGATACTACCACTATGTCTGACTAGACGAATTGTGGGTCTACAATGGCGGCCGATACAAGGATTATACGTGCTTGTCCAATAGGGCATGTCTACGGATAAATCTGGTACAGACCAGGTTTACTACACTTCAAGACCATCAAGAAATGTAAGCCACATTTGAATTATATTATGCCTAGCTAATTGGAACAAACTATTTTTTTTCTGCAGATGACCAACACATTTTTTTCGTCGTATTTAAAGCTTGCAATGATTTACGCAAGAATTGTTAGAGTTATTCTGAGTATTTTCAGCACTCAGAACAGTTTAGGATCGATGACCGAGCATTTCGAGCATTTATTTGAATTTTTCATATTTTAAGGAAACCACGGAAAACCCCCGATGTAACGGTAAAAGTTAATAATTTATTTTTGTTGAGGAATGGATATTTTTTCCATATTCGAAGATTCGAACATGTGGATTCTCACATAATGAGATGATAATTAAACACATTTAATATAATTAATAATAATAATAATAATCCACTAATAATAATAATAATAAATTTTCATAATTTTTCTAAATAATTCTTGGATATTATATTTTATAATAAATCATATGTATTGAGAAAGAGCCTATGAAGTAGTTTAATCATTTCTAGTCTGGAACAGGAGATTTTCCGAAGGAGAGTGGTTAGCGCAAGCACGCATTCAACCAACATTTCAGTTCTGGTTGAACAGTTGATATTTGCAATGAGCAAAGTATATTTTTCAGATAACACGGAGAGGCATGAAACGGGAAGCAAATGATATTTGTATCAAATAGGATATTTTTGTATTTATATAAAATCATGACGTAAATACACTCGAAAGTGAAATAAAGATTTTCATATGTATGGTAAATTCACGGGTTGAACTGAATGGTAAAATAAAATAAACTTGTAAGTTTATTAATCTTCCAGTGTTGATTACAAGCAGAGGCTTGATTTATTGTATAAATTTTGGGAAGATAATTTATGTGTGTGGAGTAGTTGAAATGCCATTCCCAGGTGCGCATGTTAAGTCGCAGGAATGAAGGTTTTTTCGAGCATCAATCAAATAGCAGGTTCGATGGCTCAGGTTTATAGTAGGAGTATTGGAGCCACACATTTCGTCGTATGAATAACCCGAAGGTTATTTCTTTAAAACCATCAGTTCTTATTTCAACCTTGTTTACGAATTCCATTTAGACTTTGATTTTGCTAGAACCCGGATTTGTCATGATAGTAGTTTATTCTTCTTCAGAGGAAGACCTTTGCCGTTGTTGTTGTAATATTGTGTTCTTACACAAATAAATAGAATGGGCCACTGCCAATTAAAAATAATTCTTTAACCACGAATAGTTAGAAGGATATTTTCAATCCTAGTGCCATGAACTAAATGAATTCATTATTAAAACTACAATTCTAATTTCCGCATTCTGTCGAAGAATTGCAAGTTGTGAAAGTTGCTAAGAATGGCCATGAATATAAATATTTTTTTCATAATGATTCCAAGTGGAAAATTGAATAGTTGAATGGTTCAACCATTTATTGATCAAGTTGATGATTCAGAAATCATATATTTTGTTTGGAACTTGAAGTTCATAATCGAGTCACTTCTCGAATGTTTAATGTCAGAAGAACAATTAATTGTTGTTGTGCTTCGCACAGTTCTTCGATGCTATGCTCAATGGTCAAATACTTTTCAGATGTTATTAATATGTGTTAATAATTTGTGTTGCTTCTATGATGATAATATTTTCGACGATATATTTTTGAAACTGGAAAAACAAGTGAAAGTTTAAGAATTCTATAAACATTTATTCTACGAGTGTTAATATCATGTAAATAGTCAAACAGTGATCTACGTTATTTCCAGTATAGACAATTAATTTTGAACTGGAATTAAATATTAATAATTTTGGAACACAGTCCACAGGACTATTAATCGGACTTGTGTTTCCAAAAAGATTGTCAAATGTGTTTGGAAGATTTCTGTATATTGTGTGTAAATAAGAGTGTGGATCGCCACACGTGGATGATGCTGCTTTGAGCATCTTTGCAGTCAGATTTTAACTTTAAAATAAACTGAGATAATTTTACCAGATGTGTTTCTCCCAATTAAATCTCCTTCTATCCTTATTGTTGCATTGAGCCAAAAATCAGTAAAGCATTTTTTTAATTTGATGTCGTTTTTGCATTTGCTTTAACCCATCTGGCGCTCCGGGATATTTTGACTCTCGTGCTGACTGATTATTGGTAAAATGCATATGTGGTCGTGCGGACTCCGGTCTAAACGGGCACATAAAATAAGATAGAGAGAGAAATGGCTTCGAACGTGGGTCTCGATTTAGACATGGTCAATCGCATGCCGATTTGAAATTGTGATGATTTTTATAGAAATATTTTGGGAGTTGAGAGATGTCTGGTTTGGATGAATAAATTAGTAGGAAACCCAATTAGTGGGGAAACTTAAAAATTTAACTTGGTTAATAATTAGAATGGGTTTGATAATTTTGATAATGGCTTAACCATTAGGGCGTCAAGTAAATTCAGTAGTAAACGTTCGATGACTGGATATACACATTATTAGAATCCAGGTGGAGGATATTTGAGAACTTGCATATTTTTCTTGTGATATTGTGGTAAATGTAATTCGTAAAAGTAGAGAATTTTGTTTTTCCATCACGTCGATATTAGGACAAATCTCATTTTATTATAGTGTTCCAATTAGCTATTCATATTTCTTGTTCTAGTTATAAGCTTGTGTTTGCCACTGTTGTATACCCCTAAGTTTTGAATAATAATTGAAAATTATGGAAGAAATGATGAGGATGATGAGGAGTTTGGAGGAGAGTTCAAAAGAAGCTGGACGGCGTGTAGCCGCTATTATGAAAGAAAATACAGAGGCTTTAGAAAAGAAACTTAAAGAAAATTCTGATTCTTTAGAAAATAAACTTAAAGAAAATTCTGATAATTTGAAAGAAAGTTTAGATGAAAAACTTAAAGAAAATTCTGATTCTTTAGAAAGCAGGTTAAAAGATAACTTGAAAGAAAGTTTAGATGAAAAACTTAAAGAAAATCCTGATTCTTTGGAAAATAAACTTAAAGAAAGTTTGGAGGATAAACTTAAAGAAAATTCTGATTCTTTAGAAAATAAACTTAGAGAAAATTTGAATGATAAACTTAAAGAAAGTTCTGATTCTTTAAAAAGTAATTTGAAAGAAAATTTAAACAGTAAATTTAATTCAATGGAAAGTAAATTTAAAGAGAATTCTGCAATTTTTAAAATGACACTTGAGAGTAAAATGAATAAATTATGCGAAAAAACACATGAGCTCGAAACTTCATTAGCTACTAACGCAAGTTTAATGGACGATAAATTTCGCGATGCCGATCTTCGATCACAAAGCTTAGCTGATAGGATAGAACATGGTCTTAGGAAAGTTGGTGAAGACATGGTCAACCTGGAAGTCAGAGTGAAGAAAGAGAGTAACGAGATGGGAATTCTAGTTGTTCAACGTTTAACGGAACAATTCAAAGAACTTGTCATGGGAGAAATAAGAGAAGGTGTGATTAGTGAATTGCAAACTGAAATCAAAACCACAGTTGTCAATGAAATTAAAGACACACTCAAGCTGGAGAACCAAGAGGGAATCAAGGAGATTAGGGAATCTTTGTCATCCCATATTGAAGTAATTGCCAAAGATATCCAAGCAACTCAGAAGGACATATCAGATATGACAGGGTCATTGAAAAGTCATGAGGCTGTTATGAACCAGATATCCATTGATGTCAAGGACAATTGTAAAGAAACTGAAGCAATTAAGAAGATGGCAGAAGAAAACCAGAAGGAACTTGAGGCTATGAAAACTCAAATCAAGGATGAGAAACAGTCTGATCATCTGTTAAAAATGCCAAATGTAAGGGGAAAGGAACAGATACAGATAAATCTAGGAGGAGCTAGAGAGACTGATAGACAGGATGAGGTCAGGACAGTATTTCAATCCAACCCCATAACTGTATTTAAGAATATAGAGGATAAGCCTTCTAAATTTTCAGGGCGAGATTCTGTAACACCCGTGGAATTTTTGAGAGAAGCAGGTGATTACCTGAAAGATTCTAAGATCCCTAAAGAAAGACAGATCAGAGTGATAGGGAAGTTCTTGGAAGGTCCTGCACTTCTTTGGTTTAGAGCATTTAGGTCCACTCTAACCACTTTTGAGGAGTTTTCTCGTGGGCTATTGAAAAAGTTTTGGTCCCCGGAAACCCAACAGCAAGTCAGAGCAGAGTTATATTCGAAGAGATTCTCGACGTCACAACCTACTCGATACTCTACGTACTTTTCTGGACAGCTGTCTAAACTCCAACATTTAGATCCGCCGATGCCTGATAACGAGTTGATTACTGCATTGATACGTCAGTTTCCAGCAGACGTCCAGAGGACTTTGATCGCTGCTGATATCTATAATATGGAACAATTTGATGAAGTATTACAGAAGCTGGATCATACAAACGCTCAATTCTTCCATCAGAAGGGAGGAAAAAATAACAACGCTGTGTATGCTGTTATGGCTGATAGTTATTCTCAGACACCTCGAGAGATTCGAGAGGAGCGAGAAGAGAAATCGCCGAGGGAAGATTCCAATAAGAGAGGATGGAACCAGTACAGTAACAGATACAGTTACAAGCCATATGCGAGACCGGATGGTGGTAATCGATACAACACTCGATGGAGAAGGCCACGAGATAGTCAAGGAAGGTACCAGGAAAGAAGATATTATGGTAGAAACAACTATAATAACAGAGGGAATGCAGATACTCGTCAGTCCAATGAAGAGTTTAACAAGGAGACGAGGAAAAATTTGGAAGCAAGACACCAAGATAACTTGCAATTTTTGGAGCAGAGGCCCAATGATCCAGGTCCATTGGGAACACAACAATCCCGGGGGAATGGTAATGAAAAAAAAACTTCGAATTCACAGTAGAAGATAGAATTTTGAACACTTTCACTTCCAGAATTATTAAATGGCAAGCATAGGATGATGATTTAATTCAACAGAATGACGAACGAAAAGAAATGGGTACGAGAATTAGAATGCCAATCATTTCATGCGAAGTATTCGGTATGCCTGTCGATACTTTGATCGATACTGGGGCTATGCTTTGTCTGGTGAGTGAGAAGCTTTATATTCTGTGGAAGCTCAAAGAGAATTTAGAGGAGATTCCAGTATCAGGAATTAAGATCCAAGGAATAATACCCAATAAAATATCTCTGTGTAAAACACAATTATACTTATGTATTACGATTGGAGGACATGATTTCCGACATGTATTTGTTGTAATGAAGGACATGGCTTTTGACATGATATTGGGAGCAGATTTCATTCAGAAATATCAAGCAGTGATAGATATGAAGACAGAGACGATCAGATTCAAGAATACCGAAGAGATAAACTTCGAGGGAAAAGAAGAGGATGACACCGAGGGAGATACTCAATGGTCTCTGATTTTTCATGAAGCTGAAGGAAGAGAAGTCTACACTGAGAAGGAGTCCCCAGAGCTAGGGAAAATTTTGGAAGAGTATCACGATATTTTTGATACTAAGCCTGGTGAAATTAAAGATTTTGAATATCATATTCGTGTAAATGATGATGCACCTTTTCATGCTAAATTGTATCCAGTAGCAGAAAAGCATCGAGAAAGAGTAAAAGTGCTTATCAAGGAAATGGAAAACAACAATGTGATTGAAAAGTATACTACATCTTATGTCAATCCATTAGCAGTAGTGTCTAAGCAAGATGGAAGTCTGAGACTATGTTTAGACGCGCGAAATTTGAATTCAAGATTACTGCCAGAGTATGACAGACCACCAATCATTAGGGAACTGTTAAGGAAATTCCAAGGCAAGGTCTGGTTCTCTAATATTGATCTCACTTCGTCCTACCATCACATTAGGCTTAGTGAAGATTCTAAGAAGTTTACAGGATTTATGTTTGACCAGCAGACATATGTATTCCGCCGTTTACCATTTGGAGTCAAAACATCTGGATCCGTTTTGATCAGAGCACTGGAACAAAATTTGAGTCCTGAAGTAAAAGAGATAGCAATTCGTTATATTGATGATATCTTAATTGCATCCGAGACTAAGGAGGAACATTTGTTACATCTTCAAATGTTATTCGCAGATTTGAGAAAAGCGAACTTCAAGGTAAACCTTCGAAAATGTCAGTTCTTTCGAAAGGAAATAAAATTTTTGGGTCACATTTTGGATGGAGAAGGATACCGTCCCAATGAGACGAAGATACAAGCAATTGCAAATTTCCCTAGACCTACTAGAGTG
Organism: Meconema thalassinum; assembly: GCA_946902985.2. Lineage (NCBI taxonomy): Eukaryota > Metazoa > Arthropoda > Insecta > Orthoptera > Tettigoniidae > Meconema > Meconema thalassinum. The sequence continues at coordinate 124,020,250 of OX336389.2, forward strand.
AAGAATGTCCGCAGTTTTCTCGGGACATGCCAATTCTTTGCAGGGCATTGTCCGAACTTCACCAAGACAGTCGCGCCATTGCAGGAATTGTTAAAGAAAGGAAAGAAATGGAAATGGGATAAAGATTGTGAACAATCATTTCAAGATGCCAAGAGGTTATTGGTAAACAGTGTGAAATTGGAGTATCCTGACTTTACCAAGAATTTCATCATAGAATCTGATGCATCCACCATAGGGATTGGAGCTATTCTACTTCAAGAAGATGAAGACCACAAGAGACATTACCTGGCGTTCATTAGCAGGAAACTTCGTCCATCAGAGAGGAATTATTACACCACAGAGTTAGAAGCACTTGCTGAAATATTCGCATTGGAGTCGTGGAAGAAAATGTTAATTGGACATTCAGTCATTGTGAGGACTGATCACCACGCATTGGAGTTTATTTTGAGAACAAACTTTGCCAGCGATAGAATAACTAGATGGTCACTTTTTATTCAGCAATTCAACCTAGTTATTGAACACACTCCTGGAAAGTTGAATGTGGGAGCTGATTTGTTGAGTAGAGCAGAGGAGTCTACATCTAAGGTTTTTCAAGTTAACCTGACGCAGGAGGATGAAGATACCTTGAGAAGGTTAAGATTATTGCATTTATCCCAGAGGAGAGACCGACGTCTTAGGAACATTTTTCGTTTTCTACAAGGGAACATGGATCCCAATGATGATGATTTTGTGGAAACTGAAAGAATTTCAAGAGATTTTATGATGTTAGATGGTTTAATCTACAAGTTTGCAGATCCCGACCATACGAAGCTGAGAGTAGTGATACCTCCACGATTGCAAAAACCCATTATTTGGATGGCACATAGAATCGCAGGTCATGCTGGAGTAGATAAGACAGTCAACATGATTCAAGAGAAATTTTCGTGGGAGCGAATGCGACAAACTGTCAGAAACACTATTCGAGAATGCGACTTATGCCAAAAGAGTAAACATAATTCTAGATTACTGAGAGAATTACCAAGGCCTATTATTCCTTCTAAGCCTTGCGAAATCTTCGCGACTGATTTATATGGTCCTCTCCCAAAGTCTAAAAGAGGTAACCGATATATTTTGGTGACTACGGATGTTTTCAGCAAATACACCATGTTACATCCAATTCAGAAGGCAAACGCAAAGTATTGTATTGTGCGAAGAGAATTAGAGACAGCGTAATTCCGGAAGCAGGCAAACCGGAATTCCTTTTATCAGATCGTGGACCTCAATTTACATCTTTGGAGTTTCGAACAATCATGAATAATCTTGGGATTAGACAATTGTTTTGTTCTATTAGACATCCAGAGAGCAATCCAGCGGAACGCGTGATGGCTGAGATAGCAAAATTTTGCCGCCTCTATTGTCCAAATGAGCATTGGAAATGGATGGATGTTCTTTCTTTAGCATCCGAATCCATCAACTCTACGATTCATGAGAGTACTGGACAGATTCCTATGTTGCTTCATCATGGAATTAAACCAACACGATTATGGGATTGAATCATCTCTATTCCACCTGAGATTGAACCAAGTCGTCAGATGAGGGAAACTCTAGCTTTAGACAAGTTAAGGAGTCAAGCTGAGAAGAGAGAGCGCAGAGTGAGAGGAAAGCGTTTTCGCAGACCCTTGAGCGTAGGAACTCTTGTTTTAGTGAAAAGACATACACCCTCTGACGTGCAAAATCGAGTGTACTCGAAATTTGCAAGCCTTTACGCTGGACCCTACCGTATTGTGGAAGTAAAAAATAATGGATGCTATGAAGTAGCTAATACACGAACTGGTAACATCGTGGGAACTTATAATGCATCGAATTTGAAGATCTATTATTCAAGAACCAGATGATTTAATGTGTAGATAGGAAAAATAAAAATTTTTCAATTTTTATGTTTGCTAGGTGTGGGGTGGATGTGCCCAACTCTAGGAATGGGTATTCCAAGTTTCAGACACCTAGATATCAAGGGAAAGGCTGTAGCCGCTTTTGAAAGTTCAGATATTTGAATATCGCGCTACATTGCTTCGAGAAGCATTTAGAAGAATTTTACCGATAGTTGGATGTCAAGTGACGTAGCGAGTAATAGCAGAGGTGGAGGCTATTTATTGATTAAATAGTTAACTATGGAGTAGAGACTTGAGACTGGGATCAGATTACTGGCACGGCCAAATGAAAGAGAACGCAATTAGTATCAAGTAAATCGGACCAGGGATTCAAGAGATATGAGGATTTCTAGATATCAGGTGATGACGCGTGACCCTGACCGTTTTGAATAAAAGCCAGCTGGAGCAGGCATGGTCAGCTCATTCTAACACAAGCACTTGGCAAGCAAGTTGCGTCTACGCTGAGCCAAGGCACATGGTTGCCGTATCTACGCAGAAGTTCTTTTCAAGTCGTGATAGTCACGAGAAGTGCTGCGCAAACGAGTTGGAACTTAGTAAGTTTCTGGTGAGGAGAATCACTGAGGTGATTGATTTCTACAGACATTGGTGGAAATATTTATATTTCCAAAAGGACATATGCTAGACTTTGTCTAGAAAATAGTATTTTGTCACAGTCCAGTAGTAACTTAATACGTGGATGTTTAAATCCATTTCAAGTCAGTTTTTCATTATTTGTAACTAGTTAACCACTTCGATCTGTCAGTACACTGAAGACTAGTCTATAACGGTGGCGTTCATTAGTCTACGCAAGGGAAACTGCAAGTTGTCTAGCGCATGGCAGATGGTGATATACAAACCATGCCCAGGGAACGATCTTCAGAACAGCCGTTAATTGCTTAGACTGTCAATGTTTTTCTTGTACTGATAAGATTACAGTGAGTTATGTTACAACTGACATATCTAAGAAGAGATCACTTAGATCTGACCCTATTTAAACAAACTGTTATGGCTTTGATAGAAGCCCATTTTAAAATGGAGCCACAGTTTATTCAAACGTCAAAAGATACTACCACTATGTCTGACTAGACGAATTGTGGGTCTACAATGGCGGCCGATACAAGGATTATACGTGCTTGTCCAATAGGGCATGTCTACGGATAAATCTGGTACAGACCAGGTTTACTACACTTCAAGACCATCAAGAAATGTAAGCCACATTTGAATTATATTATGCCTAGCTAATTGGAACAAACTATTTTTTTTCTGCAGATGACCAACACATTTTTTTCGTCGTATTTAAAGCTTGCAATGATTTACGCAAGACTTGTTAGAGTTATTCTGAGTATTTTCAGCACTCAGAACAGTTTAGGATCGATGACCGAGCATTTCGAGCATTTATTTGAATTTTTCATATTTTAAGGAAACCACGGAAAACCCCCGATGTAACGGTAAAAGTTAATAATTTATTTTTGTTGAGGAATGGATATTTTTTCCATATTCGAAGATTCGAACATGTGGATTCTCACATAATGAGATGATAATTAAACACATTTAATATAATTAATAATAATAATAATAATCCACTAATAATAATAATAATAAATTTTCATAATTTTTCTATATAATTCTTGGATATTATATTTTATAATAAATCAAATGTATTGAGAAAGAGCCTATGAAGTAGTTTAATCATTTCTAGTCTGGAACAGGAGATTTTCCGAAGGAGAGTGGTTAGCGCAAGCACGCATTCAACCAACATTTCAGTTCTGGTTGAACAGTTGATATTTGCAATGAGCAAAGTATATTTTTCAGATAACACGGAGAGGCATGAAACGGGAAGCAAATGATATTTGTATCAAATAGGATATTTTTGTATTTATATAAAATCATGACGTAAATACACTCGAAAGTGAAATAAAGATTTTCATATGTATGGTAAATTCACGGGTTGAACTGAATGGTAAAATAAAATAAACTTGTAAGTTTATTAATCTTCCAGTGTTGATTACAAGCAGAGGCTTGATTTATTGTATAAATTTTGGGAAGATAATTTATGTGTGTGGAGTAGTTGAAATGCCATTCCCAGGTGCGCATGTTAAGTCGCAGGAATGAAGGATTTTTCGAGCATCAATCAAATAGCAGGTTCGATGGCTCAGGTTTATAGTAGGAGTATTGGAGCCACACATTTCGTCGTATGAATAACCCGAAGGTTATTTCTTTAAAACCATCAGTTCTTATTTCAACCTTGTTTACGAATTCCATTTAGACTTTGATTTTGCTAGAACCCGGATTTGTCATGATAGTAGTTTATTCTTCTTCAGAGGAAGACCTTTGCCGTTGTTGTTGTAATATTGTGTTCTTACACAAATAAATAGAATGGGCCACTGCCAATTAAAAATAATTCTTTAACCACGAATAGTTTGAAGGATATTTTCAATCCTAGTGCCATGAACTAAATGAATTCAGTATTAAAACTACAATTCTAATTTCCGCATTCTGTCGAAGAATTGCAAGTTGTGAAAGTTGCTAAGAATGGCCATGAATATAAATATTTTTTTCATAATGATTCCAAGTGGAAAATTGAATAGTTGAATGGTTCAACCATTTATTGATCAAGTTGATGATTCAGAAATCATATATTTTGTTTGGAACTTGAAGTTCATAATCGAGTCACTTCTCGAATGTTTAATGTCAGAAGAACAATTAATTGTTGTTGTGCTTCGCACAGTTCTTCGATGCTATGCTCAATGGTCAAATACTTTTCAGATGTTATTAATATGTGTTAATAATTTGTGTTGCTTCTATGATGATAATATTTTCGACGATATATTTTTGAAACTGGAAAAACAAGTGAAAGTTTAAGAATTCTATAAACATTTATTCTACGAGTGTTAATATCATGTAAATAGTCAAACAGTGATCTACGTTATTTCCAGTATAGACAATTAATTTTGAACTGGAATTAAATATTAATAATTTTGGAACACAGTCCACAGGACTATTAATCGGACTTGTGTTTCCAAAAAGATTGTCAAATGTGTTTGGAAGATTTCTGTATATTGTGTGTAAATAAGAGTGTGGATCGCCACACGTGGATGATGCTGCTTTGAGCAACTTTGCAGTCAGATTTTAACTTTAAAATAAACTGAGATAATTTTACCAGATGTGTTTCTCCCAATTAAATCTCCTTCTATCCTTATTATTGCATTGAGCCAAAAATCAGTAAAGCATTTTTTTTAATTTGATGTCGTTTTTGCGATTTGCTTTAACCCATCTGGCGCTCCGGGATATTTTGACTCTCGTGCTGACTGATTATTGGTAAAATGCATATGTGGTCGTGCGGACTCCGGTCTAAACGGGCACAGTACAGCTATTCTAGGAGCGGATGCTGGTGAACGATGTGTTATTTCTACCTACAAATACAAACCGATATAAAATAAGTGAGTTAATGTACGTATTTCGCAGTCATACATTATAACTTTTTGATGTATAAGGATTACATCGCGATCAAGAACTACATTTTCTAACCACCCCGAGCCGAGAAAACGTTATCTTACAAAAATGATAACAACTTTTTTTCGTGGACACGCAAAATTTTCAAGTTAATAATCCAGTTATATAACATTCCAATGTATATTGTATTAAAATTTGGATTCGATTTGATGACGGGTTTTTGAGATAATAATTCTTAAATGTGACACATGGTTGAAACACGCTTAAAAACGTGCACATTTTGTGCTCCAACTGCGCCAAAAAATATTAAAATATAAATTAAAAATTCTAAACCTACATGAGCTAACGTACAATAGAACGACGAAAATGATGATGTTATTGGATTTTATGTAGGTCTATTGGTTACTTCACAAACAACCTTCAAACTCGAGTGCACATAATACTTTGGTCGACAGTAGGCAGTTGGTAGTCCCGTCGATTCTGTGAATAGGCACATTTATGGCTGCTAAGGCACACATTGCCCGTGGAAAAAATATATGTGTCCGTAAATTAGTATGGCAGTTGCATGGAGTTAAACATTGAAATTATAAACGTGCATATAACTGAGTCTAAAATATCTCGACCTTACAATAGGCTAAGTCTAAAGTTTGTTCCGTGCAGTTATTCAGAGACATTGAATCTGGGGTTCAAAGGACTTGAGATTATGAATTAACAGTTAATAGCCATGGTGATCTTATAATAAGCACTGTCTAATGTACTAAAGCACATATTGAACATACAAAACTTGGATGAAATTCACTTGCAGGTATGGACGTTACATGCAGTTAAACATTGAACCTATCAGGACACGTAGAATCATGTTGGCAGCACTGTGATATATGGGCTTATGAAAATTAATCTGAAATATTATGCTCTAGCCTATATGTGTGCCAAATTTTGGAATAGTTTCCATGAATATCTTCTGAGATATTATCCAAATTAAAGTACAAATTTCAACTGCTATTGTTTAGCATTTGGTAGCACTGACATTATTTTCAAATATGGCCTTGAGATTTCCTGGAGGAGATCTTCACTCATAACAAATTTGGTTTCGATAGCTGCAGCCTTTTAGGAGTTGATAGGGCTGTACACTAAAAAACAGGGAAGGACAGGCAGACACACATTTGATCTCATAATTCTACTTTCCCATCATTTTTCTAAAAGCGACGGTACCGTAACTGTCTGTTCAGGCCACTAGAATGAAGACATGTGAACAGCAAATGTTTTAAGGAAAGAAGTGATGTAGGATTGTTGAAATTAATGCTGCGGAGTAGCACGGGTCTTGTAGTATTGGTATGAATATGATCAGTTCATAATCATATTTTATGTGACTTGGACTGGCTGCGTGGCTCAGTGTTATCGTTCTCACCTGCTGTGTTCAAGGTTGCAGGATCAAATCCTGGCACAGTCAGTTGGCGTTTGAGGGCGCGCAAATGCGATCGAGCCGTGTCAGTAGATTTACTGGCACGTCAAAGACCTCCTTCGGGGTAAAATTCAGGCACTCTGGCGTTTCTAAAATCCGCAGTAGTTGAGTAAACCAATAACAGCTTTATTATTATGTTATGCGGCTTTAGGTTTAGATGACGAAGCGACCCAGACCTTCTCACTTGTAACTAGGTTTGAGAATGTTTCGTCAGTATTCATTCCTAATTACTCCCAGACTCAGGAATTTCTGCACCCCAATATCACATGTCACATCAGCCACATGAATGCCACAGTCCTCGACTGCACTAAGGATACTTTTAAGTAGATCAGATGTCATGGTTACGCCGAATTCGTAATAAATAAGTTGCTTCCACTTCGAAAACAAACCTCGAATCATTGCAACCTGTGCGTTACTGTGGGGACCCAAAACTACATCGTCGGTCGAATCGTAGCATACACGCGCATCGATATTCATTTTATCGAATGAAATAACACATCATTTCTTCAAAGTTTGTAGCTCTAGCTTTTTACAATGAAATAACTTCATGCATTTAAAATTCCTCGTCCACTTCTGAAGTGTCGAACGAGCGGGTAAAGGGAAATTACCCTTTCTTAAATACTCGTAGGCCTTCTTAGAAAGTGCTCTCAGTGCAAGAGCATTTGCGATATCTTCGGAAGATCATTTTACTAATCTCTTTTCCACGTAAAACGCACCGAATCTGACCTGGAGTGAACCATTTAGAAAGTACATTTTTTAATTCTTGGCTTATGGCTTTACTTGTCTTGCGTGGTGGAAATTTTCTCTTCAAGACGCTAAATCACTAGGTCTCCGCACTAATCTTAAAATAGCGTTTTAGCTTATTATTATGAAAAGGCAAGGAGTCTAGAATATTGGACATAACATTCTCTCAGGTTTTAAGTCATTTGCAGGACATAATGCCAAACAATTTAAGAGCCTAATGCTATTAGGTTATTGATTATTTAGACCATTGTACACTGGAAATCTATTACTATTGGAAAGCATCTGTGCCCGCCCAGACAACTACGCCTAACCCAGAACGACTGCCACCCACCTCATAGCCTACAGATTATGTAAGGGTGTGGCCGGCGTGACGGCACCTTCAGCCACATGACCATGGTTTTAGGCCATGGCGTGCCACTTACCTGATTATGCAACTTCTCAATTTTCCTCACGGGGATTTTTGCACCCCGTTCCAGCCCTCACGTCATATTTCAAATTTCTAGTGGAGTCGGGAATCAAACTCGGGGCCTCCTGGGTAAGAGGCAAACATACTACTACTATCATTTCAAAAAAAAAAGGAAGAATAAAAGGGAAAAATCTTCGCTCGCGCTCTGCGTGCTATAAACATATACCGTACATTAAAATTAAAATTGGATTTAAAAGCTCCAGCTATTTTAACTGATACGCTTCCCGAAACAGACTCGTCAGTAAATAAAGATCCAGTTCAGAGATAAATTCCGAAGTCTGACGTATTTGAAACCACAGCAGTTAAAAGGGACTTTAAATCAATACCTAGTAATATCATCCGGTCTTGTGTTGATTTTTAGCCGCACTAGTGCAGAGTTGGCATTTTATTTAATTCCTCATTTAAAATTACTTTTTAAGAAATAGTAAATCAGTTGAGCGCAGCCCAAACAAGTAGTTCTGTGAAGAACTAAGGCCTATTTTCATATATCCTACTTATATTAATTGCCACTATCAACATACAAAATTTCAGTTTGATTGCTGTAATGGATTCGTATATATTAATGCACCGACTTAATATTTTGGATGGTCGCCTTGTTGGATTTTAATATATGTAGGTCTTGGTTATGTACTGTTACATGAAGATTATTGTGTACGTGTAGTATTCAAACTTCAATCGCATGATTAGGACACAAGAGGTAAAAACGAGATTTAAAAATTTTGCTCAGCTGCCATCTTGTGGTTATGGAAACAATTGAAATAAATTAGATGCCAGTCGATTAACATTTGTATAAGGATTTACCGTACCAAGTTTCACTGCACTCGGATGGTTAAATTGCGAGAAACGTCCATGTAAATATTTATACTTCGCCTCGCCGCCATGTTGGATTTGTGATCACCAGGTTATTGAAAGTCCTATAGGTGAACTTGATGTTCATTGACCCTATGAACGTTAAAAAATCTGTTTGATTGCTGTAATAGATTCGTAGATATTGAGAACCGTCAAAATATTTCGGATGGTGCCATGTTGGATTGTTATATGTATAGGCCATAGAGTTATGTACCATTAAAGGAAAATTATTGCGTAGGTTCATTATTAAAACTTTCACTTCGATCGCATGATTACGACAAGAAGAAATAAAAACTTAATTTTAATATTCGCACAGCCGCTATCTTGAGGTTATGTAAACAATTGATCAAAGTTATATGTCGGTGCATTACAATGAGTATAAACATATACTGTACCAAGTTTCGTTGCGTTTGGTTGGTTAAATCGTGAGAAACGTCTATTTAAATATCGCAAATTCGCTTAGCCGCCATGTTGGTTTTGTAGTTACCAGGTTTTCGTAAGTCACATAGGTGAACTTCTAGTAGTTCCCTTTATCAACGTACAAAATTTCAGGGTGGTATCGGTAGTAGTTTTAGAGATAATGAATGCTGGTGAAATATTTCGCACAGCCGCCATGTTGGATTGGTGAGACGCAAAAATAATTGAAGGGCACGGTCGGGGTCAGCCAAAATGGTGGTATGACCTTACCGAGTTTCATTGAAATAGCTTCAGCCGTTTAGAAGTTATTATCGGGGGATGGGGGGGGGGGCACACACACATCACGCAGACACACTCACATACGCACACACACGCGGACAAAAGATGATCTCATAAGCCTATTCTTTCATAAAATGAAAATAGGCTAAAAATAACTTGTTTCATTTGGGGAGCTGGGACATCGTGGCCATTTAGCCTCGTGTACTTGGGTGTGTGTAGAATTTGTCTGGTTACCTGTGTTATTGTGGTATCTGTGTTAGTGTGTGTATTTGTAAATCAGGTGAGGATCGAGGAGGTGGTCGTTGTCTTAAGTTAGGAACCATCCCAGAAGTTGCCTGGAGTAGAAGTGGCAAACCACGGGAAACCATTTCCAGGATGGCAGAGGTTGGAATCGAACCCAAACCTTCTCAGTTTTGCCTCAATAGGCATAGTAGTTAAAAGGGACGTAAACAATAACATTATTATCAAAAAAACATGGACCTCCGGGGCGACAGGCAAGGATGCTAGCCACTACACCTCGAGGTCGTCACACAGAAGTCAAACTTGGGACACCGATCACCGTTTTGATCTTGGTCCATTGTTGTTTACCTCACTAATTAATTTTGAACGTTTCATTTTGTAGTTCTATTTTATTAGTCTACTGGCAGGAGGGTAGCAAGTTTAATGGTGGAGAATGTAGTGATAAGCCCTTCATAGGGTAATATATGACAGTGGAAGGACATGCGAGGACCAGCACATTCATATTTCTCTGGAAAAACATCGCTATTTGTTGTCGGAGACAGCTGTGAGCTGTATGTTATACATGGTCGGACACGAAAGTAAACAACAGGTGACGTCACTCAGCAGCCTACGCAATGGCAAGCCGAAGCGCGGAGGCCGGAGTGGACCCCCTGCACTCTTTCAATCGCCACACCACATTGGTTTGAGCAAAGGCCTATGTTAGCAGTATTGGAATAGACAGGAATAACAGATGTAACACGGCGGGCTGTTGACAGGCCCTCCCTTCTCTTCCCACCTCCCACATCACCTCACCCCGGAAGTACACAGAGCTTGGACTCGAGCAGTAAACAAACAACAGTTTCCATCTCAGCCAACGGCAATTGGATCCTGAAAGGCTATTTTCAAGGGTTTAGGTACAGGTTACCATAGTAAAAGTTTAACAATTTTCTTTTTTTTCTTTCCTTCAAAAACCACAACAGTTACAGCAATGACATGTTGTGCACATGAAACACTGGCATTAATCTATATGAAAAACAGTATTACATTCATGCCAAAAAATAATTTGGGTATTTTTTCAAAATTCTTAAATGGTGGTTGTTCATCATACAAGGCTGCAGCGTGTAAGTGATAACTCCTGTAATGTTCAACATTTTTAGGTTCTGTTAATTTTATTTTATTGTAAAGATATTCCTCTAGAAATGCAAGTACTTTCAGCAACATATCTTAACAAAAAATATTTTTACTATTGTATTGAAAAGAAAATATTTTTGCTACACTTTTTTTAAGAAACTATTTTAGACAGAGATATGAATTTACATAATTTTGTAGATATAGAACGCAGAAATGCACACAAAATGTTTCATTAGTGTATGTCAATTAGTTTTTGAGTTATCATTAAAACGGGTGTCAAAAACACAATTCTGAGAAAATGAGCGATAAACATGTGTGGATAAATCTTACATACCATTAAGGACTTTGCCTTTTAAATAATAACTCAAATCCTATGGCGCATAGAGACATATTTCTTTCACCAAAATGTTCCTAAGGGATAGGAGCATATATTTTTTTTTGAAAAAAAATTTTTTTTTTTGAAGGTCATAAGCTGTACCTAACCCCATCTTCTTCTTTGGCGGAATCTGGGACTTAATAAATACAAAGCGACTAAATGACACAAGATCGAAATTGATTTGAGTTATTTTTTCCAAAGCATCTCTCTCTATATAAAAATGAAAGTTTGTCTGTTTTTCTGAATTTCCACGGAAATTTGCGTTATTTGCGCGTTTCAGACTGTCTTATGATGGATGCGCGCAATTTTTTTTGTCTGTCTGTCTGTCTGTTTGTTTGCTTGTCTGTCTGTGGACAACTTTGAGTCCTTATAACTTGAGAACGGCTGGGTGGATCAACGTAAAATTTGATACAGATATCCATCAGAGGCACCACACTAATCATTGATGTAACTCTTCTCCGTATCTCTCATAAAAGGGGGCCTACCCCTTTAAAATACATGCTGAAATAGACGTAGAAGTACGAGACAAAGCTTATTTTCAACCCCTTAATGAGAGAACCAAAACTCGGGGGCCCTGAAACCAAACTAAGCTGTAAAATTCATCAATACGTATAATGCACTCAAGGGGGTCAAGGGGTACACTAGAATTTATTCACGCGATTTTCACGTGCGTGTGTGGTACGTAAGGTCCTTTATATCCATATCCCTATATTGTATTTATTATATTATTATCATTAGTTATATTAGTATTATATTATGGCATACAACGACGAGACAAAGCTCATTTTTAGCCCCTCGGTGGCAGAAACAAAACTGGAAGGTTCCCGAAAACTACATTTTAAGGCTCTAAAACCAACAGTTTCTGAGATATTCCCAGAAAACTAATTGAATTTAATAAACTAATGAAGGAATGCAAGCCGGCAACAATGACAACTGGTTCTCAAGAGAAGACATCCAACTTTCCACCTAATTTTGTAAAAAGCAATGCCACTCCACTTATTACATTTCTGTGAAAGTTTTCAAATGGCTATAAGGTTATCACGGAACGAAATTAGACTGTAAAATTCATCAATGCGCTTAAGGGGGTCAAGGGGTACCCTAGAATTTTTCACGTGATTTATACGTGTGATATGTCGTACAGAATTATATCTCCAAACAGCAACATCATTTTCAAAAATTCCTGAATTGAAATTGGTTGTATTTTTTGCGGCTATTAGGAATTTGAGCCATTGGAGGATTAAAAAACCTGAATATTCATGCACCACAAGCCTATATAATTTGTTAAAAGTGTCTTCCTGTGGATAGGGACTTTACACAACGGTGAGGGTCAGTCTTTATGTGAGGTGTATTGCGTTTCGTCTACGAGATTTTCAAATTTATTTTCACGTCAGGTAGTACACGTTAGGTGAATTTAGATTGAGCACATTCACTTTTTTTTCCTACAAACGGGTTCATCGTAAGGATGATTTTGTTTGATACTATGTGGTTGATATATCCATATTCGGACATCTGAGTGATATGTTGTACGTTGGTTGGTTGGTTTCTCAGTTTAGAAGCTGCGACAACGCGTTCACGTAGCCTCGTGTACTTCGAGTGTGTGTAGAATCTGTCTGATTACCGGTGTTAATGGTGATGGCTGTATTAGTGTGTGTTATCTGTATTTCAGGTAAGGACTGCAGACGATCAATTTCCAGTAGTTCTTACTTTTGCTACCAAATGCTACCGTCAACGACATCCTAGCTGTGACTTGGCTACTAGATGGCACCTCAACCGGAACCTGATGGCAAACTTTGGAACTAATAGAGCGTTAATCAAATCTAACCAACAAATTTAGCTTCACACAATTGTAGTTAGTGGAAGGTTCTATTACATGACATAAATCTATGACATGGGACCGCCGGCTTTACACTCCCTCCGAAGTAAGGCATACTTTCTGTGCACCTTTATGTACGCTTATAGCTCGTGTTCGAATGTTTGGGCATCGTAAAATTAGGTATCCATGAGAGTCAATACACCAATTACACTATTACACCATTACACTAATGGTTTGATTTAACAGTACTTCTCATAGAAGCGTTGGTATAGGAAACACTTTTCAAAATACATGCTAAAATAGTCGAAATATAAAAATTATCCTAGAAGGACGACCAAAGCATATGTTGCGCTTCTCAATGAGAGACACAAAATTCGGGAGTCTATAAAGAGTCTTCGAAAACCACATTTTAAGGCCCTTAAATTAACAGTGTCTGTGATATTCCCAGATAACTAACTTCGCTCTGATAATCGTATGAAGGAATAAGAAGCCCCTATCCATTGCAACAGTAGCTCAATATTGATAACGTCTGGTTATTAATACCGAAGACCGTTCGAAGAGCGGGTACTTCTGCTAGTTCTTTATATTCCGAAGACATATAATTAAGTGTAAACATGATAAAGCGAAATGATTGCTCTCCACGGGGCTGATACTTGTGCGTGAGATCTGGGGCTGGAGGTTGTCAGTGAGGGGTGGCTGTGTAGTTGGAGGGGATTAGTGGCGATTAATGGCATTCTGTCACCACCAGTCATTTATCAGTGATGCGGTCATGTTACGCTCATCCATTAGGACTGGATTATACCGCTAATATTGTGTTCATTCATTAATCCAGAAATAATAAGGGGGTGAATTGGTTTGAATTTTATAGATTAATTGACAGGGTTGAGCTGTAGTCCTTGGTTGAGTTCTAATTACACTAATGGTTTGATTTAAGAATGAAACGCTAGCCTAAAGTCATTTATTATTTTAACTGCAGATTGCGAGTAATTTTGGTGCGGTTGCTGCATTTAGGGTCTTGGGACATGTTGCTGCACGAGTATGTTCGGTATATAATTTGTGGTTGTTGCTTACTTTAGGGGCTGTGATATCGTGGTCATGTAGCCCCGTGTGTTTTGTGTGTGTGAAATTTGTTGGATAACCTCTGTTATTGTGATAACTGTACACTTACCGGCACTTCCCCACCCCACTCCCCTGGTATGGGGAAACATTTGCCACGCTGGGCGTGTCTGTGTCGTATTCATCACACTCCCCGCACCTCTCTACACCCCGCTCCTACCGCTGAGCTCTCATGGTCAAGTGCACAGCTAGACGCCACTATCTGTACTAGTGTGTGTATTTGTACATTGGGGATAGGATTGGGGAAGGTGGCGTTCCTGGCCTTGAGTTAGGAACCACACCAGCATTTGTCTGCAGTAGAAGTGGGAAACCACGGAAAACCGCTCCCAAGATGACTGAGGTGGGAATCTAACCCTCTTCTTCTTAGTTTTGTCTCACACTAGAATTAAAATTTCTTGACAGAGCCGGGAATCGAACCCGGACCTCCGGGGCAACAGCCAAGAACGCCAACCGCTACACCACGACATGGTCATGCACTGTATATAGGCTATCATGTGTTGCTGTGCTAGAGTGTGGAAAGGTGACTAGAAACTCACTTTAAAAGCAAATGCTCTTAAGACAGAATTTATATCTGGGAATATTAACAATTAGGCCCACTATTTTGAATTAGCTAACTAAAGAAACTAGAGTAATCACGTAAATTTTGTTTTTTATCCATTCGTAAAGCTGTAATTAATGCCACAATTATATCACACTGTAACGTGTTTTTCGAGGGTTTCTTATGCCACTGGCATAAGTCAGTAGGAAGACAATCTATATTTATTTACGCGGCAAATTGTTCAGCCAAGATAATTTTTCATGTTAATTTATTATTATTATTCTTCTTCTTTCTTCGTTTTGCCCACTTAGGGAGCGCGCTTGAACTTGTTGACTCGGGTTGATGGAGCTTTCCTCTTCTTCTCCTCCCAAAATCTCCTCATGAACTCACTATGCCCCTTCTTACGTTCCTCCGTCCATTTTTTTCCAGTGGTCTTTTTAGCTTTTTCGGCGAAAGAGTGATTTGTAACTCGGGTTCCAAAAGTCTTGCGATTCATGATGCTATCTTCTGTAATGTTTATTTCCTTTAAGTCCTGTTTGATTTCTTCTAACCAACTGATTTTGACCTTCTTTGAATTAATTATATCAAGCAGTTTTTTTGCATATCTGGTGTTGTCCATTCGGCAGACGTGACCAAAAAATTTCAATCGTCTCTTACGCACGGTATCAGTGAACTTATTGATTACTGTGTACAAGTCTGTGGTTTTCCTTTTAATCCATATACCATTAACATAAACGGGGCCATATATTTTCCTGAGAATTTTACGTTCCTGGATTTCGATTTCACCAATTTGAGAGTGGCCTCCCAGAGATATAGTTTCGGAGGCGTACAATGCTTCCGGAAGAACAACTGTCTGGTAGTGCCGTAGTTTTGCATTTCGTGACATCACTCTTTTATTATAGTGATTCCATGTTATTCGGTATGCTTTCTGAAGTTTGGTAGCTCTTTCTAAATTAGCTTTCCTGTCCAATCCAGACGGTACAATAATTTCTCCTAAATATTTGAAGGAAGGTACGTGTCTAATTATTCCATAGTTGGTCTGTAGTGGAGATCTCGGGATATTCTGGTCTCCATTTACTATGAAATGCGTCTTCTCATACGATATTTGGAGTCCTGTCTTTGATGCTAACTCATGTAACTTCTCTATGGCATACTTGGTTTCTTCACTAGTCTTGGTAAAGATAGCTAGATCATCAGCAAAAGCTAGGCATTTTACTTTTATTTTCTGTTCCAGAGTACCAATGCTTATGCCTTTGATGTTGTTTTCCCACTCCCTGATGACTTTGTCCAACACTAAGTTAAAAAGCAGTGGGGAGAGGCCATCACCTTGTCGAACTCCGGTATGTACTTCGAAAGGCTCTGATAGTTCACCTAGGAACTTCACTTGAGATGTTGTGTCAGTGAGAGTCTGGCGGATTAAGTCCCTGGTTTTCCTGTCAACTCTGAGCTCTTCTAGGGTGTTCAGAACAGTTTGTCTGTCAATAGAATCATACGTCTTCTTAAAATCCACGAAGGTGACAAATGTGTTGGTACTGCGGCGTATCCTTAATATCGTCTTTAGGCTCCAAATCTGCTCCGAACACGATCTACCTTTCCTAAAGCCTGCCTGGTATTCACCAATCAAATGATCAGTTTGTTGTTCTACTCTGTTTAAGAGTGCTTTAGATAATACCTTGTATATAATTGGTAAAAGTGATATACCTCTGTAGTTGTTGGGGTCTGCTCGGTCGCCCCTTTTATGCAACGGATGGATAATGGCATTCTTCCAGTCCTTCGGAATTATTTCGCTCTCCCATATTTCTGTTAGGAGTGTATGAATTCTCCTTATGAGGTCATCTCCTCCTATTTTCAACATCTCAGCAGTTATTCCATCGTTCCCAGGGGCTTTGTTATTTTTGAGTGATTGGATTATCTCTTTTATTTCTTGAGTTGTTGGGGGAAGAGAGTCTGGGTTTGGTACAGGTTTTTCAAACTGCAGTCTTTCCACTGGAGGATCACAGTTCAGTAGAGTTTGGAAATAATCAGCCAGTATCTTGCAGTTCTCCTTACTGTTTGTTTCTAGTCGTCCATTACGTCGACGGAAACTTAGAGTTGGTGGTTTGTACCCTGACAAGTCCTCACGGAATGTCTTGTAAAAATTTCGAGTGTTGTTTTTCTGGAAATCCTGTTCTAACCCTTCGAGTCTGATTTTGTTGTAGGCACGTTTTTCGCGCCGGATTGTTTTAGAGGTCAGTTTTTCAGTTTTTAGGAAGTTCTCCCATCTTTCCACTGTCCGATGTCCATTCCACTGATGCCATGCTTTGACTCGGTCATTGACGGCTTCATCGCACGTTGTGTTCCACCATCTGTGCTTTCTTTTCCTAGGTGGTTGTCCTAATTTCATGGCTGATGACTGTAATGTTTTGCGAAGGTCTGGCCACTCTCTAGGATTTTCTTCCTGTAAATCTCGTACGAAAACCTCGGCGTTCTTCCTCAAGCAGTCCGGATCAACTCTTGGAAACCGGTTGCCTTTAGGTTTGGATCTGTTTGGTTGAAACCGAACCTTGATTTGCGTGAGGTAGTGATCCGAATCTACCACTCCCTTTCGTACCTTAACATTCTGAGTCTCCAGCATATTCTTTGCGGAAATAGCCACATGATCTATCTGAAATTCCCCTAATAACGGGTTAGGTGATCTCCAGGTTTTCGTTTTGTGTAATGGTCTCATAAAGTGCGTGGACATGAGTCTCAGCATGAATAATGTACAAAAGTTTATTAGACGCTCTCCATTCTTATTAGTCCGCCGATGTGCGGGATGGAGTCCTACTATTGATCTGTATATCTTCTCTCTGCCAACCTGTGCATTGAAATCCCCTAATAAGATTTTCACGTGATGTTTGGGGATTTTACTGGTAGTTTCCTCTAGTAATTCCCAAAAGTCTTCTACATTCTGTGGATTTCTCTTATTGTCTATGTTAGTGGGAGCATGGGCATTTATCAAGGCATATGCCTTGTTGCTTGATTTTACTGTGAGCACTGAAATTCTTTCGCATGGCGATGTGAAGTCAATAACTGAATCTAAGATAGTTTTCCTCACTGCAAAAGCCGTCCCAAACATTAATAAATTGCCTGTGATATTAATGGCTGGTTTACCCTTAAATATCCAGAAGTTTTCAGAGTCGAAATGGTTCTCATCTTGGAATCGTGTTTCCTGAATTGCTAGGATTTGAATATCAAATTTGTCCAGGACGTCAGTCAGTTGTGTGAGCTTTCCTGTTTTCAACAGGGTATTGATGTTAATAGTACCCAAGAAGTTCTTTTTCTTGGGGCGAAGAGATTTTGAGAAGCTCCGATCCTTCTCTGAAGCATGATTTCGTTCCCGATCCCCCAGAATCCGATGATCGGGAAAGACCGGACGTGTGTCCGGGGCCTGGGGTAGTTGCGTTAGTAGTGTGTGTTCCATCATGCCTTAGTTACAAGTTGAATATACAACTAGTGGTGATCTTAAGATAAGATCACGAAATTACTACTCGATTGTTGAGATCGAGAGGTGCCTCTAGGTGTTCTCTGGCTTAAGTGTGTTTGGTCCGCGAGAGCTATTTTATTTCGCTCAAGTCCGCCGGCAAGCCGGTGAGGACCCCCCTATCCGCCACCTGGGACGCGCCACGTCGGAGTATCACCTCTCCGCCTGCTACGACAGCGTAGTAGGTTCGTGGAATTTATTATTATTATTATTATTATTATTATTAAGGTATTTTTTGGAGCATTTTTATAAAATTATAAGCATACAGATAGGTTTTCTATGTCTTAGAAAACACTATCAAGCAAATTATTACGAACGACATTATCATAGAAAATTATGTGATTGCGGAATTTTACGGAGTTTCGTCAGTTAGGGTATTATGAGAGACATGACTCACTGGGAATTCAGATACAGGCTGATTCTTGTCAAGAAGCATTACGCAAGCCTGGGTCGCAGCGTCAAGAAAAGGCGGATAGTATGGAACGGCAATCGACTTCACCCTCCCACCGAGTTTAATGAGCCAGAGGTGGGGAAGTAGCGCGTGGGGAGCAGCCAATCAGTGGAGACCACGTAAGCTGGAAGTCGGCACTGGAGTGGGAAGCCGACGAGTGCATATATCGTTTGGCGCGCCGTGGAATAAAGAACAATAGGTGTAAGACTTGACCAGTACGGTTGCACGTGTGAGTCGCTCCGATGCTCCGTGGAGTGGAGGACTATCTTTGTAAAACTTAACCAGTGTGGTTGTACGAGTGTATGGCTCCGATGTTCGGACCATAAAGTCACCAAATCTACAAGTATATCATCTACTAACGAAGAAGATGACGGCGTCCAGGAAACAGTGGGAAGCTCTCTTCATCATCCAGTACGAGGGACATGCTTCGGCAATTTCCAGTGGTAAGCGCGAATGACACAGAAATACGCAATCTCTCGTTTCTCTTTGTTTTATATTCAATATTTCAGTAACTTCATAGCTTGGGAATAAGAGTAAAATCAATAATTTATCAAACTCCGTTTTCACGTAATTCTCTATCGGTAATATTAAAATCGCAACGCTCCAATTTAAATTTTAACTTCTTATTATTATTATTAATTTTGCAATACTTGTTTTATATAATAATTCATTTCTTTTAACAATGCAATCTTTGCTTTCAGTAGGTAGCATTAGATATAGACCAATTCCTTCTCCTGATACAATTGTTTGTTGGGTTAATGATCAAATCATACCACGATCTGAGTGAATAGATTCTTGAAGGTGTTCTACCAGAGCTAGACGTTGTTAATTACAAATTTAGATTTCAACATTGCGTTGAGGTCTTGGCGCCCATTAAAACAACATAGCTTAGGCAAAGGTAAACAGTTACATTTATCACCAAACAGTAAGGACCAGTCAAAACGTTTCATTTGTACGCTCAACAAGGAGCAAAGCATACCCGTTACATTGTCGCCGACAACTTGGGGCTGAAAACCTAATAACACTTGTGGAAGGAGAAGGGTATATATTTCTGTGCCTGTATGTTGGGGGTTATTTGTCTGTATCAGTGTATATCATTATGGGGGATGAGAAAGAAAGACAGATGAGGTTACGTAGTGGTCATCAACTGGAGAGTGATGATACGAGCAGTATGTCGAGTGATGGTAGTACCGGGGTAGCGGAGGTAAATCCCGATACTGAAACAGGGAGTGTAGGCGGCCAACCAGAATTAAAAACTTTACTTCTCGAGTTTATGTATCAGTACAAAGTTAGTAGTGATGCCTTAAATGCAAAGTTAGAACAGAATAATGCAAGATTAGAACAAAACAGTAGGGAAAATAAAGAAAGTACAGACGCTTTAAATGCTAAATTAGAACAAAACAGTAGGGAAAATAAAGAAAGTACAGACGCTTTGAATGCTAAACTGGAATAAAACAACGCTAAACTAGAACAAAACAGTAGGGAACATAAAGAAAGTACAGATGCCTTAAATGCTAAACTGGAACAAAACAACGCTAAACTAGAACAAAACAGTAGGGAAATCAGTGATAAATTTGAGCTGATTAGAGGTGAGATCAGAGGGGTGATGGAAGAGAAGGCTAAAGAGATTATTGCAGATGTAGACAGAAAATTAGGAAAAGTACAGGAGGAGTTTGAAATTAGAATCAGTACACAGGCTGAAAATTTAAAAGAACTAGTGCAACTGGAAACACAGCAGGTCAAAAAGCAATTGGGGGGAGAAATTGACAAAATTCAGGTAGCTACTAAAGAGGTTAAGGAACAGCTGGGGGGTAGAATTGAGAAAGTCCACTCGCAAATAGTTGCAGAAGTTAATGATTTAAGAGAGAATAATAGAGAGAGCATTAGCAAGATTGAGGAGAAACAAGCAAAGCTATATGATAAAGTAGAAGAATCAGAAGGAAACATTAAATTAACAGTAAACAGTATTGAGAGGAAGGCTGAGAAGAAAATCGCAGTATTAGAATTAAAATTAAAAGCTAGGATCAGGCAAGAAAATAGTCAGAATAGGCCAGTTTTTGTGAATAGCACACACAGGGGGGTAGAACTGGGTAAGTTCAGCAATCGACAGGGGTGCCCAATGGAGTTCATGAATACTATAGAAAATAAATTCGGGGAGAGAATGGAAAATGGTAGTATTGAGTGGTGCCAGGTAGTTGAAAATTTAGAACGAGTGTTTGTGGGGGAAACGAGGAATTGGTTTGCTGTCTACAGAGACAAGTTTACTGATATTAATGATTTTAAAATGAAATTCTTTGAAAAGTTCTGGAATGAGGTTATTCAGTCGCAGCATCGTGAGGGAGTAGTGTGTGGTAAATATAACCCTAAAGGAAGCTCCACCATGACCGAATACTTTTTAGGGCAGGTATTAGTGTGTAAATATCTGGATGGCTTGAAGGAGGAAAGTGATGTGGTGAGGTTCCTACTTAGGCACTTTCCCTATAGGATCAAGGAGGCTGCTTGTATCCAGAATGTAAAGACTATATCACAAGTAGAAAATTTGTTAAGCACATTTGATGCACTAGGGAGAGGGGGTTATGAGGACAATTTTAATAGGAACCAGGGTAATAATAATAATAGGCCTAATGAAGCCAGGCATCAGGAAGTTCAAGGGAACGGTGGCGAAGGGGCCAGCGCTCAAAATAGAAATAATAATAATAATAATAATCAGCTAAATCAGAACAGAGGAAATGGCTATGGTAATCAGTATCAAGGGAGGAACAATGATTTCAGGGGAAATCAAGGGAGGAACAATGATTACAGGGGAAATCAAGGGAGAAACAATGATTTCAGGGGAAACCAAGGGAGAAATTATAATGACAATAATTACAACCAGAATAGGGGTCAAGGAAGAGGACAGCCTAGTGGTAGTAATATACAGCCAAACAATGACAACACAGCCCAGAACAACCAGACCAGTGCAGTAGTTAGTAGTACTACAGCCAGTTGTAGCGGTTCTTTAAACGCGAACCAGGCTGCGAAGTAAGGTCAGAATCTCAGTCTGTAGCATGCCCTGTCGATACAATTATACAGGAACCCTATGACCTAAATGTTAGAAATGAATTATTACATGAACTAAATGATGAAGGTATTATTCAGGCCCATAGTTAAATGTAACGTGTCCGAGGCGTACACAGATGTTTTAATTGATAGTGGTTGTATGAAGAGTTGCATAAGTAGTGCATTTTATAATAAAATGAAAGGAACTGGAGTAAATTTTGAGGAGATGCCAATTAAAAGTACTTTTGTTATCACAGCTGTTGGGAAGAGGTCTAAAGTAATTTCTAAGCAAGTTTTAGTAGACATTAAAATTAATAATCATATAGAAAAGCAGATTTGTCTTGTAATTCCAAATGTAGTATTCAGTGTTATCTTGGGTTCAGAGTGGCTACGTAGAGTGTCTGGTAACTTATGTTATGATGTAGGGAGTTTGAAATTTAAATGGGGTGAGTCTGAAGTAGAAGTAGCGTTCAATGACCATATTCAGAGAAGTAGTATTGTAGGTGTAATTTGTACTTTAAATGAGATATCGCCAGCCGTAGAGCGGGGTTCTCCATGTTTTGTGGGCAGTGTGATTACGAACGGTAGTCTAGAGGACTCGTTACGTGATGCTGCATTTCAGGGAAATATAGAGGATGAACAGTGTGTTCGGCTCTATGATGTGTTATTGTGTAATAGGAGAGTTTTTGAGGATCGCATTGGTATGGCCAATTGCTATACACATTCATTGAACGTTATTGATAGGTCAGTATTCACAGGACATAGATATCCTGTACCTTTCGCTTATCAGAGTGCAGTTAAGGCACAAATTAACCAGATGCTTAAAGATGGGATTATTGAGCACTCTAACAGTCCGTATGTTAATTCTTTGATCACGGTACCCAAGGCCGACGGCACAGTTCGTATTTGTTTAGACGCTCGTTTGGTTAACAGTAGAATTAGTTCAGATCAGCTGAAATCTATGTCAATAGAGGAGTTAATGCAAACATTTGAGGGGAAGAAGTATTTCACTTGTGTAGATTTGAGTTCCAGTTTTTGGCAAGTGCCACTTATGTACGAAGATAGACCATTTACAGCTTTTAGTCATAAATATAACCTTTATCAGTTTTGCAGGGTACCTTATGGGCTAAAGAGTAGTTCAGCAGCTTTAATTAGGGCTTTAAACATCACATTAGGGGATGACACAGGAGATTTTGTAACCATTTACATTGATGATATGGTAATTAGTTCACGCAGTTTTGAGGAGCATCTACGCCATTTAGATATAGTTTCTCAAAAGTTAGATCAGGCAGGGTTCACTTTGAAGCTGTCTAAGTCGTCATTCTGTCAGTCAGAAGTGACATTTTTAGGTCATAGAGTGTCGAGTAGAGGTGTTACACCAGAAGAAAGTAGGGTTAATAAGATACTTAACGCAGAGGTTCCACAGAATGTTAAACAGTTAAAAACTTACCTGGGAATTTGCAACTTTTTCAGGAGGTTCGTTCTTAAATACTCAGGGTTGGTAGAACCATTTAGGGAATTGCTTAAAAGTGGGACTCGGTGGAGATGGGAGTCCAAGCATGAACAGGCTTTTAGAGCGCTGAAGGAAGGATTTGAGAAAGCTGTAGTGCTGAAATATCCGTTAAAAGATAAGGAATATGTGGTTAAGACAGATGCTTCACATATAGGCATTGCTGGAGTATTATGTCAGAAAGATGATGAGGGTAATCTGTGCATTGTATCTTTAGCCTCGCGAGGACTGACAGCAGCAGAGAAAAGATACACGATTACTGAGTTAGAGCTTTTAGGTATTGTTTTCAGTTTAGGGAAATTTAGAATGTATTTAGTAGGGGGGAAATTTGAGATCCATACAGATCACCATGCATTACTGTATATGAGGACTTGTAAACTCAGTTCTAACAGAGTTAGTAGGTGGATTCTTGCTCTGCAGGAATACGAATTCACAGTAAAATATATTAAAGGTAAAGATAACATTCTTGCAGACATGCTATCAAGGGACACTAATTTATGTAGGGATTATCCTGTGGTTAAAGCAGAGGGCGGTATTTTAATATGTGCATGTGTGGACAGTAGCAACAGGGCATCGTTACAGACACTGAGAAATATGCTAGTGGAGCAACTTGATGACGTTAAGTTAAGGGAGCCACTGGCTAGGTTGGAAATAGGTGAAGAAGAGTATGTGAAAGTAGGACGGTTCACGTACAAGATGCAGGATGGGCTTCTTGCAAGGAAATGTAGGAATAATCGGTGGGCAATATGTGTTCCTGCCACTTTGCGGGAGGAGCTAATTTGGTTCATTCATAGGGAATTAGGACACTTTGGTGCTGCTAAGGTCTTCTATGAAATTGGTCGTGACTTCATTTGGAGTAAAATGGGAAGGGATGTTAGGAGAATTTTAGCTAAGTGTGACACCTGTCAAAGGAGTAAATATCCAGTTAAATATTTAGTGGGGGAGAGATCTGCAGTTCTCACCAGTAGTCCCGGCGAACTACTGTGTGTGGATTTATTTGGCCCGATCGTTAAAGGACAGTACGGCTACGAGTACATTTTTATAGTTATTGACGCTTTTAGTAAGTATGTCAAGCTATATCCGCTAAGGAAAGCCACGGGACTAGCGTGTAGCCGTCTGATCATTAATAAGTATGTACCTGAGTTTGGCCTTCCTCTCAGGATACTATCTGACAGTGGACCACAGTTTACTGCAAAGAAATGGAGAACCAGTATGCAGGAAGCTGGTATTACACACGTTCATTCCTCTGTAAGGTACCCTCAGGGTAATTCTGCAGAGCGTCCATTAAGGGAAGTGGCTCGTCTTTTTCGAACTCTAGTGCATGACAAGCATACGGCCTGGGTTGGACACCTTCCCAAGGTCGAGACTTGGCTGAATTCTGTCCAGCATGAGAGCACGAAATTGACGCCATACGAAGTTCACTTCGGAAAAAGACCACAAAATGAACTAGCGAGGGTGTTGGGTTTAAATGAGGGTAAGCAACCGGGGATGGATTACATTGTCCAGTTGGCGAAACAGAATTTATCTAAGTCAGCACAAAAGAGAATTCGCCAACAAAAAGAAACTAAATTTGACCTATTCGAGCCGGGAGACAGAGTCTTACTTAGAGTGCCGAAACAGTCAAATAAGCTAGAGAAAGTCATGTCCAAGTTCTTTTATCTCTACGAGGGCCCATTTATAGTTTCCAAACGTATTGGCAAAACAGCATATGTGCTGGAGAATAGTGAGGGAAACAGATTATACGGGACGTATAATATACATAGTCTCCGAAAGTATGTGTCATAAAGTGAGGATGTTTAGCTGGCGAGCCAGCCTATCAAATGAGTAAGTGTGGTATTTGGTGCGTGGGAAGATATGGTCTTCCAGGCAGGCGTATCAGAAGTCACACAGGGGGTAGTATGTAAGTAAATGAGAGTTTTTAAGGTACAGGGAAATATGACGGGATTATAGGATGCTCTTGAGCACTAAAATGTATCGATACACCAAGGCCAGAATTTGGCAGCGCTGGTGAATTCCCATTTGTCTCCTAGAGATGGGTGAGCGCTTGAACAGGGTATTTTTGCTTAAGGCGTCCACGAGGCAAAAGATGGGCCATCAGAAGGCGAGACAGTACTTCATGAAACTCATACATAACAGCACACGTGATTTCTGTTTACGGCCTCGCCACGTAAGATTTGTAAGTGTGTAATTTAAGGTAATTTGTACAATGGTATTATTTGATAGGGGAGAACTGGTCTGAGTTGAGAACTAGTATTAAGTAGAATATGGTCTACGGGAACTTAACAAGACAGGGCGATTACGGCACATAAATATTTGGTGTTATATGTAATGCGCATTTACTGTGTTTTTTTTTTTTTTTTTTTTAGAAATCAATATTAATTTCGTCTGTTATAAAGAGAGATTAAGTATTATGGTCACGATGCACTGCCACAATAGTGTGATCGTGTGCTCAGTGATAAGTGGGATTAAATTTCACAATTAGGAAGGAACCTCCAGTGAAATTAGGAAGTTCTAGGGAGATATACATATATCAGAACACCTTGATGCGTGTGATGTGACATCTCATATACATAGTGCTCACACAGTAATTATGTCTATTTTTCCAACATAGAGAAATTTGAGAGGCGGAAATATCCGTGGAACACTATTCTATATGAAAAACATTGGACTGGTTGCAAAGTGCAATCCATAGTGACAACAAACTTTGACGCAAAGTGCGTAAAGAAAAATTATGAGTGTATATATCTGTAATTTGGGGTGATTTCATTTATGTAATATGTATTTTGGATGGGTTTTATTAACGTGTCTGGGATAATCGGATAATGGACCGTCGTCACGGTAAATCATCCGATGATCCGAGGCGAATATGTAACGTGTTTTTCGAGGGGTTTTTATGCCACTGGCATAAGTCAGTAGGAAGCCAATCTATATTTATTTACGCGGCAAATTGTTCAGCCAAGAGAATTTTTTATGTTAATTTATTATTATTATTATTATTATTATTATTATTAAGGTATTTTTTGGAGCATTTTTATAAAATTATAAGCATACAGATAGGTTTTCTATGTCTTAGAAAACACTATCAAGCAAATTATTACGAACGACATTATCATAGAAAATTATGTGATTGCGGAATTTTACGGAGTTTCGTCAGTTAGGGTATTATGAGAGACATGACTCACTGGGAATTCAGATACAGGCTGATTCTTGTCAAGAAGCATTACGCAAGCCTGGGTCGCAGCGTCAAGAAAAGGCGGATAGTATGGAACGGCAATCGACTTCACCCTCCCACCGAGTTTAATGAGCCAGAGGTGGGGAAGTAGCGCGTGGGGAGCAGCCAATCAGTGGAGACCACGTAAGCTGGAAGTCGGCACTGGAGTGGGAAGCCGACGAGTGCATATATCGTTTGGCGCGCCGTGGAATAAAGAACAATAGGTGTAAGACTTGACCAGTACGGTTGCACGTGTGAGTCGCTCCGATGTTCCGTGGAGTGGAGGACTATCTTTGTAAAACTTAACCAGTGTGGTTGTACGAGTGTATGGCTCCGATGTTCGGACCATAAAGTCACCAAATCTACAAGTATATCATCTACTAACGAAGAAGATGACGGCGTCCAGGAAACAGTGGGAAGCTCTCTTCATCATCCAGTACGAGGGACATGCTTCGGCAATTTCCAGTGGTAAGCGCGAATGACACAGAAATACGCAATCTCTCGTTTCTCTTTGTTTTATATTCAATATTTCAGTAACTTCATAGCTTGGGAATAAGAGTAAAATCAATAATTTATGAAACTCCGTTTTCACGTAATTCTCTATCGGTAATATTAAAATCGCAACGCTCCAATTTAAATTTTAAACATCTTCTTATTATTATTAATTTTTCAATACTTGTTTTATATAATAATTCATTTCTTTTAACAATGCAATCTTTGCTTTCAGTAGGTAGCATTAGATATAGACCAATTCCTTCTCCTGATACAATTGTTTGTTGGGTTAATGATCAAATCATACCACGATCTGAGTGAATAGATTCTTGAAGGTGTTCTACCAGAGCTAGACGTTGTTAAATACAAATTTAGATTTCAACATTGCGTTGAGGTCTTGGCGCCCATTAAAACAACATACCTTAGGCAAAGGTAAACAGTTACATTTATCACCAAACAGTAAGGACCAGTCAAAACGTTTCATTTGTACGCTCAACAAGGAGCAAAGCATACCCGTTACAACACTAGTACCGAATCAATCAGCCTCCGTGGCTTAGGCGGCAGCACGCCGGTCTCTCACCGCTGGGTCCCTGGTTCAAATCCCGGGCACTCCATGTGAGATCTGTGCTGGTCAAAACGGAGGCAGGCAGGTTTATCTCCCGGTACTCCGGTTTTCCCTGTCAAAATTTCATTCCAGCAACACTCTCCACTGTCATTTCATTTCATCTGTCATTCATTTAATCATTGCCTCAGAGGAATGCGACAGGCTTTGGCAGTCGGCACAGTTCATATCCTCGCCGCTAGATGGGGGCTTCATTCATTCCATCCCTGACCCGGTCGGTCGACTGAAAGCAGGCTGTGAATTTTCATAGTTCCGAATCAAAAATCTGCTCAAAGGATTAGGTTCCCGAAATGTTTGACCGCTTGAACAACTACCTTTATTTAAGACTGTTGAGACTGCATAACACTTAATGTCCATTGTGGTGTTTGAAGCTATATTTTCCGTGTTGCCTTAGTGAACAGGAGTTTAGTGCTTTTCAGTCGGTCAACACGAATGTACCCAAAAGAGATGGGTTATGCCCTAATCCTGAAATAAATTACATGAGATTAATAAAACACTAGGATGGCCAGTTTCGATCGTCAAGCGATCATCATCAGATCCATTACACTTAGGCTATAAAATCTATGTTTGAAATGCAGGTGAAAATATTTACAATATGTACAATTATTTAGTTGCAGTATTGGAACTGCAACTGTCAGTGTATGCTAAATGCAGTATATATGATGTTAGGTGAAATGCTAAATGGTGATAGCTATCCGGAGTTTGTACTTTAGAGAGATTATATGGTTGTAAACTATGGTTAAACTATAAAATTGTAGGTTTAACCATAGTTTACAACCATATAATCTCTCTAAAGTACAAACTCCGGATAGCTATCACCATTTAGCATTTCACCTAACATCATATATACTGCATTTAGCATACACTGACAGTTGCAGTACCAATACTGCAACTAAATAATTGTACATATTGTAAATATTTTCACCTGTATTTCAAATATAGATTTTATAGCCTAAGTGTAATGGATCAGATGATGATCGCTTGTCGATCGAAACTGGTCATCCTAGTGTTTTATTAATCTCATGTAATTTATTTCAGGATTAGGGCATAACCCATCTCTTTTGGGTACATTCGTGTTGACCGACTGAAAAGCACTAAACTCTTGCTTACTTAATGTCCATGTAGACAATAGACTGTACCGTTATTATAATCGATATTTAACTACTAAATTTCCCTATCCTAAAATACAGGGAGAGCCTTCCCTATAGAACGGAGCTTCGCCTGCGCCGTGTGATGGATGAAGCGCGTTGAGTCAGCGCCAGTTAACTAGCATCTACCGTTACACAACAGTGCGTCGGGAAGCCCCGCATGTGGTCATAGCTTGATTACTAGGGCTCGGATGTTGATGCCGTAAAAAAGTTTAAAAAATGCACTTAAAATTTTCAAAAATGACTGTAATAAATGACCTAAAAATTTGAAAAATGCACTATAAAATGGAGAAAATAATCTTATAATAATAAACTCACCAATATTTCAAAAATTCTAAAAATGCACTATAAAATGGAGAAAATTGTCTTATAATAATAAACTCACCAATAATTAAAAAATGACATCTTAAGCTCAAACTGAAAAGTCAATCAAAATAGACTTCTAGCACTTAACAAAAGGTTTATGTTCACTTTAGTCTGAGTTGTACTGCACTACGAATGTCATTCTGATTATGACAAATGTAAATGATCTGCGATTTCAGCCAACAAGTTTGTATATCTCGCAAAGCTGCGTTGAACATAACTGATGTGATCGGAGCGTACTTGAAGTGAGGAAGGTCGTTTGCAGCTAACTCGGAGAGACGTAACTCCCTCATATAAAGCTGTGACATGACTAAATTGAAAAATAATTTTAAAAAACCTTAAAAGGCCGATTTCTCTAAAATATGACCCAAAAATCTACCAAACTTAAAAAAAAAAAGCTCTTAAAATGGAAAAAAGCAAAAAATGCAAAAAGATGCAATATAAAAATGACATATTTGAAGACGGGATGGCCCGTCCGGAGTTTCTATGTACTTCAGCATTGTTTTAGATAGCGCAGTAAGAAGATGACATGTCCTCAACATCCGGGCCTGTTGATTACATTCCCAGCTGGCAAGGTACCTTAGTTGAGAAAATTAAGACTTGTGAAGCACTGTGTCCCGTGAACATGGTTAGGTATAGAACAAAACATCGAATTTTCCGAGCGGAAACTGATCTTGTCAACAAGAAGTCTTCCAGTATATGTGTTCGGACGTTTCAGCGCAGTGCGATTTTTACTTGTGGGGGAACCTTAAACAAAAGGTACACAGAATAGATACAATCCACGTATTCTGGAGGCCCTCGAGAACGAAATAACTGCACCGATATGAAATATCAGTGTGGATGAATAACAGCGAGTGTACCAAAACTTCCTGCGTTGGTGCAATTTGTGTTTAGGAAATGAAGGACAGAATTTCAAGCAACTACTCTAACATTCATGTAAGACCCGATGTTTATTAAATACGTTAAAAAGTGTAAATGTGTTGAACTAGTTGGGCGCTACGCTGCTGCTAGCGGCAGTACCTTGCTAGCCACAGTGCCCCGGCCAGCAAACGCCGCATCCGATGCTCCGTTCTATAAGGTGCGTTCAAAAAGTAACGAGCCGGTGGCTGGAATGCGCAAACCGGAGACGACATCGGCTAATCGTGGCGTGTGTAACGAGGTGTGGTTCCAACCAGAGCGTTTGTCGTTTGGATTCTGGTTCGAAGTAATGACACCATGACTCATCTCCAGACACCACTCGTGCCAGGAACCAATTCCCTTCCATCGCATAGCGCTGCAGATGACCAAGACAGTGGGCCATTCGACATGCTTCCTGGTGTGGTTGAAGACTGTGGGGCACCTATTGGGCACATACTTTGCGCAAGTGCAGTAGTTCCTTCATGATGGTGTGCAAACTTCCGACGCTCAATCCGTCCACGGCGGCTATGGCGTTCATTGTCACTCGGCGGTCCTGGGTAATGAGTGCATCAACCAGCTGGACGTTGTCATCGGTAATGCAGGGGGGGGGGGGGGGGGGGGGGTGCCCCAGACTGGGCATCATCGGCTAACGACACCCGTCCTTCCCTGAAGCGCTTGTGCCACGCCTTGACCCTTGCAAGGGACATGCAGTGTTCGCCATACACTTGTGACATTCGGCATTGGATATCCGTTCCCCCTACTCCTTCCGCTGTCATAAACCGAATAACACCTCTTTGCTCTTCGTTTGACGCCTCCATGTCACTGTTTGCAATGCGACTGGCAGCGTTGGACAATTGATGCATGCTGCTGCTCACATTGTATCGTCGCGTGACGTGCAGGCGTGCCCTCTAGCGACGGGCTATGATCTTCCACGCTCTGGTCGGAACCACACCTCGTTACATACGCCACGATTAGCCGATGTCGTCACCGATTTGCGCATTCCAGCTTCTGGCTCGTTACTTTTTGAACGCACTTTATATATGGATGGCTCTCACTGTACTATGCCTATCTTGTTCTAAGTTTTGAGATCAGCAAGATATTCAGTAAAGAACATTGTGTGGGTTTACTCTTGTCTAACAGTACTACTCTACCAGGGAATTGTTACCGCTAGACGTGGAGCGGGGCAGTTTTGTATACATTACGTCATGTCGCCTCGTTATGGCTGCAGAGAGCGGTTGCGGAGCAAGCGGAGGAAACCATGTACAGGCATACAATGAGAACACACCGCACAGCGCACGACTCAGCACGAATCATGCACACAAATGACATGCGATGAGGTTTCGCTGGCGATGACTGCACGACTATCACAGGCGTGTGGCTGGGCGGAGCGCATTAGTTCCGGTTTCCGCCTCCGGTAACAATTTGCTGGTAGGGTAGTACTGTAAATGAAAAACCACAGCCTGCTTTCAGTCGGCCGACCGGGTCAGGGAATGGAATGAATGAAGCCCCCATCTAGTGACGAGGATATGAACTGTGCCGGCTGTCGAAGCCTGTCGCACTCCCCTGGGGCAATGATTAAAGGAATGACAGATGAAGTGAAATGATAGTGGAGAGTGTTGCTGGAATGAAATTTGTGACAGGGAAAACTGTAGTACCCGGAGAAAAACCTGTCTGCCTCCGCCTTGTGCAGCACAAATCTCACATGGAGTGACTGGGATTTGAACCACGGACCCAGCTGTGAGAGGCCGGCGTGCTGCCGCCTAAGACACGGAGGCTCATTGTCTAGCAGTACTATTGTGTGGAATTAGGGCGGTCAACTGATAAGGCCTCTACACTCGACCCAATCTGTTGGGCCCGATCTGCTGGGTAATTAGCGCGGTAAATCGGGTGCTGCTCTCCACACGACACAATCTGCTGGGCCCGATCTGCAGTAGGCTAGCTCGCTCTGGTCTGAAAGCACGCACGATCATGGCTCCTTCCTTTTCTAAATTTCAAAAAATAGGAATCGCATTGACTTTGTTGCCATTGAAGTCGATACAAAGGAGAAAATATTGGGCTAAAAAGTGGTTATTACAGAGAAAAAAAAAATGTCATACAAATATTATTAGAGAACTAGAACCATGCGATTTTAGAAACTTTCTACGAATGGATATTGACACTTTCAATGAACTGCACTACATGGTGGCACCTTTAATAAAGAAACAAGACACTGTAATGAGGGAAAGTGTTAGTGTTCAAGAGCTAATGGGCCAACTTCCCCAATGTCGCAATAATAAGTTGGGAGATTGTGAGGTCGCCCCAACCAACCTCCCGACAATAATTATGACGGCCCGACCGGTTCCAACAAGCCTACACAAGCCTAGCAGACTGGGTCGAGTGTAGAGGCTTTTAACATCATGTACAGTATGATCCATGTTAGAAAAGGAGCAAGG
Organism: Meconema thalassinum; assembly: GCA_946902985.2. Classification (NCBI taxonomy): domain Eukaryota; kingdom Metazoa; phylum Arthropoda; class Insecta; order Orthoptera; family Tettigoniidae; genus Meconema; species Meconema thalassinum. The sequence continues at coordinate 124,052,687 of OX336389.2, forward strand.
AGTGGGGATTTGACGTGCAGCATAACATAGTACGGTATATACCCGTGTAGTATGCACTCCTATAGTACAGTGTATTTAAGGTTCACTTCCTTTACAGAAGGTTTTTACACATGACTATGATTATAGAAGTAGTGCAACTCGAATGATAGAAAAATTAGGGTGGGAATCTCTGGAAGATAGAAGGACGAAATCCAGACTATACGCTATGTTTAACAATTACACTAATCAGCCAGCATGGGGAGAACTAAGCAAACGTCTGGGAAATCCTACCTACCTGAGCAGGGCAGATCATCCACATAAAGCCAAGGTCCGGCCACAGCGTACAAATTATGGGAAATATTCTTTCATTAACCGTGGTATTGATAATTGGAACTCTTTACCTGCCTCAGTCCTAGAGCCTTTCCCCAAATATATTGATGTGTTTAAGAGAAGATTGAAATTTTGTGGAAATATAATACTACGATGTAATTACTATAGTTCCTGAATTGCGAATTGTGTATATTGAGTTTGATATTATTGTTGGTGATTTTCTGTATTTGTACAATTTGCCACAGGGGAATTACCCCCATCTGCAAATATAATAATAATAATAATAATAATAATAATAATAATAATAATAATAACGTGAATTGTTCTGTTGGACGGCACCCATCCACATACATCTGGGAAGCATGATCAACCATAAGGGAAATGATGGAAAAGAAGACCATTGGCAGATACGCGGTATTGAAAGTTCAGCGACGATATTGTCCTGTCATTACACCATCAATTGAAGTGGGGTACTACAGTATGTGGAACACTGCTTACGTGACTGACTTGAGATTTGAACTCTTTTAAGTTGTCTTAAAGAGGACGAGTGTGCCTGGTTCAACCGTCACATCAGAAAATTAATTCGACCCTGGACCTTCGAGAAGTGTGATTAATTTCTTGAGCTAAGATGTGAGGGGAAGGAAAGCCCTGGCTAACCATTACGTCACTCTCTCCTGCGTGCCACTACTGGCCCCTTGGGAACCCCAGTGAACTGGACGGGCAGCTAGAGACCGAGTGCCCTGTCATTGGCCTGGCGACAATTTATTTGCCAAGTGGGGAGGGGTGGTGTGGCTTTGAAAAATATAAAAGAAAGCCGAGAATTGTGTTCGGAAGGTGACGAGAAATGGTTATTCTCGAAAGACCTACACAAAATGAAGCCTTAAAATCCCTTTGCAGTTAAAAGAAAAAAGATTTTATGTTCGACCCTGACTATTATGTCCGACAACTATACTATAATGAGGCTCATTATAACACTATTATTCATTATGAAACAGTTTCTCCCACCAATCAGAGCTCAAGAAACAGTTGTTTGACCAATTAGATAACGATAGCATCGCACCTGCACTGAGTTCCACGGTCTTCTAATTTAAATTTCACTGCGTGGACTAGTGTCATAGTAGGGAAATCGAGGAGGCCATGGTCAAATACAAGGCATTCTCTGCGTCTCATGCGCTCTGTTCAGTACACAAAACTGGCGAAATCTCGACAGATATTTATGAATATTTATGTTCGAACATAAGATAAATATAATAATTATCGTCGAACATAAACAGTCGTATGTAACTCGCCTATAATGGTAATTAAGACACTCGTATGGAAATTATAAAACTTGCATACGCTCGTTTTATAAACATACTCGTGTCTTAATTATTGCCATTATGGGCTCGTTGCATAATGTGCTAGTAGGAAACTATAGTGTTTTGTATGCAGGTTGTTAAAATATTTTAGGGGGCGTGGTGGCTCAGCGGTCTAGCTGTGTGCCTCTCACCAAGGCGGTCCGGGTTCGATTCCCGGTCAATGCATGTGAGATTTTCGAAGTGAAATGCCATGTCCTGTGGTTCGGATTCCACGTAAAACGGAGGTCCCGTGGCTCATGATCTCAAGATTAACGGTCACGTTAAACTACAAGCTTCCTTCCTTCCTTTGTTAAAATATTTTGGATATTCGTGGCGATAATGATTCTGAAACCTAATATATCCAGTACACCGCATCGTAATGTTTACTAACAAAGGGACATAGTAAATATGAACCTCTCGATCTCACTAAATCGCAGTGGCGGCTGGCAGATAATTGTTCTGGGTATTGCACTATTTTCATTAAGGGGGGATAGCGGTTAGGGTAAAAGACTGCTTGATATCAGAGATAACTATATTCAATTGCGCGGTAAAACGGATGTACCTCATTCATCACGAATGTCGCATTTCAGAGAACATCGCATTGCCATCGGAATAAATGGATTATAATAGTCTACATCAGAGGTTCACGTTAGGTGGTCCGCGGACCCCCGGGGGTCCGCGAAGAGTCGTCAATAAATAACGCAATAATGAACATGATAAACGGAGAAAGTACAAAGAGTTCTTTCAAAATAATAATTATGCGATGCCACCCACAGCACACGGGGCGCACTCATGTGTGTCCCATCGTAATTTGAGCTTTTCAAGTTTCCCGCTAGGGAATGTTCTCCTCCTTTATCTCTGGGTTCTGCTCCGCAGCCAAAGTGTGTTTACATATTTACATGAGTTTTGAAAGTTGAAACTTTTGAGTGTTTTAATTGTTAAAAGTCCATTGACTATGGATCGTTGGTTGAAGAGTGGATCTTTTAAACGAAGTAGGCCCACTGCTACAGATAGTGACGAAGAGGAATCTGTGGGCCTAGCCATTCAAAGAGTAAGCCTACCTCGAAAAGTAGGTAATACGACATAAAATATTTGAAAATTGGCTTTACGTATTGTGGACCTGAAGATTGTCCTAAGCCTCAAACCCTTGACAACGAGAGTATGAAACCTGCAAACCTCCCGAGGCATCTAGATACTAAACACTTGGAGCACAAAGGCAAATGCATTGAATTCTTCAAAATAAAGTCAGCCGAACTGAAATCATGCCATCAAGTAATTACCAAAAGTTCTGGTGCAAATGTAAATGAAAATGGAACGCTTACATCCTACGAAGTATCTCCGCTTGTCGCATTGCTGAAGAGCTCATTCTACCTTCAGCAATTATTTTGTGCAAGAGAATGCTGGGCGATGCTGCCGCAAAGCTTGGAAGTACCGTCCTGCTGTCTAACAATAATGCGCAAAGGCGAATTACGGATATGTAAAACAAAATTGAAGAGACGTTGGCAATGCTCCACATGTGTGACATGTTTGCTCTGCAGTTGGATGAGAGTACTGACATAGCAAAAAAGGCGATAATGTTGTCTTTTTATGTCATGACGAAATATAATAAGATTTTACTTTTTACTGTGACCTAGTACACTAAACAGCAGACTATATTTTCGCAGCTCTCAACGATTATTGTAATAAACAAGATATCGCCTGGAAGAAATATGTGGGTCTGTCTACAGTTGGCGCGAAAGCAGGAAGGGCTCAAGCTGAAGTGAAAGAGGTAGCTCCATATTTGAAGTGGACACATTGGTGTATTCACCGGGAAGCATTAGTAACCAAAAGACTGCCTGACTGCTGCACAGCAGTGGTGAAAATAATAAACAATGTCAAAACCAGCTCCTTAAAATGCAGGTTATTTGCATTGCGTTGCAAAGACATGGGTAGCGAGCATGAGCAGCTTCTCCAAGTGCGATGATTTTCAAGAGGCAGGATCTTATCGAGGTTTTTCGAGCTGAAATATGAGGTACGGATCTTTCTTCTTGGGGCGATACATGAGGATTTCCTCAAGGACTTTCCTTGGCTTTGCAAAACTGCTTATTTTGCTGACGTGTTTGATCACTTGAATGTTTTGAATTTGAGTTGGAAAGGTGACTACGTTGATATCTTCAGCGTTAACGACAAGATCATTGCGATTGTAAAAGTGTAATATTTGGGCAGTAAGGGTCCAAAATGGCTCACTTGCCCATTTCCCCACACTAAAAACGTTTCTGCAGCCACCTAACGAAGGTTTGCCTTGCGAAGTAAAAGAAAATACAGAGTCCGCCAGAAAAATGTATACACTCTTTGTCAGACGATATCGGGATATGGACATTGTCAACTGTTATCATTGTTTTAAAATGTTGTAGTATGGTCTCTCGCTCAACAGATGTCGGTTATGTGCCCGTTATAGGTGGTGATCTGGTCCGCCACCGATCGTATGTAGATTTCCAGATAACCACATCCTTGAACACATGTGGCCTAAGAGGATTGGAGTACACTCCTCGTGGGCTATTCCGGCACAAGACTCCTCGTCATCATAGGGATCAGGTTCCCATCATAGCATAGTCATAGACCCCTCAAGGAAATGCACCCCCTTAAAAACTATTAAATTAAAATCCAGGCTTAAATAAATTTCACAAAATGATTTATTAAAATCATAAGCCCCTATCCTACAATCGGGGGTATGACTCGGCTAATCCGTTAACTAAACACAGGTAAAGAAACAAAAATAAACTATTATCTTCAATGTAAAATCACCCCTCGATTGGTCCTAAATACAATCAGAAAAAATAGCAAAGCCAGGGAAATGGTTCAAAAGATTTTAAATTGTAATTATAATTAACAAGGCATGACGTTTCCAAGCGAAACGTCATGATGGCAAAATGTCAAACATGACAGGAAAAACAACAAAGTAAGCTGTGACCATCCCGTATTTACATTTAATGTTTAATTAATATAAGCTCATCCTAAGTTAAACTAATCTACGGTGAGAAGCATCCGTAGTAAAAACAACTAAACAAAAATCTAAAGTGATTTACAGTCATCCTTTACAACACAAATCAAGTTTACAATCAACTGTACAACAAAATATCTACAAGTAGCAGAAGAAAGATGGGAATATGGGTTTACACAACAATTAATAAATAAGTATCACACACAAGAGTATTCTTATTAAACCTTCCTACCACATGATGGTTACTGTTTGTTTCCATCGGTCATCTATCATGTATAAGCTAGGAAATCATTGTACTGTTCGTTAACAGCAGAACAAAAGTTACATGGTTCACGACCCACGAGTTGAAAACTCTGGGGTAGACCAAATCCCTGTCAGTCGCATGTGTCAGCTGTCTAAAGCTTAAACTAACGAAGAAATAAACCGACAGCTCAGTGCAATGGTCAGCGAGTTATAAACCATGATCAAAGTTAAACAAGCGTTTAGTGATTAACGATAATTATTGCTTTCGTTTAAATTCATTGCTTAATTTTATTTAATGAGTGATTATTAGTTGTCTTTGTTTTAATATTTATTAATTATACGAATTGACCATCTCCACGGCTTCCTAACTGGTGGATAAAACCACTGGTGCACACCCAAGTACACGCGAACAAGCTAACTCCGAGCTATCAAAAAGCTCAAAAACCAATCTAAAGTAACAGAGTGTCCCGCTGGATCACTTCCTTAACCTCGGTCTGTCAAGCGCATGAGCTTTGAAACAAGGCCGGCAACCTCAAAAACTATGGGAAACCACCCCTTCCTCGTGCATAAACACACGGCATAAACCTTCACAACATGTGAGAAAATAACACAGCATCAAATAAGTCAATCAGTTCCACAAGACAATTCTAAAATCTTAAACAATAAAGGTTGTTCAAGTGTGCTTCGCTCACAACATATGCGAAGATCGTAAACATTATAGGTGAATTCCTGTCACACAATATCATTGCATTCTTAATATCGCTGTTAACTTGACCTAGTTTTATAAAGCTTAACAAGCACTGGCTTCTGTAGATTACATCATTTAGAAAAGCATTAGCATTAAATCTGTCAGAAGTCTAGTCTCACCTGGGATTATGGGTTGGCACTATTGCGCGTAACCTTGAAAACACTTGTCTCCCAAAGTGACTTACATTTTTTTCATTCCCAAACTGTTACAAGTTGCATGGGCTAACAGTAAAGTATCAAATGTTCGTTTCTTTAGCATATCGGATCCATAAAAATGTTCAGATTGTGATCCTACCCTGCAGTTCATAAGATAATATTCGTTGTAGTGTTCGTGATACATTTATAGTAGACAAAAAATGATTGACAATGATGCGTCTGCATGGGCAAAGCAAAACATACAGAACGCGAGATATTCCACTCGCACTAACGTGTTTGGAAGATATAACACTCCCAGCAAGTTTGTTAAAAATCAAACATGTGCATTCTAGGCACCTCTAATGACAAAAAAAAAAAAGCTAGCCGACTTCTGGGTGACAGCTCGAAAGTACTACATGGAAATCATAAGGCAATAAAAATTATTCTTCCGTTCGCAACAACTTACTTGTGCGAACAAGATTTTTCCACAATGTGCGTAATGAAAATATAGAAGTAAACTAGATATGGGGCCTGATTTCAGGGTGAACATTTCGAAATTGCAACCAGACCTTCAATAAAGATTTCCGGGAAAGGATAGGTTAGTTCGTCTCTTTGAACGCTGGCCCCTTTTACACATTAATGTTGTTAACAAAATAATAATACATAGGATTTGTTCCTTCTTTTTTTCTCAACCACTGCATCGTTATTTTTATGTCTGTAGCACTACCTACCTTTACGACTTATAAATTCTATATGATGTAATAGGATGAAATTAATAAATATTAACATACAGATAATTGAGCACAGTACTCCAAGGCAGAGGTTCCCATTAGGAATTTAAATATCTTAAGTCTTGATTTAAAAGATTTTGGAGCAGGGGTCCGTGCTTACATAACGATCGCTTTAGGGGGTCCGAGAAAAATTCCTAATGGGAACTCCTGGTGTACATGAAAACCTTTACGAGAACAATACAACGAAAGTTACGAATATACGAGGGCGAGAAAGAACGAGCAAATTACATTGCAAGACATGGTATTGGCAGTTGACGGAGCGTCACGGATGTCTCCATCCACGCCTCAGCTCCATTGTTGCAATCAGTGGGCAACGACCAGCCGAGTTAACTGTTGGGATAAGGCTTACTCGGTCTGGTATCTCTGCCATACCCTTCACTATTGAGATCTGGTCGGTGCTCGGGCCTGGCAACGACTAAACGGGCGAGCGCTCCTAGTCAGTTGGCGCGCTTCGCTTTCTCAGACAGTTCACAGTAACTCACTATAAGATTTCCTGAATTATTAACGAACAGAATTATCAATTTCTATACATGTAAAAGGAAACGTACAGCTTTTATTACTAAAGCAATTATAACGGTATTAATTGTTTTTCTTGAATTAATCTGGTCATTGTGCAAAGCTGCATCCTTATTACCGGCCGCTATTGCTAAATCATGGCATTCACATTGGGTTGAACACGAGGAAAAAACCTGTATTGGTAATTAATTATCCACAAATTCATTAATGCTGTCCCTAATAAGGACAACATTTTGCAATGGTTACTACTGTATAGCTGAGATTTGGAGCAGAGCATGTGAATGGGCGTGCTGAGATCTTAAATTGCTCCTTCGTGGTTTCCACTGCACAACTGTGGAACAAGTTCAGCGGCTTATCTCTGCTGTTTAAATCGTGCACCATGACCGCAGATCGTAGGTTCGAATCCCAGCGCTGATAGCAGCTATCCTGAGTGTGGTTTCTCCCCATTATTTTCCACATCCCCTCCAAGCAAATGACGGGAGAGGACCTTATTTCAAGTCCCGGGGCACCTGACCACTCCCTGTCCCAATACAGCTACACATAATACTACAGTCATTACGTAAATAAAGGTCATCATACATATTCAACAGGCACCAAACTACACGGGACAGATGACTAAGATCTCCCAAGCTCCTAAATTGAAATGTTAACAACAACTGTGGAACAATTTGCCACGATCTGACCAACTTCAGAAAGCAAAAGAAATGGAACCTGAGCTGAACACTATGAGGTTATATGACTATATATTAGCCTATTTTTATTCATGAAAAAAAATAAGCTTATGAGATCACCCTTTGTTCGTGTGTGTGTGTGCGTATGTTTGTGTGTCCCTAATAAAATGTAAACGGCTGGACCGATTTCAATGAAACTCGGTAATGTCATAGTACTATTTTGTCCAACCCCGAACGTGCCCTGCAAACTGTATTACGTCTCACCAATCCAACATGCCGGCTGATCGAAATATTTCACCGGCATTCTATATCTCCGAATCTATTACCGATATCACCCTGAAATTTATTACGGTGATAAAGGTTGGCACTAGAAAATCACCTTTGTGACTTTCCAAAATCTGTTAAGTACAAATCGAACATGGCGGCCAAGTGAAATTGAAACATTAAAATAGACTTTTCACGCGATTTAACAATCCTAGCGCAGTGAAAGATGGTACAGCAAATGTTCATACACATTGTAATGCACTGACATCTAATTTAGTTCAATTTTTTACATAGCCTCAAGATGGCGGCTGTGCAGAATTTTTCAACCTCATTCATGGCTGTGATTATATGGGAGCTACTGAGTTATGAGTGGTGCTGGGTAATGGCATTTAGTGTCTATGGATGCTGTGAAAGATTCTACTTATAGAGTCAGTGCTGTTGTTCTGGCTCAGTGAGGAAAGCAATGTCAAACTACCCCACTCCTCACCCACCTAGTTATTACCTCATTATAGTGCTGCCTTGGGGTTTGTGGAGTTCTTCCACATAGGCCCGAACCTATGATGGCACTTTTTGAGGATCCAACCAACCTCCGGGATGACTACCTAACACACATTGTTCTAATCATGCGATCAAAATCAACGTTTGAATAATGAACCTACGGAACAATCGTCATCTAATAGTACGTAACTCTATGGCCTACATATATAAAAATCCAACATTGCGACCATCCGAAATATTTAGAAGGCTCTCAATATCTACTAATATATGACAGCAATCAAACTGAAATTTTGTATAATGATAAAGGCTATGAGCATAAGTTCATCTATGGGACATTCAATAACCTGGTGAGCACAATTCCACCATGGCAGCGACGCGAAATTTAAATATTTAAAAGGACGTTTCTCGTGATTTACCTTCCGAGCACAGTCAAAGTTGGCAGTGTAAAATCTTATACAAACTTTAATCCACTGACATGAAATTTATTTCAATTGTTTTCATAACCACACGATGGTGGCTCTGCGAAATTTTAAAATCACGTTTTTATTTCTTGTGGCTTTATCATGCGATTGAAGTTTTAATACAGTGAGTCTCACTCACGACTCGGCCGGCCTGCGCGCCCAGCTTATCTGCCTCCCGTTGACTCATCACTCCCCGCTCGGCATAGCCTAGCAATAAGAACAAAACAGCACTTGGCTCACTTTATCCGTGCATGACATGAGTTAACAATTAAAATGAAAAAAGGAAGAATTAATAAACTAAGGTCGTACCTTATGACAGGAGATGTTGGAAATGTTCTCCTCCTACATCCACACATTTCTGGCATTGTCTTAGGAAACTCCGATTCACACGCATAAGTTCGTCTTCCGTAATTCAGGCTATTTCTCTCTGGATATATTCTGCGATTTCATTTACTTTTTCCTCAATTAGTACACGTTTTTAACACTTCGCTTCTTATTGAGTAGAGAATCAGTTCCCCTCAATTTGTTTACGAGCTTCTGCATGGCCTCTCTATGTGGAGGGCACACACCTGGAAAATGTGTTATGAAACGTTTAACGACTTCCCTGCAAGACTCTGTTTTTACATTATTATCGTATATAAATACCCTTTCCTCTACCGTGTACACACGTGGAGGCAAGTGAGAATTATACCCAAAAAGTAACACTTCACAACTCGAGAATAGTTGGAGCGACAGATGAACACTAAATACACGTTATAAGCATGGACCAGAACTGCGAAGTGCGCGCTGTGTAACAGGAAGTGATCAGTCAACGGGAGGCAGATAAGCTTGGTGCGCTGGCCGGCCGAGTCGTGAGAGAGACTCACTGTAATACACCTACGTAATAATCTTCATGTAATATTACATAACTCTATGACCTACATACAGTATATAAAATTCCAAAATCGCGACCGTCCGAAATATTTAGACGGTTCTGTCTATTTACGAATCTGTTAGAGCAATGAAACTGAAATTTTGTATGTTGATAGAGGCAATTAACATTAGTAGGATACATGGAAATAGGATGTTAAGTTCTTCACGAAACTACTTGTTTATTCTCTACATAGATTTCTAAGTACTTTCTTTCATCAAATTAAAATATAGGGGATCTCTCATAAGTAATGTCGTTTTATAAAGATAATTTAATTTGGAATATTTCTGTCAAGAAATTAAACTATTCTTCAAAGTAGAGAGATCAGATTCTATGGGCCATCCTTCAGCGAGGTTTCTTATCCCACGACAGGTTCAGCCACTGGGTTTTGATGCGATGAATTTGGCGAGACCCACATCCACAGCTTCAATGTTTTCAAAATTTCTTCCATGCAAGGAAAAAAAAAAGGATCTGAAGGCGCAAGATCAGGGCTTTATGCTGGATGTGGTAGCAGTACGCCTCCTCGAAATTCCTGAATTTGAGCCATGGTTGTTCGTGCAGTATGAGGTCTCGCATTGTCCTGCTGCATGGGAACTCTATTCCGGTTAACTAATGCTGGGTATCTCCGTCTTAAAAGTTCATGAACTCGTTCCAACTGTTGAGAATAGAGATCCGCATTGACTGCATGCCAGTTTAGAACAAACTTCCAGTGAATCACTCCATCAAAATTCCACCAGACACACATCACTTTGGGGCCGAACCGATCCTTTTTAACGATGACTTTGGCAAGTTGACGGGGACTGAGCCAATATTTCGAGGTGTCAGCGCTGCGGTAATAGACCCACTTTTCATCACATGTGACAATTCTCCTGATAAATGTATCATCCGTGGGGTTGCCGATAATCTGACGACAGATATTCAATCTACGTCGAGCCTGTTCAGGGGTCAATTCATGAGGTACAGATCTACAGCTTCTGTTTGATTTTCTAAGTTCCTCAATCTGGCGATCTATGGTATCTTTTGATGATACATTCTCGCAATATACGCAATTTTAGTCATGTCCTCCTGTAAATAGTATTGGCGAACCAACAAAATCCAATTCTTGTGAGCTATGAATTTTTCGGTATATTACACAATATCCGCAAACAATGGACAGTCACTTCGAATCCCACTCGGTAAGTCGATAATAAGTGCCAGAAATAACAGGGGCCCAATCACACTACCCTGAGGGACACCTGATGTCATCAAAATGTCCTCTGAGAATACATTACCTATTTTAACCTTTTGCGAGCGACTAGTCAAGAACTCTTGTATCCATAAAATTACTCCTTTATCAGTCTTCGTTGCCACTAGTTTACGGTGTAATATATCATGTGGGACGACATCGAATGCCTTCGCAAAATCTATAGTTACGGCGTAAATTTTCACTCCCCTGTCTAGCGAGTCATTAATATCCTGAAAGAGTGATATGACTCACGCATGAGTACCCTTGTCTAAATCCGTGTTGTCTCCCATTAAGCCAGGATAACTTACCCCACTGTTCCTTTAAGTAATCAGAAATAAGGTGCTTCATCAGTTTACATATGATAGATGTGAGGCTAACAGGCCTATAGTATATTCCCATGACCAATCTGTTCTCTCCCTTGAATATTGGAACTATTGTAGCTATTTTCCAGTCTTCGAGAATTTGTGTGTTATTAATTGTTACATTAAACACCACCCCCAAACCTTCCATTTTTATAACATATCTACAAATATTGTCTGGGCCTTTCGATAAATTTCTACGTAGCTTTTTAATTCTTGCTAGAATTGACGATTGGTTTATTCAGAAAGGTTGGGTATCAGAATCATCGTTAAGGTCCACACAGCTATTAAATTTATTAACACATTACCATAAACAGTACGGGTTATGTGATTTGTCAACATTGAATTCTGAACGGTGAACGCTCATGCGAACTCTGGTATCAACTGATTGAAACACGAGCCACATGGTCTCAGTTTTCGTATCAGTATTTAAATGATGATATGCTTTAATATGAAACATTGTAACTAGTCCACAATATCAGTATTATGTTTCTGCACAATGGCTATTCAGATATTAACCCACATTGCGGCAGAGCATTTATCCACATAATATAATTATATCGATCTGTTTATACGGGAACTGAGCTAGCCCTTCATTGGCTACAGTACGCATTCCTTTTACTGCCAAGTAGGCCTATTCATAACGAATTAAACACTCAATTCCACGCAGGAACATTATCGAAAAGAGCAAAATATTAATGGAGCTCAAAATATTACTTCCATAATATTACCGGCACGTGACATTAAGTTGCTGTATTGTAAAACTCAGCAATTTTTCTAGGTTTATGCCGTGCCTTGTGTGGGATTTTGCCTAGGACTCCAAGCTGGCTCATCAGTGGGCTCTTGGTGTCCACGCCCGGACCCACCAGGAGTAGCGGACTGTGCATTGCCTCCCTTTCTATGAAGCGCACCTGCGCCTCTTTACTGCGAGAACTTAAATCTCAAGCAGCCATAACCTCCTCATGAAAACGTGTCGAAGCCTTCTTCCACTTGAAACGTTTTCTAAAGCCCTCCCTGTTGGGGTGTACAAATGTAATGTTTCTACTAGCCGTGTCTTGCACTTTGAAACACAAATGTATTGTTTACTCTGACTAAGATATGTTGTATTAATGGGCGCCAAGACCTCAACGCTATGTTGAAATCTAAATTTATATTTAACAACACCTAGCTCTGGCAGAACACCTTCAAGAATCTTTACACTCAGATCGTGGTATGATTTGATCATTAACCCAACTAACCATTGTATCAGGAGAAGGAATTTGGTCTATATCTAATGCTACCTACTGAAAGCAAAGATTGCATGGTTAAAAGAAATGAATTTATTATATAAAACAAGTATGGGAAAATTAATAATAATAATAATTTGAATTGGAGCGTTGCGATTTGAATATTACCGCTAGAGAATTACGTGAAAACGGAGTCGGATGAATTACTGATTTTACTATTATTCCCAAGCTAAGAAGTTACTGAAATACTGAATATGAAACAAAGAAACGAGAGATTATGTTGTTCTGAGTCATTCGCGCTTACCATTGGAAATTGCCGTGGCATTTTCCTCGTACTGGATGTTGAAGAGAGCTTCCCACAGCCTTCTGGACGTCGTCATCATCTTCGTTAGTTGAAGAGATACTTGTAGATATGTTAATTTATGGTCCGATCACATCGGAACCAACCACACGTGCAACCACAACGGTCAAGTTTTACAAAGATAATCCTCCTCCCTTCTCGGCGCGCAAACAATATATGCACTCGTCGCATCCCCTCTCCGGTGCCGTCTTCTACTCGCCCGCTCTCCACTGATTGGCTGAGCCACCACGCGATACCCCCACCTCCGGGTCAATGCACTCGGCGCGACGAAGATGTCGATTACCGGTCCAGGCCATTTCGCCTTTTCTTGATGCAGCCAGCCGGCATGCGTCACGCTTCTCGACAAGAATATGCCTGTAGCTGAATTCCCAGTGACTCACCTCTCTCTCAACAAACTCTAACTGAAAAAATCCGTAAAATTCCGTAATCATATAATTTTCCGCGATAATGTTGTTCGTAATAATTCGCTTGATAGTGTTTTCTATAACATCGAAAACCTATCTGTATACTTATAATCTTATAAAAAAACGCTCCATAAAATACCTTAATAATAATAATAAGTTATATGAAACTTCTCTTGGCTGAACAATTTGCCGCGTAAATAAATATTGAATGGCTTCCTACTGACTTATGTCTGTGGCGAAAAATACCCTCGAAATACACGTTTCACACTCTTCTGTTTCCATGGCAGGAGTTATATTAATTTCCGGGTCTACATATGATGCCTTTTCCTCTTTGTCCTTGATGTGGGCCTCATATGCTGGTGTGCTTTGAAGAGCATTGCTCATCATTAACTCTCCTCCGAAGTCCGTGTTCGCCGGTAGCTATACTATCATCGTACAGCGTGTTCAGATTCAACACGGAATTGTAAAATGGGTTGCCTACCCACCCGCAATCGGCTTAAAATCTGCTCTCAGCGCACTAGCGACGGGGCTGAGTTCGATTTCACAGATTGCTGTCTTCTTATGCAGCATTGCAAAGTATTTTGCTCTTTCAAAATATATTTTCACAGGCTTCACAATAATTTTGATCGATTTCTGTTTCAGAACTTGTTATTTTACGCTTCTGTTAATGGCTTTTGCAGAGAATTTCTATGAAATAAAATTTAATTTTACAACATAGTTTATTGAAACAAAATGTAGTTTTGTGTTGTATTTTTTACAACACAATTTATTGCTTTTTAACCCAATACCACAAAACGAGATACAATTTGGAAATGATTTGTTACAAAATTGTAATCAGTCTTCGATGCGACTAAAAAAGTTAATTTATCACAGACGTTACATCTACTACAAATGGACATTCACATAAGGTGTTCGAAGTGGAGTCCGTCATTTCCCAAGCAGAGGGCCACTCGTCGCATGAAGTTCTCTCTTGCGTTCGACAACATCTGTGGAGTAATCTCCGTTAAGGCTTCGGTAATGACGAACTCCATTTCTTCGGGTGTTTGTGGTGATCTTAAAAATACTCTCGACTTGACGTAGCCCCAAATGAAGAAATCCAGGACGGTCAGATCAGGTGAACGTGGTGGGAATTTTATAAAGCCGCCAATTCCTATCCATCGGCCAGGAAACAAACGGTTTAAAACTTCTCTCACCAGTCTCGAGAAGTGCGCTGGATGACCATCTTGTTGAAAAAGCATGTTGTTCAACTCCGCCAATGTAAAATCATCCAAGATGTCCTGGTGTATGAAGTAAGACTAAACTGCCTGTGTTCGTCGTTCTATCATTTTACATTGTTACAGGTAAATAGTTCTGAAATAGAAATCTCTGAAACTTATTCTTAATTAAACTCAATTTTGTAAGAAATCATTTCGAAATTCTATCTCGTTTTGTGGTATTGGGTTAAAAAGCAATAAATTGTTTTGTAAATAAAATACAACACAAAAATTCATTGTGTTGTAATAAACTATGTTGTAAAATAAAATATTATTTCATAGAAATGCTCTGCAAAAACCATTAACAGAAGCGTAAAATATAAAGTTCTAAAACAGAAATCATTCAAACTTATTGTGAAGCCTGTGTAAATATATTTTGAAAGAGCAAAAGACTTTGCAATGCTGCATAAGAAGGCGGCAATCGGTGAAATCGAACTCAGCCCCGTCGCTAGCGCGCTGCGAGCAGATTTCTAGCCGATTACGGGTGGGTAGGCAACCCATTTTACAGTTCCGTGTTGAATCGGAACAGGCTGTTCGTGTTGTCCTTGATTAATAATCCATAAAGATTGTGTTAATTGTAAATGTTTACAAGAAATTTCTATGGCGGTGGTTTGTTTTTAGGATTTATAAACAAATAAATAAGTGAAGCATGAGGTTGCGTTTTAAACTGAGACGTACCTTTAAAAAACAGGCAGCTTTTCTCTTGAGTGGGTAGCAACTTTTGCACAATGGTGGGCCTTACGCCTTGAGGTAGCTTTCAATGGCAACACTCTTAACTTCTCTGTTGAGCTGGAAGTAATCCCCACGCAAGAACAAGCTTTAACCGTTTTAACTTCACAGTAAAGTACTACACAGTGTAAGATTTAGAGCACAAGAAACATATTACTGTATTCACACTACAATGGTACGGTACCGGTAGCCACTCATATAAGTATTCCTCTATTGACGAAGGAATCAACTAAATGTAATGATTTTACATAAACATGTTTAAATATATTATGCTGATTACTAAATATCACAACATCATTTCTATATTGGTGTATTTTTGGCATTAATCTAAACTTAACTAAACTGAACTATAAACTAAACTATAAACTATAAACTAAACCATAATCTAAACTATAAACTATAGAGTATAGAGTATAGAGTATAGAGCATAGAGTATAGACTATGGAGTCTGGAGTATGGAGTCTGGAGTCTGGAGTCTGGAGTCTGGAGTCCGGACTAAATTATACCAGCATAAAAAGCAGCGGATTTTCTACACGAGGCTGAGTGTTCCACGTTCCATCCCTGAGACCAGAAGTAAATTTCTTGGCGAAGCCAAGAATCGAACACGGATCTCCGGGGCGACAACCAAGAATGCTAACCTTTATACCACAAAGTGGCCTACTGAGCGAAGTGTGTGGTTAGAAATTTCGCGTCTTGCTAGTTGCTGTAAAAAGTCGGGGAATGGGTATGGTTGAATTCCCACCTTACCATTAATATGAAGCAAGAAAGCTTAAGGAATTACTTAACCGTTAATCTCGTGATCATGAGCCACAAGACCTCCATTTGTAGGTGGAATTCGAACCTCAGGACATGATATTTCACTTCGGAAATCTCACATGCATTGACCGGGAATCGAACCCGATTGATTCTGGTCAGAGGCAAGCAACTTGTCCAATGCACCACTACGCCCCCTCCACTGATAGGATATGATAGACTGTTCAACTGTATATGTTCAATAAATTAACCCGTGAATAACGAGTACGATTGAGACTTGGTTAGTGAATGATAATTGTGGGGTAGGTTGTCGCTTATGTTGGCATTGGGACGTTACAAAATGACCTAGTAACATATTGATGGACTCAAAACTACAATGCATGTCTCACAAGGTTTTGTAAACTAATGAAGCCCAAATCTGTCACAAAGCAGAAACCAATTACGCCCTGATTACAATGGCAGGCGGGATTAACTTACTAAAATGAAGTCCAATGATCAATAAATATAATCCTATTTTACTACCTCTGTCACGGATGAATTTACATTACAAATGGCAAATGCCTTTAGGGATTAACACCATGTGGCAGTCTGGTGGACGAGTGAAACAGAGATATTGGTATACAATTTAAACAATCTAGTGTTGTATATGAAATCGTAATTACTACTGGATATTTGAAATCTACTCTGATTAAATAATTATGATGATATTGAATATGATAGAAGAGCTATAGACAGATATCAATACAGTCTCATGTTGTTAGCCTATTTTCATTTTCATCATATGAAATAGAGGCTTATGAGATTGTCCGCGTGTGTGTGTGTACCTTAGTAAATCTAAACGGCTTGAACGATTTCAATGAAACATGGCAAGGATACACTACTACCTTGTCCAACCTCGAACGTGCCTTTAAAATTTTAATACATTTCACAAATTCCACTTGGTGACCGCGCGAAATATTTCTCCAGATTTCTATATCTCCAAAACAGTTACTGATATCACTCTGAAATTCTGTGTTTTGATATACAATACTATGTTAGGTGCACCTATGTGACTTTCGAAACCCTGTTAATTATAAAATGAACATGGTGTAAAGCAAAATTTAAAAAACATTAGAGGAATTTTCTTGCGATCTGATCATCCGCGCGGAGTGAAACTTGTCACGGCAAATGTTTATATACAAGATGTAATCAACTAGCGTCTGATTTAATTCAAATGTTTTCATAAAGTCAAGATTAAATTTTAAATTTTAAAATGAAGTTATAATTCGTTATGTCCTAATTATGCGATCGAGGTGAAAGTTTGTATAATGAACCAACACAATAATCACAACCTACTGGTAAATAACTATCGCCTACGTTTAAAACAATCTAAAATGGCGGTCATCAGGTTCTTTTAATATCTACGAATCCATTTCAACAATGAAACTGAAATTTTGTATGTTAATAGAGGCCATTACAATGAGTTCACCAATGTTACTTTTAATAACCTGTTGAGTACAAATCCAACATGCCAGTGACACGAAATTTAAATATTGAAATGGAGTTTTCTCCCGATTTAATCATCCAAGCTTAGTGAAAATTTCCACGGTAAATATTCATACAAGTCTCAATATTATGGCGTCTAATTTAATTGAATTCAATGTCAGGTGTGCAAAATTGTATGAGTAATATCACTTCCTCATTTCTCGTGTCCTAAACAAACGAACGAAATGAAAGTTGGTAAGATGAACCTCGATTATAATATTAATCAGCTGGCATATATTCATATACCCTATATATAAAACAATTTAACATGGCACCCATGCTATGTGTTTCATCAGTTCTTAATAACTCCAAAATTATTGTATTTGAATGAGACAGAAATTACCAGAACAATACACACAAAGAGGCATATTAGTTCTTCATGGAGCCAACTACTCGTTTATGAATATTTTGATAGGCCTATATCCCAAAGCATTAAGGCCACACTATAAATGACCGTACATAATATTATTAAAAATAGAAGGCAGGTTTGGAATATTTAAATCAAGCAAACTCTTAAAGCTGGAAACACATTCGGCACATCATTGGATAGAGGAAGTATTGCAAATTCAGTCAACTGCTTTTGACAAAGACTGGTGAGTAACTTCGCAGCAGACAAGCCGTTGATAGTCTGGGATGTAATACAAAGCATTTTGGCTTCCATTGAGCATCAAGTGTAACCTCTATGGAGCTTTCAAAACACGTAAAGGAGATTTTAAGAACCTTGAACCGTACTTTGCGTATTTATGAGAGTAATATCTTACAGTCTTTTACAGTTATAGGATGTTAAAGAATATGCCAATCAATACTTATTGAAACATATTGTTACGTGCCACCCCCTAGTGGCACTTTTGTTAACTGGATTACGGTGGGGGTACAAAGCACAACACCAATTACTGCTTAAAGAAATAATTAACTTTATTGTGGCCAGAAAATTACACTAATCAGCAAATACAAGCAATTAGGAGCCTTACTCCAGTTTCCTCAAGTCTCTTCCTTGAGCGCTCTTGGCCCTTCCACTTGTCAACAGATCACAGAAGTTAATCCGTCCTAATGAGTACGGTGGCCTTGACAGAAACTACCTGCTCCTCTCCTTTATCTTCTCCGACCACAATTACTTACGATCACTTGCTGCAGGCTATTTCGCTGTCCACAAGCTGGAGAAACAAGTCACTGGATTTCGTAACTCGCACAGCACTTCGTCACCACACTTCTGTCGCACAAGATAATCGCTCGCACTAGCTCGTAAAACACAACAACAACCACTGCTTCACGGGTCACTCTTATATAGCAGGCCGGTGACTCAATAAATGCTTCTAGATCCATCCAGGGTCCACGGCTTCTCGAAGTTTCCATCGCTGGTCCAGTCACGAATATTCTGGACTATCCCTTTGTCTGTAGTAGCCCTGTTGCATAAGGCGCGCGCAATACAGGAGGCAGGCCACAGCCCAGCCCTGGGGCAGTTGTGACTCATGCGGCGAGTGATGACACAAACTCACAGCCGTAACACCACCCCCTTCCTAAAAAGGCTGATCGTTCCGATAAATCATTGGTCCGTCTGTGTCCCTCCGTAGGCTGCCAGGCGATCTCGATGCACGATCTTCATCTTCGCCCTCGGGCTCCGCTGGATCCTGTAGACGACATCGTTGATCCGTTTCACGACTCGGTACGGGCCCTCCCAGGACTTCTGCAGTTTGGGTGACAGGCCTTTCTTCCGTAATGGGTTGAAGAGCCAGACCAGGTCGTCCTCGTGGAATCCGCCGGCATCCGTCTGCTGGTCGTATCGGGTCTTCATTCGGTCGGTCTCGATCCGCAGTTTCCTCCTCGCGAACGCGTGCACGTTCTCCAGTTGGTCGACCAGTTCTTGACAATACTGGCTTACCGGGATCGGATCATTCCCAGGTCGGCCGAAGGCAAGATCGACAGGTAGGCGGAGCTCCCTCCCAAACATGGCCCGGGCTGGTGTGCACCCGGTGGCTTCGTGCACGGCGGCGCGGTAGGCCAGGAGAAATAGTGGAAGATGTTTGTCCCAATCCCTCTGGTGCTCGCTGACGACTATTCGGAGATGGTTCTCGATGGTGCGATTGAATCGCTCTACCATCCCGTCGGACTGAGGGTGTAGTGGCGTTGTCCTTGTCTTCCGGATTCCCAGCAGCTGGCATAGGTTCTGGAACACCTGCGACTCGAAGTTCCTCCCTTGGTCGGAGTGCAGCTCCAGGGGTACTCCGTACCGGCTGACGAATTCCTTCACCAGGGTCTCTGCAATCGTCGCGGCTTCTTGGTTAGGGAGCGCATACGCCTCCGGCCATTTGGTAAAGTAGTCGCTGACGACTAATATGTAGCGGTTCCCTGCCTCGCTTAACGGGAATGGCCCAGCAACATCGATGGCCACTCTTTCCATGGGGCCCCCACGTTGTAGGTCTTCAGTGGACCCCGTCGTCTTCGTCCTGGGCCCTTGCTGGCTGCGCAATCGTGGCACCTCGCGCAGTAGTTCTCCACGTCTGTTCGGCATCCGATCTAGTAGAACCGCTCTCTCAGCTTCTCCAGGGTCTTCTTTATCCCTAGGTGTCCACCAGATGATCCTCCATGAACTTCCTTCAGGACTTCCTCCGTCATAGCCTTTGGAACGACGACTTGTTCCCGAGATGTCTTCCCGTAGGTGCTCTCCCAGGTACGGCAGATGAGGCCATCCCTCACAATCAGCGAGTCCCACTGCGTCCAGTAGGACTTAAACTTTGGGCTGCAGTCACTCACAATGTTCCACCCGGGTCTAGGGACACAGGCCCTCTTCCATTCGGCTATCAGTCCCAGGTCATCATCTTCTGCTTGCGCCCGCGTGAAAGATTCGCGGCTCCAGCTCCCTTGAAGTTCCACGGTAGTCCTTCGGCACTGTATACCGGTGTTCTCCTCCCTTCGGGCACAGAAGGTGCAGTCTTCGGGGCACGGTTTTCGTGACAGGGCGCCGGCGTTAGAATGCAGTTGGCCTTTCCTGTGCTGAATCTCAAAGTTGTACTGCTGAAGCCTCTCTAACCACCGCGCGAGTTGAACCTCGGGCTGCTTGAAGTTCAGGAGCCACCGCAGGGATGCATGGTCGGTCCTGATGAGAAATTCTTGCCCGTACAGATACTTGAGGAAGTGTTCAATGGTCTTCACGATGGCGAGCAGCTCCTTCCTGGTGACGCAGTAGTTCCTTTCTGGCTTTGACAAGGCCTTGCTGAAGTAGGCCACTACTCTCTCCTCGCCGTCCACTACTTGCGACAGGATTCCCCCTATGCCAAAGTCGCTGGCATCGGTATCGACGATGAACCTTGTTCCAGGTCTGGGGTAGGCCAGAATAGGTGCGGTGCACAGAGCCTGCTTGAGTTGTTCGAAGGCACTGTGGCATTCTGCTGTCTACGTGAAGAGTTGGTCCTTCTCAGTCAGTCGATGTAAAGGTTTGGCGATGTCGGCGAATCCTCTCACGAAGCGACGGTAATAAGTGCAGTGTCCCAGGAAACTTCGTAGTTGGGACTTGTCCTTCGGAACTGGCCACTCCCTCACAGCTGCGGTCTTCTCTGGGTCGGTGCGCACCCCTTCCTCGGAGACGATATGCCCAAGGTACTGGACCCGCTTCTGGAAGAGCTGACACTTCTTGGGGCTCAACTTCAGCTGGGCAGCCCGTAGCTTCAACAAGATCTCCTTCAGGTTGCTGTAGTGCTCCTCGAAGCTCCTCCCCAGAACGATGACGTCGTCTATGTATACCAGGCAGGTCTTCCAGTGTAGTCCCCTCAGTATGGACTCCATTAGCCTTTCGCAGGTCGCAGGGGCGTTGCACAGACCGAATGGCATGACGGTGAACTGCCAGAGCCCGCTGCCCACAGAGAACGCCGTTTTCTCGCGGTCCTTAGGGTGGACCTCCACCTGCCAGTAGGCACTCTTCAAATCCAAGGTGGAGAACCATCTTGACCCTGATATGGTGTCCAGCGTGTCGTCGATCCGGGGTAGAGGGTAGCTGTCCTTCTTCGTGACGTCGTTCACCCGCCTGTAGTCCACGCAGAACCTGGTGGAACCGTCCTTCTTCTTCACTAGCACGACCGGAGAACTCCAAGGACTATGTGATGGCTCGATCACCCCTTGCTCCTTCATCTCTTCTACCATCCGGTCGACTTCGTCTTGCTTGGCGAGGGGGACACGTCGGAATGGGGCCCTAATCGGTGCGCTGTCCCCAACGTCGATTCTGTGCTGGACCAAGCTTGTCCTGCCAAAGTCTTTACTCCCCACGGAGAAGACATCCTGGAATTCGCGTAGCAGGTCCTGAAGTTGGCGTGATTGCTCTTCGTCTAAATGGTCCTGGGATCCTTGGTACAGCTTCTGTAGTTCTTCTGGCAGGGCGCGTCTTCTTCGGTTGTCCGTTTGCAGGTGTCCGTCCGTCGTTTCTGTGATGCGGGCAATCCAGGTAACGGGCTCGCAGACTCCTAGGTTGGTGTCCCGGTGAACCGTAATATCGTAGTCGTTCAGGTTGGACAGGCGGACGTACGGCCGAGGCGTCGTGTTGATGAGGGTCTTGGCAACTAGCAATCCTTTTGTCTGGATGTCCTCATAGTTTGGCTCGATGACAGCCGCCACTCCCTCAGCAGTTCCGTCGACAATTACGGCGGCGCTGACCTCCGTCCTGGCAGGAACGATGACGTCCTCTCTCAGCCTTACTCGTCGTGCGGTGATGGACTCGTGCGCAGGTTGCAAAGCAAGTTCCTCACCTCCGAAGTGCAGAGTGTTGGTACTCAGGTCCAAGATGATGTTGTTCTGGTCCAGGAAGTCCAGTCCGATGATCACTTCATTTGATACGTCAGCCACAAGCACTGGATGCTTTATCGCCCGTCGACCAATGACGAACTCCAGTGATGCTTCGCCGTGTACCGGTGCGGTCTCTCCGGTCGCGGTTATTAGCTGGAAGTTCCTTTGTGTGGGTTGCATTCTTCACTTCGGGATCACGGTGGGACTGACGATGGTCCTCGATGCTTCCGTGTCGATTAGCATGGGCCAGCTCTCTCCGTTGACGACTCCGTCGACCATCAGGCTGCTATTATCCCTCCGTAACTGCGTCACACGAACTTGGACTGCCGGGGCTTGACGACTGTCACAAGCCAACCTTTGCCCCCCTAGGCTGGCTGATACTTGCTTTCCTGGGCCGCGCGTTTTCCCTACGACTGACTGTCCCGACGGAAACCCTTGGCGGCGGCGATCACCGCAGTCCTTGCTCAGGTGGCCTCTCTTACGGCAGGTCCAGCAGGTTGGTAGTCCTCTTCCGGGCCGCCTCTCCGGATGTCCTTCGGCTACGTTTTTGCTGGTGGTACCGCGACTATCGAAGAAACGGCTTAGCGCCTCCATTAATTCGTCGGCCAGGGGCTTGGTCTCGTTGGTTTTTACTGGTTCGTCGACGTCCACTTGACGCACCCGCGCGTGCATTCTGGATGCTTGTTTTGCCGTCTCGAACTCAAGTGCGTGGCTCAGCGCATCTGCCAGGGTATTATTGCGCGCGAGACGCAGCGCCTGTTGAGTGTCCGAGTCCCGTAGCCCGTCGGTGAAAGTCTGCGTCGCTATCTGCTCCAGAAAGTCGGCCGGCGCTGTTGGGTAGGCGAGCCTTACGAGGCGTGCGATGTCCATCTCGAACTCCAGCAGGGTTTCCGCGTTCTTCTGTACCCGGGTCCGGAGCTGCATCTGGCAGGCCTGCTGAAGATGGCTATCTCCATATCGGGACTCCATATGGGCGATCAGTGAAGCGTAGTCCTGGGATCCAGTCGGGATGGCCTGAAGGACGTTAAGGGCGTCACCTCTCAGTGCTTCAATGAGAGCTGTAGCCTTTTCAGTGTTGTTCCAGTTATTTATGGAACAGGCCGCCTCGAACTGTCGTAAGTAGGTGCTCCACGGGACCTTTCCGTCGAAGGTTGGGGGCGTCACTCTGCTATGTCCCGTTCCTGATATTCCCGGTGTAACGGTGGGCGGGCGTTGGCGCAGCTCGGCAACTTCCTCTCGTAGAGCGTTAAATTTCTCTTCCACCCCCGTCAGTGGGCGTTGGCGCAGCTCGGCAACTTCCACTTGTAAGGCGTTGAATTTCTCCTCCACCCCCATCAGCGGTCGTTGGCACAGCTCGGCAACTTCCACTTGCAAGGCGTTGAACTTCTCCTCCACCCCCATCAGCGGGCGTTGACGCAGCTCGGCAACTTCTACTTGTAAGGCGTCGAACTTCTTTTCCACTGCCGTGACTTCCTCACGCAGACCCAGTTCTAATTTCTTCAGGTCCTGTGGCAACTTATTCTGACCGTCTTCCATCTTCTTCTGGCCGTCCTCTATCCTCTTCAGGTCCTCCGCTAGCTTCCTCTGGCCGTCTTCTAGTTTGGCAGTTAGGTCCTCGGCTAACTTCTTCTGGCCGTCCTCCATCTTCTTCTGGCCGTCCTCCATCTTCTTCAGGTCCTCCGCTAACTTATTTTGACCGTCTTCTATCTTCTTCTGGCCGTCTTCTAATTTGGCAGTTAGGTCCTTGGTTAAATTCTTCTGGCCGTCTTCTATGCCATTTAACTTTTCTAGCAATGCTGCCAATTGCGCCTCCATTTTAGTTGTTTGCCTTGTAAAGGGCATGCACTCACAGGAAAATTAGAGAAAATGACCTGCTCGGGTTTTGAAACCAGGACCGTCAGGTGTTGTGCTTGAGTTCGTAATCCCGCTTCTGACACCAGTTGTTACGTGCCACCCCCTAGTGGCACTTTTGTTAACTGGATTACGGTGGGGGTACAAAGCACAACACCAATTACTGCTTAAAGAAATAATTAACTTTATTGTGGCCAGAAAATTACACTAATCAGCAAATACAAGCAATTAGGAGCCTTACTCCAGTTTCCTCAAGTCTCTTCCTTGAGCGCTCTTGGCCCTTCCACTTGTCAACAGATCACAGAAGTTAATCCGTCCTAATGAGTACGGTGGCCTTGACAGAAACTACCTGCTCATCTCCTTTATCTTCTCCGACCACAATTACTTACGATCACTTGCTGCAGGCTATTTCGCTGTCCACAAGCTGGAGAAACAATGTCACTGGATTTCGTAACTCGCACAGCACTTCGTCACCACACTTCTGTCGCACAAGATAATCGCTCGCACTAGCTCGTAAAACACAACAACAACCACTGCTTCACGGGTCACTCTTATATAGCAGGCCGGTGACTCAATAAATGCTTCTAGATCCATCCAGGGTCCACGGCTTCTCGAAGTTTCCATCGCTGGTCCAGTCACGAATATTCTGGACTATCCCTTTGTCTGTAGTAGCCCTGTTGCATAAGGCACGCGCAATACAGGAGGCAGGCCACAGCCCAGCCCTGGGGCAGTTGTGACTCATGCGGCGAGTGATGAAACAAACTCACAGCCGTAACAATATGTATTTTAAGTATTAATGATGATACATGTTACGACCTACGTTGAGGTATTTTTCAGTCAGTAATAAAAATAGGGGATTGTTGAAAAACTATGTTCTAATATGAATGTTGCGTAAGAAAAACTATATAATAGATATGTAATTGAAATAAATGAAAAATCAATCGAAATGGTTTTCCTTACAAACAGAAAAAAAGAAAACAAATCTGTAAGGAAACTTCTTTGTTTGCAAGATGTGAAGCTGCAAGCGTAAATGGAGTGCAGAATGCTCTATGTATTGAATACTTTGAAGTTACCGCCAGGTATCATTGACATATGCAGTTGTTATCAATTAATTGGAAAATATTATATCATGGATGAGTGAATTTATTTATTAAAACGGAAAATGAATATGAAAGCTGTGCGATTTATTCAAATAATAAGACTTCATAACTTACCGTATAATGAAGTTGAGAAGCAAAAAATTGACTTGATCATACAGTGTTCTTTTTGGTGAAACTTATGCCAACATACTGTATATAATTTGGTATTTATTATTTTTGATGAAATAGCAGCTTATTATAAATAACAACGATCGATGTACTGCAACACTTGAGTGCTTTTATTTGAAATTGAATAGCCTATATTATAACAATATTACATGTGCTCTACGCCCAACACAAGCATGGGAGATGGTAGAGTTTGTTTCCGCAGAGTGTACACACAAGACTAGACACTGCCTTGCAATCCATGGTGATCAGGCTATGTCAGTGCTCTCGGCAACCAGCTTGGAGTATCCGAACCTTGTGGCAAGCGCTCTCCAACAATTTTTGATAGTATTGACAATGTTAATATACGTATGTTGTTCTACCTGGCTACATCTGTAAAAGAAGACCGATACAATGTGATTAATCTGGTGAGAATTTAAAGTATATTGGAAATGCGTATAGCATATTTTTTATGTATTGTTACCTTATATCTTTATGAAGAGGTGTGGTATGAAGTGGTTCATACACATCGAATATTTAATATGTAATTTATCGTTTTACTTGTTAAAACTATACGTTTCAATGAGATTTAAAGAACTAGCGCATTGTATTCTACAGATAATCTTCATGAATTGAGAATTGTTACCAAGGAGGTGGGTGATTGATGTTGACTAAGGGCGATGTTGTAGCGTTACTAAAAGACTCTATAATTTCAATAACAGCGCCAACTTAATATCATATTTAGTAAACGATGACATTTTATGGTTTCTCAGATATTATATGTTATTTAGCTTATTAATTGTTATATCTATACGCAATGTATTCCTAAACTAACTCTTGTGTATTGAGCCCGTTTCCAAGGAGTTGTGCGGTTGATGTTGGCTAAGGGTGAGGTTATAGCGTTGCTATGTCTCTAAGAATTACTCTAGCAGCGCCAACCTAATATCATTTATAGTAAACAATTGCTACTTAGACTCCTCAGAAATTAAACAATTTGCACAATAAGTGGAGTAGAGCTTCGATATTATAAAAATAAACATTTAATTTTTATTTTGTAAGTTATTTAGATAACTCTTGCTAGATGTGTGTTATTCAAATTAATGAAGTAATTATAAGTATTTTCTTTGGGTTATATTTTTAAAACATGCATAATATGAGATGTGGGGATGAGCGTTTACTAAGAGCGCCATTGTATCGCTGTTATGATTATAAATGCTTTTCAAGCTTGATCTTGTAGATTCCAGTGTAAGTACTCGAGCAATCTAATATAACTCTTGGAAAACGTAGTGCGCTATTATATATGATATTGTCAATACTAATATGTTGATCTTAGGATAATAATCAATATAGCCTAATCTCATATTTTAATAGATCGATCGTAGTTACATTTTAGAACGTAGTGTGCTATAACTTGGAGGAAAGTGGCGCAAAATATTATTGTTATTATTATATCCATTGAGGTATGCATAAAAAGGTGGTTTAAATATCAAATGAAATTTTATTGAATAACTGTATTATTGTTCAAAGAAGCCATTTTGGTGTAGTTTATAATTAGCGTGATACTGTATTTAAACGGGCAGTATTGTAGGACTGATAATGTTTTTATATTATCTTAGATTACACGATATAGGGATAAAATTAATTTGGTATCAACAATCTTAATTATTTCCAAAAAGGAATGGAAAGATATAGAGATGAAAATAATCAAAAATATAATTATTTTTGTGGAGTAAGTTAATGACAAAAATAGTTTTGGGAAATGTTGATGGTAGGGTTATGTTTTAGATTGATTCATAATGGAAAGCTTATTACTAAACTTTATAATATGTTTAAAAATATTTAAGGAGGTTTGAGTATTTTTTTTTTTTCTAATGTCCAAGGTTGTAAGGAACAAATGTTTGTTTTCGTTGATTAATTCATTTATGTTAAGATCGGGGGATAACTATTGGTGAATATATATTTCCATTTTTAACCTACTTTCGATTTTTGGAAAAAATGAAAGTAGACTTATGAGATCAACACAGGGCCAAACATTGTGTTTCTGTCTGTGTGTCTCTCTGTGTGTGTACTCTGCATGTATGTTCCCCCCTATCAATTCAAACATGGTGAAACGGAATTGAACGAAATTTGGTACAGAGGTAGCACTAGCAAAAGGCACCTTAGTGTCTTGTATTATATCGCCGCCATCTTGACGGAAACGTAATGGTGTCTACCCAAATGTTCAAAGCTTAAATCACATTACGACTAACCTAATCATCTGATCTCTACTAAATTTCGCAACAACATACATTTATGTGGGAAGCGCCTTTTGACCAAACTACAAGGTCATCAGTCCAATAGTTTGCAGATGGCGGCCATGTGTGCGTATGAAAATCGATTCCTCCTATCAATTCAAACACGGTGAGACCGTATTGGACGAAATTTGGTACAGAGGTAGCACTAGCAAAGGGCACCTCAGTGTCATATTTTATATCGCCGCCATCTTGACGGAAACGTAATGGCGGCCACCCAAATGTTCAAAGCTTAAATCAAATTACGGCTAACATAATCATCCGATCTCTACCACATTTTGCAACAATATGCCTTAACGTGGGATGCGTCTTTTACCCAAACTACAATTTCATCAGCCAAATAGTTTCAATATGGTGGATGTATGAATCATGCAAGTATTATAGCCGAACCGCAACTTACGATTCAACAAGACCTGGCCTCAACAATACATCTTATCGTACATAAGGAGGTATAATCTGTCCTCAAAATGGTGACCGGTAGGATATTAGCATATTATAATAGAATATGTAACCGTAGAAGTGACTAACAGGTCAGGCTTACCGTGTCATATCGTTGTGGGCCCATGCCATCCTGTTGTCAAAATGGCCGCTATTTTTGCTCGTAAATACATATATTTCCGAAACTTCCTAAGTTTATATCCTTATAGGAATGAACTGAACAAAATAATACATAGTATCAAATGGTTTATAGAAACGCCAGAAAACGCTAATGAAATCGTTCATTTCAACACAAAATATAATACAGTTATACTAAACAAGTTGTGTATCAAGTATTATCGTAGCGGATCCATGGCGTAATGGTAGCGACGTGGGCTCATAGTCTGGGAGTTCGTGGAACAAATCCCTGCAAGTTCAATATTTTTACTTTTTTTTGTTACTTATTGATTTATAACTGTTCACACGTTATAGTGTTAAGCATATATAGTGTGTATTTGCAATCAACAATATTATATATATATACTTATAACACCACATATATTTTTCACCACTCGAATACAACGATTAATATTAGTAGACCTTGATCCGCGGTAGAGACTATTGTTGTTGTTGATTCTTTAGGTGTTTTGTGGCATCATGGTCTTGTAGTCCCGTTTACTTAGGTGTGTGTAGAAGTTGTCTGATAGTGTCACAGTGATGACTATAGGCTTACTACTGTGTACTTTTATACGAGGAAGGATTTGGGTAGAAAGCTGTTGTTGTTGTTATTGTTTAATTTGAGATGCAAGGATATCATGGTCATTTTACCCCGTATACTTGGGCGAGTGTTGAGTTTTGTGTGATGACCTGGGTTATTGTGATGGCTGTATTAGTGTGTATATATATAATTCAGATGAGGATTCAATCAATCAACGTATAATATCCGTATAGCACTTTATACGAGTATTTCAACACGCTACTACAACCAACATTCAATTATACTCCTTGAAAAGGAGAAAGAGTTATATAACTATACCCATGCATTTAAGAGAAAGCAGGCTATATGTTCTTTACTGAACATCTTGTTTCAAGGATATTTAAGTATTTTCCCTTTTCTGATAAATGTAAAATAGTTAAGTCTGTGTTAATAGATGTGAAAGAGTGGTTCATATCAGTCATGTGTTCACCCATACTTGAGTATTTCATATATTTGACGGCATTGACGTGTTAAAAATAGTGTTTGTTAAAAGTTCTCCAAGTCTGTCCGATATATGTGAGATGACATGTGTTACATTCTAGTTTAAAATAATTATTTCAAATCTACTCTTCCTTTTTCAATGAGGCCTTATTTCTATTTGAAGTTATCCTACACATCTATGGATGAAGAGATTTTATTTGACAGACGTCCCTTCATAGGTGTAACATAAACCATCCTCAGTGTTTATATACTGTACAGCTCAATAAGGCTGTGAGGTAGAAAGAGAGCCGAAGACTCGAATTTGATTCCCTGCTCTATCATGGAGGAATTTAATCTCGGTATGAGGGTTGTAACAGGGTTCAATCAGCATTGTAAAGGTTCTGTACACACATCATTAGAAGAAGGCTAATATTGATTGAGTTCAGGAAGCCATCGCGGTCTCCAAATTACGTATCCACTAGCTTTGAGCTCATGCAGATTTAGTCATCAAAGCAATTCAAAGGGTTTACTCTGTATCCTAAGGGCTTGGAACTCATGAAATGTGATTATGTGTCCCCGAGATGAGTTGTGCGTTGCTCCCACTTAGGTGCACCTTACAATCTTTCATCCTTAGTCTACACTCGGAAATTGCTAGGTATTTTCTGCCCTTTCAATTTCCTCGAATGGCAGAAATGAATTACTAGACTCTAATTCAGTCTTCTACAGAACTAGTCCGCCTTATTCCGTAGAGGGTAGCATTCTTGGTTGACACAGCGGAGGCAAGGTTCTGCCAAGAAATTGAATTCTGTTCTGAGGGCTGGAATGGAGTACACTCAGACTCGTGATACAAAACTGAGAAGAGGTGGGTTCGATTCCTACCTCAACCATCATGGAAGTGGTCTTTCGTGGTTTCCTACTTCTACTCCAGGCAAATGCTGGGATGGTATCTAACTTAAGGCCACGTTCGCTTTCCTCCCACATCCTACCTCGATTACAAATACGCACTTTAGTACAGCCGTTACACTGGCAAAAATTATCAAACCACATTCTACACACACCCAAGTACACGGGGATACATGACATAGAGAATCAACAACCACAACAACTCTACACAACTGAAAAGGGAACATTGCAAACGTGAAACTTCGATAGCATGTTGGGCCAGATCACAAGCAAGATATCTGCATCTGTGATGACAGTTTCAAAGAATTGGATTTTCACAACCACTATGGAAACAAATGAAGCCATTCAGCTAGTAGGTCGTGCAATGCACAAATCGTACAAGGCATACATGGATTGTAGAGAGTTGAAATGCCTGCCCCATGACAATTTAATTCCCTACCTTCTACATGACTTGTAGCCTACTACTCTATTTGTGTACTACTACAGTCATCACATAAATGCAGGTTATCAGACAAGTTCAACATACACCCAACTAACCGGAGCTGATGACCAAGATGTCCTCTGCCCCTAAAATGTTGAAAGCCTTTATCTGTTATCTGTGAAGATATTGTATCCCTATAGATATTTGACCATCATCAGAGAGGGAGATATTGACGCTTGTGACTTACAGCAACCCATTCGGATGTTCGTGATGAATTCATATCCAACGAATCACACTGGAAAAGCACTTCACCCTGCATGTCCTATCGGTAGATTTCCTATGTAGTCTTACAGTAGGCACAGGCTTTTGGCCGGATTGGTTCTACTTGTGTTATTGGTCGGAGAGGATATGAGAAATCTGTGCGCACACCCACATGGGCAAACTCAAAGTTTCTCGTGCATACTTTATCTCGCAAAATTGCGCCCTAATGAATGTAGGGATGAAATATCATTACTGGATACCGGCCTGATAACCTCGATATTAAGTCTGTTAAAACAACAATTACCATCATTATTATAATCATTGAGCCTCCGTGGCTTAGGCGGCAGCACGCCGGCCTCTCACCGCTGGGTCCGTGGTTCAAATCCCGGTCACTCCATGTGAGGTTTGTGCTGGACAAAGTGGAGGCAGACAGGTTTTTCTCCGGGTACTCCGGTTTTCCCTGTCACAATTTCATTCCAGCAACACTCTCCACCATCATTTCAATTCATCTGTCATTCATTTAATCGCTGCTCCAGGGGAGTGCGACAGGCTTCGACAGCCAGCACAGTTCATATCCTAACCGCTCGATGGGGGCTTCATTCATTCCATTCCCTGACCCGGTCGGTCGACTGGAAGCAGGCTGTGGATTTTCATTACGTTATCACACGTTATCTTGTGTTCTGACCAACCTGTATGGAAATATTTGAGAGGCTCACGTTTGCCATGTTCCCCTGTTAGGGGAGAGTCACAGTCGGTAAGTGCTGTGCGTAAGGACAGTTTCCTTCTACTAATTGACAGTTTTCGAATATAATGTTCTTATCTCCCAAATGTTTATATTTTATTTAGTGTGAAATAGATAGGCATGCCATAACTATGAGATGTAATTGACATTTGATATATCTATGAAAAGTAATGAGGAACTAAAATATTTATAATAATAATAATAATAATAATAATAATAATAATAATAATAATCCGTTTGGAGGTCTTGTACACTTCCGAATGCCACACGACGAACAAAAAAGGCTTGGTCGAGAAAATGAAGTCCAAAGAAAGGAAAATGTTGAGAAAGATCTTGCGTCCCGTAAAAGACAATGTCGAACATAGAAGACGGCATAGCCACGAACTGTATATTCATGTAGAGATGAAAATTGAGACCATCCGAAAAAAAAAGGATCAACTTTTATGGACCTGTGAAGCGAATGAGCGCAGCGAGACAGACCAACCGCGTCGTTACTTACATACGTTCAGGAGAGGAAATCCAAATGGGCCTGGTTCATAGAACAAAAAGGAAAGGAAGCTTGTAGCTTAACGTGACCGTTAATCTTGAGATCATGAGCCACGGGACCTCCTTTTTACGTGGAATCCGAACCACAGGACATGGCATTTCACTTCGAAAATCTCACATGCATTGACCGGGAATCGAACCCGGACCGCCTTGGTGGGTTCATAGAACAGGATAGAGATCTAAAAGAAGTGGGGATTACATCAACTGACATTCAGGATCGCATTCCACTGAAGAGAAAACTTCATGCATGCCAAGGTTTCGAAGAAAATCTGAAGCTGAAAACGGGAATTATTTGGACCCAAGAAAGGAAGGAAACCCACCGATAACGAATGCGGGCGTACTGGGCAAGCATAGTGTGCGTCTATGGAATGACGCGCTCCATACATGGCTGACAGGAAATGAATGAAAAATAATAATATAATGTCCTGTGGCCTCCTGGAAGGCCGAGTGCAAGTCTCTCTAGTTGACGCCCGTGCAACCTACGCGTCCTAATGAGGATGAAGTGATGATGAAGACGTCAAATACACCCAGTTCCCTGTCCAGGGGAATTAACCCCTTTAGAATTAAATCCCAGATGGCTGGCCGGAAATCAAACCCGGAACCTTCCGGGCCAAAGACTAACGCGCAAACCAATTGGCCACGGGGTCAGACAATAATAATAATAATAATAATAGTAATAATAATAACAATAATAATAATAATAATAATCTAAGTATCATATCCAAGAGAGACGTAGACAACCTGATCAGATAATGACAAGGCATCACTAACCAGGCATACTGAGCCAGAGTTTACGTGTGGTATGTTGGCCAGTTCATTTCCACTACTCCTGCCACAGCATCCAGCAGGTTTCCATTTAGCATCACGAGACTGGAAAGCCTCACTCCAGACCATACCAATTTTTAGCCTATTTTCATTTTATGAAAAAAATAAAAATTAGGGTTATGAGATCGCCTTTTGTCCGTGTGTGTGTATGTGTGTGTATGTACTGTATGTGTGTGTGTAAGTCAATTTATGTGTGTGTGTCCCGTCCCGTAATAACTTCTAAACGGCTGGAGAGATTTCAATGAAACTCGGTAAGGTTTTAGTACTATTTTGGCCAACCCCGACCGTACCCTTCAAATTTTATTACGTCACACTAATCCAACATGGCGGCTGTGCGAAATATTTCACCGGCATTCTATATCTCCGAAACTATTACTGATATCACCCTGAAATTTTGTACGGTAATAAAGGGTACTACTAAATGTTCACCTATGAGACGTTCAAAAACCTGTTAACTACAAAACGAACATGGCGGCCAAGCGAATTTGAAACTTGTAAATAAACTTTTCTCACGACTTAACCATCCAAACGCAATGAAACTTGGTACAGAAGATGGTTATACACATTGCAATGCACTGGTATCTAATATAATTCAATTGTTTACATAACCTCAGGATGGCGGCTGTGCGAAATATTTCACCGGCATTCTATATCTCCTAAACTGTTACCAATAACACTCTGAAATTTTGTACGATGATAAAGGGCACTACTAGAAGTTCACCTATTAGACTCTCAAAAACCTGTTAACTATAAAACGAACATGGCGGCCAAGCGAATTTGAAACTTTTAAATAGACTTTTCTCGCTATTTAGCCATCCAAACGTAGTGAAGCTTGGAACAGCAAGTGTTTTTCCACATTGTAATGCACTGGCATCTAATTTAGTTCAATTGTTTATATAACCTCAAGATGGCGGCTATGCGAAATATTTCACCTTCATTCTACATCTCCGAAACTAGTACTGATATCACCCTGAAATTGTATACCGTGATAAAGGGCACTACTACAAGTTCATCTATTTAACTTTCAAAAACCTGTCAAGTACAAAACAAACATGGCGGCCAAGCGAATTTGGTACATTTTAATAAACTTTTTTCGCGATTTCACCATCTGATTGCAGTGAAATATGGTACAGTAAATGTTTACACACATTGTAATGCATTGGCATCTAATTTAGTTCAATTGTTTACATAACCTCAAGATAGCGCCTGTGCGAAGTTTTAAAATTAAGTTTTCATTTCTTGAGTACTAATCAAGCGATCGAAGTGAACGTTTGAATGTTGAACCTAGGCAATAATCGTCATCTAATAATGTATAACTCTATGGCCGACATATATTAAAATCTAACATGGCGACTATTCGAAATATTTATACGGTTCTCAATATCTATTAATCTATGACAGCAATCAAACTGAAGTGTTGTATGTTGATAGAGGCTATGAACATAAGTTCACCTATGGGACATTCAATAACCTGGTGATGACAAATCCAACATGGCGGCAACGCGAATTATAAATATTTAAATGGACGTTTCTCACGATTCAACCATCCAAGCGCAGTAATATTTGGTACGGAAAATGCTTATACAGATTTTAATCCACTGGCATCTACTTTATGACAATTGTTTTCATAAACGCAAGATGGCAGCTGTGCTGAATTTTAAATTCTCGATTTTATTTCTTGTGTCGTAATCATCCGATTGAAGTTTGAATACTACACCTACAGAATAATCTACATGTAATAGTACATAACTCTAAGACCTACATGTATAAAAATCCAAAATGGCGACCATCCGAAATATTTATATGGTTCTCAATTTCGATGAATCTATTACAGCAATCAAACTGAAATTTTGTATGTTGATAGAGGCAAGTTAAATAGTTATGTATGATATATGAAAATAGGCTGTATTGCTCATCACGGAACTACTTGTTAAAATTCTAGGCAGATTCGGGAATAGAACTCGGTACTTCAGGTGTGAGATTCTACAACTCGATCCAATGCATCACAAGGTGGTAATAACAATAATCATAATAATAACAATAATAATTATAATAATCGTAAGTAGGGCCCGTGGTAGTTTGCCTGCCGCTCACCCGGAGGCCACGGGTTCGATTCCCGGTTCTATCAGGGATTTTAGAAACAGACGTCAGGCTTGGAATAGGGTCTGCTCAGTTAGGCAAAGCCCCGGTCAAGAAAACGAAGATTAATGGTTGAGGGCACCCGAAGTGCTGACAACCGTCACCCAAATCTGTAGCCAAATAGGAATTGGCAGCAATCGCTTGGTAGGCCAAGACCTTTCAGGGGATAAGTACCACGGGATAATAATAACAGTAAGCTGTATATTATCTCTCCGTGTACAGAAATGATTTCTCCCTTCAAGGATTTAAAGCCTACGAATATTAGAAAATTCTACGTAGCTAACATCGTGTTATTTATTCATTTCTTTATTTTTATTTATTTTTATTTCTTCATTCTTTATTTCTCTATTCTATCTTTCTTTCTTTCTTACCTACTTACCTACTTACTTACTTACCTACTTACTTACCTACTTGCCTACTTACCTACTTACCTACTTACTTACCTACTTACTTACCTACTTACCAACTTACCTACTTACTTACTTACTTAACTACTTAACTACTTAACTACTTACTTACTTACTTACTTACTCACATACCTACTTACCTACTTACCTACTTACTTAACTACCTACCTACTTACCAACTTACCTACTTACTTACCTACTTACCAACTTACCTACTTACTTACTTACTTACTTACTTACCTACCTACTTACCTACTTACTTACCTACTTACCTACTTGCCTACTTACTTACCTAGTTACCTACTTACCTACTTGCATACTTGCCTACTTGCCTACTTACTTACTTACTTCCTTACCTACTTACCTACTTACCTACATACCTACTTACTTACCTACTTACCTACTTACTTACTTACCTACCTACTTACCTACTTACTTACTTACTTACTACCTACTTACCTACTTACCTACTTACCTACTTACTTACCTACTTACCTACTTACCTACTTACCTACTTACTTGAATCTCTCCTACTTCCATTCTTTAGACTTAAAAAATTTGTACAACTGTTGTTCAATCTGTTTGACTCGGTAATTATTAAAAATGTATTTGTTTACAATAACTGTGGGTTGTTGTTACAGAAAGTGGTTGCAGGCTGAAATACAATACTCATGATCATCGCTGACATGAACGTTCGCGCTGACCTCGGAGTCGATAGGGTGGATACAATTCTTTGTCACAAGTAATCTGATCACTCACAAAGAGAGGAAACGGATCCTTAACTAATGGCAATGATGACAAAAGAACGGGGGTGGGCGCGTTCATCGATAATTGACAACCATATTTAGCGCATATAACACCTCCACGGAAGACAGCCTTTGTAACTAAGCATAAAGAGAGATAATGGGCTATAGCATCACAGCATCCTCCGCTATTAGTGGCACTGAAAGTGAAATTGATGGGAGACACGCCTCGGTGGAGCATAAATTCTCCAAGACTCCACAGCTTCAGCTTTAATTGGCCTGAGATATTTATTTGCTTGTGGGTCTATTTACTCAACTGTGCCTTTTATTTAATAATCATAATAATAATAATAATAGTAATAATAATAATATAATAATAATAATCAACATCATCATCGTGGAACTGCATACAAAAGCTAATATAAAGTAACATGTCTCCATTCCTACGTCACATGTGACAGCTCACAATCAGCTGATACTTTAAAGCGCTATTTTGATGTAGGCTCTCACAAGTCCAGTGCTCTGAAAGTGACGGCCAAAAATCCCATGCTCAGGAGTAGTAATGGATTACGGAGTTTGTACTTTCGACTGTTGGAAATATAAGCTTTATTCTATATCCAGATATGAATGGCGTCAAATGATTAAAACATGGAGTTAAATGGTTTGTCTTCTGATAGTGAGTGGCACATTTGCTTAGCAGTTTCCTGGAATACGTGCATTGTTGAGCTCTTAATTATGTTCATTATTTGATAATGAATTGTAAGCCACCGTGGCTTAGGCGGCAGCACGCTGGCCTCTCACCGCTGGGTCCGTGGTTCAAATCCCGGTCACTCCATGTGAGATCTGTGCTGGACAAAACGGAGGCAGACAGGTTTTTCTCCGGGTACTCCGGTTTTCCCTATCAAAATGTCATTCCAGCAACTCTCTCCACTATCATTTCATTTCATCTGTCATTCATTTAATCATTGCCCCAAAGGAGTGCGTCAGGCCTCGGCAGCCGGCACAGTTCATATCCTCGCCGCTAGATGGGGGATTCATTCCATTCTTGACCCGGTCGGAGACTGGAAGCAGGCAGTGGATTTTTCATTTGATCGTGAATTAATGTTGTTATAGTAGGATATGCATCCTTGTATTCTCTTATGAAAGCTATCACTTCTAATTGTTTAATGTTGAGTTGATTTCACTGTTTCAGTCTCTATAATTATGGTGCCATCCTGGGAGAATACCCAGTTTAAAATAATACTTTGCTTATATTTACTCTTATTGCGTTTCTTCTCTATCGAGATTTAAGTTTGAAATTCTTATTTTCATACCACGCACCCTACATTTCTGTTCTACAGTAGCTCTGACATACTAGCGTATAAACTTTGGACTTTCCACCATTACAACAAGATCACCAGCATAAGCCATTACTACTTACATAATTTCCACTAAATCGCATCCAGACATAT
The DNA here is from genome assembly GCA_946902985.2 of Meconema thalassinum. Lineage (NCBI taxonomy): Eukaryota > Metazoa > Arthropoda > Insecta > Orthoptera > Tettigoniidae > Meconema > Meconema thalassinum. The sequence continues at coordinate 124,090,571 of OX336389.2, forward strand.
TCCGCATTTCAGTAACTGGTCGACATATAAGATAAACGGTATGGATGAAAGATTACACCCTTATCTCTGACTTATAACTATTTTCAACCAAGAACTCATCCACGAATTTACCAACAGAGCAAATAAATTACCAACATAACGTGTTATTTCAGCAAGGGAAGATCTTCCTCTTAACCTTATCAACCCTTAGGACTATGTTAATAATGTGCTACAATGAAGGGAATTAGAGAACAATTTAAAGTAGGAGTATAGATTGAAGGAAAAATAGTCTCACCTCTGAGATTCGCTGTTGACAATGTCATCTTAGCTAATTCAGCAGAGGATTTTAATGAATTTTCAAATGGTATGGAAGGAATTCATGACGAAAATTAACAAAATTTAAACAAAAATAATGGAAAGCAGCCGAAAGCTAAAAGCCCTATTGACGTCAAATTGGCAGGTAAAAGACTAAAGGAAGTAGATGACTTCTGCTACTTAGAAAGAAAAATAACCAGTGATGGACGAAGTAAGACGACATAAAAAGTAGGTTGACACAGGGAAGGAAACCATTTCTACAGAAACGAAGTATGTGACATCATCATATGTATTATTTCAGTAGTATAGATCCCCCCTGCGGCACTCAAAAGCGACCGATCGTGAAAAATGAGCATTCAAATGAAAGAGAATATACATTGCCAGTGACGAATTGCACTCTAATTCCATAAATATCAATAATTTCTTTAAAAAATTACTTTAAAAAATGTACGAAGTGTGCGATTTGCAGATAGTGTCCATGTATGAAAATACGCTCCATAATTGCTGTCCACTTCACATTTTGGTCGCTGTGACGCCCGTTTCATGTCATTTTAACATTATGAGGCCTTTCCTTTATCATTTTGCACGGATTTCAGAAACAGTAAATCAAAGGAATGAGTACTCAAATCGTATAATCTCATAAATCTCATAAATCTCATAAATCTCATAAATCTCATAAATATCGAAGTTGGCAGACAATGTGAAAGGTTGTGTTTTTCCCAAGCTCCCAGATGTGCTGAAAGGGGTTATCGCGCGAGGATCGGACTGTGGTATGTGAAGGGTAGTCGGGATTTCCGGTGTTTGTGTGTGCGTACGGGCCCTAGTAACTTGTGGCTCATAGCCCTAGTGATAGCTGCATTGCTAGTTATTGGTGGAGTGGAAGTGAATCCAGGCCTGTTACTCCAAATATGAATCAGGCAAATGAACCAGTGGCAGCTTTAAAGTGTTCGACGTGCAGAAAAACATTGAAGAACGGTGTTCAGTGTGGACTATGTGAGAAATGGTTTCACTTCGGCTGTATTAAGGTCAAGAAGGAGGATTGTGATGTCGGGAATTGGTTTTGTAAAGTATGTGATACGCCGGACTGTTTTGGGTGCAAATCAAAGCAAGGGATCAAATAATACAGGAACTTAGAACAAAGCTTCGTGAATCAGAGGAAACGGTGAAGGATGTGACTGAACGGCTTTCTACTGGGATCAGTGTGGAAGAGGGCGTGCAGGAGCAAACTGAGGATGACGTCATCATAATGGGTGATTCTATGATACGATGGAGTGCGAATATCTCGAGGAAATCAGGTGCGAAAGTGCGGTGTTATCCGGGGATTAAAATTGACCAGCTTGCCCAACAAATGGAAGAAGCAAATGTAGATGACTGTGACAAAGTTAAAGTGTTGTTGCTCCATGTTGGGACGAACGATTTGAAGAAGAGGGCTACAGCTGATTACATCATGGGGGAGCTCTACGAACTAGGCAGAAAAGCGAAAAGCAAGTTTGGAAATGCAAATATTGAGTGGCATTGTTCGGCGGGGAGATGTTCCGTTAAGGCGACTTAAGACTGTAAATGACCGCATGGACTGGGTTTGTGCACAACTGGGATTAGTGTACGTAGATGCTGACTGCTGGATTGGTGGCCGTGACTTCGCCCGAGACGGGCTGCATTTAAATCGACGGGGCGCTTTTAACCTAGGGAGTCTACATGACAGGGTCATCGGATCGTGCCGGCCATTGTGAGGAGGAGCAGGTCCAGAGGTTGCCAGCCGACGGGAACAGAAGGAGCAACTTCCGGATATTTGCTGCTGAGGTAAGACTCTAAGATTACTGCAGGTTAATTGTCAGAGTTTAGGAAATAATTTAATTGAATTTTGGAATCTTGTAGAGACGTATTCTCCAGACATTGTCATTGCTACTGAATCTTGGTTATATGAGGCTATAAATAGTAATTAAATAACTCAAGGGACCTACGAAATGTACAGAAGGGATCGGGGGAAGCGAGGTGGTGGGCTATTTATTTGTTTGCGCAAAAATATAGCTAGTTTCTTAAAGTGGGCTGATACGGATCATGAAATGTAATGTGTACACATTTCGGATAAAGGGAATAAATTCACTCTTCAGGTGATAGGGGCGTATAGAGCACCGAAAGATAACTTTTCGCTTCTCGACACACTGTTTGATAAAACTTGTACGGGTAATGCTATGAAAAAGAGCATAATAATTGCCGGAGATTTAAACCTCCCCAAAGTAGACTGGTCTGGTGAGTCAACTAGCTGTGGTCAAGCTCAGAGCGCTGCAAACAAATTCTTAAGGGAGGGGGGATTTTCCCAAGTAGTTGACTTACCTACTAGAGGCAATAATACCTTAGATGTTTATCTCGCAAGGCCTGTAGAGCTGTATATTAACTGTCTGAAAGTACCAGGAATTAGTGACCATTCTGGGGTTGAATTAAATATTAGATACGGTGACATTACAAAACTAGACCCTGATGTAGCAAATAAGATCATATTCCAGTATCGCAGGGCGGATCAGGGCAAATTTGAGGGGTATTTGAATGAGCTATTTGAAGGATGGACATCGGAAGGAAATCACATTAATATCCTGTGGACTAACTTTTTGAAAATTTTAAATAGCACTATTGATAAATTTGTTCCATTTAAATTACTGAAACAAAACCCAGATCCTGAGTATTACACACGGGAAATCAGGAGTCTTAAACGGAAAATTAGGAAATTATACTATAAAAGACATGATAGTGACAAGTATATGTTGAAATTTAAGTCCTTATCCAGAGAGCTCGTCTTAAAAAAGAGGGCTGCTCATGACAATTATATGCAAGGTTTACTTGGTTCGGGAGGCGATGGGTGGAAAAAAATTACAGTTATGTTAGGAGAAGAAAGGGAATTCAAATAATTTGTCGATGATAATGTCCGGTGACGGTAAATTAATTACTGAGAAGCAAGCCATTGCTAATGAATTAAATGTCTTTTATGGTAGTGTGTTCAATAAATCCAATAGCTGTGTGTTGGACCTTAACGGTGAATCATGGGCTCCACTTCTCCAAATAAACCAGTCAGCAATTGTAAAGCTAATACAAAAATTACGTTACAATATATCGAAGGGTCCTTATAATATTGTTAGTGAAGTACTGAAACTAGGGGGTAGGGCCGTGGCACGATACTTAGAGGTGATTTTTAATGTGTCCATAAACAATGCGCAAATCCCGGATGACTGGAAAAGAGCTACGGTAGTCCCAATATTTAAGGGAGGGAGCAGACTTGAATTGGGCAACTACAGGCCGGTTAGTCTTACGTCCATCGTTTGTAAACAGATGGAGCATCTCATTTGCGACTACTTGACGGAACAGTGGGAAACATTATCATGGTTTAATGATAGGCAACATGGATTTCGGAAAGGTTACTCATGCGAGAGTCAGATGCTATCACCTTTTCAAGATATTAGCGAATCGTTAGACGATGGAGTTTCAGTCGACGCCGAAGTTATAGATTTTGCGAAGGCATTTGATGTCGTGCCGCATGACATGCTACTCCATAAATTAGCTTCGACGAAGATTGATAGAAGAGTAATTTTATGGATCCAAGAATTTTTGACGGGTCGTTCCCAGAAAGTGAAAGTTGAAGGCCGATTCTCGGATGAAATTACCGTAACATCGGGTATCCCTCAGGGCAGCGTAATCGGAACTTTGTTATTTTTGGCGTTTATAAATGACTTACCAAATGGGATTCGCAGTGACTGTCGATTGTTTGCGGATGATTGTGTAATATATCGAAAGATACATGACTCACAAGACAATGCAGTACTTCAAGATGACCTCAACCTGGTCTATAAGTGGGCGATTGAAAATAAAATGAAAATAAACACAAGAAAATGTAGTCTAATAAAAATAAGGAAAGTGCGACGGCAAGATTTTCAATATAACATTGGCTCGGAAATACTTGTAGAAGAAGATTCTTGCAAATATTTGGGCTTTCACGTAAGAAATGATATGAAACGGAGTAGTCATATAGGATGTGTAGTTTCTAAAGCTTACAAATCCCTGCACTTTGTAATGAGGGTATTAAAAGGAAGTAGTACCTCTGCTAAAGAATTAGGGTATTTGTCACTTGTAAGACCTATTGTGGAATACGCTTCGGCGGTTTGGGATCCATATCAAGTAGGGCTCATAAATGAGTTGGAAATGGTACAAAGAAAGGCCGCTAGATTTTTGCTCAGTGACTTTAATCCCAGGAGCAGTGTGAGCCGTATGTTAAAGAAACTTGGGTGGGAATCGCTTGAGGTTAGGAGGATGAAATCTAGACTCTGCGCTATGTACAACGCGTATACAAATCAACCAGCATGGGGTGAGCTTAGCAAACGTATGGAAGAGCCTACTTACATGGGTAGGAGCGATCACCCTTTCAAAGTTAAGGGACGCCCACAGCGAATAAATGATGGTAAATATTCTTTCGTAAACCGTGCCATTGATAAGTGGAACTCTCTACCTGCCGCAGTCTTAGAGCCTGGTCCCAAACATATAGGTGTGTTTAAGAAAAGACTGACTATTTGTGTAAATACTCCAGTTTAATTGTTAGTAAATTGTTATGTACAATTATTTATTTGTTATGTATATCTAATTTGCCACCGGGGACACACCCCCAATTGCAAATAAACGAATGAATGAATGAATGAATAACCGGTGAGTGTTACAACACATTCAGCATACAAATGACATTATCATTGACAAATTGCATTCTAATTTCTTAAATATCAATTTTTAGCCTACTTTTCACATTTTGCAAAAATGAGGAAAAAGTAGATTTATGAGATCGATCCGGGAAAATGTGTGTCTGTCTGTCTGTCCTGTCTGTCTGTCTGTCTGTCTGTCTGTCTGTCCTTTTGTCTGTCTGTCTGTCTGTCTGTCCTTCTGCCTGTCTTTCTGTGTGTGTGTCCCCCCTATCAACTCCAAAACAGCTGCAGAAATCGAAACCAAATTTAGTATGAGAAAAGATGTATACAGGAATATCTCACGTCCATATTTGAAAATTATGTCAGTGCTACCAACTGCTGAAAAAACGCACTAGAAATTTGAGCTCCATGTTGGATATCATGGAAGGTATGCATGGGAGCTATTCCAAAATTGGCACACATGTAGATAACACTATTTCATTTTAATTTCCAGAAGGTCATACATGACAGTGTTGCCAAAATAATGTTAAGACTTCTGATAGGTCCAATGTTTAAATGCCTATAACTTCTACACTATCAATTGGATTTCAACCAAATTTTGTATGTAATATGTGTACATAAAAAGATATGACCGAGCGTATTCTTAATAGCCACCAGGGCTGCCAAATGTTAATAATTGCTCTCTCCATTCTTTTATCCAAATACCAATATATCAGAAAGTATGCAAGCCGACAGCTATAAACTATGCACACGTATAGTACCTGACATTTTAGATTAATTTTGGAGTAACTTATATACTTCAGTTCTACCAACATGATTCTAAGCCTGCTGATAAGGCCAATTTTTAAATACATGTAACTTCTATACTATCAGTTGGATTTCAACCAAATTTCGTATGTGCTATGTGTAACATAACAGATATGACTATACGTATTCTTAAGCGCAATCAGGACTGCCAACTGTTAATAAATGCTGTCTATAATTTTTAACCTAATATCAATATATCAGGAAGTATTCAAGCCAACAGCCCTATACTTTGCACACGTATAGCACCTGACACTCTAGATTAATTTGGAATAATTAATATAAGTCAGTGCTGCCAACATGATTCTATGCCTGCTGATAGGTCCAATTTAAAAATACATGTAACTTCTATACTAACAAATGGTTTTCGTCCAAAATTGGCACAACAAGATATCATAATATTTCAGATTAGGCTATTTTTGACCAGCACACGCATGACATTGTTGCCAACATGCTTTTACGCGTGCTGATAGATCCAATGTCTAACTGCATGTAACGTCCATTGGACTTCAACCAATTTTTTTAAATTCTGTACCTTAAGAGATGGAACTAAGAATATATTCAGTCACCAGGGCTACCAATTGTAATGCTCTATTAGGCTACATTATACCAGGTATATTTCGAACTAATTAGACATTTCGATATTACCAACTTAATTTCGTCATTATTCTAGGTAGGTTCATATACTGTCGATTAATCATTGGCATGAAAGGCATGAAACTTAATTTTAAGAAAAGTAGGCTCTTTAGTTCGTCACAGAACTTCTTGTTGTAAGAAGTGTTCGATTTGCAAAACCTACGGTATTGGGTAAAGTGTGGTTTATGAACATGCGAGATTTCTCGCACGGGTCTGCTAGTATATATTATTTCAGTAGTATAGATCCCTCCTGCGGCGCTCAGAAGCGACCGATCGTGACAAATGAGCATTCAAATGAACGGGAATAGACATTAGCAGTGACGAATTGCACTATAATTTCATAAATATCTATAATTTCTTTAATAAATCACTTTTAAAAAATGTACGAAGTGTGCGATTTGCAGTTACTGTTGCTGTAGTAAAATATGCTCCACAATTGCTGTCCACGGGTCGCTGTGATGCCTGTTTCAGGTAATTTTAACAATCTGAGGTCTTTCCTTTATCCTGAAATGTAAATAATGTTCTATAATCATCTGGACGAAATAAAAACCTAGCGACCTATCTTCTTAAGTCTCTCATTGTAAACCTATTGGGGAAAGTGTGGTTTATGAACATGCGAGATTTCTCGCACGGGTCCGCTAGTCAAATATAGATTTTGTATTAGAAAGTCATTATTGAATGCCTTTATCCAGTGCGTGGTGCTCTATGAAAGTGTAACTTGGACTGTTGGCGCAGCAGAAAGAGGACAATAGAAACATTTAAAATGCCGTATTACAGGAGAATGATGAAAATCATATGGTTAGAAAGAGTAACAAATACAGTGATATTGAGGTGAGTGGGAGAGGAGAGATGTTTCTGGCGACTGCTAATGAGGAGAAGAGATGGGTTGGTAGGACACATATTAACACACCCTGGAAGGAAGGGTCGTGGATCAGATCTGTAGGGGTAGACCGAGGTTAGAATATGTTAAACGAATTGCCTCGGATGTAAGGTGTAGTAGCTATGTAGAGATGAAACGATTAGCTCAAGACGGGAGGCGTGGAGAGGACTGCTCATGACAAATGCATGCAAGTTTTACTTAGTTCGGGAGGTGATGAGTGGAAACATGTTTACAGTTATGTTAGGAGAAGAAACGGAAATTCAAATAATTTGTCGATGATAATGTCCGGTAACAGGCAATTGCTAATGAATTAAATGTCTGGTACGGTGGTGTATCAATAAATCCCATTGCTCTGTGTTGGATCTTAACGATGAAACAGGGCTCCTCCCTGTAAAGTTAATAAAGAAATTACGTCACAATATATTGAAGGGTCCTGATAATATTGCCAGTGAAGGGCTTAAAATATGAGGTAGGATCGTGACACGATACTTGTAGGTGATGTTTAATGATGTTCAATGTGTCCATAAACAATGCTGAAATCCCAGATGAATGGAAATGAGCTACGGTAGTCCCAATATTTAAGGGAGCAGACTTGAATTGGGCAAATACAGGCCAGTTAGCCTTAGGTCCATCGTATGTAAACAGATGGAGCATCTCGTTTGCGACTACATGCGGGAACAGTGGGAAAATGTATAATGGTTTAATGATAGGCAATATGAATTTCGACAAGGTTACTCAACCGAGAGTCAAGATATTGGTGAATCGTTAGACAATGGAGTTTTAGTCGACGCCGTAGTTTTATATTTTGTGAAGGCGTTTGATGTCGTGCCGCATGTCGTGTGCGCATGACGTTCTACTCATAAATTACCTTCGACGAAGGTTGATAGAAGAGTAATTTTATGGATCCAAGATATTTTGACGGGTCGTTCCCAGAAAATGAAAGTTGAAAGTCTTTTCTTGTTTGAAATTACCGTAACGTCGGGTATCCCTCAGAGCAGCGTGATTGAACGTTTGTTATTTTTGGCGTTTACCAAATGCGATTCGCAGTGACTGCAGATTGTTTGTGGATGATTGTGTAGTATATGGCTCACAAGACAACGCAGTACTTCAAGATGACCTGAACCTGGTCTATAAGTGGGCGATTGAATGGAAAGATGTTGAATACGCCTTAATGTATTTGTTCTGTGTTTATCAAGCACTCTAACCTATAATTATTCCGTGTAATGCGGGTGCCAATTACTGTATTAAAAATAACGATAAAATGCAGTACTTGGCACCCTGTACCAATAACTTTGATTTTTGTTTTCACAGTCTTGTTCCATGTCTAAAGGTGCCTGTACACTACTGTCGACCAAAGTATTATGTGCACTCGAGTTTGAAGGTTGTTTGTGAAGTAACCAATAGACGTACATGAAATCCAATAACATCATCATTTTCGTCGTTCTATTTTACGTTAGGTCATGTAGGTTTGGAGTTTTTAATTTATATTTTAATATTTTTTATCGCAGATGGAACACAAAAAGTGCACGTTTTTAAGCGTGTTTCAACCATGCGTCACATTTACGAATTATTATCTCAAAAACCCGTCATCGGATCGAATCCAAATTTTAACACAATATACATTGGAACGTTGTATAACTGGTTTATTAATTTCACAATTGTGTGTGTCCAAGAAACAAAGTTGTTATCATTGTTGTAAGGTAACTTTTTCTCGGCTCGGGGTGGTTGGAAAATGTAGTTCTTGGTTGCGTTGTAATCGGTATACATCAAAATGTTATGCTGTATGACTGTGAAATACGTAAATTAATTCACTTATTTTATATCGGTCTGTATTTCTACGGGGAAATAACACATGTTTCACCTGCTAGCCGCTCCGGCAAACGCTGTACAGCGTTGCCGTAATGGTGCCCACACGCATCATGGCGCGTCTCGCTCGGAAGTGATGGGCTCCATCTCAGCAACGCTGTACAGCGTTTGCCGGAGCGGCTAGCAGGTGAAACATGTGTTATTTCCCCGTAGAAATACAAACCGATATAAAATAAGTGAATTAATTTACGTATTTCACAGTCATACAGCATAACTTTTTGATGTATACCGATTACAACGCAACCAAGAACTACATTTTCCAACCACCCCGAGCCGAGAAAAAGTTACCTTACAACAATGATAACAACTTTGTTTCTTGGACACACACAATTGTGAAATTAATAAACCAGTTATTCAACATTCCTATGTATATTGTGTTAAAATTTGGATTCGATCTTATGACGGGCTTATGAGATAATAATTCTTAAATGTGTCGCATGGTTGAAACACGCTTAAAAACGTGCACTTTTTGTGTTCCAACTGCGATAAAAAATATTAAAATATAAATTTAAAAATCCAAACCTACATTAACTAACGTAAAATAGAACGACGAAAATGTTGATGGTATTGGATTTTATGTACGTCAATTGGTTACTTAACAAACAACCTTCAAACTCGAGTACACATAATACTTTGGTCGACAGTAGAGAGTGATTTTCATAGAGCAAGTCTAGCTAAACCACTCTAGCTAAACTGAGTACGTGTACACTGTAGAGTAATTTTCCCTAGGTAGAACATTCGTAGAGCGGAGATAGACAAATCTATCTAGAGTACTCTCTGAACCCGTGCACACTGTCAAACGTAAATGCACTAGATAGAGCAGCGCTAAAACATTCTGAGAGCAGTGTGAGTCTAGGTTTTTGCGCTGTGTTGTGAAGTTAAAATGTCTTCAAGAGAGCTTTTAGCATATGTGGTGTTTGTGTGTGCCTTGTTAAAAAGGAAAATTATGAAGTGGAAAAGAAGGTCTTGGATGAGGAATTGGATATCAAAAAGAGAATACGAGGGAATGCACGCTAAATTATTGCAAGAGTTATGTTCAGAAGATTCTGAAGCGTACAAGAACTTTTTATGAATGAGCAAAATTGCCTATGATTATATTTTGGCCAAAATTACCCCCATGATCAGCAAAAGGGATCACCCGAAACGACTTTGCCTTCAAATTTCTGTCTCTGTATTCTTTCCGAGTACAATTCCAAGTTTCTGGATGGGCTTCAATATTTTCAATTAATGTTGTTGTTTTTTCGCGACTCCACACAAATTCAGCCCCATTCAAACACTATAATTAACAACAAACAAATAACCCCAACAATCCACCACAGATTCTACGTAGAGCACTTTCCAATATTCAACCGAACGAATAGAGCTAGACTGGTCTAGCTAGGGCACCCAAATACTGTTTACACCGTAGAGTCAGCCGGCCCTAGCTAGAGCTTAGAGCGGTCTCCGCTAGCTACTCTACGCTCTAGCTAGGACAAAAGCTCTCCAGTGTACAGGCACCATAAGGTCTTGAGCAATGCGTTTCAGTGGGAAAGAATATTGTTCTACATGTTTGTATTAAAAACAGGAGGCACACAAAGAAAAGAAAGGTGCCAAGAACTGTACCTGACCAAGGTGCCAACAACTACATTTAGGTGCCAAGTACTGTCTGTTTGCTCACTTAATATTTCATAACCGATTTATAATATGTTAAGGCTCTATATTTAGTTTTTAAATATTTATAATCAATATTCATAATGTACAGAACATGATACAAAAAAATGAGACAAACAACAGCAGATTTTCTGTTCAAAATTATTCATTTAATTGCTTAGTATCCTTAAAGTGCCAATAACTGTACAGTTTACCCTAGTATGTTGATATTTTTAATGGTTTACCCAGCGTAAGCTTACAAGTCGCACGGACGGTAAGTTTCTTTTTTGACTCGATTCACTGAAATCGTTCGGCTTCCTATGGTCATAAATAAGTTATTTTCTACAGAAGATTTCCTCGAGAAATCCTTTCAGAATGGTGAAAATTGCATCGAAATCCATCCAGTAGTTCTTGAGATTACCCGGAACAATCCAGAATCGGGAACTTGGTTTTATACAAGTAGAGATTTGCCACCGGGGGACACACCCCCAATTGCAAATTAATCAAAGAAAATGAATGGAGAGCTGCATCAAACCAATCAAATGACTGAAGACTCAAACAACAACTATTGTGTTTGAGGGATTCCTTGTACTTAAATACGAATTGCCATGGCATTCACCCCTGAACTTTTGACGTATCAAACAGACAAACTGTCAAACATTAAATTGGGGGTATATTTGGTAATTGTACATGTGCTTAGGAATTCTACGAGCGTATAGTCCCAATGTAACTGTTTATTTCTTTTCATTCCAGATACTGTCAATCTAGATTCGTTCCCAATCCGTCACCCGCTTCGTCCCGAAGTGGACCCTAACGCTACTGATGAGCCTACTCCTTCAACCACCGAGCCAACCCCTCCACCAGTGACAAGTATGATCGTGAGCTTGCACCAGGAAGCTCGCCTGCAATGTGACGTGTACGAGGAATCGAATCGGAAGTTCAGTTCAACATGGCGCCATGGCGAACATCCTAACATTGGCTTGTCTAATTCACGTGCGATACCTGATCGGTACACACGCCATCCTGTGAATGGAGACTTACGCATCAGCGTTGTGCTACTGGAAGATGCAGGCATATGGCAATGTGAGGAACGTGACCCGCTGACTGGAAGTGTCATCAAGTCTGGACAGATGATCAACATGACCGTGACTGGTGAGTTACATTCTTTCTTAATAATAATAATAATAATAATAATAATAATAATAATAATAATAATAATAATATAATGGTTTTTACGCCCATTTTAACGTCTGCTGTTTTAGAGACACCAGGGTGTTGAAAATTCGCCCTGAATGGGACATGTAAAGCGCCAGGAAGTCTACTGAGTTGACTCCGTCACATTTAAGCACCCTTAATTGCCAAATGACTGCACCGTGATTTGATCCCGCAACCTTGGGAACAGCATGTGATAGCATTACCGCTGCGCAGCCAGTCTGCAGTGTGATATAGGATACAATATATTTATTTTCCTGCAGTTTCCCCAGTTTGAAATAAAAAGGTAACTGGTGGAAAATCTATTTATTTCTCAGTGTCTTCAACGTAACCCCACCGTTTAACATGCCACTCCTAAGATGCTCACTGATTTGTGAGCTGAGCTGCTCACTGTGAGGGGGCTGGACTTGGAGTAGGTGTTTCATTGGACGAGAACAAATGGACACTCACTGTCAGTGTGGATTGTAAAAGAACGTGATTACAAGTCTTTACCTGCTTCGGTGAGCCTTGTCGGATGAAGATGTGCTTACGCTAATCGACACTAACGCTGACATTCTTATGTGTGGTATCCCCCCCCCCCCCCAAAAAAAAAAAAAACAACACACTTAAAACAAATAGCCTATATCCATATATCCTACTTATGTTAATTGCCTCTATCAACATACAAAATTTCAGTTTGATTGCTGTAATATATTCGTAGATATTGAGAACCGTCTAAATATTTCGGATGGTCGTCATGTTGGATTTTTATGTATGTAGGCCATAGAGTTATGTACTATTAGATGAAGATTATTGCCTAGGTTTATTATTCAAACTTCGTTGCATGATTAGGACACAAGAAATAAAAAACGAGATTTTCAAATTTCGCACATTCGCCATCTTGAGGTTATGAAAACAATTGAAATAAATTAGAAGTCAGTGGATTAAAATTTGTATAAGCGTTTACCGTACCAAGTTTCACTGCGCTAGGGTGGTTAAATCGCGAGAAAAGTCAAATTAAATATTTACATTTCGCGTCGCCGTCCTGTTGGATTTGTGCCCAGTAGGTTATTGATAGTCATATAGGCGAACTTATGTTAATAGCCTTTATCCACATACAACGATTGAGTTTGATTGCTGTCATAGATTAGTAGATATTGAGAACCGTCTAAATATTTCGGATGGTCGCCATGTTGTATTTTTATGTATGTATAGGCCAAAGAGTTAGGCATTACTTGATGACAATTATTGCGTAGGTTCATCATTCAAACGTTGACTTCGATAGCTTCATTAGGACACGATAAATAAAAACTTTATTTTAGAATTTCGCACAACCATCATCTTGAGGTTATGTAAACAATTGAACTTAATTAGATGTCAGTGCATAACAATGTGTGTGAACATTTGCTCTAACATGTTTTACTGCACTGGTGTGGTTAAATCGCGGGAAAACCCTATTTAAATATTTCAACTTCGCTTGGTCGCCATGTGTCGTTTTGTACTTAACAAGTGTTTGAAGGTGATGTAGGTATGTGTCCTACTAGCCTATCTCTTCTGTTCATTAGCAGCCGCCAGAAACATATCTCCTCTCCCACTTGTCTTAATACCTCTTCATTTGTTACCCAATCTACCCATCTGATCTTCATCATTCTCCTGTAACACCACATTACAAACTCTTCAATTCTCCTCTTTTCTGCTGCACCAATAGTCCAAGTTTCACTTCCATATAGTGCCATATAGACAAAGTCTTTCAAAAATGACGTCCTAATACCTAATTCTATATTCGATATCAACAGATTCCTTTTCTGTAGAAATGCTTTCCTTGCCTGAGCCAATCTAATTTTTATATCCTCTTTGCTTCATCCATCACTGGTTATTTTGCTTCCTAAGTAACAGAAGTCTCCTGCTTCCTTTAGCTTTTCACCTACCAATTTGATGTTCATAGAGATTTCTGATTTATTTCGGCTGCATTCCAATACTTTTGTCTTACATTCATTGATTTTCATCATGAATTCTTTCCTTAGGACGGAGTCCATACCACTCAAAAACCCATTCAAATCCTCAGGCGTGGCCACCAAACTGACAATGTCATCAGAAAATCTCAGTGTCGGACGGTATTGTACTATGTCCTTGCCGAGTTTCATTGAGATTGCTCTAGCCGTTTAGATATTATTAGCGGGACACCCACACACATACGCACACATACACATAAGCTTATATCTTGTAAATGCCATCACCCATACCTGTAAACATAGATTTTACAGCCTAAATAAGTGTAAAGGATATGATATTGATCGCTTGACGATTGAAACGGGTCATCCAAGTGTATTTATTATTTTCATGTATTTTTATTCGGATTAGGGAACCACCCATTATAATTGGATACAATCGTGTTGACCGACTGAAAAACATTAAATTTAGGTATTTGGATGTTAGTGAGAAGGTGCATCTAGTTAATAGTTAGGAAGAAATAGTCGGAAAAAGTAAGTAGAACTCTTAAAATATATATTCTTAAAGGTGTATTTTTTCATTGAAAAAAGAAAGATATTTCATAATCAAATAGGATGATCCTCCGATCCCGTGGTGTTGGGGTAGCGTGCCTGCCTCTCGCCCAGAGGTCCTGGATTGGATTCCCGGCTCCGTCAGGGATTTTAGAAACTGAGGCGTGGACTGGAGCGAGGTGCACTCAGCCTCGTGAGAACAATTGAGAAGTTGTCTGACAGTGAAGCAGAAGAACACAAAGATTAACGGCCAAGGTGACCCGATGCGCTAACCACAAGTCACCCTGCAATATGTAGGCCTAATGGCTGAGTAGCGGTCGCTTGGTAAGCCAAGGCACTTAATGGGCTGTCGTGACACGGGGTGTAACAGGATTCACTTAAAATTTGGCAGAATTCTTTGGATGCATAAATTCTCAAGGATACATCAAATTTGCCATATACGATAATTCACAACTAAGGTGGTTACAGCCGAAAAAACACAAAAAACAAAATATTCCACAAAAAGTAATGACTGAGTTTTGCACAATTGTATAAATAAACCTGTCAATCAAATGGTGGTTTATCCCCTAAAATTAACCGCTGCTTTCATGAGGTGTGAAATTTCATGTTCCTGGTATACTTTCTCGGATATTGTCTCTTTGTTAAAGAAGGCAACACTATTTTGAAAACCCAATTACACACATTGTTCTACTTGCTGCAAGAAATGCCCAAGAAGCATAAAAATTTGGGCCTAAATTCAAGAAAATCTCTTAAATAGTTGAAAAGGATTTGGGTATAATGAGACATGTTCACTGCTTATTTAATAGAACCCCTTAGGATATCGGTCGTATCTTTAACCTCCAGCTCGGGACCAGCCAATTAATCTTAAACAATCCGTGTGCTTATAACATCAAAATGCAATCTTGATGAATGCTAGCAAAATGTTTCCTGATTAGGGGAGTAGAAAGGATGCAAAATGAGGGAGGTACTTCACATAATTTTACTGATAATCTGTATGCAATATCACAGATACCTAATTGAAAAGGTAAGCTTTAAGAAAAGTTGTTGTAGTTGTTTCAATTAGTGGCTAGACACATATCTGGTCAACAGTCGTGTGCATCTCCGTGTTTATGGGAATTAGCTAATCATCATTCAGTAAATCCTGCCTTCAACGGAAACAAAGGGGACTAGCGTGTTTTTTCCGTTAAACATAGGTTTCAGGTTAACGGAGGAAGACCTATGCTAAAATAAACCATGAACACGAATATAATGGCACAAAGAGAAATAGTAAAATGGTGTACATACCTTATTCAATGTTGTACTTACATATTTATGCTAGGAATTCATACAGTACTGAACAAGCAAAACTTATATATTATACAAAAAGTTAAGCATTTGTTGGTTGACAGCTCATTAAAGTGAGCATTGGGAAAGGCTTGGGCGTCAGGAATTAGGCAAAAGATTGTACACTTTTATGTGTATGTTGGAGGATTTCAGAATCAACTGCTACAATGTAGAATTATAAGAATCAACTGTTACGAGGTATAATTAAAGGAATCAACTGCTACAAGGTAAAATAAAATGAATCAACTGTTACGAGGTAAAATTAAAAGATTCAACTGTTACGAGATAAAATTAAAGGAATCAACTCTCACGAGGGAGAATTAAAAGAATCAACTGTTACGAGGTAGAATTAAAGGAATCAAGTCTTACGAGGTATAATTAAGGGAATCAACTGTTCAAATTAGATTTAAAAGAATCAACTGTTACGAGGTAGAATTAAATGAATCAACTGTTACGAGGTAGAATTAAAGGAATCAACTGCTACAAGGTAAAGTCAAAGGAATCAGCTGTTACGAGGTAGAATTAAGGAATTAACTGTTACAAGGCAGAATTAAAATATTCAACAGTTACGAGGTAGAATTAAAGGAATCAACTGTTACGTGGTAGAATTAGAGGAATCAACTGTTACGAGGTAGAATTAAAGGAATCAACTGTTACGTGGTAGAATTAGAGGAGTCATCTGTTACAAAGTTGAATTAAATGAATCAACTTGTAACTTTATTTTGAAGGGTACGATTACGCCACTGACGTTATGTCAAAATTTGACATTCGTTATTTATATCATGTGTTATTTCGGCAATTAATTAGCCACAAGTTATTAAGTGTAGGTGTAGTCCATAAAATGTATTATCATGTATTTAATTTTAATTTTAAACATTTAATTCCAATTAATAGATTAGGTTTTCTTACGGTATTAAGTTGACAGAAGTCAGAGGCTGTTTTTGTAATTAGCTAGCGCTTGAGCACATTGGGTCATTGCTAGAGCTTAGGTCTTCTACCAGAACAGCACGAGGTGATGAAATAACTTACCTGCGTACTTACTCAACAAAAGCCGGGAGCCAAGCCCACGGTAATGAGTAAGGGTGCGGCGAATGACGAGGGTGGAGGAGTGGAAAGAGGTGGCCTGAACAATAGAGACGGTCGCGGAGCGACTTGGGACGAGACTCCTTTATGCAAAGAGAGGACAACTCAAGTCTTGGTTCAAGACAGTCGCAGGAGAACAGTATTGCAGGAGTTGTATTCAGGACGTATGCCAGTCCGATACATTATGGTGTTGGTAGTGTCATGCGCTAACATCATAAGAGTGGTTAAGGGACTTACAATCCACCACCATTATTCATTCTGAGTAGCCTAAATACCTCAGAATTAATAGTAGCCTGTTATTTAAAATAAATTCCACGTGTGAAGATGTACTTCTACCGCCAACAACAGCAGCATTCTCTCAGGGAGAGACTCCTCAATAAAGTCGATTCATCGTTTGGTAAGCTCATTGACTTTAATGCACAAGCTCTCTTTCTGCACTTTTGAATAAATCAACCTAAATTATTAAATTCAGATCTAGATTAAATTGAATTCATAATGCCTCCGTTTTCTTGCAACTTTGTGCGTGTCTTAAATTCTTTTGTTTACTTTCTACGTAAAGTCATCAATTCATGCATGTTTCTAACTTGTTTGTTTTGATGCCATTAAATTTTTATTTAAAGTAAATGCAGTCTGTCTCCTTTCTAGATGATAGAAATATATATAAGCCATCCTCTTTTCCCAGAAGCAAATGTTATTCAGGTTAATGACTAAGTCATACCACGACTTGAGTCGATGGAGTCTGGTGGATGTTCTACCTGAGCTAGGACGTAAAGTTATTTATGATTAATTGGGTTATCGATCTCAGATCGAACCCTTGGCGCCCAACACTCTTACATATCTTCAGATCTGGTGACCACTGATGGCTCATATCATCAAATGGTAAGTCAGGTAAAAATTGGATACAGAAATTAATAATCTGGCAGGTTTTGGTCTTATATATTGTTCCAAATTAACATACGCAGCCAACAGTACCGTTACATTGGCGCCCGACGTGGGGAGAAAACCTGATAACATTTGTGGAGGGAAAAGTGACATATTTCTATACCTGCATTTTGGGGGATTTTATATATCAACGTGAGTCAGAATGAGTGATTCAGAAGACGATATGTTACTACGTAGTCAAAAACAGCTAGGGAGTAAGATGACGAAGGGGAAAGAGGATGAAGCGCGTAGTAAGTTAGTAGAGGAAGGTGAAAGACGCACAGGGATTATGTCGGAGGTAAATCCCAGTAATGATGGTGAGAAAGAAAGTCCGGGAGATATGAAGAGCATGTTTGCGAGTCTTATACAGGTATTAAATACGAAATTTGAAAGAAATTAGTAGTAAACCAAATGATAAATTGGAGGAAAACAGTAGGGAATTTAAAGAAAGTAATAAAGAACTTAACAGTAAATTGGTTCAAAACAGTAAGGAGATGGATAAGATATTTGAGCAAATTAAGGGTGAAATCAGGGGTGTGATGGAAGAGAAGACGAAAGAAATCCTAGCCGACATGGAGAGTAGATTGAGGAGGGTGCAAGATGAACTTGAGAGTAAAATAAGTAAGCATGCAGAGGAATCTAAAGAGTTAATACAGTTAGGGACGAAGCAAATTAAGAAACAATTGGGAGGAGAAATTGAAAAAGTTCAGAGTACAGCTATGGAGCTTAAAGAACAGCTGGGGGGATAAATTAAAAAGATTCAGGGAGTCACGAAGGAAATTAAAGAACAGCTAGGGGGCAAAATCGATAAAGTTCAAGCAGAAATTAGTAAAGAAGTTGACAATTTGAAGAAACAGAGTAAGGAAAGTATAAGTAAAATTCAAGAAACACAGGATAGGCTGAATTATAAAGTTGAAGCAACAGATGGGAGCAAATACGTAAAAGTTAGTAGTATAGAGAAACGAGCAGAGGAGAAAATTGCCGAGCTTGAAAATAAATTAAAGTTTAGAATACGACAAGAAGCAGGTCAGAGTCGAACGACATATATGAATAGTACGCATAAGGAAATAGAGTTAGGGAAATTTAGCAATCGGCAAGGATGCCCCATGGAGTTTTTAAATACTATTGAAGTGAGGGTTAAAGAAAGATTGGAGGGCGGAAACATCGAATGGTGTAATGTTGTTGAAATATTAGAACAGGCCTTCGTAGGGGAAACCAAAAACTGGTTTGCAGTTTATAGGGACGGTTTTGAAGATATCACAGACTTCAGATATAAATTTTGTGATAAGTTTTGGAGTGAGAGCGTACAATCACCGTATCGTGAGGGAATCGTGTGCGGAAAATACAACGCAAGGGGTAATCTCAATATGACCGAGTATTTCCTGGGGCGAGTGTTGGTTTGTAAATACTTGGATGGACTGAGAGAGGAAAAAGATGTGGTAAGGCTCCTGTAAAGGCATTTCCCTTACGGGATCAAAGAGGCGGCATGCATACAAAATGTAAAAACTGTCACGCAAGTAGAGAACCTACTAGGTACCTTTAATGCGCTAGGGAAACGTTCAAGTGAGGAAACAGTCACTAGAAACCAGGGTAATTATAACAATCAGGCTCAGGATGCAAGAAATCAAGGAACGCAGGGAAACAGTGGCGAAGGAGGCAATTATCAAAATAGGGGTCAGAGTGGAAACAATTACCAAAACCGGGGTAATAATTTTGTGACGCCCTATCAAAACAGGAATAACTACTCGCAAGGCAGGAATTATGATTCGCGAGGAAATCAAGGTAGGGGTAATGATGGACGCAACGGACACGGACAGGGTAACTACGGTAATAACCATAATGTTAATCAGAACCGAGGATATGGGAGAGGTAATCCCGTAGGTAATAATGAAAATAGTAACCAAAAGAATGTGAATAATAATAGTCAGGCCAGCGTTGTGACCACTAGTGAAGGTAGAGACAATAATAGTAATTTAAACGCGAGCCAGACTGCATCATAAGGTCAGGATCTCAGTCTGCAACGTGCCCTGTTTTAACCCTGATACAGGAACACTATGACCTAAACGTAAGGAATGAATTGTTAAGAGAACTATGTGACGAAGCAATATTACCAGTGGCGGGTAGTATAAGTCCGATCATTAAGTTACACGTGTCCGGGACGTGTACCAATGTGTTAATAGACAGTGGCTGTGTAAGGAGTTGCATAAGCAATGCTTATTATGATAAATTAAAGGGAACTGGGGTTAACTTCGAAGAATTGCCAATTAAGAGTACTTTTGTAATCACAGCCGTGGGTAGGAAGTCTAAAATTATATCAAGACAGGTGTTAATCTACTGACCCGCCTCCCTCACATTTGCGCACCCTCAAATACCAACTGACTGCACCAGGATTTCCTTTGAATGTCCATTTGTTACGATCAGTTCAGTTACTTGTGAGATTGGCTGCGTAGTGCAGCGGTAACGTTCTTGCCTGCTGTTCTCAAGGTTGCTCCATGGCAAGATGCAAAACATTTTTTGATGTGTGTACAAGAACGTGCCATCAATGAACCCTTTATTAAACGGAACCTGAAAGAGAATTACCCGCAACAGTGGCGATGAAAGTCATGACGGACTTATTTATTAAGCAGTGTCCACGCCTGCTCTACTCAATTGAGATCGGGAGCATAGGTAGGTCATTCCATTCTGTGAATACCGTTCTCCTGAAGAAGGGCATTGACAATGCCAGCTCTGTGCGGGTGAGCGTTATCGTCCACGAAAGTGGAATTTGGGCCGAAATAGTCTTCATATTTCACTACTGGTGCCAGGGTAGTTTCCCCTGTAACGTATGCTTTTCATACGCCCTGGGATGTACACAAGAGGGGTTCGGCGACCATACATAATGCCACCCCAAAACATAGCACCACCCGCTCCCTATTGGTATTGGTCTCTGATGTATTGGTCGTGTCTAACTATGACTTTCGCAATAGCAATAGCAATTAGCATACGTTCACCGGGTCGTCTCCACACTCGCACTGATCTATCATTATTGGCACAGGCGAGTGTAAGCTACACAGCCAATATACACGCACGCAAGATCAACTAATGGGTTTGAGGTCATTATAAATCTTGGCCAGCAATATGCGAAATATTTTTGATATGTGTATAAAAAAACGGTAAGGTGTATCTTTCACAAACTCAAGCTCTTGAACCAGTAGAGTTGGAAGATGCAGTTTGTTTCAAAATCTTTCAATAGTACAGGAAGACTCTTGCATTTTGTGTAAAGTCAACGGAAATATATTTCTTTGTTTATAAAGTGCGTTTCAACAAATAAAAAAGACGATAGCCCCTGTCAGAACTGTCTCGCGTCCAGCCCGCATAACAGTTAAGCTGCGCGGGTGGTATATACACATGGGGCGCTTACAAGTAACTTTTAACAATGTTTTTGGTTTTACGTCTCTTTTAAGTTTTCAGATTTTTAGAGACGCCTGGGTGTCGGAATTTTTCCCCGAAGGGGATCATTAACATGCCAGGAAATCTACTGACCCACCTCCCTCACATTTGCGCACCCTCAAATACCAACTGACTGCACCAGGATTCCATCCTGCAACCTTGGGAACAGCAGGCAAGAACGTTACCGCT
Source organism: Meconema thalassinum (assembly GCA_946902985.2). Taxonomy (NCBI): domain Eukaryota; kingdom Metazoa; phylum Arthropoda; class Insecta; order Orthoptera; family Tettigoniidae; genus Meconema; species Meconema thalassinum. The sequence goes on from OX336389.2 coordinate 124,111,993, forward strand.
GCACTACGCAGCCAATCTCACAAGTAACTGAACTGATCGTAACAAATGGACATTCAAAGGAAAGAGAATTACCCGCAACAGTGACGAATTGCTCCCTGATTTGATAAATATCGACAATTTGTTTAAATAGTGCGATTAAGCAAATCAACAAGATGATAACCCCTGCCAAAACTGTGTTGCGCCCTGCCTGCATACCAATAAAACTGGGCGGGTGGTCTAGACCCATGCGAGAGTTCTCGCAGGGGTCCGCTAGTACGCTTTGTTACTTTGGCAATTGTAATAGTGTATGTAACTGTAATTGTTAACGCCTGTTGTTGGATCGCCATACCGGCGGTGCTTGTAGATTTCCATTGCCGCAATGGCGCTTATAAACTGTGAGAATGCTGGCTAAACACTGAGAAACTTCGTTCTGTTGGGCAATTATGTGAGATAGACCTACATCAAAACAGTACACCTGGGTTATTTATGTGTAGAATACAATAATTAAAGCAAACAAAGGAATGCTATATAACACAAGAGTTTTAGAGATGAGGGAACGTAGAAACAGTAGTACGTACAGTATAAGGCACGGCAAAATAATTAGTATAAATTAAAGTTGTTCAACGTTTTCTCAGTGCATGGCAATGGTCCACAATGTTAGAACGGTTAGAACTGGTGTCACGCTGTGGAGAGACAGTTTGCTAAAATGAATAATTCATTAGGTACACCCTCTGTCTAAAAAGTTTAGTGAATGGGTCTGTATTACGAACGGATTGTTGGCTTACCTGAAACAGCCGTTACTATCCCATGGATGGTTATGGACTTCTTAGAACGGCTGCACAAGTCTTGGGATAGTCTTCCTGAGGGATAGCCTTCAGTTGGGTCGTCACATTACGTTGAATGTCCGAAATGTCCGAAAACCTCTGGCCCTTCAGGGCTTTTTGGCGACCCTCGACCCCGATACTAGATACTTTGATGCTTGCCTTCGAGGTTGTACCTCAGGCACAAGGTCTCGTCACCCGTGACGATGGTTTTCAGGACCATTCCATTCCACGGAACAGTCACCCGTATCGTCGAACAGGTGTGCTCAGTAGGTTGCATAAAATCACCCTTCTCACTGCCGTCCGTCTATCAGGTATGCAAGGCAGGTTGTATAAATTCACGCTTTTCTCTTGCTTTCAATTTACAGTTTTGACGATCCAAACTGAAAGCAATTCCTAATGAGGACTATGCCAGGAGTTTGCAGGACTTGTTCAGTCGTTCTCAGAAGTGCATAACCATCCACGGGAATTACTTCGAAGGACAGTAACGGCTGTTTCAGGTAAGCCACCAATCCGTTCGTAATATAGCCCATTCACCGAACATTTCAGAAAGAGGGTGTAGTATAAATTAGAGTTGTTCAACGTTTTCTCAGTGCTTGGCAATGTTCCACAATGTTCGAGCTGTTAGAATTGGTGTCACGCTGTGGAGAGACAGTTTACTAAAATGAATAATTCATTAGATATAATGTCGCAAAAGATTATGGGCGCTGTATGAAATATTAAATATTTGGCCATACAGACGCTGAGTAGAAAATCGACGGACTCCTGGACAGATTAAAAAGAGACCAGGAATCTCCTGCATGAATGTGTGTATAATAGAAAAATATGGTATGCTACATTACTGCAAATTAAATACTGAGGAACGTTTGCGCGTTTTAGGGATACATACATTTTCAATTGAGACTGTTTTGCCTTTCATCGTCTAGTCCCGCCTGAGAGCCTCTGTTAACGAACAAATTGCCTCCATGATCCCCTATTAGCAGTTAGCACTGCGGCCTCCTATGCTTCTACACCTCTCACTTTGAAATCGTTCAACACTGAATCCAAGCATCGCATCTTACGTCTAACTTGCCATGGTGGGTGAGTGGTTATCGTGTCGGACTGCCCACACTAAGCCTGCAGGTTCGCACCTGACCATGGTAAGTGATTTTTGAAAGACGACAAAAATTACCACACGCAGGTCATACGTTGTTGGCATGTTAAAGAACCTATTTTTGAATTCAGTGTTTCGTGTTCATAATTGCAAAATTAATCTCGGGACTTTCCGCCAACACAAAAGTTCCTCCTTTCTCAACTACAGTAGAAAGCGCTATAGTATCTAACCTCCTTGACTTTCATAGTGCTCCAAGGAACAACAAAATTCGACATGCAAGCTGCCCTCTGGGCGCAAACAACAAAGCTTGCACCCGGCCTCCGATGCCATACGATATTATTATTATTATTATTATCATCCTACGTCTACCTCTACTTCTCTTACCCTCTACAGCAGAGCTCATTAACCTCTTAGGTAATATCTCCTCCCTCACTCTCTTCACATGACCCCACCATCTGAGTCGGCTCTTCCGAACAGCTCCATCTAGCGTATTTGTTTCTAAATTGGCCCTTATCTCTTCATTACGAGTTCCCTCTTGCCATTGCTCCCATCTCCTATATGTGTCCCAGCAATCATTCATTCTTCCCTCAAATCAGTTACCTCTAGCTAATCTATCAGATATCCTGAATCTACACAGCTCTCACTTCCATACAGCAATGTCAGTTGTAAATACTGAGCAATGTAGGAAGAGTTCCATCGCTATACTAACTTCTTTCTTGCAGAATATTGTATATTGCAACTGAGAACTCACTGCATTGGCTTTTCTACACCTCGACTGTATTTCCTTCCCCGCACTACCATCCTGAGAGAATACACTGCCCAAGTACTTAAAATATTCCACCTGCTCCAAAATAGTTCCTCCTACCTGGCATTCTATATTCTTGCGTTTCTTCCCTATCGACATACCCTTCGGCTTTGAAATGCTGATCTTCGTACAATGAGATAGCGATAATAATGTAATGTAATTCATAGGGAAATGACTGCTTCTCTGTGCTACCAATATTAAACTAATATATCCCAGTAATGCTAGTTTGTTGCATTGAATTGCAGAAATGTTGTTGTTTCATTTGAGGGGGTTGGTCATCGTGAACATTTAGCCCCGCGCACTTGGGTGTGTGTGTATTGAGCCCGATATCACATCTCAGATATGACCTCGATGACTCTTGAGGAGTCAGACTTCTATGGATGAACCGAGGACTCCAAAGCAGCAATGTTTTCTCTTTGGGAGTAACCCTCATTTGACGCACCACAAGTTGCCGTGCCACTGATATCAATTTTTGCCATTTTATTTGGAGACTGTATTTATTAATGGATATTGGTAAATAATTGGAAGCACTGAAGAATTCTATGATTTTTGTTGATGACTGTAAATAAAGGTATAACCTCGCAGTGTATGCGATGAACGTTTAATAGTTGCACCCTTGACTGGGTGGTGCAGTCGATGCTTCTGGCATGTGGCCGAGGACACTCTCATTTCAGGCGAGGTCCTGACTGGAAGTGAATTTCGTCGCTGTTAAAATCTACGAGTATTGGTTACACCAACCATCACTGAAGCGTGAATAACATTTAATTAAACGCAGTCAAGCTGCCAATATCATTGGGAACGTTTATATGGTTTAAAAGAGTGACATTTATAAATTGGGTAGAAATTCTTGAACCCAGGACTGAACAACGTGGCGAGCACATGGTTGTCAGCCGATGAGAAAATTGTTAAAGTTCAAACCATTCATTGTCTGTAATCGAATGAGAATTTATATTTCGTTGTGTAACACTCACCAGTGCATAAAGGTGAATTTTTCGTGAGCGGATGGCTCTAGTGTGAATTAACACGAGTGTTTCAGTAACATAAAAGTTTGGAGTGAGTACAGTTGCACAAGCAACCATTTTAGTTTCTGTGAGTGGGTGAATACATGGTCATTTTTGCAATAAGCCGCTACTTGTGTAGAAGCAGTGTATTTGGAAAGCAAAATCACGATAAGCTTAAATTCAGTGAGAACGCCGAAAATATGATTAAGATGGAGCTCACATTAATAATCCAACACCATGTGGACTCTATGATTAATATTCTGATGGAAGTCGATATGGAGTAGAACCCAGTATGGAGGGGATATATATATAGCGATGGTTGATACTCACTGAAGGAAGGAAGACGGAATGGCTACACCAACCATGCCATCGCATTTTCCAATGGTATCCGGCAAAGCGCACACACTAGAAACACTCGAAATGGTCACGCGAGTCCGACTGTAAAGTCGCTATCTTTTTATGTACGGTCATGACGCGGGAGGATTAATTATAGAGGCCTTACTACAGCACATTCTTTAGGTAGGGTACATGTCATTATTTTCTACAATTCATCTTGGTTATACTAGAACGTATCATTTGTGAGAGCCTGAGGGATAAGATCTTGCCACTATTATTGTAAATACATTTTTCATGGTTATAGACCAGTGCAGTGAACCAAGGCCAGTTACGCAGTACGGTTGTGTGTTATACTGTCAGAACTGCATTCCACTGGTTACTATTAGCCTAGTGAACAGATGTATTCAAGGCCGAAGCCCGGCATGTCATTTCTTTAATCCAGTTATTGCGAGCGCGAGGCGCTGTGTTTCTGTATAGGTTTAGAAGGCAGTGAACTATTGCGCAGCCAACCGGCACCACATAAACTTGTTTCTGACGCTGCAGAGACACATGGTAGTGTTCTTTTGTTTTATTATTGTATAAGTTGACATTCAGACGACTATGAAGGAAGGCTATGTTAGTCAAGATGAGTTTAGCAGGCAGTCGTAGGTTCGATGTGAAGGGGTCATATCATAAAGATTAGGGAGCCCCAGAAATTACTGTAACACATGTTTTGACTGCACAATTCACTGATTATGTGATAATCGCAGTCCATCCACACTTTGTTTAGATCAGAGAGTACATTTAAAGTCCACAGCTGATTGTACAGCTCAAGAATCCTTGTCCACAGGCTGGAAAATTTTATAAAATTAGTGAATACCATTGTAACATTTTTGAGGTTTCCCAGTTGTGAGGTACGATTGTGTACTACCTAAGCTAGTGACGTGTACGTTTTTGTCTCGTTGTTTAAGCTAACGACCGACGGATCGAGTGTTATTGAGAGCACTTAAGGAGTGCTGATGAAATTTTGGAAAGAGTGTTTTTCTTCTAATTGCTGGAGGTGATGTTGGTTGTCTATTTACACCAAATCTTCACACTTAACGAGTTTAAAATGGTCATTAAACAAATACAGAGAAACGGGTAGGACTAAAATGATATTAATAAAACCTTACTCTAATAATCAAGTGACAGGATTTTCTCTCTAAACACAAACCTAAATGAATTAATAGGCAGTATTTGTTAAAACATGATTAAAACCCTAAACGTAATGAAACTATGTTGACCAGTGATTAGTTATTGCTCTGCTTCTTCGACTTCTTAGATACAATTATATGTATTCCCATTTGCGAGACGACGGCCGGTTATTAACTCAACAATGCGACGTTAGTCATGATCTACTTCATGCTGTTGCCAACATAATTTTCACTCTCCCATTCACTTATGACCATACTTCACAAACAGTGGAGGTGCGTGCAGGCAGGTCAGTGGCGCCAATTGCGCAATTTTGAAGGGTTAGCTTGTTACACATTTGTGTTGTAAATTAGTTAAGTTTTTCTCTTTAATGGTAGGAACAGAATGAGCTTAGCTCTCGTTTTTGGAATACATTTTGGATTAATCACTTCTCGTGTATATCGTTGCTAAACTTAACGTCAAATAGGAATTAGCTTAAATTACTATAACGTTAAATGTTAGAGATGGCACCATCATAGCATAGTCTTTAAACTTATTGTGTTGTAAATGTAACGGAATCTTTGCATTGTAAGCAAGTACATATCTTACATTGCTGTAAATTCGTGCCTGCATTATGAATATTATTGCAATCTCCGAAGTAATTCTGCAGGGATGAATTACGTGTCGTTCTCTTAGCCTTGCTTGTTGACTTCATTATCTGTTAGTAGAACTTCGAGAGATTTAATTTTTAGGATATTTTGTACGGAAATGAGTAAATTCATATTAGGATTAATTAGCACGGACTAGCCGTTTTTCACCTCTCCGAAGTAGGTTAGGGGTCTGCCACTTTTTGAATAAAATGAGTGCGATTTAAATGTAAGCCTGGCCTCTTTATTGTATTTTGTGTTTGTATTCCTCTGGACTGGTAGTTTTGATCTCTCATTATACCCGACAACCCCGAGTCACATTTCCTCGTGTATCCCCAGTCCATGAATGCATTCCTCCCCGTCCTATATGTCTTCTGGTTGGAGGAGGGTTTCGGGAGGGTCATTTAAGGCCAATGGCTCCCCGAAATCCTCGTCAAACGGGCACATATTTCTTGGCGCCGAACGTGCAGGGCCACTCGAATTTGAGAGATAGGGAGGTCACGTTTGGTTTTTAAGGGTATATCATAGCATCTGCCAGGTCAGTGACGAATTTGGGATTCGTACTGTTGAGTAGAAGCTGCATGGCACTCATGTTGAGGTAGGACCATGTGGTCAGATGGCAATAATATCTGATTTGTTATATATCTTTATTTGCAGCTAATCTGATCTTAAGTAAAGTAATTGTTCTTAGTTGTGTTTTTTCGTGTAACTTCAGTTAGGATAGAGGCACAGCAATGGTCCTTTATTTTATGAGAGGTGCAGACTTTCCTCCTTTTCTGATCTTAAGATCCAGTGTAGTATTAAGTAAGTATCAACGAAGCTTTTCCCCACCTATTCTCATATTGGATTTATAGGAATGGCAAGTGAAGGGGAATTGGACATCGCAACTCTGCCGGAGTTGTTGAGAACTCTGCGTGTGTCCATAACCAATGTTCAGGTGAACGTGAATAACATGCAAACTAATTTGAATGGCATGGGGGCTAACATTAGGGCCGAAATACAAGCTAACACTGACAATGTTAGGGCTGATGTAAACAATGTTTGAGCCGACATGCAGGCCAATACCGAAAACATGACCGCTAGCATAAACGATGTTAGGGCTGATGTAAACAATGTTAGGGCGATGTAAACAATGTTAGGGTTGAAATTACAAACCATTGGCGAAAATCTTCGAACGGATATAAGGGCCGAAATATTGACCAATTGTGATAATATGAACACGAATATCAACAATTTGCGAATCGAAGTTAGGAATGACGTCGATGGCCTTAGGACCGATATTAATGACATGCAAGCTGATGTGAACAGAGTTAGGGGTGACTTGCAAGCCAATTCTATTAACCTTAGGGCAGAATTCAAGAAGGAGATACAACAGCAGATTGCTAAGGCTACTGAGAGTATCACGGCGGAGCTCGTAACATTCCGTCACACCTCTGAGGTACACTTAGAAGCAGTTAAGACCGAGATTCGGACAAATCGTACCGAGATCACTCGGATTCAAGAACAGTTTATGGAAGAGGTAAAGGAGATACGTACATCTACAGCTGAACTCAGGGTTGATTTCGATATTCTGAAGGGTGATGTGAATGAAAGTCACAGGGACATCGCACACATGGAAAAGAAGATTGATGATATCACCATCGAAACCAGAGACATAAATAATAAGACACAGGAGTTTGGGGAAGATCTAGATGACAAATGTAAGACTATGGATGGAGTGTTAAGTGGAAAAATCGAAAGGCTGGAAATCTAAAAGAATACTATTCAGGAGTGGAAAGATACGAAGCCAACCTCGCTTGTGACCGAATGCGAGATGCCCAATAAGAGGAGATATATTGGGCAGACAGAGGGTGATGCAACTCAGACATCCAAGGAATAGGCGAAGACGAACACCATGGAAACACCGAGGAGATTCGATATCCCAAGTTTTAGCAGGACGGCTAATTTAATTCAGACTCCTAATTCAAACGTGGCCAACGGCCTGGCCATGTTGAAACACCGCATCCCATGTGAACTCCGCAGTTAAGCAACATTGGGCGTGGTCGGAACTTGGGTGGTATGCCGGTTCTAGGTACTGCGCGCTGTTGGTCAACATAAGGAGGAGCGGAAAGGCCCTGGCCACCCTACCGCAAGCAAACTCCGGGTGGGGGTAGCCTCTTCGGAGGCTCGGACCTGCCTTCGGGCAGAATATCAACTAAATTAATTCAAACGTCTTATTGCTCCGAACTCATGATGATCGCCCACACAAGTAGGCTACACCGGAACGGGATCTCAGACCCCAGTTGAATTCCACAATAATCTGGAAAACTACATGCGCGAGACGTTAGTTAAGTTAGTTATTGAGGTTTTAAGATCTCCTTTTTTCCGTAAATGTAGCCTATGCGTGTGTGTATGTATTTGTGTTAGTTATTGAGGTTTTAAGAGGCGGAACTACGAGGCCATCTGCCCCTATGTATGTGTGTGTCCCACTAATAAAATTTAAACGGCTTGAGTGATTAAAAAAACTCAGTAAGGTCATAGTACTATTTTGTCCAACCCCGGCCGTGCCCATTAAATTTTATTACATCTCACCAATTCAACATAGCGGCTGTGCGAAATATTTAACCGGCATTCTTTATCTCAGAAACTATTACTGATACCACCCAGAACTTTTGTTCGGTAATAAAGGGCACTACAAAAAGTTCACCTATGTGACTTTCAAAAACTTGTCAAGTACAAAACGAACATGGCGGCCAAGCAAAGTTGAAACATTTAAATAGACTTTTCTCGCGATTTAACCATCCGAATGCAGCGAAACTTAATACGGTAAATGTTTATATAAAATTTATACTGACATCTAATTAAACTCAATTGTTTTGATAACCCCAAGATGGCGGCTGTGCGAAATTTGAAAATTACGTTAATCATGCGAACGAAATGAACGTTTGAATAATTAACGTACGCAATAATCGTCATACGATAATACGTAACTCTATGGTGTATATATATAAAAAACAACATGGCGAACATCCGAAGTATTTAGACGATTCTCAATATCTACGAATCTATGACAGCAATCCAACTGAAATTTTGTATGTTGATAAAGACTATGAACATAAGTCCACCTATGGGACTTTCAGTAACCTTGTGATCACAAATCCAGCATAGCGGCGATGCGAAATTTAAATACACTGGTCAACAAAGGTTTGGAATAGCAGAGATTTTACTACAATGACTTCTTATTATACACCCATTGAGGTTTATGCATTAACTTATTAACAAACAAAACATCAGTCCTTCTGAAAGCAATAACAATCGTGGTTAGATTACAATGAAATGGTACAAAAACAAAGTGAACTCGCTTCTAAGTGTCCCTTTTGAAAACAAGAACATTGACAATCCGTATCTCATGCTAATCAGTATCAGTCTTTAATAGTCCTCCCCGCACACGGAGGAGGCATGCTCTGAATGAGACCATCAAGTTTACCTTGGGGTAAGAGGTCCCACTCCTCTATGGCAGCGTCCGCATACAATAGATGAAGGTAGTCCAAACTTTTCTTGAGCAGCGTATTTAAATGGACGTTTCTTGCGATTTAACCATCCAAGCGCAGTGAAACTTGATACGGTAAATGCTTATACAAATCTTAATCCACTGACATTTAAATTATTTCAATTTTTTTATAACCCCAAGATGGCGGCTGTGCGAAATTTAAAAATCTCGCTTTTATTTCTTGTGTTCTAATTATGCGATTGAAGTTTGAATAATACACCTACGCAACAATCTTCATGCAATAGTGCATAACTCTATGGCCTACATATTGAACCCTTAATATAATTATCATGATATTAGTGTTCATATTTTTGCTCATTGTGGAGATGTAAGGTGGAATTATTTGAAGGCACTGCTAAAAAAATTATGTTGAAATAAGAGTCTACCTGGGGAAGCAAGGCGCGCCTCATATCCTGCAAGAACAATGAAGGAAGGGTTGTATTGGAATGCAGCCTGAGCAGTAGAAATAACCTGGACACCGTTAGAACGGAGGTCAAGAACCTAGTTGGCGCGAAGACCACATGAATCACCTTGAAAATTCTTTGTGAGTGAGGGAGAAGATGAAGGCCAGTGAACTATTGATAAAATATGGTGTCGTTAACGCCTACTGGGGCGGGGCCTTGGAATATAGAGTGCAGTTGTGAATTGCACCCACAAATGAGAAGAGGGCACGCGGACCTGTTCCGCTCTTTTGAAAGCACGCTGTCTCCTGGATTTATGGAGGGAACTCGATTTTGATTAATCCACCGATCAAAATCAGATCTGCACGCAAGAGGAGTACGGTTCACACCAAGGCGAGTTCTATGATACAAGTTACATGTCTGTGCGACATATGATTACAAAGTTAGATATTTTATCTAGTCCCACCCCCACATTTGGGCTGATAATGTACAAATACGGAGTGAAGAGTTCACTCGGGGCTCATTTGGAAGGTTCACTTTGATAGCTCACTGGTACTGCTCATTTTGTGAGGCTCACTGTGAAGGTCCACTTTGAAGGCACAAGATACGCACTTTTGTTCTAAAAATCCACGATATTTTGAAGATGTTTCCATGACTATGGACTTAGCGAATTTTCGTGTCAACTAAGAGTAAAAGACTTAGACTTTGAACATAACATTGCTGATAGGAGATGTATTCTAATTCATCTCTTGTGTATATTATTTTAAGTGTTTTGCGTGTGAAGATTTATTGAGATAGCACCCTGCTATAAAATTAGGGCCAGTCGACGTTTTTATATTGCTCATAGGACTTGTAGATGGATATAGCAATCTACTCGAGCAATCTAGAAGGGATAATAGTGTGAGGAATATATTTTAAACTAATAAACATTTCATTCAAGCAGCGTCAACAATGGAAAACGTGGTGTCCACATCTGGAGGAAGGAAGTCCATGCTGAAATCAACTACGATTACGATGGTTGCTTGTTAGGCATCATGGAGGGGTCATGACGAGATGCATCAGTTCTGAAGGAAGCCATTAGGATGAGTACCAAATGATCTATTTCATTATGTAGCCTAGCTTTGGTTATCGGGAATCCTTGTATATAGTTTTTTGTATTTTTGTAGCATTTTCTTGTTGTGTGTGTGTTTTGTTTTAACCGGTTACTATTTTAAATGTGGAACTCATCGTGGTTATTTGTTGTATTTTATGTAAGATTTGTGCGGGACAGTACCGTAGGTTAAATTGTACTCGCGTGTACAGTGTGTGTATTTTTGGCAAATACAGCACAGGAATGGACTGGATAGTTGGTGACAAATGAAGCTTTGGTTAAGTAACGTAAATATAGCAGTGTGGGGGAAATATGGAATTTTATTAGTGAAGGTTTCGGATTACACAGGCTGTAATGTTATGCGATATTGCATATTTTTATCTCTAGAAGCCGTATGGTTCTGTGGTAATTATTTTGAAACTTTTGGAGCACATATTTAATTATTGTGTCGTTGGAACACATTTCTGTGAGGTATTGTCTGCGATCTGATGCATTTTTATGAAGGAGAAGTGTTGAACCATGGCAAGGTACTATTTACTGCGCGGGGTGTGACAAGGGTCACCTATCTGTCGGCTGCAAGTCTTCGAAATCAGGGCGCTTAATGGGAGTGGCTACTGATAATTATTCTACTGTCCTAAATTGCGGGATGCAATTTTTGGGGACGAATCTGCAATTTATGTGTTTTATTTCAGTTGGTGTTTATGCTGAATTTCTTCGGTTCTCAAAACTGGTGGCTTGAGACATGACCTGCCTGGTATTGCGACACATTGACAAGGGCTAGTGGAGTCCGTTCTGTGAGCTCAGATCACAGATAAAGATAGCTGAGGCAATTAGTGCCGTGTTCGGTGTGCTCATATAAGATAACGATCAGTATTGAAGCATGTATAATCGGAAGCTACTTAGATGATTAATTTTGGCAGTTCTTCATATCAAAAATTCAGTTCAGGAATTTGTTGATTTGTATTTTTTTTTTTCATGTTTAGCTACTGTCTCATTCATTTTGTTGTTATTTTGAAGCATATTTTGTGTGATAGTTGTAACTTTGTTGTGTCAGGGAAACAGGCGGTTTTCCCGAGTGTTAACTGCTGATGACCACGATTGAGGGTTCACGATATGTGTATGTAAGACCTATATTTTAGGCAGTTTGATTGTGTGCATTAAGCACTTATGTAAGACTTCGCTCGGAAGTATTTGTATCATAGTTAAGGGTAGCGTAGCCGGTTAATAATTATTTACTTGTTAGCCATTTAAGTGTGGAACCCGATACCAAGGTCTGGTGAAATCGCTCATGGATATGCAACCTGCGACTTGGTTCTATGGAGGCATATCACATGACCAGCGTACTGACCCTAGGCTAAGTTTTGACATAAAATGTCGCACGCAAAGAATCAAGAATGAGTGGAGTAAGGACTAGGTCCATGTATTTTATTCTGTTTGGACAGCATTTGCAGCTGTAATTTCATTCATTATTAACTGTTTGTTTTGATTGATTGGTTTTTAGTGTTTAAAAAAGGGTGTCATTTGGATTATTTGTTGTTGGTGTCTATTTATCGGTGTATGAAAATTGTTTATTGGTTAAACTTTTGGGTCATCTTTTCTTGTTAGTTACCTTGTGATTATGGAAGCCAAGTACGAAATTATCCAACCTTACGATATGGACTGAACACCCCCGAATATTAGTGTCGTGTACGCTTCTACAAGGGGACAATATATAAAAATCCAACGTGGCGACCATCTGAAATATTTAGACGCTTGCCAATATCTACGAATCTATTACAGAAATCAAACTGAAATTTTGTATGTTAATAGAGGCAATTAACATGAGTAGGATATATGAAAATGGGCTATTTAGTTCCTCACGGAACTGCTTGTATCTGAGTGTGTGTGGTGTGTCTATGATAACGTCCTGAGGCCTTAAGGCCTTAAAGGCGGCTGCCTGTGACAAGGTTTGTGGACTGGCTATGCGAGTCAGGGCCACCCAATACAGTGTTATGCGTGTCGGTGGCTGGTTAAGTAATCAGTGTCCACTCTGTTGCTGGAGATGTTTGTTGTTGTTAATTATTTTAGGGGCTTTGTGACATCGTAGTCATGTATCCCCGTGTACTTGGGTGTGTGTATAATTTGTATGATAACCTGTGTCATTATGATGTCTGTACTAGTGTGTGTATTTGTAATTGAGGGAAGATTTGGGTAGGAAGTGACCGTGGCTTTATGTTGGGTACCATCACGGCATTTGCCTAGAGTAGAAATGGGAAACCTCGGAAAACTACTTCCAGGATGGCTAAGGTAGGAATGGATCCTACCTCTTCTCAGTTTTGCCTCAAGAGGCCGAGTGTACCCCGTTCCAGCCCCCAGGACAGAATTTTAATATCCTTGTCAGAGCCGGGAATCTAGCCCGGGCCTCCGTGGTGATAGCTAACACTAAGCAACGAAGCGGACTGCTCTGTTCGTGCGTGCCGAGGGTATTTGGAGATGTCATTTTCGACGAGTTAACCACGCGCGCTGTTTTATGAAGTCCTTGGTTCGACCAGGAAGTTGGACCCTCAAATAGCCGAATTGCGCTGATATTTCCTTTGTGTGGCTGCAAATACTAAGGACAGGCTAGTAATTTGCCGAATTTTGTGTAAAGCCCAAGTCAGCTGTTAGGATTGTATTTCTTTTTCAGCAGGAGATATCGCTGTTTATTAGGCTGACATTCTTTTGAGTTCCTTTCGAGGCTGACTTTTTCTGTGATTTATTTTGTTCGGTTTTGCGCTGGTCATTGTTCTTTGTTATTAATCTTTGAGATTTTTGATGCACTCCAAGATAGGCATGGGGGTAAAAGCTCCAGTGAGGTTGTGATATACTAACGTATTATGTTAAAGTTTGGGGATTTTAGTTGATGTTTGATTCACGTTGTACAGTAATAATTGGCCTACTTATGGCCAGTTGAAATGTACTGCAGTGAGACCTGGAAAATGAATAGAGGTGACATTAAACGCCTAGAGGCGTTTGAGATGCGGTGTTGGCGCCGAATGGAAAAGATCAGCTGGGTAGAGAAAATGACCAACATAACGGTGCTGGATCGAATTAAGGAAAAACGGCAAATGATCCGCCAGATATATAGAAGGAGATCCACCTGGCTTGGCCACATGTTACGACATGGTGGCCTGATGATCGACATTCTAGAATGCAAAATACCTGGAAGACGCCCTCGCGGGAGGCCACGGAACACTTTCATGAGATCTTTCCTAGATAGCTCTGGCATACGAAGTTATGAAGTGGTCAAAAGGTCAGCACAAGACCGAATAACATGGAAAAGACTCATTTTAGGGACAGGCCAGTCGCTTGACTGGAAAACATGATGATGGTGGCTCAAAGATTTGGGGTTTTAGATGTTATGTGTTCCAAGGAAAAGCAACTAAATTTCGAAATTTTGGAAATTTCAGGCATATAGCTGTTTTAAGTCCTGAGGAACGGGAATTAAATTTTGAACATTCATGTGCCCACCATATTGGTTTCGAGCTTATCACTGTTTTGAAAAATATTTCAACAAACTTGCTGTAGCCTACATTCATCTATCAGGTTGCAAAATGTCAGGATTTTAGCTCTGCTAGGTACTGAGAAAAATCAATTCTGACCATTCACGTCACCGTCGTGGTTTCGTGCTTACCACGGATTTTTAACCCATGTACAGAATGTCAGGCTTATAGCTTTAATTAGAAATGAATTTCGGTAATTCGCATGACCACCTTGGTTTCATCCTTGTCACGGCTTCGAACATCGCAGCTTTAAATCATCTTGGTGAAATTCTCAGGTTCATAGTTCTAAAAATGTCCATAGAGAAGGGAACTGGATTTTGAAAATTCGTGCGGCCACCAAATTATTTTCGTGCTTGTCACTAATTTCAGAGTATTATCTGTGAACTTCTTTTACAGTCCTGTGTCATGGTACAAAATTTCAAACTGACATCTTCTTACAGGGTCTGAGATATGGAATACTGGTGAAATATTCGCGCAGCCGGTATGTTAGATCGGTGACATCGAAATTCGAAAGGTGTGGCTAGGCTCGGATGCCACAGTAGTAAGCTCTCACAAAGTTGCATTGAAACCGTTCAAGCAAAAAGAGAGTTATACTTTGGGACCTACTCACAGATGGACAGACCGACAGATCGTAAGACAAACACGCACACTCATGGACAAAAGTTGATCTCATAAGCCTATATTTCATACTAGCATTTCTACCCGGTGTTGTTCAGGTTCTAATAATTATAAGTTAGCCTAAACATATCCTTGCTTCATCATGTTGGGTAATATTACATGGGATATGGAATGTATAACATGCATTACATTCCGTATTACGTCCTTATGTTAATTACCACTTGTCCAGGAACGTGGTTCGGTCGTATGTTTTAATCCTGGACTAAGTATGTTATCGTCATCATGTATTTCATCTGCATCACGACATGTAGAGCAAAAGGCTAGCACCAGGGCGCTCTCAACTCCACGCCTCGTTCTTCTTATTATTATTATTATCTTATTGATGTGTAACATCTTTCCACTCGGTATCTGGGTATTTTTGTGGCACTCGGTAGCTGGACATTTTTGTGGGAGTGATTTTGGAAAAGAGACTGAAGTGCATGGGACGGAAGTGCATGGTACGGAAACAATGAGCGCGCGTGGTGGCGGAGATCGGTACAACGACGTACTTTAAGCCATGTGACTATGTGGAATGTCAATCGCATACGGTTTACCTCAAGGTTTGGAGGTACCATGAAAGAAATTACTACAATAAATCATCTTCATGTTGTCGTTCTTTGGTGTGAAAATATTCATTATATCATATTTGCTGAAGCACTCGATACCTCGAGTGCTATATCGCATCAACCAACGCACCAAACAACGTATGCATTCAGTATATTAACACCGACTACTAACAATAATTGAAACTTCGTTGTTTTAAACGTATCACTGGGAGAAACGCATTTAATATACCTACTGCACACCTAATTTTTAATCGCGCCTATACTTGGCAGTGCGCAATATCGGCAATAAGAGGCCATTTTCGATAACACCGCTGGCATGGGTTCACTAACTGGCCGGTATAAAGTGCAGCCCGCATCAAGTAGGCAGAGGATTGCTCCCGCATACAGTTGCAGGTATATGTCACTACTGCAGAATCCTGGAGAATCCTTTCATGTTTGCTGGCACAAGGTAACACTATGAGTTCATTCTTCAAAAAATGCGAGTAAGTAATATGGAATTATTCGAATAACATGTCAGATGTTACACATTATATGCGACTACTGTAAGGCTCGTTTTTTTTAATATAATACGCTAAAGTGTGTGTTTCTTCACAAGTCTCAAGTTCCTAAACCAGAGAGAGATAGGTGTGGTTTGTACCAAAATTTTCCAAATGGTCTCAATAGTACAGGAAAATCTTGCATTTCTTGAAAAGTCAACGGAAATATATTTATTTGTTTATAAAGTGCTTTTAAACAAATAAACAAGACGATAGCACCGGCATAACTGTGTCGCGTACAGCCCGCATAGCACTAGAGCTCACACAACCCATTATGCGAGAGTTCTCGCACGGGTCCGCTAGTTATTATTATTACAATATTCAATGCGGTTAATATTGTGAACAGAACAGATTATTAATGTTAGACAATGTGTGTATGACAGACAGTTAATACCCGCTGATTTTGCCAAATCAATATGAAAATTTTGTGTAAATCTGTCAATATGTTCAATATGAAATTTCAGATTCTGTCGAATCAACTAGGCCTCCTTCATTTTAAGAGGCAAAAAAAGAATTTATTTTGTAATAAATTTAAATTTTAAAGTGTCTTAATTTTATATACTTGGAAAACAAATTGTATATAATATAGCACTTTCTTCCTCCAACATCACTTCACTATGATAAGTTATACGTAGTGAAGATCTTTCTCGATATCACTTCACTCTGGTATAGTGATGACATTGGTATGAAAATCATTGTAATGTCTCTGGAAGACATATACACCTCAATAAACGTTTGGAATAGAATGGATTTGACGTTGACTTCACATAACAGTATATACAAAAAGTACGGAATCAAATATGCATATTTCATACGAGATCTGTGAATACAGTGCATGCAGTACCAGGGATAATAGAGGTCGGAATATCTCAGAGTACGTTTTATGGCAATATTACAAACTTTTCTTCGGGTATCCCAGGGATGTACATTTTACCGCCTTGGAAAGGTCGTGAAAATAAGACTGTTTTCTTATCCCTTCTATTTATCGGCATTGTAAACGCATTACTTTGGTGCTATTCACAATCTACGCTCTGCCTCGTGTCCAATCCTGGAAACAAGCCTGTGATGCCTGGTTTCATTAAAAATGAATATTCACAGCCTGCGTCAGTCGATCGACCGGGTCAGGGAATGGAATGAATGAAGCCCCAATCTAACGGCGAGGATATGAACTGTGCCGGCTGCCGAAGCCTATCGCACTCCCCTGGGGCAATGATTAAATAAATGGCAGATGGATAAAATGATAGTGGAGAGTGTTGCTGGAATGAAATTGTGACAGGGAAAACCAAAGTACCCGGAGAAAAACCTGTCTGCCTCCGCTTTGTCCAGCACAAATATCACATGGAGTGGCCGGAATTTGAACCTGGGACCCAGCGGTGAGAGGGCAGCGTGCTGCCGCCTAAGCCACGGAGGCTCGTGGCCTGGTTTCATAAAAGTGTAAATTAAACTGACAGTCGCGGCCAACTGTCCGAACACGCTCGGAGAGGATGAAAAAAGCCGGGAGAAAAATCACACGTAACATGGCTGCTGTTAGCACTGGAATTCAAACCTTTGAACTCCGAACTTACAGTTGCCCCTTGCAGTCGTGGTACGCGACAGAATGCGCATGGACGATGTGGGACTAGAAACAAATACTGCGTCCACACTGTTAAGCAGAATGATGCAATATTGCCTGTCTTCCGGCAAATATTTAGGGCATAGAGCCGATTACATGACAGTTCCCCACACTGACACTTCCACACACTGCCCAAAATACTGACAATTCCCCACAGCCCTTGGACGCGGCTACCTGTTTAATGACAGAGAAATAATCTCGACTGACAGTCCCACACACATCCCCCCCCTTCAGCGATCATCGTCACAGCCGCATCAGTGACAATGCACCTTAACATAATACTCCTTTGGAGTGAAGAAAAGCGCTCGGTCTATGTACTTCATTACTAACACGGTCTCGAAAATATAATTGTGATGTAGTGTAATTTCCATCAAAATAAAATAAATGCGGAGTCTGATTTCCATCACACTTTATCCAGTCTGTGGACTGGCAAAATAATAACAGAACCGATCATTTTGGTGTGTTTAAAATCAGCTTTCTAGGCTTCGTCAGTTCTTTTTCAACACTAATATTAACCTACTCCATTTTCTGTGAATAGGCAACTGCCTTCAGAAAACTTTTCATTTTTTTCTTGTCATTTTCGAACTTTTTCTGAATGTTCTCAATCCGTCCGTCCAGTTTGACATATTTTTGTCTTCTTTTTTTCCTTCCATGTTGAGCTCGGCCTTTACAAATGCGCAGTTTGTCTTCTCAGCTTCCGTCTTCAACACTTTGACAACCTCTTTTAATTTGGGGTGAGGTCTCCCGACAAGATTGTTGAGTCGGTTGTTCCAGCCTTCAACAGCATTCGTTGTCCTGTGTCGTGCTTGGTGGCAGTTCCACATCTCGATTGGAATGTCTTGGTTATCTAGCCACTTGTCAACGATGTAGTCAAAAAACTGGCTAAGTTTTGGACTTTCTGGAGCTTGAGAGTGTATTTCCACCCATCCATCGAGCACATCTTCAGGCTTTAAAAACGCAAGTGCTGCGCACATACGGATATGAAGGCTGATTTCATTATGCTCTCGGTACTCCACCGACAATCTGAGATCCTGTACTTTTCTCCATAAGCATTTTGTCATGTAAAAATGACAGCCATTTATATTTTTGTGGAAATGCGTCTTTCAGAGAAGAAATTACAGCAGCTTCAAAATCCACATTTATGTCTTCATCTTGATCGTTTTCATAGTAACCTTGGTGGTGGGGTGGAGATGTGTGTGGAAATGTCAGTCGAGATTATTTCTGAGTCATTAAACTGGTAGCCAAGTCCAAGGGCTGTGTGGAAGTGTCAGTATTTTTTGCAGTGTGTGGAAGTGTCAGTGTGGGGAACTGTCCGGACACCATACAGCCAGCTCAACTCATTTTAAGGGCAAACATCCGTGTATTCTGCAACACCGCTTTTATTGACTTGCCCTTGACGGATGAAGGAGGCCTCCTTCTTGACTTAACGAACTTTACCATCAATCAAAGAACTGTTGTAACAACGTGATTGTTTCAAGCCCGGCTGATTAAAGACTCTGTTTGCTTTATTTTCCAGTGAAAGTGTAGAGAATGTATTTACGACAGGAATTGATTTTGTACGCGTCTGCCTGGTTGCGTAGTGGCTAGCATTCTTGGCTGTCACCGTGGATACCCTGGATTGATTCGCGGCTCTGCCAAAAAAATTAATCCTGGTCTGAGGGCCGGAACGAGGTACACTCAGCCTAGTGAGGCAAATCCGAGAAGAGGGGGATTCAATCCTTACCTCAGCCATCCTTGAAGTGGTTTTCCGTGGTTTCTCACTTGTACTCCAGGTAAATACCGGGATGGTTTTTAACTGAAAGCCACGGCTGCCACCTTGCCAATGCTCACTTCAATTACAAATACTCACAATATTACAGACACTACAATAACAGTGGCAATCAAACAAATTCCACACACACCCAAGTACCTGGGAATAATAGACTACGAAAACCAAGTTCATAAAATGAAACAACATTAACAACGAACTGTTACTGTAGACAAGGGATACTGGGAACAAATAAAAGGTTTGACCTTGAAAAACGAGGATATTAAGAAGAAAATTTAAAGGCAAATTAGGCTCACTAGTCATGCCCCCTGGGGGGATGAGTAAAGAGTGTGACTGATTTCAGTCTAATTTCATCATATGAAATTCAGAGTTATTGGTGTCCCTGTTATGATGATCTGGAAGAGAGAAGAAAGTGAACCCTGTTCAAATACTCCTCCAACTCCCGTCCTCCATATTGACACCTCAGTTTCACAAAGAATGCATCATACGAGGTGGGCTACACACCCCTCGCCCCCATTTAGGACCTCTTAGGGGACGTTGTGAAAATAAAATAGCCTGACCCTTGGACAAAGTGAGAGTATTAGGAAATAAGAAATGAAGATGAAGATGATGATAATTGTTGTTTTTTGGGGCTTAACATCTGGGTTATCGGCCCCGTGAAAGAAGAGACGAAGGCCAATTAAGGCAGGAATGGAAGATCACCTAGCACTCGGAAACCCTAATAATACTGTCGCGGGTCGGAAGAGAACAAGAGTTTCCAAGGAGAAAAAAAAGATACGAGCCTTACAGTAGTCGCATATGATGTGTAACATCTGACTTGTTATCCTACTCGTATACTACACAGCTTGGACATTCTTAAAATGTTAATTTACACTCCATTTTCATACTGGTACTATCATGAATGTATAGATTGAATTGGAGATATGCTACTGTCATATTTGTGGCGCAGCGGTCAAGCTGTTAGTCTCTCACCAAGGTAGACCGGGTTTGATTCCCGGTCAATACATGTGAGATTTTCGAATTGAAATGCCATGTCCTGTGGTTCGCATTCCACGTAAAAGGGAGGTACCGTGAATCATGATCGTGAGATTAACGGACACGCAAAACTACAAGCTTCCTTCCTTCCTTTTACATTAATAATTCATGATAACAAAGTGACACACAACGTCGACAGTACTCACAAATACTGTGAGCACATTCCTCAGTAACTATAACATTCATTATTCTCAAGGCTCTCATACAGTTCGTCGTAAACAATCAAAACATGGCTTCCTACAATCATGAAATGACCTAGTCTCACATATGATGAAAATACAGCTTTTATTCCACTCATATAACAACATTCTGTTATGCATTTAATATTTGTCTACTCACCCACAGCTTGGCAATAATGCCGCTTACTTAAATGTCATTTGTCGTCTTTGTCCTACCCCATGTGATATTCAACCTTGAACGTGAAGCTTCATAAACTGCTCAATGACAAATGAAAGTCGGTGAAACATTTGCCACTGTGCTCGTCAAACCAATGCCTGCTAAATGCACTGCCTACTGTATTGCCATAACATTCCCGCGCTACAAAGCACACACTGCCTTGTTTCCAATACACACATTTTCAATTGTACATCCAGCTGGCAGTGCGTCTTCACTTCCGTCCGATCCACTTCCGTCCGATCCACATCCGCCCGATTCACTTCCGTCCCATTTTTCTGGCAGTGCGTCTTCACTTCCGTCCGATCCACTTCCGTTCGATCCACTTCCGCCCGATTCACTTCCGTCCCCAATTTTCAAAATCACTCCCACAAAACTATCCAGCAACCGAGCGGAAAGATGTTACACATCAAAAATGCCTTCCTCAAGCGGGGTCTCGTCTTCGCCAAAACCCACGTCCAACTAGTTGTGAAACTTCCGTGGGTTAAACAAGGAGATGAATGTATCAACTTCACAGATATTTCAGTATTGCACCTCCTGACATCCGTAGAGAGGTAGCAGCAAAAAGTGAGAAGAAGAAGGCGCAAATTTCTCACGCACACCCTTTATATGGATACCAACTAGTAAATCCACGACCAAAATCAAGGAAAAGCTTCCATAGAACAACAGAGACTCTTATCGAGACACCATAGCAATCCCACACTGATCTATGGCGGGTAAGGTTTTACAGCTCTGAGGGATGGCTCTCACCATGTGAAAAACTACCCGCCGTCAACACAGGGAAATGGAGCATAAGGAGATCGCTCAACAGGTTACGGTCAGGGGTTACTAAATGCAAGAATAACCTAATGAAATTGGGTTTCCGCGTGGAGTCGCCACTGTGTGAATGTGGAGTAATGCAGACTTCCCCCCACCTGCTCCAGTGTAGCCATTGCCCAACAACATGCACACTGGAAGACCTGATACGTGCTACACCAAATGCAATAGAGGTTGCAACTTCTGGGTGGCAACAGTGTAAACGATCCGTCAAGTAAATGCTGCATTATTTATTTATCGTATGGCTTTAAGTGCCGGGAGTGTCCGAGGACCTGTTCGACTCGCCAGAGGCTGTAGCTGCTTCAAGCGGACACCCATAGGGTGAGCTACGAGTTCCGATCAATTTCAAATAGTTCCAACTTTCACTACCAAACGTCACTGATACCTAGTGGTGAACGTTGGAACTTGATAGAGCGTTCCAACGAAATCTAACCTAGAAATTTAGCTTCACACAAGTTAAGTCTGTGGAAGGATCTTTTACATGCCATAAATCTATGACATGGGACCGCCGGTTTCACTTCCCTTACGAAGGAAGGCATACTGAAGGATTTTTAACGCTCTTGAAAAATCCGACGACTTCAGCCGGGTTTGAACCCGCAATCTTGGGCACGGCAGTTCATCATGCTACCGAATACGCCACCGAAGCAATGTTATATTGTTCACAACATGTAAACATTCTGCTTTATTGTACATATTCTTCGAACATTGTAAGTGCTTTTGACGCGAATTTCTCTATATATAAGAATGAAAGTTTGTCTGTTTTTTGCGTTATTTATGCGTTTCAGACTGTTTGATGACGGATGCGCGCGAAAATAAATTTTTTGTCTGTCAGTCTGTGGATAAAGTTGTTCCCTTATAACTTGAGAACGGCTGGGTGGATTAACGTAAAATTTGGTACAGATATCCTTCAGAGGCACAACACTAATCATTGTTGTAACTCTTCTCTGCAGCTCTCATAAAAGGGGGCCTACCCCCTTAAAATACTTGCTGAAATAGGCGTAGAAGGGCGAGACAAAGCTCATTTTCAGCCCCTCAATGTGAGAAAACACATTTTAAGGCCCTAAAACCAATAGTTTTTGAGATATTTCCAGAAAACTAATTTCATTTAATACAATAACGAAAGAATGCAAGCCGGTAACCATGGCAACGGAATCTCACAGGTCCATTACTGTATACAATTTATCTCCCGCACCCTAACATTAAAATTTCTTCCTCTAGGAAGCGCAAAATCTCTACATAACTCTAAAGTTTAAATTTAAAAATATAGAACACTCCTAAATCTACTTACGAATCTATCTGAAATATATTTAATACAACATTCTATACAATGAAAATAATCACGTCGTAGTTCATCAATTACTTACTTAAAACAAAAATATATACAACGCGTTCCTTCCTTTCTCCCGACAATACAACATGTAATTGTCCTTCTACTTCACTCCTGCCTCTCAACGGGCTTCAGAAAAATATGACTTCACTCTACTGTGTCTCGTTCGTGGTTTGCGTTACAATCGGGGATTCTATAATCCATACAATTAAGTACAGACTAGCTCAAAAACCTCCTACAACTTATCTGTTCATGAAATAAATATACTTAATAAACATACACATCTCCACTCGTTGAATAATTACCATAAATGAAAACATTAGGAAAAGAACCATTTAATAGACCTCAGTTTACTCTCAGCTTCAACAAAGATCCATTAAATCCTATAATTTCTATCAGATTTAACTTCATCCAGGATCCGCTGCCCTGTGAATTTCAAGGAGTTTCAACTATATTGAGACTATTTCAATAACATCCACAATTAATAAACTTCCATAACAATGCTCTCATAACTTCTTACTTCCATGAAATACACGCGTCTGTCACTACAGACATTTCTACAAAAATAGATCAATGGCTACACACTGGCTCGTTGTCTCACAACAAATACCTCCGTCTACAACGGAAATAATAAATCTCATCCATAGATATACTTCGCAGTTCCTTCAATACAATTCCTTTCTCTATACTTTCCAATAATAAACTCTTCTTTCAGTTACCACAATCTTAATAACCATATAATAAAAATACTGGTTCTCTCCATGAATCAATTTAATAGGTAATGCGATAAAATGATAATCTTCAAATAAAAATCTTATTTCTTTGCCTCTCTCACATTTCTTAAATACCTTTCAACAAACTGTAACATTCCTTTAATGCCCTCGTTACATTATTTCTTACTTCAAAATACGCTATCGTTCGTATTTGTTAATTCCACATTACAATTCTTTACAGATTCTTTCCTTACTGTCCTTTCAACAAAATCCATTACTTTAAAAAACATTACTCACAAAATTTCTTCACTAAATCTGTTTCATTATTTCTCAGATCGTGACTTTACATAGATCTCTACAATAGATGTTTCTGAATCGCATTCTTTGACATATACTTCTTATCATATACTTGGAAAACATTTTCATCACTACAATCATTAATAAAACATAGATATCGTACGATTTAAAACACGTTTGAATTCTACTATAACTATTCTGAACTAAACTATAAAATCTCCCTTCAAATTTCGAATATCGCAAAAATCGAAAAATCGAAATGAAAAATCCCTAAAATTCCGAAATCGTCGAAAAATACGACCAAACATCCGCATGATGTTTTTACGAAAATAAGAATGAAAACTGCAATAATCTAATAAACAATATAGAAAAATGGCATTCAACAATAGTTGTCGGATATTCAAGATATATACAATTCTACAAAGTGGGATGTCCAATGTTGGTCTGTGGACTACCTTGTGCTGGGTTAAAGTTGACATGAAGCGGATTTCCTTTGGTTACCCATTAGAAACGGAATGTTTCTAGCGGCTTAAGATTGCGTGATGTTCAGCATTCTTGTCCAATTCTCCCTCCGAATAACCTCGTGCGGTCAGGTCTCGGGATACGAACTCGATCATCATCGTGCTGTCGCCCCCTTCCGCCGATGACTCTTCTGGGTGAGATGGGATAGCCCTTTCTCGCTTCGGCGCCGGGTAATTCCCTGGCCGCCCTCGTCCATGAATTCTTCTGGTCTTCTTTCCCCAAATCCCTGTAGATCGTCATTTGAGATGGTATAATGACTGATAATTGTAGAATTTCTATTACGGGAGAGATGAGATTTTAATCTCCCCCGAAATGTTGATGTTAAGTCATTTCGGATGTTCTTGATGCCATCATAGCGTCGTTCCCATAATTGTTTAAGCGTTCATCGCGACGCTTGTAGAATCGTCAGGAAATTCCTCCCTCAACTTTTGGAATTTTACCATGCTTGAAGCTGTAGATTTGTTGTTAATAATATAATTATTTCTTCGCTGAATGTCGACTTTTATGTTACTTGCACATTACTAAGTGCCTTCGATGAATATTTGCTATTTGCTTTGTTCAACTCGTAGAGTTGTTTGTTCGAACGTCCTTCTGCTTCGAAGTCGTGGTTGATAAGAATCTCGCTGCCTCTTCTCTATCCCCCGCGTCTAATTTCCAAAACCGCGTCTTTTCTCAATCCATGGCTCTGATTGGTTGCTTATAATTCTTGATCAAACTCTTCATTAATTACTTAAATACTCGGTTGTAATTGTAGTAAATCGTTCTTAATTATCATTCAACACTCTTCATGATGGTTTAATATAATAACTTTGTCCTAGTAATTATATATGTTAATTACTCTGTTGGTGTTAATTTTAATGAGGCGGCTTCTCATTGGTTCCAGTCGCGTGTCGAGCTCGCGCCACTTTCCCTTCTCCTCCTTCTAGCCACACGCTTCGTTGCTCTGTCGGGGATCTTACTCGGGAGTCTTCGTTGCTGCTCGGACTCTCTGTCGTCTCGGCAAAGCAAGTTCCGAGTCCCCTAGCGGCTACTAATCTGCTATTGGC
Source organism: Meconema thalassinum (assembly GCA_946902985.2). Taxonomy (NCBI): domain Eukaryota; kingdom Metazoa; phylum Arthropoda; class Insecta; order Orthoptera; family Tettigoniidae; genus Meconema; species Meconema thalassinum. Next base: position 124,137,653 of record OX336389.2, read on the forward strand.
TGGCCGAATTAACTCAGTTAATTCCTTTGCTCAACAAACCTGTTTTGTGCCAACTTGCAGCATCGATAAATTTTAACATGGGCCAATTTATAAAACTTTCCACTAGATGTATGATTTTCTGTCTCGTCTCTCCAAACGAGTACAGTACGATATTAGTTATGAACACAGTCTCCTCAAAGGAGATCTGGAGTCCTGCCTTCGCAGCTTGTGCACTAAGCTGATTAATATGTTCTGTGGCTGTCTCTAATGAATCAGAAATGATTGCAAGATCATCGCCAAAGGCTAGACAGTCATAAATCTAAATTATTATTCGGTAGGGAATATTGTATTTACGAGCACGTAATTTTTTTAGTCAGCTGGGGTTCAGTTGCTCGGATTCCATCAAATAATCATTATAGCCTCGCACGGCCATTCTGTTAGAGCCACACAATGTGGGAAAAGAAAATAGATGAACACTCGCCGAGGAAGTAAGAATCAGGACACATTATCCGTAACCATTCAATAATTTCATCAATTGAACTGATCAAAGACCAGGCTGACTTTTGGCAAATAAGATGAGTGTGTGGAAATAATTACCCTTCGCCCATTATAAGCAATTCTTTTGAAATTGATATGGATTACATAATACAGAGTGGTTCACCAGCCCCTTATCTTTTTTGGGGCGTAGGTACCCGACTAACGCGTATATCATAGTCATCCTAAAAACATAATTACCTGCTCCTTTACGGCCTTAGTAAAACTTTACCGTTTAGTTCATGCTCGCGAATGTAGTAGAAATCATTAGCGGCAGTGTTATTTCAATGACCTCAACTATAATGCATGTTTTAAACAATCACAGCTCCGAATAACACCAACTTACGTTTCGGCAGGTGCCTATGGGGGCTAGGAATAGATTCAATACGTGCCAGCAATTCACTATGGCTATCAGTAGCTAAGGTGGCTAAATCATGCATTTCTGGTGTTGCGTCAGGTAAGCTGCCTACTATATTTTAAGGCTCTAAAACCAACAGTTTCTGAGATATTCCCAGAAAACTAATTTCATTTAATAAACTAATGAAGGAATGCAAGCCAGTAACCATGACAACAGTATCTCAAAAGGTGACATCCAAATTTCCATCTATTTCTGCAAGAAGTAAAGCCACTCCATTTATTAAATTTCTGTGAATGTTTGCAAATGCATATAAGGTTATTACGGAATCAACTAAAACTGTAAAATTCATCAATGCGCTTAAGGGGGTCAAGGGGTACCCTAGATTTTTTCACACGACTTAAATGTGCGTTATGTCGTACAGAAGGTCTACAGTATAATATCTCCAAACAGCAACATTATTTTCAAAAATTCCTGAATTGAAATAGTTTTTTTTTTTTTTTGCTTTTAGGAATTTGGTCCATTGGAGGCTAAAAAACCTGAATTTTCATTCACCACAAGCCTTAATAATTTATTTTATTAAAGGGGTCATCCTCTGGATGAGGACTTGACACAACAGTGAAGGTCAGTTTTATTTGACGTGTATTGCGTTTCGTTTACGAGGTTTTCAATTTTATTTTCACGTCAGGAAGTACACGTTAGGTAAATTTAGTTTCTGAGCATATTTTAACTAATCTTTTTTCTTTGTCGAAAAACAGGATCCAAGTCTCTAACCATTGCAACAGTAGCTCAATTGATTACGTTTGGTTATTAATACCGAAGTGTGCCCGTCAGAGGAGCTATCAGGGTTGCCAACAGCCGAAACGACATCCCTAACACCTCACCTGCCGGATCCATGTGCCATGAGGATTGGGTGAATTTCTTATAGGCCATAGCGGCACGAGAATCCATGATCCAGGGGATCCGTGGTAACATGTATGCTAAAAGGTCATAGACAGCCCAAGAAAATACACCTCCTAAAGCTAGACTGAGAAATAAACCTCCAGACTTAAGTAAAACTTGAAGAAATATTTATTCAAAATATTCAGACACCTAGCCTAGTTCGGAGGGTATCTATTGGCTAATCCGCAAACTAATAAATAAATAAAAATAAATGATCAGTATCCTAACTGTAAACAACTGTAAACCCTCGCGAAAGATCTATCTGACAAAGTAAAGCAACAACAGCAACGCTGGGTAAATGGTACGGCAATAGTCTCTAAATCAAGTTACAAAATAAGCTAATAACGGAATTTACATTTAACAGGGTAGCAATAGTAAGTCTAAGTTAGGATGATACCATTTCCTCATTTACATTTATTTTTAAATCTAGCTAATTCCTAACAATTAATACAAAATTTACGGTGATGACGTCCGTAAAGCCAAAAAAAAAAATTAATACAAAATCTACATGACAAGCCGTCAAACAAAAACATTAAATGCCCTCTTATAATCTAAGTAAAGGGTAAACATGGGGTTATCATACACTTGAAATAAGTAAAACAAGACCATAAACATTATTATTCCTGCCTTCGCCCTGGGTTACTCTTTGTAAACCAGTGTCATCTACGTGCATGTGATTTACGTTGGCGATTGCGTAGTGAAAACTACGTCTAACGTCGCATGAGGCTCACGCTCCACCAGCTACTGACTAAAGGTCGAGCAAGCACTCCGTCGATAAAAATTAGTGTCATCTGTCCTAGATTACTTCCACAAGAGAAGTGTGCACAAAGCAAGTACCAGCCATCAGGTCCAAAATGCAAGAAAATCAAGGTTAAATGCTATGAGTAGTTAATTATCATCAGGTTTATAATAATGACGTTACTGATTATTAGAATCGTTGGTTTAAATTATCGTTGGTTTATGACGAATAGGCTGACAATCCTGAATACCTTGGGCTCAGCAGTAGCAGTCTCGTACGAGATCAATCTCTGCTATAAAACACCGTCAACGAGCTCTTCCGCTCGGACATAACAATACCACAGGTTATTAGTGGCTCTCGGCTCACTTCAATTACCTCTGGGTAAGGCCTGGTATAAACATCAGTTACCTCCCTACAACAACACAGTCAACAGAATCGAAGACTGGACACACATAAATATAGCCTCTGAACAGGTGTCTCATCTAGCCTCTTAATTACCATAAATAGACCTTATCATAACGTGAAATCATTCTCAGATGGAGAAGGAAGATATTCGCTTTAGTAGCGATGCAAACATATGGCTCCTCGCCAGTCATTTCTAAGTAGCAAAACATATGATTGTTACAAAATGGTGGCCTGGACATTGACCTACATATGAGACTCATCATCTAAATGTTAGTAATGCTATAAGCATTGTCAAAGAGTCTGAAAGTTATGGTCTCACTGAGTGAGTGGTGCTCTAGTACACTGCATGCTGGGAACGGTTAACACCTGTCCATGATTCGAGCTAGCCTCGCTACTCGCAATCATCTACACGGACGGTTTAGAAAATGAACATCACTGAAGGCAGGCAGCTTTCACGCAGGAAGTCCTGTTAGAAAACAGGCCTTGTTATCATGTCCCAGATATAATAAAAATTTACACAAGCATTAGGCTTAAAATCACGCCTTAAAACTATGCTCAAAAATATAGCATGTTTGAAAAGTCAAAGAAAAGAAAAACATAGATATTCCACTTAATCTGAACCTCTTTGAAATGTTCAGATATGTCAGTTCATAACTGCTCTGTTTAAATATAACCAAAATAACAACTCTGTCGAAACACTGACACGAAATAAACATTATAAAGGCGCAAATCTTACAATTGCTAAGTTTGTCAATGATACGGCATTCATTGCTGGGTTCGATGCTAGATTGCATGCAAACTGTAACACTCTGAATGTGTTCAAACTTGAACTGGATGGCTTCATAGCACATCAAAATGAAAAAGACATAGTATTACAAAACTGACAGCTACAGTCGGCTATCCAACGATACGGACTGTTCTGACTAAATCAGTGGCGTGACAACATTTACTAGAAAGGGGTGTTATAAAAATAACACTGGCCATGACGTCTGATCGTCATCCCAAATGACTGTACAAGATCACCCGCCTAGGGTTGAACAAAACGTAGTAACAAGACTGCAGTCACGGTTAGCTGGGGTAGAAATAACAGCTTAACGATGTCCCTCAGAATGCACCGTGATCGAAGAGAAATTCAATCACAACGGGTGACTAACAATCACTGAATGTGAACTGCAAGGATTAATTCTAACAGTACAAATCCTACCTATGGCTTGTCAAGAAGTTCGGCTGATTCTACAATAAACTACAATAAACTACACTAAGCTACACCACAAAACAACCTCACAAGGAATGAATATTTCGGACTCACAAGAAAGGATGTCTACATCTCGGTCGTTCCAACGACCCGAGGGATATAATAAGGCTTTGGTCTCCGGACAAGGGTTGTCCAATCTGAGCCTCCACATCGGCTCTATCCATTTCCACGGCCTTTATTCGTCCTCGTCGTTGTCGTGATGATATAACCAGACTCCTCCTCAAAGTCGTCATCTTCCTTGGATTAGCGGATGCTAAAGCCATGGTTCTTCCGTCATCGGCTGTAGTTCTCTGGTTCTCTCCTTCACATTATGAAGCTTAACAGCTCATCTCCACAGGTGATGCGTAACAAGGATTGTCGTACACGTGGTCGTCAAAATATGACATCTTGAAGTATGACTTTACCACCTTAAGGTACGATGAATAAGCGTAGCACAATTGCACAGAAGCTAGCTTTAACGTGGCACTAAACTCACTGCTGCTACACGGCGCAGATGGTTTAAAAATTGGCCATGCACTATTATCTGCTTCACTGATACAGATTTTACTTGCCCACAAATCACGTGGCATCGGCGTTGCGTTTCACCGAAAAGAATCGCACTTGCGATTAAAGCAATATTTGTAGTTATGAGTGTCGAAATGATCCACTCGGTTAATAATTATTTCACTGTGAGTGATGTATTAATCGCCCCTCGACGATGTCGAAGTATGATGTTCAAGCACGTGGCTGAAAATGTGGCGTTCCACGGTTATGATCACTTTTCCCAAAAATCCACAGTATTCGTAGCACAAGCCTTCTCCGGCTGTAATATTTACTAATATCATGCACTCTACGAATTGAAATAAAGTGCGATGCACTAGGATTGCTTTCCTCGCCTTCAGGCGGACTGTTACCTCGTCTTATAGACGGACTTGACACAAACGGCATCCAACTCGGATGATAATCCAAACACTTGTGGTAAGCTCTCAGCCATGCGCTGCGTTAGCTTGTAACTACACTGGTCGTGCAGCGTCTGTCTGGTTCCGGTTCGCGCATCTGCGAGGTTACTACCTTACCAAAACAGACATCACATTCTAAAGAATGTTTCGATGATACAGAATTACAGTGTGATAAAATCTGAGCTTCGTAGAAAATAGAAATGTCATAATTTAGCTTCAGATTTTTTAATAGTGGTTTTCTCCGTATTCAAAAGATCAACCATTTATAACTCCAAAGAATGTTAGCATGTAGCGACAGCATGGTCGGTCAGTGGGTACGTTCTAAAGTGATGCATCAAAAACTGCGTTGCGGTGAAAAATATCACATGAACCAGTGGTTAGCGGGTTCAGAAGACCGTTCGAAGAAAGGGTACTTCAGCTAGTAAATAAATAATTACAGATATTTCATACTCTGTTGGAAGGGTAACTTGATCTTTTTTTTTAAAGTAATACCCACCTACTTGAATGCTTCTCTTATAACGTTTCCCCCTGTCCTCAAACACATGTTGTAAGCCAGGCTCTGTGAAATTACCTACCTCCTGGTGTAGCGGCTAGAAATCTTAGCTTCTTCCTGGATGTACGGGTTAAATTCTTGGCTCTGCCAAGAAATTTAAATCTGGTCTGAGGGCTGGAATTGGGTACACTCAGCCTCGAGAGCCTAAACTAAGAAGAGGTGTGTTCGATTTCCACCTCAGCCATTCTGAAGTGTTTTTCCGTGGTTTCTCACTTCTACTCCAGGCAAATGCCCGGATGGTTCCTAACTTAAGGTCACGGGCACCTCCGTCCCAATCGTCACCTAAATTACGAATACACATACACTACTACAGACACCACAATAACAGAGGTTATCATACAAATTATATATATAAGGTGGGTTCAAAAAGTAACGAGCTGGAGGCTGGAATGCGGACACCGGTGACGACATCTACTAATCGTGGCGTGTGTAACGAGGTGTGGTACCGACCAAAGCTTGGAAGGTCACAGCCCGTCGCTAGATGGCACGCGTGCACGTCACGTGACGATACAAAGCGAGCAGCAGCATGCATCAATCGTCCAACCAAGACAGTAGGCCATTCGACATGCTTCCTGGTGTGGTTGAAGACTGTGGGGCACCCATTGGGCACACACTTTCCGCAAGTGCAGTCTTTCCTTCATGATGGTCTGCACACTTCCGACGCTCAATCCAACCACGACGGCTATGGCGTTCACTGTCACTCGGCGGTCCTGGGTAATGAGGGCATTATCCAACTGGACGTTGTCATCGGTAAGGCAGGGGGGTGCCTCAGACCGGGCATCATCGGCTAACGACCCCCGTCCTTCCCTGAAGCGCTTGTGCCACGCCTTGACCCTTGCAAGGGACATGCAGTGTTCGCCGTACACTTGTGACATTCGGCGATGAATGTCCGTTCCCCCTACTCCTTTCGCTGTCAGAAACCGAACAACACCTCTTTGCACTTCGGTTGACGCCTCCATGTCACTGTTTGCAATGCGACTGGCAGCGTTGAACGATTGATGCATGCTGCTGCTCGCTTTGTATCGTCTAGTGACGTGCACGCGTGCCCTCTAGCGACGGGCTGTGACCTTCCACGCGCTGGTCGGAACCACACCTCGTTACACACGCCACGATTAGGCGATGTCGTCACCGGTTTGCGCATTACAGCCTTCGGCTCGTTACTTTCTGAACACACCTTATATATACATAGCCTATACACCAAAGTTAACTGAGCTACATGACCTCTATGTTCAAGCTCCTCAAATGAAGCAACGACAACAACAGTTTTGTGAAATCTCTAAGAACTAGCTCAATTTTCATAATCCCTCCTTGTATGGACAAACTGTTTACCCCGTAGCATTGAAGTGAGCGAAGAGAATAAGAAAGCTCTGAAGAGGACTAGGTTAGGACTATAAGGCGGATATGGTATACAGGTTACACTGAATTTAGCCAAATATTCCATGCGTTGCTCATGCATATAGATGACGAACTAACCTCCCTCACCGTGAAAGTTGTTATCGCCACGGAAAAAGACCCTGTTTGCTTTACAAGAATTTAGAAGAATCAGAAATTCATTACTTTAATATTCTCTCAATACATCACCTCTATTTGGTGCTCACTAAGGTCCTTGACTGCAAGGGAAGTCCTGAGATGAAGTGTTCGAGTAGAATTGAAAACAAGCTTGAAGCCGTTTCGAAAGCTCATAAAGGGATCACATGCACTTTTCATGTTATTACTGACTAGCATTCTAGGCTGTCGCTCAGGAGGTATGGGTTCCATTCCCGGCTCTGTCAAGTTATTTATTTCTGACCTGAGGGCTGGAACGATGGACACTCAGCCCCGTGAGACATAACTGAGAAGAGGTGGGTTTGATTCCTACCTCAGCCATACCGGAAGCGTATTTTTCGTGCTTTCCCACTTCTATTCCAGGAAAATGCTGGGATGGTTCCTGACTTCAGGCCACGGTTGCTTCCTTCCCAATCCTAGCCTCAATTAAAAATACACACACTACTACAAACACCACAATAACACAGGTTATCTTACAATTTCTATACACACCCTAGTAGAAAATATATCCCCTGGCACTACAGCCCATGAAGGGCCTAGGCCTACCAAGCAACCGCTGCACATCCATTTCGCCTGCAGATATTGGCGTGACGCGTAGTCAGCGCGTCAGGCCCCCTTGGCTGTTAATCTTGGATTTCGTGACTGGATACACACTCTAGTACACGGGGTTAAATCACCACGATGACCAAGCCCCACAAATGAAACAACAACAATAACAATTCATTATAATGTTTGAAGCCAATTTCAGTGTTGCCTTAGTAAACGAATGTTTGATGCTTTTCAGTCGGTCAACACAATTGTACCCAAATGCGATGGGTTATTCCGTCATCTTGAAAGAAATTTACATGAGATTAATAAATACACTTGGATGACCAGTTTCGATCGTCAAGCGATCATCATCAGATCCAATACACTTAGGTTACAATTTTTTTGTAGCCAAGTGTTATGGATCTGATGATGCTCACTTGACGATTGAAACTGGTCATCCACATGTATTTATTAATCTCATGTAAATTTCTTTCAGGACGAGGGAATAACCCATCTCATTTGGGTACAATTGTGTTGACCGACTGAAAAGCATCAAACATTCGTTCAATAACAATTCATATAAGATTTCTTTCAGGTTAGAGCAAGGGTTCTCAACCAGTGGGTCGCGACTCCCTAGGGGGTCGCGAGATGTGGCTTGGGGGTTCGCGAGATACGGAGAAAAGTTTAAAAGAAAGGTTGTTGCTGTAGTTTTTTATTAAAAGAAAGAATACCCTCTCAGTGTACTTAACATTTACGTTTTTAAATTCTATTAATGAGATACTTGAGCTTGTTTGGAATTAAACAATTTTTGAATGTCTGGAATGATTTTTGTAACATACAAAACCATGTCATCTTCCAGTGTCAAACGATTTTTTGACTTGGTTTTTAAATTCACCATTATGAAGAATCCTTATTCACAGTTTTAAGTTGTAGAAAATTGCATCAACGTTTTTAACGCTGTTGTGGACAGTTCTGGGTATTCCCTTTAAATACTTATCCAAAATTTGTCGGCACAAGCATTGTTAAAAGTTAATCTCACTGAATGATCACTTGAAATCTCTAAGGTTAAAACTTGGGGGGTCGCCAAAATACTCAGCCTAAAAAGGGGGTCGCAGTGTCTAAAAGGTTGAGGAACCCCCTGGGTATTAGAATATTTGTTCCTCCCTGCCCAATCTAATTTTGCACACTCGTGTGAATCAACTGGAAAGCAAAAAGGAAGGAAGCTTGTAGTTTATCGTGACCGTTTATCTTGAGATCATGAGCCACGGGACCTCCTTTTAACGTGGAATCCGAACCACAGGACATAGCATTTCACGTAGAAAATCTCACATGCATTGACCGGAAATCGAACCCGGTCCACCTTGGTGAGAGGTCAGTAGCTTGGCCGACCACGCCCCTTCAATTGGAAAGCAATTCTGAATACAGATTAATTAGTCAACACTGCAAACATGACTTCTAAGACTTCGATATCCATTGCCATTCATTTCTCATTAACACGTATCATGAGGTGGCCGTCAGGAAAGGCTCCGGGCGTAAAAATCACCCGCCACATAGAAATTCGCCTCTCATCCATGACCCTGTTGAAACGGGAATAATAGGCCTAAGGGGTGACAAACATACAATTTGACTTAATGAGTTTTGTTTAGTATATCTTTTCCAATCAGAGTAAGTCATTTATATGTCTGGCGAGTACACACAAAGATCTGTTTACACTAGGCCAACATCCACAAAGAGAGAATCGTTCGATGGCCTGGAAGAATAAACGTAAACGACATTTAATTTAGACCTGCTGTGCAATTAGTTGGTAATTACAACATGCGTTTGATCACTGTCAAAACGAGTCTTAGCTCTTTATTAGCTCGAACTGTGATCCAACACTGACAGTGTCAACCGTCATCTCATCAGTGATTAATTTATTTAGCGTATGGCTTTTAGTGTCGGGAGTGTCCGACTACATGTTCGGGTCACCCGAGGCTGTAGCTGCTTCAAGCGGACACCCCTAGGGTGAGCTACAAGTTCCGTTCAATTTCAAATAGTTCCAACTTTCGCTACCAGATGTCACTGACATCTAGCGGTGAACGTTGGAACTTTGATAGAGCGTTTGAACGAAATCTAACCTAGAAATTTAGCTTCACACAAGTTTAGTTAGTGGAAGGATCTATCACATGCCAGAAATCTATGACATGGGACCGCCGGCATTACTTCCTCTCCGAAGGAAGGCATACTCAAGGATTTTAACGCTCTTAAAAATCCGACGACTTCGGCCGGGTTTGAACCCGCGATCTTGGGCACAGCAGTTCAGCATGCTACCAACTACGCTACCGAAGCCACTTTCATCAGTGATGAGGAGAATGGATCTTTAAATCTACCGTACTAACATTGTACTGTTAAATGAATTAGGTAACATTCTTTGCAGTCATTTTGGAATTGTTGGTATTTCATTTCAGGGGATTGCCCCTTGTACTTGAGCACGTGTTGGATTTGTCTGATAACCTGTGTTCCTGTGGTAACTGTAGTTGTGTGTGTAACTGTAATTATTAAGACCATGAATTGAGCAGATGCCCCGGGACTTTCCTGACATTTGCCTGGAGGGAGTGTGGAGAATCCCGAGGAAAAAAGCACTCAGGATGGCCAGGATTCAGGTCATCGATCTCTGGATTTGCTGCAGCTCCCCATCGCAGTCGAGGATCGCGAATTAACATGCGTGGCGCAGCGGTAAATCCAAAGTTCAAGGCCACTCAAAATTTCTTCACTAGTTAGAGATGTGAAGTTTTGTAGCCATTTTCAGTGGTGCCTGTTCAAACTGTCAATTTGTACTGTCAATACGCATTTTGCCCAATATGATTGGGTGGGGTTACACTAAATATATAACATTTCTCAAGAAAAAATTACATGTATTAATATTATTTGCTAAACAGGCGTGTCCAGCCATGGCACTGGTGGCTGTGGCGCCACGGTTTGCCAGCTTATCCCCTCACTACCTTCACCTTCATTCGCTAGAGAGGAGAAGACTGACTTGCCGCCCCCCGCCCCTCCTGTCCTAAACACGCTGAGCTGTAGTGCAGTGGGTCATAAGCCAAGTGCCAAGCAAGTCAAGAAGGAGATTCTAATTTCCTCTTCTTAACTACAACGGTACATCAGTTGTAGGAAAGTTGCAAATGGCAAAAAGACGTTCAACATCATAGGTGTGGGAGAAGCAACTCTTCCTGGGAATTTAATTATTTAGTAGTACCACCTCAGCACCAGCGGATGGCAAGTATATGCGCTTGATATTTCACACTTTTTTAAAGAATGAAACACGAAAAGCAGGCAGTATGATTCAAAGGATTTGGTATAGCTACTGATTATTGGTTACTAACGTCCCATTCAACGCCTCGCACAACGTTGCCCGTCCTTCCGCCAGCTCGCTACCCCCGCTACCGCAACATCTTCCTCACTTGCAGCCATGCCTCGACCCCCTCGTACCCCACACAACCCCCGATTCACTAAGGAAAGGCCGTGGCACTAGCGTGGCAGACGATTGCCACCGTGGCATTATCCCTGGACAGGCCTGCGCTAATAATTAAGAGGGTAAATTTAGGATTACGCGTTTCGACTGTGACGCGGTCATCATCAGATCCAAATCACTAGGGTTGAAGTTTAAATTTAGAGAGTACCCAGGTAGAAGAGGCGGAGCGTCTTAAGGGATTATGGTATCCAGGGAGGGCTGCTAAAAGCAATCAAAAGAATTTATGTTGATAATCAGGCTGCAGTGAGGGTTGATGGTAGGATGAGTTCTTGGTTCAAGGTTGTTACTGGAGTGAGACAAGGCTGTGAACTCTCACCACTACTGTTTACTATGTACACCATTTGCTGAAGGGCATAATCTGACTGGGTGGGATTCAATTAGGTGGAAAGCAGATAAGCATTCTGCGCTATGCTGATGACCTGGTTGTAATGGCGGACTCCGTTGAAAACCTGCAAGCCAACACGTTAGAATTTGAACAGAAATGTGCGGAGTATGGTGTGAAGATCAACATTTCAAAGTTGAATGTTATGTCTGTAGGGAAGAAACAAAGATGATGATGATGATGATGATGATGATGATGATGATGATGATAATTGCTGTTTTAAGGGGGCCTAACATCTAGGTAAGAAACAAAGAAATAGAATGCCTGGTAAGAGGAACTAAATTGGAGTAGGTGGAACATTTTAAATACTTGGGCAGTGTATTCTCTCAGGATGGTGGTATGGTGAAGGAAATACAGTCGAGGTGTAGAAGCAGAGGAGGCCACAGTGCTAACTGCTAATAGGGCATCATGGAGGCGAATTTTTCACAAACAGAGGCCTGCAGACTAGACTGGACTCTGAAAGACAGAACAGCCTCGAATGAAAATGTATATATGTATCTATAATTGTGATATTTTACTATACTTTTGTACTTACCAGTGGATAATATTAATACATGTAATTATTTGCAGGACCAGTGTTTTATATATAAAGTTAAACCGTGTTGACCGACTGAAAAGTATAAATTGCAAGTTGATAGAGGCCATTAATATAAGTTTACCCGTGGGCCTTATAATAACCCGATGAACACGATTTAACAAGGCGGCGACGCGAAATTCAAATATTTGTATATATTTTTCTCGCGACTTAAATATCCGATCGCAGTGCAAATTAGCACGGTAAATATTCACACAGGGCTATATATATTGGCGTCTAATTTAATTCAATTTCTATGAGAACTTAAAAATAGCGCCTGTGCTATTTTTTTTTAAATATATTTCTCGAGTCCTAAACGAGCGATAGAAATGTTGGTTGTTATAATGAGCCACGATTATAATATTCATCTGCTGGCATATAATTGTATAGCATAAATATACAGCAATCCAACATGGCATCCATATGATACCTTTCGCGGTATCTAAATAGCTCCGAAACTATTTAAGCAATTGAACTGTAATTCTGTAAAGTGTTAGAGAACTGTTAAGCAAGGACAAATAGGCCTGCATTATGTGACTTTCCAAATCCCGATAAACACAAAAACATCATGGCGGCCAAATGATTTTCAAATATTTAAAATAACCTTTCTGACGATCTAATCACCCGTGTGTAATGAAACATGGCACAGCGTATTGCGTCCGATAGCGCATTTTCGATATGTGAATCGATAGCTCATTTGGATCGATTTAATGATGGACCGCGCCAGGATAGCGCCGAGCTCATGTGGAAGTTATGTTACCTCTTTGGAATAGGATACTTTGATTGGATTTGTATGGCAATTTATTTTTATGGGATTTTAAATCTGTGACATGTAGGAAGATATTTGGAAGTATTTGGAATTATTTTTTGCTTTTTTTGAGTTTTTCCAAGTTCAAAACCTAAGGTATAACCTCGCAGATATGCGAAGACGATAATTAATTACGCACCTGATTTAAGTCGTGATGACTCGAACTTCCGTCATCTACCCATACACACCTTTGTCACGTCTCGTGGTGAGATGTAATTTTTCTATTGTGCGTCATCGTAAACGTGGTTTTGGAAATTATGGCTACATTTAAGCAGTATGTTATTGCAAATGTTCATTATTGTCACCTGTATTACAGGGAATTGTGATTTCTCGTTACTAAATGAATTATATTGCATTATATGCAAGGATTATCGTGTCACTCCTCGTGACGGAATTCAGGACATTTTGTGACCACATGGCCACACGTGAACATTGGAAATTGGTAAAGTGAACAAACATCTACCTGTTAATATAGAAACAGTAACAGTAACTGGAACAGTAAATATCCGAATATATTTGGAGTAATGATGGCTGTGATGGTGACAGATCACGTGGAGCATCGACTGTATTAATTTACTACCAGTTTTTAGTGTGGTAATATCATTCAGTGATATTCTTAACTTCTGTGGCGGAATTAATGGCCATTCTTGAGATATAACCGCACCTGTGTAAAGCCAGTGCTTGCTAAAATTTATTATCTTCGCAAAATCACGTAAACTCTGTGACACGTCAATTCTACAAGATAACGGCGATGCAATCTAGTATCCAGTATCTATGCAATCCACTTGTCCAGGAATTTAGCATGGAATAATCTACTATAATGTGGGAGAGTGGAGGATAATAGATGCCTGCAATCCTTAAAGAGATGGCTTGGAGGAAAGCCATAGCTCGCCACATTAACCCCAGGCGAGACTTGAATGTGAACGAAGTATGAGAGCATGTAAGTGAGACAACCTGTTATCATAATCTTTGCTGTCAGGGTTGGACACCCGTGTAGATTAGAATAATGGTCTTACCAGCACATTCTTGTAGGCAGGCACATTTGTTTACTTTTATGATGGTATAAGCTGGTCATTACATCGTATCATTTCTCACAACCTTGGAGAAAAGCCTTGCTTTTCATGTACACACATCAAAAAAAGTTTTGCATCACCTCGGTTCCAAGAGTTCCGGAACCGTTAAATACAAAGGGAATAGAGATCAACACAAACAACATTTCAGCTCGTTTTATTGCTCATGAGACCCACACATTGCATGTTGTACCATCATACAGCTAGACTTTCAGCATTTGTGGTCCAGATTGCAGTACACACCACTACCTCTAATACCCAGTAGCACGTCCTCTTGCATTGATGCATGCCTGTATTCGCCGTGGCATACTATCCACAAGTTCATCAAGACACTGTTGGTCCAAATTGTCCCACTCCTCAACGACAATTCGGCGTAAATCTCTCAGAGTGGTTGGTGGGTCAAGACGTCCATAAACAGCCCTTTTCAACATATCCCAGGCATGTTCGATAGGGTTCATGTCTGGCGAACATGCTGGCCACTGTAGTCGAGCGATGTCGTTATCTTGAAGGAACGCATTCACAAGATGTGCACGATGAGGTCGAGAATTGTCGTCCATGAAGACAAATGCCTCTCCAATATTCTGCCGATATGGTTGCACTATGGGTCGGAGGATGTCATTCAGGTATCGTAAAGCCGTTTCGGAGCCTTCCATGACCACCAGTGGCGTACGTCGGCCCCACATAATGCCACCCCAAAACATCAGGGAACCACCACCTTGCTGCACTCGCTGGACAGTGTGTCTAAGACGTTCAGCCTGACCAGGGTGCCTCCAAACACGTCTCCGACGATTGTCTGGTTGAAGGCATATGCGACACTCATCGGTGAAGAGAACGTGATGCCAATTCCGTGGGGTCCATTCAGCATGTTGTTGGGCCCACCTGTACCGCGCTGCATGGTGTCGGGGTTGCAAAGCTGGACCTCGCCATGGACGTCGGGAGTGAAGTTGCGCATCATGCAGCCTATTGCGCACAGTTTGAGTTGAAACACGACGTCCTGTGGCTGAACGAAACGCATTATTCAACATGGTGGCATTGCTGTCAGGGTTCCTCCGAGCGGCAATCCGTAAGTAGCGGTCATCCACTACAGTAGTAGCCCTTGGGCGGCCTGAGCGAGGCCTGTCATCGACAGTTCCTGTATCTCTGTACCTCCTCCATGTCCGAACAACATCGCTTTGGTTCACTCTGAGACGCCTGGAAACTTCCCTTGTTGAGAGCCCTTCTTGACACAAAGTAACAATGCGGACGCGATCGAACTGCGGTATTGACCTTCTAGGCATGGTAGAACTACAGACAACATGAGCAGCGTACCTTCGTCCTGGTGGAATGACTGGAACTGATCGGCTGTCGTACCCCCTCCGTCTAATAGGCCCTGCTCATGCATGGTTGTTTACATCTTTGAGCAGTTTTAGTGACATCTATGAACAGTCAAAGGGACTGTATCTTGGATACAATATACACAGTCAACGTCTATATGCCGGAGATCTGGGAACCGAGGTGATGCAAAACTTTTTTTGATGTGTGTATATAATTTGTATCAATCTAATTATACGCCGAGAAATTGGCCTGGTTACGCAGTATGATTTAAAGCTTCAGGAAGCTGAGATATTATAAGAATGGAATTAATGATCGGCACTTGCTTGCCAAGACCAGCTGGGATGACAGTTTTGTTTTGTTTATTGCACTGCTTGCTATATTAGAGTTACCAGTATACAGTTTGGAAGGCAGTGGCTGACGCTGGGTTGGATCTAGCCAGCCGAGAACTCGTTTATAAACACAGCTGCTATGTGAGTGTAGGATTCTTTTGTTCGGAATTTTCGTTGTGTTGACTTCGCAGACGACTGACTATGATATAACCTACAGCAATGTGGAAGTTAGCAATGTATCGCTGGTGCGAGCAGGATCTTGAATAAAAGCTTATTATCATCTGGAATCAAAGTAAAGCATTCTCATAGTGTACGTATTAGACACTACATCTATACTAATATAATAAAACTGAAGAGTTTGTGTGTTTGTGTGTTTAAACGCGCTAATATCTGGAACTACCAGTCGGATTCGAAAAATAATTTTTGTATAAGATAGCCAGATTCAAGAGGAATAGTTTAGGCTATCTTAATTTTCGGACAGACCACTCCATTCCCTCCATTCAGGCCCTTTGGCACAAATCTACACCGATCTGAACCAAAATGTGTATACTTACCCTTTGGATCCTTGCGAGTAATACTGTCTGCATTAAATTTATGACAGATCAGTCCATTCCCTGCATTTAGGCCCTTTGGCACAAATCTACACCTTTTCACCGATCTGAACCAAAATGTGTATACTTAGCCTTTGGAACCCTGCGAGTAACACTGTTTACATGAAATTTCGGACTGACCACTCCATTCCCTGCATTTAGGCCCTATGACACAAATATACACCGTTTCACCGATCTGAACCAAAATTTGTATATTTACCCTTTGGTACCCTGCGAGTAACGCTGTCTGCATGAAATTTCGGACAGACCACTCCATTCCATGCATTTAGGCCCTTTGACACAAATATACACCGTTTCACCGATCTGAACCAAAATGTGTATACTTACCCTTTTGAACCCTGCGAGTAACACTGTTTACATGAAATTTCGGACATACCACTCCATTCCCTGCATTTATGCCCTTTGGCACAAATCTATACCGTTTCACCGATCTGAACCAAATTTGTATCCTTACCGTTTGGAACCCTGCGAGTAACACTTTCTGCATGACATTTCGGACAGACTACTCCATTCCTTGCATTTAGGCCCTTCGGCGCACTTCTACACCGTTTCACCGATCTGAACCAAAATTTGTATACTTACCCTTTGGAACCCTGCGAGTAACACTGTCTGCAAGAAATTTCGGACAGACCACTCAATTCCCTGCATTTAGGCACTTTGGCACAAATATACACCGTTTCACTGATCTGAACCAAATTTCACACTTACCCTTTGGAACCCGACGAGGAACACTGTCTGCTTGAAATTTCGAACAGACCACTTCATTCCCTGCATTTAGGTCCTTTGGCACAAATCTACACCGTTTCACCGATCTGAACCATATTTTGTACACTTACCCTTTGGAACCCTGCGGGTGACACTGACCACTTTAAATTTCGAACAGACCACTCCATTCCCTGCATTTAGGCCCTTTATCACTAATCTACACCGTTCCTCCTAATTGCACCAAATTTTACATACTCTTTGAAACCCTGCTGGTAACACTGTCCACTTGATATTTTGGACAACGCTCTCCATTCCCTACATTTAGAATAACAAACAAACTGAACTTGAAAACTACGTATTAAGGCCCTAGAACCATTCATGTCCGTAGTAGTGTAACTGTAAGAGTATTTTAGTAAGTCTATTGTTGACTGGCAATTCGGGCTGCATCACGTCGCCCGTACCAGTGTTCTGGTGCAGAATTGCGAAAATAGTTAAATCTTGCGCTGCTTATAAATTGCAGTCACGGGGAGTATTTAGTCCAAACGGATTTCTTAGGCCCCTTAAAACAGTTATCATCATGAACATATTATGCCTCTGTATAAGTACATTGGCGTTGGTGCAATACATTGAGGTTATCAGCTGCAATAAGCGTTGGTGCTTTCAAATTTACCTTAATTTATTCCGAAACTTATCGTTGAGCGCTATATGGCGATATTACTACCTCAGGAGGTCGGGACAGCCGAAGTTTTCCAAAGTGTTCTGATTATTTTCCTACGACGCTATGCGACAAAAGGCGACACTATTGGTCTCTACATTTCCAACAGACAATGAGATATAGGCCCTAGGCAGTGTCTTTTATTTCACTTACTCCTCTTTCTAATCATTTTTATAAATTTGTTTGTAAATTACATATGTCAGTGCTGTAGTTAGTAAATAGCCGTTTCCCTATTAATTATCATTATTATAATTCAGGAAAATTACCTAAATATTACGTCCATTATACTGTACTATTCATCACCCCCACTACAACCACCACCACCACAAACAGATATATTTAAAAAATATTTCTTTTCTGGTAGTTTAAGTATCATGTGCCAGTTCTGTAGTAGTATTCATTATCACCCATAAAACAAATACATCTACCGTGCTGCTAGTAATTTATAAAAGCATTCACCAAGGTATAGTTGTATATCTGAATTTATGTCGCGAGAGAACAGATGAATCACAGCCATTAAGATTTTGAGTCCACGATTGGGACGTCTGTATAATTTATCCGACCATGCTATTATATTCTCTAGTAGTGGATGCTATAAGGGTAGGATTTATTGCTCGTGTTTTTGAGCTGTGTTTTGGATAATTTGCCAGCGACTCTGAACGCTTTTGTCTTTGTCGACTGAGGGTACAGGCTGACGAGCCAGTGCTATTTTGTTACACGTAAAGGGTGTATATAATTTGAGTGAACGAGGTTTCTCAAGGTATTGATGATGTTATGAGATGTTCTTTTCCACACTAATACTTACTCTAGACGCGTTTGCTGGTTACTAAAACTTACAGATACACTTCTAGGAATAAAAATGAAATTAAACCTAATAATAATAATAACAATAATAATTTTACAGGATTAATCAAATTAAAATATGAATTAAATAGATTATGAGGCTGATCATTAAACATATGCTAAACTTATATTTCTTTCCTTGACCAATATTTAGAGCTTCGACTACTTTAAAAACACGTTATTGGTTATTCACTAATTTAAGACGACGGTCAGTTAACGACGTAATAATTGGAAAACACGGTCGTTAACTTGACACTGCAACGTGAGTCATGACGATGCGTCATAGCAGTAGTCTACCTATCATTTTTCACCCTACACTTATGACTGTTTACCGCAAACACCAAGAAATGTGTGCAGGCAGGGGTGTCATTAGCGCAACCATACGAGGGTATTACTTATTGTTATTTATTTGTGTTGTACAATTAGTTAGTATTTTTCTTATATCAGTTAGGAAAAGAATGTGCATAGATTTGTATATTTCTTCAGTTTGGAATAAACGCATCTCGTTTATTATTTAAATTTGACTTCAGATAGGAATAGCTTAGATTTAACATAAAATTAAATGTTGGAGAGGACACCATCGTAGCTTAGCTATTAATATTGTGCCAACGACTAACGTAATGACAACCTTGCATTGAAAACAAGAATATATTTTTCCTTGCCGTAGATTCACATATGTTAGTATTATTATTTGTTCAATCTCCGATGTGATTTTGTAGGGAGCTGTTACGTATCACTCTGTTAAGAATTGAATTTTTCTATTTTTTGTAATAGAATTTTTAGAGGCTTAAGTTAGAGTTTAGATAGGAGGTGATTGGATTCTTTTACAGGGCTGTGCACTTCGGATTAGCCGATTTTCACCTCTTTGAAGTAGGCTACGTTTCTTCCACTTTTATGAATAAATTCAGAGTGATTTTAATGTAAACCTGGCCTCCTTCTTTCATGTTGTTCGTTTGTGTGTGTTTGCATTTCTCTGGGCTGGTTGAAGATAGACCTCTCCTTTCCCCGACACCCCTGAGTGCAGTTTCTCGTGCATAGCCAGTCCAAGAGTGCATTCCTTCCCCCTGTATTTGTGTGTCTGTTGGAGGAGAGTCTCAGAAGGGCTGTTTAAGACCGATGGTTCCCCGAAACTCTTGTCTAACGGGCACATGATCTTTATTCAGAGCTTAATATAGGGACATCTAATGACGTTTAATTGATCAAAGAATTCAATATGGAATCAGTTCGACATTTTAAATCTATCTCAGGCGATTGAAAAGGTGATTTGTGTGATGGGCTATGATAACACTAATCATCTACTGGCACTATGCACGGATGACAGAATAAAGTACGTTGGGGCTCAATCGATATTGCGTAACGTCAATTATGTGTCAAGCAAAGAAACATTGCTGTAGCACAATTAGTTGTCAAGTTATTTCAGTTTTAATAAAATGTGAAATGTGACCTTGATGGAATGAATATTAGCAATGGATAATGCGTAATGTGCATTTCGTTTCAAGCCAACAAACGTTGTGGTAGCACCATTACTTGTCAAGATATTTCAGTTTTAGTAAAAGGTGAAATTTCTTCCCATTTTTTAAACATATAAGATAAGCCTATATACAGTATTTAGAGATACAATAACTAAAATTAGTATTAAAGTAGGACAATGATGGGGCGTGTATGGGAACAGCCTCGCCATGTACAGTATTGAAGATTTTGGCTGAGGACCCAATTGTGCAATCAACACGATACTTAGTATCGTATGAGAGATTTCGCTAGCATAAGTCATAAAACTACCACACTGCATATTAACTTAGTGAAAATGTCTGGAAAATATAATACATTAATATCGATAACCCACTGTCAATTACAATTACAATGAAGTAACGCAGCAAGTCGGTAGTCTCACAAGAGGCTATCTCTGCATAAGACAAGAGATCCTCGATTTCATACATTCAAGATGGTGAATGGACGCACTTTTTTAATGTTGGAGTCAATTCCTCGTAATACAATAGTGAAATTATAACGAATCCTTTTAAATGAGGAGTGTACATAGGGTATAACTCTTAACCTTCTTCACAAGAACATTCAATTATACTGCTTGATAAGGACAAAGAGTTGTTATAATTGTGCTCGTACGTTTAAGAAAAAATAGGCTACAGGTTTTTATTGAACATCTTGTTTTCTATTCTGATAGTCTTCTCTATTAATCAATAATTTCTCAGAATCAATTGTAAAATTTCATTTTTAGGGTTTTAACCTTCTTTTGGGGAACAAATTTTACTACAACTGTTGCCAAGTGGAAGACTCATTTTTAATATATTTTCTTAATTTCACTTTGGCATACATGATTTCCTTCTTGTTTCTATTTCGTTTGCAATTATTTCCTTTAAATAGTATCCGGTGATTTTCAAGTCATGTGTGTCATAGGATGATATTTAATAATAATTATTATTGTCTTATTATTATTATTATTACATTTTGGGTTGCAAAGGTTAAGCAAATGTCTTTTTGTGGTAAGGAGGCACCCTGACAAAAAATGTTTGTTTATTACTGATCTAAGGCACGCTGCACCATTAAAATCGATAGTTAGCGTTCAGAGATAACCGATTCACTGGCAGTGGCCATTTTGATTGTGCTCTTTCCGGGGATATTTTCATCCTCATTCCATATAGATATTCAGAGGGGACCATACTTAAATTCTCGGGGTACCGTGATTAACCCGATTCTTGACCGCAAAGATTTCAGTGACACTTACTCTTGCAGTCATCAAAATGACACAAGTTGTCAGACATATTCCACACACACAAGTACATGAGACTGACGATTTGTGATGTTCAGAAATAAAACGACATTGTTAGTCTATTTATCAGTGTGAGAGGCTCTCATTCGTGTGAGTGTTTTCATAATAATTCCTAACCGGCAGCATCGATTAGATTCACAACTGATGCAGAACAGACTATATCTCGTGCTGGTGTAGTCATCAACAATGCAAGTTGGTGGCTGTTTGAGCATGTACCTTTCAAATAAGCTTAGCTATCACATCAGACACAAATATGAATTGAAGATCTCTGTTTTCAGATCCACCCACTGTACCCTTCTTGGAGCTGGATGGGCACAGACTTGACCCTGGCAACCAGTTTCTGCCCGTCACAGAGGGAACATCTCTCAATGTGTGGTGCGTGGCCGAGGGTGGACATCCGGCACCTGAACTCAAATGGGAGCTCTCCACCATGGAACCCGCACCTCCTCTGGCACCGTCACTGCAACCCATCCACTTGCCTGCCTCTGAGGGTGTTAAGCACCATGTTCGCAGTGGTGTCCGTCTCCCGAAGGTGTTCCGTTATCATCACAACGCTACCCTCACGTGCTCGGAACATCATCTGGCTCTGCCTGAACCGCTGAAAACCTCTGCGCTCCTAGACGTTCAATGTAAGTAGCTTATTGTCCCACTAGAATTACAAGATAACTAAACTATTTTTAGTAGTTGACGACCTGAAGCATCATGACACGCCATAGGTATGATAATAATAATAATAATAATAATAATAATAATACAAATAATGTTATTTGTTTTAAGTCCGTTCTTACTACAGCGGATTTTAGAAACGCCAGGGTGCCGGAATTTTAACGTGACAGTAAGTCTACTGACACGGCTCCCTCTCATGCGCACCCGGAAATGCAAACTGACTGCGCCAGGATTCGATCCTGCAACCTTGGACACAGCAGGCGAGAACTTTACTTCTATTAACAATTCACGAAATTCTAAAATTATGAATTTACTTTCAGCATTCTTCGTAATGAGCCATTATATACGAGAAACTACAGGATGATTACAAATGATTCATCGAGTTGTGGATGAATGTATATCACAAACTATCACATACGAAATAGTGAATGATACATTGTATGAAAAAGCACTCTTTCAAGTTTCTTACACAAGACTACAAATGTTCTATGTGCTCTCCTCGAGTTACAAGATACACATCTATGCGGTAGTGAAGCTCAGCCCATGCACGATTGAGCATGCCCTTGTCAATGTTCACCAGCGCAGCAGTGATGCGATCCTGGAGTTCAACCAGTGTTGTCGGCAAAGGTGGTACGAAACGCATTGTCTTTAACGTATCCCCAAAGAAAAGAAAATCAAAAATGTAAGATCAGGAGACCTTGGGGGCCATCTGAAGAGTGCCTAATCATCCTGAGCGCATCGCCCAATCCACCTGTTTAGAAGTTCCTCATTCAGATGGCGACGCACTTCTCGATGCCAATGAGGCGAATCTCCTTTTTTTGTTGGAATAAGAAGTGTGGGTTATCAGCTAACAGTCTCGGAAATAGCCAAGTCTTGTAACAAATGTAAGTACGGCGTATCCGTCACAGATTTCCAGGAAAAAAGTAGGACCCATAAAGGTTGCTACGTGTCTCAGCACAGAAGACATTCACCTTTGGAGAATCTCCTTCAATCTCTTTTCTTTACAGAGGCAGCCTGTGTCCTTGAACTGTGGATACCATCACTGAATGCTTAGTGGGTTGGTGACCGTATGTTAGGGTACTGTCTTCGGAACGCATGCTGCGCGGTAGCGACGGATTCTTCTTCTCATATTGCAACACACAAAATGCTTTGTGTTGATTAGTCGCCATTTTGCAAACTGTTATCACCCTGCCACCTGGTGAGTCACAATGAAACCTGCAGTGGCATAAGCAAAACTTTAAAGTATGCTCTTTCGATTGGTTATTAGTACAGGTGGGTGGGCATTATATATCTGAAGCTATAAGACGTCAAAACCCGATGAATCATTTGTAATCACCCTGTGTTTACTTTTCACTGCAGGCAAACTAAAATGTTGTTCAGACATTAATGATGTTTGTCATCGATTATATAACAATGGCATTTGAATTACATCCTTGTGATCTTCATTGACAAGTTGTACTTTCATGGTAGAACAACATGACACACACAAAAGTCACATTGCTAGTAAATAAATTAGAGAAGTAACACTAGTAGGTGATATTCAAACTCTTAATAGTCTACTTTATTTAATACGGTCTTGTACAATAGCACAGTTAAATAATATGATTTCGTGTGTCATCTAGCAATATGCACAGTTGTCCAGTCTATTTACTTGCAATCTTCGAATGACTTCTTTGCAAACTTGAGTAAAAGGCAGTAGTTCCACCACAAAAGTATTAGGATATTGGACCCTGGTGAGACCAATCTTGGAATACGGTTCAGCGGTTTGGGACCCATATCAGTTAGGGCTCATCAATGAGCTGGAGATGGTTCAAAGGAAGGCTGCTAGGTTTGTGCTCAACGATTTTAATCCTAGAAGTAGTGTAACTCGAATCATAGATACATTAGGGTGGGAATCTCTGGACGAAATCCAGACTAGACGCTATGTTTAACACTTACACTAATCGGCCAGCATGGGGAGAACTAAGCAAACGTCTGGGAAATACCACGTACCTGAGCAGGGCAGATCATCCACAGAAAGTAAGGGCCGACCGCAACGTACAAATTATGGGAAATATTCTTTCATTAATCATGGCATTGATAATTGGAACTCATTACCTGCCTCAGTCTTGGAGCCTTTCCCATGTGTTTAACCCTTGAGAACTGGCGTGAAAAAAATATAACACGAGGACTGGCGCCGGGTCTTTTTGACCCATAGTGTGTCACTCCGTTTGGTCTAAGCCGTACGGATTTTAATGAAGTAATTTTACACCTGGTATCTTCCTATGAACTATGCCCAATATAAAATGAGGTTTGTTTATATTTTTCAAATTTAACATTCTGGAAAATGACAATAATTTTCGTAACAGTATAATTGGCCTTGATATTGTCGGTAAAGCAGTCATCTCAATTTTTTTTGAACAAAGGAGCTGATGACCAATGTGTCCCTAGGTCCTAAACATGGATGTATAAAAACGTGAGCTATTTGATTGTGCTGCACCAAAATAAGTGGAATTTCCCCCTTATTTTTTACTGATTGCCCCGACTAACGTAGACCTAAGCCGAACATTTTCACGCGAGGACTGGCGCCATGGGTAAATCTGACCCGACCGTTAATAATATAGAAATAACTTGAGTGTTCCAAAAGCTATAGGCATGTTGCACTTGCAGGGTGAAGATCAAGGCTATGAAGTAAAGTACAGTAAGTGACAGGAAATAAGGACTGACCGAAACGAAAATGTAGAGCATTATTTAAGCCTTGGCTCAAAGATACCCAAGGGCCAGTCCTCGAGGGTGAAGAGAAGACTGAAATTTTGTGTGAAT
Source organism: Meconema thalassinum (assembly GCA_946902985.2). NCBI lineage: Eukaryota > Metazoa > Arthropoda > Insecta > Orthoptera > Tettigoniidae > Meconema > Meconema thalassinum. The sequence continues at coordinate 124,162,538 of OX336389.2, forward strand.
ACTCCGATAAAATTACTATACTTTTGTTCCCAAACCGAGACTTGTGTACATTAAGTGTGTTTGACATTATTATGGGGTTTGAAGCCATTTTTCAGTGTTGCCTTAGTAAACAAACGTTTGGTGCTTTTCAGTCGGTCAACACGAATGTACCCAAAAGAGCTGGGTAATACCCTAATCCTGAAAAAAAATTACATGAAATTAATAAATATTAAATGAATAAATATTAGAGTTATACCCGACTCTTTTGGGTACATTAGTGTTGACCGACTGAAAAGCACCAAACTTTTGTTTGACATTATTTCTGGTAATTTTCTGTCGTTTTACAATTTGCCACCGGGGAATTGCCACAATTTGCAAATAAAGTAAATGAATAAAAATCTGGGGGCTTTTAAAATGACAATACGTTCTTAGTTCTTGTTAATATATACACTTACACCAGTTAAAGAAATGGAAATGTATCAGCATTCAAATTAAGATAACTAAATTAAAAGAGTCAAGAGTCTTCGCTCACTTCTCCGGACAAGCAATCAGCAAAGCGTAAAAGAAGGAACATCAGACGTGAGCCTCGTCCTTCATGCTTATGGAGTATTAAATTATATGTACCGTAGCTGATTGATCTTACTGAGCATTGTTATTGATAATATTCCCTTGAGGACTTCATAGCTGTCAAATTCACCCACTCTCCATTCCCCTTTTCTTGTCCCACGTCTTCACCAGATACAAACGAAGATGTTAACGCTGGCCTAAAGCTAGCAATAAAGAATGTGTACAGTCTCATGTTATTCACATATCGTTGTGTAATTTATGAATTCTATTGTAGTTGTACTTTCCACCAACAATTGAATTTTATATTTATTGTTTTAAATTATATTATTCTATTCAACATCTGATAAATAATCACCGACGGAAGCAGCTACGTAATGTTGAAACTAGTTGAGCATCTTACGAAATTGATAGGAATACATAACATGGTTAAGTTCATGAAACTAGGCAATGGTACCATATGAACTTTTAGACGCAGCACTGTAGACTCTCGCTGTTCTTACGTGTACGCGGACGCAGTGTGTTGCTCTCTAGCGAACTTGGCGTGATCGGTTAGGTGGGTCTGATCCAGCTCGCCATCGTGCTGTCACGTGATCTCAGGCAAGCTGCTCGCCCTTGACTGGTAGGAGATGGCCTCTCTGCAAATGCGGAGGGGGAAGTGTGTGGCTAATTGGGAGACCTTAACATTCAAGCAAGGGCTCTTCTCGTGAGCTATGTTTCACAGATCATGAACTGGTCACTGTGGAGCGAAACTTACTCTAGAAACGTATGGAGGGGAGACCAGCCGACCAAGTGGCTAGAAAGCGTCTTAGTGGCTGTCGGCAGGGGAGGCAGCTAGGCCCTCATCGCTCAGTGAACATTGTCATAGAGACACCTACTGTATGTATAATGCGTGATCAAAAAGTTTCCATTTGATGGCCGTTCAGGCCATTATCGGTTTGCCAATCAGGCAAAATCACCGTGAGCATTGAGGCACTCATCCCAGTGACTCACCAGGTTGGAGATCCCCGTTTGGTAAAACACCGTGTCCTGCAGCGCGAAGAAGTCCGTAACCGCCTGCTGCACATCCTCGTGCGACAGGAATCGTCGATCCTTCAAGGACTTTTTAACGGACCGAAGGTGTGATAATCGCAAGGGGAAAGATCAGGACTATAGGGCGGTTACTAGAGTGTCTCCCACTTGAGTTGGCGTACCTTGTGCGTTACGACCTTTGCGGTATGGGGATGTGCGTTATCATGAAGAAGCACCAGCCCTTAACGCAGTTTTTCCGGACGTTTCGCCTTAATTGCACGCCGTATTTTCTCCATCGTTGCGCAATACCGTTCCCCAGTGATGGTTACACCGTTGTTGTTTGAGTCTTCAGTCTTTTGACTGGTATGATGCAGCTTTCCATGCCTCCCTGTCCTGAGCTAATTGTTTCATCTCCACATAGCTACCACACCCTACATCCGAGGCAATCTGTTTAACATATTCTAACCTTGGTCTACCCCTACAGTTCTTGTCCTCGACCATTCCTTCCATAACTAAGCTTGCTATTCCTGGGTGTCTTTGTATGTGTCCTATCAACCTATCTCTTCTCTTGCCGGGGTTGGTCCATAACTATAGGCCACAGCCGCTACCTTCCAACTCCTCGTCCTTATTACATGCAAACTTTCCTCCCCATTCAACACTCCACACGTGACGGTACGTGAAGCTCACCCATTGGGTGTCCGCCTCGAAGCAGCTACAAAACTGGCGAGCTGAACATGTCCTCGGACATTCCCGGCACTAAAAGCCATACGCAAAAAAAAAAAAAAACATCTCTCCTCTGCCACTCGTCTTAATACCTCTTCGTTTGTAACCCTATCTACCCATCTGATCTTCATCATTCTCCTGTAAGACCACATTTCAAATGGTTCAATTCTCCTCATTTCTGCTGCACCAATAGTCCAAGTTTCACTTACATAGCGTGACACGCTCCAGACAAAGGCTTTCAAAAATGACTTCCTAATACCTAAATCTATATTCGATGTCAACTGATTCCTTTTTTTTTACAGAAATGCTTTCCTTGCCTGAGTCAACCTACTTTTTATATCCTCTTTGATTCGTCCATCACTGGTCATTTTGCTTCCTAAGCAACAGAAATCTCCTACTTCCTTTAGCATTTCACCTGCCAATTTGATGTCCTTAGAGGTTTCTGATTTATTTCGGCTGCATTCCAATATTTTGTTTTATATTTATTAATTTTCATAATGAATACCTCCCCTCGAGACGGAGTCCATACCATTCAAATTCTCTGGCGTGTCGGCCAAGATTACGATGTCATCAGCTAATCTCAGAGTTGAAATTATTTCTCCTTGAAATTACATCAGGTTCCTTGAAATCAATGAGAAATGGGCCCCTGTATGGAAAGAACAGTGGTGGCTTTTGACAGGCATGCTTCCCCATACACAACCGTCATTCTCCGATGTCCTTCGGAAGCCGAGCTCCGTTTTGAGCTTACCGAACAGATGAAAGTCACATGGCGCTAGGTCGGGACTGTAGGGTGGATGTTGCCAGACCTCCCACTTGAAACGCTGCAGCTGTTCGCTCGTTTGGCGGGCCTTGTGAGGTGTTGCGTTATCGTCCAATAAAATCACACCGGCGCTCAATTTCCCCCGGCACTTCCAGACCGATGAGGAGGTGAAGGCCACTGTCTCCGTGTGGTTGCAGAACGCTGGAGGAACTTCCTATGCATCCGGCATCGACAAGTTGGTTGTGCGTTCGCAGAAATGTTTGGAATCTCTTGAAAACTATGTGGAAAAGTGACGTTACATTGTATGTCGTTATAGGCGTGTTGCTGTTGTATATGTGGTGTAATAAATGGCCATAACTGGGAAGTGCAACTTATTTTTTGATCTGCCCTCGTATATCAAATGTTGTTGGAGGTAAACTTCTGTAGGCTGGAGTAATCAGTGGAAGAAGGACGTCACACTGAATAGTTCAAGGCTGGCTTCGTGACTCGGCGATAACGTTCTCGCTTGCTCTGCCCAAGGTTGCAGGATCGAATCCTGGCGCAGTCAGCCGGCATTTGAGGGTTGCAAATGTGAGAGAGCCGTGTCAGTAGATTTACTGGCACGTTAAAGATCCTGTTCGGGAGAAAATTCCGGCCACAGTAGTTAAAAGGGACGTAAAATAAATAACAATAATAATAATGAATAGTTGAAAGAACGTAACTCATAGTGTAGTGGCTATCATTCTCGGCCATCCGCTCTGATGACCGAGATATTCGAGCCCATAAACGAATAGGTTTGTAAATGTTCATTCATTTAGGTCCTTGCAACATCGTCATCATATAACCCCGTGTACTTGGCTGTATGTTCATCTGTCTGATTATAATCTGTGTCACTGTTTTGGCTGTACTAGTTTGTGCATTTGTAAGTGGGGCTAGGATTTGGGTAGGAAGCGGCCGTGGCCGTTAGTTAGATAACAACCCGTCATTTACCTGGAGGAGAAGTGGGAAACCACGGAAAACCATTTACAGGATGGTCGAGGCTGGAATCTAACCCGCCTCTTCTCAGTTTTTCCTCACGAGGCTGAGTGTACCCCATTCCAGCCCTCAGACCAGAATTAAATTTCTTGTCAGAGCCGGGAATCGAACCCGGATCTCAGTGGTGACAGCCAAGAATGCTAGCCAGAATTAAAAGGCAACACGTTGGTAAATCAGTTGGTGAATCCATAAATTGATATTCCCTTGGGCCTATGAAAAACTTTCGTGAATAAAAAGTGCTGTGATAAAGATTGAAGATCTAATGGGCCTACACATTCACAGAGAAAGAATTTGTATAATGCGTATTGAAAGGAAATGTCTTTGTTTCCAAGCCAGTATTTTCAGTATTTGCATCTGACAGGGTGTAGTGTAATTCTCTGTGTCGGATATTTATCTGATGTCACGTGTGTTTGTGAACGGGCTTGAAGAGCATCATATCTGTTCGGAGCAGCCTGTAAAGCCGTAAACAAGAGATGAGAGAGATATTTCCCCAAGGGCTCGCCTGGCAGCGTCAAAAGCACGCTTGTTTATAAGACACAAATAGGAGTACGGAAGGATATATAAAGAAACAAATTTACATTTTTGAAGCTGTATTAGCATACAAATATTAACAAAGTGCTTTTACATTTTCACACTTGCATTTCTCATTCCTCGAACGATTGCATGCGGTTTGGGATCCATATCAAGTAGGGCTCATAAATTAGTTGGAAATGGTATAAAGCAGGGGTCTCCAAACTTTCCAGCCTTAGGGCCATACTGATTACTCCAGTAAGTTCCGAGGGCCAAAACCATATTATCATTGTTGCCGGTGGTAAAAAGTGAAATAGTTCACTGATGAAAAAAAAAAGTCCGAAAAAGTACGCAACGTTAAAAAAAGGCTGCAAATCGGACTCAAGTCCGCAAAACGGCAACACTGCATATTATTAATTTTCCTGTCATCTGTAATTTCTAGATTAGTCGTAGAGTACGAGCCATGAGGAGTAACGTGACACGACATCTGGTGGACACAATCGGAAATAGGTAGTACCTTCTATCGCTAACAGATGGCGCTAATAGCACGTACAGAGTAATCTCGTTGGTTCGAGAGAGTTCTGGTGTCTTCCACTCACTTCTAGATGGCAGTAATTGGAATATATAAGAAGGCTAGTTGCGCAACCACAAGTCAGTTCCTATGACACTGTTATGAAATAAAATAGTGCGTACCTCCTTAAAACGTGTTTGTGCGTGTTTAAGTTTAAGACATCTTTGTAACAGTATTTTGATTTGAATTGTTGCTTTTGTGTGTGATTTAGTAGTATGGAAAAGAAGCGAAAAATTGATAGTGAATGCAGAAAATTCAAAGATGAGTGGAACATTCAGTATTTCGTAATTAAGTCCAGTAACAAGGCGCTATGTTTGATTTGCAATGAAAGAATAGCCGTTCTCAAGGAATATAACATTAAACGTCATTATGAAACAAAACATTTTCAAAATTACTCAAAATATACAGGAAGATTGCGGACAGAAAAATTCGAAGCTATGAAGCGCGGATTGAAATCGCAGCAATCTTCATTTACAAAACTCAAAACCGAACAAGAGGCTGCAACTCGTGCCAGCTTTCGTGTGGCTCTTGAAATTGCAAAACGTGGAAAACCATTCACCGATGGAGAAATGATCAAAGAATGCATAATTGCAGCAGCCGAAGAAATGTGCCCTGAAAAGGTAAATTTATTAAAAACTGTCAGTATGTCAGCAAACTCTGTGGCTCGAAGGGTAGAAAACATAGCTGAAAATATATCCTCTCAACTGTTCGACAAAAATGGAGATGTTGAGTGGTTTTCTTTGGCCTTGGATGAGTCAACGGATGTGTCAGATACTGCTCAGGTGTTGATTTATATTCGAGGAGTAGATAAAAGCTATGAAGTGCATGAAGAACTTCTTGATATGTATAGTATTCATGGCACAACTACTGGTACAGATATTTTTAAAGGAGTTGAAATGGCCATTAATCAAAAGAACCTTCGATGGAAAAACTTGAAATGTATTACAACTGATGGAGGCAAAAACATGAGTGGGAAAGATAAAGGAGTGGTCGCTCTTGTGTCAAAGGCTGTAGAAAATGACGGTGGTTCAAAACCATTAGTCTTACATTGTATCATTCATCAACAGTCTTTGTGCGGAAAATGTTTGGATATGTCTGAAGTTCTGAAACCAGTCATATCAACTGTTAATTTTATGAGATCTTTTGGGCTGAATCACCGACAATTCCGACAATTTATTGAAGAGATTGGAGAAAATGCCTTACCTTATCATACTGCCGTACGTTGGCTTAGTTGTGGGAAAGTCCTTCAGCGTTTTTTTGAACTTCGAGCAGTGATCGAAATTTTTTTGAATGAAAAGCAACGCCCTCTTACTGAATTACAAAACAACGCATGGCTGTGGAAGTTAGCATTCTATGTTGATTTGACAAAACATGTGAACGAACTGAATTTGAGATTGCAAGGAGAAAACCAGAATCTTCCTGATTTATACACTAATATCAAATCATTCCGGAAGAAATTGATACTGTTTCAATCACAACTACGAAGTAAATGTTTTTCACATTTTAAAACATGTGAAATATTCAGCCACACCACTGAGACTGAGTTTCCTATCGATTTTGCAATCGAAACTTTGAGTGCTTTGAAAATAAATTTTGATACTCGTTTCTCGGACTTCGATGCCTTTGCGAATCAAATTAAGATTTTTCAGGATCCTTTTGATACTGACATTGAAACCCTAGCCCCGGAACTTCAAATGGAAATGATTGAACTACAGTGCAGTGATATAATTAAGAACAAATATCAAAACTCATCTTTGTTGGAATTTTATAAGAGTCTTCCACTGACACAATTTGATAATTTGCATAAATTTGCTCGTGGGCTGTTTTCTGTTTTTGGTACTACTTATTTGTGTGAGAAGACCTTCTCCAAAATGAAGTACACAAAAAATGTTTACAGATCTAAATTAACTGATGAGCATCTTAAATCTCTTTTAATAATTGGTACAAGTAAAATTAGTCCACAACTACAAACTATTGTCAGTGGAAAATCTCAATTACATAAATCTCATTAGTATTTCATATGTCTGCATGTTATACATGTCTTTACTCATTACAATTCTGTGTTTCTTTATCCAACTTATCACAAAAACAATAACAATAAGCCTACAACAATGTTATGAGTAGTTATCCCATGACCATATCAATGTAGATGTCATATTAATAATTATTCAACATAAAATTAGAATACTTCAGTAAACTAAATTTAATTTGCTATAAAAAATATGTTCTCTAAAAGGAGTTTTCAAGTATGCTAGCTCTCCGCGGGCCGGACAAAATCTGTCCGCGGTCCGGATGTGGCCCTCGGGCCGTAGTTTGGAGACCCCTGGTATAAAGAAATGCCGCTAGATTTGTGCTCAGTGACTTTAATCTCAAGAGCAGTGTGAGCCGTATGTTAAAGAAACTTGGGTGGGAATCACTTGAGGCTAGGAGGATGAAATCTAGACTATGCGCTATTTACAACACGTACACAAATCAACGTATGGGAAAGCCCACTTACATGAATAGGAGTGATCATTCTTTCAAAGTTCAAGGCCGACCACATCGTACAAAATATTCTTTCCTAAACCGTGCCATTGACAACTGGAATACTCTACTTGCCGCAGCCTTACAGCATTTCTCCAAACATACGTATACTGTAGGTGTGTTTAAGAAAATAATAATAATAATGTAATTGGTTTTACATCCATTTTAACTACTCTGGCTTTTAGAGACGCCGGGGTGACGGAATTTTACTTGATGTGTATCCCAGGCCACTGAAGCGTATTTCAGAATAAGTCTTACAAGTGACAAATATCCTAATTCTTTAGCAGAGGTAATACTTCTTTTCAATGCCCTGATTACAACGTGCAGTGGTTTGTAAGCTTCAGAAACTACACATCCTTCATGACTACTCCAAGTCATATTATTCTTTACGTGAACGCCCAAATATTTGTATGAATCTCCTTCTACAAATATTTCCGAGCCAGTGTTATATTGAAAATCTTGTCTTCCCACTTTCCCTATTTTTATGAGACTACATTTTCTTGTATTTATTTTCATTTTATTTTCCATCGCCTACTGATAGACAAGGTTCAGCTCATCTTGAAGTACTGCGTTGTCTTGTGAGCCATGTATCTTTCTATACCTATATTACACAATCATCCGCAAACAGTCGACAGTCACTGCGAATCCCGTTTGGCAAGTCATTTATAAACGCCAAAAATTATTGTGGTGTGTGTAGAAGCGTGTGTACTTGTAATTGAGGCTAAGACTGAGCAGAAACAACCATGGCGTAAGTTAGGAGCCCTCGCAGCATTTGCCTAGGTAAGAAGTAGGTGACAACAGAAAAACACTTTTGCAATAGCTAAGTTAGGAGTAAGACCCACATCCTACTCAGTTGTCCTCGCACCAGAATTAGATGACAACAGAAAAACACTTTTGCAACAGCTGAGTTAGGAGTAAGACCCACATCCTACTCAGTTGTCCTCGCACCAGAATTAGATGTCAACAGAAAAACACTTTTGCAATAGCTGAGTTAGGAGTAGGACCCACATCCTACTCAGTTGTCCTCGCACCAGAATTAGATGACAACAGAAAAACCCTTTTGCAACAGCTGAGTTAGGAGTAAGACCCACATCCTACTCAGTTATCCTCGCACCAGAATTAGATTTCTTGGCAGATCCTAGAATCGAATTCAAGATCCCAGGGGTACCAGGCAACAACGCTAAAAAGTATGATTTTCTTGCAGTTATGCCACCTTCCATTCAACAGGAGTCACATAAAACTGTTCTTCATGTGACCTCAAAATGTGAGAAAATATGACTAATGGCCCATGTTCGTGGTAGTCAGGCCATCCTGGTTCCTCCCTTACTAGCTTTCATATCGATGTTGTTGTTGCTAGTTTATTTGAGGGTCTTGGACATCGTGGTCATTCTGCCCCGTGTACTTGGGGAATATGTCTGATAACTTGTGTTAGTGTGATGGCTGTATTAATGTGTGTGTTTGTAATTCAGGTGAGGATTGGGATGGAGGAAGTCGTGGCCTTAAGTTAGGAACTATCCCGGCATCCGCCTGAAGTAGAAGTGAGAAACCATGCAAAACCACTTCCAGGACGACTGGAGTGGGAATCGAACCCACCTCTTCTCAGTTTTTCCTCACAAGGCTGAGTGTACCTATTCCAGTTCAATTATTCATTGGCCTATTAAGAAATTAACAGTAATGACCGTAATTAATTAACTGTCAGTAACATCAACTACAGTAATTATACAATAAATGTAAACGTGAAATCTACGTGAAATTTCATTCTTCCCTATATTACAACTATTATAGAGGACCTCGTAACTAAGGTAATTATATTTTCTATTTACAAATGGGACCAATATATTGACCTCATACCTAACTGATGGTAAGGGTGTGACACGAATGATTAAGCAGTTAAAATATTCTAGTGGTTGTGAGTAATATGGTTTCAGTACTGTTCTCTTAAAAATTTATCAATTTTGACCCTTCAGGACAAAATTCTTGCACCCCGGCATCTATAAATCCGAATTTGTTCAAAGGGACGAAAAACCCATTGCATTATTATTATCATTATTTTGATTTCAGATACTGATTTACTTATTTTAGATTTCTTGTACAGTAAAATATGTACGCTAGTGTTGGAGCTTTAGGCTGTTTTATTGATGATGAACGTAATAATGTATAATTAGCGTCATTCACAAAAGTACACGAGTTCGATGCCAATCAAACCCCCCAAAAGAAAAAAAAACATCATTGTTCTTTTAAGGATCTTCTTTACACCATGTGACATTTGTTTCACTGATAGAATTGCTGATAGAATTCTTTGCAAGTGCCAAGATAATTATTTCAATCTTCTTTGTTTGAATTATGGTTCTTTGTAACTCCCCACTCTTTATCTTTTATATAGATTAACTTGTCCATGCGACTACACTCAGGCAACTGATGATAATACTTTTAGGGATGTTTACTATATAGTGTATATACGTATAGATATAAAATTAATAATATCTGGAACAAATTGGTCCTTAATGGCAAAATGTAATTGAAATCTAAATGGTATTAAATAAAACAACCAATATTCAATACATATATTATTATAAGTTGTTAAATATAGCAGGACATGATTCGACCACAGTGTGGTTATCATCACCAGACTTAAGTTTTCGGAAGAAAGTATTAAAATATATAAATTTGCGAGTAATTGAAACTGTATGGTAATATTCAGATTATCTTTAAATATTACAAAATTATGGTAATCAAATCTCTTACAAAAAAAATAACCAAAATTATAACCAAAATATATGAATTTTCTTCAACTTTTTTAAAATAAAAATAAAATAAAATAAAAAAATACTTTTTATTTGTTGGTTATACTTTTGAGATAATTCAACTTGAAGAAAAGACTGTGAATTTTTGCTTCCAAGCTGCAGAAAATTAGGATAAGAGAGTTTCGAATATCAGCACCCTATTTTTTCCACACTCTTTTGAAGAAAATGCCGTATTGAGTTTGAATCCCGCTTTGGAGGAGAATGTTGGCCAATTAAGACTTTGTTAATAAATTCTTGGTGTTAAGAATGCACACGTTTGATGAATTTCTAAATAATAATAATAATAATAATAATAATACCGGGTGAGTTAGCCGTGGTCATTACGGCGTGGCTGCAGGCAGTCACTCACATCCGGGAGGCGAGGAGGTTCGAATCCCCCCCGCCGGCAACCTTGAAGATGGTCTTCTGTGGTTTCCCATCTTCCTTCCAGGCAAATGCCGGGGTTGGTCCCTAACTATAGGCCACAGCCGCTACCTTCCAATTCCTTGTCCTTACAATCACAATTTCCTCCTCAGACAACACTCCACACGCGACGGTACATGTAGCTCACCCCATGGGTGTCCGCACAGAAGCAGGTACAAACTCTGGCGAGCCGAACATGTCCTCGGACACTCCCGGCACTAAAAGCTATACGCTAATATATATATATATATATACAGGGTGTAATTTATGTACTTGAGTACCCTTAAGGGGCGTGTAGGGGATGGGTATAGGATCAATTTGAGATAGGGAACCTGGGGCCGTAACTTCCTCCTAACCCCAGCAAACAGCGTTGTATCAGGCCCTCCGCCCCTGTAAAGTAGGCAAGAGCGCCATGTGTTACTCTGAGTTCAGGCACTCTTTCGCTGTCAATGGTCTTGCCGCGATCACAGCACAACGCTGCGTTAGCCAAGAGGATAGTGGCGAGGCGCGGTGCCCCGATGATCTCGGGTTCGTTTCTCCTGGGGTGCCATGCCTTCATTTTTTATTCTTTTCTTTATTTTTAGAGGGGAAGGAGGGGGCGTAGTCACAGTGCATGTTAATTCTGTGCTGATTTTTTAAAACTATCATTGATTCTGTAAATTAATTGCCTTTTCATTATTAGTATCAACGAGTTACGTGTGTTTCTGTAATAGTTAAAGACGACGGAACTATCAATTGGCAAGAGGAATGCAGCTCTCGGCTAACGCAGCGTTGAGCGGTGGTCGCGCCAAGACCGTTGACAGCGAAAGAGTGCCTGACCTCAGTGAAACACATGGCGCGCTTGCCTACTATACAGGGGCGGAGGGCCTGAAACCTGTTTTCTGGGGTTAGGAGGCCATTCCGACCCCAGGTTCCCTATCTCAAATTGATCCTATACCAATCCCCTACACGCCCCTTAAGGGTACTCAAGTACATAAATGACACCCTGTATATAATGTTGACGGAAAAACTACTGTGGCTTTTAGATAGGCCGGGATACTTGAATTTTCCCCTGAAGGGGATCATTAACGATCCGGTTAACCTCTGACGATGCTCCGTCGCATTTATGCACCCTCAAATACCTATTGACGGTGCCGGGTTTCGATTCAGATGGCGAGAACGTTACTGCTGCCCCACACAGCCATTCGATCTTACATTGCCCGCCTCGTTGTGTAGTGGCTAGTACTCTTGGCTGTCACCGTGGAGGTCCGGGTTCGATCACCAGTTCTGCCAAGAAATTTAATTCTGGTCCGAGGACTGGAATGGGGTACACTCAGCCTCGTGAGTCAAAAGTGAGAAGAGACGAATTCGATTCCTACCTCAGACAGTCTGGAAGTGGTTTTCCGTGATTTCTCACTTCTAATCCAGGAAAATGCTGGGATGGTACTGTACCCGATTTCATCAGTGTCGTGAATGCCAAAATCCAAGATAACAGCGGATCGATACCATCGGTAGTACCCCGGCAAATCTGCAAATCGTGGTCACATATCAGGCGATAAACTCACAACGCAGTGATAAAATCCTCCACAGGATCAGCGACAACACCACACTGGAGCTCAAGACACTCAAACACTCCGGCGTAACAGGTAAAAGGAAATGGATAAAAATGGTTCAAGCCACTAGAATTACCATAGTGTTTTCCTAACCTCCCTCTATCTATAAATCATAACGCAAGTGTACTATAGAAATGGTATAAGCATACGCAAATGCGTGCCCAGAATTTATTCATAAGTCAACAAACCAGAAATGGTTATAAGCAAAATGAACATTAACACAACTAAATGTCATTATCATAGAATGTCCAATGACACCCTGGCATAACATCACCTGATTCACAAAATTGACGACATAAAATTAACAACCTATAAATTGGCAACATCTTGCTATGCCTTCGCTTTCAGGATCGAAACAAAAAAAATAAAATATTTATATGGAAACCAACCCCCTTAATGAATCTAAATAGTGACGGCCTCTCACTATTTACAATATCAATTTTTTATCCTATGCAATGGATCCTGAATCCTAATTTTCAATCATTTACTTAAATACTTTTAACTAAAATATTAATGGTTAATTAATATCGAATGTTATATATATATATATATATATATATATACATCTTATTCCGGAACATTATCTACCCCAATGTTCCTCCCTAAATGTTTATAGACATAGGATTATTATCACTAACTGAATGATATCAACATCGATGTTATCGGTCATAATACAGCTTTACATTCCGATCATTTAAGATTAGATTGTAGATGAAATAACTCCTGTTATGATTCGTAATTCAAAAATACCAATAATAATAATAAGCTTAATTAATACCAACAATAATAATACTACTCTCAATTAATACCAACGCCATGAATACTATACTTTTGGAGCACCCGGTATCTACATCACTGCTGATCTGAACGAAGAACAACAATCTATCAGATCAACATCAACCACAAACATGATCCTACATTACGAAAGAACACGGTCTTCTAACACAGCTAAATATCTATCTATCTATCTATCTATCTATCTATCTATCAGCAGTCGAATAAAATCCACAACCCAATAACTCAACGTTCCAGTGAACGGCCCAATAGCTCAAAAGCCTACAAACATGACTGCAATCCTAACAATACTTAACAGGCACCTCAAGAAAGCTCGTAGCAACAAAATCAACAAAACATTGACAGAGGAAAGATTCCCAGGATATAACATCCCTTACAAGGTCGACCTTCGAAATGCCAAAATAACATTTGATATTATCGCACACCTCTTCAATCTAACACACAAAAATCCAACATCCCAACTATAAACATCTCTCCCTCAAGTTATTAGTAATTCAATGACGTTGATAGTAATTTTAACTGTGCTTTACAAGCAATACCATTTACTGATCGAATGACTCCTTCCCACTGTGTGTCAACTTAACATGAAACATTCCTGACTACTGTTTTTTCCAAATCTCATTGCTTGTGTCAACTCAAAAAATTTGTCGCTTAAGTGAGAACTACTCCCAATAAATATTGAAATATTTGGTAAAAGACATATAGTATGACGCTATGACAATAGTTGTGTGTGTTTCTCGAATTATCATTACATTCCAAAATTCCAAATTGTTGTTCGAAAGAATCCTTCATCCAAACTTTCAGTATTGCAACCAACTTCTAATCAACGCTAAATTCACTAAGAGTCAACTACAAATTTAATTCCACTTCCGATGAAAAATTCAAATATTAAACTTGAAAATATCCAATGAGAATTGAAGTTCAAAATTCATCAAAATTCAAAAATATTTACACCAAGATTTTCTGAAAATCCAAAAATAAAAAAATAAAGAAATTCAAGAATGAAATCGATTTTCAAAATGAAAATCCCAAAATTCTAAATTCACTAAAATGTGAGAATTCCAAAATCGAGAAAAATATCTCAAATTGTAAAATCATAGAATTGTGAAAAACTACAATATAAGAGATCATTGAAGATCAAACATAGCTAAATCCAAAATAAAAATATAAAAAAATATTAGTGAAAGCGATTTCCAAAAACTGAAAATTCTTTGCACTGAAAATTCTTTAAACTGAGCAGTGGAAAATGCTGCATGGAAAACTGTTGCGTGGAAAACTGTTCATCTGGAATCTCACTCAAATCCAGAAATAATTAAATACAAAAACCAAGATACGAAATCCAAAACTGCTTCATCATCAAAATAATAAAATGCCTCCGGCAATCATCGAACAGGGAACTGCGCTAAACCACCCTCCGATAAACTACAAAGGTAACTCGACTGCAATGATAATCTAAACACATTCGAAACTGTATCTAACCAGCATACTAAATGCGAAAAGAAACTTTCTCAGATGGAGTAAGTCACTGACTAACAGGGCAATAACATTCTACAGAACTACATATTCTACTGAAATAAGAATGATCACACTGAGCATGCCTCAAGAAAACCAATCTACGAACTGGGGTTATATATATATATTGAAGAGCTTGTCTTACTTTCAAATGGACTGGCGATGAAAAATGTGTAATCCCATACACATCCAGAACAGAGTTGCTGTCTTTAAGTTCACACAGCTGACGTCTGGCTAGCCTCCCTCCTAGCCTCGCTCCAAGCCACGGGCCACCTTCTCCAGCCCGCGTCGAGAATTCACGTTCCTGGCCAGCTGCTCCAAAGTTCGTCTGAGGGTCCTGATAGCCTCGGCGTTCGACTCGCTCCCCGACAGACCTGTCGTTCGATCTCCGGTCTTCATCACAATCTCGTTCTTCTTCTCGTCCGTTTGGAAAGTCTCGTAGTCTCTCTCCATTCTTCTATTGGTTATAGTTCACGATGTTCTCCATTAAATCGTGCATCTTTGAAGCATATGTGTGAACTTTGCTTTTCTGCATATCATTCTAAGTTCTAAGGAATTCTCACTTCCATGATGTAGACTACATTTCCCTCAGCATATTTAGCAAACTAGCATGATTCCCTCTGGCGAATAAAATGTTCCTTCCAATCAAATGTCCACGATGTTCGTCTCCATTTTATTGCACAATATTTCACAATCAAGGATATCGCTCATAATAACGTGTCCCTTTCAAAATGTTACCTTCCCACATGTATTTACAGTTCTTTCACGACTTATATTCACACACTTCCACCTTTTTCACGAACACGTTACGTCATGCATACTAACAATTCATTGTCTGACCATGGCACTGGTTACTACCGTAAAATATTCCATACTACATTCAAATTCACACCAACACTTACGTGCTTCGCACCAGGTATTAGCATGATTGTACACAATGTTTCACACGTCCATATTACTCTTTCATCAACTAAAGCACTTATGCATTCACTCCCGCACCACGTTTCTGGAGCTCGGAGCTCACGTCCATTTGGTTCAAGGACCCGCATTGCATTACACGATACAATGGCGTCTCAACCTTCCGCCTGCTTCTTGAACAAAAGCGCTCTCTTCCTAAATGGTGCATACCCACAGCTCGGACATGAATATCACAATACTGTCTTCGGGCGTTAGTTATCTTAGGAAAACAGTTCCTAATAATTTCTTAAATAATCCTGTCGATCTCTCTTCAGTCTTCAATTTCTTATAAATTAGCATACATGCCAAAATAATATCCCATTTCCAAATTCACCCATTGGATCTTCCAAACACGTGGTCTTTCCTCAGAAACCAGCATTCTCTCTCCTCAAGAACTGCCTGTGGTCTATCTCCTAGGATGATCCAATCAAATCCGTCCTTACAATGGGGTGGTTACTACCAGCTAACCAGCTTCTCATTGGACAATATCTCATGACTACAATTTTATGTTACACACCCGTTCCAATATTTATTTTCCAATCTTATTCAAATGATCCCTTTGTTATGGTTAAGTCTCCAACATTACTCTGGTATCTCTTATTACAAATTCGGGTACATTTCCCTCCTAACCAAGGTTGCAAAATTGTGACAAATACTTTTGTACCTTCAGTTTCTATTAACCATTTTCTTGGACACGAATTTGTACTTTACTTTATCCTCTTGTAAAATCTCCTGAGGTTCTTTGCATTGAACTTTCCAAAAAATAGGTCGTCTTCAATATTGACAATACGATAACAGTTATTTCCGTAGAGAAAATCTACCTTAAACGGGCCTCGAAACAGTCTGCTGAATTTTACATACATCTTCTTGGAAACATTTGCTTTCGTAGGACGTCTTATCAATACGAGATCTCCTCTTCTAAGTGGATTACTAAATCGTTTTCCTCTTGTCCTCTTCTTTCTCTTGTCCACTGCCTTCTGCAAATTCTCTCTCGCCGATTCTAACCTGTCGTCTCTCGTCTGTTCGGGACCCTCTGGAAGATGAAACAGCTTATCCCAGGGTCTTAATGGTCTTCTATTCAGATGCAAAACTGATAGTATGTCGGCTGTGCTCTCGTGAACCGTCGAATTGATACAGTCCTGTATCATAGGAACAATCTTTACTCAACCTTGATGGTTATCTGAGAACTATAACATGCAGAAGCTAGCAATAATAGCCATAATCATCTCAGATGGATTGGACTCTAGATATCTCACACTACTGCATATACGTCTGATCCCCAGTCTAACCATGGCATCTCTGAATTCTATCGATGTAAACTGCGTCCCATGATCCGTCAAAAATAATTCAGGTTTCCCGGCATTAGGAATCACGTCTTGCTCAATTCGGTTGATCACGTTGTGGGAGTTTGCCTTCTGCATAGGGCTCAAGATTACCAATTTTGAGAATATGTCAAGGGTAACTAGCAGAAATTGGTTTCCTCGTTGTCCCTTCGGACACGGACCATAAATGTCACATGCGAATAGATCATTGGGTTTCGTTGGAAGAATAGACTTAGGTTTACCTTTTGGCAATTCTGATACCTGTTTACTTTTCTGACAGTCTTCACATGACTTAATAATCTCTCCCAACGTTTTTCTCATATTCTGCCAGACGAACTTCTCTCTAATGGTATGAAGGGTTTTGTCCAATCCCCCATGTCCTATGCTTCGATGTGTTAGCCTAATAATTCTGTTGATCTGCTTCGGCGGTACTACAATCCGTACTTTGGAATGATCCCCATCAATGTATCTACAGACGATTTCTCCGCTTAACACATGGTGTCTCACCCTCTTCTGAACCTCACTGTACTCTGGATCAAAATTGTCCATCCTGCCTCACAAGAAACGAAATATCTGCCTACATTTAGTATGCCTCTTCTGGGATACAGCAATATTTTTCAGACGTTCAATAGTCTCTCTATCCTCGTCTTACAGTTCTATCAAGTTGACACGAATGCTATCAACTGGATTACGTGATAAGGCGTCTGCAAGAATATTATCCTTTCCAGGTCTATGGAGAATGGTTGCATTAAATTGCTGCAAAAATAATGATGATCGAATCAGTCTATCACTAGAAAGGTCCATCTGAAGAATGAATTGCAGAGCTTTGTGGTCCGTGATGATCACGATCTGATGACCAATGAGCACCTTCTTCCATATCTCGAGTGCTGATACAAAAGCTAGAGCCTCCAACTCTGTAGTAAAGTAATTCATCTCCTGAGGTCTCAACTTCCTGCTACTGAAAGCAATATAGTGCTTCTTCTTCTCCTCAGCAAGTTGATACAGTACAGCACTTATTCCTATCTTCGATGCGTCCGTTTCAATGTAAAATATACATTCGAAGTCTGGATATTCGAGCTTGATGTGATTCTTTAGAATTTCTTTGGCTCTTTCAAATGCCGCTTCCGTTTCCTGATTCCATTGCCATCTATTATTCTTTTTCAACAATTCATATAATGGAGACATTATTTCTGAGTATCCAGGACAAAGTGCAGCAAAATACTGGCACATTCCCGCGAACTCTCTGATTTTCTTCACCTTAGTAGGTTTCGGGAACTGAAGTATCGCCTCGATCTTCTCTTGGTTCGGGTGGTATCCATCCTTATCGATCGTATGTCCCAGAAAAATTATCCTTTCATGGAAGAAATGGCACTTATCGAAATTAATTTTGATGTTCTCATCTCGCAGATTGTCTACTAACATTCTCAAAAGACCCATATGTTCTTCTGATGTAGCTGATGATATAATGAGGTCATCGACATAACAGATGACATTCCTCTTTACTTCTTCTCTCAATTTACCATCCAAGGCTCTAATCAAAGCAGGGCCACTATTCATAATTCGAAATGGAAGTCTACAGAAGGCGTAACTAGTTTGGTCAAACAGAAAGCCAGTATATGCCATACTGTCCTCCGTTAACTCTATGTGGTAAAAAGAAGCGGTGAGATCGATGCTCGAGAAACATGACTTCCCTCTAACTGTCTCAGCATCTCTCTAATCTTAGGTGGTCTATCATTTTCCGGTAATATCAAACTATTGATTCTGCGAGCATCTAGACAAAGCCTCAACTGGCCATTTGTCTTTTAACCACTGTAATTGGATTCATATAGGACGTTGCCTGCTTTCTCACAATGCCATCCTTCTCCATCTTCTTAATGATTTCTGCAACTTGTGAATTATATTTCTCGGGAATAGGATATGGTTTCCTCTGGTATGGAGGTTAGTCTGATCTGGTTCTGAATTCCTTTGATGAGTCCCGGCCTGTCATCGAACACGTCCTTAAATTCCTTTATTAAATCTTGAAATTCTCCCTTAATCTCAGCAAAGCCTTCTATCTTCCTAGCATATTGACTCGTTTCCGCTTCCACTTCATTGATCATATTATATTACAATATCGTTTCTCTGCTTTCCTCCTCTGGAATGTTCTCCTCTTCCTTCGTTCCGGGCTCTTCAATGTCAGTGTTCCCATTGAACTTAATCACTCTGTTCTTCATGTCGACGATTGTTCTCGCTTTGACTTTAAAGTCCATCCCGAGGATTGCATCAAAATTAATTCGATCCATGATAATAAAGATGTGCTCATATCTACGTTCACCAATCTTGAATTCAATAAGTGCTTGAATTTTGCATTTGACTGATTTATCTTGGAAAATTCCCCTGACTTTGACAGCTGATACAGTCATTGAAGCAACTCATTTACTCTATTTTATGTGATCATACGCCTGCGTCGACATGACCGAGGCAGACGCTCCCGTGTCCAATAAAGCTTTAAATTTCTTCTCCTCAATAGCAATCTCTACTATGGGTAATACTACAGATCTTCTCTTCTTAAAATTCTATTCCTCAAACAATAAGTCCTCGTCGGTCGTTTGGTAGATTTCATTAATTAAATAAAGGTCAGTTAGTGAATAATCCTTGTCTCCTACTTCCGTTGGTTCATCGACTTTTTTTTGTTGTTCAGGGCGGCCCTCTTCTCTGCCCCCCATGTTGACTAGTACCAGGTTGCGAATCATCATTTCTGGGTCTGTTTTCCTTTACCCCTTGCGTTTCGGTCTTCCTTTGCAAATCCTGTATCTACTCCTGCTATTCTCGATGACTCTCCTCATAATTTAGTCTATTATAATTCTATCGTTCCAATTCTTGTAACGATTGTGCCCTCTATTATTTCTATTATCCCTTTGGAAGTTTCCAGTGTTGTTCTGTGTATATTGGTTGTTTCTACTGTATCTGTTCCTCTGATACGATTCACTATTCCCTTGGTATCGCTGATAAGGTCGATAATCTCTATATCCTTTATCATTTCTGTTAAAGTTTCGACGTTGATAATATCCGTCGCGAATAGGTCCTACATTCCCTTCTCTCCTCGATAAATTCTCTGTCTGTTGAACTTGATCAATCATGACGGTATTAACCTCCCTATGTTCTGTGCGGGTGTTCCTTCCTGTTAGATTGATACTGTTGCTCGTATGGTCCAATTTTCTGAGAAGTTCATCCATATCCTTGAAATTACTAACTCCTGACAAAGCCAAATATCTACGTATATCCGCTGGAAACTGTCTTGCGATCGTTTGCGCTAATTCTATCTCAGATAGAGGAGGTTGAAGATACTGTAATTTCGCGGGCTACGTCGTAAAGTATGTCGAGTACCACGTCGGGTGAGAACTTGCATATTTCTTCGAGTACGCCTCTGCCCTAAGACTTTGTTGATCATCAATCGACCAATATCGCCTTGTCAATGCTTCTGCAAACTCTTCTAATGTTCTAAACGTCCACCGGAATGCTCTAAACCACTGTAAACAGTCATGATCTAGAAACCGCTCTACTACTCGTAGTTGCCTTTCTTCTCCGATGTGGTTATCCAGAAAATATTCGGACACGTCATTGATAAATTCAATAGGTGTGAATTGATTATTCCCCGAGAAGTTTCTAGGCTTTTGATCTCTATTACGGATAATAGTAATGTTCTGTGTATTGTTTCTTTCTTATAAATGGTTTTCCACTACTTGGAAAGAAGTCTGGAGCGTATTATATTACACGACTAGTTCTATCTTGAGCCGTAATTCGAATTGTTTCATTTTGGACATCCTCTTCTGTTCCTATCCCTCCAATAGGTTGATTTTCTCTCAAGTTATCTCCTGCTTCCAATTGTTCCAGCATGGATCGAAATTCGCTCCTATCTGCGGTAAATATACCGATTTCGTCCCTCATAATTTTTGTGTTCCCAGTTATACTAACCTCTCGCAGTTTGGTTTTAATGAGGTCTATCTCTAATTTCACTTTACCGCTATTGTTCACCATTTGATCTATTTTCTGCTCTAAACCTGAACTAGATCTTCACTTGAAGATCTGAATTTAAATTGCTAAGCTGAGTTTGCAAGTTCGAGTTTATACTACTCATTTGTGACTGCAAATCCGATTTAATAGTTTCCATCTTTAAATCGCCTTCCTTAAGTTGCAACATCTGACAATTCGGATTCCGATTTCTCTCTAATTTCTTTGATAACATTTTCCTGATGTGTTTGCATACCTTTAAATTGTCATAATCCTCTTTAACATTATTAATGTCTTTATTAAGACGAATTTCCGCTAACACTAGCTTATTTGACAGTTCTTTCGTAACAGATTCACATTGATTTTAACCTTCACTAATTAACTCCCCCTTTAAAATGTCTATGTTTTCCTTGACGACCTTGCCAATGTCTATTTCAATTTCAGCTCTTACCAACTCAGCTTTATTTCTTATCTCTACCTGAAGTGCTTTTACTGTAGCTTTTAACTGTTCCAGTCCCTCGTCATTGTTTGATTGGATTGTGTTTAATTGTTGCAACATTTCTTGTCTTAGCTTAACAAACTCCTCCTGATTGTTTTTCAGAGTATTCTGTGTGGCAGCGGAACTTGTTTGAAGTTCAGCTAATGTGTTACGTGTAGTATCTGAGCTTCTTTGAAGTTCACCTAATGTATTACGTGTGGTAGCTGCACTCTCTCGAAGTTCTGCTAAAGTGTGTTGAGTAAGAACATAGTTATCACGTGATGTATCTGCACTGGTTTCAAGTTCACCTATGGAAGTCTGCAGTGTAGCAAGAATATCCTGCGTTGCCTTCAAAGTGTTTTGTGTTGTCTGCAACGTCTCCTTAGTAGCCTTCGAACTCGTTCGTATTTCACCTAAAGTGTTTTGAGTATATATTGAATTATTTTGTAACACACTCAAAGACCTATTTGAAGGATCATTACTTTTCTTACAATCTACCCTAACTTGGGCTATTTCTTTTCTTAAATCATTGGCATTTTTATTCATTTGTGTTTCCAATCTTTTTTGATTTTTATAAATCCCTTGGTGCATGGCCTCAATATCCTTGTCCATTTTACTCTGTGTCTCCCTCAACACATTGAATATTGCACGGATTGATTCCAAGTCGGCAGGCATATTCTTCTTCTCTTGATAAATGTGGGGAAATGCAACACTACATATGTCTATAAGAATACCTACTGTGATCATTTTATTTCAGAGTGATTTCCGATGAACAGTTTTCCATTCTATTAACACCCTATACTAGTTTACGAATGCTTATCCATATTATATCCGGTCTACAGATCCAGTTATCTCTTCATGAACCGTTACTCTTTACGGTAGAGGGTCTATCTTAACGCAACACAACCAAACCATACAAAACAACACCATATACTAGTGAAAGTTCTCCCAAAGGGGTTCAACCGGTTTCTAACATTGTTAATCCAGTAACAACCATTCATGGCTACGCCTGTACTGGCTAACTTTCCTAGTCGGACGTCGCACGGTCAAATTAATCTTTTTCATAATTTTCATAATTCATTTTCTTTTATAAGTGTCGGTCGGCTAATCTTATATCATTCTAAGCCTTCCTTCACCTACATAATACAATTGAATATTTGTATCAACATCTCTGACTAGAACCTCTTAATTATAAAAACAGTGACACTACCATATGTGTCAGGCCTCAAATATGGTCGACATCATATTTGTACACGAACATGGCTTGAATACACACTTCCTCCATTGGGTATATGTAATATACTCGAGCCCCACTAGTTTGGGCCAGCCAAAATTTTGTCCATCCTATATGTACCCGATTTCAGCAGTGTCGTGAATGCCAAAATCCAAGATAACAGCGGATCGATACCAACGGCAGTACCCCGGCTAAAAATACTTACCGAAACATATGGCATCAAACACTATGCAAATCGTGGACACATATCAGGCGATAAACTCACAACACAATGGTAAAATCCTCCACAGGATCAGCGACAACAACACACTAGAGCTCAATAGACTCAAACACTCGGGCGTAACAGGGACAAGGAAATGGATAAAAATGGTTCAAGCCACTAGAATTACCATAGCGTTTTCCTAACCTCCCTTTGTCCATAAATCGTAACGCAAGAGTACTATAGAAATGGTATAAGCATATGCAAATGCGTGCCCAGAATTTATTCATAACTCAACAAACCAGAAATGGTTATAAGCAAAATGAACATTAACAAAAATAAATGTCATTATCACTGAATGTCCAATGACACCCTGGCATAACATCACCTGATTCACAAAATTGACGACATAAAATTAACAACCTATAAATTGGCAACATCTTGCTATGCCTTCGCTTTCAGGATCGAAACAAAAAAATTAAAATATTTATATGAAAACCAACCCCCTTAATGAATCTAGATAGTGACGGCCTCTCACTATTTACAATATCAAATTTTTATCCTATGCAATGGATCCTGAATCCTAATCTTCAATCATTTACTTAAATACTTTTTAACTAAAATATTAAAGGTTAATTAATATCGAATATTTTATATATATACATCTTATTCCGGAACATTACCTACCCCAATGTTTCTCCCTAAATGTTTGTAGACATAGGATTATTATCACTAACTGAATGATATCAACATCGAGGTTATCGGTCATAATACAGCTTTACATTCCGATCATTTAAGATTAGATTGTAGATGAAATAACTCCTGTTCTGATCCATAATTCAAAAATACCAATAATAATAATAAGCTTAATTAATACCAACAATAATAATACTACTCTCAATTAATACCAACGCCATGAATACTATACATTTGGAGCACCCGGTATCTACATCACAGCTGATCTGAACGAAGAACAACAGTCTATCAGATCAACATCAACCACAAACATGATTCTACATTACGAAAGAACATGGTCTTCTAACACAGCTAAATATCTATCTATCTATCTGCAGTCGAATAAAATCCACAACCCAATAACTCAACGTTCCAGTGAACGGCCCAACAGCTCAAAAGCCTACAAACATGACTGCAATCCTAACAATACTTAACAGGCATCTCAAGAAAGCGCGTAGCAACAAAATCAACAAATCATTGACAGAGGAAAGGTTCCCAGGATATAACATCCCTTACAAGGTCGACCTTCGAAATGCCAAAATAACATTTGATATTATCGCACACCTCTTCAATCTAACACAAAAAATCCAACATCCCAACCCTCAAGTTATTAGTAATTCAATGAATTTGATAGTATTTTTAACGATGCCTTACAAGCAATACCATTTACTGATCGAATGACTCCTTCCCACTGTGTGTCAACTTATCATGAAGCATTCCTGACTACTATCTTTTTCAAATCACATTGCTGGTAATAACTCAAAACATTTGTCGCTTAAGTGAGAACTACTTCCAATAAATATTGTAATCTTTGGTAAAATACATATAGTATCACGCTAAGAAAATAATCGTGTGTGTTTCTCGAATTATCATTACATTCCAAAATTCAAAATTGTTGTTCGAATGAATCCTTCATCCAAACTTTCAGTATTGCAACCAACTTCTAATCAACGCTAAATTCACTAAGAGTCAACTACAAATTTAATTCCACTTCCGATGAAAAATTCAAATATTAAACTTGAAAATATCCAATGAGAATTGAAGTTCAAAATTCATCAAAATTCAAAAATATTTACACCAAGATTTTCTGAAAATCCAAAAATAAAAAAATAAAAAAATCAAGAATGAAATCGATTTTCAAAATGAAAATCCCAAAATTCTAAATTCACTAAAATGTGAGAATTCCAAAATCGAGAAAAATATCTCAAATTGTAAAATCATAGAATTGTGAAAAACTACAATATGAGAGATCATTGAAGACCAAACATAGCTAAATCCAAAATAAAAATATAAAAATATTAGTGGAAGCGATTTTCAAAAACTGAAAATTCGTCGCACTGAAAATTCTTTAAACTGAGCAGTGGAAAATGCTGCATGGAAAACTGTTGCGTGGAAAACTGTTCATCTGGAATCTCACTCAAATCCAGAAATAATTAAATACAAAAACCAAAAGACGAAATCCAAAATTGCTTCACTATCAAAATGTTCAAATGCCTCCGGCAATCATCGAACAGGGAACTCTGCTAAACTACCCTGCGACAAACTACAAAGTTAACTCGACTGCAATGATAATCTAACACATTCGAAACAGTATCTAATCAGCATACTAAATGCGAA
Source organism: Meconema thalassinum (assembly GCA_946902985.2). Lineage (NCBI taxonomy): Eukaryota > Metazoa > Arthropoda > Insecta > Orthoptera > Tettigoniidae > Meconema > Meconema thalassinum. Next base: position 124,187,830 of record OX336389.2, read on the forward strand.
AAGAAACTTTCTCAGATGGAGTAAGTCACTGACTAACAGGGCAATAACATTCTACAGAACTACATATTCTACTGAAATAAGAATGATCACACTAAGCATGCCTCAAGAAAACCAATCTACGAACTGGGGTTATATATATTGAAGAGCTTTTCTTACTTTCAAATGGACTGGCGATGAAAAATGAGTAATCCCATACACATCCAGAACAGAGTTGCTGTCTTCAATTTCACCCGGCTGACGTCTGGCTAGCCTCCCTCCTAGCCTCGCTCCAAGCCACGGGCCACCTTCTCCAGCCCGCGTTGAGAATTCACGTTCCTGGCCAGCTGCTCCAAAGTTCGTTTGAGGATCCTGATAGCCTCGGCGTTCGTCTCGCTGCCCGACAGACCCCTCGTTCGATCCCCGGTCTTCATCCCAATCTCGTTCTTCTTTTCGTCCCTTTGGAAAGTGTCGTAGTCTCTCTCCATTCCTCTATTGTTTATAGTTCATGATAATCTCCATTAGATCGTGCATCTTTGAAGCATATGTGTGAACTTTGCTTTTCTGCATATCATTTTAAGTTCTAAGGAATTCTCACTTCCATGATGTTGACTACCTTTCCCTCAGCATATTTAGCAAACTAGCATGATTCCCTCTGGCGAAACAAATGTTCCTTCCAACCAAATGTCCACGATGTTAGTCACCATTTTATTGCACAATATTTCACAATCAACGATATCGCTCAAAATAGCGTGTCCCTTTCAAAATGTTACCTTCCCACGTGTATTTACAGTTCTTTCACGACTTATATTCACACACTTCCACCTTTTTCACGAACACGTTACGTCATGCATACTAACAATTCATTGTCTGACCATGGCACTGGGTTCTACCGTAAAATACTCCATACCACATTCAAATTCACACCAACACTTACGTGCTTCGCACCAGGTATTAGCACGATTATACACAATGTTTCACACGTCCATATTACTCCTTCATCAACTAAAGCACTTATGCATTCACCCCGCACCACGTTTCTTGAGCTCGGGGCCCACGTCCGTTGGGTTCAAGGAACCGCGTTGCATTACCCGATACAATGGCGTCTCAACCTTCCGGCTGCTTCTAGAACATAAGCGCTCTCTTCCTAAATGGCGCATACCCAAAGTTCGGACATGAATATCACAATACTGTCTTCGGGCGTTAATGATCTTAGGAAAACAGTTCCTAGTAATTTCTTAACTAATCCTCTCGATCTCTTTTCAGTCTTCAATTACTTATAAGAGCATAAATTAGTATTCATGCCAAAATAATATCCAATTTCCAAATTCACCCTTTGGATCTTCCAAACACGTGGTCTTCCCTCAGATACCAGCATTCTCTCTCCTCAAGAACTGCCTGTGGTCTATCTCCTGGGATAATCCAATCAAATCCGTCCTTACAATGGGGTGGTTACTACCAGCTAACCAGCTTATCATTGGACAATATCTCATGACTACAATTTTATGTTACCGGCCCGTTCCGATATTTATTTTCCAATCTTATTCAAATGATCCCTTTGTTATGGTTAAGTCTCCAACATGACTCTGGCATCTCTTATTACGAATACGGGTACAGTACCTAACTTAAGGCCATGACCAATTCTTACCCAAATCCTCCCTCAATTACAAATACTCACACAAGTACAGACATCACAGAGACACAGGTTATCCGACGAATTCTACACACACCCAAGTACTCGAGGTTACATAACAGCGATGTCACAAAGTCCTTAATGGAAGGAAGGAAGCTTGTAGATTAACGTGACCGTTAATCTCGCGATCATGAGCAACGGGATCTCTTTATACGTGCAATCCGAACCACAGGACATCGCATTTCACTTCGAAAATCTCACATATATTGCTGGGAATCGAACCCGGTCCGCCTTGTTGAGAGGCCAACACGCCCGTAGTCCTTAAAGAGTAATCAACAAAAACGAACTTAGATTGGCGAACAGTTCAGAGGGACCTCACGCTGTGTGCAGGCGAAGGGCTTGGAAATATCTCTTTTTTTTAATCTCTATTCCTCTCCATTCAGGAATCCTTAGAAATTCTATTTGAATTGGAGAGATGAAGGGGAGAATTCTGAGGCACCATTTTAGTATTCACTTGGAGTAGAAGTGGGAAACCACGGAAAATCACTTCTAGGATGCCTGAGGTGGGAATCAAACCCACTTGTTGTCAGTTTTACCTTCCGTGGCTGAAAGTACCTCATTCCAGCGTTCAGCCCAGAAGTAAACTTCCTGTCAGAACCGGGAATCGAACCCGGAGCTCAGGGGGGACAGCCAAGAAGCTAACTATTGTACAACGAGATGGTCCAGGTTATCAGTCAGTTCAACGCACACCCAAGTACACGGGGCTGAAATCCAAGATGTCCCAAATACCTAAATTGAATTAACAGGATTTTTATTGGCTGGCTGATTGCTTGCTTGTTCTATGTACTGATTGGTTTATTCGTCCGTGAATTATTCAATCATTCATTAAAGAATATCAACTAAAACTACTTAATGTTCTCCTTTCTTCTTTCCAGATGCCCCGAATTTTATCATCACCAGAATCCCTGACTACGGGGTTCCCGTGATAGAAGGCAATGACTTTTCTTTGCGTTGTCAAGTTGAAACTAACCCACCGTCCAGCCCAGTCTGGGTAAAAGGTAAGTTTGAATTTTTAGGCCTGATTGTACTGTGCATCAGAAATATATCCAAACACTCGACGCACACAACTTGGCAACTGATTAAGAGACCATTATAGCAGTGCCAGAGAAAAAAAGCGAAGAAATTGCATGGATTCCCAATTTAGAAGACTAAAATTAAGGCAATAGCCATGACAGTTATTTTTCAGGCATTCGTAATTGTTAAAGTAATCCTTCGCAGATCGCTGGTTTGTACTGTAATAGGAAATATTTCCCCCTCCAAATTACTTGGTGGCGCTCCAGAGTAGGAGAACCTTTCTATAAAAGATTGTAAGTATTAATTATGAAATTTGCCAAAATACCTGTAGTAATGGTATCTGGGATGATATAGTCTACTAATAGATGTTGACTCGTCCGCTACCGTAGACCCACCAACCCTCCCTAATAGGAGCACGTCTTATATAGTTGAAATTGCTGCTCTGACAGCCATCTTTGTGAATGTTTGTGAAGAAGTCAACAATGCCAACCCCACGAATTTGGTACTATATCGCATCCGGCAGACCAATGGTTTTGCCTAGACCAATATTTTCGTCCAGACCGATGGTGGTTTCATAGCGCGGCCCTGGTTTTTGTCAAGCACAGTGGGGGAAGTCACGCATCAATAATCTTTTTCCAGGCCAATGGTTTTGGCTTTTATTTCATTATTCATGTTGGCAACGTGTCACGTGGGGTATGACGTAGTGCCCGATGTTAATGTAAAATGGCCGACCTTGCTCAAATGAACACGACCAATAATGCTTTATTTACGTTAAAAGTAATTATTTCCGGTGCATCAGTGGCCATTAAAATTATGAAACGACTCCCAGCAACTCCTAGAAACGTATGTAAATCATAAATACTATATTTTCAATATTGTACCTTGTTAAAAGTTATGAAAAGTGAGGTTCTCCTACTCTGAAGAATTAATTAAAAAATATATTCTTTGCATTGTTTTGGTTCACTCTTTCTGCTAAAAATAGCCGTAATATACTCATTGAAATATTGATGATGATGATCATTGTTGTTTTAAGGGGCCTAACATGTAGGTTATCGGCCCCTAATGGTTTGGGTGACCGTCAAAATGATAATGGAATGTAAACTATAGCTAACTACACACTTAGAACTATAACTACGGACTTATATTCTAGAACAAGAAAATGGAAAACAAAAGAAGAATAAGGTAAATAAACTATAGGAGAAAAAGAGATGCCCTCGAACCTCGAGGATCGAGGGACTTGGAAGGAAGGAGAGCCAAGAAAGGCATAGAGGAAAGGGAAAGAGGAGGGGGCCTTCCACTAAACAATGGAAAAAGGGAAAAACAGACCCAGCTCAGGAATCGCTTGGGTTCGCCAACTCCCGAACTCACCAGCCGTGAGCCCTTGAGGGTGCAGCACTATCCAGGGTGCACCATTAGTGGTGGGGATACAAACACCCTGACTCCTTAAGGGCCTTGGATTGAAATATTAAATAATAACAACAATTCTTCAGGAGAAATTAAAAATTGTTTTGTAGCTAAACAAAAGGTTTGATCAAAAAAGTTACTCTTAGGCATTTGTACATCATATAACTGCAAATTCAACTACAAAGTATGGAATTCATATTACATACGGGTTTCAAGTTATAGGCTACCATTTTTATGCAAAGGAATATGTCCATTTGTACACTCACATTCGAGAAAGATCTTTTTTGAGTCACATAATGTATAATACACACGCAATTCAAAAGTCTATTAAGCAGTAACACATTATTACACAACAATATGCCCACCATCATTTGTTTTATAGTTATTCATTGTCCTGGTCGGCAGATGCTGCCGTTGGCCAAGTGAAGCTCTCCTCATAGAAATGTATATACCGGTCTGGGATATACTCTGACAAGCTTTAAAAGATCGTCCTATCTGGCTGCGTGGCTCAGGGGTAACGTTCTCGCATGCTGAGCCCAAGGTTGCAGGTTCGAAACCTGGCGCAGTCAGCTGGCATTTGAGGGTGCGCAAATGCGAGGGAGCCGTGTCAGTACATTTACTGGCACGTTAAAGATCCCCTTCGGGGCAAAATTCCGGCACCCCGGCGTCTCTAAAAGCCAGGGTAGTTAAAAGGGACGTAAAACCAATAACATTATTATTATTATTATTTAAAAGATCACTTACCTTGCTCGCCTCAATAGGCACCTGAAGGATATTATAATAATAATAATAATATTTATTACTACAAAATACAAAAAAAGCCCCCCCCCCAAAAAAAAAGGGTGCTACCTAATTACCTTTCCATCATAAGCCTCGCTTGAAGGAAGCATTATGTTGCTGGTCTTTTTGAGCTTGAAGGTTAGTTGGACTACACCATCGATGAACTCAGGGGTGGTACCGTATCCGCACAACGTTAAGTTGAAAAGGGGACTTATTCCAGGAATGTGTCCCTTCTTCCCCCCAATGAAAACTCTAGGTCACTGAAAACACTCTCCACTGCATTGGAATGTGTACCTTCTTCAACTCAATAGATTGGACTTGCCATCGGGACCCAACTGGCTACCTCAGTTAATTTTTTGGATTTTTTGGAATATGTTCCTTTTTGCACTCAACAATTCAATTGTAATAGTACATCATAAGACAATTTAAACGTAACACTGTTGTTTTGATTTTCTTGTGTACAAAGTTTTGAAAAGGCGTAAATGCTGGGTTTCGTGCAACAATAATATGGAGAATGGTTTATCCTAAAATTTCCCATAAGGGAGATCGCATCAAGCAAAAGCTTGGGAAAATAGCAATGCAGTAAGTAGCAATTAGGCTGAACGTAAAGCGGGAATTGGGCATAAAGGAGTATCACCAGAAAATCAATAATTGAGTTAATATTATTTTTTGTAAACAATCAGCAATCATAAATAAAGTTCGAGATTAATAACACAGATAATATTGAAAGCACCAAGTGCATTTAACAGAATTAATTCATTTTAAGATATAAAGCATGACAAGGTTCAGATTCAGAAGTCCCGATTGAAAAGAGAACAATATAAATATTGTTTTGGCTGGAGAGAAGTTACATTCTGAATATAAAGTACACTGAATAAAGGAATGATACAAAAATAAAAACTTGAAATTTCGTAAAATGAACTTATCTTTGAAGAAAAGATGAAGAGAAGTTCTCGAAGAGCCAGCTCCGTAAAATCTCGAGCTGGCTTAGTGGTTTAAAGCAATTAATGATGTTACCATGTCTTGAAAGTTCCTTTGGCAGGAAGCGGCAGTGGCCTAAGGAAATGTTGTATTCCATTGGCAGGAAGTTCAAATCTTCTCTCTTCTTGAATGAAGATATGACACCTTTAGTGTCCAAGCGACGAGTTAGAAGAAGTTGAAGATAGCTAGCAGTAAGGAAGACTGGTGTTGCCTTGACATATGAATGTAGTCTAACCCAGTCTAAGATGCGGTTGCTGATTGTGACAGCAGGCAATTTTTGTGTATTGCCATTTGAGCGATGCGTCAGAGTGAATAACTCAAGGTGTAGTGGTGCAGCACAGCGGCGATGTATTGCTATAAAGCTGTAGTGGTGCAGTAGCAGCGGCTGACATGCAATTAGTCTACGATAGTAGAAGAGAAAGCATAGGGGTTTGGAAAGGAAGTGCCCTTTGAGGCTTGCGATCGCAATTTACCAGGCATGATAATGGATATTAACATAAATATATTGGAATTGGTACATTGAAGGGTCAGGGAAAGATCGCATAGGGTAAAATGTACAGTCATTGGCACTCAGACAGTTATTGGCACTATTGCATTAATTTGAATATAATAGTATTTTTACAACAATAACATTGCCACAGAGTGCTTTATCTTTCCATTCTATTACTCCTTGGACTCTATACTTCATCTTACTGCCACCAGGTGAACAGTTTTTAAGTGAATGTTGGAACAAGTTGGTGTTGTTCATCACTGCTGGTATTTTGTTGATATCTTACAGTTTTGTTAAGGTCACTAGTTCCAAACTTCAATGTTCGGAGCTCAGTATACAAACTGTATTTTAAGAGTAAGTGTGAAAACATATTGAAATACGCCTTAAAGTATCTGTTCTGTATTAATGAAGCATTCTAACCTATAATTATTCTGTGAAATGGGGGTGCCAATTACTGTATTAAAAATAACGATAAAATGCAGTAGTTGGCACCCCGTGCCAATAAGTGTGATTTTGGTTTTCACAGTCTTGTTCCATGTCTAAGGTCTTAAGCCATGCGTTTCAAGTGGGAAAGAATATTGTTCTACATGTTGGTATTAAAAGCAGGAGGCACACCAAAGAAAATAAAGGTGCCAAGAACTGTACCTGACCAAGGTGCCAACAACTAAATTTAGGTGCCGAGTACTGTCTGTTTGTACACTTAATATTTCATAACCGATTTATAATATGTTAAGGCTCAATATTTAGTTTCATTATATTTATAATCAATATTCATAATGTACAGAACACGATACAAAAAATGAGACAAACAACAGCAGATTTTCTGTTCAAAATTATTCATTTAATTGCTTAGTATCCTTAATGTGCCAATAACTGTACAGTTTACCCTAGGCAGAAAGAAAGATTGCCTACACGTAAAACCTGACAGCTTGGGGATAGTACAAGCAAGAATGTGGAAGGATATGAGTAGGGAGGTGTGTCATGCAACAGTTGCAAAATCAATTTTCTCCCCGAGATTTGTCTTTGTGGGGAATCAGTTAGCTTGGTACTGCTGGGACTAGCGCGTCCACAATGGCGGACGTCCTGCACGTCCGGGGATGGTTTCGGGGCGCAGTCTGCCCGCCTAGTGCGTCCTAGTACCAAGTCTCCGTGATCCGGAGAGGGGAGCCACGCCTGCAAGCAGGGGCTTCTTCTCTCGTGTCCTGGACATAGCTGTTTGTTGTCACATCAATCACTCTGCTGCTGCATACAATCGTCCTGAAACTGGAAACTAAGGTGATTAGTAGTTCTTCCCATGGCAAGCCAGGGGAAGGATTATTTTTTTATTATTTTTATTTTTGGCCTTAATCTAGACTTAACCTAGTGCTTTGGAAAAGACAATCAAACAACTGAAACAAACAAGCAGACGTCAGACGAGCCTGTCAGACGAGTTGTTTGGGTTGCCACTAACCGAGATGACTCCCCAGGCGACTCACCGTCAAGACACATAAGCCAAAAAAGGACTGGATGTACGCAGCATCCCGGGGCGATCGGACAGTCACGGAGAATACGGTGAAAGGATCCAAGAAGGACACCGCAGAAACACTTAGATTATAAAATAATAACATCCAAACTTATGTAAACTCAGGTAAAATTTATTAAAGAATTAACAAACACCTAGCCTAGTTCGGAGGGGTTATTTCGGGCTAATCCCATAAGCTAAATTTAAAAAAATATTAAAGTATTGAAAATACTAAACTGATTGTAAGTGGAAAAACCCCCGCGAAAGATCTAATTACAAGAAAAACAAAAGCGGCAAGCTAGGGCAGTGGCACGTAAAGTACACTCTACACTGATGAAACGGGTTACTTGTGAAAGAAGTTAAATTAACAGCAATAATCAATAAAGAATTCATGATGGTACCACTCCCTTATTTATATTTAAATAAGTTAAAATCTAGCTAAATCCTGACAATTACAACAAAGAATACGGTGACTTACTACCGTAGCAAAAAAAACAGTTAAAGCAAAAGCTATGTGACAACCGGTTGAAAAAAAATAATCAAAAACACTCTTACTAACTAAGGGGTACATCAGGTAAACATACAAATTCACATAAATAAATCAATAAATAAAACACAGCGTTTAAAAAAACTTCTTATTCAACAGCCTGCGTACACGCAAGAACACTCTTTGTATTCTTGGGTCATCTAGTGTTTGATTAGGTCGGGAAATGAATGATCAACATCATGACATACATTACATCAGGGTCGAGTGCCACTAGTTGAGAACTAATGGTCCGCAGCGACTCTGTCGTCTCAAGAATGTGTAAGGAAAAGTATACATGTCATTTTCCGGTGGAAATGTGATTAATCCAAAGAGTAGGCCAGTTCGCATAAAATTGCATGTCACAGAAATCTTACTATCATTATGGTCGTCTTAATTAACATAATTAGTTCTTGATTATTAGAAGCATTATTATTATTGTCGTAGGTTTAATAGAATACTGGCTCATTCACAATTGACACCTAAGCTTAACTAAAGTGAAGTCTACAAAGATCATCACCTAACATCAACATCGGCTCATACCTGGCCGGCACAATAACAACACGAGTTACTAGACTCGGTTTACACAATAACACTGAAGGGGCCTGAAGCTCTCCTAAACAGTCCTTCAGGTAAATTCCTGGAAAAATGGTCGCAGATTAAATCTGTACGACAGAGCGGCAAAGGCACTCTACAAACGTAAAAGCTTACAAAAATAGTGTCACAAAAATACCTAATATTTCAGACAATAGCTTCTCATCTCATAATAGCATACTCCTAGTGCTCAACAATGCGCTTTCTAAAGCGTTACATTTCACGTCCAGTGACGTAATCAAACATATGCTTGTATTAAATACTTCACATGCCTTGGTCTGAGGATCGATCAATACATTCCACACACAAAATGTGTACGTGCGCACGCGCGGACAGTCTATCAGTTAAACAGTTGGTCTCGCATCGAGTGCGCGGATACAAATATGGTTCACAACCTTGGCGTGTCACAGCACGCTATAACCTTATCACGTCTGGCGATTCTACACTCCACAGGCGTTTAAAACATTTAAGAGAAATCTTTAGTGGATAACGCTGGTTTCTAAAATATACAAGGTAGCAACCAATGGCGCGTGGCTAAGTTACCACGTGAAAACATCATTTAAAGTTATAGGCAATGTTAAAAAATTGCAAGGATCATATCTTACAGATATTCCGCTCAGAATAGTTGGCTTTGGAAATTCCTGGAAGATACTCCACTCCTACAATATATACATTTAGGCATTCAGATAACTTTAACGTGTCTCAACACTTGACACAAAAAAAATAGTTTAACATGCGACAATCCTACTAACTGTCAGGATGTCTAAAATGATACGGGACAATCTGGGGTTCGATGCTTGGCTTTGCATCGTTATTGAAGTTCCCAAATAAGTTCAAACTTGATCTAGTGTGGCTTCAATGCACACAATAAAGCATAAATTAAACTTGTACAAAAGGCATGACTTCTGTCGGTCATGAACTGATACGGCCTACGATAAAGCCAAAAAAAATGTACAGGGGCGTGAATTGGAGAATCGCTGACAGGTGTTCACAAAATAAATGAGTGACAAAGAGGTGGCTGTCCATCACTCAAAGTCTAATTTGGCCCGTGTTAAGGGCTGGCCAAAGCAAGTCCAAGTAACTTGTGGTCCTTCCTATCCCTGTAATTAGGGCATAACGTCCTGCGATCACCATCACAATGCACCAACATGGGTGTCTAACTTCTGGAAAAGAAATAGATTATTCTATCTACAGCCCTACCTGACTGGATGTCACGAGTTCGGTTAAACTACTCTACATTATTACTCCACCACAGTTCAACCCAAACAACGAGATAAAGTACAAACTCACATAGTATTCACCATTATGGCATATCCACACATATCATGGTATAACAGAGACTTGGATGGTTGGTCAAGATTCCATGTAATAGCTTGGGCATCAAGCTTATACCATCCCATTTCCTCTTCTTACACGTGGCTTGTCGAGCAAAGATCTCGATCTCATGAACAAATGTTGGGTTGAAGGTCTCCTGGGTTCCCATTCTCAGAGAATAGATGAATAATCCTCCTGCCATGGTGTAGTCGTCTCCTCGTAGAATATTTCTCACATTATAGGTGCTCACTCCATACTACTGACTGTGGTCAGCAGAGAGAGCAAATTTTGGGTAGATTATTGGCTGAGGAATAACCTAACCACCAAGGGAAGATGATAAAGAAAAGGAGGTGGGTTTCGGACTGGAGAAAAAGGATGGAGAAATAGGAGGAGAGTCCCACAAAAGTTATAAATTTAACTTTAAATGCACTCAGAGGCCGTTGCCACCGCAAATCCGCTCTCTGATACCTAAAGTGGGTAAGGACCTGGTCGAAGCTGACGGGAACCGCAGCTAGGACTTGGGCGGTTTGCCAGAGAAAGGCTTTAGCGTATTCCCTCTCAAGCATGCATATGCCTACTATGGGGAAGGGTGATGGTCTGACAAGACAAATAGTAACAGATTTATTGCGTATTAACGAGGGCATGAACCTAGGAAGAGTTAGGAAAGCCAGGATCTTGCCTAACTGTAGTATTAGAGAAATGATGAGTCGAAAAGGAAAGTTTGAATTTCTTTAACAATGCAAAATGTCTAATAAATTTGACAAGTATATAGTTTCAATTTTAGTAACAATTTGGGGTCGCAGACCTCCTAACATTTAAAGTTTGCTCCAGGCAATTAGCAATTTATTAGGTTTCAAACCTTTATAAAATCCTAGGAAGGATTTAAAATAGCGAAGATAAAAATTCAAAATTTAAAGACAATTAAGGTGATTAAAGTTTAACAATAAATTGAGTACAAGGTGTGTACTATAATGAATTTCTGAGAAAACATTCTAGAGGAAGTAACCACTTCGAAAATAACAATAAGAAAAACATGAAGAATAAGATAGAAGTTCCTATAACTTCTTATATTTGTCCAGAATTACTTTTATTACAATTATACAAAAGAGGGCAGGTGAAACCTGAAGAGAAAGTCAAAAGGAAGGTTCTAGACTTCCTATGTTTAATTAGGAATCACGAGACTAATGGGGCATGTTTCCCTTTCGTGAAACCTAGAAATAACTCACTCCTGAGTTGAAAGAATTGTATTCCCTGATTATAAGGGAGAAACAATGTAAGCTTGAACCGTGTATAAAACACGTGGTTATGCAGAAATTAATTGATGATAAACAAGCAAGATGGAAGGGCACTTCGTTAGAGTGACACCTCATTGAAAATGATCTAGAGTTACAATTTTATTAATATGGTTTGTTAGTAGAAGGTTTAGGAAAGATCAATTGGGATTTAGGATCAATGTTCATGGCCTTATTTAAAGTAAACGGACGATCGCGACGCGGTAGAAAAGTTGAACAAGCACTAGTTATCACTATAGTCTGTTAAATGGAAGAAAAGTTCACTGTAGTAACACGAAAGTTTATGGCAAAGAATGTTATTGCAATGATGAAAAATAACTGGTCGCACTAGGTAGGCGAGAGTCTATTGCTTGAGAAAGTTGTGAATTACAATTAAATTCGCCATAGAACATTCCAACGGTGGAAGAAAATTTAGCTATTGCAGTAATTTATAAGGAAGATTCCTCATTTTAAATAGTATTCCCACAAGTGAGTGAGAAATACATGACGGCAAGACTTGTAGATAGAGTACAGAATCTGGAAAGTTCCAGAACAATCCTAATAGAAGAATGGGGCCAAAGTTAATCCAGCGGTGGAACGAGCTTAATATTTTATGGACAGCGGGTATTAGATAATATCCCACGTTGTGAGAAGATCTCTCATTTAAATAGCTTAAGAAAAGCTACTTTCTATTAAGGTTGGCTTAGACAGACAAAAGCCCAAGATGGCAAATCCCGCGAAGAATGATTACCGCCCCAAATAAGTAATCTCACGCTGTCTATAAAATGATCATTGAAGCATGTAGATAATAAAACTGATGAAGATGAGGTTAAAACATTAAGTCTGTACTTATCTTGGTTGCATATCGAAGGTGAAGTTCCCTTTGACGAATACTTAATGTGCCAACATGGCGTAGAATGTAGAGAGTGCCTCTTGGTTTGAGGAGACTGGCTCTAGCTGATCCTTGACTGACCGAGTCAACTGCCGACTTACAAGTGAGACCCACTCAGCGAAGCGCGGAGGGTCCAAGGAAGGAAAAATAGTGGGGGAAGGAGACAAAAGGAAAACATATAAGCATGACCAATATTGTAAACTTAAATTCTCTTGAGGAAATGGTCTTCAAAGACTTGATAGCAGGCGATACTAGCGCAGTATGGTGAGTGAAAAAGTAGACGAAGTTCTCTTGATCACGGAGATAATAGCTGGCGATGGCAACGAGATCTGGTGGCCAGATGGAAAAGGAAGTCCTCTTGCACCAGGAAGAATTGAGGAGCTTCAGAGATTCGCTGCTAGATGACGCTAGGTGGGTCATGGAAGATATATATCTAGAACAGACTCACAATGACATAAGAGACATGACCATCAAAGAGAAAATAGAAGATCACTGTTAGTGTTTGATAAAGAGGAAGGAATGAACAAGAAAAGAGCATTACAAATTATATTCTCTCGTACCGTGTATTCCAAGAATACACCACATGGTGTACGCGTGGTCAACGTGGTTATACATTTCACTGATCTCACACGTGATTTCCACAGAATTTAATCTTAGCTCAGTTTTGTATGATAAAACACTGGCTTTATTTGCAGACTCTCAATAAATTGGCCTTTACACTGTCTGCTTCACTGAATCTACTCGACGCTCAATGTCGGCTATCACAGATTCGAAATATGGTGTTACAAATGTAAGAATTATCACCAAAAATGCGTGATAAAAATCATGCGTCTGGCACGTGCATGTAGATCATTTGTCACTGATTACAATTCAGATAATTGACTCGCATTAATACTGCGGCTTGTTATAGATGTTCACAGATATTAAAGTACACCTCGTGTGTGACAAATTATGGTTATCGCCTCGTGGACGAAATGTTACCTGGCTTTGATAGAAAGTTGTAGCGAAGCACTGCACACATTTGTGCTCAAAAATACTGTTCACTTGTCGGAAGCACTTAGTAAAATATTCTTCACAACTAGGTGGACTTCAAAGACTTTCTTCTTCTCACAGGACGGACAATTTACAAGCACGTCTACCATGGACGGCTGTACAACAGCATAAACAGAAAAAGCACGTAGTGTGCTACGGAGCCTCTGCCTCGTGCAGGTCAAAAGTGGAGTCGTTGACGGTCCATTTCCTGCCGCCAATCTGCGGTGTTAATACCTTTCACTTCACATTTAAAAAATCGGTAAACATCTCAATGTTTCCTTTAAGCAGATCTACATAGTGGAATGTTCTGAGACTTTTAAGTTGCAAAAATGTGTGAGTTGGTGCTCAGAATTATTTATTCAGGTGAGTGTCCAAAGTCAAAACATCTCCCATATTTCCTGCATGCTTTGCGCTGCTACAGGGCGCGTTCGGTTGCAATGGCATGACATGTCCCTTATTATTTCCATTAAGTATCACCGAGCCATGAGCTCTATCGGGCTCAATATATATATTGTGCCCTTTTATCAAGAAATATGCAAATCACAGTATGCCAGCAATGCTCAAATCGGGATTTTCGGGGTTTTGGTATGTTCTCCCACTCTGTGACTTACACATTTTGGATTAAATATAGGATACACTTCCAAAAATAAAAACCAAATCAACTCCTATTATAAAACCTTTAATTTACCAAATATATGGCGCTACAAACAAATAAAACAAATAAACTACTGACCAATCCTTCTAATTTGTTCAAAGTGAACAAGGAACACATAAAATCAAACAAATGCTTTATTAAAATACAATGGTTTCCTACAAACCAACAAACCTATAATTCTTTTCACTTCCATAAAGTATCCCTTTTTAAAGTTCAATACAATCACGAGCTCCAATGGCTCGATACTTTCCAATATGAACGGTGTCATTCTTTTACACACCTCAATATTTATTTTATGAGTTTCTTATAATCAAAACAATATATAATCGTATTTAAAGTTATTGTTACTCCTTTACTTAAATTTTTGGGCATTCCACAATGTTCTCATGTTACCACCCCTCTCAAGTTTAACAAATTTACTACAGTGATCGGGAAAAACATTTGTGCACTCCCGAGTTATAGAAGACTACTTGAACAAAGTCAAAAATTATGATCCCTCCCGAAATCTAATTGTCTTCATTTAACTCGTGAAATCCTACATCAATACAACATTACATTAGGGATTTTTATTTATGTGTCTTAAAAGACCATTATCACATAAGAAAGCAACGATCTGAACTGGCAAGCGATACTTTCATCTACAAGAACCTCGGTTCGAATCCCGGGTCATTAACAAATTCTAAACACTCCTGGTGTATATTTACTTCCCGCAGACGGTTCACAGACCTACCGCACTTTCAATAGTGAGGGGTCGGACCGTAACACTCGAGTTGATTTATTGTCCGGGAGGGGAGACTCAAGCCTTGCCCACACGGGACAGCTACATTCATGCTTTTAAAACAGCTATTTCTTCTTCACAGTTCTCTGAATGGACCTGGCGTGTCTTTCATTTATTTTAACAACATTATTTAGGTTCATAAACCACTTCCGTAACCTTGGCATTTATTAATTATGAAGTGTCATCATTGATGGGTAAGAATAATTCAATACAACAACAATATTTAGGGGCTTCAACAACTATACGAGTCTAGGTTCGACTCTCTCAACTGCCTCGGGAACCAATCCCATACTGGAGGACATTACAACAAATTTGCGGCTTAGGGCGACCTCAGTCTAACCTGCGCTCATCAACATAATAAATTCGCACCCTTATACAACGCCTCGTGATCTACATCACTATATGGAGGACTTATTATAGCTCAATTACCACAATCAACTGTCCCTCACAATTAATTTACCAAGTATATTTAGATTCAACGCCTTCCTAGCGTGACAATTTACTTTAAGGCGCGACAATGCGCTATACATTTCTTTAAGGCCAAGCGTCTTCCAAAGAACTGATAAATTCAACCTCAACAATTGATCTATATCTCACTTTTTAAATTAATCCTCGCCCGTGACAATAATCGCTGTACTTTAAGAACATGTATTTACACCATGTCTTTATTCCTTTACAAAAGCCCAAAAGCTATTACTTTCATATAATTCAACTTAATCTTCATTTATATAATTTTTATTATTATTATATTTTTCCGCTTGCTTTCATAACATTTATCAAATACACTGATATTTTATCTCATACATTTCCTCTAAAGGATTTATTCATTTCACATAATTATTTTATAAATTCTCAATTTTTATTTGTTCAGACCGCGCTCTTATTCTGTTATTTGTTATTCAAAAACATCCCTATTTCTCAAACTCAGGTGGATTGTACACAAACATTCCCCAACACAAAACATAATGAAAATGGTTACTCACATGTTCAGATCGGTTCATTTTTGCCCACTACTTGTAATTACACCATCGTGCTCAAATTCATTTCATACACTGACATATCTTGACACACATATACTTTATATATTTTAAACACTGGTAACATTTTAAAATACACTTCGGTATTCTTCTATTACACACAATAAATCACTGAAAAATTACTATCTAACACAATTTTTATATATTTACACTACACAGATTCTAATCACTAAGGCTTTTATTAGGCCTTTCACACGTGATTTATTGACTCCCCGTCTCCAAGGGTGAAACTAGTAAATGTCGGCTTCCTATCTTGACCAGAATGCGAAAGTCTCCAACGATCTACCTCCTCCCTGGAATAGTACTCCTTCAATTCCGGTTTCCTGACGATCAGCTATTATTATTATTAGCTCGAACTGCTTCTTTCTAGACCCTATTTGTTGGTCTAGCGAAAGTCTGTCTTGTTCACGGTCCCCCAGATAATCTATCGGTGACCTATTATTTCTAGCATCTAATACTCCTCGTAACTTAGTGCTTTTTATAGTTCGTTTGTTTCCTTGAAACAATGCCTAGAGTTTTACTTCTCCTTTCTGATTATTCTGTTCTCGAATTCCTATCTTTTCAGAATACTATGCGAACCATATTCTGTCCGACCCTGATCGGGTTCTTTAAAGTTGATAGAATGTTTATCTCGCTGTTATGGTACTTCAAAAACGTTACGATACTTTCGGTCGTCTAATTGAACTGTATTTTGAAGACCTATCGCCTGTGCTCTAAGTTCGCAGCCTGCTTTGACTATAATTACTGAACTTTTCACTGTACGATTGATACTGGCGGAACTAGTCCTGTATTTAGGATTTTCCTAATTCTCCACACGGCGATACTATAATAATACTTATCGGCCACTCCTTACGGGTGCACGTTGGTTGTCGATACTGCGACGCCCTCGGGCTGTCGGATACTGTCTATACGATGTGATACAGCGTTTCCCCTCAAGGAATGCTTGTAGACTGCATGATGTGATGTAGCTTCACGTTCCCTGGACGGAATAATACTTTGCGGTGGTGATGCTCCAACGTCACGCCCCCTGGACGGACTAATACTGCATGATGTGATGCAGCCTCTCTGCCCGAGGTCTGTTCTAAACTGCATTTTGAAGACCTATCGCCTGTGCTCTAAGTTCGCAGCCTGCTTTGACTATAATTACTGAACTTTTCACTGTAAGATTGATACTGGCGGAACTAGATCCTGTATTTAGGATTTTCCTAATTCTCCACACGGCGATACTATAATAATACTTATCGGCCACTACTTACGGGTGCACCACGTTGGTTGTCGATACAGCGATGCCCTCGGGCTGTCGGATACTGTCTATACGATGTGATACAGCGTTTCCCCTCAAGGAATGCTTGTAGACTGCATTAACGATGATAGTGCTTCACGTCCCCTGGACGGAATAATACTTTGCGGTGATGATGCTCCAACGT
Organism: Meconema thalassinum; assembly: GCA_946902985.2. NCBI lineage: Eukaryota > Metazoa > Arthropoda > Insecta > Orthoptera > Tettigoniidae > Meconema > Meconema thalassinum. Next base: position 124,205,192 of record OX336389.2, read on the forward strand.
CACGCCCCCCCCCCCTGGGCTGACTGATACTGCATGATTGGCTTGGTTCTGCCAGGATTTTTATACTCTTTGGCTACAGTAAGATAAAATCCACGCCTTTTCCAGAACCAACTTCTGAAATAATGGTCGCACATTATTTAAAATTATATCTCTGGAAAGCTCGTTTTCTAAACGTAATCTGACTTCTTTGCACATGAAAATCGATCGTGCAATTCTGAGATATTAAATAAAATTTAGTCTTCAGCTGTGTGGGTGTTACAGTTGATTTTTAATTCCCCACTCCTCGGGTCTCGGGAAACCCCCAATGACGTATGACCACGTCTGCACTTCTCTCCTGGGCAATTATTAAAACCTTTTTCTCCACACAAAAATCTCTATTCCGAAATGATTCACAATGCTGTATTTCTTTAGTTAATTTTATTCTTGCAAATGGGTTAAATTTAATTATTCTTCTTCTGGCACAGCTGCGCGGTTGCCGTTTTACTGCAAGGTAAGGGCGATTTCCGAAACACGCTCTTTGTCATTCGCTTGGAAAATTCCACTCGTTCTATTTATATTCGTGACTGGCCCCTTATCGATGCGTCAGGCATGATCTCATTTCCTAGCCACCTGGCTCCAGTTTATTTCACAACGTTATGCTAGCCTTCTTGTATGAAATCTTTCTATGTTCCTCTGAAGACTGTATATTTCCTTCCTTCCTTTTACAAAAATACATGGATTCGACCCCTTGAACCAATGGTACATGGGTTCAATATATATATATATATATCCTAGGCTACACTTCTTGTATGCGGCAAGTGGAGCGCGTGTGGCCGCCTTGGTTGGGCCTAAGCCGTTGGCCAAGGACTTCCATGGGATGAGTGGGGAAGTGGGGTGATCCATGGGGGTGTTCCATGGGATGTGTAGTTGGAGGTGATATTTGTGTTGTATGTCCCTGGGGTTGGTGCCGCTTTGCGCTACTTTAACACTGAAGTGAAGTAGCGCGTGAAGATGCGGTTGAGTAGCCTGTGTGCAGTGCCTTATCAGACAACCACTTTACTACCATATCCGGTAGGTTGTCTGGGCCCGGGGATTTTCTGTTTGGGAGGTGCCGGATAATCCACTTCATTTCGTGAATATTGGTTTTGCGGACTTCTGGCCTGGGCACATTGGCTATATAATCATTTATCTTTGCGTCCATGCTGAGCGTGAACTCCGGGCTAGAGGGTGTGTCATTAGGTGTAAATGCTTCCTCTTGGGAGTTCGCTAGGGCCTCCAGCTTGTCTCGTGTTGAGTAGGGCGGCTCTGTCGGAGTTTGAAGGGTTGGAACCTGATGAGTTTCGTGGGTGAAGTATCTCGTGACTGGCCACACTGTTGGAGCGTTCTCTTGGTGGTTGGTACTGTACCCGAATTTTATTGTGATATATTGTGCATGTCTGACAGATCGAAGAAGAAGGATTGTATGCCAATTTTTGGTATTCAAATGTAGGAGTGGAAGGAAGATCAAGGTATTCTGAAAGCATGAAGTGCCGGTCAAGGTCAGATGATTCAGGGATGAAGTCCCGACAGAAGCGAGGCTTCGTGATACATATGGATTCCAGCCAGGTGCAGACGGCAACCCGCCAGCTATGACGCGAGACAATGGATGTTCCATGACAGGCAGACCAGTAAAAAGTAATTTACTCATGCTTTTATAACAAGCGCATTTACAGGAAGTTTGTGCAGTGGAACTATGGGAAATTTCCATAATGAGAATTATTGGGACAACATTTTATATTTGGAAGTGGATATTGAGACGGTCAATTATATGTTTGGAAGAACACGCGCTCTGTGGAGAAAGTCGCCATTTTCGGACTTGAAAAAGGGAAGGAGAAGAGAAGCTAGTGGAAGTCTCTGTGACGTTGCGGTGGAGTGATACGTGATTCTCGAGTGCTTTTTCCGGGTAAGTGAAATGCACGGCAGTTCGTTTACTGACAGCCGGGAGATTGTATCAGTAATGCGGAGACGAATGTAATGATGTCGGTATTGAACTTATATTCGTGTGGGAGTGTTTCCGTGAACAAGCTAATTTGCGGACATGTAAGAGAAGTTTTGTATGCGTCGGAAAGGAAGTGTTTTAAAGAGCTTTAACGGATATTGTGCCAGTAAATACTGCGGATGAATGTGAACTGTGACCAAGTAATTTACATCAGAAATTGTTTATTTTCGGAAAGCGAACGTGTCGGCCGTTGGTCGGACATTTCATCGTGCAAATGGGGAACCAAATAACAGTCAGTGGACTATGAAATGTATTGATATGCATTAATAACCAAACTAATGAGGTGATATTGTCAAATTAGCCACGATGATTATATTCAACGGTGTTACAATGAACATTAATAGACTGGAAGAGGGAGAGATGCTGCGGAAATATGATGGAATGGATATAATGGATTTCTAAATTCACTGAGGGGATGTGACATGTGAGATGCAGAAGGCATTTGACGTAACTTGACTGGACACGGAAAGGAGCATGAAAGTCGTGGCCATATTTAAAATGCAGCAGATAAGACGCAAATGCTTACCACAAGTTATTACGATGGATTTCGGCGATTTGATTACAACACGCAGTTGCCTGCAGTCCCAATCTGAGAAGATGAAGGAAGGGCAGAGAGCGAAATCGAACCCGGGAATGCAGACGAAAGGAGGTGACGATGTTCGGGAAATGTTCAGGTAAATGGGGAACAATTTTCCTGTTCTACACGCCGATGTCTGAGGAATTTTCTGGTGCGAGATCGTCGATCTAGGAATATACAGGAATTGGTGCGATTCCAACATTATTCCTGTCTTCTTCAGAAAGGAATATGGATCTCAGTTTGACGGCAGCCTGCAGCTAAAGGTAGAAGCAATCCATATACGTAGTATTTGAATGTAAGCATGCTTTGAAAAGATCTGAAGTAACATTTTCAATACCTGGCTGTAGAATTTAGGTATTTTTCTTTGGAAGTCAGTTAATTATTTTTGTCGTATTTTGATATTACTTAAATTTATACTGAAACATTTATTTGTGGAATTTCAGTTTGGATTGGAATTTTGAATTTAGCTCCGTAATGTTTTTCATATTTCAGTGGTGATTTTACTTAAGCGCATTTTTTGGAATTTCAAATTAGTATGGTGATATTTGGAATTTTGGTGACGTCTGGAATATTTGGAATTTCCTGAATTTTTGGAACATGTGGTTTAAATTAATGTTGTTGGATTTTCATCGACTTTATGGGTGACGATCGTTTGTAGTCGGTTAGATGTTCTGAATTTTGAGATATGACGCAACTTCAGGCGGATATCAGATTTTTGAAAAATATGTACAGGTGTAACATTATGTAAAATTTAGTATCAAGAAATATTTGTTATAAATCTCAGTGGACATATATATTAGGATGTGGATAATTTATTCATGGTAATTAAACGAGTTGAAATCTAATATTCGGCCAAATTTGAGTTAGAAGAATGAAGTCGAATGGCATTATAGATCCATTAATGATAAAGCTAATATTGTTAAATATGAATCAAGTAGCAATATAGTGCATTATTTAGAGATCATCGTGAAGTGAACAGTGAAGCGAAATTATATTTGAGCATAATTATATTGTCTGAACGTGGACAGTGGATCTTTGTCGAAGTTTATCATGTTTTGAAGCTGGATTGTAAGTTGAATCGTGAGCAGATTAATGGTAGGCTGTATTTTGATAGTCCAGATGGGTTTTGCATTCGTTGCTGTTGAGGGGCGTGGCAATGTGCTTGTTTGGCATTGTTCCACGAGTTGTGTTATATTTTGACGACGATATTGTGCTATTTTTGTCGTTGTTGTGATGTTTATAATGATTGTGATATACTTGTAATTTGGAAGAATCGATCTTCATTTTGTAGTGATAGTTTGGGGTGGCTATCGCGTTAAGCTGTTCTCAGTGGAGATATGATATTGCTCAGATCCTCATTTTACTGATTCACTGATCAAAGGTCGTGCTCGAAGCTAACACAATTTGATAATTATACCAAGCTAAGATAAATGTATTTATATGAGAATTTCTATTTTTAATAAGAAAAAAGGAAAACAGTCAGTTATGTCGCGGACATAGATATGATCTAGGCTTTACTGCACGGATTATTAAAGGTGATTTACAACTATAATAATGATATTGACATAAATTTGGTGTTTGATTCAAGGCTTGATTCAAAGCTTGGTTTAAAGCTTGATTTCAAGGATGTATAATTGTAATATAAATAGTGAAGATGAACGTGAACCGATAGTTAATATTTTTGCAAATTATTATTATTATTATTATTATTAATCTCGGCATTAGTTTATTTTTATTTTTTAAATATTTTGATATAGGGTTGGAAGGATTTAAGGAGTCTTGTATAGGGTTCGAAGATGTTTTGTAATAGCGAAAGGCCATCGCTAATTTTATTTTATTTTGGGCTAGGTAACATTAAATATTATTTCTTTTACTCCTTAAATTAGTGTATAGGTCGATTTTAGTCTAATCTACTGATTCAGGTTACTAATTATTGCTCTAATTGGCAATCTAGTTTGAATTTGATTTTTACTAAGCGACTACAAGGAGTAGTTAGGTGTTATTTATTTTTTAGTTGTCCAAGTTTGAGTAAATAAAGTTTATACAGGCACGTATTTCCGTGTTACTGGTGTTTTATCTAAATTAGATTCTTTTTATTTGCATTTATTTAGGGTTGTATTGTGCTACAGTGGAGATAGGACTCTTGGGCCCACCATTTACCCAATCCACGAGTGTTAGAAGGGTTTCTCACCCTCCAATTTTCCGTGATGTCCTAGTCGAACCTGTAGTTTGCCCTGTAGCACAATGTAGGATAACTATACCCTTCCTGACGTTTTTGTCAGTAGTTCTTCGTGTTTTTAAGCCGGGTACCACAAGTTGCTACGATCCTGGTTTATCTCTTTATTCTTCGGATTTTGGCAATCTCCATCAGTTTGGGTACAGTACTGTACCCGAAATTCACGTAACCACCCCTATTATCCGAAGGATGGAAAGGATCGCTAGGGATGCTGATACCCAGCTAGATAAACCAACACTACCCTGCTTGATGGTTGGGTAGGAACCTCTCGATACATGATATTTATTAAAATACGATAGTACTACTACCTAGTTACATACAATATCCTACAACAAAGTATTGGAGGACGAGATTCTCGGAATATCGAGGGTGAACGGTTTAATAGTGGGCGCCAGTACCTAACTAGTAGTACAACAGCAGCTGATTAATAAATTAAGAAATCGTAAAGTTCTATAAAAAGGAACAGGCAAACTAAGAAGTTCCTGCTAACGTTTATTCCAATAATAGGACAACAAACAAGTCCAACAAACAATTAAATTACACTTCACTCGTTACGTAAAATAATACTTGAAACTTCAACTTAAAATCATAGCTACGCTTAGAAGCAAAATATACCGTGAATTTCGGTATTGGGACTTCACTGTGCCCTCATTTAAGGAGTAAATAAAAACTGTATTACTATAGACGCCTCGTCTATTCAAATCCTTAAAAGTGTCAACTACTTGTTGATCATACTGTACTTCACCAAACTTTGAAACTTATAAACGACGTTTACTATTTACAACATCACCCTATATTATACATTGGTCTCCTTAAATTAACGATTTAATAATCCTTAACCTTTAGGTAAAATTCCTTAATTGTTATTGTTATTGATAAAGTATTTACAATGTTATTTATACTGTTATTTATTTATTTGTTGATGGTACACAACAGGGCTCAGTGTGCGCCCCAATAACAGTGCACCTACACAGTAAAGTACATTTCCTGATATGTCTGCATTAAGTATTAATATCTTAATGTAATTCTTAAAACTAGGAAGTTCACACAGATCAAAATGCATAGTAGTAAAAAGCTTAATCTAAAGATAATATAAAAGCTAAATCTAAATTTGATCTAATGTCAAATATAAAAATTGGTTTTGAAATTATTACATAATAAACTAAAATGTAACATACTAGGGAACAAGCCTATCCACATACAGTATATACATTGTTGATTCTGTTTTGTGTGATAATTTTATTTCAGGTATGTATTAGAGTGACTGGATTATAATTTCCAAGAATGGTCTGATTGAGAGACAGAAATCTAGTTTCCAGTTTACACGAACCCCATCGTTGTAAATACTGCAAAGCCTCCTTACAGGTGAATTGTTATGTGAAGTAGTATTGGTTATGTCATTTTTGAATGTTATGGTTGATCTTGTAGTTAAGCGAGGGATGTTGAAATTTAGGAGCGATAGGAAAAATGAGTTATCAATTTGACTGCTAATGACTTTACAAAGGAATTTCATATCATTCACTTGCCTTCGAGACTCCAAACTAGTCATGCTGAAATTCAAAAAAGTTCACCGTAGGGTACCACGTGTGGGTGATTGCCCGTTATTTTGAGGTGTAAATATCTGGGGAATTTCTTTTGAACTTGCTCATTGGATTTAATGCATGTTTCCTGCCAGGGACTCCATACTTGGCTGGCGTACTCGAGCTTGGATCTCACCATGGCAGTATAAAGGTTTATGCAGGTACTGGTCCTAATGAATGGCTTAATGTTTCTTATTATAAACCCCAACCGTCTTTTGCACATGACAAGTGAAAGCAAGATCTCATTCAAACAGAATTCCTAGATCTTTCTTCTCGCTTTCTGTTTTCAATGACTAAGGTCCAATTACATAATCAAATGTGATTGGGTTCTTCTTACGTGTAAAGGTCATAAGAACACACTTCGGTACGTTTAAGTATAATTTGTTTTCTATATTCCATTTGTGTATATTATTTAGGTCATTTTGTAGTAGAGTGCAGTCATTAGTGGAAGAAATTGATTTAAAAATTGTGAAGTCATCTGCATATAAAAGACTATTTGAGTGCAATATACATCATTTATCATTGCTAGAAAAATCAAACGTCCAAGGTTCGAGCCTTGGGGTATTCCGGAATGAACTATGTATTCCTATGAGACAATTTTCTGGAACAAAACAAATTGTTTCCCGTCTCTGAGGTAGGAGATGAATAAATTGAGTAATGGGTGGGAGAATCCCAATATACACAATTTTTTAAGAAGGATATCGTGATTTATTGTGTCGAACGCATTCTCGAAATCTGTAAATATGACATCCATTTGCCCTCCTTTATCTAACTCTTTAGATATAATTTGAGTAGAATTAGTTGCATTCGTCACTGTAGATTTCCTCGATAGGAAACCACGTTACCAGCACGATATTCTATCACTTTCACGATCGTCTCTAGATCACATTACTATTCCTTCCGTCTTTCGTTATGTTTTAGATCACATTCTAGATCACATTTTAGAACATATTATTATTACCATTGTCGCTTATGATTGTCAACTCCAATTGAACATATGTGACAAGCAATGAAGCTAATCAATGTTCCAAAATATGTCAAAATCTTCATCAAAACGATAACACTTGATAAAATATGATGATGATGATGCTAATTGTTGTTTTAAGGGGCCTAACATCTAGGTTATCGGCCCCTTGATAAAATATAACAGACTATATTTCGTGGCTTTCATATACTTGAAATATAGTGGTTTTAACTACTCAACTTCACAAACATATTTATCGCATATTTATACATCACGTTCTTCGACAACACTGTCGTTATTACATTTTACGGATGACTATAACTCAATATATGTCGCTGAAAAATTCACATTATCAATGCACAAGTCTGGCGTTACATTATAAGCATACACATTTTCAATAACATTTCTTTCTACACTTCGCTTCAACATCGCACGGAATTTCAGTAATTCTACTCATCATACACGTTTGCATGACATAATCTTCAAATTACAATAATCCTCTATCGATTATAAATATACATCATTCCCTCGTGCTCGTATTATTCATGACTTGTAACTGTTACCACACTCTTAATATTTGTCAAGTATTTAATCTGCATTACATTTCTTAGCGATTCGTTGCGATATTACCATTACCATCATTTTATAAAACCACTGCTTCGTTGAATTATACATTTTAAAGATACTCGTCTGTATATAATTATCACAATAATAAAAAATACGTTTCATATCCTCTCCATTCTGTTATATTTCATGAATATAAATTCATTTCAACCACTGCTTACATTATTACAATATCTGTCGACGCATTCCAATATATATTTCTACATTCCTTTCTGTATCTCGCAAGTCTGCATTGTCAAGAGCTCCGCTCTACTACTAAATTAAAAATTCCTTTCAAGAGAGCATTATTTATTTATTTATTTATTTAATAATTATTAGATACAACCATGATAGGTCATTTTACACTAATATTTTAACAATTTCAAATAATATTAACAAAAACAACAACAATAACAGGTAACAACTGGCAGTGATGGCAGCAAGGGATAAATCTCGGAAAGACGCAGGGAATGAGTGGGGTAGTGGGTGATTAGGAAGGTGAGGGGGTAGGAATTGAGGATGAAAGGGATCTTCTAATGTTATGTTTGAATGTTCTATAGGGAGAGAATATGTCAATATTTTGAACGGAGTTGCTAAGGGTAGGTAGACGGTGGAAGATAGAGCGCTTCTGTACTTCAAGACGTGGGCAAGGTATGTGGTGTAATAATGGTTCTGACGTGTTGAACTGGAGGGAACATGGAGTGGGAAGTAGCTTAAGAGCATGTTACATTTTGTGTAACCATTCATAATTTTATGTAAAAAAAACAGGTCAGTAAATTGTAAGCGGCTTCTCAGGTCGCGTACATTGAGCTGATTTAGAATGTCGGATTTGGCAAACTGCCTCAGTGAAGGATTGCGAGCTTTGACTATTGATATGAAGAAATTAAAGTCACTGTTCAATTAAGAAATATTGGTTATAGCCGAAGTAGACCAAATTGGAGAAGAGAAATCTAGGTTAGGGAGAACATATGTGGTGAAGTATAATTTAAGTGCAGTGAGGTCTTTAATTTCTGTGAATCTGTATAGAATGCCGAGACTGCGCATTGCACGAGATTTGATATGGTCAAGGAGCCATTTCCAAAAATCGACATGTGCATTTTTTTAAGTTATTGAGAAAAACAAGAAAAAAACGCCTAAACGGTAAAATTCAAGAAATGTTATGTTATTCTTGGTACAAACTCTAACATAAACATAAAAAATAGGTCCAGAGGTAGATTAACAATGCGTTTAGGAAATATTTAGCATTAAAATTCGCAGATGTCGGATTTTGGAAGTACGTTAATGGAAAATCGTATTTTGGAACGAACTTGTAGCATATGACGAGTTTTGGAACAAAACAAGGATTTTGCTTAACAAGCATTTTAAGTCTCACAATGTTGTTATGCAATCCTAATTTAATATACACAAAATTTACAGTGAACACAAGTTTCCAGAAAATTAGATAAAAAATAGTATGCAGTAACAAAAATAATACACAAGGAGCAATAAGTCACATAGATTAGATTCTCAAGTCGTCATCCTCCTCCTGGGGTTCACAAACAAGAACGTCTTCCACATCAACTGTCACGTTTTCTGGATCCATGACTTTCTTATAATAATGAAGTTCTTCATTATTTTTCCACTCTACCCTGTAGTGAAGTGTTAGTAGTTTGTTCACATCATTCATCTTCTCTTCTTTGACGGCTACTCCAAGAGGCAACTGAACTTCTCGAAAGTTACCGTTTTTCCCTTTTCTGTTATCCCTTTAAAATCAGTTAAGTCACTCCTATAATTTTGCTCTCCACGAAGAAGAATAGAGGATTTTACTTTCCTAAACACGAATCCCTTGCAGGATTGAATTCTGAAATGCCATGACCCTGGTGCTTTAAAGGAAGTTTGGACGCTACCTTTCCAGTCATACACCGGACAACCAACACCTAGCGTGTTCACTGTGCCAAACTGCATGAAAATTTGAGTGTAGGCGTCTGGTTTTACAATAGTGTCTCGCACTTTAATCTCCTTTTCAATTCTCCCAAAGACTCGGTCTGGGGGTATGAAGGAGTGTCCTACAACGGGAAATACCATCTCCACTTATTTAACTTGTGCGGGGGAATCATTCATTCATTCATTCATTCATTTATTTGCAATGGGGGGAGTGTCCTCCGGTGGCAAATTGGATATACATAACAAATAAATAATTATACATAATAATTCAATAACAATTATACAACAATTAAACTGGAGTATTTACACAAATAGTCAGTCTTTTCTTAAACACACCTATATGTTTGGGAAAAGGCTCTAAGACTGCGGCAGGTAGAGAGTTCCAGTTATCAATGGCACGGTTTACAAAAGAATATTTACCATAATTTGTTCGCTGTGGTCGGTCCTTAACTTTGAAAGGATGATCGCTCCTACCCATGTAAGTGGGCTTTCCCAATCGTTTGCTAAGCTCACCCCATGCTGGTTGATTTGTATACGTGTTGTACATAGCGCAGAGTCTAGATTTCATCCTCCTAGCCTCCAGTGATTCCCACCCAAGTTTCTTTAACATACGGCTCACACTGCTCCTGGGATTAAAGTCACTGAGCACAAATCTAGCGGCCTTTCTTTGTACCATTTCCAACTCATTGATGAGCCCTACTTGATATGGATCCCAAACCGCCGAGGCATATTCCAGAATAGGTCTTACAAGTGACAAATAGCCTAATTCTTTAGCAGAGGTACTACTTCCTTTTAATACCCTCATTACAAAGTGCAGGGATTTGTAAGCTTTTGAAACTACACATCCTACATGACTACTCCATTTCATATCATTCCTTACGTGAACGCCCAAATATTTGCAAGAATCTTCTTCTACAAGTATTTCCGAGCCAATGTTATATTGAAAATCCTGCCTCCGCACTTTCTCTATTTTTAAGAGACTACATTTTCTTGTGTTTATTTTCATTTTATTTTCAATCGCCCACTTATAGACCAGGTTCAGGTCCTCTTGAAGCACTGCATTGTCTTGTGAGTCATGTATCTTTCGATATATTACACAATCATCCGCAAACAATCGACAGTCACTGCGAATCCCATTTGGTAAGTCATTTATAAACGCCAAAAATAACAAAGTTCCGATTACGCTGCCCTGAGGGATACCCGACGTTACGGTAATTTCATCCGAGAATATGCCTTCGACTTTCACTTTCTGGGAACGACCCGTCAAAAATTCTATCAATCTTCGTCGAAGCTAATTTATGGAGTAGCATGTCATGCGGCACGACATCAAATGCCTTCGCAAAATCTATAACCACGGCGTCGACTGAAACTCCATGGTCTAACGATTCGCTAATGTCTTGAAAAAGTGATAGCATCTGACTCTCGCATGAGTAACCTTTCCGAAATCCATGTTGCCTATCATTAAACCATGATAATGTTTCCCACTGTTCCGTCAAGTAGTCGCAAATGAGATGTTCCATCTGTTTACAAACGATGGACGTAAGGCTAACCGGCCTGTAGTTGCCCAATTCAAGTCTGCTCCCTCCCTTAAATATTGGGACTACCATAGCTCTTTTCCAGTCATCTGGGATTTGCGCATTGTTTATGGACACATTAAACATCACCTCCAAGTATCGTGCCACGGCCCTACCTCCTAGTTTAAGTACTTCACTAACAATATTATCAGGACCCTTTGATACATTGAAACGTAGTTTTTGTATTAGCTTTACAATTGCTGACTGGTTTATTTGGAACAGGGGAGCCCCTGAATCGTCGTTAAGGTCCAACACACAGCTATTGGATTTATTGAACACACTACCGTAAAAGACATTTATCTCATTAGCAATGGCCTGTTTCTCAGTAATTAATTTACCGACACCGGACATTATCATCGACAAATTATTTGGATTTCCCTTTCTTCTCCTAACATAACTGTAAAAAAATTTCCACCCATCACCTCCCGAACCAAGTAAACCTTGCATATAACTGTCATGAGCACCCCTCTTTTTTTAGACGAGCTCTCTTGATAAGGACTTAAATTTCAACATATACTTGTCACTATCATGTCTTTTATTGTATAATTTCCTAATTTTCCGTTTTAGACTCCTAATTTCTCGTGTGTAATACTCAGGATCTGTGTTTTGTTTCAGCAATTTAAATGGGACAAATTTATCAACAGCGCTATTTAAAATTTTCAAAAAGTTAGTCCACAGGATATTAATGTGATTTCCTTCCGATGCCCATCCTACGAATAGCTCATTCAAATACCCCTGAAACTTGCCCTGATCCGCCCTGCGATACTGGAATATGATCTTTTTTGCTACATCAGAGTCTAATTTTGTAATGTCACCATATCTAATATTTAATTCAACCCCAGAATGGTCACTAATTCCTGGTACTTTCAGACAGTTAATATACAGCTCTACAGGCCTTACGAGATAAACATCTAAGGTATTATTGTCTCTAGTTGGGAAGTCAACTACTTGGGAAAATCCCCCCTACCTTAGGAATTTATTTGCAGCGCTCTGAGCTTGACTACAGCTAGTTGACTCACCAGACCAGTCTACTTTGGGGAGGTTTAAATCTCCAGCAATTATTATGCTCTTTTTCATAGCATTACCCGTACAAGTTTTATCATACAGTGTTTCGAGGAGAGAAAAGTTATCTTTCGGTGCTCTATACGCCCCTATCACCTGAAGAGGGAATTTATTTCCTTTATCCGAAATTAATACACATAACATTTCATGATCCATATCAGCCCACTTTAAGAAACTACCTATATTTTTGCGCACACAAATAAATAGCCCACCACCTCACTTCCCCCGATCCCTTCTGTACATTTCGTAGGTCCCTTGAATTATTTCGCTACTATTTATGTCCTCATATAAGCAAGATTCAGTTGCAATGACAATGTCCGGAGAATACGTCTCTACAAGATTCCAAAATTCAATTAATTTATTTCCTAAACTCTGACAATTAACCTGCAGTAATCTTAGAGTCTTACCTCCGCAGCAAATATCTTGAAATAGCTCCTTCTGTTCCCATCGGCTGGCAACCTCTGGACCTGCTCCTCCTCACAAAAGGCGGCACGAACCGATGACCCTGTCATGTAGGCTCCCTAGGTTAAAAGCGCCCCGTCGATTTAGATGCAGCCCGTCTCGGGCGAAGTCACGGCCACCAATCCAGCAGTCAGCTTCTACGTACACTAATCCCAGTTGTGCACATACCCAGTCCATGCGGTCATTTACAGTCTTAACTCGCCTTAACGGAACATCTCCCCGCCGAACAATGCCACTCATTATAATTTTTGCATTTCTAAACTTGCTTTTAGCTTTTCTGCCTAGTTCATAGAGCTCCCCCATGATGTAATCAGCTGTAGCCCTCTTCTTCAAATCGTTCGTCCCAACATGTAGCAACAACACTTTAACTTTGTCACAGTCCTCTACATTTGATTGTTCCACTTGTTGGGCAAGCTGGTCAATTTTAATCCCCGGATAACACCGCACTTTCGCACCTGATTTCCTCGAGATATTAGCACTCCATCGTATCATTGAATCACCCATTATGATAACGTCATCCTCAGTTTGCTCCTGCACGCCCTCTTCCACACTGATCCCAGTAGAAAGCCGTTCAGTCACATCCTTCACCGTTTCTTCTGATTCACGAAGCTTTGCTCTAAGTTCCTGTATTATTTGATCCCTTGCTTTGATTTGCACCCTCAAACAGTCCGGCGTATCACATACTTTACAAAACCAATTTCCGACATCGCAATCCTCCTTCTTGACCTTAATACAGCCGAAGTGAAACCATTTCTCACATAGTCCACACTCAACACCATTCTTCAATGTTTTACTGCACGTCGAACACTTTAAAGCTGCCACTGGATCATTTGCCTGATTCACATTTGGAGTAACAGGCCCTGGATTCACTTCCACTCCACCAATAACTAGCAATGCAGCTATCACTAGGGCTATGAACCACAAGTTGCTAGGTCCCGTACGCACACACAAACACCGGAAATCCCGACTACCCTTCGCATACCACAATCCGATCCTCGCCCGATAACACTCCCAGAGAACAACCCATATCAGCACACCAGAGAGCTCGGGAAAAACACGACCTTTCACTTTGACTGCCATGATCATTATACAGTAAATAGGAAACGATTCCAATCATGATACTATTTTTTATGTTGACCCCCACAACCGTCAGAAACCAAATTAACTTTTGTGATACCTGTAAGATCAAGATGATTAAGTCTGTCATATACACAGGAAGCTATTTCGTTAGACCTTTTGGACGAGAAGATTCCAGCCACTGGTATATAAAGGTGTTTCGTGTAGTTTGACACTCACGCGATGTTCCTACACAGATTGTAAAATTGTACATATACAATTGTTTGGAGTAATACGTGGCTTGATCTGGAAATTTTGGTAGGGGTACATTTTTCTGGCAATCGAAACTTAATATCAGTTCATTATCTTCCTGATTACGTAGAACATCATAAAACGCTTGTGCTCTTAATTTATGTACTCTTAACTCAGCTATTATATTATTCTTTTCTTGAGGAATCTTGCAGTGCTTCAGATTAGCTTTCAGCAACAAACATTTTGAGCAAGCATCAGTCGTTGGAGTACCAAATCCAATAGTATATGTCCAACAGAAATAATCCCTAAAGTAAGCTGCCTTAACTCGTAGCTCAGTTGATACTGACTGGTTGTAACTTCTCCACAATTTATTAATGTTCAGCTCTCTTGATAAATACTGGCGACCTTGACTTGTCCTCTACAATAGTGTAATTCACTAACAACATATAATTTCTCTATGAAAATTCTCATAGCTAGTCTTCTATTTTCACTGTACTTGCTACGAGTATCTCCTCCTCGTTTATCTATAGACAACAAATATTGCGTTGAAACAGTGCATTGTCACGTTGGAACAAACTTGGCGGGAACACTTAAAAAGAAGTTAATTGGCGCGGACATTGCTAAGTACTACAATCAAAAGTTCGCGGGAAACACTGCCTCGAAGTAAAGCATCAGGAATGTCGAGTATTGGAACACACTTTGGAAGTTGCATCATCTTTCTTATGCAAAATGTCGGATTTAGGAACAAAGTGCAGATGTCGGATTACGGAAATAACTTAACAAAGCAGATGTCGAGATTTGGAAATAAAGTCAAACTTTAATATTGATTTTTAACCACAAATATCGTATTTTGGAACATCTTCCACCATCCATTTGATGCGTTTCTCCAAGAGGAATATGAAATCAAAAAAATCTACTCTTTGTAGAAAATGTCAGATGTCGACTTTTGGAAATAGGCTCCTCGTATCCAATTTATTTCCACATATTTTGTAGTCCGCTTGATTTCCAGATTTCAGTAGTGAGAAAGAAACTTTGAAGCACTTTTTGGGATTTGGAGATAACCTCCATTTGTTGAACCAATCAGTACATGTATTCACTGCTTCATGGAGCTCAGTGTGGTCGTCAGAACTGGAAATTTCTCTGAATATCTTGAGGTCATCAGCGTACAGAAGAAGGGAACACGGATAATTTAGCACGCATGTGTTTATATCGTCCATATACAGCACGAAGAGAAGGGGTCCCAGGATACTGCCCTGAGTTACTCCTGATAAGACTGGGAGCCAGGACGATACAGACCCTGGAAGCACTACCCGTTGTTGCCTATTGGACAGGAAGCTTTGTATTAGGGATAGGAAGGATCCATGTAAGATTTATCGTGAAGCAAGCTTGTGGAGGAGAAGGAAATGCTTCACGGAATCAAATGCTTTGGCCAGGTCAACGTAGATTACATCTAGCGGAGATTTTTGATCTATTGCAGAAATTATGTGATGGTTCAGAACAGTCAGATTTGTTAAACATGATTTCCCAGGGACGAAGCCATGTTATTCTTCTGAGAGATGTGGTTTGGTGAAAGTGAGGAGATGGCAATGTATTATTCTTTCGAAGACTGAAGAGAGTATAGGGACGATAGATATCGGTCTGTATGAGGAAATTTCATGCTTGCTGCCTGATTTAAAGACATGTGCAACATCAGCTCTTTTCCGTGAGTCAGGAAAAGTGCCGGAAGTCATGCACCAGTTGAGTATTATGTACAAGGGGATGCTGAGAGATGCAGAGGTGTTTTTCAGGAATATAAGGCTTATGTCTGATGGTCCAGTAGATCGGTTTGTTGGCAGACTTTTTAAAATATTTTGGATTTCATCGGGGTTCGTTGAAATTTCAGGCAGTGAATCAGAACAGACGCTAGTAAGTTGAGGGGGACTGGGGATTGGTACGGGAACTGAAAAGGTTCAGTAAAAATATTCATTGAAATGTGTGGACCTCAATTCAAATGGGATTTCTTCATTATGGAGGTTTAGGTTAAGTGGAATTCTAGGAGTCTTTCTACGGGATGATATAAGTGTCCAGAACTTCTTCAGGTTATTCTTGAGTTTTCCTCTTATGGAAGAAACGTAGAGGTTGTAATCTTCTGTCATATGAACTCTTGAAATTTTCCGTAGGTGAATAAATACATTGCGTGTATGAGGATTAGGAACTGATTTCCACAGCGACCATGCTCGAGTTTTATTTTGGAGAAGAAGTTTGGTGTTTTGACTTAGCCAGTGTAGATATTTGTTGGATTTGGGCAGGGAGAAAGGAACGTGTTGTTTAATAGCCGAGTAGAATAAATCCTCAAACAAGGTCACTGCGCTATTTACGTCTCTCTCAGCTGTTAGAAGGCACCAGGGTAGAAATTATAAATCCTGATTGGCAGCTTGTCAGTCGACCTTTCTCCAAAGAGGGAAAGCTTTCTTCTCAGCGGGTGGGCAGTTTTTATGTCTGCCGGCTGGGACGGGGAGGGTAGCTTCTATTGAACTATGATCGGTGTTCAGGATATTTCTTCCAACGGTCTCGGTGACATTACGCAGGGTTGAAAATATGAGGTCCAGTGTTTCGGATTTCCTTGTAGGGTGCAGGTTGACCTGTTTCAGATGTAGACCGTTTATACAATTTGATAAGATGAAAATATTAATTGGGGGAGAGTGTATGGTAACATTGCCTATCGATGTCCAGGCGATATGGGAGTTAAAATCACCTAATAACACTATTTCATTTTCTTGGTTGAGGGCAAGAACAGTAGAGTTGAAACATTCTTCTAAGGTGTCAATTTTGCTGGTAGGTGGGCGGTAGAAGCAACCTACGAGTAAATTCTTCCTTTTTTGGGATATTAATCTCAACCCATATTATTTCACAGGAAGTTTCTAAATCAGGCCGATGTTTTGCCTTCAATTTGTTATGAACTGCGATTGCAACTCCACCACCCCTTGAAGACCGATCGCGCCGAAACACATTGAATTCAGATGAAAACGGAAGTTCCCCGCATGATGCGAAGTTTGACAACCCTGTTTCTGAGAGGCAGAGGATATCAAATTGATTAACTTCCGTTACATTTGCTAAACAGTCGGTTAGTTTGTTTTTGATGCTCTGTGCGTTTTGATAGTAGAGGTTAAGGGGTCCTGAGTTTAAATGTATGTCTCCTGATAACTGTAGCAGTATCAAGCAAACTGCACTGGAGGAAGCACGGCAACGCTGCACCGGTCCACGAGGTGTGGCGGAAACATGGCGGTGCACTGGGAGACCACAAGCCGCCGCGGTCGAGAAAGTAAAATGCCTCTCTGCACAGCACCACCGAACTTCTTGATCACACGACACATCACTACGGTCGGAAATGTTTTCTGACACAACTGCACACCATATAGCACACTTGAACAGGCAAACCACCACTAAAATACAGTAATATGTCAGAGCTACTGAAACACGATGCCAACAATACGTTGCTTCAATCCAAATAAATTATTGATGTTCGATAATGAACCAAATCAATAATGTATCGTTACAAATAATTACCAAGTAATTATTTAAAATATTCCAAAAACTTATTTAAAGTATTCTACTATCTATAAAACACGGATTCACATAGAGGTTCAAAAAACTAAACTATATCAAAAATACGACGACGAATAGATATTACACTACGTCAAAATCGTAAACGACGACGTTTTAAAAATACTAACGTGAAATTTCAACAATAAAATACTGAACTGTCAAACAACTAAACAAGAAAAAGGCCATTAGCTAAACAAAATATGGTCAGATCAAGTGCAACTACAACATTGCAAATAACTACTAAATGTAATCAAAGCGCTCAACTACCTTTAGCTCGAATAATTCCTTCATATACCGGAACCTTTGAAGTCTGGAATGTCGCGGTGCCAAGGGCACGCGACTGGAAACAGCTGACTGAGAGTAACGGACGACTAGGCGCGTGCCAAGCTGCCGAGCCGGGCTCCCTGCGCTGCAAGTGACCTCGCCTGCGTGGAGACAGTCCATTCTCGTCCACTGCATACTTCTCGAGTCTCGAACTGCCATCTCTCGTTCGATTCTGAAGCCAGGTGGCTTCTGTTGTTCATTCTTCATTCGTCCTCTGTCTAGAAGATCTCCGGTGAATTGTAGATAGTTGAAGATCATAATGAGGTTTCCGAGATATTGATGGAAACTCATTTCGTTGTTATTTGTAGTGACGTTAGTGGATTTAAAATGTTATAAACCACTCTTCTTGTATATTCGTCGGCGTGTTACTACTGTATGCCACTCCTGGAATCCACATATTGAAGTAAGCTAGTTCCCCTTAATGATTTAATGTGCCATCATCACTGCCGTCAAGTAATTCATCTTAATTAATCCTCCTCGTCGACTCCAGTTTAAAAATCATGTGAAAATATTTCCAAGATGCAAGAAATATTTCAAAGTTCGAAGATTTGTTGAATAGTTATTTGTCCATCAACTCTTGTAGTTCTCAATTATTCTTCCTTATAAACGTTGGATTAATACGTAGACTTCTTCTTATATCACTTGTATGACGAATTCACTTCGTTGGATTATCAATCTTAATGTTCACAGCTTAAAATATTCTAAGTCCTTTTTATCAAGTTTCAACTTCTGCGAAGACTCCAAAATAGTTTGGCCGAAGGTGACGACGACTTGTCCATCAACCCTGTCACAATCCTCAGTGCTATATTCTGCTCTCAAGAAGCACGTCCTTACACTTTCGAAAGTCGTAATGGAATAATCTCAATGACGCTGCGTCCCTTCTCTTCTTGTCATTAGAAAATGGCGTCATTAGCGTCAAACAATGAAGGTGTTTATCATAGGCAAATATCTCCGTAATTAGCATTTAACTTAAAATTTCATTTATATCGAAGTGTTTTATTTCCAATTCTCAACATTTGTCTTACGTCTAATTTCCTTTCAATATAATTCCATGTAATTATGAATAATTATTAAATGTTGTACGTCATTATATATTAATATTCAAATTGGTCAGATCCGTATCACGTGGCCTCTTTGTCTACGAGCGTAGATGAGTGTCGTGTGCACAGGCCACGGGCCGGGTGCACTTCCCCTTGACGACACGAGTCTACCTCGCTTCTGTCACGTGATCAGACAACAACTGGTTTTTGCTTGAAACTCCGTCGTCGACTTGCTAAAATGGTCGTTTTCCAGGTCGAGCTAATTCTCATTTATCCCATGTAAAAATATTCGTACATAAAATGGGCTGACAAAAACTTTCAGCTCTGCTGGCGGGCTTGCCTGAGCTGTCGAATGCTCGAAAGTGTTGCGGGCAGCGTATCCATTCCCTTTATTTCAGAACATATAATTCGCTCATGACATACACTGGGATTTATAAACACGGGTTCAGTACCAAATTTGGAAATGAGGTTTCCCCAAGAGCTGCACCTGTGTTCATGTTGTGCATTCTGGATTTCAACGTTGAGTTGATTTTTCCTGACTCTGTTGTGGTCCCTGTGATACTTTGACCAGTCCCGCCTTATTTTGTTCCTTTGCCATATTAACTCCTTGATGCGGGCTGGTATTTCCAGTTTCTGCTCGCGGGTGCTAATAAGGGGTACGCTGATATTAAGGCGACTTGGATGGCTGTGAAGAGGGTTTCCATGGCTGTGTCTAACTCCTGAACAGTGGTTAGTGGCATGTCATCTTTGCCTTCTAGATGTTGGTCTAAGATGGCCTTGACTTGGTTCCTATGGGGCGTGGTGGCTCAGCGGTCTAGCTGTATGCCTCTCACCAAGGCGGTCCGGGTTCGATTCCCGGTCCATGCATGTGGGATTTTCGAAGTGAAATGCCATGTCCTGTGGTTCGGATTCCACGTAAAAAGGAGGTCCCGTGGCTCATAATCACAAGATTCACGGTCACGTAAAACTACAATCTTCCTTCTTCCTTGACTTGGTTCCAGTTGGCAGCTATGTAGTTGCAGATTGGCCTGGTTCCGGTTTCGATGACTTCGGGTGGGGTGGCGAGTGTTATTATCGTTGGGTAGTGACCTGACGATAGGTCTTTGATCACCCTGACTCTGTGCCTGAGCGTTACCTGATTCAGCAGGCAGATATCCAGTATGTCAGGAACGTCCGTCGAGTTTCATCTCGGTATGTATGTTGGCTCTTTGGGAGCCACGACTATGTAGTCATTGGCTGCCATGTGCGCGTAGAGCCTCGTCCCAGAGTGATTGGGGCGAACACATCCCCAATGAGCGCTTTTGGCGTTGAAGTCCCCTCCAAGGTTGGTATGTGCACCTGTCCTGAATAGGGTTTCAATGCCCTGTGTGTTGTTCCGATTTGCGGGGTTGTACACTGAAAATATATCAGGTATGTACCTTGCTCAGGCAGGCGGATTCCGCAGGCCTCGAGTGATTGCAGTTCCGGTGTGTCTAATTCCAAGTGAGCTATTTCTTTGTGCACCAGTACTGCCACTCCCCCTTTTTGCACATCGGTGTGGTTTCTTCTGTCTGACCTCACTGTTGTATAGCCTCTTACGGTGAATTTTTGCCCGGGCTGTAAGAAGGTTTCAGTTATGAGAGCCACGTGTAGCCTATATTATGTGTTTGGAGGAACATCGCGAGTTCTATTTTCTTTTTGCGAGCACCATCCACATCGGCGTTACAATTTAATTCTCGGATGCCCTCCGTGTGGATGATGAGGGGATTGTTTGGGTTTCCCTCGTTCACTTCAGGTAAGTCAGGTGTGTCAGCCATGACGTGATGTGAAGGTGGTGTTAATATATTGGGTGAAAATGCTCATCCACTGGCTCATGTGGACCGCGATGAGCTGCATTATCAGCGCCATCACGCCCTGGAGCAATGCTCCAATCTTCAGCCCTGGAAAGAGCTGAATTATGAAGGCATTTATCTTTTACCAGGTGGTGCTGGGTACTTGACCTAGTAGTGGGCTGGCCTGAGTGGCTGTGTGAGGGGGAGGGGTTGCTCCTGTGGTGGGGGGCAAATAGCGAGTGATGCGTCTATGCTTCTGGGCTTGCGAGGTGTGGAGCAGGCAGCGTGTTCGGCTTCCTGTGGATGCTTCGAAGCCGTGGTGGTCTTTGGTGGGGGTGTACGGGGTCTCTTGGGACGTTTGGAGCGAGCCTTTTTGGTCCTTTGTGGCTTGGGAGGCACTGAGATCTGGTCTGGGCGGGTGAAAGGGCCTGGTTGAGGGTTAATCTCAGTATTGGGGTGGGCTGTTGCTATGTTGTAGGGTGGCTGTGTCCTCCCTTCAATTATGGCTTCGCTCGTGCCTGATGGGCCTTTAGGCATTGATGATGCCTGGGTACCTGAAGGGTCTAGATGCATTTAAGATACCTTGGTGCCTGAAGGGCCTACACGAGCTTGGTACTTGCCACCTTGCTTTAGCACCAGTTCGCTGCGTGTTTCGCCTTTTGGCTTCGTATGCCCTGCGGGTGGGGCAGTCCCTAAAGTTAGCCGCATGTGTTTCCTCCATTTGGACATACGGCTGAGTGGTGTTCACCTGAACAGCGCCTGCAGAAAGGCTTATCGTGGCAGCCCTTGGAGGTGTGACCCAGCCTTTGACAAGTGCTGCATTGTGGCGCTTGTGCAGGAGTCCGGTAGGGCGTGATGCTCACTGCCATGTGGGCCAGCATTTTTACCTTAGTTATGCTGTCCGCTTCCGGGCTGGCTGGATTTGTCACCAGATACAATGGGGGGTGTATTCTGGAGGTTTTGGTGCGCATCACTTCGAGAAATTCCACAGGGAAGTGTATCTCTTTAAATGCGGCTACGAGGTCCGGGCACGTCATCTGGTTTTCTGGTGCACGCATCACGTATCGCTTTACAGGCTTTGCTGAAACGATCAGCGAGTATGGGGCATCGATGGCTGAGTGATACTCCAGGCACATGTCGTAATCTTCCAGTTGGCGCATAATAGCCAAACAGACGTGCCGTGGTCCCGCTTGGGAGGGAGGATTTGATATTGGGTTTTCTCGGCCCAGGTCGGGAGGTCCGCTCGGGTGCTGACTTCGGGACCTTGGTTCGAGCGCCTTTGTCAGCCTTCCCACTCGATTATATCTCTGGCGGAGCTCCTTCCGGGCCTAGGCCTGTGGTCGGCACTTTCTTAAATAGTGCTAAGGGTGGTTAGAAAACTCGAAGACCATGTTCCAGAATGGAGGACAGGCATTGGTCGCTTGAAGAAAGCCACAGTGACGTAGTTGAAAGCACCTCCTTAAAATAGTGCTACGGAATGTTCGAGAACTCGAAGACCATATGCCCGAATGGAGGACGGGCATTGGTCAATTGAAGAAAGTCATAGTAACGTAGTTGACTTGACACAGTGAGACTGCAGCACCAATGATGCAGGTCACTTTGAAGGGCACTATAGTCCGTCCAGAGTTAAGAGTGTACTACGGGCTCTTATGGCAAAAGCGTTCCCACGCCTAGCGAGTGTAGAAGGGCAGCTATTGTACAGCATTCCACACGAGTAGTACAGCCCGCTGCCGGACTGAGTATCAGCAAGCTCCTCATCCCGACGGAATTTCGATCCTTCGCGCCATTATAATCTGCAACCTTTTACTATAATTTCAATAAGAATAACAGAATTTGGATGAGCAGTTTTAATAAAGATAAAGACTGAGTTATTGCCTTAAGGAGTGGGGGATCCAAGGATAGTAATTGATTTACATAACAATGCTTAGAACGGATTATAAATACTGCGACAATTTACAATTTATTTACATGGGAATTTTAGTTACGTACGGTATGGCTACGACAAAACAATTGAAATGACATCAAAGCTAACCTGAGTCATCCGTTAGATACGGATCAAGTTTAATACGTAATATGGCAATATATTCTCCAAGGTCAGCCTAGGTCAGTGACAGGATACAAATCATCTATCGCAACGACACCTACACGGATCCCAGTGAGTCACTTTCATCTGCAGAGGCGAAGAGAGTACCCGGAAATAACAAGTAATTTTGTTCTTATCGTAATGATACTTCACGTATTATTACACGCGTTGATGAAAGATTTTTTTTTACAAGTTGCTTTACGTCGCACCGACACAGATATGTCTTATGGCGACGATGGGACAGGAAAGGGCTAGGGGTGGGAAGGAAGTGGCCGTGACCTTAATTAAGGTACAGCCCCAGCATTTGCCTGGTGTGAAAATGGGAAACCACGGAAAACCATCTTCACGGCTGCCGACAGTGGGGTTCGAACCCACTATCTCCCGAATACTGGATACTGGTGACTGCAGCTATCGAGCTCAGTATATATAGATGAAAGAAAGTAAACAAAAATTCAGTGGCACAACATACATTGGAAAATGAATGGCAAATACTACAGACTGATGTGGGAAATTTGCGACAATCTGTTCTCTGTTTAAAATATTTCTCAAAACAATCATTATCCATTTCATAAGGAGCCTTAGCGGTTTATTTTACACAAAACTACAAGCTTCTCATTCGGCACAAATCGCATAATTTAACTGCATGAAAGTTCTGTTACGCACATTATTGCAGGTGAGTAGTTAATAATAATAATAATAATAATATACCATCACGGGTTTTTCAAATACGTACAGCAGCACTTTTCTCCTGATTCGTGGACTTAATTAGACGTTAAAAACTATCTGTCGCTCTTCTGCGCCTTAAAATTTCCCCGGGTTTACGTTTCGCAAACGGATCGGCCATATCTTTAATGCCACTTATACCTAAATCACAATTTTTTTTATATTACACAAAACGATCCTTACACTTCAACTCTGTTTCAAATATTTTGGAGAGATCTGGACTAAAGCGTTCAGTGGAGAGGTAAGACACGTGCTACAGCGCGCGCGCTGTTCCATCCAGCGCGCAGACACTGCTGTCAGATACATTACAAAATCATGTTGCATATCAAGAATGTAAGAATTACATATCATTAAATGAATGTTGAGGATCATGTACTCTCCACCCATAACCATTAACCTATTAAATTACATAGCGAAAATCCAGTTTTAAAGACTTCGAAGTCATCAATTCTGGGGGAGTCCGCTAAATGTAAAAGCCCATAAGGGCCCGTAGTACACTCTTAGCTCTGGACGGACAATAGAAGGAGACTAGAGGACTGTAACGCTCTTAAGGTATTTTCTTACAAATGTGTACATGATATCGCTAATACATACTTCATTCATTTGATTAAGTATAATAAGTGAATAGTAATGCGATTATCATCTTTCGGAGATCTTGCGGGTGCGAAAATTAATTTGACGGTAAAATTGGGCCGTCACTAAAAGAGAGGAAGTACTTGAAAGAAAGTGCGATATATCACGAATGTGACCACCTACTGTACCCGTATAAATCAAGAAGCCACTTGCTGGGAATCCGAAGATCGGCTGGATCGCAGAATTTTGAAAGTTCCAGGCTATAAAAACCCTCAAATATCCTACCAACAAGCACTTCATGATCAAACACAGTATCTGCGTAGAAAAGGAACGAAATAAAATTTATTAATAAAAATCCTATAATATAAATAAACATAAATCCATATAATAAAATAATAAAGCTTGCATTCCTCCTCCAATAATGAAAATCAAGTCCAACATGACTTTTCCTACATGTATAGTAAAATTCACACTCGTATCAGCAATTTACTGATCATTTAATAAAAATTACAAAAACCCCATTGAAGCTGACATTCTTTAAACACTGATAATATTTATACGTGTCGAGCATACAGCTGGACACCGCGTCTGCATTATATCATGCTTTCATTCATTCAACCCTGCTGCGTGTACTGAGACCGAGTTCACATCTGCAATGTGACATCGATGCCTCATGAGGAGTATAACTTCTGTGGATGAACCGAGGACTCCAAAGCAGCAGTACTTTCTCTTTGGGAACGACTCTAATTTGAAGCACCACAAGTTGCCGCGCCGCCAATGTTGATTTTTTTATTTTACTGGAGACTGGATTTATTAGAAGATGGTTGTACATATTTTGAAGCACTGGAGAATTATATGATTTTTGTTAGTAAAAGGAAATGAAGATGTAACCCCGCAGAGAATGCAAAGAATGTTTATAGTTGCACCCTTGACTGGTGACTTGAATGGAACATCCGGCATTTTTATGAACACACTTCTATTGCAGGCGAGATCCTGTACGGACGTGATCCTTGTCTGAATCCACAAATACCACGTTCGGTAATTATCATCGAGTGAGCAATAACGTGTTAATGCACGCAGCAAAGCTGCCAGAACTATTTGGAACAGTGATTTAAAGTGAAGTAATAATATTCGTAAAATTGGTATTTTTTCCGTCCACCCGGAAACGAACATAGTGAGGAGCACAAGGTTGCTGATCGAGTGAAAACTGTTTTAATTGCTAAAACATTATAATTTTTGTGTAACTCTCACCAGTATTTAATAGGTGAATTTTTCCTGAGCAAATCGCTCCAGTTTAAAGTAATAAGTGTGTGTTTAAATTACACAAAAGTTTTGAGTGAGTTCAGTAGCACAAGCTGCTAGTTCGAGTCTGTGAGCGGATGAATACATGGCCATTCTTTGCAACAACCCGCTATATGAGTGTAGAATCAGTGAATTTACTAAAGCAAAGTCACAACGTATTTAAACTCTGTGAGAACGTCAAATATTTCACCATCATGGAGCTAACTTTATTGGTTCAACGCCACGTGGACAGGCTGATTATTCCAACTATCATGGAGGCTATTATGGAATAAATCCCAGAATGGAGGGGTATAGCGACGGATGATGCTTATTGAAGGATGGAGTTTTTGGCTACCACAACCATGCCACAGCATTTTCCTAGAAGACCAGGCAATGCCTACACTCTGGAGACGTGTAAGAAAGTCACGTGAGTCCGACTGAAAGTCGATACTTTTTTATGTACGATCATGGTAGGGAGGATTAGTTATAGAAGACCTTACACAGCACATTCTTAGGCAGGATTTATCTCTTTATTTCACGAAGTTATTTAGTATTACACAAAACCGCATCATTTGCCAGAGCTTGGGTCAAACGCTCTTGCCATTATTGTAAATACATTTTTGAGAGCTCGAGAACAGTGCGCCGAATGGAGCCCATTTACGTAAAAATATTCTGTTACATAATCATGCCAGCAGTGCATTCCACTGGATACAGTTAATCCTTGTACCCAGATATTTTCAAGGCCGAAGCCCGTCAAATGTCATTTCTACTGACCTAGTGATCGCGAACGCAACGCATTTTTTTTATAAATTGTATGAATTTAGAAGGCAGTAAACTGTATGCTAGCAGCCACCGCATTAAACTTGTTCTGACGCTGCGCAAACACGTGGGAGTGTTTCTTTTGTTTTTACTTTTATCAGTTGACAATCTGACGACTATGAACCAATGCTGTAGTTATTAAGATGAGCCAAACATGCTATCTTTGGTTCGCTGTAAGGGGTCATTTTGTAACTGTAAGGAAGACCCAGGTTTATTATGACACATGTTTCTCGACTGCATAAGTTTGTGATACAATCGCAGTCCATTCACACTTTATTAAGTACGTTTAAGAATACAATTAAAATCCATAGCTGATTTGCACAGCTGATCATAATCTTGTCCACAGGCTGGAATTGTGAAAACCATTGTTACATTTATTGAGCACTACAGAGGTGGGATCTGATTACCCTTAGTTGCAAGGTACGCTTTTGGGTACTATTTGAGCCAGCGACGTGAAATATTTGTCTCGTTGACTGAGCAAGACGGCCGATGGGCCGAGTGTTATTGAGAAGCACTTATATGGCCACATGAAGGTTTGGAAAGAGGTTTTCCTTCCAACTATGAGTCTGATGTTGGTTTGATCTACACCAATTTTTCACACTTTTCGAGTTTAACATGGTCACTAAACAAATACAGAGAAACTGGTAGGACTAAAGATGACTTTAATAAATAATGTCATAATTATCAAATAGCAGGATTTTCGTCTAAACTGAAGTGTTAGGAAATATTTGTAAACATGAATGAACCCACTAAACGTAACGAAACCTGGATGACCAATGCTTAGATTTTGCTATTCTTCGACATCTTAAATACAATTTTGGGCATTCCTTATTGTGAGACGACGATCAGTTAACTACGTGTTTAAACACGGTAGCTAATCTGATAATGCAACATTAGCCATGAATTGCTCATGAAGTTGCCGACATAATATTCTCTCCCATACATTCATGACCCAACTTCACAATGAGTGAAGTTGCGAGTAGGCAGGTCAGTGGCGCCAATTGCGCAAATTTAAAGGGTGATTTGTAATAAATTTGTGTTGTACACTAGATTAGTTTTTTCTATTTAATCTGTTAGGTTCAGAATGTGCTTAGATTTTGCTTTGTAATAAATTTTAGATTAAACGATTCTCGTTTGCATCATTGCTACTGTTAACGTACGATAGGTATTAGCTTAAATTACTGCAACGTTAAATGTTAGAGATGGCATAGCATAGTCTTCAAACTTATTGTGCAGTAAATGCAACGAACTATTTGCATTGTAAACAAGTAAATATCTTTCTTTGTTGTAAATTCAGGCTTGTATTATTATTATTATTATTGCAATCTCCGAAGAAATTGTGTAGGGATGAATTACGTGTCATTCTCTTAGCTTTATTTTTTGATCTCATCATTTTAGTAGGACTTCGAGAGGTGTCATTTTTAGGATTTTTCGCACGGAGACTAGTAAATTCATATTTGAACTGATTAGCACGGACTAGCCGTTTTTAACCTCTCTGAAGTAGGTTAGGGGTCTGCCACTTTTTGAATAAAACAAGTGCGATTTAAATGTAACCCTGGCCTCTTTATTGTATTTTTTGTGTTTGTATTCCTCTGGACTGGTAGTTTTGATATCTCATTATACCCGCCACCCCCGAGTGCAGTTTCCTTATGCATTCCCAGTCCAAGAATGCATTCCACCCCGTCCTATATGTCTTCTCGTTGGAGGAGGGTTTCGGAAGGGTAATTTAAGGTATGTGGCTCCCCGAAATCCTCGTCAATCGGGCACAATACACACGTGTGCATTCCAGTTACGTAAGCTTGCCGTTATATCATAACAGGCTCTTACTCGCTTCACACTTGTTCAAAACTTCCGTTCATTTTAACACGTGAAATTGGTTTTAAGTCCTTTCATACTGGCTATATCATTTCAATTATTTTAACTTCTTAGAAATCTTCACATTTATGTAGTATTATGATAAAATACACTCGATAAAACAATTCACTCCATTAAAGAACTTATGTCTTATTACAACTGACGCAGTCTCAATCATTCTCATTCTCTTATACAAACTTGCACTCTCATATCGACCCATATGTTCCCAAATAATCTATACATATTTATCACACGCAAAATATGATTATTATTAAAATAAAAACACCTTAATTAAATAATTATTAAATAAATATCGTACAGCCCCCGGGGGGCAGTACCCCTGAAAGCCACCCCCCATCTTTCTCTAAAACCACCCCAACTGGCAACATCATAAGACAAGAACATTATCTTTACACAGCAAGAGGCGGCCACCCAGCTCGGGAGGTTAGCCAACTACTTGCAACACATACATAAACATCTACACCAACAACTAACTGGGGCAGCTACGTTGACGTAATGCTGACCATGCAGCACCTAAAAGTATAAGAAGTGGAGTCCTAACTAGGAGCCACTATCTGTTCTACTCAGTGCGTCGCCTGCGGCCCTAGCCAACGTCTGTTCCTGCTACATCAGGTGAGATTCAGCAAAGTGCTCAGACTCCTTTATTTTGTACCCCATACTTGTACACACTAGTTGTATTTTACATTTGCCTAAGACTTCCCAAGAGGGACTTACAAATTCACACTCGCTGACCAATAAACACATGGTCAGTAAATTACACTTGCATTGATAATTACTCTCCTCCTCACGTCCTCATACCCTTCCTGACCTTCGTCACGATTTCCGTGACCGTAGTAGCCAGTAACTGCTTTGTCAGACTGCATTGTATTTCCCAGCACGCGACTCGACTACATAACGTCGAGTCGCTGACATAAGCACGCCTATTGTATTACTCATACCGTCCAGCTGGCAGACCAGACAAGTAGCCTGCACTCAGAGGTCCATCCCCCAATAAGCACTCGCATCTTTGCAGGAACACCCCCTAACGTTTAAACACTAAACAACACACTACACAAGTAAGCTCTCCCAGCTACGGGAAGCTGCTATCATTTAGGAACAACCTTCCAAATCAGTATAGTGACACAAGTGTTTTATCCCTAACTACCCCTCCCCCCCCCCCCCCAACTAAGGGATCTAAAACATATTGGTGGAGGCGCTGCTACCACGCACAATAAGGGTAGGACTCATACAACGAGCCCTCGTGGTAGAAACGACCCATACCGCACACAGCCAAGCGAGACTATTTTTTTTTCTCCTACATTACGTCCCACACTTTTTCTTTATTACACAGGGATTTGTATTATTACAAACACCCCCACCCTCCCCATAGTGCAAGAACGGTGGAAATTAAATGACCACGTTTAGAACCACACTAAGAGACTTTGCGCACCATTTGTCGGCTAGTACAACTCCACTCCTGCCGAAGTTAAAAATCAAGAACAGTGAGTTGATAACTGACCAGACTGCAGTACAACTTCTCAGGGAACTCGAATTCAAGGCATCAGAGATCCGCACTCGACACCCTGCAGCGGCAGCGCAAGTCACACATTTTACACGATCCCAGGCCAGTGAACACAGACAAGAATCACCAATATCCAGCGCTAGTGAAGTAGATTGCCTGCCAACGCTCCACCCCCTATTGTTGCAGCAACTGCAAATCACAGAGCAGAAAACTAATAATCTGCTCGAGCGCATCACACAGTTACTAGATACAGACACTGTTAAAGCAGACAATCACACGACAGAGGCAGTCCTAGACATACACACTATTTTGGAAACGGTGAAACAGGATTTAGACAGGACTGTGGACGTAGTCAAATCCACACAGTACGACAACACACCATCAATTAGTGACGATATATCAGGTGACGAGCCACCTGGTAACGTAACACACGTGTCGTACACGGGGAGTGAGGCTAATTCCCCTCAAAACAACACAAACACCTTGTCACGTGATAGTGTAAACAGTTTAGAATCTTTACACGGCCAACGAGTGACAGACGAACAGGAAATGAACAGGCACACAGAATATCCCATGATCCACCCCACAAAGTTCACGGGGGAAGGCCAGGATACCGAGGAATACCTCAAGGCCTTCAATAGAACGGCTCGGATCAATGGCTGGAGCGATGAAGTCAGAAAACGGCTCCTCCCTGCATACCTCACAAAGGCGGCCATGACATGGTATGAGCTTCATGAGGACAACCTAGAAGATGCCACATGGGAGGAAATCACTTTATTGTTGAAAAGTGAATTCCAGCTCATACCAGATGATGAGGACCTGTATGACCAAATTAGACAGAGGTCACAGGGACCTAAAGAAAGCGCACAGTCGTACTTAAACGCACAATTGCTAATGTGCGACAAATATAACGCAGCTATGACGGACAAGCAGAAAGTTAAGCTGCTAATGCAGGGCCTCAGACCATCCATCGTGGACAAGTTGTGCATTATGAACAACCCCACGGTCCAACACATGTTAACCAACATTAAAACTATAGAGGCAGGAAAAAAGATCACGGAAAAAGCTACGGAGAAAGACGTGAATCAGCACTTTCATCCACAAAAGGACGACACTAGTCAAAAGATGGATGAATTAGTGGACAGGATGGAAAAATTAACGATAGCTGCCATCCAAGCAGACGGCAGACCGCCTAGGGATGAACACACAGACACGGAAGAGCGCTATTATCCTGAAAGGGACAGGGGGTACACGGAGAGGAGACACTACGGGAGGGAGGCAATTTACTACCCTCCACAGCGGCCGACAACACCACACACACAGGACAGGCCACACTACCCTCCGCGGTACTCACCGGTATCATACTCGGACGTAGAGCCGACATACCCATCACGGCGACCACCATCCCCGTACACACCGGAGTACTACCCCGAAGAGTACGAACACACCATCCCCCGGCGAAGCAGCCCGCCACCAAGCCCCACAAAACAGGGCAGACAGCGAGTATCGGGAAAACCCGCCCCCAAGCTGGCAAAGCTATGCAGCCCCGCAATATAGGGGAAATGGGGACTATCGGGAGAACCCGACCCCACGCAGGCAAGGCTATGCAGCCCCACAATATAGGGGAAATGGGGACTATCGGGAGAACCCGCCCCCACGCTGGCATGAGTATGCATCCCCACAACACAGGGGAAACGGGAAGTACCGGGAGAAACCACCCCCAGGCAGACAGGGGTATGCACCCTCCCAGTACAGGGAAAAGGGGAATCGCCGGGAAAACCCTCCCCCGCAGCAGCAGACATACACCCCACCCTGGCGGAGACAGGAAAACGAACCATCGGGCAATAACCGCCAGACAAAAGACCCACAAAAGGACGGGAAGCCAGAAACACATACCCAAAGGGCCCGGAACACTATCCCCTCCCTGACGAACACCCGAGGGAGTTCAAGGATGAGGTACCCCGCCGGGCAGACAGGGGGGCAATACTTCCCACACCTAGCTACCCACCACAAGCGGGGAGTTGGCGCAGCCACCCCGAGGGGGGGGCGTACTTACAGTACAGGGAGACGAACGCCCACGTTTCCAAAAAACGCTTAGACGGGGAGGTTCGGCCAGCTGATAAAGCGGCTGAGGTTCCTCCCCCAACACAACACCAGAGAGGCCCTACACCTAAACAGACTCGTAAGATCAAGGGGAAAAAGCAGCCAACCAAAGCCAAGGCTGACGATCCGCCCCCGGGCCGTTTCCAGACACACCCCGTACAAGGAGACGGCAACTGCCTGTTTAGGACTATTAGCTTCCTAGTTCGGAACACCGAGGATCATCATAGGGAATACAGGCAGAAAACGGTCCAACACATCCTGGCCAACTGGAAAGAGTACCGGGATTTTGTATCGGACGAGCGGGAAAACCCATTCCAGACCGGGTCGGACTACCAAAAATACATGGGTAGGGACGGTACCTATGCCAGCGGCGTAGAGGTGACCGCTCTCGGCAAGGTGCTTAAAGTAAACATACATGTATACACTGATGTGCACTCGCCCCCGCTATTTACAACTGCGGGATTTGACAGGGACCTACACATACTGTTTACAGGGAACCCTAGGGCGGGACACTATACGCCCCTCACAATCACGCACAAACAAGACGGAGGAAAACCCACACCCTCTAGACAGGAAACCATACCCCCTACACCACAACACGGGGCGGGAAGTGACCCCACACAGGCGCAGGACGCGTGCTCACTTGGCATTGGGAAGCCAGCAACAGGAGGCGAACTCGCGACCGCCTGGAACAAAAAACGAGGTCACAAATGCAAACGTAGAGTTACGTTTGCAGACACACCCTCCCAGGAGGGAGAAAGGAACAACATACCCACACAAAAACTGGGAACGGTCAATACATTAAACGTTCGCCAGAATCCCTCTATTTGCACAGCGCGGGCAGTTAAGAGAGCAGGCAATGTACTCAGTGGGCACACTTCGCTGACCGAGGCAAAGAACTCGAGCCAGGAAGTAAACCAAAAGGCCAAGCGTGCCAAGTACAATAAGCGGCCAGCTCCATGCCTTCCCAGCACAAATGTCACACAGGGCTTCAACACTGGCGCACAAAGTAACAAGGACACTACGCTAGCAACAACAACAACAACATACACCCTATACAACACATCTTTGCAGGGCAAGGGACTCCAGGTATCGGCACTCACGATACACGCCAGCATAAATGGCCACAGGGTGCAGGCCCTAATTGACACTGGGGCAGCGGTAAGTTGTGTAAACAGAAAACACGTTACCGAAGGGCAATTACACGGTGTCACGGGTGACATCCGGCTGGTAGCGGCCAATGCTCAGACGCTAGAAAACATGGGGGTGGCAAACATACACCTCAGGCTAGACCATTTTGCCACAACACACCCCATGTTCGTTATAGAACATCTTTCTGGGTCAGCCATAATTGGCATGGATTTCCTCGCCAAGTATGAAGCTAGCATAAAATTTGCTAGCGGTAAGATGCTCTTAAAGCATGACCAGAGGCTCACCACACATCCCATGATATACACCAGGAACACAGATGGGATTCGAGCGGAGCGAGAAATTCACGAGCACCAGGCCTCTACACTGCACACAGTCAGCAAACACATAGACACACACACAGATAAGGCGGCCAATCAGACTCATAGACAGGACCTGACACCGGAGCAAAATAAAAGGCTCACGGAGCTCCTGGAGGCCAATAGGGATATCTTTGCCCATTCGAAGAAGGATCTCGCAATGACAGACCTTATCGAACACCACGTCACACTCATAGTGACCGGCCAGTCCACCAGCCTCCCTTCAGGGTGAGTCAGAAGGAGAGACACGCCATCGACACTCAGATCACAGAGATGCTCGAGGCAGGGGTCATTGTCCCCGTAATTTCAAATTATAGTGCACCGGTCTTGCTGACCAAGAAACGGGACGGTTCCCACGGGTTCTGTACTGATTACCGTAGGCTCAATAAGTTAGTCGAAAATGACAGTTATCCACTACCCAGGGCCGACACCTATTTGGATGCCCTCGGTGGGGCTAGCTGGTTCAGTTCGATGGATTGTTATAGTGGATTCTATTCAATCCCCGTCTATGAACCGGACAGGCACAAGCTGGCGTTCGTTACAGAGAACGGTCTATATACCTATACAAGGTTACCAATGGGCCTCCGTAATGCCAGCCAGACCTTCCAAAAGCTAGTGGATAAAACATTTTCAGGTCTAAAATGGCGTTCAGTATTAGTCTACGTGGACGACATAACGGTCTTCTCCAACACCTTTGACGAACATCTCGTACATTTGGAGGAGGCTTTCGCAAGGATTAGAGAGGCCAAATTCAGGCTTAAACCTGCGAAATGTCAATTTTCCAGACAGCAGATTAACATATTGGGCCACATTGTAAACAGAGAGGGCATTATTCCCGACCCAGCGAAGACTGACGCAATAACGGGCATCCCAATGCCCACAAGTTTGAAACAATTGCGCAGTTTTATTGGTCTCGCCTCGTATTACCGGAAGTACATCCACAGGTTCGCACACATCGCCCATCCCCTAACCGAACTCACACGTGAAAAGACGCCCTTCAGCATTAAACAGGAACATATAGATGCCTTCAACACACTGAAGCAACTATTGACCTCACCACCATTACTGCAACACTTCCATAGTGATAGGCCCACATTTTTACACGTGGACGCCAGCCAGCACGGGCTGGGAGCGGCCCTATTACAGGAAGATGCAGAAGGGCGCATACGGCCGATAGCTTATGCTAGCAGGAAATTAACGGCCGTCGAGACTAGATACTAGATACAGAGCGGGAAATGCTGGCATTTTCATGGGGAGTGAACTATTTTCGGGTATACCTCTATGGTATCCAGTTCACGGTAGTGACTGGCCACGCGAGCCTGCTTTTTTGGGACAAATTCAAAAACCCAAATTCGCGGCTCAATAGGTTTATATTCCGCCTGTATGAATATAACTTCGTGGTCAAGCACAAGAAAGGCGCTACACACCTAGATGCAGATGGGTTGTCTAGGCTGCCAGTAGCCGACCCCCCAGATGACAGTAAGGACCACGAATGGGACGACATGCCCACTTTTGCCCTGACGGTGGTTAACATCAAGCAGGAGCAAGAACGTGATCCATATTTGAAACAGATTCTAATGGCATTAGAAAACTTGGATAAGGTGGATCGCTGTCTAGGCGATTTTTTCTAGACAAAGACGGGGTACTGAAATTTAAACCCACAGTCATGCACGATAATGCACCTATAGCGGTTCCGGAGTCATTGAAAGAGAATATCATGATCGGACACCACAATAGCCCAATGGCAGGGGCACATTTGGGTACGCATAAAACATACCATAGAATCCGGGACAAGTATTACTGGGTAAACATGAAGGCCGACATAGACACCTTCGTAAAGACATGTCACACTTGCCAGCGATTTAAAACAAGGCCTGGCAAGCCTCATGGATTACTCAACCCTATTCCCGTAGGAGAGCTATTTCATAGAGTCGGGATAGATGTTAAAGGCCCCATTACGACATCTGAAAAAGGCAATAAATACATACTGGTGGCCACAGAGTATCTCACCCGGTATATGATCACAAAGGCTGTTCCCAAAGCAGACACGAACAGCATAGTCGAATTCCTATTCGACATAGTCACACGATATGGCCTATTCCAAACCCTACTATCCGATAGAGGTACTATTTTTACCTCGAGAGTGCTCCAACAGTTTTTGGAGATACTCAGGATAAGGGCATACACGACCACGAGTTTTTTCCCGCAAACCAATGGACTCACGGAGAGTATGAACAAAATAATTGGAATAGCGCTTGCTAAATTCACGGGGGACACAGTGACAGACTGGGATGATTACCTGCAGCCCATTACATTTAGCTACAACACTTCCATATCCACGGCCACAAAAAACTCTCCACACTTCCTGTTGCATGGATATACACCCAGAAGTCCCATAGACAACATATGCATCCCACAGGACACTCTCCCGGACAATGCAGCCCGGCTAGAGCACTTGCAGATAGCTCGCATGGTCGCCAGAAAGAACATAGCCGCGGCACAAAGAAAACAAAAAGAACGGTACGATCGGCAAAGAAAGACCGTGGAATACACACTCGGGCAATTGGTTATGGTTTCCAATTCCGTCCGTAAGAAAAATGTGTCCGAGTTCCTCCTGCCACGTTGGTCAGGTCCCTTCAAAGTTTGCCGGAAGGTATCTGACCTAAATTACATAGTCAGCGTGCGCCATGGACGAAAACTCATTAAGGACACTATACATGCCCGCCGTATGAAGGCATATCACACCCGCAAAACGACACCTACACGTAAAGGCGGGAACACTGTCAAAAGGAAGGGAAATGATTCCACTGGCAGACGTGGAAAGAAGGCCAAGAAATAGCCTTCGGACCCCGATGACCTCACCGGGATACGAACCTAACACTTGGCAGAACTGTCCCGGAGACACAGGCCTAAAAGGCACCAGGAATAATTACCCTGGACAAAGACGGTCTCGAACCCGCAACCTTCTGAATACCAGGAATGCAAGGTCGGGTAACTATTCAACTGGAGGATAGAACAATAAGGGACGGTCACACCAACAGGTATTCATATGCACAAGATAATAAAATCACCTCCGACACCTAGTCACCAAACACGCGACTAGCGGCCCGGAGACACTCGTACATAAACACAGCTAACTACCACTAATAGAAATATATTCATCCCAGGCCCACAATAACACAAAAATTTGGGGACACAAATATACATAGTCGTAGGGTCTTTTACATTACAAGGGACCCAAGACACGCTGTATAGGCAGACAGTAGAAAGACGTGTCGGCAAACATACACACATTGGCCTGGCACATGGGGCAGCGGGCCAGCCAACTAGCCGGCAAAGCACTTCCTTACACAGCTGTAATCTAATACTATCGCCAGGTCAGCGATAACACACACACATAATCATGCGACCTTCGCCAGGCGCAAACCAACTAACAGCGCTCAGCTCTGAATGTAGTAGACACGATCATTCACGCTAGTTACAAAACCCCATATCTCCCAAAATTAGAGTACGACGGTCGTCGCGTATGGCACAAAACATTCACGCTAAAACATACTTTCACCCGCGTGTCTCAAACACACGATACGCGCGCCATGGTACATACGGTACAGAAATTGTAACACCAGGACCTTAGAACAAGGCGGGTGCGAACACACGATAACACCATACAATCGTGCCAAAAAGAAACTAACCAATGGTATTTTTGGCGCGAAAACACAATCAGAAACCACACTAGTGACGCACATATCCCAACAGACAACGCAGACATAAAACACGGAGTATTACACGGGATCGCGGGTCCGAATGCTCAGTAAAATCGGACGCCGTGGAAAACAAAAATCCAGAATCCCAATTAGACGGAAGTTGGCCCCATACAAGTACATAAGTGGGTCAGCTACACAATTATAATAACAGGGAGGTTCTTTAACACACATACAGGAACATAGGAGCCTCCGTGGCTTAGGCGGCAGCACGCCGGCCTCTCACCGCTGAGTCCGTGGTTCAAATCCCGGTCACTCCATGTGAGATCTGTGCTGGACAGAACGGAGGCAGACAGGTTTTTCTCCGGGTACTCCGGTTTTCCCTGTCAAAATTTCATTCCAGCAACACTCTCCACTATCATTTCATTTCATCTATCATTCATTTAATCATTGCCCCAGAGGAGTGCGTCAGGCCTCGGCAGCCGGCACAGTTCATATCCTCGCCGCTAGATAGGGGCTTCATTCATTCCATTCCTGACCCGGTCGGAGACTGGAAGCAGGCTCTGGATTTTCATTTTCACAGGAACATAGATTCGTTCCAAGATACTCGCCACCACAGCCTACTTAGGGCATTAGCGACCACAAAATACTTTTCTCTGAACCGCAGCGCCCAATACCTAGATACGGGAGACGCCACTCTCACAGACACAAAACAGGTAACACCACATTTTTTTCGGCAAAAAGCCATGCAAAATTTCGATTACCCCAAACATAGGAAATAGACTTCCTAAACACAAGTCATAGCAATTACACAAGGCAAAGGTCTTACGGAATAAATGTCCACGCAACATCGGTAGTAAAAACAGGACAGATTAACACATTGCCCCTCCCGGAATGTCAAACAATGTCAACACACGGACATTGGCAAAAGTCACGTTCCGTCAGCCGCCATACGTAACGTCAGAGACTTCCCGTATACAAGAACATGAAAACAAAAACACAACAAAACACTGCGTTGCGAATTCTACCGCATTTCAACATTGTTGCCGGTGGACATTCCTAGAGCACCCAGACGTGCTGGTGACACGCAAATATGATGACGCTGGCATAAACCATCAATAATAACAGCATACAGACACACGGATATTGACACAGGATTCAGCGCTGTTACAACAGGCATAACATTTAGCAATATACAGACACGATAGGCCGGATTTATCTTAGGGCCACAGAAGCATGTTTACAAGTGCGAAAACAGGTTACACGCGCCGCCTGACAATTAGCCACACGACACACGATGAGACGTATCCGATAACGGCACGCGCGCCAGCGTGATGCAGCGGAACGCGACCACAGACACGCAAACCTCAGTAACCACAGCCACGGGCACCTCCTGCCCACACGCGCCCACTAATCAGGGGCGAATACAGACAGATTCCCTGAAGGAACAACCCCCCCCCCAATAACTACTTCTCTTCTTGTTTTTTTAATCTTAAAACCATCATAGGCGATCAGGACATGACCAGTTACACTACAATCACTTGCTACCTTAACATTACAAATGAGAGACCAGATTAGGCCGTGACGTCACAGCGTCACCGCACTTAACCATCCCAAGGAGCGGATAGAAACCCAACACTGACCAAGTGAGGATGACAGGAGCAGAGATGGACAATGCCACCAGGATGGCCAATATACTAGCTACGGAATAACATCCCAGCACCCCTCTCCCTACATAACCCATCAATTACAACACTATTCAACACAAACAAGCAGACACATAGAAACAGCTAGACTACATTCCAAAATATACATCGGGGTTGATAGACTTCATGCGTTTACCAAGAATTTGGGTATGCTACACCCTGGTCCTAAATGCCTACACCCGAGTATTAGGGGTGGTCGGAAACAAAATGAAGCGTAATGCACATCTCTATGCAAAGAGATGAGGCCAACTTCAGAATAACAACTCTTTTTTTTTAAATAATCCCGCATGCAAGGAACATAAAATTATCACACCTCGGCCCACACCTATCCACAAGTGAGAGCTGACACGCCTCATATCCAGCCACATGCATGGAATATCCTACCCACATACCAGGGATATTATTATTACCATACCTGCATGGAACTTTTAAAAATTTTGTATACCTGGTAAATACCTACCCCCGTCCACTCACTGTAAAGATATCCCAGCAGCATCACCGGCTCCCGGCCACCATAAACATGGAGTCCAAAGATGCATAACCCTCTCCTACCATGCTTTAAGCCTATTCAGCAAATAACACCCCCCGGATCCCAATAACAAGGTACCCAACGCCATGGAAACCTACTAACGCCTCCAGGAAATTAACAAGGCATTACCGCTAGAAATCCGACATGGCGACTACAGGCCTGAAGTAGTCCATGCATCTAGAAGATTCTACAACCCCAGGACACTTAAAATTTTTACATAACTACATAATACCCACACACTTATTTTACATATCACACTCATTTTTTTTTCATAAAAAAGGAATCTGATGTCACGCTGAATGGTGATGAGAGGTAAACAGAAAGGCAGAGGCGCCACACGAGAACAGAGCTGGGGGAGGCGATGAGCAGCCCTGCCCCAGTTAACTCAATGACCCAGACTAAATAAAGGACTAAATAAAGGTTGAAGCATCGATGGCTTGACGCAGGCAAACGCCAAAAGCGGGGGTGCGTCTAGCCTACCCCCTCGGCAGATGAAGGTTACACCCACTATGCGCCACGGTCGTCGAAGCCAAGACTTGCAGGGGAGACTTTTGACGAACAGGGGGAGAATTAGCCAGCTCCGCACCGGACTCAGGAGAGGAACCAAGGGACGACCACATTAGGACTAGACTCCTAGTTTAGTACGTAAGTTAAGTAGAGCTTCTATGGCCGGAAGCTAGTCTTCTACTCGCAGAAGTGAAGGAGAATCTCAGGATTCAGCGGGACCAATCCTAGATTCGCCAAGTCCTTGCCCCGCGTGGCAAGGTGAAGACAACCAAACAAATGAATAATGAATAAACAAATAATGAATAATATACATGAAATATGAATAATATGGAATGAATGCGATCATTCGGCACCGTGCCCACATAAATGACTGACAGCGAGTCACCAGAGCTTACATGGTCACGCACCGGGCGGCCAGAGATATTAAATAGGCATGCAGCGGGCTGCCAAGAGGGGTTCGAGTGGGCAAACCCAGCAATGCCCATATAGGCGAAGAGGATTCCCGGACGCTAAATTCCCGGATGTTATTATTAATGCCAATACAGGCGAAGAGGATCCCCGGACGCTAAAATTCCCGGATGATAGTATTTTATCAGACTATTTTCCCCGAACGATGTCCCGTGCCCACATAAATGGTTGACAGCGAGTCTCCAGAGCTTAAATGGTAACGCAGCGGGCGGCCAGAGATATTAAATGAGGAACTCAGCGAGCCCTCACAGGGGTTACAGTGGGCAAACCCAGCAATGATGAATACATCAATGAATGACACAGGAAGAATGATGACAACACAGGCAAGTACAACGGCGATGCGTTTGCTCTCCAGCAGCGCAGGCGCCCGGAATTTTAGTAATTACTAGTTATTAATCACTAATATAAATGTCGACAACTAGTATTAAGGGAGCGGAATCCGGTGGTTTTAGAGACAACCGGTGTTTCTAGAATACACGCGGGTGGTGATCTGGAGAGGTAAAACTGCCTCGGGCAATCGCTCCGGTCGAAATTTTAGCATGTAAGGCAGTTGCATTTGGAACGCAACTTAGAATTAAGCAAATTTAATAAGCGCTGTTGCTAAATAATAGCACAGCACATTTCGGCACTAGATTAAGGTAAAACCATTCGACTTGTAAATACAAAATATTTTTTATTTATCATAATTTAGACTAAGCACCTTAAGACTAAGGCAAAACATTTCGGCGCCTGGCGACTAAAAACCGTTGCCAGGGTAAGCCCGACAACATATTAAGATAAGTAAGATTAAGATAGCAAGTATCGGCACCTGGTTACCAAAAACCGTTACCAGGGTAAGCCCGACAACGCATAGAATAAGCTAGATAATACCTATGCTAACCTAGAAGTAAGTTACACCTCAGTGGCGCCACACTTAGTTTTACAAATTAAGCGCTACCAACGAAGTGTTATATATATACATATAATGTATTAGAATGTATTGTAATGCCTTATTAATCATTAATCCACTTTCACCCACACAGGAAAGCGAGGAAGCAAACGAATATACATGTTTTCCAAATAGATGGCCAATAATCCATTTTTGTTTCACAGATGACAAGGAGCACGAGCATGTCTATTGTAAATACGTTTTCCACACCAAATTACACATACCCTTATCTCTGTCACACAAACACACTGTTCCTCATCGTTCTTCAGTTGCGCCAATAAGGTGACGGCGCCGCGATCAGCGACGTAAGGTGACGTGGGGCACCGAGCGACGCTGACGCAAACACACGTTCGATATGCTTCAATAAAAAACAATATTAGGCATCCAGGGCCGGTGCAGAGGTTGTGAGCACCTACCCTCGCCGCCAAGGTAAATTTTTCCACCCACGGGGAAAATTTGCGAAAGGAAAAGTAACGGCATGACCACTAACCCACAGCCATAGGTGAGAGGCACCTACAGCTCAGCGGGTAATAAATGAAGGGAGAATGAGTCGACAGACGAGAGCGCTACAGAAGGCCTAGAGAATGAGACGAGGTACCAGGCTCGTGAGCAAAAACGGTCTAGCAATAAGGTTATTATTTTATGTCATTTCATGTTATATTATCTTATGTTATGTTATATCATCATTGTAAAAGCAAAAACTGTAAATCCAAAGCATACACAAACATAGTGGTGCTCAACTGTACACCTACGCACATAAACTCACAAATTGTCACGCCATTTTACACGCCATAATGTCCACACTGAATACACTGTTTTTTTTTTCCTTTCTACTCTACTAACGCCAAAATTTGTGAAGGTGTCCCGTTTCATCCCAAGAACAATAAACCATTATGATATTTCCTTTAACTTATACCCTGGGGCACCTACTTTTGCTATTCTCTTCCATCTTTTAAACAATACACTGAAGGGAGCAATTTTTTTCTCCATACAACGCCGGACGGCACAACCATCCGTCCGGACATGGGTTTTTTTCCTCCCTGAAAAATAACAACATATATATATATATACAACGGCGAGACCATGCATTTTTTTTGTGTTTCTATCTTTATTATTACCATGTCAACTTGCAAAAATGAGCCATTCTAAAAATTAGCTATGTATATCCCAAAACCTACCCCTCTGAGCACAAGCTGGACTCACATCACCACGACATCGACACACCTACATCAACACGGAAGAAAAAGAAGAAGAAGGACAAGAAGAAATCAAAAACGACCCATCACATCGACACCCCCACTCTACGTCCCGTTCCCGTTCGCGGGGACGCGAACTAATCGAAGAAGAGGACTTGTACAGCCCCGGGGGGGGGGGGGCAGTACCCCTGAAATCCACCCCCCATCTTTCACTAAAACCACCCCAACTGGCAACATCATAAGACCAGAAGATTATCTTTACACAGCAAGAGGCGGCCACCCAGCTCGGGAGGTTAGCCAACTACTTGCAACACATACATAAACATCTACACCAACAACTAACTGGGGCAGCTACGTTGACGTAATGCTGACCATGCAGCTCCTAAAAGTATAAGAAGTGGAGTCCTAACTAGGAGCCACTATCTGTTCTACTCAGTGCGTCGCCTGCGGCCCTAGCCAACTTCTGTTCCTGCTACATCAGGTGAGATTCAGCAAAGTGCTCAGACTCCTTTATTTTGTACCCCATACTTGTACACACTAGTTGTATTTTACATTTGCCTAAGACTTCCCAAGAGGGACTTACAAATTCACACTCGCTGACCAATAAACACATAGTCAGTAAATTACACTTGCATTGATAATTACACTCTTCCTCACGTCCTCATACCCCTCCTGACCTTCGTCACGATTGTCCGTGACCGTAGTAGCCAGTAACTGCTTTGTCAGACTGCATTGTATTTCCCAGCACGCGACTCGACTACATAACGTCGAGCCGCTGACATAAGCACGCCTATTGTATTACTCATACCGTCCAGCTGGCAGACCAGCACAGTAGCCTGCACTCAGAGGTCCATCCCCCAATAAGCACTCGCATCTTTGCAGGAACACCCCCTAGCGTTTAAACACTAAACAACACACTACACAAGTAAGCTCTCCCAGCTACGGGAAGCTGCTATCATTTAGGAACAACCTTCCAAATCAGTATAGTGACACAAGTGTTTATCCCTAACTACCCCCCCCCCCAACTAAGGGATCTAAAACAATATATACAATATTTACAACGGTCTATCACTTCAAGTTTAATTGCTTATAGTGTATCTGACTCGTTATTATTAATATTTAAAATATTAATCTTATATCCTTATTTCTTTAAGAATACTATGCCTTCAAGTCTGTATTAGGGTTTAAATGTCTATATCAGTCTAATATGAGCAATCAATTAAGATAAGTGCATTTGATTATTACTCAACTCCGGTTTAATAAAATTGTTAATAATTAGTAGTAGTCAAAGGTTAATTTCATTTCCCAAATACGATTCCACCAAACACCCTGACTATCTGCCCCTCAATTTCGTTGCCATACTCATACATCTGAGTTATCATTAACTCTGCTTCAGAAATAGCAATGTCCCAAACTTCCTCACAATAGTACTACAATGCATTAACCTCTTAATACGGAAAACACCCTCGTATATCATCAAATATATATCCTCGCAGACTTCTATACTTCCATATACGGCATTAATATTCCTCGTATACCCATTAACAAATTCTTATAACTTCATTACATTTGTTCCTAACAACTTTCACGTAGTACTTGCATCATTCAAACTTACTTTCACATTTGTATTTTCTATACAACTATTTACAATGTTACCAGAAATTATATGTAGTTATTACGTAGCTTTCGTTCTCATAACGACAATTGAAGTTGCTTATGGAAGAACTTACGAAGGTTTACTCCGTTTAGTTACTCTGTCATTAAACCTTTGTTACTAAACATGAAATAAAAATACATTAATACGTCTCATCATACTGATCTATCTTCAAATTACACTGTTGCAAGATTACGTTGACAATATAACGTAACATTACAAATTGTGTATAAATAACGACAAATGTTATTTAATTGTCCAATAAATATCAATCACGACTGGAATAGTATTTTCCTAACTTCCCTGCTGTCGGATAAAAATATCTTCTAAGAAGATGTGTCTCAATAAAAGTTTCATTTACAGAAAGTTCAATGCT
Organism: Meconema thalassinum; assembly: GCA_946902985.2. NCBI lineage: Eukaryota > Metazoa > Arthropoda > Insecta > Orthoptera > Tettigoniidae > Meconema > Meconema thalassinum. The sequence goes on from OX336389.2 coordinate 124,249,789, forward strand.
ATCTCTCAAATAAATGGTTTGTCAAATCATGAATATCATTCTATTAAAGAATCTCCTTGAGTACATAAATGCGTAGCATAATCATGACGAATATTACTTGCCAGATCGGCGAATGTTATTCAAATATCGTTTAATGATATTTAACAGTACATCACACGTAGTTTTCTTCTCCTGCTAATAAATTCTTCTTACAATAAGATACCCAATTCATTTTAACCAAAAATGAATTTAAATAGATATCCATGACAAAACTGTCTGAAATTCAGTTCAATAAAATCGAAAGCGTCGCATAATAATTTAAGAAAATCTCAAATGAGGAAATAAAATTCCCAAATAATTTAATCATGTCAGTTCAGAAACTGTAAAGTTGAATTTTCATGTTCAGATGAAGAAGACAATCATCTCCAATGAGAACGAAGCATAAAATTTATAAAAGTCGAAGTGAAAATACATCATAAAAATATGGAGAAAGTAGTTGCTCAAATGCCATCAAAATACTCTAACTACTGTAATGAAAGCTGGTCATTTCTACCTTGATGTAGACTCTTGAAGTTCATATTAGGTATTAGAAAAATACCCAGATGTTTCATGTTCCATAGAAGACTATCTTGAATCCACGTCTGCCTCAATGAAGCTGCGACCTCGGATAAGGAAGTGATTCCTCCCTCCTCCTCAACATCCTCCACGCATCGAACTGCATACCATCCTCTCGTTTTTGGATACCAAGATTCAAGCTTTTGCCGGGAATTGCCCTAAAATTTTCTTTCTTCCAGTGATAAAACTTCTTTCGTCGACTCCATTCGAAATTCCAGATCATAATTGAGCAATATTGTTGATCGATCTCCATTGTTGCAAATAAAATTTGTAAGTTGTAGATCGAATCACAATTGTAGTTGGAAAAGTTCATGAAGGTGTTCGATGAATTGTAGTAATTGCTCGTAGTCAGATAGTAGTTGTACATAGTTATACATTTATGTACATGATGGTGTAGTATATAATGTTACATGTGTACTTGACATTGTAGACGTACACGATGTTACACATTGATCTATAGTTAAAGTTGCTCCATGTTGTCAACTCATAGGTCTGTTAAACGTATCCCAGTCGCATATTATCTCTATTCCATAATGACGGTCTTCTCTAATGTGTAATACACCATAATTGCAGTCATATTGTGGTTCAAATTATCAATCTCAATGTTCACAAGAATTGCAATAATATTTAATAACTCACGTTCCTTTGTTGAATATCTCAGCCTTCAATGCTGTCTTAAACTGTTCGTCTGCTAGAAATGCGTTATTCCTTTCTCAACTTCAGAAATACGTTGTCTAAAACACGTCTCTTTTTCACGATCTGCGACTTAAATGTTTCAATAACTGTTCGTGGATGCTCGAATATATATACTGTATTAACTTTCACTGTTATACACTGGTGGAAATGTTCACGAAATACAGAAATGCGTATTTGCTCAGAATGCAGTAACTTTAACTAGAAAGTACAAAGGCTCGTCCGTGCATAGTTTTTGCCCTTATTGGCACAACATTAGATAGCCTACTATCTTCGTACTCGGCTAAGGTCGCCAGGATTCAACTCTCCCGGACCAACGTCTGTCCTCCTCGAACTCTGAAGACATAGGAACACATTCTCTCTGCTCCCACTCTCCAAGCATAAATTTTGGAAGCGCCATTTTCGACCCCGCGGGAAATATACATGTATGATTCATGTAACAGTGTACTGCGTACTTTCAGCGACTTTCAAAGTACTGTTAATATCTTCTTGTAATTTTCTTCAGTATTCCAAACAATAAAATGTCTTTCTAAGGGCCTAAATGTAATAATTTAATTATATTAATGAGGCTTTGACAATCCTTCCATCCATTAAACCTCTTTTCATTGGCTGTCTTCTCTTATCCAATGGTATAATTTATAACAATAAGTGGCTTCAAATCGCGGCAAACTCCTTGTTACTACGCGACTATGACCTTGTCACGCGTCTCCGAGCATAACAAATCACGTGATGATGCCTCGACCCGGCTAGAGCTCGCTGACGAAACTCGTTTCCGTCACAATCCTGAAACACTTTACCAATGTTAAATTTTATCATGGGCTCGGAAAAATATCATCATTTTTGTCAGAAATAATTCAAATTTCGGGTGCAGTACGAATAGCGAATTCCTCCAATTCATGGTTAATTGGGATAAAGTGAAACTTACGAAGTTAATCTCATCCCTATAACCTAAGGTGTTGATTAATTTAAGAGCTTTCAGACATCGTGTTCATGTAGCCCCGTGTATTTAGGTGGGATCTGTGTGATAACCAGTGTCATTGTGATGGTTATACTAGTGTGTGTATTTTTAATTGGGGTTAGATCATGGGCAGGAGGCGGCCGTGGCTTAATTTAGCTGTGGGGTAAACCATGGGCTGAGGTGGGAATTGAACCCACCTCTTCTCAGGTGTGTCTCAAGAGTCCATTGTTGTTATTGTTGTTGTTGTTTCATTTGAGGGGCTTGGACATCGTGGTCATGCAAGTACACGTGGCTGGTAATAGGATTGAATCGCTGCATTAAATGTGATTCAATTATACAGTCTGATTGCACTAATTGGATGCCAGCTTTTGCACCAACATAACGATATATCTCGTATTTATATGAAGCAGTTGTTACTCAATACAACTCACCATATCAGACAGTGTGGAAAACATTCTAGCAATTTAATTACTGACACTTACAGAATATATTTGGTTCTGTATTGCGTAAAAGGACAAACTAACGTAAAATTATAATTAATAATAGAAATATTTGTCAATCCTTATGCAGAGAGAGAAATATATCTCTAATACTTACCGTGGTTCTTTATCAAAGTAATAAAGACACGATGCTACTGTTATGGCCTTACTTTGTTTGTTAACAACATAATATATGTATATATTGAGCCCATTTAGGCCGAAATACCGTGTAACTGCGAACTATAACAGCTGTCACGAGATTCCTTTCCAAACGAATCATATAGTGAGAGGACCAGATGTGCATTCGGACTCGCTCCAGCACGAGAGCGTTATCTCAGGTAGTTTCGGGTCGAAAGAGAGGTATGGTTATGAAACCAGCCAGAAATGCTCATCCACTGTAAAACACAAAGCTACAAGAATAACCCAGGCTTATATAAAACTTTCAAGAAATTTATTTAAAATTTAGATCCCCATCCTACTCTCTATTGGGGATCCAATGACTAATTCATAATCTAACCTAACTAAATTACCCTTCTAGAAAATAAATGGTAAATTATCCAAACTCCTAACATCCCCTCAAGAAGTCCTATCAACAAGAAAAATAGAGCAAAGGAAAGTCGAAACGTGACGCGACGTATTAATCCCTAAGCAAATACAATTCCCCTTAAGTGATTATTAAAGACACACTGACTCTAGGCCCTACTTCAATAGCTGAAGGTTGTCATCTCGTCATTCCACAACGATCGTGTAGATACGAATTTTCCTAAAGCACAGAAAAACAAGAAGTTCCGTGACGAACTAAAGAGCCTACTTTTAATGCCAATAATTATTCTACAGTATATGAACCTATCTAGAATAATGACGAAATTAAGTTGCTAATATCGAAATTTCTAATTAGTTAGAAATACTGTATACCTGGCATAATGTAGCCTAATAGAGCACCACCGTTGGCAGCCCTGGTGACTGAGTGTATTCTTAGTTCCATCTCTTAAGGTACAGAATACAAAATTTGGTTGAAGTCCAATGAATAGCATGGACGTTACATGCAGTTAAACATTGGATCTAACAGCGCGCGTAAAATCATGTTGGCAACAATTTCATGCATGTATTGGTCAGAAATAAACTGAAATAATATGATCAATTGTTGTGCCAATTTTGAATGAAATCCATTAGTTAGTATAGAAGTTACATGCATTTTAAAATTGGACATATCAGCAGGCTTAGAATCATGTTGGCAGCACTGACGTATATTAGTTACTCCAAATTCATGTAGAATGCCAGGTACTATACGTGTGCAAAGTTTAGAGCTATTGGATTGCATACTTTCTCATATTTTGATATTAGGGTAACAAAAATAGGGACAGTACATATTAACAGTTGGCAGCCCTGGTTGCTCTTAAGAATACGCATAGTCATATCTGTTATGGTACACATAGCACATACGAAATTTGGTTGAAATCCAAATGATAGTATGGAAGTTACATGTATTTAAAGTTGGACCTGTCAGCAGGCTTAGAATCACGTTGGTAGCACTGACGTATATAAGTTACTCCAAATTAATATAGAATGTCAGGTACTATACGTGTGCATAGTTTAAAGCTGTCGGCTTGCATACTTTCTGATATATGGGTATTTGGATAAAATAAATTAGGAGCATTTATTAACAGTTGGCAGCCCTGGTGGGTCTTAAGAATACGCTCAGTCATATCTGGTTATGTACACATACAACATACGAAATTTGGTTGAATTCCAATTGATAGTGTAGAAGTTATATGCATTTAAAAATTGGACCTATCAGCAGGCTTATAATCATTTTGGCAACACTGCCATGTATGGCCTCCTGGAAATTAAACTGCAATATTATTATCTATACGTGTGCCAATTTTGAAATAGCTCCCATTCATACCTTCCAAGATATCCAACATGGAGCTCAAATTTCAATTGCGATTTTTTAGCAGTTGGTAGCACTGACATCATTTTCAAATATGGCCGTGAGATATTCAGGTATAGATCTTTACTCCTACCAAATTTTGTTTCGATTGCTCCAGCCGTTTAGGAGTTGATAGGGGAGGACACACACACAGCCAGACAGACAGAAGGAAAAAAGGAAGAAGGAAGATTGTAGTTTTACGTGACCGTGAATCTTGTGATTATGAGCCACGGGGCCTCCTTTTTATGTGGAATCCGAACCACAGGACATGGCATTTCACTTCGAAAATCTCACATGCATTGACCGGGAAGGACAGACAGAAGGACAGACAGACAGACAGACAGAAGGACAGACAGACAGACAGACACACACACATTTGCCCGATCTCATAAGTCTACTTTTTCCTCATTTTTGCAAAATGTGAAAAGTAGGCTAATAAGCTACGCAATGATGGTGCTACACCAACATTTGCGTTACTTTTTTTTTTTACTCTCCAGGTTGGTGGAACCCACGGACTCAGCGAGGGAACTCACCACTACCGCCTCTACGGGCAGTGTCCTAGAGCTGGGAACATCTAATCGGAAGGGATACAACTGGTGAGGTGGGATTGGCACCTCGCCCAGGCGGCCTCACCTGCAAAGCGAACAGGGGCCTCATGAGGGAAGGTAAGGGATGGTTAGGATGTATAGGCAAGGAAGAGGGAAGGAGGCGGCCGTGGCCTTGAAGAAGGTACCATCCCGGCATTTTCCCGAAGACGAAGTGGGAAACCACGGAAAACCACTTCGATGATGGCTGAGGGGGAATCGAACCCCCTCTACTCATTTGGGCTGAGTAGACCCCGTTCCAGTCCTCGTACTGTACCCTTTTACCTACCAATACCTGTTGAATCCCTGGATAGCAGCTGGATCGTAGAACCTGAAAATGCCCCGGCTCTAAAGACCCCCCAAGTTCTACCAACAGACACAGGGATAATAGGGCCACTCGAATACCTAACAGGATGTATTAAGACTGACCAAGGCTCAGAAAAAGAAAAGACTAGCTCAAAACACAAGAATTCTTCAAGAGGAAGAAAGAATCTCAAAGGTGTGGTAAACACTAAAATACCTAGCGATGGCCCCCTTAATACACCCTTCCATCACCTCTATAAAGCATCACGCAATAATTAAAACCAAGTAATAAAGTAGTTTATTGTAAGAATAAACAAGACAGAAAAATATCAATTTCGTCGATACCACGACCAATCAAAAAAAAATCTCACTGATAATATTGGATTGTCCTTCAAAAAAATATTACCCATTATCACAACTAACTTTTAGCTGATTAAAATATAAGGCATATTAATAATAATAATGATCAATCCCATAGGGTAAGTATTTACCAAAAAGAGAAATATTATAAGACTCAAATACATTAAATTCATTTCGGTTCCTTAACGGAAATAACATCTTATACAAAAATATCCTGATTATAATTAATAATCCTACGCGACATCTTCAGTAACATTATATGTTCTTGTTATTGAATGAAGAAATTCATATGGCCTATTTACAGAATATAATTTACACAAAATTCCAGAATAATTTCAATTATTCTCTTCCCACTGACTTGATGTCACGACATTCCTTTCTGTTTAATATTATTTCATTTCTTGTTTTAGGGTAATTTTGCCGAACAGTTAAGCTAAGCAAAAATTAATCATAAAGTCAGTCTTAAATAGTTATCGGTTTCCTTATTAAACATACATCTTATGGCAAAATTGTTATATTAGTTTTACTGGAAATATTTAACCGGATATCCACTCAAGATTCCCAATAATACTGCTCAGAAAAATATTAATCTTCACACAGGCATTTTCACGATAACAGCGATAAAGTCAACTATGACCAAACTATTAACCATACTAGGTTAAAACAACACCTCTCTGGGTTAAAACCCCAATCAATCTAATCCTGATTGGCACACCTGGCTCAATCCTCAACAAGAAAAATGTGCTTTACAAAGCATTGCATCAATATACTTAAACACAAAGACATTACTCATAGTATATGCCTCTCTAAAGACGAACATGCACCTATAATAGGAGCCTTACTGTTATGAATCCACAATTATGCAAATCAGCTGTTTATGGTAAAAATCCTGAACTCGAAAAATATGATCCCGTAACAGATTACCAACAAAGCCCAGTGGATTTCAGAAATATTCCACCTAACTTTAAAAAACTTGCCTTACATTGATTTATTACATGATCCAAAATTCTTAAACGTATGACTTATAGTAAGTCGTCCCTGGGATTATCCTCGCAAATTTTGGATGTCGTTCAAATACCCTCTTAATAGAGAAAAACTATTGCACTAAAGGCAATGATATCAATTTAATCCAGTGTTAACTTCATAAGAAAAATAATTGTATATAACGCTGCCCAACCACACAAACTGAGGTTGTAAAGTGATCTATAAAAATAAATTCAATCTCAAAATAAGATCCTCCCTGAATTTCCCGAACGCGAAAATGTCGATGGATTAAACCTACAGCATGGATCTAGGTTAGCAACAAAGGCTAAGCGACTAATGACCCATTAGGCAATCCATTTCGAAAATCACGCTCAGAAAACACAAGTTAAATCTGTTATTAAAAAACTGAAGAAAATATAGTCCAAGGACTCGAAGTAACATTTAGAATAACTGGGTCCGAAAACTTCCTAATATCGTAATCAGAATACGAAAAGGAAAATTCCCCTCAAAGAATACGATAATCCAGGCGAAAGTGCTTAAAGAACAATGCACTAGAGTATGAAAACTCAATCAAAGTTCTCAAAAGAAAATTGTGTTACTAAAATGTTCTTACACAAGAAAAACTGTAAATCTTCTTCCTACATTTACTTCTCGACAAATAAGAATGAGCATATTAGTTTAAATACTGTAAAATACTACTGAAATTATTAATTTATTCATCAAAATTACACAAAGGATGCACTCATTTTTATGAGTCAAAATCCTGGCATCATAGAAGGTCAGTTTCGAAATGAACATCGAACCTGCACTTTCTACTCAACCATTTAAGCTACAAAATCAAATATGGCAAAGTGGTATTTATAAATGTCCACGCTACACTACTGTAACAAGTTGAAGTGATCAGTACCTTTGGCGAATCTAGATGAGGAAAAAAGGATATCGTTGGCCATAATCAGCTCCAAACCAACAGAAAATATGCTGGACTTCAACTGGGTTTCCATAGAACGAACCAAAGTCCTCCCAGGCTCGAACCACACCCGATCGGTCGAAATAGTTCCAACATATCCTGGCGATATCTTCCCATACATATTCGAATACCAACGGATGGACTGCACACAGTTTATCAACTCGTCACGAAGCGAAGGTGAACTCGAACAGTCACTAACAAGTTCCAATATGTGAACGCGCGTGTGAACAAGTTCACGAGGGTCGACGCGGCCCCTTACAACACGAGAGTCGCGTGCACACTTCATGCTAAATGAAAGTTGCCATCAACAAGTCCCCGCTGCACCCTGCTAATGCAGTATTCTTAAATCAATTTAGCCTACCATCGTAGTGGATATAAGCTTCATATTGTTCCTTCCCTCTGACACCTTGCTTGAGAATGTGCTCTTTTCAAAAAGTATAATCACTGTGAAGAGTGAATCAAATCTAGGCTGCATTTCCACGACGTATTATATGCAGAGTTTCGTGACACATCACGGCTGAACTCGCGGTCGGGATTATAAAAGTATCCATCCGCATGGCCCGTTAGTTGCTGTAGAAACGCAGTCGCAGAGATAAACTATTACATGGTTAAGACCATGTCTGAGCCCTATTAAACACGTTTCTACTTCACGTAGAATGCTAAACGAACTAGCGTACACTTCAGCACGGTCACACGTTTTTAAAACTCCCGTTAGCTGGCGATTTTACTTTCACTGATTTCCAGCTCAAACCTCTACGCTGTCAAGTTCTATACTCATTGCGCTCTCCGCGAGGTCGTCTGAGTCTCACATCTGCTTCCCCCACTTCCTCACACGTCATGACTCGATACGAAATATATCGCAGTCGAAACGTAATCAGCAGTGAGTTAACATATCATCTTCTGTTCTTCATACTTTCTTAATAATAGCTTTCTGCCATGGAAATATACATATAGACACATGTATCTGCTTACATATAGCGCTAAATATGCTTTAATTGTATTAATCACTCTCAGGTGAATCGATCGATATAGTGTTAGACACAGTCAACATGGTTATTATCGATGACCTTCGGGTTTCTCGTCGGAAACACGAGCTCTGCCGATCTCTTTCTTGATAGCATGGCTTTTTTCTTGCTGCAGACCAGCTGTTATGATCGACTTCAGAGGCAAGTTAGGAAGTTACAGGGTGTTCCCTAAATACTGTAACCATGTCTGTACTTAAGCCCTTTATGAATAATGGTGCATTTTCCCTTTGATACCTTAAATAAAAGTCTCCTCAGCTTTTATTTACACCATTCCAGGTAATCTCGGCATATGTAGCATTATTCAGTCAACACTTAGACTATCTTCTGCACATATCTTTTCAGGTTTTTTTGCATTGAAACGACCTATCATTTCTCTTCCATTTAGGCTTACTACCTCATAACAATTATTTCATTTTATTATAGTGACTTCTCTGTCATGGTAATCTCTTTCTTGTCGTCGTAAACAGGTAGAATGCGTGACATCTCAGTGCTTAATTTCTTTTCGAATATGTTTTTTCTTTGTCCCGGTCAGGCGTTCTTTCTGAACTCCGACCTTCTCTGCTAGTACTGGGTTGTGACTTATCTAGATTTTCATCCTTTCTTTCCTTCGATTTTCTTCGTCCAACCTCCGTGGACTTATCTCGCCCTCTCTTGAGCCTCTCCTGTTGCACTTTTTTATCGGACGCCTGCGTTCGATAATTGTTGTATCTTGAGTACCCTTGATTTTGTCTGTTATCTCTGTTGTCACGGGTATCTCTATCATTCCTATTATATCTGTTATCTCTATTGTCTCGGGTATCTCTATCATTCCTATCATATCTGTTATCTCTATTGTCTCGGGTATCTCTATCATTCCTATTATATCTGTAATTCCTATCATAAGGCGTTTCTCGATGATCATTCCGGTCTCGATCATTATCTCTTCGATAAAAATTTCTCTCCTCGTAGCGACGTTGCCAAGGCCTCTCCTGGGCGTCCCTACGTTGGTTTTCCCATCTCCTCTCTTCCTGATGGGTATTTCTAATAGGACCTATTCTATCATCTCTTCTTTGTTCGAAACGATCCGTCTGCTGTGTACGGTTCATCATTACCGCGTTTACAACTTTCGATTCCTGCCTGGCATTTTTGACTATAGTAGGTTGCGTCATCATACTCATGTGATCGAATCGACGTAACAAGTCATCTAACGACGTTAAAGACGATACTCCGGAAGAAATAATTGATCTCCTTACTTCCGCAGGCAATTGACGTGAGATAGCTTCAAGGAGTTCTTCCTGGGTTAACGGCGGCTGAAGAAAACGGAGTTTTGCTAACTGACACGCAAAGTATTCAGCATAGCTGGTTGGTCCTGTACTGGAGTACTTGCGTGAATAGACTTCTGATCTCACATTCTGTTGGACCTCGATCGACCAAAATCTTTGTATGAAGGCTTCCGAAAACTGCTCAAAGTTGTCAAATGTGTAACGAAAAGCCCTGAACCATTGTAACGGAGCATCGGTGAGAAACCTTTCCACCATACGTAGCTCACGCTCACGTGGCACATGTGACTCCAAAAAGTAATCTCTTAATGTCCTGACAAATTCGATTGGTGTCATTCCATCCAAGCTGCTAAACTTCCTAGGTTTGTCATCAAAATTTCGTATTATGGTTACATTCGGTGTCCTTTCCGATGATTTCGAAGTATAATCACCCACGCCTACGTTGGGGTTCGGAGAACTAAAAGTTTCCCTGCTTGTTCGAATGGGACTCGAATGTTCCATTTGACTGAGCCGAACGTTGGGTTCGTTGTTGGAAGATTCCTGTATCATCCTTTCCCTACCATCAGGTACTATCACTTCAGGTTGTTCAACTACAACTCGAAAATCGGACTGTAAAAGTGATCGCAATTGATCTTTTAGAGTATCTAAATTGATATGCCCCTCTAGATTAATTTGCTCGAGACCCTTTCTAATTTCATTAATCTCGGAAGTTTTCTTCTCCCTGACCTCATTTAACTCTATCTTACTTTGGTCGACTTTAGTTTCAACACTGTTAATACGTTTCTCTAAATCGGATATGTTATTAACCTGAGTATTTTGAATTCCATCCATTCTTTTGCTTAGATCTTCCCTAACATTTATTATGTCCTTGCTATTAGTTGCAAGACCAGTGGCAAGTTTAGATTCTAACTTAGATTTCTCAACTTTAAAACATTCCTCATTAATTTTCATAATATCTTGACGAAATGTTACAATATTATCACTTATGATCCCTTTCAAATCGATGTCAAAATCATCCCTGAGAAGTTTCGTATGATCAGTGACTTGAGCTCGGAGTGTCCCCATTTCACATTTCAACTGCTCCAGGCTATTCTGGGTCTGATTAGTGTCATGGGAAAACTGCAGCTGAAGTGCTTCTAAATTTTTTTTACTGAGCTTCACACTCTTTTCAAAGTCTAGTCTAATCTCAACTTGAAATTCTTTATTAGATTTTTCTAGCTCCATTAACTTAACCTCCGTCTGATTTTGACTAGATTCGATTTTTCGGACCTCTAGCTCCATTTTATTTTGACTGGATTCTATTAATCCCACATCTGTTCTTAAATCATTGATTTGGGATTGCATAATCCTTACATTAGAGTTTACATCCTTTACTGTTTCCTCAATTCCCCTTTGACTAGTCTGAACATTGTTAAGATCTGTTTGCATTGAAGTTTGACTAGTTTGAATATTGTTAAGATCTGTTTGCATTGAAGTTTGACTATTTTGCATTGATGTTTGACTAGTTTGAATATTGTTAAGATCTGTTTGCATTGAAGTTTGACTATTTTGCATTGATGTTTGACTATTTTGCATTGATGTTTGACTATTTTGGATTCTTTCTTGGGCAACCTGTACCAAGCCAACATTAGCCCGTAGTGTACTGATATCTAGTTGAGTTTTTCTATTATCATCCTGGATATCTTCGATATTAGATTCTACACTGGTAACCTTCTTTTCTACCCTTTTAGAACTGTCATTGATAGCCTTCAAGGAGGATTGCATAGTATCAATTTCCCCCCTGATGCCTTCAGCAACTGCACCCTGATTTTGAATAACAGTTTCAGACATATGGTCTAATGCAGATCTAGTTTGGACCTTAATATTTTCAATGTCCTGATTCAAATTGTCCATTTTATGTTGAAGAATTTCAAACATCTTCTTAACGTCACCAACAGTCACCATATTACCTTCAGACATGCTTCACTACACTTCACAAGAAATAAGAATACCACACCAACAAAGCACAGCGAGAACATCTACAAACAACCACCATTTACCATACATGCTCATTCTTATTGTCTGGCGTTACCTTAAAATAAACTTATGTCTAAACACAAAGTGCCCCATTTCATTTGGGATCGACCATATACAAGTGCGTGTTGGTTTATATCGGTGAAGGTCTATGATTCTACCATTACTTAAATTTTAAATTTACTACAAATACTTCTATTTTTAATGATGTCAGCAATGATCATCAGCCGGAAACAAGTAGAACAAATTATTAACAAAGCGTGTGGCACCACTCCAATACATAAAATAAAATAAAAATTAATAATGGTTGCAATACCACTTGTAAGTCAAGTAGCTCGAGTATCCTCGTAATTGCTTTGTTCCATAGGAATTCCAATAGTTCGTGCCAAAATATTGGTTCACCATTATTTTGTCGCCTTGATTCATAGTCACACAAGAAACACGGTGTTCCAATTCGCGATCTGTGTTACATGATCATAAAACTAATTTCCACTTTGTACTTTCAGTTTCAATTTTGGCAGAATTATGGCATTCAACTCCCTGGTATTCGCTCTGGTATTCCAGTTTTTCGAAGTCCCCACGTTGGGCGCCACCTAATGTACCCTTTTACCTACCAATACCTGTTGAATCCCTGGATAGCAGCTGGATCGTAGAACCTGAAAATGCCCCGGCTCTAAAGACCCCCCAAGTTCTACCAACAGACACAGGGATAATAGGGCAACTCGAATACCTAACAGGATGTATTAAGACTGACCAAGGCTCAGAAAAAGAAAAGACTAGCTCAAAACACAAGAATTCTTCAAGAGGAAGAAAGAATCTCAAAGGTGTGGTAAACACTAAAATACCTAGCGATGGCCCCCTTAATACACCCTTCCATCACCTCTATAAAGCATCACGCAATAATTAAAACCAAGTAATAAAGTAGTTTATTGTAAGAATAAACAAGACAGAAAAATATCAATTTCGTCGATACCACGACCAATCAAAAAAAAATCTCACTGATAATATTGGATTGTCCTTCAAAAAAATATTACCCATTATCACAACTAACTTTTAGCTGATTAAAATATAAGGCATATTAATAATAATAATGATCAATCCCATAGGGTAAGTATTTACCAAAAAGAGAAATATTATAAGACTCAAATACATTAAATTCATTTCGGTTCCTTAACGGAAATAACATCTTATACAAAAATATCCTGATTATAATTAATAATCCTACGCGACATCTTCAGTAACATTATATGTTCTTGTTATTGAATGAAGAAATTCATATGGCCTATTTACAGAATATAATTTACACAAAATTCCAGAATAATTTCAATTATTCTCTTCCCACTGACTTGATGTCACGACATTCCTTTCTGTTTAATATTATTTCATTTCTTGTTTTAGGGTAATTTTGCCGAACAGTTAAGCTAAGCAAAAATTAATCATAAAGTCAGTCTTAAATAGTTATCGGTTTCCTTATTAAACATACATCTTATGGCAAAATTGTTATATTAGTTTTACTGGAAATATTTAACCGGATATCCACTCAAGATTCCCAATAATACTGCTCAGAAAAATATTAATCTTCACACAGGCATTTTCACGATAACAGCGATAAAGTCAACTATGACCAAACTATTAACCATACTAGGTTAAAACAACACCTCTCTGGGTTAAAACCCCAATCAATCTAATCCTGATTGGCACACCTGGCTCAATCCTCAACAAGAAAAATGTGCTTTACAAAGCATTGCATCAATATACTTAAACACAAAGACATTACTCATAGTATATGCCTCTCTAAAGACGAACATGCACCTATAATAGGAGCCTTACTGTTATGAATCCACAATTATGCAAATCAGCTGTTTATGGTAAAAATCCTGAACTCGAAAAATATGATCCCGTAACAGATTACCAACAAAGCCCAGTGGATTTCAGAAATATTCCACCTAACTTTAAAAAACTTGCCTTACATTGATTTATTACATGATCCAAAATTCTTAAACGTATGACTTATAGTAAGTCGTCCCTGGGATTATCCTCGCAAATTTTGGATGTCGTTCAAATACCCTCTTAATAGAGAAAAACTATTGCACTAAAGGCAATGATATCAATTTAATCCAGTGTTAACTTCATAAGAAAAATAATTGTATATAACGCTGCCCAACCACACAAACTGAGGTTGTAAAGTGATCTATAAAAATAAATTCAATCTCAAAATAAGATCCTCCCTGAATTTCCCGAACGCGAAAATGTCGATGGATTAAACCTACAGCATGGATCTAGGTTAGCAACAAAGGCTAAGCGACTAATGACCCATTAGGCAATCCATTTCGAAAATCACGCTCAGAAAACACAAGTTAAATCTGTTATTAAAAAACTGAAGAAAATATAGTCCAAGGACTCGAAGTAACATTTAGAATAACTGGGTCCGAAAACTTCCTAATATCGTAATCAGAATACGAAAAGGAAAATTCCCCTCAAAGAATACGATAATCCAGGCGAAAGTGCTTAAAGAACAATGCACTAGAGTATGAAAACTCAATCAAAGTTCTCAAAAGAAAATTGTGTTACTAAAATGTTCTTACACAAGAAAAACTGTAAATCTTCTTCCTACATTTACTTCTCGACAAATAAGAATGAGCATATTAGTTTAAATACTGTAAAATACTACTGAAATTATTAATTTATTCATCAAAATTACACAAAGGATGCACTCATTTTTATGAGTCAAAATCCTGGCATCATAGAAGGTCAGTTTCGAAATGAACATCGAACCTGCACTTTCTACTCAACCATTTAAGCTACAAAATCAAATATGGCAAAGTGGTATTTATAAATGTCCACGCTACACTACTGTAACAAGTTGAAGTGATCAGTACCTTTGGCGAATCTAGATGAGGAAAAAAGGATATCGTTGGCCATAATCAGCTCCAAACCAACAGAAAATATGCTGGACTTCAACTGGGTTTCCATAGAACGAACCAAAGTCCTCCCAGGCTCGAACCACACCCGATCGGTCGAAATAGTTCCAACATATCCTGGCGATATCTTCCCATACATATTCGAATACCAACGGATGGACTGCACACAGTTTATCAACTCGTCACGAAGCGAAGGTGAACTCGAACAGTCACTAACAAGTTCCAATATGTGAACGCGCGTGTGAACAAGTTCACGAGGGTCGACGCGGCCCCTTACAACACGAGAGTCGCGTGCACACTTCATGCTAAATGAAAGTTGCCATCAACAAGTCCCCGCTGCACCCTGCTAATGCAGTATTCTTAAATCAATTTAGCCTACCATCGTAGTGGATATAAGCTTCATATTGTTCCTTCCCTCTGACACCTTGCTTGAGAATGTGCTCTTTTCAAAAAGTATAATCACTGTGAAGAGTGAATCAAATCTAGGCTGCATTTCCACGACGGATTATATGCAGAGTTTCGTGACACATCACGGCTGAACTCGCGGTCGGGATTATAAAAGTATCCATCCGCATGGCCCGTTAGTTGCTGTAGAAACGCAGTCGCAGAGATAAACTATTACATGGTTAAGACCATGTCTGAGCCCTATTAAACACGTTTCTACTTCACGTAGAATGCTAAACGAACTAGCGTACACTTCAGCACGGTCACACGTTTTTAAAACTCCCGTTAGCTGGCGATTTTACTTTCACTGATTTCCAGCTCAAACCTCTACGCTGTCAAGTTCTATACTCATTGCGCTCTCCACGAGGTCGTCTGAGTCTCACATCTGCTTCCCCCACTTCCTCACACGTCATGACTCGATACGAAATATATCGCAGTCGAAACGTAATCAGCAGTGAGTTAACATATCATCTTCTGTTCTTCATACTTTCTTAATAATAGCTTTCTGCCATGGAAATATACATATAGACACATGTATCTGCTTACATATAGCGCTAAATATGCTTTAATTGTATTAATCACTCTCAGGTGAATCGATCGATATAGTGTTAGACACAGTCAACATGGTTATTATCGATGACCTTCGGGTTTCTCGTCGGAAACACGAGCTCTGCCGATCTCTTTCTTGATAGCATGGCTTTTTTCTTGCTGCAGACCAGCTGTTATGATCGACTTCAGAGGCAAGTTAGGAAGTTACAGGGTGTTCCCTAAATACTGTAACCATGTCTGTACTTAAGCCCTTTATGAATAATGGTGCAGTACCACTTTTCAAATTTCGTGGCAGAGCCGGGAATCGAACCCAGGACCTCCGGGGCGGCAGCTAACCATGCTGACCGCTACGCTACGGAGGCGACTTGTGTTTGTTTTCTGCTTTTGTTTTTGATTTTGCTTTGTGTTTCTTGTTTTTTGTTTTCTTCTTTTGCTTTTGATTTTGATTTCTGCTTTGTGTTTTTGGTTTTTGTGTTTGTTTCCTGGAAAATCAAAATAAAACAAAACAAATTAAGGCAAAACAAAATAAACAAACAAAATCAAAATAAAACAAAATAAAGAAAAGAAAATATAAACAAAAATAAAACAAAACAAACCAAAACAAAAAACAATTTAAAACAAAATAAAACGTTATAAAATAAAACAAAACAAAATCAAAAAATGAAAAAATAATAAAATAAAGTAAAATAAAATAATTAAATAAATTATTTTACGACATGATCCTTATTCACAAGTGGATTAAACGAGGTTTGCAACTGGACGACTCATATTCATCCCCACTAACAGACATTTCAATTAACCAGGAACTTTCAATTAATCAACAAGACCGTCTACAGCAGACGACTGGTTTGCATTAACAAATGGCATGTAAAACAGTTGACTGACTTCAAAACGTGCGTCGACGAAACTAGAGTAACATCGTGGCACAAGTGAAGTATATACTCCAAAATGAGGGGAAATTGTAGTAGATACTCAAGATCTTTTATTCATAACAAACAGAGTATATACTCAAAACTGATGCTCATGCTCGAAGTATATACTTCGAAGGTTATACTCAAGTTTATTCATATCACCCGTTGTTAGAGGGGAGAAGTAAATATGATACCTTGTTTGCATTAATCATAAGACTATCAAACTGCATATAGCACGTAGCTACCATCTTGAATACGATTGGCACGGTGGGTGAGTGGTTACCGTATCGGATTACTAACCCCAAGCTTGCAGGTTCGATCCTGGCCGTGGTAAGTGATTTTTGAAAGGCGGAAAAAATGACGACACGCATGTCATACGATGTTGGCATGTTAAAGAACCCATTTGAATTCAGTAGGCCGTATCCATAATGTCAAAATTAATCTCGGGGTTTTCTGCCAACAGAAAGTTTCTCATTTTTCTACTAGAAAGCGCAATGAGTCAAGGAGCTTAGATATCTAACCTCCTTGACTTTCATAGTGATTCAAGGAACAACGAAATTTGACACGCAACCTGCCCTCTGGGTGTTAAATAACAAAGCTTGCACCTGGCACTCGAGGTCATACGTTATTATTATTATTATTATTATTATTATTATTATTATTATTATTTTATCTTGAATACCGTATATAAGTAGCCTATAATACATAAATAAAGACAATACACTATTATAGTTACAACGACGAATCACGGCAAATATGTATTCTCACACAAATGGCTTTCTCTGCAGAAGGCGCAAGATAAACGAGTCCATACATTCAAGATGGTGGATGGGTGTAATTTTCTAATGTTTCAATCAATTTCCCTGGATGATGAAGCGGAATTACAAGGAAGCTTAGTAAACGGGGAGTCTTATATAGGATACAACACTTAACGTTCATCACACGAACATTCAATTATAGCCTACATCTTGATATGGACATTTAGGAGAAAGTAGGCTATATGTTCTTTAGTCAACATCTAGTTTTTTTATTTATGCTGGAGTAGGCTACTTCTCGTTTCATATCAGAATAAATCTGTGTAATATCTATATTATTCTGTAAATCGTATTAGGCCTTATTACTAATTTTATGAACCCAATACGTAGGAGGTTGGTTTTAGTCTATTTTCATTTTATGAAAAACTAGGCTTCTGAGATCACTTTCTGTCCGCACGCGTGTGTATGTGTGTATGTGTGCGCGTATGTGTGTGTGTGTCCCCCCTAATAACCTATAAACAGCTGGAACGATTTCAATGAAACTCCGTAAGGTCATAGCATCATTTTGGCCGACCCCGACTGAGCCCTTCAAATTTTATTAGGTCTTTTTAATCCAGCATGGCGGCTGTGCAAAATATTTCATCGGCGTTCTATATCTCCGAAACTATTACCGTTAACACATTTAAATTTTGTAGGACGATAAAGAGCACTACTAGAAGTTCGCCTACCGATCTTTCAAAAACCTGTTAACTACAAAAAGAACATGGCGGCCAAGCAAAGTTGAAACTTTTAAATAGACTTTTCTCGCGATTTAACCATTGAAACGCAATGAAACTTGGTACAGCAAATGTTTAAATAAAGTTTAAAGCACTGGCATCTAACTTAGATCAATTGTCTACATAACCACATGATGGCGGCTGTGCGAAATATTTCACCGACATTCTATATCTCCGCAACTATTACAGATATCACCCTGAAATTTTGTACGGTGATAAAGAGTACTACTAGAAGTTCAGCTAGGAGATTTTCAAATGTGTGTAAAATACAAATCGAACATGGCGGCCAAGCGAATGTGAAACATTTTAATAGACTTTTCTCGCGATTTAACCATCTGAGCGCAGTGAAATATGGTACATTAAATGTCTATACACATTGCAATGCACTGGCATCTAATTTAGTTCAATTGTTCACATCACCTCAAGATGGCGGCTGTACGCAATTTGAAAATTAAGTTTTCATTTCTCGTGTATTAATCATGCGATCGAAGTGAACGTTCGAATAATGAACCTACGCAAAAATCGTCATATAATAGTACATGACTCTATGGCCTACATATATAAACATCCAAAATGGCGGCCAACCAAAATATTTAGATGGTTCTCAATATCTATTAATCTATGATAGCAATTAAACTGACATTTTCTATGTTGATAGAGACTATGCACATAAGGTCACCTAAAGGACTTTCAATCACCTGGTGGGCACAAATCCAACATGGCGGCGACGCGAAATATAAATATTTAAATGAACGTTTCTCGCGATTTAACCATCCGATCGTAGTAAAACCTGGTACGGTAAATGCTTATACAAATTTTAATCCACTGGCATCTAATTTATTTCAATTGTTTTCATAACCACAAGATGGCAGCTCTCCGAAGTTATAAAATCTGATTTTCATTTCTTGTGTCCTAATCATGCGATTGATGCTCGATTACTACACCTACAGAATTACTGTATCTTCGTGTAATAGTACATAACTCTAAGACCTACATATATAAAAATCCAACATGGTGACCATCCGAAATATTTTGACGGTTCTCAATATCTACGAATGCATTATGTTGATAGAGGCAATTTACATAAGTAGGATATATGAAAGTAGGCTGTATAGTTCTTCACGGAACTACTTGTTTAATTTCCTTTGCCAGATGGCATGTGTATGCGTAAGTGTCTCTTTCGGTTTGCCAAGTGACATGTTTGGGTATAAATGTCATTCTTATTTTTTTCTAATGAAATTTGGTTCTTTATTTGATATTAATTTTGAAATCAGATCCAAAGACACACTCCATACAGTAGCTCGTTAGCCTCTGTGGCATTTGATAGGCTAAATAATTCAATTCAAATAATTCGAAAAATCATGTACAGAAATTAACAGATTTCTACAAAATTTACTGTTAACATATGGTCATATCTTTGCAGTTGGTAATAGCCAAAGTACAGTGCAGAATTCTGTGGATGGATTTCTCAACTTCACTCCTGTCACCAGGGAGCACCATGGGTGGTATGTTTGTAAAAGCGGAGGGGAGACATCCGTGGGTTACCTCCTCAACGTACGGTGTAAGTAGAATATTATCAAACCTATGTTGATATCCCACTTGTAGCAGAGTTTAAAACTTCACAGTATGCTTCATAGAGTTGTTGATTGGTTCTGCAAATGAGTTTTATTTCATTCAGATAATTCTCAACTCACTGGCCACGGTGGCCGAAGCGCTAACGCGCTTGCTCGTGCCTCGCTGGCATTGGGACAGCGTGGGTTCGAATCCCACCTTGGTCGTCCTGAAAATGGTTTTGGTGGTTTCCCATTTTCAACATCAGGTAAATGTCGGGACGGTTCTTGTCAAAAGATCTACGGCCGACTTTCTTCCAAAATCCCTTCCCTGATCCTTCCGAAGGCCCGTATCACACGACACTCGTTAACATGGGAGCTTCTACCATTACGGGTATACACGCTGGTATAGACGCGTCTATAACCGTGTGATTTGTACCTTCCATGCTAGGTTCTGTCTTCCATGATAGCTTCCATACAACTCATGAAATTGAACAGGTGCTATTTTTCCCGTCAGTTTACATGGAAGTTTCAGTACAAAAACAAAACGGATTTATTTTCTTGTTCTAGTAGACATCATAGCGACAACATAATCAAATACATTTGTCATGTGGGTAGGCCCTCGAATAAATATATAAGAACGAAACTATATTTTCTCTTAACGGCGTCGGTGTGAAAAGCTTTTACTATATACATTAAATACAGAGCGTGTCATATTATTATTATATCATTTTTGCCCTTATGGACAGTGTTTGAACATAAATATCTCATGATGACACAATCTTCACTTCTTTCCCTTCTTCCTCTTCTCTCCCCAAAATCTCTTCTTCCTTTACTGTGCTCCTGTTTCCATTGCTCTGTCCACAATGTTCCCGTCTTCTTCTTTTCATTTGCTTTAAATGTTGTATTCTTAATTTTGTTTCTGAATTCTCCTCTGTCTCCAATCATTTGCCTGTCGATCCCCACCTGCCTTAAGTCTTCCTCTATTTCATGATACTGTTGTAGCTTTTTGGGCTGCAAATGAGTTGTAAGGGGGTGTAATCTGTTTTAATGTGTAATTGAGTGTGTGAAGGAGAATGATGGTCCAGTCTCTTATTGGGACCGTGCTCTTGGAATACCTGACGATTCTAATGCTAATTGGGGGTTAAAGGTTCCTATCGGTAATTTGCTAAACTGTGCCGATTTCCTAACCAAGGCTAGCAGCTAGTGAGCCTGAGAATGAAGGCCGGTGATGCAAACAAGTTCAGAAAAACGCTGCGTGTGCAACTCCGCCCGTGCTCATAAAGAGAGTCGTGCGTACAAAGACATATGTGTCGGCAGCCAGTAAATAAACCTGACTTCAGCAGAATCAGACTGCTTAATTAACGAGCGGTGGGTGGAAGTAGGGTTTAAATAAAATGGTCGGAAAGCCAGTTGTGATTAAATGTGGAATGTTTAATAATAGTAGTACTGTGAGTAGATTTCACTGATAATGTTCAGTGCAGTGAATTATAATAAGTGGCGTGTGTGATAACAATGTTATTAGGGGGTGGTAGGTGTCAGGAAATAACAGGATAACCCTCGTACACACTCACCTGAGGCAGACGCAGACGTAGATGGACAGCCGTAGACGGACACTCCCAAACAGACAAACATGTGTGGGTTAAGGTCTTATATAAAATAAGACCTAGCGCTGAATCAGCTTGTTAGCACACCCGGTGTTCCACTTAGTATCTCCTGTTCATGTGTGGATAAGTGTCGTAAGGATTGGGCAAGAGTTGGCACATGGTTGTAGCCTGCTTGCTATAAAATTATTTAGAGTGAATGGTTTTAGTTGTTGCTTGTCTTGTAGCTTGGGGTGTGAGATTGGGGTGAAGCGGGCTGGGTAGGGGGCTGATGCAGGGGGTGGTAGTAGTGTAGCTATAGATGAACCCTGTGGGTTTCCAGGGTATAACAATACCAATTAATTTTCCTGCTTGAGCTGTTTACTACATTTAAGATTATCTTTGTAAGTCTGTTGTTGTTCATTCTCTGTATGTGCCTGTAAAAAGTTAGCCTACATTTTCTTATCATATCGGTGAGGTCTGTCTGTGTACTCGTATAGCTCTTTGGTAGGTCTTTTCATCTATATGCCATCTCTGTGTATTGCTCCAAATATTTTTCTGAGAATTTTGCATTCTATTTTTTCAGTTTCTATGATGCCTGGTGCTCCAATTGTTGTCATTTCTGACGCATATAATACTTACGGTAGTACGACTGTATTGTAGTGTCTAAGTTTGGCCTGTCTTGATACGAGCGTCATATTATTATTATCATTATTATTCTGTGATAAAAATGAATTATGAAACTTCTAACAGTTATCACAAATATTATTCATCCATGGTTCTGAATGGTATGTAGGGAAAATAGAAATTTGAATGACAGAATGAAACAATCTTCCCTATCGTCCTCGTTGGTTATGTGAATAACACTAAGTTGAAACCTTGCTGTACGAGGTAAGGAGGATATAATAACATAATTTAAAAGAAGCAAAATTTTCCGCCGTTGGATAGCTTTGAACCCGGCATCTTCAAAACAGTAAGTGGGCGCTATACCACTTTGTTTGCTGGTTTCCGTTTATTCTATTTGTTTCCAGTTTTCGGTTTCTTTTTGTACATGAAGATGTCACAAACACGCAGTCCCTGAACCAGAGGAAATCACTCGCACACTCTTCCAATCGATTCTGTACCTCTTTTTTGCACTTCTTATTGATGCGGATGATTAAATATCCAATTATTATATTTAGATCTTAAATACTGATGTTAATGCAATCATTCAGTACCGGGCATGTTTTCAAATTTACTTAAAGCAAGTTTCAAGACCGCTTTGCGATAATAATACGAATCAACTGCAAATATTACCCTTAAACGACAACCGTCCTCCATGATTTATTTCTTACAACTTGGCGCACGATATGCTAGCGTGTGATATACAGTACTTCGGTCATAAAAGCAGGTGTACTGACGAGGATGAACAGAATTATCAAGAATTTTGTACCAGCCATCACAACAGCTTCCTTGTCAGCAAGTGTCGTGTGATACGGGCCTTAATTAGACCCAAGTTAGTGGTCATCTGGGTGATCGACCTGTCACCATCTCCAGTTGTATCTGATGAAAAAGTGTGTTCAGCTCCCAGGCACCATACTTGAGACGGTAGAGGAATGATCCATCTCAGAGTCCGTGGGTGGAGCCAAGTGGGATGATAAACGATTCAAAAAATATCTCAACTTATACAATAATAAAGGTAAGGTTTGTGTTATCGTAAAACGGGCTGATTTCAGCATCCATCCGGAAAACCTTTATTAGTGAATTATTGTTACTTTAAGGGGCGGAACAGCGAGGTCATCTATCCAGAATCCCATATTAAGTTACATTGTACTGGGAAGGTGCTTTATCACTAGCTTCAGAGTGGTTCTCGCAGATCCAGTGGCATGGCGTTGCTAGTTAGTTCATGAAGCGCGACTATGAATCAGCAAGCTTGAAATCGCTGGTTCAAATCCAAGCGCTGACCGCGGTCATTCTGAGGGTGGTTACTCTCCGATTATTTTCCTTTGTATTCTCTTAGGGCAAATGCCGGGATTCATATTTTATTTCAAGTCTCGCCAATCCGCGACTTCATTAGTCACAGTTACCCACACTACAGCAGTCACCGCAGAAACACAGGTAGACCGACAATTCCCACACGCTCTAAGTACACAGGACTAATGACTGATTTCGCAAACCTCAAAGTAAACCGTAAGGGCCAGGTGTGCAAGGAGGAATACATAGTCTTCCACATAGTGCTCCATAGTTTGTCGGGAAATAAAGACCTGTTATATTTCTGCACTGACACATGGAGCATTCATTTGTGGTCTTGGGGTAAGTATTGAGACTCCGGTCCAAAGGACCTGAATTCGATTCCCAGTTCTGCCAAGAAATGTAACTCTTGTCCGAAGACTGGAACAGGGTAGGTATACTCAGCCTGTGAGACAATACTGACAATAGTTTCCACTATGTATAAATCAAACGTTATTATTTTTGGGCCAATCCATGCGATAGTCGTTGTTGATTCATTTTGGGGGCTTGCGACATAGTGGTCATTCAGCCTCGCGTACTTGGGTGTGTGTGGGTAAGCGTAAAAGTCAGTGCGAGGAACTGTGACGCGGAAGTGCTACGTCTCGCCAGAGTGTGGTGGTAACGAAGCGTGCGAATATGGAGCCAACAAGAATATTTTCTAAATATTATATCGCCGAAAATCAATTTGAAGTAAAGAAGTAAAGTTATTTGAGAGGTAACAGACATCACCTGGCAGCTACGTATTAAATTTTTAGAAGTTTTATGATACCGAAATAAAGATATTAATTATAACGTCTAGGCCAGAAGAATATGGCAGATGACGTGAAGTTTCGAGATACTTTAAAATGACGTTGTACGATGGGCGTGGCCAACTTGTACTATATAAGACGCAGGCTGGATTATCATTTTATGCAGTAACTTATTATTACGACTAGAGCTGGTAATAATCGATTAATTTGAAATTAATCGAAAACGATTAATCGATTAATCGACTAACCTTGCAATCGATTATCCGAATAGATTAAGCGATAAATTGATTAATTGATTAGTAGACACGAGATTATAAAATAAGTTTTGAAAATTGTTTAAATGAGAGGTCATCGCTTAAGTTGAGTTACACTTATTTTCGGAATGTTGTAGGCTTATAGAAATCTTTAAAAGTTACGTTTTGCATAAAGATACCTGTCCTTAGTTGTTTATGTTAACAATAACCAAATAGGAGTCAGTGACAGTGGAATAACAAACAGCAAGCAAATTGGGAAGGGTTTCAGAAAAAGAAAACAGAAGTTTTCAACAAATATGTTTAATCTTGTTCAATTTATGTCGGGAAGGCTGTTTACAATTTAGGACAGGAACATTTTTGTTTTATTTAGTTTTAACTTAGCTTCCACAAAGAAATGTCAGTAGCAACTCTTCAGTCGGTCAACTTGAATTTGCCAAATGACTGGGTGAAGTACAATGTATAAAATATATGAATAATAAGTAAGTAACACTCCTGGTACATTACATGTGTTAGTTATGATCACTATTACAATCACTATCACTATTACGTCACCACACTCGAATGCTTCAAGCGGGTGAGACATTTCACGAGCCCTTCATCCAGGAAAGCCACTAACAGCAACGAGGTTCAGTCATATTTTGGGGTGGAATCATGTTTGGTCGACGTACGCCCCTAATTCCTATCCACGGTAACAGGACTGGTCTGGTGTACAGACACAACATCCTTGAACCTGTCGTTACAGGATTTGATGCCAAAATGGGTGAGGACTTTACACTATTGGACGATAATGCTCGTGCCCATCAAGCTCGGGTGGTCAATCAGTTCCTTCAGGTACTATCGCCTGCAAAAATAACGGGCCCTCTTGCCGTGCGAGAGTTGAGTTGAGTTGGCATCACTAGGGGCGTTCCCGGGCGGGGAATGCTGAGAGCCGTGATTGGGCACCTGTCGTTGTTGGCAAAGGGGGAGAGGAGGGGAGCGCCAACCTTGATTTTCTTTAGTTTCGCGCTTGGAAGATTGTTACAGATGAGACGGTGTTAATAAATCTAAATTGAAATGCCAAGTAGCCCATTAATTGTTAAGTCTCGTTAGAAAGGCACTGTTGAGTTTTACTGTGTGTGAATTTTTTTGAGAATCGAGTTTTCACAGTTAGGGACTAAATGCATTTTAATAAGAAGAAAAAGAAGGATCTCGCAAACGTCCTAAACTAGTTATATTTTTAAGAAATTTTCTTAATAAGAAACAAGTTTTGAAAAGAAAAAGACAAACTAAAGAACCTTAGTAATTTTAAAAGCACTCACGTTAACAGAAGGTTTGATACATCAAATAACAGAACTTGAAGCGATGCTTGTGTAGCAGAGAATCTTTAAAAATGATTCAACATACCGTAAGCTTCTGATTCTTTTATCATGGATAAAATCAGAGGAGGCAATTGTTAGCAGCAAAATGTTTTTTATTATTCAACATCAATAAAATATTAAGCAACAGAAAAAAAACAGCAATAAAATAATAAGCTACAGGAAAAACAGCTCATTAACTTTATTCCCACTTCAGTTTTTATAATATTAATAATGGCAAATTCCAACCTAAGACAACCGAAACCACAGCCTCATTCTCATTTCTTGTTGTCTTAAACTAAGACACTTTCTTTGTCGCTTCATAAGATGCTTTTTAGTGTCTTAAATTAAATAAATCAAAAGTAAGACAGAATTTCAAAATGTGCCTGAAATCATTTTTATCAAGACACTAAAAAGCATCTTGTGCGAAGCGACAAACAAAGTGTCTTAATTTAGCCACCAAGAAATGACAGTGCTTTGTAGAAAATAGACGGCTATTCGTCTTATAGACTTCAAAGTTTTACATTTTCAGCAAAAATTAATTATTTCAACCATGTTTGAATTAATAAATATTTAATAGCCTAGGTTATAAGGCAACCTAGCTTATTTTAACCTTCGAAATATCTAAGCTTCAGATAACTCGACCCTGCAAAATGGCATTGGATTAGGCTTATGAACCGGGTTTATGACACGTCATTCTGCGATGTGAACACTTTCGAATAAGCTAAAAGTTTACTTCATGTTGTCATATAGTCTAACCGAGGCTAAGTTAAGTTATTTTCTGCAATTTTGAAAACTATTGCTACTTTGTCAGAATCGTAAAAATAGCCGTCTCTTAGACGTTTATTTTCATAGGAAATTTAGTAACAAAACATAACACTGGTCATACCAGGCAATCACAGATTAAACTTATGTCCGTCAACATTTTTTTATTTTAAATGAGTAATTACTTCAACCAAAAATGTCAGTCAAATTTAAACTTCAAGCTTTTCTTCAATGAGTAAATAATTTCAACCAAAAATGTCAGTCAAATTTAAACTTAAGCGTTTATTCAATGAGTGAATAATTTCAACCAAAAATGTCAGTCAAATTTAAACTTAAAGCGTTTTTTCAATGTGTAAATAACTTCAACCGAAAATGTCAGTCAAATTTAAACTTAACACAAGTTCGCTCTCGTGTTACTGAGCCACTGTCAGCCTCTTGCCATTAACAGGTGAATCCACACTCCCACCACCCTCTCCCCCCTTACCTACAAGGACAGCTGCCCAATCACGGCTCCCAACCTTCCCCTCCCGAAAACACACCAAGTGATAGCAACCTGCTGGCACGAAAACTCAACTCCCACTCGGACATGAACTGTATTGAACATGCATGGGAAGAGCTCAAGGCGTCCCAATCCTCCAACAAACAAACAAACAAACAGCAACTGATTGCAGCTGCTGTCCAAGAAGGGAAGGAAGGAAGCTTGTAGTTTAACGTGACCGTTAATCTTGAGATCATGAGCCACGGGACCTCCTTTTTACGTGGAATCCGAACCACAGGACATGGCATTTCACTTCGAAAATCTCACATGCATTGACCGGGAATCGAACCCGGACCGCCTTGGTGAGAGGCATTCAGCTAAACCGCTGAGCCACCACGCCCCCTGCTGTCCAAGAGTGGGATAATCTGCCCCAAACCACGTTGGGTTCGTTGGTGCTCAGCATCCCTTACAGTTCGTGGTGGGCATACACGGTATTGATATGTCCCATTATGAAAAGGATATTTGTGTGCTCAGTCCGACATTATCACTTTTGTTATTCGTTGTGTGTTTCTGTCTCTTTTGCAGAGCAGATTGTGTGTTGTTTTTCTTTGTATACACCCTATATTGTGTATAATATGATTACATACACGTAGCAAAATAAACAAGTCACCAAATCGCAATATGCAAAACTTTCTTTGAAGACTGTCGAAGTTTAGTTTGTTTAATAAGGGTTTGTGAATTACGTATGAGTACTACGAACGTGTATACAAATTATAATAACACAATATAATAAATATAATAAAATTAGAGCATACACTTGAATTCTATTATGTATATGGTTACATATCTCAGCGGAGCCTTGGTCGTACAGTTGTTACGCTTTCGCCTGCCTACTCGCGCCGGGGTTATTGTGATCATAACTAATACATGTATAATATTTCTTTCAAGGTGTTCATTTACTTATTACTCATATAATATATACATTGCACTCCACGCAGGCATTGGATAAATTCGTGTTGACCGACTGAAGAGTTACAACTGACAGTTTGTATAGGCAACACTTGACTCCGACAGTTCACATAGAAGATGCATTATTTCAAAATAAATGTTACAATATATTTTAATTAATTAAAGGTCTGTTTTGGAGCAAAAATATTAACAAGTAAACATTTTCTGGGGCGAGGCAGCTCCGCTTTGCAGTCACTGTTTCCTGCAATTGGAAATACTCCTTCAGCGCTGCAGGTGGGCACGGGGATGATCACGTATTTTTTCGCTAGTTTTGCGGGCCTTGGATATATTGTTTGATTCATTTTCCACCAGTGAAAAAGGATGAGTATGCAAGTCTGGCGGTAAATTCCCAAGATAGACGTCCAGCTCGTCTTTTGCAATATGTGTTATATTTACGGTACATCTACAAGATTTCCTATTTTTATCGCGCTTTTTATAACTGCCCTATCATGAGAACATTGAGATTTTATCGAACATGACTAAATGTTGACTTTAGACATACCTTCGTTCGTAAGGTATTTTTACTGCACTTTTTAGAACTGCCCTATCATGAGAACATTGAGTTTTTATCGAACATGACTAAATTTTGACTTTAGACATACCTAAGACGTCACATTTGTATCTTTGGAGTCAAAATTTAATGTTTTTATGACGGTCAACAAGATTGTACCCAATTGTCTAATTCAGTCTCCTGCAAGCACAGTGCTCAGTGACGTCAACAACCGGAGAATCCAAGGATCATGTAAGTATAAGAGATTCGTCACTTTTGGTTATAGAATTTCCGAGAGAGAACACCGCCTGAGGCTATGGATTGTACTGCCAAGTCTGGCAACATAAAAAGTAAAAAGCCATATGAATGTAGCCTTTATTACACGTAAATGAACAGTATGTTCTGCGACGAGTTATTGATTATTGATGAATATAACTCAAACATAACTGCGCCTTTCGCTAGGTGCTGAAATATACGTCCAGATAGGAAAAGAATACATTTTGATATATATCAATGTTGGCAATGGATTTGTCACGAAAGACACAGTTATGCCGTTCTAGAGCTTAATTCACCTCTAGGCTAATTAAAAAATGCTCTCATACCCTACAGAATAGTTGGGATATTCGATGAGTATAAAGAAAATCGTCCAAATGCACACACTACATTGCCATAACCTCACTTTTTTGCCTAGCATGCCCGCAACCACCCGCCCCTCCCCGTAGCCCTAAACCACAAATTTTATTGCAATGCAAAGGAGAATGGGTAAGGAAACAAACAAGAGATGAAATGCACACATTTATTCTCTATATATTTTTATTCGCGAGTAGTCCATATTGCCCACTAGTTTTTCACATGGTCAACACCAGGAAGATGAAAATTGCCGTATTGTTCTTACTATCATTATAATTCTTACATCCCGGTGCTTGGCAATTTTTCCTCCCTTGCAGTGGCATGATTGACTCTCAATTCAATTCAAATAAACAATGAAAATACTGAACAAATCAAAACAACCAACAACACCACGAGGAAAATCAATCAAAACAGACTATTCCCGCTTCCGCCATTCGGTTTGATGTGAACGTTCATGAGTGCCAACTACGGAACCTTAGTGCTAAAATTAATTCTTCATTGGTTGGCAGAACAAACAGTACAGGGCCTTACCCCGACCACAGATTACCTATGACCCCGACCCACGCGCTCCCTATGAACTGTCGTCCCCCTGGGAGAATCCGTGCTCCGTTTCTCCAACAGAACGTGAAAAGAGGAATGTAGGGGCGGTGGAAGGGAGGGCAAACATGTCTAGCAGTGGGGTACTCCACTCAACTACGCGTGCGCAGTATTCTTTATAGTAATACATGCACATTATAAACGGTATATTTGGCTCTGTTAACCTATAGGGTTTAAATATTTAATACTTATTAATAATATATATGTATTTATTACTTTAATAAAAATTTGTTTTAATTGAATAATGCATGTCATTATGCAATTAAAGACAGGCAGAACAGATGTTCAATGTCTATTGATTTCATGACAAATAATAATATATACAAGTAAACATCGGTTCAAAAATCACCTTCTAAACACACATAGAGAATATTAATATTAATAAAAATAATAATACTGCACGGTGAAATACAGTTTTTACACGAAGCTTTATACGTGTCGTTATTCTATCTTTTTTGTACGGCATAAATTGGAGATAACACAACAGTACCTGAATTGTTTGATTTTACACACAATATTATTTCAGTTACAAATGGGACAAATAAAGATTTTATGTTTGATCATCACCAACACTCTTCTTCCGGGACTTCTTAATCGTTTTACTCCTTACTAGTTCTTCAAAATTCGGTGTCCTCCATACTCGACAAACAAGAATTGTTCTTCCCACACAGACAAGAAAATGTTAGCAGTCGACGGCCTTTGGTTGTCAGATGCCCCTTCTGTTGAGATTTTCGTTAGAAATAATATCAACTTCAATGAGGCGGCGTGCAACTCTGTATACTCGAACAGGCACCGCTGCATTGGCTCGCTGGCAAGCGCGCTCCTCACAAGGAAAGCACTGAACGCGGAAAGCTCCTCCTACGTCACAAACAAGGCAGGTGAAGGCGGCTGGTCTAATGAGTGATTTCCCATTCCTGATTTTTTTTACATGAGATTAATAAATACACTTGGATGACCAGTTTCGATCGTCAAACGATCATCAGGTCCTTTACACTTAGGTTATTAATCTATGTCTATAAATATGGGTTATGATATTTACAATATATACACTTATTCAGTTGCAGTAGTAATTAATCTAGCACAACTAGTCAAGTTATGTGATTTTTTGATTAGATACTGATAGGTAGTGCTAGACCTTCAAGTTTGCTTGCTTGTGATTATGTGATTGTTACTAAATTGGCAGGTTATTGTGTCAGCGGGAGGTGGCAGTTGCACGAAAACGGACCCCACATCGCTCACTCTGCTAAGTGCACACTCCACAATAACCTGACTATTTAATAACAATCACATAATCACACAAAGCAAACAAACTTGAAGGTCAATCTCCACTAACAGTATCTTAACAAAAATCACATATCTTGACTATTTGTGCTAGTCTAATTGTTATTGCAACTAAATAAGTGTATACAGTATATTGTAAATATAATTACCCACACTTGTAGACATACAGTAGATTTAATAGCCTAAAAGTAAAGGATCTAATGATGATCACTTGAGGATTGAAACTGGCCATCCAAGTGTATTTATTAATATCATGTTCCAGCCGAGCTGCTCGCCAGTGAGCAGCTGAGTACTCGCCGCCTTGCGTGAGTAAACCTGCAACATGCAATACAGCTCTGCTGTGGGAGCTGCCGTTACTGCGCGGTGGACACATCAAGACTGGCAGGAGGCGCATGGACTTGTTCTATGACCTTCGTCCAGTGACGTATTAGCTATCACCCCCAGTCCCTCTCCAACCGTGCTCCGAGCATCACCGCTGAACACCCGCGTGTACGCATACTCAAACTCGTTGATTTGGAACAGCCTGATGTAGTATGTGTTTTAGGATTAAGGAACAACCCATTATAATTGGGTACAATCGTGTTGACTGACTGAAAGCCATTAAATTTCGATTAGTAATGCAAGACTGAAAAAGGGCTTCCAACACGACAATCCTTGGATTGAACTTAAGTGGAGCGTCAAAGCGGGTGTTGAGCAGTGGATAGCATTCTTGGCTGTCATCACAGAGGCATGGGTTCGATTCCCAGCTCTGACAAGGATTCTAATTCTTGTCTGAGGGCTGAACGGGGTACACTCAGCCTGGTGAGGCAAAATTGACAAGAGGCGGATTTGATTCCTACCTCAGCAATCAGTGGTTTCCCCTCTTTTGCTCCAGGCAAATTCCGGGATGGTACCTAATTTAAGGCCACGGTCGTCTCTTCCCAAATCCTACCTGAATTAGGAATGCACCCACTGGTACAGACATCGCAGTGACACATGTTATCAGACAAGATAAAAAACACACCCAAGTACACGGGGTTAAATGACCACAAAGTTGCAAAGTCCCTAAAAGAATCAATTATAACATCACCCATCATGGGTCTGCCCAGAGAGTGATTGCATCAAGAAATCAAATTGTGTCATAATTAGTTGATTCTGTGAGAGCGTGGTTAAAAGTGCGAAATACATTGATTAATCGACAAAACAATTAAACAAGAAACTGATTAATCGATTATTTGGAAATCGATTAATCGATATTTGTAGCAATTGTTCGATTATTCAGTTTCGATTAATCATTATCTGAAAATAATCGATTGAAAGTACCAGTCCTAATTAGACTACGAATGAAGATTACGTCGTACAGTCTCAAGTCTGAGATCTATATGGTCTATCATCTCGCTGATACTCACTGCGTTGATACTTGGACCACAGTTGAGGGTGGTAACCCGACAACACCACGAAGACTAAGATTTTTCAAAACTAGAGTACGTTATAATCACCTTTGCGGCGATAAAAAATATTACGTGCAACGCAGTCGAGCAAGTGAACAGGTGTTTACGTATGCGAGCGGTCAAACTGGGTGGCTCAGAAGTTGACATCACGAAAGGCGGTGTGTGAGAAAAACACGTGCTCGCTATAAGGAATTACTCTGATTTACTGTATGTTCAGTGTAGAGATACTTATTTATTCTGGTCTATCAGTATGTGGACTGATTTTGAAAGTTGTTCCATTGAAGGACTTATCCATGGACTGGTACTTATTCAAAGCTGACTATGTTAAAATGTTAAGCATATAGGCCGATAGTGTATATTTGAAATCAAAAATATTATATATTAGTAGGCTACTTAAAACACCACATACTTCAACACTCGACTACAGCGATTAAAATTCGTTTTCCTTGATCCGAGTGTATTGTTGTTATTGTTATTGTTGTTGATTCTTTAGGGGTTTTGTGGCATCATGTTCATCCCCATGTACTTGGGTGTGTGTGGAAGTTGTCTGATAACCTGTGGCACTGTGATGTCCGTAGGCTTACTAGTGTACATTCTTTTATACGAGGAAGGATTTGGGTAGGAAGCTGTTGTTGTTGTTTCATTTGAGATGCATGGACATCATGGTCATTTAGCCCCGTGTACTTGGGCGAGTGTTGAATTTTGTCTAATTACCTGTGTTATTGTGATGGCTGTATTAGTGTGTGTATATAAAAGGTGCGTTCAAAAATTAAAGAGCTGGAGGCTGTAATGCGCAATGTGTAATGTGATGACATCGGCTAATCGTGGCGTGTGTAACGAGGTGTGGTTCCGACCAGAGCATGTAAGTTCACAGTCCGTCGCTAGAGGGCACGCGTGCACGTCACGTGACGATACAAAACGAGCAGCAGAATACATCAATCGTCCAACGCTGCCAGTCGCATTGCAAACAGTGACATGGAGGCGTCAAACGAAGAGCAAAGAGGTGTTGTTCGGTTTATGACAGCGAAAGGAGTGGGGGGGGGGGGGAACGGACATTCATCGCCGAATGTCACAAGTGTACGGTGAACACTGCATGCCCCTTGCATTACCGATGACAACGTCCAGCTGGTTGATGCATTCCTTACTCAGGACCGCCGAGTGACAGTGAACGCCATAGCCGCCGTGGTCGGATTGAGCGTCGGAAGTGTGCACACCATCATGAAGAAACGACTGCACTTGCGCAAAGTGTGTGCCCAATGGGTGCCCCGCAATCTTCAACCACACCAGGAAGCATGTCGGATGGCCTACTGTCTTGGTCTTGGTTGGACGATTGATGCATGCTGCTGCTCGCTTTGTATCGTCACGTGACGTGCATGCGTGCCCGCTAGCGTCAGGCTGTGACCTTCCACGCTCTGGTCGGAACGACACCTCGTTACACACGCCACGGTTAGCCGATGTCGTCACCGGTTTGCGCATTAGAGCCTCCGGCTCGTTACTTTTTGAACGCACCTTATATAATTCAGGTGAGGATTCAATCAATCAAAGTACAATATCCGTATAGTACGTTGTATTTCACCAATCTACTACAACCAACATTCAATTATACTCCTTGAAAATGACAAAGAGTTATAACAATACCCATGAATTTAGGAGAAAGTATGCTATATGCTCTTTACTGAGCATCTTGTTTTAGTATGTGAACGCTCAAACCGACGCGATCCAAATTCTAGGAATTTGAATGATCGATTCTGATATCAAATACCATATTTGGAGTCAGCGATTCACGTACGTTAAGGAAATATTCTTTTATGAAGAACAGACCCTCCAAATTTGAACACTTTTCTAGAAAACTACGTGGCGACCTCTCCTTGTTAGTTCAAAATAATGAGTTATGTTAAGTGTCAAGAGTTAATTAACTCTTAATTTACAGTTGTACTTGTAAATAGTTGCCTCGTAAGGTAAAGTAAGTAAGGTTACGCAGTAGAATTGCGTGTGATAATTAGGGACCCAGTCACATAGTTAGGGAATTTATTATTTCTTAAATATTGCAGTACTCACCTCGCACGGCATATCGCTGTCAAATTTGGAGAAAAACATTGGATATTGTTCAAACATCGTTTAAAACATTGTCATAAATATTGACAAATAATTGATGGTAGATTAGAGTAATTATTGCAAAGAATGCAAAGTTTGGTAAATTAAAGTTATTGCAATCGTTGGTGTAGTATAATTTTGAAGTAGTGTTTTTTTTTTTGGGACAACATTCAATAATGTTGTATTGTCCAAGATTCGATAATCTCGACACAGTGTGTAAAGTGACATGTTCACAACCGAGGGCGCACATTAGGATGTACTGTATTTAAGGGATTTTGTTGTCGTACAGATGTTAAAACTTACGGAGGAGCGGTCCTTGTAAGGAGCTCGAGTTTAACACCCCACATGTATAGTCAAGTGAGTTTGAACAGTTATATTAGTGTATTTTGATTGTATTTGTCATTTTCATTACGTTTTAGTAATTAAATATTTTGTTGTTAATTCATTAATCCACCCAAGTGTATGTGTACAGTAGTTCTTATAATCCCAATACTTGAATTAGTGCCGACGTGATTCTAATCTACTGTATAACCCGGCACGCCCCGAGTGAACGACTGATTTTATTTTATTTTTCCTATAAATTCAACACATATACCACATACAGAAGGTTAAAATATTAAACTCCTTGGATCTATTGAACCTTCATTTGTTAAGAACTTTTATGACCGTCATATCTTTCTCCCGAGTTCCTTAAACAAAGTGATGGCTAATGTGCTGCCCTCTGGTTCCAAGACCCAGAAACACAAGAAAAAAGAGACAGTCAGTCTGAAAGACTGGATTTTACATGATTTTAAATGCTACAAATGCATGCTAGAAAGGATGGAGGCTTCTCGCTTCGCTCGAAGCCAAAGACTCTTGACATGTTAGATGATCAAGAAACAATCAGAACGCTAGAAAGTTACAGGTCATGAGGGAGCTGGAGCGCGTGGTGAAAGGAGGGAGCTGGCTGGATGACGTCACGCTTGCCCTGTCGTTGCCATCTCGTAACGCCAGAGCTCACCAGTGAACTCAGTACACATGCACCAAGCGGTACTATGATGTCACACACCTCAGTGCATTCTCGGTACATTTCGTGACGTCGCCGTAACGTAACGACGAAGTCGACTAGATCATTTAAAATTATAAAACAATCCAGTCATGGCAGCCACCAGGCGAAGAGGTGGAGGTAAGCTACAATGTATCTTGTATTTTCCATTGTTTTGTACCACAAGGCACCAAAATACCTATGTTGTAACTTACTGCAGATTCCTAAGTCTTTGTAATTGCTAAATATGTGCCTCTAATACGGAACAGGATTGCATTTCTTAGTGTTAGAAATATCATGTGTCCAATTGTAGACATTTTCTCACAAGGGAGCAAACAGACCGAAAATGTAACTGAGTTGTTTTGTTTTCTGGGAGGGGGTCGATATTTTGAATTGCATGACTTTCAATCTTAATATTTATTTTCAATTGCTACCTGTGCATTAAAATTAATTCAGCTTATTAACAACTGAATATGTACTGACTTTTCAGATCTTGAAGCGAGTGAAATTGTAAATTGGATCGAAAACGGCGATGTGTCTGACTTGGAGGGCCTCGACAGTGAGGATGAGAGAGAGGAAGATCTATTGCAGAAAGCTGAAGCTAACCGTATATACAGGGTATTTCACTCAAAGTGCGGCCGGCCCAGCGCTCTAGGTGGACCGTGGAGCTATAAAGGTCAGACGAGCATATCGCAGCGCGCTGTCACAGCATATGTCATAATTAAGATAAGGAAGGAAGTGCTGTTGGATTGATGCTTCGGACTCGCGACCCTAAGTTCAGCGAGCTGCCTCTACGCGCCGCGCTGCCGGCCGCACTTTGAGTGAAAGACCCTGTATGATTCTTATGCTGTAAAATACCCATGTAAAGCGATCATGATCTTATGTACGTTATCCTAATTTTTATTTTTTATTTTTTGAAGGGGAAAGTGGTGATCAGCCATTTGATGCAAAGGACCATGATGAAACTGGAGATACAGTACCGATATTGCTGATGTTCTTCCAGAAGACGCATACGCATGGATGAACCTCGCTATGAAGAGAGACGTTCAGTGGCGTCGCAGTGTGATATTTCAGGATAATATACCGCAGTGGGATGACGATGATGACATGGCATATAACCATGCAATTACTGATCTTCTATACCCAGTAACATACTTTTAAAAATACATTCCAGTTTCCTTATTTGAATCGTTTGTGGACAGAACTAATAATTATGCACCTCAAAAGGGAGAACCTCGATTTGCATCCACAAACCTTACCGAAATTAGTAGATTTATTGGTTTACAGATATTTGATGGTCCCTAGGATTTCCACGGTTGAGGTTGTACTGGGATACTTCTTTACATATTTCCATACTTACAGACAGTACGCCAGTGAATTTGTTTGTAACTTTTAGTAATTAAATATCTTGTTGTAAATGTATGCCGGCCCCGTGGTGTTTGGGTAGAGCGCCTGCCTCTCACCCGGAGACCCCGAGTTCAATTCCCGGCTCCGTCAGGGATTTTGAAACTGACGTGAGGGTTGGAACGGGGTGCACTCAGCCTCGTGAGGACAATTGAGTAGCTGTCTGTCAGTGAGGCAGCGCCCCGATCATAAACACAAAGATTAACGGCCGAGGGGACCCGATGCGCTGATCACGCGTCACCCCAATATCTGCAGGCCAAATGGCTGGACAGC
The DNA here is from genome assembly GCA_946902985.2 of Meconema thalassinum. Classification (NCBI taxonomy): domain Eukaryota; kingdom Metazoa; phylum Arthropoda; class Insecta; order Orthoptera; family Tettigoniidae; genus Meconema; species Meconema thalassinum. Next base: position 124,287,227 of record OX336389.2, read on the forward strand.
GATCGCTTGGTCGGCCTAGGCCCTTCATGGGCTGTATAGTGCCAGGGGTTGACTTTTCTTTTGTTGTAAATGTATAAAACCACCCAAGTGTACTGTATGTGTCTTTGATTAAGTACAGTAGTTCTGATAATCCCAGTACATGAATTAGTGCCGACGTGATTCTAATATACTCTATATCCCGGCACGCCCCGAGTGACCGACTGATTTTATTTTATTTTTCCTACAAATTCAACTTATATACCACAGACAGAAGGGTAAATATTAAACTCCTTGGATCTATTGAACCTTCATTTGTTAAGAACTTAACAGGTTCACTAGAATAACTCCTTAGGTTCAGACTTGATTCTTTCCAAACTTTGGACAAAAGAGTTAAAAGGTAGGTAGCTTGTAGTTTAACGTGACCGTTAATCTCGCGATCATAAGCCACGGGACCTCCATTTTACGTGGAATCCGAACCACAGGACATGGCATTTCACATCGAAAATCTCACATGCAGTGACCGGGAAACAAAAGAGTTAACTCCTATGCGTGGAATGTAAGCTTGTCAGTTCTTATGGAAACAGTTTGTTTAGGTAACATTCTCCGTATCAAATTGCGGTAAGTTTGGATGGTCTTGGTAGAACATTAATATTCTAAGCTTAAATTATAGCATTAACAAATGTGATAAATTTAATTGAAGAAATCAAGGTCATGAGAAACCATCCTCACAGGTCATTCCAAATGTTGTTCAGTTTGGTAGGTCCTCCTTGAAACTCGACTGGACGTAAAGCAAGTAATGGTTTGAATCCGTAGGGACTCAGAAGAAATTAATATCTTTATTGGACACCCATACACCATATGTGTGGCGTTGAGATAGGTTAGTCTTGCAGTTCAATATTTCTGTTTTTATAATATTGTGTGTCCCTAGTTATTGTACAGTTATACGGTAGTACATCCCTGGAGAGCAATCATGTATGAACCGAGTCTACCGTTTCATTTCTGATTATATTTCTGATTGCAGACCCAGAGGATCTGGATGAGCCAAACAATTCTACGCTTGGAATACCATACAGTCCTAGACGGCGCATGGAGGTGTCGTTTGGAACTAACGTCGTGTTAGAGTGTCCTGACAGAGGACAGTCATGCTGGAGCCGAGTGGGGCCAAAAGGAACTTTGGAGCCGGTCGGAATGGGACCTGATCTTAATCTAGAGAAAGTTATGTACCAAGAGGCTGGACGTTATCGCTGTATCGGTACTGCATCCCCAAGACTGGAAGAATGGAGATCCTTGATTGACGTCAATATATCAGTGATAGGTGAGTACATCTAAATATTAGGACAAATAAAGATTACGGGAAATGCACGTGAATCTCCATTTCATACACCCAAATCTCACTCCATTTCTTGGTCCTTTTGACTTACCAGACATACTCTCACAAGGGAACCCTTTTGGTATCACCGGACCAATGGAAATGAACAATGCACCGTGATCAATTAAGACACATTCAGATTCATAGTAATGAATAATAATTAATCATAATTTCTGCAGCTAAACTGATAGAATCATTACAATAACTTGCATGAAAATTAGCTCTCGTTTTGAATAATTATCATTTGAGTCGTCTAGTTGCAAAACTCGTTTAATCCACTTGTGAATAAGAATCATTTTTATGAGAAACGTTTCTCTGGGCTTTGCCTCGCGTATCTTTTGTGTTTGTTGTTTTCTACTTTTTGCTTTTTGCTTTGTGTTTTTGGTTTTGTGTTTGCTTTGTGCTTTTGCTTTTGTTTTTGAATTTTGCTTTTTGCTTCGTGTTTTTTGGTTTTGGTTTTATGTTTGTTTTCTGGAAAATCAAAAAAAACGAAACAAAAAACAAAACAAAACAAAAATTTAATAAAACAATTTAAATCAAAATAAAACAAAATAAAATAAAACAAATAAAATAAAGTAAAATAAAATAAAATAAAATAATTAAATAAATAATTTTACGACATGATCCTTATTCACAAGTGGATCAAACGAGTTTTGCTTCTGGGCGACTCATTTAGTCTGAAGCACTTCTATAGTAGTTTAAATATGCTAACATGTGATCTATTGACTTATTATAGTGACTAAATTCAGGTATGATGTTGTCTATACTATTTTGTCATTGCTGTTCTTATTTCAAACGTTCCTATTTAAACTGGTTTTTAAATGGATTGTTCTCGCGACTTTTCATCCGAGCGCCCCTCCCCCCTCCCCAGGGGTTCACATCTAGTGGGACGTGGGTTGGCGACCACGGGGCCCCAGCTGAGTCTGGCAATGCTTCCACTTACTTGTGCCGGCCTCCTCTGTCTTCCTTCCTTTCGACCTCACTTGGTCAACTTTTGTTCTCTTCCGACCTTGACGGTATTAGGGTATCCGAGGCTTAGGGAGTCTCTTCATTTCCCGCCTTAATTGGCCCTTGTCTCATCTTTTCTGATTCCTTCTTTCTGCGAGCGGTCAGCCTTCTTTTTCTTTTCATGTTATCCCCTGCCTACTGCTCAAGGCCCTCACGGAGGCCGGGTGTATGTAGCCCCACCACTTTTGGTGCACCCTAGATAAAGCTACACCCTCAGGGGCTCACGGCTGGTGAGTTCGGGAGTTGGCGACCCCGAGGGATTCCTGAGCTGGGTCCGGTTTCCCCCTTTTGTCCCTTACCTGTTGGGAGGACCCTCTCCTCTTTCACTTTCCTATCTGCCTTTCATGGCTCTCCTTCCTTCCAAGTCCCTCAATCCGCATTCTTCGAGGGTTGAGGGCATTTCTTTTCCTCCTGTCATTTATTTGCCTTATTCTCCTTTAGTTTTCCATTTCTTCTTCCAGTATGTAGGTAAGTATTTAGTTTTAGTTTTTAAGTTTGCATTTCATTTTCATCTTCACGATCACCCGAACCATCAGGGACCGATAACCTAGATGTTAGGCCCCTTAAAACAATTATCATCATCATCATCATCATCTGAGCGCTGTGAATTTTGGCACGGTATATCTTCATACAAGCCTTATATACTGTGCCCTTCAAATCTGGGTCTTCTAGGATGGGACACTCTTCATGGGGGTCGCGCTCAGTCCAGAGGCTTAATTTAAATTGCCAACCTACGGAGATGGAATCACGGGGACATAACTGCCAATCACACGTCAGGGTATTTTAAGGAAACATGAATTCATTAACTAAAAGTAACTACTTCAAACAAATGAATTTAATAAACTGACAATCCCCTCAAATTGAAAACAAATTAAATGAAACATCTCCTAAAGTTAAAAACATAACACACAAGCGTCCCGGTATCCACACAAGGACACCACCCTGGGTCCACGGCTTAAAATATGGCATTCCAAATAAACAAATAAAGAAGTCGAAAATCAAAGTTCAAACTTGAATTCGAGTTCGGACTGAACTCGGTGTTCTTGTTGTATACTCAATGGCATACTCATGTTATACTCCTTATGTGATTGGGCTAGCGTGTGGAATGAATGCCTATTTGTTCAGGACCATTTCCTTCCAAATCAATTGTCAGGTCATGATTCAGTGTTGGGTATTGGAAGACGCCAAACAACACGCAAGAATAAACACTACTTAAAGTACAATGCAATACCTGACTTGCCCTACCCTTAAATCCACATAAACTACAACTAACAAAGTCATCCAGAGAACACGTGGATGCCATATGGGCATAAACGTAGGATGCTTCCCAAACAAAACCAAGTACACACATCACCACTGTGACTGACCAGAATACTCCTGGGTCCCTGTCCAATGCTACAAAATAAATGAGCACGGGTCACCTTCACACCACACAGTACACAACCGCGGCGCGGTCTGCCGCAGTCCCAACGTAATTTTAATAAGAATAAAACTCACACAAAAAAATCTACATAAACAACGTGTTAAAAAAAGGACGGACCAACTGAGTCCAGATACAGGATAACCTCCGGAATAAAATTCATCGCATCGAAAAACAAATCACACCCCCTGAATTTAATCAGCGTGAACAAAAATGAGCTCTTAACGGACCAGGCTCGAAATAATTCTTCATACATTTAGGTGAGTTATAACTGATCTACTCCACCAAATACTAACGTGGCCGAGACAATGATCTCGACATAAACAATGTGAGCAAACTGTAATCCCTCACACACCACAGCTTATCTGGCCTAAAGATGGAGATATGTGCCCAAAATAATGTCTCGCAAGAAAGCTAAAGAGTCTTTCTTCGAGAACCGACGTGGCGAAATATAAACAGGGTTCCTCAAGATGCCACTCGTTGCTTACAAGGCTTTGCCGCAGCAAAAATACCCCAGCGTACGGTCACCTTAGACTTGTGGGAATAACACCTCCACAATATTTGAATCAACAAAGTGCCGTTCGAATACTGGTGGGAAAACACCTCCACTTTTATGACCTTGGCACACACTCCTGAACGATGACCAGCAGAATTTACATGACTCTCACACCCTTAAAACATCCGAGATCACTGCCTGCCTTATGAAATCCCACTCAAGGGTCGAAACAAAAAAATAACACAAACACTCAAAAGTAATATTAATTTACTTTGAGTGGTGGCAGCTGATGATCACCATCCACAAATGCTACAAATAGCTAATTGAAAACGCCTGGCCCATTAAAATTTCCCTAAAGCCAAATCAGTTTCCTCGCCCAAACTACCACTTCCCCCAGGGGCTCACATATAGTGGGACGAGGGTTGGCGACCACGGGGCCCCAGCTGAGTCCAGCATTGCTTCCACTTACTTGTGCCGGCCTCCTCTCTGTGTTCTTTCCTTTCGACCACACTTGGTCAACTCGTGTTCTCTTCAGACCCCGACGGTATTAGGGTATCCGAGGCCTAGGGAGTCTCTTCCTTTCCCGCCTTAATTGGCCCTTGTCTCATCTTTTCTGATACCCTCCTTCTGCGAGGGGTCAGCCTTCTTTTTCTTTTCATTTTATATCCTGCCTTCTGCTCAAGGCCCTCAAGGAGGCAGGGTGTATGTAGCCCCACCACTTCTGGTGCACCCTGGAAATTGCTACACCCTCAGGGGCTCACGGCTGGTGAGTTCGGGAGTTGGCGACCCCGAGGGATTCTTGAGCTGGGTCCGGTTTCCCCCTTTTGTTCATTACCTGTGGGGTGGACCCTCTCCTCTTTCACTTTCCTATCTGCCTTTCATGGCTCTCCTTCCTTCCGAGTCCCTCAATCCGCCTTCTTCGAGGGTTGAGGGCATTTCTTTTCCTCCTGTCCTTTATTTGCCTTATTCTCCTTTTGTTTTCCATTCCTTCTTCTAGTATATAAGTTAGTAGTTAGTTTTAGTTTTAGCTTACATTTCACTTTCATCTTCACGATCACCCAAAACATTAGGGGCCGATAACCTAGATGTTAGGCCCCTTAAAACAACAAGTATCATCATCATCAAACTATCACTATCGTTACACCCAAATGATAGGTGCTGATGACCAAATATTGCTGAATATTATTCGTAGGTTACTCTCGCCTTAACTTGGTTTCTACAAAGGTGACCTCGCGTCATTGCAACACATTTACTGGCACGTCAGCCTTAAACTTAATTCAATACAGCAAAACTACCCCTTGTTTTCCACAAAATAAAAAAAATAAAATATTTACAAAAACAATTGTTCTTGTCGCCTTGCCAACCCCAATCCAAAATTCAAATAGGGTACTCATCCCTGTCATCTATGGCATACACCGCTGGGATATCCTTTACTCCATCATCGAATCCTTATCTATCTCGGCCAGCTGCATCATCTTCAAGACGTTGATCGTCTCGTCCCCGCGATGTTCCGTCTTTTTGATGATAATTATCAAACAGCACCACTACTTATTGGTGAGCCTATCGCGTTCACTTTGTATCGCACACGACCCCGTGCTGTACAGTACACCCGTGTCTTTGTCCAAATACTCTACACTGGTGAGATATACGCGACTGTTCTGTCACTGTGCTTTATGATTTCTTAACTCACTAGCACGCAATGATGACAAGCTAAATACACTGCGCAGTCGGTTGGTAAATCTATGTTCACTATTAACCAGGCTACTCGATTCACCTGATCCATGTCTCTCACAAATATAGCTTTAGCTCTGCTTCTAATACTCGGTATAGACGAGCTCAATAACATCATCTTTCCTCCTTGATTCTCATCACATGACCCCTCCGTCAGAAAGGATTCATACCAACAGGTTCGTCTAAGGATTTCATTTTAACTTCCCCTTTATCTATTAACTAGCAACCCGACCCGGCTTCGCCCGAGAACAATTATGAATGCATTACGTGAAGAGCGCTTTTTCCGATATCAATGAACAACGACCAATATCCGTTTTACGTCTCGGCATGATGGGTTAAAATCACTGACTGGATTATTAATTATATTATCATGGAGATACATGTGCAACAAATTCTTGTCAGACGTCATTTAAGAATGGCGAGGTGCATGAAACACAAATCCCCCTTCCGTCCAATCATAACTTGAAGTTTGCGGAACGAAAAGTTCACAGGCGAAATTATGAAAAGCCGAGTTGCACTTCCAGGGAAACTCCAAACATAACCACTCTTCTCTAAAGTTTTTAACTCAACACGACTCGACAATTTGCTGCTAGCTGTATCTGGGGCAATAAGCTCGTCCGCTAGCTAAGCTGTAACTGGGGTGATAGACTCGCCCCTAGCTAGCTCGTAAACTGTCGCCTCAGTAACTGATTGGAGATTGTTGGAAGAAATCAAAACGTAAAAACACTTATAGTAGACGATGTATTGAAGATAGAGGCATGCTCTCCCGTTTTTTTTTTCGTAGAACTATTCATGCTGAACAATTCTTACACTCATAGTATTATATATAGATATCTTAACGGTTTGCCCAGCACAAGCTTAAAAAGCGCACGGACGCCAGTTTTTTTCCGACCTTTTCACTGAAATCGTTAGTGCTTGACTTCCTTTGGTCATAAATAAATTATTTTCTACAGAAACCTTCCTCGAGATATCCTTGACTGAATGGTGAAAACCGCATCAAAATCCATTCAGTGGTTCTCGAGATTACCCGTGATATCCAAGAATCGGGGACTTTGTTTTATACTAAGTAGAGATTATACGCCAATCAGTATAATTTAATATAATATAATCCCCCTTCCATCCAATCTTAAATTGACTGTGAATGTTGCGGAACGAAAAGTTCACAGACGAAATGAGAGTTGCACTTCCAGGGAATGGCGAGGTGAATGAAACTCAAATCCCCCTACCGTCCAATCTTATCTTGGCTGTGATTCACAGGCGAAATGAAGAAAACCCGAGTTGCACTTCCAGGGAAACTCCAAACACAACCACCCTTCTCAGAAGTCTTAACTCAACACGACTCAACGGTTTGCTGCTGGCTGTATCGGGGGAATAGGTTCGCCCGCTAGCTAGGCTGTAACAGGGTTGATAGACTCGCCCTTAGCTAGCTCGTGAACTGTCGCCTCAGTAGTTGAATGGACACGGTTGGAAGAAATTAAAACGTAAAAACACTTATAGTGGGTGATGTATTGACTTTTTTGTAGAACTTTTCATGCTGAACAATTCTTACACTCATAGTATTTAGATATTATTAACGGTTTGCCCAGCGTAAGCTTACAAAGCGCTCGGACGCCAGGTTTTTTTTCGACTTTTCCACTGAAATCGTTACTGCTCGGCTTCCTTTGATCATAAATAAATTTATTTTCTACAGAAATCATCCACGAGATATCGTTCACAGAATGGTGAAAACCGCATCAAAATCCATCCAGTGGTTCTCGAATTTACCCGTAACATCCAAGAATCGGGGACTTTGTTTTATACTAATTAGAGACTACGAGTACCCTCCTGCCATTGCTCCCATCCATTTGACCCAGCAATAATTCGTGCTACCCTTATATCAGTTACCTTCAGCTTACGTATGATATATCATGAATCTACCCAGCTCTCACTTCCATACAGCAAGGCCGGTCTATGCACTGAGCGACGTAGGGAGAGTTTCGTCGCAGCAGCAAACTACTTTCTTGAAGAATACAGTAGATTGAAACTGAGAACTCACTGCATTGGCTTTACTGCACCTCACCTTCCTCTCCTTCACTCTACTACCATCCTGAGAGAATACACTTCACAAAGACATACAATTTTAAAATAATAATAATAATAATAAAATCTTAATATAAAGTGCGTTCAAAAAGTAACGAGCCGGAGGCTGGAATGCGCAAACCGGTGACGACATCGGCTAATCGTGGCGTGTGTAACGAGGTGTGGTTCCGACCAGAGCGTGGAAGGTCACAGCCCGTCGCTAGAGGGCACGCGTGCACGTCACGTGACGATACAAAGCGAGCAGCAGCATGCATCAATCGTCCAACGCTGCCAGTCGCATTGCAAACAGTGACATGGAGGCGTCCACCGAAGAGCAAAGAGGTGTTGTTCGGTTTCTGACAGCGGAAGGAGTAGGGGGAACGGACATTAATCGCCGAATGTCACACGTGTACGGCGAACACTGCATGTCCCTTGTAAGGGTCAAGGCGTGGCACAAGCCCTTCAGGGAAGGACGGGTGTCGTTAGCCGATGATGCCCGGTCTGGGGCACCCCCCTGCATTACCGATGACAACGTCCAGCTGGTTGATGCACTCATTACCCAGGACCGCCTAGTGACAGTGAACGCCATAGCCGCCGTGGTCGCTCCACGACAATGCACGACCTCATACGGCTAACACAGTCGCGGCACTCCTGCAGAAATTCAAATGGGAGGTTCTCGACCACCCTCCATACAGTCCAGTCCTCTCTCCCTGTGATTACGCCATGTTAGGTCCCCTGAAAAGGGCTCTGCGGGGCCAACGATTCACCTCGGACGCCGACGTCCAGCTGTACGTGCGGAACTGGTTCACATCGCAGCCCAGGGAATTTTATGAGACAGCCATTCACCGCCTCGTGTCACAGTGGGACAAGTGACTCAACAGCCAGGGCAAATACTTCTAACATACAGGTACTGGTTTCTGTAATTATGCCTCCGGCTCGTTACTTTTTGAACGCACCGTATATAATACAAAACTCAAGCTCCTAAACCAGAGGGAGCTAGAAGGTGTGGTTTGTACCAAAATCTTCCAAATCGTCTCAATAGTACAGGAAAAATCTTGCATTTCTTGAAAAGTCAACAGAAATATATTTATTTGTTTATAAAGTGGTTTTAAACAAATAAACAAGACGATAGCCCCTGGCAGAACTGTGTCTCGTAAAGCCCGCATAGCACTAGAGGTGGGCGGGTAGTCTGTACACATGGGGCGCACACAACCCATTATGCGAGAGTTCTCGCACGGCTACTTGTGCAGTATGTAGGGTGTCATTTATGTACTTGAGTACCCTTGAGGGGCGTGTAAGGGATGGGTATAGGATCAATTTGAGATAGGGAACCTGGGGTCGTAACGGCCTCCTAATCCCAGAAAACAGATTTGTTTCAGGCCCTTCGCCCCTGTAAAGTAGGCAAGCGCGCCATGTGTAACTCTGAGGTCAGGCACTCTTTCGCTGTCAACGGTCTTAGCGCGACCACCGCTCAACGCTGCGGTAGCCGATATGGCTTCCTATCTCATTATCTATGGAGGCTATTGTTTACTCATTCATTCTTTCTTCCTGTCTTGACAAACCTTGATAAAGGGACCAGTAGTTGTCTCGAAACGTAGTTTCTGTGTCATGTGACCTAATCATGTGACTAAGCCCCCTCCTTCCTGTCAAAAAATAAAAAATAAAATAAAAATGAAGGCATGGCACCCCAGGAGAAACGAACCCGGGACCACCGGAGCACCGCGCCTCACCTCGCCGCTATCCAGTCGGCTACCGCAGCGTTGAGCGGTGGTCGCGCCAAGACCGTTGACAGCGGAAGAGTGCCTGACCACAGAGATACACAAGTCGCGCTTGCCTATTTTACAGGGGCGGAGTGCCTGAAACAAACCTGCTTTCTGGGGTTATGAAGCCGTTATGATCCCAGGTTCCCTATCTCAAATTGATCCTATACCCATCCCCTACACGCCCCTTAAGGGTACTCAAGTACATAAATGACACCCTGTATATAGGCCTAACGCTAGGGTGTATGTTTCACAAAACTCAAGCTCTTAAACCAGAGGAAGTTGGAAGGTGCTGTTTGTGCCAGAATCTTCCATAGTCGCAATATCCGGGAAAAATCTTGCATTTCGTTAAAAGCGTACTTATTTGTCTATAAAGTGCGTTTAAACAAATAAACAAAGCGATAGCCCCTGCACGTACAGTGTCGCGTCGCACGCGCATAGCAGTAAAGCCGGGCGGTTGGTTTAACAGAGGCCACGCCAACTCAGGTGCTTCGCGACCACCGGCCGGTACCGGCAAAAGCACCGGTGCTCCGCTGTAGGAGAGAAACGTGTAGTTCCAGCGCTTAGCTAGGCGAGAGTCGTGTTGTTGTTGTTGTTTGGGGAATGGGACCGGGCAAATCAGTTCACGCCTGGCAGAGTACCGGTAAGAAAACGAATAATAATAATAATAATATTAATTTTGTGTACAGACAGGAATAATAGTTTTATTGCGCTCCTGAATTTCCACTAATTGTTAACATTCTTTGTTTATCTTTGGCATCGCTTTGAAGCCACTAATTTTCCGATATATGGAACAGTCGTTTTGGCAGTTGCAATCCGAAGTATAGCTTCCAAGGAAGCATCAGACAATCTTGACTTTGTTTTTGTTTTGTCAATATTCATAGTTCTAAACATTTGTTCACAAACGGACGTTGTTTTGTACATAGCAAGAAATATTTTAGGGCAAGGGCATGAATCCTGGGGATTCAAGGATTTTAGAGAAGGAAAATTGTCCCAATTTCCTTCTTGAATAGGGACAGTTAACCTAGATGTTAAGCCCCTTAAAACAACAAGTTTCATCATCATCATTCCTTTTTGAAGCTGACTTTTAAAAATCACATGCTGCAATTTGAAACATTCAATACGGTCACACATAGTACTGATTAATTTATTTTTGCCTTGCAACGAGATATTTAAATCATTTAAATACCCCGTGATGTCTTTCATGAAAGCGAGATCAGCGATCCATTGCTCATCATCCAAGTCTGACTGTGGTGAAAGAGGGGAGGGAGGGGGAAAGCACCGGGGCGCGCAAGCACTACTAGGTGGTCGCGTTGGCGTGGCCTGCCTTAGAACATGTGATAATTCTTGCACAGGCCTTCGAGTAATAATAATAATAATAATAATAATAACTAGCGGACCCATGCGAGAACTCTGGTATGTGTATAAACCTCCCGTCTGGCTTTATTGGTATGCGGGCTGGACGCGACACAGTTCGCGCAGGGGCTACTGTTTTGTTTGTCTAATTGCACTTTTTAAACAAATTGTCGATACTAATAAATCAGAGTGCAATTTGGTCTTGCTGTGGGTAATTCTCTTTCTTTTGAATGCTCATTTGTTACGACCAGTTACTTGTATCTTAACTGCGCTGCGCAGCGGTAACGTTCTCGCCTGCTGTCGCCACGGTTGCATGATCGAATCCTGGCGCAGTCAGTTAGCATTATAGGAGGCGTAAAGCTGAGGGAGCCATGTCAGTAGATTTACTAACACGTTAAAGATCTCTTTCGAGGCAAAATTCTGGCTGCCCGGCGACTCAAAAAGGCTCTGTAGTTAAAGTGGACATAAAACCCATAATATTACTTGTGAGCACCCCTTGCTACTACCCACCCGACTTTGATGATATGTGGGCTGGACGCGACAAAGTTCTCACAGGGTCCTATCGTCTTGTTTATTTCTTTGAACGCACTTTATAAAGAAACTAGCAACCCGCCCTTGCTTCGCCCGGTATGTTTAACGGTGCACGGACGGCAGATCCCAGACGCAATTCAGAAAAGTCGATGTGAACAGCAAAACTCCAAACACATATAGCCTACTCTTTTCTGAAGTCTTAACTGGATACGATTCGACAGTTTGATGCTGACCGAAGCTGGGGTGATAGGCTCGCTTGCTAGCTCGTAGACTCGCTCCAAAGCTAGTAATTTATATTTCCACTGAAAGGAGATTGTTGGAAGAAATGAAAACGTAAAAACGCTTATAGTGGGCGATATATTTAAGATAGAGATATGCTGTCACATATGATTTTGTATAATTTTTTATGCTGAAAAATTCCTACACTCATAGTATACAGATATTTTTAACGGTTTACCTAGCGTAAGATTAAGAGGTGCACGGACGGCAGATTTCTCTTTGACTTAATTCACTGAAATCGTTACTGCTCGGCTTCCATTGGCCATAAATGAATGTTTTTCTACAGGAACCATCCTTGAGAAATCCTTTACTGAATGGTGAAAACCACATCAAACTCCATCCAGTGGTTCTCGATATTATCCGTGACATCCAAGAATCGGGGACTTCGTTTTGTGCTATGTAGAGATAAAAATGTCTCCGTTGATTTTTCACGAAATGCTAAATTCTTCCAGAACTATTGAAACGATTTGTGAGAATTTGGCTCAAACCGCACCTTCTAACTCCCTCTAGATTAAGATCTTGAGATTTATGAAACCTACACCTAAGCGTTTTACATACACGATGATAATAATAATAATGAAAAATCCACAGCCTGCTTCCAGTCGACCGACCGGGTCAGGGAATGGAATGAATGAAGCCTCCATCTAGCGGCGAGAATATGAACTGTGCCGGCTGCCGAGGCCTGTCGCACTCCCCTGAGGCAATGATTAAATTAATGACAGATGAAATGAAATGAAATGACAGTGAAGAGTGTTGCTGGAATGAAATTTGTGTCAGGGAAAACCGGAGTACGCGGAGAAAAACCTGTCTGCCTCCGCTTTGTCCAGTACAAATCTCACATGGAGTGACCGGGATTTGAACCACGGACCCAGCGGTGAGAGGCCTGCGTGCTGCCGCCTAAGCCACGGAGGCTTAATAATAATAATAATAATAATAATAATAATAATAATAGTAATAATAATTGGCACTCGTGTGTTAGTCAGTTGGCTGTAACTGAGGCAGGGAGATCAAAAACCCACAAACTCCAATTTTTGGCGAAATTTACCTATTGGCTGGATGGGGATTTTAGTTTGTTCCCCATGGATGGAAGGCAAGAATACCCTAATTCCGTCATTCGTCTGCATCCAGGGGGTAGTTTAAATCAAAACACCTCTTATTCCATGGAATCAGAGAGTTCTTGCTTTCCATGCTTTATTTCCCGGTATATGGTAACACCCGTTGCCTACGCTATATACAAGGCCAAGAAATGCAAGCTGTTTTGCGCTAGAAATGAATCACCATGAAGTTCGGCCAGTGACCGCTAGGATCGCTTTGTACCACCCTAGTTCCAGCATTCGCGCCAGTTTAACTCATTAGTGACATTGCAAATAGTGGTTGTTTACATGAGTATTTTTTAAATGGTTTACTGCTGTGTTCCGTTTTGTACGTCCCGGCAGGGAATGTGCAAATCTGTTTCATTTCACTCGTTTCCTATCAATCAAGAATTAAGAAATAAGTGGATTATAGCTGTTTCTCGACGAGGTGATAAGCCAGGTAGTGTGTGGACTCCTTCTAAAAGGTCGGCAGTTTGTAGTAGGCATTTCAGGGAAGACAATTACAGTGTGAGCACAACTAGAAGATTTCTTCTGCCTAAATCCGTACCTTCAGTATTTACAGACTTCCCTCAGCACAAACAAGTGACAACTACAGCTAGGAAACCACCAAAACGACGACAGAGTCAAACTGACGACACTCTTTCATCCAAAAGAAAATGTGACTCTCCAGGAACTGTGAGTAATTTTGTCCCTATTTGTGAAGACGAGATAAATTGTAGAAGTATAGGGACGCAGTTTTCACCCATTTCAAGGCCAGTTGTTAGGAAGTCTCTTCGAAAGAAACTGCGGAGTGCTACGAAAAAAAACTGCTAAGCGAGACGTTGTAATTCACAAGCTACGAAGAAAACATCATGATCTTCAGGCCGAATTGAAGAAATACAAAACTAAGAAATATGACATGAACAAGCAGCTGTCTGCAATTCAAAATGAAGCTCAACAAGGTAGCCTCAAAGCAATTTTTTTGCTCAAACAGCTGCAAGCATTTGGAAAGAAGAAATATAAGTACCAAGAAACTACAATTAAAATTTGTGTTCTTCTATCTACTAGGTCACCGACAGGCTATCGATTGCTACGTGAACTAAGTATCTTGCACCTACCACATCCCAAAACTTTGAAGACATACGTAGGGTACTCGAAAGGAGAGACTGGCATCACCTCATTGATCAGAGCAAGATTGATGGCAGAGGAAAAGTCACTGGAACACGAGAATGCAAAAGTGGGCTCCCTTATCATTGACGAAATGGCTATAAAGCCTAGGCTTGTGTACGATAGGAATTTAGACATGTTTCTCGGCATGACTGACGCAGACTTAGACGCTCTTGGTATAGAAGACAAACTAGCCAACAAGTTACTTTGCATTCTTTTCAAAGGACTATCTTCTTCTTACAGAATTCCTGTGTCATTTTATTTTACTTGTTCTATTTCTGGAGCGCACTTGGCAAAATTAGTATTAGATGCTATGAAGGTAGTCGAAAAAAGTGGTTTCAGAGTGTTAAGAATTGTAACTGACAACTGTCAATCGAATGTTTCGATGTTTGAAACGCTATGCGGGGGTCGTATAACGCATGAAATTAAACATCCTCTTGATGAAAATCGACCGCTCTTTATAAGTTTTGATCCCAGTCACATTATCAAGAATGTACGATCGCAGTACTTGTCTAGGGAGTTCTTTGTAAATGGCAACAATGTGACAAGTGATCATTTGAAGATCCTTTATAATCTTCAGAAAACTCTGGTGATAAAATCTGTCAGGAAACTCTCAAGGAAGGTGGTTTATCCTAGTAATTTGGAAAAGATGAATGTTTCCAGGGCCAAAGTTGTGTTTTCACCTGAAGTTGTCTCAGGCTTAAAAAGTATGGAAGTCGTATGCTCTGAGAAAATTAATGACAAAGGCAGTTTACTTGAGACTATTAATTTTATGGAACATTTTCAGAAATGGTTTGACATCCATGATGTCTGTAACACATCCCATGGCACGCACTCCAGATATGATAACAAGATGATTTTTTGTAAGATGGACGATGAAAGACTGCACTGGTTAACGGACGTATTTCTGCCATACATTGAGGACATACAGCAACATCCCGAAAAGTTCAGGAAATTTACACTTAGATTTGAATGTAATTGTTTTCTATTACGGACGTCATCGCCGTAAATTTTGTTAATTGATAGGACTTAGCTAGATGAATTAACGTTAAATGTAAATGTGGAGATGGTATCATCCTAACTTAGATTTGTTTTGCTACCCTGTTAAATGTAAATTCAGATATTAGCTTGATCTTGTAACTTGAACTAGGGACTTGCGTCGTACCATTTTCCTAGCGTTGCTGTTGTTGCTTTATTATTGTGAGTTAGATCTTTCGCGAGGGTTTTCTTTTAACTTCTCAGGTAGGGACCTGCTCTTTATTTTTGTTTATTTATTAGCTTGCGGACTAGCCGATTGTAACCCTCCGAACTAGGCTAGGGGCTT
The DNA here is from genome assembly GCA_946902985.2 of Meconema thalassinum. Classification (NCBI taxonomy): domain Eukaryota; kingdom Metazoa; phylum Arthropoda; class Insecta; order Orthoptera; family Tettigoniidae; genus Meconema; species Meconema thalassinum. The sequence continues at coordinate 124,302,778 of OX336389.2, forward strand.
GTGAATTTTATCAATAAATTTTCACGGTGTTTTTCATAAGTCTGGATGATTATTTTCTCAGTCTAGTTTTTAAGGTGAACCTTTCCTTAGGCAGTCTATGACCATCGTCACCATGTACCACGATCCCTGTGGACTACGGACTCTCGTGCCGCTCTAGCCTATTTGGAAGTTCACCTGATCCTCACGGCAATTAAATTATGTGCTCGACGGGTGAGATGTTAGGGAAGTCATTGCGGTTGTTGGCTATCCTGACAACTCCAACCTTGACGGTTACAATATGGCCTCGGTTGCCGGGTGCAAGCTTTGTTATTTGTCACCCAGAGGGTAGCTGGCATGTCAAATTTTTTAGTTCCTTGAAGCACTATGAAAGTCAAGGAGGTTACATATCTAAGCTCCTTGACACTATAGCGCTTTCTAGTAGAGAAATGAGGAACGGGCGGGGACACCAAGAGCCCGCCGATGAGCCTAGCTTGGTGTCCTAGGCGAAACCCCACACAAGACACGGCACAAACCTTGAAGAATTGCTGAGTTTTAATTCACCGGCCATGAAAGCCAATATACCATCTTTTTGGAAGCCTTCATAGGGAGGTTAAGGCTGCTTGAGATTTTAGTTCTCGTAGTCAAATGGTGCAGTTGCACCTTATATAAAGGGAGGTGGCGCGCAGTTCGTCACTCCTGTGGGAGTCCGGGCGGGGACACCAAGAGCCCGCCGATGAGCCTAGCTTGGTGTCCTAGGCGAAACCCCACACAAGACACGGCACAAACCTAGAAGAATTGCTGAGTTTTAATTCACCGGCCGTGAAAGCCAATATACCATCTTTTTGGAAGCCTTCATAGGGAGGTTAAGGCTGCTTGAGCTTTTAGTTCTCGTAGTCAAGTGGTGCAGTTGCACCTTATATAAAGGGAGGTGGCGCGCAGTTCGTCACTCCTGTGGGGGTCCGGGCGGGGACACCAAGAGCCCGCCGATGAGCCTAGCTTGGTGTCCTAGGCGAAACCCCACACAAGACACGGCACAAACCTAGAAGAATTACTGAGTTTTTATTCAGTTGAATTGAAATATATTTTCAAATGATTGTATGACTTGTTGAAGTTTATTTGAGTATTGGATATTGTATTTGTATCAACAAGGGAGCCGTTGAGATATTAAATCGAGATTGGAATCATTGTTTACGTGTAGGAAAATACAGGGTCATCCGTTTGGGATGTCAGAAAAGCAAAACGCTATACACAAGAAACTATGCACATTTATTGCTTGTTAACGGTACATACGTGTTACGGAGAGTCTGGAGTTTGTGTCACAGCACATTAGCACTCAACATGTCCACCATCGCGCACGCGGCACAAATGATACCTCGAATCCATGTTGCGCCACGTGGCACGCAGCATTTCGGGAGTGATTTGCTGAAAGGCCGCTGTAATCTCCCTCTGTATGTCAGCCATATTCTGTGGTCTTTGTGCGTACACTGTCGACTTGACGTAGCCCCTTACAAAGAAATCTGGAGGAGTTAGGTCAGGGCAATTAGGAGGCCATGGGATCGGTCCATCACGGCCGCGCCATCGATCGTTGAATATGAGCTTTAATTGTTCCTTCACCATGATAGCCCAATCCGGTGGAGCACCATCCTGTGGATAGTGTGCCCGTTGGACGACGTTATCTGGTTACCACTAACCGTAACGTGGCCTCCCAGATGACCTCTACCTCGAGACACATTGCCGGAGAGAATCGGAATGCACTTCTTGGGACTAGCCGGTACAAGACTCTGCTTCCCTAAGGATCAGGTTCCCATCACAGTGATTGTCATAGACGCCCAAAGAAAATGCACCCCCAAAAAGGTGAAAACTACTAAATAAATAAAATCCAGACTTAAGACATACTCATGGTTGGTTTATTTGGAAGGTCAAACCCCTGTCCTACGGTCGGAGGGTTTGATAAAACGGCAATTCCGTAGCTAAGAAGCAAATAAAAAATAAAAATAAACAACTCCTAAAATTAACGTAGAATCCCCTCGACAGGTCCTAAATACAGCAAAACAAAGCAAAACTGGGGAAATGGTACCGCAAGAAAAATCGTTATACAAAAAACTGATGCTTCTAGGAAGAAAGCATCATGGCATCAAAACATGTCAAACAGGACAGCAAAGTTAAAGGACTGGTACCATCCCATATTTACATTTATACTATAATGATTTGAACTACTCCTGCTTTAATCTGATCAACGGCGTCAGACGTCCGTGATACACAAACTATACAAAAACTAATTCTTGTCAGTCATCATTTTACAGTACACTGGTACAATTATATACAAACAACAAAGATGTTTTATATTACAAGAGACAGTAGGGTAATAGTGGGAAACACATCAGTAAATAAATAAGTTATACACACAAATAATCATCTTATTAATCCTGCCTGCCACAGATGAACAACTGTTTGTTGTCCACCGTCATCTGTCAGGGTATCTAAACTTGAGAATGAAACTGTGCAAGAACAGCATTCCCCTGATCGGGTCACGCCCTACGAGTTCTGAACTTTGGGTTCGTGCGATCTCTGTCAAAGTCTATCAGTGTTAGCTACTAAACTTACTAGTAAGAACGAACGAAGGCGCAATGCATTGGTCTGCTCGATTAAAGGTACAAGATCAAAATTTAACAACGATTAAGGTTTAACTGTATTATTAGCATCGCCGGTTTAGGAAATAAATTGATGATTCATGATTTAGTCCTAAGTTTAACGTCGTAGATTTATGAGTCCATTGATTATTAAGATAGTTGACCATATGCAAGGCGTCGCAAGAGCGTGCTACCAACACGTGGTACACCTCAACAAAGAATACGTGGCTCGCACGTTAACAATAACACAATCGGTACTCGAAAGAGACCATACCTTTTCCTCCTCGGTCCAAACTTGTTCTGTAACATAGATTTGGCCGGCTTTCTCTAATAAACGTGGTAACCAACCCTGCGTGTATTAAAAACACGGTAAATAATCATTCACTTACAAGTGAGAATACATAATAGCCTTAAGGGTCCAACTCATCAAATGGTTGCTCAAATTTATTATAAATCATGACAAAACATATTGGGGCTCGCTCACAAATACCTGCGAGTATATTAAAAATTTAGCATTACTTATCAGTACACCTGAACCAGAACAACTTTACAAAAATCGATACTGAATCAAGGTCAATAGCATGAGCATAAACAAAGCATAGCCCGTAAGAACATTCCTAGCAAGGTTTAGAAATAAAGAAAATAAAAATGAAGTCGATAGTCAATTGTCTCACAAGAGAGATCGTTAGTAACCTTGGGCAATGTCATTGGCGTGGACTGGACAAGCACCTGTCATTGTGCTCCCAGCGCTTGGCACTAAGCATCATAGCACGTCAGTGAATCTCAAAGAAAATGTCTATCACTATCTTTCAACACATTAAAGCACAGTAAATGTAGACTGAGTGTTCTTAGCAATCACTCTAAAGGATTATACACATGTAAAGGAAGTTACTATAACGTTAAAGACGAATCAATTACAAGTAGAATGATATGTTTGGCTTCTGAAAACCAAATAGACGTAACAGGAAGATATTCCTCTCTCTTTGAAAGGCTTTGACATTTTGTAACGCCACTGAAGCTCACAGCGAATGAGTGCTGCGTACAAAACATGTTTAAATGATAATAAAATACTGGTTCACACCTTAACCTTAGGTGGAACTAATCGAAATTATACGAATCGTTTAACCTAACTTTATGAGTAAGTTCATAACATTACTTGACTCATGTACAGCGAGGTGAATTATCTGAATTCTAGTGGCGAACTGCTCACTCTTTAAAAATTTACATTAGAATAACAACAGGCTGGATCCCTTACATACCTAAAGGATACACTATAATGTTAAATAAAGACGTCAGTGGCGTACAAAAATAATAGAAATGGGGACTTCAAAAACGTTGACCAAATAACAGCTGGAGCTGAATTAAAAACATGCCCCTGTCACAAATGACTAAATTGATGTTCCGTCATGCGGAATTACCTTCTAAGAACAATATTGCACCGTGTGGACACACACAATCTGGTGACTAACTCAGTGTCGAGTAACGAAATGCAAAGAGAAGCATTCAGAAGCGTGAAAAATCACCTTAAGGAGGTGGTCAAAAGAATGAAAGAAGCCTACCTTGATGACTGACAATGAGTTACGGATGCTACAGACTAATAATAAACAAGGTTTTTATGGTTCCGCCTAGTCAATACTTGTTTTATTAGAGTTTTATCGTGACATAATCACTTGTCTTTACGTATGTTGGGACATGTTTCGGTGTCTAGTAACATTGACACCTTCATCAGCCTACGGTTATTGGTAACACTCAATGACATTAAAATAATTATTAAAATAACACACAGATGATTAAAAAAGTTTTTTAGAGTGTTATTTTAATCATCTGTGTGTTATTTTAATAATTATTTTAATGTCATTGAGTGTTACCAATAACCGTAGGCTGATGAAGGTGTCAATGTTACTAGACACCGAAACATGTCCCAACATACGTAAAGACAAGTGATTATGTCACGATAAAATCTCTAATAAAACAAGTATTGACTAGACGGAACCATAAAAACTTTGTTTATTATTACAGTCAATACGGAAAAATGTGCGACTTTAAAAGTCAAAAGGTGCTACAGACTAATCCACCCATGACCATCCACCGTACAGAAATAGATTGGGAAATCATGACTCACAGCTATTGCAGATAATTATCCAGACACGAGGATTGAGGATTTTGCCTTTCATCCAGACAAACCACAAATATCTTCTCCGCTCGGCCACAAGCATGGTTATCCTCGGGTGGTCATACATTGTTGTAGTGTGGCTTAGGTGTTCAGCGTTCCTCCCATTCGGATGTTTAAGCCATAGCCCTCTTCTTCTTAGATATAGGATTATTATGCCTCAGCACGTGGTGTTATGAAGGCATCTTGTAGAGCCGTTGAAATTCGTATAATAATGGACACAGCTTCAAGCGTGTTGAAATTCACAGATTTTCCACCTTTTTCCACCAGCAGACTATATTTTAAAAAATGGCCTTGTCTGCTAAAACACATAAACTGGCTTTGACACTAGATACGTGTCTTTCCACTGAAGCTAAACAACTTCACACGCTTTAGATATCATATCGAAGAATATCAGCTTAATCTTATTTGTTTTACAGTCGGCCTTTGCACGGCTCGTAAATATTTCACTGTATCTGTTGAATATGACGACCAGATTCTCCACTCGGGTCTTACTGGTACACAACTTATTTGTCACTGGTCAGCCATTGAAGCACGCTGTAACCATGTGGTCAACACTTCACTGAATAGAAATATAATAAGATTCACAATCTTGGACGAACTTTTCGCGTCACCAGCACACTTCGTGCTATAATTAATACTTCCAGTCGTATTCACTTTACACAATTTGAACGTCGATGATACTTTAGACTTGGTCACCTGGGACCTTCACAATTTCACATCCGCTCGCCATGCAAGCGCGGATTAAAGTCATTCCTTCACGGAAGTAGGTGTGCTCAGTTCGATCACTTCCGAGTCATTTAGCGTCTAAGTTCATTCCTTCCGCGTATCGGCGGTGTTATACCTTCGGTCGAAACCATAAATAAAATATTATTAGCCCATGAAAAATGTGGCTAGTTAAGCTGAATGACTGATTATTTTAAATTCAGGTTGCACATCAAAGAGAACTTCTTTGATCATGTAGGGTTATTTTATACTGCTTCTTAATGAAGTCAAAAGAACATCTAATGTAGTGGCATGCTGCTGTGGGTGCTTTCACAATTCTTGAGAATTATACATTCCATGGTTCGTGTACAATCTATCACCAGCATGAGCTATTCGGGCTCAATAGATAATCATGTCCAGTATCCCATCTTGCTGTAATTGAGGAACCACATACTACTCGATCATGTCAAGATAATTGACGGCACGAACAGTCTCCTCCGCAAAAAAGAATGGTCCGTAGACTTTCTCAGAAGTCATTCCACACCACACATTCACTTTAGGGCTGGCTCTTTCGAGTTCGTATGAGACATGTGGATTTTCTGTTCCCCAAATGATGCAGCTGACTCGGCCACTCACATGGAATGTGGCTTCGTCCGTGAACATCCATCGTTTTAACCATTGATCGTCACCTTCCTGCCGCTCACACATCGTCGTAACAAAACTGAGTCGAGCTCCGTAATTCAGCTGTGTCAATGCTTGCAGGCGCTGCATACGGTATGGACGCATGTGAAGATAACGCCTAACAATCCTGTGAATGTTGTGTATGGTGTATCTGCTCTGTTGTTAAGCGGCTGAGTGACTTTCGTGGACTCTGCGTCATGGCTTGTCGAATATCTTCCTCCTTGTTGCTTTCACGCCGCCTTCCACCTGTGTGAGGCATCTGCAATCCATTTTCCAAAAACATGTTGTACCATTTAACAATGTCCCGATGTGATGGGACATCCCTAACGTTGTACTGACGTCTGAAAGCTCGCTGGGTCTTCAGTACACTCAAAAATTTGGCATACCATACGACACACTGAGCGCGTTGCTGTGGTGTAACGACCATCTTCACTCAAATCTCTAATAACCAAGGATCATGTAATATAAGAGATTCGTCACTTTTGGTTGTAGAATTTCCGAGAGAGAGCACCGCCTGAGGCTATGTAACGTTCCAGCAAGGCTGGCAACATCAAAAGTAAAAAGTCATATGAATGTAGCCTTTATTACACGTAATTGAACAGTATGATCTGCGATGAGTTACTGATTATTGATGAAAATAACACAAACATAACTGCGCCTTTCGCTAGGCGCAGAAATAGGGTATACGACCAGATAGCGAAATATCAAGTTTTGATATATATCAATGTTGACAATAGATTTGTCACGAAGGACACAGTTATGCTGTTCTAGAGCTTAATTCACCTTTAGGCTAATTAAACATTGCTCTCCTACTCTACAGAATTCTTGGGATGTTCGATGAATATAAAGAAAACGGTCCAAATGCACATAGTATATTGCCATCACCTCACTTTTCGCCTACCATTCCGCCTGCCATCCACCCCTCCCCCGTCTCCCTAAATCACGAATTTTATTGCAATGTAAAGGAGAACGGGTAAGAAAACAAACAAGAGATGAAATGCACACATTTATTCTATATTCTTTTTTAAATCACAATGAACAAAACGTTTACTCGAGAGTAGTCCATGCTGCCCACTAGTTTTACACATGGTCAACACCAGGTCAAGGATAATTTACACAAAAAAAATGGGATATATTCCAATAACAGTGTACAGTACATTAATGCATTCCTATTTTATAGCATCACTTTTCAAACATGCTGGTAAGTTAGTTCACATTGCATGTTATTTTGTCGCACAAATTTCAGCGTTGGCTGCAACTCGTTTCCGAGTATAATGTTCTTCCTAATGATCCTTTCCATCAAATGTTCGTACACAAATATACAACACACACACAAAATTTTGAAATATAATTTCAGTCATTCTTAAGACAAATGGAAGACTTGTTGGAGTACATATGGATTTCATATTGTATTAAGGCAGTTGTTCTTCTCGATTGCAACACGATACTCGTACACCTTTCCATTTCATTACAATTCTTACATCCCTGTGATTGACATTTCTTCCTCCCTTGCTGTGGCATGATTGATTCTCAATTCAATTCAATTAAATAATCAAAATACCGGCGAACAAAATAACCAAACACGAGGAAAATGAATCAAAACAGACCAACTACAGAGTGCCAACTACGGAACCTTAGTACTAAAATTAATTCTTCATTGGTTGGCAGAACATCTGGAACAGAACTTTACCGCGACCCACGCGCTCCCTATGATTTGGCATCCCCCTGGTAACAACACTGAGCATTTAGCATGCACTAACGTGTACCGCTCTGTACCTGACATCTGGTGACTGCACTATGAACTACACTGCTGCGTTGTCACGCGGAAGTCATTGTTGCTAAGAGAATCATTGTTAACTCCCATCATTGTCACGTACATTACAGAAAAGTGCATAGAAATATATGCATTAACATAATAGCTATAACGTAATACTTTTCTGACATCCCAATCGGACGACCCTGTATAATGTTATTTGAAGTACGACAAAGGTCGACATGGACATTTTGGAATTATATTTTGAATTTTGAAGCGATCGCGGAACGATACCGGATCAGCTGTTTGAAACGTGATAATATGGTTGCCATTATCAGTTGTTTAAGGCACACGACTGATAGCATGTGATTAATTATTGTAGGCTGAGGGCCTTATATGAGTGTTATTGCTACGATTGCTACGTATAGTTGAGATAAATATTAAATATCAATGCTTATAAAAATAATAAATGTAAGGGATAATACTGATGAACTACATGAACTTCCAATAATCATGAAAATTGACAGATTCATCATAAAATGTAACATAAATGTACATTGACGTACATAAATGTAACATAACCTCCCAACTAATTAAAAATTGAACTTTAATGTTTTGATTTAAACTCTTATGGACATGCGACTGTGAGCTATTTTCTTCGCGATGTAGAGACTTTTAGTCTTTGACAGGAACCCTATTTTAAGACAAATCACTTGTCGTGATACGATGAGAGAACATCACGGTCATAGTGATATATCCTCACGAAGCAGATATGTTTACTAATTTTGTAGGTAATTCTTAAATACCGTAGTTCAATTGAATATACATAGTTTAATTGTTACTTCGTTTAGGGGTGTGGGATATTGTGATCATCAGCCAAGTGTGTTCGGGAATGTGCGCAATATGTCTGATTTATTACTGACTTAATGTTGTGTATGTATCATACTAGTGTGTGCACTTGTATCTGGAACTAGGATTGAGGAGGGGGATGTGACCATGATTCAGAAATAGTTAAACTATAATTAAATTATAATTAAAAATTTTGTTTATTAAAATTAATGTTGGTTTTCTCAAGCACTTGATGGGAAAATCTAGACTATCATGTGGGTTCAGACCCCAAAACTTTAAAAAGGAAAATAATAATAATGTTATTGGTTTTACGTTCCTTTTAACTACTGCGGCTTTTAGAGACGCCAGGGTTCCAGAATTTTGCCCCGAAGGGGATCTTTAACGTGCCAGTAAATCTACTGACAAGGTTCCCTCGCATTTGCGCACCCTCAAATGCCAACTGTCTGCGTTGGCATTCGATCCCGCTATTTTGGGTTCAGCAGGCGAGAACGTTACCGCTGAGCCACGCAGCCAGTCTAAAAAGGAAAAGACAAGACGGATTTAAGTTCATTGAGTGGGGTAGGTCTACTTTCTTAAACTCTAAAGAAGTTAATAATAATAAAAATTAAAATTATAATAATAATGTAATGGGTTTTACGTCCCTTTTAATTAACTAAGGCTCTTATACATGCCGGGATGCTGGAATTTCGTCCTGAAGGGGATCCTTAACGTACCAGTTAATCTACTGAAACGGCTCCCTCGCTACTTTGGGTGCAGAAGGCGAGAAGTTAATGTGCCGAGTTGGCATAAATAAAAGTCCCAAACGTGTTAAATAAGGATCAGGTGAGGATACCTTTTATTTGTTCGACTTTTAATTTATTAGCTGGTATTTGACTGCCTGTGCTACAATACGATTGCCAATATCATAGTAATAATAAATATTAGTATAATAAATAGCGGACCCCTGCAAGAACTCGCGCATAACGGGCTGTGTGCGCCTCATGTGTAGGCCTACAGACTACCCGCGTGGCGCTAGTGTTATACCGGCTGGACGCGACACAGTTCTGCCAGGGGCTATCGTCTTGTTCATTTGTTTAAAAGCACTTTATAAACAAATCAATATATTTCCGTTGACTTTTCAAGAAATGCAAGATTTTTCCTGTACTATTGAGACGATTTGGAAGATTTTGGAACAAACCACACCTTCTAACTCCCTCTGGTTTAGGAGCTTGAGTTTTGTGAAGCATACACCTTAGCCTTAGCGTATTATATAATTATATAATCATAATAATAATGATAATAATAATAATAAATCACTGAGCTATTTCATGTTTCAATTTATTATATTATCCCCAGTGTACATATCATTTACGCTTTAAATTGTGTTAAAACCTCAGTAATGGAACTCCAATGCACGTCAGCAAACGAATATCCGCGACAATTACTTAATAAAGGACTTGATTAAATCTACTTAAGCGTGATTAATTAATAAATGGGCTATCTACATTGCTTATGCTTTGATCCTGAAAACTGATAAACCGAAATTGAATGTTATCCAATATCCTGCGTTTAATATTTCGAAAGCACATAGGCCTAAAACGCTCACTTACTGCTAAACTCGGCATTTAATAGCGTGTTAGAAAAGGGGGCGTTACATTAACTCCATTGTAATTGCTCCATTCCAGGATTAAGATACATCAAGGTCACACAAGAAACTGGGTCTGATTGAGTGTACCATATAGTTCTAGGCACTACAGGCCTGTCCAGGGAAAATGCCACACGGTGGCAGTGGTGTGCCTAGCTAGTGCCATGGCCTTTCCTTAGTGAATCGGGGGTTGTGTCGGGAAGGTGGGGGTTGAGGTATGGCTGCAAGCGAGGAAGATGTTGCGGTAGTGGAGGTAGCGAGCTGGCAGAAGGACGGGCAACGTTGTCCGTGGCGTTGAATGGGACATTAGTAACCAATAATCAGTAGCTATAACAAATCCTTTGAATCATACTGCCTGCTTTTCATGTTTTATTCTTTAAAAAGTGAGTCATATCAAGCGCATCCACTTGCCATCCACTGGCGCTGGGGTGGTACTACTATAGGTGTATTATCCAGAGTTGGAATCTGACAGTTCGGCGGAGAACTGTTGAACTGAAGGCAGCGTTGCTGGCCACCAAGTGCGTACTCCCAGCTCCCACACTCCTGCTCTTTTCCTCATGCTCATAACATCATTAGCACCGTTATTACATTTATTGCATTTTTACTCAGATGGTTTTCAAAAATTTTAAACAAAGCCATGCTTAAAACTGTTCGATGCACACTGTAAAATAAAATAATAGCCCGTCAAATTGAGGAAAGGCCTAATATATTGTAACGAATAGCAATATTACGAATACTATCATCAAGCAAAAATGTTCAAAGCGAAACGGCATTACGTGATTATTGTTTCCGTGATATTTAGTTATTTATATTTCCTGTACAATAAGTTTCAAGGCAAAATAAACACACGAACTTATTACAAAATATACGATCATTGTGTAGGCTATTAACTCATCCTTTAGGAGACAGAAGCTAAGCACAGTAGTCTTACTAATTCCAAGGGCAGAGTCAGTAGGCCTACGCTCCTGCGCGCGACTGAATGGAATTAAAGATTCGCATAATGCTCGGATATTTTCACCATCCCGTTCAGATAACAACAGATTATGAACGCAGCAAGGTGAGTGTGCACTGGAGGCAACCAAACAAGCGACTGGTCGGCGACACGCACGTGGCCAAATAGCATCGTTCAAATTGGCAGCGCTGTATGGTTTCCATGGCAACAAGCCTTGCATGCGATCTAGTCGTCAACTGTTTTTGCCCAGTGGCGCCGAACTGTCAGATTCCAACTCTGGAAAATACACCTGTAAATAATTAAATTCCCAGGAAGAGTTGCTTCTACCACACCTTTGATGTTGAACGTCTTTTTGCCATTCGCAACTTTCCTACAACTGATGTACCGTTGTATTTAAGAAGAGGAAATCAGAATCTCCTTCTTGCCTTGCTTGACACTTGGCTTATGACCCATTCCCCTACAGCGCAGCGTGTTTATGACAGGAGTGTGGTGGGGGAGGGACGGGGGGGGGGGGGGGCAGTCCGTCTTCTCCTCTCTAGCAAGAGAAGGTATTGCGATCAGAAGCTGGGGGAGTGGCTGTGGAGCGGGGAAGAGCGGGGCTTAGTCTGTTACGGAGCGAGTCTCGTGGCAAGCCGTGGCGCCACAGCCACCAGTGGCATGGCTGGACAGGCCTGTTCTAGCCAAACGAAGAACTCAGTTGAGGGAATATGTGTGTGGGAAAGAGTAAAGACTGCTCCTTCACATTGACCCACTTTCTCAGCCTTGAACATACCTGGAAATTATCCTTTACATTGGGCATCTACACTTAAAAGTGTGATGTCACTGCAGCTTAGCCATTTATCTTTCACCAGGACAGTGGGGTCCATATTCCGGTGTTTAGCATTCTTGCCTTACATGGCGGAGGACAGGATTCAATTCCCTTGCTCACCTCGTTGCGTAGTGGCTAATATTCTTGGCGGTCACCGCGGAAGCCCGGGTTCAATTCCCGGCTCTGTCAAGGAATTTCATTCTGGTCTGAGGGCTGGAATGGAGGACAGTCAGCTTCGTGAGTCAAAATTGTGAAGGGGCGGGTTCGATTCCTACCTTAGCCACCCAGGAAGTGGTTTTCCGTGGTTTCCCTCTTCCACTCCAGACAAATGCCGGGATGGAACCTAACTTAAGGCCACGGCTGCTTCCTACCCAAATCCTACCTCATTTACAGATAACACACTCTACTACAGTCACCACAACAACACAGGTTATCAGACAAATTATTTATTTATATATATACACCCAAGTAAACGGGGCTACATGACCACGATGTCACAAAAAAAACTAAATAATCAACAACTACTCAATTCCCTGCTCGACCATGAAATGCAATTCTAGTTTGAGGGCTCGAAAAGGGTTTACTTAACCTCGAGAGGCAGAACTCACAATAGATGGGTTTGATTCCAACCTTAGCTATCCTAGAAGTGGTTTTCCTTGGTTTCCCAATACTACTAATCTAGGTGATTGCCAGGATTGTACCTAAATTAAGACCACGGATGCCTTCTACCTAAATCGTAGCCCCAATTCCAAATACGCACATTACTACAGTCAGCACAATAACATAGGTTATCAGAGAAATTCCAAGTACACGGCGTTACATGACCACGATACGGCAAATCCCCAAAAATGGATCAACTAAACAACAACTCGAATCCCACTGACACTGGGGAGAAACTTTCTCCTGAAAAATCACGTGGTGTAGGGTAAGGCATTTTACATTGATTCCCCGGACAAAATCATTAAATAAATGAGCTTGGTTGCCTCCGGTAACCCCAAAATACTTTGATAAGCTCTGGAAATATGGAAGGATACATACCCAGCAGTACCGAGTCGTTATTTGCAGATTGTCTTTCCTTAAGCAATTTTGTAAGAAAATTAACATCAGTGACTAGAATTAGCATATTTCTTAGCTTTACAAAGATATCTTAAAGTACCTGAACTCAAAAGCATAAGAAAAACAAGGAACTACACTACATATTTGTAAGAACACATTCGGGGCAAGAGCTCTTCATGGATTACTAGGACTCTAAATCTATGTACAGATCCCGGCAACTAGTTCTGTACTTGACCTTGAGAGCTCAGCGGTAGGAGAGGGACGTGGAGCGGTGCGGGGATAAGCTGAATACTTCCCTGTCTAAGAACATTGAGGCCAGTGCCACTTGGCGTGGCAGATATATAACGCTGCAGTAGTAAGGGGATGAGCAAGTGCAGAGCTATCTGCCAGTAACTGTATTTACAATGGCGTCCTCTTTGTATAGCGGCTATCATTCTTTGCTGTCGCCCAGGAGGTCCGTGTTCGATTCCCGGCTCTGTCAGGAAATTTAATTCTGGTCTGAGGACTGGAACGGGATAAACTCGGCCTCGTGAGGCAAAACTGAGAAGAGGCGGGTTTGTCGTCGTCGTCGTCGCCCCCCCCCCCCCCCTCCTCTAGCTTTCCTAGAAGTGGTATTCCGTGGCTTCCCACTTCTACTCCAGGTGAATAGCGGGATCATTCCTAACTGAAGCCCATGGACGCCTCCCTCCCAATCCTCACCTGAATTATAAATACAGTATAACCCCTCAAATCCGAACTAATTGGGGCTGTAGTCTGTTCGGATTTCAATTTGTTCGGATTAGCCGAAAGATATCCATAACATAATGACCAACCCTCGTTACGGTATGGGACTCTAGCCTACATTGAGCGAGGCAGGCTGATTTGGCGCAAACAGCGAACATAAAATAGTGAGTCTGGTCCAAAGTCAACATAAAGGCAATGTAGCTAATGACAGTGAGGAAGAAGAAACTTCGGCAGACAATGTGACTTATATTGAAGCTGCATCTGCTGTTGACATCGCATTGCACTTCGTAGAACAACACGCAGCAGCCACGCCAAACGATATCATCTTAGTGCGACTTTGGTGCACAATTGTCTCCGCGGGATGGTTTTCGTCACTTCTACAATATTGAAGATAACTGATTTCAAGTGAAAGATTAAGTGATATCTTGTGTGTTTCTATTGCTATTTCATAGTTTTAGCAAAGTGATTACCTACGGAATAATAATAACCAACGTTCTCGTTTCTTAATCCTGGATGGGATAAGTAGTCTATGTAGGCAATTTTACACTGTGCTAACTGTACTTCTTCTTAATTTTTCAACTAATTATGTAAAAGGCGGTCATAATGCAGAGCATATGATTGTTTTATGACTAAATAAACACGTTTCTCTTTTTTGCGTGTATTTTTTCAAACTTCAAATTGTCGAAAGATCCTCGTTCGGATTACCCGGGATTTCGGATTTCCGGGGTTCGGATATGAGGGGTTTCACTGTACACACACTACTATAGACTCCACAATAATACAGGTTACCAAACAAATGCTTGCTCTTGCTCTCTCCCTCTATGTATAAGGTGCGTTCAAAAAGTAACGAGCCGGAGGCTCTAATGCGCAAACCGGCGAAGACATCGGCTAATCGTGGCGTGTGTAACGAGGTGTGGTTCCGACCAGAGCGTGGAAGGTCACAGCCCGTCTCTAGAGTGCACGCGTGCACGTCACGTGACGATACAAAGCGAGCAGCAGCATGCATCAATCGTCCAACCAAGACCAAGACAGTAGGCCATTCGACATGCTTCCTGGTGTGGTTGAAGACTGTGGGGCACCCATTGGGCGCACACTTTCCGCAAGTGCAGTCGTTCCTTCATGATGGTGTGCACACATCCGACGCTCAATCCGACCATGGCGGCTATGGCGTTCACTGTCACTCGGCGGTCCTGGGTAATGAGTGCATCAACCAGCTGGACGTTGTCATCGGTAATGCAGGGCGGTGCCCCAGACCGGGCATCATCGGCTAACGACACCCGTCCTTCCCTGAAGCGCTTGTGCCACGCCTTGACCCTTGCAAGGGACATGCAGTGTTCGCCGTACACTTGTGACATTCTGCGATGAATGTCCGTTCCCCCTACTCTTTCCGCTATCAGGAACCGAACAACACCTCTTTGCTCATCGTTTGACGCCTCCTTGTCAGTGTTTGCATTGCGACACGCACCGTTGGACGATTGATGCATGCTGCTGCTCGCTTTGTATCGTCACGTGACGTGCACGCGTGCCATCTAGCGACGAGCTGTGACCTTCCACGCTCTGGTTGGAACCACACCTCGTTCCACACGCCACGATTAGCCGATGTCGTCTCCGGTTTGCGCATTACAGCCTCCGGCTCGTTACATTTTGAACGCACCTTATGTACTGTATATCGAGTGAATCAGCTGCCCCTAATAATATTGTTTTATGCATCCCAACTAATGCGTGTTGTCAGGAAGGTCGATATTTCCCTACCTGCATCCCGTATTGTGCCCATTTGGGTGATGGCACAAATTGAACCCCGGACCTTTCATAGGAAGGTATTTTATAATTTTATAAAGACCACAAGAAGTAACGAAGATGAGCTCACTGGAAAGGCAGCCACAGAGACATTGCTGGGGATTCAGGTGGTCGTTTTAAGCACATAAATTCCCCTTAGCCGGACAGTTTAAGTAAAAATATCCATTAAGAAAGCCGTAAAAGAACTAGAGGGAGGCAGAGTCAAGAGGCTATAAGTAACACTCGACATTCCGATGAATAAGCAACTCAACGAAAATTATTACTTTTCGAGTGCGACAGTTATGAGAAGAACTACTTCTGAAAAGGTACTTGAAACTAGGCCCCGGATATTGTCAAATCAGCGAGATTTTGGAGCATACAGAGGGGGACTTACAACCATTATACTTAACAAAATAAACTCGCGAAGTTATTAAATCTGAAGTCAGAAGAGAGTCAGGAACAGCAAAAATCGAAAGGTTGGCAGACCTGAAATAAGACACTTCAGATAATGCAAGCTAAGGAATACGTCATTGGAATGTGAGCAGAAGGCTACCCGCGGACGGCAAGAAGAGTTAGGCTGGCCCCGTCGAGTGGATACTAACAATTTTAATTAATTAAAAATAAACCTGCGAACAATTCTCGTTCCGCCAGCAGGCAATTGTAATATTATTACCAATTACACTTGGAATTAAATTATAGATAAGATTGAAGCCAGGACTCAGGAGTTGAATTCCCGGCGTTGTCAGGGACTAATTTCTATCCCAAAATTAATAAATAGGCTTTAAGCCTAAGCAAAATCATGAAGTTCGTCAGTCATATCGAAGCCTCGATAGAGAGGGT
Organism: Meconema thalassinum; assembly: GCA_946902985.2. NCBI lineage: Eukaryota > Metazoa > Arthropoda > Insecta > Orthoptera > Tettigoniidae > Meconema > Meconema thalassinum. Next base: position 124,319,324 of record OX336389.2, read on the forward strand.
ACGCTACACGTCAGTACACGAACTTCGTCAGTTACCAGAGAGCCTTGGTAGAGGAGGCAGGTCATAGGAAGTCCGTCAGTCTGTAAGACACTCAGTAGAGACACGTTATAAACAAAGTTCGTCAGTTTGCGAAAAAGCCTTAGTGTAGGCATGTAATAGAAAGTTTACTAAGTACGATCAGCTAGATCAAGCCTCGGTGATAAGTTACGTAGTTAGCGATATTATCGAAACCTAAATTGAAGAAACTGTATTCAAAGACATTAGAATTCGAACCTCAGAAGAGGCAAAGTTCAATACAAGTTGCGATAGGCAAATCACTAAGTTTCGAGTGAAGCTTAACGAAGCTACATTGGTTCTAGACCAAGTCGCGGTAAGATACATTAGAATAGAAGACTTTTAAAACAGAGTGCGGAAGTAAAAAAAGACATTGAAGGAGTTGGTAAACTCAGATCCAAGAGAACGTAGGTTCAAGACCAAATAAATAGCTAGTGAGCGATAGGAAGCTACGCCACGCAGAAAAAGACAATATAACCAGAGGGGAACCTCAGAACAATTTATTACAGCTAACCAGTGAAACGTCAGAGGACGTAGGTTCGATAAAACGGAACATTTGAAAGGATAACAATCCTAAAGTATACAGTCTTCGCGGAAGACCGAGATAGAATAAAAACTGTATGATTGCAATAGGAGCAACTGTAAATATCAAAGTATAGAGTATAGCAGATAGACAAATAAACATTTACAAGTGAAAAAGCTCTATAAGAAACAATTCAAGCGAAAGACAGGCACGATATTAGGAAGAATAGGAAGGAAAGAGACTTACCTAAGAGCAGGAGGAGTAGGAGCGATCACACATCCAAAGAAGTATAGAAAGAGATTATCCAGGATCACCAGCATCGTGATGTTACCACCACAGTACGCTGAGATTTGGGTCCGTGTGAAAGTGTAAAATATAGATTAAGTGATTTTATTTTCAGTGTTATAAAAGTTATAGAAAGCAGTGTAAAATGTATAGGAATGTGTACGTGTGTCAACTTGAAGGTTATAGATTGAAAAAGGTCTATTTTAGTGTAGTGATGGAGTGCTGAAGAAATTATGTATGGGTGAAGCCATCCAAAGGCCATGTCATGAGCGGAACAACAGGGTGAGTCCAAATGTTTATTATATTAAACGATTGTACCATGTGCTAGTCAGTGAATTTATAAAAATGTATGAAAAGTATGCACTAATGAATAACCACGTAATGTTAAGATGTAAAAGGAAAAACCACCAAGATGGTTTGTAAAAATGTAAAGGATAATTATCGAAGTGCAAAAGTAATAATAATAATAATAATGAAAACCCGTAAAATGATTAATTAATATTGAAATGAAATCTGAAAGGTGGAATCAAATATAATAATGCTATTGGCAAGTAAATTACGCCAGATAAAGGAAAGGTAAAGTAAATGAAACAAAGCACCATAATAATAATAATAAGTTTTGAGTTTTTATACTCCGCAATAATGAATATTGAGTTGAATAATTACAATCCACAAGTTAATAATGAAGCGATAAATATTGATAAAAATAATAAACTCGAGTTGAAATGATCAAGTAATTGAAGTAATTGAAGTAGTGAAATAATTGAAGGATCGTTGGGATACCTTAAAAATAATGAAATAAAAACGCTATTCAGCCGATAAATGTAATGAGTGACGGTAGTTGGTGATAATCGAACACCGTGAAAATGTAATAGGAAGTTATAAGCCATAGGCTATATTGAAGTAAATGCTAATGCGAGCAAGTTGAGTTGTCAAAGATGCGATGATAGTCCAAGTTTTTATAAAAGTTGTGTTGCCGAAATAGGCCTATAAGAAATGAATAAAGTAATATTATGCTAGCAAATGAATATATCCTGTAACATGCGTAATTTGAGAGATCAAAAATGAAGGTATCAATTGTCGGAAATCGCCGGTATTTTTGTTGTTTTCGAGGGTATGACCAACTCGGGGAATCAAATGGATTTCGCCCGAGGTAATATGTTGCGATGTAAGACCCGTTGGGCTTTGCTAAATAAATATGTGTGTGTTAATCTGGAAGGTGCAAGGGTTTCTACGAAATATGGCAACAACTGGAGAGGCATAAGGAGGTCTCTGAGCCTAGTGTCATATAACCCCCCATTTGCCAGCATCGTTGTATTAAATCCGACCAAATGAAAATGTGTGGAATGAATAAATAATAGGATAGGGATGAGGAGTGATTGTGATCCCTCATTACCCGCCTATAAAGGGGACAAAGCAAGGAATGATGACGATCTCTTGTTTTCTCCTAATAAATATATAATGCGTCGTGATCTCTAATTATGGCATTGTTTATAAGGAAAGTGAATGAATAATGAGTCAAGTGAGTTGTTGAAATAATGTGATAACTTGGATTTTCATGCGCCTGTTAAGAACAAGTAAAACATTTGAGAGTTGCAAGGGGAATGAATGGGACGAGGTCAGAGTCGTAAATCACCGTTAAACGAGATGGTGAGGGAAGTCTAGCCACCACGCAACAAGCGAGGGGTGACGAGTACAATGAACGCTTTGTATACAGAAGTGGTAGGGCTGAATAGATACTAATAAATGGTAGTGGAATATGCAAGTTTGCTAATTAAAGGTGCAATGAAATTATAAAATAAATAATTGAATTGGTGGGTTTTTGAAAATCACCCCCACACTAAATTTGTAAGATTTCGATAATATTTGAGCATAATAGTCAAATAATAAGTTTGTGACTAAATATTCGATTCCTGCCTAAAGAAATGTGTGCAGTAAAACGGGTAAACTTAAAATTGAGTTTGTAAATAACTGAGTAATGGAATAACGATAGCACATGATACAGCACAGTTAGTACAGTTAAACGTGAATGATAATAAAGTAATTCAAAGGTAAAATAAGAATAAATAAAAAGCCCAGAAGGGATATGGTTAATACGGTTAAATGTCCGTAAAGCCTTAGAGTACAATTGTTGCGAAATGATAGGCATGCTCTATGCCTTAGTAAAATGTTATGAAAAGGGAAATTTATATTGATATTCAAATGTAAATACTACCTAAGCAAGATAAAGCGACAATGTAGAGTTATGTGAATTTTTGAGAAGGGTTATGGATTTTTGTTGATTTTTATTTCGGATTTTCCAAAATATTGATGTTTTATAGATTTTTGTATTTGTTTCCTGGGAGTTTTTATGAATAAACTCATGTAATTGGTAGCATGTCTGGTTTTCAATTTAGTCCTGTAGATCCTGAAAAGTGCTATCATATCTAAATGTAAGATCATGTTGTGGGTTGGACGTAACATGCCCCGAACCGCAGCAGCAAGCCAGGTCATGATCGAGCATTATCCATATGATTGGGTACAGTATGGAACTAATGCAATGCAAGCCTATACCCGCAAACGATACTGAACACTATTATTTTTCCCTCGTATTAGTCTATAGTCATATCGAGGGAAAAATAATAGTGTGCAGTATCGTTTGCAGGATATCTTTACAGTGCATTTGTACCATACGGGATGCAAGCAGAGGAATATCGACCTTCCTGATAACAACGCTAGTTGGGTTGCATAACACAATATCATTAGGGGCAGTTGAATCACCTGGTATAGTTATACACCTAAATACACAGGGCTCTATGACCATGATTTCCAAGCCCCTCAAATGGAACAACAACTTAACATGGGTAAGACCCGATGTGTGGTGTAGTTCGTGAATCCACTATTTATTCCCGGCACAGTCCATTGGCATTCATGAGTTTTTAAAGGCATGTCAAGATCCCCTCCCTAACGTTGAAGAGTATGTGATAAATTCAGTTTGTTTCCACCCGCCTGAGGAACGGTTTATGAGTTGAAGAACCTGTGCATATGAGACTTTCAATACCAGATCTTTTCAGGCCACATTAGAATGTTAAAGAACAAGTAGTTCCGTGAAGAACTATACAGCATATTTTCATATATCCTACTCATGTTAATTGCTTCTTGTCATGATACAAAATTTTAGTTTGATTGTTGTAATGGGTTCGTAGATATTGAGGACCGTCTAAATTTCAGATGGTCGCAATGTTGGATTTTTATTTATGTACTATTACATGAAGATTATTGTGTATGTGTGGTATTCAAACTTCAATCGCATGATTACGACACAAGAAGTAAAAACGAGATTTTAAAATTTCGCACAGCTGCCATCTTGTGGTTCTGAAAACAATTGAAATAAATTAGATGCCAGGTGATTAACATTTGTATAAGCATTTACCGTACAAAGTTTCACTGCACTCGGATGGTTACATCGCGAGAAACGTGCATTTAAATATTTATACTTCACGTCACCGCCATGTTGGATTTGTGCTTACCAGGTTTATGGAAGTCCTATAGGTGAACTAATGTTCATAGCCTCTATCAACATAAAAATAATCAGTTTGAATGCTGTAAAAGATTCGTAATTACTGAGAACCGTCTAAATATTTCGGATGATCGCCATTTTGGATTGTTATATGCATAGGCCATAGAGTTATGTAATTTTAAAGGAAAATTATTGCGTAGGTTCATTACTCAAACTTTCACTTCCATCGCATGATTACGACACAAGAAATAAAAACTTAATTTTAAAAATTTGTACAGTCGCCATCTTGAGGTTATGTAAACAATTGAACTAAAGTATATGTCATTGCATTACAATATGTATAATCATTAACTGTACCACATTTCACTGCGCTCAGATGGTTTAATCGCGAGAAAAGTCTATTAATATGTTTCAAATTCGCTTAACCGCCATGTTCGTTTTGTACATTACAGGTTTTTGAAAGTTACATAGATAGACTTTTAGTAGTGCCCTTTATCACCGTACAAAATTTCTGGGTTATATCGGTAATAGTTCCGGAGATATTGAATGCAGGTGAAATATTTCACACAGCCGCCATGTTGGATTGGTGAGACGTAATAAAATTTTAAGGGTACAGTCGGGGTCGGCCAAAATGGTGCTATGACCTTACCGCGTTTCATTGAAATCGCTCCAGCTGTTTAGAAGTTATTAGGGGACACACACACACCTACGCACACACTGGCAAAAGGCGATCTCATAAGGCTTTTTTTCTTTTTTCATAAAATGAAAATAGGCAAAAATAAAGTTGACTTACGAGAATTATATGGGCCAAATATTCGTCAGTCTGTCTGTCTTGTCCCTTTGCTGTCTGTCTCCTTGTGTGTGTACGACTGTCACCGCCAATCAATGCTCAAATGACGAAAGCATATTGACTAAAAATAAGGTACAGAGGTTGCACTAGGAGAGGGTGCCTCAGTTCCATGTTTTAGGTTGCCGAGATCCTAACTTAAAAAAAGGGATATCCAAGTGTTCAATCCTTAAACCAAGCACTGACAAAACTAATCATCGAATCACTACTAAATTTTGCAAAAATATACTATCCTAGGGGAAGCGTCAAGGTATGGACATGCAGAGGAACCACTTGCGGTCGAGGTTTTAATTGCTGTCGCCTCCTCTATGTCATCGCATTGCAACACAAAACATACATGTTAAAATGGAATGCTCAAGGAAGTATGTAGATCATTCGGACCTATCTGGGCACCCCTCTAAATCCAGGACTACATCAAACGTAAACAGAGTAGCAGACAGGCGTGTAATTGCGTATGATATCACGTCTACATTGCGTGTTGGACGTGCTCAAGCCCACCACATGATTCACGGAGTGTTGGATTATCGGTAGGAGTTAGCAAGATGGATGCAGAGATATCACACCCCTGAGCACAAGACTGAAGGAATGGTAACAAGCCTCGAACACTTGTGGCGGTACGAATGTGAGGATGTTTACTTCCCGTTCAGGATCACCTCAGCAGATGTGACATGGATGTACCACTTTGCCCTGAAGTCAGCACTATCGGGACGTTACTACGAAAGCAACGAAAGCATGCAACAACTCATTTAAATCACTCTGCGTCGAATTTTACAAGGAGGTTTTTTTTCAAAATTGACTTCACGGTACGACGTTGTATCAATTTCGGTGGTGTCTTTGTGTGACGGTACTACTGTAGTGTATGTATTTGTAAATGAGGCTAGGTATTGGATTCGAGGCGGCGGATTGGAGGAAATAGGCTTCACAGAACCTATGCATGACCATGCTACACTAGGCAAGGTGGCTTACGTCAGAATTCCCCCAGGGGCTCACATCTAGTGAGACGTGGGCGGGCGACCACTGGACCCCAGCTGAGTCTGGCATTGCTTCCTCTTACGTATGCCGGGCTCCTCAACGTCATCTTTCCTGTCGACCTCCTTTGGTCAAATCTTGTTCTTTTCCGACCCTGACGGTATTAGGGTATCCAAGGCCTAGGGAGTCTTTCACTTTCCCGCGTTATTTGGTCCTTGTCTCATCTTTCCTGATCCCTCCTTCTTCGAGGGGACTGAACTCTTGTTTTCTCTTCATTATATATCCTTTTCTCTTTAAGATTCCCGCACTGTTTTTGTTAATTGGCTCCCCGTGTTTCTAAATTCCTTTTAGCGATTTTTTTGCATCTACACTCCATTTTGTAGGTATTTTCAATGTACGTTGCATTGTGTAAGTTTTTGCTATCTAAATTGCATTTTGTGGGTGTTTGGAATCTAAATTGCATTTTGTAAGTATTGTCCATCCAAATGAGTAGTTTGAATCTACCGTACATTTTGTAAGCATTTTCAATTTCAATTGCATTTTGTAAGCATTTTGAATTTCAATTGCACTTTGTGAGAATTTTGGTTCTGAAATGGGAGTTTTTAAATCTGAATTGCATTGTGTATTTTCAGTTTCAATTGCATTTTGTAAGTATTTTGAACCTCAATTGCATATTGTACGTATTTTCAATCTCATTTGCATTTTGTATTTTGAATTTCAATTGCATTTTGTGAGTATTTCGACCTCAATTGCATATTGTACGTATTTTCAATCTCATTTGCATTTTGTAAGTATTTTGAATTTCAATTGCATTTTGTAAGTATTTCGACTCTACATTGCATTTTGTACGTATTTTGAACCTAACCTTCATTTTGTGCGTTGTTTTTCTTTTCAATCTATTCCTTTTGTGAGTATTTTCGTTGTAAATTCCCTTTTATAAGTATTACCGCTCTCCATTTTGTGAGTAGTTTCAATCTGCGTTCCTTTTTGTAAGTATTTTCCTTCTCACTTAATTTTCGTTCTGGTTTTCATTTCATTGTAATTTTTGCTATCACGCAGACCATTAGGGGCCGATAACCTAGATGTTAGGCCCCTTAAAACAACAATTATCATCATCATCTTAACGTCAGAGTGCACTGGTTGTGACATGAAAATTACTGTCTTACAGAGTGGTTCCACAGTTTGAAATAATTTATGGTGTAAAAGCAAGCAGGGTATTAGGTTTAAATGACACTGTTCATTTAACTAAGATAAACAACGTCAACATTCATGGAGCCGGTAATTGATACTGTTGCAGGTCATCCAGTTGTATACCCATTCAACAAGTCTGTTACCGTTTCCGCTGGGCAGAACGTTGTCCTCGCTGTTGAGTTCTGTGCCAACCCTCCTGCCCACTGGAAGTTCTGGCTTACCAACCGCCATGTGTATGTACCAGGGGAGTCGTCATCCAAGTTCTTTGCTGAAAATACTTCGGTGAGTAGTATTTCACACTTTATATCAGCGGATTTAAACGAACAGCTTGTTGTGTTCCACCGATTTACGTTTTTGAAGTCATGCAAAAATGCTCCATTCCTTGGGAACATATATATATTTTAGTTAATCTTACCCTCCAGGTTGGTTTTTCCGACGGACTCAGCGAGGGATCCCACCACTACCGCCTCTACCGGCAGTGTCCTTGAGCTTGGAACAACTGACGGGGGGATACAACTGGGGATGTGTGACCAGCACCTCGGCCTCGTGAGGGATGGGAAGGGAGGGGAAGAGTAGGAGGGATAGGCAAGGATGAGGGAAGGAGGCGGCCGTGGCCTGACAAGAGGTATCGTCCCGGCATTTGCCCGAAGACGAAGTGGGAAACCACGGAAAACCACTTTGAGGATGGCTGAGGTGGGAATCGAACCCCTCTACTCATTTGGACCACCCGAGGCTGAGTACCCCGTTCCAGTCCTCATACCACTTTTCAAATTTCGTGACAGAGCCGGGAATCGAACCCAGGACCTATGGGGTGGCAGCTAATCACGCTGACCACTACGTAACAGAGGTGACGCAGTATTTATATAGACAGTGAAATGTTAGCCAATTTTCATCATTTGAAATAGCCTATAGGATTATGAGATCGAGGTTTAGCTAACCACGTGTGTGTGTGTATGTCCGCCTCTCCAAATGACGTTTGATAGGCTGGCCTAATGTCTATTAAGGGGCATTGGTACTGGGTTATATAGGCTATGTATGTTGTAGATAAGTGTTATGCACATATCCGCCAAAACATTGAAAGAAGGGATTAAGTGGACAAGATTTGTTGATGTTCAACTAGTGAACATAGTGATCAAATTTTTTTTTTCAGGTTGGCAGGTGTGACTAGCTTAGTGTTATTCCCCGCCCAATTTACTTGGGCACATTAACGTGTTGACTGACTAAAAGCAATTCTATAACTGAGTTACACTGAGTATGGAGAGTATGTGGCAAAGCTGTGTAATTTACTAGTTGATTCACCGCTACCCTGCAACAGACTGCTTGGTTGGTTGCCTGGTTCCTCAGTTTAGGGGCAGCGACAACGCTGTCATGTAGTCCTGTGTACCTTGGGTGTGTGTAGAATCTGTCTGATAACCGGTGTTAATTGTGATGGCTGTGTTAGTGTGTGTTATCTGTAATTCAGGTAAAGACTGCAGACGATCAATTTCAAGTAGTTCCTACTTTTGGTATCAAATGCTACCGTCAACGACACCTAGCTGTAAACTTGGCTACTAGATGCCACCGCAACCGACACCTGGCGATGAACGTTGGAACTAATAGAGCGTTAATCAAATCTAACCTACAAATTTAGCTTCACAGAATGAAGGTTCTCTTACATGTCAAAAATCTATGTTATGGGACCGCCGGCTTTCCTTCCTCTCTGAAGGAAGGCATACTGAGGGATTTTCAACGCTCTTAAAGAATCCGACGAATTCGGCCGGGTTTGAACTCTGTAACAGACTAAATTTCTAAACTACGATTATAAATAAGAATCCATCTGATGAATTGTTGGTAAATATTAGTCTGCTAGGCCTAGTGGAATATATGTTACTAGCGGACCCGTGCGAGAAATCTCGCATGTTCATAAACCACACTTCCCCCGATAGGTTTTACAAATCGAACACTTCTTACAAAAATTGATATTTAAGAAATTAGAATGCAATTTGTCACTGATAATGTAATTTGTGTGCTGAGTGTGCTGTGACACTCACCGGTTATTCGATATTTATGAAATTATACGATTCGAGTACTCATTCCTTTGATTTACTGTTTCTGAAATCGATGCAAAATGATAAAGGAAAGACCTCATAATGTTAAAATGACATGAAACGGCCGTCACAGCGACCAAAATGTGACGTGGACAGAAATTATGGAGCGTATTTTCATACATCAACCGTATCTGCAAATCGCACACATCGTACTTTTTCCTAAGTCATTTTTTAAGGAAATTATTGATATTTATGGAATTAAAGTGTAATTCGTCACTGCTAATGTCTATTCTCTTTCATTTGAATGCTCATTTGTGACGATCGGTCGTTTGTGAGTGCCGCAGGAGGGATCTATACTACTGAAATAATATATATGATGCATAGCACAGTGAAACTTCATTTATTGTCTAACCTGTGCCATAAAATTAGCATCATAATGCATTGCTCGTTGGGATACATAAAGGTGTTTACAACAATTATTATTTTTGTTCTAGGATACACGTTCTCCATACTGTGAACAGGCGGTGATAACGCTGAAATCAGTTCGTCCAAGGGATTCCGGAGAATTCGTATTCCTAGTGCGGTCCATCAAAGGTGTAGCGGAAGGCGTCATTAAGGTGAATGTGACCAAAGTGGCGAAGAAAACCACCACCGTTGTGGCTGCTGGAGGGAACAGCTTGGGTCCAAACCTTGTCCTGTTCACCGACGTCTTATTGATTGCACTGGCTGCTTATCGCGTCACCTTCAAGTAAATTTTCAAGTAACAGCACAGATTTTATGAATGTATTTATTTTCTGTATTAAACAGGGGAAAGGATTTAAACAAAAGAGAAAAAAGAGAATGACTATATGTTAATGAATAAATTATCTATATTTGAAAAAATATAATCTATGTTTGTAACAAAGTATACGTCTATTTCAGGACCGGGAATAAATAAAGTACTAATATATTACTATCTTGTTTCATTGAGACTCCTTATTGACGTTTATTTATACAATCTCCTTCTTAATAGTTAAGCATAAGCAAGATACGAGGACATACAGTATTTCATTTTAACAAGATATAGGAATGGTTACTATGCAGAGTAAAAGTGAACCGCAAGGCATTTGGCAAACAACAGTATCCAGGACATCAATTTCAACAACGTGCTGATCGCAACAATACATATCATCCAATCTGAAAATGTCATCCACAGAAACAAAACAGTTAATAGATCATGTGGTTACCACCTAAATCCTAACTGCCATATGATTTGCAGTGATGCGGCATGATATCTATGACATGGTACAAGATCTCGATTATTGGTGTGGATCCTGTTCATGCAAAATGTCTTGTGGTTCAATATTACTTTGGTTTGTAACCCTTCCGACATATGTCCTCGTATCTTGATTAGGCTTAACTCTGAAACACTAGTGCAGTTACCTACCGAGCAGTTCAGTACACTAACGCGTGAATCCATGCGAGCAGGTAATGACCAAATTCAGGAGATAGATTAAGACCTAACACTTTGCTGTTCTTGAAATGTTTATCCAGGTTTCCCAATTTGTATTCAAGGAAAATGTTAGGACGTTAGGACGGTGCCTATATAGTATATGCCATGGCCGCTTTCTTCACAAGCCCTACCCAATTGAATTAAACTTAATCCATTTCATCTTTCATTAACGGCTTAACGAAGAGAATCTGGCGTAACATAATTTACACACAGCAATTAACGTCATCACATCTTCAACCCTACAGCGTAGAAATACAGCCCCATGAAGGGATCGCTCGAGTAAAACAATGTTTGCCTCACAGCATCGGCATAGGTTGCTTGAGCGAATATGCCACTAGGGTGCATTAAGATTCCTTCCGCAGCCATAGATGCACGACGGTGAATGGAGCCTTAGTAGAAGTGTGAGTCCCAGAGGTAAGTTCAGTGAACACGCAACATGCCCTGACGACACATTCGGCAAGCTTCTTTTTTTTTTAGAGAGAGGCCACATCATCGGACGTTTCAGCGAACCGTTCTGACTGCACTGTGCTACGGTGTTGGCCGCATTTGTTACGTGAGGATACACACGCCCGTCGAGAAGATACGGATTGAGCCCAGCGGATCACCAGCCGGGAGGATCGTTTCATCATACAAGAGGCTGTGAGCACTCGTGGGGATTTATTCCTGCGCCCATCCAGGGACATGTCATGGCAGTTGGTCATATGTCTGTGTCCATTAGTACCTCATCCAAGTGGATAGCTCAAAAACATGTGTTGTCCAGGAACACCTTGCGACGTCTACCATTATGACCTGAGCATCTTTAAACAACATTTGACCTCCTACCAAGAACAGGATACATGACAGCTTGCGGATTGGTGGCGAGTGTAGTTCATCGACGGATCATGGTTCTGTCTGAATGCAGACAATTCGAGTCTGAGTTTGTCCTGGGCAGCGCAGTGAGTTATGATTTATTGTTGAGTGACACACCACCCCCAAGCCCCAACGAAAGGTGTCATGGAGTGGGGTGGCATTTCCTACGATTCCAGCTCCCCACTACAGTTGTAATACTTACAGTTGACATCTGACACTTCTTAGAGGGAGGTCCTTTTACTGCCTACCGGGGTGGGATAAAGAGAGGTGGGGTATGGTTGTCATGGAAACGGGGTGGGGCGACTGCGGTTGCCATGGAGATAAGCCCTCTAGCCAGCTCGTGTTGAGGAGGAGTTTGTAGGAGTTGCCAAACCTCGCACTTCTGAGGATCTTGTCACAAGCAGTTCAGTGCGAGTGTTATTCTATTTCTGTTTCTGTTTGGAGGACGTCATTAAGTAATCTAACGGTATTTTAAATACTAATTACGTAGACCTACAATTATCGTATTGCAAAATATATTTCGAACATTATGAATACTCCTCGAGGGAGAGGGAGGCACAGAACTCGTCCACCTCATAAAAAAATACCGCCGGCCATGGTGTGACAATTCATCACCAAGGAAGAGAAATGATATGTGCCGCAAGGGAATTCTTTGAAGAGGAGGCTAAGAGTTTTTCGGAAAGGAATGTTCCTTTAATTCCATTCCAGAGAGTTCAAGAACACACTGCGAAAGCTCTTAGAGTTAGTAAAAGAACTGTGACAAGAGTTACGATGGAGGAATATAACAACTCAGAAGAGGGTTCATCTAAACTGTCCACGCCTGGAAAGAAGCGGCATAGAACCTCCAGAATTACAAATCTGTATCCGTTTAAAAAGGATGCTATTCGCCGGCACATATATTCTTACTACACCAGGAGGGAACCTCCAACAATTCAAAAACTTTTATTTACACTTCTGAACGACTTATTTAAAGGCAGTTACTCTTCCTTACTGAAAGTGGTTCATAACCTTGGTTTTGAATATAAAGCTATCAACAGTAGGAAGCTGCTGTTGGAGAGAGGTGACGTAGTAGCTTTATGGAGTACGTCCCTTCAGAAGATTCGAAGGTGGGACCTAATGTCTATTGTGTGGCTAGATGAGACATGGGTCAATGCTGGCCATACCAGCCCGACCTCTGTTAAAGAAAACTGAACCTAAGACCAAGTCAGTCAGGATCTGGCCAGGTAGTCTACAAGAGAACACAGCGGTCAGAATGAACGACCGAACAAGCCAGCTGGAAGTGAGAAGGGGATTACATGACAGTTCCCCACACTGACACTTCCACACACTGCCCAAAATGCTGACAATTCCCCACAGCCCATGGACGTGGGTGGCTACCTGTTTAAAGCCTCAGAAATAATCTCGACTGACAGTTCCACACACATCCCCCTCCTAAGGCTATAGGCTTCAGCGATCATCGTTACAGCCGCACCAGTGACAATGCACCTCAACATAATACTCCTTTGGAGTGAAGAAAAGCGCTCGGTCTTTGTACTTCATTACTAACACGGTCACGAAAATATCATTGTGATGTAGTGTAATTTCCATCAAAATAAAACAAATGCGGAGTCTATTTCCATCACACTTTATCCAGGCCGTGGACTGGCTACAAAATAACAAAACCGGTCATTTTGGTGTTGTTATCATTTTGGCGTGTTTAAAATCAGCATTCTAGGCTTCGTCAGTTGTTTTGTATTTTTCTTTTTTGTTCAACAATTATATTAACCTACTCCATTTTTGTGAATAGGCAACTGCCTTCAGAAAACTTTTTTTTCTTTTTTGTCATTTCGAACTTTTTTTTAATTTTCTCAATCCGTCCTACAGTTTGACATATTTTCGTCTTCTTTTTTTCCTTCCATGTTGAGCTCGGCCTTTACAAATGCGAAGTTTGACTTCTCAGCTTCCGTCTTCAACACTTTGACAACCTCTTTTAATTTGGGGTGAGGTCTCCCGACAAGATTGTTGAGTCGGTTGTTCCAGCTCTCAACAGCATTCGTTGTCCTGTGTCGTGCTTGGTGGCAGTTCCACATCTCGATTGGAATGTCTGGGTTATCTAGCCAGTTTTCAACGAAGTAGTCAAAAAACTGGCTAAGTTTGGGACTTTCTGGAGCTTGCGAGTGTACTTCCACCCATCCATCGAGCACATATTCAGGCTTTAAAAACGCAAGTGCTGCGCACATAACGGACATGAAGGCTGATTTCGTTATTCTCTTGGTACTCCACCGACAGTCCGAGATACTGTACTTTTCTCCATAAGCATTTTGTCATGTGAAAATGACAGCCATGTATTTTTGTTGTTGGAAATACGTCTTTCAGAGAATAAATTACAGCAGCTTCAAATTCCACATTTATGTCCTCAACTTGATCGTTTTCATAGTAGCATTGATGGTGGGGGGAAGATGTGTGTGGAAATGTCAGTCGATATTATTTCTGAGTGATTAAACAGGTTGCCACATCCAAGGGCTGTGGGGAAGTGTCAGTATTTTTTGCAGTGTGTGGAAGTGTCAGTGTGGGGAACTGTCCGGACACCGAGAAGGGTAGGGTATGGAATGCAGGAATGTGGCAACCGCGTGAAATGTCACGTGCAATGCTCCTCCCTCCCACACTAGCTGTCAGACGTCAACTTTAAGTATTACGACCATAGTGGTGACTGTCGGCATGGCGATACGTCCATTAAATTCTGCGACCGTATGTGCTTCCATCTGTGTTGCAATTCACCAACCCCATTTATCAGTTGGAAACGCCCAGTATCACACAACATGGATTTATGACCTGTCATTGAGGTGTCAACATGCTTCCTTGGCCAACCAGATCTCCAGACCTCTCACCCATTGAGCTCTGTCGCCCGGAGGTCAGGGTTCAATTCCCAGCTCTGACAAGATATTTAATTCTGGTCTGAGGGTTGGAATGGGGTACACTCAGCCTAGTGAGGCAAAACTGAGTAGAGATGGGTTCGATTCCCTCCTCATCCATCCTGGAAGTGGTTTTCCGTGGTTTATCACTTCTACTGTAGATAAATGCCAGGATGGTACCTAACGTACGGCCACGTCCACCTCACTCCTATTCCTTACATCAGTTACAATTACACATACTAACACAGCCACCAGACAACACAGGTTATCATACAAAATTCAGCACATATACAAATACACGGGGCTAAATGACCACGATGTCCAAGCCCCTCAAATGAAACAACAACAACCAATGAGGTCGTTTGGGACACGATTGTATGGCAACTTTAACCAGCGGCAACTACGGCAGATTTGAGGGTTCCGATGCGCCAACTGTGGCAGGATCTTCCTCAGGAGAAAAACCGACTTCTGTAAGCCTCCATGTCCAATCGTATCAACACCTGTGTCCATGCTACGAGTGGTCCAACACTGCTCTAAATGCATCCTGCAGGCATTTGGTATCCTGCAATAAATGCAATAATAATAATAATAATATTAATGTTATTGGTTTTACGTCCCTTTTAACTACTGTGGCTTTTAGAGACGCCGGGGTGCCAGAATTTTGCCCCGAAGGGGATCTTTAACGTGCCAGTAAATCTACTGACACGGCTCCCTCGCATTTGCGCACCCTCAAATGCCAGCTGACTGCGCCAGGATACTAACCTGCAACCTTGGGCTCAGCAAGCGAGAACGTTACCGCTGAGCCACGCAGCCAGCCTGCAATAAATGCACGAGGATGTAAAATATTTAAACATTTTATTTCTACCACCACCTGTACTAGAACCACTCATGTGCCTCTGCAATAGCTCCTTCTTGGTGCGCATTTATTTATTCCTTGATGTGTAACATCTTTCCACTCGGTTGCTGGATATTTTTGTGGGAGTGATTTTGAAAAATGGGACGTAAGTGAATCGGACGGAAATGTATGATGCACTGCCAGCTGGATCGTATCCCTCCTGGACATTTATCAACACACAAAAATCTTTTTTATTTACACACTAACAATTCCAAGACTCTCTTTTTTTCTTCACTGCCTACTTGATATTTCTACTCTCGCACTGCCATCTCGATTGTTCTCGCACTGCCTTCTTGATACTCTGCTGCTAATCATATCAATTGGCAGTCAAAGTGAATGGACGTGTTTTTCCCGAGCTCTCAGGTGTGCTGAAATGGGTTGTTCTCTGGAGTGTTATCGGGCGAGGATCGGACTGTGGTATGCGAAGGGTAGTCGGGATTTCCGGTGTTTGTGTGCGCGTACGGGACCTAGCAACTTGTGGTTCATAGCCCTAGTGATAGCTGCATTGCTAGTTATTGGTGGAGTGGAAGTGAATCCAGGGCCTGTTACTCCAAATGTGAATCAGGCAAATGATCCAGTGGCAGCTTTAAAGTGTTCGACGTGCAGTAAAACATTGAAGAATGGAGTTCAGTGTGGACTATGTGAGAAATGGTTTCACTTCGGCTGTATTAAGGTCAAGAAGGAGGATTGTGATGTCGGAAATTGGTTCTGTAAAGTATGTGATACGCCGGACTGTTTGAGGGTGCAAATCAAAGCAAGGGATCAAATAATACTGGAACTTAGAGCAAAGCTTCGTGAATCAGAAGAAACGGTGAAGGATGTGACTGAACGGCTTTCTACTGGGATCAGTGTGGAAGAGGGCGTGCAGGAGCAAACTGAGGATGACGTTATCATAATGGGTGATTCTATGATACGATGGAGTGCGAATATCTCGAGGAAATCAGGTGCGAAAGTGCGGTGTTATCCGAGCATTAAAATTGACCAGCTTGCCCAAAAAGTGGAAGAAGCAAATGTAGAAGACTGTGACAAAGTTAAAGTGTTGTTGCTCCATGTTGGGACGAACGATTTGAAGAAGAGGGCTACAGCTGATTACATCATGGGGGAGCTCTACGAACTAGGCAGAAAAGCTAAAAGCAAGTTTAGAAATGCAAAAATTATAATGAGTGGCATTGTTCGGCGGGGAGATGTTCCGTTAAGGCGAGTTAAGACTGTAAATGATCGAATGGACTGGGTATGTGCAAAACTGGGATTAGTGTACGTAGAAGCTGACTGCTGGATTGGTGGCCGTGACTTCGCCCGAGACGGGCTGCATCTAAATCGACGGGGCGCTTTCAACTTAGGGAGCCTACATGACAGGGTCATCGGTTTTTGCCGGCTTTTGTGAGGAGGAGCAGGTCCAGAGGTTGCCAGCCGATGGGAACAGAAGGAGCTATTTCGAGATATTTGCTGCGGAGGTAAGACTCTAAGATTACTGCAGGTTAATTGTCAGAGTTTAGGAAATAAATTAATTGAATTTTGGAATCTTGTAGGGACATATTCTCCGGACATTGTCATTGCAACTGAATCTTGGTTATATGAGGACATAAATAGTAGCGAAATAATTCAAGGGACCTACGAAATGTACAGAAGGGATCGGGGGAAGCGAGGTGGTGGGCTATTTATTTGTGTGCGCAAAAATATAGCTAGTTTCTTAAAGTGGGCTGATATGGATCATGAAAGGTTATGTGTACAAATTTCGGATAAAGGAAATAAATTCCCTCTTCAGGTGATAGGGGCGTATAGAGCACCGAAAGATAACTTTTCTCTCCTCGAAATACTGTATGATAAAACTTGTACGGGTAATGCTATGAAAAAGAGCATAATAATTGCTGGAGATTTAAACCTCCCCAAAGTAGACTGGTCTGGTGAGTCAACTAGCTGTGGTCAAGCTCAGAGCCCTGCAAATAAATTCTTAAGGGAGGGGGGATTTTCCCAAGTAGTTGACTTCCCAACTAGAGGCAATAATACCTTAGATGTTTATCTCGTAAGGCCTGTAGAGCTGTATATTAACTGTCTGAAAGTACCAGGAATTAGTGACCATTCTGGGGTTGAATTAAATATTAGATATGGTGACATTACAAAATTAGACTCTGATGTAGCAAAAAAGATCATATTCCAGTATCGCAGGGCGGATCAGGGCAAGTTTCAGGGGTATTTGAATGAGCTATTTGTAGGATGGGCATCGGAAGGAAATCACATTAATATCCTTTGGATTAACTTTTTGAAAATTTTAAATAGCGCTGTTGATAAATTTGTCCCATTTAAATTGCTGAAACAAAACCCAGATCCTGAGTATTACACACGAGAAATTAGGAGTCTAAAACGGAAAATTAGGAAATTATACAATAAAAGACATGATAGTGACAAGTATATGTTGAAATTTAAGTCCTTATCAAGAGAGCTCGTCTTAAAAAAGAGGGCTGCTCATGACAGTTATATGCAAGGCTTACTTGGTTCGGGAGGTGATGGGTGGAAAAATGTTTACAGTTATGTTAGGAGAAGAAAGGGAAATTCAAATAATTTGTCGATGATAATGTCCGGTGACGGTAAATTAATTACTGAGAAACAGGCCATTGCTAATGAATTAAATGTCTTTTACGGTAGTGTGTTCAATAAATCCAATAGCTGTGTGTTGGACCTTAACGACGAATCAGGGGCTCCCCTGTTCCAAATAAACCAGTCAGCAATTGTAAAGCTAATACAAAAATTACGTTTCAATGTATCAAAGGGTCCTGATAATATTGTTAGTGAAGTACTTAAACTAGGAGGTAGGGCCGTGGCACGATACTTGGAGGTGATGTTTAATGTGTCCATAAACAATGCGCAAATCCCAGATGACTGGAAGAGAGCTACGGTAGTCCCAATATTTAAGGGAGGGAGCAGACTTGAATTGGGCAACTACAGGCCGGTTAGCCTTACGTCCATCGTTTGTAAGCAGATGGAGCATCTCATTTGCGACTACTTGAGGGAACAGTGGGAAACATTATCATGGTTTAATGATAGGCAACATGGATTTCGGAAAGGTTTCTCATGCAAGAGTCAGATGCTATCACTTTTTCAAGACATTAGCGAATCGTTAGACCATGGAGTTTCAGTCGACGCCGTGGTTATAGATTTTGCGAAGGCATTTGATGTCGTGCCGCATGACATGCTACTCCATAAATTAGCTTCGACGAAGATTGATAGAAGAGTAATTTTATGGATCCAAGAATTTTTGACGGGTCGTTCCCAGAAAGTGAAAGTCGAAGGCATATTCTCGGATGAAATCACCGTAACGTCGGGTATCCCTCAGGGCAGCGTAATCGGAACTTTGTTATTTTTGGCGTTTATAAATGACTTACCAAATGGGATTCGCAGTGACTGTCGATTGTTTGCGGATGATTGTGTAATATATCGAAAGATACATGACTCACAAGACAATGCAGTGCTTCAAGAGGACCTGAACCTGGTCTATAAGTGGGCGATTGTAAATAAAATGAAAATAAACACAAGAAAATGTAGTCTCTTAAGAATAGGGAAAGTGCGAAGGCAGGATTTTCAATATAACATTGGCTCGGAAATACTTGTAGAAGAAAATTCTTGCAAATATTTGGGCGTTCACGTAAGGAATGATATGAAATGGAGTAGTCATGTAGGATGTGTAGTTTCAAAAGCTTACAAATCCCTGCACTTTGTAATGAGGGTATTAAAAGGAAGTAGTACCTCTGCTAAAGAATTAGGCTATTTGTCACTTGTAAGACCTATTCTGGAATATGCCTCGGCGGTTTGAGATCCATATCAAGTAGGGCTCATCAAAGAGTTGGAAATGGTATAAAGAAAGGCCGCTAGATTTGTGCTCAGTGACTTTAATCCCAGGAGCAGTGTGAGCCGTATGTTAAAGAAACTTGGGTGGGAATCACTGGAGGCTAGGAGGATGAAATCTAGACTCTGCGCTATGTACAACACGTATACAAATCAACCAGTATGGGGTGAGCTTAGCAAACGATTGGGAAAGCCCACTTACATGGGTAGGAGCGATCATCCTTTCAAAGTTAAGGGCCGACCACAGCGAACAAATTAAGGTAAATATTCTTTTGTAAACCGTGCCATTGATAACTGGAACTCTCTACCTGCCGCAGTCTTAGAGCCTTTTCCCAAACATATAGGTGTGTTTAAGAAAAGACTGACTATTTGTGTAAATACTCCAGTTTAATTGTTGTATAATTGTTATTGAATTGTTATGTATAATTATTTATTTGTTATGTATATCCAATTTGCCACCGGGGGACACTCCCCCCATTGCAAATAAATGAATGAATGAATGAATGAATGAATGACTCATTTTAACAGAATCCATATGAAATTACGTGTTGTTCTGTGAATCAAGAGGTGTGGGAACAGGGCAAGCCTTTCATGATCTACTGCTGTGAACATTGCATTTACTCGCAAGTTGGCCTATTTATAAGGAATTTAAGGTTATGAGTGGCGTCGCGTCTATTAATCGAGTTGATTTATATCGTATTCTTTATTTAGGCTAGTGCTGGTGGATGCTACAAATCATCTAATAAAATGAGTTCCGTATTATAAACTACAATATCTGTAAAACACTCCCTTTTACAATAGATTAATATTTGTGCCAATAATAGTATAAGGGGTGAACTTTTACCCAAATGTCAACCTCACCTGCACGTGGTGGTGGAGTTTGCCCCAGAAAACTCCAACTCATAGAGGGAGAACAGCAACAAGCATTAGCTAGGATTCAATATCATTAGGGTGAAGCAATTAATCTGAATTATGCGTTAATGTAAGGGGCTGAAGGATTTCACAATTAAACATAATAGGTAACAAATATTCAATTTATTATTATACTGTTTAAGTAAACAAAACATCAATTAATAACCACTGAATAAAATACTTGAGCTTCTTATTAAAAAGCTCATGGCAAAGATCAACTTTGTCTTCTTAAAATAGAAGAGGCAATAAAAATGTTCTATAAATGAGTGCTAAAAAACTTATCTTCGGCGACACTTTAGTGGAGGGTATGTCCGGAGTTAATCATCCCTCAAGCGAAGAAATGTATACAAACACAGTCACGTATGAAAATTTGTCAGTCCCAGTAGGCAACCCACTCCACACATTTGAGAGGTATCACTGCTGTTGTTGTGCACTGGAGAGATTGGAGTTTGTTTACAAACTTGGTTGGTCCTGGCTGACCACGGCGCGTAGCAAGTACTATTGACATTCCTTCCTTGTGTCTTTCCTCACTGATAGATAGTGCACCATGAAGATTATTATTATTAGTCGTAGATGATGACTCTCACTGCGGTACTTGAAAAGTCTTGGCGAGAATATTTGAAGATAATTGGTCTCAGAGTGGTGACCAAAAAGCAGATTGTCACATGTTGACAGTAGAATGTTGGCCGTAGAGTAAGTCCGAAGAATAGCGGCCCAGAGTGGCCCGTAAAGTCGTGGCCGAAGAATGGATAGAGTGGCACATCACCCAGAAGATGACTCGAGGTTTTATAGCGGCGAAAACCCGCCGAGGAAGGCAGCTGACCAAAAATACCGCTGCTATTGGTTGGCCAAGGAAATGACGTCACGAGCTCGTGGCGACAACAGGAAAGCAGCAGACAGGCTCAGTGTAGTCGTTGTAGTGATGTGTTGCGGAAGCCCTAACACTAGGTGAGTAACTATAATATCTATGAATTAGGTGATTAATAACAAGGTTATGCATATAGTTTAAGCAATTAATACATTTACAAAGAAATAATTACCATTCGGGGATCTCGGTAACAAGAAACAAATTTGACCGACAAATGGGCCAAGCTAAACATTGAAAGTATCACGAAAAGTGATCATGCTCCGAGAACTCCGAATGAAAAGAAACAAAAGAATCAGTCAAAACAAATATGGATAACAGACGAGGAGTAAACTAAGACTCGAAAGGCAAAACAGAGATAGCAGAGATAGGTCTAGTGTAAAGACCTTTATTAGTTAAAACATCAACAACTCTGACGCGTTTATCACGGCCAAAGTGGCAGTGAATAACTCTGCTTAGGTTCCACACGAGAGGCGGAGATGGGTCTCGAAGAAGAACCATGTCCCCCACTCGTACATCTGGTTGAGGAAGCCGCCATTTCTCACGCCTATTTAGCAAGCTGAGATACTTTAACTTCCATCGGCGCCAAAAAGAACAACGCAAAGATTCTACTTTTCTCCAAAAGATAGGAAGGCTAGGATCACAGCGTCGAACCAGCAAAGGCTGAGTAGCAGCAAGCGAACAGCCAATCAGGAAGTGACTGGGTGTCAAAGGTAAAAGATCCTTAGGATAGTTAGAAAGAGGAGTCAGAGGTCTGGAATTTACGATACCTTCGACTTGAATAATTAAAGAGTTGAATTCCTCATAAGAAAGTATGGTAGAACCAAGAGTTTTCTTAAGCTGTCTTTTTGTAAGTTTGATGCAGGACTCCCATCGGCCCCCATGATGGGGAGCATAAGGCGGGGTGAAATGCCATTTGAACCCTTTAGAATAGGAAAAGTTGGAATTATTTTTCTTTAGCAGAAGGGGAGCTTAACACTTTTTTCCAGAGATCAGAAGCACTTATAAAAATGTTTGCATTATCTGAAAAGACTTCAGATGGAACATCCCTTCTAGCAGCAAATCTAGAAAAGGCGGCCAAAAAATAAGATACAGAAGCGTTCGTAACCAACTCGAGGTGGATGGCTCCCGTCACCATACATACAAATAACGAGATGTAAAGTTTACCTAAGATTTTGCGCTTAGATGAAGAGGGATTGGTCTGATATACGTAAGGACCGGCGTAATCAATCCCAGTAAGAGCGAAGGGTTTACTAGGTTCTGAACGAAATGGAGGTAAATTACCCATAATCTGCGTGGCGGGGCGTGGTTTAACCTTAAAGCAAGGTATACACTTTTTGACAACAGAAGAAACCTCATGAACGCCATTAATGATCCAGTAGAGTTCACGAATTAGACAGAGCAAGGTGCGAGTGCCAGCATGAAGGTGTTTATAATGAAACTTTTTTATTATAAGTGTAGTGATAGGATGCTTTGAAGGAAGGATGATGGGATGTTTTTTCCCATCCTCACAACTAGACATAGCTAATCTTCCACCCACACGTATTATGCCGTCCTGGTCTAGAAAAGGAGTGAGTGGTGAAAGCCTGCTAGACTTGGGTAAGTCTTTACCACTTATAAGAGCTTGCTTTTCAGGAGCAAATACTTCCTGCTGAACAAGCAACAAAATCTTGCGAGTAGCAAATTCTAACTCTACTCTGGTGAGAAAGGGTTGAGGCTTCAATGGTTGATCAATTACTAAATATTTCCACCGGAATATATTAGACACTACACGAATCAATTTATCAAATGAAGAGTATCTCTGAAAAAGGCTAGTAGAAGTAGAAGTAAGATGCTACGTGACAGGGTCAGTGCGGGCATCAGGTACTTCTTCTGCAAATTGATTAGCTAAGCGTGGCCAGCATGATGATTCCTGACTTAGCCAAGGAGGACCATTCCAGTACAGGTCTGAAGAAATCAATATTTTAGGCGTGCAACCACGTGATATTATATCCGCAGGGTTTTCATGGCTAGGAACATGTCTCCATTGTTCAGAATGAGAAACTTTATGAATCTTAGAAACGCGATTTGCCACAAAGGTATTCCAATGAGAAGAAGGCTTGGAAATCCAAGCTAGTACAATAGAAGAATCGCTCCAAAAAATGTGCGGGAAAATTTTAACTTTTAACTGACATTTAGTTTAGTAGCTAATTCTGTTGCCATTAAAGCAGAGCATAATTCTAATCTCGGCAATGATACCGTTTTAAGTGGAGCAACTTTCGATTTAGCGCACACTAAATTAGAAAATCCAGGGAAAGTGGCCGAGGAACGTCCTACTATGTATGCACAACAGCCATAAGCCCGTTCTGAACTATCAGAAAATACCTGCAGGTCATACTGCTGGCATAAGGGATTAGAAATTAAAAGGCGGGGTATAGAAACCTTGGAGAGATCCAGCGAACTACTGCGATACTCTAACCATTCTTCTCAAAGAGGAAAAAGGAAGGAAGCTTGTAGTTTAACGTGACCGTTAATCTTGAGATCATGAGCCACGGGACCTCCTTTTTACGTGGAATCCGAACCACAGGACATGGCATTTCACTTCGAAATCTCAAAGAGGAAAGGGGATCTTTTCATCCCAGTCAGATTTTAATGACCAAAGCTTTTGCAGGAAAAGTTTTGCAACAATAACTATAGGAGCAATATATTGCAAAGGGTCAAAGATCTTTGCGATTTCTGACAGAACTTGTCTCTTAGTTACAGGGGGAGATTCTGACAAATGTACCTGATAAGAGAAGGTATCAGAAGAAGGACACCAAAAACACCCAATGCTTCTACGGCTGCTTCATCAGTGGGAATAGCAACAAATTCATTAACTGGGACCTCTGATGAAAATTTTGATATAAATTCAGTAGAATTTGAAGTCCATTTATGGAGCGGAAAACCACCTCTTAGGAGCAGGGATTTCAAATCTTCGCACACAAGGAGTGCTTCAGAAATATTAGGGAAAGAATACAAGAAATCGTCAACATAAAATGCCGTTTTTAATGCCTCAGAGGCCAAAGGACGATACAGATGACCATCTTGCTCGGCTAACATGTGGAGAGACCGAATCGCAAGAAAGGCTGAAGGCTTCAGGCCATATGTCACAGTCTTCAATCTAAATATCTTTATGGGTTTGGAACACTCATCGCGCCACAATATTCTTGCAGATCTTGCTGCTCAGAATTTACGAGAATCTGCCGGTACATCTGCTTAATATCGGAGATTACAGCAATAGGAAACCGTCGAAAATTAAGCAAGACAGAGGTGAGATCTGTTTGAATAGTGGGACCACATTGCAAGGTATCATTTAAAGAGACTCCATTGGAATCTGGTGATGAGCCATTAAAAATTACTCTTATATTGTCTTGTGTTAAAGAATTTTTCCATACCGGGTGATGATTTAGATAAACTATTTCCTTAAAGGGATGGCCAATTTCTTCTGATTTAGAAATTACCTCCATGTGATTGGATGATTCGTATTCCTCCATAAAGGAAGCATACTGAGTTTTAACAGAAGCATTTCGTTTGAACCGATTTTCAATAGCAAATAGCGCCCTGAGTGCTCTGGAATGCGAGCCCGTAATGGCGGGAGGATTAGGAATACGTGGAAGAGTTACTATAAATCTGCCTTCAGCAGTACGAACAGTGGTTTCCTTGTATAACTTTTCACAAATTTCGTTAGAAGAAGAAGAAGAAGAAGAAGACGACGACGACGACGACGACGACGACGACGACGACGAAGAAGAAGAAGAAGAAGAAGAAGAAGAAGAAGAAGAAGACTGAACATTTTCAAGATCCCAGAACTTGGTCAGCTCTTGACTCAAATCGGCACCAACAAAATAACAATTCGATACAGTTTGAATAGGATTACGGTATATTTGACCAGTAGCGATCCAACCAAAATCAGTTTCGCGGAAGAAAACATTAGGAGCAATTTTTACTTTATTGGAATGAAGACATTGCCAAAATACGCTTGAGCTGAAAAGAAGCTCTACGGGCGAAGCTCTGTTGAAATGAGGGTCAGCTAGCTGGACAAAATTCGGGATATTCCAACTTTGAATAGGATAAGAAGTGCCGGGAATATTGTTGCCTATAGAGTTGATAATCAAACAATCTAATTGCAACTGCGTACCAAGATTATTAGAGTCCTTCAGATCCACTTTAGCAAAGCTTAAGGATTGCGATTTAGAGCAGTTTATTCCTGTAACCTCTATTGAGGTAGGATGTTTTGGGAGGCCTAATATTTGTACCAAAGGTTCACTAATAAAATTGTTAGTAGCGGTATTGTCTAATAATACCCTGACAGATACCCCATTTCCCGTAAGCATTTTTCTATAGAACCTGCACGGTAGATAATAAAACCTGAACTTTGCCATGCGAGGTAGAACTTTGAGCATACGACTGCGCACTATTTTGAGAAGTCTCAGAATTAGACTTGGTATTGGGACTGCTTGGTCCTGATAACCGAGATTTTTCATGTCTGTGCAAAAGGGAATGGTGTCTAGCCTTACAATGAAAGCATAAACGTTGTGAACGGCAATTGTTTAACATATCCGTTCCTGACAAACAGTTAAAACAATGTTTTTTTTATTCGTAATTAACTTTCGTCTTTCATCTACTGATTAAGATTTAAATTCATCACAATTGTATAAATTATGCGATTGCTGACACAGACCGCACGTTTGCATTTGGTTAGGTGACCGAGCATCAACAGGAAGAGCATGTGATCTTAAAATTATTTGATTAGAACTGCTAACCTTGTCTTTTGAGAAGGCTTTTGAATCTGAAATACTAGTTTTTTGATTAGCTATGGTGGAAAAGACTTGGCTTCTAGCTTTCAAAAAGTTAATAATTGCCTCATAAGTGCATTTCAAATGCTGGGAAAGTTCTGTTTCCCAGGCTTTTAATGCACTTGCATCTAATCTTGCAGAAATGAGGTGAACTAGAAATAAATCCCAGTGATTTACAGGTTGGTATAAATTTGACAATGCTCTGACGTGTAGTTCTGCAGTGTCAATCAACTTACGAAGTGATAAGCTGTTGTCTGCTTAAACGTTAGGTAACTCGAATAAGCTTTGTATATGGCGTTGAATAGATAAACGAATGTTCCCATATCTATCCTTAAGAAGATTCAGAGCAACTTCATAATTATCACTGGTCAAAGAAAGTGTTTGAATCAGGTTAAGTGCGTTGCCTTGAACTGCCAAACGCAAGTAGTGAAATTTTTGAATTACCTGGATAGAAGTATTCTCATGTACTAAAGAATTAAATAATTCAAAAAATGGCTCCCATTCTATGTCCTTACCAGTGAATTTGGGTATTTCTAATTTGGGTAATATAATGCGTGAAGAAGATTTAGAAGATGCTGCAGGAGTTTGATCTTCTTGTTTTTCTTTTAAAGTTAAAGCTCTAATAAGCTGTTTAGCTTCAGCAAATCCCTGATAGTATAATTTTTCAACTTCCAACCTATCACTTTGCTGGTCCGGGTGCTGAGTTTCTATACTGCATTGTATCTCATCATATTTCTCAAAGGCGTGTTCATAATTCTTAAGCCTCTGCGAAATTATGTCAAGATTACGCTCTTGGGGTTCAAGCTCCGTTAAAAAAGTACGAAACCGTGTGAGCTTGCCCTTACAAGAGGCTCTGGCGTTGCTGAGTTTTTCATCAAGGTTAGGCATGTTAAAAGTTGTTTGTTACTCACGTCAATATTGTGACTTCGAGTACTGGAAGCCAGAGGATGACAGCTTGCTAGGTAATAAGGTTTAGTCTGATGCGGAAGAAACCGGCTTAGCTTACGTTTCTCATCTCCTCTGCTGAACATGCTCCTCAGGATGAAACTTACAATTTGAATTAGTGTTGAAACACAATAAACAAAAATTGTTAATGTTTAATGTGAAATCCAAGATATGAAACTTGTAACATTCCCAGGATGCAACAGATATGTTTCCCGGGGGTGAGGCACCATAAATATGGAGGAGTTTGCCCCAGAAAACTCCAACTCATAGAGGGAGAACAGCAACAAGCATTAGCTTGGATTCAATATCATTAGGGTGAAGCAATAAGACTGAATTATGCGTTAATGTAAGGGGCTGAAGGATTTCACAATTAGACATAATGGGTAACAAATATTCAATTTATTATTATACTGTTTAATTAAACAAAACATCAATTAATAACCACTGAAGAAAATACTTGTGCTTCTTATTAAAAAGCTCATGGCAAAGATCAACTTTGTCTTCTTAAAATAGGAGAGGCAATAAAAATGTTCTATAAATGAGTGCTAAAAAACGTACCTTTGGCGACACTTTAGTGGAGGGTATGTCCGGAGTTAATCATCCCTCAAGCGAAGAAATGTATACAAACACAGTCACGTATGAAAATTTGTCAGTCCCAGTAGGCAACCCACTCCACACATTTGAGAGGTATCACTGCTGTTGTTGTGCACTGGAGAGATTGGAGTTTGTTTACAAACTTGGTTGGTCCTGGCTGACCACGGCGCGTAGCAAGTACTATTGACATTCCTTCCTTGTGCCTTTCCTCGCTGCTAGATAGTGCACCATGAAGATTATTATTATTAGTCGTAGATGATGACTCTCACTGCGGTACTTGAAAAGTCTTGGCGAGAATATTTGAAGATAATTGGTCTCAGAGTGGTGACCAAAAAGCAGATTGTCACATGTTGACAGTAGAATGTTGGCCGTAGAGTAAGTCCGAAGAATAGCGGCCCAGAATGGTCCGTAAAGTCGTGGCCGATGAATGGATGAAGAGTGGCACATCACCCAGAAGATGACTCGAGGTTTTATAGCGGCGAAAACCCGCCGAGGAAGGCAGCTGACCAAAAACACCGCTGCAATTGGTTGGCCAAGGAAATGACGTCACGAGCTCTTGGTGACAACAGGAAAGCTGCAGACAGGCTCAGTGTAGTCGTTGTAGTGATGTGTTGCGGAAGCCTTAAACACAAGGTGAGTAACTATAATATCTATGAATTAGGTGATTAATGACAAGGTTATGCATATAGTTTAAGCAATTAATACATTTACAAAGAAATAATTACCATTCGGGGATCTCGGTAACAAGAAACAAATTTCACCGGCAAATGGGCCAAGCTAAACATTGAAAGTATCAGGAAAAGTGATCACGTGGTGCACCCTGCTCTAGACTGACGAGGCTCTGACGACCGAGTGGCTCCCGGGATAAGGAGTCCACCTCTACAAAGTCAACGGCTATCTAGGGAGGTGGATGAACTAATGGAGGATGGGGCACTCTCTTGCCCTTGGGGTGGGAAACCTCCCATAAAGGCGGATGAACCACTTGTGGTCAACGGCATAGAAAGTCGTAGAGCAATCATACACAGCTCCAATGGCCGGGAAGGCGGAAGAAGGCTGCAGCGGACCTGAATCTTCCAGTCGTCGTAGTTCTCTATGCCACTGGATATCTCTTTCATGTCTGTCAAGAAACGTGTGATTGTTGATGTGCAGCAATATTCCCACGTTAAAAGATATCACGCACAGGCGTCTTCCAAAGAACTGTAACGTCAATCATATCAAGTCCTGCGGCGATCGGGGAGTTGTGACGGGAGCAGGATAGTGTAATCTGGGAGCTCCTAGTGACAAACCGGCACGTAGGCGACAAATGTGTGATCGCCGTCTTGCTTGATGATTATGGCTGTTGAGCAACTCGTGTTCTGCATTTGTGACTGAGCAGGCCTATTCAGGACCCACTCTGCTCACCACACAGGGGGAGGGGGCTAGAAAAGGTGCCCTAAACATAGTCAGCCATTACATAACCTTACTGGGCAACCGCACCCAGAGGGTACACCATATGCGGTCGAAAACAATTGAAGATGAACTTTGGAACATGGAAAATCCGTACCCTAATGGATGATTCCGATCAACGCCCGGAAAGACGAACTGCAATTATTTCCCGCGAGTTAAGAAGATTCAATATAGATATTGTAGCACTCAGTGAAACCAGACGTGCTGGAGAATTACAAATCATAGAGCATGACGGTGGTTACACTTTCTTTTGGCGAGGTAAGGATCTGAATGAGCCCCGTATTCATGGTGTTGACTTTGCTGTTAAAAATCAACTTGTCCATCTCCTTGACGAATTACCTTGTGGCATAAATGAAAGACTTATGACCCTACGCATTAAGCTTGCAAATAACCAGCGTGCTACCGTAATCAGCGCTTACGCTCCAACTCTCCAGTCTTAGGAAGAACAGAAAGAAGCCTTCTACTCGCAACTTGACACATTCCTCTCAGACATTCCAACAGCTGATAAAATTATTCTTCTGCGATATTTTAATGCCAGAGTTGGTACGGACTATATACTATGGTCTGGTGTGATTGGTAAGGATGGTGTGGGAAAATGCAATGCCGATGGAACTCTTCTTCTCACCAAGTGCTCGGAACACCATCTGGCCATCACGAATACGTTATTCCGGCAGAGAGACAAGTTTAAGACATCTTGGCAACACCCGAGATCCAAACATTGGCACATAATTGACTATATAATTGTACGTGCCCGTGACCAGCGTGATGTTTTACTGACAAGGGCTCTGACAAGTGCAGATGACTGCTGGACCGATCATCGACTGATACGATCTGTGATGACTCTACGTATTCACAAACAAAGACGTAACCAGAGGAAACTCATCAGTCGTAAACTGGACACTGATCGTCTTAACGATGATGATGCAAAACTTTATTTTCGACAGCTTCTGGGTAAAAATCTTCCCAGTCTTTATCCTGATGACATTGAAGAGCACTGGTCAAGATTCAAGGATGCTGTGCTGACATCTTGCATAGAATCTGTAGGCTACACCACGCGCAAACATCAGGATTGGTTTGATGAAAACGACACTGAAATCCAGAGTCTCATTGACATTAAGAGAAAAGCTTACACTGAATGGCAAAACAACTACAACTCTTCTGCTAGAGGAGAAAAGTATCAAGAAGCTAAAGCTGCAGTTCAAAGAAAAACACGTGCCCTCAAAAATCAATGGTGGACCTTAAAAGCCCAGGAAATGCAGCAACTTGCAGAAAATAATAATCACCATGCTTTCTTCACTGCCATTAAGGCTATTTATGGACCGTCCACAAGAGGTGTACATCCATTAAGATCCAAAGATGACTCCACACTTCTCAAAGATACCCAATCTATCAGTATACGTTGGAAGGAACACTTCCATGAACTACTAAACAGGGATACACATGTTGATGAGGAAATATTTATTAAGATTCCTCAAAAGACGTTGCAGCATCACCTTGATAATGAACCTTCACTGCAAGAAGTCGAAAGGGCCATCAGTCAACTGAGGAATAACAAAGCCGCTGGATCAGATGGTATACCGGCGGAATTCTTCAAGGAAGGTGGACAAATCCTCATTGACCATCTTCATCAACTCTTTGTCAAAATATGGACCTCTGAAACCATTCCTGCTGAACTCAGAGATGCTTTGTTTGTAACCATATTTAAAAAAGGGGGCAGAACTCATTGTGGTAACTATCGCGGAATATCCCTACTCTCCGTCGTTGGGAAAATTCTTGCTAGAATTCTAGCCACACGTCTAATGCCACTTGCTGAAGAGTGTTTACCCGAATCACAATGTGGTTTCAGACCCAATCGTGGAACTACCGACATGATTTTCTGTGCCAGACAAATGCAAGAGAAGGCAAGAGAACAAAATCGCCCTCTGTGTATGGCATTCATTGACGTTGTTAAAGCCTTTGATTCAGTTAACATAGAGGCTCTCTGGAAAATCTTGGCGCTCATTGGCTGCCCACCAAAATGTATTAAACTCTTGCGCCTTCTGCACGATAACATGTATGGTACTGTTATCACTAATACTACCTGTGGTGAACGATTTGAAATAAATACTGAGGTTAAACAGGGGTGTGTTATTGCCCCTACGCTCTTCTCGATTTTCGTTGGAACCATAATTCACCTTATTAGAAACGAAGTCCCTCAAAGCATTGCAATTGAATTCAGAACTGATGGAGGCTGCAAGCAAAAGACCAAGGTCTTCACAACATGTGTAATGGAACTCCAGTATGCAGATGATAATGCTATTCTCGCTAGCTCGGAAGAAGATCTTCAGATAATGATAAATGCTTTCACTGCTGCATATAACAGCATTGGTCTAGACCTCAATACCAAAAAGACTCAGATTCTACATCAGCCTGCGCCTAATTCACATGCTACTGCCCCTGTCATTACTGCCAAGGGCGAGGTATTATTGAATGTTGAGCACTTTCTATACCTTGGTACTCATCTCACAGCTAATGCCAATATTGATGCTGAAATCCAACACCGCTTGAATTCCGCTAGTGCAGCTTTCGGTCGATTGCGAAAGAGGGTCTTCGATAATGCGGATGTCAACACTCGGACAAAGCTCCTTGTATATCAAGCTATTGTAATACCAACACTTCTTTATGGATGTGAATGCTGGACTCCCTACAGAAGGCACATAAAGTACCAACAACGTTGTCTGAGGAGGATCCTTAAAATCAGCTGGCAAGTTCGACGAACAAACATCAGTGTCCTGTAAGACGCTAGCACTACCAGCGTGGATGCTATGATCTTGAAACGTCAACTGAGGTGGACTGGTCATGTCCTTCGCATGCCAGATACTCGCCTTCCTAAACAAATGATGTATGCTCAACTAACAAGTGGCAAGCGACATCAGGGAGGACAGAGGCAGAGATTCAAGGATGCTTTAAAGTCAAACATGAAGAAATGCTCGATTGACATCCCAAACTGGAAGACTACAGCAGCTGACCGTCTGGCATGGCGTCGACTCGTTCACAATGGCCCTCTACGTCTCGAGCAGGACCGCCGGAGTTCTGAGGCTCTGAAGTGAATCGCTCGTAAAGAACGGGAGTCTATGAGAAGATACAACCCTCAGCACCTTGGTGATGATAAAACTTGCCACCAGTGTGGAAGAGTTTGTGGCTCGAGGATTGGTCTCTACAGTCACCTGAGAACCCACCAGTGAATGTTTTGGAAGACAATTTTATACTCGATCGCGAGTGATAGCCAATGATGATGATGAGTATAAAATACCGGTGTATCAACAATTTCACGTGAGGTTTCTTCTATGTCAGATGTTACACATCATATGCGACTACTGTAAGGCTCGTATTTTTTATGTATTATTTATTTATTCATTTATTTATTTTCTAGCAACCCGCCCCAACTTCGCCCTGTATCTTTAACGGTTTACCCAGCGTAAGCTTACAAACAAGCAAGAATTAAAATGCTACAAATGGACACAAGAGGTAACAGGAAATTATATACAGAGGCAAGAAGAGTGGCAAAACGTATGTGCACAGGAAAGAAAAGGGGATGGGAAAGAATAAAAATCGAAAAGGTAGAGGAACTAGCAAAGACGAAGGATTATACACAAATGTATGCACTATTAAGGGAAGAGAAAAGAGGATTCCAGGGCAGATCAGTTATGTGAAGATAAAGATGGAAATCTCATTGTTGAGACCAAAAACGTGCTGGAAAGAAGGGTGGAATATTTTCAAGAGATTCTGAATGGAACAGGAGAGAAAGGAATTGAAGAAGAAGAAGAACTTTATATACCAGAGCCTGACCCATAAATACTAGAACCAAGTATGACTGAAACAAAAGAAGTCAATGAGGGAATGAAGAACGTTAAGTCACCCGGAGAGGATAATATAACTGCAGAGCTGGTCAAGTATGGTGGTAATTATCTACATACCCAACTACATCAACTGATACTAAGAATATGGCAAGAAGAACAGATGCCCGAATAATGGAAATTAGCTCTCTTATGCCCAATACACAAGAAGGGTTCTAAGTTGTGTTGCCCTAACTATGGGGCCATATCACTACTTAACATTGGATATAAAATATTTACAAAAGTCTTAGCAAGGCATATAGAACCATTTGCAGAAAGGGTATTGGGGGATTACCAAAGTGGTTTTAGACGAAATCGATCCACAACAGATCATATCTTCACACTGCAATGTATGCTGGAGAAGTTCTATGAGTACAATATACCTGTTCACCAATTATATATTGATTTCCAGATGGCATATGCTTCAGTAGATAGAATGTATCTATACGAAACTATGGATGATATGGGAATACCCAAGAAACTTGTACGATTGGTTAAGATGACACTGGATCACTCAAGCTGTAAAATTAAAGCCCAAAATGAGCTATCAAAGAATTTCAAAGTAAGGGACTTCGACAAGAAGATTCACTATCGTGTCTACTTTTCAATCTTACATTAGAACAGGGGGCGTGGTGGCTCAGCGGTCTAGCTGTATGCCTCTCACCAAGGCGGTCCGGGTTCGATTCCCGGCCAATGCATGTGAGATTTTCGAAGTGAAATACCATGTCCTGTGGTTCGGATTCCACGTAAAAAGGAGGTCCCGTGGCTCATAATCACAAGATTCACGGTCACGTAAAACTGCAATCTTCCTTCCTTCCTTTACATTAGAACAGGCTGTTCCAGCCGAGCAACTCGTCCGTGAGCAGCGGAGTACTCGCCGCCTTACGTGAGTAAAGCTGCAACACGCAATACAGCTCTGATGTGGGGGGGCTGCCGTCACTTCACGGTGGATACATCAAGACTGGCTGGAAGTGCATGGACTTGTGCTATTACCTTCGTCCAGTGACGTATTGGCTATCACTCCCAGTCCTCTCCACCGTGCTCCGAGCATCACTGCTGAGTACTCGCGTGTACTCATACTCAAACTCGTGGATTTGGAACAGCCTGCCTTAGAACGAGTAGTCCGGAATATTGATGTGAGAGAAGGGGCACTGGCACGATATATACGTGGTAGAAACCCTATCCAAACAGGAACGCTGTATAACCAGGCAGTGCTATATTTAGCCTACGCTGATGATATAGTAATCTTAGGAAGGACGGTAAGAGCCATATCCACAGCATACAAAGAACTGGAAGAAGGATCGGGGAAAGCTGGCCTAAATATCAATGTGGGAAAAACAAAGTACATGTTATTATCCCGAGAAATGAGAAACGGAGACAACCTAGTGATCAACGGGAAAGAATATGAAAAAGTCGCCAATTTCAAATACTTGGGATCTAGACTCACGGAGGATAACAACACAATAACAGGAATAAAGGGAAGATTAGCACAAGGAAATCAATGTTATTTTAGCCTCCTGAAAGTACTTAAGACACGCTTGATCTCTCGAACGACCAAAAGAAAATATCGTACAACAATAATTACACCAGTTGTTACCCATGGTAGTTTTTATTTTATTTTTTTAGCATATGGCTTTTAATGCCGGGAGTGTGCGAGGACATGTTCGGCTCGCCAGAGTTTGTAGCTGCTTCTATGCGGTCACCCGAGGGGTGAGCTACAAGTACCGTCGTGTGTGGAGTGTTGTCTGGGGAGGAAAGTGTCAATGTAAGGACGAGGAATTGGAAGGTAGCGGCTGTGGCCTATAGTTAGGGACCAACCCCGGCATTTGCCGGGAAGGAAGATGGGAAACCACAGAAAACCATCTCAAGGTAGCCAGCGGGGGGATTTGAACCAACTCGCCTCCCGGATGTGAGGGACTGCTTGCAGCCACGCCGTAATGACCACGGCTAACTCACCCGATACCCATGGTAGTGAAACGTGGCTACTCACCAAAAGAGGAGAGGAAGCATTGTATACGTGGGAACGAAAAATTCTTAGAAGAATATATGGACCCGTCCAGGAAAATGGAAACTGGCGAGCACGATATAGCCTGTATGAGGAACCTCGACTATCTGTGGAAGTAAGAAGAGGAAGACTACGATTGGCAGGACATCTAGAAAGAATGGAGGAGAAACGGGCGTCTAGCCAGATATTTCATCGACATCCGGAAGGAAGGAGACGGCAGGGTCGACCACGTAAAAGATGGCTGGACGAAGTAGATGATGATCTACGCCAACTTAGAGTTCGTTGGTGGAGACGGCTCGCCTTGGACCGTGAGGCGTGGACTGGTGTGATTGAGAAGGCCCGGGCTCTACAAGAGATGTAGCACCGATGGGCAGTGGCGGTTCTAGAAGCTTAAATCTGGGCGGGGGATTGGAATCGAAAGATTCAATAGAAAAGTAACCACATCTGTGAAAATACAATGGGCAACATTAGCACAACCATTGACATGTTCAGTTACACACATACTACTATGCCATATTATTTAAAGAACAATAAGTTAATGCATCCAGAACTAGGAAGGAAGATTGTAGTTTTACGTGACCGTTAATCTCGAGATCATAAGCCACGGGACCTCCTTTTTAGGTGGAATCCGAACAACAGGACATGGCATTTCACTTTGAAATCGAACATGCATTGACCGGGAATTGAACCCAGTACGCCGTGGTGAGAGGCCAACAGCTTGACCGCTGCGCCACCACGCTCCCATCCAGAACTAACCGTGATCAGAAAATGAAAACCGAAAGTTAGTTACCATAGGACAGAGATGAGACCACAACAGTAATAAATACCCAGCATATTATAACTACTGTATGTATGCATTACCGTATAAGATAATATTGAGCAATAATATTCTTCTGTTCCCACCCTGGGCAAACTGGTTCACTATATCTGAAGGAACTTGAAGTAATGGTATTTTACACAATTTTTTTTTTCGTGTCAATTGCCATGAAACTAATCCACTGTTGTTAAAATTCACAGATTTACCATAAGTTAATATATTTATACAGGTTAGTAATTTTAAAAAAATTATCATTGGTAAAAAAAGCACATTTCACTGTCTCATAAATTTATTCTTCTGTTTCCACTCTGGGCAAACTGGTTCACTATATCAGAAGGGTCTTGAAGTAATTTTCCACTTAATTCTCTCTCAATTCAAAGAATTGCGAGATTGGAAAGCCCCTTTGTTGCCATTGTTGCTCTTAAATAGAATTTTATTCGTTTCATGACAGAGAAACTACGCTAAGCAGAAGCAGATGACACAGGAAGAGTCAGCCTCAACTTGAAAAATAATAGTAGCTGTGGAAAAGCAACTTCCATTTTCAGAAGTTCAGAAAAAAAGAATGAGGAAGTGTTTGGATATTTGCCTCTAAATACATTCTTAGCTAAACTGATTTCAGTCTGTAGCACCTTGCGGTCTGAGAAGATTAGATTATACTTTTCACAGAACGTGAGAATATATTCAAAATTTCAAACGTTTTCACTTCTTGGATTACAGGCATCCATTGCATTGCACACAAAATCATTTTCAGTAAAACTACGCTGTAACTCTTCTACTATGTTGTCTAATATTTCAAAAAGATCTCTTTTACATGTCTCTGATAATGTGACATTTTGCCCTTCTTTCTCCGCAGAGACTGGCATTAATAAAACGTAGTCTGAAAAGTTCTTTGGAGTACTTGAGACTCTAGATTGTTTATAAACTTTCACGCCTAACGACTGAGCAGAGTCACATGTAACCGCCCATAGTTCCTTAAAATAATCATTATTTCGGTTTTCTTGCAACGATTTTACAAGACCATAGATCAATCTATGTGCCCCTCCGAAGTCCACATGTTGTTGTTGTTGTTGTAAGAACATAGAGGCTCCATTGGCAAGCTCGAGAATATCAGAAAAGATTTGTAACACAAACATCACCTTCACTTTACAAAGCTGCTTCAACAAACCTTTTGCTTCTGCTGCCTCTTTCTTGTTAGCCGACTTTGAAAAATACTCTAGAGCTGCTTTAACTGAAGCAAAACGTTTCTGAAAATACATTACTCCTCTATATTTACATACCCATCGCGTGTCACTTAGAAGAGGTATCTCTAAAACACGTTCTCCTGGATAAAGATCACTCTGTATCTCAACAAACGTTTGGTGTCTTACAGTAGATACGGACTGAAAAGCATAAATTGCTTCCAGTAAACCAAAAGTGTCGCCTTCCACGTCTACTGCCTTTGAAACTTCCGCCAAAACTAAATTTAAGCGATGTGCATAACAATGCACGTAAACACACGGGTTACTGACCTTTTGCCGCAATAAAATTTGCACACCGTTTATCTTCCCTGACATAACGGTGACATATGCTTGTCCAATGCACTTACATGGATCGAAATCCACTGAAACAAGGTACTCTAAAGCTGAATTAGCTATACTTTCTGCATTCAGTTGAGACAAATGTATAAAACCAATGAAACGCTCCTGTATAGAATTTTGTCCTACATATCTGGCACATACGGACATCTGTTCCACTTTACTGTGCCCGTTTGGACCGAGATCCAACGACCACATTTTGTAAAATACCGAAATCAGATCAGCACGAGAACATATATCTCAGGGTCTATCTAGGTGAATACTTGGGTCTAATCTGGCATCCCTGATCTCGGTAATTCACAAGTAAGGTAAGGTGAGAAATTATTTTTGAACTAGCACATTCCTTAAAATTCTCAATTTTTTATAAATAAAAAATATGATTCAACTGGTAAAAACCCTCAACAAAGATAAAAACACATCACACATAAGAAATCAACGGTCCCTATAATATTATTAGAATTGTCGTAGATGTGATAATCAGAAAAAAGTAATTAGTCCATTCTGATATCCATAAAAATTTCAAAAAGAATATTTACACTCGGTAATCACTGTTCAATAAAGAGTTCTGAGTGATCCCTACTATTTACACGTTCGTAGTTCACTTTACAAAGATTGCAATTTGATTTTATCAAATATTCGTAGCAAAAATTTCTTAAAATAAATAGTCACTTGATTCATTCGGTGTTATTCCAAAATTAAACTTATTTGGAAAATTATCATATCACTGATTCGTTGTTTCATAACAATATCAATACTCGACTGACATAAAGTCGAATGTTAATAATTGTTCATAAAGATTTTCATATTCAAAAAAACAAAATTTGTTCAAAAACTTTCATAATATTTTGAAAATTCAACTTTCTTCTTTTATCACTTTCATTTGTTTAAATGTCATAAACGAT
Organism: Meconema thalassinum; assembly: GCA_946902985.2. Classification (NCBI taxonomy): domain Eukaryota; kingdom Metazoa; phylum Arthropoda; class Insecta; order Orthoptera; family Tettigoniidae; genus Meconema; species Meconema thalassinum. The sequence continues at coordinate 124,357,435 of OX336389.2, forward strand.
TTTAAATTATTCTCATATGTTATTAACATTACACAAAAATTGTTGTAAACAATGTTGTTATTTCTATCCACCATCAGCGGATTAAATCACCTTCACCAAATTTTTATGTTAACAAAATTTTCTATCACCAAACTTTTCGTATAATCTCACAAAAAATATTAATCAAAAAAAATTATTATTATTATTAATTAATTTCAAACTTTCCCTTCACTTTATTTATAACAAGGTTTCTCAACCTCTCACATGATGAATATTTTATTTGCTAATTTCCAATGTATTTATTATTGTTATTCAAAAATAAAAATCAATAAATATTTATTTTAATTCATTTGCACTTTTCATCTTATTATTTTTTTTCTCCTCGGTCAGGTTCAACAAATCTAAATTCAAGTTCTTCAATTATTTATTTAGGCATTCCATTTGAATTTTGAGTTGATCCAGAAAAAAAATTAATATTTGGATTAACAGAATAGTGAAATCTGAAAGAATATGGGGCGGTCCACATCGCCTAACCCTTCTTTTACAAATATAGCCCACAGGCTCCTTCAAACATCCGCACATCCTTCTGTGCCCACAACTACGGGAATAAAACCCACTTTTGGATGACCCCCTAGGCCTCCACAACTTTAAGTGCCGCCAAACGCACACTAAAATCATCACCAGAATATTGTGCACACAGCAGCATATTATTACTATTATATTTTTTTTTTAATATTATATTTTTTTCTTGTAATATTCTGTCAATTACTAGACTGTGGTTCTTCGGTATTATTTTACCAATTAAATAAATTCTGGTCAATATCTCCTTGCTTCCCATTTACATAAATTCTCCCTATTTGATACATTAAATACCTGCCGTTCCCTTCTTTTTTATCTGAATATTTTCTTTTCTTTCTTTTTTTTAAGTGCTTTTGAAAATAATAATTCTGAGCTCAAAAATCTAATACTTCATTCTCTTCGTCCATAAACTCATTTAAATTTATTTAAACTTCCAAACAAAGTTATTTAATTTAATTCCTTCCAACTAATTAAATTCATCCACAAATTATTATTATCACCACAAAAATATTTAAGCATCATCAATGTCAAATGATTATTATCGCCCTATTCTTTTAAATAAATAAATATTTAAGTCTCATCTGTGAATTATTATTATCAACGTCTCCTATTAATTTTTATTTAATACATTATTTATTTAATCACAATAAACAATTAACAAAATTTAATTTAATTCCTAATGTTCGGTATTATCACTCCTTAATTATTTATAACTTTAAATAGCGTTGTTATTATTTATAAATATTATTAACTTATTCACTTCACACTTGATTATTATTATTATATTATTATTAACTTATTCGCTTCACACTCTATTATTATTATATTAATAAATAAATCAAATTATTTAAATAATCCAAGCCTCAATTACTTCTGTTCACATAATCAGAATTAACGAAAAATATTTATATCCCTTGGAATAATCTAAATATTTCATGTCGAAACATGAACTAATGCCTGTCCTAACAAAAATCTTAGATCGAAAAATAAATTGTCAGACAGCAGTTCCATTTTTCATCCAGGCAAATACAATCGAAGATCTAGCTAATATCTAAGCTATGGTGAAAAATGTGTGTTGATTTCTGATCGTGACTGTTCAATAATATGGAATTCTCTAATACTACTGGTTAGTGGATAGTACGAAAGATGAGAAAAGAACTAGCACCAGACAAACAATGGATGCTTTGAGTGAAAGACAAAAGAGGTAAAAGACAAGCAACAAGGGAGGAAATAACGAAACAGGCCACAGACTTCTACAGAGAGCTGTACTCCAGTACACACCAGAGAAGAGACTCAGACCAAATTGATAAGGGGCTGGAGGCACTACACGACGAAGAAATTCCTCCCATCATGACCAGTGAAGTCAGAGCAGCAATAAAGGAGGCGAAAAACGAGAAATGCCCCGGAGAGGATGCCATCTACAACGAATATCTGAAAATGGGTGGTGAGGATCTCATAGAAGTGATAACAAGGCTATTCAACATGATACTTGGAACAGAAGAAATTCCAACAGAATGGAAACAGAGTGTTATTGTTCTGCTTCACAAGAAAGGCGCTAAAGATGATATTAATAACTACAGACCAATCAGTTTAATGGCCAGTCTCTACAAACTTTTCACGAAAATCATGACTAGAAGGATGTCTAAACTACTAGATGAAAACCAAGCAGTGGAACAAGCCGGTTTCAGGACAGGCTTTAGCACAATTGACCACCTGCAAGCAATGAACCAGCTCTTGGAAAAAAACGCAGGAATTTAAACTCGAACTATACATTGCATTCGTAGACTATAACAAAGCCTTCGATTCTGTGGAACATAGTTGTGTGCTAGAGGCATTGAGAAGCCAAGGCATACAAAAGAGATGTCAGACGACTGGATAAGCTCTACGAAGGCTGCCAAGCGAGGGTAAGAACGGAGAGGGAGGGTGCGAACATCAACTTAGAGAGAGGCGTGAAACAAGGCGACCCCCTCTCACCAAAGTTGTTCACATGCCTGCTGGAGAACCAATTTAGGAAGTTGGAATGGGACAACAAATACGGCATCGAAATAAACGGGGAAAGGCTGACACACTTACGGTTCGCAGACGATATTGCACTGCTAGCTAAATCGGCAACAGACTTGGAACAAATGCTAGCGGACCTGGACACTGTCAGTAAAGAAGTAGGTCTATCTATGAACCCCCTAAAAACAAAACTGATGACCAACTCACTGGAAGTACAAATCCTCATCAATGGCAAACCACTAGCGTACACACAGGAATACGTCTACCTTGGACAAAACCTGTCATTTGACTGCTCCCAGGAGAAGGAAATGAAGAGACGAGTTGGACAAGCATGGAAGAAGTTCTGGTCCTTAAAATTTATATTGATGGACAAATCCCAGAAAATAAGCCTAAAGTCAGAAGTGCTAGAAAAGTGTGTAATGCCGGTACTGCTATACGGCTGTCAAACCTGGGCGTTAACAGAGAAGCAAAGGCAAACAATCCGGGTATGTCAACGCAAAATGTAACGGAAGATCCTTCAAGTTTCCTTGAGGGACAGTTTACGAAACGAGGAGATAAGAAGAAGAACTGCCATGAAAGATGCCGTGACAACAGTTGACAGGCTAAATTGGAAATGGGGAGGCCACGTGGCCAGAATGAAAGAAGATCGATGGACGCACAAACTAACGGTATGGGACCCCAGGACAGGAAGAAGGAACGTGGGTAGACAGAGGACCCGCTGGGATGACTCAATCGTAAGGAAGACAGGAAAACACTGGACGAGGATAGCAAGGGAGAGACAAGAATGGAGACGTATGGAACTATAAGAAGGGAAGAGAAGGAGAGCTTCAACAATGAAAGATCCTGGTAGACAGCACACCTATGACATGAAAGATACACTTCTGCAACCTGTAACAAGCCAAACAACGCACGTAAAGCGAAGTGAAATGTAGTGTTAGTGAAGTGAACTATAGTGAAGTGTAGCAAGTGGAGTAAAAACTTGTACACAACTCCTTAGGACTTGCTCGCCTAACGAGTTTAAACCAGAGCAAGTCCCTGTTTGCAGGAGGCCTTTGCCCTTATGGGATTATCTAGGCTATATTTATTATTTATTATAGTGGATAGTACATGAAATGGTTGTCTTACTTCATTTTTGATGTACCGTAGATGACGGGCGTGCCCTGCGGTGTACACTATTCCCACAGTGTCTTCCCATGGCCATCTGCCGTATCCAAGTACCTCGTTCGTCTCCATGTCCTTCCAGTCCTACGAGTAGTTTTAGCGGCGCGTGATGATGTTGCAGTCATCCGTTCGAAATAACTCCCGTTATCACTAGTACCGTGTAACATAACAAAAAGTTGCTCAGTCATAGACTGGTACAGTACTCCTGTAGATTCGAGAATAAATCTCATGTTCCAATAATGCGGTTTCGTTTGCACGCTAAGATAGGAACACCTATTAGCTGCATAAACGAACAAAATGAAATAAACTTCTCCTGAAGAATTCGAAGTGCCTGATGTATAGTCACCACAAGAAATACATCGTTCTGTAGGCTAACTTCTGTGAATGGTTTCGACACTACCATCACCTGACTATAGAATAAGTGACCTGACAGTCAGTGAATATTCTAAGTCCATTCGCTGCCAAAAGTTAAGTTCGTCCACTTGAACAAAAACTAAGTCGTGCTGACCACTGGTACGGCGACTAAGTCCTCCGACTGTCAGAATCTCGGCGTGTATACTGTCACTTTCACGTAGCGTAGATCCGAACATGAGCAAATGATGACTCTCTGCTCAGCAACGTGGTCTTTTATAGTTCAGCGAGAAATTGTTCGAGAACATTCCATCTCGTATCTCGGCTTCTACTGGACCGATTTTAATGCTTGATAGCTCAAAATCCTCCCCTTGTTATAGCCAGAAAAGTGTGCTAATTTCCTAGCGACCATCTCTTCTCCTTAAGGTAATTCTAAAAAATTATTTCTCATGACGTATTCAGGCTCCACGTCATAATCTCGCGTCACTCGCCCCTGCGATGTATGCATCCCTCAGCACTCTTTAGTCTCCTCCGCGCGTTATTCAAATCATCCATTCCTTCAACCTCTTCAACTAACAACTCCTCTTTCCAAAATAAGAATGTCAACAATTTCACGGACGTGTGAACGATCCGGGTATATTACTAACATCTCTAGCTTCATCCAGAATTAAGGAAAAATAACCATTGTTATATTTTTTTGTCTCTCCTCCAATATGTTCAACTATTATATTAGCTGAGATATCAAGAAATTCATTTTGAGAATCTTTAGATGAGGAAGTTGCATTCTTTGGTAGACTGTTTACATTATCCCTTGTTCTTTCACTTTCTAGTTTAATTACATTTAAAATTTCAACAAAATTCCCTTTATTATTACCACTATTGTCATCCGAAACTGTTTCGCGATGACCTCTAATCCCAATGTCTTGCCGAGCACAAAGTAATGCGACTCGGGCCATTGTTGCCACGGCCGAGCGGTTACGCTTAGCTTCGAAATCACTGTGCCGCTACGTTCACTTTCCAGAAAACTGTTCCACTTTACTATTGAAGATTTATGACATTCACTATCAGCATGCTTTGCAAGTTTTTCTCCTATTCTTTTCCAATTGCAAAATCCAGATTTATTGAAAACATGTTCAGCATTGCTTGAATCAGATTGAACGAAATAACGACACGGAAAACTGCATCTTTGTTCTCAGAGTATTCAATAAATGTATACCTATCAAACCATTTAGTGTTAAAACTTCTGTTCTTATTGTATAGTAACGTTTGTTTATAAACTGATTTACGCGTTTGGCATGTACCTCATAAATCGATGCACTGATATCAAATGGTAATGGTTCGTCTATATTAGAAACAGTTGCACTCACATTTTTGTCACAGAGTTGGGGAGATATCGATGCACTTGTATCGCATGGAGGTTTGTCTACATTGGAAACTTCTGAACTTGCATTTAAGTCACTAAGGTGGGAAAAGAGTTTAATACTCTTCGGTTCATTGGGTTCACATGCACTTTCATCGCACTTCCGCTTGTCACGGGAAAAGAACGTCAAAATATTACTCTGTTTAGACATACCGTAACTAATACAAGAACACGTCTACGCAAGCATAGCGACTAATCGTCTGCTACTGAAGACTGTTGCGAAACGATAAATCTTTTCTGTGATTGTTAGAATAACGAGCAGTCGACAATGTCGTCTGTCAGACTTTGAATGCAGACCGCGTTGACTGATTGTTGTTGTAAAGAAATATCTTAACATGTTGATCTTGGTGTATGCACTACGCATTTTAAAAATATTATATGTATACACGATTTCAATTGTGTGTTTAAATTACACATAATAAAATAAATAAATCTTGAAATTGAAAGAAAAATTAACTTAATTAAATGCATAGTTTGTTTTATATCAGATAAATTATATCTGAAAATTATCAATTTATTTAGTAACCAAGGAATTTTAAAATAATTATTTCACTAAAACTGGGGGGAACCGCCTCTGCCGATGGGTAAGGTAAGGTAAGCTTACAAGGCACACGGACGGCAGATCCCAGATGCAATTCAGAAAAGCCGAGGTGAACAGCGAAACTCCAAACACATATACTCTTCTCTGAAGTCTTAACACGACACGACTCGACAGTTTTATGCTGGACGAAGCTGGGGGTGATAGGCTCCCTCGCTCCAAGGCTAGTAATTTAAATTTCCACTGAATCGAGATTGTTGGAAGAAATGCAAACGTAAAATCACTTATAGTGGGGGATGTATTAAATATACACATATGCTGTCACGGACATTTTTGTAGAACTCTTCATGCTCAACAATTCTTACACTCATAGTTTATAGATATTTTTAACGATTTACCCAGCGTATGCTTAAAATGCGCACGGATGGCAGGTGTTTCTTTGACTCTATTTACTGAAATCGTTATTGCTTGGCTTCCGTAAGTCATAAATGAATGTTTTTCTAGAGAAACCTTCCTCGAGAAATCTTTTACAGAATGGTGAAAACTGCATCAGAGCCCATCCAGTGGTTCTCGAGATTACCCGTTACATCCAAAAATCGGGGACTTTGTTTCATACTATGTCGAGAAAAAATTATTTATTTATTTATTTATTTGTAAATGAATGCAGTTACCACTATACATTAACATATGCAACTCGCACACTAATCATTTGATATGTAAATGCAATATCTGTGAAACATGAAATGGACATTGCGACCCGTATGTAACCTATCACTTGAGTTACAGTATAGGCCTAATCAACACACACTGTGCAGTAAAGTGTAGATGGTAAGAGCAAGTCAAACGATAAGGTGCGCCAGGTTTGAGTTCAGGGCAGGGACTCTGTCATATTAGCCTATTTTCATTTATGAAAAATATAGGCTTATGAAATCACCTTTTGTCCGTGTGTGCGTACGTATGCATGTGTGTGTCCCTCCCTAATAAAATCTAAACGGCTGGAGCGATTTCAATGAAACTCGGTTAGGACATAGTAGTATTTTGTCCGACCCTGACCGTGCCCAACTAACTTTAATTCGTCTCACCAATCCCACATGTCGGCTGGGCGAAGTATTTCACCGGCATTCTATATCTCCAAAACTACTACTGATATCCCCCTGATATTTGGACGGTGATAAAGGACACCACTAAACGTTTATATACTTTCAGAAACCTGTTAAGTACAAAACGAACATGGCGGCCAAGCAAAGTTGAAACATTTATATAGACGTCTCTCGCGATTTAATCATCCGAGTGCAGTGAAACTTGGTAAAGCAAAAGTTTATACTGCACTGATATCTAATTTATTTCAATTTTTTTTTATATCCTCGAGATGGCTGTGTGAAATGTTAAAATCATGTTCTTTTTTTCTTGTGTTCACATAATGCGACTTAAAATTGAATAATAAATCTACGCAATAATCTTCATCTAATAGTGTCTATGGCCTACATATATAAGAAACCAACATGGCGACCATTCGACGGTTCTCAATTTCTACGAATTTTTTAGAGCAAACAAACTGAAATTTTGTATGTTGATAGTGGCAATTAAGATAAGTAGAGTATATGAAAATAGGCTATTTAGTTCTTCACGGAACTACTTGTTTCTCATTTAGTTATTTTTACCGTCCCTTACTGTACTAGAATTATACTATTTTATGCACATATTCAGCAAAGGCCCTAAGGAAGTCCAATATGTCATCAGGGTCGGACGAAGACGAGATGTAGGTAGTGATGGGGTCGGAGAGACCAAATGGTACAAAGACGAATCTCAGCATTTTAATTCTCTCTCTTCCATGTACATGGCTTGCATTACATAATGTAATAACTTAAACCTGTCCTAATTGGGATCGAGAAAATGAAAATGCTCAAAGTTCGATTCGTCGCATGTTAATAATTGAAAATAATTTTAAAATTACATCTTTTTTAAGGTAACATTTCTACACGTTGATAAGTAAAGTTAGGAGAGTTGGTAGGTCAAGCCTAGGCTTAAACACTACCGGAGGGAAGATGATATGAAATAGGAAAGGGCTTTGGGATAGAAACAGATTTTTTGGAGAAAAAAGGAAGCGAATCCAAAAATACCTTTTTTTTTACTAAAAACAGGAAAGAATAGTTGGGGAAGGTTAAGGCTTGTGAATGCAAGGCAAGAATACAAATACCAGCCTTGATTTTTAATTGTTGATAGGTTACTTTTCAAAGAAGTTTTGATTAGGGAATAACTACTAATAACTTGATGAATGAAACCACTAGAGAAAACACAGTCCTGCTTACGCATCGAGCAACCAAGAGTGTGTACTATCCAGTACTTATAATCAAGTATAGTGATGCGAGAGAAACTAGCTGAGGTTGCCGGCAAGCAAGCGCAAAGTGCACTTTCCCTCCCGAGCCGGAATTCGGATATTATGTGGGAACGCAGTTCACTGGCGAACAAATGTAGACAAGAGGAAATTGAATTATTTATTTTCCTCTCAAAAAGTGATTATTTTAAGAAGCATTCTGAAATGCAGAAGAGATTTGAATTAATTGGGATAATTTTATTCCCCGCTGAGGATGGATCCCTAAGAGGGGGACCGATTGTCCTCAATGCAGACAGGGATAGAAAGCCCTTTAAGTTTGTGATGATAATGTTGTAACTAGTAGAAGTTACTTGAGAGAAACAATTGTTGCGTTTAAGTTTGGCTATACTTTTATCCAGCAGGGTGCCGACTAAAAGTTTAGACAGGGTGAGGTATACAACCTAACTTTAGGCAAAACTCTAACTCAGAGGTAAATTATAGGACTAGGCAATTCGCCTCAAGTAGGAAGCTGGCTGAGCAAGCTATACTTGCCTTTAATAATTTACAGGAGATAACTAAAGTAAACTTTATATGAAGTGTTAGCAAGAGTTTTGCCATAAACGCAACAAATGATTAAACTGGTATTAAACTTGGGATTCACTTCTCTTGATTATGTCTTTAAATGCAAGAAAAGATGGGAAAAGGAAGGCCATACCTAACAGCTCTTCGAGCAAATATAATTAAACTCCAGGAAATTATAGCAATTTTAATTGCCTCAACAATAATAGAGTTTGGAACATTGTACAATTCGAAGGTCTGAGACCTATAACATAAATAATAAGAACCCTCACAAGGGTTTACGAACAATTTGTACAATTAAGAGGTCTGGGACCTATAATAAGAATAACAAGAACCCTTTTAGGGGTAAGATTCTTTGGTTAATGAATTGGGTAGCAAGTAAAATTTGAAGTAGAATGCTTTCGTAATAAGCAAAAAAAGAAACAAATAAGCTTTAGAAACAAATAAATAGTTGCAGTTAGAAATTCCTTAGCGTAGCAGGAAGACGATTAGAAAGTGGATTATAACCACTAATATTGAAGCAGACATACGTATAAGTTAAGTACAATAGGGAGAGGTCACTTCAGTGCGATTACATAAGAAAAGTACAAAATGGTGTAACAATTGGGAAATTACAAATTCAAAATTCCTGATCACAGCAGGAAAATGAAAGTGCAGATTAAAATGTGGATTTATAACCACATAGAGTATTGATACAGTAATTACGAGATGTAATACATGAAAATATGGGAGGGAGCCTATTAATAGGCAAAGCCTCATAGGAAAATTGCAAGAAAATTATTTAAATTATACTAAATTGTTAGTAATAGGAAAATTGGGGATAGAGGAAATGGGAATTAAAGTCTGGCCGATTTTACTGTTTCGAACGGAACGCGGCGCAGAAGATAGCCACACAAACACCTTTCGTAGCACTGACTGTTTTGTTGAACATGAGTGAAATGTCACTATTGCAGTTTATATAGTTTGTACTGGGTTGAAAGTTAGCAGTAATTTGACGTTATAGAGTTCTGAGGTGTTAGCCGGTATGGTTTATCACTGGGCAGAGTCTATTGCATAATTTGGATTTCACAAGCTGAAGGCAAAATAAAATGGGGCAGAGCAAAATCGCACGATGAAATTGAAGAATAACTTTGTACAGTTTCAAAATTTAGTAGAAAAAGAAGAAAGCATGATTCTCAAGCTATAAGTTAGCAAAATTCCCACGCTGGAGAGAAGTATCTCTCTTATTTCGTACAAGAAGTACTAGTTTTTTGCATGACTTTCAATGGCAAGCTTAGTTCAGCTTAAGAAAGACAAAGACATTTCCCTCGTAGGGCAGATAGGAGATTACACAATAATGTGAAAATGTAAATACTGCCGAAAGTATTCTTTAACGCCTTCAGAATAGTTTAAAACCCTTAAAGTTTGGTTTAAAACACTTTAGATAACCATCTAAAGAAAATTGCAGCGTAGTTGATGGTTCCGGCCAGCCGTTACACCAAGCTTAAGACATGGCGTCTACTTAAAAGTTCAACACATTGTTGAAAAAGGTAAGCTTCTCCTGAGAAGAGAGCTGAACTGTCACACCTTAGCCCCGGAGTAGGAATGAATGAGAGATTCAAACACTCAGAGAGTCAGAGCGGTGAGGGGAAAGGAGGGGGAAACAAAGGAACAGATACAGAGTAGGCAACATACAAAAATATAAAATATACATAATACAATATTGATACATTAGATGGTAATAGGGAGGAAGACAACGTATTGGAAGACGGAGAAGACTACACAGGAATGGAAAAGGACCTGACTTAGAGAGAACTGGAAATGGCTATAGACAAGATGAAAGGAGGAAGGGCACCAGGTGTGGACGAAGTGAGTGTTGAAATGGTGAAGGCAACAGGGGAGGTTGGGAAACAGTGGCTGTACCGTGTGATGAGGGTGGTATGGAAGGAGAAAAAGACCCCAGAAGATTGGAAGAAAGGATCAATTGTACCAATATTTAAGAAAGGAAGCAGAAAGGAATGCAGAAATTACAGGGGCGTCACACTCATACCACATTGTGCCAAGATATATGAAAAGATATTAGAAAGTAGAACACGAGCCAAAGTGGAAAGAGAATTGAGAGAGGGGCAGTATGGATTCAGACCTGGGAGATCAACAGTGGATCTCATATTTTCAGTGAGACAGCTCCAGGAACACCACTACGAATTTGGAGAGGATCTGTTGATGGCCTTCCTGGACATCGAAAAGGCCTATGATAGTGTGTGTGGGAAGAAGGTTTGGAAAGCAATGGAAAACATGGGAGTGGAAAAAGGGACTGTAGACAGAGTGGAGGAGATGTATTATTGTGGAAGTGTGAGTTGTGTGAAAGTTGGAGGGGAAAGAACAGACTGGTTCACACAAATGAATGGCCTGAAACAGGGTAGTGCACTGTAACCCCTTCTCTTTATTGTGGTTATGGACGAGGTAATGACACCGGTAGCAGGAAAGATAGGAGAAGATAAGATGAAAGCAATCGTGTTTGCAGATGATCTCATGGTCTGTGGAAAGAAGGAGGAGGAAATTCAGGAGCAACTGAAGGCTTGGGAAGAAACAGTGGGAGAGTACGGATGGAAGTTCAACATCAGTTAATGTGAGATCCTGTTAACGACCAGGAAAAGGGACAGACCAATGAGTGGGATAACACTTGGAGGAGAACAGTTGAAGAAGGTGGAAAGTCTCAAGTAATTGGGAAGTATAGTGGAGGAAAATGGGAGAAATGACAAAGAGATTACGGAACGTGGCAGACAGGCAGAATCAATTCTGAGAAGCACTAAGAGCTTAGTGTGGAATAAAGATGTCCCACAAAAAAGCAAGGAAGTGTTATACAGAAGCTACTATATTCCGATACTGACCTATGCATCAGAAACGTTGATAATGAAGAAAAGAGACATAAGCAGAATACAGGCAAGTGAAATGAAGTTCCTACGAAGTAGGATCGGAGCAACAAGAAGAGACAGGGTGAGGAATGAAAAGGTCAGGGAAATAGTGAAAGAGGAGCCCATGCAGGGTAGGATTGAGACATCAAAACTGAGGTGGTATGGTTACTTAAAGAGAATGGAAGAGAAGAAGATTCCCAAGAGGATACATGAGATGCAGATGCAGAAGAAACGACCAAGGGGAAGACCAAGATATAGATGGCTGAAAGGAGTGGGGGAATGTGTCAAGAAGAGAGGTGAGGACTGTACTAGAGCGACAGCGGAGAGGTGGTGGGAAGAAAGGACTAAGTGGCGAGGCTTATGTTCCAAACAGACCCAGCCTGGGGCTGGAAACTGTACAAGATGATGATGAGAATAGAAGTCTTCATGGAGATTGTAGATAACGACAAGGATGCCATCTACTTCAAAGTTGTAGAACTTGCAGTCATAGTTCTTGAAATGACTGGAATCAAGGGGTTCAACGAATTACCGCATGGGGAGCTGTGGAGAGGCTTACAAGGAAAATGCACATCTGAAACAAACTTTCTAACAGGATAAGAATATGAACAGAGAACAGAAAAAGAGAGCGTCTCTGTTAGCGTTTACGAAAAAAGGGTAGCTAAAGGAGAAACGAAAAATAAAGGAAGAAAATATCAAACTATTATTAATGCTAGAAGTATGTGTATATTCTAATGAATATACCAAGAGTCACAGGTTCTATACATTATTTTCCGGTCATAGTTGCAAGAGTGGCATCGAACTGAGATTTTCAACTTTATAGTGTAAAAGTTGTATATTTTGGATACAAATTTAAGCCATTTTAGTGCATAGATGCATGTTTGTTTTCAATTGTTAGTGCATAAACGTCCATTGTCTAATGGTGAGACACTCGCGTCAAGAGACCAATTAGTTGATAATTGCAAGCTGGGTTCAAACCCGTCTCTTCGTTATCGCCAAACGCTATGGTCTTCTCCCGAACAAGTGGTACCAATTGAAGCACCCTGTTGTTCATAAACGTCTTTCAACATTGCAGAAACGCTCTGTAGTCGGATGTAAACTGCCCGGATAGCTTTCCTGACACAGACGTAGTGCCTGCAATGAATTCAGATTGTGTTTACGCGAAAATAAGGAGTATGGGATGTATTCGTCCGTGGAGGATATGGTGAATGACTGAAGTGACTTCCTTTTCGACCATCTCATTGGTTAGCGGCTAGCATTCTTGGCTGTCACTCCGGAGGTGCGGGTTTGATTCCCGACTCTACCAAGAAATGTATTTCTGGTCTGAGGGTTGGAACGAGGCACACTCAGCTTCGTGAGGTAAAACTGAGACGTAGCGGGGTAAATTCCTACCTCAGCCATCTTGGAAGGGATTTTGTGTGGTTTCCCATTTCTATTGCAGGCAAATGCCGGGATGGTTCCTAACGTAAGCCCACAGCCGCGTCCTTCCCAATCCTAACCTGAATTACAAATACACACACTAATGCAGCCATCACATGTCACCACGAAGGCCAAGAAATTTAATTCTTGTCTGGGGGCTGGAACGGGGTACACTCAGCCTCGTGACGCAAATCTGAGAAGAGGCGGATTCGATTCCCACCTCAGCTATCCTGGAATGGGTTTTCTGGAGGTTCCCCACTTCTACTCCAAGCGAATGCTGGAATGGATCCTAATTAAGGCCATGGACGCCTCTTTCCCATTCCTCATCTGAATTAAAACTACACATACTAATACAACAATCACAATAACACAGGTTACCAGACAAATTCCACACACACCCAAGTGCGCGGGGCTACATGACCACGAAGTCGCAACGCCCCTAAATGAATCAACAACAACAACGCAGCCTCCACATTGACACAGATTATCACAAAAATTCCATACACACCCAAGTACACAGGGATGAATGATAACGATGCCCAAGCCTCTCAAATGATACAACAATAACTTAATTTCGACCGTTCAATGTGCACAGCACACAAAATTAATAACAGTAGCATTTTACTGCACGCTTATACAGGCACAGACTGACCTACAGTATGTCAGGGGTAGGTGGTGGACTTAAAATGTGGTATCCGCTCGCCGCTGCAAGGTTTCTGTGCGTTAGGGCAAAACAATTTTTGTTTCATGAGTTTTTACATTTTAATGTACGGTACCGTATTTTAATTATTATTATAATAATGTTATTGTTTTACTCTAATTGTAATGTTTATATATTTATTTTTAATTTCCAATTTATGTTCTCATACCATTAATTTTGATATTTTTCTATCGAATCAATTAATTAACCAATTTCCATTTGATTTTACAATTATATTCATAATTTTTTATAGTTATGAGTATTATTTTAATTGTTATATTTCTTTTATTTTTATTATTGTTATTTCTATATTTATATTTTATTTTTACAGTTTAATTGGTAATGTTTTTAGTTTTTTTATTTTATTTTATCAAACACATTACGTCAAGTAGATACGTATATAATATTTGATTTTTAGAAATACTGGCACTTCGGCATGAAAATTCTCCGAAATTTAGCTTAAAGATTCAACTATCAGCATCTTTGAAAGCATAAACTGTCCTTAAGGCAGGTGGTTAATATAGAGACCACTATCCCATAAAGGGTTAAGTGGCACTAAAAATTTTAAAAACTTGCCAATTGTTGCAGACAATGAAACATTCTATCCATGTAAAACTTTTCGTATGACGTAGGATACGAACTACTAATACTACTTTCCGTTAATTGATAGGCCAGCGTTTGACCGCATGCGCTCCATCACAGCTGTGAGAGTGAGTGTCACTTGTATTATGGATGCCTTAGAATACGACACTCCTTCAGTTTGCAGTTTCGTACGCTCTCCACATCACTTTGTCGTAGTTTTAAGATTTAATATCGCGTTTCTCTATACCTAGTCACTTGGCACGATATACAGAGAGTTTAGTTTGGATGTATCGGAGACCCTCGCTAGCCCGCTCGCCTGCGGCGCGAGCCTGTCTCCCACCACGCACTTTGCCGTTATGCGGCGCCCTGCGCAGCACTGAGTCATTGAGTATACGAATTTGTACTTACCTAGTTCACAGCTGGTGCTGAAAATGTTCGCCATTCACTGCTACACATCGCTGGCACCTTTTTATGAAACTGGCATTTACTCTCTGAAGTTCATCAGCACCGATTGACTGTATTTCAGCTGTAATATAGTCTTTAAGCTCCTTTATAGTGTGAGGGTTTCTCGTATACACTCTATTTTTAAGCGTCCCCCACAAATAAAAGTCACATGGTGATAAGTCTGGGCTTCGCGGGGGCCACGCGTTCTGACTTATAATCCTCGTACCGAAAATGCGACGCAATTCTGTCATGGATGCTTCGGCAGTGTGAGCAGTGGCAGAATCTTGTTGAAAGTAATTTGACAATCGCTCTCCGTAAGTCAGTTCGTCAAAAAAAATGGTCAAGGATCACATTCAAGTACAAATTTAAGTACACATTCCTATACTCAATGACTCAGTGCCGTGCAAGCGCCGCATAACGGCAAAGTGCCTGGCGGGAGAAAGGCGCGCAACGTGGGCGAGCGGGCCAGCGAGGGTCTCCGATACATCCAAACTAAACTCTCTGTATTAACATACTCACTAGGTAGACAATCGTACGATAAATGATTGAAAGGCTGTCATATTTCTTCATGTTCGACGATGTCGAAATGTAAATATTATATGTCAGAAAACTGTATCATATTCAGGGTCATTATAACACTATTTTTTATTATGAAACAGTTCCTCACACCAATCAGGGCTCAAGAAACAGTTGTGTGACCAATAAGGTAAGGATAGCATCGCACCTGCGCTGAGTTCCACGGCCTCCTAATTTAAATTTCACTGCGTGACCAGTGTCATAGTGGAGTAATCGAGGAGGCCATGGTCAAATACAAGGTATTCTCTGCGTCCCATGCTCTCTGTTCAGTACATATAACTGCTGAAATCTCGACTGATATGTATGAATATTTATGTTCGAACATAAAATAGTTATAATTATCGTCGAACATAAACAGTCGTATGCAACTCAACTATAATGGTAAGTAAGTCACTCATATGGAAATTATAAAACTCGCTACGCTCGTTTTATAAACATACTCGTGTCTTAATTATTGCCATTATAGGTTCGTTGCATAATGTACTATTATATGTCAGAAAACTGCATCATAATGAGGGTCACTATAACACTATTTTTCATTATGAAACAGTTTCTCTTACCAATCAGAGCTCAAGAAACCGTTGTGTGACCAATTAGGTAAGGATAATATCGCACCTGCGCTGACTTCCACGGTCTCCTATTTTGAATTTAACTGCGTGGCTAGTATCATAGTGGGGTATTTGAGGAGGCCATGGTCAAATACAAGGTATTTTATGCTTCCCATGCGCTCTGTTCACTACATAAAACTGGCGAAATCTCGACAGATATTTATGAATATTTATGTTCGAACATAAAATAGATATAATTATCGTCGAACATAAACAGTCGTATGCAACTCGCCTATAATGGTAATTAAGACACTCGTATGGAAATTATAAAACTCGCTTCGCTCGTTCTATAACATACTCGTGTCTTAATTATTACCATTATAGGCTCGTTGCATAATGTACTATTAAACTCATGGTACTGTAGAAAAATATATGGGGGATGTCTCATAGGTACCCGCCCACGTTATAACTGTGCCGGTGAGCTACGTCATTACTTCCAGGAAAGGTATACCGACTGTACTTGCCTCACCAAAGACATTTCTCAAATTGGTACACCAACAATTGTGTGGCAAGCATTAATGAGTGTGCCGAGTGCATTATACTAAGTCAGTCACCAGAACTCCCGAGCCCCACAATGTGGGGTAATATCTTGTGAATAGAAGTAGCGGAGTTGACGGCTTGAATTCTCAGAAATGAAACGGTCCTCACCGGCTTCGGTGGCGTAGTCGGTAGCATGCTGAACTGCTGTGCCCAAGAAAGCGGGTTCAAACCCGGCCGAAGTCGTCGGATTTTTTAAGAGCGTTAAAAATTCTTCAGTATGCCTACCTTCGGAGGGGAAGTAAAGCCGGCGGTCCCATGTCATAGATTTATGGCATGTAAAAGATCCTTTCGCAGACTAAACTTGTGTAAAGCAAAATTTGTTAGGTTAGATTTCGTCAGAACGCTCTATCAAAGTTCCAACGTTCGCCACTAGGTATCATTGATATCTGGTGGCGAAAGTTGGAACTACTTGAAATTGAACGGAACTTGTAGCTCACCCTTTAGGGTGTCCGCTGGAAGCAGCTACAGACTCAGGCGAGCCGAACATGTCCTCGGACACTCCCGGCATAAAAGCCATACGATAAATAATAACCGGCAGAGACATAATCCGAGAACTGTAATGTCGTTTTTAGCCTACATTCGATTTTTGCAAAAAATGAAAGTAGACTTATGAGATCAACACAGCGCCAAAAAGTGTGTGTCTGTCTGTGTGTCTGTGTGTGTGTGAGTGTGTGAGTGTGTGTGTGAGTGTGTGTACTCGGAATGTCTGTCCCCCCCAATCAATTCGAACACGGTGAAACCGAATAGAATGAAATTTGGTACAGAGGTAGCACTAGCAAAGGGCACCTCAGTGTCATGTTTTATATCGCCGCCATATTGACGGAAACGTAATGGCGGCCACCCTAATGTTAAAATCTTAAATCAAATTACGACTAACCTAATCATCCGATCTCTACCAAATTTTGTAACATTATACCTTTATGTATGAAGGATCTTTTGACCAAACTACAAGGTCATCAGCCCAATAATTTGTGGATGGCGGCCATGTATGTGAGTAAATCGATTCCCCCTATCAATTCAAAAACGGTGAAACCGAATTGAACGAAATTTGGTACAAAGGTAACACTAGCAAAGGGTACCTCCATGTCATGTTTTATATCACCGCCATCTTGACGGAAACGTAATGGCGGCCACCCAAATGATCAATGATTAAATCATATTACGACTAACCTAATCATCCGATCTCTACCAAATTTTGCAACATTATACCTTTATGTATGAAGGATCTTTTGACCAAACTACAAGGTCATCAGCCCAATAATATGTGGATGGCGGCCATGTATGTGTGCAAATCGATTCGCCCTATCAATTCCAAAACGGTGAAACCGAATTGAAAGAAATTTGGTACAGAGGTAGCACTAGTAAAGGGCACCTCAGTGTCTGTCATGTTTTATATCGCCGCCATCTTGACGGAATAGTGGCCACCCATATGTCAAAAGCTTAAATCAAATTTCGACCAAACTAATCATTTGATCCCTACCAAATTTTGCAACAACATACCTTTTTGTGGCAAGCATCTTTTGACTGAACTACAAGGTAATCAGCCCAATAGTTTGCTGATAGCGGCCATGTATGTGTGCAAATCGATTCACCATATCAATTCAAACACGGTGAAACCGCATTGAATGGAATTTTGTACAGAGGTAGCACTAGCAAAGAGCACATCATATTCATGTTGAATATCCGTATAACAGGTTGTATTTCAACAAGCTACTACAACCAATATCCAATTATACTCCTTGAAAAGGACAAAGAGTTAAAACTTTACCCATGCATTTTGGAGAAAGTAGGCTATATGTTCTTTACTGAACATCTTGTTTAACCTTCCGTCAGGCGCAATGTGTTTCGATACATGAACGGCCGCAATGCATCTCTGCGATGCAGAAATTTGTGATGACCTTTCAGCCGTTTTGAAAGTTTATTTCTTTCGTTTTTGTTATATTTTTGTTGAGTTTGATGTTTTTGAATATTTTATCTATATTTATGAACAATAAGCATTGTTTAAATACAATTTAAATTGAAATACACATAAACATGTCACTAATCATTTAATCATAGTACCGTTATTTGAAAGTTACAAAAAGTAAGAGACATTAAGTGAAAACCAATCATAATATGACTATTTGTAATAACAATTATGGTATTTATGACACTAAGCGAAAGTTTGATGCTATTCAGTCAGTCAACACGATTGTACCCAAATGAGATGGGTTATTCCCTAATCCTGAAAATAAATACATGAGATTAATCATGTACATTTCCGTCAGTAACAACTGCTGAACTTCAGCATTAACTGCTGGGTTTGAGAAGTCTAAACGGGACTCCTAGCTTGACAAAATTCTATGAAATCTTCGCACCACACTCGGATTGGAATGTAACACAATAGGGCGCAATACATCTGAGAGATGCAATCAGTCAACAATGGAACACAACTTCACCCATTCTTGCTTATCAGCACACTGACTATCGGGGAGGAGGGAGCTAGTAAGACACATGGACGGTGAAGCTTTCTGCTCCCCTCACTATGAAACAGCAGAAGATCACAAAGCGTGTGCATCTCTCAGATGCATTGCGCCCGACGTAGGGTTAAAGAACATTTTATTTGAAAAGTTCTCTGACAAGACATGAAACTATTATTCAAAGTAGGGACCATCAGATTCTATGGTCTTGATCCATCTTTCAGCGAGGTTTCTTATCCCGCGACGGTACCAGTATCTGGGTTTTGATGCGATGAATTCGGCGAGTCCCACAGCCAGAGCTTCAAAGTTTTCGAAATTGATTCCACGCATGAAATCTGCCATGTATCGAAAAATATGGTAATCTGAAGGTGCTAGATCAGGGATGTATGCTGGATGTGGTAGCAGTTCGACTCCTCCCAATTCCTGAATTTTTGCCATGGTTGTTCGTGCAATATGAGGTCTCTCATTGTCCTGCTGCAAGGGAATTCTATTTCAGTTAACTAACGCTGGGTATGTCCGTCTCAAAATTTCATGAACTCGTTTCAGTTGTTGAGAACAAACTCCACGCCCGTTTGGAACAAACTCCCAGTGAATAACTCCTTCAATATACCACCAGACACACATCACTTTGGGGCCGAACCGATCCTTTTTAACGATGACTTTGGCAGGTTGACGGGGACTGAGCCACTGTTTCGAGGCATCAGCGTTGCGGTAATAGACCCATTTTTCATCACATGTGGCAATTCTCCTGATAAATTTATCATCCGTGGGGTTCTATGCTGAGCCTGTTCAGGGGTCAATCCATGAGATGCAGGTTTACAGCTTCTGCTTGATTTTCAAAGTTTCTGAATCTAGCGATGTATGGTATCATTGGATGATACATTCTCGCATTATACGCAAATCTAGTCATGGCCTCCTGTAAATAGCATTGACAAACCAAAGGAAACCAATTCTACCCTATAAATCACCGAACTAAAAAACAACATTGCTTATGAATTATGTTCGGATGTTTGGGAAATGTCATATTTTTTCCTCTACTACATTTTCATCAAAAACTGTAATTAAGCAGGAGTTCAATGTTCCTGATTCTTTTTAGGTAGATTTTATAGAGCATATAAATGCATATTTGTGTCGTTTTCATAGCTATTAGTAGGGGAGCAGTGAGAGTTCTGGACCAGGGGCAACTGAATAGGCCACCCGCAATACATGTAGTTTAAAATAATTGATATCTCGCGAACCCATGGTCGGGTTTTGACAATTGAGGTGTCGTAGGACTCGGGCTAAAACCCTCTTTCCTCTGGACAACTTATTTCAACCCTAAAATAAAACCTACCCCCTACCAGGGGTGAAATAGTATTTTCTTAGTAAAAGTTGCTTTCCATGTGCTACATATACAGGGTCATTCATATAAAATAAGAACGCCAAGCGGCTGCTTTGTTCTCCGCTGTTGCGGTGACCTTCACCGAGCATGTGGTGCGCCACGCCCCCTGCTTTAAGCGTGTGTACAATCCAGATATGCTACAGATGCAGCGGCCTTGCTAGCGTGTGTACAATGCTGAAATCTTACTTCAGTTAATTAGTTATTGTTGTTTTAAGGGGAGGAACTACTTGGTCATCTGCCCATCTTAACACAGATTGAAGTATACAAATTTGGAATTAAATTTAAAATTTAGAGGTGGAAAGACCGAAAATTAATGAAACAAAAAGAAAAACTAATAATTATAAAAATAACTAAAATTTACGGAAAAACAAAAATTCATCATTAAAAAACGAACAAGTCGTTGAGTCTTACCTTATAAAAGATGTTGGAAGTGTCGTCCTTCCTGGGTTATACAAGCATTGTATCTGGTAACCACATTCTGGCTGACGCGAGCGAGTTCTGCCACTGTAATGTTCCTGATTGCCAGCGTAATGTTTTCTTTCAGTTCCTCCAATGTGTGAGGATTTGTTCGATACACTTGTTCTTTCAGTTTACCCCACAAGTAAAAATCACACACTGTTAGATCTGGAGAACGAGGGGGAAATAGACCAACACTGATCACTCTGTCTGCAAACACTTCCGAGATTGTAAGAAGGGAATCTTCTGCTGTATGATCAGGGGCTGAATCTTGTTGAAATCACCCTCGCGATTTTTCTTCTTCCGTTAACTGATTGAAGAACGGCTTCAAAATGTTATCATAGTACCTCTCTGCATTTACTGTCGTCTCGAAAAAAATTGGCCCTATTATTCTTCCGGCACGAACAGCACACCAAGCACCGATCTTCCTATCATAATGAGGGACTTCATAAACACCATTAGGGTTTTGCTGCACACCAATAGCGAGAGTTATGACTGTTCACACGCCCATTAAGGTGAAACCAGGCCTCATCCGAAAAGAACACAAGCTGTGGGTCAAATAAACGATCATTCAATGATGCAAGATACCACTCACAATATCTCACTCTTGTGGCTGGATCAGCAGGTTTTAAACCTTGGGCCCGTGTAAACTTGTACGGTTTGATATGTAACAGCTTTGTAGCTCTGTATGCAGATGAAACCGAAACCCCTACTTGTTGTACTAATTTTGTGAGTGATTTATTCGGAGACCGTTCAAGATTCTCGCCAATGTCATCTAACTTATCCTCTGTTAAAACTGTTCGTGTGTGCGTATGTTTTTTATTGAGCACCGAGCCAGTAGTGTCAAACTTATTTGCAATTACGTGAATCTGTGCTAGTAAAGGTGGCACTTCATCAGGAAATTGCTGAACAAATGCTTCACGTACCCGCCGAGCCGACTCGTACTTAAAATACGTTTTACATAAAAAAATACGATGTAGCAATGATAACTGTCTCACCATGTTAGCACTTGAGGTTTAGACTGGCGACTGAACACCTGCACGCTTATTGCAAGGTCAAGTTTGATAATGTCAACCTGTTATTTTTATACAGTCCATCGGAACTTGGAAAAAAAAAAACAGCCCTCTTATGTACTATGCGCGCGCTTTCAATACTACAGCAGGGGGCCGTGGCGCGCCACCTGCTCGGCGAAGGTCACCGCAAAGGTGGAGAACAAAGCCGCCGCTTGGCGTTCTTATTTTATATGAATGACCCTGTATACAGTTCAATGCTAATAGGAAATTAAACGTTGTTACACGCAGGAGGCATGTGAACGATGAATAGCCACTATGAATTAACATTTTTCTTTTTTCTTTTACGCATACGCACTTGGATTTTTTTAAGAGGGCGGGCTTTTTGAATAATGATTGATAGGTAAGGAGTGATGAGAGTCCTAAGACACTTGGCGTGGATGTACCCCCCCCCCCCCCCCCCCCCAAAAAAAAAAAAACATGCCGGCCAAGCGAATGTTAAATAATTAATAGCTCGCGAACCCAAGGTCGGATTTTGATAAATAAGGTTTCGTAGGACTCGGGCTAACGCCCTCTTTCCTCTTGACAACTTATTTCAACCCTAAAATAAAACCTACACCTACTAGGGGGGGGGGGGTGAAATAGTATTTTCTTAGTAAATGTGTCTTTCCTTTATGCAACATGCAAGCTGTATAATGCTAATATGAAATTAAACGTTGTTTCACATGAAAAACCTGCATTGTCCTGGATGCCGCTATGATTTAACCTTTTTGGTTTACACATGCGCACTTGCGAATTTTGTAAGAGGGCGGGCTTTTTGAATAATGATTTATAGATAAGTTATTTTTTAAAAATTAACCAAAAGATCCAAAACTAATAGGTCATTGGCTTTTTAATATCTCATGAACTAATAAGGCTAGGGACTTGTATGAGAGGTTGTTGGACTTGGAGAGGCACTCTGTTTTTTGAATTGATTTTTGATTTTTTGTTAAAAGGGCCTAAGTACACTTTTGTTAATATCTCGCGAGTCAATAAGGCTAGGGACTTGTATGAGAGGTCGTAGCACTTGAGATGACATATCCTTTTTGAATATATTTTTGAAATTTTGACAAAGGGCTTAACTACACTTTTGTTGATATTTCCTGAACCCATTATGGGATTTTGACCTGTGAGGTATTGTTGGACTTGGGCGGACACTCTCTTTTTGAATGTATTTTTGAAATGTTGACAAAGGGTCTACCTATACTTTTAGCCATACATTCAGGGGCAAAGCTAATATCTCCCGAACCCATGATCGGAATTTGACGTATAAGGTGTCGTTGAACTCGGGCTTACAGCCCCCCTTTCCAATGGTCAACCTATTTCCACCCCAAAATGGAACCTACCCCTACTAGAGGGTGAAATTGTATTTTTTTTTTTTGAAATGTTGCTTTCCAAGAGCAACATGTGGGAGTTTGAATGCTAATAGGAAATTAAACGTTGTTTCACATAAACGATATGCCAACGAATCAACGCCATATTGAATTAGCATTTTTGTTTTTGTTTTGTTTTAACGCATGCGCACTTGGTAATTTTGTAAGAGGGCGGGCTTTTTGAAAAATGATTTATAAGATGGGATTTTAGTGGTGAGGAGAGAGCTAGATAGTTGCCTACTTTCCTATGAAGTTTTCCCATATCTCACAAATGCATGGTTGGATTTGGACATGTAACGTGTCAAATCGCTTGTCTTGAAGCCCTTTTGATTTTGTTAATAGGTTAAAGTATTAGGAATGAAGGAAACATACTTTAAATGTTCATGATGAGTGGATGTAGATAGAGAGAGAGAGGATACAGCTGGGCGTGTGTTTTTAACAAGGCTATTACTGGTTATAATGACCGTGTTTAATAGCAAAATCGTCTGGCTGCGTGGTTCAGGGGTAACGTTCTCGCTTGCTGAGCCCAAGGTTGCAGGTTCGAAACCTGGCGCAGTCAGCTGGCATTTGAGGGTGCGCAAATGCGAGGGAGCCGTGTCAGTAGATTTACTGGCACGTTAAAGATCCCCTTCGGGGCAAAATTCCGGCACCCCGGCGTCTCTAAAAGCCAGTGTAGTTAAAAGGGACGTAAAACCAATAACATTATTATTATAATAGCAAAATCATTATTTTCGACAGGTCGGTTTAGGACAGGTCGAAGATTCGATTTCTGATATTTCGAAAGGTCGATTTAGGACAGAGCGAGGGTTCGTTTTTCCGATATTTTACTATCGAAGGGGATCCTACGATGATAGGTTACATGAAAAATTACACTTCTATGATCAGATGATATTTTCATGGGTCAGTTTAGGACAGGCCGAGGATTCGTTTTCCAATATTTCGACAGGTCGGTTTAGGACAGAGCGAGGGTTCGTTTTTCAGATATTTTACTCTCGAAGGGGATCCTACGATGATGGGTTACATGGAAAATTGATAATTCTATGATCAGATGATATTTTCATGGGTCGGTTTAGGACAGGCGAAGAATTCGTTTTCCAATATTTCGACGGGTCGGTTTATGAGAGCGAGGGTTCGTTTATCAGATATTTTACTCTTGTAGGGGATCTGTAACGTGTAAACGATGATGGGCTACATGACAAATGATAATTCTATGATCATAAGATATTTTGATGGGTCGGTTTAGGACAGGCTGAGGATTCGTTTTCAAAAATTTTGACGGGTCGGTTTAGGACAAATCGAGGATTCGTTTTTCAGATATTTTACTCTCGAAGGGGAACTTTAACGTGTAAACGATGATGGGTTACATGATAAATGATAATTCTATGATCAGATGAAGAGCAAATAGAACGTGGTTCTATGTTGGTTGAGGCGGGTAGAGGAAACAAACTTTCTGGAGAGCAGACTAACAGGATGTGGATGTTATTTGAGCTTATTGGAATGTGCTGACCTGACTCGACATGACAACAGGTGCAAGATTGTAAATCACTGAGTCGGTAAAAGGTATGATGCATGTGTAGGAGTGCGCTATTTGATGAATCATGGATTGTAGAGGCTTATGCGGTGGCCATGGTTGACAATGTATTCATTGATATTTCATGAATCACGAATTGCAGACGCTTATGCAGTGATTTGTTTATGTTTGTGAAAGCATGACTGTAATGATTGAAAAAATCAAATGCGAGAATGACCGTCGAGTTACAGTAAACGGATAAGCCAATACAAAAGCCGATATATAAGCCTACACAAAAGCCAATACATAAGCCAATACAAAAGCGAATACAAAAGCCAACACATGGGGTTAGGTTAGGTTAGGTTCTGATATGTTACATTAAGTTAAGCGAGGTATGTGTGAGATTATAGCCAGTCTTAAAGCAAGTCTAAACTTGAAGAACATGTCACGTGACAAGGTTAAGTTAGGTTATGTTAGATGGGTTGAGGTTGAATCTTTAAATATTCACAGTCTTTGAGGTACTTTCCAAGACCAATAAAAAATCTACTGAATACATTGACAAAAATAACTTGTCAAATAAGCCAATATATAAGCCAACACAAAAGCCAATACAAAAGCCAACACAAAAGCCAATACAAAAGCCAATACATAAGGCAATACAAAAAGAAACACATGGGGTTAGTTTGGGTTAGGTTCTGATATGCTGCATTAGGTTAGGTGAGCGATGTGTGACGTCATAGTCAGTCTTAAAGCAAGTCTAAACTTGTAGAACATGTCACGTGACAAGGTTAATTTAGGTTATGTTAGATGAGTTGAGGTCAAGTCTTTAAATATTTCCAGAGTCTAAACTTGTAGAATATGCCACGTGACAAGGTTAAGTTAGGTTATGTTAGATGAGTTGAGGTTATGTCTTTAAATATTTCCAGTCTTTGTGATACTTTCCAAGACCAATAAAAAAATCCACTAAATACATTGACAAGAATAACTTGTCAAATAAGCTACTATAAAAGCCGATATATAAGCCAATACAAAAGCCAATACATAAGCCAATATAAGAGCCGATATATAAGCCAATACAAAAGCCAATACATAAGCCAATACAAAAGCTAACCCAAAAGCCAACACATAAGCCAACACAAAAGTCAATATATGAGCTTATGATAAGTCACTTTATCACTAAAACTGTTTAACCTTTATAGTGGGAACATCATACTGACAGGTTAGTTACTACTATGGAACTTACTACAACCATCAAGGGTAGGCAACGTGTACTCTATCAAGGCTACTCTTATAACTATAATCGTTAGAATTTGAATGGAATAATATTCTGGCAATGCTCAAAAGAGAGGTCAACAAAATGTCGAGGAAATCTAAAAATGTAAAAATGGAAAGGTTTTAAGTGTGTGTGTTCATTAATGTAGTGCTCCAAACAAACCAAGGTTGTTGTTTACCAAAAAAAATTGAAAATGCTATAAAGCAAGTTCAAGAAAACGATATTGCAGCTCAAGATAGTGCAGTGTTTGCTCAATAGCACTTATCATATCCTCAAAAAAAAGTAATGTTAGGATAGTGGTCAACGTCTAAGAAAACCTCAACACTATCAAAGTCAACACAAACTATGAAAGGAGTCTCTGTGGAAAAGGAAGAAAATGAATTTAGTAGTTTTAGTGATGTTGAGGATAATGTTGATTACACTGATGGTGATTATAATAATAGTGATAAAGATGCTGAGGATGATGATGATAATGATAATGCTCTGTTTACCCCTAAAAATCATTTGTTAAATTTGTTTACTGGAACAATCCCAGTAAGCTAATCCAGCGGCTTCAGTACTTGCATTCTGTAATGAATCCATGTACTGCTTAAACTATTTCTTAACAATACATGTAATATTTTCTACCACTTTGCACTCAGTTTGCACTCACTTTGCACCCACTTTGCACACACTTTCCACCCGCTTTGCACACACTTTGCACTCACTTTGCACTCACTTTGCACCCACTTTGCATTAACTTTTCTACCACTTTGCTACCACTTTTCTACTTTGATACCACTTTTCTACCACGTTGCTACCACTTTTCTACCACTTTTCTACCACTTTAATCTGTACATATTAAATATAAAAGCCAACGCTAAATCATTCTATTACCAGAACAGTTATAACCTTTGTAGTGAGCAAATCATACTGACAGGTCAGTTACTACTCCTATGGAACTTACTACAACTAACAAAGGAAGGCACCGCGCACTCTATCAAGGCTACTCTTATAACTATAAACGACAAAATGTAAAAGGAATAATATTCTGGCAATGCTCAAAACAGGGGTCAACAAGATGTCGAGGCGATATGAACAGTAAAAATGGTGAGGTTTTAAGTGTGAATAATCATCAATGTACTGCTCCAATTGATACACTGATAGTGTTGACAAAAAAGTCATAAGAATGCTAAAAAGCTAGTACAAGAAAAACATGTTGCTACTCAAAATAGTTCATTGTTTATTGAACAACGTTTAACCCCTGTTGTAAAAGTTATGTTTAATCCATCTTCCCTGTCTCAAGAGCCATCAACATTACAGACTATGCAAGAGGTAGTGTTGTTGTTTTAAGGGGCTGAACTACAAGATCATCTGCCCTTGATATGCAGATAGTTTTATCAAAGAAGAATTATTGGTGCTCTCCAAGTCGTTCATTTATTATGTGGCAGCGAGTGCAGTGAAAGAAATCAGGCAACATGTATCAAAACCATCCAAAATGTTAATCCATAGCCTACTTTCCGCTAACCAAAATGGCTGTTAACCCAAATGGCATCTAACCAAAATGCAATGCTTTGGTAAAACGTCAAAATGTCAAATAGCGTTCTTATTTATTCTTCACTATCATACTGTTAGTGCCAGTGAAGAGCTAGGGTTGTTTTTAGCCTACTTTTCACATTTTGCAAAAATGAGGAAAAAGTAGACTTATGAGATCGATCCGGGAAAATGTGTGTCTGTCTGTCTGTCCTTCTGTCTGTCTGTCTGTCTGGCTGGGTGTGTGCCCTCCTCCCCCCCCCCCCCCTATCAACTCCTCAACGGCTGCAGCAATCAAAACCAAATTTAGTATGAGTAAAGATGTGCACCGGAATATCTCACGTCCATATTTGAAAATGATGTCAGTGCTACCAACTGCTGAAAAAACGCACTAGAAATTTGAGCTCCATGTTGGATATCTTGCAAGGTATGCATGGGAGCTATTCCAAAATTGGCACACATGTAGATAATACTATTTCAGTTTAATTTCCATGAGGCCAACCATGACAGTGTTGCCAAAATAAGTTTAAGCCTTCTGATAGGTCCAATGTTTATATGCATATAACTTCTACACTATCAATTGGCTATCAACCAAATTTTGTATGTAATATCTGTACATAAACAGATATGACTGAGCGTATTATTAAGAGCCACCAGGGCTGCCAACTGTTAATAATAGCTCTCTCTATTTTTTTTATCCAAATACCAATATATCAGAAAGTATGCAAGCCAAAAGCTTTAAACTATGCACACGTATATTCTGACATTTTAGATTAATTTGGAGTAACTTACATACGTCAGTTCTACCAACATGATTATAAGCCTGCTGATAGTACCAATTTTTTAAATACATGTAACTTCTATACTATCAGTTGGATTTCAACCAAATTTCGTATGTGCTATGTGTACCATAACAGATATAACTGTAAGTATTGTTAAGAGCAATCAGGGCTGCCAACTGTTAATAAATGCTGTCTATATTTTTTTTTACCCTAATATCAATATATCAGAAAGTATGCAAGCCAACAGCTCTATACTTTGCACACGTATAGCACCTGACATTCTAGATTAATTTGGAGTAATTAATACAAGGCAGTGCTGCCAACATGATTCTATGCCTGCTGATATGTCCAATTTTAAAATACATGTAACTTCTATACTAACAAATGGATTTCATCCAAAATTGGCACAACAAGATATCATAATATTTCAGATTATTTCTGACCAGCACACGCATGGTATTGTTGGCAACATGCTTTTACGCGTGCTGATAGATCCAGTGTCTAACTGCATGTAACGTCCATTGGACTTCAACCAAATTTTGTATTCTGTACCTTAAGAGGTGGAACTAAGAATATATTCAGTCACCATGGCTGCCAACTGTAGTGCTCTATTAGGCTACATTATACCAGGTATATTTTGAACTAATTAGATATTTCGATATTACCAACTTAATTTCGTCATTATTCTAGATAGGTTCATATACTGTCGAATAATCATTGGCATGAAAAGTAGGCTGTATAGTTCTTCACGGAACTTCTTGTTACGTATTGAAATGGATCGTTTTATAATACAGTAGAGTCTTGCAAACTCGGCCTAATGTGGACCGAAGGATGGCCGAGTTCGCGAAAATGCCGGGTTATCGGGAAATGTGTTAAAAAGAAGAAATAAGCTGTTTGTTTTGGTTTAAAAGTAATGCAATGCAGTACTTTTTTTTAACAGAAACACAAGTTTTAAAACGATTAAGCCACTACAATTACAGTACTTGAATATATAGTTCAGTACTGTAGCCTACTGTATAAAAATCAAGGGAAACAATTTAATTAAAATGAAAAATTAGAAAAACTAGGCCTACAGATTATTTTTATAGTATGTACACTGTACAGTATATGTACAAAACAATTCCTGTACGCAAATAGTTTTTCACTTAATAAAATTACCATTTACTTTTTTGCAAAAAAGTAGGTAATGTTCTATTGCTTTTCGCTTTGAAACCTGTTTCTTGAAGTCTCGTCACGAAGATGGCGAAGAAACAGAATGTCCATAGCGGAGAAGAGGGAGAAGTCGAAAGGAAACACAATAACGCTCTGTGTGGAAACACAAAAACAAACAAAAATCCTGATTTTTTCTTCTGTCAGGGTGGCCGAGAAATCCGGAGTGCCGGGTTACCGAGTGCCGGGTTACCGAGTGCCGAGTTTGCGAGACTCTACTGTATTAAGAAAAACGAATTACCTGGTAAGAGTTCTAAATCGAGTTCGAGTGAAAATAATCTCCTTGTTGGTGCGAAGACTCATGTTTTGGAAAGTAGGCCTAATAAACGTAAACATTGTGGCAATGGCGATAGTGAGTCTGGGAACTTTCGACAATATCATGAAAGCTACTTAGCCTTTGGTTTCACGTCATCTGGTGGCGAAAACCCCACACCTCAATGCCTAATTTGTGGTGAACAGCTGTCGAACGAAGCAATGGTGCCAAATAAGTTGAAAGTATAGGATTACGAGGCACACAGGCAATTGAAATGGAACACACGTTTAATGTACTTGACATTTACTAGAACAGAAATGAACGAACAAGGTGATACAACATACGTTTATGCACACCATAAGAAAAACAAAAGAGAAACATATCTCTATGGAGCAGGTTTACTGATTAACAGTGTGACCAACACAAACCATGGTCACATATTCCAACAGAAAAGATACCTTCTCTCAAAACATCAATTTGCTTCTGAAAAGCCGGTTGAATATTTCAAAAGGCTGCAAGTAAATGAATCAACACAGGTTTCAAAACTTTAAAAAATATCGTCTGTGTCTGATAAAACCCATGGCTGAGCTAATAGCTAAAAACATGAAATCTCATACGACCGCTGAGACAAAGATTCTAAGGGGGCATGGTGGCTCAGCGGTCCAGCTGTACGCCTCTCACCAAGGTGGTCCGGGTTCGATTCGCGGTCAATGCATGTGAGATTTTCGAAGTGAAGTGCCATGTCCTGTGGTTCGGATTCCACGTAAAAAGGAGGTCCCGTGGCTCATAATCACAAGATTCACGGTCACGTAAAACTACAATCTTCCTTTTTCCTTACAAAGATTCTACCAGCGTGTTGTGAAATTGTTATAATCATGTTTGGGGAAGAATGTGAAAAAGAGGTTAGGACAATTCCTTTATCTAATAATACCATAAGTAGGCGTATTGAAGACATGTCCAAAGATGTTGAGGCCCACGTCAATGTAAAACTTAAAGCAGCGGATTTTGTTTCTCTCCAAGTGGATGAGTCCACAGATATAACCGGTAAACTCCACGTTCAAGCATTCGTCAGATTCATAAACGAAAACAAAGTAATTGAGCAGTTTCTGTTTTGCAAGGATCTTCCTGAAACAACAACTGGACAAGGCATTTTTCAGCTAGTAAATAACTATTTTGTCGCTGCTGGTTTACCTTGGAAGTCTTGTTTGAGTGTTTGTACAGAAGGGTGCCCCGCAATGGTGGGCCATTTGACAGGATTTTTATCCCTTGTAAAGAAAGAAAATCCAGATACTATATTTACTTATTGCTTTCTCCACAGAGAAGCTCTGGTTGCCAAGTCTCTGGTTCCTGAGCTCGAAGAATGTTTAAAGACTGTTGTGAAAATGGTAAACTTTATTAAAAATAGGCCTTTAAAAGCTAGGTTATTAAACAATTTGTGTTCTGCTATGGATGCTGAGCATACCCAGTTGCTGTTGCACACAGAAGTAAGATGGCTATCCCGCGGACGTGTCCTCCAAAGATTCTATGAACTCAGAGAGGAGTTATTAGTAATTTTACCTGTGAAGAGTCAGAGTATGCCAATTTTCTTAGTGATGACTCCTGGTGTTCCAAAGTGGCGTTTTTAGCCGATATATTTAAGAAATTGTATGTTTTGAACAAAGGCATTCAAGGAAAGCGAGAGAACATTCGCACGTGTACAGACAAAATCAACTCTTTCCAACAGAAGCTTTCTTTGTGGATATCCAAAATAGAAAAACAAGAAACATGGGATAGGTTTGACCTCACAAAAGATTGCCACATTGATTTGAACCTTTCCGATCTAATTTTGAAAAGCCTACGTCAGCTTGAAAACATCATAAACAAATATTTTCCATCTCTTGACGTATCTTCAATGGACTGGGTGATGAATCCTTTTATTGATTCTGCATATGAAACTGCATCTGTTAGTACTGATGAAGAGAGTGAACTGATTGATGTCAGAAATGATCGCGGTCTTAAATTGGAGTACAGTAAATTGGTTGAAGAAGCTGAAGCAAAGTCGAAATTGAAGAAATCTAAAGTGAATGTTGACATTGAAACATTTGAGATCCCTCTGATAAATGAATATCCGTTATCTCAAAGAAGGCAATGAAAGCAATAATACCATTTTCAACGTCTTATATCTGCGAGGCCGCCTTGTCGTCAATGAATGCCATAAAGACAAAAAATCGTTCACAGCTGAAGACTTTGGAAGACGACATGAGGGTGTGCTTGTCAACCATCCGACCCAGAAAAGATCTTTTAATGAAGGGACATCCGGCACAAATATCCCACTAGCACTAGTGATATTTAGCTACACACTTCACACTTAATATCATAAATCACCTTTTATGAATTTTGTATTGTACTGCCATGATTTTGGTTCCTCTCAATATTGAAATATATGTTTATTTATACCAAAATGCAGTTTTCATATTGATCCCTTTTCCGTTAAAACAAGCTATTTATAATTATTTAAGTCTTACCATGCAAAGACTATGCCACTATATCATAATAACACATATTGAAATACCGGTACGCAAATCAAGTGTGCCGTGACTGCATGTGGACTTATATCAGTGTGCCGCGACATAAAAAAAAGGTTGGGAATCGCTGCTCTAAAGGGACTAAAACCCCATGTAAATTGAATTTATATACATGTAATGTAACTTTGTGAGTGAGTGGTAGTGTGTGCGTGCGTGTATGTATATTTGCATGTGTGCGTGCCTGTATCTTCCCTTTTATTTATGAATTGTATGATATAGACGTCGTGTACAGCAGATTATGTGTATATAGCAAATAATGTTAAGTTGTAAATTGTATACTGTATATGTAACATTTCAGATTTGTAGAGATTTAATGAACGGAGATGGATACACTGCTGTGTATGTGAGGCTTGCCCTATCTCTATCTGCCGTCCTTAAATTGTAGGCACAATTTTTGGTAAATAAATAATAATAGTAATAATAATAATAACCTTTCATTACATTATTAACACGTGTTTTTAGAAAGCATGTAAATATATTTGGTCATATTTACCTTTCTTGGATCATATTTCAGTATTTTCAGGACATATGTGCCTGCATATTACTCGTTTCTGTAGGTCCTGAATATCAGAACCTTACTTATGAGAGATCCTAATATTTCCGTGTTGTTATGCACTCCTACAGTATATTATATTTCAGGTGCATTTACCTTTAGTTTTCTTTACACAGGAAAATTAACAGCCGTAAATTGTTCTGCACACCCACATCACGGCTGGGAGACGTGACCAATCATGAGGAGACTATTGCAAGGAAGAACATTGTCAGATACGATGTATTGCATTGATACCGTCAATTTTCAGGATGAGCTTAAAGTGCATTAGTACCATACGCGATGCTAGCAGTGTAATATTCACCTTATGAAGATCTCACACTCTTTGGGCTGGAGAAAATTATATTGGTAGGACCAGCTGACTCACCTCGT
Source organism: Meconema thalassinum (assembly GCA_946902985.2). Classification (NCBI taxonomy): domain Eukaryota; kingdom Metazoa; phylum Arthropoda; class Insecta; order Orthoptera; family Tettigoniidae; genus Meconema; species Meconema thalassinum. Next base: position 124,390,860 of record OX336389.2, read on the forward strand.
ATTTCACCTGACATTGCACCGATAGCAGTGGCTATGCGCGCTAAAGCGCAGCGTTAGGTCATGGGGCCAAGCTCTCTGCTGACTCGGTAGACGCGTGGGTTCGAGCCCCACCGTCGGCCGTCCTTGAAATGGTTTTCCGTGGTTTCCCATTTTCAACACCAGGCAAATGCTGGGACGGTACCTTCTGACAGGTCACGGCCGCTTCCTTCCACATCCTAGCCCAGTTTCATTCATCTTCATCCATTCCATCTCTCATCCCGGCACGCAGGTCGCCCACGGGCGTCGACTAGAAAGACCTGCACTCGGCCTCCTAGGAGACCACACGAAAAAAAAAAAAAAAAAAAAAAAAAAAAAAAACCTGACATTGCAACCTGATATATTTTCGTGAGGGAACAAGATATAAGCAATATTTTCCGTGAAGTAAAATAAGCCTACTTTTGTCATAAAAGTCAATGTCCCATTGTTATAGTTTGACATTGGTATCCGGTCAAATTATTAAAACTTGTGTGTTTTTTTTTCATCTTACACTGAGAATCGTAATATAAACTTAAAGACAATAAGGCGAAGAACAGACGAGAGAAGTCTTACTATGCCACATAACTCACATCTATAAGTTACAGTGATACAAGATGGCCGTCTCGTGCTGTATTCAGTATTCTTATAGCCCATTTCGCCAAGGTCCCTTATATGGTACTACAGTCTTACTAAGTTTCGCTTTAATTGCGCAATTGCATTCTAAAAGATTCACTCTTACGTTTTAATAATACGCCCGGCCGCCATCTTGAAAATTTAAAGTCACTGTTATTATCTTAGGGCTTACGATACACCATAGATTTCTACCTTCACTAATTTTCGTTTTATTAGTTCCATGCATAGAAAGTTACTTAAAAATTATGAAATTTCAGGTTGCAGCTGCGTGCTATATTCATTGTAATAAATTTATCACTAACGCTACTGACGCTTGTTATGTAATACTCATCTTCTACCTAGTTTCACCTTAAATGTGCAATAACATACTGAGTTACTAATTTGTATACTTTAATAGTATGCCTAGCCGCCATCTTGAATCAAAGGAGTCACTGGTATTTTGCATTAGGCACATTAAGGACCTACAAAGTTCCACTTTATTACCAAGAAACCCAAGCCTCGTGGCACCACAACCTTTGAAGGGCCTTGGCCTAACAAGCGACCGCTGCCTAGCCATTTGGCCTGCAGATTGTGGGGTGACACGTGGTCAGCTTGTCGGGTCCCCTCGGCATTTAATTTTAGACTTCGTGACCGGGGCTCTGTCTCACTGTCAGACAACTACTCAATTGTCCTCACTAGGTTGAGTGCACACAATTTCAGCCCGCACGACAGTTTCTAAAATCCCTGACGGAGCCGGGGAATGAAAACGGGGCCAACGGGTAGAAGGCAGGTGCGCTACCACAACACCACCGGGCCGGCATTTTATTACTAAATTTCGTTATTATAGCTCTAGTGTGTCCTAAGTTATGAAATCTTTTTGAAATTTCAAGATGGCCACTGTGCGCTATATTCAATGTGATAAGGGGGCGTGGTGGCTCAGCGGTCTAGCTGTATGCCTCTCACCAAGGCGGTCCGGGTTCGATTCCCGGTCAATGCATGTGAGATTTTCGAAGTGAAATGCCATGTCCTGTGGTTCGGATTCCACGTAAAAAGGAGGTCCCGTGGCTCATGATCTCAAGATTAACGGTCACGTTAAACTACAAGCTTCCTTTCCTTTCCTTCAATGTGATAATCTTCTTACTAACGCATGTGAGCTCTAATATGATGCTCACCACTTAACAAGATTTGTATTAATTAGTCAAAGTCGTTCAGAGTTGTCGATTTTAATGTTTGAATAGTTCGCGCAGCCGCCATCTTGAATGAATGGAAAGTTTCTTACTTTGCATTGGGTATACAAGGCCACATATACGGTCTTACCTTGTCACAATATTTCGTTACAGTAGCTCGTAAGTTTTGGGATTTGGTTATTTTCTATATTATTAAAAGAATTTATGAACACTAAAGTCAAACACTCCGGACGTTCTACCTGGCCGATTTCCTCAATTCTTTTTTTAAATGAAAGGTATAAATACCTAGAAATGTCATTGGTCATATGAAACCACCTCCCTCTCACCTTACTTGAGTTACATTAAAACACAATTGATTCCTGATATGTTCTACTCTTTTCTTCATTCAATCACCCATATATAATTGCTGTACATCGATGGTTTATGTCTAACAACACTCCAGGAATAAAGGGCTCTCTTTTGCGTAGTTGTTCACGGAAATCGGCTGCGTCTGAGTGATGTTCTGAGATAACAATCAAATCAGCGTATATTTTTTTGAGAGTTTCTTCCATTTAAGCGAATACATCTCAGGTTGTAATTGCTGTACACCGTTGGTTTAAATATTAAAATATTCAATAAATCAAGAACTTTCTTTTTAAAAGTTGAACATTGAAATCGGCTGTGTCTGAGTGACGTTCTGAGGTAAAAACCAAATCAACGTATGTTTTTTTTTCGAAAAGTTTCTTCCATTTAAGCGGCAATATCTCAGGTATTATTGCTGTACGTGTACACTGTTGGCATAGTTCTTACCTTGACAGAAAGTTTTACTTGAAATTACAGTGGTGTACGAAACTTGTAAGTATCGACCGAGTGCTATGAAAGTTTTTGAAGTGACCTTTTTTCTGCTCTTTAGAATGAAATTCGAAAACAGCAAATGCATGATTTCGTATCGCGCATCTGCAATAAGTATTGTAGGATTCAGAAACTGAGGCAAGCCCCGGCCTGTTAAGCGGGAACATTTTGTACTGTCGATGTCTTTAGGATTATGGATTATTCAAGCAGCTAGACGTTTCAACACTATTTCGAATAATTGGACGATATAAATATGATACAAATTTAAGAACACATTTTCCACTTTTAAGCACATACATAATTACTTATTTCTGAAAAGTAAAGCACATAATTATCCGGACTCTGGTTATGGCACTACGATATCAAAGCAAGCAGATGAATGAACACCGAGAGACTCCCTTGTTATCGCTGTGAGAAATCTCCCGCTGCAGCAGGTGGGTTCAGGTCAAGCGATAAACAAATGTATTCACTCCACGTTAGACCCCTGGGGTGTACTCTTCACAAATGGTAGAGTAACAGTTCGCCTGGCAGTCAATTTCAAACAGAGATGAATGCGGCAAAGAAGAGATACGAAAGAAACGTCTTTCCCTTTTTGTAGAACAAATATTTTAGATTTTACATAGATTATATGATCGCAGTTTCTCGCTGTACTTGGTATACCTCATCGCTTATCACCATTGATTCTATCTACATTCAATTCGTTTTTAAAGAACTCACTACTGACACTGGTAACTTAAAATTTTGCATGATTTATACCTCCATACACCCCATCTACTATTTACTTCGTTCTTGACCTTACTGATGTTGTAGAGAGGCGTAATTTACCCATGTTAATTTAACTTATAGTTTATTCTGACTTATTGGGAAAATACCAAAAGGAATGTTTGAGAGGATTCATAAAGCTCTACCTTACTCGTATTAATATGTCGGTGTAAATATCCCATTTCTCAGCACATTTCAAGTATAAAGATTTCATTCTTAACAAGATGTTAATGCATTTCTTTCTAAGTAGGCTATTCTGATTTTCAATCATTTAGAATATTTATTACTGAAAAGGCTATAATCTAATTTCTTATGAAGCTCAAATGCCTGTTTTGAATATTTAAAAGTATAGGTTGAATTTTAAATATTGTTATATATAGTGTAATAATTTATAAGGTGCGTTCAAAAAGTAACGAGCCGGAGGCATAATTACAGAAACCAGTACCTGTATGTTAGAAGTACTGGCCCTGGCTGTTGAGGCACTTGTCCCACTGTGACACGAGGCGGTGAATGGCTGTCTCATACAATTCCCTGGGCTGCGATGTGAACCAGTTCCGCACGTACAGCTGGACGTCGACGTCCGAGGTGAATCGTTGGCCCCGCACAGCCATTTTCAGGGGACCAAACATGGAGTAATCACATGGAGAGAGGTCTGGACTGTATGGAGGGTAGCAGAGAACCTCCCATTTGAATGTCTGCAGGAGTGCCGCGACTGTGTTGGCCGTATGAGGTCGTGAATTGTCGTGGAGCAGAATGACCCCACGGGTGAGATTGCCTGGTCATTTTGTTTTGATCACTTGGTGAATGGTGGTCAAGGTTTGCGATTAACGCTGGGTATTCACTGTTGTTCCGTGCGGCATGAAGTGTATCAGAAGGGGGCCATCTTGGTCAAAGAAGAACGTCAGCATTACCTTTCCTGCACTCGTGTGGATGGCCTTGCCTTTTTTGGGTGGTGGTGGTCCTGGATGCTTCCACTGGAGGCTTTGTGTTTGGATTCTGGTTCGAAGTGATGACACCATGAGTCATCTCCAGCCACCACTCGTGCTAGGAACCCATTCCCTTCCCACGCATAGCGCTGCATATGACCATGACAGTGGGCCATTCGACATGCTTCCTGGTGTGGTTGAAGACTGTGGGGCACCCATTGGGCACACACTTTGCGCACGTGCAGCCGTTCCTTCATGATGGTATGCACACTTCCGACGCTCAATCCGACCACGGCGGCTATGGCGTTCACTGTCACTCGGCGGTCCTGAGTAATGAGTGCATCAATCAGCTGGACGTTGTCATCGGTAATGCACGGGGGTGCCCAGACCCAGCATCATCGGCTAATGACACCCGTCCTTCCCTGAAGCGCTTGTGGCACGCCTTGACCCTTGCAAGGGACATGCAGTGTTCGCCGTACACTTGTGACAATCGGCGATGAATGTCCGTTCTCCCTACTCCTTCCACTGTCAGAAACCGAACGACACCTCTTTGCTCTTCGTTTGACGCCTCCATGTCACTGTTTGCAATGCGACTGGCATCGTTGGACGATTGATGCATGCTGCTGCTCGCTTTTTATCGTCACGTAACGTGCACGCGTGCGCTCTAGCGACGGGCTATGACCTTCCACGCTCTGGTTGTAACCGCACCTCGTTACACACGCCACTATTAGCCGATGTCGTCACCGGTTTGCGCATTCCAGCCTCCGGCTCGTTACGCTTTGAACGCACCTTATATTACGTTGGTTCCTAAGGCGCAACGTTATGACATAGGGCCAACATACCTGCCAACTCAACAGGCGAGTGGATTCGAACACCACAGTCGGCCATCCTTGAAATGGTTTTCCGTGGTTTCCCGTTTTAAAATCCAAGTAAATGCCAGGACGGTACAGCCTAAGATACAACGGCCGCTTTCATTCTACTCCACCCAATTTCATTCATGTTCATTCATTTCATGTCACATTAACCTATCTAATGAAGGGTTGACGTCAGGACTTAGTGGTAAACACTCGCCACCACATAGAAACTCATCGCACCTCATTCCAATCCCTTTGAAGGGAGAATAATGAGTATACATACATACACACATAGCATATTATTTACTATCACTCCTGGAGTATTGCTTTTAAATTTCTCGTACTGAGAAGTAGTAGACTAATCTACAGAAACAACTTGATCTGTAGAGAATCAACAACATTCGAATTCCAATCTGTGAACATGGTAAAAGAAATGGATATACCAGGTGAATCAGGTGCCCCTTATAATGTCCATCGGATGGATGATCTGAGATTACCTCGGCAAATGCTATATGGTGAGCTATGCTATGGCACCAGACCTCATGTTGGTCCTAAGAGGCGCTACAAGGACCAATTTAAGCAGACCCTGAAATTGACTGGTCTTGATTCACAAACCTGGGACTTGCTGGCTGAAGACCGCTCAACATGGCGCCTTACCATCTCGGATACTGTATAAACGTTTGAATGAGATCGACGCACACATGAAGAGGCCAAGCGTCAAGCTAGGAAACTTCGTGCAGTCCAACCACGTCCTCCTCCAGCAATACTATGTGACTTGTGTGGTCGCTTGTTGTATGCCAGGATTGGACTCTTTAGTCACCGTAAACACATCCACAAACTGGACTCAAGGAAGAAGATTTGTACTCGGATTCGAGCTAAAGCCGATGATGATGACCAGGCGAATCAGGTGTCCCTTATAATGTTGTTTTATGCAGCCAAACAAACGCGTGTTGTCGAGAAAGTTGATATTTCTCTGCTTGCATCCCGTATGGTGTGGTACTAATGAATGCACTGCTCGCTTATACCACAAGCGATACTGAACACTATTATTTTCCCCTCGTATTAGTCTGTAGTCACATCGAGAGGAAAATAATACATAGTATATTGGCTTTCACGGCCAGTGAATTAAAACTCAGCAATTATTCTAGGTTTGTGCCGTCTCTTGTGTGGGGTTTCGCCTAGGACACCAAGCTGGCTCATCGGCGGGCTCTTGGTGTCCCCGCCCAGACATGTTTATGGGCATATGGACATACACACATCAAAAAAAGTTTTGCATCACCTCGGTTCCCAGATCTCCGGCATATAGACGTTGACTGTGTATATTGTATCCAAGATACAGTCCCTTTGACTGTTCATAGATGTCACTAAAACTGCTCAAAGATGTAAACAACCATGCATGAGCAGGGCCTATTAGACGGAGGGGGTACGACAGCCGATCAGTTCCAGTCATTCCACCAGGACGAAGGTACGCTGCTCATGTTGTCTGTAGTTCTACCATGCCTAGAAGGTCAATACCGCAGTTCGATCGCGTCCGCATTGTTACTTTGTGTCAAGAAGGGCTCTCAACAAGGGAAGTTTCCAGGCGTCTCAGAGTGAACCAAAGCGATGTTGTTCGGACATGGAGGAGGTACAGAGATACAGGAACTGTCGATGACAGGCCTCGCTCAGGCCGCCCAAGGGCTACTACTGTAGTGGATGACCGCTACTTACGGATTGCCGCTCGGAGGAACCCTGACAGCAATGCCACCATGTTGAATAATGCGTTTCGTTCAGCCACAGGACGTCGTGTTTCAACTCAAACTGTGCGCAATAGGCTGCATGATGCGCAACTTCACTCCCGACGTCCATGGCGAGGTCCAGCTTTGCAACCCCGACACCATGCAGCGCGGTACAGATGGGCCCAACAACATGCTGAATGGACCCCACGGAATTGGCATCACGTTCTCTTCACCGATGAGTGTCGCATATGCCTTCAACCAGACAATCGTCGGAGACGTGTTTGGAGGCACCCTGGTCAGGCTGAACGTCTTAGACACACTGTCCAGCGAGTGCAGCAAGGTGGTGGTTCCCTGATGTTTTGGGGTGGCATTATGTGGGGCCGACGTACGCCACTGGTGGTCATGGAAGGCTCCGAAACGGCTTTACGATACCTGAATGACATCCTCCGACCCATAGTGCAACCATATCGGCAGAATATTGGAGAGGCATTTGTCTTCATGGACGACAATTCTCGACCTCATCGTGCACATCTTGTGAATGCGTTCCTTCAAGATAACGACATCGCTCGACTACAGTGGCCAGCATGTTCGCCAGACATGAACCCTATCGAACATGCCTGGGATATGTTGAAAAGGGCTGTTTATGGACGTCTTGACCCACCAACCACTCTGAGAGATTTACGCCGAATTGTCGTTGAGGAGTGGGACAATTTGGACCAACAGTGTCTTGATGAACTTGTGGATAGTATGCCACGGCGAATACAGGCATGCATCAATACAAGAGGACGTGCTACTGGGTATTAGAGGTAGTGGTGTGTACTGCAATCTGGACCACAAATGCTGAAAGTCTAGCTGTATGATGGTACAACATGCAATGTGTGGGTCTCATGAGCAATAAAACGAGCTGAAATGTTGTTTGTGTTGATCTCTATTTCCTTTGTATTTAACGGTTCCGGAACTCTTGGAACCGAGGTGATGCAAAACTTTTTTTGATGTGTGTATATGTGGGGGCCCGGGCGGTGACAACAAGAGCCCGCTGATGAGCCAGCTTTGTGTCCTAGGCGAAACCCCACACAAGACACGGCACAAACCTAGAAAAATTGCTGAGTTTTAAAAATAATAGAGTTCAGTATCGGTTGCAGGATATGCTTGCAGTTTTTTTTATTTTTTTAGCGTATGGCTTTTAGTGCCGGGAGTGTCCGAGGACATGTTCGGCTCGCCAGTTTTGTAGCTGCTTCGAGACGGACACCCAATGGGTGAGCTACAAGTACCGTTGGGGAGGAATGTTGGATGGGAGGGTCGAGGAGTTGGAAGGTAGCGGCTGTGGCCTATAGTTAGGGACCAACCCCGGCATTTGCCTGGAAGGAAGATGGGAAACCACAGAAGACCATCTTCAAGGTTGCCGGCGGGGGGATTCGAACCTCTTCGCCTCCCGGATGTGAGCGACTGCCAACAGTCATGCCGCAACGACCTCGGCTAACTCACCATGCTTGCAGTGCATTAGTATAATTCGGAATGCAAGCAAAGAATTATCGACCTTCCTGATAAAAACGCTAGCTGGGCTGCATAAAGGGGCGGGTGATTCACTTCGTATAAACAGTAGTATGTGTGGAAACTGGTGAGTTGTTGTTAATTAGTTAATTAGTTCATAAAACGTCGGTCAAGAGTTGGTATTATTAAGCTCAGTCTCCATAAATGGAGTTTTACAACAGATTCGTCCATATATAGCAGTCGTTTCATTCCACCGCAGGGCGATTGCTCATGCGGCGGCGGGCCCCCTTAGATTCGTCCTTATGTGATTGTGAAGAGCAACACAGTTCAACATCTTGTGCACATCAACATGTACAATGGAAGGTTTGACCACAGCTTCCCCTAATGCTGTTGACGCCACCCGCCACAGAACTAGGAACATTTAAGGCTCGGTCAGACAGGAGCGCGGACTGTCCGCGCACGCGGAGCGGTCTACCGCCGCGAACTCTGTATTGTTAAACTAGCTGTTACCCGCGGCTTCGCCCGCAATCACATTTGGAATCCCGTTATAACATTAGTTATATAGATAGATATGCATGGGTCCTAGTGGAAAATAATTGTATCACCTGAAACCAAAAATGCATGGGACGAAAAAAAAACATCAAAATATCATGTTGGTTTCGGACCCTAAAAGACGTGAAAAATATAATAAAAGTATTAAAAAAGCTATTTTTTGAAATTTCATTCGAATCAATTTTTATGTCATTCCTGGGACTTAGAAAATTCCGGCCAAACAGTACAAAATCATTAATAACTCCCTAAGTATTCGTCGTATGATGAAATAGCAAGAGACAAAAAAATGTAATGTGTTATTGTCTACAACATAGGCCATGTATAATTTTACAAATTACCTGGTTTTTTTTTCAGAATTTCACCCCTCCCCATGGGCCCCTTAAATTGGATTTATGTAAAAACGGTGAAACACGTATTTACTTATTTTTTATGCTGTTTTTTTCCGCTGAGTTTCAAACTCCTCGCTTATATCGTTTAAGAGATACTCGCTCCGTTAGGAATCCTTCAACCCCCACTTTTCACCCCTTTCACCTCATAATATACACCACATCGAAAAACCCTCAGACACATGTCTTCTTATTTTTAATGATGAGTTTATATGCCGAGTATCACTTCCCCCAATGAAACCAATCGGGAGATATTGCTATTCAATGAAATGCAGGTCTACCCCCTTAACACCCCTTTAGAACCTGAATATCCAAAAATCCTTTCTTAGTGCGCGTTTGCGGCTCTTGAGGAAGCGGCATACCAAATTTCATTCCAATCCGTTCGGTGGTTTCTGAGATTTCGTGATGAATGAATCAGTGAGTGAGTGAGTGAGTGAGTGGTATTTGAGCTTTATATAGTAGATATTGCATCATCCTGGCCAAACCGAACGCGGCCTACCGACGCGGCTCAACCTTGTCCGCGGCGGTCGGCGAACCAGTTGTGTTTTCTTACAAAGTTCGCGGCGGCCTGTAGAGGACAAAACAGAAAATATGGCAGAAGAAACCGAAAAATAATAAGTATAACTTTTCCTTGAAAAATAAATATGTGCGAAAAATAATTATTATGCTTTTTTTTTCAAACAGATGGCTAGCCTTTCCTTCGCACAAATGGGTTTCCTCCAGTTAGTGGTTTGCTTGGAAATGGTTGGTTCTAGGAGCATACGTAATGTCTCAAATTGTTCTCGAGACATTTGAAAATACATGAAGAACCTGTCTTCAAACGAGAACAGTTCTCGGCACAATCTGTGAAACTCCCCATATTGCTCTCTTTTCTCTTTAATTTCGTGAACCCATAGGCCTACTCTCTTTCGTCTCAATGCCAACAGAAGCAGCAATCCTTCTTCGCCAGAGGAACTGCTGGACTTGCTGAATTGAAATGTTAATTAAAATACCACGAGCAGAAAGCAATGTAATGCACACTTGATCGCGAGTGCTTTCACACCGGTTTGCCTTGACTTGTCTGCATTCTATTTGACCACCATAGTCCGCGGTGGACTGCGGTCGTTCCGTTCGCGCGGACAGTCCGCGCTCCTGTTTGACCGAGCCTTTTATTATTATAAGCCTACTTCGCCTCTTAGTTATGCATACATTTCTGTAAATAACTAATGTGAAATCTTGGTTTCTTCTCTTCTCTCCTTCGCTATACCCATTCAAAAGGCGCATTTGAACTAACTTGCTAGTTGACTGGTTTTCGCTTTCGTAACCGGTCAAAATCTCGTCATGAATGCACTGTGTTGCATCCTGCATTCTGCGGACCACTTCATACTAGTTCTTATTTTAGGTTTCTGCACGAATTTGTGCTTGCATACTATTGTACTAAATGCTCCACAATTCTCCATGATGTCGTCTGTGATATTTATTTCTTGGAAGTCCACCTTAGTTCCTTTTGACATTAATTTAAATAATCTTTTGATTGGTCTGTCGCTGTCCATTCTATATTTATTTTATTTTCCGTGTCCGAATCAAATTAGATTTTGCCAATAAGTAGCATCAGTTATAGCATTAGTATTTGCAGCCATAAGATCGTCTTTTGAACATATGTCCTCCATCAAGGGGCAGATCAGCAGGTGTTTTGGATCTTGTAACATGCTGCAGTCACAGAACTCATCATTGTTGACGAGCATGTTACATTTCTTGAGATTGTTATTGCAGCCTGTTCTATGATTTCCAAATTCCATATGGCAAGTTGTAACCAGGTGCCATTCTTTCTGATAGAGGAATAGTTGGGTCTGAGATCTCTGTCTTCCATATCTTCACACGGGCAGCTTCTTGTGAGCCTTCGAGGGCTGTTACTCCCCTCAAAAAGCTGTTTCTGGACTTAATCCTCTGTCGGGCTGGTTGTTGGCCGAAAAGTGGATGCCTTGAATTGGTTTCTTGCCGTTTCTTCTCAGATGCTGCTGCTACCATTCTTCGGACATGAGGTGGAGAAATTCCAATAAGAGGATAGATCTTCTGAAGTGGTGTTGGTCTAAGACACCCAGATACAATCCTGGAAGTCTCATTCAGGGCTATAACCACCTCTTTGGAATGTGGAGAAGAAAGGCAAACTGGTGCTGCATATTCAGCAGCTAAGAAGCTCAGTACAAGGGCTGAAGTTCTGAGAGTGGTGGGGTGAGCACCCCATGTCCTTTCTGTTATGCATCTTAGTATGTTATTTCGTGCAGATACTTTAATTTTGGTGTTCAAGCAATGTCGCTTGAAAGACAGAGTTCGATCGAGTGTAACACCAAGATATTTTGGTGTAAAACAATGAAGGATTGTTTCACCTTGCCAATTAATGTTCAGAGTCCTCTTGGCTTCTTCATTTCGCAAGGGGAAAGCACAAACTTGCGTTTTGGCTGGATTTGGCTTCAAATTACTTCTGTGATAGTATCGACCAATTTCTTCCAAAGCACAGGACAAAGAATGGTCTATTTCTTCAAAGCTATGACCTTGCACGGCTACTGCAGTGTCATCTGCATAGATAAATCGCCTGGTGCCTTCGGTTCTGGGCTGGTCATTGGTGTATACATTGTAAAGCAGTGGTGCTAAGACGCTACCTTGAGGTAGTCCATTCTTCTGGAGGCGCCAACGACTATTTTTCCCAAGGAGAGACACGTAAAATCTTCTGTTCTCAAGGAAAGTTCTTAGCAGTGAGGTCAGTCTGTAGTCCTTTGTCAGTTCATAAATCTTACGAAGTAGTGTGTTATGATTAACAGTGTCGTATGCAGCAGTTAAATCTATGAAGGCTACACCAGTAATGCACTTTTCCTCAAACCCATTCTCTATGTGCTGAGTACGGTTCAGTATTTGTCCACAGCATGACCTGCCTGGTCTAAAGCCTGCCTTTTCAGAAATCAGTTTGCTATCGATAGAATCAGATGTTCTATTAAGAATCATTCTCTCCAGCAACTTATAGGTGTGACACAGAAGTGAAACTGGCCGAAAGTTCTTTGGGCTATCAGGAGTCTTGCCAGGTTTTAGGATCGCAACTATGCGAGCTTTTCTCCATACCTTAGGAATCTTCAGCCTGGATGTACAGTTGTTCATCAATGAAAGTAACCATTACAGTGTTGCTGGTCCAAATTGTTTTATTTTCTCCGCTCTGAGATCATCCAACCCAGCTCCATTGTTCGATTTCAGACCGTCGATTGCTTTCATAAGTTCTTCCATCGTAAACAGGCCCTTAAAGAAATCAGTCTCTTCTTCAATACAGCGTTCAAGTTTTTCTGTATTTTACTTAGATTTTGAAGTCTTTCCATTTAAGATCAGTGGATGTGCTATCTGATTTGCAGTTACTTGAGTAAAGTTAAAAGGCGGACTAGTTGGATCTCCGCTGAGATTCTTAAGAAGACGCCATGCTTGTCTACTATTCTGTTTCATACCGATATTAGAAACCAAGCTATTCCATCTGTCTGCGCGTGTCTGACCGAGAGAAATCATCAGTGCATGCCCAGCTTCCATTGTTTCCTCGGAGAAGCGATCCATATCATACAAGTTGCGGTAGTTATCCGAAAGAGATATATTCTGATCAGAAAGACCTGGGATATATTCTGTTCTGCATCCTCTTGGTATGTTCTTTCGCGAGACTTTTTTCACTACGGAAATAAAGGTGTCATAATTTTCTGGTTGTGGTTTCACTTCCCCTATGGCTACATCAAGTTCACAACTGAACTTAGGCCAGTTCGCCTTCTTGAAGTTGAACCTACGTTGGAAAGGTACATTTTCTGGTTTAACAATTGGTTCGATTCTGCACAGTAAGGGTCTATGCTGGGAGCGGGGAATAGCCTTATTCTATAAATAAGGCCAAAGGATTCCAGGCGTATTTTGCGTATGGCATCAGTAAACCTGTCAGTCAAGGAATAGAGGTCCGTTGTTCTCCTCTTAATCCACATTCCATTTTCACTCGTGGGAACATACATTTTCCGGAGAATTTTCCGGTCTTGCTTTTCAATTTTTATAGTTTTAGAGTGACCACCAAACGGAGAGGAATAAAGCGTCCGTCAAAACAACTGTCTTGTAGTGTCGTAATTTTTCATTATATTAATATTTTCATTTATATATTCTTAACTCTGTATATTAAAATATAAGTACTTGTGAAACAAATAATTTAAGATTATTGTAATTATTATTTGTATTATTATTTATTCATATCTTCACCATAGCTTTGGGTACAATTCACTATTTCATCGGCAATTGTTGTAAGATGGAGTGGAGTTCTCTATGTTGGTAAGTTGAAGAACGAACGAACTATGTAGCAGGTCTCTAAAAAGTCTGTTTTTTCATACTGATATGCAGATTATGGTGGAGCTAAAGTTTATCGAGGTTGTCCCTCATCAAATTCAGTATTATCCCAGTGGAAGTGATTATGATAGGCAATATAGTAACAAATTCCTGTCGCCACATCTGTCAGATCTCTTCAGCCAGAGGCATGTACTCGATTTAGTCACTTTCTCAGTATAACTGTGTTGAATATTATCCGAGTTAGGAACTGCGATGTCTATTATAAGGATTCCCTTCTGCACTTATCAATAAGAATAATGTCTGGCCTGTTTTCTGATAAAGGTCTATCTGTGATCACTGACTTGTTCCAGAGTAGCTTGTGTGTTTCGTTCTCCTGAACAGCATCAGGAATATATTGATAGTAAGGCAGAACATTATTATTTAAGCAATGCTTCTTTGCCAGGTCTTGTAGATTATCTTGGCTACTTGGCCATGCCTCTTCGTGTAATAAGTAGATGAAATTATTGGACAGCCTCCTTTCACACGAATGCTGCATAGTCTCTGATTCTCGATGGCATCTCCTATATTTGTCATCTGACCTGTCTGCCTTAATGATGTATTATTATTATCATTATTGTTATTATTATTATTATTATTATCATTGGTATGTTGGCTTTCATGGCCAGTGAATTAAAACTCAGCACATTTTCTAGGTTTATGCTGTGTCTTGTGTGGGGTTTCGTCTAGGATCACCAAGCTGACTCATCTGCTGGTACGGACACCAAGAGCCCGCTGATGAGCCAGCTTGGTGTTCCTAGGCAGAACCCCACACAAGACATGGCATAGACCTAGAAATATTGCTGAGTTTAATTATTATTGTTTTATACAGTGTATATAACTAATTTCGGGTACATCACAACATAACTATACGGGTTTCAGGGAACCAAAGTATAGTTACTAAAACAGCCAGTTCTAAGCTGGAAAGTCGTAACCCATGAACTTCCGGACGATTCGGGTTGTTGGGAGAACTAATGTCGTCTGCATTAGTTTGTACAGTTGCGTATCCAGATGCAGTTATAGGCCTTGGAGCAGGTTACTTGGGATCACCCCCATACTTGAGACAATGATAGGTATGGTATTTACCCGTTCTACATGGCATTGCCTTTTGATAGTTCTTACCAAATCGCTATATATGCTGATTACTATTATTATTATTATTGTTATTATTATAATTATTATTATCGTCAGCATCATCATTAATTAAGTCCTCAGTGAAGATAAAACGTAACTATAGAATTATAGGTAGGCTACATAGAGGCTAGTGAAATTGTACGTTATTATAAATCGTTCCGACCTCTCTCCTTTCAAGTCCTATCTTTAACTTGGAGTTGAATTGGCCAGCCAATATACGCTTCTCTTATCCCATGTTACCACTCGTCTCGCCATTCCTTGAAATTAGTTCTAATATCCACTATTGATTTAAAATTCAGAGTATTAAAGAAAAATTTAAATCAAGGTCTCTCTTTCGTGCTATTGACCACTGAAATTGGTTGTGTCTGAGTAATGTTCTGAGGTAACATACAACTCAACTAAAACTCAGCTGCCTCCACGTAATGCTAGCCCTCCGCCACCAACCTTAGCACGCGACTGAGGAACAGACAGATCGAGTAATGTCAATGTTGATGGAATATCTACGGACTGACAGAGAGCCCAAACTTCGTAGGAAAAAGGAAAAAGGAAGGCGAGAATGACGCTAAGTTGAAGTATTGTCTTTTTGTGAAAGTTAGGACGAGTGTGGAAAAAGATACTGGGGTGTTGTTAATTTGGGTCTTGGCAGGAAAACCAAACGTGCTCAGCGAATATGTAAAAAACGACGATGTGAACCGAGCGAAAGTAGCAAACAAACAAAAATTCCTCAGACGGATGCTTTTTTTTTCGTGTGGCCTCCTGAGAGGCCGAGTGCAGGTCTTTCTAGTCGACGCCCGTGGGCGACCTGCGCGTCGGGATGACAGATGGAATGGATGAAGATGAATGAAACTGGGCAAGGATGTGGAAGGAAGCGGCCGTGGCCTGTCATAAGGTACATTCCCAGCATTTGCCTGGTGTTGAAAATGGGAAACCACGGAAAACCATTTCAAGGACGGCCGACGGTGGTGATCGAACCCACGCGTCTACCGAGTCAGCAGAGAGCTTGTCCCCATGGCCTAACGCTGCGCTTTAGCAAGCGTAGCCACTACTGTCGGAGACGGATGCTGATGTGATGACATGTGGATCTTCAAATACAAACGGTTCGAAGTGATATGCATCGTTGGTGATGTAATTGTTTATTCCGCGCAATTTCATATTGCCTACATGGAACAAAAGTAATGGAATGCAGCCGAATGAAATCAGAAACCAAAACCCTATCGACGTCAAATTGACAGGTGAATGGGTCAAGGAAGTAGGAGACTTCTGCTACTTATGAAGCAACATAACCAGTGATAACCAGGATATAAAAAGTAGGTTCACTCAGGCAAGGAAAGCATTTCTTTAGAAAATAAATCTGTTGGCATTAAATATAGATTTAGGTATTAGAAAGTCGTTTTTGAAAGCCTTTGTCTGGAGCGTGCCATTTTATGGAAGTGAAACTTGGGACTGTTGGCGCAACAGGAAAGAAAAGAATAAAAACATTTGAAATGTGGTGTTACATGAGAATGATGCAGATCAGATGGGTTGATAATGGGGTTTGAAACCATTTTTTTAGTGCTGTCTTAGTAAACAAAAGTTTGGTGCTTTTCAGTCGGTCAACACGAATTTACCCAGAGGAGTTAGGTTATACCCTAATCCTGAAAAAATTACATGATATTAATGCATTAATTCATTCAGGATTAGGGTATAACCCAACTCTTTTGGGGAAATTCGTGTTGACCGACTAAAAAGCACCAAACTTTTGTCATATGGGTAGATGGAGTAACAAACAAAGAGGAATTAAGAGTTGAAATTTTTCTGGTGACTGATAATGAAGAGAAGAGATAGGTTGGTAGGACACATACTAAGACACCCAGGAATAGCAACCTTAGTTATGGAAGGAAGGGAAGAGGATTAGAACTGTAGGGGTAGACCGAGGTTAAAATATGTTAAACAGATTGCCTCGGATGTAGGATGTCGTAGCTACGTATTGATGAAATGATTACTTCAGGATAGGGCGGCGTGAACTGCTGCTTCAAACCAGTCAAATGTCTGATGACTCAAACAATAACATGGAACAGAAGACAGTCACTATGAAATTATTTTGGCTGCTGTTGATAATATTATCAAGGAGTGGCGTGCACATTAGGATTTTATTATTGGTGGTGGATCCTATCGACTATTAATAACCCTACTGCATATAAATGTTTAATGGTTGCAAACATGTTGAACTTCATATTGTGAGTCACCTGTTTCCTGAGTGCCTATTCAGAGTAAACCGTTAAACATGGTGACACAATTACTGACTATGGTTATGGAGAGACTTTTCATGACTTACTATTTTCTAGAAACTTTGACAAAGGACATTATAGTGTCCTGAAGAATAATAATAGCAGTCCTAACAGTATAACTGCAGTAAAGAAACCTAAGCGTGTTGAAGAAGTTCCTTTGATAACTGAATTACAAAACGTACCGTCTAATGGTGGTGTAAATTGTGTTACTTTCCAAACAGACAACTCTTGCAAAGATATTCCTTCACTACAGTTCTACAGTTGTTATTTATAATCTTAGTAGGTCTAAGCCTAGGGCCATTTTGACAGGTTGTCGTGAAGTCAGTGCCAAAGCCTAGAGACAGCGTGTTGGCAAAATTGGTGTAAAAGAACTCAGGGTAGCTTATCCGTGTATTGTTTCAGTTGTAATTCCAGATGTGATTCCTTTCTCTATCGGTGGTCTTCAGGAAGTTTATCACCATTGCTCTGCTTTGTACTTCAAACCTGAGAAGAATACAGCAGGACGCTGCACATTCTGTTGCTGTGATGGAAAAATCAAACTCCCACATATTACTAACCTTGATGAAGTTAAACAATTGTTTATTGGTAGCAATGAAAACTCAAATAATTTCAAAGAGAATATTCGCCAGTACAATATTGCAAGAACTGAGGTTACGTAATACTCATTATGAAACTCATATCTTCGAATTCCAATATCGACTGATGCTGCCGAGCAGCACGGATTGTCTATCATACTGTATATTAAAATAATTGGAAAAAACTTTACCTTTTATTAAACTGAATACAGTAAACTCTCGATTATCCGCGGGTGGTTTATCCGCTTTGCGGATTATCCGCGGTGCCTGTAGGAGAACATTTTTTATTAAAAAAAGAAGGTTTTGAAACCGAAAATTATTTCTCAAAAATTGAAATAAAGTTACTAAATACTTAAACGTAATAAAAATCGTAAATCGCAAATACAGTACAGTATACTTAATAATGTACAGTACACAACGTGTACAGTAGTTCAGTATTACTGTACAGTACTGTACTGTACTGTATATCGGTTACTCATGATGCAGCATTAGGACACATTGACAGGATTCTTCAATACCTTGAAGAGCAAGACGACGCATCACTTTGTGATAAGAAAACTCACATCACAAATAAAGAAAGAGTGTTTCACTACGAAAAAGCAAAAGCAAATGACCGATTTTTTTGTTTAACAGTAAACAAGACTTTTTAATAACACACATAACATCGACTGAGTTTTGTTATCATGTACGTCCTTTTTGTATAACAAACTTATTTAAAGCCCTTGTGTGTTGTTTTTTAGTATCTTCGAGCTTTGTTTAACCATTACCTGCAATTTTGCGGCTTATCCGCGAAATTCGATTATCCGCGGTATCCGCGCCAGTCAATTCCGCGGATAATCGGGAGTTTACTGTATCTTGACAAGTAATTTTGCTATGACTACGTTTGTTGGCTTGGGACACTATGCACGTTACGCACAATCAATCAAGCACCGACTTACTTGATTCTGTCATCCGTGTTTTAAAAGAATTGCGGATATTCATTTCACCAAGATCATTCTTCTGGCCAAGGTGTGTGCCAGCCGTAGTGAGTGGAGGAGCGATTCAAGTGTTATGTAGCACGCATGCACCCAGGAGCCAGATGGCCTGTCCCGCTGCAACATGCAAGCGCCGGGCGGCTGGCTGTCATTGCGTTTCAGGATACGTTCTTAGAGGCAATAACATCGTGGTGGACTGATACTTTCGTGCCAACAAAAGAACTACAAAATTAACAGGGAGACCAGAGTAAGCTTTGTAGTTCTGGCAGACATGACAAAAGGACTTAATTCCCCTGCAAAATTACTTCAACCCCACCAGCATAATCGTGGGGGTCAGAAGAAAAGGCATATGACTTAAATTGATGATTATAATACATACTACGTTTGAAAGTTGTATTCTTTTTCCATTGGGCTGACCAAAAGATCAAAGTAAACTAGGAACTAGTGAAGCAATCGGTCAGATGATTTACCTTAGCTTATTTCGGGGAGTACTATAGGCTTCCTTCCACTGAAGGCGATTGCTTGAAGAAGAGCTGCAGGTTCATGAATCATGCAAATATCATTTCTGGATGAATTACTAGGTGATCCCTGGATGTAGCCTATATTTCTTCATCTGCATGATTAAACTTCTGGCAAAACCGAGTTATTTACGACTACTTGTCATGGGGGCAACTCATTCTTGCTCCTAATAAAGTGACTGCCTTAATTCACTTTTGGATTATCTTTATGTCCTTAAAGAGTTAATAACGAATTTCACTTAGGCTATTTTGAAACTCATCGCTAATACTACCCTTCAAAGCGTTGATATTGTCCCTCATATCGTTTAAATTTATTTGTACTTTTATTAGCCTATTTTCATTTTATGAAAAAAAAATGGATGAGATAACCTTTTGTTCGTGTGTGTGTGTGTGTGTGTGTGTGTGCGTATATGTGGGTCTGTGTGTCTGTGTGTGTGTGTGTGTCCCTAATAAAATCTAAACGGCTGGAGCGATTTCAATGAAACTCGGTAAGGTCTTAGTACTATTTTGGCCGATCCCGACCGTTCCCTTCAAATTTTATTACGTCTCACCAATCCAACATGGCGGCTGTGCGAATTACTTCACCGGCATTCTATATCTCCGAAACTATTCTTGTACGGTGATAAAGGACACTACTAGAAGCTCACCTATGAGACTTTTGAAAACCTGTTAACTGCAAAACGAGCATGGCGACCAAGCGAAATTTATACTTTTAATTAGACTTTTCCCGCGATTTAACCATCCAAACGCAATGCAACATGGTACAGCAAATGTTTAAACACATTGTAATGCACTGGCATCTAATTTAGTTTAATTGTCTACATAAACTCAAGTTGGCGGCTGTGCGAAATATTTCACCGGCATTATTTTTCTCCGAAATAATTACTGATATCGCCCTGAAATTTTGTACGGTGATAAAGGGCACTACTAGACGTTTAGCTATGAGACTTCTAAAATCCTGTAAAATACAAAACGAACATGGCGGCCAAGCGAATGTGAAACATTTTAATATAATTTTCTCGCGATATAACCATATGAGCGCAGTGAAATATGGTACAGTAAATGTGTAGCCTATACACATTGTAATGCATTGGCATCTAATTTGGTTCAATTGTTCACATAACCTCAAGATGGCGGCTGTGCGCAATTTTAAAATTAAGTTTTTATTTCTTGTGTATTAATCATGCGTTCGAAGTGAACGTTTGAATAATGAACCTACGCAAAAATCGTCATCTAATAGTAGTCTACATAACTCTATGGTCTACGTATATAAAAATCCAACATGGCGACCAACTGAAATATTTAGACGGTTCTCAGTATCTACTAATCTATAATAGCAATCAAACTGAAATTCTGTATGTTGATAGAGGCTCTGAACATAAGTTCACCTATGGGACTTTCAATAACCTGGTGAGCACAAATCCAACATGGCGGCGATGCGAAATATAAATATTAAAATGGACGTTTCTCGCGATTTAACCATCTGAGCGCAGTAAAAAATGGTACGGTAAATGCTTATACAAATTTGAATCCACTGGCATCTAATTTATTTCAATTGCTTTCATAACGACAAGATGGCAGCAATGCGAAATTTTAAAATCTGATTTCCGTTTCTTGTGTCCTAATCATGCTATTAAGGTTTGAATACTACGCCTACTCAATAATCTTCATGTATTAGTACATAACTCTAGTCCTCAAAATTCAACATGACGACTATCCGAAATATTTAGACGGTTCTCAATATCTACGAATCTATTACAGCAATCAAACTGAAATTTTGTATGTTGATGGAGGCGATAAAATAAATAGGATATATGAAATTGTGAAAATACAGTATACGGAACTCCTTGTTTATATTTATTTTATTCTTCTTGATTTTGTTTTGGTTTTTGGTTTTATTTGTTCTTGATATTTTTTTTTATTTTTGTTTATTTTATTTGTTCTTGATTTGGGTTTTCGTTTGTTTTGTTCTTGATTTTGTTTTGGTTTTTGGTTTTATTTGTTCTTGATTTTGTTTTGGATTTTGGTTTTATTTGATCTTGATTTTGTTTTGGCTTTCTTTTTTATTTTTGCTTATTTTACTTGTTCTTGATTTTGTTTTGGCTATTTTCTATTTTTGTTTACTTTATTTGTTCTTGATTTTGCTTTTATTTTTGTTTATTTTATTTGTTCTTGATTTTGTTTTGTTTTTATTTTTGATTATTTTATTTGTTCTTGGTTTTGATTAGGTTTGTTGTTTTGTGTTTGTTTTTGCTTTATTTTTAAATTTTGCTTTTGCTTTTAATGGAATGATACCAAGGCTAGCAGGAGTCATAAAGGTACTTGAGAGCAGACATTCCATTTGTAGTGTCTCATTAAGGTTACCAATAAAGTGCATTATTACTTTCTCACCCAGCTCGAAGGATTAATTTTAATTAAGTACAGAGGCAGATGAGAAATTGTATTAGGAATGTAGAGCATGGATGCATGAGTCAGCTAGCTCTCCTGATCACCTGCTTATCTCTGTAGTTGGAGATCGCTGCATCACTTGATATTTTATTGCACTTGCGTAATACAATTCTCCCGTACAAAACATGTCACAAAGACTTAAGCTTATCCTAGCTGATAAAATGGTAATAATAGCTTGGTGTGATTTCCGTAGTCAATGTTCAGAGACTATTATAGGAAAATAAAAAAAGTCCTCTCGGCACGCCGGAAGGCGGAGGTAGATTTCACCGGACAAACTTGGGGATAGGCGAAAATGGCAGAATATGCAGGTTTTCGTAGAAGGATCAGACCTCATTTATTGCGAGAAGGTATTTTATAATTGGAGCTTAATTAACTTTGTTTTTCGTCATTTTATGTTTATTTTAAACATTTTATTGTCTTATGGGAACGGTAACCTTCTTGTCATTTGGGGTCCATTTTTATACTTGTGGTCACACTGTCCTTATGCAAGGTTTCGACACTGATGTGTAACTATGTAACGGTCTGTTACTTCTTCACGCAAAATTATATCTCCCGCAGAGATTTTGGTTGGTTCCTCAGTTTAGAGGCTGCGACAACGCGGTCATGTAACTCCGTGTACTTTGGGATGGCTGTATTAGTCTGTAATTCAGGTAAGGACTGCAGACGGTCAATTACAAGCAGTAGTTCCTAATGATTCTACCAGGTACTACCGTCAACGACACCTAGCTGTGTCCAGCAACTCGCAACGAAAGTTGGAACTTCCCCTCCAAAAGAAAGCATACTGAGGGATTTTTAGCGCTCTTAGAAAATCCGACGACTTCGGCCGGCTTTGAACTCGCGACCTTGGGCATAGACATTCAGCATGCTACCAGTTACGTCACCGAAGCCGCTTCACACTTAGTCAGATGGAAATCTGAATTTGATCTCGTGCAAGTGCGTTACCTTGGCAACGTCTGATGGCTCATCCCTCATCAATTTAGTAGTGTTGCCATGGCAACCACTGATAGCTCTTGGCATTTTCTTATAATTCCGAAATCATTTTTCTCATCCCTTGGCATAATGGTGGGTCATATCAAAAATTCTTTCAGACAAAAGTTTTAGGTAATTACTAGGGGAATATTGTCCATTTTGTACGGTTTTGATATTGTGCCTATTAAGAGAGATATGATTAATGTTTCCCAAAAAACCCACTTTTCCCCACCCCATTGGTCAATGGTTGGTGCTATAAAAAAACTCTTCAAACATAAATGTTTGGGCTTTATCCGACACATAGTATGAACGTTGAACGGATTCGATATTTCACATATTAAGAAAGTTATAGCAATATTTCACTTTTTCGAAAAAAGCCCCCCATTTTCACCCCCTTCGACCGATTTAGCCCAGTAACGAACTCGACCGAGATTTTATAGGTATACATATTCGGTAAAAATTTCAAAGTGATTGGTGCACAATTACGGCAGTTATCGTGTCCACAAGAAACTGATATACATGTATATATATACATATACATACATAAATTATGTATAAACTTTTGAACTGACGGTGGTTTTGGGGTCTGGGGGATGTGAAACGCGAATATATGTCGAAATTTTCCGGAAGTCGAAACATGGTACCCATTGGAATAGTTAGCTTTCTAATGAAATCTACCTCTGGTTGGTTCCTCAGTTTAGGGGCTGCGACAACGCGGTCATCTAACCCCGTGTACTTTGGGTGAGTGTAGAATCTGTCTGATAAACGGTGTGAATTGTAATGGCTGTATTAGTCTTAATTCAGGTAAGGACTGCAGACGGTCAATTTCAAGCAGTAGTTCCTAATGTTGCTACCAGGTCCTACCGTCAACGACACCTAGCTGTGAACTTGGCTACTAGATGCCACCCCAACCAGCAACTCGCAACGAACGTTGGAACTACCCCTCCAAAGGAAAGCATACTGAGGGATTTTAGCGCTCTTAGAAAATCCGACGACTTTGGCCGGCTTTGAAACCGCGACCTTGGTCATAGACATTCAGCATGCTACCAGTTACGTCACCGAAGCCGCTTCCCACTTAGTCAGATGGAAATACTGAATCTGATCTCGTGCAAGTGCGTTGCCATGGCAACATCTGATGGCTCATCCCTCATCAATTTAGTAGTGTTGCCATGGCAACCTCTGATAGCTCTTGGCATTTTCTTACAATCCCGAAATCATTTTTCTCATCCCTTGGCGTAATGGTGGGTCATATCAAAAATTCTTTCAGACAAAAGTTTTAGGTAATTTTTAGGGGAATATTGTCCATTTTGTACGGTTTTGATATTGTGCCTATTAAGAGAGATATGATTAATGTTTCCCAAAAAACCCACTTTTTCCCACCCCTTTGGTCAATGGTTAGTGCTATAAAAAATCTTCAAACATAAATTTTTGGGCTTTATCCGCCACATAGTATGAACGTTGAACGGATTCGATATTTCACATATTAAGAGGGTTATAGCAATATTTCACTTTTTCGAAAAAAAAGCCCCCCATTTTCACCCCCTTCGACCGATTTAGCCCAGTAACGAACTCGACCGAGATTTTATAGGTATACATATTCGGTAAAAAAATCAAAGTGATTGGTGCAAAATTACGGCAGTTATCGTGTCCACAAGAAACTGATATACATATATATACATAAATTATATATAAACTTTTGAACTGACAGTGGTTTTGGGGTCTGGGGGATGTGAAACGCGAAGATATGTCGAAATTTTCCGGAAGTCGAAACATGGGACCCATTGCAATAGTTAGCTTTCTAATGAAATCTATCTAACATCCATATAACTATTCAGTTGCGGATGGTGTGGATTTTCTCTTGTTTCCGGGTGATGCACTACCATTCTCGTGGCCTTATTTATATAATAATGATAATAATAATAATAATCAGTGAACCCTGCGCCATTGCGTGATACATTATATAATTATTATTACCATTATTATTAATAAAAATAGCAATATTTATAATAATAACTAAGGGGACAACGCATTAGCCTCGCACAACAGTAAGGTTCGACGTGACATAGTTCTTGCAGGGGCTACGGTCTTATTCATTTGCTTGTCAACACATACAGTAGTCGATATTTATGAAATGACAGTGCAATTCGTCACTGCTCCAGTAATTCTCTTTTTTTTAATACTTACTTGTTACGATTGGTTACTTGTGTAGCCCTAAAAGGGATATAAAGTAATGAAGGAAGGTAGGAAGGAAAGAAGGAAGGAGGGTAGGAAGATTGTAGTTTTACGTGACCGTGAATCTTGCGATTATGAGCCACAGGATAAATAAAGTAATAAAGTATAATAATGATAACAATATTTGTTTGTTTCCCCAAAGTGTTAAATTTGGTTTGTTAACAGATGCATTCGTTCAAAATTATAATTTAATTTCAATTTGCCAAAAATAATAATATTTACAAATGTAAATTTCATCCAAACGAAACAACATGTGTTCAGGATGAGGAAGAATTTGTGCACAGTCTAAATGACATTGTTCAGCAATGGGGGATTGGCAAAACCTGGAGCATCTCAGCACTCCTCCAGCCTTGTTGCAACCACCGTTCAACAACGAATGGAGTTAAATGTTGGGATAGGGAACATCTCTGTCATACCAGCCACTGTACAGTAGGAACTTGGTCAGTGCTCGAGCCGTGCAACGACCACTTGCTGATTACTTCTATACTGTGTTAGCTCTCATCGCTTTTCCAGTGCAGGTCACCGTATTATTGGATTTCTTGAGTTAGTTAAGGACAGGAATTCTACAACTTACCTAGGCCTGAGGTGAAAAACACATTAAATGCGTAGTTTTTATTTACCAAATATGTACTTTTTCCTCTGAGAAAAAAATCTGGACGTTGTGCAACACTGCACCCTTATCACCAGCCACCGCTGTAACTAATACAATGTATTAATTATCGTCCCTTAAGAAACAATACCGCCTAAATGGCAATGCTTTTCTTTTCCAATAGTTTCCTTATGATTAGTCGCACCACATACGGAATGTGGCTGAAATCCAATGGATATTATGGAGGTGCGAATTTTGGAACAGTTTAGGAGATATCCAACATAGGGCTTACATTTCAATTCTGATTTTTCCGCAGTAGGTAGCACTGACGTCATTTTAAGATATGGATGTGAGATGTCCTGGCATGAATCTTTCCTCATACCAAATTTGGTTTCGATAACTGCAGCCGTTTAGGAGTTGATAGGGGAGGACACACACACAGACAGACGGAAGGACAGACCGACACATATCTGTCCGGGTTAGCCCATAATACTACTTTTTCATAATTTTTGAAAAATGTGATTAGTACCATGGGTACATTAGGCTAAGAATTGGAAGAGAACTGACGCATACAAACATGACAGCTGTGGTTGCATTGCATTATACCGTTAAATGCATGACAATAGTTTCTTACGGAACACATGGCATAATCTTCCCTTTAACGAAAGACTTGTCTTCCGGTTTGTTATATTTATGATTATTATCATTATTATTATTATTATTATTATTATTATTATTATTATTATTATTATTGCGAGCTATCTCCTACAATAATCGAAAACCCAATTCCCCGGGATGCACAAATATGCTGCGGGTTGCATGTG
Organism: Meconema thalassinum; assembly: GCA_946902985.2. Lineage (NCBI taxonomy): Eukaryota > Metazoa > Arthropoda > Insecta > Orthoptera > Tettigoniidae > Meconema > Meconema thalassinum. Next base: position 124,417,083 of record OX336389.2, read on the forward strand.
TACTGTACATTTGTAAGTGTGAGACTGATGTTAATGGGCTGAAATAAGTCTTACTTTGTCTAAATCCATCAAACCAAATACAAGATAAAAGGTAAAGGGCTGGAATCAGACTTGATTTGTCTAAATCCATCAAAACCGCGTGAGTTAGTCGTGGTCGTTATGGCGTGGCTGCAAGCTGTCGCTCACATCCGAGAAGCCAGGAGATTCGAATACCCCCGCCTTGGCATTTACAGTCATAGTAATTACGCTATCCTCTTGTTCTAATTTCAACATCATTTGACTACGTGGGGCGTGTAGCAGACTTGTAGTTCGGTAGACGTAATCGAACTACCTCGTACATCCCTCTTCACTAGTAGACCACCTTGAGGTGTAGCCGCCAGCATTACTGGCAGTCACCCCCGAGTTCTCCGTATGCCTACGCTTCCCTGGTCTGGTCTGAGGGCTAGAATGGTGTACTCTCATCCTTGTGAGGAAAAACTGAGAAGGGGGATTCGATTTCCACCTCAGCCATCAATGAAGTCTATTTCCGTTGTTTCCCACTTCTACTCCAGGCAAATATCAGGACAGTTCACAACTTAGGGCCACGGCCACCTCCTTCCGAATCCTCACCTGAATTACAAATACACACACACTACTACAGACACTCTTTACACACACAAGTGCTTGGGGATAAATGACCACAATGTCCTAACGCCCCAAATGAACAACAAAAAATCAGTGTGATACTGTAGCCTAACGTTAAGCTTTCTTCTCACTTTTGCTCATATACGCAACTGCAATAAGTTCAATGGTGCCCATACTGGTTTGTTCTAATTTTATAATTTTATTAATGCAGCCAAAGCCATGTATTATTTTAGGACGGGTCAGGAAAGGGATGCTGGAAGGAAATCGGCCGTGGACCTATTGAAAGGAACCGTCCCGGTATTTGCCTGGTGGTGACAATGGAAAACCACGAAAACCATTTACAGGACGGCCGAGGTGGGAATCGAACCCACACTCTCCCGATGCCAGCGAGGCACGAGGTAGCGCGTTAGTGCTCTCGGCCACCATGTCTGGTTTTGATCTAATTTTAATAAGTGTATTTATTGTGCCCAATTGGTCACGGCAGATTGGCATCGAACTCAGGTCCTATCTGAGAAGACCAGGCACATGATTCTAACTAGAATTGAACCATTGATCTCTGAGGGGGAAACAGTTTTAGGGAACCCGAAGAGCAATGTGTTAAATAATGACATATAATAATGTAGCATGATTTCACGGCCTGTATGTGAATATCATAGCAGTTTTAAGGTAAAGAATTGTAAGCAAATGCAAGCAAATATACGTTTTCGAAGCATACAAGAACGAGAGGAGGCCAGTTTGACGTTTTACTAATTGCCGTTGGAAAATGGGTGGAGATTGTAGGCACCGAGCGGACTACTTTCGTCTGGACCGAGTAGACAGCTCAAAATTAATGACTCGGGTATTCACCGCTTGACAACTATGGAACCTAGGGTAAGGATGACTGCCCACGGAAATTAATTAATTACCGCCAAGTGGAGCATTGAAATGGAGTGAAATGTACACCCAGGTGAATATATTTTAGGAGAGATAATTTAGTAATGATTTTACACCTAAATTAAAGCCTATATCTCTAAATGAGCGCGTTACCACCGAGCCTACGCTCGAGAGGAGTGATTTGGTGACTAGCCAGGGGGGAATCACCATGGTGGCGTCCTGACGCGTTGGAATAAGGCAATTAATTGTGATTAATTGGCCGAAGCGATCGCCGGCACGCGAATGTTTATGAAACCTCCACACCTAAATAAACAAGGTGTATATGTCATTTCGGCTGAAAAGGTATTATTTCAAGGAAGGAGTCGCACCCACATGTCCGGTGGACTAGTTTTTACGAGAAGCCTTTATAAGGGAGAGCAGTGCAGACCAAGCCAGTCGTCTTGAGTTGTCTTCACTTGTCTTCAGTCTGTTCTCAAGTTCTTCTCCAGTATACACGTAACTAATACGCTGCCAGTAAGCGCGCGAAATGTTACAGTATCGACGCTCAGCAATTGAAGAACAATAGAAGCACATCATACAGCTTCATAAGTATAATCATGAAGTGCGTCGAAGTAAAATTAATACAGATATTTATCCATTATCTGGCGCAAATATAAGTTCGCTACAGCGAAAGAGTAAATAATAATATTTTTGGACATTACATATACCAGGAGATATCGTCAGAGTGGTTTATGACATTATCATCAGGATCACTAAAATTATGGGAGCCTTGGGAGGCATCGCCAATTAATCTGGACAGTGAACTGAACGATATGGAAGGTGACGAGGATCGAACGCCCGTAAACTCATTTAGACGTTCATGGAGACCAGCGGTTGGCGTAATTGCATCGCATCTCTGAGGTCAGGCGTAGGCGGAGTCCGATTAAGGATCAACCTGTGAATTAGTGAGAAAGTGTACATAAATTGTGTTATAGTGATTTAAAACGTGTTCATGTGTATAGTGATTAATATGTATTGTGTAAAAGTGAATGAAGCCACTGGTAAGAGTATGTTTATCATGTGGGAAATATGTGAAATCAAGTGTCGTGTCAGATATAGCATGATGGCTTAAATCAAGCGTCATGGTAGGTCCGGAGTTGGAATGCTGGCACCATCCAGCGAAAATAAAAAGTGAGGTCCAATTTACAATGTTATTCTAACTAAATAGTTCACCATACAGCGATGCATCACTTTGAGACTAAGATGTCACAGTCACTTATTGAACGAGTTTTCACCACTCGTCTTGAATAGAATATGGCTTGGATTGTGATTTGTTTAGGGACATTCAGGCCGAAAATAGTGATGAATGTAACGATAACGTTAAATGATAATAATAATAATAATCTGGGGTCGGCAACAGTAAAGTAATAGGCATTTTTGGCCTAAATAATGTTCAAGTGTGTCATGTCTAATATAAAGATACTGTATTTTGGTAAACAGTAAGAAAGTAACGTGGAATATAGCGAGATACGAGAGTTTTTCAGTGTCAGTGAAGTGTTGAATGAATATTTGAGATGGGCAATTCTTAGGATTGTATTTGAGGACCATTAAAGTAATGTAAGCCAGTAAATTTATACATTGTTATTAGGAGCTATTTAAAGCTTTGGCTTAAGTGTTATTACAGAGAGAACGCGGGTGCCTTAATAATTGAGTCATCTATGTGAAGTATTGTTTGAGCCACATGTAAGCGTGCAGATGTAACGTAGAATCCAGTGATTTACGTAAATATATTGCGGGGACCAAACTAATATAGCTTGCGCGTTAGGTGAGAAGTTGGCTAATCTACGAGTTAGTATCGCCGTTGTGCATACTTTATTATTCGCAGCGAATTGGACAGAGCCTGTCTGTATCCATCGCTTGCATGAATTATGGCCACGAGTGAGGTCCGTCGAGACTCCGTGAGCATGTGTAAAAATGATCTGCCCTGGGAGGTAAGAATCATATTCGTAGTTTAGGAAACGCAGATTTCCTTATTATGGTATAATTGAGACAGCTGCCGGTGGGAATCTTGTATTCTCATTTTGATGCGCGTCCAAAAGCCACCAGTAGTCACCATAGAACGGCAAGACTATCACAGGATCCATCCCCAGCCATGAATGTTAATAAGGAGCCAGTTGTGCCCGATACACTTTAAATATAGGTGTTATATAATTAGAATGACTCAATTACTTAGGAACCACACCTAGCGTAACTCTACTGTACTGCGATTGTAAACAAACTTGACCTTGCCAGCAGATGAGGGAAGTGGGTTGGCCCACTGAGACGAGCGGCCATCTTGTGCAGCTTGCCGGAACTAATTTTATTGCCTGCTAGGGAAAGGGGACGTCGGTCCGCCAGTCCTTTAAATTATGGTCATAGTGGGACACTGAAGAATCTCGATATTTCAATATGCAATTAAGATATGAGTGTTATGATGATGCCAAGTGAATTAAAAGATGTGTTGCAACACACATACATTGTTGGATCAAAGAAATCGGATAATATTTGGCCCATTTATTCTCTGAAGAGGAACACTGGACCAAATAAAGTGTTAGGCATCTTTTTAGAATGCATTTTTGCCATTTCACGCTAATTTATGCAGACGGGTATGTGATTTCTAAGAACATGACACGTTTGTAACGATAATAATTCCGACAAGACCCAGAAAATCGTTGTATGGTGAAACTATAAACAATTCTATCCATGTTTATTTTGGAAGGGAGACGTACCACTTTTTAAAGCGTTTCATATTGATGGAAAGAAGGAAGATGATTCACACGACACAACAAATGTTTGTTAATTAAGACATAAAATAATGAATTTATGCTAATCAAAGTGAATGCCATAAGAAACGGAGTAATGTTTTATTGTTTCAGTATTTAATGTCATTTAGATGTGATATGTGATTTTTATGTTGTGATACTCCAGTTATGTAAAATTGTGTCACATGATGAACACTATGGAGACCCATAGAAGTCTGAAAGTATCAATGATAGGATGCTAGAAATAGATTTGAGTGCAGTATTGCAATAATGAAGAAGAGACTCACAAAATAACCCTGATTTTAATTATGGGAGTTAAATATAATTTATCCTTTATTTGTATTTGTTGTATAGCCATGATTTTATACCAGTAAATGTTTTATTTTAGGAATATGTTGTGTATTTCATGTAGAGTAGTTACCTGGTAGACTCAAATCCTGAGCATGTGGTCGTATGGTGGGCAGGAACGTCCCATACCTCGAAAGACCGTAAGTTAGCTGGGATACGAACACATGTTCCACATGATGACAGTTGGGTACATGGAGGAGATGTCTCTGTACTAGGATCGATTCGCAGGTACTACTAAAAGTCGGCCAGGATATTAATGGTAGAAGCAAGTACAGCATAGAAATTAGGATATCATAGGAAAAGGCCGAGTCCAATTTCTTAATAAGCCATCTCGTCAAATAAATGTTGATAATCCTCCATAAACATGCTTAAATGTAAATGTAACGTGTCATAGCATAAGTGATACCCATTCCCTTTAATTTATCATGTCGCCCAGATGTGTGTGGCAAAGCATGGGATCCCTACTTCATTATCATGGCGCCCAGGACGTGGATGGCTTATGGGATTCAGAAAACCCCATAATAATAGCATGGTTTTCATGGGGAAAACCATAATAATAGTATTTTTCCTCAAACTCTGTTTGAGCGATTGTGAGTCTTTCTAGATGATACTCAGACGTCAGACACTGTTGTCAGACGGGTACTTGGGTCTATACCCATTCCATAGGTGGTTTTGGGACTTTGTAATATGTTGTTGTTGTTGTCGCGGGATCGGAATCCTTTTCTTTCCATTAGAACGCACCAGCATGTTCAGCTGCGGCCTACCTGAATCTCAAATTAAGAAATACAGGATGGCTGGAACTGAGGACGTACTCAGGTGTATTGCTGAGTTAAGAGAACATTTTGATGATACTAATGCTAAGAGAAAGGAAGAATCTAAAGCATTTAAAGATGAAATAGCGGGTAGATTGGAGGCTAATCAAGCCGAAATAAACACTAGATTGGTTACAGTCAATACTCAATTGGAGGCCAATCAAACTGAGGTAAGCCAGAGGTTGGCTACAGTAAATATTCAATTAGAGAATAATCGAGCTAATATTGTTAGCGTGGTCTCAGAGATGCAAGCTGTTAACGATAAACGCTTTGAGTCTATAGAGCTAAAACTAGAGAATAATCTGCAAGCGTGCAGAGAGTCACAGCGTGAGATTAACGATAGCTTAAGCAGTATGTCCATGGAGCTTAAAGACAGTCAGAATGAAGCGAATACTAAACGTCAACTAGAGCAATTTAATACGTTCACTCAGACCGTGGATCAAAGGCTCGAAGATAGCGACGTAAAATGGAATACGCGAATGGCAGGCTACGCCAAGGCGGTAGACGAAGCCTTAAGAAAACAGGATCAGAATATCCTTGACCAATGCAAGGAAATCCAGGAAATAAAAACTTCTGATCAAGAGAATAAGGAGATAATGTCAAATATGAAGAGGCAGGTCGGGAAGGTGCAGAAAGAGTTGGAACAAACTCAGAGCGACCTAGCAGTTATTCATAAAAGACAGGATGAGGACCAGGGAGAAATCACGAAAATAAGGACTGAAATCTCTCATATACAAGGTCACATTCAAAAGGAAGTTACAGGCTTACGAGAAGAATTATAACTTCGAGAAGGCTTGAAGACTGAAGCCAGCGATAAGACTCTTGACGAAGTAAGAGAAAGTCTAGCGGGGGAAATTACCCACCTGAAGGAAAACCTTAAGGATGACAAGGAAAAGGTATTTTCTATGGCAGAAAGAAACCGAGATCGCCTAGAGAAAATAGAACGGGAGGTATTAGCTCGTTTGGAAAGGGCAGAAAATAGGCACAGCCAAATAGAGACTAGAATGATCGCGCAGGAGGAATCCATGTTGCGGAATCCTAGGTCTAGCGAAGGAAGTATAGACGAGAATAGGAGAAATAAATGGGCAGAGATAGAAATACAGCCCACTCCAAAGAATGCAGCCATGCCAAGTGACAGCCCGTATACCACACCTGGTATGCCAATTGCCATGTCAACACCGCATGAAAATGCTGTTCAAAATCAAATAGTCACTGTTGTAAGGACTAGTGATGAGAAACCAAAGAAATATTCTGGGAGTAATTCTAACATGACACCCAAGTACTGGCTTAAAGAAGTTTCCGAGTACTTGAATGACGCGAAGGTACCGCCAGAGCGAAGGTTGAGAGCGATTGAAAAATTAACTGAGGGCGAGTTTGCCTTATGGTTTAGGAGTTTTCGGTACACGATCGACACCGTTGACGAATTTCGCCAGGCATTTTTAAGCAGGTATTGGAACGCAAGTATACAACAGAACCTCAGATTGGACTTGTATTCCAGGCGTTATAGTACTAATAATCCGACTAAGTACGGAGAATTCTTTGTGAGTCAATTGTGCCGTTTCCGCGAACTTGATGAAGGAATTAGAGAGTCAGATTTGTGCATAGCGATAGCCAAGCAGCTACCGTATGAAGTACAACGTCTATTAATCTCAGCAAACGCCAAAACTGCAATCGATATGGAGGAGGTGCTAAGACAACTCGATCTCACCACAGCGCAGCACACAAGGCAAAGTCGGAACATGGAACAAGTCAACATGACGACTACACCGACTGAACCGACTAAGGTGCAGACAAAAAGTAAGTCTACGAGCACCGAAACGGAAAAATCAGACTGGCAACGTGAAGGACGGGAAAACCAAAATTGGAGGCCAGCATATCGAGGAGGATCGAACCGTGGAAACCGAGGAAGGAAAGCCTGGAATCAGCGTGGTACAAGAGACCAGCAGCCTGATAACAGAAGGAATTACGGCCGAAATGGGAACAACCAAGGATGGAGATCCCAGGAACAGAGTCGCGGGTTCGATGAAGAGGCGGAAGAACGCTATCACGCATCTTTAAGATACATGGAATAGCGCGGAGATGACCAGAGACAATCGCGAGTTCATTGGGATGAAGCGATTAGGAATAGAAGGTCACCCGACATCTATAAAAACGATGACGGTGCCAAGAGTCTGGAACTTCAGCAGTATGAAGACAGACAGAAGAACTCCACAAAGAATGGAGCAATTGAAAAAAAAAATTAAATGACCAAAGAGAGATAAGTTCAGGATGGAATACAGTGAATGTAGTTAACTGGATTGCCAAACCTGAGGAGCTTATCGAAGACCTAGATGAAGGGACGGTCAATGTGAGAAGGGAACTACCCATTATTATGGTAAACATTGCGGGCATGAAGATAAGAAGTCTCATAGATACAGGTTCAACAGTGTGCTTGATAACCCAGGCATTATATAATGAAATCCAAAGTAAAATCCACGTATTGAAAATACCTATTTCAAGCGTGAAAATAAAAGGTGTGATACCAGATAAAGTTATGATATGCAAATACCAAGTATTTTTAGATTTGCAGATAGGGAACTCTACTTTCTCACAGAGCTTCCTACTTGTGAATAAGCTGCCTTTTAACATTATTGTTGGCATGGATTTCATAAGAGAGTACAAAGTTATTATAGATCTCTCGCAAGACATTGTTATGCTTCGCGCAAGTGAGGGAAAGGAAGAGTTAGAGCTCTCATTAAAGCACAATGAAACGAGACCAGAAGAGTACGTATGGCATACATACGGAGATATGACTGGGGATGCAGTATTGACAACAGAAGACATCGAGGAAGAGTTGGCAAAACTGGCCGCAGACATTGAAAAGGACCTCGAACCAAAATTTGAAGAATGCCTGGAAGAAAAGATTGAGGAAGCTAAAATTGGTCCAGAACATAAGCAAATGCTATGGGAACTGCTGTTTGAGTATAAAGGAGTCTTCGATTCGAGACCTGGCCGGATCAAGAATTTCCAATATGCGTTCCAAGTCAGCAATTGGACACCATTCAGACAGAAGCCGTATCCTGTAGCCGAGAAACATTATTTAAAGGTCAAAGAAGCAATACAGGAAATGCTAGAGGCAGGCGTCATTGTGAAGACAGCCACACCTTATGTCAGCCCACTGGTAGTTGTACCTAAACAGGATGGAAGTGTGAGGATATGCCTGGACCTACGAAATTTGAATTCCAAGGTCATACCGGAATTTGACCATGTGCCGCCCATTAAGGAGGTACTCAGGAGGTTCAAAGGAAAGACTGTGTTCTCAAATCTTGACCTGGCGGCAAGTTTTCACCATCTTGCTCTGGAGGAGAAAACAAGCTTATTAACTGGGTTTTTATTTGACCAGCACACGTATTCTTACGTGCGTCTCCCATTTGGATTGAAAACAGCAGGTTCAGCGTTGATACGAGAGCTAGATCGGAACCTGTCTGAAGAAGTAAAAGCAACAACCATATGCTACGTAGATGATATACTACTGACATCTGAAACAGTCGAAGAACACGTCAGAGATCTACGCAAGTTGTTGTATGACCTAAGTCAGGCTAACTTTAAGGTCAATATAAAGAAGTCTAACTTTGGTCAGAGAGAAGTTAAATTTCTAGGCCACGTAATAGATGCACAAGGAGTTAGACCTAATCCGGGAAAATTGGAAGTCATTAAACATTTCCCGAGACCAACGAAGGTAAAGAACGTCAGGCAATATCTAGGCGTTATTGGATTCTTTTCAAGCCATTGCCCAAAGTATACCGAGACCGTAGCACCACTCCAAGACTTACTTAAGAAAGGAGGAAGATGGCGCTGGACGGAAAAATGCGAGGAAGCCTTCGTGAAATCTAAACAGATGCTGTTAGATTATGTAAAATTGGGATATCCTGACTACACTCAGAAATTTATTATCCAGACTGACGCATCATCCATAGGTATTGGAGCAATGTTATACCAGGAAAATGTGGACAGGCCAGAGGAGAAAACTTACATTGCATTCATAAGTAGAAGGTTGAAACCTAATGAAAAGAATTATACGGTCACGGAGATCGAATTACTCGCGATACTGTATGCCTTGTAGTATTGGCGAAAGCTAATTTATGGTTTTAGAATTATATTGAGGACAGACCATAAGGCACTAACATTCCTGCTGAAAACTGACTTGTCGAGTCAAAGACTGACGAGGTGGTCCCTGTACATACAGCAATTTCAAGTGGAAATCGAGTATTGCCCGGGGAAGGACAATATCATACCTGATTTGCTAAGCAGATACCCGACAGCTGATGAAGAAGAAGTTCTAGCTATCGAGATAGAAGATAGAGACCAGAAGACCTTAGATGATCTGAGGAACATCACCGTTTTTCAACGTGAAGATCCCTGGATACGGTTGATGATTAATTACTTCGAGGGAAAGCTGGATAGAGCAACCCCGATGTATGTGGAAGCCGAAGCACTATCAACGGAGTATCTATGGTTTAACCAGATGTTACATAAATGGAGCGACTCAGACCACACTCGACCCAGGATCGTTGTACCACCAGCACTGCAGAGGAGGCTAGTATGGTTAGCACACCGAGCTTTTGGTCACACCGGCGTAGATAAGTCTGTTTCCCTGCTTAAAGAAGCATTTATTTGGCCAAAACTTCGAGATACAGTCAGGAATACAATCAGGACATGTGATATGTGCCAACGAGTAAAGCCTAACTCGTATTTAATGAGGCAAAACCCTATACCACTCTTACCAGAGAAGCCATGTCAGCTTCTGGCACTGGACAACTTTGGGCCGCTTCCTAGAGCTAGAAGAGGAAATAGACACATTCTAGTTGCACTAGACGTGTTTTCGAAAATGGTAGTCCTGTGTCCAATTCAGAAAACCAGTACAAAACAGGTACTTAAGAGGCTGAAGGAAAGAATCATTCCTATATTAGGGCAGCCGGAGAACATATTATCTGATCATGGGAGCTGTTTTACCAGCGTAGAATTTCGCAGGGAGTTGGAAAATCTGGGTATAAGACAGATTTTGTCCACAGTTCGACACCCGGAGTCGAATTCTGCTGAAAGAGTAATGAGGGAACTGCAAAAGTACATGAAGATATACTGCTCTACTGAGAATTGGAAATGGATCGACGTACTTGAGATTATTGAATATTGTATCAACAATACCGTGCACGAAGCGACAGGAGAAGTGCCAGTGAGCCTACATCTTGATAGAAGACCAGAGAGGCCATGGAATAATGTCATTCGGACACCCATCGATGCACAGCCTGGACGTGAGTTGAGGATCCAGAGAACATTCGAGTATCTCAAGAAACAAGCAGATAGACGGCAGCGGAGAAACAGGAGGAAACGCTATCATAGACCATTACTCGTGGGGGAGTACGTCTTATTGAAAAAGCCCGCTAGTTCAGATCCAGAGAGCAGGAAATATAAAAAATTTCAGCATAGCTACCACGGACCCTACCTGATTATAAGGGACTTGCAAAATAATGCATACCGAATCAAAGACGAAGCAACAGGTAGAGAGGTTGTTGTAAACGCCGCTAATTTGAAGTTGCATAGTCCACCAGAGGATTATGATACGAGGGAAGAGCAAGCAATGCACACCCAAATGGACGGGGAGTCATTACGTATGCACGCAAAGACTCGTGAGGAAAGCTTGCAGACCCAGGAAGAAACGGAGCGAGGCGAATCAGTTCGCAGACCCAAGGGACACGAGGGGAGAATGCAGCTGTCAACTGAAGGAACTTTACGACCATTTGAGGGAGGCCGCTATAGAATTAGAGGAGATGAATGAACAACTGAGAAGGCAGAACAAGAGTATGCGACGGCAGACAGAGTGGAATGGGCGAACGAGACAGCCCATTGCCGAGAGCACTGACCGCTTAAAGTAAATACTGCATGATTCAATGCCATCTGAAGGGCCCGAAAAATTCACTTGTGAAATGAATTTTCCGAGCTTAGCAAGGGAAAGATGTGCCCAATTGGTCACGGCAGATTGGCATCGAACTCAGGTCCTATCTGAGAAGACCAGGCACATGATTCTAACTAGAATTGAACCATTGATCTCTGAGGGGGAAACAGTTTTAGGGAACCCGAAGAGCAATGTGTTAAATAATGACATATAATAATGTAGCATGATTTCACGGCCTGTATGTGAATATCATAGCAGTTTTAAGGTAAAGAATTGTAAGCAAATGCAAGCAAATATACGTTTTCGAAGCATACAAGAACGAGAGGAGGCCAGTTTGACGTTTTACTAATTGCCGTTGGAAAATGGGTGGAGATTGTAGGCGCCGAGCGGACTACTTTCGTCTGGACCGAGTAGACAGCTCAAAATTAATGACTCGGGTATTCACCGCTTGACAACTATGGAACCTAGGGCAGGGACGACTGCCCACGGAAATTAATTAATTACCGCCAAGTGGAGCATTGAAATGGAGTGAAATGTACACCCAGGTGAATATATTTTAGGAGAGATAATTTAGGAATGATTTTACACCGAAATTATAGCCTATATCTCTAAATGAGCGCGTTACCACCGAGCCTACGCTCGAGAGGAGTGATTTGGTGACTAGCCAGGGGGGAATCACCATGGTGGCGTCCTGACGCGTTGGAATAAGGCAATTAATTGTGATTAATTGGCCGAAGCGATCGCCGGCACGCGAATGTTTATGAAACCTCCACACCTAAATAAACAAGGTGTATATGTCATTTCGGCTGAAAAGGTATTATTTCAAGGAAGGAGTCGCACCCACATGTCCGGTGGACTAGTTTTTACGAGAAGCCTTTATAAGGGAGAGCAGTGCAGACCAAGCCAGTCGTCTTGAGTTGTCTTCACTTGTCTTCAGTCTGTTCTCAAGTTCTTCTCCAGTATACACGTAACTAATACGCTGCCAGTAAGCGCGCGAAATGTTACAGTATCGACGCTCAGCAATTGAAGAACAATAGAAGCACATCATACAGCTTCATAAGTATAATCATGAAGTGCGTCGAAGTAAAATTAATACAGATATTTATCCATTATCTGGCGCAAATATAAGTTCGCTTCAGCGAAAGAGTAAATAATAATATTTTTGGACATTACATATACCAGGAGATATCGTCAGAGTGGTATATCACATTATCATCAGGATCACTAAAATTATGGGAGCCTTGGGAGGCATCGCCAATTAATCTGGACAGTGAACTGAACGATATGGAAGGTGACGAGGATCGAACGCCCGTAAACGCATTTAGACTTTCATGGAGACCAGCGGTTGGCGTAATTGCATCGCATCTCTGAGGTCAGGCGTAGGAGGAGTCCGATTAAGGATCAACCTGTGAATTAGTGAGAAAGTGTACATAAATTGTGTTATAGTGATTTAAAACGTGTTCATGTGTATAGTGATTAATATGTATTGTGTAAAAGTGAATGAAGCCACTGGTAAGAGTATGTTTATCATGCGGGAAATATGTGAAATCAAGTGTCGTGTCAGATATAGCATGATGGCTTAAATCAAGCGTCATGGTAGGTCCGGAGTTGGAATGCTGGCACCATCCAGCGAAAATAAAAAGTGAGGTCCAATTTACAATGTTATTCTAACTAAATAGTTCACCATACAGCGATGCATCACTTTGAGACTAAGATGTCACAGTCACTTATTGAACGAGTTTTCACCACTCGTCTTGAATAGAATATGGCTTGGATTGTGATTTGTTTAGGGACATTCAGGCCGAAAATAGTGATGAATGTAACGATAACGTTAAATGATAATAATAATAATAATAATCTGGGGTCGGCAACAGTAAAGTAATAGGCATTCTTGGCCTAAATAATGTTCAAGTGTGTCATGTCTAATATAAAGATACTGTATTTTGGTAAACAGTAAGAAAGTAACGTGGAATATAGCGAGATACGAGAGTTTTTCAGTGTCAGTGAAGTGTTGAATGAATATTTGAGATGGGCAATTCTTAGGATTGTATTTGAGGACCATTAAAGTAATGTAAGCCAGTAAATTTATACATTGTTATTAGGAGCTATTTAAAGCTTTGGCTTAAGTGTTATTACAGAGAGAACGCGGGTGCCTTAATAATTGAGTCATCTATGTAAAGTATTGTTTGAGCCGCATGTAAGCGTGCAGAAGTAACGTAGAATCCAGTGATTTACGTAAATATATTGCGGGGACCAAACTAATATAGCTTGCGCGTTAGGTGAGAAGTTGGCTAATCTACGAGTTAGTATCGCCGTTGTGCATACTTTATTATTCGCAGCGAATTGGACAGAGCCTGTCTGTATCCATCGCTTGCATGAATTATGGCCACGAGTGAGGTCCGTCGAGACTCCGTGAGCATGTGTAAAAATGATCTGCCCTGGGAGGTAAGAATCATATTCGTCGTTTAGGAAACGCAGATTTCCTTATTATGGTATAATTGAGACAGCTGCCGGTGGGAATCTTGTATTCTCATTTTGATGCGCGTCCAAAAGCCACCAGTAGTCACCATAGAACGGCAAGACTATCACAGGATCCATCCCCAGCCATGAATGTTAATAAGGAGCCAGTTGTGCCCGATACACTTTAAATATAGGTGTTATATAATTAGAATGACTCAATTACTTAGGAACCACACCTAGCGTAACTCTACTGTACTGCGATTGTAAACAAACTTGACCTTGCCAGCAGATGAGGGAAGTGGGTTGGCCCACTGAGACGAGCGGCCATCTTGTGCAGCTTGCCGGAACTAATTTTATTGCCTGCTAGGGAAAGGGGACGTCGGTCCGCCAGTCCTTTAAATTATGGTCATAGTGGGACACTGAAGAATCTCGATATTTCAATATGCAATTAAGATATGAGTGTTATGATGATGCCAAGTGAATTAAAAGATGTGTTGCAACACACATACATTGTTGGATCAAAGAAATCGGATAATATTTGGCCCAGTTATTCTCTGAAGAGGAACACTGAACCAAATAAAGTGTTAGGCATCTTTTTAGAATGCATTTTTGCCAGTTCACGCTAATTTATGCAGACGGGTATGTGATTTCTAAGAACATGACACGTTTGTAACGATAATAATTCCGACAAGACCCAGAAAATCGTTGTATGGTGAAACTATAAACAATTCTATCCATGTTTATTTTGGAAGGGAGACGTACCACTTTTTAAAGCGTTTCATATTGATGGAAAGAAGGAAGATGATTCACACGACACAACAAATGTTTGTTAATTAAGACATAAAATAATGAATTTATGCTAATCAAAGTGAATGCCATAAGAAACGGAGTAATGTTTTATTGTTTCAGTATTTAATGTCATTTAGATGTGATATGTGATTTTTATGTTGTGATACTCCAGTTATGTAAAATTGTGTCACATGATGAACACTATGGAGACCCATAGAAGTCTGAAAGTATCAATGATAGGATGCTAGAAATAGATTTGAGTGCAGTATTGCAATAATGAAGAAGAGACTCACAAAATAACCCTGATTTTAATTATGGGAGTTAAATATAATTTATCCTTTATTTGTATTTGTTGTATAGCCATGATTTTATACCAGTGTGTGTTTGAGTCTTCAGTCTTTTGACTGGTTTGATACAGCTCTCCATGCCTCCCTGTCCTGAGCTAATCGTTTCATCTCTACATAGCTACCACACCCTACATCCGAGGCAATCTGTTTAACATATTCTAACCTTGGTCTACCCCTACAGTTCTTGTCCTCGACCCTTCCTTCCATAACTAAGCTTGCTATTCCTGGGTGTCTTAGTATGTGTCCTACCAACCTATCTCTTCTCTTCATTAGCAGTCGCCAGAAACATCTCTCATCTCCCACTCGTCTTAATACCTCTTTGTTTGTAACCCTATCTACCCATCTGATCTTCATCATTCTCCTGTAGCACCACATTTCAAATGCTTCAATTCTCCTCTTTTCTGCTGCACCAATAGTCCAAGTTTCACTTCCATAGAGCGCCACGCTCCACACAAAGGCTTTCAAAAATGACTTCCTAATACCTAAATCTATATTCGATGTCAGCAGATTCCTTTTTTGTAGAAATGCTTTTCTTGCCTGAGCCAACCTACTTTTTATATCCTCTTTGCTTCGTCCATCATTTATACCAGTAAATGTTTTATTTTAGGAATATGTTGTGTATTTCATGTAGAGTAGTTACCTGGTAGACTCAAATCCTGAGCATGTGGTCGTATGGTTGGCAGGAACGTCCCATACCTCGAAAGACCGTGAGTTAGCTGGGATACGAACACATGTTCCACATGATGACAGTTGGGTACATTATAAACATCAACATCACTAAGTGCTCTCACGAGGCTGAGTGCCCCAATAGCTCAATACTCAGAGCCCCATCAGTTTATTTAGTTCTATTAAAAATCCAGATGCACAATAAGTCCAGTCTGTAATGACATAGTCGCGGTCGGCTCGCGAAGCGAGCTACCGCGGCTGTGTTATGTGCCAGGTACCGGTGCGACGTGCGCTCCTCTGCCTGGATTTGAATTTTAATTTGGACTGAATGAAGTTAAGTTGTATAGCAACTTTGGTCTTAAAAGATTTTAATTTGATTTGATGAATTGAGCTTTTGACTTGATTAAGGGATTGATCATGATTTTTGCGTTTTATTCGTATTTGACTTATATAATTTTTCAAGGGATTTAATATTTAATGACCGTTCTTCTGTTCACTTGTTTACGAAAACAGTGCGGGGATGATGTTCGCATATTATGCTATGTGGAGCAAGGCTACTTATCATCCCCGCTCGCCATGGTATGGATGTTTCTATAATCGTGTACAGCGGCAGCTTCAGCTTGATAATAATAATAATAATAATAGAAAAATAATTTTTAATATATTGAATTTGAAGTTAATTTGTTAGGAAATAAGGGAGACCACTAGTGGGTTGATTTTTGTGAGAAGGAGAAAAGATAGACCTATAGTAGGTTTTTGATTAAAATAATAATAATAATAATAATAATAATAATAATAATAATAATAGTTTTAATAAGCCTCGCTATGAATTATGGGACGGAGAGAATGAGAATGAATTGTAGTATGTGTAAATTGCGATGTTTTCTGTCGATCCCACGGCCCACAAGACACCATCCCGAGTGAGTCGGCCGTGGCTAACCCCCGGGCAGGTGCCCCGCGAGGCCGTAGGGCGGGTGGTAATAGTGAAGTGGGAGTAACGGCTGGGTAATTGGGGCTAATTTCAGTCGATACACAGGTCCGTGCGCGACATCCCAGGCGATCGAGCTTGGCTCGATCCCCGGGCAGGCACGCAGAATTTAGAAGTCCTGTGTTCGACTGTAACTGACTATTGTAATTGGAGTGAGAGCTGTGTTATCAATTGGAGTATCTGGGAAAGTGCAGTGGCGGGCTGAACTGAAGGGGGGGGCAATTTGGAATGAGAGTAGTGAAGGTATATCGGGGCGAGTTCGATGTCTGGTTTGTGCTCTCTGCCTTTGCTTGATGGCGTCTTTAATATACCGACAGCCTCCATAGCTCGCCGCGTGATTGCCCCCACAGTTTACACACGTGGGGCTGTTCTTTTGCACCTTGCAATCTGTGTGACGATGATTATCGCCACACCTATTACAGCGGGTAGCATGCCTGCAATTCGCGGCGTCACAGATGCACAATAACCTGCTAGCCTTACACTTAACTCGATATCTACAGCTGCCGTGATCGAACTTGAGTCTTTCTATCAGGTTAAGTATGAACTCTGGTAGGGGATATATAAATTTACGTCGTCTGTAGTCCACGAAATGTTTTTCTCAACACAAGGGCAGTAATTAATTGTCACCTTCTATAATAAATTTGCTGAACCCAGTTAGTGAAATGTACATTTGCTGGTTATTGCTTGGCCCGCCATCTCGCGGTATTGTAATACACTACATCGGCCCGTGCTGGGTTATTGTTTGTTTCACATCTACCTTTTAAGTACTGCACCTCATACTGGCCATCCTGAGTGTGAGGTTACCCGAGGATTTTCCAGTCACTGCAGACAAATGCTGGGATGGTATCAGACTTCAAGTCCTGAGCATCTGCTCCAGTCATAGACTCCAATAATCACAGTTCCTCGCATTAATAGCCCACAGCTATCGCAATAACAGGGGTGTATTGGTTCAGCGGTCAAACTGCTTGCCCATCTTCAAAGTGATCTTGGGCCGATAGCCTAGATGTTAGGCCCCTTAAAACAACAATTATCATCATTATTATTATTATCAAAGTGATCTGGATTTGATCCCCGATTAATGCATGTGATGAAAAATGAAAAAAAATGAAAATCCACAGCCTGCTTCCAGTCTCCGACCGGGTCAGGAATGGAATGAATGAAGCCCCCATCTAGCGGCGAGGATATGGACTGTACCGGCTGCCGAGGCCTGACGCACTCCTCTGGGGCAATGATTAAATGAATGACAGATGAAATGAAATGATAGTGGAGAGTGTTGCTGGAATGAAATTTTGACAGGGAAAACCGGAGTACCCGGAGAAAAACCTGTCTGCCTCCGTTTTGTCCAGCACAGATCTCACATGGAGTGACCGGGATTTGAACCACGGATCCAGCGGTGAGAGGCCGGCGTGCTGCCGCCTAAGCCACGGAGGCTTAATGCATGTGATAACGAGATGAAATATCACTTCAAGTGGTTCGGTCTCCACTTACAAGTAGGTCCCGTGCCTTATGATCGTAAGCTTAAAATTGAAGTAAAACTCCAAGTTTCAACGTCTGGTATCATAATAATGTTGGTTATCGGGCAAATGTCATGCACATGCTAGTACCCCGGGCTGATGATTGGGATGAATCTAGCCCCTAATTGAAACACTGTTGGAAACTAATGTTAGCAGTGCTTTTTTTTCTAAACACAATTTAAGGGGTACTCTCAGTTGTACTGTAGACGACAAAACATCACGATCTTGCAATTTTCGGCAATTTGCAGAGTCCGGTTATTACTTTTCGGGCTGACATGTAAAATGAAAAGTTCCATCGGGTTAATTTATTTGTGGTCAACATGTCAAGGATGGTAACTGCACTCAGTACTTCTAATCATTTTACATTTTAAAATTAAAAAGACTGTGGTAGTGTGTCATTTTGCTGTCCTGCTTACAGTAAATTCCACACTGGTAAAAGAGGCTGATCACTGCCATTTACACGCTTACTCTGCTTGCTTTTGGTATCGGTCGCCAGATGTCTAACCACACGCACAAAATAACAACCTATCCCGCCTCCAAACACTAGCCTGTGTGCTTATAAGAACGGAGTGCAGAGTTGCCGACCAAAAGAAACTGATTCGACAGATCGATTTTAATCGAGGATTACTCGAAATCTCCTCCAGCTGTTTGTGAGCAGCGCGTTGATGTCAGCTGATCGATGAACTTTCAAGTCGGAAGATATATTTGCTGGACTAGATACAAATGTTTCAATATTTTTTCTTAAACAGTTTTCAGATGTTTAAGGGGTACGTGTACTCCCGCGTTACCCCCTGAAAAAAAAAGCACTGGATATATGACTGCCTGAGAAACTGATATTTAAACGTTTCACTTGGGGACTTGTGCCATCGTGGGCTTCAGTCCCGTGCACTCGAGCGTCTGATTACTGAGAAGAGGTGCGTTCGATTCCCACCTTCGCCACCCCACTTGTGATACCCTAAAAGGGATATAAAGTAATGAAGGAAGGAAGGAATATTGTAGTTTTACGTGACCGTGAATCTTGCGATTATGAGCCACTGAATAAAGTAATGAATTATTATACAGTATAAGATAATAATATTTTTTATTTATTTTTTGCCCCGAAGTTAGCAGATGCATTTGTTCAAAATTATAGTTTTATTGCAATTTGCCATAAATAACAACATTCAAAAATCTAAATTTCATCCAAACGAAACAACATGTGTTCAGGATGAGGAAGAATTTGTGCACAGACGAAAGTTATGATGAATGCATAGTTATATCGCTCAATAAACAATTTTGTCAATTACCGTACACTAGGATTTCACCTTGCTTGTAATTTTTAGGTTAGGCCTAGCCCATGTCATTCGAGTTGCCTTCCACGAAGTAATGCCCTTGGATTAGCCATTAAAGTCGCATTAATAATGATCGTTTTACAAATGAAGTAGCGTATAGTTAAAATTTCAGAACTTAAGGTTACCATATCTATAATAATCCACATAATTTTATGTGGCAAGGTAACTTGGATTTAAAAGTTGCAAAATGGGACGACAAAGCTCTTGACTCCTTTGCCTTCTTACAAATATTTCCTAACTAACCAACTGATATGCTGCTAATGGAAATGTAGGCCTATTATTGTGCAGTATCATATGCTACACTAATAGCCTGTGCATGTCGCTAATGATATCCCCAGGATAGTCACTTGTGGGGCAGAGTATAGCCTCTTCTGAATTATGCAGTATGGTACGTCTACTTACTCGTGACAGGCTCCTCTTTCATCTTCTTGTCGATTTCCTTGGGTCAATGGGGCAGAAGACCTCACTGTCCCATCCCTTTAAACAATAACAACAACTCGCTTGGTCATCTCTCGTTTTCTGAAAACCTTCGAAGCCTAGGGCAGTCATGGCCTTTCTCTTTACTCACTACCCCAATTTTTTTAAAGAGTCGGAATTTTCCCTTTTATAGCATAACTGTATGCCAACAGGAAAGGGGGCCTCGATTTTACACTCCTTAAAACATTCATCCCCACAACCATCACCTGTCCAGCTACATAATTGTTAACATGAGCCCAAATCATTTCAATAGGATTCAAGTCAGGATGGTACGGTGGTATATGCAAGATTGTGTGTCCATAGGTAGCAACCGGTGTATCGATTTGATATGTCTTATAGCGTGGTTTATGGGATTTAATCAAAGCGTACAGTTGAGGTTTTATCATCTCTGTAGAAAATGGAATACCCTTATCGGTCAACCAATCCTAAATAACCGGTTTTCGGGAAGATGATGTGGGTACGCGCTCACATTTGACATTATGGTACGAGGCATTGTCAATCACGACTACAGAATTTGTTGGCAAATTGGGAATTAATTTCTCTGTCAGATATTTTTCGTAATTTCTATAGTTCATCTCATCGTGATAGTCCCCTGTTGTTTTGTTGGATTTGAAAACCAACAAAGCATTTGGAACGAAACCGGCATGTACCACTATTAAGCTTCGCCCTTTCGAGATAGGCGACTTCAGTCCGTGAAGAAAACCGTCACTCCAAGCACTTGGCTTAGTGTGCGAACTATGCAAATATGTCTCATCAGTGTAAACAATAGGCCTACCCTGTTGTCGGTACCGCCTTATGCTCTGTAAGTACTGCATACGTAGGAGCCTTATGTCAGACTTCTCCATAAGTATTCTACACATGTCTTCTGTCTTCCTCCATCTAAAGCCTAGGCCTCGAACTATCTTGCTTAATGTTCGTACACCACCTTTAAAATTTATAATCTCAACCAATTTCCTACGGTTATTTTCCAGCGTTGGCCTCTCGCCTTTGCTATAGTGAAAACTATGAATTGTACACCTTACCACGCCTTTATCAAAATCGTCTTACACATCTTGACAGATTTTGGTCTTCTCTTTCCAGGCGTTGAAAATTAATCTACCTTACCACTTTCAATTCTTTTGGTGCCTTGTATTATATTCCGCACTGACCTTTCCGACACACCTGTTGCTTCAGCCAATTTATTTTGAATTGCGCATATGTTCCCAGCGAGATGTGTTCCGTTTTACATGAATTTATATACATTATAAATAACTTCCCTAGTTTGACTGTGTAAAGTTTTGGCACTCCCTAATTTAGAACGAAACGGTGGCATTGCTAAGTACACTGAATATTTTACACAATTTCAAGGCTTTAGGTATTCAACAAACGCACTTTCAGCTACGTAATATACATAAAATAGTAATAATACACACGTGTGATGCCTTCTGCACTCTACGCTTTACAGCTGTAGACCGCGTCTCGGATCGAGCCGCATTGTTGAAGAATGGAGTGAGCCCAGTAATATCAGCATTCGGGGGACACACAGGAGCTCCACAATGAGCATTGAAATACGCCGATTGATATTGGTCTCTGTGCATCGTTGAGTTTCGGCAAGCTCTTCTTGCGTCTGCTCTACTATTGTCATCGCGCCAGGAGATGGAAGTTCAACACACTGTGACGGGGTGCCGGGTCTTGCAGTACGTATGTGCGGCCTGCCTATTCCAAACCTGCATGACAATCATGCCAATGGTTATCGCAGCCAGTGAGAAAGGAATGTGCTGAGTGAGTGAAGCAAGTAGTGACCAACTTAATGTTTTTGGAATGCGCGATACTCAGTGAGCGGGAAGACATCTGCTGTTCAAACCCAACTGCCATCTCCTGGCACAATATCAAAATTATCATTCAAAAACGAACCAAGTCGTTGATTTAATGCACACTGGAAAATTTAGATTGCTGGCCCTAACCCACTCTCACTTATAAAGCGGCTAACGCGATCAGCAACCATCACGTCATCGGCTAATATAAGTTTGAGTGGCATCTGCAAACCAAGGTTTCTTCGTAAGTCAGCAAGATCCACACACTGGGTTAAAATGTGAGCTACGGTGAAAACGGCTCCACAGGTACAAAGGGGGGTCTTCCCTTCTCATTAGGTCCGAGTGGGTGGATCTTGCATGACCTATCCTTAGCCTACACAAAATGACGGACTCTCTCCGTGACTGGAAAGAGCTCCGCCACACGCGAGTACTTCCCTTGATCGCTCTCAGTTTACTGGGCAGTGGGTCAGCTAGCCACTGACTCTCCCAAAATGCCAGAATTTGTAGGCGTACCTGAGAGCTAATATCTCTAGCGGGTACCTCCATTGGTCGAGGTGGTAGTGATACCGCCTCTTTTGCAGCTTGATCCGCTAACACATTTCCCGCAATTCCCATGTGGCTTGGAAGCCACAGAAAGGTGATTTGAGTGTCAGCGCAGCACAACCCAGCTAGTAGGTCGTAGATTCGCTGCACTAAGGGGTGTTGCGGGAAACTTGTAGCATTTGACTGCAACGAACTCAAAGAGTCGGTACACACAAGAAAGTGGATTCGTGCATCCTGTAGTGCAAACTGCAGTGCTTCATAGATGGCAACGAGCTCCGCAGTAAACATACAACAGGCCTCAGGCAAAGAGATCTTGGTATTTGCACCATCAATAACGTAAGCACAACCCACTTTCTCGTCCACCTTCGAACCATCCTTGTAGAGAATGCCAGCGTCCGGAAATTGGTGAACTATGCTGTGGAACTGCTAAGTTGAACAGGATTTTATTTAAATAATTTTAGTTTTTACTAAGATCTGCGTCTTTCACGTTTCTTGTTATTTCCCTATTTGCTTTTGGTTGGGTTGTACGAGAAGGAGAAGTGAGAGAAGCCAGTCATTGAAATACCTTCACTGAATTGTACTCTCAACTTGAGTGACTTCGGTTCAGTTGACCGGCCTTAAATAATTCCATACTTTTCATTATTTTGAAAGTATATTTTTAAGGAAGGGTATAATACATAAGTATTTCATCATCTTAACCTTTATTTAAAATTCACTTAAGTAATCTATAAGCAATAATAAGGAGAAATTATAAATGAGTTATAAAAAGGGACATTAGCGAAATATCCAATGATAAACTCTGTTGAACAGAAAACAATCAATCATGATTGAGATCTAAAGTTTTTAAATTTGCATCAGTATACAATTAACCTTCAAGACAGTCATGGCATACAACATTTGCGTTTTCAAGGCACAAATACTTATGACACTTGGACCGAATACGCTCTTAGTGACCTCGGTGTGTGAGACCGAAAAGACTTCCACTGACCTGTACGGTTATCGTTCGAACTTGGGCAGTGGTGAGTATACTCGAGAATGAAATTGATGAAGGTAACCTGATGCACAGCTAGCTCACTCCAAAGGACAAAGAAGGAGGCGCAATCGTTTATGGCGTTGGTCTGTGACACCGTGCGTCACTAACTTACATTAATATTATAGCATTCAGTTGGCCAATACAAAAATCATTCCAATTAATAGAATACGTGAAAAATAACCTGGTGAAATTTCACTTGTGACGGGTTGTGTGGGCGTGATTTATAGGATAAATAACATGTTGCCAACCCCACGCATACGGTACCGTGTGGTGTTTGTTTTATGCTACGCTTGCTCCACTCAATCTGTTTGCTTTGTTGTTTCTATGTTAAGAAGGCTTTCTACACATAAACAAACCTAACCTGGGGCAAACGCCCCAGACCCCCTTGCTTGTAGTACAAGCAGTAATTTTCGGCCAGACAGAAGTCAATAGGTTTTCGCTGAGCTCGTTGTATATAATGTGTACCATACATTGGTAACATATGCCTCTTTCAGTAGCAGTTGAGCAATGACAAGCCACGACAGTTGCCGTCGTTGGATAAATAATAAATAATGATCACAGTCACATATTTACGTAACTTAGCACATATTTCCTGAGCAGTAGTAATACTGTACTGGACAGTAATTTCAATTGGTTTTGACTCCCGGAATATCAAATAAGGTCTGAAAATCATGAAAATGACATATGATTAGGTAAGTGAAAGTGTGGGATCCTGGTTCATCACTCCTGGAAAATTATCGTTGAGACTAGAGGTGAAGTACTGTAGTCTGTTGCGTATCCCGTGAACATGGTGGTGGCGCTCCAGAGTAGGTGAACCTCTCTATAAAAAAAATTAACTACTGAAATTAGCCAAAGTATCTGGAGATGATATAGTAATAGATGTTTACTCCTCCGCTGTCATAGACCCACCCAGCCATCCCAAATAGGATCACGACTTATAAGTTTGAAATTACAGCTCTGACGGCCATCTATCGCACTGAGTCAATAATGCCAACCCCACGCATTCAGTACTATTTCGCCCAGACCAATGGTTTTGACAATGGTTACAACCTAATCTGCCCAGACCAATGGGTTTGACAATGGTTACAACCTAACCCGCCCAGACCAATGGTTTTGTGTGAACCGTGCCCCGCTAGACCTACCCCCGACCTTCTAACCTTCGTTTTGTCCAATGCAATGGTTCTTGTCAGTGGTTAAAATCTAACCCACCCAGACCAATGGTTACTACCTAACCCGTTCAGACCAATGGTTTTGTGTGAACCGTGCCCCGCTAGACCTACCCCCGACCTTCTAACCTTCGTTTTGTCCAATGCAATGGTTCTTGTCAGTGGTTAAAACCTAACCCACCCAGACCAATGGTTACTACCTAACCCGTTCAGACCAATGGTTTTGTGTGAACCGTGCCCCGCTAGACCTACCCCCGACCTTCTAACCTTCGTTTTGTCCAATGCAATGGTTCTTGTCAGTGGTTAAAACCTAACCCACCCAGACCAATGGTTACTACCTAACCCGTTCAGACCAATGGTTTTGTGTGAACCGTGCCCCGCTAGACCTACCCCCGACCTTCTAACCTTCGTTTTGTCCAATGCAATGGTTCTTGTCAGTGGTTAAAACCTAACCCACCCAGACCAATGGTTACTACCTAACCCGTTCAGACCAATGGTTTTGTGTGAACCGTGCCCCGCTAGACCTACCCCCGACCTTCTAACCTTCGTTTTGTCCAATGCAATGGTTCTTGTCAGTGGTTAAAACCTAACCCACCCAGACCAATGGTTACTACCTAACCCGTTCAGACCAATGGTTTTGTGTGAACCGTGCCCCGCTAGCTGCCCAGAATTTCGTATCGGACATGTTGGCAACGTGTCACATATAAGTCTTTTGGGTGTCACATGCGGTAACTTATGACGTACTGTCCAACATGGCGTCCCGAGTGAAATGAACACGATCAAAAATGCTTTATTTACGTTAAAAAAAACAATTATTTCCTGTGCAGCAGTGGCAATTTAAATTGAAATCAACTTATATCGACTCCCAGAAAGGTATGTAAATTATAAATGATATATTTTCAATATTCTACTTTGTGGAAAGTTACGAAAAGGGAGGATGCACTACTCTGGATCTTTAATAGCATGGTTAGGTATAGAACAAAACATGAAAGTTTCCTAGTGAAAACTCATCTTCTCAAGAAGTAGCCTTCCAGTAAATGTGTTCGTACGTTTCAGCGCCATGCGATTGTTACGTGTGGAGAACCTCAAACAAAAGGTATACAGAAACAATCCGCGAACTCTCGAGAACGAAATAACTGCAGTCATATCGTTGTTGTTTGAGTCTTCAGTCTTTTGACTGGTTTGATGCAGCGCTCCATGCCTCCCTGTCCTGAGCTGTCCTTCTGTTTGAATTTTTTTGCCATCGTTGTTGTTTAGAAGTATGTATTGTGATTGTTTGCAGTCATATCAGTGTGGATGAATTACAGCAAGTGTACCAAAACTTCCTACGTTTGTGCAATGTGTGTTTAGGAAATGAAGGACAGATTTTCCAGCAACTACTCTGAAATTCATATAATTATGTAATGATGATTATTAATTACGTTAAAAAGTTGAAATGTGTTGAACTAGTTGGGCGCTATGCTGCCAGTGCCTTGCTCAACAGGTGGCTACACGCAGAACCCCTGCAGTCACACAGCGACTGCGAGGCCCTGGTTTATAGTGAAGGCTCTCACTGTAGTTCATGTACAGTACTTTGTAGCAGAAAAAGGTTTGTAGAGGGCTTTCAGATATTGTTGCTATTCTCTGAAATTTTGCATCTGTGACGCATGCGCAGTTGAGTATTCCATAACCCAGGCCTCGCCAACTCAGGTGCTTCGCGAGCACTGGGCGGCACCTGGAAAAGCACCGTGCTCTGCTGTAGGAGAGGAACATGTAGTGGCAGCGCTTAGCGAGGCGAGAGTCGTACTGTTGTTTATTTGTGAATTGGGCTGGGCAAATCGGCGCGCGTCAGGCAGCGTACCGGTATGAAAACGAATAATAATAATAATAATGCTAATTTTGTGTAGACAGAAATAATAGTCTTATTGCACTCCTGATTTTGGACTAATTTTCAACATTCTTTCCTTATCTTTGGCATCGCTTTGAAACCACTAATTTCTCCGATATTTGGAACAATCGTTTTGGCATTTGCAATCCGAAGTATAGCTTCCAAGGAAGCATCAGACAAACTTGACTTTGTTTTGTTAATATTCATAATTGAAAATATTTGTTCACAAACGAACGTTGTTCTGAACATAGTAACAAATATCTGGGCAAGGGCATGGATCCTCGGGAATTCTTTTTCCACAACGCCTTTATAAAAAGAAATCAAATCACCATTATAATGGTAATAGTGGTCTTTCAAAATTGAATCACACTGTAGTATCTGCTCAACTTGGAGACTTGATGGGTCATCCTATGGGCGTACCGGTTTTACTTGTTTTATCTCTTCAAATTCATTATGCAATGACTGTAACGCTTTTGTGTACTCACTGATTGAAGCATTTTAGAGAGGGAGAATTGTCCCAATTTCCTTCTTGAAGCTGACTTTTAAAAAGCACAAGCTGCAATTTGAAACTTTCAATACGGTCACACATAGTACTGATTAATTTATTTTTGCTTTGCAACGAGTTATTTAAGTCATTTAAATACCCCGTGATGTATTTCATGAAAGCGAGGTCAGCGATCCATTGCTCATCATCCAAGTCTGACTGTGGAGAAAGAGGGGTGGGAGGGGAAAAGCACCAGGCGCGCAAGCACTAAGTGCTCGGGTTGGCGTGGCCTGCCGTAACCTGTGCGCATGCACATTCGAGTATTTTGCAGACTTATAATATATTGGTTGTGCGTCGGCTCTGCGAACATTGAGCCCTACAAACTAAGTAGGCCTACTCCGATAGTGACCTGACAACATAATTATACTGTATGATTTGTTTTTATCATTCTCACAAACATTTACACTCCACGCATGAATGAAATGTACAAAGTAGTCAGTAAAATCAAAATCCCCTTCCCTGGGCCTTACAACTGTGGGAACATAAAAGGGCTACCATGGTACTCAAGAGATTACCCAGGAATTATTTTCACCAACATAGATCGAGTCCCACCTGTTTTAATTTCTTGCCATTATTGTGGTCTAGAAGTAGCCTATGTATTGAGATTGTTTGTTTCCCAGCTCTGGAATATCATACAATGGGCCTTATAAGGACAACTGAGAAGAGGTTGGTATGATTCGTAATACAGAATTTAGTGGCAGTGTATTCTGAGTGGGTCGTGGCATCCATGTTGATATCACAATACCATAATTACAAGAACTTCAGCACATAACAGCCAGGGCCAAAATAAATATGTATAATTGGAATGAATATGAATACACACCGTGGGAGGATTGGAAGACAAATGAAACAATTTGTATACCTAGAAATAGTACTATGACCTTACCGAAGCGACGCGAAATTTGAATATTCAAATGGAAGTTTCTCGCGATTTAACCATCGGAGCGCAGTGAAACTTGGTAGGGTATATGCTTATATGAATTTTAGTCCACTGGCATCTAATTCATTTAAATTATTCTTATAACCTCAAGATGGCGGCTGAGCGAAATTTTAAAATCTCGCTTTTATTTCTTGTGTCCTAATCATGGGATTGAAGTTGAATAAGACACCTACATAATAATCTTCATGTAATATTACATAACTCTATGGCCTATGCATAAAATTTCAGCATGGAGATCATCCGAAATATTTAAACAGTTCTCAATATCTACGAATCTATTTCATCAATCAAACTGAAAATTTGTATGTTGATAGAGGCAATCAATAAAAGTAGGTTATATGAAAATAGGCTATTTAGTTCTGCACTGAACTACTTGCTTCATAAATAAAAATAGGCTAAAAATTGTGTTACAAAACTTTCTCTACATCGCTTAGTATTTGAACCTCCCTTGCTGGATGGATGTGAGGACTGGGTAGATTTAGGATATCTGATACCAAAGCTAGAAGTGAGGGGGTGTCACAAATGATTGTTGAGACAAATATGTGGGAACAATGGTAAGACAGAACTCATAAATATGAGATAACGGCTCAGTTAGAAATGAACACGCTAGGTAAGGCTGTTCACATAAGCTGACTCAAATGGTAGGTCATTAAAAGAGAATGGGTATAGCTAGATTACCTAAGAGGTAAATAAGTTCTACTGTAGAGCGTAAGAAAAACAGAGGTGTAGAGTAATGTAATGGTTAGATTCAGTGTTGAATGATTTGAAAATAAGAGGTGTAAAAGCAAAAGAAACCGCAGTGCTAACTGCTAATAGGGCATCTTTGAGGCTACTTGTTTTAAAGTTGTTATTACTATCACTGATTTCATTATTTCCATCTTTAATTTCTGCCAATCTGAGTTAATTATGGTTTAAACTAGTTTGCATTTTCTAATTACTAATTATAATTCCCTCATTAGTTGACTCTAAACAGTCATTAATCCATTCGTCTCTGCTAGCATCCGACTAATACTATCCAATTTTTTATCGAGATGATCTTCAAGAAACGTATCTACTAAATTAGTCGTAAATACAATCATTGCTCAGAATGATCAGACATGGACATTGTATCTGAATAACGACAATTCAAGCAGATTTCCAAATTCATCCCCAATCTTCCACAAATACGAGGCACGTCCAGAAAGTAAGTTCCGTTTGGTAATAAAATTAAATTGTGTACAGATACAGAAAAATTATTTATTTCACAACATTCTACACCTCTTAATCTCTTTTTCCACATAACTGCCGAACTTTTGCAGGCATTTGTCATAGCGTGGCACAAGTTTTTGGATACCTTCTTCATAGAAGTTTGCCGCCGACCGTAAACGAGAGTGAAGACTCCCCTGTAGGATATCCTACCGTTTGGCCACCGCTGTTCGGCAAATTGCGTGCTTACCAGGAGAACTGCGTATGCTTAGGAGTTCTCCTGACCACAAACGCAATTTGCCTAACAGTGGTGGCCAAACAGTAGGATATCTTACAGGGGAGTCTTCACTCTCGTTTACGGTCGGCGGCAAACTTCTATGAAGAAGGTATCCAAAAACGTGTGCCACGCTATGACAAATGCCTGCAAAAGTTCGGCAGTTATGTGGAAAAGTAGTTTAAGAGATGTAGAAGGTTGTGCAATAAATAATTTTTCTGTATCTGTACACAATTCAATTGTATTACCAAACGGAACTTACTTTCTGGACGTGCCTCGTATATTAAATTTAAGTCCCGCGACGTGGTCGTGCTCGTTAAATCGAGCACCACGGCCACGAGGGCAACTCCAGAAAATCAGGAGATCATAGGTTCGAATCCCAGCACTGACAGTGGCTATCATGATGGTGGTTTTCCCCGGGTTGTTCCGTACTTCCTCCAGGCAAATGCCGGGATAGTACCTTACTTCAAGTCCCGGGGTGCCTACACCATCCTTGTTCCTGATACAATTACACGCACTATTACAGTCATCACAGCGGTATAGGTTATCAAACAAGTTCCACACAGACCCAACTGCACGGGGCTGATGACCAAGATGTCCCATGCCCCTGAAGTGAATTAACAACAAACAACAACTAAATTTGAATTAATTTAACCAACAAGATTGTCATTTATTTCAATGTGGAGCAAAATAGCGCAGTGGCTTACTCCTCGTCTCTCACCCAGACTAACGAAATTTCAATCACAGTAACAGTGGGGTGATATTTGCGCCTGAAAATTCCCGTGGCGTCAGGAAGGGCTTCTGGCCTAAATCCTCAGCCAGGTTGGCTCCGGCGACCTCATAATTAAGATAAGCTGCTGAAAGTCATTTGTGAACGTTTTCCTACTCATTCTGTCTGGATAAAAATTCACAAATTGTAATTTACTTTGCTCCAAGTAGCTTTCCAAAATCACACCTATTCTTCCACACTGATACTAAATTTTAATGAATACGGTTGTTGTTAATTTCAGTGTAAATAATACCGCTAAATCCTATCTAATATTCTCCCTTTCAACGAGTGTGGATTTCTTTCGAGCTAATGCGTTGGAATCATTGAGTTCCTTCCTTTGAGTCCACCACTATGTGGTATTGGTGTAATTTCTTAAGTCCCATCGCTACAGGTTGCGTAATTTTCTCGTGACTGCCACTTCGTATGCCAGAGTGGTGTCTAGTATGGGAACAACACCAAAATCTTATGACACCTTCACCATTGCTCTAAACACATATTCTAGAATGTCCATTTATCAACACTCTCGGACGTCTTATATTCCCTCAGATTCACTCAGGTTCGTACCGGGTTGGATAAAGGATGACTCTGGATCAAAGCATACACATGTGAACTTCAATTCCACAACAAAAACATGAATCTGTGTTTTAAGATAAAATAACGCCATATTTTATTCATCAGGAACATATTCTAACTCATTCCAGGATTTATGCTAATCTTAAGCATGTATCATGTAACAGTGACTACAACACAGACATAATATTTGGTATATGGTAGCAACAATGTATGAAAACCGTATGCACCTCAATAATTCACAGCACAGAGCAAAAATATGGAAAAATAAGCCACAATTAAATTTCAGAAAGTTCAGACCTGTAGGAAGTACAATTTCAAGAGGCAGACAGGTTAATATTTTAGAGCTGATGGGCGCCAAAGTGTCTACCATGGAAACAACAACAAAATTGTATGACACCTTCATCACTGCTGTAAATAGTTACCGTATTCTAAAATGTCCATTCCCCATGACTCTCGGACATCTTATAATCCCTGTCACATCCCTGACCTGCCATCCCACTCACAGAATACAAAAATACGAAGAAAATCCTTTGGGTGAAGTGACAGTGCAAACTGAAAACCAACTTATTTCTTCGATGAAAGAGTACAAATGGGATCACTGGATGAGAATTATAGAATATTTGACGAGGGATAGTCATAAAACACGGAGACTAATGTGATGCCAAAATAAATACCCTGTCAAAGCCACGGAACATTATAATACCACTGCTAATTGGATTTCACATTAGTTACTCTTGAATCGTGAAAGCAGTCCACAATAGTAATAATCCTAAATACAAATAGCAGCTCTTGAAGACAGAAATGACCATCCACCACAATTCAGCATTCTGGAATTATACAAGGCTATCACAATGTGCAAAACTGGAAAATCAGCTGGTTTGGATGATAAACCGACAGAGAATCACTTTGGCCTAATAACCAAGAAATGGATTCTCCAGCTCCAAATTTATAGCCAGATATCAAATTCCAAAGATATATCAGAAGTGTTAGGCGATTGCTTTAATAAAACCTGGCAAAGAAGGAATCCACCCCAAATATTTTACACCAATTGTGCCTCAGTTCCATCTATATAAACTCAAAGAAATTGCATTTGACATGCGAGTGATCCTTTGCTCACACCCTATCAAGGTGGATTTCGTCCAGATAAAAGATACCACAGGCAACCGCTGAATCGTACGCTGTTCATAGAGGATGAATTCGAAGATGCAACGTGACAGTAGTTGTAATCGTTGATCCGTTGGCATCATACAGTAGGTATGACACTGTCACCCATCAGTTAGTACCATTGAAGGTCTACTATCTAACCGAGGATATCAAGCTAACCAAGTTCATCGCTATTCTCTTCCAGAACCACAGGCTCTTTGTGTTTTTTCAATGGCACCGTAGTAGATGGATAATGCCTTCCCCAAGGAAGTGTGTTGGCACCAACCCATTGTCCGGACTGAAGGATTTGATATATGCTGGTAATATCACTCTAGCAACACAGAGATCAGACTTAGTCCAGCTTCGGCCTTCCTACATGACTGACGTAGGGGTTCGAAGCCAGTCGTCTCACGAGTCCAGCCAGTCTGCCCCCATGGCCTTGCGTGTTAATCTATTGAGGTAATTGATCGCTAAATAATTATATCAATATTAATATCGATAAGGAATTCCAATGAATCAAGATTGTTATACTTCTACACTTTATTATTCTTGCCATTTTACATTTATTTATAATTTATAATAATTGTCTTAAATTCTATACCGAGATATACAGTGTATATAATATTCAGAATATGCAGTAAAAGATTTCATCATTTAATATCAGTGGATATGCCAAAGCAGTAGAAATATCCAAAATTCGTATAAACCAACAATAGTATTACGACAATAAATATTTGACAAAACGCCAATCTGGAAATATATATATTATGCAACATCAGGTGGTTGACGGGTATATAGAGTAAAGGAAAGCAGTTCTTGTATAATCTAATGGAAATACAAATCAGAAGAATGTTAAATGATGCTAATATTATAATATCACTAGGATATCCCACCCGTCGTTGACGGGTACATAAAGGAAGGCTGTTTATGACGACAACTTCTAGGTCATCTCCCAGCTACCGAAATAAGAAAATAAAAGTCCTGTGACAGAACAATGGACGGACAGTCTTGACCTCTAAATCACTAATGGTGGAGTAAATTACGCCAACTCGATGCTCCGTGAAGAATAACGTACAACAAAGTAGTCAGTAACATTAAAATCTATAGTAAGAATAAAGAACTGGAGTTGGGATGAAATAGCAATAAATATAAAATCTGGAGACTCTCTTCACGGTCCTTGTGAAGTAAATGACATCAAAAGGCGTTCTAATCTGCCTGTTTATAAATTCTTGGCCAAAAAAGGTGCTTTTTATAGACATCAATTTTGAGTTTCGGCCCTTACTTAAGCCATGCAGCCAGCTTCATTTTAATTGATTCATAATAACATCCGTAGATGGTATCATCAGTTTGAAGACACTGGCTGTCTTTGTAAAGGAAAGAGTATCAGCCGACCCCAAAGATTGAAGAACATGTTGAACGAGTGAGAGAGTCTTTCACGCGTAGCCCTAATAGTACAGGACAGCTGCACAGAAAAAAAAACTGTGCTATTGTTGGCTTTTTGTAAATCGTTAGAAAAGCACAAAAAAGCTTAACTCTGAATTTTAGAATAATTTGCACGATCATTTTGTCGGAAAACTCAAAAAAAAAACATTGAAAAGCGCTTTTCTCTGAATGGACGTATTTTAAAGAAAGGTTTTTTAAACAAAAAATGTAGAGAACATTGTCACCTACAATTCGTCTCATTGAGGTCATGTCATACGTTTTGAAATGCAGAAGCTAGGAGGCGCCAAAATTTCCAAAAAAAATGTTTTTTCACTTTTTGTCCTAGAAAAAATGTTTTGTTCACAAAAGAGCCAATCAGAAATTTATTCCTCTCAAAATTGTCTACAACATTTATTGAAACATATTTTTCCTACGCCTTACCGTTCCAAAGTTATAGTCTGCCGAAGTATGAAAGTTGTACTATTCAGATGGCACAAAGGTTAATATGTGTACAGTTAAGATTGATACGTTGCGATTGAAATAGATATGATTGTTTGAGCTAATTAACAAACACAGCCCGCGTCCTTTTTGACCGAGCCTTAGGCAGCTGTCCGACACCGGTCCCTGTCTAAATTATGCCCACCACTCTCTCCGCAGTAACAATAGTAGCCTTGACTACGCAGCGTTGCATTTGCTGCGCTATAACTTTGGAACGGTAAGTCGGAGGAAACAAACGTATAAATAAATGTTGCAGACAATTTTGAGAGGAACAAATTTCTGATTCACTCTTTTGTGGAAAAAACTATCTTTTCTAGGACAAAAAGTGAAAAACACTTTTTTGGAAACTTTGGCACCACCTAGCTTCTGCATTTCCAAACGTATGACATGGCCTCAATGAGACGAATTGTAGGTGACAATGTCCTCTACATTTTTTGTTTAAAAAACTTTTCTTTAAAATACGTCGATTCAATGAAAAACGCTTTTCAATGTTTTGTTGAGTTTTCCGACAAAATGATCGTGCAAAATATTCTAAATTTCAGAGTTAAGCTTTTTTCTTGTGCTTTTCTAACGATTTACAAAAAGCCAACCATAGCACAGATTTTGGAACAAAATCATTCCAGCTGTACTGTACTATAAGAAATCAATTCGGAGGGCTAGTCGTGAATCAGCAGTTCCAGGATCATATGTAACGGCCTCCGCTACCAGCTGATCTAACCGACTTAAGGCTGGCTGCGTGGCTCAGGGGTAACGATCTCGCTTGCTGGGCCCTAGGTTGCAGGTTCGTATCCTGGCGCAGTCAGCTGGCAATTGAGGGTGCGCAAATGCGAGGGAGCCGTGTCCGTAGATTTACTGGCACGTTAAAGATCCCCTTCGGGGAAAAATTCCGGCACCCCGGCGTCTCTAAAAGCCGCAGATGTTAAAAGGGACGTAAAACCAATAACATTATTATTATTAACCGACTTAAGTAACAGGATCGAAGCAGTAGTTGCAACAATTACTCGATGTGTGCCGTGTGACGAATGGTGCTCACATTGAACATGTGTAGGACAAACGGTTTGAGTTGTTATTACATTTGATATATTATTTATAATTGAATCGGTCGGAGCTGAAAAGCATTAAGTCAAAATGGTCATTTTTTAAAAACAATTAGTATTCTCAAGTACTGACCCAAGGGCCTTGGAACGGCACAGGAAAGAATTAAGTCAACCGTCTGCTTAAGCCAGAAACCACTGCTACATGCACTGCGATAAGATGAGAAAAGCATTAAGTCAATGCTTGCTGCCTTTCACCACCGTGTTCCGTACTTAATTTTGGCCGCACTGCAAGATTCACGCATGTTACAGTGCTATTGTAAATTACATATGTACAGGGTTTGGGTGATTTTTATGTTACAAATCCATTTGAAAATAAAATAAAATAAAATACAATGTTAAATATTTATTCTGGATGGCTTTATGCTGCACTAAACTGACCACGGAGCTGAAAGGCATTAAGTAACGTTTGAAAAATTGATTTGAAAAATATGTCTTTTAAATTAAAGTTGATATTCCGCTAACACAAATGTAACCTGAAAAGTTGCTTCACAACATAGATGACTAATATAGTGTGTTTGTAAAGTTCTCTTCTATCAATGACGTTTTAACTGTCTCCTGAAAAGTAGTGACAACTGACTTAATACTTTCCAGCTCCGACCAATTCTTCTTCTTCTTCCTAGCGTTTGTCCCGCCTGATGGCAGGGTCTACTGTGAGGATTCGTTGTCTCCATTTATTTCGGTCTTGAGCGATATCTGGGTGTAGATGTGCAGTCTTCAGGTCATTATGGATCGTATAAACCCACCTCTGCCTTGGTCGTCCCTTGGGCCTCTTTCCCGTGACTTCCAGGGTATATGCTGACTTAGCTATTGTGTCTCCTTCTGCACGGCCAAACCAGCTTAAACGGCCTTACCACATTTTCTGATGGATCGACGCCATTCCGAAACGTTTCCGTATATCAACATTGGTAACATGATCCCTTCTAGTGACGCCGCCTGTCCACCTAAGCATCCTTGTCTCCATGACGCTTAGCTGACGTTCCACCTCTTTTGTAGTGGGCCAACACTCGGTACCATAGAGTGCGACTGGACGGATAACAGTGCGGTAGATCTTGGATTTAAGGGGGTCTTTCATCCGGCGGTCACAGGTGACACCTGTCGTCGCACGCCATTTCAACCAAGACGCCTGCGTTCTTGCGTTGACCTCGTCAATGTTTCTTCCATTGTCAGAGACAGTAGATCCAAGATATTTGAATTTTGTTACACGAGGGAGATCTTCTCCATCAACGCTCATGGTCCCAACTTCTTGGGGATCTAAAGTCATATACTCCGTCTTCCTTTTATTGAGTCGCAGGCCATATTTAGCTAATCGGTCACTCCACATTTGTGTTTGCTGCTGGAGTTCAAGTTTGCTGTTTGCAGCTAACATTACATCATCAGCATACATAAGGATCCATGGGATTGGCTTGTGCAGGTCTGATGTGACAGTAATAAATACTATAAATCCTTAAAACCCCGATATTCATTTTGAAACACCCTGTATAATTATCAGTTGAAAAATAATATACCGTCGAACTTCGACATCTCGAAGTGCATTCGGAGATAGAAATTACCTACAGTTATCGAAACTGCAAGATATAGAAATTCTGTACATCAAAAAAGGGTAGGCCTACTATTATCAAAAATACAGGGTGTATCTTAATTATACCAACAACAAAATCAGGGACACTCTGCGTGTTATATAAAAGACGATGCCGCAATCGGATTGGCGGAGAAACTTTTTCCCTTCGAAAAAATGAGGTTACTTTGTTACTTCCGGGCGCGCGATTCAAATCTACGAACTCGCCTATTTGCTGAGCCACAGAGCAAGCCGCTGGCCACTGCTGTGCTTCAGGCGAGAGAAGGGAGTGTGATAGGAGACAGAGATATGCTGGAGGGAATGCGCGAGTTTTCTCGTTCGCCTCGGCTTGCACTCTGGCTCAGTAAATACGGTGAGACCGTTAATTTGAATCGCGCGCCCGGAAGTAACAAAGTAACCTCATTTTCTCGAAGGAAAAAAATCGCCAATCCGATTGCGGCATCGTCTTTTGCATAACACACAGAGCGTCCCTGATTTTTTTTGTCGGTATAATTAAGATACACCCGGTATATAAATATTCGACTGTTGCTACTGTTGTTACCCACTTACCCTACTCTCACTGGCCTCAACCCGTCTTCCAGCTTTAAATAGCATATTAAGCTATTGACAGAAAATGGCAGAAATACACAGTCTTTGTGATTATGAGCCACGTGAACTCCTTTTTACGTGGAATCCGAACCACAGAACATGGCATTTCACTCCGAAAATCTCACAAGCATTTACCGAGAATCGAAACCAGTCCACCTTAGTGAGAGGCCAACAGCTTGACCGCTGAACCACCACGCGCCTCCGAAATATAGAAGTTCAGCTATATATATTTGTTTGCTTCTGTCCAAGTCTGAGGAAAATGGAGTTGACATATTTTAACTCTAAGGTACAGAACTGTAAAATTTACACATAAGTAGTTTAGAAATATTTCCCCTATACGCATTATATATGCTACATCTAGTCGACCACTTACACATACTTATGATATTTAAATTGAAACAAAAAATATTGTTTGAAAACTTAATACAATGTACGTAAACTAGATGAGATTCAGTGAATATTGTTCTGTTCTCTGTACACTGTACACTTTTACTTCATTTGACTTTCTTAGCATGCAAGGGTATTTTTAAAAATATTGTTAATTGGGATGTTAAGTCAGTAAAAGCTCCTAATAGTAAAACAAATATTGAGCGAACTGACCAAAAATTCCTTTAAAACTTCGAATTAAAGACTACAGTATTTCTAACGTTGTTTAAAATAGGAATCGAAACGGGTGACAAAAACTATTCGCATTACCCAAAAATTCCAATTATTCCATTTTAATTAAACTAAAATCCACTAAGTATGTAAAGACATTGAAAGATAATTCATCTCTGAAATACACTGCTTTTCAGTCGGTCAACAAGTGGATTGGGTGGGTGGTTAATACTAATGTAATCTATTTGAATACTACCTGAAATATAAGGTGCGTTCAAAAAGTAACGAGCCGGAGGCTGTAATGCGCAAACCGGTGACGACATCGGCTAATCGTGGCGTGTGTAATGAGGTGTGGTACCGACCAGAGCGTGAAAGGTCACAGCCCGTCGCTAGAGGGAACGTGTGAACGTCACGTGACGATACAAAGCGAGCAGCAGCATGCATCAATGGTCGCAAAGGCAAACAGTGACATGGAGACGTCAAACGAAGAGCAAAGAGGTGTTGTTCGGTTTCTGACAGCGGAAGGAGTAGGGGGAACGGACATTCATCGCCGAATGTCACAAGTGTACGGCGAACACTGCATGTCCCTTGCAAGGGTCAAGGCGTAGCACAAGTGCTTCAGGGAAGGACGGGTGTCGTTAGCCGATGATGCCCGGTCTGGGACACCCCCTGCATTACCGGTGACAACGTCCAGCTGGTTGATGCACTCATTACCCAGGACCATCATGAAGGAACGACTGCAATTGCGGGAGGTGTGTGCCCGATGGGTGCCCCACAGTCTTCAACCACACCAGGAAGCATGTCGAATGGCCTACTGTATTGGTCTTGGTTGGACGATTGATGCATGCTGCTGCTCGCTTTTTATCGTCACGTGACGTGCACGCGTGCCATCTAGCGACGGGCTGTGACCTTCCACGCTCTGGTCGGAACCGCACTTCGTTACACACGCCACGATTAGCCGATGTAGTCACTGGTTTGCGCAGACCAACCTCCGGCTCGTTACTTTTTGAACGCACCTTATAAATACACAAACAATTTCATTTTAAAAATATACACTTCAAAGGAAGCATGTCATTTTACATGACCATTAATATCGCAACTATGAGTCACAGACATTCCTATCTACGTGGAATACGAACCACTGGCTAGAGACAGTTCATTTAAAAAAAAAATTCACATATATTAACCGGGAATTGAATTCGGTCCGCCTTGGTGAGGCATGCAGCTTGGCCACTGCACCATCACGCCCCTATACACTGTATAGTTACGGGGATGGCCGACTGAAAAACAATACTATACATAGATTCTAACTAGACAACACTGAAACCAATTCTCATCTTCAGCTCATTACAAGGAAGTTATATATAGCTGGTGCAATAAGTGACTAGAGCACACAATATGAAGACAAGATTAGGACCATTGCGCTCTGCCTCTGCAGACCTGAAGCTGGGGATCATCTCCGGTATGGGAACATTCATCATATAGCTCCCTTCAGCTACCCCTAAGGTTGACTTCACAAACAACAAGATAGTCCCATTATTCTTCAGTTGAACTGGTTCCACGTTTAACACTGCCAGGTAGCAGTCTGGAGAAGATCCATTCTAGAACAGAAATACATTTTATGGTGTTAAAAGCCATTTTCAGTGTTGCCTTAGTAATCGAAATTTCATTTCTCTCAGACAGTTGACCAACTAAAAAACATCAAATTTCAACAGAAATTCATGTTTATGTATTCCAACAAGCAATAGACTATTCTGCTTTGAGGTACTGGCAGGGGCGTATATAAGGGGGGGGGGGGGGGGTCCCCCTCCCTCGAAATTTTTGTCCCATATATTATTTGTTTATGAATACACAGACATTAAAAACTAATATACTCGTACTTATCATGTACTATTGTTACTAAGCGACATATGGCAACGTTGCAAAGCAAGGCGACGGTAGAGCGATGTGAACAGTGTGACAATCAGTTTGCTCTGATCTTATGTGAAGCAACATAACCTCTTTATACTCCGCAGTGCCTTCGCTCTTATGAACGTATCAAGAGCAGCAAGAAGTGCCCTTGAAGCGTGTGACAAACGTTTTTTCTCTAACTTTTATACCCTTATCAAACTTTTGGCAAATTTGCCTCTCTCTCTCTGTAGCTGCCAGTACTGTTGAACGGAGTTTGAGTTGATTGAAAACAAACTTAAGAAATTCTACTTCTGGAAACAGACTCAACGGTCTAGTATTGTTATCTATTCACCGAGATATACATCTCACTGACGAAGTTATAAACCGATTTGGTAATGCTTCAAGAAACCTTGACTTTATACAATAGTGTAAGTAGTAAATAAAAACAGTAACATTAATTATTTCCATGTAGGCTAAACACTATCAAGTGAGCAAGATGATTGAATTAATAAAAAGTAGACTTAAAATGGTCTTAGTTGTGTTTGACATTAACCAAATATAAAACATCACAACAAATTGGTTGAAAAATTGATGCCAGATAGCCTTGAAATTCATCATTTTGCACCAAATTATACAAAAGTTCCCCGGGGAGAACCCCGGACCCCCTATTCTTTGGGGCCTATACCATGCCCCATAACCCCCGTTTGGGCATCCCCCGAAATAAAACTCTATATACGCCCCTGGGTACTGGAAAGGTATCGTTGATTGAAAGCCACTCAAGTAGTGTCAATTTGGAAGTATTGCACCAGGCCACGAGCTTGTTTCTTTATGCAGGACGCAATTTACAGTATTGCGCATAACATATGTTTCAGTAAATTAAGTATATATTTAGAATACAATTTTAAAGGGCCTGGGACTGGGCACATTGAGGCTCATGATGGTAAATAAAGAGAGGTGGGTTCATTGGGAAACTTATGGCATAGGGATTATTGTCAGAGGTTTCAGAAATCTCTCACAGATGGTGCGCGCCGTACTGTAGGCGTCTACTCGCCAGGAATTATCGAACATTACGCACGTTTAGTGACATTTCTATTTTAACCGAATATTCCATACAGTTATGGAATACTAATTTATACTTTAACAGGATTAAATACTTTTGGAATATGCTTTTGATCACCTTCCTTCATACAAAAAAGAAAAAATCTTCATCAACAAAAGAATTGATCACATACATCCATTCATATTCTAACACCATCTTCCATTTACACCTCCAATTACACCGTACTATACCCCAAATACACATCACCTTTCGTCATGATCATCCCCCTCAATCACCTTTACACACACAAAACCTATCTTCATCAACTCAAGCACTCATCACATTCATCCTCCAACATTATTCTCCATTAACACCTCCTATTACACCTACTATACCCCATTTACTCATCACATTCACCACCATCATCTCCCTCAATCATCTTTTACATTAAAAAATAAAAAATAAAATTAATTTAAAAAAAATCTTCATCAACATAAGCATTCATCACATTCATCCCCTAGCACTACTCCCCATTCACACCTCTAATTCCCCACATAAACATCACTTTTCACCACGAACATCCACCTCTACCAATTTACTTATATGTTTACTTACTTACTTAGAAAAAAATCCCTAGGGCAATATGAGTCACTATAAGTCAATCTTCAATTAATAAAGCAGTCGTCGTCGTCCCCCCCCCCCCTTCCATTCCTGCACCAAAATCTCTCCCCCCAGAATAGATACAACTCCCAACATCCCATCTCCAACTATCACCGCTCTGCCCTAAATTAAAGTCACACACATCTCCACCAAATTCCAAAAACCAAACTTCCCCATCACCCAAAATCACACCTCTCCCCAACACTATATCCCTGGCCCGAAGAGACGGCGAAACAGCAATCGCCCTGCGGCGGAATGAAAGGACTGCAAATAATAATAATAATAATAATAATAATAATAATAATAATAATAATAATAATAAAGGATCTCATACGAATGAAATCGTGAATTTCAAGCTTAATATTACGTTACCGATAATTACGTTACATTTCTTTTAAGAGACTCTGGATTTTAAAGGAAAACAAGTACCGGTATATCAAAATAAATATGCCAAAGCTACTGACAAGGGAATGGATTCCGGTGTAAAATTCTAATCTGGTTGAAATTTAGTACACAATAGCCCTAAAACGTTGTACAATGTCGTAGTGAAAACTGCACGGGCCACTTTCAATTTTGAACGCCAATATCGAATGCCGAAAATATGCTGGACGACGACATGAACCATAGCAGCACGCGGTGCCTCCCGGCCACCAGGCAGCGAGCTGCCGTGCTGCGTTGCTTTCCCCACCTTAAACGTTCCCCTCACTCTTCTACCCTCTCGATTAGAGTATACAATGCAACATAATGTGATGTTTTGCGCTTGGCCACACTGTAAATAAATAAAACGACCTTTCATTTTTCTCCTCTTTTACTCTTTGTGATCCTTACAATAGTGGATGCGAACTGATAAGGGAGTGACCAAGGGAGGCCTTGGTCAGAAAGGTCCCGGGGTCGATTCCCGGCCGAACCATATGGAATTTAATCTCCTGTGGTTGATTCCTCTGGCTTAGGAAACTAGGTGTTTGTGACGTCTTCATGTAGAAAGAAACAAAACACTGGAAACAAATAGAAAACACAGAAAAAGGAAAAGAAAAAGAAAGGTGGAAAGTCCTCAGAATTAACATTCAATTTTTAATATTTTCACAGGTTTTCGTAATTTGGTGTCACTATGCGCCAATAATTTTCTCCTTGACAGGTCGCAATTTAAATGCTGATTAATATGCTGCATGGGACATAATTATTCATCATGCTGGAAACTACTGTAGTTACCCGCTCCGCTTCGTACAGGAGCAGTTAGGAATTTCAGGCAAGAGGTTATTTCAATCGAGGCCTTAGAAGGTTTCCTTGTAGACATTAGCGGAATTTTAGAATCCGATGTACTACGACATGTATTCGCTTACCGTCTCGGGAGATAACCAAAACACTGTAAAACTACTAAAACAGGATCAAGTTTTTAAGACAACATTATTATAATAATAATAATGTTACAGTGAAACCCCTCAAATCCGAACCCCAGAAATCCGAAATCCCGGGTAATCCGAACGAGTTATTTTCGACAATTTCAAGTTTGAAAAAAAAGAAGATAATCTTATTTTAGTCATAAAACAATTATATATTCTACAATATAACGTTATTTTAAATAATTAGTTGAAAAATTAACAAAGAAGTACAGTTAGCATACCTAACAAAGTGTAAATGT
Organism: Meconema thalassinum; assembly: GCA_946902985.2. Classification (NCBI taxonomy): domain Eukaryota; kingdom Metazoa; phylum Arthropoda; class Insecta; order Orthoptera; family Tettigoniidae; genus Meconema; species Meconema thalassinum. The sequence goes on from OX336389.2 coordinate 124,459,860, forward strand.
GCCTAAGCTACATAGCCTACTTATCTCATCCAGGAATGAAAAACGAAAAAGTTGGTTATTGTAATTCCTTAGGTTAATCACTTTGCAAAAACAAATGAAATAACAATAGAAAAACACAAAATACCACTTAATCTTTCACTTGAAATCAGTTATCTTCAATTGTCGAAGCGACGAAAACATTTCCGCGGTGGCAATCGTGCACCAGCGTCGCATGAACATGACATCGTTTGGCGTGACTACTGTGTCATTCTACGAAGCGCAATGCGATGTCAAGAGCAGATGCAGCTTCAGTATAAGTCACATTGTCTGTCGAAGTTTCTTCTTCCTCACTGTCGCTAGCTCAGCGTACAGTCCTATACCGTAACGAGGGCTGGTTTTTATGTTATGGATATTTTCGGCTAATCCGAACAAATTGAAATCCGAACAGGCTACATCCCCAATTAGTTCGGATTTCAGGGGTTTCACTGTATTTGTTTTACGTCCCGCGTTTAACTACTGAAGCTTATGGAGACACCGGGGTAACGAAATTTTCCCCGAAGCGGATCTTTAACGTGGGAAATCTACTGACACGGCTCCCTCGAATGCCAGCTGACTGCGCAGAATTCGATCCTGCAACCTTGGGCACAGCAATCGAGAACGTTACCGCTGAGCCACACAGCCAGCCGACAACATTATAAAAAGGCTTGGTATGAAGTGAAGATAAATTCCAAACTGAAACGAATTGTTCACAGACGGAATGAAATAAAGTCAAGGTACATCAATTAAACAGTGAATCTCTCATCATATACACTTCCGCCTCGTTGCGTAGTGGCTAGCATTCTTGGCTGTCACCGCAGAGGCCCGGGTTCGATTCACAGCTCTGTCAAAAAAAACTGGTCTGAGGGCTCAGCCTCTTGAGGCAAAACTGAGAAAATGTGGGTTCAATTCCTACCTCGACCATCCTGGAAGTGGTTTTCCGTGGTTTCCCACTTCCACTCCAGGCAAATGCCGGGATGGTACCTAACATTAGATCACGGCCGCTTTCTACCCAAATCCTACCTCAATTACAAATACACACAATAGTACGGACATTACAGTGACACAGGCTATCAGACAAATTCAACACACACCCATGTACGATGTCTCAAAGCCCCTATAAAAGAATCAACATTATTTTTTAAATTTATTTTTTAGCGTATGGTTTTTAGTGCCGGGAGTGTCCGAGGACATGTTCGGCTCGCCAGTTTTGTAGCTGCTTCGAGACGGACACCCAATGGGTGAGCTACAAGTGCCGTTGGGGAGGAAAGTTGGAATGTAAGGACGAGGAGTTGGAAGGTAGTGGCTGTGGCCTATAGTTAGGGACCAACCCCGGCATTTGCCTGGAAGGAAGATGGGAAACCACAGAAGAACATCTTCAAGGTTTCCGGCAGGGGGATTCGAACCTCCTCGCCTCCCGGATGTGAGCGACTGCCAGCAGTCATACCGTAACGACCACGGCTAACTCACCCGGTATCAACATTATAATTACACTTCTCTCAAGTCTCAATTCCTCTCTTACTTGTTAGACTACTCGGACGGCGATGGGAGAGGATCGCTGCTCGCTCTGAAGCTGGTTATTTGCATTTCCTTAGTTTGCTGTTAAAGCCCAGGGTTTATTTTTAAAGAAACTTTCTTTGCGACCTGAAGGCAACTTCCCTCAAAGATCTCGACTTCTAACCCTTAGGGATTCTGGATACAAAGTGTAGCTTAGGAACTAAGAACTGAGTGCTATTTCAGACTGCAGATTGCGCATTTCAAAGCTACGGGAAAATTGTTGTTGTTTGAGTCTTCAGTCTTTTGACTGGTTTGATACAGCCCTCCATGCTTCCCTGTTGTGAGGTAATCGTTTCATCTCTACATAGCTACTACAACCTACATCCGACGTAATCTGTTTAACATATTCTAACCTTAGTCTACCCCTACAGCTTTTATCCTCGACCCTTATTTTCATAACCAACTTTGCTATTCCTGGGTGTCTTAGTATGTGTGCTATCAACCTATTTCTTCTCTTTATTAACAGTCGCCAGAAACATCTCTCCTCTCCCAATCGTCTTAATACCTCTTCATTTGTAACCCTATCTACACATCTGATGTTCATCGTTCTCCTGTAACACCACATTTCAAATGCTTCTATTCTCCTATTTTCTGCTGCTCCAACAGTCCGCGTTTCACTTCCATAGAGTGCGCCGCTCCAGACAGGGGTTTTCAAATATGACTTTCTAATACCTAAATCTATATTCAATGCCAACAGATTCATCTTCTCTAGAAATGCTTTCCCTGCCTGTGCAATCCTACTTTCTATATCCTCTTTGCTTCGTCCATTACTGGTTATTTTGCTTCCAAAGTAAGTCATTTCAATCTACATTAATGAATGGTGAATTATCGGGCTCCGTGGCTAAATGGTTAGCACGCTAGACTTTGGCCCGAAGAGCCCCGGGTTCTATTCCCGGCCGACCCATCAGGGATTTTAATCTGCTGGGGTTAATTCCCGTGGCCCGGGGACTGGGTGTATGTGACGTTTTCATCATCACTTCATCCTCATTACGACGTGCAGGTCGCCCACGGGTGTCAACTAGAAAGACCTGCACTCGGCCTCTCCGGAGGCCACACGTTACAAAAAAATGTATAATTAATTTTAAAAGGTCCGCCTCGTTGCGTAGTGGCCAGCAATCTTGGCTGTCAGCGTGTAGGCACAAGTTCGATTCCCGACTATGCCAAAAAAAAAAAATCTCGTCTGAGGGCAGGAACGGCGTACACTCAGTCTCATGAGGCAAAATTGAGAAGAGGTGGGTTTGATTCCCACCTCAGCCCTCCTGTAAGTGTTTTTCCGTGATTTCCCACCCCTACTCCAGACGAATGCTGGGAGGGTTCTTAAATTAAGGCCACGGCCGCCTCCTTCCCAATCCTCATCTGAATTACCGAAAAGTACAATATTACAGCTATCACAATGAGACAGGTTAACAGACAAATTCCACACATACCCAAGTACAAGGGGTTACATGACCAAGATGTCGCAAAGCCCCTAAATGAATCAATGACAACAACATTTTGAAAATGAAATTTAAAATGTTCCCAAATTTAACATTGTTCTTACTGCAAATCGTAACATAAAAACACATACAGTGGGGCTATGTTTTCCAGACATAGATTTGTCACCAAGGACATTTTGTAGAACATTTAATGCTACACAACCCTCATAGTATTGATATACCGTAAATTTTATGATTTAGCCAGCGAAAGGTCGGCCAATTCTTCTTCGACTTATTTCACTTAAATCGTCACTGATGGACTTCGTTTGACTTAGGTAAATGCTTATGTACGGTATCCTGAACTATAAAACTTACTTAAAGTCTAGGATAGCCCCTCTGTATCGATTTGAGTAAGATTATTATTGGAGTTTTGATACTTGTTTATAACATTTAATGCCATGTCAATTATTTGAACGTTCTGTGACTTGTTAGACTATTTTCATTTTATGAAAAAAAAATAGGCTTATGAGATCACTCACAATTGGCAACAATGTGTGGACGCCTTGGGGGACTATTTTGAAGGTTGTTCGCTCGTATGAGTACGAGTATTACGCGTACTGTTTTGTTGTGTGCATATGTAATACGAATAAAACAATGATCTCTATTTACGCATATTTCAATGTATCATACCCATAGCCCCTTGTACCCGGATCCCAATGTAGTACCGACATTGCGAAGAACATTCCAGCGACTTTCCAACGTATATCCTGAGTTTTGTTTCCAAACTGTCACTGCCACATACTACAGATCATTCCTGCTGCACACTCTGCGTCGTACACTGTGTATGATATATTATTTCCGGTAGAGTAATTGCCTCTCTGTTGTACTATAAGTACGTGTTACACATGCCACACACACACACTCACACTTCCTGCATCAAATTACATTTATATTCACAGTACAAGAAGTAAATGTCCATGTCGACTCACCTTCACCTGTTCAGCATTGAAGTTATCAATCGACATCCCCGGCCGCAACGATTCATACTCAGTGATCCAGAATATAATGTAAGGGAGAGGATCGGCGCAGATTTCGACTTCCAAAGTTAAAGCCTCTCCTGGGTAAGCAGAACGAATCACTTCAGCTGGATTCAAGATCGGTGCACCTGCAAAATCAATGACATCAGATATATGATGGAAGGACTTACTCGTGAGTTTTGAAGGAGTTTCTCGTTGATCATTGAAGAATACTCAGCGATTGTCGTTCATTTTAGCCCATTTTGATCAAATGAAATATAGACTTATGAGATCTCCTTTTATTTTCCTCAAGTAAATTCTGATTGGGCTACCAGGAGCGATTTCAATGAATCTTGGTAAGAACGTACTATTAAGCCCGTCCAACCCCTAACATGTCTTTCAAATTTCAATACGTGTCACCAATCCAATAGTGTGTCCGCACGAATTATTTCACCTGTTCTCAATATCCCCGAAACAATTACAGCAGTCAACCTGAAATTTTGTACGACAGAGGAGATTCACGAATGTTATCTTCAAAAACATAAGCAAGCTGACGCTAAATTCAAATGCTTAAATGGGCTTATTTGGCGACTAATTCATCAAACTTTCCATATTAAACCTTTATTTAGAGCTAAATATCTGTGTATGATATATTTCAATAGTTATGGAAAATTCAAGACAGGGGCTGTGCAAACTTTCAAATACATGTTTTTATTTAGTGTATCCTAATTCAGAGATCGAAGTGAAATTATTTATAATTGACCACCGCTCTAAGCTTTATCTACTAGTACATAAATCTATGACTTACATTTTATCATGTTTAGATGGCACACATGTGAATTCCACGGACGTGGATTTCACTATCTCGTCAAGGAATTATCCAATATCTGCGAGGCGTGGTATTATGCAACTTAAATATAGCCTAAATCTACAGGAACAGTTGTGTACCTAAATCGTACTTTTCATAAATTGTTGATGGCGCGCATGTCAATCCCTAATACATAATTTCACATAACTCGTCACTGACTGATCCAACGACTGTAACATCTGGCATAGCTAAACATTAATGTAACGTATCCTTATAGTTACATAAATATATTGTTACCTGTATACTCATAGATGTCGCGCCGTCAGTTCTTCAGGGATGAAGTCCTCTATCCATGGAATAATCCGATTTCTATGAAATTTGGAATAATGAACTCTTATTTTAGTCTAAACCCACAAGTGCATGAAACAATATCTTACTTTTCGTAAATTACAGAAGGCAGGCATGGCGATTCTTTACATTTGAATTCACTGAACTAGTCACTAAATGGCTTGATCACTGTGTAATCTCCAATCTGGTATAGTGACCACTACTACAATCTAAGCTTACAGGTTGGTTTATTTATTATAGAAGGCGCGCATGTCAATTCTTGATATATGAATTCTTCTAACACATCAGGAAATCTCCGTGAAACATAGTAACTTATACTGACCCAATGCCATAACCTAAAACAACAGGTAGGGCCTACACTAATATATAGCTTAGTTTTTATAGATGTATTAGTGGCGCACAAGTCAACTCTTCATAGAAGAATTCCTCTAACTCGTCATGGAATGATTCGATCTCAGCGTTGCTGGACTGAAATGTTCTGCCAGATAATTTTCTAGAGCAGTGCTTCTCAGTATAAAAGCCTAGTACACAAAAGCATAAACACGCAATCCACGAACTCCAGCCGAACAATCAATAAAAAAGTAAATAATTTCCATCAGCTACCGGTATTTAATAAATCATATTCATGAAGCGCCAGTCTCGGTAGTTTACAGTTCATAATAAAGGGCAATTGTATGGATCGCATGTGATCAAACTACTCTGCACATCAACTAATTAATTGGGAACTTGATGAAATCCATGTTGGATATATTATTTAATAAATAAGCTATCAACTAGCTTTCCACTTAACATTTTCCTTTGAATTAGATGACCTAGCCACAATTTTTGGAAATTGTTGCCCAAACCAATTTGTTCACCGTACGTTAAAATTGTGCCTCAGAGGATAGAAAATAAATCCTAGTTGTTTAAACTTTCTCATGAACGCGTTCTTGTAAATACTGCATTCTGCTTGTCAGGTATAAAAACAACGCCTATTTTCATTATGCATGAAAGGAATTGTTATTTTAGCACCTAGAGACAATGAAGCATTAATGATAGAAATGGAGATTTATGGATGAAAAACCTGAACAGCCAAAGACGGAAAACAGAACCTAGCAGGCTATGCTAGGCAATAGTAAAGCTTGAGTTGAGGGAATAAAAAAAGATGAATTAGGAGGTTATGGGGTGTATTTGTCAGATGTCAGGCGAGGTAATTCAAAGTGATGTATTGGGCTGTTCTTCTGCAATGCTATAGAACGAAGTATAGTTTCTGTCCGCAGCCGAAATAAATTATTATTATTTTTAAATGAGAATATATTTACGAATCAGGACAAGAATCACTGTTTCAATAAATACACCAGGAGAGGGATAGACCAGGATGAACTAGGCAGGCTTTATGAATCACTGGGGGATGAGGTAGTGAGGATCAACAGTACAAGAATTCTGTGGTGCTGATAGGAAATTCCAATACTAGCGTAGGATATAGGACAAATGCAAACGCTTATAATTTTACATACGTGAAATCCGAACTAAAGGGTGTGATATTTCACTTTCGAAAATCTCACATCAAAACCAATCCACCTTGGTGAAAGGCAAGCAGCTTGACCGTTGTACTATCACGTGGTTGAGAAGGCAGTGGGTAAGTGAGGAGAGGTTAAGTATATACCAACAGAACTAGGACATGCTTCAGTGTCGTGTACTTATTATCCAAGCATGTACACCAGCACCATTTTGGAGAATAGGGAAATCAGATCGATAACAGACTACATTATCATTTACATCCTACACACATCAAAAAAAGTTTTGCATCACCTCGGTTCCCAGATCTCCGGCATATAGACGTTGACTGTGTATATTGTATCCAAGATACAGTCCCTTTGACTGTTCATAGATGTCACTAAAACTGCTCAAAGATGTAAACAACCATGCATGAGCAGGGCCTATTAGACGGAGGGGGTACGACAGCCGATCAGTTCCAGTCATTCCACCAGGACGAAGGTACGCTGCTCATGTTGTCTGTAGTTCTACCATGCCTAGAAGGTCAATACCGCAGTTCGATCGCGTCCGCATTGTTACTTTGTGTCAAGAAGGGCTCTCAACAAGGGAAGTTTCCAGGCGTCTCAGAGTGAACCAAAGCGATGTTGTTCGGACATGGAGGAGGTACAGAGATACAGGAACTGTCGATGACAGGCCTCGCTCAGGCCGCCCAAGGGCTACTACTGTAGTGGATGACCGCTACTTACGGATTGCCGCTCGGAGGAACCCTGACAGCAATGCCACCATGTTGAATAATGCGTTTCGTTCAGCCACAGGACGTCGTGTTTCAACTCAAACTGTGCGCAATAGGCTGCATGATGCGCAACTTCACTCCCGACGTCCATGGCGAGGTCCAGCTTTGCAACCCCGACACCATGCAGCGCGGTACAGATGGGCCCAACAACATGCTGAATGGACCCCACGGAATTGGCATCACGTTCTCTTCACCGATGAGTGTCGCATATGCCTTCAACCAGACAATCGTCGGAGACGTGTTTGGAGGCACCCTGGTCAGGCTGAACGTCTTAGACACACTGTCCAGCGAGTGCAGCAAGGTGGTGGTTCCCTGATGTTTTGGGGTGGCATTATGTGGGGCCGACGTACGCCACTGGTGGTCATGGAAGGCTCCGAAACGGCTTTACGATACCTGAATGACATCCTCCGACCCATAGTGCAACCATATCGGCAGAATATTGGAGAGGCATTTGTCTTCATGGACGACAATTCTCGACCTCATCGTGCACATCTTGTGAATGCGTTCCTTCAAGATAACGACATCGCTCGACTACAGTGGCCAGCATGTTCGCCAGACATGAACCCTATCGAACATGCCTGGGATATGTTGAAAAGGGCTGTTTATGGACGTCTTGACCCACCAACCACTCTGAGAGATTTACGCCGAATTGTCGTTGAGGAGTGGGACAATTTGGACCAACAGTGTCTTGATGAACTTGTGGATAGTATGCCACGGCGAATACAGGCATGCATCAATGCAAGAGGACGTGCTACTGGGTATTACAGGTAGTGGTGTGTACTGCAATCTGGACCACAAATGCTGAAAGTCTAGCTGTATGATGGTACAACATGCAATGTGTGGGTCTCATGAGCAATAAAACGAGCTGAAATGTTGTTTGTGTTGATCTCTATTCCCTTTGTATTTAACGGTTCCGGAACTCTTGGAACCGAGGTGATGCAAAACTTTTTTTGATGTGTGTAGTTAGGAAGTCTCACAGCTCAATGCAATGTTGGAGGTTTCTTTTATTAAAACAGACAACCCCCAGCTATTATGTGAACTGAGAACTATCAGATAGAAAGTCCGTCAAGTGTGGCCTGTTTGATTTTGGATGAAAGCCACAGGAGAAATAATTCAGGATTTAGATGCATATGACGGATGAGAGATTTCTAAGAATAGATGATAAACAAGTTCAGTAAAGAACATGTAACCTACTGTACTTTCTTTGTAATGTATGGGTATAGGCCTAGTTGTCCCTTTGTCCTTAAGAGGTATAATTGAATATTAATGTGAGGAACGTTAATAGTTGTACCCTGCAATGTATGGCCTCGTTTACTATGTTACGTTGTAATTCCATTATTGCAGCCAGAGGAGTTGCTTCTAACTACTGCCGGCTGGATCGCATCCCTCCTGGCTGCTTTAAACTGCCTGCCCATTCAACACTCACAGGAGTACAAGATTATATATTAATTCACCGCTAGGTTGAGGCACTACCCCACTGAGATCGCCGCGGCTTTCTAAAGGGGAAGATACTTGAAACGTATTTATTTATTTACTTATTCACTTATTTATTTTCTTATGTATTTATTTACTTATTTACTTATTTATTTACTTATTTATTTACTTATTTACTAATTTATTTACTTATTTTCTTGTTTATTTACTTATTTATTTACTTATTTACTTATTTGTTTATTTACTTACATATTTAATTATTTATTTTCTTATTTATTTGTTTACTTGTTTAGTTACTTATTTATTTACTTATCTTCTTACATATTTTATTTATTTAATTATTTATTGACTTATTTTTATACTTATTTATTTATTTACTTATTTATTTATTTATTTAATTACATATGTATTTAATCATTTATTTACTTACATATTTATTTACTCATTCATTAATTCGTTTATGTATTTATTTGCTTCCTCTTGGTCACCTTCTCTGGAAATTGCACGAAAACACATCTCACGCAGTGAACTGTCCGATGGTATCTCATGAAATGAGATTCCCTGGTATTCTAACTTGCCCTGTTCTGATTTACAAAAGGGCAGCAGCAGTACAGCATTATAAAATCATTCAGAATACATTCCAAACACAACTTCGCCATTAACAACAATACAAAACGTATGTAAGGGGGCGTGGTGGCTCAGCGGTCTAGCTGTATGCCTCTCACCAAGGCGGTCCGGGTTCGATTCCCGGTCAATGCATGTGAGATTTTCGAAGTGAAATGCCATGTCCTGTGGTTCGGATTCCACGTAAAAAGGAGGTCCCGTGGCTCATAATCACAAGATTCACGGTCACGTAAAACTACAATCTTCCTTCCTTTCCTTTAAAACGTATGTCTGCCACAGTGACTTGGTGCTGCTTCCTAGCGCCTTTATTTGCAAACGAGGTTGTACGCTGAAACCAATGCTGTAATCGTTGAATGGGCATGCAGTTTAAAGCAGCCAGGAGGGATGCGGCCCAGCTGGCAGTGCTTCTAACATTAGAAAAATTAGTCCATCCACCATTTTGAATGTATGGAATCGTTGATATTGGTGCCTTATGCAGAGATAGCCTCTTATCTGAGACTACTTCATTGCTGCGTTTCGTCATTGTAACTGTAATAAATAGTGGATCATCAATGTTGAAAACTTAAATAGCCGCTGCGCGCTATATTGTATGTCAAATGAACAGCGACTCCATACGTTCATGATGGCGGCTGGGCTTATTCCTAAAACTAGAATATCATTAATTCACGATATAATAGCACAAATAACGCAAAATGTGGTGAGACAGGGGTACCATACATAATACCTCGATACCATTATTCAAAGTTATATGACACTGAATTCAGCGTGCAGCGGCCGTCTTGAAATTATAAAATGTACAAACAAATAATTCTATATATTTTAGAGAAACAATATATCAAATTGGCATTAATTTAGAACCGTTTATGGGCTTTGCATGCCTATTACGAAAGAACAACCTCGCCATATGTTCAAGATGGGGCTGAGCATACTATTAAAACTTCGAAATCAATAACTCAGAATGTAATAGCGCATTTAACGCGAAACTTTTGTAAGAGGAGAGAAGATAAAATACCGCACTTTCATTAATAATAAGGCTATCACACTGCATACAGCTGGTACCTGTCATCTTGAATATATAAGACATTAATATCGACAATCCATGAAGCCTCGTGGCTTAGGCGGAAGTACGCCGGCCTCTCACCGCTGGGTCCGTGGTTCAAATCCCGGTCACTCCATGTGAGATCTGTGCTGGACAAAACGGAGGCAGACAGGTTTTTCTCCGGGTACTCCGGTTTTCCCTGTCAAAATTTCATTCCAGCAACACTCTCCACTATCATTTCATTTCATCTGTCATTCGTTTAATCATTGCCCCAGAGGAGTGCGTCAGGCCTCGGCAGCCGGCACAGTTCATATCCTCGCCGCTAGATGGGGGCTTCATTCATTCCATTCCTGACCCGGTCGGAGACTGGAAGCAGGCTGTGGATTTTTCATCGACAATCCATAATTGATTACAGTTACAATGACGAAACGCAGCAAGTATGTAGTTTCACATAAAAGGCTTTCTCTGCAGAAGGCGCAAGATAAGCGATTCCATACATTCGAGATAGTAGATGGGCGTACTTTTCCAATGATTCAATTTAACCCTCGGGATCAAAAAGCGGAATTACAACGAAACTTATGTAGCATACAACATTTTACGTTCCCACAAGAACATTCAATTATACTCCTTGATAATGACAAAGAGTTATATTTATACCCGGACATTTAGGAGAAAGTAGGCTATATGTTCTTATTTCTCATGTTAAGCTTTATGAAATGGGCCGCCTGAAAAGAAAGGAAGCAAAAAAATTAAAATATCACTAAGCGAAGATACAAATTATAGCATAAGCTCTAGCAAAATTTCTGGCATCACAAATCCCTACAGGAGCGTGGTGGCGCAGTGGTCAAGCTGTCGGCTTCCCACCAAGGAGGACCGGGTTCGATTCCTGGTCAATGCATGTGAGATTTTCGAAGTGAAATGCCATGTCTTGAGGTTCGGAATCCACGTAAAAAGGAGGTCCCGTGGCTCATGATGGCATGATTAACGGTCACGTAAAACTAAAAGCTTCCTTTTTCCTTACAAATCCCTACATGGATTGTGCTGTTCTGTTTCCTTGACCATTAAATCCGTGCTGTCTTTACTCAGAAGTGCACACCAGTCACGCGCCATTGGAAATACTCAATACTAACCCTTTACTTGTGATGTGAAGTTTCTATAATTGTACTGGTGATATGGGGTCGAAAGGAAACTATTACCACATACACAACCTTATAATGTCTATAAAGTTTTATGGCACTATATCTATAATAGTATTTATCATAAAGACAGTACATAGTTGAATTAATAGTATTGTGAAAAGATGCATAATTTGAGCAAAATACGTTATACCAATAAATGTCAAACCATAGAACACTGTGAAACATTTTAGAAGAGGATTGAAATTGCTTAATACCAAAAAAAATATAACATTCATTTCACTAGCCTTACTTTCATCTCAATATGTTCATTAGTCACTCATTTTGACCATGCAGTCTGAACAAACTGGACGCTTACAATCCTTGCAGACGACGTTAGTTCCTGTGCTTTGTTCTTGGGCAAATAAGACTTATTCGTAGCAGTAATTACAAAGTACAATCTAATGGAAATGACTACTATAAAATTGCTGCGGTTGCTGAACAGTAAATTAACTTGTGATATGGGGTCATGCCGACCCCCATCAAGGATTTCCGCCAAAAACTCGTGCAGTATACAGGGTCTTTCATATAAAGTAAGAACGGCAAGCGGCAGTTTTGTTATTCGCTGCTGCGGTGGCCTTGGCTGAGCTTGTGGCGCGCCACGGCCCCCTGTTTTAAGCGTTGTACAATCCTGTATGAAATATCACCTTATAAAAGATGCTGGAAGTGTCGTCCTTCCTGGGTTATTGTATCTGGTAACCACATTCTGGCTGACGAGAGTGAGTTCTGCCACTGTAATGTTTCTGATTTTTAATTTTATGCTTTTTATTGAGCACTGAGTCAGTAGTGTCAAACTTATTTACAATTACGTGAATCTGTGCTAGTGAAGGTGGTACCTCATCAGGAAATTGCTGAACAAATGCATCACGTACCCACCGAACCGACTGGTATTTAAAATAAGTTTTACATACAAAAATACGATGTTGTAATGATAACTCTCTTATGTTAACATCTGAGGTTCAGACTGGTGACTGAACACCTGCACGTTTGTTGCAAGGTCGAGTACAGTATATACCAGGCTGTTCCAGCCGAGCATCTCGCCAGTGAGCAGCGGAGTACTCACCACCATGAGTGAGTAAACCTGCAACATGCAATACAGCTCTGCTGTGGGGGGCTGCCGTCATTGCGCGGTGAATATATGAAGACTGGCAGAAATCGCATGGACTTGTGCTATGACCTTCGCCCATTGACGTATTGGCTACCACCCCCAGTCCCTCTCCAATCGTGCTCAGAGCAACAATGCTGAGTACTCGCGTGTACGCATACTCAAACTCGTGGATTTGGAACAGCCTGGTATATACTATGCACGCGCTTTCAATACTACAACAGGGGGCCGTAGCACGCCACAATCTCGACCAAGGCCACTGCAGCAGCGGATAACAAAGCCGCCGCTCACCGTTCTTACTTTATATGAAAGACCCTGTATCAGCAGATGGTTGCGGAGTGGAGAGACTGGCGTGGGGAGGAATGGTTTAGATTTAAGTGGGGGGGGGGTCAGTATTCAAGGGCAGATTAGAATCGAAACTCAGTTAATTTGATTGTAAAACCTGAATGTACTCACCTATAACTGGCTTCCCTTCGTTCAAATTAGCTCTCATCTTCTCTAGTTTAGGGAATTCTGATGTTGGGCACACGTTATTAGGTACAGAATCGTAGGTGTTCTCGATTGTAGTCGAATTGGTAATATCTTCCACAATCTCAATTTCTTTTTTCTCCCAACATTTCGGCATACGTTGAGGACATTCCAAGCGGTAGGCTCCAATAGCCATCTCATTCATGTAGCGTTCTTTGCCAGATTCTTGTATCTCAGCCGATTCATTTTTATCTGTAATAAGTAATGTTATTTGTTCACAATAATTCTGCATGTAGTAGTCTATGCTCTATGATGCATGCATCAAATAGTAACCAAACCAATATTATTTATTTCCCTATTAGATATTGTGCGCGATGGCTCCAAGATACCATAGGGTAGACGACCAAAACCAACCTCTATGATGTCCCTCCATCGCCAACACACACAAGATCGCTGATATGCACTTAAGCCAGTCCCAGCACGAGACTGTTACTCACAGGGGATCGGGTCAAAGAGGGTGGAAATTATGAAACAAGTCCGAAATGCACATCACTCAACACAAAAGTGAACACAAAACTACTGTAAACAATCAGCACATTTAAGATAGAATTGCCTCTGATACTTATTTATCAAGGATCCCTGACCAATCCTATTTTGGGAAAAATTGCGATAAGCTAACTAAAGGAAAATATATTTCTGAAATAAAAATACAACCTACAACCTATTGTCAACAACCTCTCACGATGTCCTATCAACAAAAATATCTTTAAGGACAAGCCTAAAAAATGGTACACAAATTTACATCCCTACGCAAATATAAAGGTTCTTGGAAAATAAAGACGTTATTTACAATGTTCCTATTCGGCATTATTTGGCTAATCTATGAACGTTAAACAACGCTCCATGAGCTCCGACAAAACGCAAAAATAAGAATAACCAAGTTAGGTCGAAACCATCACAGACATTTAATCACTAATTGAAAAATATAACTAAAACTACACCCTAAATTAAATTTCACCTGAAATTGTAACCTAAGCTGTACATGAAGAATAAATATTTTCCAAGTATACAAGAATCTCATCATAGTCAAAAGTCAACAGAATAGCATCAGCCTCTGATCAGTTGATTTTGTAAGCAACATGTCTCGCCATCAACATCTGGTTGTCTCATATCCAGTTAAGTCTCTCTTTTAAATATTGAATGTGCTGTAATGGTTGGTCAGCTTAAATGGGAATTATTGTTATTCAGCTCGGAATATTAAACTAATTATGATTAATCAAATCCAATCTTAATTAGATGTCAATCATTATTAGGTTCAATTTATGCGCAAATCCTGCAATCCACAGATCTTATTTAGGTGCAGTATTATATCGTATTTATCCTTCAATATGTTCTTTAAATAGCTTGATTATTAACCTCATTTAATATACTCATCCGCCGACATACCTACCACTCCGCGTGGCAATAACATACTTCCATAATATCACTTCATCTGTGTACAACATAATCCAAAAATATTATTCCGCATTATAACAACATAGTTCCATCAGTCCTTTACTTAGTCCGCCTCGTTGAGTAGTGACTAGCACTCTTGGCTGTCACCGCGGAGACCCGGGTTTGATTCGTGGCTCTGTCCAGAAATTTAATTCTGGTCTGCGGGCTGGAACGGGGTACTCTCAGCCTCGTGAGGCAAAGCTGAGAAGAGGCAAGTAGGATTCCCACCTCAGCCATCCTGGAAGTGGTTTTCCGTGGTTTCCCACTTCAATTCCAGGCAAATGCCGGGATGGTTCCTAAATTAAGGTCACGGTCAGCCTCCTTCCCAATCCTCATCTGAATTACCAATACACACACTACTACAGACATAACAATACCCAGTGGCGTAGCTAGACCTGAAGGGGCCCCGGGGCAAGAAGTTGAAATGGGGTCCCCTCACTATCTTTTGAAAACCTGAAGTAACTGCAAGACTTTAATATTAATAATGTTCGATGATAATAACGTATCAAAGTGACTTTATGCACTTTTCGAATTCCTCCCCCCTTGCCACTTCCCTTTTTCTAGAAATATTTAATTTATACTTTGGCTGGTGGCTCCATAAAATGTCCTATATAATTATGTCAAATAATAGCTATAGCTTTTCCATTTGTGAAATTGTGATATCGTAATAAGAAAAATACGTCTACACAAATAACAATTAGAAAGAGAAGAGAACTGCATGTGAATATATATTATAAGTACACATATTTGTTCTTTTATTACTGAAAATAATGAAGCTAGAGTAGAAAACAAAAGTGAACAGATAGGATCGTCTATGAAGTACTAGGCTTTAAATATAAAATACACGCCAGGTCAAAAGCTCAAAATTATAAATGTATTACCGTATACAAATAACTTGAAATAAAATTAATGTATAAATTTTTACTCATTGTTTACAAAAAATTGTTGAGTTATTATTATTATTAAAAATACTATTTAAAACAAATAAACTTATCAACTAACGTAATTTACACAAAACTTTTTCCCCTACTCTTTGCACCTGCAAACATGTTAATTACATGTGAAAATTTAAGTTTTCGAGCTCTTTCATTTTCAATCTATAAAAGGGCCAACCCACTTTTGTTCTTGGCTCATTGTGCTTCTTAGTAGGACTTGATAATTTTCAGCTTGGAAAAAGATCTCTGCTTCAGCCACTGTGATAGGTACAGTCAAGAAAATAAAACAAGTAGTACACACGTCAGGATAGCTTGCAACCAGAATGTGATTTTCAATGTAGAGGAGATCTATCAGTTGCTCAACAGTCGACATTTTCTTCATTTTAGAGGGAAAAGATGCAGGCACGCTGGAAATTTGTGCAGGAAATGTTGGCGACACATCATCAGAAAAAGTCTCGGCGAAACCTTTTGCCTCTTAAACAGTTCGTCATCTGGAGACATTTAGATACGATGTTCAGTTGCTATAAAATCTTTGTTTGTACAATTAACAGAAGCACAAATTCAAAACTTTCAATTTTCTTTTTCAATCCTATTGCATCATTCCTTTCCTTTGCCTTATTACTTGTCGAAATAAGTATGGTTAGCTCTCTTAATACGTCGCCAAACATCTCTTTTAAAGAAAAAACTGCTTTGTACCTTCCCGACCATCTTATTGGGTTGAGTGTTTTTAACGTTTTGTTTGCATTTTCATATGCATCTTGCAGCACCAGCCAGTGTTTGATACTGTGTCCAAAAACGTTGTAGACATTTAATACATCCTCAAAAACTGTGATATTTCACGTTTGGCTTCTACAGCGTCTTTCAACACCAGATTTAAATTGTGACTTGTACGAAATATGCATGTGGCGCAACTTCTTGAATCTTTTTCTGCATTCCATTGTATATTCCACTCATTACGCTTGCGTCGTCATAACCTTGGCCACGACATTTTTTCAATTCAAGACCTTGATCTTTAATAGATTCCACTATTTTACTTGCCAAACCAAATACACTTTGATCTTCTACTTTTGTAAAAGAAGTAACTTAAACGTCTCGCAAATCTTTATTTCTTTGGGTTTATTTTTGTCATCATTTACCACTTTGAGACCCTGAAAACTTCACTTAACTGATCAACTTTACTTATATCCTGTGTTGATCCATAACAACAGAGAAAAAAGGAGAGCCCTGAATTTCATATTTGATTTCTTTCAGTACTTCATTTTCCATCAAAGAAATTACTTCATTTTGAATGCTAGGGCTTAAATAGTTTACACTTTCTGCTGGCTTTTGCAAAAGGGTTTTTAGTACAGGGTTATAGTCAGACAGAAGTTCTATTATAGTCAAGAAATTTCCTTTATTTGGATCTTCCATTTTACTACTTCTTCCGCGGAAAGCAAGGTTACAGGTGGCCAAAGTTAATGAAACATTAACCAGGCCTATTCTTTCTAGAACGTTCCTCCAGTAATTTTTCTCTTCTTTTAACTCTTTTTCTAAAGCATCACTTATTGTTTCATCATTCTTCCATTTCTCAAATATAACACAAGAAAATACACACACCAAAAAAAGTTTTGCATCACCTCGGTTCCCAGATCTCCGGCATATAGACGTTGACTGTGTATATTGTATCCAAGATACAGTCCCTTTGACTGTTCATAGATGTCACTAAAACTGCTCAAAGATGTAAACAACCATGCATGAGCAGGGCCTATTAGACGGAGGGGGTACGACAGCCGATCAGTTCCAGTCATTCCACCATGGCGAAGGTACGCTGCTCATGTTGTCTGTAGTTCTACCATGCCTAGAAGGTCAATACCGCAGTTCGATCGCGTCCGCATTGTTACTTTGTGTCAAGAAGGGCTCTCAACAAGGGAAGTTTCCAGGCGTCTCAGAGTGAACCAAAGCGATGTTGTTCGGACATGGAGGAGGTACAGAGATACAGGAACTGTCGATGACAGGCCTCGCTCAGGCCGCCCAAGGGCTACTACTGTAGTGGATGACCGCTACTTACGGATTGCCGCTCGGAGGAACCCTGACAGCAATGCCACCATGTTGAATAATGCGTTTCGTTCAGCCACAGGACGTCGTGTTTCAACTCAAACTGTGCGCAATAGGCTGCATGATGCGCAACTTCACTCCCGACGTCCATGGCGAGGTCCAGCTTTGCAACCCCGACACCATGCAGCGCGGTACAGATGGGCCCAACAACATGCTGAATGGACCCCACGGAATTGGCATCACGTTCTCTTCACCGATGAGTGTCGCATATGCCTTCAACCAGACAATCGTCGGAGACGTGTTTGGAGGCACCCTGGTCAGGCTGAACGTCTTAGACACACTGTCCAGCGAGTGCAGCAAGGTGGTGGTTCCCTGATGTTTTGGGGTGGCATTATGTGGGGCCGACGTACGCCACTGGTGGTCATGGAAGGCTCCGAAACGGCTTTACGATACCTGAATGACATCCTCCGACCAATAGTGCAACCATATCGGCAGAATATTGGAGAGGCATTTGTCTTCATGGACGACAATTCTCGACCTCATCGTGCACATCTTGTGAATGCGTTCCTTCAAGATAACGACATCGCTCGACTACAGTGGCCAGCATGTTCGCCAGACATGAACCCTATCGAACATGCCTGGGATATGTTGAAAAGGGCTGTTTATGGACGTCTTGACCCACCAACCACTCTGAGAGATTTACGCCGAATTGTCGTTGAGGAGTGGGACAATTTGAACCAACAGTGTCTTGATGAACTTGTGGATAGTATGCCACGACGAATACAGGCATGCATCAATGCAAGAGGACGTGCTACTGGGTATTAGAGGTAGTGGTGTGTACTGCAATCTGGACCACAAATGCTGAAAGTCTAGCTGTATGATGGTACAACATGCAATGTGTGGGTCTCATGAGCAATAAAACGAGCTGAAATGTTGTTTGTGTTGATCTCTATTCCCTTTGTATTTA
The DNA here is from genome assembly GCA_946902985.2 of Meconema thalassinum. Classification (NCBI taxonomy): domain Eukaryota; kingdom Metazoa; phylum Arthropoda; class Insecta; order Orthoptera; family Tettigoniidae; genus Meconema; species Meconema thalassinum. Next base: position 124,478,563 of record OX336389.2, read on the forward strand.
ACGGTTCCGGAACTCTTGGAACCGAGGTGATGCAAAACTTTTTTTGATGTGTGTATGTGGTCATACGATTGTTCATGAGTTTTAATTCTATCCGAAAGATATTTCCAGTCGTTTAGTCCCATACTACTGAAAGTGTTCTCTGAATGTTATGGGAACAGCCAACATGGTTGACAGTAGACACGGTCTAACTTTTGCGAATAGCAAAGCCAGAGTCTGTTACGTTTCATCCCAGAACCTGATATAAAACTGTAGTAATTGGTTGAAAATGATCTTTTACTTCCTCGTCCATCAGGCTGTTTTGGAAAGGAACTACGAGGTTGACAAGGTCCTGATGCTATGATTAACCTTTTCATTTCTGGATTATTGACGGGACTGGGAAATTCAATTTTGTCTTGCAAAATATAATTTTCCTCGTGTCCAGTTTCAGCCAAGCTTACTGCTTCCTTGTTATTATTGACTGACTGATCAAGACATGAAAGGCCACTATGAGTGGTCGGAACATCGATTGTATGTGCTTCAGACTGATGATGAGCGTCAACATCTGAAAAAAAATACACAGTGAATAATATTGAGCAATAAAATTTAGTGTAGTGGTTTACAGTTCATTGCAGTGTTGTATTTGTAGAAACAGATTCAACTAACTGTTGAACTAAACCAACTAACTGATTATTGGTTGGTTAACGGGACTAAAAGACTGTGTAACCAATGATAGTCGTCCGTTGAAACGATGCATACTGTATACCCGATACAGTGTGATTTTTAATGTGAAGTGAAAAACAAATGTGCTCAGTCCAAGTGAAGTGAATCAACCCTCGCAATTCGCAAATCGCTTCATTGTTTTTATCACACATTCTATGCTTTTTATAATATTAATGTAATATGATATTAGTTTGTTATAAAATATTACGTCCTGACCAAATTGTTAATAGAAAATAACAATAATTTCACTTTGCTTAACAACTTATAACAAATTTACAATATAGTTAACTTTGGTTTCTTCTTAACTTCATTATTTTCATTATCTTCGTTTTGATCTTGTTTCTGCACCGAAACGTACTCTAAATCTGATTGAGTTTGAGGGTGCAACCATGCAGTTAACGATTTAGTACAAGCACGAACCGACTCCTCTTGTTTTCTTTTATCCTTCCTTTTTTTCGCTCAACTTTCATAAGTACGTTTCATAGCGTCGTTAAAAAAATAGCACAATGCAGCCACAACTTAAGTTCAGCCACTTAACCGGGAACCACTGTGGCGACGTACCAACTACACTACTACTACTACTACTACTACTCTGTTACTGTGCATTGCTGTGGTGTGAAGTCGCAGTGGGGAAGGGGTGGAACGATGAGTCATGCTCATGCTCTGAATGGGGAACAATGCATTGTCTGTCCGGCGCCTGGGTCGGGCGCCCGGCTATCAAAAATACTCATAGAATACCTCACAAATCGATGGATATATCTTACATACAGATTGCACTGAATGAGACTAGTTTCTAAACACAAGTTTAGACGCGTAGTTCAGTACAATTGGGGCCCCTGAACTAGATTGAATTCTCAAATATGTTTTCTAGTACTACTTTTATTTATTATTATTTATTTATAATATTTATTTTAGGGTTTGGGGCCCCCTACCCTAGGGGGCCCCGGGGCGGTGCCCCGCTTGCCCCATTGTAGCTACGCCACTGACAATACCACAAGTAATCAGAAAAAATGTACACACACCCAAGTACACGGGGCTAAATGACCACGATGTCCAAGCCCCTCAAATGAAACAACAGCAACAACAAGAAACTAATGTATGAAAATCCACAGCCTGCTTCCAGTCAACCGACCGGGTCAGGAATGGAATGAATGAAGCCCCCATCTAGCGGCGAGGATATGAACTGTGCCGGCTGCCGAAGCCTGTCGCACTCCCCTGGGGCATTGATTAAATGAATGACAGATGAAATGAAATGATAGTGGAGAGTGTTGCTGGAATGAAATTGTGACAGGGAAAACCGGAGTACCCGGAGAAAAACCTGTCTGCCTCCGTTTGGCCAGCACAGATCTCACATGGAGTGACCGGGATTTGAACCACGGACCCAGCGGTGAGAGGCCGGCGTGCTGCCGCCTAAGCCACGGAGGCTCAAGAAGAAACTAATGTATAAAGATTTTTATTTTTAGTGCAACAGTCCACGTTACTGAACCGGTCCTTCCAAATGGATTCAATCTTGTACTTGATTCTTAGGTCCGAGACGAATACTTTGAAATCTCCCGAGGAATTCTAGGAAAGGGAAGAGAATTTGACTTATTCAAGAGAGAATCTGTGGCTATATCTTGTGCAATTAAACATTATACCAGTATGACCTCGTTGAATTTTTAATTTATTTTTCGTGTGGCCTCCTGAGAGGCCGAGTGCAGGTCTTTCTAATTGACTTCCGTGGGAAACCTGCGCGCCGTAATGAGAATGAAGTGATGAAGAAGACGTCACATACACCCAGTCCCCGAGCCACGGGAATTAACCCCAAGAGATTAAAATCCCTGATGGGCCGGCCGGGAATCGAACCCGGCACCCTTCAGGTCAAAGCCTAGCACGCTAACCAATTAGCCATGGAGTTGGACATCTCGTTGTGATAAGCATTAATCTCATCACCCAATAAATTAATCCATCGATCGAAACGAAAGCATTTGTGCTCTTCGCAAAGGAGTAGGAGAATCATGCAGTACTGTCATTCAAATACTGTAAAATACGACTTTCGTTTCAAATAATAGCCTAAACAAATCACTCTTAAATACTTAAATACACAATTACGCTACTTATTGAAAGAGTATTCTACACCGACTTCTGTAGCTACGCTCGCTAAGGCGGAGCCCAGGGCCATGGGTCCAAGCTACTGTGTTACCAGTCTCGGTAGACGAGTGGGTTCGAACCCCACTTTCAGCTATATTCAAAATGGTTCCCCGTGGTTTCCCACATTCATATCCTGATAAATGTTGAAACAGTACCTTCTAGCAGGCCACGGCCACTTCCTACCAACTCGTCGGCCAGTTTCGTTCATTTTCAATAATATCATCACTCCTTAACTAATCTCCTGAAGTTAGCGTCAGGTAGGGCATCCGGCAAGAAAAACACCCAAACATAGACATTTATTGCATCTCATTCCCGACTCCGTTTACACGGAGATAAGATGGCGTGGGCATACAATGCAGCAGAAAATGATATCTATCTCACAAGTAGGTCTGAACCTCCAAACGGTGCTTCTGAAATGGAGTTTACTTGCGGTAGGTTTCCCATTCCTTCTTCCCTTGCTCAGCCAAAGAACATAGTCTGTCAGAACTACAGTAGTCACCTACAAGTTCTCATCCTCCCTATGGTGCTCAACTTTGGAAACCTCATGTGATTTGATGTTTCAGTATGGCTAAGCCTTTGGCCCGCGACATATTGTCGCTGAACTTACAATACCGCGTATTCCAATATTTCCCTTCTGATTGGTCACGCCTCTCAGCCGTCTGCCGTCCAACAGAACTATTCACGCTAGGTTCATTTTCATTTTCTCCGCCGTTTAGAAATTATTAGGGGGCAACACACGGACATGCACACACATACACACACACGGGCAAAAGTTGATCTCATAAGCCTATATTTTCATAAATGAAAATAGGCTAAAAATGCGAGAATTTGGTAACTTAACATTGTGACAAAGTCGACATGCAACCTTTAAATTGTGAGATGTTGGCTTAAAGTGTTTAAGTTGGGGGCAATTTACAGCTCAGATAGATTTTAAGTAGATAATTGTTAATTATTATACTCATACGTAATGTCCTGATAAAACAGCGGTACCACCCAACGTGGGACCTATTCATGGCAAGGAGGGTAAAAACTCCTCTCAAAGAAAAATTATCCTTAAATGTTATCGTGTTGGAAGCCATTTTTCAATGCTGCCTTAGCAATCGAAAAGTAATGCTTTTCAGTTGGTCAACACAATTGAACCTAATTTATTGTAATAGGTGTTTCTCTAATCCTGAAAAAAATTGACAAGTTACGCGTGTTTATAATAATTTATGTAACTAAATAAGTGTAAATATTGTAAATACCATCACCCTCATACTTGTAGACATAGATTTAATAGCCTAAGTGTAAAGGATTTGAGGTTTATCGCTTGACGATCAAAACTGGTCATCCAAGTGAATTTATAATTATTACGTTGTTCTTTTCAGGATTAGGGAAACGCCCATTACAATTGGGTACAATCGTGTTGACCGATTGAAAATCAATAAATTTCGAACCTTAAAATGTACTGAGCTGTACGAGTGCATTACTACACGGAAATATATATTTCTGCAGTACAGTGTATTGGAAGTTAATTTTCCTTTAGGTTTACGAGTACATAGAGGAAAATTAACCCAACGTGAATTTTTCTCTTGGGCAGCACGTCCACATACGGCTGGCAGGCGTGAACATTCATAAGGAAAATACTGCGAAAGAAGAGCATTGTCAAATGCGAGTTATTATAGTTTAAGTTCAGCTACGATATAAATAAAGAACATACCAATTCACAAAACATCCAGATGTGTATCTCTCTGCGGTATGAATTCATGGATAGGCCAACCTCTTCCCATTAACACAACTATACGAGCTTTTAATTCTATTAAGTTGGAAACAAGTAGTTCCATGAAGAATTATATAGCCAATTTTCATATATCCTACATATGTTAATTGCCTCTTTCAATATACAAAATTTCAGTTTGATTGCTGTAATAGATTCGTAGATATTGAGAACCGTCTAAATATTTCGGATGGTCGCCATGTTGGATTTTTAAATGTAGGCCTTAGAGTTACGTACTATTACTGTACATGAAGATTATTGTGTAGGTGTTTAATTCAAACTTCAATCACATGATTAGAACACAAGAAATAAAAACGAGATTTTAAAATTTCGCTCAGCTGCCAGAATGTGGTTATGAAAATAATTGAAATGAATTAGATGCCAGTGGATTTAAATTTATATAAGCATATACCTTACCAAGTTTCACTGCGCATGGATGGTTAAATCGCGAGAAACGTCATTTGAATATTTAAATTTTGCGTCGCCACCATGTTGGATTTGTGCTCACCAGATTATTGAACATCCCACAGGTGAACTTATGTTTATAGCCTCTATACGCATACAAAAAAATTCAGTTTGATTGCTGTCATAGATTAATAGATATTGAGGACCGTGTAAATATTTCGGATGGTCGTTATGTTGGAATGTAGACCATAGAGCTATGTACTATTAGATGAGGATTATTGTTTCTGTTCACTATTCAAACGTTGATTTCGATCGCATGATTAGAACACAAGAAATCAAAACTTAATTTGTAAACTACGCACACCGCCATCTTGAGAGTATGTAAACAATTGAACTAAATTAGAAGTCAGTGTATTTCAATGTGCATAAACATTTTCTGTACTAAGTTTCACTGCGTTCGGATGGTTAAATCGCGAGAAAAGTCAATATAAATTTTTAAAATTCGCTTGGCCGCAATGTTCGTTTTGAGGTTAACAGGTGTTTGAAAGTCACATATGTGAACGTCTAGTATTGCCTTTTATCACCGTACAAAATTTCAGGGTGATATGAGTAATAGTTTCGGAGATATAGAATGCCGGTGAAATATTTCGCATAGCCGCCATGTTGGATTTGTGATACGTAATACAATTTGAAGGGCACGGTCAGAGTCGGTCAAAACAGTACTATGACCTCTCCTAGTTTGATTGAAATCGCTCCAGCCGTTTAGAAGTTATTAGGGGGATACACACACGGACGCACACACATACACACACGGATAATAAGTGATCTCATAAGCCTTCTTTTTTTTTCATAAATGAAAATAGACTAAAGATGCGAGAATTCGGTAACTTAACACTGTGACATGTCGGCATGCAACCCTAAAATTGTGAGATGTTGGCTTAAAGTGTATAAGCTCAGATAGGCCTATATTTTAAGTAGAAAATTGTTAATTATACTCACACTTAATGTCCAGATAAAACGCCACTGAAGAAGCCCATCTACTCACACAGCGGTACCACCCAACGTGGGACTTATTGATGGCACGGAGGGTGAAAACTCCTCCATATTGCGGAAAGGGTGGCAGTGAATTGTCTGCAAAGATATTATAACACCATTATCATTTGTATTATGACATCTTTGTTGAGCAAAAATAATTGTTTCGTGGTCACACTTTGAGGAATAACTTATTATGGTATTGGGTAAAGGACACTGCATCTAGGAATATTGACCGGTCAAGACCAACATGAACCGTGTTACTACAAAATTGCAACGTTGACATTGATACAATGACTACATTCAGTGAATGGATATATCCTAACCTTTAGTGGAAATTGATCCAGGTAAGAGGAAATAGGTCGGCCAGTATTTGAGAATTTGAATTGAAATACTAGTGAACACTGTGTTGATTCGATTCGATTCCGGGTTCGATTCCCGTCTCTGTCAAGATATTTTAATTCTGGTGTGAAGGGCTGGAATGGGGTACACTCGGCCTTGTGAGTCAAATCTGAGAAGAGGAGGGTTTGATTCCCACCTCAGCCATCCTGGAAGTAATTTTCTGTGGTTTCCCCACTTCCACTCCAGGAAATTCTGGGATGGTTCCTAACTTAAGGCCACGGCCGCTTCCTTCCCAAATCTATCCCAAATTAACAAATACACACACTAATACAGCCATCACAATAACTGAGGTTATCACACGAATTCCACAAACCCAAGTGCACTGTGCTTTAGGACTACGATGTCGCAGCCCCTAAACTAAGCAACAACAATACATCAATTGAATTATTTTACCTGCCGTTTGTATCTTGATAAGCATCAAGATTCCAATATCGTACTGCCTTCGGTCATGCACCAGGCAGTTTGAAACATTCTACCGCTCCAAAATGAGTTCAATAGATGTCCTCCATGTTGGTGTTGTTGTTGTTCTCAATTCATTTTAGAGGCTTGGGAAATCTTGGTCAACAGCCCCATGTAGTTGGGTGTGTATTGAGCATGCCTGATAACTTGTATTTATATGATCACTGTAGTAGCGAGTGTAGCTGTAGTAGGGACAGGATTGGGTAGGTATCCCGATATTTGAAGTAGGGTACTTATCCCAGAATTATCCTAGAGGGAGTGGGGAAAAAGCACACCCAGGATAGTCGCTGACATCGCCAGGATTCTAACCTCCGATCTACAGATTTGCTGCAGCTACCCTCGCAGCCGTGGTGCACGGCTAAACCGCAAGATGTGTCCTTCATGCATGCCTTCTTAGTTACCCACGTCCTCTAGTTTGCTCCCCAATTGCCAGTGCGCGTCTCACAACATGGAAATGGTCAAGTCTAATCACCAGTCGTAACAACAGAATTTTCTCCCGTTAATCATTTCATTAATAGTGGGGACACCGAATATTTCACTCACATGCTCACAACGAATACGGTTACTCAGTATTTAAGGCAAGTCAATAGTTGATTATGGTAGAGTGTCCACTTCATGATCCTTGGAAGCTTTCTTAGAGGAGCAGTGGTAGAGTGTCCACTTCATGAACCACAGAAGCTTTCTTAGTGGAGCAGTGGTAGAGTGTGCACTTCATGATCCATAGAAGCTTCCTTAGAGGAGCAGTGGTAGAGTGTCCACTTCATGATCCATAGAAGTTTCCTCAGAGGAGCAGTGGTAGAGTGTGCACTTCATGATCCATAGAAGTTTCCTCAGTGGAGCGGTGGTAGAGTGTGCACTTCATGATCCATAGAAGTTTCCTCAGTGGAGCAGTGGTAGAGTGTCCACTTCATGATCCATAGAAGCTTCCTCAGTGTAGCAGTGGTAGAGTGTCCACTTCATGATCCATAGAAGCTTCCTCAGTGGAGCAGTGGTAGAGTGTCCACTTCATGATCCATAGAAGCTTCCTCAGTGGAGCAGTGGTAGAGTGTGCACTTCATGATCCATAGAAGCTTCCTTAGAGGAGCAGTGGTAGAGTGTCCACTTCATGATCCATAGAAGCTTCCTTAGAGGAGCAGTGGTAGAGTGTCCACTTCATGATCCATAGAAGCTTCCTTAGTGGAGCAATGGTAGAGTGTCCACTTCATGATCCATAGAAGCTTCCTTAGAGGAGCAGTGGTAGAGTGTCCACTTCATGATCCATAGAAGCTTCCTCAGTGGAGCAGTGGTAGTGTCCACTTCATGATCCATAGAAGCTTCCTTAGAGGAGCAGTGGTAGAGTGTCCACTTCATGATCCATAGAAGCTTCCTTAGTGGAGCAGTGGTAGAGTGTGCACTTCATGATCCATAGAAGCTTCCTTAGAGGAGCAGTGGTAGAGTGTCCACTTCATGATCCATAGAAGTTTCCTCAGTGGAGCAGTGGTAGAGTGTGCACTTCATGATCCATAGAAGCTTCCTTAGAGGAGCAGTGGTAGAGTGTCCACTTCATGATCCATAGAAGCTTCCTTAGAGGAGCAGTGGTAGAGTGTTCACTTCATGATCCATAGAAGTTTCCTCAGTGGAGCAGTGGTAGAGTGTGCACTTCATGATCCATAGAAGCTTCCTTAGTGGAGCAGTGGTAGAGTGTGCACTTCATGATTCATAGAAGCTTCCTTAGAGGAGCAGTGGTAGAGTGTGCACTTCATGATCCATAGAAGCTTCCTTAGAGGAGCAGTGGTAGAGTGTGCACTTCATGATCCATAGAAGCTTCCTTAGAGGAGCAGTGGTAGAGTGTGCACTTCATGATCCATAGAAGTTTCCTCAGTGGAGCAGTGGTAGAGTGTGCACTTCATGATCCATAGAAGCTTCCTCAGAGGAGCAGTGGTAGAGTGTGCACTTCATGATCCATAGAAGCTTCCTTAGAGGAGCAGTGGTAGAGTGTGCACTTCATGATCCATAGAAGCTTCCTTAGAGGAGCAGTGGTAGAGTGTCCACTTCATGATCCATAGAAGTTTCCTCAGTGGAGCAGTGGTAGAGTGTGCACTTCATGATCCATAGAAGCTTCCTTAGAGGAGCAGTGGTAGAGTGTCCACTTCATGATCCATAGAAGCTTCCTCAGTGGAGCAGTGGTAGTGTCCACTTCATGATCCATAGAAGCGTCTTAGAGGAGCAGTGGTAGAGTGTGCACTTCATGATCCATAGAAGCTTCCTTAGAGGAGCAGTGGTAGAGTCCACTTCATGATCCATAGAAGCTTCCTCAGTGTAGCAGTGGTAGAGTCCACTTCATGATCCATAGAAGCTTCCATAGAGGAGCAGTGGTAGAGTCCACTTCATGATCCATAGAAGTTTCCTCAGTGTAGCAGTGGTAGAGTGTCCACTTCATGATCCATAGAAGTTTCCTTAGAGGAGCAGTGGTAGAGTGTCCACTTCATGATCCATAGAAGCTTCCTAAGTGGAGCAGTGGTAGAGTGTGCATTTCATGATCCATAGAAGCTTCCTCAGTGGAGCAGTGGTAGAGTGTGCACTTCATGATCCATAGAAGCTTCCTTAGAGGAGCAGTGGTATAGTGTCCACTTCATGATCCATAGAAGCTTCCTCAGTGGAGCAGTGGTAGAGTGTGCACTTCATGATCCATAGAAGCTTCCTTAGTGGAGCAGTGGTAGAGTGTCCACTTCATGATCCATAGAAGCTTCCTTAGAGGAGCAGTGGTAGAGTGTGCACTTCATGATCCATAGAAGCTTCCTAAGTGGAGCAGTGGTAGAGTGTCCACTTCATGATCCATAGAAGCTTCCTTAGAGGAGCAGTGGTAGAGTGTCCACTTAGCCATTATGACACTATTTCTCAGTCCACTTGATTGCTATTGACATTTGTGTGTCACAAAGGACGAGGATGGCAAAGTTAAATTAGGCAAGTGTGCCTGGTACCTGAAGAGCTATTAGGTTATAACCTCTTATATACTCTCACTAGCGTCCGACTGTCTGCTTAACAAATGGTGCTGTGTAGGTACCTCAAAAGTAATGTCTTTGAAATTACTTCCGTAGATCATCGATCTTCCCAGAACAAGATTTCTAGTCTACGGTAACATGCATTGAAATTCGAATAGCTCTATTGTATTATTTACAATATGGAATTCTTACAGCTGTTTTTTTTTTTGTATTAGAAAGAAGAAAGGAGATGAAAGGGACAGATAGTGAACTGTCTTGAAGTTAAGACGTAATCTCACTCCCTCTATGACAAGATTACATCCGACCTTCTGTCGGATTATTTACATAATGAAGCGCATTTTCCTGTGTATAAAAGTCATAACAAGTGTCGTGCTGGAAGATCGTGTATTATAAATACAGTACAAACTGTCACATCCGGACCTGTGATATCCGAACCCTCCCATATCTGGACACCTCTCCGAATGAATTTTTAAGTCGTAGTTGAGAGCGAGGATACATTAGTGTGCTAGCCAGGGAGGACGAGTGAATGTTGCAGCGCTGGAAGGCTGTGTGCGTGCTTGACCGCGAGGGGTTGTGGCCTGACTCGGTCAACGACATCTTCCCAGAAACTCATCCCTTTGTGTGAATAAGCGATATTCCATTCACGGCTTCTGCCTGCCTGCCTGCCACCAACGTCAACACGAGGCTGCCTCTCTTTCTACCCTTCAGTCTGTGCGTGAGTCGTGAAGCGACAGTTTGTTTTGCGAGTGTGTTTCTGTTGTTACTGTTATTGTTTACCGTTGTTATCGTTATTGTTATCTTTTAACCTTGTATTTTTTGCTAAAATGTCCGAAAAAAAGGAAAAAAACTGTTGTTACGATGTACAGTGCGCGAAGCAACCGTTAAAAACATTAAAATTAATCAACAACAAACTCGTGAATTATTTCTGGTCTATTTGTAAAAATAGCCTTGTGATATCCGGATTTTTCCATATCCGGATCGGCCAGTCGCCACATTAGTCCGGATATGACAGGTAATTTCCAAAATGTTAGCATTTTAAATTTGGCATTTGTATTATTTATCTTAAAGGTGCTACCAAACAAGAAAATAATCAGATTCTTATATTCATACATGGTAGGCTATATTCATTGCCAGAAATGGTAAAATGAGTACTGACCAGAGCAAATTATCATGAAACTAGTCTCTTCAGTGGATGACTGGTATAGTAGAGTATAGTGTAGTACAATATAGTGTCCCCAGAACGTATAATCGACTTCCGACCGAGAGTGAATAACAAAAAGATCCCCTTATATACCAAAGGTGGTGAGCAATACGAGATCACCTTGTGTACCAAAAGTGGTGAGTAATAGAAGATGGATTTATAATCCCAACTATCTCCATTTGGCATATTTTCTACAGGACAATTCTTGGCTGTCGCCTCAGAAGTCCGGGTTCGATTTCCGGCTCTGCCAATAAATTTTTCTGGTCTGAGGGCTGTAACGGGGAACACTCAGCCAGCTGAGGCTAAACTGAGAAGAGGTGGGTTCGATTCTCACCTCAGCCATCCTGGAAGTGGTTTACCGTGGTTTCCCACTTCTACTGCAGGCAAATGCCGGGATGGTTCCTAACTTAAGGCCACAGCAACCTCCTTCCCAATCCTCGCCTGAATGACAACTATACACACTACTACAGACACCATAATAAAGCAGACTATCACACAAATTCTATTTGTTGTTGTTGCTGTTTGAGTTTTCAGTCATTTGACTGGTTTGATGCAGACCTCCATGCCTCCCTGACATGAGCGAATCGTTTCATCTCTACATGACTACACTAGTGTCCAAACGTTAAGCATAAGTTACGAATTAGCAGGGCAACGGGAAATAGACCGCAAATCGCACGACATATGCACCTATCAACGTTACGTGTTCACTCTGTATGGGAAAGGAATATTCCCTGCTTTGACTAGTGGCCTAACTGCAAGGTAAACACAGCCAGTGCCTGCGTCCCATATTCCTTCAGTCGTGTCTGCCCTGTTATAGTGTGCGGAGTGTAGCCTCGTGGTGAGCGTGACAACATAATGGCACAACGACGCCATTTGGACCCCGTTTTACAGGGTAGAATATTCGGCCACCTGGAAGCAGGCCATACACAGACCGAAGTCGCCGTATCCTTGAATGAGCCACAAAGTGTCATTTCCAGACTCTGTAGACGATTTCGAGACACAGGAGATGTTAGTCGTAGGCCAGTACCAGGTCCAACAAGAGTAACCACCCCACAGCAGGACCGATATCTGGCCTTAACTGCTCGACGAAATTGGAGTGCACCTGCAAGACAATTGTCGGCGGAGCAGCCGTCTCACGGGTTGCCATTTCCCGGCAAACTGTGTGCTGGAGGCTCACAACAGCAGGACTGTTTGCCAGACGTCCACCGGTGTGCGTCCCGCTCTCTCCAGCACAGAGACGGGTCCGTTTACTATGGAGCCGTCAATGTCGAAACTGGACCAGGAATGAATGGAGGCACGTGCTCTTCACAGATGAATCCCACTTCAGTTTGCAGAACGATTCCCGTCGCACATTAATCTGGAGAGAACCGGGTAGCTGGTACAGCCACAGGAACATCGTGGAACGGGACCAGTATGGTGGTGGTGGCGTCATGGTGTGGGGTGGCATCATGTTCAATGGCCGTACGGACCTGCACATTTTCATGGGTGGTCCGAGGAACACTGTTAACGCTCGGAGATACAGGGATGAGGTACTGAGATCACATGTTCGACTCTTCAGAGGTGCGGTTGGTCCAGACTTCCTCTTAATGGACTATAATGCCCGATCGCAACCGCACTGCACTGGTGGATGAATTTCTGGCTGGGAAAACATTCATCGCATGGACTGGCCAGCGAGGTCTGCGGATCGGAATCCTATAGAACATACCTGAGATGCATTGGGGAGGCGAATTCCTTCCTTTCAGCCTCCACCAAGAACCCTCCAAGACCTTCGCAGTGCCCTTTCGGAGGAATGGGATCGACTTCCACAAGAGCTCTTGAACCATCTGATAGAGAGCATGCCACATCGCTGCGAAGCATGTGTGGCCGTTAGGGGTAACCATACACCCTATTAACAGAATATTTTGTTGTGGAAAACATTTCCAAGTTTTGTTAGTTGTTGTCAAAGGAGTACCTTAGCTATCAGAACCTTTCTGACACTGTTGTTTTGGACAAGTTGTGTGACATACGGTGTGTGATTCAGCTTCCGTTTGTTCAGCAATCCGTTTGACATTCCTATCAGGCGGTATGGCCTCGTTTAGTGATTATGCTTAACTTTTGGACACTAGTGCAGCACTCTTTACATACGAGACAATCTGTTTAACATTTTGTAACCTTGGTCTACCTCTACAGTTCTTGTCCTCAACCCTTCCTTTTATAACTAACTTTGCTATTTCTGGGTGTATTAGTATGTGTCCTACTATCATATTTCTTCTCTTCATTAGCAGTCACCAGAAACATCTCTCCTCGCTTCTTAATACTTCTTCATTTTTACCCTATCTACCCATCTGTTATTTATCATTCTCCTGTAACACCACATTTCAAGTGCTTCTATTCTCCTTTTTTCTGCTGTGCCAACAATCAAAGTTTCACTTCCATAGAGCACCACGTTCCATACAGAGGCTTTCAAAGAACACTTTCTAAATCTATTTTTTATGTCAACAAATTTCTTTTCGGCAGAAATGCTATCCTTGCCTAAGCCAACCTACTTTTTATATCCTCTTTGCTTCGTCCATCACTAGTTATTTCGCTCCCTAAGTAGCGGAAGCCACCTACTTTAGCCTTTCACCTGCTTATTTGGCGTCAATAACACATCCATGTGCAAGGAATCTAGATGCCCACGATGCCCAAGCCCCTTCAAGTGGAACAACAACAACAACTACTACTGAACAACGGTGAGAAAGCGTCTCACTATACCTTTAAGCACATCTATACTAATATAATAAAGCTGAAGAGTTTGTTTGTTTGTTTGTGTGTTTAAACGCGCTAATCTCTGGAACTACCAGTCGGATTCGAAAAATTATTTTTGTATATGATAACCAGATTCAAAAGGAATAGTTTAGGCAATGTAGCATTAGGATGCACCTCATAGGTAACCTTAAAGATTAATTTTTCTTCAGTAAGTCGGAAGAACAAGCGCTCTCAAACAGCTTCAATAATACCTACTGTCGACCAAAGTATTATGTGTACTCGAGTTTGAAGGTTGTTTGTTAAATAACCAATAGACCTACATAAAATCCAATACCATCAACATTTTCGTCGTTCTATTTTACGTTATTTCATGTAGGTTTGGATTTTTTAATTTATATTTTAATATTTTTATCGCAGTTGGAACACAAAAAGTGCACGTTTTTAAGCGTGTTTCAACCATGCGTCATATTTAAGAATTATTATATCAATAACCCGTCATCAGATCGAATCCACATTTTAACACAATATACATTGGAATGTTCTATAACTGGTTTATTATTTTCAAAATTGTGTGTGTACAAGAAACAAAGTTGTTATCATCTTTGTAAGGTAACTTTTTCTCGGCTCGGGGTGGTTGGAAAATGTAGTTCTTGGTTGCGATGTAATCGTTATACATCAAAAGGTTATGCTGTATGACTGTGAAATACGTAAATTAATTCACTTATTTTATATCGGTTTGTATTTGTACGAGGAAATAACACATGGTTCAACAGCTAGCCACTCCAGCAAAAGCTGTACAGCGTTGCTGAGATGGAGCCCATCACCGCCGAGCGAGACGCGCCATGGTGCGTGTGGGCACTTTTTCGGCAACGCTGTACAGCTGTTCCCGGCGCGGCTTGCTGGTGAACCATGTGTTATTTCCTCGTAGAATTACAAACCGATATAAAATAAGTGAATTAATTTACGTATTTCACAGTCATACAGCATAACGTTTTGATGTAAAACGATTACATCGCAACCAAGAACTACATTTTCCAACCACCCCGAGCCGAGAAAAAGTTACCTTACAAAAATTACAACAACTTTGTTTCTTGGGCACACACAATTTTGAAATTAATAAACCAGTTATACAACATTCCAATGTATATTGTGTTAAAATTTGGATTCGATCTGATGACGGGTTATTGAGATAATAATTCTTAAATATGACGCATGGTTGAAACACGCTTAAAAACGTGCACTTTTTGTGTTCCAACTGCGATAAAAAATATTAAAATATAAATTAAAATATCCAAACCTACATGAACTAATGCAAAATAGAACGATGAAAATGATGATGTTATTGGATTTTATATAGGTCTATTGGTTGCTTCACAAACAACCTTCAAACTCGAGTGCACATAATACTTTGGTCGACAGTAAGTCTATTGTTGCCTGGCAATGCGGGCTGCATCACGTTGCCCCTACCAGTGTTCTGGTGCAGAATTGCGAGATGCTTATAAATTGCAGTCACGGGGAGTAATTAGTGCAAAAAGATTTCTTAGGCCCCTTAAAACAGTTATCATCGACAATAGTATGCCTCTGTATCAGGGCGATGGTGTTGGTGCAGTATACTGTGGTTATCAGCTGCAATAAGCATTGGTGCTTTCCGATCCTTATCCTTGAGCGCTCCAGTTCTGTAGTAGTATTCATTACCATCCATAAAACAAATACATCTACCGGGCGAAGCCGGGCACTAGTGCTAGTTAATAGTAAAACTGTCCCCGTTTGAAGGGAAGGATAGGCTAGGAGTTGGCAGGGATGCAAGAGAGATTGAAATATTAATGCGAGCATGGCTATCCTGCAGCCGTTAATGATTCTATTCAGACTGGAATGTGGGAACTGGGTCAACAAAGTAGGTCAACAGTGCAATTCATTTCGCTAATGGCAGCTTTATTGGAAAGGTATTAGTTGTTACTGGTCATGATGACTCGCAGTGCGTTTTAAATCGCGTGGATTGTTGAACAGGAAACTCGCTGTATCTTAGAGGCAGGCTTCCATAATCGTAAATTCATGTCTTATAAAAACCACCGAGCCCCGGAATTTTAGGTTCAAAGAAGATCAAATAAGCTTCAACCTATCAGTATACTAGGATTTTATGGGGTCTTATAAGTTCAATTTAGGAATTTGTAGGATTTTATTGAAGCATAAAATATGCTGATGACATCGTCATCTTAGCCGACACACCAGAGGAGTTGAATGAGTTTTTAAATGGTATGGATTCTGTCTTGAGGAAAGAATTCATGATGGAAATTAATAAAGGTAAAACAAAAATATTGGAATGCAGTCGAAAGAAATCAGGAACCTCTATGGATATCGAATTGGCAGGTAAACAGCTAAAGGAAGTAGGTGACTTCCGTTACTTGGGAAGCAAAATAACCAGTGATGGACGAAGCAAAGAGGATATAAGAAGTAGGTTAGCACAGGCAAGGAAAGCATTTCTACATAAAAGGAAAATCGAGAAAAGTATAATCAGGAAAGAAGGACTTATGTTAACCTACTTCGCGCAAAGAGGAAAGAATACGCACTCCGAAAAGAGCAGCAGCTACTGAGAGAAGCGGAAAATAAACCGTATAGAGTCCTAGATGCAAGAAGAAGCACCTTGGTGCCAAACATCCCGCTGGAGACATGGGAAGCCCACTTTACAGAACTCCTACAACTGACAGTCTTCGAGCAACAAGACGGACCAAGAGAGCTTACGGAAGGGGAAATGCCACCAACCATAACAGAAGCAGAAGTCTGGTCAGTAATACAGAGAAGCAAGCCTGGAAAAGCAGCAGGACCGGACAACATTTCAAATGAAATCATCAGGGCATCACTCCCATACACAATACGAATATGGACAGCCCTATACAACAAATGTTTAGAACTCCGAAATATACCGAACTCCTGGAGGAAATCAACAATCAAGATAATATACAAAGGCAGAGGACCACATGATGCACCCGACTCATACAGGGGGATTGCGCTTGAATGTGCAGCCTTCAAGATATTATCCAACGTCATACGAGAAAGAATCTTCGAGCGATTAATGGAGGAGACACCAGAGGAACAACACGGATTCATACCAGGAAGATCGACAATCCAAGCAATACAGAAAGTACTAGGATACATAGGTGAAGTACTAAGTGAACCCAAAGGCAGCGCATACGCGACCTTCGCAGATTATCAACAAGCTTTTGATGGAGTGAACAGGAAAATTCTCATCCAAAAACTGAAGACAGTTCTAGGACCAGAAGACCCTTTCCTTAGCCTCATAACAAGCATACTGCACAGCAACGTAATAAGCATATGTGACGGTCAGCTAGAATCAAGGAACATAAAACAGACAAATGGAGTTCTACAAGGTGACCCTCTAAGCCCGATACTTTTCAACATGCTCACAAACGACGTAGTTCAAAAGATCACAACGGAAGGGGTAAAAATACTGCTCTATGCAGATGATATGGTGATCCTAAGCAAAAACAGGGAAGCGATGCAGCAAGCTATCAATAGGCTAGAGGAATGGACGAAAGAAAACGAACTTAAAATAAACCAGAACAAGACAAAGGTAATGAAGTTTCGCAAAGGCGGACGAATATCCTCGAAGGATGTCTTCACATGTGGGGATCACACTTTAGGCATAGCGAAGGCGTACAAATATTTAGGGGTAACTCTGCAGGTCACCGGATTCACCTTCACAAGACATGTTGAGGAAAGATCAATCTCCGCAATAAAAGCCACATTGGAAATCAAAAGACTTCATAGCCTCTCACTAAAAACATCAATTTCACTGTTCAACCTGAAAATCGCCCCAATAGCATCATACGCAATTGAAATAATTTGGCCACACTTGAACTACAAAAACATCAAAGACCTGGATAGAGTTAAAGCCAGATACCTCAAGAAAACACTGTGCGTATCGAAGTACGCTCCAACCAGATTAGTTTATAAACTGGTGGGAACAAAAACATTTATAGAAGACCTAATATTAAAACACAACCTGATTCAAACACAAGCATGCATCAAGTTCCTGGAAGAAAGAGCCCAGAAATCAACAGAAATAGACCCCGAATTCTACCGCACCCCAGCCATGAAGGAGAAGGAATGGAGATCAGCCGGCTATGAACTACGACACCTCTACACCCGAGGAGCAATACACGGCTTCCACCATAAAATCTGCAACAGGAAAGGTTACCACAACGCCGACAGTCAATGCAGCTGTGAACTGTGCAACCAATCCTGCACACAGTATCACCTATTTGAATGTACAAAAAGAACAATGCCAATCTCGTACTATGCAAAGGATGAATGTCAATGATATCTGTTATGTAATAATTCTGTACACATTGTGTTTAATTCCAATAATAAAATAAATATTTTGACATCGAATATAAATTTAGGTATTTGAAAGCCTTTGTCTGGAGCGTGGAAATGAAACTTGGACTATTGGTGCAGCTGAAAAGAAGAGAATTGAAGCGTTTAAAATGTGGTGTTACAGGAGAATGATGAAGATCAGATGGGTAGATAGGGTTACGAATAAAGAGGTATTAAGACGAGTGGGAGAGGAGAGATGTTTCTGGCAACTGCTAATGAAGAGAAGAGATAGGTTGGTAAGACACATACTGAGACACCCAGGAATAGCAAACTTAGTTATAGAAGGAAGGTTCGAGGATAATAACAGTAGGGGTAGACCATGGTTAAAATATGTTAAACAGATTGCCTCGGATGTAGGGCGTGGTAGCTATGTAGAGATGAAACGATTAGCTCAGGACAGGGAGGCATGGGCAGCCGCATCAAACCAGTCGAAAAACTGAAGACTCGAACACACACAAAATATGTATGCGGGACTTCCCCTTTTTCACTAGACCTTCCATGCTATAAGTAAATAAATATTAATAATTATAATAATATATATTTGTATAAATCACTGGGCATGCCATGTTAATTGTTGCAGCTGTTCCCAAGGTTGCAGGATCGAATCCTGGCGCAGTCAGTTGGCATTTGAGGGTGCGCAAATGTGAGGTAGCCGTGTAAGTAGATTTACTGGCATGATAAAGATCCCCTTCAGGGCGAAATTCTGGCACCCCGGCGTCTCTAAAAGCCACCAGTAGTTAAAAGGGATGTAAAATCAATAACATTATTATTATAATAATTGTTGGTACTCCTACAATAAAAGATGCAATAATACATGCATACCCAATAGCGCAATTAACCTATTGTTTCGACATGTAGACATCGCACGTTTCACATATGTCGTGTGCCTCTGACAACCACGTTCAAAAATAGCCTAAATGAGTAATATAATATAAAGTGAAGGCGGACCTTTTAGTTACAGTTTGACTGGCTGCATGGCTCAGCGGTAGCATTCTCCCCTGTTGTTCCCAAGGTTGCAAGATCGAATCCCGGTGCAGTCAGTTGGCATTTGAGGGTGCGCAAATGCAAGGGAGCCATGTCAGTAGATTTACTGGCACGTTAAAGATACCACTTGGGGCCCAATTCCGACACCCAGGCGTCTTGGTATATTCTGTGAATATACGTTCCATGTAATTTTGCACCCGCGTTGGGTTTTCTGTAATTCTTTCCACCTCTCTCATTTTTAGCCTACTTTCGATTTTTGCAAAACATGAAAGTAGACTTATGAGATCTCTACAGGGCCAAAAATTGTGTGTCTGTCTGTGTGTACTCTGCATGTGTGTGTGTCCCCGTATCAATTCGAACACGGTGAAACTGAATTGAACGAAATTCGGTGGGCACCTCAGTGTCATGTTTTATATCGCCGCCATCTTGACGCACACGTACTAGCGGCCACCCAAATGTTAAAAGCTTAGAGCAAATTACGACCAAACTAATCATCTGATCTCTACCAAATTTTGTAACAATATACCTATATGTGGGAAGCACATTTTGACCAAACATCTAGGTCATTATCACAATAGTTTGCAGATGGCGGCCATGTATTTGTGCAAATCGATTCCCCCTATCAATTCAAACACTGTGAAACCGAATTGAACAAACTTTGGTACAGAGGTAGCACTTGGAAAGGGTAACTCAGTGTCATGTTTTATGTCGCCGCCATCTTGACGGAAACGTAATGGCGGCCACCCAAATGTTAAAAGCTTAAATAAAATTACGACCAACCTAATCATCTGATCTCTACCAAATTTTGAAACAACAGACCATTTTGTAGGAAGCATCTTTTGACCAAACTACAAGGCCACGGGCCCAATAGTTTGCCGATGGCGGCCATGTATGTGTACAAATAGATTCTCCCTAACAATTCAAACACATCTGAACCAAAATCGAACCACCTTTGGTACAGAGGTAGCACTATGAAAGGGCAACTCAGTGTCATGTTTTATATCGTCACCTTCAAAACAAAAAAGGAATGGCACACACCCAAATGTTCTGAGCTTAAATCAAATTACGACTAACCTAATCATCCAATCTCTACCAAATTTTGCAAGATTATACCTTAATGTGGGGAGCATCTTTCTTCCAAACTACAATGTCATCAGCCAAATTTAGGGACAGATGACCTCGTAGTTCCGCCCCTTAAAACAACAATAACCAACTACATCAGCAAAATTGTTTCAAGGCGGTGGATGTATGAATCAAGCCTAGCCGTAACTTATGATTAAACAAGGCCTGGCCTCAACAATTCAGTTATCGTACGTAGGGAGGTTTAATCTGTCCTCAAAGAGGTGTCCGGTAAGATATTAGCATCTTATGATACAATATGAAACCGTAGAAGTGACTAACAGGTCAGGCTTACCGTGCCTTATTTGTGGGCGCGTACCGTCCCGTTGTCAACATGGCCGCTATTTTTGCTCGCAAATACATATATTTCCGTAACTTCCTAAGTTTATATCCTTTTAGGAGTGTACTGAACAAAATAATACATATTTAGTATCATAATCAAATGGTTTAGAGAAACGCCAGAAAACGCTAATGAAATCGTTGATTTCAACACAAAATATGATACAGTTATACTAAACCAGTTGTTTATCAAGTATTATCGTAGGGCATCCGTGGCGTAATCGTAACGACTTGGTTTGTTAGTCTGGGGGTTCGTCGATCAAATCACTGCAGGTTCAAATTTCTTTACTTCGTTCTTTTTGGTATTTATTGATTTATAACTACTCACACGTTATAATGTTAAGCATATATACTGTAGAGTGTATTTGCAAACGAAAATATTATATATACTTATAATACCACATATTTCAACACACGAATACCGCGATTAATATTCGTTGAACTTGTTCCGCGGTAGAGGATATTGGTGTTGTTTTTGGGGTTGATTCTTTAGGGGGTTTGCGGGTTCATGGTCTTGTAGCCCCGTTCACTTGGGTGTGTATAGAAGTTGTCTGATAACCTGTGTCACTGTGATGTCTGTAGGCTTACTAGTGTGTGTACTTTTATACGAGGAAGGATTTGGGTAGGAAGCTGTTATTGTTGTTTCATATGAGATGCATGGACATCATGGTCATTTAGCCCCGTATACATGGGTGAGTGTTGAATGTTGCCTTATAACCTGTATTATTGTGATGGCTGTATTAGTGTGTTCAGGTGAGAATTCATTCAATCAACGTTTAATATCGATATAGCACGTTGTATTTCAACAAGCTACTACAGGGCGCCAGGAAATGTTCTCCGCAGTGTCTACATGAGTCTGCGAGAGCTAGCATCCGGAGTTACGTTGGCAGCACTAATGTCGCTTGTATCAAAACAAACAAACAAACAAACAAACAGTAAACTTCGTACTCACCACAGCCATTCATAAGTGATGCTGGAAGTGCTGATAACACATACGCTCGCTTACTGCAATACACTCTAAATAATAATAATAATAATAATAAAGGGGTCATTTCATTCCCACCCAGCGAGGGTGGGCGGGCCCCTATAGATGGCCGCACCATCTCTTGGGCCAGAGGAGGGGATTGAATGGAAGGTGGAGAGTTATAGGAGAAGGGTGGTGGTGAATTGCGTAAGTTGGAGAAGGACAAATGATTTGACCTCTTGGCTAAGATTGAAGTTTCGAAAATTTGGTGTTGACGAAAAATTGCTCTTAAATGCATTGTACTATTGTAGGTGAAGGCATTAGATGTTGAATTTGGAGATTTTAAGTTTAATGGTTTTGTAAGAGAGTTGAAATTTGGTGTTTCCAGAAGTTAGAAGTTAGAGTGGGTGATGAGCTTCGATAGGTGTTTTTTTTTTTTTTTTTTTTTTTTTTTTTTTTTTTTTTTTTTTAGAAGTGGATGATTATGTATTATGAGATGGGAGCAATTGGTGGTGCTTCTGGTGATGTGAAGTGAGGGTGGGAGTAAGTGGAGAATGAGTGGAGTTTTGCGAGGAGTTGATCGTGTGTACGGTATGTGAGGGTATTTGAAGATGGTATGGGATGGGATGAAAAAGGTGCGTTGAGGGGAGTGTGGGTGATGAGATATGGTAATTGTTGTTTGAATGATTCTGTAATGAATGCGATAATAGAAATGGGTGAGTTTGTTTGCTGAGATGGAGGTGATGGATGACGTTGGTTGAGATGAGAATTGAAGCGTTATTGTAGAAAAGAGAGAGAAGAGAAAAGAGTCGAAATAAAATAGAAGGAAAAGAAATATAAAAGAAATATAAGCTGTTGGTGTAAGATGTGAGTATGTATGTATGGATTGATGTTGAGGTGATGGTGACTTTTTGTTTGTTTTGTTTTTGTTTTTGTTTAGTAGAGGACTATTAGTCCGGGGCAGGGGCGAGGCTCTTGAGGTGGAGTAGGCCTAGTTTAGAGTATACTGGATTGCGTAGCTGGAGTGCCTCAAGTTGTCGTACAATCGGATTCTGCGTTCTTCTAGCGCGCTTCAGGTAGCGCAGTTGAAGAAGGTGTATGTACGTCGTAACGGGGGGTAATGGTATTAGACGGTACAGATCCTCACTTGGGTGTATTGGGGGGAGGCGAAGGGCTATGCGGGCGATGCGTCGTTCCATGGTTACCAGGGGGTGCAAGTAGCTGGCGGCGCAGCCGGCCCAGACAACATGCCCATATGTGATGTAAGAGCGGATGAGGGTCTTGTATGTGTAGAACAGCGTTGAGGCATGCAGCCCCCAAGAGGTTCCGATCAGCCTGGTGATGAGGCGAGAGCGCTTCTGAGCAGAGGCCGTAAGTGCGCGTAGATGTGGACGAAGGGTGAAGTGCTCGTCAAAGATGACGCCCAGGTAGCGTAGCGATGGTGAAGTGTGAAGGCAGTGGTCGTGGATACGTAGGGTCAGAAGATTGGGGTTGCGGGTGGCCGAGTTGGCATGGCGACGGGGACGGAAAAGTACGGCTTTGGTCTTGTCCGTATTTAGACTGAGATGCCAGCGATCACACCAGGCCGTGAATCGGTCGAGATATGGTTGGACCAGTCTGTTGATGGCTGTGACGGAGGGGCAAGGAGCGAGTATTGCAGTGTCGTCTGCGAACTGGAGGAGGTGGAGGGGAGCCGGAGGTTGGGTGATATCTCCGACAAAAAGGATGTAGAGGAGAGGGGATAGTACTGACCCTTGGGGTACGCCTTGGGTTAGAGAGAAGGAGCGTGAGAGGGTGCGATTGATAGGAATTCGGGCGGTGCGGGGACTGAGGAAGTTTCCAATGAGGCGGATGAAATTATGAGGGAGGTGGTAGTAGTGGAGTTTGAGAAGGAGAGCTGAGTGCCAGACGGTGTCGAAGGCACTCTGAAAATCGAAGGTGAGGAGGAGAGTGGGGCGGAAGCAGTTCATGTTATCGGCTGTGAGGGTGGTGAGGCGGAGTAGTTGGTCATGGGTGGAGAGGGCAGGCCGGAAGCCACATTGGGAGAGGGGGAGTAGCTGATGTTGATTGAGATGGAAGTAGGTGCGGTGGACTAGGATTTCTTCGAATAGTTTGGAGAGGACGGCTGTGAGGCAGATGGGACGTTAGGAGGAGGGGTCGGAGAGTGGTTTGTTGGGTTTGGGGAAGAGAAGCAAGGTGGCAGCGCGCCATGCCGTTGGGTAAAATCCGGTTTTGAGGAGGTAGGTATAGAGGGTGGCGAGGAGCTGGAAGAAGATAGGGGGTGCCTCTTTGATGTGGAGATAGCGGAGTTGATCGGGACCGGGGGCAGTATTTTTGGTACGGGAAAGGGCGAGGTGAATATCGATGGGGGGGATGGGGTCGTTGATAGGGTGTGGGATATGGGGGTGTTGATGATTGGGCTGGAGATAGGGTCGATCTGGGATGGAGTTGACGGCGTCGTTGTCAGTGTCATCGAAGGTGAGGCCGAAATGACCGTTAAAGACCCGTTCGAAGAGACGGGCAAAGATCTCCAGCTTGGAGGGCAGATCCGGTGGGGCAGTGCCCTGGTGGATGATGGGATAGATGGGTGTGGGGGAGCGTCCAGTGAGGGTGTTTAGGCGTTTCCAGTAAGAGCCAAGGGTGGAGCGTTGGCCTTGCAAAGAGTTGCAGACTGAGACCCAGTTGCGGCGGTGAATGGCGCGGATGTAGAAATGCACCTGGCGGATAGTCTGACGGTGAAGGGTGAGGAAATAGCGATCGCGTGATCGTTTATAGTGGGCTAGATATCTGTAGGAGAGCCGGAGGAGAGGGAGGGCTTTGGGGGGGTAACGGGGGGCGGGAGGGTGAGTACGGGGTGATGGGGATGTGAACGGATGAGGCGTCCGTTAGGGAGGATTCCAGAACTCGGGTGTATGAGTCGACCGAGGCCGCAGAGTCAAGATGCGGGGGGGGGGGGGGGGAGGGGTGAGAGTTGGTGATGTGATCTCTGTAGGCAGGCCGGTTTGCCTTTTTAAAGTTCTGGCGAAGAATCGGCGGCAGAGGGGTGGTGGGTCGTGTTGGTATGGTGACAAGAACGGGGAGATGGTCGCTTCCTATGCTGAGGAGGACGTCCACAGTTAGAAGGTGAGCGAGGCGATTGTGTGCAATAATTGCATCCGGTGTGGTGTTGGAGATAGGGCGAGTATGTTTGGGAATGGGTACAAGAGTGGAGTTTATCGCCTGTAGATAGGTGTGGAAGTCAGCCAGTTCCGTTGCCGATCGGGAGTGCATGTTGAGGTCCGCAAGTACGATAAAATGTGGAAAGGCGGTATGTAGATGGGTTAGGAACTCCCGGGGGAAGGGACGGCGAGGACGGGTGTATACAGTTGCGACATGAAGTACGCGGGAGGGGAAGTAGAGAGTCGCGATGAGGCTCTCAGGGAAGGAGAGTGGGGGAGGAGGGACGTGAATGCGTATTGGGATGCGGTTCTTATGTAAGAGGGCGACACCCCCACGCCCAATCTCGCGAGGGTGGTCCGCTCTGTGGATGGTGTAGCCGGGGAGACTGGCTGACTGGTGGGGACGAAGAAACGTTTCGTTTAGTAGAACGGCGTCTGCGGAATGTGCCGCTACGGTATATTGTAGTAATGGACGCTTCTTGTGGAAGGAGCAAACATTGCTGTATAGCAGAGAGATGGTTTTGGGAGGCCCAGTGTGGATGGTCTTAGTTGCCATGTTGTGTCGATACCAGTGGGGAGAAGGTAAAATGTGTCAAAGGGCCGGCGTATGAGGGGAAGAAGCGAACGTTAAAAATTTGGAGAGCAGCCTGTTGGAGTTGCGTGAGAACCAGGGGCCGTTGGAATGGCATGAGGTTTTGAAGGGAGATGGTGAGGAAGCGAAGGAGGTTATCCACCGTCAAGGGGGGGAATTGGGTGTTAGCGGTCGGGGTTGGGGGGTCAATTGTCTTTACAGGGGCGACAAGCTCTGGATGTTCTGGGGGAGGTGAGGGTTTACCCTTACACTTGTAGGAGTGTGTAGGGTGTTGGCCCGAACACTGGTGGCATTTAGGAGGTTGAGCGAGGTTAGGACACTGTTGCAGGGGGTGATCAGGTTGGGAACAGTGGGGGCAGATACGCGGTTGGCGGCACTGTTCGGTAGAGTGCTGGTTGTAGGCCAGACACCTATTGCAACGGAGAGCCATGGGAGGTGGAGCTTTAGAGGGTTCCACTCGGTGGTGGTACCGAAAGATGTATACACCGAGGTGAAGTAGGCGATCGACTTCCGCCTGGGTGGCCAGGAGAATCCTGACCATCCAGGTTGGGCCTGTGGGGCACTTTATGCGGAAGGCCTTTTCCACCTGTATTTGTTCGCGTTCGAGTTACGACATAACGACCTCCTCAGGAAGATCAGGGTCAACGCCTCGGATCACGCAGGCGAATAGTTGCGAACGGGGGGGAGGGGGTGCTGTGGTGGGTGTTTGGCGCGATGTAAGGGAACCGATCGTCACTGTGGGACCAAGTCGGGCGGGTGAATTGGCGTCCTCAAGAGTGGTGGCGACGATGTCATCGTCGGTTTTAAGGATTACACCATTGGAGACGGAGACCAGGATGAATGGTAAAGAGGGAGGGATGAGCGTCTCCAAAGCTCCCGAGATGTCCTGTCTGGACAGGTGTTGGAGACCGGATATAAGGTAGGAGTGTTTAAAGGCGGGCTGAGCAGCCTTGGCTGCATAGGAGACGGAGGTTTGGGGGATTGGGGAGGGGGTCGTTCCCTCCTGGAAGGGTAGGTTCCCCGAGGGGCGAGGGAGGGGTGGTAGTTCAAAGATGGAGGGAAGGGGGTTGGTGCTCAATGTGGCATCCAGTGAGGGAATAGAAGAATGACCACCCTCCTCCATCCCATCATGGACACGCAAACGGGAGCGGTGTGTAAGTTCAGAGTCCGTGGGGTCGGGTACTTTACGTTTCGCGGACAGGGTGGCGGTTTGTGGAATTACTGGTGGGAGGTTGGGGTGAAGGCCAGAGGTGGAGGGTGTAGCGGTAGACGTGGTAGTAGCGGTGGTTAGTTTTTTAGGGATGGCGCCTTGAGGGTTAGTGCGCGCCGGTGCCTCCTTGGTGGTCCCCTTAGCGCTACGTGGATCACGGTTAGGGGATCCACGACCTTTGCCACGACCCATGACGAATATGTGGAAAGTATTAACGAGTATAGGATGAGGCCAATTTTACCAGGGCAGGGGGATGCGAGTGCAAAGATCGCGAAAGGAATTGCAGGACTAGGGCACTAAGTCCCTAAAAAGGAGAAAGAGGAAAAGGGTCGAAAACGAAGAAATATATAAAGATGAATGTGGTTGAAATGGCTGGAATGATGATTGAAGTGATTAGGAAAATGATGGGTAATGTCGGGAGTATACGGGATTGGGCACAGCAGGACGCTAGAGCAGTAGGGTAGGTATTGAGGGACAGCACATGAATGTGGGATGAAATGGGGGCAATGGAATGAGTCGGGTAGTAGATGGTTGAGATGTACGAAAAAGTTGAGAATGTCACGGGCGAGGATCTGGCAACAGGGTACATATGAAGGCGAGATGAGAAAACCTCTGCGAGCGTGAGGTAATGAGATGAATAAAATGTCGCGGAGTGTTCACTGATAGCGTGAAAGGAAGAGATGGAATGAAGTGCTTAAATATGGAGTACTGTAAGCACGATGAAAATGTACGTAGAATGTGTGAGAACACAAGAGCCTGGTGAATGAATGTACAAAAGCTGGTATTGAGAAGCGACAGAATGCTGCACGGCGTGAAGTATCTGTTAGGAGCTGATGTGCCTGGCTCTAGCGATGAATGGATGTAGCGATGATAGCCTGTTACAGGTGATGAAAACGTGGTGAAGATTGTTTCAATAGAGTAAAGCTGCGTTGGTGAATTTGTAGTACACAAAATGTCGGCGCACAAACTGCAACACGTGGCGAGGCCTCGCTGTCAAGGCCACGAAGTCAGGTGAGTTTGTGACGTCACGCCGGTGTAGATTGTTCTTGAAGTCTGGATGGTGATTTGATGCGAAGTATAAATTTCTCTCAGTAGGCTCGGACAGCGATTTCTGCCGAAGTAATAATGAGAAAAGAGATGTACACCCTGACGATTTCGACAGCCTACAGCCCACACGTGTGGGATTCACCCTGTCAAGTACACCGTACTGCCAACTTAACTGCTAATGCTAGCTCTGGCAGAAGCCGGCAGTCACTGCGGAGAATAGATATTTCTTGGCATTTTGCTCTTCTGTTGTGCACTTGTTTATTGTCTTTCTGAGTATTTTTCAGCATACGAGTCGCTTAGCTTCCCGGTCAACAGAAACATGAAGATTCTCCCCAGTGTGCCATCTCGCAACGTTTTGCTACAATCGCTAGTCTCTTGCGGC
Organism: Meconema thalassinum; assembly: GCA_946902985.2. Taxonomy (NCBI): domain Eukaryota; kingdom Metazoa; phylum Arthropoda; class Insecta; order Orthoptera; family Tettigoniidae; genus Meconema; species Meconema thalassinum. Next base: position 124,506,545 of record OX336389.2, read on the forward strand.
AAGCGTGTGAACTCTTTGCCAACGGTTACTGAAGAATGTTTATTACTTCGGCTCACCTGCTACAGACGGCAATCTGCACCTTTTCTTACTTTGTGGAATCTGCCTCAAGAAAAGAAATGTGTGTACCTAAGTTATTTCTTTTTTCATATGATTGTTCCCCTGTGTCTTACGTCACCTCCTTCCCCCTACCGCCTTGCCTCGCACTCTTCACTGGTGTGGAACTCTCTCGCCTGTCAGACTCCTACGTGCAGCCAGCAGACTCAATCAGTCTATTAACAAGGGACTGTACTCGCCTGTCCGACATTTTGTGAAGGCCATGCCCTGAAACGCATTCTACCACCTACAGCCAGAAAAAAGATAAGTTACAAATTATTTCAACTATGAAGCTCTTTTGAATACTTGCAAGTGTACATTACTAAAGTTTTAACTTGCTGGCAAGTTCTACTCTTTAATGGTAAAGTACCATTTTCGTGATGCCAGACATTGGTTTCGCCACCGTTGGAAGCCATTCTAACTTGATATTGTATTTTTTGGCTAGGCGCATCTAATGGTTTGTGCTATTTTCATCTATAGCCTACTATGTCAAAGTAAATATTGGCACGTCGTGGGATCAATTTGAACTCCATTCCATTTAATTGGAACCATCTCGAAAGTTCTCGAAGCATTCTCTTCAAATTTAAAGTCTGTGACGTCACAGTGAAATACACCTGTTTCCGCTTCTAACGGTTTAATGGTTAACTCTGCTAATAACACAAGACTTTCTAGAAACTGCATCAATGCTAAAAACTGAAATAAAATCGCAATACTGTATAAAGCCTCTCCTCCGGAAAATAACTTATAACAGTAAACAGTGACATTTATCTACAAAAACTTTTCTATAAACTCGAAAGTGCTTCGTCCACAAAAACAGTCTGGTTTGTAAGTTAGAGTGTTGCTCATACATAAACTACAGAACTTACAGTGATTTTTTTTGTAATTTTTGAGGCTACTTCCGAGGACGTCGTCGTCGTCCTCCCCCCTGTTTTTGAACTTACAATCAAACGGCATTCAGTTTAAATAATCCACGTGGTATATAAGCCACTTCTTTAATCCCAACATAACTATTGGATTTTTCCTGGAACCATCTAGAGCCAGTCTAATTATTCTCTTGCCCTCTTGGCACTGTTTCATCCTGGTACCGTCTAAGGCCAGTTTCATCATTCTTTTGCCGTAAAGGCCCTCCTGTATAACATTTCAATTTTCTCAGCAGCATCTGCTGTGGCCAACAAGTGGATTTATTTGAGTCAAAAGGCTCACTCCAGAGTCCAATTTTACTGCCTTCGCCTGAAAGGTTTCTAATGGTGTTTATTTGCATTATATTGCTTATGTACTTTCAACTCTCATGTTCTATTCCAAATACTTTCTCGCTACTTACAATATATTGCTCTAATGCATAGGCACCTGCTGTCTCCAGGATCTCAGGATCAATAAGTTCTTAAATATCTTAGCCCTTTTCAAGATTTGTTGTGTCTATTGTGACACGTCAACTTTAATATTCTTACTTGATTATCATAATTTAAGCAATCACTGCGATTCTTTTTATGATTGGTATTTTTAAGCCTAATCCTGGTCTGAGACCAACTTTCCAACAGCAACTGCTCTTTTTGTATGCTAACCTTAAGGCAATTGAATTGCTTATTTTTATATGCGTGGCACAATTTTAAATGTTTTGGCCACGGCCACCCCTGTTTGAATCTTGTAACATTTGAAATCACCTAAGGTTAAAAATACACTATCTAATCATTGACAAAGCTAATCTTTATTATTATTTCTCCCTTGATCTCACGCTTGGCAGCAATTTGAAATGCGCCACGTGAACTTTGATAACTTTTGGTTGTGTTCTTATCCAAGATTTGGCTATCTATTACTTCAGTTTTTCACAGATCTCTTTGACTGGTTTTCGCTGGCATAGTTTGCTCAGCTAACTTTCAATCTAGGGTCGTTCGCAGTTCATGCATCTTGATTACCGTTTTTTCGTATTCAAGACTGTGTCTAACTTATCTAAATCTCTTATTAGTACTCTTCTTGTGGGAGATTTAGTTTTTTTTCTTTGAGCACAACAATCCTATTTGTTCACTAACTTTAAGTTTGTCCATACTTGTTAGTAGCGTCAACTATTGTAAATGGGCCATGAGCCACCCCTTCCCTCACACTACTCTGCTTGAGTTGCTTAGAGGTTTCACATTATTTTCACCTTAAGATCTCAAAAACTTTTCTATAATTATTTGTTGTTTTTACCTTCTTTTGTTAATAAAAGTTGTTTTGATTAGGTTTTTCCCTTGTATACAAACTTCTTATTTCTTCCCCTACTCTGTTCTTCATTCTACTATACCTTCCCTATGGTGTTGATTGGAATCTCCCTCAAATTGCTCCATATTCTTGGTACCGAAAACCCTTGGAACCCAATTTGTCAATGACTTGCCAAATACTAATATCTACTTGGAATTGCCAGCTCTAACTCTAAACTACTCAAGCGGTGAAGGACAGACGCCACTCTTGCAGTCCAACATTACAGTATTCACTCTTCTTTGCTGACCACTAGACAGCCTGTTTACATCTTTCTACAGGAAGCGTAAGTTGGACTCCAACTTCCATTCCATTTTTTTTAATATGGCACCCCTGGATGACAAAAATATCAACAGGCGCGCTTCATATAAAGGGCAACTCACACGCTTTTAAACATATCTTAAAGACCTAACTCCTCAAGAATACAACTTGGATATAATTTCTCAACGCCTAAAAAATTACGAACAGTCTTACGAAAGGTATGACGCATGTAAAACAGAGATCGAATCCGTTGCCTTTAAACAGGAGGGAGACAGGGATGAAGTCGAGACTTCGTCGAGGATGTTGCTGCTGCCCACGCTTTAATCCGAGAAATTTCAGAGGAGCAAAAAAAAATTCTATTTTCGGGCTCAACTCGAACTCAACAAACTCCGTCACGCGATAGCACTCTCAGGCCTAGACCATTGCTTCCAAATATTGAACTAACCCATTTCTCGGGCGACGTAAATCAGTGGGACTCCTTTAACGAACGTTTTGTTCCCTAATTCAACATTACTGATAATATTCCAGCCCCTCATAAATTCCATTATTTAAGGTCATCTCTTCACAATCAAGCGTTACAACTGGTCGAAGCTCTTCCGTTAAGCGCTGACAATTACCCAATTGATTTTAATCTCCTTAACGAAAGGTATGGCAATACTCGTCTCCGCATACAGCGTCATATGAAATCATTATTCATCTTGCCGGCTAGACGTCATAATGACGCCAACACTTTGAGACGTCTTGTAGACACCACACAGTTTCATGTCAAGGGTGTGTATCAGCTTGAGCAGCCCACCCATTCATCCGGTTACTTCGAAATTTGACGTTGCCACCTTAAAAGCATGGGAAGTCGAGCTTGCCCATGATTATAAGTATTCCTATGAGCATCTAGTCACGTCCATCAATAGTCAAGGTGAAACCTACAAAATGACTAATAACTTTCCGAAATGTCTACTCTGTCCGAACTTCCGTACCATTGTTTTAATTGCCTTTCTACGAAACATTCTGCGTCTAATTGCCAATCCACCAGACTTTGCTTTCATTACCAAAAGCCGCATCCCGCATCATACTTTACTTCATCGTCATGAGAAACCAAAGTCACCAGTAACTTCCCCTTCCACCTCGAAACATAGTAATGACAAAGTAATGGCATATTGCCCGCTATCTCGTTCGAAATTCTAAGTCTTGGCGCAGCGCCCAAGTTCTGTTATCTACCGTTCAAGTGGAGATCCAGGATAGGTCGGATAATTGGATTCGTGCGAGAGATCTCTTAGACTCAGCCACGACACACGATTTCGTGTCAAGGTCATTAATTGAATAACTTGGTCTTCCCGTAACACCAACATCCATTGAAGTATCCGGCATCGCGGCATCAATAGTTCTAAAAATCAGGCTTTACAATTTTCTAAGTTACAACTCAAAGACATTTGTTAGAGAAACGCCTTCCTAAAATTAAATCGTCTTGTTCTTAATAACATAGGCGAAGATACCCCGAGTCCCTCTGTCGATACTACCCGCTTAAATATACCTCCTTATTTGAGGCTGGCCGATCCCCTTTTTAATATTAAAGGTCCTGTTGACATCTTGTTCAGTGCCAGTGTCTTCTGGAATAGCTTGCGTAATCAAAAGCGCCAATTAGTCTCCGATGTTTTCGCGCGGGATACAAATTTCGGTTGGATTACCACTGGTCAACTTCCTCATTACGATTCTCAACTGGCTCATCAGTGGAGGTAGCGCGCAGTTCGCTACTCCTGTGGGGGTCCGGGCGGGGACACCAAGAGCCCGCTGATGAGCCAGCTTGGTGTCCTAGGTGAAACCCCACACAAGACACGGCACAAACCTACAAAAATTGCCAAGTTTTAGTTTGTTTCATTGTTTACATTTACGTCCGGTGTGCTAGCGATCTCAACTTGACTCGGTGAGACGCGGCGAAGAGCTGTCGCAGCACCAGCAGTCAGGGCGGGCAGCCCAGCCAAGAGAGGCAAGAGCCTGCCTGCCTGCGTACGGCTCAGCATAGCTAGCACGGCAAGCGTGCAAAGGCTGGATGCCGCTGCTGTAGATCTCATGATGTATATATTATAGTATTAATTGCTGATTCGCTATTTTTCACATTTGCTAGTTTGCCAGAGGTGGGGCGATATGTGTACTCTGTACTCCGTGGAATGCATGTTCTATAATATCATGAATAGAATGAAAAAGCGTGCAAGATTCAAACTTACCTTTCAACCAAATAGGTTTTGTCTGTGGGTTAGAGGTCACTGCGCACTTTAGTGCATATGGTTCGTCTTCTAACGGAGTTACGCCCATCAATGGTATCTGCTGAATAGTGAAGTCTGGGTAATCTGAAAGAAAGGAAACAGAGTGTTAGATTTGGAATACTTCCACTTAGAAAGAGTCAGAAGTACAAACTGAAGAGTTGAGATCATATTGTAATTATAAATAAACAATTAGTTTCAAGAAGAACTAATCCACCTATTTTCTAGTAGTATGCTGATACTGTCCCTCTCAGAACTCTCTTTAAATCAAATGTTTATGTGATTGCCTGTTATCAACAGTGTAAAAGTATTAGGGAAAGAAATTTAATTTTTCCAACATTCGCTGAGATCGATTTCAATGGAAATAAGAAAAAGATGTGCTTAGTAAGCACGATCTAACAAGCTATTTATAATTTATGACACATTCACTACAAAATCATGTGAGAATGCTTAACTCACAACATCGGTGCGGTTTAGTTAGTTATTGTTGTTTTATAAGGCAGAACAGCGAGGTCATCTGCCCCTTTGGTATAGTTAGCTCACGAAAATAGAATAATTCCGTAATGAATAAAAGGAATTCATATCTGAAAAGTATACGAAAAGTAAGCTATAGATGTATGTAATGCTTCGAAGCCATTCTTTCAGTGTTGCCTATACAAACTTGTCAGTTGTAACTCTTCAGTCGGTCAACACGAATTAGCCCAATGACTGAGCTTATGAATAATAATTGAATAACACTCCTGGAAAAATTACACTTATTAGTTATAATCATTAATATAAGTGGGCAATTTTAGGATTACTCGTTTCGACCTTCAAGCGATCATCATCAGATCCCAATCACTGTGTTGAGGTTTAAATTTACACTGGCGAAAAAAGATATCCCAACACCAAGAAGGGGTTGTGCTAGATTGAATGAAACTTGGTAGGCGTGTTCATACATCTGAAAGATTACGTTCATTCAAATTTCCCGCAAATCGCATTAACGTGGCGCTAGTAGTGGCCCCATGACGTTGCACATCAGGTTTGCTTTAAATACGGGCTGTATTGTGTGAGAGCGTTAGTTACCTGTAAGATTGGATGGAGTGACTGTGAATGGACAAGAATGCCTTTACGACGTTTACGACGACGAAGAGGCCAGTATCAACAGCTCACTGCGTTTCAACGAGGTCGTGTAATAGGGCTACGTGAAGGTGGATTTTCCTCCCGCGCTATTGCAGAACGTCTTGGAGGAATGTCTCAACTGTGCATGCGTGCTGGCGGCAGTGGTCACGAGAAGGTACGGTCGCAAGATGACCGAGCTCCGGACATCCCTGTGGCACCACTGAGAGGGCTTTGGCGCATCTGACGGCGTCTGCAGCAGCAATTTGAGCGAAAGTTGGCACCACAGTGACGCAAAGAACTGTTCAAAATTGGTTACTTGAAGGACAGCTCCGAGCCAGACGCCCTGTGGCGTGCATTCCACTTACCCAAAACCACCACCGTCTGTGACTTCAGCGGTGCCAAGCGAGAGCTCATTGCAGGATGGAGTGGAGGTCCGTTGTGTTTTCCGATGAAAGCCGGTTCTGCCTGGGTGCCAGTGATGGCCGTGTGTTGGTTAGAATGAGGCCAGGTGAGCGCCTGCATTCCGCCTGTCTGCGGCTTCAACACACTGGACTTACACCGGGCATTCTGGTCTGGAGAACAATTTCCTATGACAGCAGGAGCACTCTCGTGGTTATCGTACGCACCCTGATTGCAGATATGTACGTCCGTCTGGTGATTCGACCTGTTGTGCTGCCATTCATGAACAGCATTCCCGGGGGTTGTTTTCCAACAGGATAACGCACGCCCCAATGCCGCTGTTGTAACCCAACGTGCTTTACAGAATGTCGACATGCTGCCTTGGCCTGCTCAATCCCCCGATCTGTCCCCAATCGAGCACATATGGGACATCATTGGACGACAACTCCTTCGTCATCCACAACCGGCATTAACAGTCCCTGTATTGACTGACCAAGTTCAACAGGCATGGACTACATTCCACAAGCTGACATCCGGCACCAGTAAGACACAATGCATGCACGTTTGCATGCCTACATTGAACGGTCTGGCGATTATACCGGTTATTAATGGACCAGCATGGCACATTTGCGATGGCTTTACTCACGCGGACATTCACTTGTTGTCCTGTACCTTTAATCAATTCAATATGTTACCTTGCCAAACACAGTATATTGCCGAAATTTCCGTACTCAGCATTCATTATGTCATGGTGTTGGTATTTTTTCCGCCAGTGTACAGTATATACTGTAACCTTCCCAGTTTACAAGGGATCGAACCCTTACTTCGAACTTTCAGGACGTTCGATTTTCTTAATCGTCCATAGATTTTTATTTGATACCTTTTTATGTTTTATAATTATGTAATGTAGTGTATGATATGATGTGATTTATTTTCGATTGATTTGTTTAGGTTTTAAGAGATTGTAATTGGCAGGATCTTAGTCTAGGTATATTCAAATATTTTAACATAGGAATAATGTTCAGTTTTGAAGCCTGGAATTGTGCTAGAACCAGGAAGTAGACTTGTTATTGTCGATGGGTTTTTCGGTCGCCCGCCTTAGTGCAAGGTGCCAGAGGTGTGTCTGGGGTATTTTGGTGACCAGAGAGATGTTACTTATATGGTCATATTTTGTTTTGGGTTGTTTTGATTGGCTGGACCCCGTGAGGAAAGCCAGGAAGGTGAGTGAGTTGTGGGGGGGGGGGGGGAGGGGTGTTGACTGTTATTTAGGACTTGTCGAGGCAATGGAAGTTGTGCGGGAGTGCACTCATTTTGTGAACTCCGTGTGAGGAGAACTCATTTCAGAACTCCGTGTGGGGAGTGCGACGGTAATTCTTGTTGTGGACTCTGTGAGGAAGTAGAATTTGTATTTTGGACTTGTGTGGTTGTTGGTGGAGAAGGAAGTATTTCAGACGACCACAAGTTGTGTTCGAGGTGCAATTACTGAGTTTCTGGCTATACGTTCTCTAGGGAATTATGAGCCTAGTTTCAAACAAATTGCCTAGTTTATTTGTCTCGAAACGCATGAAGTATTGTAAATTAACGTATGTGTACCAAAATTCTGAGACCATAGTGGTAAATTGTTATACAACAAATACTAGTAAAATAAGATAGGCATTAGTAAATTCAGGAGCGAACACGGATTTAAAGCATTTTTGTACAATCAGATCCACGAAGCTATTTGAATCGTTGGATGCTGACCATAAAAGTAATAATGTACGTAATCTTCATAATTGAAATGCTTGCGTGGGAAACATATAGTAATTGTGCTGCGAGTAAGTAGGACTGATTCTTTGGGAGCACTAACCCCAGAATTAGTAGAGTTAAGCCGCCACAGCTGAAGTCAATGCCTGCAAGTACCAGTCATCATTATTCCCGAGGGTCATCTATATTATGTCATAAGGGTGCCTGTGTAAATATGATAGGGAGTGTAAATTAGTCTGTACGATGAGGATCCTGCGGTTGTGTATTTCATGTCTGGTATATCAGAATACATTGTAGATTTTACCAGATCTCTAGTGCTTTATTTATGAGGTAACCAGTGTAGTTAAGAGTAAATGTTTATTGCTGTTGATTATACCGTACAGGTGTTTAACCCCCACGCACCCCGATAAATAGTTATTGAGAGGGTGAACCATTACAATACATCATCATAACTAATACATGGTTTTTGTTTTCGGAAGTGTTATTTAGTTATTATTCATATATTATACATTGTAACCCATCCAGTCATTGAGCGAATTCGTGTTGACCGACTGAAGAGTTACAACTGGCAAATAGCTGTATATACCTGTAGGTTTGGATTATAGTATTTAGTCGTTCAGTGTACTAAATGGGAAATTAATCATTTTGCTGTAATTAGTATTCGCTTAGTCCATTGTTAATTATTTTGTTGGCTATCATTGCACATATCCCGATGATGGTTTCGAACAATCCTCGTTGTTGTTGATGTTTTTGTTGTTGTTGCTGGTGGTGGTGGTCGTGGTGGTGGTGCTGGTGGTGGTGGTCGTGGTGGTGAATATTTCTTGCCTACTTTAAAAAATAGTCAGCGAACAGCGAGCAGGTTGAACTATGTACAGTACACCACCTTGTGGTGTAGAGGCTAGCATTCTTGACTCTAGGCCCCGGAGGTCCGGATTTGATTCTCGGCTCTGCCAAGAAATTTTAATTCAGATGTGAGGGCTGGAGCGGGGTAAACTCAGCCTCGTGAGGCAAAACTGAGAAGAGAAGGGTTCGATTCCCACCTCAGTCATCCTGGAAGTGGTTTTCCGTGGTTTTCCCCACATCAAATCTAGACAAATGCTGGGTTGGCTCCTAAGTTAAGGCCACGGCTGCCTCCTTCACAATCCTAGCCACAATTTTACAAATACAATACACACACTAGTACACAGGTTATCACACAAATTCCACAATCACTCAAATACACGGGTATATATGACCACGATGTTGCAGCCCCTAAAATTAGCAAGAACAACAACAAACTATGTAATAGCCTCCTAATATAGCTTCATTGACGTTTTATCAGGGTGTGGTATCTTAAATGAACCAGTTCGTTCAGCGGTATAAAGGAAATTTTGGGCAATACGCAGTGTGAAGTACACAATGGAACACAGCTAAGTCTCTAAACAAGGAAATGCTTTACAAAGTAAAGAAGCCAGGGTATTTTGGCAGATTGATGAGCATCGTGGTGGTGTGGAGTATTGTCAAGAAGCTGCTATATATCGTCAGAATAGACGGTAATCAATAAAAACAATGTGATCATCCGCTGGGTGCGGATCTTGATGACATGTCATCTTTTTTTCTTTTTGTCCTACGCAATGCCCGTAAACGTATAAATCCCGTATACGCGTCTCTGATCACAGAAATGCAAAGTTTTTAGGGAAATTTTTGTTATTTTCTCTATTCTTAAGGCTTTCGGTCATTTTTGTACATTTCAGGACTTTTTAGGTAATTTTCTTTACATTTTACGAAATTTTCAGGTCTTCTTTTTAAATTTGTGGCAATTATTAATGACTCGTAGCACAGTAAGTTAAATCATCTCTTCCCATCGTATAGTCTCTCTTTGGATTGCATGATATCATATGTGAAATCCCTTTCTCTCTGTATATGGGACTTGGCTTGCTCTGCTAAGTCGGCAGAACGTCTTCTCGCTCCAGGTCAGTGAACTAGTTGATCTCAATGAGTTCGGTAGTGCATGTTTGTTTCCTATTTTAGTTAACTACGTGTTCCCTACTGCCTACAATAATGCCGGAAGTGAAGCCTGGTGATGCTACTAGATTAAATAACATAGTTAGTGAGTTTGGCGAGAAAGTTTTTACGACCAATGGTCCTGTATTATTTTGTAAGCTCTGTGAAGTGAAGGTAGAGGCCGAGAAACGATTCACAGTGCAACAGCATATCGGGCACGAGAAACGTAAGTGGGTTGTTGAAAATTCCAACAAAAAAAAGTCGAATATTCTACTTTCTCAGAATCATCCGAGTTTTGTAAGGAGTTGTGCGACGTGTTAGTGACTGCAAATATTCCATTAAAAAGTTGTACAGTCAAAATCTGAAAAGGTTTCTGGAACATCACATGGGACGTACTTTACCGGACGAGTCAATTTTCAGAAAGAATTGCATTCCTTTGTGCTATGATGAAACTATGCGAAATATTAGAAAGTACGTCACAGGAAAGAAAATCTACGTCTCCATTGACGGAAACACCGACACTGAAGGTCGGTACGTAGCCTATGTAATAGTAGGGACGCTCGAGGTAGATATACCAGCTAAAATATTTGTGTTGACTTCTGAAGATCTAGGCCTACAGTAAGTAAATCATTAAGCTATATATATCCTGTTCGCCAATTCTATGTCGTTGTTGTGGCCTGATGGGATCCGGCATGAGGACGAGCTGATTTGTATTAATGTCGCCGCCCCATATATGGTTAAAGCGGCAAAATCAATCAAGGACTTTTATCCACGAATGATACATGCACCCTGTTTGCATAGAGTAGCGGGAGAAGTGAGGTCACAAGTGGATTCACTTATTTCGAAAAAAACTAAAAAAATCGTCAAATTGCCCTCACGCCGAAAAAAAATCAAATACCATTCCCCTGGTGTTCCATTACCTCCACAGCCCATAATAACTCATTGGGGATCTTGGCTAGAAGCTTGTTTTTATTTTTGTGAGCATTTTCAAACAGTGAAATACTTTGTAAGCACCCTTGACGCAGAAAAATCTGAAGTGATTCAGTTAGCCCAATAGGTGTTAAACGATGATGAAATAGAGTGGCATTAGCTTATATCAAGTTAAACTTTGGTTGTTTACCGTCTACCATACAAAGTCTTCAAGAACGGAGAATTGCACTGAATAAAGCTGCAACTCTTGTTGAGAATGTTGAAGCCACATTAAAGCTACTGGTGATATTGGCGAGAAGGACTTAAGTAAATTTAGAAACGTATTTGACAAAAATCCAGGATAGAAAACTTTTTGCACGATAGTCAAAGTACAGTACTTACAGGAGATAGTTTTAAAACTGTGGAGATAAACGAGGCATTGACACCCAATGACTTGTCGCTGTTTAAGTATGCTTCTGCGGTCTCTGCAGAAGTGGAAAGTAGCTTCTCAATGTACAACAATGTCCTCACTGACAACCACCGTTCCTTCCCATTCTAGAATTTTCGAATATACATGGTCATTTATTGCAATGGATAGGATAGCTGTTAATCAATTTTAAGGTAAGATTTTCAATTTTTAACATGATTTTGTTTGTTTTAACTTATTTTAAAAATAAGTTTTTAAGTCTTTTTTTTTTAATTTTAGGTCATTTTCTAAAGACTTTGTGGGCATTTTATAGGTCATCTTTATTTTAGGTCATCGATATCCGCGCCCTGGGATCATAAGCCACGGGACCTCCTTTTTACGTGGAATCCGAACCACAGGGCATGGCATTTCACTTTGAAAATCTCACATGCATTGAGCGGGAATCGAACCCGGTCTACCATGGTGAGAGGCCAAAAGATTGACCGCTGCACTACCACGCCCCCCAGTATAACTAAGAACGAAGCAGAGAAACAAATCATTCATCCCCACGAACTACACACATCAAAAAAAGTTTTGCATCACCTCGGTTCCAAGAGTTCCGGAACCGTTAAATACAAAGGGAATAGAGATCAACACAAACAACATTTCAGCTCGTTTTATTGCTCATGAGACCCACACATTGCATGTTGTACCATCATACAGCTAGACTTTCAGCATTTGTGGTCCAGATTGCAGTACACACCACTACCTCTAATACCCAGTAGCACGTCCTCTTGCATTGATGCATGCCTGTATTCGCCGTGGCATACTATCCACAAGTTCATCAAGACACTGTTGGTCCAAATTGTCCCACTCCTCAACGACAATTCGGCGTAAATCTCTCAGAGTGGTTGGTGGGTCAAGACGTCCATAAACAGCCCTTTTCAACATATCCCAGGCATGTTCGATAGGGTTCATGTCTGGCGAACATGCTGGCCACTGTAGTCGAGCGATGTCGTTATCTTCAAGGAACGCATTCACAAGATGTGCTCGATGAGGTCGAGAATTGTCGTCCATGAAGACAAATGCCTCTCCAATATTCTGCCGATATGGTTGCACTATGGGTCGGAGGATGTCATTCAGGTATCGTAAAGCCGTTTCGGAGCCTTCCATGACCACCAGTGGCGTACGTCGGCCCCACATAATGCCACCCCAAAACATCAGGGAACCACCACCTTGCTGCACTCGCTGGACAGTGTGTCTAAGACGTTCAGCCTGACCAGGGTGCCTCCAAACACGTCTCCGACGATTGTCTGGTTGAAGGCATATGCGACACTCATCGGTGAAGAGAACGTGATGCCAATTCCGTGGGGTCCATTCAGCATGTTGTTGGGCCCATCTGTACCGCGCTGCATGGTGTCGGGGTTGCAAAGCTGGACCTCGCCATGGACGTCGGGAGTGAAGTTGCGCATCATGCAGCCTATTGCGCACAGTTTGAGTTGAAACACGACGTCCTGTGGCTGAACGAAACGCATTATTCAACATGGTGGCATTGCTGTCAGGGTTCCTCCGAGCGGCAATCCGTAAGTAGCGGTCATCCACTACAGTAGTAGCCCTTGGGCGGCCTGAGCGAGGCCTGTCATCGACAGTTCCTGTATCTCTGTACCTCCTCCATGTCCGAACAACATCGCTTTGGTTCACTCTGAGACGCCTGGAAACTTCCCTTGTTGAGAGCCCTTCTTGACACAAAGTAACAATGCGGACGCGATCGAACTGCGGTATTGACCTTCTAGGCATGGTAGAACTACAGACAACATGAGCAGCGTACCTTCGTCATGGTGGAATGACTGGAACTGATCGGCTGTCGTACCCCCTCCGTCTAATAGGCCCTGCTCATGCATGGTTGTTTACATCTTTGAGCAGTTTTAGTGACATCTATGAACAGTCAAAGGGACTGTATCTTGGATACAATATACACAGTCAACGTCTATATGCCGGAGATCTGGGAACCGAGGTGATGCAAAACTTTTTTTGATGTGTGTATTATTCAAATAACAAGTAGTTCCATGAAGACTATAATACTGTAGCTCATTTTCATATTATTCTACTGGTCCTTCGCATCACTAAATAACTCTGCACAAATAAATACACACTCAATTGATGGACTAAATAACTTTTGCTTTATGGCCTACTTTGTGATAAAATGTAGAATACCAAGTTCAAACACGTACTGTATTAGCCTTTCAAGTTTTGATTTTCGGCGGTCGAGATGGGAACTTTGTTTATATGTGGCACGCTGTCAGCCTGCTTGGCTGACAGGTACAAATGTGCGAATAGGATATGACTCGGCTCCAGTAGCCTCAGTCATCGTTTAACTGTCCGTGGTGACGAGAGCTCCTGGTCACAACATAACTTGTCTAACACAAGTAGCGCGCGCAATGCTGCTTGACTTAGGTGCCGACATCGCTGTGTGCCTCGCTTCGACCCGCAAGGCTCCTGCTGCAATAAACAACAAACGCTGGCGCAGACCCCAATCAAATCTTGAGCGGCTAATAACTCAATATCCAAACATTGTAGTCATTTGAGAAGACAAGCAAAAATAAAATAAGATGACATAATGGTGTGTTAGAGCGTGCTGACAACCAGTATTTCTGTGATGGCCTGTAGGAGCGCTGCGTGTAGCTGTATTAGGGACAGGAATGGGGTACGCTAACAGTAGCCTATTGATGAAATGAAAATCCACAGCCTGTTTCCAGTCGACAGACCGGGTCGGGGAATGGAATGAATGAAGCCCCCATCTAGCGGCGAGGATATGAACTGTGCTGGCTGCCGAAGCCTGTCGCACTCCCCCGGAGTAGCCTATTGATACATTGCAATATTATGGTGTTTGAAGCCATTTTTAAATGTTGCCTTGGTAATCGATATTTAATGATTTTCAGTCGGTCAACACGATTGTACCCAATTTTAATGGGTGGTTCCATAATCCCGAAAATAAATTACATGAGATAAAATAATAATTACAAACAATATAACTAATAATAATAATAATAATAATAGTCTCAATGTCCCTAGAATGGCAAAGGCCTCCTACATAGAGGGTAGCTCTTACTTCACTAATACGGTGAGCTATTCGCATTAGTAATACGAACTGAATATTATTAATATCTGATTTTGTTGCAGAGTTCTCCTTCCAATGCATGTACTTTAAGGAAGTCGGTGCGTCTGCGAGGACGCCTACTCTGACCCCAAGGAGCAGAGGTGTCGATACGGCACGCTGAGCGCGCTGGCTGTACTCTGGACGTGCATCTGGCGCGGACGGACTTGCAGCGGTGGTGGGGGAAGACAACATGTATGTCTCCCTAGCTCGCTTCCCCGTCTCACTCCCTCCCGTACTGCCTTCGTTGTGTTGTGGTTAATCGTTCGAACGTCAAACGATATTCAGTATATTGTAAATATGAATATAAATACACTACAACACAAGGAGAGACGAAAAGACCAGATGACATCCCAAGATGACCCCAACAACTTGTCAGAGGAGGACCTGAAATAGGCAAACTGAGAGCAGAACCACTGTCTGCCTGGATCTTCGTAAAGAGACTGGACCCTGAAACAACTGAAGAGGACATCAAAAATCACCTCACCCAAAACGGAATCAACAAGGTAATCAGCTGCGAACAACTCCGCTCTCATGGCACAAGCAAGGCCTTCAAGATAGGTGTGCCCGTAGGAGATAGGGAGTCAGTTATGCAGGAGAGTCTCTGGCCAGACAGGGTGATATACAGAACCTTTCGATTTCGAAGGCAATAACTACAAAGTCAAACAGAGAGTACACTACACCAGGGAAAAACTAAGTAATGATGGTGAAAACAAATGAACGGTCTTACTATGGAATGTGGAAGGTCTGACAAACGTTATATGGCTCTCAACGCAACAAAAAATATTCAAGGAAAATATAATCATTTTAACAGAAACATTTCTCACAAAACCATTGGACATACCCGGCTATTACAACACACACGTACTAGCGCAACAGAAAGAAAAAGGAAGGCCCTTTGGAGGTGTGACATGCCTATACAACAACCGCATCGGCAAAGTGAAGAACATTATCATCACAACAAAGCACATCACAATCGCAGGGTTATTCATACAACCCCAAGCAACAACGGAAGATGCGACGTAAACACTAGCTAAAATCATTACATATGTCGAAGGAGACGAAAACATAATAATTGCAGGATACTTAAACTGCAGACTGGACAAACCAGGACTAAAGAGCAAAGCTATATTTGAGCTCATGGAAGAGGAAGGTTATAAGCTGGTGAACAAGCGAGATCTCATGACATACTTCGCACACAACGACAAACGTGCAATAGACAATATCTTCACAAAGGGAAAAGATCTAACACCAGGAAAACAACAAGCACTATGGACGTCAGCGAATACGCCACTCTGAAAACACATACCAATCAAAACACACCTAACTTGAAGACAAAAAGAAACACAAACCCGAATAACCGACCGAGAGCAAAAACTACGAGGAAAATTAATACAGAGGCCCTCCATAACCTGGATGCCGAAATAACCAAAACCAGAGGCTTAATAAGTGAAAACAACCTGGACGAGGCTGCCACTGCAATCAAGGAAATCATCAAATCCGTAGCCATACCACATAAGGAAAGAAAGGCTAAACCTTGGTTCAACGCAGAATGCTACATACAACGCAGAACAACCTTACAAGCACTACAAAGAGCCAGAGACAGTAATCAAAGAGAAGCTCTCGAAGAATACTCAACAAAAAGGAAAATATACAAGAAAATGCTGATAGAAGAGAAAAACCAACACACAGAAAAAGAAACCGCGCGTATAGCAATTAAGAACCCTTTCATTGCCTTGAGCAAAAGAAGTACCGATAGCACAACAATACAAATGGACACGTGGGAGAACCACTTCTCTGACTCCCTCAACGTCCAGCGAACAACGTTAGAAACTATCCCACACACGAGCAATGGGGTCAGAGCTAAAAATATCAGCCTAACGAAAGTGGAAGTCAAAAACGCAATCATCAAGACGAAAGACAACAAGGCAGCGGGCCCAGATTACAACGAGCAAATCAAAGACACGGAGATTTGGCTAACAGAAACATGGACAGAATTATTCAATAAATGCGTGGAAAGGGGGCAAATACCAGAAACATGGAGAAGATCAACCATAAGAGTCCTGTATAAAGGGAAAGGAGAAACAGCAGACCCTAACTCCTACAGTGGCATCGCCCTTGAAAATACTGACTTCAAAATATTCTCAAAACTGATCACGGACAGACTGGTGAAAGAGACAGACCCACCTGATCCCAGAACAGCAGTACGGCTTCAGACGACAACGGAACACCACCCAGGCGATTAGAAATCTGCTAGAAGAAATAAAAGAGGCACTGAGACACCCGAAGGGGAAATACTTCAGTCTTCATCGACTATAGAAAGGCTTTCGACCTCGTGAGCAGAGAAAAACTGCTAAAGAAGCTAGCAAATATGTTAGGAAATGAACACAGCATCACTGTTCTATTAAGGAACATGCTGACCTATAACGTAATAAACATAAACGATTGCATGTCAATTTCGAAGGACATAGTACAGACAAACGGTTTCATGCAAGGAGACCCAATTAGACCCATTCTTTTCAACATACTGACATCTGACATAACAAAAATAATAGATCACAACAATGAAACTTCACTGCACATGTACACAGATGGTTTTAGGCTCAACCAACCTAAAGAGCCTACAACAGACTGTCAACAAACTTGAGACAAGGACGGAATAAAACACCCTACAAATAAACGAGAGCAAGACGATGCAAGTAACTTTCAGAAAAGGCGGAAGAGTGGCAGAAAATGAAAGAATAGAATTCAAAGGCAGACACCTTGAAGTTGCACAAACATATAAATACTTAGGAATCACACTTCAAACGACAGGTAGATCATTCAGAATCCACATCAAAGGAAAAGTGAGAGTGGCTATTAGAGCCACCTACAGAATAAAAGACCTCCACAAACTCTCACTGGAGTCAGCAATGAAAATATTCCACGCAGCAATAAGCCCGATCATAACATATGGTATTGAAATAATCTGGGAAGAGCTATCGCTAGCAGACCTAAGAACCATGGAGAATGTCAAATCAAGATCCCTCAAGAGAGCTCTATTTCTCCCCATAAACACATAATCAAGACTGGTATACATACTAGCAAAGGAAACATTCTACATCGAAGACCTGAGATATAACCATTCATTGCCATCCACGCGACAATACACAGAGATTCTGAAGGCAAGAAGAAAGAAATGTAAGGAAATATGACCGGACTTCTACACAACCGACGCCATGATTGAGAGGAAATGGGCCGGCCCAAACCAAGAGCTACGACATGTGCTAACAAGAATAGCCGTACACGGCTTCCGCCATAAACTATGTGCGACGACACGCTTTCACGAAGTAAAAGAAGACTGCGAGTGCACACTAGGTGGTGAGAGATGTGAACGCTATCACATAGAGAAGTGCAAGAAGAGAACAAAAACAGTGACTGAATACAGCAAAGAAACTTAACGAAAATATCGAGATAGTAAAATTACTTTCGGATCAAATGTACTATATTTGTAATGTATATCAACGAATGTAACAACTGGCCATTCGGATGCAATAAATTTTCATTCATTCAAATTGAAAAAATACGAAAACAAGGAAATTGCAATGCCTTAAATGAGTTCCATGATACCTTATCTGTATTTCTGACTGTTTTTATGCTAATCACATAATCTTCAAGTATCGGTACGCAGAGAAACGCATGAAACACAATGTGGATGTGTCGGACACCAACGCATTGCACGAACAACTTGTTTATTTACATTTACGTCCGGTACGCTAGCGATCCCAACTTGACTCGGTCAGACGCGGCGAAGAGCTGTCGTAGCGCTGGCTGTCAGGGCACGTAGTGCAGCCAAGAGAGGCAGGAGCCAGCCTGCCTGCGTGCGGTGCAGCATAGCTAGCACGCCGAGTATGCAAAGGCTGGACACCGCTGTCATGGGGGCTGGTAACCCGACTGGCTGATCACTTTCCACACCACTCAGCTGTTCATATTCGTGGTATAGAAACCAAAACTACGAACCATGGTTTTGAGAGTTATAGCCTACATGTTATATTTTGTATAACATTAATACGAATAAGAGCTAATTTCAAAATGTATGGGATCTTAGAAGAATTGTGAAGTTTATATGCTACGCTACGCATCGTACATGTTATATTTTGTATAACATTAATATGAATAAGAGCTAATTTCAAAATGTATGGGATCTTAGAAGAATTGTGAAGTTTATATGCTACGCTACGCATGTGGTGTGTAATTCTGCCCCGTCTACAGCACTAAATATTGGTACTTACATTCAACGTCAAGGACAACGGAAGCGTTCAATGGGTACTTAAGGGACCCATGAGATACAGAACATGACAAGGAAGATTTGTCATGAATGCGCAGTAAGTGGAGACTAGCTCTACTGCGTAGTACACGTTTAGAGATGTAAGTGGTTATGTCCAGTGGTGGTATGTGATGCTCTTTTGGTGGCTTTTGTTCCAAGTCTAGTCGCCATGTCACATTGGATGGGCGGGGTGTTCCACCATCTACGACACAGAACATTATTAAATGCAGTCCTTCTTGCAGTACTGGAAACGCTTCGCCAGGATAAAGTCTGCGACCATCCAGCTCGAAATATGGCGTCTTTGGTGGATCTGTAACAAGAAGTCATATCATGTAGACTTTCATGCCTACAAATAAACCAGCTCCATATAACCTTACTGTTGTAGATCTACAACTACGGTCCTTAGCATTTCGAGTTTCAGGCCTACATAACAATCTGTTCAATTTGACTGTGGTAGATCTACAAATGTTAGTAGCATTCAGAATTTCGAGTCAACATACCAAGCTGTTCAGATAACATCACAGTGGTAGATCTACAAGTGTTAATAGCATTTAGAGTTTCGGGCCTACATACCAACCAGCTACAGATAGCCTCACTGTGGTAGATCTACAACTGGAGTTAATGGCTTTCAGTTATTGCTGTAGGTTGAATTACGGACATCATTGCTTTGTGTGTATGAAGTATATACCGTATTTTCTATTAACGTGTATTAATAACAAGACTGTTTATATTTTTGCGTATGGCTTTTAGAGCCGGGAGTGTCCGAGGACATGTTCGATTCGCCAGAGTTTGTAGCTGCTTCTATGCGGACACCCATGGTGTGAGCTACAAGTACCGTCACGTGTGGAGTGTTGTCTGCGGAGGAAAGTTTGATGAGGAGTTGGAAGGTAGCGGCTGTGGCCAATAGTTAGGGACCAACCCCGGCATTCGCCTGGAAGGAAGATGGGAAACCACAGAAGACCATCTTTAAGATTGCCGGCGGGGGGATTCGAACTTCCTTGCCTCCCGGATGTGAGCGACTGTCTGCAGCCACGCCGTAACGACCACGGCTAACTCACCCAGTAACAAGACTGTGGTAGAGTAAAACAGGAAGGAAGCTTATAGTTTCACGTGACCGTTAATCTCGTGATCACAAGCCACGAGGGCTCCTTCCTACGTGGGATCCGAACCATTGAACGTGACATATCACGAAAACTTCACTTGCATTTATTATTTAACATTTGATTGCCGCTGAGCTTGGCTGCGCCAGTGTGTAGTGATTATTGTAGCAGGAGCCCCGCGCGGTACAGCGGAGGACACAGTGATGACAGAATGAGGTCTGCACATAAGTCAAGCAGCATTGCGTCAGATAAGCGCCTCAGGAGCTCATGTCACCACGGACAGCTACGGGAGCTGAGTCATATCCTACTCGCGCAACTGTACCTGTCAACGAAGCAGGTTGACGTGTGACACAAGTAAACAGAGAATAGTTCCCATCTCGACCGCCGGTAATCAATTCGTGAAAGGGTATTACCAGGAATCGAACCAGAACAACATTGATGAGAAGCAAGCAGCTTACCGCTGCGTCATCAAACTCATCACGCTGTCTGCTGTGGTAATGTGTAAAGTTTAAATTATTAGGCTCTATGATAATCCCGGGACTTGAAATAAGTATGGAAAACACGCATGATGGCTAGTCTCAGTGCCAGTATTCGAACCTCGGATCTCCAAACTGCAGCTTCTCAGTACAGGCGTGCTGTATGACTGAACGCGCTCAGCTACGCTGTTGGGTGAATATAGCATTTATTGGTTTACTAATAATAACTAACCAGACCACCTCGTGGTGTAGTGGCAAGCATTCTTGGCAGTCACCCATGAGGCCCGGGGCTCATTCTCGGCCCTGCCAAGAAATGTAACTCTGGTCTGAGGTCTGAAACGGGGTACACTCAGCCTCTGAAGCAAAACTGAGTAGAAGCGGGTTCGATTCCCACCTCAGTCATCCTAGAAGTGTTTCTTCGTGGTTTCCCATTTCCACTCCAGGCAAGTGTCGGGAAGGTTCCTGACTTAAGGCTACGGCCGCCTCCTTCCCAA
Source organism: Meconema thalassinum (assembly GCA_946902985.2). Taxonomy (NCBI): domain Eukaryota; kingdom Metazoa; phylum Arthropoda; class Insecta; order Orthoptera; family Tettigoniidae; genus Meconema; species Meconema thalassinum. The sequence continues at coordinate 124,527,457 of OX336389.2, forward strand.
AGTTCGCCTCATTTACAAATACGCACACTCATACAGCCATCACTTAACACAGACTATCAAGACAAATTCTACACTCATCCAAGTACACGAGGGTTAAATGACCACGATATCCAAACCCCTAAATGAAATCAACAATGTTGGATTTGTGAAACGTATTAAAATTTGAAAGGCACAGTCGGAGTTGGACAAAATAGTAGTAGCCTGTGTCTTAACTGAGTTTCATTGAAAACCACTCCAGCCGTTTAGATTTTCTATAGGGACACACACACACATACACGCACATACACACTGACAAAAGGGGATCTCATAAGCCAATTTCTTCATATTATGATGAAAATGGGATAAAAATACGGTTCTTAACATTTGGTGTCCCGTATGATTTCCCCATATTTTTCTGAATGTACTTCATTCATCATAGGATTTTCTTACGCACGTAATTATTGTGCTGCAGATTAGGCATTTGCTTTATCGTCACGACTGACAAATAAAAAGTAAGGAAGTTCCCACATCAATTTAAATGGACTTTCGATAATCTTCAAGGCAGGTTGCTCCATTATTATGTAGTTGTCTAGGGCTCATCTACTTCAATGATGAACAAGCAGTCTATCAACACTCGCTTCGTCGCTCTGCAGCGCTCTACACCATCTGAGCCGAGTTTAGCCGAGCTTAGCCGAGTCACTCCGAACCAAAACGCTGTCCCGATGCATGGTGGGCAGAACGTCTGCGTCTCGGTTTGCACGCGTGATATTTCACGCGTTTGTGAGGTCCCGTTCTAGAGATCTCCTTCCCCATTCTCATCAAATGAGTAGGCTCATCCGAACAGCTTCGTCTAACGTGTCTATTTCTAACTTAGCATGTATCTCTTTATTATTACATAATACAGTAGGCCTATACAATTCAATAGATCTAGTGGTCATACAAACAACTGCGTGCGAGATCTGCTTAGTAACTGACATTCATCATCATCATCATCATCATTTCCCCTTATCCAGCTCCTGCCGGGTCGGGGTATTTATGGCACTTCTCCACTTTCCTCTTTCCTTCCACAATTCTTCTTCCACGATCTTGTCCCAGTCCAGATTCCTTTTTCTCACGCTGTTCTTCACTGAATCGATCCACCTTGTTCTAGGTCTTCCCCTTGCTCTCTTACCCTTGCACTTGGCCTCCAGCACCTGTCTTGGTATTCTATTTTCCTCCATCCTCTTTACATGTCCAAACCACCTTAGTTTATTCTTCTCAATTCTCTCATTTAGTTTTGCCATCCCAACTTCCTTCCTAACATCTTCATTCCTCACTCTGTCTTTCCTTGTCTTACCTATCATACTTCTTAGGAATTTCATTTCACTGGCTTGGATTCTACTCTCTTGCCTGCTCGTCAGGGTCCAAGTCTCAGCTGCATAAGTTAATATGGGTACATAGTACATTTTATACATTACCTCCTTGCTTTTCCTTGGTACTTCCTTATCCCAAACAAGTTTTCTTACACTTTGATAGAATGCATTGCTCTGCTGTACCCTCCTGTCAATCTCCATGTCCAACCTACCAGTTTGCATCAATTCACTTCCTAGGTATTTGAACGTGTCCACAATTTCCAAACTCTGACTTCCAATTTTCACAGTGCCCTTTCCTTGTCTTTCCCCTCTTGTCAGACTGACATTAATTTGGTTTAATATTGCCAAAATCATGTATTTATCATTCATTAATATCACTGGCGTCTAGTCTAGTCTAGTTTTCAAGCCTATGTGTGCAAACGAGTCATCTCCATGATCCCTATTATCAATTAGCACTATCACGTCATCTGCTTCTGCATTTTTCAACTTGAACATTGAATCCAATCATCACCCCTTAGCTCTATACCTTCTTCTCTTACTCCTTATAGCCGAGCTCATTGACCTCCAAGGTAACCTTTCGTCCCCCACCCACATCACATTATCCAACCATCCAAGCCAGCTCGTACGAATAGCCTTATCTAACGTATTGTCATTGCACTCAGAAATTTTTCGTGCCACCCTCATATTAGTTGCCTCAAGTTTAGGCTATGCAGGAGATATCCTGAATCCATCCAGCTCTCACTCAAACACGTCCATCTCGAGGCGTAGTGGGTTGCATTCTTAGCTGTCACTGCGGAGTTCCGAGCTTGATTCCCTACTCTGCCAAGAAATTTAATTCTGGTCTGAGACCTGGAATGGAGCACACTTAGCTTCTTGAGGAAGAGCTCAGAAGAGATTGGTTTGATTTCCACCTCAGCCATTCTAGAAGTGATTTTCTGAGGATTCCCCCAACTCTCCTCCTGGCAAATGCTGGGATGGTACCTAAATGAAAGCCACGGACACCTCCTATAAAAACCCTAGCCCCAATACAAATAAACACATGAGTTCAGCCATCAGAATGCTACACGTAATAGAAATATACCACACACACCCAAGTATACGAGGCTTCATGACCATGATGTCACAAATACTCTAAATCTAAAAGAATCAACGATGACAACTTCCATTTATTAGTCTTCTTTTGATTTTTGCAAAAAATGAAGGTAAACTTATGAGATCTACACGTGTCAAAAGTTAATGTGTCTGTGTGTGTGTGTGATTGGCTAATCCCCGGCAATTCCTAGTAGGAACTTGTTTGCTGTCATAAAAACTACTAAATTCACTTAAGCTTGGTAACAATTAACATCTCTCGGATGGAGTGGACATAGCTCTTAAAGCTTTTAAAAGTCGACCTCAATTTCAACTTTGCCTTCATATTGCATTAGCAAAATTAATACGGAAAACGATACTTAGGAAGGCTTGGGTGATAATTTAACCCACCTATTTTCAGTTTGACCTCACGAGGCTGAGCCCTACCTGTTCTGTCCCTCAGACCAGAATTAAATATTTGGCCTGGCCGAGAATCGAACCTCAACCACCAAGGTGGCAACCAAGAATGTTAGTGACCATTCCACCAGAAAGATGGTGGTCAAAATTATATGAAAGGAAATATATTACTACTATCGACATTTCGTTTTCAATAATAACGTATGACAAATCAATATTAAATTGAACTTACCAATGACAGTCAGGTTTATAGGTGTTGAATAGATAAGTTTGCCTGTCTTTGGATCACGGGCTTGGCATTGCCAAAGTCCTCCATCATCATTCCTTACATTAGGGATGTAAAGTTCTCCATTGGCCGAGTCAATCGTGAACCGAGTTTCTTGTGAATGCATCCTGACTTCTCGCCGTATTCCAACCCAGGTTGGAACGGAATCTGGTTTCTGCTCTCGGTCCCACTCGCACCTGAGTCGAGCGTCCTTATCTTGTTCGGCAGTCATGTTTATCGGCGATGGAAGTGTTGGACTAGATTTCACGGTTTGTCCTTCGTTACCAGATCGAGGATTGGTCACTATTGGGTGCCTAAATGAAGAATGTCCTCTTGACCTGTTCGAATCTGGAACAAGAATAGCAAATCTACCTCTAGGCGGTGTTGGTGATGTAACTATTTGCTGTACACAACCAGCAGTATTATAACAGACTACACGACAGCAATGGGGAGCAGCAGAAAATCTGAAGGTCCGACGTTTGAATCAAAGTTCTGACAGTGGCTTATCCTAGAATTCTTTCACACAAACTCCAATTGAATGCCAGGAGGGTACATTACTTAAGGCCACGGCCGCTTCCTACCCAAATCCTACCTCCATTACAATTACACACTCCAGTACATAAATCACAGTGACACAGGTTATCAGACAATTTCTACACACCCCCAAGTACACGTTGCTTTATAGCCACGTTGTCACAAAGCCCCTAAAAGAATCAACAAAAGAGGTTTGATGCAATAGCCTCTGGCATTGAAAAGAATCAATTGTTAACACGTCTTTATGTTCGACCCTGACTATTATGTGTCAGAAAACTGTATCATAATGAGGCTCATTATAACACTATTTTTCATTATGAAACAGTTTCTCCCACCAATCAGAGCTCATGAAACAGTTGTGTGACCAATTAGATAAGGATACCTTCGCGCATGCGCTCAAAATCCAACATGTCTATATAAATTACCGAAAGTGCACCGTCCATATGTTCGCGTAAATAAACTGGTGAATATGAGACAAGAAATAGCACTGTACCTTAATATCTCCAAATCCAATTTCTACACAGCGCGTTGTTTTCAAAACGACTTCGGTGATAGTTTTACTGAATACTGGTGCACAATCTGAACATATGGCATTGAAGCACACAGAGCGCATGCGTCGGTCGGCCAGAGAGCTTGGGAAATAGAGATATACTACCCAGCGCAGCCCCCGTTCACAAAATTCTAGTTACTGAACAGATATTTATGAATATTTATGTTAAAACATATAATAAAGTTATAATTATCGTCGAACATAAACAGTCGTATGCAACTCGCCTATAATGGTAATTAAGACACTCGTATGTGAATTATAAAACTCGCATACGCTCGTTTTATAAACATACTCGTGTCTTAATTATAGCCATTATAGGCTCGTTGCATAATGTACTATTATGACAGTCAAAATATCGCCCTGAAACTTGATGACAGTATTGATAGGCCTATTGTAAATCATGCCCAGCATCTTGGTACTGTAAGCTACTGTTATGAAATTGAATTGGACGAGAATATCCCATTTTGTAAAGCTCTGGGAAATGTGAATTCCTATTTTACTGACAACACTCTGTCTTGGACAAATTATATTAGTACACTGTATATATCAATGGGGCAGTGGCATAACTTATACTGGAACTAAAATGAGTTTCAGAGTGAGTGTGAATGCTGCTGCTTCTTTTGTAACATTCACATATTCCATGAGATACAAAGAAACATTGGCTTCTAGAGTATTGCAACTGGAGAAGCAGGCTTTTGTGAGATACTTTAATTACACAAGCCATAAGGCTATCAGACTGAATATTACGCGTAACCGCCATTTTAAATTTGACATCGATAACTCACCATTATTATAAATAGAATGTCTAAAGCTGGAGAAAATATAGTATAGGAGATGTATAGTCTTCAAGACACATAATCATATATTTCATACAGTATGTTCAAGATAGCGTCCATGCGTAGTCTACTATTATAACATGGAGATCGATAAATTGGGATAGAAATTAGCTATCACCAGTTATCTGAAAGTTTCATACAAGAGACCACAGATGCACAAGTCACTCAAGTATCACATGTAACTGTAATCTTCAATGTATAAAATATAAATGATTTCATTCGATAACTCCCTGTCTAAGCAACCCAGATTTGATTCAATTTGGGAAAAGGGTAGTAATATACAGAAGATTAACAGTGCTTGAGACAAAAATCCAAGTTTTCATACACTCAAGATGACCACTATGCGTATAACAAAATCTCGAAATCGGTAAATCGGAATATCATCGAACAATTACCACGAAACTTGGTTAAGGGAGAGTATTGTATGAGAGAACCCATGCCCACAAATAACAGGAATATTATTGTGAATAATACGAAGAAACGACACTTTGATGTAAAAATAATAAAATTAGTACTAAAGAGCTTTAATTAAGAAATATTGTTATAGGAGTATGCCATAAATAAACTTATCATACTATGTTCGGAAAGTTATCAGATTTAACATTACTCACAATCGCCATCTTGAATATACGGTATAAAGTATTAAAATGAATAACTCCTCATCTGGAATACTTACAGTTCCGAAATTTTGATTGAAGTTGTTGCCGTATTAGTTTACTACTATTCACTGATTTCATAGACGGACGATTCCTCTCAAGCATTCTATTAAAACATTAAAATTGATAACTCAAAATGCAAGAGAAAATCTTTTATGAAACCTTGTTAGTGAGAGGTCAAAAATAATAGAAATCACTCGTCGTAGCCTCGATAGTGTTTTATATAGGATATTACACATTGAATGTGTAAAATATATTCTAGGAAATGTAATACAGAAGATTAACTGTGAAAATAGCAAGTTGTTCGCGTAAGAGACTTGGACAAAGAAGTCAAGTGTTCTCATACGGTATTACGTTTCTCAACGTTGTTTCTAAATTTGACGCAGAAATTTGACTACCCTAGTTGAACTGAATTTTACCGCAGAATATGAAATATAAAATATATGGCCAAAATGAAATCATGAATTTTAAAGAAAGTAGACTGTGCTCTCTGTCAGCGTTTGTTTGGTCTCTTCATTCTCATATACACAACAGAAACATTCTGACAAGGGAAGTCTCTGAACCGGGAATCGCGGATCCTGCTGAAACTTAGCAAATATGTTGCTCGAGCCCAACTAGGCAGAACCATGAAGAAAAATCTTTCGGAAAATAACTCATGCCCTCCGTAGACGGCAATAAGTACAACAATTTTGAACTGTGCGCGCTGGTCAAGAGCGGGTGTGCCTCACGCCTGATTGGTGGCTCAAAAGGTCATGCTCCAAACGACTGCCCTCCCGTACTCGCGCTCACAACCTGCGCTGCGGCGTGGACATTAATGCTGCATCTTTACAATATATTGCACGTCGTGCTTTATTATTAATCATGCAATGTAAGGTATCACAAATACATATCATTACAACACAACACAGAGTAAACTGAACCAATAGTCAAACAAGTGAGTAAGTAACCAAGCTACTTCACATAGTTCTGACAACAGTGATGTTCGTGGTAATAATGTTGGAAACACAAACTGGTTTTACACCATCCACACCGTATGAAACACGGGCGAGTGCAAGTACTACATTGTATTGCACTGATATCGAAACAATATGGCACAGGGTGTTCAAACCCACCGGGATTGTCGGACAGGTACTGACTTCGGTATCATGCGTTTTGCCACATTGAAGTAAAACGAGGGGACGACAATTGGTGATATGTCAGAGACTGCATTTTCAAGATTGTATTTCTCTGGGCCAAATTGATGTCAAAATTCAATAACCGAACGGTGTTCGAAAATCTACGGACAAAGCTTTTCCAGACCCTAAAGCCGTATACATCCAATGGTTGACAATAGGCTGTGGCTCCAGGAGGTATCATCATCAGTCGTATGCGCTCTTCACTTTCTAACGATTTATGTCCAGAAAAGGAATCCAGAAGGAGTGCCGCATTGCCGGACGGTACATGCTGTTTGAAAACATTGTGAAACCAATCCTTCAATTGTGCGGATCCCATTTTTCCAGATTTTGTAGGAACAACGTAAATATTGTCATGTGCAAACATAGTTTCTTTCACCCTTTTTCCTAACACACCTTTTGGTTCTTTCAGAGTTATGAAGAGAGGTCCTAGTAGCTTGCCGGCTGCTGTTATTGTTGGCATTATTGTATAACCATAACGAATAGAATATAAAGTGTGATCTCTTCTCCCTCAATAGCATGTAATGAATACGGATCGGGTTGGCACTCGCCGCTACGCAGCGCTACAGTCGATTTGAGATTGTTGATTTCCACTAATGTTTGTGTGTTTATGTGCGATTTATTAAGTATTTAATTGGTCGGAGTGTTTTAGTGGTGTTCTGTGCAAACGTTTATTGATATACAAGTGCTTACACTATTACTTCATAGTATTAATACCTGAAATGCTATTGTAGGACGCATTGACTGAAATGGAATTTAATTTCTTGTCGTGTGTTGACGTTATCTTCGTGTGTTAATTTTATTGTTATTTAATGTAAGTAAACAGCCGTTTAGCCCTTACATTTTCATGAGTGCTTAATGTGATTAGTGAAGATGCCTTGCTCTTTTGTACCAGGATGCAGATCTAGCTATGGGGACTGTAAAGAGGTCAGACGGTTTTTCAAACCTCCTAAAGATTAGGAACGTTTTATAAGGTGCAAAGGGGCCATATCAGGGAAGGATAGGGAACATACTGAAAAGTCCTACATCTGTGTTACTCACTTTTCAGAAGATTTAATTGTTAAATTTGACAAATTTGTGATAGAAGGGAAGGTAGTATTACTTCTCCCAAGAACCAACTGGCGATTGAAAGACTATTCTGTTCCACATATAATCCTAATTTGCCTAAGTATCTGTCCAGTATGGTGTAAATAAAAATGCTCTTGATGCCATTAAAGACTACTTCTGTGAAGAAAGGGATGAGAATAAAAAGACAATGAGTTAAAAAACATATATGTACCGTAATGCTGAAGGAGGCGTGATCAGTTTTAGGCAATAGCCTACTCTGTGAAGGGGTCATGACTATGCCTTCTATGTCTGTTTAATGTTAAGTTCTTCTGAAATGATGGTAGTTTACTGATTTTGGTGTTTGTGGAGTGAAATTAATGGTTATTATTGAATGTTATAGTAATCTACGGTAAAGTTGAAAGTTGCGTTCGTACGGCTTTTTTTTTGTCTGTGTTGCAAGTCTGTTGAGGGAATGTAAAATGTGTAACAATGTGAAGAAATCCTTTCTGATAGCGAGGTCAATTGTTCCGTTCTTTTTTAAAATTTACCGATAGCTGGCAAAACTAATTGCATTTTGAACTTGCTCTTTGTCTTCGCTTATTGTCGAAACTGAACTGTTACAAGAGACGACTTACTAAATTATTATTGGGCACAGGAAAGTAAGAGGAGATGTCAAACTTATTAGCGCCTATGAGGATATCTTGCGGTGTTTTAACATGTAAAACAGGTCGCAAGGTTTTAAGTCTCGTAAGCGCCAATGCTAACTTACATCACAGATCGGAGCCAGCGCTGCGCTGCGGCGGACCAGGCGTACTAGGCCAGTGATATCACTTCTTATTCTATTCGTTATGGTATAACTGTGCGTTGTGGCCCCCCACTGATTGCACTTTGGAGCAAACCGTTTTCGACCCTTTTATAGCCAGTGTCCTACCCGAACACATCTCCAAATTGAACCCACTTTGATCACTATTACATACGTTCCCAGGGCCGAGAGAATCAAGAACCGATGTAACCTCTTCTACGAATATTTCTGCTGCTGACATATTATTCATTTCTCGATGGGCATTCTTTGATGTCGTCACAGTTGTTATTTTTCGCGAAATGATATTATAGCGATCCTTAAAGTGCTGCACCCAGGAATGGCTGGCTTTAAACCCCTTACATTTTACGTCCTGTGCAGCTAGCATAGCCCATTGCTGAATTGTCACGTCATGTATTACTTCATTATTCTGATGGGGAATGTCAAATTGGGCTTTTACGACACATGTTATTCTCCTCAATTTGTCGCGGCGGGTGCCTCCCCTTTTCACTTGCTCTGCCCACAAATATAAATCTTTCTTGCTTTTTAAACGGTGAAACTTACTTTTTACCGACGAAAAGGAAAGCGGACGCCTCTTACCTCTTTTCCAATAATCAACAGCATTTTGTTTGTATTCCATACCTACAGCTTCATCTGACACTTTCCTGGGTGAGCTATCTGTGGGAGCCCAAATATTATCTTCATCAGAGTTGTTGGTGTTACTGTCATCCGGTAGCTCATGTGTGGCGACAGTAAGAGTAGAATAGGAGTCCACGTTCATAGTGCTGTTCTCTATACAACCAGTTATGATACCTGTAAATATCAATAAGCACAACAAATAAACACACTTGTTGCAAGAGACGACGCCAGAAAGTCAGATAGGCACAAAACCATCAATAGCCTATAGCCTACCATCCAAACTGTCCAACAGGTCCTGTTTTTGAATGCTGAGAGGCCTTTCCATACATTTTCCATATTTTTCCTCCAGACAACATATAACTTTTGCAATGTTAATATTCATCATGCAATGCATGGGACACTCTCCGTATACGGATATAAGCGTATGCCGGGTCTGTCGCCTCTCATTCGGTGACTGTACGCCGTAGGCCGGGAAGAACCTCTGACGCAGCCAATGAAGCTCACGCCGCTGGCGCGCCAATTTAAACGTGTATATCTTAATTTTTCATCTAGTACAAGAGGAAGTTAATTTCCGAAAGATTTCTCTTCATGGTTCTGCCTATTTGGGCTCACGCAACGTATCTGCAAAGTTCCAGCAGGATCTGCGATTCCCCGGTTCAGAGACTTCCCTTGTGAGACTTCAACTTTGGCGCATGGCATAAAATTCAGTGTTATGTGGCGTGAATATCACCGAATAACAACATGTATAATTCAAGAACATAGAGGACAATGGCTATTCTGCATCTCATTAGAACATGGTGCTTTTACGCATAGACTATTGATATTATTGAAAAATTACATTAATCAGATTGGATCCAAACATCATTTTAAAGAAATAAATGGGTAAAATTATTGGAAGAACATTTTTAAGAGGATAGAATTATATGTGTACAACCTTCATGAAAACATAATTTTAAACCATGTAAAGGATTCTTTTCTAATGAAACCCTCTATATTGACGCTTGGACCCTTTTTGCCTAACTACGTCCATACAACGGGTAGTAGTCTACTTAACACTAAGCACTAGCGGTGAGAAATTAAATGTACCACGTCGAGAGGCCTTTCGCACTCCCTCGGTGAGACGATAAATGATGATAGAGTATTACTGTGTAGAATTAAATTTATATTGGATACCAGATTTGTGTAGCATATATTTCACTTGTCTAACAACCGAGATTTGAATCTGGTATGCAGCGGTGAAAGGCCGACGTTGGGTTCACCGGAGGCAACTTGGTTCATTTCGGTTGTGGGTGGGGATTTAATACCGGATGACCTTCCTAAATTTGCATTATTTTTCAAGCGACAAGCCCACTCTGCTGTCACCGGGATTCAAACCTTGACCGCCCGGTTATGCCATTTGGCCAGCACGTTTGCTATTTGTGGTCATATACGGCTGAAATAAATGGCTATTTCTTATATCAATGGAAGGAAGGTAGAGAATCTCTCTGCTGTATAGCATCGGTCCAGGTTTGGGCTCACTTCCTTGTTGGTATGGAAACTAAAATGCGTGACGAGGTCTTTCTTTATATGTGCTAAATATGGTAATGGCATCCCTTGGTTATTAGTTCCCTTTGCACATGCTCTGCTTTGTTTTGTTTTATATTTTATTAGGTGAGAGCCCCCTCTATACAGGGTCTTTCATATAAAATAAGAACGGCAAGCGGCAGGTTTGTTATTCGTTGCTACGGCAGCCTTGGTCGAGCTTGTGGCGCGCCATGGCCCCCTGCTGTTCTATTGAAAGCGCGCGCATAGTACATACGAGGGCTGTATTTTTTATTTTTTTATTTGTGTGTGTGGTTTTTTTTTTCAAGTTCCGATGGACTGTATAAAAATAACAGATTGACATACCAAACTGATTTTACTACTAAATGTTTGCTTGTTTTATTCTTATGTCTTAACATAATCGCCAAAACGATTGAAACATTTGTCGTCTCGTTACACCAGCTTTCCAATGCCCTCGGCAAAATATTCTGCCGCCACTGAGGTGGGTACGCTTGGAGAGTCTCCTGAAGTGTTTCCTTTTTGGCGAGGGGTTGTCGCCCAACCATACCATCAATTCTCAAAAGGGGGGAAATCATTCACGACCACACTGTACCAACGTTACGATAGACTTTTACAAAGAATTCAAGTGTGAAGTTTTGGGCCATCTACCGTTTAGTCCAAACCAGCTCTGAATGATTTTCGCCTTTTTCGAGAATTGAAGGTTTGGTTGGGCGGCAACGTCTCGTCAAACAGGAAAAACTTCAGGAGACTCTCCAAGCGTACCCACCTCAGTGGCGGCAGAATATTTTGCCGAGGGCATTGGAAAGCTGGTGTAACGATATGACAAATGATTCAATCGTTTTTGGCGATTATGTTGAGACATACGAATAAAACAAGCAAACATTTAGTAGTAAAATCAGTTTGGTATGTCAATCTGTTATTTTTATACATCGGAAATTGGAAAAAAAAGAAAAAGACCAGCCCTCATATATGTACTATGCACGCGCTTTCAATAGTACAGCAGGGGGCCATGGCGCGCCACAAGCTCGGCCAAGGCTGCCGTAGCAGCGAATAACAAAACTTCCGCTTGCCGTTCTTATTTTATATGAAAGACCCTGTAGATCAGCACGGAGTGATGGGATTAACAAGAGGGAGCAAGATACTCATTAGATAGTGGTAATATTTTCCTCTATTTCCACACGTAGGCCTACTTCATTCCTATTCTATTTATATCACCAAGCCTTCCACCTTAAGTCAAAAACAGAAATAAAAGCCAGTAACATTATAATATCCTCATCTATATCAATCTTCTCCCCATGAGCCATGAACACACTAACAGTGTTATTCTGAAAACTGTAAAATCAGCGTGAATTATGAAGAATGAGGAATTATGAAATGTATTCACAAGCAAACTACAATAATTTGAGGTAAGCATGTCTGAATTGGATAGTCATGGTTGTTCTAAGATAGTAAAGCCATTGATGCAATTTAACACTATTGTGATGAAAAAATGGAAGGAAGGAAGCTTGTAGTTTAACGTGACCGTTAATCTCGCGATCATAAGCCACGGGACCTCCGTTTTACGTGGAATCCGAGCCACAGGACATGGCATTTCACATCGAAAATCTCACATGCATTGACCGGGAATCGAACCCGGTCCGCCTTGGTGAGAGGCATACAGCTTGACCGCTGCGCCGCTGCGCCGCCACGCCCCCCTATTGTGATGGTGTCCGGACAGTTCCCCACACTGACACTTCCACACATTGCAAAAAATACTGACACTTCCACACAGCCCTTGGACGTGGCTACCAGTTTAATGACTCAGAAATAATCTCGACTGACATTTCCACACACATCTCTCCCTCCCTCCCCCAAGGCTACTATGTTGAAATTTGGCCTACTGTTGTTTAGCACTTTTAATATATCTGGAATCCCATATTATATTCTTTAACTATTGAACTACTGTATAAGGTTTGAGGCAAAAATGTTTCATACTCTTCAGCTATTATGAGTACATGTACAAGTACTAGTACATTTTAGTAGTAGGGTACCACTGAGTGAATTTAGTAAACTCATTCAAACAACACATACGTAAATCATGTAGTTTCTTCTAGTTAAAATTTATTTATTTGTTTTTCCAAACTCTAGCATGGAAATTTTGATTTTTTAACCATACTTTTAAATTATTTTTTTCTATTTATGAAACAATTTTTATTTGTAAATATTTTTTTTAAAGTCAATTTACCCTCTAGGTTGGTGGTTCCCACGGACTCAGCGAGGGAACTCACCACTACCGCCTCTATGGGCAGTGTCATGGAGCCTGGAACATCTGGTCGGGAGGGATACAACTGGGGAGGTGTGATCAGCACTTCGCCCAGGCGGCCTCACCTGCAAAGCGAACAGGGGATTCATGGGGGATTGGAAGGGATGGAAGATTGGGATGGATATGCGAGGAACAGGGGAGGAGGCGGCCGTGGCCTTACAGTAGGTACCATCCCGGCATTTGTCCGAAGACGAAGTGGGAAACCACGGAAAACCACTTCGAGGATGGCTGAGGTGGGAATCGAACCCCCTCTACTCATTTGGACCACCCGACGCTGAGTAAACCCCGTTCCAGTCCTCATACCACTTTTAAAATTTCGTGGCAGAGCCGGGAATCGAACCCAGGACCTCCGGGACGGCAGCTAACCATGCTGACCGCTACGCTACGAAGGCGACTGTAAATAAATAAAATCTTTATTCCGAGATTTCATTAAAATCGTTAGGCCAGTTTTCGTTTTCTTATATACATACATTGCTTGTTTTAGAGTATAGGATAGATGCTTTGTTTTCAGGTTATGACTTCGTTACCGAAATGCCTAGGACAAAGTCTATGATGAGGTCACTTGATTGACACTGAAGCAGTGCCCAGGGAAACACAAAGGAGCCGGAACACAGAGAAAATATAGTTTTTTATATCAATACGTTGACTATACGGATCGTCTTTCCTTTTGGCTGGCGACGGAAATGAAGAAAGAATTATTGTTTATTGCGGGAGCAAAGAAAAAGAGAGCTTGAAATGTTTTAGCCATTTTTTTATGGATGGTACTTTCAAGAGCTCTAGCAAGCAGTTTTGTCAAATATATACCATTCATGCCGATTTTGGGAGTAGCAATGATGAGACAAATAAATTTCCTATCGCATTCGCACTTCTACCAAACAAGAAGAAGCAAATGTATACGAGACTGTTCAGACTCCTCCTCCAGGCTGTTCCGGAGTGGAGACCAGAAGATATAAATGAGGATTTTGAAGCTGATGTAATTTCTTCTCTGAAAGAGGTATTTCCAAAACCAAAAATACATGGCTATAATTTTTACATGACAAAATGCTTACGGAGAAAAGTACAGGATCTCGGATTGTCGGTGGACTACCGAGAGAATAACGAAATCAGCCTTCATGTCCGTATGTGCGCAGCACTTGCGTTTTTAAAGCCTAAAGATGTGCACGATGGATGGGTGGAAATACACTCTCAAGATGTGTGTGGAAATGTCAGTCGAGTTTATTTCTGAATCATTAAACAGGTAGCCTCGTCCAGGGGTTGTGGGGAAGTGTCAGTATTTTGGGAAGTGTGTGGAAGTGTCAGTGTGGGGAACTGTCATGTAATCATTGTGATGAGTTTGGCGATGTTGTAATAGTTATGATTAAGTATTATTGACAACAATATTTATTAGGAAGCGAATCATGTAGTGAAGCAATGAATGAATCACACAATGAATCCGGTGATAAATAAAATCATAAAAGGGTAAAATTAATAAAATAGCAATGGATATAACAAGAGCGATTACTCCTCCTAATTTATTGGTAATTGATCGAAGAATAAAATTGCATAAGCAAATAAAAAGATATCATCCTGGTTGAATATGAACTGGAGTAATAAGGGGATTTGCAGGGGTAAAATTATTAGGATCTCCTAGTATATAAGGTTCAAGGAGACTTTAAAAAAATAAGAGTTGCTACCATAATAATAAATCCGAATAGATCCTTAAATGAAAAATATGGATGAAAGGGGAATTAAGCTATATCTCTATTTAATCCTAAGGGATTATTGGATCATATTCGATAAAGGAATAAGCGGTGGCCGAGAGCGTTAACGCGCTACCTCATGTATCGCTGGCTTCGGGAGAGCGTTTGTTTGAATCCCACCTCGGCTGTCCTGAAAATGGGTTTCGTGGTTTCTCATTTTCACCACCAGGCAAATGCCGAGACGGTTCCTTTCAATAGTTCCACGGCCGATTTCCTTCCAAAAATCCCTTCCCTGACGCGTTCTGAAAATAAAATAAATGGCCATTGGCTGCATTAATAAATAAAAAAATATAATAACATATTATGAAAGACAAATATAATCATTAGCTATGTTGAATGAAGTGAAGCCGTGATAAAGACGGACAATACGAATCACTGAACATTGGGTCATTGAGCTGACTCAAATGCAGGGTCTGTTTGAAGATTGAAGTGAAATGATAAAGATAAAGTTAAGAATTGTTGTCACATTTAGCTGCCATCATGGTAAAGTAATTGCATTGGGCGCTAAGGCGTAGTTCGAAGAGTATTTTAAGTTTCAGAATAGGATATCTGAAGGTATTTTTTACGATGTCATCTCTTTCAGGAGTGTATATTTGGGTTTCATTTACATATCCCTAAAGAGTTAGGCAAAGGAATAATGGTTTGTGAGTATTTTAAAAGAAAATTCCTACCTCAGTCATCCTGGAAGTGGTTTTCCATGGTTTTCCCACTTCTACTCCAGGCAAATGCAAGAATGGAACCTAATTTAAGGCCACGGCCGCTTCCTATTTCAATCCTACCTCGATCACAAGTACACACACTCGTACAGACATTACAGTGACACAGGTTTTGAAATAATAAGATAATGAATGTGTGAATAGAGATTTCCTCTTCAAGGTTGATAATATCATAAATACGACATATGAAGTATGGTGGTTCTGACCACATGGACGGAAATCCTCGTCTCATACCTTAAGGCAGGTATCTCCATTTCTAACTGCTCGATTCCAGGTAGCTCAGCTGTGAGTTGGTGTGAGTTAAAGCACTGTATTACCCGAGCATGTAAACTGGCCATCGGAAATAGTATATAGTTTGCGATACATTACAAAATTCCCCTAGACACAAAATGACGGCATCTATGACGTCATGGAATACACTAAAGGTTTAGAGGATACATACATGTTAAATTATATGTGTTAATAAGGCTTTACATACGTCATCATCATCTTCATTTCCCGTTTCCAGCTTCGAACTACATACGTACATGAACCTAACCTGGGGATTACGCCCCAGATCCACCTTGCTTGTAACATTCGTCCAGATAGTCATCTAACCAATAGCTTTGTCTCGCCATGGCTTTAGAAGAGTGCAGTGCAACTTTTCAATTAAATTGAACAACTAAAAGTAATGTATGAACATTCGTAACTCACCACCACACGTCGCATTTGACCACATGTCAATACAACGGCATCTAACGACACACTGTTTGAAACCACACACAGTTGACAAAATGGCGGCAATTCAAGCCAATTCATCAAACAAACGAACATCAATGTCCGCACGTCATCCGTGGCGTCATCGACTACCAAGGTACTTAGAATACTCCTTCGAGCATAAATACAATAGAGTGCGCATTGCCACACTGCGCCTATACTGTGACGTGAAACCAACATCTCGAACAGCTGACTAAAGGGTAAAAACGGGAACTCGTAATGGAAGGTGATAGGAGTAGGTGGGGAAATGCTTTTTAATAGGGGTTTCAAAACACATTTTCGTAATTTATACAACATTGGAAAAAGCATCGCATGTTTCTTTACGTACCGGAAGGTAGCAAAGGTTAAGAATGTAACACATTTGGTGTTAAAAGTAGCTGTCGTGTTCCGTAATACTCATACATCCAGGATCCCCTCTTGTAAATAATTAAAACAAATCCAACTCTGAATTAGGCCTACTGATTTTTGAACAGAATTGTTTTTGTGTAGCTGGTCATTTTTGATTGTACGCCCGAGGGCTCCCAACAAGTTCAATCTATTACTACATCATTTCCTAATTTATTTTTCATCATTAGAAAATGTATTTTGGCTAATTTCAATAGCGGTGCTTTAGAAAATGTTATCGTACATTGAGCTCTCATTCATCGTTACCCTCCACTTCAGTATTTTATGAAAGTGAACAAAACAACATGGGCAAATGGAAATGAAAATGAAAATCCACAGCCTGCTTCCAGTCTCCGACCGGGTCAGGAATGGAATGAATGAAGCCCCCATCTAGCGGCGAGGATATGAACTGTGCCGGCTGCCGAGGCCTGACGCACTCCTCTGGGGCAATGATGAAATGAATGACAGATGAAATGAAATGATAGTGGAGAGTGTTGCCGGAATGAAATTTTGACAGGGAAAACCGGAGTACCCGGAGAAAAACCTGTCTGCCTCCGTTTTGTCCAGCACAGATCTCACATGGAGTGACCGGGATTTGAACCACGGACCCAGCGGTGAGAGGCCGGCGTGCTGCCGCCTAAGCCACGGAGGCTTCGGCAAATGGAAATAAGGAAGTCTATTGATTTAGTAAGCGTTGCTTTTTAACAACTAAGCATTACATTTGCTACAAAGGAAATCATTATATTCAATATACTGTTTCCTTTTCCAAACTACCGCAGTTCCCTTTAGTCAGCTGATCGAGATGTTGGTTTCAACAATGTGACGTCATCAGCCATCGATTGGATTTATGATCGAAGGAATACTCCATAGGTAGGCCATTCCGGGGTATGCGCTGTCATTGGTCAGCGCTCTTTGACGCAGTCAGGCAGGAAGAACGCTTCTATTATTGGGTTACCCACAGAAATATGAATACTGTTTCGCTCATCTTTTCTTTCTCTCCGCATTAAAGGACAACACCGATGGACTGGATTGTATTTTAAATATCTTACTTTCGATAGAAAAACATTGAATAACAGTCTGGCAGATAAACTGGCAATTAACTACGCTATATCTGCCAGCCTTGCAGTAAACTTTAATTCGGCATGTTCAATATTTGACGCACTGGCTGCCTACGGGTATCAGCTTGGGATTCATACACCAGGGCTCTACGGAGGCCATACATCATTATCATCATTATTTTAACCAAACAAAATTGTAATAATACTATAAATACGCTTCTTTTACCCTTTCATTATGTACAGTACACCTCAACAAAAGTTAATCAGTACCCTAGGGTTTCGTAATTATTTTAATTCATAAAGAACTCCTGGTGTAGCGGCTAGCATTCTTGGCTGTCCGGTTTGATTCCCAGCTCTGCCAAGAAATGTAATTCTGGTCTGTGTGTTGCAACGGGGTACACTCAGCCTAGTGAGGCAAAACTGTGAAGAGGATGGTTCGGCTTCCACCTCAGCCATCCCGGAAATGGTTTTCTGTAGTTTCTCACTTCTACTTTAGGCCACGGCCGTCTCCTTCCCAATTCTTACCTGAATTACAAATACACGGACTATATCAGACACCACAATAAAACAGATTATCAGAAACATTCTCCACGGGGCTAAATGGCCACGATGTCCAAGTTTTTCAGATGAATCAATTGTAAGTAATTGTCCGTGTAACTGTAACAATTTTAGTGTGTTGACAAGACAGAACTAAATCATGTTTCTTTTATCATGTATTGTTTTGCTGTATGTCATGTAATTATCTGTTTAATTGTTGGACTGTGAATAATGTTTACATTTGTCCATGCTTCTCGTACAAACAGTACTGGGTTAATATTTATGCAAGCAATTCGTATTATTCCAAACTTTTACTAAACAGACGTTAATCAAAAAAGACGAACAACTTACTTTATAACGTGACTGGACGTCATCCTGAAGATGATGCCATCCAGAGCAGATTCTTCCTTGCTGCATTTTTAGCCTACTTTTCACATTTTGCAAAAATGAGGAAAAAGTAGACTTATGAGATCGGGCAAATGTCTGTCTGTCTGTCTGTCCTTCTGTCTGTCTGTCTGTCTGGCTGTGTGTGTCCCCCTCTATCAACTCCTAAACGGCTGAAGCAATCGAAACAAAATTTGGTAGGAGTAAAGATCTATACGTGAATATCTCACGGCCATATTTGAAAATGATGTCAGTGCTACCAACTGCTGAAAAATCGCAATTAAAATTTGAGCTCCATGTTGGATATCTTGGAAGATATGAATGGGAGCTATGTCAAAATTGGCACACGCATAGATAATAATATTACAGTTTAATTTCCAGGAGGCCATAAATGGCAGTGTTGCCAAAATGATCATAAGCCTGCTGATAGGTCCATTTTTAAATGCATATAACTTCTACACTATCAATTGGAATTCAACCAAATTTTGTATGTGCTATGTGTATATATACAGACATGACGGAGCGTATTCTTAAGATCCACCAGGGCTGCCAACTGTTAATAAATGCTCTCAATTTATTTTATCCAAATACCAATATATCAGAAAGTATGCAAGCCGACAGCATTAAACTATGCACACGTTTAGTACCTGCCATTCTATATACATTTGGAGTAACTTATATACGTCAGTGCTACCAACATGATTCTAAGCTTGGTGATAGGTCCAACTTTAAATACATGTAACTTCTATACTATCATTTGCAAATCAACCAAATTTCGTATGTGCTATGTGTACCATGACAGATATGACTATGCGTATTCTTAAGAGCAACCAGGGCTGCCAACTGTTAATAAATGCTATCTCTATTTTTGTTGCCCTAATATCAATATATCTGAAAGTATGCAAGCCAATAGCTCTAAACTTTGCACACGTATAGTACCTGGCGTTCTAGATTAATTTGGAGTAACTAATATACGTCAGTGCTGCCAACATGATTCTAAGCCTGCTGATAGGTCCAATTTTAAAATGCATATAACTTCTATACTAACTAATGGATTTCATTCAAAATTGGCACAACAATAGATCGTATCATTTCAGATTATTTCTGACTAATACATGCATAGCATTGTTGCCAATGTGATTTTAAGCGCGCTGTTAGATCCAATGTTTAACTATATGTAACGTCCATGCTATCCATTGGACTTCAACCAAATTTTGTGTTCTGTTCCTTAAGAGATGGAACTAAGAATATATTCAGTCACCAGGGCTGACAACTGTAGTGATCAATTAGGCTACATCATGCCAGGTATACAGTATTTCGAACTAATTTGAAATTTCTATATTACCAACTTAATTTCGTCATTATTCTAGATAGATCCATATAGATTAATCATTGGCATGAATCTTAAATTTTAAGAAAAGCAGGCTCTTTAGTTCGTCACGGAACTTCTTGTTCTTCATTATTTTCAACTTTGACGTTTTGTTCAAGTGACTTAAGCGAATGGAAGTCCTTGTTTGCACATACAAAACAATAATTTTCCTGTTGATTTCAGGGAATTTAATCTGTTTGATAGATGTTAGGGTTTCCATCACCTTGTTGGACTTAGAATACTGTTGCCCGTGAAAGGAAGCGAAAATTACTTCAAACTGCGTTACTGCAATCATCCATTCTGGTGTTGGAGAACACCTTAGTGTTTCCTTTAGAAATGATAGTGATCCAGTCTTGTTCAGCAGTTAGTTTTTCATCAACAGGACATTTTTCAGCTACATTTCCTAAAGAACTGTCAATGTTTTTGAAGGCAACGAAACCTGCGATATATTTTAAGGCATCGTGAGTCACATCCTCATTGCGGCATGTTAAATTGCCATGGCCGAGGTTGATATCTTGAAGCAACTGGTCTTCAATCCATCGCCTGAATACTCACGAAGTACATGGGATGAGGTGCCTATCACTGAGATGGACAGTTCACTTGAGAGGAACTTCTCGAATTCTTCTGTTGATTCTTCTAATATGCAGTCTGAAGAGGAACCAGGTTGACTTGCATCCTCAGCAACTGAGACACCACCGGACAAAGGTATCTCGTTCGCATTCCCTGTTAATATTAGGAGGCGAATTCGGTTCTTTACTTCGAAAGGCGCAGGGTTGTTATAGAATACACCAAGACCGTGAAGACGAGAAAATAAATTTTCGAGGCAGTCTTGGTTCAGTATTGAGGTCAAAATATAGGTCACACCAATGCTTTTGAGATCTAGAAAAAGCCCAAAAAGAGAAATTATTGACATTAAGAACCCTTTCTGAAATGAGAGAAGGCCGCTTCTCTTCCCTAGACGCATGGCTGAACAAATTTCTAGGAACCGTCTTAAGGTGTTCTCCTGGCTTACGTGATTGAGACCATAACCACTTCTGAGGGAAGCCTTCTCATCCTTGGGGCAGGGGCGAATCCAGCGGGGGGCGATGGGGGGCGATCGCCCCCTCCAAGAGAAAAGAAAAGAGGGTAAAGGGAAAGGAAAAGGGGGAAAGCGAAGGAGAGGAGAGAAGGGGGAGGAGAGAAGCGAAGGAGGAGACGCACAAAACGAACTATAAAGAACGATTTTAACCTAACTAGTATTCAGTTAATAATCGTGCAATATAAATTAAATTACCTAGCCGCGACGCTCTGTTATCGCTACCCCGCTCGCACTGTTGCTATTGTTGTGACGAGCCGAGCTGACTGAGCACAGCGCAGCCGCCTGTCAGAACGGAGCCGAGTACAAACGAACAATCCCCTTCGGCCCGCTCCACCCGCGCCTGAGATATGTCTATCGAGGTAAATTGTATGAAGACTTCATAAGCTTCATAAATCTCCGAGAAACAGTGCACAACCGTTTAAGGGGAAAATACTTAATTAAAGGGAAAGTAAAAGGAAGAAAAAAAGATGAAATCCCAGTATCCGAACAGGAAGATATCGCCCGAAACGAAGGGTATGTCGATGGAAAGAGAAATAAAATTAATACTGAAGGGCTAGCGCAAGAATCGCCAAATCCGAAAACTGGAGAAGAGCAGCTAAATGATGACAATACTGAAAAAGCAAACAGCGTGACGGAAGCAGAAACCGAGCGAGAGCATCAGGAAGGAAAATAACCAAAGAAAGCAGAAACCGAAGAAGAAATCCTAGATGCCGCTGGAAAGAAGAGACCTCAGGAAGCAGAAACAGAAGAGGACGATGTAAATCCAAATGTGTGAAAAAATAAGAGAACAGCAGAAACGGAAATACAAGCAAGAAATAAAGATGGAGAAGAAACTAAGGAGGATTCGAAGAGGAAATTCCAAGCCAAAAATACAGCCAAGAAACAAGAAACCAAAGAAATTGCAGAGCCTACTATAAAAAAGAAGAAAGAATGTAGCAGAACCAGAGGATGAAGATGAATACGACTAACAAACAAGAAATGAAGATGCAGATGCAAGAACTTAGAGGAGAAGAAGAAAACGCAAACCAAAGAGATATCCAGCAAGAAACAAGAAACCAAAGAGTCCCAGAGCCTACCGTAACCAGCAGAGACGTGGGTAAAACTGTGTTTAGTATTCTCAAGCATCACAGTCTTGTCCTATGTCGGTGTGTTGGCGTTGGTACTGACGGGTGCGCTATGATGGCATCAGAAGCTTGTGGTGCTGTCGCCGAGGTGCAAACCGAAGCAGAGAATGCCGTTAGGTGCCCTTGCTATAACCACGCTCTGAATTTGTCTATTTCGAAGTCCTCAAAAGTCGTCGCCGTGCGGAATGCAATAGGAGTTATGAAGGCCACTATTACATTCATTGATTCGTCCTCAAAACGCCCCTATGTATTTAAAGCAACTCTAGGTGAACTTTTATTTGGACTTTGTGAGACGCGGTGGATCGAACGGATCGACGGTTTTGTACAATTTCGCTCTTTACTCCCGAACATAGTCGAGAGTTTAGACTCGATTGCTTTATGGAAGGATTCAGAAAGTGCTTCTAAGGCAAAAACGCTCATAACTGCTCTTTGTGAGAGTGATTTTATAGTTACCGTCATTTGCTTGTCAGAAATCCTTGGAGACATTAAAACACTCAGCATTTTGTTTCAAAAAGGGCAAATAGACTTGAAGCCCAGGATGCGCTAGACGACACTATTACTGTGTTGAGCAAGAGGCGCGAAGAGTGCGAAACACAATTTGCTGAGCTCTTCCAAGAAGCAGAACCTCTGGCAAAACAACTTGGAACCGAACTTCTGCTCCCACGCATCGCGCGACTGCAAAAGCACCGCGAAAATCATCCAGCGTCAACCGTAGAAGAGTACTATCGTCGGGCCGTTTTCATACCCATTTTAGACTACGTCCTAGAAGACCTAAACACTCGCTTCCCTTAAGCAACGCAGGCGTTACACTGCCTATCAGCAATGATGCCAGTATCATCATGGACGTCAGCGGATGTGGACACAATCGCTGCAAAGTACTTCAAACTTCTCCATCAACATTCTGCCGCGTTTGCGGCAAGGCTTCTACAGGCTGAACTGCGTATGTGGAAGGCAAAGTGGTCCCGATAGCTTGAATCGGGGTCAAACATCCGAAAGAAAGCTATGGAAGCTTTAATTGCCTGTGATAAAGAGTTGTACCCCAATATTCATCGATGTCTCAAGATTTATGCTACTTTACCCGGCAGCGCCGCTTCATCGGAAAGGTCATATTCTTCTTCGAGAAGGCTGAAAACGTGGTTGCGGTCAACTATGTCCGATGGACGATTAAACGGACTTGCTTTGTTGCACGTCCACTACGATGCTTATGCTGACCCATCTCGCGTGATTGATCGGTACGCGATAAAAACAAACCGGTGACTAGAGTTTGTTGTTTGGCTTCAAATTGTTTTTATGAACAAAATTGCCGTATTTGTAATATTTACGTACAATTAGCAATACACATGTACCTGTCATAATTTCGGGTAGCCTTGTTCTTATTTCGCTCGACCTATACCCCTAAAATAAAGGTTAAATATGATTTTAAACTCCCGTAAATCTGATTAAATTGTGTCTTTAAGGATCTTTTTCCCGTCGATCGATTAAAATTCCTCGGGCCTCGAGCCGGGTTTTTATTTAATCTTGAAGTTATTGACTACGCTATATAGTTATTTTTTTACGGTTGTCAGTCAGCAAACTATATAACTCTGATTTTACTCTCCTACCCTTTAATTACATTAATACAGTAACTATAAACTATGAACACGGTATGATAGCGTTTTGGATAAAATTAAAAGTCTATCTTTACGAAAGCGCTATAGCGATATTATTGGCATGGCAAATGATAAAATAGAGTGCAGTGTTGAACTGGCCAATTGGGAAGAACGGGAGTTCCCATCGAGGCCTCTAGGAGACTCTGAGTGCCGAGCCCCGCCCCTTAGGCCCTTGCGCAAATAGGTCTGTGACCCCAGTTATTAGCTAGCTAATATATTCTGCGTCTTTGTTTACAACTTAAGAGAGGGAGGGCTACTCGCAAAAGGTAAAATAAGGTAGATTGTAGTTTTACGTGACCGTGAATCTTGTGATTATGAGCCACGGGACCTCCTTTTTACGTGGAATCCGAACCACAGGACATGGCATTTCACTTCGAAAATCTCACATGCATTGACCGGGAATCGAACCCGGACCGCCTTGGTGAGAGGCATACAACTAGACCGCTGAGCCACCACGCCCCACTCGCAAAAGGGACAAAGTCAATCATTACCTATGAGGAGGTCCGGGGGACTTTTGACCCCGCTCGGACCATTCAAGGCATCTGAGGCATCAATGGGCCTTAAAATTAATGACCTCGGCCCTTGTGCCAGTAGGCCTCTAACATCAGCTTATCATATTGTATCTAAAATTGGGAAGGGGGGGGGGGGGTAAGTTCCGAAGGGGGCTCATTACGATCACAGTATTTCAATGCGCGCGATCCCCGTGTCAGTAAACTCCGCATAAAAATATTTCTCCGCGTAAAAAATGGAGCAAGTCACTGGGGAGGGGGGAGGGGAAGGCCCCTACTCTCCCGCTCCCGTCGAGGCCCCTTAGGGCCAGTCCGATACTGATAGAGTGTACGTAAGTATAGGTTAGTATGAGCAAACAAAATATTGGTTAGTGACCACACAGAAAGTAGGAAAGTAACGAAAAATTTCACATTTCGAAAAAAAAATCACATTTTGGGAAAAGTATGCGCAAATAATTCGATGTTTATTGTTAACTTTTAAATTTGCATATCTAATTATGGTATATTACCCCCTCCCCCCTCTCCATTTTGAGGACAGATATCATGACCGCCCCTCCCAAGACCAGTGTCTGGATCCGCCCCTGCCTTGGGGAATCTAGAATGTAGTACATCAAATTTCTTATTTCATCTGTTCACCAACGCACCATAACGATGCAACTAACGGTATTATGACAACAATATGTTGGATTGTGATCCATATTCAAAATATAAGTACAATGTGTACACATAAAATTTAAAATATAATAATTTTCTTCAGCCTCCGACTTAACAATACATTTCAATACGACAAAATCGTGACTTGTGTCTTCCTATGCAGGTAGAGTACTAGGCTGTGTTTGAGGAAGCGTCAGTATACTACGTCATCCGTAACTCGTAATTTGTTCTTCTCTACGAAACCCAGCAAATAATAATCGTCTCGTTATTTAATAATTTTACTGAAGTCAGTTGGAGAAAGTGCAAGGACTGATTATTGACTGACCTGCCATCTAGCGTGGTAATAATGCACTATAAGAGTACAACAGTCACGTAAAGCGGTGCGTCACAGATTCATCGCTTCGGTACCCTGCAGCCTGCGTTGTAGCCATGTGCGTTAAGTCGCGCACCATGGCTGCGAGGGTAGCTGCAGCAAGGCCAAAGATCGCAAGTTTGAATCCCGGCGCAGACAGTGGCTATCCGGAGTGTGGTTCTTTCCCCGGGTTTTCCCACACTCCCTCCAGGCAAATGTCGGGATAGTACCTTACTTCAAATCCCGGGGCACTAACCCCTTCCCTGTTGCTAATACAGTTACACACATTACTACAATCATCACATACTGTAAATACAGGTTATCAGGCAAGTTCAACACACACCCAACTATACTGATGACCACGATGTCCCATGCCCCTCAAATGAATTAACAACAATAATTTATCGCTGCAAGCAACGTGATTTAACGATGAACATCACTCCGGCTCTGCTGTGACGTAGCGCGTGACCGGATGATTTACTGTAGGCTACATAGGGTTATAGCCTATAAGCGATAACCAGGTGACCAAGTAACCACGTAAATCGTTCACTAAAATATTAAATATATTTCTTGAACACTGTAACAGTAGTTCTCTGTATGACCACCTCGTGGTGTAGCGGCTAGCATACTTGACTGTCGCCCCCGAGGTCCGGGTTGGATTCCCAGCTTACCAAGGAATTTAATTTTGATCTGAGGGCTGGAACGGGGGACACTCAGCCTCGCGAGGCATAACTGAGAAGAGGTGGCTTCGATTCCAACCTCAGCCATCTTGTAAGTTGTTTTCCGTGGTTTCCCACTTCTAGTCCAGGCAAATACCGGGATGGTTCCTAACTTATGGCAACAGCAGTCTTCTTCCCAATCCTCACTTTTCTTACAAATACACACACTAAATTAGCCATCACAATAAGACTGGTTAACAGAAAAATTACACAAACCCAAGAACACGGGGTTGCATGACCACGATGTCCCATAACCCCTAAAAAATCAACAAGCTATCTGTATAATCATGTTGTTGTTGTTTCGTATGAATGGTTTGGGCATCGTGGTCATATGGCCCGTATACTAGGGTGTGGGTAGAATTTGTCTGATAACCTGTGTTATTGTGGTCTCTGTAATAGTGTGTGTATTTTAATTCAGGAAGGGGTTGGGAAGGAGGCGGCCGTGTCCTTAAGTTAGGAACCATCCCGGCATTTGCCTAGACCAGAAGTGGGGAAACCACGGAAAACTACTTACAAGATGGCTGAGGTGAGAATCGAACTCTCCGCTTCTTGTAAGTGGTTTTCCGTAGTTTCCCACTTCTAGTCCAGGAAAATGCCGGGATGGTTCCTAACATAAGGCACGAGGCAGACTGTTCCAGCCCTCAAACCAGAATTAAATATTCTTGGCAGAGCCGGGAATCGAGCCCGGGCATTTGCGGTGAGAGCCACAATGTTGCACATAAGTAAAGCAATATTAAAATTTGAATACGCGGGGTGAAATTAACAATTAAAGACTGGATGGAGATATACTTGAGTAACAAGGAAGCCGCAATAGAAAGGTGTTGTTGTTGTTGTTGTTGTTGTTGTTGTTGTTGTTGTTGTTGTTGTTGTTGTTGTTGTTGTTGTTGTTGTTGTTGTTGTTGTTGTTGTTGTTGTTGTTGTGTATTAGCTTTTGAAGATCGGAGTGCCGGTGGCCGAGATGGGAACTATTATTTTTTTACTTGTGTCACGCTGTCCGCCTGCTTGGATGACAGGTACAATTGCTCAGGAAAGATATGACTCAGCTCCAGCAGCCTCAGTCTTCGTTCCCTTCTCTGTGGTGACATGAGCTCCTGTAAAGCTTAGCTGTGCTGTTGCGAAATAATTCGAAACTCGCTATTCTTAACTCGTCCATTAAAATTAATTTCTCCCTTCACAATATTCACATTATAAATTCTGTCAACCGAAGATGCGCGCGCAATGCTGCTTGACTCATGTACGGACTCTACACCGTCATCGCTGTCACCCTCTCGTCGTCCGGCAAGGCCCCAGCTGTTATGATCTATAAACAAACGATGATGATGATAATTGTTGTTTTAAGGGGCCTAACATCTAGGTTATCGGCCCCTAATGGTTTGGGTGATCGTGAAGATGATAATGAAATGTAAACTATAACTATAACTACTAACTTATATACTAGAAGAAGGAATGGAAAACAAAAGGAGAATAAGGCAAATGGGAGGAAAAGAAATGCCCTCAACCCTCGAAGAATGTGGATTGAGGGACTTGGAAGGAAGGAGAGCCATAAAAGGCAGATAGGAAAGTGAAAGAGGAGTGGGTCCGCCCCACCGGTAATGCATAAAAGGGGGAAAACCGGACCCAGCTCAGGAATCCTTCTAGGTCGCCAATTCCCGAACTCACCAGCCGTGATCCCCTGAGGGTGTAGCAATATCTAGGGTGCACCAGAAGTGGTGGGACTACATACACCCTGCCTCCTTGAGGGCCTTGAGCAGAAGGCAGGAGACAACAGGAAAAGAAAAAGAAGGCTGACCCCTCGCAGAAGGAGGGTATCAGAAAAGATGAGACAAGGGCCAATTAAGGCGGGAAAGAAAGAGACCCCTAGGCCTCGGATACCCTAATACCGTCGGAGTCGGAAGAGAACAAGAGTTGACCAAGTGAGGTCGACAGGAAAGTAAGTGGAAGCAATGCCGGACTCAGCTGGGGCCCCGTGGTCGCCAACCCACGTCCCGCTAAATGTGAGCCCCTGGGGGGATCTACAAACGCTGGCGCAGCCAAGTTCAGCAGCACTCGTAACTTGAAAGGCTAATAATAAAATAATTCGCTTTTCAGTCGGTCAACACATTAATGTTCCCAATTAAATTGGACGGGGAATAAGAATTATTTATCACACTTTTAACCTGGAAAATACAGTATAACATGAAATAATTATACACGCTTAAGCTTCGCTACACTTTCCTAACTAAGGAGTTTTCATTGGATGTCATGTTTCGTTCGTCATGCAAACATTATCAGTTCTTTTCCATTAAGAATTTATAAAACGTTTCTATATTTATTACACCAATGTACAACAATATATTCCTATTATTATTATTATTATTATTATTATTATTATTATTATTACTATTATTATAATTATTATTACTGTATTATGAAAATCCACAGCCTGCTTCCAGTCGACCGACCGGGTCAGGGAACGGAATGAATGAAGCCTCCATCTAGTGGTGAGGATATGAAATGTGCTGGCTGCCGAAGCCTGTCGCTCACCCCTGGGGCAATGATTAGCCTAAATGAATGACAGTTGAAATTAAATGGCAGTGGAGAGTGTTGCTGGAATGAAATTTGTGACAGGGAAAACCGGAGTACCCGGAGAGAAACCTGTCCACCTCTGCTTTGTCCAGCACAAATCTCACATGGAGTAACCGGGATTTGAACCACGGACCCAGCGGTGAGAGGCCGGCGTGCTGCTACCTAATCCACGGAGGCTCCTATTATTATTATTATTATTATTATTATTATTATTATTATTATTATTATTATTATTATTATCAATTTGATTCACTATGCCCAACTAAGGAGCACTAGTAGACTATCCAGTCCAGTACTGTGTGTTGATAATATGATAATACGTTGACATCCAATGAATCTCCTGGAAATATCCAATTTATCCAAATTTACGTGATCATTTAAGACCGACCACGCCCTCGCAGATGCCGACTGAGACCCAAGGAGTGTATCTAGAACTGAACGGTAACAATATCAAACTCTTCAGAGAACAGGGCTCAAAGAAAGTGTACAGTGTGGGCCGAGACAGCATCCAAAGGGTTGGCGGCAATTTGTAAGATTTTTAAACAGTCCATCGAGAAAAGGGTATTTTTCTTGAAAATGTCGGAGAAATATATGCCGCTCTGAGTTACACTCATATGTTTTCACAATCTTTGGAGGTTACAAGTTTGATAGGTGTTTTATTAATACGTCAGATTTGTGTCATTTTCTCTTAAAATTATTAATTGATAATTTTTGTGCCGTATTCAAAACTTTCATAATCCTGTAACTTTCTTATTTTTCACCTTGTGGTGCAGTGGCTAGCATTCTTGGCTGTCTCCCCTGAGGTCCGGGTTCAATTTCCGGCCCTACTAAGTGATTTAATTCCAGTCTGAGGGCTGCAATATGGTACACTCAGCCTCGTGACGCAGAACTGGCGTTCAAAATTGAAAGTGGGTCGTGTGGTTTTCACTACGTCATTGTACAACTTTGTAGGAATATTGTGTACTAAATTTCAACCAGATTAGAATTTTACACCGCAATCCGTTCCCTTGTGAGTCAGAACAAAAGCACTGACCCTATGAGTAGCACCTTTCACTGTTCACACAGGCACTAGTTGTGCCCTGAAGATCTTTTTTTTCTAGTGCATGCCAAAACTTGTTAATTTGTATTTTATTGTTACAGTGTATTACAGTGTGATATTCTAAATTGTATACACGTGCATATACACCGTTAGTTACGTAATTCAAAAAACCTCAAAGCTTCCAAATAATCTCAGCCAAGAATTGAGACTGAGACATCGGTGGAAAGCCACATTTTACTCTAGCCTGTGCCAATAGACAAATGCAAATGAAAAGGAAGGAAAGGAAGCTTGTAGTTTAACGTGACCGTTAATCTTGAGATCATGAGCCACGGGACCTCCTTTTTACGTGGAATCCGAACCACAGGACATGGCATTTCACTTCGAAAATCTCACATGCATTTACCGGGAATCGAACCCGGACCGCCTTGGTGAGAGGCATACAGCTAGACCGCTGAGCCACCACGCCCCCTCAAATGCAAATGCACTGCGTACATCCAGAGATGGTAAGCAGGCGGGAAATTTCATGAAGAAACACTTATAAATAAAGCCCTGAATGGATACCTGCAGATAAACCCGCGGATATCCGCAGAAGGTTTTGCTATGTGAATATAGTTTGCATGGCTGTGGGGATAGTGGATAAGCTGCGGACAATGTTTGGAGAAAATTTGCGGATATTTTTTTTAGAATTCAATCCGAACTTGTTTAATATCATTATTAGGACCCGGATGTATATAACATATCATATTTCTTCCGTTATGCATTTTTCGTGACAAAAGTTATTCATTCAAATTATGTCATTAAGCATAATTAACACTCCGTACAGGAAAGGGTTGCAATTCTGGCTGTATAACATTCATTTTAAACATAGCACATGACATACACGCCTCCGTAGCGTAGCGGTCAGCATGGTTAGCTGCCGCCCCGGAGGTCCTGGGTTCGATTCCCGGCTCTGCCACGAAATTTGAAAAGTGGTATGAGGACTGGAACGGGGTCTACTCAGCGTCGGGTGGTCCAAATGAGTAGAGGGGGTTCGATTCCCACCTCAGCCATCCTCGAAGTGATTTTCCGTGGTTTCCCACTTCGTCTTCGGGCAAATGCCAGGATGGTACCTACTGTCAGGCCACGGCCGCCTCCTTCCCTCTTCCTAGCCTATCCATCCCAATCTTCCATCCCTTCCCCTCCCTCATGAGGCCCCTGTTCGCTTTGCAGGTGAGGCCGCCTGGGCGAAGTGCTGATCACACCTCCCCAGTTGTATCCCTCCCGACCAGATGTTCCAAGCTCCAGGACACTGCCCATAGAGGCGGTAGTGGTGAGTTCCCTCGCTGAGTCCGTGGGAACCACCAACCTAGAGGGTAAATTGACTAAATAAAATAAAAAATAATAAAAAAAAACATGACATACAAATCCTAACGGAATGATTATTTCCTCAACTGTTGGTTTAGTAATTTATGCTTTATCTAATTAAAAATATCATTGTAATGCCAGTAGATTCGGATAACAAACGTGCGAATGCGGAAAACAGTAGTGCGGATGCGGGGCGGATGCGGACTACGTTTTGTTTATCCGCGCAGGGCTGTACTTAGCCTATAAAGTATCTGACGCATAGATGTTTGGCAGAGTGTAGGATTTTCAGGGGAAATTTATTATTATCGTCATTATTATTAGACTATCATATTTTTAATTTTCATCGCTTATCCTCCAAGCTTGGCTTCACCCACGGACTCTGCGAGGGGTCATTCCTCTACCGCCATACGGCCAGTGTCTTGGAGCTGAACACACTTTGTAAGCGGATACAACTGGGGATGGCTACAGGCCGATCGCCCAGGCGACCGCTAACTTGGGTCCCATTAAGGAATGGTCAGGGAAGGGATTTTGGAAATTCAGCCGTGAGCCTGTTGAAAACAACCGTTCTGGCATTTGCCCGGAGGTGAAAATGGGAAACCACAGAAAACCATTTCTATGTTGGCCGTCGTGGGATTCGAACACACGCTCTCCTGATACCAGCAAGGAACGAGGTAGCGCGTTAGTGCTCTCAGCCACCGCGGCCGGTATTATTATTATTATTATTATTATTATTATTATTATTATTACTCCTATTATGTATTCTGTTGCGATTCACATTCACAGTGCTGTACACTACAGCATATAAAAATACCGTACTTTGAATCTGGGTGAAACAGCTCAAAAACTTGGTTCATTTGAAACCATTAAAGGGCGGTAATATGATCCAATGTGAAGAGAGTTGTGTTTCGTTAGTTAAAAGCAATATTCTCCAGCATCTAGAAAGCAGAGCAAATGGGTGTTATGTGGCACGTAGCCTGAGGGATGTGATGAGGATGGTGCTAATTGGAGCAGAGATGAGATTAGAGGAAGATTAGATACTTCCTCAACTTTCCCTTCGCGTTCCCATGCTCCGTGAGGGATTATGTTGAAGTTGCTTGAAGTTTCTACACGCACCACGAATTAGAGTGATATTTCTACTTCTGAAATTACTCTCACTCTAGGCTCGTCAAAAATAGTTGTTTGTTGTAAATTCATTTTAGAGGCTTGGCACATCTTGGTCATCAACACCATGTAGTTGGGTGTGTGTTGGAATTAACCTGTATTTCTGTGATGACCGTAGTAGTGCGTGTAGCTGTGTTGAGGAGAGTGAAGGTGTGGGCGCCCTGTGACTTGGAATAAGGTACTATCCCGGCATTTGCCTGGAGGGAGTGAGGAAGAACCCACGTAAAACCACACTCAGGAGAACCGCTGTCAGTGCCGGGATTCGAACCTTACGATCTCCGGACTTGTTGCAGCTGCCAGCACGGCCGTGGTGCATGATTTAACGATCAAGGCTACGCCGCTGGACTCAAGAATAGCCCATCTAACAATTGCAAGGAAGAATCTTTAGAAAACCTCAAAGAAATATAAGACAATTGGGTGAAATCGTCCCCTGCTAAGTTATTAAATTAGCAATCATTAAGTTGAGTTGTTGTTTATTAGCTTTGTGGGCTTGGGACATCTTGGCCATTAGCCCCATTCAATTTGTTCAATTTTTCTGATAACCTGTGCTTCAATGGTGACTGTAGTAGTGTGTGTAACTAATTATTAGGTCGGGAATTAGCGATAACGCCCCGGGACTTGAAATAAGGTATTATCCCGGCATTTTCCTGGAGGGAGTGTGAAAATCTGGGGAAGACACCACACTCAGGGCTGAGATTCCAAATTCTGATCTCCGGACTTGCTGCAACTCCTCATCATGGTCGTAGTGAACGTTTAAACGCACATGGCTACGCAAAGCTGTATTAATTTAACAAGCAAAATGTCATTACTATAGGGGAGAAAAGGTGATTGTTGTACCACCCTGCACCTTAGATGAGCTCCTAAAAGTCATGCCCCAAGACTGCAGCAAGTACGAATCCTGTGTGCTCAAACTGGGCAAGGAGTAGGAAGGAATCGATCATACCCTATAAGGAGGTACCGTCCTAGCATTTGCCATGAGTTGACAATTGGGAAACCATGGAAAATCATTTCAAGGACCGTTTGAACCCACTCGTCTACCGAGTCCGGAGATAGCCTGGCCCCCTAGCTTTGCCCCTTAACAAATAGACTATAGTTACCCTGGTCAGCGCTGACAATTGGGACTAACAAAATTACGAGTTAAGTGATTGTACATCTACCCCTTAATATTCCCGTTTCTACGGGGTGTGGGATGAGATTCAATGAATTTCTATGTGCCGGGTGGTTTTTACGGCCGGACACCCTTTGTGATACCAATTTCACGATTGTTGTTTCTTTTAGGGGCTTTGCGACATCATATTTCTGTAGCCCTGTGAACTTGGTTGTGTGTAGAATTTGTCTGATATCCTGTGTCACTGCGATGTCCGTATTAGTGTGTGCATTTGTAATCGAGGTAGGATTTGGGCAGGAAGCGGCCGTGGTCTTATTTTGGTACCATCCCGGCATTTGCCTTGGAGTAGAAGTGGGAAACCACGGAGAACCACTTCGAGAATGGTTGAGGTAGGAATCAAACCCGCCTCTTCTCAATTTTGCCTCACGAGGCAGAGTAGACCCCGTTCCTGCCTTCAGACCAGAATTAAATTTCTTGGCAGAGCTGGGAATCGAAATCGGGCTCCGCGGTGAGAGCCAAGAATGCTACGCAACGAGGCGGACTAAGAAGAAAGAACAAGAAGTTGGAAGGAAGCAGACGTGGCCTGTCAGAAAGTACCGTCCAAGCATTTTCCTGGAGTTATAAATGTGAATCCTGGATAAGCCCTTTCAAGGATGCCCGAAGTTTGAGCTCGAACCGAGTACACAGATAGATTGGCCCCATAGTCTAGTGCTTCGCCTTAGCAAGTGTAGCTACCACTGCTGACCTGCTAAATTAAAGACAATATTTTCCTTTATCCTTAGAACGGCAGCGCTAATTGCAACGTTGTTATCGGTAACACCTCGCAACGGCGTCGACTACATTCTAGAAACTGACGTCAACTCTCTAGGCTAGCAGAATGGAGATCGTTTTTGGATAATTTTGTTTGATTTTTGTTCTCTTGTTTTTTTGTTGTTTTTTTTTCATTTGGAATTTGACTAATTTTTGATGTGTAACATCTTTCCGCTCGGTTGCTGGATAGTTTTGTGGGAGTGATTTTGAAATTTGGGGACGGAAGTGGATCGGAACGATCGAGCTGGCAGTGGTGGATCAAACGGAAGTATGCACTGCCCGCTCGATCGATCAAACGGAAGTGCACTAGCTGGCAGTGGTGGACAACGGAAGTATGGACTGCCCGCTCGATCGATCACACGGAAGTGTACTAGCTGGCACTGGTGGACAACGGAAGTATGCACTGCCCGCTCGATCGATCGAATGGAAGTGTGCCCTAGCTGGCAGTGGTGGATCGAACGGAAGTATAAGACGCACTGCCAACTTGATCGATCGATCCAGCTGGCACTGGTAAGAGAAACAATCAGCACGCGGTGTCGAAAATTGATACCATGACGCACTCTCGGCCATGTGGAATGTATATGACATAGGCCTACTGAACGGAAAACGCTCATGCGAACTCTGGTGTCAAGTGATTTACACAAATGACATGGTACATGTTCGAAGTCTTCGTATCAGTATTTAAATGGTAAAATGCCTTAATATCAAACATTGTAAGTAGTCGGCATTGCATTGGCATAAGGCATTTTAAACGCAATGTCACTCAGGAACATTATCGAAACAAGCAAAATATAAGTGAAACTTAATTCCGTAATGCAGTATTAGTCTATTGGAACGTGGAAGTAAGTCACCATCTTGTGCACAATATTTGCGTAGTCGAAATAACCGTGGGGTTATTGCGTATGACTGTGAATCTAGAGATCTTGGGTTCGAATCCTGGGCGGGGTAGATATTCTTGCTACTAGATTATCATTTTAAACGATATATATCATATCAATATGACTCATTTTAACAGAATCCATATGAAATTACGTGTTGGTCTGTGAATCAAGAGGACCTGTTTATAAGGAATTTAAGGTTATGAGCGGTGTCGCGTCTATTAATCTAGTTGATTTATATCGTATTCTTTATTTAGGCTAGTGCTTGTGGAAGCTACAAATCATCTAATAAAATACCGACAGTAGTGGCTACGCGCGCTAAAGCGCAGCGATAGGTCAAGGAGCAAAGCCCTCCGCTGACTCGGTAGACGCGTGGGTTGAGCCCCACCGTCGGCTGTCCTTGAAATGGTTTTCCGTGGTTTCCCATTTTCAACACCAGGCAAATGCTGGGACAGTACCGTCTGACAGGCCACGGCCGCTTCCTTCCACATCCTTGCCCAGTTTCATTCATCTTCATCCATTCCATCTCTCATCCCGACGCACAGGTCGCCCGCGGGCGTCGACTAGAAAGACCTGCAATCGGCCTCTCAGGAGGCTACACGAGAAAAAAAATCTAATAAAATGAGTTCCGTATTTTTTTTATTTTTTATTTTTTTAGTCGTTTACCCTCCAGGTTGGTGGAACCCACGGACTCAGCGAGGGAACTCACCACTACCGCCTCTACGGGCAGTGTCCTAGAGCTGGGAACATCGAATCGGAAGGGATACAACTGGTGAGGTGGGATTGGCACTTCGCCCAGGCGGCCTCACCTGCAAAGCGAACAGGGGCCTCATGAGGGAAGGTAAGGGATGGTTAGGATGGATAGGCAAGGAAGAGGGAAGGAAGCGGCCGTGGCCTTGAAGAAGGCACCATCCCGGCATTTGCCCGAAGACGAAGTGGGAAACCACGGAAAACCACTTCGAGGATGGCTGAGGGGGAATCGAACCCCCTCGACTCATTTGGGCCACCCGAGGCTGAGTAGACCCCGTTCCAGTCCTCGTACCACTTTTCAAGTTTCGTGGCAGAGCCGGGAATCGAACCCAGGACCTCCGGGGCGGCAGCTAACCAAGCTGACCGCTACGTTACGGAGGCGACTTTCCGTATTATAAACTACAATATCTGTAAAACACTCCCTTTTACAATAGATTAATATTTGTGCCAATAATAGTATAAAATACCGGTGTATCAACAATTTCACGTGAGGTTTCTTCTATGTCAGATGTTACACATCATATGCGACTATTGTAAGACTCGTAATATTTTTTATTTATTTAATTATTTATTTATTTGGAGTTTATTTAGCTGGTTTTCATAATTTTGACTAATTGTGATTGTTTTCTTTTTGGATTTTGACTAATTTTTATTTGTTTTCTTTTCTGGATTTTTGAGGTTTTTTACTAAGTTTGATTGTTGTTGTTTTTTTGTATTTCGATTAATTATAATTTTTTGTGTTTTTTTAGCTTTTAAGTTTAATTAAAATTTAACTGGCATTCTGTCCGAAGGCAGGACCGAGCCTTTGTAAAGGCTATCGTCAACCGGAGTTTACGTGCGGTAGGGTGGCCAGGGCCTTTCCGCTCCTCCTTATGTTGGCCAACAGCGCGTCGTACGGTCCCCGTATATTCTAGAGGCGGTCTGTTGGATATCCGAAGCAACAGCTGGATTCGTAGACCCTGACTGCTCCGGCGCAAAATACTAGTCAAGGATCTACCTCCAACTAGACCCTCGCGAATATACGTGGCGGAAATTACAATACAACTGTGAATTACATGATAAATACACTTAGCTCGCGGTAAAACACCTACCTTATTCTCGGGGATCTCGTGGTCAGCCTCTGTGGACCTAAAATGGATTTCACAGTTGCATCTCCTTTTATCTAAAATGAATCATGACGACACGGCTTCTAATAAAACTAAACGATTTAATAACAAAATGTAAACTAGGGCTAAACATTCACACAACAAAATAAAATACACACTTCCATTCGCTCATCTCTACACTCACGCCACTGAAAGAACTGCGTTCTATGAACATAATGACAAAATTTGGTGTAGCTTGTGTCCATACATCAAGCTGTACAACAGTAACACATCACTGTGTATTTACATTCTTCTGGCACGCTCCTAAGAACATATGGGCGCTCGGCGCACGCGACCCTCGCCACGTGTCTGATGGCATAACATTCACCGTTGCATTCCCAGTCTAGCTGGTTTAAAAAAGAAAAAGCGCGAGCCGTGCGGTTCGCAATATCTCTCCCCATTTGTGCGGAATGGCCGAGCTATGGCCTTGGCTAGAAACGAGTTTTAAAGAAGTCCTCGCTATTCCCGCTTGGTCCACAAATGTGCTCTCCATAACAATAAAAGCTGTGTTAAAATGAAGCAGATTCACGTCAGACAAATACGTGAACTGTACGCAAATCCTACATGCTAATGGCATAATACTTCTATACACACTAACATTCATACTCTCGCATTGTGACGTCCCAATGGAGTTCATTTCATTCGCACTGAACAAGAAACAAACCACATATAGTCACATACTCATTCATACTCTAACCTCTACGTTAAACAACCTATAAACTTCCTATTCCTAACATGTTATACACTCAATTGGCAAATAATAAAGGTTAACACTAAAAGAATTTGTAATGACGCTCATAGCATCAGCTATAGTCCTTTCAAAGTAATAGCGTCTCAATACACTCGAGCCTGTGCTCTGATCTAGCAGTTATGTCAAATACAGTGAACTGTGATCCTTAAAATCTTGTACATCACCAGAAATAACCACCACCAGTCTCTCCTCTCTGATCTGGTGTCAAAATAAGTTTTAAATACATTCGACCACTTAAGGTGAAACATATGCTGTTACATGTTTGGGCTTAATAATCTCGATAAAAGTATAGCATAACACCTGTCATCATCAATTTCCTGTTCCAATTTCAACCGTGACCCTTCCTGTCCTCTCTAAATCCCAGGTCGTGTATAACAAAATAAGGAGTACTCTCTATTCACACTTTAATGCCATGCCAATCCAAGTCATGCCCACGCAATGACTGTACTATAAAATGCGGAACACACCTTCGCAAAAACCTCGTATGCCAACTACATACGGAAATACATAAAAAACACTATCAAAGGGTTATCAACTCCACTTCTTTCAAACTGGCATTCCTTACAAAAGGGCATAATTTCTCAGCGTTGTCACCACAATCGCTGGTCTGATGAATAATAACAACAATTGTTAAGTTATTAATTTATACATCTTAACGACCTCTGGAATTTACGATACTGACCTCCTCACTTAATACTCTTGAAACGATACTCTGATAAGTATAAACTGTCGTGCATACATTTAATAAAAATACTACATCTCATCTTCACACATCTGGGTTCCACTTTAATCGAGGAAGGAATATTATGTCTACAACGTGACATGATATTACTCCTCGTAGATATTTAATCACAACATCATATCTATGTGTTTGTGTTCAACAAGAATCTATCACGACGAGGATATCAAACGATAACTACCCTAACGTCGGATGATAATTAATCTTCCAAGAAGATTCTAACTTCAAATAAAGTAAATGACTGAAAGTTCAAAGCTTTCTTCTATAAAAACATACAGTTAGTCATATTCGTATTCTCTTCATTCAGAACGAATGTCTATGAGTTCTGACGATAATAATCGTGTCCACGATAAATGTTTCCTTTCCACAATGTGACATGATATTTCACAATATATCACTACCAAGATCTTCTTCTCGACGGATAAAATGCCCAAATTAAACTAATAAAAATTAATTTAATGGGTAACATAGACGAAAATGTCAATCACCTGTATTCAGAATGAATACAAAAACGTCGAAAATAAATTACTGTTCCTTAAAGGAAATGACAAAAGCTTGTTCCTCGAACAAGTTAATAATCTCAGTTCAGAAACTGGATTCCTAACAAACGAAGTTGATAGCGTCGCAAGACGATCACTATAATAAATTTCGAAGAATAAAAATGCTATACATGGAGAACATAAATATTGTATCGAAATATGGATAAAGGATTTGCTCAGAAAATGTCACTACAAGCTCAAACTACAAGGTTAGTGAACACTGCTACCTGGTCTCGAAGTCTAGAAGATCAAGATAGAGTATAACAAAATACTCGGATGTTACATCTCCCAAAGATCTGGGCTGGATCCTAGCTCGTCTCCACGAACTCGTGACCTCAGGAAAGGAACGAATTCCCCCACTGGAAACAGCAAGCTCCGACCGGAATCGAACTGCGGGCCTCCAATCATCATCTTCCATGTGACCCGTATAACCCTGGACCTCTTGATAATCTTGATGTTTCTTCTATCTCCGTCACAGCACAGTCTCATCATAACAGTGAGTAGCGTCGAAAGTTCTGCTTTCCACTTCAAAAGGCATTTGAAGAGAAAGTCTTGGACCTCACTCGTATAACGAACATTCATGTAGATGGAATCTGAACATCGTTCTGTAGTCTCTGATGTTAAAGTTGAGCTCATGTTTGACGATAATGCACTATAATAGAGTTGTGCATCAAGTCTCATGATCGCTCACTATGTAGACATTCACGAACAGTCTCCTCTAACCAAGCTCCATCGTTGACTATATTGCTTCTATCTGCCTATACTCCTGGCGCACATAATAATTTAGTCCATAATAATCTTCATAATAATAGACTGAATATTGTTCTTCACTATGGAATACATCTCCAACCTAAGTGCTGTAATACAGTTCCACACAAGCAATATTAATATGCACTCGTACTCACTTGTGGCTGTTGCCTGAGCTGCAGTCGCTCGGACAAAGTGTCGTATCGCGCTGGAAAGAAACACTTTTCTCGCGCTTCACAAAACTGCTTATAAATGCTGAAATACTTTTCTCAAACTTCTGAACGTTTGTAATATACAATATCTGCTAGTCAGCTACAATATGTAGTTGAAATAAGTTCTCTGAAGCCGATCAGACCGAAGTGATTGCGGTATATGTGATCCTCGCAACTTCACCTAGATTCAAGGCGCGGTCGTCTCCGAATTCCGTCCTTGCTTAAGCCTTGTCTCCACGAGTCACCTTCTACTAGCTCGGTGAATCACTCGGAACTCCTTTCTCTTCCAATCGCACACGTCTGACCTCTTCGACGTTCAGATACACAAGAGCCTCGGTGCTTGGCGTCTCCCCTCCAAGTCCACCGATTTTAGCCGCCTTTTCGAGTTCCCTCTCGAATTCGCGCGGGCTCTAGCAAATCGCTTATTTCTTCCAATAGGGACCTGCTATTGACTTATAAAATATTTCCAATATTTTTATCATATTCTTCTCTTTTCCAATATATAAATTCATTCTCTAAGGGCTTAAACGAATTAAATATCCATAAAAATTTAGTTGCTGGAACTCCCGTCTTCTCTAAAACTTCTTCCTATTGGCTGTAAGCTCATATCCAATGGGATAATTTATAACAATATTTAAACAAATCCTGGGAATATTCGCTGTTGCTAGGTCGATTCCAAGCTTCTAGAAACTTCCATTGCGCAATGCAATCACGTGACGGAATTTCCCTCCTTGCTCGACGTCGCCTCACGACTGGTTTCTGCCAAGTTCCAGCCATCATATTCCTTGGTTAAATTTTATCATGGGCTTCGAAAAAAATGTATTATTCCCAATTTCATCCCTTATAATTCATTTTACGGGGGCATTCCCCTCCCATCTCAGTTTAAAAACAGTTGCAAAATTGTTTTTAACCACTTCGAATCAGGACCTTAGACATGTCACTGAACTCGAAAATGAATTATAATTTTCAGCCTACTTTCTTAAAATATTTCTTCAAGTTTTTTGCATTGTATTTTCCCAAACTGACATTGTTCTCTTCATCATGCAGCTCATAACAATTATTCCCATAGACAATCTCAATTCGGAACGGTCCAATAAATATATCACCGAACTTCGGGTATATTTTCTTGGTTACGTCCGCTTTGACAGGTCGGCGCAATAACACCATGTCTACTTCTAAGGGCTTACTAAATCTTTTTCTTCTACTCTTTTCATGCGTTTATCGGCCGCCTTCTGTAGCTTTTCCTTCGCTCTGTCTATTATCTCTTGTCTTCCTACATCTGGGTCTGGATGAATAAAGTTAAATGCGTTGTCCCAAGGTCTTTCTGGTTTCCTTCCTAAATGTAAGACCATTGAACTTCTGCCGTGCTCTCTTGAACTGTGGAGTTCAAACATTCTTCAATGATAGGCACATACTTAACCCAACTGGGTTGATCATGAGGGCAGAAAATTCGACAGAATTTACTAAATTCAGCCATATATATCTCACTAGAATTTGATTCAGGATAACGCACGCTGGAAAATATGTGTCGTATTCCTAATCTCCCCATGTCTGCTTCGAATTCCGCTGAGGTGAACTGGGCTCCGTGATCAGATAACAAATATTCTGGTCTTCCAGCCTTCCGAAAAACAGAATTTTCCAATCTGCTCACTACATTTCTTGTATTTGCTTTCTGCATGGGGTCCATCGTCACAAATTTGGAGAAGACATCCACTGTCACTAACAAGAATTGGTTCCCTTGGTAACCCTTCGGACAGGGGCCAAATGTCCGCCGCCATAAGCTCATGTGGTCTATAGGGTATCATAGGCCTTGGTTTGCCTTTTAACAATTCGGAGGTGAATTTCCCTCTTTGACATTTATCGCAAGATCTTATTATCTTCCTAATAGTGGATCTCATGTTGGTCCAAGTGAATCTCTCTTTTAGAGTGCTGAGAGTCTTGTCTAAACCACCGTGTCCTATTGAGTGGTGTGCTAGCCATACCAACTTCGAAACCAAAATAGGGGGCAAAACTATGCGTGACTTTGTATGCTCGGCGTCAATATACTTGCATACTAGATCTCCGCTCAAAACAAAGTGGCGCGATCGTCTCTGGGTTGCGATATAATCCTCATCAGCTATGTCCATGAAACATTTTAGGAACCTGTACATTTTCCTGATTGGAGCGTATCTCTTCTGTGATACACCGATTCGGGCTAATCTCCCAACGGTTTCTTGATCTTCTTGCTCCATGGTACATGGTTTATCTGCACATTTTAATAGGGTTTCTCGATAATGCATCAGCCAGTAAGTTATCTTTCCCTGGCTGGTGGACAATAGTAGCGTTAAACTGCTGAGTGAAAAGGGCCCATCGTGTTAACCTGTCACTCGACATTTCAGTTTGAAGCATAAACTGCAATGCCTTGTGATCGGTCACGATAATGATCTGATGACCAATCAGTATCTTTTTCCAAGCCTGCAGAGCTGTAACAAAGGCTAACGCCTCCAGTTCTGTTGTAAAATAGTTCTCCTCATGTCGTTTCAACTTTCTGCCCGTGAAAGCGATATAGTGCCTTTTTCCATCCTCGGCCTTCTGGTAC
The DNA here is from genome assembly GCA_946902985.2 of Meconema thalassinum. Classification (NCBI taxonomy): domain Eukaryota; kingdom Metazoa; phylum Arthropoda; class Insecta; order Orthoptera; family Tettigoniidae; genus Meconema; species Meconema thalassinum. The sequence continues at coordinate 124,570,009 of OX336389.2, forward strand.
AGAACAGCACTTATACCTACGCGGGAGGCATCGTATTCGATATAAAATATACGGTCAAAATCCGGGTATTCCAACATGACATTCTGCCTCAACATCTCCTTCGCATTTTCAAAGGCCTCGTCAGCGGCACTCGTCCACTTCCAACGATTGTTCTTCTTCAGTAATTCATAAATAGGTGCCATGATCTCAGAGTATTTCGGACAGTGACTGCTAATAAACTGGCAAGCTCCCACAAACTCACGTACTTGCTTGACCTTGGTGGGCTTAGGGAATCTAGTTATAGCCTCTACTTTCTCAAGGTTTGGGTGGTAACCTTCCCGATCGATGGTGTGACCTAGGAAATTAATCCGTTCGTGCATGAAGCGGCATTTACCAAAGTTCACTTTGATATTCGCATCCCTCAAGTTCTCGAAAAGTTTACGTAAATGCACCATGTGTTCCTTAACATCAGGAGATGATATGATCAGATCATCGATGTAACATATCACGTTCTTCTTGACCTCATCAGTGAACTTACCATCAAGGGCTTCGATTAGTGCTGGACCGCTATTTACTATACCAAAAGGTAGCCTTTGAATTACCCATGAAGTTTGGTCGAAGAGAAAACCGGTGCACTGTTTACTCTCCTCTTCCAACTCAATTTGGTAAAACGAAGCTGTTCAGTCCAAAACGGAAAAGCAGGCCTTTTCTTTGAATTTCCTTCAAGTATAGCTTTCCTTCTTGGTGGCGTTCATCGTAGTTTTCTTGGGTCATAACCTCATTTCTTTGTGGTCTATCGCGGTTCTGATTCTGGTAATTTCGGTTGTTTCGACCATTATAATTATTGTTATCGCGATAATTATTATTGTTGTGGAAGAAACCGCTTCTTCGATTTTCCTGGTAGTTTCCTCGTCCTTGCTGTTGTTGATAGGGACGGTCACCACGGAATCTCCTATACCTTGGTTCAGGTCGCCTATCTCTAAAATAGGTATTTCTTTCTGGACCTACATTTCCTTTCTCCTGTTCTTTAGGGCTTTCTGTTTGCTGTGTCTGATCAATATACACAGTATTAATATCTTTGTAGTCCTGACGTTGGTTTCTAGCTACGACATTGGGCGTTGGACTAGTATAATCCAATTTCCGAAGAAGTTCGTCCATGCCGGCCAAATCGCTGATTCCTGGCGAAATTATCAGTCTTCTCACTTCAATTGGCAACATTCTGGCAATGGCATCTATCAATTGTGCCGTAGATAGAGGGGGTTGCAAAAAACGTAGCCGGGCAAGTTGCGTTGTGAAGAAATCGGCGTAACTCGTCGGTAATGTACCCGAATACTTCCTCGAGTATACTTCAGCGTGTAAACTGTTCTGCGCTTCTATGGACCAATAACGTTTCATGAGGGCTTCTGCGAACTCCTCAAAGTCCACAAATGTGTACCTGAAGGCGAGAAACCATTTAAGGGGGCCTTCTCCCATATAGCGTTCCACTATCTTCATCTCTCGTTCTCTCGGAATGTGAGCCTCCGCAAAAAAGTCACGGATATTCCTGATATACTCAATTGGGGTGTAAGAATCGAGGTTGGTAAATTTACGCGGTTTGTCCTCAAAATTAAGGATTACCGTCACATTTCTCTGTTGAGAATCTTGGAAACTGGGACGATATTCCTTCTTTTCTCTTTCTGGTTCTCTATTCCTATCCTCGAGTCCCTCATGGTGTCTTAACATCCTTTCTTCTTGTCTCACTTCTCTATCTCCCGTTTCCGTACTGAGTTTTCTACGATAATCTCCATAGTCCTCCATTTCTATCTTCTCCCTCTCTTCTATCTCCGCAATCAACTCTTTCACTTGCTTCTCTATTTCTTTCTTCATATCCTCCTCCTAAGCTCAGATTCTTCAATTTCCCACTAATGTATTCCTCAATGTTAGTGGATTTTCCTTCCTTAATCTCATTTACGACGGTGACTACTGTGTCTATCCTTTCATCTAACCGTTTACTACGACATTCTAACGTCTCTTTCAACGCTTGATTTTCCTCGACCGATTGATTCTTGTCGTCAACCTGTCTCTGTAGTAGTTGATCAATACGCTTCCCTAGATATGACCTAACAGACATTACATCACGATTGATCTGTAATTGCGTATTGGCAAGCTTACTTTCAACTTTACCCTGAATTAGCTTAATATGTTCTGCGCTCAACTTATCCCATTCGTCTTTCCAAATGACAACATTAGCCTTCAACATTTCAGCTATATCTAGTTCAATGTCCTCCTTCAAAATTTTGTTGTGGTCTATCACCTGACTACGCAGAGTATCAACATTTGTCTTCAACTCGGCTAAAGAAATAATGGTCTTTAGAGAATCGTCAACAAATTGCGATCTCAAAGCACCTAAACCTTCTGAACATTGTGTTTTAGACTCTTCCACTTCCTTCCTGATCTTATTAATGTCCCCTTGGACCTTAGTTAGATCAACAAGCATCGAATTAACCTCAGACTGTACTTTACCGATATCATTTTGTACACTAGTTATTTCTGTCTGGACATTATTAACATCGATTTGCATGTTGTTTACATTCTCCTGAACCTTGTCTACTTTTGTTTGAACATGGGACACATCAGACCTTACATTGGCAACTTCCGATTTCAGAAGAGCAACATCATTCTGAACATGGGCTGCATTGGACTTCACAAGAGACACATCATCTTTAACAAAAGTCACATCATCTTTGACTAAGGCAACATCAGAATGCACACCCTCTACTTTAGATTGTACACTGGCAACATTAGATTTCACAAGCACAACCTCAGTTTGAATATTTTTGACATTGGATTTTACAAGAGAAACATCCTCTTTCAATTCAGCGGAGCTGGTCTGCAATCCCTGTAAAGAATTTTGCATACCCTCAATATCTCCCTTAAAACTCTCCTCTACACCACTGACCTTATTAATGACAGTGTCAAGATCTGCCTGTCGATCTTTCTTTAGCTGCTCTCTGTCCTTCTTTGCCTCGTACAATTTCCTCTGTAAATCAATAACATTTACTTTCAGATTCTCTTTAATCTGATTGTCCACACTATTTAATTTCTCCTTCATGCTGTTGTCCATTTTCTCCATCATCTCTCCCATCATCTTATGGACATCGTCTGCCGCCATCATTGCCATTACAACAATATCAATAATAAAAGTGCTATAGGAGTACAAACAAATAGAGCAATATAGCAACACTTTAGAGCATCCTTTCAATCCATGTATTTGGGCATCTTATCGTCTCGCCTTAACATTAACTTAATGCTAAATCACCATACATCTTATTCTAAAATACCAGTACCTAAACGTTTGCGTATGATTTATTTTAGATATACTACCATAAAGAATATTTATATTTATCACCATTAAACAAGTTAGCTTTACATTAGCATGGCTGTCAATAACCATGAGCCGGTAAAATGAAAATAGATTCAGATCATAGGTCATTCCGAAAAATATAACATATTACTCCTCTCTCAGGCTATCCATAAGATCTGATCTTTCGTTTGAGTGCAATTTTATTAAAAACAAAGCAAATATAACCTACATAATCACACTCTAGCTCATCGCAGATGATATGGTTCATTAATCCCATAAACTTAAAAATTAAGCTATCATCTGGATAGCTTCTAAAAGGCCTCACGAAGCTATTTTCGTGGCCCCAAAGTCTAGGGTGCCATCTTTCCACTGTCCCCGTATATTCTAGAGGCGGTCTGTTGGATATCCGAAGCAACAGCTGGATTCGTAGACCCTGACTGCTCCGGCGCAAAATACTAGTCAAGGATCTACCTCCAACTAGACCCTCGCGAATATACGTGGCGAAAATTACAATACAATTGTGAATTACATGATAAATACACTTAGCTCGCGGTAAAACACCTACCTTATTCTCGGGGATCTCGTGGTCAGCCTCTGTGGACCTAAAATGGGTTTCACAGTTGCATCTCCTTATATCTAAAATGAATCATGACGACACGGCTTCTAATAAAACTAAACGATTTAATAACGAAATGTAAACTAGGGCTAAAAATTCACACAACAAAATAAAATACACACTCCCATTCGCTCATCTCTACACTCACGCCACTGAAAGAACTGCGTTCTATGAACATAATGACAAAATTTGGTGTAGCTTGTGTCCATACATCAAGCTGTACAACAGTAACACATCTCTGTGTATTTACATTCTTCTGGCACGATCCCAAGAACATATGGGCGCTCGGCGCACGCGACCCTCGCCACGTGTCTGATGACATAACATTCACCGTTGCATTCCCAGTCTAGCTGGTTTAAAAAAGAAAAAGCGCGAGCCGTGCGGTTCGCAATATCTCTCCCCATTTGTGCGGAATGGCCGAGCTATGGCCTTGGCTAGAAACGAGTTTTAAAGAAGTCCTCGCTATTCCCGCTTGGTCCACAAATGTGCTCTCCATAACAATAAAAGCTGTGTTAAAATGAAGCAGATTCACGTCAGACAAATACGTGAACTGTACGCAAATCCTACATGCTAATGGCATAATACTTCTATACACACTAACATTCATACTCTCGCATTGTGACGTCCCAATGGAGTTCATTTCATTCGCACTGAACAAGAAACAAACCACATATAGTCACATACTCATTCATACTCTAACCTCTACGTTAAACAACCTATAAACTTCCTATTCCTAACATGTTATACACTCAATTGGCAAATAATAAAGGTTAACACTAAAAGAATTTGTAATGACGCTCATAGCATCAGCTATAGTCCTTTCAAAGTAATAGCGTCTCAATACACTCGAGCCTGTGCTCTGATCTAGCAGTTATGTCAAATACAGTGAACTGTGATCCTTAAAATCGTGTACATCACCAGAAATAACCACCACCAGTCTCTCCTCTCTGATCTGGTGTCAAAATAAGTTTTAAATATATTCGACCACTTAAGGTGAAACATATGCTGTTACATGTTTGGGCTTAATAATCTCGATAAAAGTATAGCATAACAGCTGTCATCATCAATTTCCTGTTCCAATTTCAACCGTGACCCTTCCTGTCCTCTCTAAATCCCAGGTCGTGAATAACAAAATAAGGAGTACTCTCTATTCACACTTTAATGCCATGCCAATCCAAGTCATGCCCACGCAATGACTGTACTATAAAATGCGGAACACACCTTCGCAAAAACCTCGTTTGCCAACTACATACGGAAATACATAAAAAAAACACTATCAAAGGGTTATCAACTCCACTTCTTTCAAACTGGCATTCCTTACAAAAGGGCATAATTTCTCAGCGTTGTCACCACAATCGCTGGTCTGATGAATAATAACAACAATTGTTAAGTTATTAATTTATACATCTTAACGACCTCTGGAATTTACGATACTGACCTCCTCACTTAATACTCTTGAAACGATACTCTGATAAGTATAAACTGTCGTGCATACATTTAATAAAAATACTACATCTCATCTTCACACATCTGGGTTCGACTTTAATCGAGGAAGGAATATTATGTCTACAACGTGACATGATATTACTCCTCGTAGATATTTAATCACAACATCATATCTATGTGTTTGTGTTCAACAAGAATCTATCACGACGAGGATATCAAACGATAACTACCCTAACGTCGGATGATAATTAATCTTCCAAGAAGATTCTAACTTCAAATAAAGTAAATGACTGAAAGTTCAAAGCTTTCTTCTATAAAAACATACAGTTAGTCATATTCGTATTCTCTTCATTCAGAACGAATGTCTATGAGTTCTGACGATAATAATCGTGTCCACGATAAATGTTTCTTTTCCACAATGTGACATGATATTTCACAATATATCACTACCAAGATCTTCTTCTCGACGGATAAAATGCCCAAATTAAACTAATAAAAATTAATTTAATGGGTAACATAGACGAAAATGTCTATCACCTGTATTCAGAATGAATACAAAAACGTCGAAAATAAATTACTGTTCCTTAAAGGAAATGACAAAAGCTTGTTCCTCGAACAAGTTAATAATCTCAGTTCAGAAACTGGATTCCTAACAAACGAAGTTGATAGCGTCGCAAGACGATCACTATAATAAATTTTGAAGAATAAAAATGCTATACATGGAGAACATAAATATTGTATCGAAATATGGATAAAGGATTTGCTCAGAAAATGTCACTACAAGCTCTAACTACAAGGCTAGTGAACACTGCTACCTGGTCTCGAAGTCTAGAAGATCAAGATAGAGTATAACAAAATACTCGGATGTTACATCTCCCAAAGATCTGGGCTGGATCCTAGCTCGCCTCCACGAACTTGTGACCTCAGGAAAGGAACGAATTCCCCCACTGGAAACAGCAAGCTCCGACCGGAATCGAACTGCGGGCCTCCAATCATCATCTTCCATGTGACCCGGATAACCCTGAACCTCTTGATAATCTTGATGTTTCTTCTATCTCCGTCACAGCACAGTCTCATCATAACAGTGAGTAGCGTCGAAAGTTCTGATTTCCACTTCAAAAGGCATTTGAAGAGAAAATCTTGGACCTCACTCATACGAACATTCATGTAGATGGAATCTGAACATCGTTCTGTAGTCTCTGATGTTAAAGTTGAGCTCATGTTTGACGAGAATGCACTATAATAGAGTTGTGCATCAAGTCTCATAATCGCTCACTATGTAGACATTCACGAACAGTCTCCTCTAACGAAGCTCCATCGTTGACTATATTGCTTCTATCTGCATATACTCCTGGCGCACATAATAATTTAGTCCATAATAATCTTCATAATAGTAGACTGAATATTGTTCTTCACTATGGAATACATCTCCATCCTAAGTGTTGTAATACAGTTCCACACAAGCAATATTAATATGCACTCGTACTCACTTGTGGCTGTTGCATGAGCTGCAGTCGCTCGGACAAAGTGTCGTATCGCGCTGGAAAGAAACACTTTTCTCGCGCTTCACAAAACTGCTTATAAATGCTGAAATACTTTTCTCAAACTTCTGAACGTTGGTAATATACAATATCTGCTAATCAGCTACAATATGTAGTTGAAATAAGTTCTCTGAAGCCGATCAGACCGAAGTGATTGCGGTATATGTGGTCCTCGCAACTTCACCTAGATTCAAGGCGCGGTCGTCTCCTAATTCCGCCCTTTCTTAAGCCTTGTCTCCACGAGTCCCCTTCTACTAGCTCGGTGAAACACTCGGAACTCCTTTCTCTTCCAAGCGCACACGTCTAACCTCTTCGACGTTCAGATACACAAGAGCCTCGGTGCTTGTTGTCTCCCCTCCAAGTCTACCGATTTTAGCCGCCTTTTCGAGTTCCCTCTCGAATTCGCGCGGGCTCTAGCAAATCGCTTATTTCTTCCAATAGCGACCTGCTATTGACTTATAAAATATTTCCAATATTTTATTATCATATTCTTCTCTTTTCCAATATATGAATTTAGTTGCTGGAACTCCCGTCTTCTCTAAAACTTCTTCCTATTGGCTGTAAGCTCATATCCAATGGGATAATTTATAACAATATTCAAACAAATCCTGGGAATATTCGCTGTTGCTAGGTCGATTCCAAGCTTCTAGAAACTTCCATTGCGCAATACAATCACGTGACGGAATTTCCCTCCTTGCTCGACGTCGCCACACGACTGGTTTCTGCCAAGTTCCAGCCATCATATTCCTTGGTTAAATTTTATCATGGGCTTCGAAAAAAAATGTATTATTCCCATTTTCATCCCTTATAATTCATTTTACGGGGGCAGTACCTAGAACCGGCATATCATCCAAGTTCCGACCACGCCCAATGCTGCTTAACTGCGGAGTTCTCATGGGATCTGGTGTTTCAACATGGCCAGGTCGTTGGTCAGATTTTATGAACCGGTATTTTTAGAGCTTTTTTGACAAATTTTGACTAATTTTGTTTTTTGAGGGGTTTTAATGAATTTTGACGATTTTTACTTTGTATTTTAGGACAAAAGATAGAAGTGGGGGAAGCAGAAGTGAAGGAAGATTGTAGATTAACGTGACCGTGACCTCCTTTTTACGTGGAGTCCGAACCACTGGACATGCCATTTCACTTTGAAAATCTCACAAGCATTGGCCGGAAATCGAACCCAGTCAACCTTGGTGAGAGGCCAACAGCTTGACCACTGCGCGACCACCCGGAGCAGAAGTGTATCCTGTTTTCGTCGCGGAGACGAATGCTAGCATTCTAGTGTTAAATGTACATGCAAGACTAGCTCCACTTCCTCGTCATTAGCTATGTACAGAAAGTTACATCTGAAGACGGAACTTGCCTTTGAGAAATGTAATTTCTTAAGCTATCATTTCCTGGTCTACTTCAAAATCCTTTTTATCTCCAACAATTGAAAGCTGTTTTTATGTGACGATTCATCGACATAAAGAGCAAACAAATATGCCTAATGAAGCTCGAGGAAACAAATTTGGGTGTTTTTATTGCTGGCTGGGGTATAGAGCCATCATTGGCATGGGCTAACGACCTCCCATTAATAGGTTATGAAACTTTCTGATGTTATTCATCGCGTCGTATTTTCTGTGCACGCGCATATATTGCTCCACGCATTTAAAGGGGACGCTTATTTCTTAGCAAACGTTGTACCCCTTAAATTCTGTTAACTTGTTTAAATGCATACTGAAAGCACAATCATAGCAGTAAAGTAAGGCAATAGACTAGCCTCCACTTTTGTAATTATTTTATTAATTTATTCATTCTTTCTTTCCTTCACTTAAATATTATTTATTCATTCATGCCTTCATAGATATGTAAGCCTATTTCTTTATCAACTTATTTATTTATGTGTTCATTCTTTCATACATTTAATTATTTATTCATTCATTTAGACATGCCTTCATTTATTTATTTATTAATTCATTGATGCCTTCATTTATTTATTTATTTGTTTATTTATTCATTCCTACTTTCTCTCCTTCATTTAATTATTTATTCATGCATTTCTTCATAGATATGTATTTATCTACTTATTTATTTGTTTATTTACTTATTTATTTACTTATTTGTTTACTTATTTATTTATTTATTTATTTATTTATTTATTTATTTATTTATTCATACTTTCCTTCATTTAATTATGTATTCATTCATTTATTTGTTTATTTATAAGTTTAATTATTTATTTACTTATTTGCTTATATATTTATTTTATTCATTTAATGATTTGTAGATATTTATTTATTTATTAATTTATTTATCTATTTATTTATTTATTTATTTGTTTATTTATTTATTTATTTATTTATTTATGTATTTACATATTTATTTATATCACGGCACTGTTAGGGCAACATGGCCTTTTCGTACAAATTACTTAAAAGGGATGCAAAGCCAATATATTATCCATAGTACTGTATTATTATTAGTTTATTTTCACTTGGGCTGCCTGCGTGGCTCAGCGGTAACGTTCTCGCTTGCTGGGCCCAAGGTTGCAGGTTCGTATCATGGCGCAGTCAGCTGGCATTTGAGGGTGTGCAAATGCGAGGGAGCCGTGTCAGTAGATTTACTGGCACGTTAAAGATCCCCTTCGGGGCAAAATTCTGGCACCCCGGCGTCTCTATAAGCCAGAGTAGTTAAAAGGGACGTAAAACCAAAAACATTATTATTATTATTACTATTTTCACTTATGAAAAAATAGGCTCATGAGATCAACTTTTGTCCGCGTGTGTGTATGTATGTGTGTTTGTACCCAATAAAATCTAGATGGCCGAAGCGATTTCAATGAAATTCGGTAAGTACATACTAGAACCTCGTCCGACCTTGACCGTACCTTTCAAATTTTATTATATGTCACCAATCCAACATGGCGTCCGCGTGAAATATTTCACCGGCATTCTCCGCAATATTAACAGATATCACCATCAAATTTTGAACGGTGATAAAGGGCACTACTAGAAATTCACAATTGTGATTTTCAAAAATCTGCCTTGTAAAAACCAACATGGCGGCCAAGCGAACTTGAAACATTTAAATGGACTTTTCTCGCGATTTAACCATCCGAGCGCAGTGAAACGTGGTACGGTAAATGCTTATACAAATTCTAATCTACTGGCATCTAATTTAGTTCAATTGTTTTCACAACGTCAAGATGGCGGCTGTGCAAAATTATAAAATTAAGTTGTATTTCTTGTCCTAATCATGCGATCAAAGTGAATGTTTCAATAATAAACCTACGCAATAATTTTTATTAAATGGTACATAACTCTGCGGCGTACATAGGCCTATATTAAAATCCAACAAGGCGGCCCCGCGAAATATTTCTCCGGTATTCTATAGGTCCGAAACTATTACTGATATCACGCTTATATTTCGCATGGTGATAGAGAATATTACTATAAGTTCGCCTATGTGACATTGAAAATCCTATTATCTAAAAAACCAACATGGCAGCCAAGCGAAGTTAAAATATTTCAATGACATCTATTCGCGATTTAATCATCCGAGCACAGTGACACTTGGTACGGCACACAATTATACCCCTAAATAACCTCTAACGAAGTTCTAACAACAAAAATCAATCAGTAAACAAGCTAAGTACGCGACACGAAAGGTTGTCCCAAAGCAAATACAAATGCCCCTTAAGAATAAGAATAATAATCTCACCTGATCTTACTGTCAAATCAAAACCTCATTCTTCTACAATAATTTAAGTTACGATTACTCGATCAGAAGTGATAAAAACATATAAGTTACGAAGGTGCCGCATACTATATTTATCTCGACGTTAATCTTTCTAGCTATCCTCGCTTGACATTAAAATAATTAAGTTACATTTAAAAATTCATGAAGAAAAAATAAAAATAAAAATAGAAAATGGAGAACAATTCTAAATAATCCCCATGACATTATTCAAAAAATGTATTGCACAAATTATTTACACTAGTTACACATCACACAAAAATAAACACACTCCTATGGGCACTCCATTTGAGCTCTGCCTACACTGGAATCTCACTGTTTGTGACGAAACCATCATCTAAGCAGGTGGAATTAATTATGTTGGTAGCTGCGGTTATCAAAGATAATACCGACTCACGCCACTGATCATGTCATGTCCGTGATGTTCCGCATCGTTTCACGAAATGTGACCGTAGTTTTAAATTAGGGCATGTCCTGTCTTAGCAAGTCTGTGTAGCACGAACATAATAATCTGTTGTGCCAACATGTACAGAACATTTTAAAAGATGATCGCGATTCCCTGTCCACAGTAATTATTATAAAATGTTATAATCCACTCTTATTTAGTTGGGAGGCGTAAAGGTAATTTTATTTCACATTTTAATCATGTTCTTCGATTCTTCTTCTTAAATTCATTATTTAAATTTTCAATATTAGCCCTTGTATTAAATAGATTTATGATCATTGATTATTACTCTTCATTAACTTCAACAATAACGTAGCAAAATCCTAATAATAATAATAAACATCATCATCATCATTCAATATGTACTTCAATAATCATTTCACTTTCATTTCAATTATGCTTCAATTACAGGCTCTCAGCCTTACACTATATTTCACATACCATCTGGTCATGTGATTAACACTCAATAATGGGTCCCCTACGAGCTTACATCGAACAGCTGTCTCGGTAACCTTCCGATGACGCTTCAAAATTCACTACTACGTCACTCTCCTCTCAAACTCAACTTCATTTCACTCAAAATATCCATATACCTCTGCTTCAATCATATCAATTATTGCAATAAACTCACAAACTTTAAAGAACCTCGTTCTGATATGTTTTAATTTAATTTAATTTCGTAAGCATGAGAAAAGGTGGTAAACATGTCCTTCTCTTTAATGCCTTAGAACTTCGAACTAAGTACTGTTCGTATTTTGCTACATGTATTAAGTCTCTCTTGTCATTATCTTTGACTACAATTCCTTTACATATTGTTTACTGCGTTATAAATCTCTCTCGTAAATACAGGTCCGTAGCCTAAGCTGATATTTGGTCTAGAACCGGTTTGCCATATGGGAGAATGCACTGCCTTCAACACGTAAATTACTATACAGCTTCTCATCACAGCTTCGCTGCGTAGAAAAAATATTAACGTAACACTGGCAAGCTCCATTCGCAAATGAAATAAAATGTGCTACCTTGCACTCAAAAATGATACGGCATTCTGCTTCGAGCTGTCAAAAATAACCATAGTAAATTGTACAATATCTTACCTAAGGATGTCATGAGTGTAAAGAAAAACAATTAGTGGCTCCCTACAAAATAATCTGATGTGCCAAAATGTACAGAACATTTTAAAAGATGATCGCCGAAGGCATTAACTCACATTTTGTGTTCCGGTAGTCCGGGGTTCTCTATCCATCATTGTGCAACGATCACGAACTTCGACCTGGGTTCGATACCATCGCTCCTCCTCAGTGAATGGTCTTAATGCATTATCCTACACTCGGATAGGATCCAGAATAATTTGTCGTTCGCAATGTGGTTGAAAAATGGTGCTGGGTTCGACCTCGTAATGTTGCAATGAAGTACAGAATGTATAAATACAAAAAATATTCTCAAAAATTAATTCTCACAGCTTCTACACTTGGCAGATAATTAAATATAATGGCCATACACTTCTGACTTCCACAGAATTTAAGTGAGTGCTTTCTAGCCCTCTTGTACAACATTAATGGCGACTTTGCCTTCAAAGTATCGCACGTCCTCCCGTGTTTCTTAAGCAGAATTAAATCGTCTGAGCAGTTCACAAATTATTTACAGTTTATGGAACACTTGTCCTATACAAAATTATATTCGTTCAATATCATACAAAATTGTCCTCGTGCATCTATGGCACATGTTTTCCTTTCACAAGTTTTTTTTTTTTTTTTTCAATTTATGATAAATTACAATTTACTCACTCTTCACTCGATAATCAGTTCAAAATGCTTTACACGTTGTTTTAAGTTCGATTCTAGTCTCGTATAATGTAGAAGGATAATTTTACCAATGTGAATATCACGATCCACTCAACCTCATGTTCGTATCCCGAGCATGCATGGACACAGTTGACTCGTCAACTTCCGAACTAAGAGTGATATGTGCCATAATGGCTTCCCATTTCTATTCCCCGGAACTAGGCTACACAAATTAATGTTCCGTTTTCAGGTTTCTTCTTTCTGGAGTGTAATTAAATTTTCAAAAATTCTTAAAAGATGTATGCTTGAAATAGTTTGGTAATAACTTCCTTTACAGTATGTCTAGAATTCCCGAAGTAATTAATAATTCCTTCGGCGCTCACGGCTTACTAACATCACGTTTCCTGAAGAGGGAAGTGCGTTCACCAAGTCATTTGTTCGATTCCCTCGGTGGTTAGACAAATTTCGTGAATGTTTTATAAATTTAGCAATCTCAAAAATGAGACTCCGGGCTCAACATATCACTTTTTGCGGACACGATATCTACCGTTATTCTTTACCAATCACTTTCAAATTTATACATAAAATATATACATTTAAATCGTCAGTCGAGTTTGTTAATGGGCAAAATCCGACCATGGGAGGGATAGGGGGCCTTTTTCGAAAAAGTGCGAAATCGCTATAATTTTCTTAGTAAGTGAAAAATTGAATCCATTCAAAGTTCATACTATTCTTCGGATAAGGGCCAACATGTTATCTCAGTAAAGGTTCTTTGATAGCACCAACTATTTACCAAAGGGGTGGAAAAAATGGAGTTTCGAGAGAAAAATTCATACCACCTTTAATCGGCACAATATCAACCCCGTCTGAACTGGTCAAAACTAAAAATTACCAAAATTTTTTTCTGAAATAATTTTTGATGTGATCCACCCTTACGCCAAGGAATGAGCAAAATGTTTCCGTAATTATGCGATAAACATGTGGAACTTTTGTAGGTACACAATAAGTGGCAAATTTAGTGAATTCGATTTCTGTTTTCTTTGCCCGGTGACATCTGCCTCCGCCTTCCGTCGTGCCGAGAGGTGTTTGTTCTTGTTTTGATGCATATTATCACCTCCTAAAATACTGGGTGAGTTAGCTGTGGTCGTTACGGCATGATTGCTGGCAGTCGCTCACATCCGGGAGGCGAGGAGGTTCGAATCCCCCCGCCCGCAACCTTGAAGATGGTCATTCTGGTTTCCCATCTTCCTTCCATGCAAATGCCGGGGTTGGTCCCTAACTATAGGCCACAGGCGCTACCTTCCAACTCCTCGTCCTTACATCCAAACATTCCTCTCCAACGGTACTTGTAGCTCACTCATTGGGTGTCCGTCTCAAAGCAGCTACAAAACTGGCGAGCCGAACATGTCCTCGGACATTCCCGGCACTAAAAGCCATACGATAAAATAAAATAAAAACTCCTAAAATATTGGATACTTGTTTTAACACCTGTACAGTACTTTGTCATGTTATGCCAATCCGTTGAGTTATTTAAAATACAAATATAACCAAGAGTTATGTAATATTCCAAAGACTACTCACGTAATTGTATATTATCTCGTGCCACAGAGAAGATCTGGCAGTTTGTGGGTCCGCTCACTGAAAAAACAAAATTGGAAAAGTATCAATATACATATCTGCTCATGCCATCCCGATTCACTCCCTCAGACCTGATTTGAATTTCTTAATATAGCGGGAATCGAACCCGGTTCTCCGCGGTGACAGCCAAGAATGCTAACCACAGAGCACCGAGGCGCGCTGTTAGACTACTATGGAAACCCATTAAATATGTATAAAACATTATAGACTACTACTATACACAATTAATTAAATAATATAAAATAATATATACACTGTCGGAAAAGAACACAATAGGTCACCCTTTTAGAGGTCACCAATTCACTCGAGATTTATTGTGGCAACGGACGATAACGGCGAGCTCGCCAGCATGGGGCACCCTTGCATTATAGAGCATAAAGGCAGCTACCTGATGTGTAAATTAAAAAACCGACTCACGGCGGGAACGCATCATATGTTTTGTGTTGGTTAATGAGAAGGGTTGAAAATTATAACAAGACACCCTTTTAAAGTTCGTTTATTGTAAAATGACACTTATTTAATAGCTACTGTTGACAACTTTCCTAAAGACCAGTGTTCTAAGACTCCAGTTACACACTAAAGTACCACGTGCTCGTGGCATGAGTGCACGGTTGGTAGCGGTCGTAATACTGTGTTAGTTGGCTAGCAGAAGTTGTGCGTTTATAAATAGCCTATAATAAAATGTAATTATAACTCTGAAAATATACATTAATATCCAAACTCAACGTGTGTTTACTTTTCAGCTTGGCATATTGTGTTTATCGTAAATGTTGCATAATTATGTGATCATGCAGCATGCAGGTCCGATATTTTGATTTAGACTTTCATGTGAGATGAAAGCAAACGATAGAAAAAGAAATGTATTCACTTGTTCGCACTGGATTTTTAGCCTACTTTTCACATTTTGCAAAAATGAGATCGGGCAAATGTGTGTCTGTCTGTCTGTCTGTCCTTCTGTCTGTCTGTCTGGCTGTGTGTGTGTCCCCCCCCTATCAACTCCTAAACGGCTGCAGCAATCGAAACAAAATTTGGTAGGAGTAAAGATCTATACCTGAATATCTCACATCCATAATTGAAAATGATGTCAGTGCTACCAACTGCTGAAAAATCGCAATTGAAATTTGAGCTCCATGTTGGATATCTTGGAAGGTATGTATGGGAGCTATTTCAAAATTGGCACACGTATAGATAGTAATATTGCAGTTTAATTTCCAGGAAGCCATACATGGCAGTGTTGCCAAAATGATTATAAGCCTGCTGATAGGTCAAAATTTTAAATGCATATAACTTCTACACTATCAATTGGATTTCAACCAAATTTCGTATGTACTATGCGTACATAAACAGATATGACTGAGTGTATTCTTAAGTGCCATCACGGCTGCCAACTGTTAATAAATGCTCTCATTTTTTTAAAATCCAAATACCCATATATCAGAAAGTATGCAAGTTGAGAGCTTTAAACTATGCACACGTATAGTACCTGACATTCTATATTAATTTGGAGTAACGTATATACATCAGTGCTACCAACATGATTCTAAGCCTGCTGAGAGGTCTGAATTTAAATACATGTAACTTCTATACTATCAATTGGATTTCAATCAAATTTCTTATGTGCAATGTGTACCGTAACAGACATTACTATGCGCATTCTTAGGAGCAACCAGGGCTGCCAACTGTTAATAAATGCTGTCTCTATTCGTTTTTCTTAATATCAATATATCAGAAAGTATCCAAGCCAACAGCTCTAAACTTTGCACACGTATAGTACCTGACATTCTAGATTAATTTGGAGTAACTTATAAACGTCAGTGCTGCCAACATGATTCTAAGCCTGTTGATAGGTCCAATTTTAAAATGCATGTAACTTCTATACTAACTAATGGATTTCATTCAAAATTGACACAACAATAGATCAGATTATTTCAGATTATTTCTGACCAATACATGTATGTCATTGGTGCCAACATGATTTTACGCGCGCTGTTAGATCC
The DNA here is from genome assembly GCA_946902985.2 of Meconema thalassinum. Classification (NCBI taxonomy): domain Eukaryota; kingdom Metazoa; phylum Arthropoda; class Insecta; order Orthoptera; family Tettigoniidae; genus Meconema; species Meconema thalassinum. The sequence continues at coordinate 124,586,533 of OX336389.2, forward strand.
AATGTTTAACTGCATGTAACGTCCATGCTATCCATTAGACTTCAACCAAATTTTGTATTCTGTACCTTAAGAGATGGAACTAAGAATATATTCAGTCACCAGGGCTGCCAACTGTAGTTCTCTATTTGGCTACATTATGCCAGGTATACAGTATTTCGAAATAATTCGAAATGTCGATATTACAAACTTAATTTCGTCATTATTCTAGATAGATCCATATAGATTAATCATTGCCATGGATCTTTAATTTTAAGGAAAGTAGGCTCTTTAGTTCGTCACGGAACTTCTTGTTAAGTATTTATATTGTTTTTCAGTTTTGAGGGGTGACTGGAAACTGTGTAGGGCGTTATTCTTCTTTTGTTTCATTTATACGCTCGTTAATTCCTATATTTATGGAGTTGGCTAGATCATCAACAAGCCCTCTAATGAATCGTTAGAATCAAACATAACAATTAATGTCGTCGAGACTAAGATTATGAGTATTCCTAGGCGAACTTGCGAAGAAAAAGGCAGTAGAACTACAGAACATTTACTTAAGAACAGTAGAGAGGTAAATTATTTTCTCGTGCTATGGTGATTGTGCAGAAAAGTAGGCAAGGAATTATTCTGAAATTGTTTGCTGTGTATACCGTACATTGAATGATGAAGTTAATGCTTAAGCAGATTTCGGAAGAAGATATTCAGTATCTTGAATCACCGTGAAAGAGGAAGGTGTAAGAATTATATTAGCCCTCTGATATGTACGGCTCGGATTTTTAGGTGCTAAAAATCGGGAAAATATTTATTTTTATGTATTAAAAATACCTGAAATATGTGACAAAAAAGTAAAAATATTTCATTATAATTTAGTTTATTAATGTGAATATAAACAATGTGCAGCACTCACGAATGCAATTTACGCTATGTCTCACTGACTGCTGGAGCATTACAATACACAACGAGATACATCTTCAGGTTGTCCATCACAAATGTCCGACGATTATCGCGAAACTCTTCTTCTGAAGGCGCGAAACTGCGGCAATATGTTTCTTGCCCTTGGGGTGTTGTGTAACTCGAGATCGCTGTTCAGCCATGATTGCATTTCCACATGGTTGGCAGAATAGAACGACCCCCATCAGAAGTAAAATTATCTTTAAATTCTGCAACATACTGCTGCAGACGATAACTTGTAGTTGTTTTTAATTTAGGCATCGTAGAACTGCCTTACACTTCACAGTGCCAGAAATGAACGGCATGTGAGTGACACTGGTTCCAGGTAGCTGGGGGGAAGGTCTAGCATGTGGTGCAATATGGCTATGGACAAGGAAATCCCCGGCTTCCACAGTAAGTGGCACGGGGCGACAAGTTAAGAATAACACAGTTGCAAGTTGACATACGCTCTGCATGAAGATTAGATAGCTCACAGGTTCTTCCCCGTTGAAGTAACACAGAATAAAATGCAATAAACTGAAAGATCTAGCATACTGATTTTTAAAAATGTAAGTATCACAGTACCTACCAAATGTTTAAGACCACTAGCTTATTTTCAACACAAGCTTCCTGGTCTTATATGATGGACCAGACAACATATTCGGTGAATACATAAAAGACACGGCACACCTTCTATTACCAATATGGACGAAATTATATAATAAATGAAAGGAAGGAATGAAGATTGTAGTTTTACGTGACCGTGAATCTTGTGATTATGAGCCACGGGACCTCCTTTTTACGTGGAATCCGAACCACAGGACATGGCATATAATAAATGCATCGAGACGGCAACAATACCAGAGAGATGGAGACAGTCTACCATAAAAGTTCTCTATAAAGGCAAAGGTGACCCATATGATACAAATATGTACAGAGGCATCGCACTGGAGAATATACCGTTCAAGATATTCACTAAATTAATAACAGAAAGAATCACAGAAGAAATAGATGTACAACTACCAGAAACACAATTTGGATTCAGGAAAGGAAGGTCAACTCTTACTGCAATAAAACTATTATTAAATAACATTTGGCAAGTAATGGAAAGAAAAGAAAAATTTTACGCAGTATTTATAAACTTCACAAAAGCATTTGATCTCATAAACCGTGATCTTGTGAAACTGAAGCTGGAAAAAGCTCTAGATAGAGATAATGTATGGACAAGAATTATACATACGATACTACATTGGAACAACATAAGAATCTCGGTTAATATATCACTCTCTGATCCGATAATTCAAACGAATGGAGTACTACAGGGTGACCCAATCAGCCCCTTGCTCTTCATCTTAGCAGCGGAAGACATAATGAGAATAACTCAAAAGACAGATATTGTATCATATGCGTACGCTGATGTCATTGTGATCGGATCACACAACATCATAAAACTACAAAACATTCTAAAAGACATGGAGGAATGGTGCACTGAATATAATTTTGACATCAACACATCTAAGACACAAATGATGGTGTTTCGACAAGGAGGAAAGGTGCCGACCGGAACAGAAATTTTCATACAGGAAAAAAGAATAAATATAGTAAAAGAATTCAAATACCTAGGCATCACTCTACAAACGAGTGCAAAATGCTTTACAAAACATGTGACAGAAAAAATTATACAAGCGGTTCGGGCGATGCACGATATTAGGTATATAAGAACACTCAACCTCGAGACAGCAATGGCATTATTTAAAAATAAAATAATGCCAATATTGACATACGGAATAGAAATCATATGGCCTTTCCTCACTGAAAAGAATCTATCATCACTTGAAAGTGTTAAAGCATTGTACATTTAAAAAAAGCTATTGGAGTTTCCAAGACGACCAAATCTCGGCTAGTCTACCTTCTCGCGCGAGAATCATTCCTAATTGAAGACTTTAGAACGCTTCTAGTATTACCCAGCACAAGAGGTGCGGAAAACCTATTAACGACACTCAGAAGGGAGAAGAAATCCCACTGGAATTTTATGGAACGGGGGCCATGGTTGACCGGGCGTGAACATCTGCTAGCTTTGAGATGAGGCACATGTTCACACGCCTGGCAGTTCATGGTTTTCACCATTTGATTTGTACAAACAAAGCATACCATGATCCGGATGACACATGTGTATGTCAACTATGCGGACACACATGTGAACGCTACCATATAGAAATATGCAGCAAAAGAATAAAGTCCATAAAAGACTATGCTACCCAAGGCGCAGGTGCGCAAACATAGTGTATTTAAATGTATTTAATGGCTGTTTAGCTGCAATAAAAGTATTATTATATATTTGATAGAAATTTTGCCAAATATTTTATGAAAATACTTTGATCTACAGTAATAGACATCCACCTGTACCAAGAACATTGTAATATGGGTTTTAGTGTTTCAATTTTTTTAAATACAAGTGGAGTATCGAAAAAAACACAATTTTCAACCACAAATTAATTTGTGGACACTAAACCAATGGGGTTACCTCTTTAATTATTTTTATAAGTATTGTAGAAACGTTTTGGTAAATGAAAAAAAATCCCCAAAATTTTCTTGCCATTTGGTAGTGATGTTTGTACTTTTTGTAAAAGGTAGCGAATTGAAGCTAAGACTGATGAGCGTTCACTGGTTAATAGCTTCTGTGAGGGTTGAGCTAGTGGACCCAAACTTGCACCAGGCACAGCACAGTATATTGCCAACAGACGTGCATAAAGAGACAGTTCCAAGATCAACACTCGGTGTACCTGGATTCAGTTTCCCTCGTCAATTCTAAGAAGCCATGTGTACAAAAATCACTACCAAATGGCAAGAAATGTTTTTATTTTTCATTTACCAAAACGTTTGTATACATTCTACAATATTTATAAAAATAATTAATAAAGTAATCCCATTGGTTTAGTGTCCACAAATTAATTTGGGGTTGAAAATTTGTGTTTGTCTTCGATACTCCGCTTATATTTAAAAAAATGAAACTCAAAAACTGAAAGCCACATTGCAATGTTCTTTGTACAGGTGGATGTCTTTTAGATCAAAGTATTTTCATAAAATATTTGGCAAAAATTTGAATCAAACATATAAGACCAGGAAGCTTTTGTTGAGAATAAGCTACTGGTCTTAAACTTTTGGTAGGCACTGTATGTCATTTTACGTGCTAATAAGTGAAAAGCAGGAATTTATATATTTGTAGAAAAATGCTTAAAATATTTATTTACATAAAAATATTTATTTACCTAAGAATCTGAGCCCTACTGATATATAATATGTTTATTCTTACCTATTTCCATGGCTGTATTGAATGCGTCATCCAATACAATTCGTAACACAGCAGCCGTTGTTAAAGTCAACTGTACCACATTTATTATCAGATAAATATTAATAAAGATGTTCATTCAACTGATGTGACAAGCAGAATGGATGTTTTGATAAAACATTAGTAGGTTGTTCACGTGATGGAATAAATGCGGTCCTTGATGGCTGCCATGTGTGTCGTAGCTCATTGGCTGCAATACACGTGGAAGCGGCGGATGGATATGTTCAATGGGACTACTTCTTAAGAGAACTGTCAAAAAAGTGCTAATTTAGATTAAACGAACTCGAACAAGAGCTCATCCAGACCCGACGAGAGGGAGGGGCAAGTGGGGCTGTAGCCCCGGAGCCCGGACGTCCTGAGGTGCCCGGGGTGGGAGAAGGGCTTAGAGTAGACAACTTTATATTAATATCCAAGCAATTCAGAAAGTTTCTGATATGACTTATTTTATTATTTCAAATGAACTTGTCGACTGCATCGTTATGCTTAGGTCTACTGTTATGCGTCAAGGTTACGGCGTGTATGACGTCATCATGTTGTTCAATGCATATGCACCGAGTCTGAGTTTATGCGATCGGAGATTGCGAGAGCGTGACGTCATACAGCCCCCACGCAGGAAGCCTAAGTTAAAGGGTAATGGAGTCTCCTGAGCCTTTCTAACATGTGTAGCATTTGTAGCATGCGTCATTTGAAATGATTAAAGGCTTGTCTCTCAGACTGACTGTATCTTTTTTATGTAAATACAGCCATTGAGTAGTATCGAAAACATTACCAACATTACCAACAGAACATAAGTTTATTTTATAAATCATTGGGATTTTCATGTTTGTTTTTTGACGAGGAATGGTCAAAGTTGACAGAGTTGTTAATGAGCTCTTTCTACAGCGATTTTTTTAATTCATTCTCTGACAAAATCGACTATTATTTTACTTCACACATTTATGAAAGGAGTACGGCTTATTCTGGCTGTGTCTGAACACGTTCACATACAACAAAAATGGAATTTTCAATGCACAGTGATCAAATCCTTGAACTACAAGAACAACCTATGAGATACAAAAGAAAAGAGAGGGAGAGTGGCTGAATAGCTGAAAACCAAGTAAACTGATATTCAATCGGACAGACTAAATTACGGAGTATTATGGGTTAAAAACCTTAATACCGTACTTCCAAAATGTCACAGGTTGAACAAAAATGGATGAGTAGGGACCGTGATCGCTCTCTACTGGCCTGAGCTCATCTCCTGGCTTCCTTCCCTACCTGCATTTGTCTGTGTAGGCCAGGATGCGTAATATATACTCCGTCCAAGCAATCTGCGAAGTGCCAGTGTGAAAACACGTAGTGCGCACAGGAGTGACTCGGCTAACTGGTCCAATGAGGCGCGATGCCACTGAATAATTAGGGCAGGAGGGTGGCGCGACCTTGGCTTCAACCAACCCACACAATGGCTGGGCTGCCAAGCTCCACCCATCGCATTCTCCTTTCACTTCCTCCGTGTGACGTCATGTGCAAACCTATAGTACTTCACTGATTCCGTGGATGAGGTATAGCTGACTCCAACTTCCCAGCTATTGTTTTCTTTTGTTTACTTGTAGGAAGCTATGGTCAGCGGCTTCGACAGCGTGTTATTCTTAGCAACTCCAGGTAGTTAAAAATATAATGAGTAAATCAACACATCATATGCCGGTAATAATAATAATAATATTAATAATAATGTATGTCTACCCCTTATTATTTCCGTTTTCCAACGGGGTCGGGGATGAGATGCGATGGAAGTCTTTGAGGCGGATGGTTTTTACGACCGGATGCCTTTCCTGACGCCAACCTCATGAGAGGAGTTAATGAGAGATGAAATGAATGATGGTGAATGAAACTGGGCAAGGATGTGGAAGGAAGCGGCCGTGGCCTGTCAGAAGGTACCGTCCCAGCATTTTCCTGGAGTTGAAAATGGGAAACCACGGTAAACCATTTCAAGGACGGCCGACGGTGGGGCTCGAACCCACGCGTCTACCGAGTCAGCAGAGAGCTTGGCCCTATGACCTAACGCAGAGCTTTAGCGAGCATAGCCACCACTTTCGGTAATATTATTAGTAATAATAAAAATAATAATAGCCCTTGTGGTCCACCATACAGAAAAGTAAAGGAGATCCTGATGTAGGCCTATTCCTTCTTCCTCTCTATTGGTGAAAGGAACTGAAACCTTGCAGAAAAAGCCAATATTTGGTGTCAGTTTCGATACCGTACTAAAAGGAATATTGGTCCCAGCTTTAGAAAAGAGAAACTGTGTCTGGTCGGCTCAATGGCATACGGAAAGTAGTGATGTCCATTAAGGGAACAAAGCCGTATTGGCAGGGACAATGTCAAGAAATATGTATCGTTATTGGTGATAAATAAAAAGAACTAAAAGGATATTAAGGACTTATTGGTTGCTACGAGAATAAACGTCAATCATTTATCACAGCGTTCCATTACGGCATGTGAGGTGTAATATAATACTACCCGCAACGTTTGGAGGAGAAACAATAAGTTCAGTAAAGATCACGTAGCCTACTTTCTCTTAATGTACGATATGGCTACTTTGTCCTTATCAAGTAGTATAAATTGAATGTTAATGTGATGATCGTTGAGAATGGTGCCCTATATAAGATTCCTCGTTTGCTAAGTTTCGTTGTAATTCCACTTTGCATCCGGAGGAATTGATTCTAACATTAGAAAATTATGTGCATCCACCATCTTGAATGTATGGAATTGCTGATCATGTGTCTTCTGCAGAGAAAGACTCTTATGTGAGATTATATCCTTGCTACGTTTCGTCGTAATAACTGTAATATATGGTGGACTATCGATATTAAGGTCGTATATGCAATGTGGCGGCTGCGTTCTATATGCAGTGTGATAGTCTTATTACTAATGCTAGTGAGGTATCTTATATAATACTCCTCTATTACAAAGTGTCGTGCTAATTACTCTATTGAATCCTAAGTCAGGGGCGTATATAGAGTTTTATTTGGGAGGTTTAGGGGCATGGAATATTCCCCCAAAGGAAAGAGGGTCCGGGGTGCCTCCCCGGCACACTTTTCTTTAATTTGGTGCAAAATGAAGAGTTTTAAGGCTATCTGGCATCACTTTTCAACCAATTTGTAGTGATGTATTATGTTTGGTTAATGTCAAACACAACTAAGACAATTGATGTATGTTACTTTTTATTAATACAGTCATCTTACACACTTTATAGTATTGTATTATGTTCTGTCCCACTTGGGCGACCAAATGTATGCTTTTGACCCTACGTCGTTGTTGGCGAAAAATGAAGCGGATTAATGATCAGCAGCTAATTAAATGTTGATTAAATTGTTTTTAAGTTGGGCGCCATGGTCATAACTCACCGTTACTGACCAAATAATATCAGTTATGATATACCCTAGGTAGCTCACACTGAGTAGGCCCTACTCTTCTTCCCAGGCCGCAGTGAGACTCTGTCTCCAACCACGATAATATTTGTTTCAGGCAAGAGGGTTGACTTAGAGCTATTTCTAACTACAATAAGGGAAACACTAGGCATGAATTTAAAATATAGAATGTAATACGAGAATCACACAATATCAAAATAATAATAATAATAATAATAATAAGTAATGTAGATGCGTTTACTGAAGTTACGTTAAAAAGTGACCTATGAAAAGAGTGGAGTTTGAATGTACATTTACCTTATTTCCAATGCTGTGAATTTACTTGCCAAAATTATTTAAAACAGAGATTTTGTGGGGTTTGGTCAGTTCGATCACCAGTATAGATTCTTGGAGATATTCGTTCCTCATAGTGTAGCGATGGCGATGATTTCTGCTCGTCTGAGACATCCTTCAGATCGTCGTCGTGAAGATTCGTTGCCGATGATTTAAATAAAGTACTCGAGTTAACAGGGACGAAATGAGTGTCCGCTGATACCTTGACAGTGATGAAGTTCTAACTTCAAGAATCACTTTAATGATTCTGGCCACAAGCACAACCATTGTCATTCGTATGACTAGACAAAATTTGCCTAACATACACTCAAGTTCGAAAACTGTAGATTTCTCAAATTCAAATATATCCCAAGTCACTGGACGGTGATATCTGCTAAGTACCATGGACCGAGAAGATACAAATCGTCCGGACTGCCAATTGAATCTCCGAAGTGAGTATTAGTTCAAGTCAATGAATAATAATGAGGTAGTAGAAATTTGTTCTGCAGGCCTTTAAATAACCTTTCCGGCTCCCTTCCAAATCTTTCCACTTTCAAGCTCCCTCCTCTTGATACACCAATCAGAACGTGGTTTCCATGGCAACCCTCCACTCTTCCAACTTCACTACTTGAATGCCACGTACTGTGGGCATTGATTCATTCGATCATGACTTATGGATTCTAATACTTGCATGATTCGCGTGGCCACCATCTTGAAACTGCTTGGCTGATGACTATATAGTTTGGCCTCAGATAGCTCCCACATAATGGTATTTATTTTCAAAAGTTGGCAGAAATCAGATAATTTCAGTCCTAATTTGATTTAAGCTTTGAACATTTATATGGATGCCTATCTCTTTTGCTTAAGATCGTGGCGTAATTAAACACGGCACTGAGTTGCCCTTTACTCTGTACCAAATTTGATTCAATTCAGGTTCGTATTTTGGGAATTGATAGGGGGGGAGGTGTGGGGGCCTACACACACAAATATACACACACAGACAGACACACATAAATAATTTCGTATGTGGACGAGTCCATGCGCTGCAGCGTGATTGAGCGAGCAGTATCGTTGCTACGGAAATGTTCGCATTGGCTCCTACTGTAACAGTATATGTATTGCATGTTAGTGCGCCTACCATGAGCACAGCAGCAGTGACCTCGTCCACTAGTCTCCTTATCCTCCTTTCCCAGTCTTCGCTCACTGGTTCCCACAACTAGCGCCATCAGGTGTTAATTGCAGTCTACAACAAACACTCCTTGGTTAGAAGGACTGGTTGTTATTCCAGGAAAGCCAAGCACAACCGCACTGCCGGGTTCTAATAACGTCAGAAACTCACCGGCCTCTTTTTTAATGTGGATGAAATGATGAATAAATACGTCACAAGTGCGTCATATCATTTCCCGACGCAGTAAATGAACCTAAAATCAATCATATCGCTAGGCGTGATATCAATTAAATATTTCACTGTGTGTACTCCATTTTAATGGGAACAGAGAAATTCTTTGACTGCATAGAATTGATAATCACCCTGCATTCCGGGTATCTATTTTTCTATACTGGACCAGACAGTGCGGAAGCTTGAATCATCGTAGATATGATAAGACAGTAATAATAATAATAATAATAATAATAATAATAATAACAATAGCAACGGTATGTGGCGTCGAAGTGTTGACAGAGTCTTTCGAGTTGACATTCATAGATGACTTGAACGTCATGATGAGGATGGAATGATGATGACGTAACAAACACTCATTTCCAGAGCCAAGGGAATTAACAATACAAAGAAAAAAATCCACAAATCGGAGCCCCTTAGACCAAAGTATACCGTTCTACCCACTAAGCCACGAGCCGTGCAGAGTAGTGATGAATATGCATGATGCAGTAGTACGATGAAATCCGAACAAATCTCTAATTGTAGAATGGATTAATCCTGACATAGATATTGAAAAATATCAACAGGTGATTTTCATGACGACCGCTTCTTTGCTTAGTGGCTAGTATTAGTGACTGTCACCACGGAGGCCCGGGTTTGATTCCAGGCTCTGCCAAGAAATTTAATTCTGGTCTAAGGGTTGGAAGTGGATTTCCGTGATTTCCCCTCTTCTACTCCAGGCAAATGTCGGTATTGTGCCTAGCGTAAGGCCACGTCCGCCTCCTACCCAAATCCTACCTCAATTACAAATGCACAAACTAGTATAGAAATCAAAGTGACACAAGTAATCAGACAAATTCTACAAGTACCAAAGAACACGGGGCTGCATGACCTTGATGTCGCAAAGCCCCTAAAGAGTTTGTTTTGAAGGCGTTATTTCTAAAGAACACGTGCAAGTTCAGCATTCCAAAGGTATGTTTTAAATATTAAACCATGGCAGACAACAACACATTTTCGTGAATAGGCCTACAATATTCTTCCCAAAAAAATGTCGATTTTGGTTATTTGGACCATTTTTTGGCTTCGAATTATTTTGAACTTTCCCTATTGATTCATACTAGAAACAAACCTTTCACTTAACTAACAATATCAATTCTCGAATAATTATAAATACTATAATAATTCCTCTGAGCTCTGAGCTGGTAAGCGAGCAGGTCCTCTGTGTAAGCCAGCACTAAGCAACATCACAGATCAACAACGGCGCTGCCGACGTAAATTAATCATCTATTTGGGTGACGCGCGTTGCTTGGTGTTTCATTAAGCCTTGTAATCCAAGGTAAATCTGCGAGCACTTCTCTTTTCTAGACACATCTTACAGAGTGGAGAGAGACGCTTTCTTCCCTTTGGTGTGGCAGAATTGGGTGGAATGGGATGCTAGGAAGATCTATAGGTGGGAACAGACATATCAGCTAAATAACCATATCAATTCTCGAATAATTATATGTAACTAGCAACCCACCCCGGCTTCGCCCGGGAACAGTTATGAATGCATTACGTGATAAGCGCTTTTTTTTTTCTATATCAATGAACTACGATATATATCCGTTTTACGACTCGGCATGATGAGTTAAAATCACTGACTGGAATATTAATTAGATTATCATTGAGATGCATGTGCAACGAATTCCTGTCAGACGTAATTTACGAATGGCGAGGTGCATGAGACACAAATCCCCCTTCCGTCCAATCTAAAAAACACTTATAGTGGGCGATGTATTGAAGATAGAGATATGCTCTCACGCAATATTTGTAGAACTTTTCATGCTGAACAATTCATACACTCATAGCTACGGATGACAGGTTTTGTTTTCGACTTTTTAACTGAAATCGTTACTGCTTGGCTTCCTTTGATCATAAATAAATTATTTTCTACAGAAACCTTCCTCGAGATATCCTTTACAGAATGGTGAAAACCGCATCAAAATCCATCCAGTGGTTCTCGAGATTACCCGTGACATCCAAGAATCGGGGACTTTGTTTTATACTAAGTAGAGATAAAACAATTTTTTTCTTCGGCTTTTCCCAATTAATTGGGGTCGCCGGAGCCAACCAGGCTCATTTTGGTTTCAGCCGGGGATTTAACCCTTTATAGGGCAAAACTATTACAGAAAGTAAATTCATATAAGTTTCCACCCAAGTTCCCTATGGGACAGAATTTGAAACTCAAAGCTGCATGGACACAAGAAAGGAGACAGGCACATAGCGAAAGGATGAGGAAGTTTTGGGAAGATAAGAAGATCAAGAAGACCAATGCTAACTAATGGTTCTACGTGCTCTACTTAGTAGAAAACAAAGACCCCGATTCTTGGATGTCACGGGTAATCTCAAGAACGACTGGATGGATTTTGATGCGGGTTTCAACATTTTGTAAATGATATCTCTAGGAACGTTCCTGTTGAAAATAATTTATTTATGATCAAAGGAAGCCAAGCAGTAACGATTTTAGTGAAAAGGTCGAAAAAAAACTGGCGTCCGTGCGCTTTTTAAGCTTACGCTGGGCAAACCGTTAAAAATATCTACAACCTGTGACAATTAAGTTCGGTGAATAGTCCTATACTATAGACATAGATGAACAATGCACGACAGTGACCCTATTGTCCTTCGAAGTAGTTCCCTCCCGAAACTATGCAATGCTGAGATAGGCGATACTTGTCCTGGAAACTTTTCAAGTAGGCGCCCTTTGGGATGGTGTTCAAACGGCTCGTCACGTGACCGAAAAGTTCGGTGAATGGGTCTATATTACGAACGGATTGTTGGCTTACCTGAAACAGCAGTTACTGTCCTTCGAAGTAATCCCCGTGGATGGTTATGCACTTCTGAGAACGTCTGTACAAGTCCTGGAAACTCTTTAGGGATAGCCTTTAGTTGGGTCGTCACATTACGTTGGATGTCCGAAATGTTCGAAAACCTCTCGCCCTTCAGGGTTTTTCGGTGACCCTAGACCGGGACCCCGCCACTCCATACTTGGACGCTTAACTTCGGGGTCGTACCTCAGATAAGCCATTCCATTCCCTTCTCACTGCAACCCGCTGAACAGGTGTGCATGGTAGGTTGCATAAAATCATCCTTCTCACTGCGACCCGCCGAACTGGTGTGCATGGTAGGTTGCATAAATTCATCCTTCTAAACACGCACTGTGTCAAACTGGACTTACACGTTGCGTTGTGTGTCGTCAATGTTGCCAGGTCGACCGTTCTGACTTTATTCATCGAACGCAACGTGACGAGCCATTTGAACACCATCCCAAAGGACGCCTTCTTGTAAATTTTCCAGGACATGTATCGCCGATCTCAGCATTGCATAATTACAGGAGGGGACTATTTCGAAGGACAATAGGGTCACTGTCGTGCATGGTTCATCTAGGTTGATAGTATAGGACTATTCACCGCACTTTATTCTCACAGGTTGTATATACTATGAGTGTAAGATTTGTTCAGCATGAAAAGTTCCACAAAAAAGTCCGGGAGAGAATATCTCTCTCTTCAATACATCGCCCACTATAAGTGTTTTTACGTTTTCATTTCTTCCAACAATCTCCATTCAATCAGACTACTGAGTTTACGAGATAGCTAGAGGCGAGCCTATCACCCCAGTTATAGCCAGCAACAAACTGTCGAGTCGTGTTGAGTTAAGACTTCAGAGAAGAGTGGTTGTGTTTGAAGTTTCCCTGGAAGTGCAACTCGGCTTTTCTTCATTTAGCTGTGAACCTTTTCCCGCAAAATACACAGTCAAGTTAAGATTGGACGGAAGGGGTATTTGTGTTTCATGCACCTCGCCATTTTTAAATTACGTCTGACAAGAATTTGTTGCACATGCATCTCCGTGATAATTAATAGTTCAGTCAGTGATTTTAATCCATTATGCCGAGATGTGAAACGGATATAAGTCGTAGTTCATTGACATCGAAAAAAAGAAAGCGCTTATCACGTAATGCATTCATAACTGTTCCCGGGTGAAGCCGGGGCGGGTTGCTAGTACAGTATATAACAATAATAATAATAATAACTAAGGGACCCATGCGAGAAATCTCGTAATTCACCATCATTGTCATTGTGCATTAGCCTCACACAACAGTAAGTAATAGGTAATTTATAAAGAGCACGTTTCCTGTTTATGTCCTGCGGTAACCTGTGAAAGTAAAGAATTACTTTCTTCATTTGTTGTAATGGTTGCTTAATTGATGTAGCTGGTGTCGATGGCTGAGCTGGCTATTTGATTTATATCTGCGAACATAATTCACTTGTTTTTAGTACATACTGTTCAGTACTATTCCTAGAAGGTCTCCCCATTACAATCACCGTGAAATATTACATCAACGACCACTAGCGCATCAGTGATATACGAAGTACGTCCAGAAAGTAAGTTCCGTTTGGTAATAATATTAAATTGTGTACAGATACAGAAAAAATATTTATTTCACAAAATTCTACAACCCTTAAACTACTTTTCCACATAACTGCCGACATGTTGCAGGCATTTGTCGTAGCGTGGCACGAGTTTTTGTATACCTTCTTCATAGACGTGTGCCGCCTGTGTCTTCAACTAGTTGTACGTTCCGCTGCAGCGCAGTTCCGCATATGCGCGGTAGACGCTCTGTATTAAGGAGAAGAAACGTGCGCCGTTTGAAGAGCGCTGTCGGCCACGTACAAGTTGTTGTGCATGTTTACTCGTACAATGTCGGTGTTGATTGAAAATCCCACCGCTTGTGAAATCAGATCTGTGATTCGTTTTCTGAATGCTAGGAAAGTGAAACCAATTGAAATTTATCGGCAAATTTGCGAAGTGTATGGACAAAATGCGATGAGTGATTCAATGGTGAGAAGATGGGCCCGACAGTTCAATGAAGGACGTAGTGAAGTGCACGATGAAGAACGAAGTGGGCGTCTTTGGTTACAGAAGAACTGGTTCACGCGATTGATGACAAGATCCGGGAAAACCGCAGGTTTACAATTAGTGCTCTTGCTATGGAAATTCCCCAAATCTCACGATCACTAATTCATGAAATTGTTACCGAAAAACTGAACTTTCGTAAACTTTGCCGACGTTGGGTACCAAAGATTCTTACGGAGCAACACAAAACAAAACGGATGGGTAGTGCACTTCAGTTTTTGACCCGTTACAATGAAGGCGACAAAGAATTTCTGACACAGATAGTCACAGGAGATGAAACTTGGGTTTCTTACGACACCCCTGAAAGTAAGCGGCAATCAATGGAATGGAGGCACACTTCATCCCCAGCAAAGGTTAAGCCGAAACAAATCTTGACACGTCGGAAAATGATGTGCACAGTGTTCTGGGACTGGAAAGGCATCTTACTCATTGATTTCTTACCGCGTGGTCAAACAATCAACGCAGATGCTTACTGCGAGACACTTAGGAAATTGCGCCGCGCAATACAGAATAAGCGCCGAGGGTTGCTGTCAAAAGGTGTTGTTTTTCTTCACGACAACGCACGACCACACACTGCAAATATGACGAAAAACCTCCTACAGGGATTTGGCTGGGACGTGTTTGACCACCCTCCGTACAGCCCTGACCTCGCTCCTAGCAACTTTCATCTGTCCACACATCTCAAGTCTTTCCTTGGCGGTCAACACTTCAACAATGACGACGAGCTGAAAGAAGATGTTTCCAACTGGTTGAAGACACAGGCGGCAAACTTCTATGAAGAAGGTATCCAAAAACTTGCGCCACGCTATGACAAATACCTGTAAAAGTTCGGCAGTTATGTGGAAAAGTAGTTTAAGTGGTGTAGAATGTTGTGCAATAAATATTTTTTCTGTATCTGTATACAATTTAATTTTATTACCAAACGGAACTTACTTTCTGGACGTGCCTCGTATCTAAGAGTTAACTTGGATTACAACTGTAGTCCACGCGACTATTTACTGAACTACGCGTGAACTGCATTGGTTTCCATGTGTACGTAGACTACATAGCATTGTACAGAATTGGGAAACTGAATATATTATAAACACTTAATTGTAGAAAAATAATCATATGTCCGAAAATATTTCATGTATTTACTCAATACGGGAAATATTACCAAATTTCTTTCAAAAGTTAAATATTAACTACGTTTTTTTTACCAAAAGTTTGGTGCTTTTCAGTCGGTCAACACGAATGTACCCAAAAGAGTGTGGTTATACCCTAATCCTGAAAAAAAAAGTCCTCTCGGCACGCCGAGTGGCGGAGGTAGATTTCACCGGGAAAACTTGGAGATAGGCGAAAATAGGCAGAATATGCAGGTTTTCGTAGAAAGGTCAGACCTCATTTATTGCGAGAAAGTTTTTTATAATTGGAGCTTAATTAACATTGTTTTTCATCATTTTATGCATATTATAAACATTTTATTGTCTTATGGGGACGGTAACCTTCTTGTCATTTGGGGTCCATTTTTTAACTTGTGGTCACACTGTCCTGATGCAAGGTTTCGACACTGATGTGTAACTATCAAACGGTCTGTTACGTCTTCACGCAAAATTTTATCTCCCGCAGAGATTTTGGTTGGTTCCTCAGTTTCGGGGCTGCGACAACGCGGTCATGTAACTCCGTGTACTTTGGGTGAGTGTAGAAACTGTCTGATAAACGGTGTGAATTCTGATGGCTGTATTAGTCTGTAATTCAGGTAAGAACTGCAGACGGTCAATTTCAAGCAGTAGTTCCTAATGTTGCTACCAAATACTACCGTCAAAGACACTTAGCTGTGAACTTGGCTACTAGATGCCACCGCAACCAGCAACTCGCAAAGAACGTTGGAACTTCCCCTCCAAAGGAAAGCATACTTCGGCTGGCTTTGAACCCGCGACCTTGGGCATAGAAGTCCAGCATGCTACCAGTTAAGTCACCGAAGCCGCTTCACACTTAGTCAGATGGAAAACTGAATGTGATCTCGTGCAAGTGCGTTGTCATGGCAACGTCTGATGGTTCATCCCTCATCAATTTAGTAGTGTTGCCATGGCAACCACTGATGGCTCTTGGCATTTTCTTATAATTCCGAAATTATTTTTCTCATCCCTTGGCGTAATGGTGGGTCATATCAAAAATTCTTTCAGACAAAAGTTTTAGGTAATTATAAGGGGAATATTGTCCATTTTGTACGGTTTTGATATTTTGCCTATTAAGAGAGATATGATTAATGTTTCCCGAAAAATCCACTTTTTCTCACCCCTTTGGTCAATGGTTGGTGCTATCAAAAAACTTTTCAAACATACATTTTTGGGCCTTATCCGACACATAGTATGAACTTTGAATGGATTCGATATTTCAAATATTAAGAGAGTTACAGCAATATTTCACTTTTTCGATAAAAAAAAAGCCCCCCATTTTCACCCCCGTCGACCGATTGTGCCCATTTACGATCTCGACCGAGATTTTATAGGGATACATAGTATGTAAAATTTCAAAGTGATTGGTGCAAAATTGCGGTAGTTATCGTGTCCACAAGAAAGTGATATATACATATATACATATATACATAAATTATATATAAACTTTTGAACTGACGGTTGTTTTGGGGTCTAGGGGATGTGAAACGCGAAGGTATGTCGAAATTTTCCGGAAGTCGAAACATGGTACCCATTGCAATAGTTAGCTTTCTAATGAAATCTACCTAAAGATTACATGAGATTAATAAATAATTAATAATTAATAAATAATCTCATGTAATTTTTTCAGGATTAGGGTATAACCCAACTCTTTTAGGTACATTCGTGTTGACCGACTAAAAAGCACCAAACTTTTGTTTACTATGGCAACACTGAAAAATGTCTTCAAACTCCATAATGTACGTTTTTTATGTTCTGTAAAAATATTTAGTATTTTGTGTGTTTGTCTATGATTAGTATATATATACGACATTCCATCCTTCTTATAAAATCGAAAATCAAAATTTTAAAACAAAAAATTAGCTAATGAAATACCCATTAAAAATTGACCTACGATTGTAATCTACGCGACTACTGGTGTTATATTTTCGAGCGCGACCACCGGAGGGTTAAGAAACTACCAACAGTACCCGGTTATGTGTCAGGATAGAATCACGCCCTATGAACAGCTCCAGGAACCTACAAGGTGCACCGTGGCCAGAAGAAGTCTGCTAAGTAGAGGGTGACTCCCAAGAGATGGCTTACAGGCCAGTGATTATTGCACGCCCTCTCAAAGAAGGAATTACCCCCAGCCAGAATGAACGAACGAATTTTATTTTACAGAGCCTCCCGATTGGAAATAGCGCCTCGTAAAGGAAGGGAGAGCTGTAAGGATTCTTTCCTGAAGTAATCGTAGATTATGTTGTATCACTGTATCATTCACCGAGAATGTAACAAACCCACCGGAACATCATGAACTGACAAGAAACACACAATACTAACAACACTTAGGTTCTAATGTATTGTTACCGACAAGAGTGGCTACGCTGGCTAAAGCGCAGAATTAGGTTATGGGGCCAAACTCTCTGCTGCCTTGGTAGACGCGTGGGTTCGAGCCCCACCGTCGGCCGTCCTTGAAATGGTTTTCCGTGGTTTCCCAATTTCAACACCAGGCAAATGCTGGGACGGTAACTTCTTACAGGCCACGGCCGCTACCTCCCACATCCTTGCCCAGTTTCATTCATCTTCATCCATTCCATCTCTCAACTCGACGCGCAGGTCGCCCACGGGCGTCGACTAAAAAGACCTGCACTCGGCCTCTCAGGAGGCCACACGACCAAAACATGTATTGTTTAACGACACTTTAATTGCAATTGAATTAATTGTGCGTTTCTTTCTTCTTCTTTTTTCTTCTTTTCTTAGTCGTTTACCCTCCAGGTTGGTGGAACCCACGGGCTCAGTGAGGGAACTCACCTCTACCGCCTCTACGGGCAGTGTCCTAGAGCTGGGAACATCTAATCGGAGTGGATACAACTGGTGAGGTGAGATTGGCACCTCGCCCAGGCGGCCTCACCTGCAAAGCGAACAGGGGCCTCATGAGGGAAGGTAATGGATGGTCAGGATGGATTGGTAAGGATGAGGGAAGGAGGCGGCCGTGGCCTTGAAGACGAAGTGGGAAACCACGGAAAACCACTTCGAGGATGGCTGAGGTGGGAATCGAACCCCCTCTACTCATTTGGAACACCCGAGGCGGAGTAGACCCCGTTCCAGTCCTCATACCACTTTTCAAATTTCGTGGCAGAGCCGGGAATCGAACCCAGGACCTCCGGGGCGGCAGCTAACCATGCTGACCGCTACGCTACGGAGGCGACGCGTTTCTTTCACTTATTTTAAATATTCATGTTGGGATATTTGTATTTATTTTTTTCATAATTTTAAAACTTAAGAGAAAAAGAGAAGGACCCCATATGATTATTGTACTAGACTATTAGGTAACTGATTAAATAATAATTATTATTATTATAATAAACAGCGGACCCAATGTATAAACCACCCGCCCGGCTTTCTTGGTATGCGGGCTCGAAGCGACACAGTTTTGGCAGGGATTATCGTCTTGTTTATTTGCTTAATCGCACTTTTTAAATAAATTGTCGATATATATCAAAACAGGGAGCAATTCGTCACCGCTTCGGGTAATTCTCTTTCCTTTGAATGTTACGATCGGTTACTTGTGTTATTGGCTGGGTGGTGCAGCAGTAGCTCGCCTGCTGTACCAAAGGTTGCAGGATCGAATACTGGTGCAGTCAGTTGGCATTTAAAGGTGCGCAAATGCGAAGGAGCCATGTCAGTAGATTTTCTAACACGTTAAAGATCCCCTTCGGGCCAAACTTCCGGCACCCCGGTGTCTCTAAAAGCTTCAGTAGTTAAAAGGGACGAAAAACCAATAACATTATTATACCGTAGGTTACTTGTGAGCGCCCCATGTGTATATACCACCCACCCGGCTTTACTGTTATGCGAGCTGAACGCTACGCGGTTATGACAGGGTCTATCTTGTTTATTTGTTTAAACGCACTTTATAAATAAATATATTTCCGTTGACTTTTCACGAAATGCAAGATTTTTCCTGTAGGCTACTATTGAGATGATTTGGAAGATTTTGGCACAAACCACACCATCTAACTCCTGAGTTGATCTTGATCATATTCTCCATCTTTGATTCGGGTGTACTACCCGCACAACGTTCAGAAAAATATTTAGGGTTCGATTCCATATTTTAAACTATACGAAGTGTTCGAGTTCTTTGTGTAACTCCTTGACCTTCTTCTCTTGCCGTCTTGTCCGCGTGTTGCGTAGTGACTAGCATTCCCGGCTGTCACCGCGAAGGCCCGGGTTCGATTCCCGGCTCTGCCAAGGGATATAATTCCGATTTGAGGGCTGGAGCGGGGTACACTCAGGCTCGTGGGGCAAAATCGCGAAGAGGCGAGTTCGATTCCTACCTCAGCCATTCTGAAAGAGGTTTTCCGTGGTTTCTCACTTCTACTCTAGGCAAATGCCTAGATGGTACCTAACTTAAAGCCACTGCCACTTCCAGTACCCTCCTCAATCATACTTGTTTGTCGTTAAATAATGTTAATGTTATCCAGAAAGATTAGTAATCAAGCTGCTCACATTGGATACGTAAGATAGGTATTATTATTATTATTATTATTAGTAGTAGTAGTAGTAGTAGTAGTAGTATATTTTGCCAGTGACAGGCAACGAGATATAATCCCATGCATAGGCATATCGATCATCTGTGTAGAGAAGCGGTAATCCCTTGCATAGTGTGAACAGTACATCAACTGCCTGATCCTCTTTAAACAGTCTGTACATTAAAGGGTCGCAGGTCATTGACACACTGGCATAGGCCTATATATGAGTCCACTGTCGCTGTCTGGTTAGTGAAGCTGTCAGTAAATCAATAATACAACCGCCTCGTGGCGTAGTGACTAGCATTCTTGTATGTCGCCGGGGAGGTCATGGTTCAATTCCCGCCTCTGCCAAGAAATGTAATTCTGGTCTGTGGGATGAAACGTTATATATCCATCCTCGTGAGGCAAACCTGAGGTGGGTTCGGCTCCCACCTCAGTAATCCTGGAAGTGGTTTACAATGGTTTCCTACTTATCCTCCAAGAAAATGCTCGGATGGTTCCCATCGTAAGGCCACAACTGACTCCTTCCCAATTCTCATCTGAATTAGGCTACAAAACACACACTACTACAGACATCACAATAACACAGGTTAACTTACATTTCTTGTATTTTATTTTTTAATATATACATATCGAAGAACACGGGACTAAATTGCATTACAATGTCTAATCCCCTTAAATTTATTAATAATAACGATCAAATTAGGGAATATTAACAAAAGAGAACAACTTTAAGTTGAAATTTATTTATTTTAAGTTAAATACAAGTAGGACTAAAAGTCCCTTTAGCTGCAACTAATAGCCACTGCAGTACATGTTGCATTTAAAAATAGACTTAAATTATCCTAATTAATCTAAATTCTTAATAAATATAAGAAAACTGCTTTTACCTCCATACAGTAATTGATATGCAATATACCTTTGTTTATTTATTTATTTATTTATTTATTTATTTATTTATTTTATTTTTTATTTATTTTCTCATTTATTTATTTATTTATTTATTTATTTATTTATTTATTTAATAGCTATTAGATAAAAATATGAATGGGTCGTTTTTCACTAGTAGTTTAACAAATTTTAAATAATACTAACAACAACAATAGCAAGTACAGTGCGTCACTGAATGTTCTCCGCAGTGCCTAGGCACTGCTACGTTAGGTGAGAGCCGGAGTTAAGTTGGCAGACCTTTCGCTCACTCGCCGACAGCCAGGTACCGGTACTAGCTTGTCTTCTCCAAGGTCGACAGGATATCAGAACACACGTGTGAGCTGTGCTGTGCTGTGGAAAGCGTCAGTGTGAATGCAATAAGGGAGCGTTTAGATTATTGGAATAGTGCAACAGTATACAGGCGGTAATGTTTACTACTGAAGAGAGAGCGTTTTTGGTCAAATACGTTTTTCGTGAAGGCGATCGGTTTACAGAAACTGTAAAACTAAAATTTCAGGCGCCGTTTCCTAATTCAAAGTGTCCAAACCGGGATACCGTTCGGGATTTGATAAGTAAATTTCGTGTGACCGGCTCAGTTCACGATGCACCAGGAACAGGCTGGCCTACGCTGTTAACAGACGAAAAACTTGATGAAACTTCCGATATAATGCTGCGAAGTCCAAGTAAATCAATACGCAAATTAGCTCAAGAAACAGGAATCTCTAAGTGGACTGTTTGTTGTTTGTTTTGTTTTGACACAAGCGGCGGCAGCCGCGCTGTCAGCAACAACCGTGCTGCCAACTAAACTCCAGCTCTCACCTAACGTAGCAGTGCCTAGGCACTGCGGAGAACATTCCCTGACACCCTGTATTAAATGACAGTGATAACAGCAAGGGACAAATCTCGGGAAAGCCACAGGGAATGATTGAGGTAGTGGGTGATCAGGAGGGGAAGGGGGTAGGAATTGAGGATGAAAGGGACCTTCTAATGATATGTTTGTATGTTCTATAGGGAGGGAATATGTCAATGTTTGGAAGGGAGTTGCTGGGGATAGGTAGACGGTGGAAAATATTATGCTGCATGATACATTCTAAGGAAATAAATTCCTCCCGGAATGAACGTACTTGGCGATGACCTTCCAGAACAAGTACTGAAAAATAATAACGATTCTTGACTGTTCCCTGACAGACAAAGGAAGTAGTTTTCCGTGGTTTCTCACTTCTACTTCAGGTGAATGCCGGGATGGTACCTAAGTTAAAACTACGTACGCCTCCTATCCAAAATGCTAACCCCAATTACAAATACAAACACTAATACAGCCATCGCAATGATACAGGTTATAAGACAGATTTCATACAAACCCAAGTACCCTGGGCTACATGACCACGATGTTGCAGAAGCTCCTAAATAAATCAACAACAATATGCTACTGGTATCCTGCCCCTTCAACACACCTGCTAATGAGCGCATCATTTTGCAGGTCTGCAGAGGTATAGTGGTTCTACAATAAATTAAGACCGTCGGAACAAAAACAGAGAAATCCTCTTTAGCTGCATTCATGCTTTTCTGGAACTGGGGGCAGTATTGTGTTAATTATGATTTAAAATATGAAGCTACAAACCTCTTCCGTAAAAAGCCTCTAAATACACCTTTCAAAGTTGTCTGAAATGCTACAAAGTTATCAGTGTTTACAAAATAGTGTAATAAATGCTTTCCTGGACTTACGAGTTTATGTTCCGGCACTCTGCAAATGGTTTAGTAATACTTTGATATATACAGCAGGCTATATTTACACTAAATGTAGCCACAACTTTCTATCCAGCTTTCGTACCAAAAGCTGTGAAGCTGTATAAAAATAATTGTGCACATACCTCGCTTGTACGTCAGTATTTTTAGCCTATTTTCATATATGAAAAAAAATAGGTTTATGAGATCACTTTTTGTCCGTGTGTGTGTGTGTCTGTGTATGTGTGAGAGTATGTGTGTGTGTCCCCGCCTAACAAAATATAAACGGCCGAAGCGATTTCATAAACTCGATAAATGCATACTACTACATTGTCCAACTTCGACCGTGACTTTCAAATTTTGATACGTTTCACCAATCCAACATGGCGGCCGCGCGAAATATTTCACTGGCATGCTATATCTCCGCAACAGTAAGAGATAACACCCTGAAATTTTTCACGCTGGTAAAGGGTACTACTAGAAATTCACCGGTGTATTTTCCATAAACCTATTAAGTACAGAAGGAACATGGTGGCCAAGCGAAGATGAAACATTTAAATGGACTTTTCTCGCGATTTAACCATCCGAGCGCAGTGAAACTTGGTACAGCAAATGATTATACACATTGAAATGCACTGACTTTAAATTTAATTCAATTGTTTACATACTCCCAAGATGGCGACTGTGCGAATTTTAAAAATTAAGTATTGATTGATTGTGTCCTAATCATGCGATCGAAGTCACTTTTTGAATAATAAACCTACGTAATAATCGTCATCTTATAGTACATAACTCTATGGCCTACATATAAAAATCCAACACGACGACCATCCGAAATATATAGACGGTTCTCAATATCTAGTAATCTAGGACAGGAATCAATCCTAAGTTTTTTATATTGATAATGGCTATTAACATAAGCTCGCCTATGGAACTTTCAATAATCTGGTCAGCACAAATCCAACATGGCGACGACGCGAAATTTAAATGTTTAAATGGACATTTCTCGCGATTTAACCATCCGAGGGCTGTGAAACTTGGTACGATAAATGCTTATACAAATTTTAATCCACCGACATCTAATTTATTTCAATTGGTTTCATAACCTCAAGATGGTGGCTGAGCGAAATTTTAAAACCTCGTTATTTTTCTTGTGTCCTAATCATGCTATTGGATTTCGAATAATAAACCTACGCAATAATCTTCATCTAATAGTACATAACTCTATGGCCTACATATATAAAAATCAAACATGGCGACCATCCGAATTATTTAGACGGTTCTCAATAACTACAAATCTATTACAGTAAACAAACTGAAATGTTGTATGTTGATAGTGGCAAATATCATAAGTAGGATAAATGAATATAGGCTATTTAGTTCCTAACAGAACTAGGGTAGAGTCAAGTTACTCCGTGATATCAAGTAACACCGTGATAAAACGTATTTCCTCTATCACGACATAAGTTCAATTCGGAAAGCTCTAAGTTTTTACCAGCAGATGGAAGCAGAAGCCAGGAATCCAGGGAGCCTTTGCGCTCTATTTTTGGCCAACTCAAAGAAGTTTAAAGAATATGCACAGAGAGTGGTCATTTAAACAAGTGATGCATATCCAGTTAAATCTGTGGTGAAGATTTTAAATTCTTATAAACAGCTCTTTCACTGTATAAGTTTCATTTTAACACCGATTAGACGTATGATACAGACCACTCGCATATAAAACTTACATCCATGTAGTGCTACGCATGCAAGGTGTGTGAGCTTAGCAATAAGATCGTTTTTCTTAGGTTGGACGCTGAGATAGCGCCAAAACGGAATAAAGGGGCTCGCTTCTACACAGCTGAAACACTTAAATAAGCACTGCGGTTGGTGAAAGAAGATGGATGTACAGTATACAAGGCCAGTAGACGTTTTAATAACCAGTAGAGTACACTAAAGGGTTATTGCACAAAATATTTAGCCGATCTAGAAAGTGCAACTGTAGCAAAAATTGGAAAGTCATTCGTTATTACACCTGAACTTCAAGTTGAGATAGGATGTCAAGATAGACACAATATTGTGCCCTTGCAGCAAGAAATATGCAAATCACAGTATGCCAGCATTGCTCAATTCGGGATTTTTCGGGGCTGCGGTAAGTTCTCCCACTCTGTGACTTACATATTATGGATTAAATAGAGGATACACTTTCAAAAATAATAACAAAATCAATTCCTATTTTAACACATTTAATTAATCAAAAATTATGGCGCTACAAACAAATAAACACATAAACTACTGACCAATATCATTCTACTTGTCCAAAGTGAACAAGGAATAGTATAAAAATAAAACAAATATTAGATTAAAACACATGGTTTTCTTTAAAACCAACAATTCACGATTATTTTCACTTCCATAAAGTACTTATCTTAAAGTTCCAAATAACTACGAGCTTCTTTGGCTCGATACTATCCCATAATAATGGTGTCATACCTTTGTACACCTCAAGAATTATTTTTATCTTTTCTTATCATCAAAACAAATATATAATTACATTTAAAATTACATGTTAATTATTCACTTCAATATTTGGGCATATCACATGTTCTCCTTATTTACTATCTCTCTCAAGTTTTACAAACTCACTACGGTGATCGGGAAAACTATTTGTGTACTCCAGAGTTATAAAGATTACTTGACAAAGTCAAAAACTATGATCACTCCCGAAACCTAGTTATCTTCACAAAACTCGTGGATTCCTTCTTTTCCATACAATATTACAATAGGGATTTTATTTAATTCATTTGTCTTATAAGACCATTATCACATAAGAAAACTACGATCTGAATTGGCAAGCGATAATATCAATTTACAAGGACCTCGGTTCAACGCCCGGGTCATTAACAACTTTAAACACTCACGGTGTATTTAACACCTCTTACAAGACGGTTTTTACCCACCCTCGCTCTATGAGGGTCCGGCCATTACACTCGGGCGTGATTTATGACAAGGAAAGCGACTCTCTGCCTAACCTACTGTGGCAGCTCTCTTCAATGCTTTAAAACAAACCTTCACATTATTCTCAGTTCTGTGGAGAGACCTGGCTTTTACTCGCTTATTTTCATTCAACAATATTCTTTGGCTCATAAACCACTTTCGTAACCGTGGCATTTATTAATTATGAGAGGGTCCTCATTGATTGGGAAGATTAATACACATTCTACGACGAATAATTAGGGGCTTTAACAACAAAAGGATTCTAGGTTCGAATCTCTTAACATGCCTCGGGAACATTTCCACATTTGGAGGACTTATACAAGACGCGATTTAAAGTCGGCCGTGGCCTACATGACATACGCTCAATAATACCATACATTAGCTCCCTTTTAAATAATACACACATGGCCTCGTGATCTACGTCACAATTTAGAGGACTTACAACATATCTCAATTCACTGCAATCAACTACCCTCCATAAGTAATTTACCAAGTACTTTAACTTTTACGCGTTCCTAGCGTGACTTTTTATTTAATTGCGTTCCATTACGCTAAACAATACTTTACGGCCGAATGTCTTCCAAAGAACTGATAAATTTCATAGTAACAATTGATACATATCTTAATTTTTATATTAATCTTTTCCGTTGACAATAAATCGCTCCCTTTTTAAGAACACGCATTCACATCGTGTCTTATACATTTGTTAAGGCTTCAACGCTCTATATTTTTATATTATTCAATTTAATCTTTATTTAGATTTCTTTACCTTGTTATTCACATCATGTTTTCATTCCTTACAAAAGCTCAAAAGCTATTTCTTTCATATAATTCAAATTTACCTTTATGTAAATATCTTTGTTATAATTATTTTTATCACGCTTGCTTTTATAATATTCATTAAATACTGACATTTTATTCCATGCATTTCCTCTACAGGATTTATTATTTCACATAGTTATTTATTATTTCTTACAACTTTATTTTCGTTCAGATCGCATTCTTATTTAGTTATTATTCGTTTAAAAACATCCCTTCTACTCAAAACTCCGGTGGAATTGTACACAAAATTTTTCCCGACACCAAAACATAATGAAAATCTCTACTTACATGATTAAGGTCGCTTTTTGACCTTTATTCTCGTTTGATATGACATTTTGGCCCACCTTTTTGACCTACTCCATATTGTACAATCTCATCTTATGTACAGAAATTTCTTGAAACATATTCACTATATTTAACACTGACAACATTTTTTTTTAATACACTGGTGTATCCGTTTTGAACACACACTAAAACACTAAAAAATATTACTCTGGTACATATTATAACACATATCACTGTGCATAAAAACGCTTTCACTTTACCTAAAACACTTAAAATGATACTCTTATTTCTTTTCTTACAATATTTACACTTCACTCCTATCACACGGGCGTATCTCAACGATTTTTACAATTTCTGTCGGCTGTTGATGATCCCTGACGTGAATCCTATCGACCTGCATTGGACGTGTGATTTTACTCGTTCAAAGTTTCTCTCTCCTACAAAGGAAACTACTGGTTTCAGTCTCTCAAAACCGCTTCTATTGTCTATTACTCGGCTTTACTTTATCTGCTTTAACTAGGCGATAAATGTCTTTTCTTTGCCGTCACCTCTATTTATATATGGTGGTCTATCGCACCCTATAGTTTCTATATCTTGGCCTCCCTTCGAGGACCGTATACTGTCTATCGTACCCTATAGTTTCTATATCTTGGCCTCCCTTCGAGGACCGTATACTGTCTATCGTATATTTTTGACGTTTTCTCACTAGAGTACGTTTTCCTCTGGTTTCGAAACTAAGTTCCTAAGTTCCTTTCGCTTGAACTTCTATCTTTCGCGATCGTAATTACTGTAAAGTTCCTTTACAGGACCTAATGTCTTTAACAATGTCTTTACTAAACGTAACGCCGTTTATTTGTTGGAGTTCTTATAACTTCGTAACTGTATTGAACTAGTGTTCTTCTGGAACTCGAAGTTCCCTACTGATCGCTGTGTCTTACTTTGGCGATAGTGCTTTAAAGTCCGTATATTTAATGTTCTTTATAATTTAGGACTCTTCAAAGTCTCGAACTGCTAACCCTCAGCGTAGCGTACTTATATCGTAACTGGTCTACACTCGGTGAACTTGTAGCATAGCCCCCCACAGGCTCTGGATCGATGTCTAATACAGCTTAACGTCCCCCTCACGGGCTCTTGAATACTGCGTATACTATGTGGTGCAGCAGTTCCCCTCACGGGCTCTCGTAGACTGCATGATTGGCTTGGTGAGGCCAGGAGTTTTATACCTTTCAGTCACAAAAAGATAAAATCCTAGTCCTTTTCGTGACCAACTTTTGAACTAATTGTCGCACAATTATAAAAATTATATATCCAGAAAGCTCGTCTTCCAAACGTAAAATAATCTTCCTGTGCATGGAAATCGATCGTGCATTTCCGAGATATTAATTAATTTCTCTTCCTCAACTGTGTGGGTGGTACTGTACTTTTTTTATTCTCCCACTCTTTAGGTCTCGGTGAACCCCCAATGACGTCTACTTGCGTTTGCAGTTTTCTCCAGTGCAATTCTTACAAGGTTTTTCTTTACACAAAAATCTCTAATCCAAATTGATTCACCGTACTGTATCTGTTTACTTATTTTTATACTCGTAAACGGGTTAAATTTAATTATTCCTGTTCTGACTCAGCAGCGAGGTTGCCATATTCTTGCAACGTAAGAGCAATTTCCGAGTTCAGCTTCTTCGTCTTACAGTCAAAACTTTCCACTCGTTCTAATAATATCCATGACTGGCTCCTTATAAATGTCAAGAGGCATGTGCTCATCTAAGGAACACCTGGCCCTAACGCTTGCACAATGTTAAGCTATAATCCTGGCTTGAAATCTCTCTCCGTTCCCTTAGAAACTGTATGATTCTTTCATTCTTTTCTCAAAGTACATGGATTCGACTCTCTTTGAGGCCATGGTACATGGGTTCAATATATCGGTCTAGGCCTGATACCAGACCCCAGACGATGATGGTTGCGATGCGTGCGGTGGCTCCCCTTGCGGATGACGCCAAGAGGAAGAATGGAGCCGAATGGATTGCGTGCTAGTTTTGTAATGTCTGGTACCTACAATGTCTGCTTTTGTGTGATAGGTGCGAGGAATCAGATAGTGACGAAGAAGAGCCAAGTAGACTTTAAATATGATTAATGGAATATTTTTATTTTAAAAAATATTTTGTGTAGTAAAATGTTTCAATATGGGCAATATGGGGTGATAGAAACTTATACATACGATTTGAACACTTTCATTGCATTAAACATTAGTTTTCACGCTTAAAAAGTACACTGAATGATAAACACCATGTTGTCACGGAGTAACTTAACACTATCACGGAGTAACTTGAATATCACGGCGTTACCTACTTGTACTACCGGAATTTGTTAGTTAATACCTTGAAATTACTTATGGATATTTGTAAGATATATCCCAGAAATGTTCCGTAGGGTCGAAATAACTGAATTCTATAATTTCCGAAATAAACTAACGAACCTGATAAGTAACATTCTGACGACAAACTTCATACAAATAGATGACCGTGTATCAGAATACATGAACAAAGCGACCAGCGAATTAAGCGACCATCACGAAATACGTGAACTAAGCGGCCAAGCTACCCTGACTCATGGAATACCTGAACAAAGCGACCATCGAATTAAACGACCAGCACGGAATATGCGAACTAAGCGGCCAAACTACCCTGACTCATGCTCATCACATCGCCCGAAGTTATTCAACCGGGTTATTCCCAACCGGTTTATAGCTAGACTCAGCATGCATGTATATGAAATTACAACTGAATCAGGAAGGAAAGCGAAGAAAACTCAAATACGGAAAAATGGATGCGGGTATTGAAAAAACAATGTATGAAGGAACGGGTGACGTAATGGCATGTCTCCAAACCCTCTCCTACCTTCAAAAGTTGGATTAAGTTCACGATCATGAAAACACTCTGTAAATGTATGTTTATACGGTATATCTGAAAATATTGATTTTAAAACATTACAAAAAATGTACTGACGACGCTATTTTAAAGCTGATTTTAAACACGGCTAAATAATAGAAATCAGTGTTGGAGGAAGAATTCATTGTCATCTCAGGTAAAGGTAAAAAATGTACTGACGACGCTGTTTTAAAGCTGATTTTAAACACGCCTAAATAATAGAAATGTCTTTCTATCATTTAGCCAGTCCAAAGCGTGGATAAAGTGTGATGGAAATCAGTATTTAAAAAATGTACTGATGACGCTATTTTAAAGCTGATTTTAAACACGCCTAAATAATAGAATAATAATAATAATAATAATGTTTTTGGCTTTACGTAACACTAACTACTAAAATTCCGTGGTGGTCGCTTAGTTCGCTGGTCGCTAAATTCACAGAAGTTTGACCTTCGAGGCGCAGGTAAAATTTCGTGATGGTCGCTTAGTTCACTGGTCGCTAAATTCGATGGTCGCTTTTTTCGTGACACCGTGTATCAACCTAGAATTTGATAATGCAAACCAATGGAGTACTTCAAGGAGTCCCACTCAGCCCCCTCCTGTTCAACATTGCGACATATGATGTGGTGATGGCAATTAGGCAAGGAACAGCAAATCTTACAATATTATTATACGCAGATGATATGGTCATTGGCTGGAGATCCATTACTGAAGTTCAAAAAGCCTTAGACAATCTAGATAGGTGGGCAAAGGACAACAAGATGACAATAAGCACAGAGAAAACAGTGAAAATGACTTTTCGGAAAGGAGGCAGAGAGGCTTCAGGAGACAGGATATACCTAGGAAAGACTCCCCTTAAGTCAGTCAATACATTTAAATATCTAGGATTGTCAATGCAAACAACAGCAAGAGCCTACAGAGTTCACATAAAGTCTCGAGCAATAGCCACTACCAAAGCCATATTTGATATCAAAACAATCACGAAGCTCTCTTTGGGAACTGCTATGACATTATTCGACGCGAAAATAACGCCCATCGCCTTGAAATCATATGGGAAAAATTATCCCTGACAGACTTGAGGACGCTTGAAGCAGTCAAATCGCGCTTCCTGAAGGCTACCCTGGGGATATCGAAGTATACAAAATCAAGATTAGCATATGAACTCGCCAGGGAGACCTTCTTCATTGAGGACCTTCGGATGAAGAGCGAGTTTTACACCACGGAGGCCATGATGACTAGGACATGGATGAACACAAATCAAGACTTGCGACACTTTGTCAATTCGATGGCGGTACATGGGTATCACCATAAACTGTGTAATACCGAATACTTTCATGAGCCTGATTAATCCTGCGCATGTAAATTGTGCGGGGTGCAATGTAGTAAATGCCATGTAATTTCTTGTGCAAATCGGGGATCATCCATTGTGAAGTTTTGTGAATGACAGTTTGCTTTCATCAATATGCAAAATTTGAACGATTTATCTTTAATAATAATTTTCCCGCGGAGTCTGCGAGGGATTATTTCTCTACCGTCACAAGGCCGGTGTCTGGGAGCTTAACACACTTTGTCAGCAGAAGCAACTGGGGATGACGACAGATCGATAGCACAGGCGACCACTTACTTGGTTCTAATTGAGGAAGAGTGAGGGAAGGGATTTTGGAAAGAAGTTGGCCGTGGACCACTTGAAAGGAACCGTCCCGGCATTTCGCTGGTGGTAAAAATGGGAAACCACGAAAACCATTTTCTAGATTGCTGAGGTGGGATTCGAACTCATGCACCCCCGAAGCCAGCGAGGCACGAGCTAGCGCGTAAGCGCTCTAGGTCATCGAGGCCTGGTATGTCATTCTAATAATGAAATAAAAAATGTATTGGCTGCTAATATGAATGTACCTAAAATGGATAAGCATGAAAAAGTGAACTAATAAAGTTCTTTAAAATGGACATTGATACTTCGCCTATCTTCAATTAGTAAAACACTTGATACATCGTAAGATAAATAGAAATAATACCCATATTTCAATATTCACATTGGTTGTATATACACACATGGGGTGTCGCAAGTAACTGATCGTAACAAATGATCATTCAAAAGAAAGAGATTTTCAGCAGCAGTGACGAATTGCACTCTGATTTCATAAGTATCGACAATTTGTTTAAGAAGTGCGTTTAAACAAATAAACAAGACGATAGCCCCTACCACAACTGTGTCGCGTTGATCCCGCATAACAGCAAAGACAGGTGAGTGAGTGCGCTAGAGTTCTCGCATCGGTCCGCTAGTTATTATTATTATTATTATTATTATTATTATTATATTATTATTATATTAGTATTATTATTATTACTAGCAACCCGCCCCGGGAACAGTTATGAATACAATGTGATAGGCTACTTTTAAACGAGGTCTTATTTCCTTGTATACGACATTAGTCGGAGATGGAGACACTGATGTGTATGTGGGGCTTGCCCTTTCTCTATCTGCCGTCCATAAATTGTAGGCACAATTTTTGGTAAATAAATAATAATAATAATAATTATTAGTCGTTTTCCCTCCAGCAGTGAACACGGAAAGATTTCGGTTTGATGTAACACGCGATAGAGCTACGTAAAGCTGTCCATGAGAAAAACATTCTCCACTGAGATCAACTCCAGTCACGTTAAGAGTCTGACTCTGTGCTTTGTTTATAGTCATGCCAAAGCAGACTCTTACTGGGAATTGTACTCGTTTGAAATGATAAGGCAAATCTGAAAGAATCAGAGGGATTCTGGGTGCTAAGACCGTTTCTCCTGTACCACAGCTAGTTAAGATAGTTACTTCAATGAAACAGTTTTTTTGAAGTTTTCACTACCAATCGCGTCCCATTGCATAACTTTGGTGGGTGTAAATTACGTAGCAATATAATAGGCACTCCCACTTTTAAAATAAATGTGTGTGGTGGCAAGCCAGAAGGAAGTAAAGACTTTAGGAATTCTGTAGGGTAATGAATAGCTTCTTCACTATCGACTACTGGGTCTACTGAGTACTTAAGCCTGGGCAGTGAATTTGGAGAACACCAAGTCATTAATTTTCACAACTTGTTCGTTTCTCGGCAATAATATTGCTCTTTCTTTAAACCATGAATAAGACTTGTTAGATAGGTCATGGATTTGAGGATAAACGCTATCAATCAATTCTTGAATGCTGCTTACTAAAACACAGAAATCGTGACTGAGGGTAATTTTCCCGTCAATGATCGGTAAATCTCCATTTCCGACTCTAAGTAACAAATTAGCAAACAGATTATTATCTTCTGAAGATAAGAGTACTCTCATGTTAGTTTTGAGTGCAATTTTGTTATATCCGGTCAGATGTAAGATATTTTTAATGAAGCGTTCACTTCGTCGGCTCTCGTTCCTCTGGTAACTACTGGTAAGATTTGACAAAAATCTCCGGCGAACAAAACTGTGCAGCCACCCATAGGTGTGTTCCGATTCCTTAGATAACGCAAGGACCTGTCTACAGCTTCAATGGAAGTTTTGTGCGACATTGTAGCCTCATCCCATACAACTAAAGAACAATTTTGGATTAAACTGGCAGTGTTACTTTGTTTTGAAATATTACATACGCTTCCATCATTACTGCTGACTTTCAAAGGAAGTTTAATTGTTGCATGTGCTGTTCTTCCCCCTTTCTAAAGAGTGGCTGCAATTCCAGATGATGCGACGGCAAGAGTAATATTACCACCAGGCCTCACTTTGGCGAGCAACAAATGAATCAAGAACGTTTAGCCTGTGCCTCCAGGGGCATCGAGAAAAAATATCTTACCTTCCTTCTTAGTGATGCTAGATAATATGATGGTGTCATAAGCTTGTTTCTGATCGTGGTTCAGGCGGTGTTCTTCTTGAGCAACGGTTTGAAGGAGCCGAGGATGGTGACAATCGAGTAATTATTTGTTGCTCTGTTTCATTGTTACATGATAAGCGATTTTTTTTCTATGTCAATAAACTATAACCTATATCCGTTTTACATCTCGGCATGATGACTTAAAATCACTGACTGGACTATTAATTATAACTCATTCTAGTCAGACGTAATTAATAATGGCGAGATTCATGAAACACAAATCCCCCTTCCATCCAATCTTAAATTGACTGTATATTTTGCGGAACGAAAAGTTCACAAGCGAAATGAAGAAAAGCCGAGTTGCACATCCAGAGGAATGGCGAGGTGCATGAAACACAAATCCCCCTTCCGTCCAATCTTAACTGAACTGTGTATTTTGCGGAACGGAAAGTTCACAGGCGAAATGAAGAGTGCATTTCCAGGGAATGGCGAGGTGCATGAAACACAAATCTCCCTTCAGTCCAATCTTAACCAGACTGCTTATTTTGCGGAACGAAAAGGTAACAGGCGAAATGAAGAAAAGCCGAGTTGCACATCCAGGGAAACTTCAAACACAAGCACCCTTCACTGAAGTCTTAACTCAACACGACTCGACGGTTTCCGGCTGGCTGTATATGGGGTAATAGGTTCACCCGCTAGTTAGGCTGTAACAGGGGTGATAGACTCGACCTTAGCTAGCTCGTAAGCTGTCGCCTCAGTATTTGAACGGACATGGTTGGAAGAAATGAAAACGTGAAAACACTTATAGTGGGCGATGTATTGAAGATAGAGATATGCTCTCGCGGACTTTGTTGAACTTTTCATGCTGAACAATTCTTACATTATGAGATACAAGTTTTTCGGGCTTGTAGGCCTTGGTCCAGACAGGATATCTCCCAAGCCTAAGCTGTTATATAATTCTTACATTCATAGTATTTAGATATTTTCAACGGGTTTCCCAGCGTAAGCTTACAAAGCGCTCGGATGCCAGGATTTTTTTTCGACTTTTTCACTGAAATCGTTACTGCTCGGCTTCATTTGATCATAAATAAATTATTTCCTACAGAAATCATCCTCGAGATATCCTTTACAGAATGGTGAAAACCGCATCAAAATCCATCCAGAGGTTCTCGAGATTGCCCGTGACATCCAAGAATCGGGAACTTTTTTATACTAAGTAGAGATTGTAATTATGGAAATTATACATTTACACAGTACCGGCCTGTAAGTTTGTAAGGCTGAGACCACAACTTCAGAACGAGTTGACGAGTTTAGGTTCAGTTCTTTTAAATAGTTCCACTTCCTGGTGTAGTGGCTAACATTCTTGGCTGTCGCCACGGAGTCCGTGTTCTATTATCGACTCTTCCAAAAATTTAATTCTGGTCTGAAGGCTTGAACGGTGTCCACCCAACTTCGTGAGGCAAAACTAAGAAGAAGTGGGTTCGATTTCTATCTAAGCCATCCTGGAAGTAGTTTTCCGTGGTACCGCGCTTCTACTCCAGGCAAATTCCGGGAAGGTTCCTAACTTAAGACCACAGCCGCCTTCTTCCAAATATTCACCTGCATTTCAAATACACACTACTACAGGTACCACAACAACACAGGTTGTTAGACAAATTATGTATAGGCCTATACACACGTACACGGGCTTACATGCAGTTCAACTTGGAGCGCGTAAACGTAGGCCTACGTAGAGTTATTTTAGAAATACCGATACGCATGTATAAAACATATTATTCAAACTTCATCTGGATTATTAAGACATTACTAGTTGATACCCGACAATACATGACGGTCATTGGGAAAATACTGAAGGATTCTCTTATACAGTATGCATTTTTTGAACGATTACTTGTTGACACTGTTGCAACTTTATGGGCGTCGAAAATCGACTTCGCAACATATAACTGGCCATGACTGAAACCTTGATGAGGCAAATAGAGACCTATATGTTCCAGAGCTTCCCCTTGAGCTTTATTAATTGTGATAAAATACGCCAAGCGAATTGGAAATTGGAAAATTGAAGTGTATTATTGGAAGATGCTAAGTCAAGTCGAAGGATTATAGCTCTTTGCCCATTAAGTGATTTGCCTCCACATATACTTAGACTACTCTAAAAGTTTGAGCCATATAGCCACAACAATATTTCCCCCCTTTTTAACTGTCATAGACAAAGATCTCAGTAAGACGCGGCTGGATCCGCCATTTCTCTGGTGGAATAGAACCATTGTGCGCCAGCGCTGGAGCGACAAATATTACATTTTTCTTTCATAATTTAAAAATACACTCTAACATACATTTTCCTTTTAAAGACACTCTGCAAATCTACATTCTAAGAACTCGCGTTAGAATGTATTACGAAGTCAATCGGTTAAGACGTTATATCAATCTCGCGGTAACAAAAATCAGCATAGTGTTTTAAATACCATACATAGATAGATTGTAACAAAAGATAATTCAGTCGAAACCCATCAAAACATGACGGTCGATGGGAGAATATTTACTGAGGAATTTTCTTGTATATATTCTTTGTACGATTACTTTTAGGCACTATTGAAACTTTAAGGGCGTCGAAAGATTGCACTCTCGACGTTGCAACATACTGCTGGCCATGACTGAAAACTTGATGAGGTAAATTGAGACCTATACGTTCCAGAGTTTCCCCTTAAGTATTGATTGTGATGAAGTATGCCAAGCGAATTGGAAAATGTTGTTTCTTAAATGAATGTGGTAGTGTTTTTTCGGATGGTGTTAAGTCATGTCGAAGGATTAGACCCCTCTGCCTAATTTTAACTGCACTTATTATTTCCAAATTCAAACAATATGGTTGCATTTAGGAGCTCTTGGGAAACGTTCAGATTTCTAAGGAGCATAACTATGAGTCAAGCGTTTGGACTATGTGGAGGCATATCATTTAATTCCAAAAAAATCAAGAATTATGTAGGAAACTGAAAGAAACGTATAGGTCTCAATTTTCCTCATCAAGTTTTCAGTCATGGCCAGCGGTATGTTGCAATGTCGAGAGTGCAATCTTTCATCTTCAGTATTTAATCTGTTAATGCTGGTGAATGTTTTTGAACTAAGTTACCGGATAGAAGGTCAATGACTTATAAGTTGATTTCATTACATTGTTAATTTTTGGAGTAAGAATTCCCCAGTATGCCTTCCTTCGGAGGGAAAGTAAATCCGGCGGTCCTTTGCCTTAGATTTATGACATGAAAAAGAATCTTCCACTAACTACAGTATATTTGTGTGAAGCCAAAATTTGTTGATTAGATTATTTGATAATGCTATATTAGTTCAAAAGTTCGTCTCCAGGTGCTGGTTGCGATGACATCTAGTAGCCAAGTCCGCAGCTAGATGTCGTGGACGGTAGAATTTGGTAACAAAAGTAGGAACTACCCTACTTGAAAATTTGATCGTCTGCATTCCTTACCTGAATCACAGATAACACACACTAATACAGCCATCACAATTATTAACACCGGTTATCAGACAGATTCTACACATACACCCAATGTACACGGGGCTACATGACCGCATTGTCGCAGCCCCTAAACTAAGGAACCAAACAACCATTGGTATAAGAATGCAAACTTTCGAGACATTTATTATATCCTTCCCAGAAGTAAATGTTTCAGTCACGATATCCTCATGCGTTGCAAGTTTGGCTGGTAATTCAGTAACACTTGATTATCACCATCCATAGAGAAGTAGTCACCGTTAACATGCAGCATAAAATCAGAAAATTCCATTTCACCTGGTTTCAATCGCGTGTTTTTATGTAAGTGGCGTATTTTGGAGAAGGGCCAGAGAGAAGAGTATTTAATATAATTGTAAATAACTGTTTGGCGAGAAGAGTGCGACAGACCTGAAGTCTCCATGAAGAATAACAAGAAGGAATAATGTCGTTAATTATCTTTTAGAAGCAGGTTCACACACATTAATGAATGAATGTTTGCCATTGGGGCTCCATCCCAAATTATGAGCCGAGCTAATCGAATAACGTCAACTGGATTTTGATATGCTCTTGCAAAAAATTGTTTTGCAAGAATTCACTTGATTTGCAGATCTGACTCGATTAGCTTCTGGAGAATCTAATATATACAACTGGCCACAAGAACCGTCGCTTATAATTTTGGAATATAACGAAGAAATGCGATGATGTGCAATTCCATACATTTTAAAACAATATGGACCGTATGCATGTGGCACAGTAACATTGGTACTGGTACCGAATGAAACGAAGTTCATAGCAATGTTGTACTGCCGATTATTATGTCTGAAATTCCTTGAGATATCATCTCCAGTGAAAAATTGTTGCAGCCTGTCTAATATTTTATATTTAGACTGATCAATTTTACCATTACAACAGCAAAGGTCAAAGGAAAGTACGGAAGGAAGCTTCTAGTTTAACGTGACCGTTAATCGCGAGATCATGAGCCACGGGACCTCCTTTTTACGTGGAATCCGAACCACAGGACATGGCATTTCACTTTGAAAATCTCACATGCATTGACCGGGAATCGAACCCGGACCGCCTTGGTGAGAGGCATACAGCTAGACCACTGAGCCACCACGCCCCCCTCCAAAGGTCAAAGTAACCAAGCGTAGATTTCTCGCAAGAGAATAATACAGTGCAGAACAATGTTTACATTTTTTCATTAAGGACCATGCTCTGTATAGCATATTATCTGGAATTGCTTCTGAAATTGCATATCTATATTGGATTTTAAAAGTGGCTTTGTATTTTTCTCCGATTTCTCTTTTTTTTTGCGGCTAATGTTCTTTTTCGTCAAATGGGTTTATTTATAGTAGCATTTCTCCCCAAATTAACGTCATATTCAGAAACACTATAGAGGCCTGCATCAACGCAGCCGCCAAATATTAAATGGCAAATAATACTACTATTGAAAAAATCAACAGCATGGTTAGATTCATTGTTATGTACTCTAAACAAATAATCAATAAACAATAATAATCACTGATACTATGAAGTTCAGAGTGGCCTCCGTAGCGTAGCGGTCAGCATGGTTAGCTGCCGCCCCGGAGGTCCTGGGTTCGATTCTTGGCTCTGCCACGGAATTTGAAAAGTGGTATGAGGACTGGAACGGGGTCTACTCAGCCTCGGGTGTGCCATATGAGTAGAGGGGGTTCGATTCCCACCTCAGGCATTCTGGAAGTGGTTTTCCGTGGTTTCCCACTTCGTCTTCGGGCAGCTCTGGGCGGGATCGAATAGCAAAATTTATAACAATATTTATAATATTATTTTCCAAACTCGCTGTTGCTATGCTAATTATAGCCTCCTAGAAGCGTCTATTGTGCAATATATCACGTGATCGGGCTCTCCCACAGCCTCGAGCTTGTAACACTACCCTCCTGTGTCACGCTTCCAGAAATTATATATGCTGGTTAAATTTTATCATGGGGACGGAAAATACTCTCATTTTGTCCCAAAATAATTCAATTTACGGGGGAGTACCTACTGTCAGGCCACGGCCGCCTCCTTCCCTTTTCCTAGCCTATCCATCCCTTCCCATCCCTCCTGAGGCCCCTGTTCGCTTTGCAGGTGAGGCCGCCTGGGCGAAGTGCTGATCACACCTCCCCAGTTGTATCCAACCCGACCAGATGTTCCAAGCTCCAGGACACTGCCCATAGTGGCGGTAGTGGTGAGTTCCCTCGCTGAGTCCGTGGGAACCACCAACCTAGAGGGTAAATTGCCTTAAAAAAAACTATGAAATTCAGAGACATTCATTCTCAAGTTGGATGCTGATGATAATGCGATGAGACTGATCGCCAATAATAAAATCCTTATAATTATCCCTGCCAGCAACAATTTTTGCAATTTGCTTGCAAACGCTGCTTAGGATGAAGTTCATCATTTTGAAATAAACAGCACGAAACTGCTCTAAATAAGCAATTTCCATCACCTGTTGTAGGTACAATCCTTTGCATTTCCATGACAGTAAATTATGTAAGGGAGCATAGAATCAGTTCGCCAACTACTGGAATGAGCATAGACTCACTTCGCCAGCCACCGTAATGGAGGGAGTTTTAGAATTATAAATGTTCAGAGCATGTCAAAAGTCATATTAACACAGGGAAACCCACTCTTAAGATTACATTCTGAGCTATCACCCCGGATTACGGGTTCGATCCCATCTCTGCCAAGAAATGTAATTCTGGTCTGAGGGCTGGAAAGGGGTGCACTCTTGAGGCAAAATTAAGAACAGCAACTTTCGATTCCCACCTCAGTAATCTTGGATGTGGTTTTCCGTGGTTTCCCATTTCAACTCCAGGCAAATACCGGGATAGTTCCTAACGTAAAGTCTCGGTCGTCAAATCCCCATTCCACACCTTAATTACAAATGTACACATCAATATAGCCATCACAATAACACAGGTTATCAGAGAACATTTTATACACACACACAAAGTAGACGGGGCTGAGTGACCACGATGTCCGAGTCCATCAAATGAATTATGTTCGCCAATTGACTCTCATGGCGGAAGCGATTGTGGCCATTTCAATTTAATAATTTAAAAGTATATGGCAATGTAAATCGTGGAGAATTCCTTACTTTACGTGAATAATAAAGGTAAAATATATTTACACAATGTAATACCAACAGCAAGAAGGAATAATTCATGTCTGAGGTGGGATTCAAACACCCTCGATGATGCATTATGAAATCCGTAAACTTTAACGCTGGCCCTGAGCCACCCAGACAATAGAAAGAACGTGCAATATTAAGATACCGGTACTTAAACAGCATTCACACTCAACTGACTGTTCAAGTTCTTCAATACATCCCTTATTTTATAATTCAATTTCAATGTATATTGTGGAAACATCATAAACAATATTCGGGACCCTCTTTAATTCTCATAAACAAAGATTTCAGTAAGACGCGGTGGGATGCGACATTTCGCTCGTGTAAAAAAAAAGCCATTGCGCGCAAGCGCGGGGGCAAAAAAAATATTGTATTTTTATTTATTAAAGAGAATTCGTTACACTAGGGGAATTTTAAAAGTTACGTATGATTTGTCTACGTAATACCAATATCAAGAGAGAAGAATACGGAAATAAGAAAATATACCGGAGGTGGGGATCGAACACCTCCCATTTTACGATGCACAAGTTCAGAGTTCGCAACGCATCCACTTTTTTTTTATTAGCTCTTTACAGAATTACAGAATTTTCAGATATGATAAATACCATACTAATACATCACAAGAAATCCAGATAGTGTCCATATTTATCGTACAATTGTCCACTTTCACTAAGCTTCCAACGCTCTTTTTGCAGGTGATACCTGAGATCCAGGAACGAGAAATGTTGATCATTGTCCATCACGTAGTGTACATATTGGCCCATTATCCACACAATGGCAGTCTGTATAATTTGGGGGAAGGCGGTCACCGACAAACGAACCAACTTCCTGTCATCAAGGTCATCCGTGGGCGCATTTAATAGTTGACATACTTTTCCCTTACACCACAGCCACCGTGGAGGCAACTCGCGTGCATGATGTGAAGCGGTGTATCGCCGTATCAGTTTGACCACATATAGTACACCATGGGTAAGCTTCAAGACGGATGGTATATCGCCGTAGAGCGGTTGGGATGAGATCGTTGAGGAAGATAAAAACCTGGGAGTGTACAGCAGAAGAAATGGTCATAGCCCCAAAATTTTTCCAAACAGTGGGCCAATGGACGTAGAGGGTGGTGGCCTCTATTCGCGGTTTGGAGTGTACCAC
This sequence comes from Meconema thalassinum, assembly GCA_946902985.2. NCBI lineage: Eukaryota > Metazoa > Arthropoda > Insecta > Orthoptera > Tettigoniidae > Meconema > Meconema thalassinum. Next base: position 124,627,787 of record OX336389.2, read on the forward strand.
TTGCCGCAACATGTTATAGATACTTTTCGTCGTTGGAACAGTCCCTGAAGGCATTTGGCGAACAGTTTCCAGAAGGTGCTGTTGATGGTCCCTAAATATCTTCGGCAAAGCTCTATCACAACCACGGGCTGTGTTTCGAATACCTTTGTATAGCGCTTTCGTAAAAGTGTCATGTTGGGAAAGAATGGTGATATCGTTCTTGCAGAGGAGTGCACGGCATTTCATGCCATGAGCTGTTAGCCCTAGCCCGCCTTGCCGGGATGGGAGATACAACTGTTCCCGTTGTACTCGAAACAAAAATCCTTGCCATATAAACCAACCTGTATATTTTGCCAATTGGCTCTCAAACATTTTGGGAAGTGGGAAAAGTTGTGCGACATACCATATTTTAGAGAGCGCAAACACGTTGAGGACCATGACCCGTTGCACTATATTGAGGTTTCTTTGACCAAATTGGATCAGCACTCCCCTAACTTTGGAAATGACCTTAGTCCAGTTTGCTTGCACTGTGTCCAGAAGCGATTGCTTCCAGGTAATGCCAAGAATTTTCACCTCATTTACTATCCGGAACCAGGGCTGTGGGGTAATCACTGAGTTAGTATTGAGCGGAAGCAAAGCAGTTTTCTGGGGGTTCGATTGTGCTCCAGAGGCGATATGTTAGAGCTGAAGGACGCTATCGATGTGGGAGATGTCTTCTTTATTGCGGATCAATATTGATACGTCATCAGCATAGGCGCACATTCCAAAAACATGTGTGGACAGTTTGTAACCCTGTAGCTTCACCTGGGTAGTCCGAATGAACGGTTCAAGGCCAATGACAAAAAGTAGCATAGAAAGGGGACATCCTTGCCTAACTGATCGTTGTATTGGAATCAGAGGGGAAAGAAAACCGTTGACGAGCACTCGAGACGTAGCATTACAATTTATCATACGAATGTAGTCAATAAGGATTTCAGGAAATTCGAAGTGTTGCAAGACCATGTACAAGTATTCATGACTGATGCGGTCGAAAGCTTTATCAAGATCTAAGGTGAGAAAACTCATTGGCTCAGTGGGGAGCATTTCGGCTTTTAGGTGTAGGTCCCGTAGTATCGCTAAGTTTGTTAACAGAGTTCTTCCAGGAATACTGCAACATTGTTCATCACCAATGATATCAGATAGAACAGTCTTCAATCGGCATGCAAGTACTTTGGTAAGGACTTTATAGTCACTGCAGAGCAGAGTAACTGGTCGGAAGTCACCAACTGCCATGGGAGAGGATGTTTTTGGTATGAGGACTATGGTACCCTCGTGATGTGATTGACAAAGAGCACGACGTTGGAGAATGGTACGCAGGACATGACAAAATTCTTTGCCAATGAGAGGCCAGAAGTGTTTATACATTTCATATGGCAGTCCATCAATGCCAGGTGAGCGGTTGTTTGGGAGTTGCTTAACCACAGAGTGAATCTCTTCATCCGTAATATCCGCGCTGAGCAGAGTTTTGTTTTCCGGAGATAGTTGGGTACTGCAAGATGACAGCAATAGGGTCACCTGCTGTGGATCAATGGGAGCCTTAGCGTAGAACCGTTGATAAAATAATGATATTTCACGACGTATAGCGTCAGGGGAGGTGACGACACTTCCAGTACTGGTGCGGAGGCGGTGGATATATTTACGTTGCCGCTCACGTTGTCCTTTGGCGATATGGTATACACTTGCACTTTCGTCCGGGAGCACTGTACGATCTTTTAAAGCCACGTTTATATGAGCGAGCGTTCGTTGCTGTAGAGACAGGAGCATGGTTTTAACTTCCCGGATCTGGTCATATATACGCTCCCCAGCATCAGATCTTTGCTGGAGCTGGCGAAGAACTCGATAGTAAAATTCAACTGTATCCCGTCTTTCCCGACCTCGTTGGTAAGATATGTTCTTAAAGACGCGGCGGATCCCTGGTTTAACTAAAATATCCCACCAGTCTGTGCAGTCGCGAAATTTGCATTTTTGTTGGACCCATCGAGTCCAGTGTTGTCTGAAAATATCTTGGCATTCCTCCTCCAGTAACAGCGAGCAATTCAGCTTCCAATAACCTCTTCCTATGTGAAATATGGGATGGGGGTAAGAGATTGTACATACGACAGCATGATGGTGAGTGAAACTGGCAGGTATCACTTCATATCGTCTAGGCTGGATAAGTTCCTGTGAAAAGTAGATGCGGTCAAGTCGTGATGAGGAGTTGTGACTTATACAGGTGTAATGGGGCAGGGGCACCCTTAAACTATCCACAGCATCAATGAGGTGTAGGGAGGTAAGAAGGGTCTGAGAGCCAGGTTGACACCTTGGTATGAGCTAGTGGAATCTTCTGGGCGTTGAATACAATTGAAATCCCCTGCAAGAATAAGTTTTTCCTTAACGTCGTGCAGATGAGGCAGTATACTCTGTTGAAAGAACATTTTCCGTTCCACACGTTTATTGGACCCGGATGGGGCATATACATTTATCAGGGTGGTATTGTTTATGTGTCCAGATATTATGCGTCCTGATGGATGACATAGCACACCTTCGAGTGGGATATCATGTCTTATGAGGAATCCGGTCCCTCTATTCGTATTACCGGTATTGATGTATTGTTTGTAGAAGGCAGATATGGGCAAACAGGGTAGAGCAACTTCTTGAATGAAGGCAATGTCAATGTCTGCATCTCGAAGGAATCTCTCCAACAGTTGAAATTCCAGAGGGCATTCTATTACATTGATATTCACAGTGGCCACAGTGAGAAATTGCGCCATTAAGAGAAGTATAAAAGTTGTGCTAGACATACTGGAATTTGGACTCGAGAAAAAAGAAAAAAGAAAAAAAAGACACAGGTGAGAAATATACTGGTGCACTATGTCAAATTAGGTTGAGATAGTTCCTTATGACTGCCATTCATAGGCCGGCTGTCAGCGTTTGAGAGCGTTCGTGGGTCCCTAGATGACGTAGAATGAAGATTTGGTTTCTTTTTCACAGCTGCGGGAACGTTTGTAGAGCCAGTTTGATTCTTCGGGGCTGGTACGGCAATCGAGGCATTTGTTTTAATCTTCTTAGAGACGTTCTCGGATCCCCGATCAACCTGCTTAAGTGAGTCGGTAGGGACCAGCGAAGGTGGGGGCAGGGAAGACAAAATTTCTGTGGCAGCCTGTAGTGACGGCATAGTTGGTTCTAAGGCTGCGATACAGGTTGCCGATAGCACAGGGGCACTCTGTGGCTCGCAGCTCTGGTCAGGGCAAGGTACCAGTTCTGCGTCAGATGTATCCGAGGCCACTTCTGGTGTTGCCCCAGCTGACTGATCAATAAGCATGTTTTCATATGACGTTTGCTGCGTCACAACTTCCGAGTATTGGACACGTCGTTGTTGTGTAGGAGTTATACCGAGGGGAATCATTTTCTTTGGGCAGTTAATACGTAGATGTGTGGTAGCATTGCAAATTAAACAGGTCTGTTTCTGTCCATTATACGTTATATAGCCAGAATGGCCACCAAAAGTCTCAGTGGAGGGGATATCTTGTTTGATTTCCATAGTGACGGCACGTATTCCATTATACACCGGGAACTGATAAGCAGAAGACCATTGTTCTTTCCTGACGTCACTCACAGTGCCATATTTCGACAGGACGGATTTGAAAATTTCAGGGGGAACTTCGAGTGGGACATTAAATATACGCACTGTGGTAAAATTGGAATCCGCTGTGGAGAGCTTAACATTTGTCATTTCGCCTGAGTCATACTGAAATTTAATAGGATCTGCAAAAGTATTTAACAATTTCTGATAAATAGATATGCTGATTACCTTGATGTACATGGTTTTTTCGTGCGCATTTAACTGGATGGCTTCTACTTGGTCGACAGTCAACCGGAGGGTATCGCCAATCCAGCGGTGAATTTCTCCTGGTGAGGGGCGAGAACTCTGCCTGTCCCATTTGCAGCGTACGGTGTTTTTCCTCTGGTATCCGGACATGATTTTCAGCGGGGTTTTCTGGGTTTCTGGTTTTGTTGTCCTATCTGGAACACTACTTGAAAAAGTATTGTCCGAATGACACACGGAAGGTCAGTACACACGTGGAACTAAGGAAGCACCGGTATTAGGAACCGTAAACTCTTCCAATGCGGTCACACAGCGCGCACACACGTACCTCACTCGGCCACGACTAGTGACCAACTTACCACTGAGCCACCAAATCATAGGTCATATGGCGCAATATTAAGTTAGGAAAGCATTATACACACTCAACAGACAGTATAAGTTCTTCTACATTTCCTGACTTTTATAATACTATTCCGGTTTATATCGAGGAAACTTCATAATCAATATTCCCGTCCTTTATAATTCTTATAAATAACTATTACATTAAAACGCGGTGGACATCCGCCATGTCTGTCATTAACCAAGGTGATTCTGCGCATGCGCTTGAGACAATAATTTTGCAGTTTTGTTTATAAATTTTAAAATATTTTTTATTTTTTTATTTTTTTATTTATCCATAGCGTAGCGGTCAGCATGGTTAGCTGCCGCCCCGGAGGTCCTGGGTTCGATTCCCGGCTCTGCCACGAAATTTGAAAAGTGGTATGAGGACTGGAACGGGGTCTACTCAGCCTCGGGTGGTCTAAATGAGTAGAGGGGGTTCCATTCCCACCTCAGCCATCCTCGAAGTGGTTTTCCGTGGTATATAGATAGGTTTTACAGTTTCAAACTGTTTATATGAACAGATTCTACGATATTGAGTCTAGGGCTCAAATGTGCTCAGAATGTTATTAGGTAGATTGTAGTCGTGAAGACTCGTTAAATAGACAAACCTATGTCTCCTAAGACATACAATGGACCTGAAAAATCAGGTATAATTCCTTTAATTCGTATGGCAATTGCATGAACACTGAACTGAACATTGTACGCTGGCATAGAACTTTGTAGCATTAACTTCGACGATTTACTCAACATATATCTAAAACATCTTGGAGCTACGTTTGAAGTGTTCCGTACACCTCTTCCGAGATATAGGTCCGTTGATTCAAAGGTCTTGAGTTCATCAATACACAGTTGGTAGCGCTGGTGACTCTTATAATAAGAACTATTATAAGTTCTAAATCATATATTGCACATCAAAACATTGGTTAAAATCCATCCGTTTGTATGGAAGGTACAGTACATGTAGTTAAGCATTGACCCATCCAGATGCGTCGAAGCATGTTGACAGCACTGTCATTATATGGGTTACTTAAAATTAATCTGAAATCTTATGTTCTATACGCGTGCAAAGTTTATAAATGTTGGCCTTCACACTTTCTGATATATTGAGACCGAAGTTCAAAACTATAGAGAGCATTTACCAACAGTTGGCAGCCCTGGTTACCCTGAAAATATGCCTAATTTTAGCTCTTAAGATACACAGTGCACATACCAAATTTGGTTGAAATCAAATAGATAGTATGGACGTTATTTGCAGTTAAACATTGAACCTATCAGTACGCGTAGAATCGAGTTGAAAGCACTGTCCTGGGGCTCCTGAAAATTAATTAGAAATATTATGTTCTATGTGTGTGCCAATTTTGGTATGGTTCCCATGCATATTTTCTGAGATAACCAAATTAGAGTTCAAATTTCAATTATAATCCGTAGTTGCTAGCACTGACATCATTTTGAAGTATGCCTTTGAGATGTCCTGGTATAGACCTTCACTCCTACCAAGTTTGGTTTCGATAACTTGAGTCGTTTAGAAATTGATAGGGGTCACAGACAAACGAACATACAGACAGAAGGACACACACACACACATCTGCCCGGGCGATCTCATAAGTCTACATTTTCATAATTTTTGCAAAATATGAAAAGTAGGCTAAAAATCCCAATTAATACAAACTAAACCAAGAATTTTGCTGCCCAACATTCCATCCTTTGTGTTTTATTTGCAGGCGGGTTTTCTTTTTTTTTCGGCAAAATGTCAATAAGTCAAAATTATATTCTACGGAGATCGAATTAACCTTTACAGCCAATAGAAAAGTTCGTAGATTGAATTCGTTGCTGCGAACTTTCAAACAAAATCAAACAATTTGATAATTTTACCTCCTTGACTAGGGCGTTGACATCAGAATGGTAGTAAGCGTCAAAAGGTTGACTTTTCATGTTTATTTCATGATGAAGGTAGTTGTCTATGTACTGTATCAAGGCCAGTAGCCCAGTAAGAGTATTGTAGTTGATCCGTAAATAACACAGAACACGTTGAAAACGCTACCTCTAGATACAGCTTGTGTTATGTACACGGCAGTTGGCAGAGAGAAGGTGGGAACTAAATATTGTGTTTAATGTAAGTCAAGTTAAGTGAGATTATGAGTCTCATTTTTAGTTTGCAAGTATTAGTTTATCGTATTGAAGTCAGTAAACAAGTGACTACACATTTATTTTAGTTTCCCCGGAAAAGTCTCATTATTTGCTCCTTCTAACTTATCCACCTCAACGCCTCAGTTAAGAATCGTTCCATTCTTCAGTAGCTCCAGAAAATGAGTGTCGCACTGAGAAATGGATACATCTCAAACAAGTTTTTCCAAGAAGGAAAGATATATCTTGTAAGGGAAGAGAGGAAACCATGCAATAACAATATCAGAGAGACGCAAGGTATTGACAAATAAGAGAGAGGCAGGTTTAAAAGCTTCACAAAAGAGTACTAAAAAAGTAGAGCGACTCCGCACACAACTCGAAATGACATCACCAGATCTAATTGTACCTTGGTTTCAAAGAAGGAAACGCGGATCTCCTAGTCTTGCTGAAATTTAGCACAGATGTCGGACAGATCTCAAGAATACAATTGAATCAGTGTTTCTTGAAAGGGCGTAGGTGAACGAAAGGAAATTGTTGGGAAACTAAATAACACTTCCCCAAAGGCTCAATTTTTACCTGTGCTGCTCCAAGAATAGCGTGTGTTTTAAATATGTGCAATTTCACCCTCTCTAGAATTTCTTTTTGTCATGTGGCCTCCTGAGAGGCCGAGTGCAGGTTTTTCTAATTGATGCCCGTGGGCGACCTGCGCGCCGAGATGAAAGATGGAATGGATAAGGATGTGGAAAGAAGCGGCCGTGGCCTGTCAGAAGGTACCGTCCCATCATTTAACTGGTGTTGAAAATGGGAGAAAGCAGGGACAACCATTTCAAGGACGGCCAACGGTGGGGCACGAACCCATGCGTCTACCAAGTCGGCAGAGAGCTTGCCCCCATGACCTAATGCTGCGCTTTAGCGAGCGTAGCCACCGCTGTCGGGTCTCTAGAGATGATCCAAGTTAATTTGGGGATTAAATATATTTACAGATGTTTTCTAGTGATGTGATCAATATGTATGCACAGTTTCAGGTAGATCAGGAGTTTAACATTCACGATATATCCTCGTACTTACCTTAATACACTTCTTACGTAATAATATAAATAATTATTATAATAATTAAAAATATAATAACAACAATAATGATGATAATAATAATTAAAAATAAAGTATAGTAATAATAATAATAATAATAATAATAATAATAATAATATAGTACATTATGCAACGAGCCTATAATGGGGCAATAATTAAGACACGAGTATATAATTTCCATACAAGTGTCTTAATTACCATTATAGACGAGTTGCATACGACTGTTTATGTTCGACGATAATTATAACTATTTTATGTTCAAACATAAATATTCAAAAATATCCGTCGATATTTCGCCAGTTATATGTACTGAACCGAGCGCATGGGACGCAGAGAATACCATGGCCTCATGGAATACCCCACTATGGCACTAGAAGCCACGCAGCGAAATTTAAAATAGAAGGCCGTGGAAGTGAGCGCAGGTGCAATGCTATCCTTACCTCGTTGGTCACACAACTGTTTCTTGAGCTCTGATTGGTGGGAGAAACTGTTTCAAAATGAACAAGTAGTTCCATGAAGAAATAAAGCCTATTTTCATATATCCTACTTATGTTAATTGCCACTATCAACATACAAAATTTCAGTTTGATTGCTGTAATAGATTCGTAGAAATTGAGAACCGACTAAATATTGCGGATGGACGTCATGTTGGATTTTTATATATGTAGGTCTTAGAGTTATGTACTGTTACATGAAGATTATTGTGTACGTGTAGTATTCTAACTTCAATCGCATGATTAGGACACAAGAAGTAAGAACGAAATTTTAAAATTTCGCACAGCTGCCATCTTGTGGTTATGGAAACAATTGAAATAAATTAGATGCCAGTGGATTAACATTTGTATAAGGATTTACTGTACTAAGTTTCACTGCACTCGGATGGTTAAATTGCGAGAAACGTCCATTTAAATAATTATACTTCGCGTCGCCGCCATGTTGGATTTGTGATCTCCAGGTAATTGAAAAACCTATAGGTGATCTTATGTTCATAGCCCCTTTGAACATTAAAAAATTCCGTTTGATTGCTGTAATAGATTCGTAGATATTGAGAACCGACTAAATATTTCGGATGGTCGCCATGTTGGATTGTTATATGTATAGGCCATAGAGGCATGTACCATTAAAGGAAAATTATTGCGCAGGTTCGTTATTCAAACTTTCACTTTGATCGTATGATTACGACACCAGAAATAAAAACTAAATTTTCAAATTCGCACTGCCGCCATCTTGAGGTTATGCAAACAATTGAACTAAATTAGATACTAGTGCATTATAATGTGTATAAACATTTGCTGTATCAAGCTTCATTGCGTTTGGATGATTAAATCGCGAGAAAAGTCTATTAAAACTTTCAACTTCGCTTGGCCGCCATGTTCGTTTTGTAGTTAACCGGGTTTTGAAAGTCTCATAGATGAACATCCAGTAGCGCCCTTTATCTCCGTATAAAATTTCAGGGTGATACCGGCAATAGTTTCAGAGATATGGAATGCCGGTGAAATATTTCGCACAGCTGCCATCTTGAGGTTATGTAAACAATTGAACTAAGTTAGATGTTAGTGCATTGCAATGTGTATAAACATATACTGTACCAAGTTTCATTGCGTTTAGTTGGTTAAATCGCGAGAAACGTCCATTTAAATGTCTCAAATTCGCTTGGCCGTCATGTTGGTTTTCTAGTTACCAGGTTTTCTAATGTCACATAGGTGAACATCTAGTACTTCCCTTTATTGCCGTAAAAAATTCCAGGGTGATATCCGTAATAGTTTCGGATATATTGAATGCTGGTGAAATATTTCGCACAGCCGCCATGTTAGATTGGTGAGCCGTAACAAAATTTGAAGGGCACGGTCGGGGTCGTCCAGAACAGTGCTATGAACTTACCGAGTTTCATTGAAATCGCTCCAGCCGTTTATATTTTATTAGGGGGGACACACACACGAATCACACACATACGCACACAGACAGACAGACACACGAGCGAGAGGTGATGAAAATAGGCTAAAAAATAGGCTTATGAGATCACCATTTGTCGTTGTGTGTGTGTGTGTGTGATGTGTGTCCCCCCTAATAACTTCTAAACGGATGGAGCGATTTCAATGAAACTCTGTAAGTTCATAGCAATATTTCGGACGACCCCGACCGTGACCTTCAATTTTTTTTACGTCTCACCAATCCAACATGGCGGCTATGCGATATATTTGACCAGCATTCAATATCTCCGAAACTATTACCGATATCACCCTGAAATTTTGTACGGTGATAAAAGACTACTAGAAGTTCACCTATGTGACTTTCGAAAACCTGGCAACTACAAAACCAACATGGCGGCCAAGCGAATTTGCGACAGTTAAATAGACGTTTCTCGCGATTTAACTAATCAAACGCAATGACACATGGTACAGTATATGATTATACACATTGTAATGCACCGACATCAAACTTCGTTCAATTGTTTACATAACCTCAAGATGGCGGCTGTGCGAAATATTTCACCGGCATTCTATATCTCCGAAACTATTACTGATATCACCCTGAAATTTTGTACGGAGATAAAGGGCACTACTGGAAGTTCATCTATGAGACTTTCAAAACCTGTTAACTACAACACAAGCATGGCGGCCAAGCAAATTTGAAAGTTTCAAATAGACTTTTCTCGCGATTTAATGGTACAAAAGCAATGAAACTTGGTACAGCAAAAGTTTATACACATTGTAATGCACTGGTATCTAATTTTCTTCAATTGTTTACATAACCTCAAGATGACGGCTGTGCGAATTTTAAAATTAAGTTTGTATTTCTTGTGTCGTAATCATGCGATCGAAATGGGTGTTTGAATATTGAACCTTCGCAATAATTTTCCTTTAATGGTGCATAACTCTATGGCCTATACATATATCAATCCAACATGGCGACCATCCGAAATATTTAGACGGTTCTCAATATCTACGAATCTATTACAGCAGTCAAACTGAATTTTTTTCATGTTCAGAGGGGCAATGAACATAAGTTCATCTATAGGACTTTCAATAACCTGGTGATCACAAATCCAACATGGCGGCGACGCGAACTATAAATATGTAAATGGATGTTTCTCGTAATTTAACCATCCGAGTGCAGTGAAACTTGGTACAGTAAATGCTTATACAAATGTTAATCCACTGGCATCTAATTTATTTCAATTGTTTCCATAACCACAAGATGGCAGCTGTGGGAAATTTTAAAATCTCGTTGTTTTTAACTTCTTGTGTCGTAATCATGCGATTGAAGTTCGAATACTACACGTACACAATAATCTTCATGTAACAGTACATAACTCTAAGACCTACATATATAAAAATCCAACATGGCGACCATCCGAAATATTTAGAGTGCTCTCAATATCTAGGAATCTATTATAGCAATCAAACTGAAATTGTGTATGTTGTTAGTGGCAATTAACATAAGTAGGATATATGAAAATAGGTTTTAGGTCTTCACGGAACTACTTGTTCATAAATGAAAATAGGCTAAAAAAATAGTGTTATAATGACCCTCATTATGATACACTTTTCTGACGTATAATATTTACTTTTCGACATCGTCGAACATAAATAATCTTTTTCTTTTAGCCTATTTTCATGAAGGTATAGGCTTATGAGATCACCTTTTGTCCGTGTGTATGTGTGTGTATGAGTATGTGCCTGTGTATGTCCCCCTACCCTAATAAAATCTATACGGCTGGAGCCAACGAGCTTTAAAGATACTATAGAGAGGCTAAGGCACCGTTCACAGCGCTCTTAGCGGAAGATATTGGTAAGAACGTCCGCCATGTTTTCCGGAGTCATCGAGTCAAAACATTCAGTCAGCTGATTGCGAGGGAAGAGTTCAGTGAATTGTGATTTCTATTGTCGTTTGTGTTACTAGGTTGAAATCTACCGCATATTAATTTCCGCAGCGATGCCTGCTGTATGTTCAGCGTACGGTTGTACTAATCAAAGCAATAAAACAACGGATATATCCTATTTTACATAAGTATAGCCTAATTGTGCTACTAATATACTTCACTGCACGGATACAGTAAGGATGTTACTATCAATTTTCCAGAACATCTGGTCTCCATTGCTTTCTATTAATGTCTGATACAGGCCTACACGGTATACGATATATATTTGTACTGGTACCGTAACAGAAGGAATTGTTTCTGTTCCAGATTCCCGTTGAAAAATACGGATTTGACAAAAAGATGGGCAACGGCTATGAGGAGGGATAATTGGTATCCTACTCAGGCTAGTCGTATATGTTCTACCCACTTCCTTGAAAAGTACATTTATAAAGTGAACACTCAGAGACGTCTGTTGGCTAGTGCCGTCCCAAGTATATTCTCCTTCCCAGTACACTTGCAAAGGAAACACGTTGAGAGACATCCACCACGAAAACGCTCATTTGATGAAACTTGTAACGCTGTAAATATAGAGGTTGTATCAAATAAATGTAAGTAGACTACGTGGCACGGGTACTAGTCAACATTTTGTATACGAATAATGTTATTTAGGCTAACTTACATATCGGATATTTATTTATATTTTACAGATGCTGCTGAGGTTGTTAGCCATGAACATAGTTATAGCCTTCCAAGCCCTCAAAAAATGAAGAAGTTGCAGGACACCACCACAGAGAGGATTAAAGCACTGAGGAACAAATTGAAAATTACTTCACAGAGAGCAAGAAGACAGAAGCTGAAAGTGAACAATCAGCAACAAATAATTTCAGGGCTTACGAAAAGACTTTGTTCGTCTGGCAACAATCTTCTTCAGGGCTGTTTTCAGGGTGTGGTTAAAGAGCTCATAGATCGTAATGTAAAAGTGAAAGTTCATGAATATAGTGACACAGTTAAGAAGTTTGCTTTGACAGTTCACTTCTATTCAGCTCAGGCATACAGATATTTGCGGAAGTTCTTTAAATTGCCACATCCAAGGACTCTTCGTCACTGGGCCACCTCAATAGATGGAAGTCCAGGTTTTACAGAAGAAAGTTTTGTAAAAATTGGTGAAGGTGTCAAAAATAGTTCTAGCCCAATTCTAGGTGCTCTCATGTTCGATGAGATGGCCATTAAGAAAGACATCATTTGGGATGGGAAACAGATCTGTGGTTATGTTGATTTAGGGCAAGGGGATCTAAATAGTGAAGACTGTGATGTTGCTAAGGAGGCACTTGTGTTCATGGTGACAGCCCTGAATAGGAACTGGAAAATACCTGTGGGCTACTGTTTAATAAATGGCCTGTCATCAGCAGTAAAATATAATTTGGTGAACCAATATTTGAGAAAGTTACATGAGACTGGTATTAAAATTGTTGCTACTATCTGTGATGGAACTGCTACAAACAGGACTGTTTTGCAAAAGTTAGGTGTGAAATTTGCTGTGCAGAACCCTCGGAGTTGGTTTCCCCATCCTGCAGATCCTCAACTTAAAAGTATATTCTTTACTGGATGCTGTGTACCTAATTAAGCTGACCAGGAATTTGTTAGCAGAAAAGAGAGTGCTTGTTCATGGCAGCGATAAAATTAAATGGGAATATTTTGAGAGACTTGTTGAGATACAAGAATCAGAGGGGCTTCATGCAGGAAATAAGTTAAAGAGAAGACATATTGAGTGGGAAAGACAGAAAATGAAGGTATCTTTAGCCGCAGAAACTCTAAGTAATTCTGTAGCCAATGCTATGCAATTCTGCCTGGATCTGAAACTTGAACAATTCAAAGATTGTGAGAGCACAATCAATTTTGTTAAGGTCATAGATTTAGCTCTAGATTTGCTGAATTCATGCCATCCAATGGGCAAAGGGACGAAATCACCTATTAGGAGGTCAAATAAAGCTGTGACATGTCAGAATATAGATAAATGTATAGACTATTTAAAAGATCTCAAACTTACTGATGGCACATCCTTACACAATTCTTCTAAAATAATTGCTGTTAGTGGATTGATCTTGGACCTTTTGAGTGTTAAGGGCCTTGCAGAAACTTACGTTTGGGAATCAGGTTCAATTCAAAAATTTATGCTTACTCGTAAGTTATGTCAAGACCATTTAGAATTGTTCTTTTCTTGTTTGAGAAGTAGGGGTGGAAACAGAAACAATCCCAATGCCTTAGAATTCAAAGATGCATACAGGAAATGCTTAATTGCTCAAATTGATCCTTCCCCTAAAGCTAATGTGAAGACAGATGATAGTCTAATACTAAGTCCTCCCATTATGCAGCCTATTGTAATTAATGTTGATGTAGGCCTAAATGAACTTGACTATGTAGAGTGTTTTGAAACCCTTTCCACTTTCAGTGATCAAGTGGTAGAATATGTTGCAGGTAGTGTTGTAAGAAATGTGTCGAAGAAAATCAAATGTGTGGAATGCTTAGATGTTCTACTGACAATCAGTAATGACGCAAAGTGTGGTCTCATAAAATGCAAAGATGTGGGCAACTCATTGTATAATCCATCCGCTGACCTGAAATACTTGTGTAAGACAGCAGAATGTGTTTTCAGGAGTAATGCTCATATCTTGGACAAAAACTGCAAAAATATCTTGCTCAAACTAGAGACCAAGGTATTTACAAGGTTAAACTGTTGTTTGTTCTCTTCCTTTGAACACCTATTCACTGCAGTAGAACCATGTGAAGAATCGCATTATGTGAAGCTGATAAGGCATATATTGAAGTATTACTTCACTTGCAGAGTATATCATGCACTCAGAGAAAAGTCCTCTCGAATCAGGGGACGGCAAGTGAGACAAGTTTTAACAAAGCTGATTCTATTTAAGGGACAGTATTTACAATTGTGCAGTGTAAATAGCCTACAGCACTATTGTTGTAACTTGAAACTATTCTGAATGTTTAAGAAGTGATTGGACTTCATAATTTGTCGTAAATATGTTTCTTATTAATGTTCCAACATGCCCTACTCTGATACTTCATCATATGGCATAGCTCCTCCCACTTTCTCTTGACTACAGAGAAAATGGCGGACACAGTTTCAAGTAGCTTCAGTCTTGCGGTGCTCCTGCCTCTCTATAGTAATGTTTAAGCTCGTTGGCTGGAGCTATTTCAATGAAACTCGGTAAGGTCATAGTACTATATCGTCCGACCCCAAACGTACCCTTCAAATTTTATTACAACTCACCAATCCAACATAGCGGCTGTGCGAAATATTTCACTAGCATTCTATATCTCCGAAACTATTATTGATATCACCCTGAAATTTAGAACGGTGATGATGGGCACTACTAGAAGTTCACTTCTGAGATCATGATGATGAGTGCAGGTCTTTCTAGATGACGCCCATGGGCGACCTGCACGTCATAATGAGTATGAAGTGATGATGAAGACGTCACATACACCCAGTCCCCGAGCCAAGGGAATTAACCTCAGGAGATTAAAATCCCTGATGCTCGGCCGGGAATCGAAGCCCCTCTACTCCTTTGGTCCGCCCGAGACTGAGTAGTAGTAGTAGTAGTACTCGCGGGCAGTCGAATCGCCGTGATATAGGGCGATGTTGTTTTAAAATAGAGACTGGTGTCCTTAAGGGCCCCTTTTCCACTTCTGTTTAAGTTTTTTTAATTTTGCTGATGTGTGATTGGTTTTTGACTCATTTTGTCTGGTGGTTATAAAGTTTTGTTCTCCCAATTTATTAATTTATAATGAATTTGGGAGAACATTTTTGTCGTGTGGTAGTTGTTTTATTCTTTGATGTTTGTTTTAGTTTATTTACGTAATGAGCAGTTCGGGGGTTTGAGAGTATTAATACTTTTCATCGTATTTAGTTGCTCTGTTTTGGATTTGGGTCTTTAAGCTTGGCCAGTGACCTCCAAATTAGAGCTACGATTTTGTTGTTGTTGATATGGCTTTTGTTAGCAGCAGCTTCAGCAGTCTCGATAGATGTTGTTGTGTATTTACAAGGTGGATTCTTGTCCTTTCATTTGTATGTTACGTGAGCAAATAGATGTTGTTTTTGTCTGAAGATACTGACCCATTGTTTATGTGGAGATGTTGGATAGGGGTTTCTGTTACAATGGAGTGCCCTTATCAGGTATTTGTTGTCAGTAGGTTTTTGTTGTTTGTTGTGTAGTTAATGTTTGGTCTGATGTCCTATTGGTTTGTGGTTTTATAAGATGAATTTTGGGTATGTATTGGTCAGGTGAGTTGTTATTCATTGAATGTTGAACGGACGTCGGACATGCTATCCAGTAGTTGGGGAGGTAATGGATGGCTGTGATTGGTTGAAATGGAAGTCAATTATGGGGGTGTATTGGTTGTGAATGTGGTGATGTTTTGATTAATTACTGTCTTGTGGATGGTTTATTATGTGAATATATGGTTTTTATAAGTTTTGGGTTAATAGCAGGGAAATTGTTTAGTCGGACGTCGGGCATGGTATCCAGTAGTTTCCCTAGCCCGGTATTCTAATTTATTGTTTTAAGTGGTTTATGGGTATTTTTTGCGTGTTGGTTTTATGTTATGTCTTTTATTGTGTTGTATTTAGATTTTAAAGGGTATTTTGTATATTGTGTGTTAATTTTGAAGGAATTTTGTAGTCGGACGTTGGGTATGCTATCCAATAGGTGCCCTCACCCTATTTTCTTTTTACTGTTTTAATTGGTTACAAGAGATTTAAAGGATTTTAATTGCGTGTTGGTTTTATATGACTTTTATTGTGTTCTGTTTCTGTTTTAGAGGGTGTTAGGTTCTTGGTGGGGGCTTGGTTTGTGGTTATCCAACCGGGAATTGACCTTGCTGGGTGATGCTTTGCTGTATGCATGGTGTTAGTTATAATATTCTGGGTTTTGGAGCAGGTTTTTGAGAATTAATGTGTTTGGGTTTTCTTTTTCTTTTGATTTCGGGGTCGATTTGGCAGTCTCCTAGCCTTCTGACTAGAAGGTTGTCGTGAGCGGATTTTTGGTAGAAATTGTTTGTCAGTTCAGTAATATAGTCGAGTTTGTATGGGATTTTTTATTTTGTGTGGATGTATTTGGTGGGCATTAATAGAGTATCTTTCTTTTGTTTGAGGGCCATGCGTAGGACCCAGTTATGGATGGTTTGAAGCTTGGCTATACTTGTGATGGGTAAGAAGCCTATAGCCTGGGTACGCATATGTATGAATGGGATGAATTAATGCTGTATAGGCTAGAAGTGCATTTTTGGTGTTTAGTTGCCCTGTGGAGTGAATTAGTGGGTAGAGGATTAGAATCTGGCCTCTAGCTTTTGAAGTTATGTTTTTTTGTGTTGCTTTAGTATTAATTTGCTGTCTAGTGTTATGCCTAGATATGTATAGGTATTAGTGTATACTATGTTGGTATTGTAGAGAGTTACAGATGTTTCGGGATGTGTATGTTGCCAGGTGAAGTGTAATGCTTTGGTTTTGTCTAGATTTTCTTTGATTTGGTTGTGTCTTTTATATGTGTAACATCTTTCCGCTCGGTTGCTGGGTAGTTTTGTGGGAGTGATTTTGAAAATTGGGGACGGAAGTGAATCGGGCGGAAGTGGATCGAACGGAAGTGGATCGGACGGAAGTGAAGACGCACTGCCAGCTGGATGTACAATTGAAAATGTGTGTATTGGAAACAAGGCAGTGTGTGCTCTGTAGCGCGAGAATGTTATGAAAATACAGTAGGCAGTGCATTTAGCAGGCACTGGTTTGACGAGCACAGTGGCAAATGTTTCACCGACTTTCATTTGTCATTGAGCAGTTTATGAAGCTTCACGTTCAAGGTTGAATATCACATGGGGTAGGACAAAGACGACAAATAACAAAATTTAAGTAAGCGGCATTATTGTCAAGCTGTTGGTGAGTAGTCAAATATTAAATGCATAACAGAATGTTGTTATATGAGTGGAATAAAAGCTGTATTTTCATCATATGTGAGACTAGGTCATTTCATGATTGTAGGAAGCCATGTTTTGATTGTTTACGACGATCCGTATGAGAGCCTTGAGAATAATGAATGTTACAGTTACTGAGGAATGTGCTCACAGTATTTGAGAGTACTGTCGACGTTGTGTGTCACTTTGTTATTATGAATTATTAAGGAAGGAAGGAAGGAAGGAAGCTTGTAGTTTTGCGTGTCCGTTAATCTCACGATCATGATCCACGGTACCTCCCTTTTACGTGGAATGCGAACCACAGGACATGGCATTTCAATTCGAAAATCTCACATGTATTGACCGGGAATCAAACCCGGTCTACCTTGGAGAGAGACTGACAGCTTGATCGCTGCGCCACAGATGTGACAGTAGCATATCTCCAATTCAATCTATACATTCATCATAGTACCAGTATGAAAATGGTGTGTAAATTAACATTTTAAGAATGTCCAAGCTGTGTAGTATACGAGTAGGATAACTTGTCAGATGTTACACATCATATGCGACTACTGTACGGCTGGTATTTCTTTTTTTTTTTTGCCAGGGTTGTAGTAAGTCGGCGTGTTGTTGAAGATATCGTTTAGCCAGTTGGGGGGTTTTTGACCTGGCCATAATGCCAGTGTCGTCGACGAAAATGGCTGTGAAAGTGTCTCTTGTTTTGGGTATATCATTTATATAGATAAGGAAAAGTAGTGGTCCCATTAAGCTGCCTTGAGGCACACCTGCTTTTATTATTCTGATTGATGATATAGTATTTTCGATCTTTACATAGAATTTTCTGTTTTGGAGATATTGGTTGATTATTTTTATGTACAGTAGGTAAAGGGGATTTTAAAATTGATTAATTTGCGTAATATCATTTTGTGCACTACACGGTCAAACGCCTGCTGATGCTAACGTGCCCTGATTATATTGGTAACCATGCGTTATGTACTCGGTGACTAGCAGCAGTTGCTGGACCGTGCACTGACCTTTACGGAAGCCGAATTGTTCTGGAATTATTTTGTCGCTTATATGGGGCATAATTTTGAAATATAAGATGTTTTCGAATAAGTTAGCTTTAATATTATATTTAGTGTATATTTAGTAGTCTATAGTTCGTTGGGATTTTTGGATCTTTTCCAGGTTGAGAGAATCATATAACTTTGGCTAGTTTCCATTCGTTAGGGAAGTATTCTAATCGTATTATTGAATTGAAAATGTGTAACAGTAAGATTAGCGCGTTTGTGTTCAATTTTTTAAGCATTGTGGCGTGAAGTTCGTCGTGTCCTGCTGCTATGCCTGGCAGCTTTTTGATGAAGTTTTTAAGTAAAGCAGGTGTGATGGGAAGAGTTTGGGCTGCGGATGGTGTGAGTAAAACGTTGTCTACTGATATGTTCACGTAGCTGTCGTAGTTGTAGTCGCGTAAGTTCTCGTTTGGCTTAAATTGTTCCTGGAGCGTCAAAGTGAGTGATTCAGTTTTTTTTCTTTTTTGGAGGAGACCATGTGTCTGTTTGGTTTCATTACTGGAGGAATTTTAGTGTTTCTTTTAGTTAGTATTTTTGCAGTTTGCCAGAGATTATTATTATTGGGATTGATGTTTTTTAACTTGGTATTCCAGAGTTGATTGGAGTGGCTGTTTAACTCTTTGCGCACTCGTGCGTGTAACATGTTGTATTCAATTTTTGCTTATAGCGTTTTGGTGCGTTTGTATATTTTATTAGCCTTGTTTTTGTCCTTGATTAATTGTTTAATGTTTTCCGGTATTGCATACTGGGTTTGTTGTAGCGGTACAATACTGGATTTGGCTGCTGTTATGAGAGTTTGTGTAGAAATATGTAATTCATTGTCTAGTTCAGTCGTTGAGTTTATATTTGGTAAATTATCTGAGATTAATTGTTGTAGTTGTTCCTGGTATCGGTCCCAGTCTATCCCTTTAGGGTATATTGGTTTATAAGAGTTGTTGTATTTTATATCAGCTCCGACTTCCTTGAGTACTGGAAGGTGGTCTGAGGATAGAGAATGTATGACTTGTATGTTGGTTTTACAGGGGATGTTTTTAGAAGAGCTATATCCGGAATATCCCCTGTTAGTATTCCGTTTCGGTAGGTGTAATGCGTGGGTTCGTTTGGTGCTATTATGAATTATTGTTGGTGTGGGGGTCTGTTGAAGTTGTTATGGGTATTAAGTCTGATGCCGTTAGTATTTGTTTTCATGCTGTTCCAATATGTGTGTTTATAATTTAGGACTCCGAATATAATTACGTTGTCGAAATTTGGTAGTGTGTTAATGTCATTGTATAGTAGGGTTTTATTTAGAGGATTGTAAGCCGAGATTATGGCGTAGTTTATTTTGAAAATGTCTATGGCGATGGCTGTGCATTCAATGCTTGTGGTAGGAGGTAGATATTGTTGATGGTGGGAGATGTTGTTCTTTATAGCGATCAAAGTGCCTCCTCCTAGTTGTCCTTGTCTGTCAGTGCGGTGTGTGGTATAATTTACTAATGAGAAGCGTGTTTTATCTGTGAATTTGGTTTCTTGAATTAGTAGGATATATATGTCATGCTCATTAGATGGAGTACGTCTAGCTTTTTATAGCAGAAATACGCTCCGTCGGCATTCCAGGAACAAATTTTTAGATTTTTAAGCCCGTTTTTCGGTTATGGTTTTAGTGAGGAAAGATAGACCGTCGCTTAATCGTCGTATGCTTTTATAGAAGTATTCTACCATATCTGCATATACGACTTGGAGGTTACGTAGTAGTGTCTGTATGGTATTGATAGTTTAGTGGAGATTTGTATTTTAATGAAGAATACTGTAGTTTGTCTATTGATGGAGAATCCTGATGCAGATAAGTGTGTCGGGTGGGATGATCTGGGGTGGAATTATGTTGGTGTTGATTTTGTTCTGAGTTGGGTGTGGTTTTTCTGCATATGATTTTGGAGGATTTGGGGGTGTTGACCTGGGGGTTTCTTCGATGGATTGGGATTCACTATCTGAATCTGGTTCTGTTTCTGTTGCTGTGGGGAGATCCTGATTTTTGATGAATTTCCTGTTGGTACTGCCCCCGTAAATTGAATTATACTGAGACCACGGTGGCTGTATTGGCATATGTGAATAAAGTTATGGCCGTCATAGTTGGGACGTGTATATTCATGACGTAAGCACGGATGACGCAGACTTCATGCAAGTAGGCTGGATGAGCTGAGATTCTTGGTGACGTCATGATTTTGTTCGAGAAGGATCTGAGATTTACGACGCAGTCGCAGGGAAGCAAGGAATTGTGCTGAGGAAGAAGTTACGCTATTGGAGGAGAGGCTCGAACCAATGAATGATAGCTTGGAGGGAGACGGAGATTAATGAAACTACCATATTTAATTACTTTTGGCATGCAGAATTGTGGAAATCTATTTTCAGTTATGGCATTGATTTGGAATTTTGAAGAAATTAATTATGAGTTTTTGAAATTTGAAAATCCGTCAAGTATAGCCAAAGTTAGAACTTCTAGCAATGACGGAGGAACAAGCTATGGTAGGGATGGATACGCCCCTTAAGAAGTTGATAAAAGGCCTTGCACAGCAGAGAGGAGGTTCTCATGTCTCAGGGCTCATGGCTCATTTTCTCATTCTCAGATTGTCAGAATTCGAGTTCTTAATTCCGATAGAACAAGTATATATTATTCAGTGAAGCAAGTCGTCATTAGCACGTGTGGCAGAGCCCACAGCATCGAACAAGCACTGAGCGTGCAGCAGTGCAATTTTACGGTTACTAAAACTAGGCGAAGTTGGAGCGCACACATAAACGAGTCTACAAGATTATCTATCAAGAGTTAGCTACTGCATTTATGCTAATTCAATTGTGCATTACAATATTGAGGCGTGTGCGAAAGTTGAACATTTTCACTATTATACTTTGGAAGATATTCGCATTTTAAGACTGCAGACAAAAGTGATTTTCTCGACACCTGAGAAGCACTTTTATAATACCACATTCTACGCTACGGCTGACACATGTATTGCAACCGTGATACTGAAGATTACATTTGGTGATACTACGCTACATTCTACAATGGAACAATATAATCTGGCAGTACTTTCGACTATTATTATAACGGAAGTGGAGATGGAAGACTAAAACTTTAATGCAATTGGGACATACATCAATGGAGTGAAATAGCAGCATGGAGCTTCGTTAATCGTCATTCTACAAAAGCGAGCATGTAGTGAACATCCAACTACACTCATGCATCGTAATCCATCGCTGAATTACATCAAATGGCAGTGGAAATATCTTCATACTCCACAATTATGAACATTTCTGCGGAAATAATTGCAATAAACTTCATGGCGAATTTCTACCAGAACTTCAGGGAACTTTCAAGAGAGGCCAGGGTGGACCCGGCTCACACAGAAGAGTTTTGCCAGAAGGATGTCTATCGTCTACACGGAGCAGTGCGATTTCCGGAGGAAACTGTTCTATTCTCCGAGGGCGCAGGTTTCAGGTTCGAGGTCGGAGCACATCTTTACGGTGGTGAAATGGAACCAACAGCAGTCTTCTTTGGAAATTTTCCTCTAGAACTTCAATCAACAGATAAGGTAGTCGTGAACGTTTCTTGATTTATTTGAGCCATTTAGCGATATCTGAGCAACCATTTTCCCCATATTTTCTGTCCCATATATTTTGCCCCATGTTCTTGCTTGATATTTCTGTACTCAGTACACTTTGCTGATTTATGTCTTTTTCTACGATTTATTGAGACATTATTATGTCATTGGCATATTTAAATAATTTTGGATCAGTTGAGACTGATATTATATATATTCTTTCAGTAATTTGCATATTTTTGTAGTCACGATTTGACTGTAAAGTTAACAATTTTCTATGGCAAGTTTGAATTCAGACAGCGTGTCATTTTATTAAAGTAATTCTATTCAGTAAATTACTTTGACCAATTTTCTGTCATCCTCAAGAAAAAAGAATGATTAAGAGATTTTAGAGCGTTAAAATCTACTACTTTATCGACGATCTTGGAAATACTAGTCGTTTTATGAACATGATTGCAACATAGACATTTATCGTCAATTCTGAAATACCATTGCATTATAGACAATTTTATGAAATATGAACTTTGAGTACGATTTATTGAGTACACTGTAGTAATGAACATTTGATAGGAGTTTTTCTCAATTCTAGATTGGAACAATAATGTTTGCAGTCCACAGTCTAATTGTATTCTATTCGACTATTTATGCAGTTTAGATGAACTTTGATTGAAGATAGTATTTTTATACTGCGATACTTTGAGGATATTAATCTCAATTTTGATAGACCAGGGAGGCGTGTCTAATTGTATTTACTATTAAATTTATTTGTGACTGGCAAATTTTTACTTCATATCGATTCATGAATGAAACCCACGAAGGTTAAATATAATAACAGTTTTCGATACAATTGATGAATATAAGAATTTTTAAAGAGGAACTATGGATGTATAATCGTTAGTTCAGTGGACGTGTAAAAGTCGCTGATGAATAATGCCCTTTAATAAGTGAAGGAGGTTCCCACAGTAATATTGATGATGATGATGAATTTATAATTGGCGGTTTTTTGTGTGTATTGTGGAAGATTTTGATGCCATATATAATGAGATATATGACGAATTATGGGCCAATTTTTTTTGTGCAATTTTGTGCGTTTTGAGCGAGGTATTTTTCCGCTGAGTGTATTGTTCAGGTCCATTGAAAATTATTCATGTGAAGTTACTGTTAAAATTAACAAGAGTGTTTAAATAATTTGAGATAACGATTTTGAATGGAGGTTACCGTCACAAATAATAATTATTAAATCTTATTAAACCTGAATCTAAAATTTAAATATAACTAACCTTCATTGGTCGATTATATCACCACGATTTAAGTAATTATCAACCGGATAAACGTGTGGTTTAATGTATTTCTAATATAAATAATATAAATAATGTAAATAACTATGTAAATATCTTTAATAATAATTTGAAACGAACGGGATTAATAGAGGCGTGTATAAATTTTTCAATTGTCGTTTGACAATGTTATAAACAATTTAAAATGTTATAAATAATTAATGAACATTTTGTTATAAACATTAAGCGTTTTTGTTATTATACTCTAAATAACGCTAGTTCAACAATTGGATTATACAATTAAACAAGATTTGGGATTATTAGAGTAATCCATTGATATTTGAACGGAGCATTTAAAAGATTTGCGTGATAATATTTGAGTTGAGATGTGAACATTTAAATTGTTTTGAATGAGAGCTAGGCTCTGAGGTAACTAGCATATGCTAACATTGGGTGGACAGGTGCGTCCATTTGACGAAGCAAGCATGCGACACGGTGCAGGGTGTATTGCAGGTGGCCAGATAACTGAATGATAGAGTCCAAGGTCATCTACATAGCAGCCTTGCGGTTATAAATAAAATGTGAAGTTCATGAACAAGGAAACAAATGCTACATGTCTCGTCGCAGCTCCCTTATCCATTCCAAAGTGCATTGTTATTATTATTACGTTCTTTTGAGCTAGAGAAAGCTGAATTTTTGTATGTGAAGTCTACAAGTCCTACAGGAGGACATGGATGCATTGACAATGGCTTCTGATTGCCACGTATATTTTGTTGTTAAATTTTGTTAAATTATATTTTTCTTTATGTGAAATAAATTATTGTGCAGTTTAAATTTTCTTGTTTCCGTCTTGGTTCATTTTAAATATCGTGGTGGAGGTTATTGTGAGGGCATACTATTAAGTGATCCAGTTGAAAACCCAGACCCGAGATTAAATTGAATAGGTAAGTAAAAGGTAAGTATGAACCCCCGTATATTTTGGTGTGTTCCACAAAAATTTCATGTTAACTACTGTGCTCTAATCTCGGTAGTATCTGTCAGTGCCATTTTCATTGATGTAGCTGTGCCGGTGCGATTGATTATTGGCAATCCGATTGAGGGGGCGGATTTCTGACAGCCTACTATCCGGATTATCGGGGACAGTAGGATTGGCACCGCAATTTCGTGGGGCTCGACAAAACTGGATTACCAGGTTGAACGCCAGTAGAATTGGTGCAATCAACGTGTGGAGTGTTCGAATAACATTGGATTACCAAGTTATCGATGTCTATGGGATTTTGAAGACTCAAATAAAGAGGTTGATTCTTTGTTAGATGTCTTGGCGAATTGTAGAATTTGAGAGTGTGATTATATAGGGATTAAATGTTGTGTTGTATTAGGAAAATTACACTCAGAAAAGATCAGATCTTATACAACCTGAGAGAGGTTAAATAGGCTGGAAACTTAGAAAAATCGCCTATGATCTGGAGTCTTAGTTTATTTGACCGGCTTATGACATGTTTAGTCATATTAAAGATAAAATTAAACTATTTGGATTGTAAATGTAAATTATTTGTGTTAGGATATTTAAAATGAACCAAAGAAATTTGAACATGTGCTTGAGTTTATTTCAACATAGGGTGTTTATGAAGTTAGTGATAAGGTAATTATAAGTTAGATTTAAGACAGAAAATTGCTCAAACTTATATATGGTGAAAGATGTTG
The DNA here is from genome assembly GCA_946902985.2 of Meconema thalassinum. NCBI lineage: Eukaryota > Metazoa > Arthropoda > Insecta > Orthoptera > Tettigoniidae > Meconema > Meconema thalassinum. The sequence goes on from OX336389.2 coordinate 124,652,653, forward strand.
CTCAGATGTTGTTATCTTGCTCTGTTTGATGTATGTCCCTAAAGCAGTCTATTATTGAAATATTATTGAAATGGCAGATGAGAGTATGAGAAAGATGTTGGAGGAGATGTCCAACAGTTTAAAAGCTAGCATGAATGAAAATGTGAAGGAGATGGAAGCTAGGAATGCTAGTCGAATGAAGCAGATGATGGAGGAGAATGCTAGTAATTTGTCTATTAGGCTGGATGAAAGTTTGAAAGTTCTTCAGACCAGTTCTGCAAACTTGGAAAATAATGTGTCGCGTTTACAGACCAGTACCCAGGGAATCCAGAATGCCGTGACTGACATTCACAAGGATGTCTCGGATGTTAAAGTAGATTTATCCAATGTCCATAAAGATTTATCCAATGTCCATAAAGATGTCTCAGATGTTAAAGTAGATTTATCCAATGTCCATAAAGATGTCTCAGATGTTAAGACTGATGTTTCCAATGTACATAAGGACCTTAATATGTTGAATCTTGATGTTGCTAATGTCCGGGGTGATATTTCATGTGCTAGAGCAGAAGTAATCGTTGTTAGGAATGATGTTGCTACTGTACAAGACAAGGTAGAAGAAGTTCAAAGAGAGATTAGAAATGTTCGAACCGATGTGTCAAACGTTCAAGTAGACATAAATAATATTCATTCTGATGTTTATGATATGCAAAGCGATATCAATAAGGTGCAAATAGAAGTTAATACAGTTTTTGTAGACATTGCCAAAGTTCAAACTGATGTTAATAAGATTAGAGAAGAAATTGAAACTTCAAAAACGCTTTGTACTCGTAACATTAGTGCTTTAACAACTAGATTGGTTGACGAGTCTGTTAGGACAACAGCTTCACTAGCTGGATTAAAACATGATGTAGAGGTCATGAGGACCCAAGTCTTAGATCATAATCGTTTACTTAAGGAAGACATTGAAGTAGATATTGCTGAAATGTTAACTGCAAATGTAACGGTTTGGTAAGATGAATGGAACAGGTCAAATGGGGAACATGTCAATCAGATTCAGGAGCGAATTGAACGAAAACTTGCCAGTACACAGGTAGATATAAATAATGAGGTAGTTCAAATTAGAAAGGACTTGAATATAAGGATGGATTCGCTATCCGAAAAGCAGGTAGAGGATAGAACTCAAATAGGTCAGGACGTGCAAGCATTAAAAACCGCGTTAGAGGAACAAATTCATAAGGTTATCTCTGATGTCAATGAAACTACGAGCAAACTTCAGAATTTGAAACTAGGAGAAGCTAGCATGATGGAAACGTATAAAGAAGAGTTGATTAGGAAAGTCATCACGGAAATCACAGATAAGGATCCAGAAGGGTTGACTTGTGAAGATAATAGGAATTACGTGAGAAGATGTAACCTCGCTACTGAAGAGAGAGATATTAGTCCTGAGGAACGTATATTCAGATTCCGGGAAGAAGAAGAGAATAGGAATATTGAACCTGAATGGAAATATCGTGATAGTGGGAAGAATTACATGGATTCATATCCAAGAAATGTGACAGTCATCCGAAACTTTGAGGACAAGCCTCAGAAATTTAGTAATACAGATAGTCTAACACCGATAGAGTATATCAGAAACCTGAAAGACTATTTTATTGAAGCCCATATTCCTAGAGAAAGAGAAATGAGAATCGTAGAAAGATTTCTAGCTGGAGGACCCCTTGAGTGGTTCAGAGCATTTCGGTACACTTTTAGTAATTTCGATGAATTTGCAGAGGCACTGATAAAACGATTCTGGTCAATAGAAGCACAAAATTCATTAAGAGCTGAGGTATACTCGAGGAAGTATTCGGGTACTCTTCCAACACGGTACGCTGATTTCTTCAAGAGCCAGTTATCCCGCTTGAGATTTTTACAACCCCCATTGTCGACAGAGCAGTTGATAGATGCTATTTCTCGTATGCTACCTGTGGAGGTGAGAAGGCTTATTATATCGTCAAATATCAGGGATTTGACCAGTATGGACGAACTATTGAGAAGGCTTGACTACACGAGTCCAATGCCAAATTTGGTTCAAAAAGGTCAGAGGCACGAATTCAAAGACATTAATACAGTCTACATGGATCAAGTTCAGCAAACTGATACGCCTGCTGAAGAGAAAACTGAAAATGTAGGTCCTCACAGGAACCATTATTTTCGCAACAACGGATCACAAGGTTACCGTCCATATCAGCAAAGACGAGGCTGGAATAATAATAGAGGGAATTATAATAACGGAAGAGGTAGATATTATAATAACAATGGGTACAATAGGAACTACAACAGAAATAACCAGTACCAGAATCGGAATCAGAATTCTCAAGGTCAGGTTATGACACCGGACAAGTATCAAGAGAGAGAGAGAAAGAAAGTCAGCAGTATTTGAAGGAATTACGAGAGAAGGAAGCTGAAAACCAGAAGAAAAGACAGGATTTAGTGATCGATCCTGGTCCTTCTACAAGCCAGCAGGGGAACTTTGAAATTGGTAACACAAAAAAAACGCCGATTTCTCAACGAAAGTGAGAAACAATGAATACATTGCCACACCACACATAATTACCATCAATGAAATTTACGAAGTAACTGATGAGGATTTATTAGAAGAGAGAGGAATCGTCAAAGAGGAAAGACCATGTGCCTTACCTATTATTTCTGTACTGATAGATGGCCAACAGTACAAAGCTCTTATGGATACCGGCGCAATTATTTCTATCATTTCTGATGAATGCTATCAAAGTCTATTAAAGGGAGAAAACATGACAGTTTTACCTGCTTCTACCGTCAAAGTGAGAGGAATTTTCCAAGACAAGGCAGTGAAATGCAAGATCCAAGTGTTGTTGAACTTTGAAATTAATGGAAGGAATTATGAACAGATCTTTATTGTGGTGAACAAGATCCATTTCGACATTGTGCTAGGAATCGATTTTATATCGAAAGTTGGAGCCATTATTGATATGAAGAATAGGATTATTGGCTTTAATGATGGGTACATGATCACAGAAGAGATCGAAGAACAGGACGGGAAAAACAGTCTGGAGATAGACCTTAGGGAAGAGACTTTAAATACCATTATCAATGAAGTGGAGAATCTAACAGAAACACCCAGTAGAAAAACTGAAGGATTTGAAGAAATTCAGGGGGAATTTGAGGATTTGATAAAGGAATTCCAAGATATATTTGATGAAAAGCCTGGATTGATTAAAGACTATAAGTATAAGATAAGGCTGACCGATGAAACCCCTTACCAAAAGAAAATATACCCCATACCTGAGAAATACTACCAAGAAGTACGAGGGTTGATCAGAAAAATGGAGGTAGACGGGATTATAAAAAAACAGGCGTCGTCTTACATAAACCCCATCACTGTAGTCAAGAAAAGTAATGGTCAGATACGTCTCTGTCTCGATGCTCGGACCATCAACTTAAAGATTCTTCCAGAAAATGACCGACCACCTAAGATTAGAGATCTGCTTAGAAAGTTCAAAGGGAGAGCATGTTTCAGTGTTCTTGACATGACATCTTCGTTTTACCAAGTTCAACTGGAAGAAGAAAGTATGCAGTACACTGGATTCTTATTTGACCAGACGTCATGGGTCTTCCAGAGAATGCCTTTTGGAATGGTCAACAGTGGACCAGCACTTATTCGAGCACTTGATAGCAAGCTCACTGACGAAGTAAAGGAAAATGTAATCTGCTACATTGACGATTTAATTGTATCTTCACCCAACGCCGCAGAACATTTAGTGCATTTGAGAAAGTTGTTTGAAAATTTAAGGAAGGCCAATATTAAGGTCAATTTTGGAAGATGTCAATTCTTGAAGAAGGAGATCAACTACTTGGGGCATACTATTGATAAGGATGGATATCATCCGAACATGCAGAAAGTAGATGCGATCACAAGGTTCCCAAAGCCAACTAAGGTGAGACAAGTCAGAGAATTTGTAGGCGCATGCCAATTCATCAGCAGCCACTGTCCGAGATACTCTGAAATTATGGCTCCTCTGTATGACTTACTCAAGAAGAATAATAGATGGAAATGGAGTACCGCAGCAGACGAGGCTTTTGAGAAAGCACAGGAGATGCTCAGAAACAACGTTAAACTGGAGTACCCAGACTTTGAGAAGGTGATCTATATTGAGTCTGATGCATCAAGAATAGGCATTAGTGCAGTCTTATACCAAAAAGACGAGGCAGGCAACAAGCACTACATTGCGTTCACTAGTCGGAAATTAAAGAAACACGAGGAAAACTACTTTACGACAGAACTAGAAGCGTTAGCTTTTGTAACAGCTTTGCAAGCGTGGAAGAAAATGCTGCTGGGACACAAGGTTATCATTATTACAGATCACAAAGCACTTCAGTTTATGCTGCAAACTGACATGTCTAGTGATAGATTGACACGTTGGGCTTTGTTCACCCAACAGTTTAACGCCACTATTGTCCATCAGCCTGGGAAAGACAACTTACTGGCTGATGCTTTATCACGTAACCCTATCAAAAATGTGCAGATACACCATGTACAATTGGAGCAGCAAGATCAAGAGACCGTTAAGAGGTTAGCCCGAATCGGTGTGTCACAGAAGAGACACGCTCCAATCAGGAAAATGTACAGGTTCCTTAAGGGTTACATGGACAATACTGATGTTGACTATGCAGCTACACAGAGAGATTCACGACACTTTGTCTTGAGTGGAGACGTCGTATGTAAGTATGCAGACGCTGCGCATACAAAGCTCCGAATAGTCGTGCCACCTAAACTTGTAGTCAATTTAGTGTGGGTAGCTCATCACGCAACTGGACATGCCGGTCTGGATAAGACTCTTGATACTCTTAAAGAGAGGTTTATTTGGACTAACATGCGTTCCAGCATTGCTAATGTCATTCGTTCATGTGATAAATGTCAAAGAGCAGAGTATGCTTCCGCTCTATTAAAAGGAAAACCTAAGGCTATGATTCCCTCTAAACCGAATGAACTCATGGCGACGGACATATTTGGCCCCTGTCCGAAGGGATACCAGGGTAATCAGTACCTGTTGGTTACCGTGGATGTCTTCTCGAAATTTGTAACAATGAGTCCCATGCAAAAAGCTAACACCAGGAACGTTGTAAGCAGACTGGAACATGCTGTATTTCCAAAAGCTGGTAAACCAGAGTATCTACTATCGGATCATGGAGCTCAGTTTACATCCTTAGAATTTACTGCAGATATGGAAAGGCTCGGTATTAAGCACATATTTTCAAGCGTGCGCTATCCGGAATCGAATTCTTCGGAAAGATACATGGCTGAATTTTCGAAATTTTGTCGAATTTTCTGTCCGAATGATCATACTAGTTGGGTGAGATTTGTACCCCTTATTGAGGAGTGTCTAAATTCTACAGTGCAGGAGAGCACAGGAGAGGTGCCAATCAGACTTCATCTAGGAAGAAACCCAGAAAGGCCGTGGGACAATCTTTTCAACCACGTTCCTAGAGATCCCGACCTAGGAACGCAGCAGAGAATTGACAGAGCGAAAGAACAACTCCAGAGAGCAGCACAAAAACGACTGAAAAGAGTAGCTGGAAAACGTTTTGGTGCTCCCTTAGAAATTGGAAATCTGGTATTACTATGCAAACCTGTCAAGGCTGATGTGAGTAAGAAAATCTATCCCAAGTTTGGAATAGTGTTTTTGGGTCCGTTCAGAATTACGAATGATTATGGAAACAACTGTTATGAACTCTATGATGATGAGAATGATGTCGTTTATGGCAAGTTCAATGCTGGAAACTTGAAGAAATATTATCCAAGAGTAAGCCAATAATAATTCAATTTCGTGTTCAAGTGAATTCAGATATTTAAAACAGAGTTTAAAAACAAATTGCAACTGTTTTTAAAACGTGGTGAAGGGAGAATGCCCCCGTAAATTGAATTATACTGAGACCACGGTGGCTGTATTGGCATATGTGAATAAAGTTATGGCCGTCATAGTTGGGACGTGTATATTCATGACGTAAGCACGGATGACGCAGACTTCATGCAAGTAGGCTGGATGAGCTGAGATTCTTGGTGACGTCATGATTTTGTTCGAGAAGGATCTGAGATTTACGACGCAGTCGCAGGGAAGCAAGGAATTGTGCTGAGGAAGAAGTTACGCTATTGGAGGAGAGGCTCGAACCAATGAATGATAGCTTGGAGGGAGACGGAGATTAATGAAACTACCATATGTAATTACTTTTGGCATGCAGAATTGTGGAAATCTATTTTCAGTTATGGCATTGATTTGGAATTTTGAAGAAATTAATTATGAGTTTTTGAAATTTGAAAATCCGTCAAGTATAGCCAAAGTTAGAACTTCTAGCAATGACGGAGGAACAAGCTATGGTAGGGATGGATACGCCCCTTAAGAAGTTGATAAAAGGCCTTGCACAGCAGAGAGGAGGTTCTCATGTCTCAGGGCTCATGGCTCATTTTCTCATTCTCAGATTGTCAGAATTCGAGTTCTTAATTCCGATAGAACAAGTATATATTATTCAGTGAAGCAAGTCGTCATTAGCACGTGTGGCAGAGCCCACAGCATCGAACAAGCACTGAGCGTGCAGCAGTGCAATTTTACGGTTACTAAAACTAGGCGAAGTTGGAGCGCACACATAAACGAGTCTACAAGATTATCTATCAAGAGTTAGCTACTGCATTTATGCTAATTCAATTGTGCATTACAATATTGAGGCGTGTGCGAAAGTTGAACATTTTCACTATTATACTTTGGAAGATATTCGCATTTTAAGACTGCAGACAAAAGTGATTTTCTCGACACCTGAGAAGCTCTTTTATAATACCACATTCTACGCTACGGCTGACACATGTATTGCAACCGTGATACTGAAGATTACATTTGGTGATACTACGCTACATTCTACAATGGAACAATATAATCTGGCAGTACTTTCGACTATTATTATAACGGAAGTGGAGATGGAAGACTAAAACTTTAATGCAATTGGGACATACATCAATGGAGTGAAATAGCAGCATGGAGCTTCGTTAATCGTCATTCTACAAAAGCGAGCATGTAGTGAACATCCAACTACACTCATGCATCGTAATCCATCGCTGAATTACATCAAATGGCAGTGGAAATATCTTCATACTCCACAATTATGAACATTTCTGCGGAAATAATTGCAATAAACTTCATGGCGAATTTCTACCAGAACTTCAGGGAACTTTCAAGAGAGGCCAGGGTGGACCCGGCTCACACAGAAGAGTTTTGCCAGAAGGATGTCTATCGTCTACACGGAGCAGTGCGATTTCCGGAGGAAACTGTTCTATTCTCCGAGGGCGCAGGTTTCAGGTTCGAGGTCGGAGCACATCTTTACGGTGGTGAAATGGAACCAACAGCAGTCTTCTTTGGAAATTTTCCTCTAGAACTTCAATCAACAGATAAGGTAGTCGTGAACGTTTCTTGATTTATTTGAGCCATTTAGCGATATCTGAGCAACCATTTTCCCCATATTTTCTGTCCCATATATTTTGCCCCATGTTCTTGCTTGATATTTCTGTACTCTGTACACTTTGCTGATTTATGCCTTTTTCTACGATTTATTGAGACATTATTATGTCATTGGCATATTTAAATAATTTTGGATCAGTTGAGACTGATATTATATATATTCTTTCAGTAATTTGCATATTTTTGTAGTCACGATTTGACTGTAAAGTTAACAATTTTCTATGGCAAGTTTGAATTCAGACAGCGTGTCATTTTATTAAAGTAATTCTATTCAGTAAATTACTTTGACCAATTTTCTGTCATCCTCAAGAAAGAAGAATGATTAAGAGATTTTAGAGCGTTAAAATCTACTACTTTATCGACGATCTTGGAAATACTAGTCGTTTTATGAACATGATTGCAACATAGACATTTATCGTCAATTCTGAAATACCATTGCATTATAGACAATTTTATGAAATATGAACTTTGAGTACGATTTATTGAGTACACTGTAGTAATGAACATTTGATAGGAGTTTTTCTCAATTCTAGATTGGAACAATAATGTTTGCAGTCCACAGTCTAATTGTATTCTATTCGACTATTTATGCAGTTTAGATGAACTTTGATTGAAGATAGTATTTTTATACTGCGATACTTTGAGGATATTAATCTCAATTTTGATAGACCAGGGAGGCGTGTCTAATTGTATTTGCTATTAAATTTATTTGTGACTGGCAAATTTTTACTTCATATCGATTCATGAATGAAACCCACGAAGGTGAAATATAATAACAGTTTTCGATACAATTGATGAATATAAGAATTTTTAAAGAGGAACTATGGATGTATAATCGTTAGTTCAGTGGACGTGTAAAAGTCGCTGATGAATAATGCCCTTTAATAAGTGAAGGAGGTTCCCACAGTAATATTGATGATGATGATGAATTTATAAGTGGAGGTTTTTTGTGTGTATTGTGGAAGATTTTGATGCCATATATAATGAGATATATGATGAATTATGGGCCAATTTTTTTGTGCAATTTTGTGCGTTTTGAGCGAGGTATTTTTCCGCTGAGTGTATTGTTCAGGTCCATTGAAAATTATTCATGTGAAGTTACTGTTAAAATTAACAAGAGTGTTTAAATAATTTGAGATAACGATTTTGAATGGAGGTTACCGTCACAAATAATAATTATTAAATCTTATTAAACCTGAATCTAAAATTTAAATATAACTAACCTTCATTGGTCGATTATATCACCACGATTTAAGTAATTATCAACCGGATAAACGTGTGGTTTAATGTATTTCTAATATAAATAATATAAATAATGTAAATAACTATGTAAATATCTTTAATAATAATTTGAAACGAACGGGATTAATAGAGGCGTGTATAAATTTTTCAATTGCCGTTTGACAATGTTATAAACAATTTAAAATGTTATAAATAATTAATGAACATTATGTTATAAACATTAAGCGTTTTTGTTATTATACTCTAAATAACGCTAGTTCAACAATTGGATTATACAATTAAACAAGATTTGGGATTATTAGAGTAATCCATTGATATTTGAACGGAGCATTTAAAAGATTTGCGTGATAATATTTGAGTTGAGATGTGAACATTTAAAGTGTTTTGAAAAGGAGCTAGGCTCTGAGGTAACTAGCATATGCTAACATTGGGTGGACAGGTGCGTCCATTTGACGAAGCAAGCATGCGACACGGTGCAGGGTGTATTGCAGGTGGCCAGATAACTGAATGATAGAGGCCAAAGTCATCTATATAGCAGCCTTGCGGTTATAAATAAAATGTGAAGTTCATGAACAAGGAAACAAATGCTATATGTCTCGTCCCAGCTCCCTTATCCATTCCAAAGTGCATTGTTATTATTATTACGTTCTTTTGAGCTAGAGAAAGCTGAATTTTTGTATGTGAAGTCTACAAGTCCTACAGGAGGACATGGATGCATTGACAATGGCTTCTGATTGCCACGTATATTTTGTTGTTAAATTTTGTTAAATTATATTTTTCTTTATGTGAAATAAATTATTGTGCAGTTTAAATTTTCTTGTTTCCGTCTTGGTTCATTTTAAATATCGTGGTGGAGGTTATTGTGAGGGCATACTATTAAGTGATCCAGTTGAAAACCCAGACCCGAGATTAAATTGAATAGGTAAGTAAAAGGTAAGTATGAACCCCCGTATATTTTGGTGTGTTCCACAATAATTTCATGTTAACTACTGTGCTCTAATCTCGGTAGTATCTGTCAGTGCCATTTTCATTGATGTAGCTGTGCCGGTGCGATTGATTATTGGCAATCTGATTGAGGGGGCGGATTTCTGACAGCCTACTATCCGGATTATCGGGGACAGTACGTTTTCTTCTTTTGGTGTTGAATTCAGAAGTGGATGTTTTTCTGAGGCTGGGGGAAGCTGTTTCCTCAATTGTGGGGAAGAAGTTTTCGCCCATGGGTAGCATCTGAAAGCGATTGTGCGTGAGAGGTGGATATTGCTGGTTTGATTGCGATGGTGGCTGGGTGTTTGAGTGTGATTGGATTGCTGAGTACGAAGTAGTTGGTTGGGTTTGCAATGTTGCGATAGGGTATATTGTGCCCGTTTGACGAGGATTTCGGGGAGCCATCGACCTTAAATGACCCTTCCGAAACCCCCATCTCCCAGGAAGACATATAGGACGGGAAGGAATGCATTCCTGGACTGAGAAAGCACTCCAGAAACTGTACTCGGGGGGTATCGGGTGTAATAAGAGGTGAAACAACCAGCCCAGAGGAATACAAACACAACAAATACAATAAAGAGGCAAGGCTTACATTTAAATCGCACTCAGTTTATTCAAAAAAGTGCCAGACCCCTAACTACTTCAGAGAGGTGAAAACGGCGAGTCCGTGCTAAACAATGTTGATAATAATGTAATTCGTCTCCGTGTGACAAACCTAATAAATTAAGCCTCTCCAAGTCCTACGCAAAAATGGATAATCAAAGAATGCAATCTAAGAGAATGACACGTAGATCTTCCCTATACAATTACTTCGGAGTTTCAATGATAATAATATTACAAGCATGATTCTACAGCAAGGTGAGTTATTTACTTGTTTACAATGCAAGGTATCAGTTACATTTAAAGCATAATAATTTTAAAGCTACGCTATGATGGTGTCATCTCCAACATTTAACGTTATAGTCAGTTAATCTAATACCTATCGTACGTTAATAATAGCAATGATGTAAACGAGATGCGTTTCATCCAAAATTTATTTCCAAGCTAAAGCTATGCACATTCTGAACCTAACAGAACGCATGAAAATCTATTCTAATTTACAACACAAATGAATAACATGAAACCCTCTTAAATTACTTGCGCAATGGGCGCCACTGCTCCTACCTTCCTACATCGCAAATTCACTGTTTGTGAACTTGGGTCATGTTTTGTGTGGGAGATAAAATTAGGTCGGCGACTGCATGAGTAAAACATGTCTAATGTCGCATTATGAGGTTAGCTACCGCGTTTAAACACGTAACTATCTGATTGTCGTCGCTCAATAGGGAAAGCTATATTTGTATTTAAGTGTGTCGAAGAATCAAGCCTAAGTTATGCTCATCAAGGTTCATTTAAGTTTATAGGTTTATTTACATTTTATTAGACTTCCTAGCTCTTGGTTTATATTCAGTTTTAAGTTGAAAATCCTGATATTTGATTATTACCTCCTTGTTTATCAGATTAGTTCAATCCTATCAGTTTCATTGTATTTTAATGACCATGCTAAATTCGTATAGTGTAAACAATTGGTGTCCCAAGCATCCAATATAAACACATCATTGGAAGAAAAATCAATTCCAAAACTTCAAATAGCACTCCTGTGTTCTCCATCAATAACCCTGACCCGTCGGTCATCTGCTGTAATAACGAGACAAAAGCGTTCACGTCATCAGCTCATAAAGTACCAAAACTTGTACTAGCATCTAAGGGTAATCATATCCTACCGCTGTAGTGCGTTTTAACATAACATGGTTCTGACTAAATTTATACAATCCAAGCTTGAAGATAAGGTTTAATCTTGCTGTAATAACAGCTGTGTACTCTGAACTTACAGAAAGGTGCATCATTTACTCATATATCAGATGTATAATATCTGGAAAACTTGAATTAGTAAACCTGGGTTTTTTGCTTACAGTCCTATAAAATGACCCGCTCCCTCGAACTCAAGATAGCCTGCTCAGCTCATCTCGCAATGTTACAATTCATAGCTAGTATGCCAGTCGTCTGAATGTCGAATTTATCAAGTTATTCTCTCACTTTTCCACATTCCACAAACAGGTTTTGCAGGTAGTAATATCTAGTGTTCACTGCGCTCATAGCCTTCTAAGTAATTTTATCAAGAAAAGAGTGCGCTGTCATCCCATTCACAAGGTCAAAATAAACATAAAAGTCTGACATTGACTTCCTCACGGCCAACAGGTGGTCGTTGAGTTTACTGCTCCAGTAAAAATGCAGTTATTCAGACATGATTGTATAACAAAATCTTACACGTTAAAGTGTGTTGGTTCGATGCTCTGCCGAACTAGAAAAAGGTCTATTTACAAAAATTGTTGGCAAATGCGTTTATCTCAAGCGATTGCAAATGATACGACATAACTTGTGGTTACTCCACCACTAGGAATATATGTTAATAAATAAGCCTACCTAAGAATGTGCGGCGTAAGGTCATAATAAACTAATCTAATCCCCATTACAAGACCGTACATAAAAATATGTTTCGGCTATCAGCCAGACTGACGTGCGTGCTTCACATTTCTTCAGTGATATTACTTGCATGGTTTATCTAGCAAGTAAGGCATAATGGTGGAATGCCTGTAATACACGTGCCTTCCTCATAGTGTGATTCAACCATCAGTTAACCATTTATATTGTGATCCAGCCGTCGCTAAACTCCGCCATCCTGTGGGTTTTATTCCATTGCTAATGCCATAATAGAAGGAATAATTGGCATTTCCTCATCGTAAAAATGTGTATTAGCGATGCTGCTGAATTTGTTAGTTAGCACTGAATTTACTGTTAGATTGTAACTAGCAATTGCACACTGAAGTTACACTTATCAGCGGGTAGCAAGTAATAATGGCCATAGATTTTCCGCTCACATAATTTAATATCAGTAGCTTGTGCCACTGTGCACACTAAAAACTTTGTGACTTTAATTCACACATAATTTGTTCTTTACTGGATTGCACTATTCCTAGCAATATCTTTGCACTTCAGAAAAACGTGGTTGGTAGCGTGTTCGATGCCTGCGTAGAAATGTTATCAGAAATATTACAAATATTCGAAATTTGCTTTTCACTTATGGTTTTTAATCACCTTAACAGCTTTGCTGCATGCCAAAGAATATCTCAATTCGTTTTATGGGGAGTTTTTCGATGGCGTGAGTGAAATAGTTTATTTGGTTCTCCTTTAGAAATTGAATGATTTTTTCTTGATCAGTGATGCGACTGGGGTTGGCCGTGGGGGATGTGGGAACCATGTTGGTGGTGTGGGGTATGCTGTGGTTGTGTTTCGAGTGAGACCGGGAGGTGCGTGGTGTAGCGGGTTTAGAGTGGTGGTGAGTGACCATTGCTGCGGTGGTAGTATGCGGTGGATTTGTGTGGTGTTGTGGAGAGCTATTGAGTAATAATCAAACACTTGAGTGGATTATTATGACTGGTTTAATTACCAGTGATGATGCAGGACGCCTCATGCAACAGTTTTTATAAAGGTGTCCCCTTGGCAGGAGGCGATTGCCGCGTCAGCTGGCAATTAATTGTATTTAGGTCCTAGTCTGCAAAGTTAGTTAATAGTTAAGGCTGTAAGCTCCAGCAGCCTCGCCGAAGAAGAGCAAGGGCACAGCCCCGTTAGAAGTAGAGCCAGGAACAAGGTGGACCCGTTTTATTTATGTATTTTTATATTCTTTTTCGGGGGGGGGGGCTCGAAAAGATCCCGCACACCCCGCGTGGGAGCCGACCTTATCTACTGCTGCCTTCGACATTCTGTTAATCTACGGTAGTAAGAGAAACAGAATTAATCTAGGGGTGAGGGATGGTCCTGCTAGACTTTGTGCCTGTCCCAGTACTTTCTGGGAACGACCCGTCAAAAATTCTTGGATCCATAAAATTACTCTTCTATCAATAGGCATGGTGGAGGGGGTCGCAGTTAGACGAAGTTTGGTTTGCGCTGTATCCTTCTCAGATGTGTCCGGAGAGCCGGTAACAGACCAACGGAGGGAAGTCAAGTAAGGTCAGCGCAGGCTGATTATTATTGCCGTTATCCCACTAAGCCAATTAACTTTCAGCAGCGTGATCCGGGGGTCTCAATGGGGATGAGGCTTCCCCTATCGGGAAGCAACCGGGAGCACTACTGCAAGCAACCAGCTACAGAGAGAGTTTAGTTTGTATGTAACGGAGACCCTCGCTTGCCCGCTCGCCCGTGGCGCGAGCCTGTCTCCCGCCACGCACTTTGCCGTTATGCGACGCCCGCGCGGCACTGAGTCATTGCGTATAGGAATTTGTGCAGCTGGTGCTGAAAATGTTCGCCATTCACTGCTACACATCGCTGGCACCTTTTTATGAAACGGGCATTTACTCTCTGAAGTTCCTCAGCACCGATTGACTGTATTTCAGCTGTAATATAGTCGTTAAGCTCATTTATAGTGTGAGGGTTTCTCGCATACACTCTATTTTAAAGCGACGCCCACAAATAAAAGTCACATGGTGATAAGTCTTGGCTTCGCGGGGGCCACACGTTCCGACTTACAATCCTCGTACCGAAAATGCGACGCAATTCTGTCATGGATGCTTCGGCAGTGTGAGCAGTGGCAGAATCTTGTTGAAAGTAATTTGACAATCACTCTCTGTAAGTCAGTTCGTCAAAAAATTGGTCAAGGATCACATTGAAGTACAAATTAAAGTACAAATTCCTATACTCAATGACTGAGTGCCGCGCGAGCGCCGCATAACGGCAAAGTGCCTGGCGGGAGACAGGCGCGCAACGCGGGCGAGCGGGCAAGCGAGGGTCTCCGTTACATACAAACTAAACTCTCTGTATTAGTTAAAATTAATTTAGTCCGGAGGAAAGCTAGTCCAAGAAACTCTACTCCCCAAACCTAACTGCCAATTTCAAACCAGTCCCTCTAAAACAATGCTGGCTCTTCTGTTGTCAACAATGCTCAGCGCGACTGGAGTTGCCGCTTTGCTGTTAGTGCCTTATAGAGGTGGCGGCCTGCCACATAGGCTGGCTCTAGAAAGCTGCGGCAACTGCTTCCGTTAAGCGTAATTATCAATTTAGCCTAGTCCCATTATGGTACCAAACCGTTATACTCCGAGCTAATCGGAATAGCAGGTGCAAACCTAGGCGCCTAAGCACGTAGAATCCCCTACGTCTACAGACTGTGAGGTGATGGCTCTACACGTCAGTTAAAGGCGAGCGCCAAAGGCAGAATGGGGTAAGTTGACCCCGTTCTAGTCCTCATACCACTTTTCAAATTTCGTGGCAGAGCCGGGAATCGAACTTCGGACCTCCGTGGTGACAGCTAAGCACGCTGACCACTACACCACGGAGGCGACCTGACGTAATTATTAGCCTTAGCTTTTTTAGGGGAACGCAGGGGTACGCGTACCCCTTAAACATTTGAAAACTGTCTATGAAAAAATATTGGTTGATATGTATCTAGTCAGGCAAATATAACATCTGACTTGAAAGTTCATCGATCAGCTGGCGTCAACGCGCTGTTTACAACAGCTGGAAGAGATTTCGAGTAATCCTCGATTTAAATCGATCTATCGAATCAGTTTCTTTTGGTCGGTACCTCGTGCTTATAAGCAGGCAGGCTAGTGTTTGGAGGCGAGGTAGGTTGTTCTTTTGTGCGTGTGGTTAGTCTTGAAGGATGAAGAAAATAGCGAACTTTTTAACATCCACCATCGAAATTCATGGTTCCTGGAAGTAAGACGTCTGGCGACCGAGCAGAGGAAGCGTGAAGATGGCAGAGATCAGCCTATTTTACCAGAGTGGAATTTAATGTAAGCAGGACAGCAAAATGAGACACTACCACAGTGCTTATATTTGTTTCCTTTGATTTTAAAATGTAAAATGATTAGATTAGCTGCCACCCCGGAGGTCCTGGGTTCGATTCCCGACTCTGCCACGAAATATGAAAAGTGGTATCAGGACAGAAACGGGGTCTACTCAGCCTCGGGTGGTCCAAATGAATAGAGGGGGTTCGATTCCAACCTTAGCCATCCTCGAAGTGGTTTTCCGTGTTTTCCCACTTCGTCTTCGGGCAAATGCCGGGAAGGCACCTACTGTAAGGCCACGGCCGCCTCCTTCCCTCTCCCTTGCCTATCCATCCCAATCTTCTCTTCCCTTCCCAACCCTCATGAGGCCCCTGTTTGCTTTCCAGGTGAGGCCGCAGGGGCGAAGTGCTGATCACACCTCCCAATTTGTATCCAAACCGACACTGCCTGGAAAGGCGGTAGTGGTGAGTTCCCCCGCTGAGTCCGTGGGAACCACCAACCTAGAGGGTAAAATTTACTTTAAAAATGATTAGAAATACTAACTGTAAGTGTAGTTACCACCTTGGTATGTTGACCACAAATAAATTAATCCAATGCAACGTTTCATTTAACATATCAGCCTGAAAAGTAATAAGCGGACTCTGCAAATTGCCGAAAATTGCAGGATCGTGATGTTTTTTCGTCTACAGAACAACTGAGAAAAACCCTTAATTTTTTTTTTTTTTTTTAGAAAGAAAGCACTGCCCTTAAATATAAAGTATTTTATTATATTCCTGTTGCGTATGAGCTGCCATCTCGCAGCGCCTGCTGTTATTTATTGCATCTTTGAACCGTGAGAGCTGTAATCTAGCGGCGATTTTATAAAGCTTGACAAAAGTAATGCTGAAAGATTGCGCTGGGGAGGGGTGAGTGGTAATAATAATAATAATGTTATTGGCTTTACGTCCCTTTTAACTACTCTGGGTTTTAGAGACTTTCGTGATTGGAACTGCCCGTATCGAAATCCCCACCTGCTTTCATAGACCTGTTATTATTATTATTAGTAGTAGTAGTAGTAGTAGTATTAATATGTTCCCTGTCACTGAGGTACGTTATATAAAATATAATTCAAATATCCTGCAGTAGAAAAATTCTGGGATTGCAGCCCATATCAATTTCCAGATGGCAGAACAGTTAGGAAGTAGGAGAATGGGGGTCGTTGGACTAGACCAGGGGTCTCCAAACTACGGCCCGGGGGCCACATCCGGCCCGCGGACAGATTTTGTCCGGCCCGCGGAGAGCTAGCATACTTGAAAACTCCTTTTAGAGAACATATTTTTTTATAGCAAATTAAATTTAGTTTACTGAAGTATTCTAATTTTATGTTGAATAATTATTAATATGACATCTACATTGATATGGTCATGGGCTGACTACTTATAACATTGTTGTAGGCTTATTGTTATTGTTTTTGTGATAAGTTGGATAAAGAAACACAGAATTGTAATGAGTAAAGACATGTATAACATGCAGACATATGAAATACTAATGAGATTTATGTAATTGAGATTTTCCACTGACAATAGTTTGTAGTTGTGGACTAATTTTACTTGTACCAATTATTAAAAGAGATTTAAGATGCTCATCAGTTAATTTAGATCTGTAAACGTTTTTTGTGTACTTCATTTTGGAGAAGGTCTTCTCACACAAATAAGTAGTACCAAAAACAGAAAACAGCCCACGAGCAAATTTATGCAAATTATCAAATTGTGTCAGTGGAAGACTCTTATAAAATTCCAACAAAGATGAGTTTTGATATTTGTTCTTAATTATATCACTGCACTGTAGTTCAATCATTTCCATTTGAAGTTCCGGGGCTAGGGTTTCAATGTCAGTATCAAAAGGATCCTGAAAAATCTTAATTTGATTCGCAAAGGCATCGAAGTCCGAGAAACGAGTATCAAAATTTATTTTCAAAGCACTCAAAGTTTCGATTGCAAAATCGATAGGAAACTCAGTCTCAGTGGTGTGGCTGAATATTTCACATGTTTTAAAATGTGAAAAACATTTACTTCGTAGTTGTGATTGAAACAGTATCAATTTCTTCCGGAATGATTTGATATTAGTGTATAAATCAGGAAGATGCTGGTTTTCTCCTTGCAATCTCAAATTCAGTTCGTTCACATGTTTTGTCAAATCAACATAGAATGCTAACTTCCACAGCCATGCGTTGTTTTGTAATTCAGTAAGAGGGCGATGCTTTTCATTCAAAAAAAATTCGATCACTGCTCGAAGTTCAAAAAGGCGCTGAAGGACTTTCCCACAACTAAGCCAACGTACGGCAGTATGATAAGGTAAGTCATTTTCTCCAATCTCTTCAATAAATTGTCGGAATTGTCGGTGATTCAGCCCAAAAGATCTCATAAAATTAACAGTTGATATGACTGGTTTCAGAACTTCAGACATATCCAAACATTTTCCGCACAAAGACTGTTGATGAATGATACAATGTAAGACAGTAGTGGAGTAGTACGGGTTCTGCTTCACTTGACACTCCTGTGCCCAATAAACCAACATGGCCGCCGCGCGAAGTTGAAACATTTAAATAGACTTTTCTCTCGAACCCATGGTCGGAGTTTCACGAATGAGGTGTTCATAGGACTTGAGGTGACGCCCCTTTGCTATGGACCACTCGTTATACTTTTGAAAAAAAAAATGAAAATTTTTGTTTTTGAAACTAGGTGATAGTTTGAAAACTAAACATGATAGAACGTTGTGCCATAGCTCAAACGAATGGTCTTTATGCCCTTTATTTTCTATAATGAAACTTTTTTATTTTTTATATTTTTTTGAAAACACTCGAATTTTGAAAATCCTATATTTTGGAAACTAGGAACTCTACAAAAAAAATTGTTTAACGTAAATCAATGGTCCCTACCCCCTCTACCCCCAAAATAAATTTCAAGTCTCTAGGATGAAAACCTGCAGTAGTGTGGTAAGGGGAAAGCTGTCTCACTTAGGAAGTGGTGAGCCCCTGCGACCTTGGAATGGAAGGAGCCATGCTAGGAGGGCGTGCTTGGATTCGTTTTTTTCGTCTCGTTGTGCTCTTTACGGGAATGTAGGTGTCGAAAAGGTGAAAATCTGGAAACACGGTCTTTTTGGGGTAAAAACGTGATTTTAGACTTTTTGCTATATCTCGCGAACCAAGTATGCTAGAGACATGAACGAGGGGTCCAAGGACTCGGAGTGACGTCCTCTTTGCTATGGACCACTCGTTATATTTTTAAAAAAAATTTGGAAACGCGATTTTGGGGTAAACACGTGTTTTTTGTGATTTTTGCCGATATCTCACGAACCAATAACGCTAGAGACGTGTAGGAGGTGTCCTAGGACTCGGGGTAACGCCCCCTTTCGAGTGTGGTAGATATTTTTTTCAAAAAATAATTCACAAAGGGCCTAACGCCATACATGTTGAAAAAACGTTTTCTTTTTCTTTACCTGTTTATAATGTCCATAAAGCGTGGTGGTTGAGAGAGACGATACGGCTGGGTGTGTGTGTGTTTCAACGAACCTGTCGCTGACCACGGTGGCTGTGCTCAATAGATCAATCGCTATTTCGGCGGGTCGGTGTATGACAGAGCGAGGGTGCGTTTTCTGATATTTTACCTTTAACGTGTAAACGGTGATGAGAACTAGGTTCTATGTTGGTCGAAGCGAGTACAGAAAACAAACTTACAGGAGGTGAAGGTCATTTGAGCTTATTGGAAGGCATTGATCTGACTTGACAACAAGTGCAATGGAAAAAATGACCAAGACGCTTGAAGGTGAAATAATCTTACCATCGTGGTGGCAGGGGAGTGTGAAAGGCGTGCACACATGTGTGAAACCACAGGCACGCTAAACCAGTGACATCCTGTTTTGCTTCGTACGTGACAAAATGCAAGTTCATGTGAAATTTGATCTTTCACAGGTGTTCGCTTGGGTGTTAGCTGTCCACGTGCGCGATAACTGTTAACAAGTTACATCCTGTCTTGCTTCGTACGTGACAAAATGCAAGTTCAGGTGAAATTTGATCCGGCACAGGTGTTCGCTTGGGTGTTATCTGTCCACGTGCACGATAAGAGAATCTTCAAAGCGTGGGAAAAAATGATTATACATGCAACATAGCATATATAAAGACATGTCGTTATCATTTCCACGCTCACTTAAGTGACTACCTTTGAACACACTGCGTTGCAAGAAACCCCTGGTCTTGTTTATCAGTTTTGGTGTTGGTAGAAAATACTTAACCTTGTTGTGGGGTAGGTATATATTTATTTATATATTTATTGATTTTTATATAAATACATGCAATTATTTATTGATTAGGTAATTAATGATTTTTATTTATTTATTTGTTTGCAGATAACGTGTATAGCCTACCTGTCGTGTGTCTGTGGGAAATATATATTAAAGAAAGAGAGAAAGACAGAAAAGAAAACCATTTCCACACTAGCCCACGAGACGGGAATATAGCAAAGCATTATACGTCAAGGTGAGATTTGTTTTATTATATAATATAACCTGTTTGATTTTGTTTTGTTTATGAAATACATAAACTATATGGAATGGATATACTTATGGTGGTTTATTTTATTTCTTTTTAGATATTTGGAGAAAAAAAAAGGGTTCACTGCTACAGCAAATACAGTTGAAAACCAAGTGGCTTTAGAGTGGAACCATTGTCAAGCAGTCTACAGCTGAAAACTCAGGTGAGAGTGTTCTTTCTAAAATAATGTCATTTGCTACTGCTACCGATAGCCTAACTTGGGAACCTCTAAACAGTTGTTTCAAATCACGTGTGTGCTCTGGCCGCGTAGTCAATGTTAGAAAAAGTTTGATTCCCAAAGAATTTTTACAATCTTGTTTTGAAATTTTTAAAATTGAAATTTGCACAGCGCAAAGGTTGCATACGGCTTTAAAGGTGAATACAGAACTAGTGTGCGATTTCATATATAAAAAGAAGGACGTAGAGCATAAAGAGACATTTTATATTTGCAGTAAAATGCAAGAGCTATTCATAGCCCATAATTTGGAACAGTGGTATGAAACCCACGTGGTGAATGCCTTGCTATCAAAATTTGATAAACTGCAACAAGGACCGAGTGGCCTTGCCTTAGACAAAATTCACCATTTACAAATCAACATTTGTCATTTCAACCCGTTGAATGCTGGGTCTAGCTTTATTAAAACACCACCAGCAATAGCATTGAAAAAGGCTGTGGTGAATATTAAGAATTATGACAATGATTGCTTTCTGTGGTCCATGGCCGCGTATTTGCAGCCAGCACAAGACCGTAATGGTTCTCGACCAGGAAAGTACAAGGCCAAGTTTGATGAATTGAAACAAACGTTAAATTTAACTCGAGTGTCGTTCCCTATGGACTTAACCGAGATCCATAGGTTTGAACAAGACAACCAGGACTTTTCGTTCATGGTGTATGGCCTTGATGGTGATGAGATTGTGGGTCCTCTTTATGCCACAAAAGAACCGAAACGACACCACATTCATCTTTTATATCTGTCTGAGGGAGAGGTGAATCACTATTGCATTATTAAGAGCCTAAGTAGATTGCTAAGCAGTCAAATGTCAAAGGACAAGTGTGCAAAACATATTTGTGACCGTTGCTTGCAATATTTTACAACCTCCATGCTCTTAGAACGTCATAGGGTAGATTGTGTTACTCAGGAAGCGGTGAGACTGATATTGCCACAAGGGGACAAGGCTGTGTTAAACTTTAAAGACATTCATAAGCGTGACACTGTTCCCTATGTGGTATATGCAGATTTCGAAGCACTCACCACACCCATGGCGGGATGTGAACCAGATCCCACCGTTAGCTCAACCACACCCATTCAAAAACATGAACCCTTTGCCATAGGATTTAATGTGGTGTGTGCCTACGACCCCACGCAATCCGTTTACAAATACCGCGAGGGGCCAGATTGTGCCAAATGGTTCTTGGATGAACTTGTCAAGTTGGCCGACCATGTACAGGAATTACTGGACCACCCAGTACCCATGAGCCTATCTCCAGAACAACAGCAGCAGTATGAGCATGCCATGACATGCCATATCTGCGAAAAGCCTATTTTAAGTGGAGAGGAAAAAGTCAGAGACCACTCGCATTTTACAGGGGAGTTTCGTGGAGCTGCGCACAGCAAATGCAACTTGAGCTTTCCAGCTCCTCGTTTCATCAGTGTCTTTTTCCACAATCTGGCGAATTATGACATTCAGTTTTTGATTCGTGAATTGGGCCATGTCAATAAGGGCTCGTTTACCATTATTCCCCAAAACCATGAGCGTTTTACAGCCCTGACATGGTGGTTGGGCGACTTTAGCATTCGATTTTTGGATTCCTTTAAGTTTATGGCATCCTCGCTAGACAGCCTTGTGAATGGCTTGAATGAGGAGGAATTAAAAAATACTAGAATGCATTTTAATGATCCTGAGCAATTTCAGTTGTGCATTCGGAAAGGTATATTCCCGTATGATTTCTGCAACAGCTGGGACGTGTTAAAGCAAAGAAAACTCCCTCCACAAGAGAAATTTTACTCGAAACTAACACGCAGTACCGTTTCCGATGAAGACTATGCACATGCATGTCAAGTTTGGCGAGTGTTTGGCATGAACACGCTAAGTGAATATGCTTTGCATTACCTAAAACTGGATGTATTGCTGCTCACTGATGTGTTTGAAAAATTCCGTGAGTTGTGTCAACACATTTACGGTCTTGACCCGGCTCACTATTATACGAGTCCTGGACTCTCGTTTGATGCCGCTTTGAAATACACTCAAGTGGAATTGGATTTACTCACTGACGTAGACATGGTTCTATTTTTTGAAAAGGGCATTCGTGGCGGCTTTGTGTCACTTAACCAACGCCATGCCGAAGCGAACAATGTCTACATGCCTGATTATTCACTAGACAAACCAGAATCGTACTTAATGTACTATGACGTGAATAATTTGTACGGTTACGCCATGAGTCAGCCTTTGCCCTATGGAAAGTTTGCTTGGCTGACAGAGAAACAAGTGTCAGAATTTGATGTAATGAAGGCTAGCCAAGAAACAGGCTGTGGATATGTGCTAGAAGTGGATATTGAATATCCCTCATTCTTGTATGATGAACATGCCGATTTCCCATTCTGCCTTGAGCAAATGGTTCCCCCTGACAGTAAAGTGAAAATTGAAAAACTCATGGGCACACTTTACAACAAAAATCGGTATGTGCTACATATCCAAATGTTGGTGCAATGCCTCGCCCAAGGCTTGGTGTTGAAGAAAATCCACAGGGGTATTTCTTTTGCTCAAAAAGCATGGCTTGAGCCATACATGCGACTCAACACAGAGCACCGACAAATGGCAACACAGCAGTTTGAAATTAATTTTTTTAAATTAATGAACAACTGCATCTATGGCAAGTCCATGGAGAATGTCCGCAAATACCGTGACATTAAATTGGTGAATGTCTGGGAGGGGCGGTGGGATGCCCGGCGGTACATTGCCAAGCCAAATTTCAAATCGATCAAAATTATCGATGAGGATTTAGCTACTATTGAAATGAGTAAGACCAGCGTGACCATGGATAAGCCCATTTACTTGGGTCAAGTCATTTTAGACTTTTCTAAATCGGTCATGTATCGATTCCACTATGAGTTTGCCAAACGCCATTTTGAGGACGTCTCTCTTTTGTATATGGACACGGACTCATTCATTTACCACATTCGCCACTGCAACCCCTATGACGTCATGAGGCAACATAGTGACTGGTTCGACACCTCTTGCTATAGTGTTGACAACGTGTTTCAGCTGCCCATAAAAACAAAAAGAAAATGGGCGTTTTAAAAGATGAATGCGGTGATTCCATTATGACGGAATTCGTAGGTTTGGCCTCAAAAATGTATGCTTACCGCACACTCGACTGTAAGGAAGCCAAAAGAGCAAAAGGTGTAGGTAGAGCAGTGGTAAAATCGCTACGTGTAGACGATTACCTAGCGGTTTTACGTACTGGCAAAGCTATGTCTCATACACAGTGCAGGATACAATCCAGCAACCATCATTTGTATCTTGTGGAACAGAGAAAACGCACCCTCGCCTCCATGGATAACAAACGTGTGTGGGCTAATGACCTGCTCACCAGCCTGCCCTGGGGTTATGATCGCAAGGAAGAGAAGGTGTGATTTCATTGTTTAATCGTTTATGGGACATAGCTTTATGTAACTAGTAGATTTAGTATTTTGTAAATATTGTTTTTTTGTCATTGTAAATAGTAGATTTTGTAAAATAGTGACAACCCACTTGGACCTTTTGCTCTTTAAAAGTTCTATGCAACCTTATTTTTTTAAATTTTTTGATTGGTAAATAGTTTGATTCTTTTAACGCTGTACAAAGTTGAGTTTTTTTTTGTAAATATGAAATAAGTAAGATTTTTAGTAACTTTAATAAATAGTATTTAATTATTTTTCATAATGTAAATGATAAACTAAAAAGTTCTTTTGGGATGAGTGTGCATGTCGAGAATGTGCTTTTGGGAATAAATAAAGTGGTTGTGTTTGTTCCCAAAGACAGATGTGAATGTATGAGTGGAGAGAGAAAACTGGTGTGTATGATTGACCAGAGCAAACACGGTGAGGTAAGGTGGGGGTGGGGAGGGGGCTAAATGCTCACTTATATACTCATTTTGTTTTAAATAGTTTCGTTTTTTTTCATTGAAATGTGGCAGACAATAGACATTATTTTTGTAAAAACAGTCTTACCTGCAGTAGTCGTAGACCTCGACGTTTCTCCAAACACCCATAAACTCACTGCAGCATCGCCATGGTCAAGCACTTGCATCAACATCATTGTCAAATCTCAACTTTCGACATACACCAAATGGAAAAATGTGAAAACAGCAAAAATGGAAATTCCATGTTTCCATATCACCAAAAACAGGAAAACTTAAAACGGACATTTTTAAAAACTGGAAATGGCCATTTGTGAAATATGAAAATTCAAAAAACTTCAAACAGACATTGTTTAAAATGTGTCATCAACAAACTGGAAAAATCCATTTCATCATAATCATAAAACTTGAAACGAACATTTTTCACATATGTAAATTGCAAAATAACAAATGGCAATGTGTGAAATGTGTAAAATGAAAAAATCAGCCATCAACATCACGATTTCTTAAAATTAAAAATAACAAAACATCGTGCTCTGGCAAACCTTTGTTTTTATTTCATAGTCATAGTGAATTGACAAAAGAAAAATAGAATACAAACAAATCCCAATTCCTCACTCCTCAATGTTTATGTCCATGCATCATCAACTTTCCTTTCATAGCACTCATGACAATTAGGGCTGCCATCCTTTCGCCCACTGAGGCATCACTGGATGTGAAACGTTGTTTAGCTTTCTTTAATAACAATTTATCTGCCACATGTCTTAAACCAGGATGACTATGGCGATAAGAAAGGTCATGTTCCTTGCATGCTTGATCCAAAAGATTAATGGGTACATCACCACGTTGTAAACGTTTTTCGAGACGAGTTCCAGGGCCGCAAAAACGATAACCTGGAAGATGGATTTCGAAAGGTAGGTATTGAATCACTTTGTCAATGACGCCATTGCCAGTACAGGTCTGGCATATCCTTTTCCATCGATGGTAAAAAGGTTTGGTCTTCCTCCTCCTCTGTGGACGATGTTTGTGTTTGTTGTTGTTGTTGTTGTTGCTTTTTCTCGCCATGACACCCATGGAATGATTCAACAAAGTCTTTACATGGACTTTTATGACCGTGATACAGTTTCACTAGCTGGCAAGTCGCACACTGACGCATAGACGGTATTTTTGCCATGGCCACTTGCTTATGGTGATCGTAATCCGTACAGGGTTGCAATTCACTCAACACAGGGTCTTGAGTCCATGATTTTGGTACATGTTGCCAGATTTCTTTCACTGCATTGGCGGCCACATAATAAATGAACGACTTGGGCAGCGCCAAGAGTTCCTCTTTGGTAAAACTGTCTAGTTTCTTTTTGCACACAAAGAACTTGCCGATGGCTTTGTCCGTAGCATTGCCTTTCTCCATGGTATCACGTGCTGTAGATGTTTACACGTCGCTTGTAGAAATCTCACTGACGTCATTCACAGGTAAATCTTGAGTTATAATTTTGTTCAACAACTCCCAGCAGGCATGAGTGGTTAACCAATGAAAGAGATGCCACGCATGCGATAGAGCTGTATGGGTAATGTTGCCACAGGAACAAGTATCCATGAGCGTTTGCAGGGAGGGGCAGCCCAACTCCATGAGGTCGATACATTGGCAGTAAGACGCCAAAAATGGTTGCAACCATTGACGTTTTTCATTACCTTTCACAAATACCACATTGGCCGAGGACAAGTGTGCTTTCATAACCACATCCAAATATTTATAGGAAATGGTTCCCTGATTCCAGTCTAGTTGCCTATGATTTTCAATCCACTGGGTTTGTTTACGGTCTTTTTCACACAACAAATCAAAAGCATGGGGTGGTTTAAATAGCAAATGCGTAGCTTGCGATATCCAAAACGTGGTACAATCGATTATGGCCACTTGTTTAAATATAAATTTGTTGTCACCAATTTTAAACCCTTGGCAATCCACAATGAGTGTGCGCAACATGTTGACGCTTGCCTGGACCAAGTTCAACTGACGACTGACTGACGATCAGGTGTGATCATGACATAGACTTACCTGCCATGCTAGTTTCAAATTAAGGTTAGGGTAGGACAGGGGGACATGCAAAAATAAGAATTTAAGAATTACATCATTTTATTATCATAACACGTCTTACAGGCTTTTCTCATTTTAGGATAAGGACGATAGCAACTGATACAACAAAATAGTCTCTTGTGTTTGTAACGTCCATAACACCGATGATGTCCCAATGTCTCTAAACCAGACGTTTTTGATGGTGAGCTGCTCACCGAAGCACCATGGATACCATACGGCCCACATGTATCGTAACTTGTTTTTTTTTCATCACCCAGAGACACAAGTGAGGGATAGCTTGAATGACAGGGTATATTTCCCACTTTCATTCTACACAGGTAGGGGCAGGTGGGTGACCAACGCTGATGTTCCTGCATGGGTTCATCGCCCTCCTGCCATTGGTCTATGATGATGGGACAAAAGGCACATTTCACTTCATCTCTTGTTTTTAAATAGTAGAATCCAGCGGCCGCCAAGGCTTGAGGGTTTATGAAAGGCACTGGCCATGTGGCAAAAGTCTTGAAACGTTGTTCCTCAGAGTTTAAATTCATGGATGTAACGTCTCTTGAGGCTTTAAAGCAAGACATGACTGAGCGGCTTGACGTGGGATGACCTGTTATTTATACACTCGTCACTTGGTTGGACAGTGGATAATAGTTGACTTGTTTGTGATGAATAATCAAACAGTAGGCCGTCGTATTGGCTGGTACATTGTCATGCGTTTCAAAATCTAGTCGAATGTCGATATTGGATGGCTTGACAGACTCTTCCAGGTAAGAACAGTCAAAGACAATCAGTGGTGCTCTTGCCTTAAACGCTTGGGGTAGTAGCATGGGGCCGTTCTCTTTTTGATAATACGACCATCGAAATTTAGAAAACAAGTCGTACAGGGGCCCAAACTTATTTTTTGAAAAATCCAAATCCAGTCCTTCATAGGGAAACACGGCTCCGTTGAGGAAAAGGCGTGCATTTCTCAATTGCAGATGATCAAATTGCGTGGCATCTTTGGTTTGTTGATACTTGCGATTCGTTTGAAAACCCACGATCAGGTAGAGAGGTCTCTCTGTATAGCGAGCTGTTTTTACAGACCAACTGTGTGTGTTGGTGGTGGGCAATAGCGGATACTCATGGAGTGCCCAGCTTCTAAATTCCATGGGTAGAGGCATATCTCTCTTTACCATTTTGAGTATGTCCAGTTTTTTGCTATCGTTAAGGGTCACATGAGGCACTTTCCATAGCAAGCGTTGTAGTTGAACTTTTGAATCGATGGGGGCATTGTCGGCTCCCTTGAGTGCATTATTATCACTCCTGTCTCTCACCAGATAAAGCACTTGCCTTGCGTTGACCACAATGCGTTGGTGATCTTCAGCAAAGCCTAGAATCAGTTTAAGAGGTAAATATCCAGTAAAGGTCCCATCGGTGTGTACCATCCAGTCATTGGTCGAGTCAGGACACCAACCTGCCATGCAAAGTGTTTTACCTTCTTCCTCACTATAAGAGGGGTATAGTTTCATGACACTGGAAATGCCCACATTTCGAGTGCTATCCACCACGATATCGTTAATGACATACCGCACTTCAGAAAACAGAAAGGCCAAACCATGGTTGGCCAACTTGGATGTGGTGGGTGTAGAGCCATCGGCTTTGGTGAGCCGACCTTCAATCTGAATGACACTTTCATGCGGTAGGGTGTAAATATCTTGGTTGTTGATAACAAATTGAATTTCATCATTGTTATTGAGTCCAGGTGTTTGAGCTTGATAGGAATGGAGATCAATTCTTACCACTCCTGGTTGCTCCTCGATGTGGTTTGCTATCTCTAGGATAGAATTCATTATGAGGGTTGACGTGGTAACCCAAATGCTGTAAAATCTGCTTGCCTTGAGATGTTAACGTGTATTCACGTGGCAAACAACTAACACTATTCCTAGACGGTGTTGTTGCTTTATACACAAATTTCATAGTGGCTTTAGCACCAACTTGTAAGTCACTGGTGTGGTGGAATCTAGATCAATGAGTTGTTGATCTCTATTGATCAGTCTTAATGTTATATTACTAATACTATCAACAGCCACAGCATGAAAAAGCACCACTGGAGGGTTTTCACGAATAATATACCCATTGGGCGATGTCACAATAAAGTCATAAAGCGAATGCGATGGTTCTTGATTGGTGTACACTTGGCTAATAATATTACACGTCACCGACACATGATGGTCCTCAATGAATTTCACTTCATGGTCCGATTCATGTTTTTTGTTGGGCTCCAACACACGTGGTTTAAATCCGAGTAATGGGCCAATGGAATCGGGGTGTGTTTTAAAGTCAATGTTGAAGGTAGAGAAAATACTGCAGCGATGAGTGTTAGTATTGCCTACAAGTTCAAACTTGTGCGTTCCGTCGAGAAATGACTTTAAACCATACTGATTGATCAACACCACATAAATGTGTTCATAAATATCATCGATCGTGTATCCACCAGAGTTCAGGGTGAGCACAGAATCATCATAGTAAAACTTGTTGTTCACATTTTCACGTATGTTGTATATTCGATTGTACGTTTCAAGAGAAACAAGTCCTAAACCATAGGGTTTTTCACTCAATTCGATAGGCGGGTAAAAGTCTAGGCTGACTTCAGGTCCACGTCCATGCACTGTAAACGTTTTACTTTCTACCGACATACTGGTGGCGTTTTTGCTTATGCTGCGTCTTATATAAAAAAATTAAACACAAACGTCCACACTGTTGGCTGTTAAACGTTTGCTCACGTTTCACATTATAATATATCTTGATCCTGTTTCCAAAATAGGTCACTAGTTCCATGGGCGGGGGCAAATTCCCAAAACTGTCAAAGTACCATACCGTGGATCCCTCTTTGACATAAGCTACATAATGCGTTCCTGGTCCTCGGTGATCATCCAAATTGACAACAGCACATTCCTGTTTCCAGGGTCGTGGGGGTAATTGGTTTCGCATAAACACACCTCGAAAATGAGAAAGCTTTAGTTGTTTAGCATAGCTTTCCACTTGTTGATGCGTCAGGGCATGTCTCGCTATGGCTGAGGTTAAATTTTTTTTTTTTTAATATTTCGAAATGGTGAAATCCCAAATCCTTGTTGATAAAAGGCTGGCTTTAAATTGGCATTTCTAGCCCCCATGGCAATCGCTTCCATCGTTTCATTGTGTCGCTGACTTTCTTTGAGTTGTTGCTTGCCCTGCTGCGCGGCTTTAATGGTTTTCGCCACTGCACTGGCACCGCCCAAAAGTGAGCCCAGAGCAGCCAAACCAGCAAATAATGCAGGTAAAAATCCCGCTCGTTTGGGAACGGGAATCACTCGCCCTTGGTTTGAAACCTGTCGCCGACGTTTTGGAATAACCTGTCTCTGTGCTGCTCGAAGGGCTTTCCTTATGGTCAATACATTATTTTTTCTTTTTTTCTTTCGCAAGGGCTTGTCCTCGAATGTTGTAAGCCCTGGCTTTGCCAAGGACAAAGTCCTTTTTTTAGTCTTTCTCACTGCATACCTTTGTTTCACCATGATGATAATGACCCACAACCTTTCACAAGAAAGTTTAAATCACAACTAACGTCAGATGGTTATTTCATGGCTGTATATTCCAATTCCACATAAAGTGGGAAGTCGTTTATGGTTTTTCCCGCTTGCTTTTCATCCCATGTCAACATGAGATAAAAGGATAATTCGTCACCTGCATTGACCATTTCATGGTTATGAAGCAACATCCTATGACCATTTATCTTTATTTGTAAATGGTTCTCATCAGGTATGGCATATTTGATGTGAATGGTTCCATCATAGTGTAATCGATAGTGGCTTAAACCCGAAGCAAGCGCATAGGTCAAGTGCTGATCATGGACTAGCGGTAAATGGTTTCTGTCATTCACAGGTTTTTCATTTGTCAGATACACTAAAAACACAGATGGGATAAATTTATAAAGCCTTTTCATTTCATGGGTCACGTAACGCTTGGTATAAACATCGTCTTCGTCTTGTGGGTCTTCCACGTGAATAATCCGATGGTGATTAGCGCTATAGCCATTCACCATAAGCTGGGGCACTTTGTCATAAAACTCATACACTTTGTTATCCACATACTTTTTCGTAGTAACGTCTGTAGACACTTGAGGATGTTTTACATGGGTTAACCGCTTTCCCTTAAAGTCATAATCTCCCTGTTTTGTGCGTGGCACTACTGACCTATCCACATAGTGTTTATTAGCAGGATCTGTTTCCTGTTTAGGATCATGTATGGGGACAGGCCTAGCTTTGGCCATCAACGCACGTCCAAAGACATCCATCGTCAACCTGTAGTACCAGTCTACTGTTTCTATGACAAGGCTCGGTGTCCTGTATATAGACAGCCTGCTAGCCTTTCTAAGCCTTAGTTGAAATGAAGATTATTAAGCAGCAAGAGTCATTCCCCGTGGGGGACATGGTTTCCCATCTCTGTCCCACATCACGTGAACAACGCCATGGTTCACTGTTTCCATCTTCCATTCGCTGCATCATTGTGGGACCTTCCGGCTGTGGAAAGACTAATCTTTTGCTAACGCTCATTACAGCGCCCAATGGTCTGCGTTTTCAAAATATTTATATTTTTGCAAAATCTCTCTACCAACCCCTCTACGTGTTTCTGGATCAAGTCATGTCTGGATTACAAAAAGAGAATATGGGTTATTTTACATTTTCCATGCAAGAAAATGTGATTTCACCGGATGAGGTAAAGCCTGATTCACTCATGATTTTCGATGATGTATCCACTGAACGTCAAGGCATCATTCAAAGCTATTTCAGCATGGGTCGACACAAACATATCGATTGCTTCTATCTTGGGCAAACGTATTCAAAAATGTCCAAACAGTTGATTCGTGACAATGCCAATGTCATTGTTTTATTTCGTCAGGACGAGAGGAACAGTCGTCACATTTATAATGAACATGTGAATCCTGATATGACCTTTCAAATGTTTACAGAATTGTGTGCCAAATGCTGGAACACTCAACGTCATGCCTGTTTAGTGATTGACAAACAAAGTGAACTCAACCAAGGACGGTATCGCTTAGGGTTTGATCATTTTATTGCTATTTAAGGCCCTGTCTCATTCCCCATCAAGTCATTTGTCAAGACACCATGGCCTTAGCAGAGAGTCAATTAAAAAAGCATATTATTAGAGCAAAAAATACTATTCGCCAAAAGTTTCGTCAATTGAAACAATCACGTGCCAATCATGCTTTGTTTATTCAGCAACATTTAGCACCTCCACTAAAAGCCATGTTGAAACCCTCTTTCAAGCCATCTGAAACGCTACCCACCGTTTCACAAGCCACGCAGACGCTGCACGAGGACCCTGAGGAAGAGGAACAGGAAGATTTGACTAGTGTTAGTGAAGTTGAGGATGAGGAGGAACAAGTGTTTACGCCTCAAAAAAAGGCCGCACCCCTTGCAGAGTTTTTGAGAAAAAAGAAATCCTTGGCCATGGTCGAAACACCTTGCCCTTCCAGAGCGTCTCCGTTTTCACAACTCTTGGCCACCCCTCAACATAAAGCTCAACTGAAAACCATTTTAATAAAATATTATGGATCAACATTGGAACCCTATTTCACCGATCTATTTATTGGAAACACAGATACCACGTATGGTGTTCGCTATGAGGATGATAGTTTTAAAATTGGCGATTCATCCATTAAATTTGCTCGTACTAAAGCTGTCATTAAAAACATCAACTATAAATTAACGCCAGGACTGTTAAAACTGCTCTTTTCTCGGACCCCCTCTTCCCATGATTATACGTCAGAGGATCTTGACAAATATAAATCCATTTTATTGGATACCCATGCTCACAAAAGACAGTATGATCCCACGCAACAAGTGAATGCCAATATATCTCAAAAATATAAAACCATCATTGCAAAAATGTTTCCCACTAGTCAAAGTACTCGTCGTAAAGTGTCCGCTTCGGGAGTGACATTTAAACCGTTAAAACCCCTTGTGGATGTTACCTACTGGCACAATCCCAATAAGCTCGTCCAGCGGCTACAGTTGTTGCATGCCTCACGTCAAGCTGGCCATACCGGTCACGATTGGGAAATTCAAGAAATTGAACAAGAACTTCGAAATGCCAAAATTATTGTTTAAGCCCTCACCCATTAAAATGGGTATTGCTCACGAGTTGCATCGCCCAGCTAGGCGTCACTATCCGCGACTCAAGGTGATTTCACGAGGTGTGGATGAACTTTGGCAGGCTGACTTGGTTGAAATGATACCCTATGCTGGCGTTAACGACGGTGTACGCTATATGTTGACCGTCATTGATGTCTATTCCAAAATGGCCTTTGTTGAACCTGTGCGTCGCAAGTCTGGCCCACTAGTTACCAAGGCCTTTCAACATATTATTCAACACTCCAAACGTCAACCTCAGCTGCTACAAACCGACCAGGGGAAAGAATTTTTCAACAAGGATTTCTCCAGTTTTCTCAAATCTAAGGATATTCACCATTACACCACGTACAGCAATCTCAAAGCCAGTGTGGTCGAGCGGTTCAACCGAACATTGAAAACCCATATGTGGAAAGCGTTTACCGCTCAGGGCACGTATCGCTGGTTGGACATGTTACCTGAGCTAGTATCACGTTACAATGACACCAAACATAGAACGATTGGGACCAAGCCACGTCTCGTAACTAAAAATATTCAGCGATTGGATAAACTGTTTAACCCCATAAAAACAGCCGATCCTAAACGTCACCGACTGAACATTGGGGATTTTGTTCGTGTGAGCAAATTTAAGTCTGCCTTCAATAAGGGCTACACGCCTCAGTGGGGGACTGAACTATTTCGAATTCGTCGAGTCTACTTGGACAGTCCAGTCACCTATTTACTCGAGGACCTCAACCATCAACCCATAAAAGGTAGATTTTATCTACATGAACTTCAGAAAACAGCATTTCCTCAGCACTATCTTGTGGAAAAAGTGTTGAAACAAAAAGGAAATAAACTCTACGTCAAATGGTTAGGGTTTAACTCTACGTTTAATTCCTGGATCAATAAATTACATGTTGTGTGAACCTGTGTACTTTTTATTTATTCACACATGTTGTACACCACCTATAGCTCTATGTATACAGCGCTCCGCGCTTCATGCATGTTCATACATGTTTGTCTTTCCCTTTCCTCCTGTGTTCTTTCATACATCACCCCCTCCCCTCTCCCTCCCTTCACCTCCCACCACTACTGTTTGCAGCTCTTGCCTATCTATTGGTTGTGACATCATTCCGACAAGTTGCATCATACTTTTTACTGATTCAGCGATTCCCACGCTTTGAACATTCTCTTATCGTGCACGTGGACAGCTAACGTCCCAGGCGAACACCTGTGCCGGATCAAATTTCACCTGAACTTGCATTTTGTCACGTACGAAGCAAGACAGGATGTAACTTGTTAACAGTTATCGCGCACGTGGACAGCTAACACCCAAGCGAACACCTGTGAAAGATCAAATTTCACATGAACTTGCATTTTGTCACGTACGAAGCAAAACAGGATGTCACTGGTTTAGCGTGCCTGTGGTTTCACACATGTGTGCACGCCTTTCACACTCCCCTGCCACCACGATGGTAAGATTATTTCACCTTCAAGCGTCTTGGTCATTTTTTCCATTGCACTTGTTGTCAAGTCAGATCAATGCCTTCCAATAAGCTCAAATGACCTTCACCTCCTGTAAGTTTGTTTTCTGTACTCGCTTCGACCAACATAGAACCTAGTTCTCATCACCGTTTACACGTTAAAGGTAAAATATCAGAAAACGCACCCTCGCTCTGTCATACACCGACCCGCCGAAATAGCGATTGATCTATTGAGCACAGCCACCGTGGTCAGCGACAGGTTCGTTGAAACACACACACACCCAGCCGTATCGTCTCTCTCAACCACCACGCTTCATGGACATTATAAACAGGTAAAGAAAAAGAAAACGTTTTTTCAACATGTATGGCGTTAGGCCCTTTGTGAATTATTTTTTGAAAAAAATATCTACCACACTCGAAAGGGGGCGTTACCCCGAGTCCTAGGACACCTCCTACACGTCTCTAGCGTTATTGGTTCGTGAGATATCGGCAAAAATCACAAAAAACACGTGTTTACCCCAAAATCGCGTTTCCAAATTTTTTTTAAAAATATAACGAGTGGTCCATAGCAAAGAGGACGTCACTCCGAGTCCTTGGACCCCTCGTTCATGTCTCTAGCATACTTGGTTCGCGAGATATAGCAAAAAGTCTAAAATCACGTTTTTACCCCAAAAAGACCGTGTTTCCAGATTTTCACCTTTTCGACACCTACATTCCCGTAAAGAGCACAACGAGACGAAAAAAACGAATCCAAGCACGCCCTCCTAGCATGGCTCCTTCCATTCCAAGGTCGCAGGGGCTCACCACTTCCTAAGTGAGACAGCTTTCCCCTTACCACACTACTGCAGGTTTTCATCCTAGAGACTTGAAATTTATTTTGGGGGTAGAGGGGGTAGGGACCATTGATTTACGTTAAACAATTTTTTTTGTAGAGTTCCTAGTTTCCAAAATATAGGATTTTCAAAATTCGAGTGTTTTCAAAAAAATATAAAAAATAAAAAAGTTTCATTATAGAAAATAAAGGGCATAAAGACCATTCGTTTGAGCTATGGCACAACGTTCTATCATGTTTAGTTTTCAAACTATCACCTAGTTTCAAAAACAAAAATTTTCAT
This sequence comes from Meconema thalassinum, assembly GCA_946902985.2. NCBI lineage: Eukaryota > Metazoa > Arthropoda > Insecta > Orthoptera > Tettigoniidae > Meconema > Meconema thalassinum. The sequence continues at coordinate 124,687,712 of OX336389.2, forward strand.
TTTTTTTTTCAAAAGTATAACGAGTGGTCCATAGCAAAGGGGCGTCACCTCAAGTCCTATGAACACCTCATTCGTGAAACTCCGACCATGGGTTCGAGAGAAAAGTCTATTTAAATGTTTCAACTTCGCGCGGCGGCCATGTTGGTTTATTGGGCACAGGAGTGTCAAGTGAAGCAGAACCCGTACTACTCCACTACTTAAGACTAATGGTTTTGAACCACCGTCATTTTCTACAGCCTTTGACACAAGAGCAACCACTCCTTTATCTTTCCCACTCATGTTTTTGCCTCCATCAGTTGTAATACATTTCAAGTTTTTCCATCGAAGGTTCTTTTGATTAATGGCCATTTCAACTCCTTTAAAAATATCTGTACCAGTAGTTGTGCCGTGAATACTATACATATCAAGAAGTTCTTCATGCACTTCATAGCTTTTATCTACTCCTCGAATATAAATCAACACCTGAGCAGTATCTGACACATCCGTTGACTCATCCAAGGCCAAGGAAAACCACTCAACATCTCCATTTTTGTCGAACAGTTGAGAGGATATATTTTCAGCGATGTTTTCTGCCCTTCGAGCCACAATGTTTGCTGACATACTGACAGTTTTTAATAAATTTACCTTTTCAGGGCACATTTCTTCGGCTGCTGCAATTATGCATTCTTTGATCATTTCTCCATCGGTGAATGGTTTTCCACGTTTTGCAATTTCAAGAGCCACACGAAAGCTGGCACGAGTTGCAGCCTCTTGTTCGGTTTTGCGTTTTGTAAATGAAGATTGCTGCGATTTCAATCCGCGCTTCATAGCTTCGAATTTTTCTGTCCGCAAACTTCCTGTATATTTTGAGTGATTTTGAAAATGTTTTGTTTCATAATGACGTTTAATGTTATATTCCTTGAGAACGGCTATGCTTTCATTGCAAATCAAACATAGCGCCTTGTTACTGGACTCAATTACGAAATACTGAATGTTCCACTCATCTTTGAATTTTCTGCATTCACTATCAATTTTTCGCTTCTTTTCCATACTACTAAATCACACACAAAAGCAACAATTCAAATCAAAATACTGTTACAAAGATGTCTTAAACTTAAACTTAAACACGCACAAACACGTTTTAAGGAGGTACGCACTATTTTATTTCACAACAGTGTCATAGGAACTGACTTGTGGTTGCGCAACTAGCCTTCTTATATATTCCAATTACTGCCATCTAGAAGTGAGTGGAAGACACCAGAACTCTCTCGAACCAACGAGATTACTCTGTACGTGCTATTAGCGCCATCTGTTAGCGATAGAAGGTACTACCTATTTCCGCTTGTGTCCACCAGATGTCGTGTCACGTTACTCCTCATGGCTCGTACTCTACGACTAATCTAGAAATTACAGATAATGACAGGAAAATTAATAATATGCAGTGTTGCCGTTTTGCGGACTTTAGTCCGATTTGCAGCCTTTTTTCAACGTTGCGCACTTTTTCGGACTTTTTTTTTTCATCAGTGGACTATTTCACTTTTTACCACCGGCAACAATGATAATATGGTTTTGGCCCTCGGAACTTACTGGAGTAATCAGTATGGCCCTAAGGCTGGAAAGTTTGGAGACCCCTGGACTAGACGGATGATCCCTCAAATACAACGCTGGACAGAGAGGAAGTATGGAGAGATACACACATCAAAAAAAGTTTTGCATCACCTCGGTTCCAAGAGTTCCGGAACCTTTAAATACAAAGGGAATAGAGATCAACACAAACAACATTTCAGCTCGTTTTATTGCTCATGAGACCCACACATTGCATGTTGTACCATCATACAGCTAGACTTTCAGCATTTGTGGTCCAGATTGCAGTACACACCACTACCTCTAATACCCAGTAGCACGTCCTCTTGCATTGATGCATGCCTGTATTCGTCGTGGCATACTATCCACAAGTTCATCAAGACACTGTTGGTCCAAATTGTCCCACTCCTCAACGACAATTCGGCGTAAATCTCTCAGAGTGGTTGGTGGGTCAAGACGTCCATAAACAGCCCTTTTCAACATATCCCAGGCATGTTCGATAGGGTTCATGTCTGGCGAACATGCTGGCCACTGTAGTCGAGCGATGTCGTTATCTTGAAGGAACGCATTCACAAGATGTGCACGATGAGGTCGAGAATTGTCGTCCATGAAGACAAATGCCTCTCCAATATTCTGCCGATATGGTTGCACTATGGGTCGGAGGATGTCATTCAGGTATCGTAAAGCCGTTTCGGAGCCTTCCATGACCACCAGTGGCGTACGTCGGCCCCACATAATGCCACCCCAAAACATCAGGGAACCACCACCTTGCTGCACTCGCTGGACAGTGTGTCTAAGACGTTCAGCCTGACCAGGGTGCCTCCAAACACGTCTCCGACGATTGTCTGGTTGAAGGCATATGCGACACTCATCGGTGAAGAGAACGTGATGCCAATTCCGTGGGGTCCATTCAGCATGTTGTTGGGCCCATCTGTACCGCGCTGCATGGTGTCGGGGTTGCAAAGCTGGACCTCGCCATGGACGTCGGGAGTGAAGTTGCGCATCATGCAGCCTATTGCGCACAGTTTGAGTTGAAACACGACGTCCTGTGGCTGAACGAAACGCATTATTCAACATGGTGGCATTGCTGTCAGGGTTCCTCCGAGCGGCAATCCGTAAGTAGCGGTCAACCACTACAGTAGTAGCCCTTGGGCGGCCTGAGCGAGGCCTGTCATCGACAGTTCCTGTATCTCTGTACCTCCTCCATGTCCGAACAACATCGCTTTGGTTCACTCTGAGACGCCTGGAAACTTCCCTTGTTGAGAGCCCTTCTTGACACAAAGTAACAATGCGGACGCGATCGAACTGCGGTATTGACCTTCTAGGCGTGGTAGAACTACAGACAACATGAGCAGCGTACCTTCGTCCTGGTGGAATGACTGGAACTGATCGGCTGTCGTACCCCCTCCGTCTAATAGGCCCTGCTCATGCATGGTTGTTAACATCTTTGAGCAGTTTTAGTGACATCTATGAACAGTCAAAGGGACTGTATCTTGGATACAATATACACAGTCAACGTCTATATGCCGGAGATCTGGGAACCGAGGTGATGCAAAACTTTTTTTGATGTGTGTACATTATTATCTGACTCAACTTCTGACTGGACAATGGGTATTTTCGAGCTTTCTTCAAGAAGATGGGAAAGGTTTCGGTATTCCCAACAATGCATCTATTGCTCTGAAGCTATTGATGATAAGTAATTCTCGGGAGAATGCAATAATGCTTCATATGCCTATAGACCTGAGGGTACTTCTGTCTGACCTACGGCATTACCATATTGTAATTGGAATCATTTATGTCTAATAAGATAATAACAGATCCCCTGGAAATTGAAATGGGCTACAATCCCAGAATTTGCCATGTGCGATATTTTAATTATATCGTATATGACATACCTCAGAGACAGGGAACATATAAATAGTTACCCGTATTTAATATGGCAGACAGGTATATTTCACATGATAATGATAACCACACGTGCTTCACTCCCGCGTCTCGCAATACAGAAAGCTTGTCGTTGTTGTGGCTTATTTTAGGAACTGCAACATCGTAGTCAAATAGCCCCTTGTATTTGGATGTGTGTGCAATTTGTGGCATAACTAGTGTTATTGTTATTGCTGTACTAGTGGGTGTATATGAAACTTGGGATAGGAGTGGGAAGGGGGTGGCCGTGGCTTTGTGTTACAATCCCAGCATTTGCTTCTGTAGAAGTGGGAAAACCACTTTCAGGATGGCTGAGAAGGGAATCAAACCCTCCTCTTCTCAGTTTTTCTTCACAAGGCTGAGTGTACCCCGTTCCAGCCCTCACACTAGAATTTAAATTTCTTAGGAATTGAACCCGGACCACAGCCCGACAGCCAAAAACGTTAGCCGCTACACCACGAGGGATGCGGAAAGCGGGCGTAGTAGCCTTTAGGCCATAAGTGAGCTATGAGAGAGCGCAGCTCCTGGAGTCAACTGCATGAGCGCGAGCGGAGCCAAGGAGCCACGACCAGCTGACTGCTCGCTAATAGTTTGTGCTGGAACAACTAGATGGCAATATGCACAGTCAAGGCGCAAGCATAGGTACAGCATTGTACTGGGCTGAGTAGGGCTATTGACGTCCGAAACGGGGGAGGAGCTTACGGTCAGCTGTTTGCAATATGGCGGCGATATAGTGACGTGAAGTAATTGGGTGTGCGTTTGTTATGGCTTCAAATTTATGATGGCAAAATACTACATATTTCCTTTCATTGATAGAAATATTTTTATAATCAATTTAAATGCAGTGCCTAATTACTACCAGTTAAAAATATTACCCACATGTAGATAGTTAATTTACTGTCTGCTGTTACATATATGAAGCCTGTACTTGGGAGCCTAGCGGTATCGATGTTTTTATTAATTTCACAATATATATATATATATATATATCTCACATAACACAAAGGACGACTCCCTGATAATAAATTGAATCAAGCAACCCTGAATTTGCATGAATGTTTTGGGTTCAAAGAAGCGTTACTTGGGATGCTCAAATCATACTTCAATATTGCAAATATTGACCTACATACTTGCTGTTCAAAGGCAAGCATGTTAATTTATTAATCTCTTGCCACAGGCAAGTTAAAATGGAGACATCCTCTTTATCATTATATTTAATTAAATATTTAAAATACAGACATTTAACATAGCTGGAGTCTCCATTTGAACTTGTTACAAGCAAACGGAACAGATCAAAAACTACACTTTAAGCCAAACCAAATTCACTCCTCAGCTCGACATAAACCATAATACCAATTAAAACCTATACAAAACATACTCTCCGTACTGTTGTACAACTTTCAAACCAACTATTCGCACTCAAAACTGTAAAACCCTGAAATGGGAACTAATTAAAGTTAGAATAGCCTAGGCCGATCCGGTCTCCTGCTACATTACCGCATATGTATACTTAACATCACTATAACTTCAAAATTACGGCTAAGTGACCTATCAGCCTGAGTAGTATAGGTGTTGCCGGCCTGCCTGGGATGATGGGTCACCAAACCGGTACTTAAAACTAAGATTTTACTCATTAATAAACTAAATTCAACAGTAGGGAGATCATAGCCAAAAACACAATTTAAGCCAGATCATACTTCAATGACCTACATACTTGCTGTTCAAAGGCAAGAATATAAATTCTCTGGCAAATTAAGGCTAGGAACAGCATTTTTCTTAAGTTTTCTAACCATTCGGCTATTGTCAATCGGAAGAACCCCTAAAATAAGTTTACGAAGAGCGGATTACATTCATTGTACGGCACAGAAGTAATAGGCTATAAGTTTATCAGTATTTTTGATGTAGCTAAATCCATGTGAATACAAATTAGAGACAATAACTATCAATAATCAACAGTACCGGTGGAAAGAAGTCGTCTTCACAAAAATGCAGACAGCACACTGTCATGTAATATGTAACACGTTTTCCAATTGACAGCGCCGAAGCCCATCTTTCTCTCTGAACTTTTTGTACAGGAAAGTAGTGAAGATATTTCGTAGCCGTTTTATACGATTTGCAACCGTATACAGAGCAGTACCTCCTCGAATTTGACAAATTTCTTTCTGTTTCCATCACGACGTCAATGCTTCACCATCTAAATAAATCTCACCAGTCACAATGTTACAGCTTCAACATTCTGCCGCGTGGCTGCGCCATCCAACTTTTCTGACGTCAATATTATGTGTACGGCTGTACGCTAAATATGAATCACGAACAAGCTTAGCACATTTTTATGAACAGTTTTCTCAAACAGATTTCCCAAACATGCACAAAATGACTGCCAAACTTCTATCAATGATTGGTTCAACATGAGAAACTATTCTCTCTAACGAAGATAAATAAATCTCCACCAAGAACCACTCTAACTAACGCACATCTCACTGCCGTTCTTCGAATTGCAAGTGCAAGATCGATAGCTTCAAATGTAACCCGTCTGCTTCAGCGAAAGGATACGCACACCTCCTCATCATCTGCAGAATGACAGTTCAGATATACAGGGTCTTTCAATCAAAGTGCGGCCGGCAGCGCGGCGCGTAAAGGCAGCTCACTGAGCTTAGGGTCGAGAGTCCGAAGCATCAATCCAACAGCACTTCCTTCCTTATCTTAATTATGACATATGCTGTGACAGCAGCGCGCTGCGATATGCTCGTCTGACCTTTATAGCTGCAAGTTCTACCTAGAGCGCTGGGCTGGCCGCACTTTGAGTGAAAGACCCTGTATAAGAACACAAAGGCCTACGTTTTGTTCATGGTGAATGATATTTATTCATGTATATATTTCTGTACTCCTACAGCAAGTTTTCGTTCCTTGTGTTCTAAACAAGTTGTTAGGTTGGCTTATTGTAGTTTCAGGACTATCGGTAGTGGGCAAAGGAGTGTGTACTTATCAGCTGTCAAAGTAATTATTTATGTTTCCTATACAGAACCTAATAAAAGGAATATAATTAAGCGTATGTACGTCGCACCATAATCTAATCATGTAATGCACAACAAACAGGGCACACGTATAAAGGTGTTGCGATACGCCGCTTGTAACGGGAAGCTGTGCAAGCAGTTACAAGGTCAACTTCGGTGAGAGCGCATACTCGGCTCTTTCTCCTGCTGGAGCGGGAGCGCTGCTCAATGAGCCGAATTGTGCCCACCTCTGCTTTAGGCCTTTGAGAAAGAAAGGTAAAGTAATTGAATATAAGTACATGTATGTTAAGACATATTAACGAAGGTTCACGCAGAGAACGAGGTCCCTCAGCCAGAGGCCCCACCACACGCCACGGGAGCCAACACCCCACTCTCCCGTTTATTGGAAAAATATAAACAAATACAGTAAATGAATTGCCTACAGCTGAGTGAACGAAATAACAACAAACGTAAGAAAAGTTTAAAAAAAGGAATTATTAATAGGCCTATAGGTTTGATGTGTAACATCTTTCCACTCGGTTGCTGGATATTTTTGTGGGAGTGATTTTGAAAAATGGGACGGAGGTGGATCGGAACGATCCAGGTGGCACCAGCTGGCACACTTCCGTTCAATCGAACGGAAGTGTGCTGGAACGGAAGTGTGCTAGCTGGCAGTGGTGGATCGAACGGAAATGTAAGACGCACTGCCAACTCGATCGATCGATCCAGCTGGCAGTGGTAAGAGAAACAATGAGCGCCCGGTGTCGGAAATTGATACCATGACGTACTCTCGGCCATGTGGAATGTATATGACATACTGAACGGTAAACGCTCATGCGAACTCTGGTGTCAAGTGATTGAAACAAAGCACATGGTACATGTTCGAAGTCTTCGTATCACTATTTAAATGGTAAAATGCCTTCATATCAAACATTGTAAGTAGTCGGCATTGCCGGTATTATGTTTCTGCACAATCGCTATTCAAATATTAACCCACATAACGGTAATGCAGTCATCAATATAATATAATCGTTGTGGTTATACGAGAATTGAGCAAGCCTTCATGAACTATTGCTGAATACATTCACTTTACTCACAAGAGGGCCTATTCATAAGGCATTTTAAACTCAATTTCACGCAGGAACATTATCGAAACAAGCAAATTATAAATGAAACTTAATTCCGTAATGCAGTATTATTGGAACGTAGAAATAAGTCACCATCTTGTGCACAATATTTGCGCAGTCGAAATAGCCGTGGGGTTATCGCCTATGACTGTGAATCCAGAGATCTCGGGTTCGAATCCCGGAAGGGGTGGGTATTTTTGCTACCAGATTATCATTTTAAACGATATTTATCATATCAATATGACTCATTTTAACAGAATCCATATAAAAAAAAAAAAAAAAAAAAAAAAAAAAAAAAAAAAAAAAAAAAAAAAAAAAAATGGAGCCTCCGTGGCTTAGGCGGCAGCACGCCGGCCTCTCACCACTGGGTCCGTGGTTCAAATCCCGGTCACTCCATGTGAGATCTGTGCTGGACAAAACGGAGGCAGACAGGTTTTTCTCCGGGTACTCCGGTTTTCCCTGTCAAAATTTCATTCCAGCAACACTCTCCACTATCATTTCATTTCATCTGTCGTTCATTTAATCATTGCCCCAGAGGAGTGCGTCAGGCCTCGGCAGCCGGCACAATTCATATCCTCGCCGCTAGATGGGGGCTTCATTCATTCCATTCCTGACCCGGGCGGAGACTGGAAACAGGCTGTGGATTTTCATTTCATATAAAATTACGTGTTGGTCTGTGAATCAAGAGGTCCTGTTTATAAGGAATTTAAGCTTATGAGCGGTGTCGCGTCTATTAATCTAGTTGATCCATATCGTATTCTTTATTTAGGCTAGTGCTGGTGGAAGCTTCAAATCATCTAATAAAATGAGTTCCGTATTATAAATTACAATATCTGTAAAACACTCCCTTTCACAATAGATTAATATTTGTGTCAATAATAGTATAAAATTCCGGTGTATCAACAATTTCACGTGCTATGTCAGATATGTGACTACTGTAAGGCTCGTTTTTTTTTTTTTTTTTTACTCATCGTTTTACCCTTGGGCAGATAGGGAGGGATAGGCAAGCAAAGGGGAAGGAGGTGGCTGTGGCCTTAAGTTAGATACCATTCCCGGCATTTTCCCGGAAGTGGGAAGCCACGGAAGACCACTTCGAGGATGGCTGAGGTGGGAATTGAACCCCCTCTACTCATTTGGACCACTGAGGCTGAGTAGACCCCGTTCCAGTCCTCATACCACACTTCAAATTTCGTGGCAGAGCCGGGAATCGAACCACAGACCTTCGGGGTGGAAGCTAAGCACGCTGACCACTACACCACGGAGGCGACAGATATTTCTTTAGTTCAGAAAAGATTGCAATTGAATGTGAAATTACGAAAATACGAGATTTCTTCTGTATTGTCCATTTCCGATGTGCTAGTGGAAAAGAAAATAAAGACATTGTAGTTTCTGTTCCTGGTAAATGTGGTGAGAGGGAATGGATGGTGATGTCAGTTGGCTCCCGTAAATATTCATTTCATATTATGAGAGAGGAAGAAAATAATGCAGCAAAATAGCGTACCGCCGACTGGTGATTGATGTGGTTTGTAGTGCATTTCTGGAAATTCAAGAATGCTATCTGGAAGATGGAATCTTCTTAAAATTTTCCCTGCTATGTAGACAGGCCTACCTCAAATTAGCATTTGAATAATTAGTACGTTTCACAAGAAGCATTGCGAGCTACTTTGATTTTGCCAAGCTTTATAAATTCGCTGATAGACTGTAGTACACACATGTTTTCCGGCCTGCCATCTTGCGGATTATTTTTGAACCTTGGCAAAAGCTTGTTTTTGTTGTTGTTGTTGTTGTTGATTTATTTAGGGGCTTCGCGACATCGTGGCTATGTAGCCCCGTGTATTTGGGTGCGCAAATTGTCTGAACCTGTCTTATATTGATAACTGTATTAGTGTGTGTATTTGTAATTCCAGCGAGGATTGAGAAGGAGCCAGCTGTGGCCTGAAGTTAGGTGCCATTCCGGGATTTGACTGGAGTAGACGTGGGAAACCATGAAAAACCACTTCCAAGATAGCTGAGATGAGAATCGAACCCACGTCCTCTTAGTATTTCCTCACGAGGCCGAATGTACTCCGTTCCAGCCCTGTTGATTGACGGCTCATTAATGGGAGTATATAACTCAATTTTCGCGAAAAAAAAATGCGAATTTCGTTGTTTTTTTAAGTATTTTGGTGTTCTTTGACATGTATACGACATGACAACAGTTTTTATTTCGGCAAAATCGCATTCCAAGTACCCATAATTTGTATATGTCTATATATCATGGTGCCTTTCTGCACGCAAGACTTTAATATTTGATAACAGGGGCCGATAACCTCGATGTTAGGCCCCTTAAATCAACAATTATCGTCATCATCATCAATCTATACTAATATAATAAAGTTGAAGAGTTTGTTTGTTTGTGTGTATAAACGCGGTAATCTCTGGAACTACCAGTCGAATTCGAAAACTTCATTTTGTATATGATAGCCAGATTCAAGAGGAATAGTTTAGGCAATGTATCATTAGGCTACACCTCTCAGGTAACCTGAAAGATTGATTTTTGTTCAGTAAGTCGGAAGAACAAGTGCTCCCGAACAGCTTCAATAATACCTAAGTCAATTGTTGCCTGGCAATGCGGGATGCATCAGGTCGCCCCTACCAGTGTTCTGGTGCAGAATTGCGAACTGATTATAGATTGCAGTCACCGGGAGTAATTAGTGCAAAAGGATTTCTTAGGCCCCTTAAAACAGTTATCATGACAATAGTATGCCTCTGTATAAGGGCGATGGTGTTGGTGCAGTATACTGAGGTTATCAGCTGCAATAAGCGTTGGTGCTTTCCGATCCTTATCCTTGAGCGCTCCAGTTCTGTAGTAGTATTCATTATCATCTATAAAACAAATAAATCCACCGGGCGAAGCTGGGCACTACTGCTAGTATTTAATAACTTTCGAGCAAATGTAGGTGTATTTACAAACATACCCTCGTTTTGAAGGTAATTCATGCTAAGCGATTGGTGCAACCGTCAACAACGTGTGATGCCGCTGTGATTGTTTATGTTTTATTAGTTTGGTACATGTTGTGAGATATTGTTTCGGTTAGGCCTATTCCAAGTGTTTATTTTCAACATGCTCGAGATAAAGAATTTCGGCAGAGGTAAATGCCGTGGGAATCAATTTAGAAAAAAGAAGACATGCTTGTAGAGAGAGAATGTTGACGCTGTTGTTATTACGAGCAGTAAGTATTTGCCCGCCACTCCCATAACCTCAAATAACAGTGAGGCGGGTTCAATTAGTTCTCCAATAATTTCGTGTCATAGAAAGCTGGCAGCTTCTGAAAATATAAAGGAGTATGATTCAGGTAGCGGCTTTACTGGTGCAAATGGTGAATACATTTCAGTAGGAAACCAGGTTATAGACGTTCAGCTCTTGTGTGCTGCTGTGAAATTGTTTGTGCAGTGCAAATTTTGCAAAAATATTGATTGTGTGACAGTGTCTGAAAAGGCACTCGCTTGCATCATAGATCTTTCTTGTGAAAGTTGTGGAAAAGAAACCGAGTTTTCCATCTCAAAATATGTGAACGGTGGACATGAGGTGAACCATCGATTTGTGTATGGCCTCAGATCAATTGGTAACGGGATAGCGGGGGGTGACATGCCATGTGCTATAATGAATTTGTGTAGTCCTCCTACTAGATTTCATAGGTTCACAGACATTATTAGTGAGGCAGTAGAGAAAGTCAGTGAACGCAGCATGAAGGAAGCAACTCAGGAGGCTATAACTGAAAATGAGGGGGTTCTAACCTACATCTCAAGTAAGATTTTTAGCCCACTTTTCACATTTTGCAAAAATGAGGAAAAAGTAGACTTATGAGATCGATCCGGGAAAATGTGTGTCTGTCTGGCTGGCTGTGTGTGTGTGTGTGTCCCCCCCCCCCCTATCAACTCCTAAACGGCTGCAGCAATCAAAACCAAATTTAGTATGAGTAAAGATGTGCACCGGAATATCTCACGTTCATATTTGAAAATGATATCAGTACTACCAACTGCTGAAAAAACGCACTAGAAATTTGAGCTCCATGTTGGATATCTTGCAAGGTATGCATGGGAGCTATTCCAAAATTGGCACACATGTAGATAAGACTATTTCAGTTTAATTTCTAGGAGGCCAACCATGACAGTGTTGCCAAAATAATTTTAAGCCATCTGATAGGTCAAATTTTTAAATGCATATAACTTCTACACTATCAATTGGAAGGGGGCGTGGTGGCTCAGCGGTCTAGCTGTATGCCTCTCACCAAGGCGGTCCGGGTTCGATTCCCGGTCAATGCATGTGAGATTTTCGAAGTGAAATGCCATGTCCTGTGGTTCGGATTCCACGTAAAAAGGAGGTCCCGTGGCTCATAATCACAAGATTCACGGTCACGTAAAACTACAATCTTCCTTCCTTCCTTCCTATCAATTGGATTTCAACCAAATTTTGTATGTAATATGTACACATAAACAGATATGACTGCACGTATTCTTAAGAGCCACCAGGGCTGCCAACTGTTAATAAATGCTCTCTATATTTTTTTTATCCAAATACCAATATATCAGAAAGTATGCAAGCCGACAGCTTTCAAATTATGCACACGTATAGTACCTGACATTTTTGATGAATTTGGATTTACTAATATACGTCAGTTCTACCGAGCCTCCGTGGCTCAGGCGGCAGCACGCCGGCCTCTCACCGCTGGGTCCGTGGTTCAAATCCCGGTCACTCCATGTGAGATCTGTGCTGGACAAAACGGAGGCAGACAGGTTTTTCTCCGGGTACTCCGGTTTTCCCTGTCACAATTTCATTCCAGCAACACTCTCCACTATCATTTCATTTCATCTGTCATTCATTTAATCATTGCCCCAGAGGAGTGCGTCAGGCCTCGGCAGCCGGCACGTTCATATCCTCGCCGCTAGATAGGGGCTTCATTCATTCCATTCCTGACCCGGTCGGAGACTGGAAGCAGGCTGTGGATTTTCATTTTTTTTTCAATATACGTCAGTTCTACCAACATGATTATAAAGTTGCTGATAGTACTGTCCCCGATAATCCGGATAGTAGGCTGTCAGAAATCCGCCCCCTCAATCGGATTGCCAATAATCGATTGCACCGGCACAGCTACATCAATGAAAATGGCACTGACAGATACTACCGAGATTAGAGCACAGTAGTTAACATGAAATTATTGTGGAACACACCAAAATATACGGGGGTTCATACTTACCTTTTACTTACCTATTCAATTTAATCTCGGGTCTGGGTTTTCAACTGGATCACTTAATAGTATGCCCTCACAATAACCTCCACCACGATATTTAAAATGAACCAAGTCGGAGACCAGAAAATTTAAACTGCACAATAATTTATTTCACATAAAGAAAAAAAATATTTTAACAAAATTTAACAACAAAATAGTTATGGCTGTCTAAAGCCATTGTCAATGCAACCATGTCCTCCTGTAGGACTGTAGACTTCACATACAAAAATTCAGCTTTCTCTAGCTCAAAAGAACGTAATAATAACAACAATGCACATTGGAATGGATAAGGGAGCTGGGACGAGACATATAGCATTTGTTTCCTTGTTCATGAACTTCATAATTTAGTTCATTGACACACATTTATTAATAACCGCAAGACCGCTAAGTAGTTGACCTTGACCTCCACCATTCAGTTATCTGGCCACCTGCAATACACCCTATGCAGTGTTGCATGCTTGCTTCGTCAAATGGACGCAGCTGCCTAACCAGTGTCACCATATGCTGGCCAACGCAGAGTCTAGCTCTCATTCAAAACAATTTAAATGCTCACATCTCAACTCAAATATTATCACGCAAAATTTATACAAGTTCCGTTCACATTGCAATGGATTACTCTGTTAATCTCAAATCTTATTTAAATGTGTATTCCAATTATCGAACTAGCGTTGTTTAAATGTTAATAGCAAAACGCATAATGTTATATCATAGTGTTCAATAATTATTTATAACATTTAGATTGTTCATAACTTAGTCAAACGACAATTGAAAAATTTTAACACGTCTCTATTAATCCCGTTTGTTTCAAATTATTATTATAGATATTTACATAGTTATTTACATTATTTATATTTTATTTATATTTGAAATACATTAACCACACGTTTATCCGGTTGATATTTTCTTAAATCGTGGTAATATAATCGACCGATGAAGGTTACTTATATTTAAATTTTAGATTCAGGTTTAATAAGATTTAATAATTATTATTTGTGACGGTAACCTCCATTCAAAATCTATAATTCAATCAATTTATCACTCTTGTTAATTTTAACAGTAACTTCACATGAATAATTTTCAATGGACCTGAACAATACAACTCAGCGGAAACATACCCCGCACAAACGCACAAAATTGGCCCATAATTCATCATACATCTCATTATATATGGCATCAAAATCTTCCACAATACACACAAAAAACCTCCACTTATAAATTCATCATCATCATCAATATTACTGTGGGAACCTCCTTCACTTATTAAAGGGCATAATTCATCAGCGACTTTTACACGTCCACTGAACTAACGATTATACATCCATAGTTCCTCTTTAAAAATTCTTATATTCATCAATTGTATCGAAAACTGTTATTATATTTAACCTTCGTAAGTTTCATTCATGAAGCGATATGAAGTAAAAATTTGCCAGTCACAAATAAATTTAATAGCAAATACGATTAGACACGCCTCCCTGGTCTATCAAAATGAATTAATCTCATCATAATTATCGCAGTATAAAAATACTATATTCAAGCAAAATTCATTTAACTGCAGAAATAGTCGAATAGAATGCAAATAGACTAGAAAATGCAAACATTATTGTTTCAATCTAGAATTGAGAAAATCTCCTATCAAATGTTCATTACTATAGTGTACTGAATAAATCGTATTCAAAGTTCATATTTCATAAAATTGTCTATAATGCAATGGTATTTCAGAATTGACTAAAAATGTCTGTGTTTCAATCATGTTCATAAAAACGACTAGTATTTCCAAGATCGTCGATAAAGTAGTAGATTTTAACGCTCTAAAATCTTTTAATCATTCTTCTTTCTTGAGGATGACAGAAAATTGGTCCAAGTAATTTACTGGAAAGAATTACTTTAATAAAACGACACGTTGTCTGAATTCAAACTTGCCATAGAAAATCGTTAACTTTACAGTCAAATCGTGACTACAAGAAAAATTCAAATTCTCGAAAGAATATTTAACTTCAGTATAAACTGATCCAAAATGTTTAAATATGCAAATGACATAATAATGTCTCAATAAATCGAAGAAAATGGCATAAAGCTGCAAAGTGTACAGAGTACAGAAACATCTAGCAAAAGAATATGGGGCAATCAAATATGACAGAAAATATGGGAAAGATAGTTGCTCAGATCTCACTAAAATGGCTCCAATAAATCAAGAAACGTTCACGGCTACCTTATCTGTTGGATTGAAGTTCTAGAAGAAAATTTCAAAGAAGACTGCTGCTGGTTCCATTTCACCACAGGATAGATGTGCTCCGACCTCGAACCTGGAACCTGCGCCCTCGGAGAATAGAACAGCTTCCTCCTCCGGAAATCGCACTGCTCCGTGTAGACGATAGACATCCTTCTGGCAAAACTCTTCTTTGTGTGCTGGGAAAAACCCTTGCCACTCTTGAAAGTTCCCTGAAGTTCTTGTAGAAATCAGCCATGAAGTTCATTGCAAATATTTCCGCAGAAATGTTCATAATTGTGGAGTATGAATTTATTTCCACTGCCATTTGATGTAATTCAGCGATGGATTACGATGCATGAGTGTAGCTGAATGTTCACTACATGCTCGTCTTT
The DNA here is from genome assembly GCA_946902985.2 of Meconema thalassinum. Classification (NCBI taxonomy): domain Eukaryota; kingdom Metazoa; phylum Arthropoda; class Insecta; order Orthoptera; family Tettigoniidae; genus Meconema; species Meconema thalassinum. The sequence continues at coordinate 124,703,189 of OX336389.2, forward strand.
GTAGAATGACGATTATCGAAGCTCCATGTTGCTACTTCACACTACTGATGTATGTCCCAATTGCATTAAAGTTTTAGTCTTCCATCTCCACATCCATTATAATGTTAGTCGAAAGTACTGCCAGATTGTATAGTTCCATTGTAGAATGTAGCGTTGTATCACCAAATGTAATCTTCAGTATCACGGTTGCAATACACGTGTCTGCCGTAGCGTAGAATGTGGTTGTAAAAGTGCTTCTCAGGATTCGAGAAAAACACTTTTCTCTGCAGTCTTTAAATGCGAATATCTTCTGAAGTATTATAATGAAAATGTTCAACTTTCGCACACGCCTCAATATTGTAATGCACTATTGAATTAGTATAAATGCAGTAGCTAATTCTTGATAGATAAACTTGTAGAATCGTTTATGTGTGCGCTCCAACTTCGCCTAGTTTTAGTAACAGTAAAATTGCACTGCTGGATACCCAATACTGTTCGATGCGGTGGGATCTGCCACGCTTGCTTATGACGATATGCTTGTTCTATCAGAACACGAAGTCAGAATAAAACCACGAAGTGAGAAACTCCTCTCTGCTGTGCAAGGCCTTTTATCAACTTTGAAGGGGCGTATCCATCCCTACCATAGCTTCTTCTTCCATCATTACTCGAAGTTCCAACTTTGGCTATTCTTGACGGATTTTCAGATTTCAAAAACATATAATTAATTTCTTCAAAATTCCAAATCAATGCCATAATTGAAAATAGTTTTCCACAATTCTGCATGCCAAAAGTTATTAAATACGGTAGTTTCAGTAATCTCCGTCTCCCTCCAAGCTATCATTCATTGGTTCAAGCCTCTCCTCCAATAGCGTAACTTCTTCCTCAGCACGTTTACTTGCTTCCCTGCGACTGCGTCGTAAATCTAAGATCCTTCTCGAACAAAATCGTGACGTCAGCAAGAATCTAAGCTCAGCCATCCTACTTGCTCGAGCGTTGCGTCATCCACGGCTACGTCATGAATAGACACGTCACAACTATGACGGCCATAACTTTATTCACATATGCCAATACAGCCACCGTGGTCTCAGTATAATTCAATTTACGGGGGCAGTACCAATTTTTAAATACATGTAACTTTTATTCTATCAGTTGGATTTGAACCAAATTTCGTATGTGCTATATGTAACGTAACAGATATGACTATAAGTATTCTTAAGAGCAATCAGGGCTGCCAACTGTTAATAAATGCTGTCTATAATTTTTTACCCTAATATAAATATATGAGAAAGTATACAAGCCAACAGCTCTATAGTTTGCACACGTATAGCACCTGACACTCTAGATTAATTTGGAGTAATTAATATAATTCAGTGCTGCCAACATGATTCTCTGCTTGCTGATAGGTCCAATTTTAAAATAGATGTAACTTCTATACTAACAAATGGATTTCATCCAAAATTGGCACAACAAGATATCATAATATTTCCGATTATTCCTAACCAGCACACGCATGACATTGTTGGCAACATGCTTTTACGCGTGCTGATAGATCCAGTGTCTAACTGCATGTAACGTCCATTGGACTTCAACCAAATTTTGTATTCTGTACCTTAAGAGATGGAACTAAGAATATATTCAGCCACCAGGGCTGCCAACTGTTGTGCTCTATTAGGCTACATTATACCAGGTATATTTTGAACTACAGTAATTAGATATTTCGATATTACCAACTTAATTTTGTCATTATTCTAGATAGGTTCATATTCTGTAGAATAATCATTGGCATGAAAAGTAGGCTGTATAGTTCTTCACGGAACTTCTTGTTAAGAGTTGATATTTAATGTTAATTTTCTCAGATTTTGTTTTCTTTTTCTTTAGGTATGCTTAGTTAAAAAAACTATATGAGATAGAAATCTGAACTAATTGTCAGTTATAAATTTATACCTGACCTCCTAAAACCAGCTACTTTCTTTTTGATATGTAAATATATAGGGACAGGAAAAACTTTAATTCACAAACTTTTTCATGTACGGTAATTTTTGAAGTTTGGAAAGAAACTATGCATTTAACCCAAAATCAAAAGCCAGCAATGAATAGTAGACGCTCTGCATATTAATACTACAAAGTTTCAAACATGTAGGATAAAAGGCTTTGAAGCTGAGCGTACCTAAAAATGAGAAAACTAGCATTGGCAGCACAGGCAGTACGTACTCCCCCTTAATGCGAGCAGTGGGAAAGGCTTTGGGAATAGGAAATATGCAATTAGCCGTACACTTTGATGTGTAATTTGGAGAACATATGAAGAAGACCTATTTGCAAGTTTCTTATTAACTACAAAATCAACGGTTGCAGCAGACAAAGTAGATTTTCGCAGGGCGCCTGAAAATTTTCTAAACACGCGTTCTGGAATTTGGAAATTTTTCGTTGAAATGCGTCTTCTTTTTCCGTTGTCCGCGTAACACAGTTTCCGTTTGATAAAGGGAATTTAACACGTCCTACACAGCTAAGTTCACGGAACCGTCAAATATTTCCACTTTAGACAAGTCTCCGTTTAATGGAAGGTCCGTTGAAGGCAGGTCTTCCTGGATACTGATATGGAGTGAGCGGCTGCTGAACTATTAAAACAATCACACTTAAATTTTGTGGGGTGGAAGAGGAATATTAATTAAGTGCATAGGCTATTATGGTGTTAGAAGTCATTTTCAGTGTTGCCATAGTAACCGAAATTTGATGTTTTTCAGTCGGTCAACACTATTGTACACAATTGTGATGGGTTATTCCCTAATCCCGAAAGAAATGTTCATGAGATTAATAAATAAACTTGGATGACCAGTTTCGATCGTCAAGCGATCATCATCAGGTCCATTACACTTAGGCTATCAAATCTATGTGTATAAGTATGGGTGAAAGTATTTACAATATGCACACTTATTTAGTTGCAGTATTAGTTGAAATAATGCAACTAGTCAATATGTGCTAGTAACTAATAATAATATCATATGGCCTCCAGTGCCGGGTGCAAGCTTTGTTATTTGACACCCAGTGGGCAGCTTGCATGTCGATTTTTTGTTGTTCCTTGCATTAATGTATGTAAGACTACCCCTTATTATTCCCGTTTTCCAACGGGATCGGGGATGAGATGCGATGGAAGTCTTTGTGGCGATGATTTTTACGGCTGGATGCCCTTCCTGACGCCAACCTCAGGAGAGGAGTTAATGAGAGATGAAATGAATGATGGTGAATGAAACTGGGCAAGGATGTGGAAGGAAGCGGCCGTGGCCTGTCAGAAGGTACCGTCCCAGCATTTGCCTGGTGTTGAAAATGGGGAAACCACGGAAAACCATTTCAAGGACGGCCGACGGTGGGGCTCGAACCCACGCGTCTACCGAGTCAGCAGAGAGCTTGGCCCCATGCCCTAATGCTGCGCGTTAGCCAGCGTAGCCACTACTGTCAGTTTGTTCCTTGCATTAATAAAATTATTAATTGTTGTCAAACTGACCCGGGATTGAACCAGCTATCTTGGGATTTGAACGCCAGCGATTAAACGACTGCCCCACTCAGCGCGACCCAGATCAGTCATAGCTGTAAATGGACATAGAAGACTTGTAAAGAATTTTTGCTCTCACCCCCCTCCCCAAGATTCTGGGTTCAATTTCTGGCTCTGCCAAAAAAGAAATTTAATTCTTGGCTGATGGTTGGAGCGGGGTGCACTCAGCCTCGTGAGGCCAAATTGAGACAAAGTGAGTGCAATTTCCACCCAAATCATCCTTAAAATTCATTTCCATAGTTTTTCCATGGTTTCCCACTTCCACTTCAGGTTAATGTCGAGAGTGTTCCTAACTTAAGGCCACGGCTGCTTCCTTCTCAATCCTTACTTGAATTACAAATATACACACTACTACAGTAACCGCAATAACACAGAGCTTAACATCAGCATGTTCAAGTCCCTGATCGTAAATGAAAGAGTGACTTGTAAAGGAGAAGGAAATGCCTCTTTATTTTCATTTTCTCATCGATTTACTTTGGCGGCCGTGAAAAGTTTCAGTAACTGCCTTCTGTAGTCTCGGGGTACTTACTATGACTCAAAATCCAAAGATTCCGGATTCAATTCTCACTTCTGCCAAGTAATATAGCCTAATTCTAATCTGAGGATTGGAATTGGAACTGGGTACTCTGAGGCAAAACTGAAAAGAGATTGGATTGATTCCCGTGTCAACTGTCCTAGGAGAGTTTTTCCGTGGTTTCCCACATCTACTTCAGGCAAATGTAGGGATGGTTTCTAGCTTTAAACCACGCCCGTCTCCTTCCAAATCCTATCTTCAATTACAAATAAACCCACTACTGCAGCCCTCACAATAACACAAGTTATCAGGCAAATCCTACATACAGCCAAGTACACGAGGCTACATGACCACGATGTCACAAAGCTCCGAAATGAAAACCCAACAACAACTGCTACAAAAGCTTCAGTTCCACAGCATTATAACTCTTCACTTTCATTGGCTAGTACGTAACCATAGCAACGGCAGCCTCCCCACTTGCCTTGCTCTATTTTGTGAATTCCCGGAACCTCGCGCAATACCGGAAAGCAAGCAAGAGAAAATAAATAGTTGAGCGTGCAACAGCGTTTATTGTAGAGACGAGGCACAGGTGGAAAATCGATCACTCGACTCCGCCTCCATCTGAGCATAGACGAGAACGGGGGCCTGGTATGGTAACGAATGGGTTCGATTCCAGGCTCTGACAAGAAACATTTCTAGTCCTAGGGTTAAAACGGAAGCCTGGTATGGTAACAGATGGGTTTGATTCCAGGCTATGACAAGAAACATAATTCTAGTCAGTTAGTTAGTCAGTTAGTTATTTAGGTTTCAAGGGGCGGAACTACGAGGCCATCTGCCCCTAAGACATAATTCTAGTCCTAGGGTTGAAATGGGGGTCTGGTATGGTAACAGATGGGTTCGATTCCAGGCTCTGACAAGAAACATAATTCTAGTCCTAGGGTTAAAACAGGGGCCTAGTATGGCAACAGTTGGGTTCGATTCCAGGCTCTGCCAAGAAATATGATTTTAGTCCTAGGGTTGGAACGGGGGCCTGGTATGGTAACAGATGGGTTCAGTTGTTGTTATTATTTCATTTGGACATTTGGCTTGAACATCGTGGTCATTTTGCCCCGTGTACTTGGGTGTGTGTAGAATTTGTCTGATAAAATGTGGTGTTGTGGTGTCTGTAGTAGCGTGTATATTTGTAATCGACACGAGGATTGGGGTGCAGGTGGCCGTGGCCTTATGTTAGGAACCATGCCGTCATTTGCTTGGAGGTAGAAGAGGAAATGCGCGGAAAACCACTTCCAGGATGGCTGAGGTAGTAATCGAACCCTCCTTTTCTCAGTCCACTGGCTTCCTTGCAAAAGCCTACGTTGCCAAGTCTCAGTTCACGATGTGTCCCGGGTCGTTCCTATGACTAACGCGTAAAATCGAAGTCACAAAAGTAAAGTAAAACCTGCCTTTATTAACAGGAAACATATCTTAAACGGAAATATTTGACGGTCCCGTGAAATTAGGGGTGAAAAACGTGTTCAATTCCCTTCATTAAACGAAAATCAAAATACGCCTTTAAACGGAAAATTTCCTTCTTCGGGAATGCAGTGTTTAGCAAATGTTCAGGCACCCTGTGAAAGTCTACCTTGTCTGCTGAAACAGTTATTTTTTTTAGCTAACAAGGAATGTGGAAATAGGTGTTCCCAGTGCCGTACCGACAGAGGGGGGGGGGGGGGGCGGGCAGGGTTTAAAACCCCATCCCCCCCCAGAGACATTTCTTTACTTGAATCTTTGCATTGTCCCATCTATCACCTGTTTTACGCTGCCGCTATTGAGGCGTCTTAACTCCTGTATATATTTTAAATGTGATCACGTTCGTCACTTGGTAAATGACTTGCCCTCTACTCGCAGCGAGTCTCCTCCTTCAGCATTGAAGCTAGCCATGGGCCTGTTTTACCGTTGAAGTGTGCGATCGGTAACCTTTTACTCGTCGCTACGGTTTTTTTTCAATTGTGTGTCTGTTTCGTTAAAGATAATTCAGTACATGAGGAGTTTCTGCAATTTATTTCAATTTTTTTATTATTATTATTTAGTCAATTTACCCTCTAGGTTGGTGGTTCCCACGGACTCAGCGAGGGAACTCACCACTACCGCCTCTATGGGCAGTGTCCTGGAGCTGGGAACATCTGGTCGGGATGGATACAACTGGGGAGGTGTGATCAGCACTTCGCCCAGGCGGCCTAACCTGCAAAGCGAACAGGGGCCTCATGAGGGAGGGGAAGGGATGGATAGGCTAGGAAGAGGGAAGGAGGCGGCCGTGGCCATACAGTAGGTACTGCCCCCGTATATTGAATTATGGAAAGACCACGGTGGCTATTTTGAAATTTTGCAGAGAATTATGGCTGTCATAGTTATGACGTGTGTTGGTCATGACGTCAGCATTGATGACGCAGCTGTTATGTGAACAGGCCACTTGAGCGGAGATTCTCAATGACGTCAACATTTTATTCGAGAATGTTCCGAGATTAACGACGCAGTCGCAGGAAAAGTGGAATTATGTCGAGGAAGAGATGATGCTATTGGAGGGGAGACTCGAACCAATGGACGAGAGTTGAAGAAGACGGAGATTGCGGAAACTATGGTATTTGCGATACTTTTGGATTGCAGAATTGTGGAAACCCATGTGCAATAGAAGCATTGTTTTGGAATTTTTATGAAATTTATTTTCAGTCTTGGAATTTTGAAAATCCGTCATGTATTAAGGAAGTTGGAACATATAGCGATGACGCAGTAACCCGCTATGGAAGGGATGGCTACGCCCCTTCTGGAGTTTATAAAAGACCCTGCGCAGAAGAGAACGGTCTCAGATTTCTCATATTAGTTCACATATCTCACATCTCATAGTCTCAGATTGTTTAGAGCCCATAGTGCTCATAATTCATATCTTCACATTGTCAAGGCTGGAAGTTAATATCAAGTTGTGATTGTGAACTCTTATAAAGTCGTTTTATAACGAGTGGTGAAACCACTGCGGTGAAGTGTATTAAAGCAGTGCAGGCTTACAGCGAATCTAGGTGAAGTTGAAATGAACATTGTAAGGCTTATACAAGGTTAGCCATGAACTATTAGCGATTGCTTATAACATTATTACATTCTACAGTGCTACATTAAGGAGTCCAGAAAGTTTGAACAGTTTCGTGAAATTACTTTGGAAGATATAAGCACTTTTTGGAGATTGACAAAAGTGATTTTCTCGCCACTTGAGAAACACGTTCTATAGTCCGATTCTACGATACGGCACATTGCTAGTGCAGCAGCAGCGAGACTTGACTTGGAATTGTAACACAACGCTGCAGTATTATGGAACAGTTTAATATGGCAACTGATTCTTATATGATTATTACTGAAGGAAGAATGGAAGGCTAAAGGACTTAATGCGAATGGGATATACATCATTGGAGGAAGGCTGCAACATGGAACTTCGCTGATTGCTATTCCATACCAGCGGACATGTGGTCATTACCATCTATACCCATGTTCCGTAAATTCAACGCTGATCACTATCTAGCAGCAATGGAGATAATTCATTCACTTTGAACATGAATATTTCTATGGAATATAATACTACAACTTTACGGCGATTTTCGACGGGAACTTCAGAGATTTTTTCAAGAGAGGTCAGGGTAGTCCCGACTCACAAAGAAGAATTTGCCGGAAGGAAGGATGTCTTTCGTCTTCACGGAGGAGCGGTTCGATTCCTGTTTGGAGGTAGCAGTTCGATTCTTCGAAGGTGCTGTTTCCTGGTTGGAGATTGGAGCTCAGCTGTAGGATGGAGATCTGGATCATCAGCAGTCTTCTCTGGAGAATTTTTCTCTGGATCTTCAGACGTCTGACAAGGTAGTCGTGAACGTTTATTATTATAGTAGAGTTTTATAGCGATATTTGAGCAACATTTTTCCTATATTTTGTCCTCATGTGTATTTTACCCTATATTCTTGTTGAGATTCCTATTCTCAGTATTTTGTTGAGATATGCCATTTTCGACGATTTCTTAAGACATGGTGATGTCAAGGCATAGTTAACGATTTTGGATCAGTTGAGACTGACATTTCGAATTTTCAGCATTTTGCTTATTTTTAGTAGTCACGAGCTGACTCTGTAAATTAATGATTTTCATGACAGAATTAAATTCAGACCTTATGTCAAGTTAATAAAGTAATTCTACCCCAGTTTAATTACCTTTGAACAATTTCTGTCATCATCAAGAAAGAAGAACATATAAATGATTTTAGAGCGTTAAAATCTTGCATTGACGACGATCTTTGAAATACTAGTCGTTATTTGGAAATGATTGCAACACTGACATGCATAGTCAGTAATGAACGAACATTGAATCAAAGACAGTTTTGTGAATAATGAACATTGATAATGAATTTTGAATGCATTATAATTAAGAAACGTTGTTAGGAGATTTTTCTCTGTTAGAGATTTAAATAAATGATTGCATTCCCCAATCTAAGTGAATTCTAATCGACTTTTTGACATTTTTAGTCGCATTTCGTTTGATGTAGTATTTTGACTACAGTTCTTTGAAGAAGTTACTATTAAAAATTTGATAGATCAGACAGGCGTAGACAAGCGTATTGAGTATTAAATTTTGTTTGTGATTGGCAAATTTTTGTTTCATTTCGATTCATGAATGAAATCCACGAAGGTTTAAGATAACAGTTTTGAAACAATAATTGATGATAATAATTTTTGGAGTGGAACCATATAATGTATAATCGCTAGTACAGCGGACATGTTGAAATTCGCTGAGATTTATAATGCCCTTGAGTTAATGAAGGAGGTTCCCACAGTAATTGGTGATGTTAGGAATTTATTAGTGGAAGAGTTTTGTGAATTCTGTGGAAGATTATTATACCATATAGTGTGTTATATGATGATTTTGGGCCTATTTGAATGCAGTTTTGTGCATTATTTTGTAAGCGAGGTATTTTCCGCTAGAGTGTATTGTTCCTTTGAAGATTAGTCAAGTGAATTAACTGTTAAAATTTCACAAGAGTTTGAAAGAGTTTAAGATGAGATTTAGAATGAAGATTACCGTCACAAATGATAGAAATTATTATTAAAAATTTATTAAACCCAAATATGACATAAAATGTATAACTAACCTTAACTGGTCGTTTATATGGACACGATTAAGAAAATATCTACCGGATTTGTATGTGGTTCAATGTATTTCTCAAATTGTTAATTTAAACAATTTAACTGTAAATATTATAAATAATAATGTAAATTTCTTTAATGGGATATGGAAAAGAAGATAATGCTAAAGGCATATTTAAATATTTTCAATTGTCTTCGACAATATTCTTAACTATTCTTAATTGTTGTAAATAATTTATTTTGAGATTTGTTATAAACATTTCAGAGTCTGTGGTATACTCTGATTATTAGACATGTGGATAACGAGTTAACAAGTTCAGGGATTGTAAGTTTAAGCCAGCGCTATATGAGTACAGCACTTGTAAGATTTACGTAACACTTTTTGTGTGTTGTCTGGCAGTTGTTTAAAGTTAGGAAGAGAGAGCCAGATTCTTACGTAACAGAGCTAGACATGTGCATCCATTTGACGAGGTGATTGTCATGTTGTGCGTGGACTGCAGATGGTCCGATAACAGGTTTTGAGCAGGCAAGGTCGTCTACTTTGTGTCCTTGCACCTATAAATACTGTCTTGTTTATTAAAGGAAACACATGCTCTGCATATGTCATGTCCTGAATCCCTTTATCCCAGTCCATATGAGTGTCTAATATTTCGTTATTTTAAGCTCGAGGGAGCTGAATTATATTGTGATGAATTACAAGTCCTATAGGAGGACAGTGTCAGGTTGACTTAGGCTACTGATAGCCTCATTGATTTTGTTGTGTGCTAAATTTTCATACCCTTTATTTGCAATAAATCTTGTGTACGGTTCAAAGTTCTTTCCTGCGTTCTGGTTCATTTTTGAAATGTCATGATAGAGATTATTGTGGGATTATACTTTGTAATCCTGTTGTCAACCCAATCCCCGAGATATTTATAAGAGGTAAGTGCAGGTAAGTGTATACCCCCGTCGTTTTTGGTGTATTCCACAATAATTTCTCGTTAACTTCTGTGCTCATACTTCGGTAGTATCTGTCAGTGCCATTTTCTTGGTGTGGCTGAGCCGGTGCAGTGGAGTAGTGGCAATCCGATTGAGGGGGCGGATATCTGACAGCCTACTATCCGGGTAAACGGGGACAGAAGGATTGGCTACCCTATTACGTGGGGCTTGTTCAACAGAATTGTGTCACTAAGTTGAATGCCAGTAGGATTGGTACAACTAATACCGAGGTCCGATTCAGTAGGATTGGTAACCTTAAACGTATGGGGCATGATTCAATAAAAATTGGATTACCAAGTTGAACGCCAGAAGTATTGGCAAACCTAAAACGTGTGGATCGATAGACTCAAATAAAGAGGTTGATTCTTTGTTAGATGTCTTAGCCAATTGTAGCATTTAAGAGTGTGATTATATAGGAAGTAAATGTTGTTTTGTAGTAGAAGAATTACACTCAAAAAAGATCAGATCTTATACAACTTGAGGAAGGTTAAATGGGCTGGATACTTAGAAAAATCGCCTATGATCTGTAATCTTATTTTATTTGACCGGCTTATGATATTTTAGTCATATTAAAGATAAATTTAAATTATTTTGATTGTAAATGTAAAATTATTGGTGTTAGGATATTCTAAAAATGGACCGGGGAAATTTGATCACGTGCTCGAGTTTATTGCAACATGAAGTCTCTTCGAAGGTTAATTATAAGATAGTAATAAGTTAGTATTAAGACAGAAAATTGATCAAAGTCATATATAGTGAAAAGTGTTGCTCAGATGTTGTTGTTTTACTCTTTTGATGTATGTCCCTACAGCAGTTTATATATATATTGAATAATTTTGTAATGGCAGATGAGAGTTTAAGGAGGATGCTAGAAGAGATGTCTGCTAATTTAAAGGCTAGCATGAATGAGAGTATGAAGGAGAATTTGAAAGCTCTCCAAACCAGTTCTGCTCAGTTAGAAGATAATATGTCGCGATTACAGATTAATATCCAAGGGATAGAAAATGCTGTAACTGATATGCGCACAGATGTGTCCAATGTCCAGAAAGATTTGTCTAGTGTCCATAAGGATGTGTCCAATGTCCAAATAGATGTGTCTAATATCCATAAAGATGTTACCGATGTTAAAATAGATGTATCGAATGTGCACAGAGATCTTACCATGTTGAATTTAGATGTAGCCAATGTCCGTAGTGATATATCTTGTGCTAGGGCTGAGGTAGTTGTTGTCAAAAATGATGTTGCGGCTGTCCAAGATAAAGTTGAGGAAATTCAAAAAGGGATCCAAAATGTTAGGAATGATGTATCTAATGTTCAGGTTGATGTTAACAACATTCATTCAGACATAAATTAAATGCAAAGTGACATTAATAAAATTCAGGTTGAAGTCAACACAGTTTTCATTGACATTGCTAAGGTCCAAACTGATGTGAATAAAGTCAGGGAAGAGATAGAAAGCTCAAAAATCATGTGTACACGCAATATAAGTGCATTAACAACTAGATTAGTTGATGAATCAGTTAGAACGACAGCGTCCTTAGAAAGTTTAAAATTCGATGTCGAGGTTATGAGAACACAGGTATTAGACCACAATAGGTTATTGAAAGAAGATATCGAGGTAGACATAGCAGAAATGTTAACCGCAAACGTAGCTGTCTGGAAAGACGAATGGAATAAGTCAAGTGGGGAACACGTAATCCAAATTCAGGAGCGTATCGAAAAGAAACTTGCCAGTACTCAAATAGAGATTAATCATGAAGTAGTACAGATCAGGAAAGACTTAAACGTAAGGATGGATTCGCTATCCGAGAAACAAATCGAAGATAGAACACAGTTAGATCAGGAAATGCAAACATTCAAATCTACATTAGAGGGTCAGATGAATAAAATTGTCTCTGATGTAAATGAAACAGCGAGTAAACTGCAAAACTTGAAGTTAGGAGACGCAAGTTTAATGGAGACATATAAGGAGGAATTAATCAAGAAAGTATTAACGGAGATTACTGATAAGGATGCAGAAGGCATGACTTATGAAACAAATAGGAATTGTACTAGAAGAGTTAACCTAGCTCCAGAAGAAAGAGACGCGACTCTTGAAGAACGCATATCTAGATTCAGGGAAGAGGATGATGAAAGAAATATGGAACCTGAGTGGAACTATAGAGACAGTGGTAAAAACTACCCGGAGGCTTATCCGAGGAACGTAACAGTCATCAGGAATTTCGAAGATAAACCACCAAAATTCAGTAATACTGATAGTTTGACGCCCATAGAATATGTCAGGAACCTCAAAGATTATTTCATCGAAGCTCACATTCCTAGAGAGAGAGAAATGAAGATAGTAGAGAGATTCTTGATTGGAGGACCGCTTGAATGGTTTAGAGCATTCAGATATACATTTAGCAACTTTGACGAGTTTGCAGAGGCATTAATCAAGAGATTTTGGTCGATTGAAGCCCAGAATTCATTGAGAGCGGAGGTATATTCGAGAAAGTACTCAGGAACACTTCCAACGCGTTACGCGGACTTCTTTACGAGTCAACTGTCCCGCCTAAGATTTTTGCAACCCCCATTATCAACGGAGCAACTTATTGATGCGATTTCTCGTATGCTACCAGTGGAGGTGAGGAGGCTCATAATCTCGTCAAACATAAAAGATTTAACCAGCATGGATGAACTGCTGAGGAGATTAGATTACACAAGTCCAATGCCCAACGTAGTACAGAAAAGTCAGAGGCATGAATTTAAAGAGATAAATACTGTGTACATGGATCAAGTCCAACAGACTGATAAGCCAGAGGAGGAGAAAACTAACAATGTAGGCCCTCATAGAAATAATCAGTTCAGAAACGATAGATCACAAGGTTATCGTCCATATCAGAATAGAAGAGGATGGAACAATAATAGAGGCAATTATAACAATGGAAGAGGCCGGTATTACAACAATGGTTATAACAGAAATTATAACAGAAATAATCAAAATCAAAACAGAAATCAAAATACTCAAGGTCAGGTGATGACGCCCGAGCAATATCAAGAAATAGAAAAGGAAAGCCAGCAATACTTAAAAGAACTGCGGGAAAAAGAAGCAGAGAATCAAAAGAAAAGGCAGGATATTGTAATTGATCCTGGACCTTCTACGAGCCAGCAGAATTTTGAGGTCGGGAATTTAAAAAAAACGCCGATTTCTCAACGTCAGTAAGAACCTGGAAATACATTGCCACACCACACCTGATTACGATAAATGAGATATATGAAGTGACTGATGAAGACTTACTAGAAGAAAGAGGCATTGTTAGAGAGGAAAAACCATGTGCCTTACCAATTATTCCAGTATTGATAGATGGTCAACAGTATAAAGCTCTGATGGACACTGGTGCTATTATTTCCATCATTTCAGAGGATTGTTATCAAAGTCTGAGAGGAAAGAACATGACAGTTCTACCTGTTTCCACAATTAAAGTAAGAGGGATATTTCAAGATAAAGCAGTGAAGTGCAAGATTCAAGTGCTATTGAACTTGGAGATCAACGGAAGGAACTATGAACAGATCTTCATTGTTGTAAGCAAGATCAACTTTGATGTCGTGCTTGGAATCGATTTCATATCGAAGGTCGGAGCTGTGATCGACATGAAGAATCGAAGTATTAGCTTAAATGATGGGTACATAATCACAGAAGAGATAGAAGAACAGGACGTGAAAAACAGTCTGGAAATAGACCTTAGGGAAGAAATTTTGAATACCATAATTAATGAAGCAGAGAATTTAGCAGAAATACCCAGTAGAAAAACTGAAGGATTTGAAGGAATTCAGGGGAAATTTGAGGATCTGATTAAAGAATTTGAGGATATTTTTGATGAAAAGCCTGGATTGATTAAGGATTACAAGTACAAGATAAGGCTAACAGATGAAACCCCTTACCAGAAGAGAATATACCCCATTCCTGAGAAATACTATCAAGAAGTACGAGGATTAATCAGAAAAATGGAGGTAGACGGGATTATTAAAAAACAGGCGTCGTCTTATATAAACCCCATCACAGTTGTAAAGAAGAGTAATGGTCAGTTACGTCTTTGTCTCGATGCCAGGACCATTAACTTGAAGATTCTACCAGAAAGCGACAGACATATTTGGTCCCTGTCCGAAAGGATATCAAGGTAACCAGTACTTGTTGGTGACCGTGGATGTTTTTTCAAAATTTGTTACAATGAGTCCCATGCAGAAAGCGAACACCAGGAATGTAGTAAGCAGATTGGAAAATGCTGTTTTTCCTAAAGCTGGGAAACCCAAATACTTATTATCAGACCATGGAACACAGTTTACGTCAGTAGAATTTGCAGCGGACATGGAAAGGCTTGGCATTAAGCACTTGTTTTCAAGCGTGCGATACCCAGAATCAAATTCCTCTGAGAGATATATGGCTGAATTTTCGAAATTCTGTCGAATTTTCTGTCCTAATGATCATTCTGGTTGGGTGAGATTTGTACCCCTTATAGAGGAATGTTTGAACTCTACAGTGCAGGAGAGCACAGGAGAAGTGCCGATGCGATTGCATCTAGGAAGAAACCCAGAAAGGCCGTGGGATAATCTTTTTAACCACATTCCTAGAGATCCCGACATAGGAAGGCAACAGAGGATTGAGAAGGCCAAGGAGCAACTCCAGAAAGCAGCAGAGAAAAGACTGAAGAGAGTTGCTGGTAAACGTTTTGGTGCACCCTTACAAGTTGGAAATCTTGTACTGTTACGCAGACCTGTCAAGGCTGACATGAGCAAGAAGATCTACCCCAAATTTGGAAATGTATTCATGGGTCCGTTTAGGATTACTAATGCCTATGGAAATAATTGTTACGAGCTCTATGATGATGAGAATAATGTCATCTATGGAAAATTCAACGCTGGAAATTTAAAAAGATATTATCCTAGAGTGAACCAGTGATAATTCAATTACGTGTTCAAGAGAGTTGTGATACTTGTAACACTGAGTTTAAAAACAATTTGCAACTGTTTTTAAAACGTGGTGAGAGGAGAATGCCCCCGTATATTGAATTATGGAAAGACCACGGTGGCTATTTTGAAATTTTGCAGAGAATTATGGCTGTCATAGTTATGACGTGTGTTGGTCATGACGTCAGCATTGATGACGCAGCTGTTATGTGAACAGGCCACTTGAGCGGAGATTCTCAATGACGTCAACATTTTATTCGAGAATGTTCCGAGATTAACGACGCAGTCGCAGGAAAAGTGGAATTATGTCGAGGAAGAGATGATGCTATTGGAGGGGAGACTCGAACCAATGGACGAGAGTTGAAGAAGACGGAGATTGCGGAAACTATGGTATTTGCGATACTTTTGGATTGCAGAATTGTGGAAACCCATGTGCAATAGAAGCATTGTTTTGGAACTTTTATGAAATTTATTTTCAGTCTTGGAATTTTGAAAATCCGTCATGTATTAAGGAAGTTGGAACATATAGCGATGACGCAGTAACCCGCTATGGAAGGGATGGCTACGCCCCTTCTGGAGTTTATAAAAGACCCTGCGCAGAAGAGAACGGTCTCAGATTTCTCATATTAGTTCACATATCTCACATCTCATAGTCTCAGATTGTTTAGAGCCCATAGTGCTCATAATTCATATCTTCACATTGTCAAGGCTGGAAGTTAATATCAAGTTGTGATTGTGAACTCTTATAAAGTCGTTTTATAACGAGTGGTGAAACCACTGCGGTGAAGTGTATTAAAGCAGTGCAGGCTTACAGCGAATCTAGGTGAAGTTGAAATGAACATTGTAAGGCTTATACAAGGTTAGCCATGAACTATTAGCGATTGCTTATAACATTATTACATTCTACAGTGCTACATTAAGGAGTCCAGAAAGTTTGAACAGTTTCGTGAAATTACTTTGGAAGATATAAGCACTTTTTGGAGATTGACAAAAGTGATTTTCTCGCCACTTGAGAAACACGTTCTATAGTCCGATTCTACGATACGGCACATTGCTAGTGCAGCAGCAGCGAGACTTGACTTGGAATTGTAACACAACGCTGCAGTATTATGGAACAGTTTAATATGGCAACTGATTCTTATATGATTATTACTGAAGGAAGAATGGAAGGCTAAAGGACTTAATGCGAATGGGATATACATCATTGGAGGAAGGCTGCAACATGGAACTTCGCTGATTGCTATTCCATACCAGCGGACATGTGGTCATTACCATCTATACCCATGTTCCGTAAATTCAACGCTGATCACTATCTAGCAGCAATGGAGATAATTCATTCACTTTGAACATGAATATTTCTATGGAATATAATACTACAACTTTACGGCGATTTTCGACGGGAACTTCAGAGATTTTTTCAAGAGAGGTCAGGGTAGTCCCGACTCACAAAGAAGAATTTGCCGGAAGGAAGGATGTCTTTCGTCTTCACGGAGGAGCGGTTCGATTCCTGTTTGGAGGTAGCAGTTCGATTCTTCGAAGGTGCTGTTTCCTGGTTGGAGATTGGAGCTCAGCTGTAGGATGGAGATCTGGATCATCAGCAGTCTTCTCTGGAGAATTTTTCTCTGGATCTTCAGACGTCTGACAAGGTAGTCGTGAACGTTTATTATTATAGTAGAGTTTTATAGCGATATTTGAGCAACATTTTTCCTATATTTTGTCCTCATGTGTATTTTACCCTATATTCTTGTTGAGATTCCTATTCTCAGTATTTTGTTGAGATATGCCATTTTCGACGATTTCTTAAGACATGGTGATGTCAAGGCATAGTTAACGATTTTGGATCAGTTGAGACTGACATTTCGAATTTTCAGCATTTTGCTTATTTTTAGTAGTCACGAGCTGACTCTGTAAATTAATGATTTTCATGACAGAATTAAATTCAGACCTTATGTCAAGTTAATAAAGTAATTCTACCCCAGTTTAATTACCTTTGAACAATTTCTGTCATCATCAAGAAAGAAGAACATATAAATGATTTTAGAGCGTTAAAATCTTGCATTGACGACGATCTTTGAAATACTAGTCGTTATTTGGAAATGATTGCAACACTGACATGCATAGTCAGTAATGAACGAACATTGAATCAAAGACAGTTTTGTGAATAATGAACATTGATAATGAATTTTGAATGCATTATAATTAAGAAACGTTGTTAGGAGATTTTTCTCTGTTAGAGATTTAAATAAATGATTGCATTCCCCAATCTAAGTGAATTCTAATCGACTTTTTGACATTTTTAGTCGCATTTCGTTTGATGTAGTATTTTGACTACAGTTCTTTGAAGAAGTTACTATTAAAAATTTGATAGATCAGACAGGCGTAGACAAGCGTATTGAGTATTAAATTTTGTTTGTGATTGGCAAATTTTTGTTTCATTTCGATTCATGAATGAAATCCACGAAGGTTTAAGATAACAGTTTTGAAACAATAATTGATGATAATAATTTTTGGAGTGGAACCATATAATGTATAATCGCTAGTACAGCGGACATGTTGAAATTCGCTGAGATTTATAATGCCCTTGAGTTAATGAAGGAGGTTCCCACAGTAATTGGTGATGTTAGGAATTTATTAGTGGAAGAGTTTTGTGAATTCTGTGGAAGATTATTATACCATATAGTGTGTTATATGATGATTTTGGGCCTATTTGAATGCAGTTTTGTGCATTATTTTGTAAGCGAGGTATTTTCCGCTAGAGTGTATTGTTCCTTTGAAGATTAGTCAAGTGAATTAACTGTTAAAATTTCACAAGAGTTTGAAAGAGTTTAAGATGAGATTTAGAATGAAGATTACCGTCACAAATGATAGAAATTATTATTAAAAATTTATTAAACCCAAATATGACATAAAATGTATAACTAACCTTAACTGGTCGTTTATATGGACACGATTAAGAAAATATCTACCGGATTTGTATGTGGTTCAATGTATTTCTCAAATTGTTAATTTAAACAATTTAACTGTAAATATTATAAATAATAATGTAAATTTCTTTAATGGGATATGGAAAAGAAGATAATGCTAAAGGCATATTTAAATATTTTCAATTGTCTTCGACAATATTCTTAACTATTCTTAATTGTTGTAAATAATTTATTTTGAGATTTGTTATAAACATTTCAGAGTCTGTGGTATACTCTGATTATTAGACATGTGGATAACGAGTTAACAAGTTCAGGGATTGTAAGTTTAAGCCAGCGCTATATGAGTACAGCACTTGTAAGATTTACGTAACACTTTTTGTGTGTTGTCTGGCAGTTGTTTAAAGTTAGGAAGAGAGAGCCAGATTCTTACGTAACAGAGCTAGACATGTGCATCCATTTGACGAGGTGATTGTCATGTTGTGCGTGGACTGCAGATGGTCCGATAACAGGTTTTGAGCAGGCAAGGTCGTCTACTTTGTGTCCTTGCACCTATAAATACTGTCTTGTTTATTAAAGGAAACACATGCTCTGCATATGTCATGTCCTGAATCCCTTTATCCCAGTCCATATGAGTGTCTAATATTTCGTTATTTTAAGCTCGAGGGAGCTGAATTATATTGTGATGAATTACAAGTCCTATAGGAGGACAGTGTCAGGTTGACTTAGGCTACTGATAGCCTCATTGATTTTGTTGTGTGCTAAATTTTCATACCCTTTATTTGCAATAAATCTTGTGTACGGTTCAAAGTTCTTTCCTGCGTTCTGGTTCATTTTTGAAATGTCATGATAGAGATTATTGTGGGATTATACTTTGTAATCCTGTTGTCAACCCAATCCCCGAGATATTTATAAGAGGTAAGTGCAGGTAAGTGTATACCCCCGTCGTTTTTGGTGTATTCCACAATAATTTCTCGTTAACTTCTGTGCTCATACTTCGGTAGTATCTGTCAGTGCCATTTTCTTGGTGTGGCTGAGCCGGTGCAGTGGAGTAGTGGCAATCCGATTGAGGGGGCGGATATCTGACAGCCTACTATCCGGGTAAACGGGGACAGAAGGATTGGCTACCCTATTACGTGGGGCTTGTTCAACAGAATTGTGTCACTAAGTTGAATGCCAGTAGGATTGGTACAACTAATACCGAGGTCCGATTCAGTAGGATTGGTAACCTTAAACGTATGGGGCATGATTCAATAAAAATTGGATTACCAAGTTGAACGCCAGAAGTATTGGCAAACCTAAAACGTGTGGATCGATAGACTCAAATAAAGAGGTTGATTCTTTGTTAGATGTCTTAGCCAATTGTAGCATTTAAGAGTGTGATTATATAGGAAGTAAATGTTGTTTTGTAGTAGAAGAATTACACTCAAAAAAGATCAGATCTTATACAACTTGAGGAAGGTTAAATGGGCTGGATACTTAGAAAAATCGCCTATGATCTGTAATCTTATTTTATTTGACCGGCTTATGATATTTTAGTCATATTAAAGATAAATTTAAATTATTTTGATTGTAAATGTAAAATTATTGGTGTTAGGATATTCTAAAAATGGACCGGGGAAATTTGATCACGTGCTCGAGTTTATTGCAACATGAAGTCTCTTCGAAGGTTAATTATAAGATAGTAATAAGTTAGTATTAAGACAGAAAATTGATCAAAGTCATATATAGTGAAAAGTGTTGCTCAGATGTTGTTGTTTTACTCTTTTGATGTATGTCCCTACAGCAGTTTATATATATATTGAATAATTTTGTAATGGCAGATGAGAGTTTAAGGAGGATGCTAGAAGAGATGTCTGCTAATTTAAAGGCTAGCATGAATGAGAGTATGAAGGAGAATTTGAAAGCTCTCCAAACCAGTTCTGCTCAGTTAGAAGATAATATGTCGCGATTACAGATTAATATCCAAGGGATAGAAAATGCTGTAACTGATATGCGCACAGATGTGTCCAATGTCCAGAAAGATTTGTCTAGTGTCCATAAGGATGTGTCCAATGTCCAAATAGATGTGTCTAATATCCATAAAGATGTTACCGATGTTAAAATAGATGTATCGAATGTGCACAGAGATCTTACCATGTTGAATTTAGATGTAGCCAATGTCCGTAGTGATATATCTTGTGCTAGGGCTGAGGTAGTTGTTGTCAAAAATGATGTTGCGGCTGTCCAAGATAAAGTTGAGGAAATTCAAAAAGAGATCCAAAATGTTAGGAATGATGTATCTAATGTTCAGGTTGATGTTAACAACATTCATTCAGACATAAATTAAATGCAAAGTGACATTAATAAAATTCAGGTTGAAGTCAACACAGTTTTCATTGACATTGCTAAGGTCCAAACTGATGTGAATAAAGTCAGGGAAGAGATAGAAAGCTCAAAAATCATGTGTACACGCAATATAAGTGCATTAACAACTAGATTAGTTGATGAATCAGTTAGAACGACAGCGTCCTTAGAAAGTTTAAAATTCGATGTCGAGGTTATGAGAACACAGGTATTAGACCACAATAGGTTATTGAAAGAAGATATCGAGGTAGACATAGCAGAAATGTTAACCGCA
Source organism: Meconema thalassinum (assembly GCA_946902985.2). Lineage (NCBI taxonomy): Eukaryota > Metazoa > Arthropoda > Insecta > Orthoptera > Tettigoniidae > Meconema > Meconema thalassinum. The sequence goes on from OX336389.2 coordinate 124,723,837, forward strand.
AACGTAGCTGTCTGGAAAGACGAATGGAATAAGTCAAGTGGGGAACACGTAATCCAAATTCAGGAGCGTATCGAAAAGAAACTTGCCAGTACTCAAATAGAGATTAATCATGAAGTAGTACAGATCAGGAAAGACTTAAACGTAAGGATGGATTCGCTATCCGAGAAACAAATCGAAGATAGAACACAGTTAGATCAGGAAATGCAAACATTCAAATCTACATTAGAGGGTCAGATGAATAAAATTGTCTCTGATGTAAATGAAACAGCGAGTAAACTGCAAAACTTGAAGTTAGGAGACGCAAGTTTAATGGAGACATATAAGGAGGAATTAATCAAGAAAGTATTAACGGAGATTACTGATAAGGATGCAGAAGGCATGACTTATGAAACAAATAGGAATTGTACTAGAAGAGTTAACCTAGCTCCAGAAGAAAGAGACGCGACTCTTGAAGAACGCATATCTAGATTCAGGGAAGAGGATGATGAAAGAAATATGGAACCTGAGTGGAACTATAGAGACAGTGGTAAAAACTACCCGGAGGCTTATCCGAGGAACGTAACAGTCATCAGGAATTTCGAAGATAAACCACCAAAATTCAGTAATACTGATAGTTTGACGCCCATAGAATATGTCAGGAACCTCAAAGATTATTTCATCGAAGCTCACATTCCTAGAGAGAGAGAAATGAAGATAGTAGAGAGATTCTTGATTGGAGGACCGCTTGAATGGTTTAGAGCATTCAGATATACATTTAGCAACTTTGACGAGTTTGCAGAGGCATTAATCAAGAGATTTTGGTCGATTGAAGCCCAGAATTCATTGAGAGCGGAGGTATATTCGAGAAAGTACTCAGGAACACTTCCAACGCGTTACGCGGACTTCTTTACGAGTCAACTGTCCCGCCTAAGATTTTTGCAACCCCCATTATCAACGGAGCAACTTATTGATGCGATTTCTCGTATGCTACCAGTGGAGGTGAGGAGGCTCATAATCTCGTCAAACATAAAAGATTTAACCAGCATGGATGAACTGCTGAGGAGATTAGATTACACAAGTCCAATGCCCAACGTAGTACAGAAAAGTCAGAGGCATGAATTTAAAGAGATAAATACTGTGTACATGGATCAAGTCCAACAGACTGATAAGCCAGAGGAGGAGAAAACTAACAATGTAGGCCCTCATAGAAATAATCAGTTCAGAAACGATAGATCACAAGGTTATCGTCCATATCAGAATAGAAGAGGATGGAACAATAATAGAGGCAATTATAACAATGGAAGAGGCCGGTATTACAACAATGGTTATAACAGAAATTATAACAGAAATAATCAAAATCAAAACAGAAATCAAAATACTCAAGGTCAGGTGATGACGCCCGAGCAATATCAAGAAATAGAAAAGGAAAGCCAGCAATACTTAAAAGAACTGCGGGAAAAAGAAGCAGAGAATCAAAAGAAAAGGCAGGATATTGTAATTGATCCTGGACCTTCTACGAGCCAGCAGAATTTTGAGGTCGGGAATTAAAAAAAAACGCCGATTTCTCAACGTCAGTAAGAACCTGGAAATACATTGCCACACCACACCTGATTACGATAAATGAGATATATGAAGTGACTGATGAAGACTTACTAGAAGAAAGAGGCATTGTTAGAGAGGAAAAACCATGTGCCTTACCAATTATTCCAGTATTGATAGATGGTCAACAGTATAAAGCTCTGATGGACACTGGTGCTATTATTTCCATCATTTCAGAGGATTGTTATCAAAGTCTGAGAGGAAAGAACATGACAGTTCTACCTGTTTCCACAATTAAAGTAAGAGGGATATTTCAAGATAAAGCAGTGAAGTGCAAGATTCAAGTGCTATTGAACTTGGAGATCAACGGAAGGAACTATGAACAGATCTTCATTGTTGTAAGCAAGATCAACTTTGATGTCGTGCTTGGAATCGATTTCATATCGAAGGTCGGAGCTGTGATCGACATGAAGAATCGAAGTATTAGCTTAAATGATGGGTACATAATCACAGAAGAGATAGAAGAACAGGACGTGAAAAACAGTCTGGAAATAGACCTTAGGGAAGAAATTTTGAATACCATAATTAATGAAGCAGAGAATTTAGCAGAAATACCCAGTAGAAAAACTGAAGGATTTGAAGGAATTCAGGGGAAATTTGAGGATCTGATTAAAGAATTTGAGGATATTTTTGATGAAAAGCCTGGATTGATTAAGGATTACAAGTACAAGATAAGGCTAACAGATGAAACCCCTTACCAGAAGAGAATATACCCCATTCCTGAGAAATACTATCAAGAAGTACGAGGATTAATCAGAAAAATGGAGGTAGACGGGATTATTAAAAAACAGGCGTCGTCTTATATAAACCCCATCACAGTTGTAAAGAAGAGTAATGGTCAGTTACGTCTTTGTCTCGATGCCAGGACCATTAACTTGAAGATTCTACCAGAAAGCGACAGACATATTTGGTCCCTGTCCGAAAGGATATCAAGGTAACCAGTACTTGTTGGTGACCGTGGATGTTTTTTCAAAATTTGTTACAATGAGTCCCATGCAGAAAGCGAACACCAGGAATGTAGTAAGCAGATTGGAAAATGCTGTTTTTCCTAAAGCTGGGAAACCCAAATACTTATTATCAGACCATGGAACACAGTTTACGTCAGTAGAATTTGCAGCGGACATGGAAAGGCTTGGCATTAAGCACTTGTTTTCAAGCGTGCGATACCCAGAATCAAATTCCTCTGAGAGATATATGGCTGAATTTTCGAAATTCTGTCGAATTTTCTGTCCTAATGATCATTCTGGTTGGGTGAGATTTGTACCCCTTATAGAGGAATGTTTGAACTCTACAGTGCAGGAGAGCACAGGAGAAGTGCCGATGCGATTGCATCTAGGAAGAAACCCAGAAAGGCCGTGGGATAATCTTTTTAACCACATTCCTAGAGATCCCGACATAGGAAGGCAACAGAGGATTGAGAAGGCCAAGGAGCAACTCCAGAAAGCAGCAGAGAAAAGACTGAAGAGAGTTGCTGGTAAACGTTTTGGTGCACCCTTACAAGTTGGAAATCTTGTACTGTTACGCAGACCTGTCAAGGCTGACATGAGCAAGAAGATCTACCCCAAATTTGGAAATGTATTCATGGGTCCGTTTAGGATTACTAATGCCTATGGAAATAATTGTTACGAGCTCTATGATGATGAGAATAATGTCATCTATGGAAAATTCAACGCTGGAAATTTAAAAAGATATTATCCTAGAGTGAACCAGTGATAATTCAATTACGTGTTCAAGAGAGTTGTGATACTTGTAACACTGAGTTTAAAAACAATTTGCAACTGTTTTTAAAACGTGGTGAGAGGAGAATGCCCCCGTATATTGAATTATGGAAAGACCACGGTGGCTATTTTGAAATTTTGCAGAGAATTATGGCTGTCATAGTTATGACGTGTGTTGGTCATGACGTCAGCATTGATGACGCAGCTGTTATGTGAACAGGCCACTTGAGCGGAGATTCTCAATGACGTCAACATTTTATTCGAGAATGTTCCGAGATTAACGACGCAGTCGCAGGAAAAGTGGAATTATGTCGAGGAAGAGATGATGCTATTGGAGGGGAGACTCGAACCAATGGACGAGAGTTGAAGAAGACGGAGATTGCGGAAACTATGGTATTTGCGATACTTTTGGATTGCAGAATTGTGGAAACCCATGTGCAATAGAAGCATTGTTTTGGAACTTTTATGAAATTTATTTTCAGTCTTGGAATTTTGAAAATCCGTCATGTATTAAGGAAGTTGGAACATATAGCGATGACGCAGTAACCCGCTATGGAAGGGATGGCTACGCCCCTTCTGGAGTTTATAAAAGACCCTGCGCAGAAGAGAACGGTCTCAGATTTCTCATATTAGTTCACATATCTCACATCTCATAGTCTCAGATTGTTTAGAGCCCATAGTGCTCATAATTCATATCTTCACATTGTCAAGGCTGGAAGTTAATATCAAGTTGTGATTGTGAACTCTTATAAAGTCGTTTTATAACGAGTGGTGAAACCACTGCGGTGAAGTGTATTAAAGCAGTGCAGGCTTACAGCGAATCTAGGTGAAGTTGAAATGAACATTGTAAGGCTTATACAAGGTTAGCCATGAACTATTAGCGATTGCTTATAACATTATTACATTCTACAGTGCTACATTAAGGAGTCCAGAAAGTTTGAACAGTTTCGTGAAATTACTTTGGAAGATATAAGCACTTTTTGGAGATTGACAAAAGTGATTTTCTCGCCACTTGAGAAACACGTTCTATAGTCCGATTCTACGATACGGCACATTGCTAGTGCAGCAGCAGCGAGACTTGACTTGGAATTGTAACACAACGCTGCAGTATTATGGAACAGTTTAATATGGCAACTGATTCTTATATGATTATTACTGAAGGAAGAATGGAAGGCTAAAGGACTTAATGCGAATGGGATATACATCATTGGAGGAAGGCTGCAACATGGAACTTCGCTGATTGCTATTCCATACCAGCGGACATGTGGTCATTACCATCTATACCCATGTTCCGTAAATTCAACGCTGATCACTATCTAGCAGCAATGGAGATAATTCATTCACTTTGAACATGAATATTTCTATGGAATATAATACTACAACTTTACGGCGATTTTCGACGGGAACTTCAGAGATTTTTTCAAGAGAGGTCAGGGTAGTCCCGACTCACAAAGAAGAATTTGCCGGAAGGAAGGATGTCTTTCGTCTTCACGGAGGAGCGGTTCGATTCCTGTTTGGAGGTAGCAGTTCGATTCTTCGAAGGTGCTGTTTCCTGGTTGGAGATTGGAGCTCAGCTGTAGGATGGAGATCTGGATCATCAGCAGTCTTCTCTGGAGAATTTTTCTCTGGATCTTCAGACGTCTGACAAGGTAGTCGTGAACGTTTATTATTATAGTAGAGTTTTATAGCGATATTTGAGCAACATTTTTCCTATATTTTGTCCTCATGTGTATTTTACCCTATATTCTTGTTGAGATTCCTATTCTCAGTATTTTGTTGAGATATGCCATTTTCGACGATTTCTTAAGACATGGTGATGTCAAGGCATAGTTAACGATTTTGGATCAGTTGAGACTGACATTTCGAATTTTCAGCATTTTGCTTATTTTTAGTAGTCACGAGCTGACTCTGTAAATTAATGATTTTCATGACAGAATTAAATTCAGACCTTATGTCAAGTTAATAAAGTAATTCTACCCCAGTTTAATTACCTTTGAACAATTTCTGTCATCATCAAGAAAGAAGAACATATAAATGATTTTAGAGCGTTAAAATCTTGCATTGACGACGATCTTTGAAATACTAGTCGTTATTTGGAAATGATTGCAACACTGACATGCATAGTCAGTAATGAACGAACATTGAATCAAAGACAGTTTTGTGAATAATGAACATTGATAATGAATTTTGAATGCATTATAATTAAGAAACGTTGTTAGGAGATTTTTCTCTGTTAGAGATTTAAATAAATGATTGCATTCCCCAATCTAAGTGAATTCTAATCGACTTTTTGACATTTTTAGTCGCATTTCGTTTGATGTAGTATTTTGACTACAGTTCTTTGAAGAAGTTACTATTAAAAATTTGATAGATCAGACAGGCGTAGACAAGCGTATTGAGTATTAAATTTTGTTTGTGATTGGCAAATTTTTGTTTCATTTCGATTCATGAATGAAATCCACGAAGGTTTAAGATAACAGTTTTGAAACAATAATTGATGATAATAATTTTTGGAGTGGAACCATATAATGTATAATCGCTAGTACAGCGGACATGTTGAAATTCGCTGAGATTTATAATGCCCTTGAGTTAATGAAGGAGGTTCCCACAGTAATTGGTGATGTTAGGAATTTATTAGTGGAAGAGTTTTGTGAATTCTGTGGAAGATTATTATACCATATAGTGTGTTATATGATGATTTTGGGCCTATTTGAATGCAGTTTTGTGCATTATTTTGTAAGCGAGGTATTTTCCGCTAGAGTGTATTGTTCCTTTGAAGATTAGTCAAGTGAATTAACTGTTAAAATTTCACAAGAGTTTGAAAGAGTTTAAGATGAGATTTAGAATGAAGATTACCGTCACAAATGATAGAAATTATTATTAAAAATTTATTAAACCCAAATATGACATAAAATGTATAACTAACCTTAACTGGTCGTTTATATGGACACGATTAAGAAAATATCTACCGGATTTGTATGTGGTTCAATGTATTTCTCAAATTGTTAATTTAAACAATTTAACTGTAAATATTATAAATAATAATGTAAATTTCTTTAATGGGATATGGAAAAGAAGATAATGCTAAAGGCATATTTAAATATTTTCAATTGTCTTCGACAATATTCTTAACTATTCTTAATTGTTGTAAATAATTTATTTTGAGATTTGTTATAAACATTTCAGAGTCTGTGGTATACTCTGATTATTAGACATGTGGATAACGAGTTAACAAGTTCAGAGATTGTAAGTTTAAGCCAGCGCTATATGAGTACAGCACTTGTAAGATTTACGTAACACTTTTTGTGTGTTGTCTGGCAGTTGTTTAAAGTTAGGAAGAGAGAGCCAGATTCTTACGTAACAGAGCTAGACATGTGCATCCATTTGACGAGGTGATTGTCATGTTGTGCGTGGACTGCAGATGGTCCGATAACAGGTTTTGAGCAGGCAAGGTCGTCTACTTTGTGTCCTTGCACCTATAAATACTGTCTTGTTTATTAAAGGAAACACATGCTCTGCATATGTCATGTCCTGAATCCCTTTATCCCAGTCCATATGAGTGTCTAATATTTCGTTATTTTAAGCTCGAGGGAGCTGAATTATATTGTGATGAATTACAAGTCCTATAGGAGGACAGTGTCAGGTTGACTTAGGCTACTGATAGCCTCATTGATTTTGTTGTGTGCTAAATTTTCATACCCTTTATTTGCAATAAATCTTGTGTACGGTTCAAAGTTCTTTCCTGCGTTCTGGTTCATTTTTGAAATGTCATGATAGAGATTATTGTGGGATTATACTTTGTAATCCTGTTGTCAACCCAATCCCCGAGATATTTATAAGAGGTAAGTGCAGGTAAGTGTATACCCCCGTCGTTTTTGGTGTATTCCACAATAATTTCTCGTTAACTTCTGTGCTCATACTTCGGTAGTATCTGTCAGTGCCATTTTCTTGGTGTGGCTGAGCCGGTGCAGTGGAGTAGTGGCAATCCGATTGAGGGGGCGGATATCTGACAGCCTACTATCCGGGTAAACGGGGACAGTACCATCCCGGCATTTGCCCGAAGACGAAGTGGGAAACCACGGAAAACTACTTCGAGGATGGCTGAGGTGGGAATCGAACTCCCTCTACTCATTTGGACCACCCGAGGCTGAGTAGACCCCGTTCCAGTCCTCATATCACTTTTCAAATTTCGTGGCAGAGCCGGTAATCGAACCCAGGACCTCCGGGGCGGCAGCTAACCATGCTGACCGCTACGCTACGGAGGCGACATTTCAATTAATGATACAGATAAAGCCTTCAAGTTAGGTAGATTTTTAGAATCAATAGTAATGGCAGTAGGAACAAGGAGAGCAAGACATTATTTTTCTCTCACATAATATGAATATTTAAAGCAACAACGTAACTATGGTCATGATGATACCACTGCATCGTTTCAGTTTTAATATTTAGTTACTGTTTTCGATGGGAGCGTGATGGTGCTGTGGCTTAGCTGCTCATCTTTCACCCGGACGGTCCGGGTTGGAATCCTGGTGACAGCGGGGTGGAATTTTCACCTGAAAAATCACGTGGCATCAGGTAGGGCATCCGGTCTTAAATCCCCGGCTTAAACCAAAATGAGCCTGGTTAGCTCCGGCGACCCCAATTAATTGGGGGAAAAGCCGAGGAAAGTTAGTTTGTTACTGTTTTCCATATTTTTTTAGTTTGTTTTCTTTTTTTCATTTTTTTATTGTGTCGAAAAAATAATGAGGCCTAAAATAGTTTTCATGCAAAGAGAACGGTTATTTAATTATTGTATTTTATGAACATTGATCGAAATATCATTTTAATTATGATGATTGTCGTTTTAAGGGGCGGAGCAGCAAGGTCATCTGCCCCTTTATTAATATACACAATAACCCTATTATATTAAATAACCCCCCAGAAGGAAAGCCTGCGTACGCCACTGGGTGTTCCTACTTTTGTTCTCCAACTTACCCGGCAAAGTGTACGGCTAATAGTCTCTTTCCTGCTCCCCAATCCTTTCCCAATGCTCTCTTTAATGAGATGTCAATCAACAAATGCCTGTCTTTGTCTCGGTCCTTGTCCATCAGCTTAGAATTCAGTTTTTAACTGAGCACTTCAAAATTACATTTATGTTCGACGATGTCGAAATGTAAATATTATACGTCAGAAGACTGTATCATAATGTAGGTCATTATAGTACTGTTTTTCATTATGAGACAGTTTTTCCAGCCATTCAGAGCTCATTCATTGACCAATTAGGTAAGGATAGCTTCGCGCATGCGCTCATAATCCATGTCGGATATGAATTACATGATTTGAAAGTTCAAATTGGATATCGGATCGACCATTGTAGTTGCAATCCCAAACACAAAGACAAAATCAGCACGAACCTTTACGGTAACAATAAAATACTATGACATATGCAAGCAATTTATGAATCTACGTCCAGAAGTTAGCAACAAAGCGTCCTTCTATGTAAATTACCGACATGGAAAGTGCACCGTACCATATGTTCGCGTAAATAAACTGGCGAATATGAGACAACAAATAGCACTGTACCTTAATATCCCCAACTCCAATTTCTACACAGCGCATTGCTTTCAAACGACTTCGCTGACAATATTAGTGAATGCTAGTCTTGATCGGCACTAGACATCACGCAGGCTGTAAACAATAGCATTGCCAAACAAAGTAAATGGTCGCTGCTTCCGAAAGTCTTAGACCCACGCATGCGCTCTGTTCAGTAAGCAAAACCAGCGCGCTCTGTGCACTAACTGAAGTGAATGAATCCCACAGATATTTATGAATATGTATGCTAAAACATAGGCCTATAATAAAGTTATAATTATCGTCGAACATAAACAGTCGTATGCAACTCGCCTATAATGGTAATTAAGACACTCGCATGGAAATTATAAAACGAGCGGTGGACTGGACATTTTTCTGCTGAGAATATCGAGTGCACTAGATTATAAAAACGAACTGAATTGTTGAAAAAAAAACAGATAGTATCTTTGAAATTGGTATGAGAGAGTGTGCACTATTACCCCCAGTAGTGCTCAAGAGTGTGATGTATTTGGAAACATGACACAATGTGCAGTGACAGTTTACAGAAAGATCAGATGCAGTATATTTGAGGTTAGATTGGTCAACAATCAAAGTTCGGTATGTACGTTGGTTATACAGTATTACAGTAATTAGAGGCTAGAATATCTATATCACATTCAGTTTCCACTAATTCACTATAACTTGGTCCATTTAAACGATAATTCTTCTAAAATCTTATCATCTTATTATGCAATTCCTCCTTCTTGCCTTTCTTCTTGTTCGTTTTTTTTTTTGGGGGGGGGGGGGGCAGCAATTTATTGCTCTTTACCCATAAACGAGATTTTCTTAGTATGACTATTATATGCATGTCCAATGTTTAATTATTTCAGCACACGCCTACCTCCGTTAACCGGAAACCTATCTTTAGCGGAAACATTTGCGAGTCCCGTTCGATGCCGTTGAAGGCTGGTTTTAGTATAATACCTTTGTTGGCACCATACACAATTTACTAAATCAGAGCTTAGATCGCCAGACCCAATATTCAGTACGGTATATTGGAAATGTATATACAAGTTGAATATAAAATATACCATTAAACATAAGAATAGGCCAAGTATCAGAACACCAATCCTATATAAAACTCTGCATTAACTCGAAATTAAAATATAATAGGCCTATAGACGAACGAGAAAAATAATAATAATAATATTAATTATCATAATACAGTAAAACCCAACGGACCCTCTATTAAACGGAAACTTGTCTTAAACGGAAATATTTGACGGTCCCTTGAACTTAGGGGTGAAAATATTCCCTTCATTAAACGGACATCGGAAATCAAAATACGCATTTTAACGGAAATTTCTAAGTTCCATAATGCAGCGTTTAGAAAATTATCAGGCACCCTGTGAAAGTGTACCTTGTCTGCTGTAACAGTTAGTTCTGTAGCTGACAAGAAATGTGCAAATAGGTCTTATTTCTTTTATTCTCCAACTTACACGGCTATAGGCTCGGTCACACAGAAAGCGGTCTCTCCCGGCGGGAAGCGATATATGACCGAGGCGGTCAGGCGGTCCAGTTGTATTACCCAAAGTTGCATCAACCCTGGCACACAGAACGCGGTCTACCGTCACCCGCTAGTCTTTGTCGCGACGACGAGCGATCCGGTTGTACAAATTTACAGATTGCCCACCTGACCGCCGTGTCGCCTTCGATTGTGATGTGTGACCAAACTGAAGTACTTACTGTAACTGTGCGTAAATATACATATTTGTTCGACAGTTCACACGAACATTATAAAAATGTTTTAAAGAAGGCTGAAGCATGCAATCGTGCAATTCCTCGAAACATTCTCACCACATACAAATACACTGACCGGCATGAAAAACGCAACAATTCAATGTCCTACAAAAACTTGAAAAACCTATCTTCATGTGACTCCATTTCGATACATAGGCGGTGGTATTCTCCTAATTGCTCTCTCTTCTCATACACCATTCTTCTTTGTGTTTTGCAAAGCAAATAGGAGAAGGAGTTGTTCTTCGTCCAAGCTCATACTCAATAATAATATCAAACAATACCTAATATGAAAACACACTACATTCTCTAGAACAGGGGTTCCCAACCTGGGGGGCGTGGGGCTTTATCAAGGGGGGCGTGAAGTGATTTCCGAATTAAGTTTCTTTAACTCGAATATTACAATTTTGTAAAATAAACATTTTTCGAATCTCTCCAAGTGATTGTCGCACCAAGTCAATCGTTCAAAAGCACTGGTAATTGCCAACTGTCGGCACAAACCTCCGCGGAGCCGCGAGGTTGGAGGTGAAATAAGGAATTTGCTGTGTTGTAAGGAGCAAAATCATGCCAATTTTATCGTCTCGTTGGCATATCTTCGTGATTTCTTTGAAGCTTTGAACAGTTTGAACTTAAAGTTCCAAGGCAAAAACTCCAATATTATGCATTCCTGGGGGGGGGGGAATACAGTTATGGAAACGCCGGCTTCAGTTGAACAACTTCTCACACAAGCAGTTGCAGCATGCCTGGTGAGCGGTAAATCCCTACCTATGTCAGCATTTCAGAAGGAGTGAGAAATAGCAAAAGGAAAGGGAGACGCATGCTTTTTGCATTATTATTATTATTAGTCTATTATTATTATTATTATTATTATTATTATTACACTATGCGAACTGGCCAAAACTAAGGACCACGCAAATATCATTTCATTTCCTTCTCATAGTTCTTTCTTCCTTTCTCTTCCTCCACTCTTCCTTCATTCTTTCAGAGGGTTGCGCCTTTCTCTCTGCTGCCCATCTTCCTCCCCTGCGTTCTCTCTTTTCTACCACAAGAACCTCTATGTTCGAAAGTATTTCCCTGAATTGTGTTCTGTCTCGACAGTCGTCATCTGTAATTCCTAGCCTCCGGAGTTCTTCCTTCATCTGCTTGGTGCAACCCCCTTGGCTCTTCAGATTATATATTTTATCAAAAATTTGTTTATTTATTCTTGTTGGATCCATTTTAACCATATGTACATAGAAACGTAAACGTATTTTCCTAATTGTTGTTTCCAGGTCTTCCACCCTTTCATAATAATAATAATATATTTGATGTAAGGTGCTCGGGTACAGTCTCAAAATCGTTGAGAATGGAATGGAATGAATGGAATGAATGAAGCCCCCATCTAGCGGCGAGGATATGAACTGTGCCGGATGCCGAAGCCTGTCGCACTCCCCTCGGGCAATGATTAAATGAGTAAATGATTAAATAAGTAAAACTGTCGTGGGAGGCTCCAAATAACAATGTTTACGATAATAAATATTCTAAAATTGAATCTCATTTGTTAAAGACGTCCGTAGTGCACTTAATCTTCTGAGCTCTTCTTTATAATATTATCTGAATGATTGTCTGTATTCAGCGGAATCTTCTTTGATCATGTTTACATTTCGCTCCAAAAGACCTTGTTATACTCTTAGGTTTGAAACTGTATTCTCAAGGAAGGCTCTAGACGCGGGTAAAATAATGAGGTAATATTAAACGAATAAGAAAAGAACTTCTTTATCGTATTAAAGATTACAAGATCCCGGTAACTCAGAAAGAATGGTAATTGAAGATAAAGAGAATTTCCTATTTTAACGAGGATAAGTACGCTGTTTGTTCCGCAGTTATGTAAATATATATTTTAAGGAAGTTGTAGACATTGTGTATGAAGAATAGAGCCGTACAAAAACAATGGAAATGAAAATCCACAGCCTGTTTCCAGTCGACCGACCGGGTCAGGAATGGAATGAATGAAGCCCCCATCTAGCGGCGAGGATATGAACTGTGCCGGATGCCGAAGCCTGTCGCACTCCCCTGGGGCAATGATTAAATGAATGACTGATGACATGAAATGATAGTGAAGAGTGTTGCTGGAATGAAACATTGACAGGGAAAACTGCAGTACCCGGAGAAAAACCTGTCTGCCTCCGCTTTGTCCCGCACAAATCTCACATGGAGTGACTGGGATTTGAACCACGGACCCCAGCGGTGAGAGGCCAGCGCGCTGCCGCCTAGGACACGGAGGCTTACAATAATGGGCACAATTTTTCATATTTTAAAATATAAATGCTTTGTGGTTGTTTGAGACTTCAGTCTTTTAACTGGTTTGATGCAGCCTTCCATGCCTCCCTTGTCCACAGCTAATCGTTTCAACTCTACATAGCTACCACACCTTACATTCGAGACAATCTGTTTTACATATTCTAACCTTGGTCTACCCCTACAGATAATGTACTCGAACCTTCCATAACAAAGTTAGCCATTCCTGGGTGTCTTAGTATGTGTCCTACCAACCTATCTCTTCTCCTCGTTAGCAGTTGCTAGAAACATCTCTCCTCTTCATTTGTCACTCTATCTACCCATCTGATCTTCATAATTCCTCTGTAACACCACACTTCAAATGCTTCTATTCTCCTTTTTCTGCTGCACCAATAGTCCAAGTTTTACTTCCATAGAACGCCACGTTCCAGACAAAGGCTTTTAAAATTGACCTCCTAATACCTAAATCTATATTCGATGTCAACTGATTCCTTTTCTGTAGAAATCCTTTCCTTGCCAGAGTCAATCTACTTTTTATATCCTCTTTGATTCGTCCATCACTGGTTATTTTGCTTCCTAAATAACAGAAGTCTCCTACTTCGTTTAGCTTTTCATCTGCCAATTTGGCGTCAATAGGTGTTTCTGATTTCTTTCGGCTGCATTGCATTGTTATTGTTTTACGTTTATTGATTTTCATCGTGTATTCTTTCCTCAAGACAGAGTCCATACCTTTTAAAAACGCATTCAAATCCTCTGGTAAATAAGCTAAAATGACAATGTCTTCAGAAAATCTGAGAGTTGAAATGTATTTCTCCCTGAATCTGTACTCCCACTAATTTCCTACTTTGCTTGTTTAATGTATAGATTGAAAAGTATGCCTTACACCTTTTTGAATAGCAACTTTCTCTCGTGTCCTTTGGCTCGAATACCTGCCGTCAGGTTCCTGTATGGATTGTAGATCACCCTCCTATCCCTGTACTTTATTCCACGGCTCTGCCAAGAAATTTAATTCTGGTCTGAGGGCTGTAACGGTGTACACTTAGCCTCGTGAGGCAAAACTGAGAAGAGGCAGGTTCAATTCCTACCTCAGCCATCCTGGAAGTGGTTTCCCGTGGTGTCCAACTTCTACTCCAGGAGAATACCGCGATGGTTCTTAAATTAAGGCCACGGTTGCCTCCTTCCAAATCCTCATCTCAATCACAACTACACACACTAATACAGCCATCAGAGTAACACAGGTTTTCAGAAAAAATCCACACGCACCCACGTACACGGGGCTACATGATCGCAATGTCGCAAAGCCCCTAAGTGAATCAACAACAACAACAACAACAAGCCTAAGTATGAATCTGAAATTAATGATCTATCGCACAGTAGTGAGACCGGTGGTGACCTATGGTCCAGAGGCATGGACTATTACGCAAGGGGATAAGGAGTTATTACGAAGATGGGAAAGGAAGATACTTACGAAAAGGGTATATGGGTCAATGAATGATATTGGATTTTTGGCGAATCAGAAACAATAGAGAGATCAGAGAACTATATGGAAAACCAGATTTAGTAGCCGAAATAAAAAGTAATAGACTGAGATGGCTGGGGCATGTTGAAAGAATGACAGAGAACATTCTTTGAAGGTAAGTCTGGAGGGCGTCGTATGAGGGATAGACCAAGGATAAGATGATTGGATGACGTAGAGGATGACCGGAGGAGAATGGGAGTAAAAATATGGAGAACCAATGCCGTGATCCGAGAGGAGTGGGCGAAGATTGTCCAGGAGGCCAAGGCCATGATCCGAGAGGAGTGGGCGAAGATTGTCCAGGAGGCCAAGGCCGTGATCCGAGAGGAGTGGGCGAAGATTGTCCAGGAGGCCAAGGCCGTGATCCGAGAGGAGTGGGCGAAGATTGTCCAGGAGGCCAAGGCCGTGATCCGAGAGGAGTGGGCGAAGATTGTCCAGGAGGCCAAGGCCGTGATCCGAGAGGAGTGGGCGAAGATTGTCCAGGAGGCCAAGGCCGTGATCCGAGAGGAGTGGGCGAAGATTGTCCAGAAGGCCAAGGCCGTGATCCGAGAGGAGTGGGCGAAGATTGTCCAGGAGGCCAAGGCCGTGATCCGAGAGGAGTGGGCGAAGATTGTCCAGGAGGCCAAGACCGTGATCCGAGAGGAGTGGGCGAAGATTGTCCAGGAGGCCAAGGCCGTGATCCGAGAGGAGTGGGCGAAGATTGTCCAGGAGGCCAAGGCCGTGATCCGAGAGGAGTGGGCGAAGATTGTCCATGAGGCCAAGGCCGTGATCCGAGAGGAGTGGGCGAAGATTGTCCAGGAGGCCAAGGCCGTGATCCGAGAGGAGTGGGCGAAGATTGTCCAGGAGGCCAAGGCCGTGATCCGAGAGGAGTGGGCGAAGATTGTCCAGGAGGCCAAGGCCGTGATCCGAGAGGAGTGGGTGAAGATTGTCCAGGAGGCCAAGGCCGTGATCCGAGAGGAGTGGGTGAAGATTGTCCAGGAGGCCAAGGCCGTGATCCGAGAGGAGTGGGCGAAGATTGTCCAGGAGGCCAAGGCCGTGATCCGAGAGGAGTGGGTGAAGATTGTCCAGGAGGCCAAGGCCGTGATCCGAGAGGAGTGGGCGAAGATTGTCCAGGAGGCCAAGGCCGTGATCCGAGAGGAGTGGGCGAAGATTGTCCAGGAGGCCAAGGCCGTGACCCGAGAGGGGTGGGTGAAGATTGTCCAGGAGGCCAAGGCCCTACATGGGCTGTAGCGCCAAGGAATAAGTAAGTGGTAAATTCATATTTAGAATATAGGCCTATGTAATTAATCAACAAGTTGTGTCCTTAAGCTTATTTTGTTCCGTGTGAACAAACCGGACGTGTCACTGGTTCGTGATAAACACTTTCAGTCCACTCTGTCTGAAATCATCAGTCTGCAGAAGTCAGAATGCCAGAGTTTAGGTCATCGTTCTCCAAATCAACTGCTCGCTGGCCGACTAAAGTCTATTCGCCGAATCGAGACAGTGCCCCTGGCTACCCGGACAGGATAACACGCCCAGTTCACGTCATCGGCTCTGCTGGACAGGGGTAGCCAATAAGCTCCGAGATCATAAGTCAAGCCGTGGCCCTAGAAAAGACAAGACTTGCTGCACTTAGTGCTGTGCTTCACTGTTTACTGTTGCCTGTCATAAGCAGTTAAGAACTTACTAATTAATAATTAATTTAAAAATACATAAACGAACAATAAATAAACCGTGCTGTAGTAAGTAACCGATAAGTCAGCCCGCTTCACATGTAGGCTATACACAGCACTGAAGTTGGCGTACGTTCAACAGACACAGCTCTATGCACCCCTTGCGGGCAGCCCTGCAATCACGTGTACAATTGTGTTTACTTCCACTATCTCGACTCGGTGAACAGACTTTAGGGGCTGACCAGCTGAGAGTGAGTCAAGTGAATGCCTGATACATGAAAGTGGAAGTTTATTTAGTGGTAGTGGTTGAATATTGTGCGACACACCAGCCGCCGTCGCTGGATTAATAATGTTATCGGTTACACGTCCCTTTTAACTACACTGGCTTTTAGAGACGCCGAGGTGCCAGAATTTTGCCCCGAAGGGGATCTTTAACGTGCCAGTAAATCTACTGACACGGCTCCCTCGCATTTCCGCACCCTCAAATGCCAGCTGACTGCGCCAGGATTTAAACCTGCAACCTTGGGCTCAGCAAGCGAGAACGTTACCCCTGAGCCACGTAGCTGGATGGTCACAAGTTGGAAGGACATGTTTTAAGAAGTGTGTTCGACGCTGAAGTTTATTTAGTTGGTATTGATTCTTTACGGGCTTTGCGACTTTGTGGTCATGTAGCCCCGTGTACTTGGGTATGTATGGAGTTTGTCTGATAACCTGTCTTAATGTGATGGCTATATTAGTGTGTGTGTGTTTGTATTTAGGATGGGGATTGGGAAGAAGGCGGCCGTGGCCTTAAGTTAGGAACCATCCCGGGAATTTCCTAGTGCAGAAGTGGGAAACCACGGAAAATCACTTCCAGGAGGACTGAGGTTGGAATCGAACCCTCCTCTTCTCAGTTTTACATTACCAGATTTACATTTCTTGGTAGAGCTGGGAATCGAACCCAAGAATGGTAGCCACTACGCACCGAGGCGGACACTATATTGACTAAGGTTTCGTAGTGCTTTCTTCGGACCACGCAATGTAGATCAACACTGTTTTGGCTGTTAATTCATTTTAGGGGCTTGGGTCATCTTTATCATCAACCCCGTGTAGTTGGGTGTGTGTTGATCTTGTCTGACGACCTGAATGTATGTGATGACTGCAGTAATGTGTGTAACAGTATTAAGGATAGGGATAAGGTAGGTGTTACCAGACTTGAAGTAAGGTACTATCCCGGCATATGCCTGAAGGCTGTGTGGAAAACCCCGGGATAAAACACGACAACTGCCTCTGTAAGCCATCTCCGCCATTTGGACGATACACCACTGTGTAATGGTGCACTTGGCATCACTAAAAGGAGGGGTAGACACTGAGGGTGGGTAAAGTAGAATAATCACAAGTAGCCTAGCAACAAGACGTGCTTCTTCCTTCGTGTTATTGAACGTCAAACAGCTTTTACGGTGACCTAACCCAATCCGAGAAAAACAATTACAGTTGAAAAAAGAATATAGACACAACAATAACACTGATTACATCAGACAAATTACACACACCCAAGTAACAGTAACAATAGTCCTCTTAATTCATAAAACAAAGAAGAAATAA
The DNA here is from genome assembly GCA_946902985.2 of Meconema thalassinum. Taxonomy (NCBI): domain Eukaryota; kingdom Metazoa; phylum Arthropoda; class Insecta; order Orthoptera; family Tettigoniidae; genus Meconema; species Meconema thalassinum. The sequence continues at coordinate 124,741,509 of OX336389.2, forward strand.
CAAGACTTTTAGACTGCATCCTCCAAATGCTGTATATAAACTGCACTTCGTCATACAAGAGCACGATAATGTTGACTGTGTGGTGGAATCAGATAACCACTGCAGGCTCGTAATCAGGGCCGTGGAGAGAGAGTACGGGCCCTAGGGCTAGGACTTACGGGCCCCCTCCATATTTTTTCGTCCCCGTGACATCGTGTAAATATAAAATTAGATTTTTTATTTTTAAAGCCCACTAATAACATTTTTTTTAACGTACTAATTTTGTTCATTGAAAATTTGCAATAACCTTTCTGTTGTATCTGACCGAAAATTTTACTATCTCTCATCACAAGAACAATTCCAACGCCTGTCACAATCTTGTGAACTAAAATTCCAACTTTCGAAGGTTCATAAATGTAGCTTAGCGGCTATTAGATCAAATTGAAATGTTATTTGTAAACTTTCCTCCCTGCAAACAGTGGAAACTTTACTATTTCTCTGGCCGCGAAGATATGAAGATAATAGTTATTTGCAGTACATGGTCTCACTATAGTATTTTGTAGCATATTCAATTGATTCAGATACATTGAATATAATAAAATGTCAAATTTGATGGCAAATACGTAAAATTGGGTAAATTTGTCTACTCTGGGGTTCTCTATTTTCGCGGGCCCCTCGGCAAGACCGGGCCCCAGAGCTGCAGCCCCGTTTACCCCTCCCTCTCATCGGGCCTGGGCTCGTTTAAATTTGCTGTTTTCCATTTGGCAAATATTGCTACGAGTTTAACATTCCTTTCAGTGTGCTCTTTAATTTTTAGCCTACTTTTCACATTTTGCAAAAATGAGGAAAAAGTAGACTTATGAGATCGATCCGGGAAAATGTGTGTCTGTCTGTCTGTCTGTCTGGCTGTGTGTGTGTGTTCCCCTATCAACTCCTAAACGGCTGCAGCAATCAAAACCAAATTTAGTATGAGTAAAGATGTGCACCGGAATATCTCACGTCCATATTTGAAAATGATGTCAGTGCTACCAACTGCTGAAAAAACGTACTAGAAATTTGAGCTCCATGTTGGATATCTCGCAAGGTATGCATGGGAGCTATTCCAAAATTGGTACACATGCAGATAATACTATTTCAGTTTAATTTTCAGGAGGCCAACAATGACAGTGTTGCCAAAATAATTGTAAGCCTTCTGATAGGTCCAATGTTTAAATGCATATAACTTCTACACTATCAATTGTATTTCAACCAAATTTTGTATGTAATATCTGTACATAAACAGATATGATTGAGCGTATTCTCAAGAGCCATCAGGGCTGCCAACTGTTAATAATTGCTCTCTCTATTTTTTTATCCAAATACCAATATATCAGAAAGTATGCAAGCCAACAGCTTTAAACTATGCACACGTATATTCTGACATTTTAGATTAATTTTGAGTAACTTATATACGTCAGTTCTACCAACATGATTATAAGCCTGCTGATAGTACCAATTTTTAAATACATGTAACTTCTATACTATCAGTTGGATTACAACCAAATTTCGTATGTGCTATGTGTACCATAACAGAATATCTGTAAGTATTGTTAAGAGCAATCAGGGCTGCCAACAGTTAATAAATGCTGTCTATATTTTTTTTACCCTAATATCAATATATCAGAAAGTATGCAAGCCAACAGCTCTATACTTTTCACACGTATAGCACCTGACATTGTAGATTAATTTGGAGTAATTAATACAAGGCAGTGCTGCCAACATGATTCTATGCCTCCTGATATGTCCAATTTTAAAATACATGTAACTCCTATACTAACAAATGGATTTCATCCAAAATTGGCACAACAAGATATCATAATATTTCAGATTATTTCTGACCAGCTCACGCATGGTATTGTTGGCAACATGCTTTTACGCGTGCTGATAGATCCAGTGTCTAACTGCATGTAACGTCCATTGGACTTCAACCTAATTTTGTATTCTGTACCTTAAGAGATGGAACTAGGAATATATTCAGTCACCAGGGCTGCCAACTGTAGTGCTCTATTAGGCTAAATTATACCAGGTATATTTTGAACTAATTTGATATTTCGATATTACCAACTTAATTTTGTCATTATTCTAGATAGGTTCATATACTGTAGAATAATCATTGGCATGAAAAGTAGGCTGTATAGTTCTTCACGGAACTTCTTGTTTGTTTCCATATGAAAAGAGACCAGCTGTCAGTTATCGATTTAACACTGCATAGTATTGGTTGTAACCTTCACCCCAGACTTGCCCCAGATTATAGAGAGACGTAGTACGGTGACTCACTCAATCACGTGCGATGAACTACAGTATGATCGTTGTACAGGGCGCGAGGAAATGTTCTCCGCAGTGGCTACGTGCAGCTGCGAGAGGTTACGTCATCAGTTTAGTTGGCAGCACAGTGTCCTTGATATGGTGAAGGCCGCATGTGTGGGCTGTGGGCTGTCGAAATTGTCAGTGTGTATAGTTAGATTATTGGAAGAGTGCAACAGTATGTTATGAATGGCTGTGGTGAGTACAAAGTTTACTGTTTGTTTGTTATGGTACAAGCGACAGCCGTGCTGCCAGTGTAACTGGTGACGAAATCTCTCGCAGCAGCTTGTAGGCAGTGCGGAGAACATTGCCTGGCGGTTCAGTGCCATTTCGTCCAGCAACAAATTTCCTTGAAAAACGTGTCATTTCGTCCAGCTCGGTTTTACAATTTATTACACAATTTAATGAGTGCCATCTCGTCCAGACGAAATTTTGACAAGGGTTGAGGCAGTGCAGGTAGTCGGTGGTCAATGTCCGCTGTGCTTACGTGCACAACCACAGGTTGTGGGATATCCACAACTGGCTGTGGGATTTCCCACTCACACCTGCTGTGAAATTCCATTCCTCCCCTCCCCACCTTTGTTTGTGAACAGAGACTTCATTCGTTCGAATAATCTATGAATTAACATCTTTTTTAATTATGGAGTTTTCAACCACTTTCACTTGTCCTTTGTGAGTATTTGGAATCTGAAATGCGCGTTTTTCATCTACATTGCATTGTGTATTTTCAATTTCAATTGCATTTTGTAAGTATTTTGAACCTCAATTGCATTTTGTACGTATTTTCAATAACATTTGCATTTTGTAAGTATTTAGAATTTCACTTGCATTTCGTAAGTATTTCTACTCTGTTGGTTGGTTGGTTCCTCAGTTTAGGGGCTGCGACAACGCGGTCATGTAGCCCCGTGTACTTTGGGTGTGTGTAGAATCTGTCTGATTTTTTTTAGCGTATGGCTTTTAGTGCCGGGAGTGTCCGAGGACATGTTCGGCTCGCCAGTTTTGTAGCTGCTTCGAGACGGACACCCAATGGGTGAGCTACAAGTACCGTTGGGGAGGAAAGTTGGATGTAAGGACGAGGAGTTGGAAGGTAGCGGCTGTGGCCTATAGTTAGGGACCAACCCCGGCATTTGCCTGGAAGGAAGATGGGAAACCACAGAAGACCATCTTCAAGGTTGCCGGCGGGGGGATTCGAACCTCCTCGCCTCCCGGATGTGAGCGACTGCCAGCAGTCATGCCGTAACGACCACGGCTAACTCACCCGGTATCTGTCTGATAACCGGTGTTAATTGTGATGACTGTATTAGTGTGTGTATTGGTTTTCAATTCAAGTAAGGACTGCAGACATTTTTTTTTCAAGTAGTTCCTACTTTCGCCGCCAAATGCCACCGTCAACGACTACTAGTTCAGAACCTGGTTACCAGACGCCACTGCAGTCGGCTCCCGGTGACGAACGTCGGATCCTAAGAGCGTTTGTCAAATGTTTAACCTAACCTAATTTAGCTTCACACAGGTGTAATTAGTGGAAGGTTCTTTAACATGCGATAAATCTATGACATGGGACCGTCGCCGGCTTTACTTCCCCTCCGAAGGAAGGCATACTGAGGGAAATATTTCGACTCTACATTGCATTTTGTACGTATTTTGAATCTGACGTACATTTTGTGCGTATTATTCAATCTAGTCCTTTAGTGAGTATTTTCGTTCTAAATTCCAGTTTGTAAGTATTACCGCTCTCCATTTTGTGAGTAGTTTCAATCTGAGTTCCTTTTTTTAAGCATTTTCCTTCTCACTTAATTTTCGTTCTGGTTTACACTTCATTGTCATTTTCGCTATCATCCAGACTGTTAGGGGCCGATAACCTAGATGTTAGGTTCCTTAAAACAACAATTATCATCATCGTCATCACCATAATTATCACCTGATTTGTGAAAATATTTGTTTCTATTCTCACTATGTTGTTTACATTATAAGCATTTCATTGCAAAATATTGTTGACTGGTGGCAAACGAGCGGAGCGAGTAACGTCCATTATTACAAACATCAAAAAATTACTTATTTCTAACAAGAATCGCAAAGAAATGAAACAGTTATTGTATAGGCCTACCTGTAAACTGTCAATCATAGGTGTTTGGACGAAATAGCACTAGTGGGCCGGTAGAGAGTCAACCCACCTGCCTCTGTTCGTGGAATTTGGACGAAATGGCACCTGGAAGAAATGGCACCTGGACGAAATGGCACGACACCTTCCTGGCGCCCTGTTGAAGTGAATCACAAATCGAGTGACGTAATTGCTCTTTAATTGGCTTACTTGCCTTGTACACACAACCTTGTGTATTGATGCACTATAGGTTTGCATATGTAAACTATCCAATAAGTAAAGTTCTGCGTGGATACGGATAAACCCGCAGATATTCGCAAAATCGTTCGCCATGTGGATGTGGTTTGCATGGCTGTGCGGATAGTAGATAACGTGGCCTACGTTATAATTTACAAGACAAGGCCTGGAAATGAGGTGCCAGACAACATTGCCAGCGATGGTTCAAACTCGTTCCGCATTTTGCCGCTAGGTTCGCTTTCTGGCGCCCTTAATCGCATCGTTTGTATTACGTACAATGTGATTTGTAACTCACTATTTGGCAGTAAATAAGGTGTCTTAATGAGTCTGAAAGCTTAAAATTGACTGGTGATGCGTGCCGTATTATAGATGCACTTTCCTTAAGGGCAGTAAACTGCTGTTTGACTGATAATGAGATGGGTGCTAAGTTGTCTTTATGAGCAAGACGTAGTGAAAAGCAAGTTTTATTCCAGTGAACTAGAGTAAATGTGGCATGCATATGGGGTAAACACTTTAGATATAATTCACGGAATATTTTTGTATAGACTAGTAACTTATGAGTAATTACCAGGATACAGCGTGCCGTATTGTAAATCTCGTCAAGTTAAAGGCAATGGACTTTAGTTTCATAATTTTCCATTGAATGATGACATACGGAGACAATGGGTTCTGTCTATTTCACGTGAGGGGGGAGGGGACCAGGGTCTTAGTGAACTCCAAATCCATCTTCTATAATTTGTAGGAACCATTTCAAGGATTCTGATTATAGTATGAGTTCTGCAAAGAACGCAATTCCGACAGTTCTTGAGGACTACTCCGAACGTAAACATTTACAAATAAATAGTCATACACGCAAAAGAGCAAGTGTTGAGAAAGACAACCATATAAACAATAAAAGCAAATGTTCAGGTAATTTAAATATTACCGAAGACTTATATGATGAACGAATTGAGGAAAACTATGATCAACCACGTGTTAGTGCAGAAACGCAATGTTCTACACGCAAGCCAACTCATGGGAAGTCAACAAAAATAAAATTAAAACAAGTAGTTCCGTGAAGAACTATACAGCCTATTTTCATATATCCTACTTATGTTAATTGCCTCTATCAACATACAAAATTTCAGTTTGATTGCTGTAATAGATTCGTAGATATAGAGAACCGACTAAATATTGCGGATGGTCGCCATGTTGGATTTTTATATAAATGTAGGTCTTTGAGTTATGTACTGTCACATGAAGATTATTGTGTAAGCTACGTGTAGTATTCAAACTTCAATCGCATGATTAGGACACAAGAAGTAAAAATGAGATTTTAAAATTTCGCACAGCTGCCATCTTCTGGTTATGGAAACAATTGAAAAAAATTAGATGCCAGTGGATTAACATTTGTATAAGGATTTACTGTACCAAGTGTCACTGCACTCGGATGGTTAAATTGCAAGAAATGACAATGTGAATATTTATACTTCGCGTCGCCGCCATGTTGGATTTGTGATCACCAGGTTATTGAAAGTCTTATAGGTGAACTTATGTTCATAGCCCCAAAGAACGTAACAAAATTCAGTTTGATTGCTGTAATAGGTTCGTAGATATTGTGATCCGTCTAAATATTTCGGATGGTCGCCATGATGGATTGTTATATGTAGAGGCCATAGAGTCATGCACCATTAAAGGAAAATTATTGCGTAGGTTCATTATTCAAACTTTCAATTCTATCGCATGATTACGACACAAGAAATAAAAACTTAATTTTAAAATTCGCACAGCCACCATCTTGAAGGTATGTAAACAATTGAGCTAAATGAGATGCCAGTGCATTAAAATCTGTATAAACATTTCCTGTACCAAGTTTCATTGTGATTGGATAATTGAATCGCGAGAAAGGTCTATTTAAAATTTTCAACTACGCTTGGCCGCCATATTCGTTTTGTAGTTAACCGGTTTTTGAAAGCCTTATAGATGAACTTCCAGTAGTGTCCTTTATCTCCGTACAAAATTTCAGGATGATACCGCTGATAGTTTCAGAGATATAGAATGCCGGTGAAATAATTCGCACAGCCTCCATCTTGACGTTATGTAAACAATTGAACGAAGTTAGATGTCGGTGCATTACAATATGTATAAACATATACTGTACCAAGTTTTATTGCGTTTGGTTGGTTAAATCGCGAGAAACTTCTATTTAAAAGTCGCAACTTTGCTTGGCCGCCATGTTGGTTTTGTAGTTACCAGGTTTTCAAATTTCACATAGGTGAACTTCTAGTAGTTCCTTGTATCACCGTAAAATATTCCAGGCTGATATCGGTAATAGTTTCAGAGATATTGAATGCTGGTGAAATATTTCGCACAGCCGCCATGTTGGATTGTTGAGACGTAACAAAAATTTGAAGGGCACGGTTGGCGTCGTCGTAAATAGTGCTATGAACTTACCGAGTTTCATTGAAATCGCTCCAGCCGTGTAAAAGTTCTTAGCGGGGGACATACACCATCACAAACGCACACACAGACAGACACACGGACAAAAGGTGATCTCACAAGCCTTTTTTTTTTTTTCATAAATGAAAATAGGCTAAAAAATAAGGAGGTCACTAAGGAAAATACAGAACTGTAATTAAGTAATTGAATCGGGAGGTAACTTCATTAAATCAAAACTTACATACACTGCAACGTCAGGACAAATCCGATGTCCAAATATCGAAGCTCAAGAGTGTAGCGGATCGTGGGGAACTTGAAAGCTAATTTCTTACTTGAACAAATTAAAACTTTACGAAACGAAGGTGGAAATTCAATAAAACAATAATCAAAATATGTGTATTGCTCTCTAATAAATCACCGTCCTCTTACCGCCTACTGCGAGATAAGAATATTTTACAACTTCCTCATCCACGAACCTTGCGAACTTACGTTGTTTACACGAACGTAAAGGCGGGTGTCACGTCACTTGCAAAAGCTAGGTAGTCAACTGAAGAACAGTCGCTGACTCCCGATAATGAGAAGGTTGGTTCATTGAACATTGATGAAATGGCTTTTTTTTTTTTTTTTTTTAGTGCCGGGAGTGTCCGAGGACATGTTCGGCTCGCCAGTTCTGTAGCTGCTTCGAGACGGACACCCAATGGGTGAGCTACAAGTACCGTTGGGGAGGGAAGGAGGGAAGTTGGAATGTAAGGACGAGGAGTTGGAAGGTAGCGGCTGTGGCCTATAGTTAGGGACCAACCCCGGCATTTGCCTGGAAGGAAGATGGGAAACCACAGAAGACCATCTTCAAGGTTGCCGGCGGGGGGATTCGAACCTCCTCGCCTCCCGGATGTGAGCGACTGCCATCAGTCATGCCGTAACCACCACGGCTAACTCACCCGGTGAAATGGCCATAAAGTAGGCCTACAAACTATTGTATGACAAGAATTTAGACCCTTTCTCGGCATTAGTACCGGTAATATTGAGAAAGATGGATTTGGAATCGAACATAAATTGGCTAATAAATTATAAATAAACTGTACTGTTCAAGGGCCTGTCATCCTTCTACAGGATACCAGGATACAGATTCAAAGTTATCCCTATAATAAGACGAGACTTACGAAGGAAACGTATCAAGCTTTGGTGCTAACAATTTCATCAACCATCTGCATACGATTTTCATTATGCGATTACGCGGAATCTCCTAAGTGACGATGTTGAACTGCTCTTCAGTCACCTGAGAAATAAGGGAGGTACCGTAACTATGGTATGACGGACGTGAGACCATGTCTGCATACCATCGAGTCAACACTTCGCACAGGAATTGTCGCATCTCCTATAAGTAGTAATAATGGAAGATGCAGTCGCAGCAGGCGCCTTGACCAAGTTTCTGAAGCCTAAAGGTTCGCGGAAGTTGCATAACCTAGCCAGTGCTACATAAACACTCCAGCTTCTGTTACATATCTTGCAGATTCTTAAAAGCCGTAGCCTATAAAACATTATGATTTACATTAACTATATTTTAGCATTGAAGTCTCTTTGTTTTCAGAAAAACCGATGTCTTTATCTTCCATTTCAAATGCAATAGTAGCGGGGTTTCTTGTAGGAGTGGAAGAAGAGTTGCGCTAGCATGCTTTCAGAGTACACAAAATGTGAAATGCGTATTGACAATTCACTCTCCGTAGTTAATCTGCAACATTTATTAAGGCCACTTCTAAAGATGATGATAATTGTTGCTTTAAGGGGCCTAACATCTTGGTTATCGGTCCCCACTTTTAAAGAATAGTGGTGTGAACCACAAGAGCAGTAGTGGAACGTCTCTGAATCTAAGAATTAAGCCACTCACAGAAAGATTCTTAAAGTGAAATGAAATACAGCCAAGAATGAGCCGTATTCTTCATTTGGGGAAACTAGTGAAAAACAGGCAAGAAGTATTAAGAAAACATGTGCTAAGTGTATTTGAGTTGCACGTAATGCATAGTCAACAGCAGACAACTAGGGCGCCAAACCGCGATCCTAGTGGCGTAAAATGGAACCACCAGTTTGGCGCTCCACGTCTCGACTCTTTCCAGGCCTTGAATATAACGTAGGCCTCGGTAGATAAACTGCGGATAATGGAGTAAATTTGCGGGTAGACAATCCGAACTTGTTGAATAGCATTGCTACGACCCGCATGTTTATGACATATATTTTTTTCCGTTACGTTTATTCCATGACAAATGTAAGATGATGACTTAAGCTAATCTCATTCAAATTATGTCATTAAACATAATTAACACTCCAACTGAAATGGGTTGTAATTCTAGCTGTTTAACATTAATTTTAAGCATAGCACATAACATTCATAGCCTAGGGAAACGACTTTCTCCTCAAATGTCTAAATGTGTTGCTTTAATACAGGGCGCCAGGAAATGTTCACCGCAGTGGCTACGTGCAGCTGCGAGAGGTTGCGTCATCGGTTTAATTGGCAGCACAGTGTCCTTGATAGGGTGAAGGCCACATGTGTGGGCTGTAGGCCGTCGAAATCGTCAGTGCGTATAGTCAGAGTATCGAACATTATTGGAAGAGTGAATGGCTGTGGTGAGTATAAAGTTTACTGTTTGTAAGCGACAGCCGTGCTGCCAACGTAACTGGTGACGTAATCTCTCGCAGCAGCTTGTAGGCACTGCGGAGAACATTTCCTGGCGCACTGTACTTTCTCTGATAAATTAAAAATATTATTGTAATGTCAGCGGACTGGCTAAAGCGCAGCATTAGGTCATGGGGCCAAGCTCTCTGCTGACTCGGTAGACGCGTGGGTTCGAGCCCCACCGTCGGCCGTCCTTGAAATGGTTTTCCGTGGTTTCCCATTTTCAACACCAGGAAAATGCTGGGACGGTACCTTCTGACAGGCCACGGCCGCTTCCTTCCTCATCCTTGCCCAGTTTCATTCACCATCATTCATTTCATCTCTCATTAACTCCTCTCATGAGGTTGGCGTCAGGAAGGGCATCCGGCCGTAAAAACCATCGCCACAAAGACTTCCATCGCATCTCATCCCCGATCCCGTTGGAAAACGGGAATAATAAGGGGTAGACATACATTGTAATGTCAGCGGATGCGGATAACAGTCGTGCGGATGCGGATAACGTTTTGTTTATCCGCGCCAGACTCTACCAATAAGGGGTAGAAATGAAGAGATTCATTATTTTAGAGGATTGCCACTAGTATTGATTCATGAATCAACATTAAAGCATTGAAAAGCCTTTACCTTGAATATATTTTTCCAAAAGAACTAATGTGTGATGCACAGCAAACGTAAATAATCTGATGAGGATTCTGGAAAAATACTTCAATAATTAGAACTAACTTCTTCTCAAGGCCAAGATACTTTTTCAAATGACTCACAATTCAATTAAGCAGGGTTCCCACAAAATCTCTGAAGTTAACTTTCACTCCCATACATCTCTGGATAACTACAAACCCCTATAAACATTCTTGCTCATTTATATATTGAAAAAAGTCATACACAAACAAAAATATTAATTTGAGCTTTAATGTTGACGAGTGCTGTATTATACACAGAGAACAAAAGTAGTTCCATGAAGAACTAAATAGCCTATTTTCTTACATCCTACTTATGTTAATAGCATCTATCAACATAAAAAGTTTCAGATTGATTGCAGGAATAAATTCGTACATATTGAGAACTGTCTAAATATTTCGGTTAGTCGCCATGTTGGATTGTTATATAATTAGGCCATAGAGGTATCTACTATTAGATGAAAATTATTGCGTAGGTTTATTATTCAATCTTCAATTGCAAGATTAGGACACAAGAAATAAAAACGAGATTTTAAAATGAGGCGAGCGGCAGTCGTCCTTGGGTCCTCGGAGGTCCAATCGTAAGGTTAGTTTACTTTATAATCATGATGCAAAATATCCTTAGATTCATAGATGTAGCACTTATAAAAGGAAGGAAGGAAGCTTGTAGCTTAACGTGACCGTTAATCTTGAGATCATGAGCCACGGGACCTCCTTTTTATGTGGAATCCGAACCACAGGACATGGCATTTCACTTCGAAAATCTCACATGCAATGACCGGGAATCGAACCCGGACAGCCTTGGTGAGAGGCATACAGCTAGACCGCTGAGCCACCACGCCCCCCGTAGCACTTATAATGCAATATGTTTAGATTGTAGGCTTTCGTGGCCAGTGTCTAGTTTATTATCTAGACTAGCCTTTCAGGAAGGAACCGCGATTGTTTCCCGCAGTTTGAGTACAGACAAAAACCTTACCGACTAGATGCGTGGCGCAGCGGTTCTCACAGGTTGCGGGATCGAATCCTGGTTGAATCAGTTGGCATTTGATGGTGCACAAATGTGAGGGAGCCGTGTCACTAGATTTACTGGCACGTTAAAGAGCCCTTTCGCGGCGAAATTCCGGCACTCCTGCGCCTCTAAGAGCCACAGTAGTTAAAAGGCACGTAAAACCAATAACATTATTATTATTATTATTATTATTACCGACAGTAGTGGCTACGCTGGCTAAAGCGGTAGGTTAGGTCATGGGGCTAAGCTCTCTGCTGACTCGGTAGACGCGTGGGTTCGAGCCACACCGTCGGCCGTCCTTGAAATGGTTTTCTGTGGTTTCCCATTTTCAACACCTGGCAAATTCTGGGACGGTACCTTCTGACAGGCCACGGCCGCTTCCTTCCACATCCTTGCCCAGTTTCATTCACCTTCATTCATTCCATCTCTCATTAACGCCTCTCATGAGGTTGGCGTCAGGAAGGGCATCCGGCCGTAAAAACCATCGCCACAATGACTTCCATCGCATCTCATCCCCGACCCCATTGGAAAACGGGAATAATAAGGGGTAGACATACATTATTATTATTATTATTATTATTATTATTATTATTATTATTATTATTATTATTATTATTATTATTATTATTATTATTATTATTATTACAAACTCGTACCCATGATTGAGGCTGCTACAATGACAGCCGAAACGTCGGGAAACAATCACCGAAACACGACGCGGCTTTATCCTGAAAGCCTACACTATAAAATATTTTGCTCGAAAAAATTATTTGAGTGATCAGGTATTCGTGATATCGCCCATTTGCTACGACAAGAAACCTGTACATTTTCAGTTTTTACCTCAATAGCCTAAGTGTAAAGGATCTAATGATGATCACTTGACGATCAAAACTGGTAATCCATGTGTATTTACGATATTTATCTCATGTATTTTTTCCCAGAATTAGGGAACCATCCATTACAATTGGCTACAATCGTGTTGACCGACTGAAAAACATTAAATTTCGATTACTAGGATAACACTGAAAAATGGCTTCCAACACGATAACCTTGACATTATTTAATTAAGCCACAGTTTAGTAACTGGCTCTAAATCTTTAAAATAATGTAGTTTCCCACAAATATCACTATTGCAGCAAATGAGCGATAGGCCTATGCCATTACTTCCCCAAAATATCCTATAGCGGTATTGCGTAGTAAGGTTTGTGAAAGTTATCCTTAGTCAGTGAATCTCAATAAGGGTTTCTAATAGCAATTCATTTTCCACCAACTGTCCGGCTTCGTGGTTAAGTTTGTTATTCCACCTGGTCGCTGGGATTTCAACGTCGCATCGTCTTGTTAATTCCCTTGGCTCGGGGACTGAGTGCTTCTGACGTCTCTATTATACGAGTATAATCTGCTCGCGACGTATAAACAACTCAAATGTCCTGCACCCAGCCTTCTCTCTGCAGGATATTCGCAATTATTTTTACTACCCAATAACTGATGAGTGTGATGATAATTGTTGAATTAAGGCGCCTAACATCTAGGTTATCGGCCCCTGATGATTTGGATGATCGTGAAAAATAATAATGTAATGGAAACTGTAAAAAAATTAACTATGGATTTACATCCTAGAAGAAGAATTGGAAATCCAAAGAAGAATAAGGTAAATAAAGGACAGGAGGAAAGGAAATACCCGCAACTCTCGAAGAATGAGGATTGAAGGACTTGGAAGGAAGGAGAGTCATGAAAGGCAGATCGAAAAGGAAGTTTGTAGTTTTACGTGACCATTAATCTCGCCATCATGAGCCACGGGACCTCCTTTTTACGTTGAATCCGAACCACAGGACATGGCATTTCACTTTGAAAATCTCACATGCATTAACCGGGAGTCGAACCCAGTCCACCGTGGTGAGAGGCAACAGCTCGACCACTGTGCCACCACGCCCCTAGATAGGAGAGGAGAAGACGAGAGGGTCCGCCCCAGAGGCAATGGAAAATGGGGGGGAAAACGGACCCAGCTCAGGAATCCCTCGCGGTCGCCAACTCCCGAAATCACCAGCCGTAGGCCCTTAAGGGTGTAGCACTAACCTGGGTGCATCAGTAGTGGTGGGGCTACACACACCCTGCCTCCTTGAGGGCCTTGTGCAGAAGGCAGGAGATACTATGAAGAGAAAAGAAGAGGTCTGACCCCTACATACCAATGGTTTCAAGACATGCACATGAGCAGACGTCACCTCATCTCTCTAATTCTCATGCGATTAGACCATGTTACTGTAGAATTGGGGTTCTCTCCCAACCACATTGTGATGCCGATCAAGACGAAGTCGCAGACCTGAACCTTATCCTGTTCGCCTTCAGTAAAAATCAACAAGCTACAGCCACTCTGTACAAATATCTACAAGACTTACCTATACCCCTGGGGCAGATAACCTGGTAGTTCCGACCCTTAAAACCTCAACAAGTAACTAACTTACGTATACCCTTTCCCAGCAACATACACAGCCTACTTCAGAACCCGAACAGACGCTTATGCCTTGCCCTCGCACAGTTCTTGAAAACGTCTGACATGAACATTAATTGAGTGTGTACCAGTGTGCGTTAGTGTTCTCAGTCACACGTGATTTTAAACAATGACAAGAAATGAAACTGTGTCAAATTTTCTGACTTTCTTTCCCGTTGTCTATTCTTCTTTGCAGCTCGACCATAAGTTTGCTTGTCCTCCTATGTCTCTGTCTATATCGAGTATTTGAATCCAGCACCAGATTCGTATTGTAGGCCTATTGGCTGCATGGCCAATGTGGCCTAATGCCTTAAATGTAAATTATTTTTTTTTAATCTAAAAATAAGTGACCCATGACATTGAGGCAGGCATCCCCCACTGTTTGAATAGGCACCAAATGTCGTCCACAAAGAAAGACTTACGTTGCTGCTGGAGCCAGTCAATACCTGTACCTCCTTATTGGAGTTGGTTATTATTGTCGTTTCATTCGCGGGGGTTGGACGCCCCTGTACTGTACTTGAGTGTGTGTGCCTGTATATATTGCGAAAGGTATTACTGCACTCAGTGGCGTCACTAGGGGGGGGGGGGGGGGGCGAACCGCACCGGGTGACACCATCACAAGGGGTGACACCAAAATTAGGGCGGTTCGTAAAAATTTCATTTTTAAACAAATTTAGCACAGCAGAACATCGATTTTTACCCGTACTAGGTGTCTGTCTTGTCTGCCTTCACTTCATTGGTAATAAAAAAAATTGTAAATTTATCATTTAACTCTTGTATGTATGTGGCTTACGTTTATTACTGGATTTCTTCAAGTACATAAATGTGAGTATTTTTTTTATTTTTATTTAGTCAATTTACCCTCTAGGTTGGTGGTTCCCACGGAATCAGCGAGGGAACTCACCACTACCGCCTCTATGGGCAGTGTCCTGGAGCTTGGAACATCTGGTCGTGATGGATACAACTGGGGAGGTGTGATCAGCACTTCCCCCAGGCGGCCTCACCTGCAAAGCGAACAGGGGCCTCATGAGGGAGGGGAAGGGATGGAAGATTGGGATGGATAGGCGAGGAAGAGGGAAGGAGGCGGCCGTGGCCTTACAGTAGGTACCATCCCGGCATTTGCCCGAAGACGAAGTGGGAAACCACGGAAAACCACTTCGAGGATGGCCGAGGTGGGAATCGAACCCCCTCTACTCATGTGGAACACCCGAGGCTGAGTAGACCCCGTTCCAGTCCTCATACCACTTTTCAAATTTCGTGGCAGAGCCGGGAATCGAACCCAGGGCCTCCGGGGCGGCAGCTAACCATGCTGACCGCTACGCTATGAAGGCGACACGAGTATTTTTGAATTTTATTCAATTTTATATGTACGGTATGTTTCGTTTCAAAAAAAATATCACTGTCTATGATTCTATGTCACTCCATGAAATTATTCTTATTAAAGGACGTTGTTCAATAAGTAAAAGATTTTCAAATATAATTTGTTTTATCAATTAAACAGAAATCATCATATATTATTTCAGTAGTAGGCCAATAGATGCCTCCTGCGGCGCTCACAAGCGACCGATCGTGACAAATGAGCATTCAAATGAAGGAGAATAGACATTACCAGTGACGCATTGCACTCTAATTTCATAAATATCTATAATTTCTTTAAAAAATGACTTTTAAAAAACTGTGCGATTTGCAGATACTGTTGCTGTAGGAAGATACGCTCCCTAATTGCTGTCCATTTCACATTTTGGCCTCTGTGACGCCTGTTTCATGTCATTTTAACATTCTGAGGTCTTTCCTTTATCAGTTTGCATGGATTTTAGAAACAGTAATTTAAAGGAATGAGTACTCAAATCGTGTAATTTCATAACTATCGAATAACCGGTGAGTGTTACGGCTAAGCTGTCAATCAATGGACTCAGCACACAAATGACATTAGCAGTGACGAATTGCATTCTAATTTCATAAATATCAAGTTTTGATTTAGTCAAGATTTAATGACATAAGATTAAATGTTAAAATAACAATTAAAAAAGTAACATATTTTGTATGTAGTTCTTAGTTCTCAACTTCTTACAATCTTTTACCAACCGACCTTGAATTAATTTTTTCTTCTATTGCCTTTATAAATATAGGACCTATGTTTATAAACGTTACTAAAGATTCTGTATGTTTCCGTTATTTGCCACTGGCGGACTCGGAGAAGGTCTATGGGGTGTTGTGTGGGGGGGTGGAGAGGGGGGGGGGGGGAGGGGGGGTGACACCATGAGTTACCGCACTGGGTGACACCACTGACTGCACTCACTCAGTTAGGAAAGAAATGGCCTAGTACGCCTCATTAAAGTACTCCCTTGGGTTTTTGTGTGGTTTCTACCCTCTTAAGCTAGGACTGTTCTCTTTGAGGATCCAACTAGCCTCATCGACTACAAAGAAATCCTTTAAGAAACCTATGAATGATCTAAAAATTCAACAAATCGCTAAATAAACAAACGTTGTCGAGAAAGATGAAATGAAGAAATAAAGACTATTAGGTAGATTGCATTAGTTCGCGTCACTATTAGGTAGAATGAATTAGCCCGCGTCACTATTAGGTATAATGATTTAGCCTACGTTACAATTAAGTAGAATGAATTAGCCCGCGTCACTGTTAGTTCGAATGAATTAGTCTGCGTCACTATTAGATATAATGAATTAGCCCGCGTTACTATTAGGTAGAATGAATTAGTCCGCTTCACAATTAGGTAAAATGAAGTAGCCCTCTTCATTATTAGGTAGAATGAAGTAGTCCGCTTCACTATTAGATAGGATGAATTAGTCCGCGTCATATTAGCTACGGTATAATGAATTAGTCCGCTTCACTATTAGGTAGAATGAAGTAGTCCTCTTCACTATTAGGTAGAATGAAGTAGTCCTCTTCACTATTAGGTAGAATGAAGTAGTCCGCTTCACTATTAGATAGGATGAATTAGTCCGCGTCATATTTGGTACGGTATAATGAATTAGTCCGCTTCACTATTAGGTAGAATGAAGTAGTCCTCTTCACTATTAGGTAGAATGAAGTAGTCCTCTTCACTATTAGGTAGAATGAAGTAGTCCGCTTCACTATTAGATAGGATGAATTAGTCCGCGTCATATTTGGTACGGTATAATGAATTAGTCCGCTTCACTATTAGGTAGAATGAAGTAGCCCTCTTCACTATTAGGTAGAATGAAGTAGTCCTCTTCACTATTAGATAGGATGAATTAGTCCGCGTCACTATTAGGTACGGTATAATGAATTAGTCCGCTTCACTATTAGGTAGGATGATTTTTTATATTATTGGGCAAAGTTATACCGTGCATAGAAAGAAGATAACATTTCAACTACATCCATCCCTTAGATAACGGTCAGATTCCACACAAAGCAAGTGCAAGGGGCGGATGTCTCAATTTCACAAGCGTCTAAATGAATAATAATCACAAATAAGCTGGGAGATGCAACATCAAGAACCAAAAGTGTATTTGCATAATAATGTTGTACACGATTTAGGATCTTTGGCCTACCAAGTGACCGCTGGACAGCCATTTGGCCTACATATTGCGGGGTGACACTTGGCAGCGCGTTGGGCCCCCTCGTCCATTAATCTTCGTTTTCCTGGCCAGGACGTTGCCTCACAGTCAGACAACTACTCAATTGTCTTCACGAGGCTGAGTGCAGCACCCCGTTCAAGCCCTCACGCCAGAGCCTAAAATCTCTGACGGAGCTGGGAATCGAGCCCGGGGCCTCTAGGTGAGAAGCAGGTGCGCCACCTCAATACCACGGGTTTGACTTTAAGACAGGCATAGTAATATAATTATTATGAATGTTATTAATAATTGTTATTAATTATTATTATTATTATTATTATAACATATTACATTTAGATTCCTTATTTATAGCTTATCCTCCCAGTTCAGCTTAACCCACTCACTATGCAAGGGATCATTCCTCTACCGTCGCTAGAACGATGTCTGGGAGCTAACCACACTTTGTCACCAGATACAACTGGGGATGGTGACAGGCTGACCGTCCAGGCTCCTGCTAACTTGCGTTTAAGGGAAGGGAAGGGATTTTGGAAGGAAGTCGGCCATGGGCCTGTTGAGAAGAACCTTCCCGGCATTTTCCTGGTGGTGAAAAGGAGAAACTACAAAATCCATTCTCAGGACGGCTGAGGTAAGATTGGAAATCACGCTCTTTCGATGCCAGCGAGAAACGATGTAGCGCATTAGTGCTCTCACCTACCGCGGCCGGTAGATTACATTTTCAATCTTACCGTGCTGTAATGCGATCTTGACTGAGCAGCTCGTTCCTGTCGAGGTTGTTTAATGATGGGGAGGGAAGAAGGAGCCTTTGTATACAAGCGAATCGCTCTTCATGCGAACGAATTTTCTGCATAAAAATTAATTAATTTCGAAATTTTCACCGCATTTTAAACAAAACAACAACCAATCATACTCTGATTTTTAATTAATATTTTACTTGTCTCAGTTTTCAACACATTGTTAACAGCCCGGTAAACTTGCATGGTGTGTGTTTGATAAACTGTAGACCTATTATTGTGATGACTCGTTCAGTGAGTTTTACTCTAATATTGGAGCATGTGCTCCGTGGCTTGAAACAAGGTATTGTTCAGGATTTGCCTGGTGCAAAACCCAGTGAAACACCACACTCAGGGTAGATGCTGTGAACATCAAGATTTGAACTTCGACTGAACTTTAGCTACTCAGTTAACCGTGCCTTTAACCGCTCGGTTTATATATTATACTACTCCGTGCTTCGTGGCTTGAAACAAGGTACTGTTCAGGATTTGCCTGGTGCAAAACCCAGTGAAACACCACACTCAGGGTAGATGCTGTGAACTTCAAAGATCTCTGTATTTATTAATTACATACCAAATAGAGGGTCTTTATATTTTCTTGGCAAGGACGTTGTCGCTCACGCGCTCCGCCAGTGACAGCTCAGTTCCCGGCTGCCGCGCGTGCGTATGTACGGCTGAATACGGCGCTTAAAATCAGTATCATGCATTTTTACTCACCATGCCTACAGTAGATGCTGAAAATGTTCCCCATCCGCTGCCAAACATAATCGGCAACTCCTTAAGAAGTTTCCGGTTACTCTGGTTAATTTAGCTTCAGTAAGGAAATAACGACCTTTACGTTTATTTTTATCGTTTACTGAACCTGTACGTTTGAATCTCTTAGCCAGTTGATTTATTGTCCGATTGATAGGAATGGGTCTCGCTGGAAATGTCATTCGAAACATTTTTCGCCACGCGGATATAGTTTGCATTGTTGTGCGGATAGCGGATACGCTGCGGATAATGTTTCGAGTAAATTTACGGATTGTTTTTAGAATACAATGTGGAACTTACGATAATATTACATATTTGATAAGCCAATCTACAGCTTCATGCTTAAAAGAGTAATACTCCTATAGCCTATTGCGTACGAAATATTCAGGCACGTATTGCACGTATAAACGAGTAGATTATTTTACTCATATGCTTTCTACTACATTTTATTAAGTACCGTATGTTTGTAGTAGATGGTCTTTACATCTCATCAACTCTCACTGCCATTATTACTATACGTACGAGATATAATGCTGTCAATAAGTTGTTAGTTCATCGTGGTGACATCATTAACATTCCTCAAGTCAGCTACTTCACCGCCTAAGCTATCCTGGAAGATCTGGTTCCCTGTGTATCTGTAGATTTATTTCCAACTTGACACTGAAACACGTTGACTGTGATATTGCAACGGAGGGAGTTATGACATCAATTATGCGAACATGGATGGATCAAGAAGCAGAAGGATGATGACTTACTTGGAATTTTCGGGCAAATGTCAATCCTTTTCTCCAAGCGTAAAGAGAAGTTCACTTATTATTAGTGAATGTTACCGCGACTGGGAGTATGAACATCATTTCACGAACATGAATAAACTATCTATTAAAATAAAACAAGGTGAATATTCAATAGTGCGTGAAACAAAGCTCAAGTCAACGATATGGCAGACATTTGGTTACGTTTTCAATGGAAACGAGAAGGTGAAAGATATAGTAGGATGTTTCACCTGTAAAAAAGTGTATTCTTACTCCGGACACAAATCAGGCACATCAAACTTACTGAGGCACAAGTGCAAAAGTAACCAAAAAAGTAGCTTATAGCCAGTTTTTTTTGTCTAAAGCGGAGGTCAAGAAACCAGAAGTTTCATCCAACTTTGAAGTTCCTTGCAATGAAGCAAATTGTCAGGAACGAATTTCTCCTCAAATGTCTAAATGTGTTGGTTTAACACTGTATGTATTATCTAATAAATTAACAAGAAGTTCTGTGACGAACTAAAGAGCCTACTTTTCTTAAGAACTAAGAGTCATGCCAATGATTATTCTATATGGACCAATCTAGAATAATGTCGAAATTAAGTTGGTAATATCGAAATATACCTGGTATAATGTAGCCAAATAGAGCACTACAGTTGGCAGACCCGGTGACTGAATTTATATTCTTAGTTCCATCTCTTAAGGTACAGAATACAAAATTTGGTTGAAGTCCAATGGATAGCATGGACGTTACATGCAGTTAGACATTGGATCTATCAGCGCGAGTAAAATCATGTTGGCAACAATGTCATGTATGTGTTGGTCAAGAATAATCTGAAATATTATGATCTATTTTGTGCCAATTTTGGATGAAATCCATTTGTTAGTATAGAAGTTACATGTATCTTAAAATTGGACCTATCAGCAGGCTTAGAATCATGTTGGCAGCACTGACGTATATTAATTACTCCAAATTAATGTAGAATGTCAGGTAATATACGTGTGCAAAGTTTAGAGCTGTTGGCTTGCATACTTTGTGATACATTGATATTAGTGTAAAAAAAATAGCGACAGCATTTATTAACAGTTGGCAGCCCTGGTTGCTCTTAAGAATACGCATAGTCATATCTGTTATGCTTCACGTAGCACATGCAAAATTTGGCTGAAATCCAATTGATACACTAGAAGTTACATGTATTTAAAAATTGGTCCTATCAGCAGGCTTAGAATCATGTTGGTAGCACTGACGTATGTTAGTTACTCCAAATTAATATCGAATGTCAGGTACTATATGTGTGCATAGTTTAAAGCTGTCGGCTTGCATACCTTCTGATATATTGGTATTTGGATAAAAGAAAAGAGAGATCATTTATTGACAGTTGGCAGCTCTGGTGGCTCTTAAGAATACGCTCGATCATATCTGTTTATGTACACATAGTACATACGAAATTTGGTTGAAATTCAATTGATAGTGTAGAAGTTATGTGCCTTTAAAATTTGACCTATCAGCAGGCTTTGAATCATTTTGGCAACACTGCCATAGATGGCTTCCTGGAAATTAAACTGAAATATGATTGTCTATATGTGTGCTAATTTTGGAATAGCTCCCATGCATACCTTCCAAGAAATGCAACATAGAGCTCAAATTTCAAGTGTAGTTTTTCAGCAGTTGGTAGCACTGACATCATTTTCAAATATGGTCTTGCGATATTCAGGTATATATCTTTACTCATACAAAATTTAGTTTCGATTGCTGCAGCCGTTTAGGAGTTGATAGGGGGGGGGGGCACAGACAGACAGTCAGACAGACATTTCCCCGGATCGATCTCATAAGTCTACTTGTTCCTCATTTTTGCAAAATGTGAAAAGTAGGCTAAAAAAATATTGAAATATCAGCGGATTTGGATAACAGTCATGCGGATGTGGGGCGGATGCGGATAACAGTCGTGCGGATGCGGATAACAAACGTGCGGATGTGGGCGGATGCGGATAACGTTCTGTTTATCCGCGCAGGGCTCTATGGCCCGTGTCATGTCCCCACTCACTCACTGCTGGTAAGCGTTGTTGTTGTTGTTGATTAATTTAGGGATTTTGTGACATCGTGGTCATGTATCCCCGTGCATTTATGTGTGTGTGTGTAATTTGTCAGATAAACTGTGTTACTGCAATGGCTTTATTAGTGTGTGTATTTGTAATTCCGGAGAAGATTAGGAAGGAGAAGACCATGGCCTTAATTTAGGAACCATCCCGGCATTCACCTGGAGTAGAAGTGGGACACCACAGAAAACCACTTCCAGGATGGCTGAAGTGGGAATCGAACTCTCCTCTTCTCGTTTTGAATTCACGAGGCTGAGTGGACCCCGTTCCAGCCCTCAAACCGAAATTACATTTCTTCTCAGAGCCGGGAATTGAACCCGGGCATCCGTGGTGACAGCCAATAATGCTAACCACTGCTCGACGAGGGGGAATAGCTGGTACCTGGTAATCACCGAGCCATCCAGCTGGCTGATGAGCCAGACAGTCGTTACAAGGTTACTGTATCAAATCGATATTCTCTTGGTTAAAGCGCACAGCACAGAGGAACAGTACCATAGGTGTTTTAAGCCCATTTTCATTTATGAACAAAATGGGCTTATGAGATCACCTTTTGTCCGTTTGTGTGTGTATGTATGTGTGTGTGTTCCCCCAATAAAATCTAAATAGCCGAAGCGATTTCAAACTCGATTTTATTATATATATATATATATTATTTTTTAATTTTTTTATGGCTTAGTGCCGGGAGTGTCCGAGGACATGTTCGGCTCGCGAGAGTGTGTGTAACTGCTTCTATGCGGACACCCATGGGGTGAGCTACAAGTACCGTCGCGTGTGTAGTGTTGTCTGGGGAGGAAAGTGTTAATGTAACGGCGAGGAATTGGAAGGTAGCGGCTGTGGCCTATAGTTAGGGACCAACCCCGGGATTTTCCTGGAAGGAAGATGGGAGACCACGGAAAACCATCTTCAAGGTTGCCGGCGGGGGGATTCGAACCTCCTCGCCTCCCGGATGTCAGAGACTGCCTGCAGCCATGCCGTAACGACCACGGCTAACTCACCCGGTTCAAACTCGGTAAGACCATACTACTACCTCGTCGAACCTTGATCGTACCTTTCAAATGTTACCTTGCACCAATCCAACATGGCGGCCGCGCGAAATATTTAACCGGCTTTCTACATCTCTACAACAGTAACAGATATTACCCTGACATTTTTGTACGCTGATAAAGGGTACTACTATAAGTTCATCTATGTGACCTTTATAAACCTGTTAAGTACAAAACGAACATGGCGACCAAGCGAAGTTTAAACATTTAAATGGAGTTTACTCGCGATTTAACCATCCAAGCGCAGTGAAACCTGGTACGGTAAATGTTCATATAAACTTTAATCTAGTGACATCCAATTGAACTCAATTGTTTTGAAATCCCTAAGATGGCGGCTGGGCGAAATTTTAAAATTAAGTTTTTATTTCTTGTGTCAAAATAGTGCGATCGAAATGAAAGTTTGAATAATAAACCACGCAATAATCTTCATCTAATGGTACATAATTCTATGGCCTACACATATAATAATCCAACATGGCGACCATCTGACGTATTTAGACGGTTCTCAATATCTACGAATCTATTACAGCAATTAAACTGAAATTTTGTACGTTGATAGAGGCTATTAACATAAGTTCTCTTATGGATCATTTAATAATATGGGGAGTACAAAACTAACATGGCGACGACGCGAAATTTAAATATTTAAATGGATTTTCCTCGCGACTTTTCATCCGAACGCTGTGAAACTTGGCGCGGTAGACCTTCATATAAGCCTTAATATACTGACGTCTAATTTAGTGGAATTTTATGCGTACTTAAAAATGGCGGCTGTGCAAATTCTTTAAATTCTCGTTTTGAAATCTCGTTACCTAATCAAGAAATAAAAATGTAGGTTGGTATAATGAACTATTATTATAATATTCATTTGCTGGCATATAAGTCTATAACCTTTATATGAAACAAACCAAGATCGCGTCCATACAACACATTTTACCTGTTCACAATATCTCAGAAACTATGTAAGCAATCAAACTGAATTATTTATGGTGATAGAGCAATATTAACTAAGTATGTACATATTTGTGACTTTCCAAATCCTGAGAAACACAAACACAATATGGCGGACAAGTGATTTTCAATTATTTCAAATTATTCTTCTAACTATCCAATCACCCGAAACCAGTGATGCTAAGAACCGAGAATCTATATTCAGAGCTTAGTATAAAGACATCTCATATTCAATTATTTTAAAAAATGCAAGATGACATTTTACGTGCCCTATTCAAACGATTGATAAGAATATTCGTATGATAGATTTTTTTTTTAAATCGTTTCGGTCGTCTATGGACCACGTTATTTCAACTGCCTTTTCCCTCGTTCTTTCACATTGGCCCAGTATTCGCGCATTCTTCTTCGGTGAGCTTCCCTTCGTTCTTCGGTCCACTTCTTGCCGGTTTTCAATATAGGTTTTGGCTGAAAACTCTGTATCTCCCCAAGTTTCTACTTCAAAGAGTCACGTTCCAAGATGTCCTCATGTGATATCCCCAGTTCTTGTAGGTCTTTTTCCACCTCTGTAAACCAGATCCCTTTGGTTTTCTTTCCCACAAAGTAGGCACAGATTCGATTGGACAATCTTCCGGAGTTCATTCGTGTTAAATGGCCATAAAAGGAGAGTCTTCTTTTGCGAATGGTGTCCGTTATTTTCTCCACATGTAGATAGAGTTCATCGTTGTGTCGTCTTCTATACTCTCCTCGTTCCTTGACCGGGCCCAAGATCTTTCTCAGAATCTTCCTCTCTTTGGCTTCGAGTTGTTCTGCCAGGCCTTTCTTATTCATCGCCAGGCATTCTGATGCATATAACGCCTCCGGGCGAATAACGGTAACGAAGTGCCTCAGTTTGGCCTTGAAGGACATTGATCGTGATTTGTAAATGTCTTTGGTTAAATGGTAAGCCATTTCCATTTTGTTAATCCGTGCCACGAAGGCTTCCTTTTCACGAATGTTGGGCTCAATCCATTCACCCAGGTATTTGAATTTCTCTACCTGTTTTATTTGTCCTCCATTCACCGTAAGTTCTCTGGGTTCCGACTTGATGTTCGTTATAAACTGCGTTTTCTCAAACGAAATCTGAAGACCTGCCTTTGCTGCTTGCACCTGTAATTGATTGATTTGTTGTGTGGCTGTGTCAAGAGAATTAGAGAAAATTGCAACATCATCTGCGAAAGCTAAACAGTCGATTGTCAGGTTTTTGTTCTTACAACCTAGTCTGACCCCATTCTCTATACCATCCTTACACAATTCTTTTTTTTTTCTTAGATAGATTATTATAATAATCATAATCTAATGGCACTAAATTCTGTAGTTTACTTTTCATAAATAAAAAAAGCCGTGCATTTGACTTTAGTTTAATCAAACTTCCGTGACGCGTTACAGAAAGAGCCCATCTCGCGTGAGAAGTCTCATTCCCCGATACTGAAAGTTAGATATTCTAGCGCATACTTTCTCAATGCAATGGTGTTGGTGGAGACATAGGTCGTATATCGAAAGCTATTGAGAATACATCACATGGAAAATCCTTTTAATAACCGTGGGAGTTTTTAGTGGAAAAGACCTGTAGAATATATGAAAATAGGCTATATATTTCTTCACGGAACTACTTGTTTATTTATTGAAATAAAACACAACAGCCAAATATTTATTTATTATCTATTATTTACCTGTTTATTTATTATTTATTTGTTCACTTATTATGTATTTATTTGTTCATTTACTATTTATTTTATATTTATTTGTTTATGTATTACTTATTTATGGTCTACATATCTATTTATTATTAATTATTTATTATTTATCTGTTAATTTCTCATATATTTATTTGTTTGTTTATTAGGCTATTCTTTATTTAATTATTATTTATTTGTTTATTATTTACTTATTTATTTTATTTATTTATTTATTTATTATTTATTGATTATTCATCTATTTAGTATTAATTATTTATTATTTATCTGTTTGTTCATTATTTATTTATGTATTTATTTATTTATTTATTTGTTTATTTACTTATCTTTTTAATTATTTATGTATTTATTAGGTTATTTCATTTTATGTTCTGTTGTGGTTTAAATTCATTTTAGAGAACTGGGACATCTTAGTCATCAGCCAGGTGTACTTGGGCGTGTGTTCAATATGACTAATAACCTGTGATTCTGTGCTGGAAACAGAAGTGTATCTGTAAACGGATAGGAGGAGTAGATGGCCCAGGACTTGAAATACGGTACTATACTAGTTTTTTCCTGGATTGAATATTAAAACAATTACATTGTGAGGTTTGAAGCCATTTTTCAGTGTTGCCTAAGTAAACAAAAGTTTGGTGCTTTTCAGTCGGTCAACACGAATGTGCTCAAAAAAGAGCTGGGTTGTGCCCTAATCCTGAAATAAATTACATGAGACTGAAAAGCACCAAACTTTTGAAAGCAATTACAATAGAATGCCTTCTACCAGCACAGTGCATGCTGCACCCCATTGCAGTCGTACTACGCGACAACACGCTTGCCTAAGCTGCTGGATTCTGACTGTTTTCTTCGATCAATAATGTCAACTCATAGGAAATTGTTGAGCTTGTCTGCTTCTCCCAGCGGGGGCAAAGCTACAGCACACTTTGTTTTATAAGTGCAGGAAATGAGCTGAAATGCTCGGGCAGCTACGAAATCTACGTCACAGGTCGCATAGAACGGAAATTCAATTCTCCTGAACTAACTTACCTCCAATATCCCAGCTTCCCATCGCATCGCAGCGATACTATATTGAACCCGCTGAGCTAAGGTTCATGTGATGTTTTTCATGACAACACATATATGATGGGATGAACTACCTTTGAACACACCCAGAAAGCTACGAGAAGCTGAGAGCTTGTACAATTCTCTTTGGAGTAGCGAAGGATCGCACTTTTGACTTCGGGGAAGTCTGCTAATTATTTATCTGAGGTCTTATTAATCAACTTTACCTTTCTACGAGACTCAGAATATTCCATTTCGTCATTCAGTATTATTGAAACATTTTGGAGAATGTTTTTCCACTTTAAGGTATGGTAATATCATTGCAGATACGTAAATAGGAATGTAAGTAGTCGCTCAACGACTTAGTTTGACGACTTGATTCCACGAGGAACGCAGTTCCGGGCACTACATCTTGAGGATCCGCCCGGTTGAGGCGTGTTGAAATACCCGTCGTGTAAGATGTGGAAATAGTCCGCTTTATAGCGAGGAATTTTTATCAAGTGTCATCGAGCACCATTGTACTGTGCATCACGATTTGTAAAGTGTAGTGATCAGCACGAATAGTAAAGTGAACTTATTTGGAAAGTATTGTGAATTTTCTACGATTCTGTAGCACCACATTTTTATACCCACGTGATTTGTGGAGGGCTAAGAGCCTGGTGCGAAATATACAGGTAATTGTGATATTGTTACATTAGACAAGTGTTAAACTAAATACGCATTGTATATAAATTGCTACGGTGGATTTATCCACAAGAAATCGACGCCCATTTCACGGATGCCACGTGATTGCAAAAGTAGAATCTGTGCACGTGTGAAACAGCAGATCAGTGCATGGCCATTTATTAATGATATCTGCAAAGTGTAGAGGCTGTGTTACCAGATATAAGTGTAACGCCTGTGATAGCTACAAAGCACACCGTAATTTTCAAGTAATGATGAACCACATGATGTCTAATATTACCGACCACGTGTTCGACATTTACAACACCATGTTCGAGTCGGAGATAATGGGCTAAGTACCATTATGGTATGAGGGAGATGTCTCGGATGGAACGAGCATGATTTGGAACTTCAAGAACGTCGAACGAGAAGGGAGGAGTCGAGGATGCCTTTCCTAGGCATGTCCAACCCATTCACGATGTCAACTACAGGGACAGACCGAATCCTGATCTTTAGGAGAGCCAAGATGGAAGTTCTGATACGGACGATGCCAATCCTGAAAGCCAGAGGTGCTTTTGTTCAACCCTTGTCGTTGGACAGAGAGCTAAGTGTGAGCTCCTTCATATCGTGAGTTTGTACAACCCTTCTTTGTTCTAGTCATTGGTGGTATAGATAGATTAGAGTAGATTGTAAATCAGCCGAACTTAGCGACAGCCATTTCATAGGTAGGGAATGTAATTAGTATAATTAGATGTTATTTATTTACAGTGATTGTGAGCCACCCTTGGGTGCAACCTGATGGACGTCGTAGGACGCCAATTTCTGTCTATTGCTAAACGTGACTGTAGTCATCTCAAGGCTACTTTGTTTAACCCTATCTGGGGTGATTTTCAAGTCTTAGCAGACTCCTGTTATGGCAAACTGATGCCATGGTCATGATTCTTTAACTGCACTTATTCCAGCCAGTCAATGTTACGCCCCTGACTTCATTAGAGCAGTCCTATCGTTTGGGTAATCGACTGTAATTACCAGTTTTGTAATTGCATTTATATTTCATTCAAGATGTGCTCAGAAGCCATCCAGGTCAAGGGTAGACCTTGCAAGTAAAAGGGACGTTTCGTTGTAGCCTAGCATCGAACCCAGTTCCCAACGTATCATTAAGCAAATCCAGCAGAGTGGTGTTTGCGCCATAATATTGTTTTGTTAGTGTCAAGTGTAATGACACGTGATTTATTTGAATGTTTGATACAAGAAACAAATTAAGTGTTTTATCGTATGAGAGCAACGAGCTCCAGCAATGAGTGACATTGCTATCTTTTAAACGTCTTTGCTATGAAAGACAGAGTTATATGTTTGTATTCAGCTTTATAGCGTGCTTTTAATGCACACATTCTTCGAGGTTTATAACCTATGGTAAAGGTATTATTATTATGAGGCCAGTTTTACAGTTATTTTCTTGCTTAAATTGCCGGCCCAGACAACGTGTTGTGTCTAATAGTGCAGGGAGCCTGCAACTTGCTGTGACAAAGACAGGTTTGTGAATATTTCCCAGCGCACGAGTGAGAGCGCTTGCTTCTAAGTGAGACAGACTTATTTTAACACAGGACGCAATGCTTGTAGCATTCTTTCTTTTTCATTGCATTGATAGCTCATGGAACCCAGTGTCCACTTCTGTGTCTGAGCACATGTTCTGTAGATTGTCATTTGTTAGTTAAACGCCTTTTGCGTGTACCGTTGTTTCGACGAGTACAGTTATGTCAGGTTTCTTATATTATGTTGGAGGCTAGCCCCGTGAAGAGGGTTTTTTCATGTATGAAGGTATTTTCTGTACCATATCCGGGACTGTTCCCGTGGACCAGATATTTAGGGAGGGTAACTGATGTGTCCAGGTCCGTCCCAGAGTTATTGAACGCGAGCTGTGCGCCGCTGGTAACTTGTGTTATTGTGTGTCCGAGTTGTTATTGCTAGTTGATTGTATTCCGACTTTTGAGTCGAGGCTTTTTGGCAGAGATGATCTCGCGGAGACGCTCCTTGCCAGGCTTGTCAACTGTTATTCGCCATAAACCAACGATAATCTAAACCGACATCTTAATAATAAAACGCATAATTTTGATAAACAAAATATAACTAACGAATCCTTTCTATTTAACCTTGTTCATTTGCATTTGGAACCTGCTGGCATAGCCGTGCCAATGAAAGTATTTCCTGGAGGAAATGACTTTAGGACAGCTGACACTTTTTGTAGCGACTGAAGCTTGCTCGAACCTTTAGTTCGTAGCTGGTGGAGCGCAGGCCATACGATGTTAGACGTAGTCTTCACTACGCAGTCGTCACCGTAATTACACACGTTAAATGACTATGGCTTACAAACAGTAAACCAAGGTGTAGGTAGGCTTTGAATAAAACTGTGGTCTTGTATTTATTGATTTATTGATGTAAAAGTGTACAAATCCTCCATGTCACCTTTTGTGTGCTGATTAGCACCTAGTTTGTAAGGATGTCTTAGATGTTTTTTTATGGCTTGTCACATAGCTTTGATTGCAATTGTTTGATATTACGGACGTCACCGCCGTAAATTTTGTAATTAATTGATAGGACTTAGCTAGATGAATTAATATTAAATGTAAATGTGGAATTGGTATCATCCTAACCTAGATTTGTTTTGCTACCCTGTTAAATGTAAATTCCGATATTAGCTTGATCTTGTAACTTGACCTAGGGTTTTTTCGCCGTACCATTTTCCTAGTGTTGCTGTTGTTGCTTTAATAATTGTGAGATAGGTCTGTCGCGAGGGTTTACTGTAACTTCTCAGGTAGGGACCTGCTCTTTATTTTTGATTATTTATTAGCTTGCGGATTAGCCGATAGAAGCCCTCCGAACTAGGATAGGGGTTTGTTGAATTTAAAATAAATTTTCACGATGTTTTACATAAGTCTGGATGTTTCCTTTCTCAGTCTAGCTTTTAAGGTGAACCTTTCCTTAGGCAGTCTATGATCTTTGTCACCATGTACCACGATCCCCGTGGATGATGGATTCTCGTGCCGCTTTGGCCTGTTTGGAAGTTCACCTGATCCTCTCGGCAAATTGGTCCGCCGGATGAGATGTTAGGGAAGTCATTTCGGTTGTTGGCTGTCCTGGCAGCTCCTCTGACGGGCACATATACATTACTATCGTATTTAAGTGGCGCCCAACTCATGTGCCGACGTTAACGTGGTGACCGTCAGTTCCATGTTATTTAAGAGGATCTTCATGTTGATCAATGGTAAATTGACCGGACTGGAACGAACTTAGGAAGTCGTACTGCAGATCAATTAACCGCATGGCATTCATGTTTGATACAAGTCCATGGGGTGAGGCTTTTGTGTTAGATAAATGATGGATAGGATTTTCTTTGATGATGCCTCATCCTGAGTAAATGTAATACTTTGCTTTGCTCGCCGTTGTCTTTGTAAATGTAGAAGCACTTAGTTTGCATACTCCAGCTGTACTCGTGAAGTTTATTTAAATGAAACAAGCTTTATACCACCAAGTAACTAATCATAGCTGTAAGTTCCATTAGAGATTGCTCCCTCTCTTTCTCAATAATTTCTTGTCATGGATGAGGAAAAAATTCGGCGTGTATTTGGGGAGATGTTGGCAGGTGTCAATGCCAATCTCCAGCAGATTACTGCTGACTTTGGTGAAGTCAGGCAGGAAGTAGGTACTGTAAGGGGTGAATTGGGTGAGAATACCCAAGCTGTCAATAATGTCCGGGGTGATTTAGAAGTTAACACCCGATCATTTAATAATGTAAGTGGTCATGTGGACCAGGTTAGACAGGATCTTGAGGTTAACACACAGTCACTTAATAATGTTAGGGCTGATCTAACGCAGGTCAGGGCCGACATGGATGCTCATAGAATAGAGGCCAGAAATGATCTTACGGCAGGTTTAGCAGCTGTTAGGGTTGACGTGATACGACACCATCAGGAGGCTAACCAGCGTATTGATAATTTGACAGACCTAATGAATAGAGCTAGGGAGGACCTGCAGACCCGATTAGAGGAGCACACCGCTCAGATTCAAACTACTATTAATAGAGTTCAGGTTGATATGAGGGCTGACTTAGACCATACTCGAGAGGAATTTGGAACTCGATTAACTCACGCCGAGGGATTCGTGGACAACGTCAAGAAGGACATGGCTACCATGAACATAGGACTCGTACTGATGAGAGGTGCAGCCAACGCCGTCAACAATAATGTCAAGGCAATCGTCGATAGTTTGATCCAGGTTAAGGACGAGTTGCGTACGAATCAGAGGAACATTATGGAATTAACCGAGACCGTAACAGGGCTACGAGAGACAGTAGACATTCATCGAGAGGAAAATAAGGTCGATGTAATGCTGTTGAGGGGTGATCTTAATGAGCACAAAATTATAATGGAGGCGAAGGTAGCCGAGGTCAAGGATGACGTAGGTTGGATCAAGGACAACATGTCCAAAGTCGAGGGGGAAATCGACTCATTGCAGAAAAGATTTGAGGAAGTCGCAATAACCGAGAGGTTAGACCTCAGTTACAATTTGAGGACAGCTATTCGTGAAGTCGACACCCACCTCAAAGGTAAAGTTGAGAGAATTGAGTTGCAGCTCAACGATTTGGGAAACAAGGTCGCAGCTAAGACTATCCCAGGGCTCGAAATTATCGAGAGACGTCTCGACCGACTTGAGACTCAACCAAGGGAGATACATTTACCTTCACAGATGGGAGACTCTCAGGCAACACCAGGATCGCAATCCGCAGGGATAATGCCTACACTCTTTCAACCTAGCGCAGCCATGGAACCACAACCATTCCAAGTTACCGGTTCAGCGCAGAGTCAAGCGTTAAATTTTAACGCGGATCCTTTCCAACCTGCATATAATCAACAAAGGCAGGAGACAAGTACGCCAACGCATAATAATACGCCGAGTTCATTCAGACCCGCGCACACGCAGGGGAACGTGACAATCATCCGTTCGCGAGAAGAGCAACCAGCTCGATTCTCAAGCACTGGAAGTGGTATCACTCCCGTAGAATGTTTTGCGAATGTGGAGAGCTACTTAAGGGATACAATGGTAACTCCAGAGAGAGAACTCCGAGTCATTGAGCATTTGCTTGAGGGACAAGCTAGCACTTGGTTCAGGGCCTTCCGCTATTCATTCGTAAGCTACCAAGACTTCAGAGAAGCCTTACTGAGGACTTACTGGTCAAGCGACATCCAGCAAAGTATCAGAGCTGAGATGTACACTCGCCGATACAGCTCGAACACTCCGACGCGCTATGCGAACTACTTCGCAACCCAGCTAGCGAAACTTCGTTGTTTGCAACCCCCACTGTCAGAGCAAGACCTTGTAAATACCATCGTCTGGCAATACCCTGCAGACGTGCAACGAGTATTGATCGCTGCAGGAGCATCTACATTTCAGCAGTACGATCAGATCTTACGACGATTGGACGCCAATACTGAACAGTTTCCAACACACCGTCAACAGAAGGCTGACAGGCGTGATGAGCGACACGTTAACTTGACAACTGTGGACAAAGTGTGTTAGACGCCACAGCAAACACAGACTCAAGAGAGCCTTGTCCAGCGTGATGAATACGATCGTGGTCGGAGAAATTGGAATAACACTCCGTACGCTAGAGACCGGAGAGATGACCGTCGTAGTTACTGGAACCGACGCTTTGATCGAGGAACGAACGACAACCGTCGTTACGATGACGACCGCCGAGGGAATAACAACCGGAACCCACAGCAGGGAGGTATCCGTAGTGATTACCGCTACAGCAGAGGATACAATCGAGATCGGGACCCCAGATATCAGGACGATCGAGATTGGAGAGGAAGAGCACAGGAGAGTCGTGAATACCTTCAGCAACTCCGAGAACTCCAAGAAATCCAAGAAGGGGGAGATCAGAACCCGACTTCGAGGGAAACACGAAATATTCCGGCGGAAGAAACGGAGCGAAACCAGCCCGGTACTTTCCGCCAAGAGAAGAAAAAAAACGCTGAAAAAACAGTAGATTCTTACTCGATTGAGCACTGAGTAACTGCCTCTATCTTACTCTGGGAGCCGATTCAGGAAGATATATTAGACGAACGAAGAACGACGAACCACAACTACGAATTGACGCGTCTACCGAAGATTGTAGCTACCCTGAATGGATGTGACGTAGTCATTCTCATCGATACAGGAGCGATGATAAGTGTCATTTCCGCCGATTGCCATGCCAGACTGAAAGCAAACTCTGAGGTGACAGAGCTGCCAGTTTCCGCAGTAAGAGTCAGAGGAGTTATACCTGACCGTGTCGTAACGTGCAAAATTCAGATTTCATGCACTTTGAAAATTTCGAGCCACGTGTACTTGCACGAATTTCTAGTGATGAAAGGCTTGCATCATGATGCCATATTGGGTGCAGACTTCATTCGGAAGTACGATGGAATCATTGATATGGGACGTAATACGGTGGAGTTTAAGCCGAACGAACCCATCCAAATGAATTTAGTAGAGGAAGAACCGGAATTTGAATCCGAAGTCAACGTTGTTGAGAATTTAAAGGGAATTGAGGAGACACGAGATGCCGACGAAGAGGCAGAACAATTATCAGCACCTATACGAGAGAAACTAGATGCAATATTAAGCGAATACGAGGATATATTCGACACCACACCTGGTGAGATATTGGACTACGAGTACGATCTTATACTACTGGATAATTCCCCGTTCCAGAAGAAGATTTATCCTAACGCAGAGAAACACCGCGAGGAAGCTGCTAAGAAGATCCAAGAGATGGAAGCAGCAGGTAAAATTAAGAAGTCACCAACTCCTTTCATGAATCCTATAACACCTGTGGTTAAGGTGGATGGAAGCTTGAGACTTTGTCTCGATGCGAGGGCCTTAAACGAACGCTTAGCTCCTGAGCATGACCGACCGCCCAAGATTAGGGACATCCTCAGAAAATTTAAGGGGAAGAGGATATTTTCGTCATTGGACCTAGTACAATCCTACTACCATATAAGATTATCTGAGCATACTCAGAAGTATACAGGGTTTCTGTTCGATCAGACCACCTATGTCTTTCGAAAACTACCCTTTGGAGTGAAAAATGCCGGAGCTGCATTAATTAGAGCACTTGATGCGAAGCTGACTCCTGAAGTAAAACAGAAGGTGATATGTTACGTGGATGACATCATCATAGCCTCGGAAACGGAGGAAGAACATTTAGCAACTTTACGCCTTGTTTTTGAGAACCTTCGACAGGCTAATTTCAAAGTGAAGTTCGACAAGTGTCGATACTTCCAGAGAGAAGTCAAATTTGTGGGACACATAATTAATGGAGATGGATACAGGCCGGATCCGGCGAAGATCAGAACCGTTGCTGCATTTCCGACACCAACCCATGTGAAACACGTGAGACAATTCTTGGGAATTATCCAATTCTTTGCTGCTCATTGTGAGAAGTATTCTGAGACTGTCGCACCACTTCAAGGTTTGCTGAAGAAGAATTGCCGATGGACTTGGGACGACGAGTGCGAGACAGCTTTCAGAAGAGCTAAACAGATGCTGGTTGATTCGATTCAGTTAGAATATCCAGACTACTCCCGGAATTTTATTCTAGAAACTGATGCATCTGCGATTGGAATAGGTGCCATCCTATTGCAGGAGGACGATGAGAAGAAACGTCATTACATCGCTTTCTTAAGTCGACGTTTGAGAGCGCATGAATCTCATTATTTCACCACTGAGATTGAAGCACTCGCGATTGTTTACGCGCTTGAGTACTGGCAGAAACTTTTGTTAGGCCAGAGGATTATCGTGAGGACCGACCACCATGCGCTG
Organism: Meconema thalassinum; assembly: GCA_946902985.2. Taxonomy (NCBI): domain Eukaryota; kingdom Metazoa; phylum Arthropoda; class Insecta; order Orthoptera; family Tettigoniidae; genus Meconema; species Meconema thalassinum. The sequence goes on from OX336389.2 coordinate 124,776,641, forward strand.
ACCTTCATTTTACGAACAAGACTGGCAAGCGACAGGATCACACGTTGGACGCTGTTTCTCCAACAGTTTTACTTGGAAATTGTTTACCGACCAGGCAGAGAGAATGTGTTGGCCGACATTCACGGCCGGAATCCTGAAGCCACTGTGAATGCCATTGACATCGAGGGAGAATGCGAGGAAAACCTTCGCCAACTTCGTCATCTACCAGAAGGACAACGACGTGAGGAGGAACTCAGGAATATTATCCGCTTCCTGGAACGACGAATGGATCCACAGGATGCTCACTATGCGAGGACAGCTGCTCTTGCAGATGACTATTTGATCTATCATCGTGTCTTGTATAAGTTTGTGGACGAGGACCACACTCAACTGCGTGCAGTCATTCCGAGGAGATATCAAGAATCTGTCATTCTTATCGTTCATTTATCCATTGGACATGGTGGGACTGACAAGACCATTGCAACCATCAAGGAGTCTTTCACCTGGAAAAGGCTAGGAACCACAGTTAGACAGTGTTTACGTGCTTGCGACGCATGCCAGCGGAACAAGTACACGTCACACTTGTTGAAGGAACACCTAGGCCCATATTCCCAACTCAACCTAGAGAGTTATACGCACAGGACCTTTATGGCCCAATACCAAAGGCCCGCCGTGGGAATCGCTTCATTGTTGTAACCATTGATGTGTTCACGAAGTATACGATGCTTCATCCAATTCAGAAACCCACCACACACCAGGTTATCCAGAGAATTAGACGACAAGTGATACCATAGGCAGGAAAGCCACAATTCCTGTTGACTGATCATGGATCACAGTCCACCTCCGCAGAATTCGCCAATGCTATGAACGAGTTGGAGATAGGTCATATTTTATCGTCTATTCGCCATCCAGAGAGCAACCCAGAAGAATGCGTAATGGCTACTATCGCAAAATTCTGTCGATTGTATTGTCAGGAAGAACACTGGCGTTGGACCGAAGTCCTAGTTATCATGGCAAAGTGTATTAACTCAACAGTCCATGAGAGCACTGGTCAAATACCCATGGTTTTGCATTTGAACCAGATGCCGATGAGAATGTGGAATCGTGTGATTGTAAGTCCACCTTGTTTACAACCATCACACGCCAGCAGACTTTTGGCTGCAATGGACACTTTGGACAGACAAGCTGCGAAACGTTTGAGAAGAACTAGACGCCAGAGATTCAGAGAACCACTAGTCGCGGGAGACCTTGTCATTATAAGGAGACCCGGAATTTCAAGTCCTATAGACCGCACATATGGGAAATTTCTGTCTTTATATTATGGCCCCAGTCGTATCCGACAACCTCTGAACAATGGAAGTTACGTGATTGAAGACATTCAGACAGGAGAGCGCATTGGAGCCTTCAACGCAGCAAATCTAAAAAAATATCACTTATGAATGAACTTTGAGTCAAATAAAAATGTCGTCCCTACATTTTATTTGAAACGACGGAGAGGCAGATGAACCCGCTGAGCTAAGGTTCATGTGATATTATTCATGACAACACATTTATGATGGGATGTACTACCTTTGAACACACCCAGAAAGCTACGAGAAGCTGAGAGCTTGTACAATTCTCTTTGGAGTAGCGAAGGATCGCACTTTTTGACTTCGGTGAAGTCTGCTAATTATTTATATGAGGTCTTATTAATCAACTTTACCTTTCTACGAGACTCAGAATATTCCATTTCGTCATTCAGTATTATTGAAACATTTTGGAGAATGTTTTTCCACTTTAAGGTATCATTGCAGATACGCAAATAGGAATGTAAGTAGTCGCTCAACGACTTAGTTTGACGACTTGATTCCACGAGGAACGCAGTTCCGGGCACTACGTCTTGAGAACCCGCCCGGTTGAGGCGTGTTGAAATACCCGTCGTGTAAGACGTGGAAATAGTCCGCTTTATAGCGAGGAATTTTTATCAAGTGTCATCGAGCACCATTGTACTGTGCATCACGATTTGTAAAGTGTAGTGATCAGCACGAATAGTAAAGTGAACTTATTTGGAAAGTATTGTGAATTTTCTACGATTCTGTAGCACCACATTTTTACACCCACGTGATTTGTGGAGGGCTAAGAGCCTGGTGCGAAATATACAGGTGATTGTGATATTGTTACATTAGACAAGTGTTAAACTAAATACGCATTGTATATAAATTGCTACGGTGGATTTATCCACAAGAAATCGACGCCCATTTCACGGATGCCACGTGATTGCAAAAGTAGAATCTGTGCACGTGTGAAACAGCAGATCAGTGCACGGCCATTTATTAATGATATCTGCAAAGTGTAGAGGCTGTGTTACCAGATATAAGTGTAACGCCTGTGATAGCTACAAAGCTCATCGTAATTTTCAAGTAATGATGAACTACATGATGTCTAATATTACCGACCACGTGTTCGACATTTACAACACCATGTTCGAGTCGGAGATAATGGGCTAAGTACCATTATGGTATGAGGGAGATGTCTCGGATGGAACGAGCATGATTTGGAACTTCAAGAACGTCGAACGAGAAGGGAGGAGTCGAGGATGCCTTTCCTAGGCATGTCCAACCCATTCACGATGTCAACTACAGGGACAGACCGAACCCTGGTCTTTAGGAGAGCCAAGATGGAAGTTCTGATACGGACGATGCCAATCCTGAAAGCCAGAGGTGCTTTTGTTCAACCCTTGTCGATGGACAGAGAGCTAAGTGTGGGCTCCTTCATATCGTGAGTTTGTACAACCCTTCTTTGTTCTAGTCATTGGTGGTATAGTTAGATTAGAGTAGATTGTAAATCAGCCGAACTTAGTGACAGCCATTTCATAGGTAGGGAATGTAATTAGTATAATTATATGTTATTTATTTACAGTGATTGTGAGCCACCCCTGGGTTTGATATTTTGTTCAACCCTGGTGCAACCTGATGGACGTCGTAGGACGCCAATTTCTGTCTATTGCTAAACGTGACTGTAGTAATCTCAAGGCTACTTTGTTTAACCCTATCTGGGGTGATTTTCAAGTCTTAGCAGACTCCTGTTATGGCAAACTGATGCCATGGTCATGATTCTTTAACTGCACTTATTGCAGCCAGTCAATGTTACGCCCCTGACTTCATCGTTTGGGTAAATCGACTGTAATTACCAGTTTTGTAACTGCATTTATATTTCATTCAAGATGTGCTCAGAAGCCATCCAGGTCAAGGGTAGACCTTGCAAGTAAAAGGGACGTTTCGTTGTAGCCTAGCATCGAACCCAGTTCCCAACGTATCATTAAGCAAATCCAGCAGAGTGGTGTTTGCGCCATAATATTGTTTTGTTAGTGTCAAGTGTAATGACACGTGATTTATTTGAATGTTTGATACAAGAAACAAATTAAGTGTTTTATCGTATGAGAGCAACGAGCTCCAGCAATGAGTGACATTGCTATCTTTTAAACGTCTTTGCTATGAAAGACAGAGTTATATGTTTGTATTCAGCTTTATAGCGTGCTTTTAATGCACACATTCTTCGAGGTTTATAACCTATGGTAAAGGTATTATTATGAGGCCAGTTTTACAGTTATTTTCTTGCTTAAATTGCCGGCCCAGTCAACGTGTTGTGTCTAATAGTGCAGGGAGCCTGCAACTTGCTGTGACAAAGACAGGTTTGTGAATATTTCCCAGCGCACGAGTGAGAGCGCTTGCTTCTAAGTGAGACAGACTTATTTTAACACAGGACGCAATGCTTGTAGCATTCTTTCTTTTTCATTGCATTGATAGCTCATGGAACCCAGTGTCCACTTCTGTGTCTGAGCACATGTTCTGTAGATTGTCATTTGTTAGTTAAACGCCTTTTGCGTGTACCGTTGTTTCGACGAGTACAGTTATGTCAGGTTTCTTATATTATGTTGGAGGCTAGCCCCGTGAAGAGGGTTTTTTCATGTATGAAGGTATTTTCTGTACCATATCCGGGACTGTTCCCGTGGACCAGATATTTAGGGAGGGTAACTGATGTGTCCAGGTCCGTCCCAGAGTTATTGAACGCGAGCTGTGCGCCGCTGGTAACTTGTGTTATTGTGTGTCCGAGTTGTTATTGCTAGTTGATTGTATTCCGACTTTTGAGTCGAGGCTTTTTGGCAGAGATGATCTCGCGGAGACGCTCCTTGCCAGGCTTGTCAACTGTTATTCGCCATAAACCAACGATAATCTAAACCGACATCTTAACAATAAAACGCATAATTTTGATAAACAAAATATAACTAACGAATCCTTTCTATTTAACCTTGTTCATTTGCATTTGGAACCTGCTGACATAGCCGTGCCAATGAAAGTATTTCCTGGAGGAAATGACTTTAGGACAGCTGACACTGTTTGTAGCGACTGAAGCTTGCTCGAACCTTTAGTTCGTAGCTGGTGGAGCGCAGGCCATACGATGTTAGACGTAGTCTTCACTACGCAGTCGTCACCGTAATTACACACGTTAAATGACTATGGCTTACAAACAGTAAACCAAGGTGTAGGTAGGCTTTGAATAAAACTGTGGTCTTGTATTTATTGATTTATTGATGTAAAAGTGTACAAATCCTCCATGTCACCTTTTGTGTGCTGATTAGCACCTAGTTTGTAAGGATGTCTTAGATGTTTTTTTATGGCTTGTCACATAGCTTTGATTGTAATTGTTTGATATTACGGACGTCACCGCCGTAAATTTTGTAATTAATTGATAGAACTTAGCTAGATGGATTAATATTAAATGTAAATGTGGAAATGGTATCATCCTAACCTAGATTTGTTTTGCTATCCTGTTAAATGTAAATTCCGATATTAGCTTGATCTTGTAACTTGACCTAGGGTTTTTCGCCGTACCATTTTCCTAGTGTTGCTGTTGTTGCTTTAATAATTGTGAGATAGGTCTGTCGCGAGGGTTTACTGTAACTTTTCAGGTAGGGACCTGCTCTTTATTTTTGATTATTTATTAGTTTGCGGATTAGCCGATAGAAACCCTCCGAACTAGGATAGGGGTTTGTTGAATTTAAAATAAATTTTCACGATGTTTTACATAAGTCTGGATGTTTCCTTTCTCAGTCTAGCTTTTAAGGTGAACCTTTCCTTAGGCAGTCTATGACCTTTGTCACCATGTACCACCATCCCCGTGGATGATGGATTCTCGTGCCGCTTTGGCCTGTTTGGAAGTTCACCTGATCCTCTCGGCAAATAGGTCCGCCGGATGAGATGTTAGGGAAGTCATTTCGGTTGTTGGCTGTCCTGGCAGCTCCTCTGACGGGCACAATATGAAGAGACTTGAAATAAGGTACTATTCCAACATTTCCCTGAAGAGAGTGTGGAAAATCCTGGCTAGAAACCACATTCAGGATAGCCGCGTTCAGCACCGGGATTCGAACCTCCGATCTCTGAACTTGTTGCAGCTCCCCCCATCACGGTCGTGGTGAGCGATTTAATTCATCGCATTAACTTCAAGATATATAAATCGCACTAAACGTTCCTCGGCTGTGATTGAAACTGACTACTTGGGCGAACTTCATATTTTTATTGGAATGTGACCGTGATTAGAGGGAACTATTTAATTCTAGTTGATTATTAACAGTGGCGTAACTACGGGTGGTGATTAGGAGGTTCAATAAAAATATGTTATTCGATGATTTTTTAAATTTTATTTTGAATAAAACCAGCCTTCGGATTGATGACAAATGACAGGATTATGTATGTTTATATTTATTAATTCTAGAACATTTCTATTTACCTGTGAAAAACGTTTAGTGTTATCTAAACTTGCTTAAGCTAACCTGTTCATTTTCTTGCTTTTGCACATTGATAGGTGCAAATGAATTGTATCAAACGTTATCGACATCAAACACGAAAACGAGTAACTTTGCTTTCATTGATTATGTCTCGATTTCCCTCTGCAAAAAAGCAAAACAAATAAAAAAGAAACGAAAAGGAAAAGGAAATCAAAAATAAAGGTATCAAACAACAAACACAAAACCAAAGAACACAAAGCAAAAACAAAACAAAAATAACGCAAAAAAGCATTAAGAAAGAATCAAATGCAAAAACAAACTGAAAATCAAAACCAAAAACACACGCAAAACTTAAAACAAAAGAGAGATAAAAAGAAACTGAAAAACAATATTGAAAATAATTGTTCTGTCCTATAGAGAGTTTTTCACACCTAGTAAGTACATAACGTTCTTCATAGCTTATTGACTCCACTCATCCCCCTCCAGAAGCCAACCCTGGTTACGCCACTGATGAGTTGCTCGCCTCTTGCGTTTAATGCGAGTCGTGAAGCATACCTAGAGGTTTATGAAGTATAAAATTGAATGGGCACTACGATATCAAACGAACGGTTGGTTGTTAGGTTTACTTACTGTTTTCTGCAACCACACACGTTTTCATGAACGTTGCATCCGATAAGAAAAGTTTTCAAGATAGAAAATAACAATTCCCTAGGTCAAGCCGTAAGTAAGTAAGTAAGTAAGTAAGTAAGTAAGTAAGCTGACACATGATGATGATAATAATTGTTGTTTTAAGGGGCCTAACATCTAGGTTATCGGTCCCTAATGGTTTGGGTGATCGTGAAGATGATAATGAAATGTAAACTATAACTAAAACTAACTACTAACTTATATACTAGAAGAAGAAATGGAAAACAAAAGGAGAATAAGGCAAATAAAGGACAGGAGGAAAAGAAATGCCCTCAACCCTCGAAGAATACGGATTGAGTGACTTGGAAGGAAGGAGAGCCATAAAAGACAGATAGGAAAGTCAAAGAGGAGAGGGTCCGCCCCACAGGTAATGGATAAAAGGGGGAAAACTGGACCCAGTTCAGGAATCCCTCGGGGTCGTGAACTCCTGAACTCAACAGGCGTGAGCCCCTGAGTGTGTAGCAATATCTAGGGTGCACCACAAGTGGTGGGGTACATACACCCTGCCTCCTTGAGGGCCTTGAGCACAAGGCAGGAGGTAAAAGGAAAAGACAAAGAAGGCTGACCCCTCGCAGAAGGAGGGTATCAGAAAAGATGAGACAAGGGCCAATTAAGGCGGGAAAGGAAGAGACTCCCTAGGCCTCGAATACCCTAATACCGTCGGGGTGGGAAGAGAACAAGAGTTGACCAAGTGAGGTCGACAGGAAAGAAGACGGAGAGGAGCCCAGCACAAGTAAGTGGAAACAATGCCGGACTCAGCTGGGGCCCCGTGGTCGCCAACCCACGTCCCACTAGATGTGAACCCCAGGGGGGGGGGGGCTGACAAATGAGGACAAAGAGATGAGTTAAGGGGTCTGGTACAGCTTAGCCCCTTCAAAAGCTAACAATTTTAAACACTTTTATCTCCACATATATACGAAATAAACTATGTACTGTACATGAAAACTGCCTCATGTGTAGAGTACATATGCAATTTTAGAAACTGTCATGAGCACAGTTATACATTTAAAACAATTCATAATGGTGACTGTAGAGTTGTCGAGTTTCACCGTTTCCCGGGTAAGTGAAACAAATATTAAGGGGGGAGGTACACTTTTCGCATGACAATGTCTACGAAGTCAAAAAAATATATATCTCATAAACAATATGCTGCTAAGAAATAAAACTTTGCAGGATTATTAAAAACAGTTCACTCATTAGAATGCGAAAACACATTTTACAATATGCTTGCAGTCATGCATTATCATACCCCCAAACTTTCAGCTGTTTTTTATACAGTCGGACAGCGTTTACATGATAAGTACCCTACAATTTAAAACATTTATATGAAGTTTTCTTTGATCTGTTGGTGACATTGACGGCTACAATATACACCAATACACATATTCAGGATATTTTCTTGTTTTACTTTTGTTGAGAAAAAAGAAGTTCCGTAACGAACTAAAGAGCCTACTTTTCTTAAAATTAAGATTCATGCCAATGATTAATCTACAGTATATGAACCTATCCAGAATAATGACGAAATTAAGTTGGTAATATCGAAATGTCTAATTAGTTCGAAATATACCTGGTATAATGTAGCCTAATAGATCAATACAAGCCCTGGTGACTGAATATATTATTAGTTCCATCTCTTAAGGTACAGAATACAGAATTTGGTTGAAGTCCAATGGACGTTACATGCAGTAAGACATTGGATCTATCAGCACGCGTAAAAGCATGTTGGCAACAATGTCATGCGTGTGCTGGTCAGAAATAATCTGAAATATTATGATATCTTGTTGTGCCAATTTTGGATGAAATCCATTTGTTAGTATAGAATTTACATGTATTTTAAAATTGGACATATCAGCAGGCATAGAATCATGTTGGCAGCACTAACTTATATGAATTACTCCAAATTAATCTAAAATGTCAGGTACTATACGTGTGCATAGTTTAAAGCTGTCGACTTGCATACTTTCTGATATATTGGTATTTGGATTTAAAAAATAGAACAGTTATTAACAGTTGGCAGCCCTGGTGGCTCTTAAGAATACGCTCAGTCATATGTGTTTATGTACACGTATTACATAAAAAAATTGGTTGAAATCCAATTAATAGTGTAGAAGTTATATGCATTTAAAAGTGGGACCTATCAGAAGGCTTAACATTATCTTGGCAACACTGTCATGTATGGCCTCCTGGCAATTAAACTGAAATAGTATTATCTACATGTGTGCCAATTTTGGAATAGCTCCCATGCATACTTTCCAAGATATCCAACATGGAGCTCAAATTTCTAGTACTTTTTTCAGCAGTTGATAGCACTGACAGCATTTTCAAATATGGGCTTGATATGTTCCGGTATACATCTTTACTCATACTAAATTTGGTTCCGATTTCTGCAGCCGTTTAGGAGTTGATAGGCGGGGGGGGGGGGGGGGCGCAGACAGAAGGACAGACAGACAGACACACATTTTCTCGGATCGATCTCATAAGTCTACTTTTTCCTCATTTTTGCAAAATGTGAAAAGTAGGCTAAACGTATTCTCTTAAATGGGAAATATGCTTGATACACAAAATCTTCGTATTAGTACAATACATAATCATGGAAAATTTCATTGAGATATCTGGAATAGTATTTGAGTTATCAAGTACCTAAGGGTAGAATTTAAGGAGACTACTTAAGCGACAGCATTTAGGGGCATATCTCTGGAAGTATTGAAAATCTTTTCATTACGTTTTCACCAAATGAAAGACAAAAGATAATGTATTTAAAAATATATATTTTACCCTGAAAGGTGTTTGCTCTGTTTATTGGAAGTTATCTATCGAGCGAGTGAGAGCAAAATGCAAGTGTCACAAAGAAAAGAAAAGAAAAGAAAAGAAAAGAAAAAATCTAAGGAGTGAAAAGAAATGAAAAGAAAAGTGAAAACCTAAATCTATCCATAGAGCTGCGGTCAAAACCAGACAAAGGAACAAAACAAACTCTACAATCATTAGGCTTAAGTACCAGCTCACCGCATTAGTGTATAAGAGCTACCCTTGACACCTTCATGGGGAAACAAGTTTATTTTATTTATCACTAGCAACCCGCCCCGGCTATACGAATAAGTGTTGTTACGTTTTCATTTCTTCCAACAATTTCCATTCGGTGGCGATTTATATTACTACCTTCGGGTTGAGTTAACGAGCTTGCGAGCAAGGCGATCACCCCAGCTTCGGCCAGCATCAAACTGTCGAGTCGTGTCTAGTTAAGACTTGATACAAGAGTATATGAGTTTGGAGTTTCGCTGTTCACCTCGGCTTTTCTGAATTAAGTCTGGGACCTGCCGTCCGTGCGCCTTTTAAGCGTACGCTGGGTGAACCTTTGAAGATACGGGGCGGGTTGCTAGTATCATATAAAAAGTCAGTCAACAGCGGTATATAGCTTCAGTTTTCCACTGAGTAGGCCTATTTATATTTGTTGTTATGATTTATTTAGGGGCTTTAGTGGTCATGTAGCCCCGTATACTTGAGTGCGTGTACAATCTGTCTGATAACTTTTAACATTGCGATGGCTTAACCAGTGTGTGTATTTGTGGATTTGGTTGGGAAGCAGTTGTGTCCTTAACGTAGGTACCAATTGCCTGGAGTGGAAGTGGGAAACCACTGAAAACCAATTCTAAGATAGCTGTGCTAGGATTCGATCCCACCTTTCCTCAGTTTTGCCTCACGAGGCTAACAAGGGGACCACGCTTACTCGTCATCACCGTTTCGTTCAAATTCATGGTATATGCAGAGCTTGGGCAGACATGATGATGATAATTGTTGTTTTAAGGGGCCTAACATCTAGGTTATCGGGGAGAAATGAAAGTGACAGACGTGGGAGCTCCAGATGGTCAAATGTTCAGGGGAAAAAAAGTCCACCTTGTGGAGTAGCGGCTAGAGGTCAGGGTTCGATTCCTGGCTCAGCCAAGAAATTTAATTCGTCTGAGGGCAGGAACGGGGTCCACTCAGCCTCCTGAGGCAAACTTGAGGAGAGGTTGGTTTGATTCCCACCTCAGACATCCTGGAAGTGGTTTTCCGTGGTTTGTTACTTCTACTCTAAGTGAATGCCTGGATGGTTCCTAACTTAAAGCCACGGCCGCTTTCCTTCCCAATCCTCACCAGAATTACAAACACATTTACTAATTACAGCCATCACAATAGCACAGGTTATCAAACAAAACTTCACACTCACTGAAGTACACAGAGTCCATAAAACTGAAACAACAATAACAACTCTTACCTAGGAAGCTCTTAGTTCGATTCTCTGCTCTAAGATATGTTGCGAGAACAACAATATTGGGTGGCATAAGCCTCGTGAGAACGATTCAGAAGCTGATTGATAGGAGAAGCAGTATCCCATGGCCTAAAACCAATGTGATTCAACTGAGAGTGTCAACACGCTTTGCAGTCAACCTTGTGTTTTAGCGGAACACTGAGCCCAAACGTGGTGTTCAATATGTTTTTTAAATAAATGGTAGTACTTACATAACAATAAGATGAGTTTGCTGTAAAGTAGAATGCGAGTCCAGAAGTTGATGACAATCATCTTGCGCTAAGCAGTGTAGTAGAAACTCAAAAGTAATGTCTTGAACAATGATTTATTTACTATCTAAACTTCCACACTAATAGCAAATGGTAACTTATGCCTTTATAAAAAGAAATGTGATAACAATTATTTTCACTTTATTATTAATGATATTTAAAAAAAACGTAGTGGAAAAGCACTGTTGAGTGCAAAACAACGACTTCCTACTGCTTCTTATTGACTCTTTTTAATAATATTTATTTTAATAGAATATTACAGTATATTGAAGTTCTCACGTTCTTTTAAATTGAATAACTCGTTGATTATAAGTATGGGTAAACAATTCCCTTCATCCCCTTGTCACGTCACAATCAGGAACTGCACTGACCGCTACCAACGGATCAGACATCACTTACGCTATCCCTCTTCTCTCCCGCGGGTAATTTTATCTGTCTCGTGTGCTTCCGAGCTCTATCTCTCTCTCTCTCTCTCTCACCTGCACTGTGCAGCTTCAATGTCAACAAAAGCAATACGTCCCGCCACGCACGTTGGAAAAACAGGCCAAGGGCGAGAGAATATAGGGCAGGGAGGTTCATTATTGTGCGCATGCCCCTAGTTCAGCTTAACATTTGTAGCGCCATTTCTAGGGACATTCAATTTGATGTGTTTTGTTGTTTCATTTGAGGGGCTTGGACATGTTGATCATATAACCCCGTGTACTTGGGTTTGTGTGTGTGTGTGTGTGTGTGTGTGTAATTTTGTTAGGAACCCTCCCAGCATTCGCCTGGGGGTAGAAGGGGGGAAACCATGGGAAACCATTTCCAGGATGACTAAGGTGGGAATCGAACCCACCTCTTTGCAGTTTTGCCTCACGAGGCTTAGTGTATCCCGAGTTTCCAGCCCTCAGACCAGAATTAACATTTATTAGCAGAGCAGGGAACCGAACCCGGACCTCCGGAGAGAATGCTGGAGCAATATAGAGGGGTACTTGGTTATAACCCGTAGCCTACGTACAGCTTATATCTAGTCCAAACATAGGCCTATTCTACCCGTGTATTCTGTGACCTGATGACGATGATGATAACCATGAGGAAGATGATGATGATGACGATGATGATGACCATGATGATGATGATAATATTGTTGTTTTAAAGAGCAAAACACCTTCACACCTCTGAGATCATGCGGTGATAATTATTATTATTTATTTTCACAGCATCTTAAATATGTACATACATTGTGAGTTGAGCATAAAATACCGTTAACACAGCCGTGTCTCTGCCACCACATTAACTTATATACAAAATATACATTCACATAAACACACAGTTAAAATGTACAACCAGTAATCGTTAATGTTGTTGTAAATTATTTTAGGGGCTTTTGTGACATGTGGCCCCGTGTACTTGGGTGTGTGCAGAATTAGGCTGATAACCTGTATCAGTGTGATGTCTGTACTACTGTGTATATGAAATTAAGGTAAGATTTGGGTGGGAAGCGGCCGTGGCCTTAAGTTAGGTACCATCCCGGCATTTACCTGAGTAGAAATTGGAAACCACGGAAAAACACTTCAAGGATGGCTCTTCTCAGTTTTGCCTCACGAGATTGAGTGTACCTCGTTCAATCCCTCAGACCAGAATTAAATTTCTTGGCAGAGCCGGGAATCAAACCCGGGCCTCTGCGTTGAACGATAGCCACTACGCAACGAGGCGGAACAACTAGTAATCACTTACCGTAGCTCTCAGGTGGCTTTTAAGCTTTGATTTCTAGTTATGTCTGAAGGATGATTTTACTTATATATCACCAGGAAGGGAGTTCCAGGTTTGCGCTGCGCGCTGGTAGTATGTGGTCTGGAATACAAGGTCACTCACTCCTTGTCCACGAGTTACGGATCTGTATCCTAGATGTAGGTGATGTAGGGGATTACTATTGTGGCACCAGTAAAACATTATTTTTAGGAACATAAGATCTAAAAGTCGAAAGGTGATGATCATGATAATTATTGTTTTAAGGGGCCTAACATCTAGGTTATCGGCCTATAATGGTTTGGGTGATTGTGAATGATGAGATGAGAATGAAAACTATAACTAAATACAAACTTACAGACTAGAAGAAGAAAGGGTAAATAAAGGATAAGGCAAATAAATGACAGGAAGAAAAGAAATGCCCTTAACCCTCGAAGACTGAGGATTTAGGGACTCGGAAAGAAGGAGAGCCATGAAAGGCGGATAGGAAAGGGAAAGAGGAGAGGAAAAACGGGACAAAACGGACCCAGCTCAGGAATCCCTCGGGGTCGCCAACTCCCGAACTCACCAGCCGTGAGCCCTTGAGGGTGTAGCACTTTCCAGGGTGCACCAGAAGTGGTGGGGCTACACACACCCTGCCTCCTTGAGAGCCTTGTGCAGAAGGCAGTAGATAACATGAAAAGAAAAAGAAGGCTGGCCCCTCGAAGAATGAAGGTAACAGGAAAGATGAGACAAGGGCCAAGTAAGGCGGGAAAGTGAAAGACTCTCTAAATCTCGGATACCCTAATACCGTCGGGGTCGGAAGAGAACAAGAGTTGACCAAGAGAGGTCGACAGGAAAGAAGACAGAGAGGAGCCCGGCACAATTAAGTGGAAGCAATGCCGGATTCAGCTGGGATCCCGTGGTCGCCAACCCACGTCCCACTAGGTGTGAGCCCCTGGGGGGATGTTTAAAGGTTTCAGATATTGGGAGTGAGAGCTCTTATGAGAATTTGAAGGAATTAATGAATTTTATGGCTCTGTTATCTAAGCTTTGAAGTCTCTTAATGTTTTCTTTCGAGGTTGGGTGTCATGCAAGTGCTCCGTATGTGATTATGGGTCGGTCCTTCGGCTGTAGGTCTGTATCTCCTTAGATTACGGAAGACAGTCCCTAGCAACCTCGATGCTTTCTTTGGACCTAACGACCTAACGTACTAACGTACTTCAGATCACTAGCAACAGCCAAATCCAAAAGCGTGATACTGTTTGAGTGAGGGAACAGAGTATCTTTATAGATGGGGGAGGGAAAGAGGCTGAGAATTTCAGCACGTGTTATAGAGATAATAGTGTGTTAGTGACAGAAACATTATTACCATCACATGAACTCGTGTAAAATAATCAATATTGTCACAACCCAGTGGTCGTTATTTACCAAATTTATTTTTAAAAATAATAGTAATAATCAGTTATATTTGTTTCATTTCCTACTACACCAGGTGAGTCAGCTGCCCCTAATAATACTGTTTTATGCAGCCCAACTAACGCGCGTTATCAGGAAGGTTGATATCTCTCTGCTTGCAACTCGTATGGTACTTATGCTCTTCAAGCATATCCCGCAAGCGACACTGAACCCTATTCCTTTTCCCCCGTATTATTTATGTATTGTAACGTTCTCGCTTGCTGAGCCCAAGGTTGCAGGTTCGAAACCTGGCGCAGTCAGCTGGCATTTGAGGGTGCGCAAATGCGAGGGAGCCGTGTCAGTACATTTACTGGCACGTTAAAGATCCCCTTCGGGGCAAAATTCCGGCACCCCGGCGTCTCTAAAAACCAGTGTAGTTAAAAGGGACGTAAAACCAATAACATTATTATTATTATTTATTTATTTATCTATTTATTTAGCGTATGGCTTGTAGTGCCGGAAGTGTCCGAGGACATGTTCGGCTCGCCAGTCTCTGTAGTTGCTTCAAGCGGACACCCATGGGGTGAGCTACAAGTTCCGTTCAATTTCGAGTAGTTCCAACTTTAGCTACCAGATGTCACTGACACCTAGCGCTGAACGTTGGAACGTTGATAGAGCGCTACAACGAAATCTAACCAAGAAATTTAGCTTCACACAAGTTTAGTTAGTGGAAGGACCTTTTGCATACCATAAATCTATTCGTCTGTATTCACATCGAAGGAAAACTAATAGTGTTCAGAATCGTTTACAGGATATGCTTGCAGGGCATTAGTAACTTATCATATAAGATGCAGCAGAGAAATATCGACCTTCCTGATAACAACGCTAGTTGGGCTCCATAAAACAATATTGCCCCTTAAAGCAACAATTATCATCATCATATAAAACAATATTATTGGGGGCAGCTGTTCACCCGGTATAGGAAATTTTTAATGCAATTTTACTTATATCTGGGGTTTAAAAAATAGTGGTTACAAAGATGACCCCTTATCTTCCAGTGCATTGTTTATTTGTTTTCCCCGTACACTTGCACCTAACTCATTGTTTCCAAAACCACCATAGGTATTGTTTAGGACCAGAAAATAACCTCTCATTCACATAAAAAAAAGTATTTAAAATTGAGATAGCCCTTTCATCCCTGCAGTTTTCTTGTCTTGTTGAGGAGTTATTGTGTCAGTAATCATACAGTAAAATGTGCGCTCTGAGAAATAATAATAATAATAATAATATTTTTTGTCGTGTGGCCTCCTGAGAGGCCGAGTGCAGGTCTTTCTAGTCGACGACCGTGGGCGACCTGCACGTCGGGATTTGAGATGGAATGGATGAAGATGAATTAAATTGGGCAAGGATGTGGAAGGAAGCGGCCGTGGCCTATCAGAAGTTACCGTCCTAGCATTTGCCTGGTTCTATGTTACTAAATTTATCACATAACATCTTCATAATAGTTTTAAGATACCTGTGGAACAAAATTTTGATATCTTATTTTTTAGAGCACTTCAAATTTGACAGACAACATTTTGAAAAAATTTATCGACTTGTTACCCCATAAAATCCGAAATATTTTCTTTACAAATAAAAGTGTTCCAGGAAGTTATTTATAATACTGGTTTATAGCAGCATACTAAGTTTCATCACTGTATCTTGAAAAATATAGGAGGAAAGGTACATTAAACTGACAAAAATTTACGTCACGGAAAAATTGAATCAAAGATTTGAGATTGTTTTACTACAGGCGTGTGCAAATTATTAGAATAATGCATGCATTTTGTGTGGTTTTTTTTTAATTACACAGTGATGCCTTGTTTTTTTAACATAACATACGACAAAACAGCCCGACAACCAAAGGTACTCCTTCCACCCCGTCAACATCCACGCGTACCAACCACCGTTTATTTTACGTGGGCGCTCCCCATCCAGTTACCACAGGCTTCTGGAGTACCTTTGGCTAAAACCTCAAATACATTACCGACCTACGGTCATGCAAGTATACTTGCGCATTGCAATACATACCCATGGCCAGTAGGAGTTTGCAGTAATGTTTGGTCTTCGAGAGTTAGAAGCTTAGCGTAGGAATCGCAGAAACCAGACAGCATCATTCGAGCTGATGGACATGAGAGAGAAGCTGGTATTCAGAAAGGTGTTAGGCAAGGCTGCAACTTATCACTCATACTTTTCAATCTTTACATTGAACAAGCAATGAAGGAAATTAGAGAGAAATTTAAAGTGGGAGTGAAGATTCAAGGAATAATCATTTCAACTCCCCATCCAGTTACCACAGGCTTCTGGAGTACCTTTGGCTCAAACCTCAAAGACAATACCGGCCTACGGTCGTGCAAGTATACGTGCGCATTGCAATACATACCCATGGTCAGTAGGAATTTGCAGTAATGTTTGGTCTTCGAGAGTTAAAAGCTTAGCGTAGAAATCGCTAAAGATCGTATATATAGTCCATTATGGCATTGCACATCACTTACGAGTGTTAAGGTTTTAGCGCCAACTAAAAATTATTGGTAAATCTAAGACACTAAACGCCAATTGAATATTGAAGCTTGAAATTTTGTACACCAAAGGCATTAATGAAAAATGAAATGATGTAAATTTAATTATTTTATGGCACTTAGCATGCGAATTGGATTATGAAACATATGGAAAGTATTGTCAATGAGTTGTACTAATTGATAAAAAATAAATCGAAAAATGACATTTTCTGACATTTTCATGTACATCCCCCCTTAAGATTGGACGGAAGGGGGAGTTGAGTTTCATTTACCTCGCCATTCCCTGGAAGTGCAACTCTCATTTCGCCTGTGAAATTTTCGTTCCGCAAAAACGAAAGATTCAAGAAGATTATAAAGGAAGGACTAATGAAAAACACTAAACAAACTTCAATTGCAGACGAATGGACACTTTTGAAGAATGAAATAACAAAATCCGCATAAGAAAATATTGGTAGGAAAGAACGAATAGGCAGAAAACCGTGGATCACTCAGGATATACTAGAATTGATGGATGAAAGGCGGAAACACAAGAATGTAAGAGATGAAAAGGAGAAAGCAGAATACAGACGTCTGAGAAATGAGGTTAACAAGAAGTGCAAGGTAGCGAAAGAAGAATGGTTGAAAGAGAAATGTGCAGGTATCGAACATTGTTTGAAATTAGGAAAAGTAGACACAGCTTGTCGAAGGATCAAGAATACATTTGGGGAAAGAAGACTAAGTGCTGTAATATTAAGGACACAAATGGAAAGCCTCTAACAGATATGGAAGAAAGGGTTGAGAGATGGAAAGCTTACATAGAGTGTTTGTATAAGGGAAAGGAGATTGAGAATCATGTAATGGAAAGTGAAGAGGAAATTGATGAGGATGCTAAAGGAGATTTAATATTGAGATCAGAATTTGACAGAGCATTGGAAGACTTAAGCAGGAACAAAGCACCAGGTATAGATGAAAAATATAGGAGGAAAGGTACATTAAACTGACAAAAATGTACGTCACGGAAAACTTGAATCAAAGATTTGAGATTGTTTTACTACAGACGTGTGCAAATTATTAGAATAATGCATGCATTTTGTGTTTTTTTAATTACACAGTGATGCCTTGTTTTTTTTACTTAACATACGAAAAAAAACAGCCCGACAACCAAAGGTACTCCTTCCACCCCGTCAACATCCACGCGTACCAACCACCGTTTATTTCACGTGGGCTCTCCCCATCCAGTTACCACAGGCTCCTGGAGTACCTTTGGCTAAAACCTCAAAGACATTACCGACCTACGGTCGTGCAAGTATACTTGCGCATTGCAATACATACCCATGGCCAGTAGGAGTTTGCAGTAATGTTTGGTCTTCGAGAGTTAGAAGCTTGGCGTAGGAATCGCAGAAACCAGACAGCATCATTCGAGCTGATGGACATGAGAGAGAAGCTGGTATTCAGAAAGGTGTGAGAAAGGTGTGAGTTTGGTTTCAGGAGAAATTTAGGAGCAAGGGAAGCTGTACTAAGTCTTAGGCTGATTTTGGATTTAGAATAAGAAAAGATAAGAGAACGTTCATGGCATTTGTAGACTTAGAAAAGGCTTTTGATAACGTTGATTGGACTAAATTGTTTGACATTTTGAAAATGATTGGAATAAAGTACAGGGATAGAAGTGTGATCTACAATCTCTACAGAAACCAGACAGCATCATTCGAGCTGATGGACATGAGAGAGAATCTGGTATTCAGAAAGGTGTGAGGCAAGGCTGCAACTTATCACCATTACTTTTCAATCTTTACATTGAACAAGCAATGAAGGAAATTAGAGAGAAATTTAAAGTGGGAGTGAAGATTCAAGGAGAAATCATTTCAACTCTGAGATTTGCTGATGACATCGTCATCTTGGCCGACACGTCTGAGGATTTGAATGGGTTTTTGAATGGTATGGACTCCGTCTTGGGGAAAGAATTCATGATGAAAATTAATAAATGTAAAACAAAAATATTGGAATGCAGCCGCAATAAATCAAAAACCTCTATGGACATCAAATTGGTAGGGGAGGAACTAAAGGAAGTAGGTGACTTCTGTTACTTAGGAAGCAAAATAACCAGTGATGGACAAAGCAAAGAGGATATAAAAAGTAGGTTAGCTCAGACAAGGAAAGCATTTCTACAGAAAAGGGATCTGTTGACATCGAATATACATTTAGGTACTAGGAAGACATTTTTGAAAACTTTTGTCTGGATCGTCGCACTCTATGGAAATGAAACTTGGACTATTGGTGCAGCTGAAAAGAGGAGAATTGAAGCGTTTGAAATGTGGTGTTACAGGAGAATGATGATCAGATGGGTAGATAGAGGTATTAAGACGAGTGGGAGAGGAGAGATGTTTCTGGCGAATGCTAATGAGGAGAAGAGATAGGTTTGGTAGGACACATACTAAGACACCCCGGAATAGGAAGCTTAGTTATGGAAGGAAGGGTCGAGGACAAGAACTGTAGGGGTAGACCAAGGCTAGAATATGTTAAACAGATTGCCTCGGATGTAGGGTGTGGTAGCTATGTAGAGATGAAACGATTAGCTCAGGACAGGACAGAGAGGCATGGAGTGCTGCATCAAACCAGTCAAAAGACTAAAGACTCAAACAACAACAAATTCACAGTCAATTTAAGATTGGACGGAGAGGGAGTATATTATATTAAATTATACTGATTGGCGTATAATCTCTACTTAGTATAAAACAAAGTACCCGATTCTTGGATGTCACGGGTAATCTCGAGAACCACTGAATGGATTTTGATTCGGTTTTCACCATTCTGTAAAGGATATCTCGAGGAAGTTTTCTGTAGAAAATAGTATATTTATGACCAAAGAAAGTCAAGCACTAACGATTTCAGTGAAAAAGTCGAAAAAAAGATACGAGCTTTACAGTAGTCGCATATGATGTGTAACATCTGACATGTTATCCTACACGTATACTACACAGCTTGGACATTCTTAAGATGTTAATTTACGCTCCGTTTTCATACTGGTCCTATGATGAATGTATAGATTGAATTGGAGATATGCTACTGTCACCCTTGTGGCGCAGCGGTTAAGCTGTTAGTCTCTCACCAAGGTAGACCGCGTTCGATTCCCGGTCAATACATGTGAGATTTTCGAATTGAAATGCCATGTCCTGTGGTTCGCATTCCACGTAAAAGGGAGGTACCGTGGATCATGATCGTGAGATTAACGGTCACAAAAAGCCACAAGCTTCCTTCCTTTTACATGAATAATTCATAATAACAAAGTGACACGCAACGTCGACTGTACTCTGAAATACTGTGTGCACACTCCTCAGTAACTATAACATTCATTATTCTCAAGGCTCTCATACAATTCGTCGTAAACAATCAAAACATGACTTCCTACAATCATGAAATGACCTAGTCTCACAAATGATGAAAATACAGCTTTTATTCCACTCATATAACAACATTCTGTTATGAATTTAATATTTGATTACTCACCCACAGATTGACAATAATGCCGCTTACTTAAATGTCATTTGTCGTCTTTATTTTCTCATACACTCAACAACATAAGTCTCAAGTTTTCACTTCCTACCCCCATGTGATATTCAACCTTGAACGTGAAGCTTCATAAACTGCTCAATGACAAATGAAAGTCGGTGAAACATTTGCCACTGTGCTCGTCAAACCAGTGCCTGCTAAATGCACTGCCTACTGTATTACCATAAAATTCTCGCGCTACAGAGCACACACTGCCTTGTTTCCAATACACACATTTTCAATTGTACAAAAATCACGCTTCCTTTGCATGGTACCACTGCCAGCTAGTACACTTCCGTTAGATCGATCGAGCGGGCAGTGCATACTTCCGTTGTCCACCACTGCCAGCTAGTATACTTCCGTTTGTTCGATCGAGCGGGCAGTGCATACTTCCGTTGTCCACCACTGCCACCTAGTACACTTCCGTTTGATCGATCGAGCGGGCAGTGCATACTTCCGTTTGATCCACCACTGCCAGCTTGATCGTTCCGATCCACTTCCGTCCCCAATTTTCAAAATCACTCCCACAAAACTATCCAGTAACCGAGCGGAAAGATGTTACACATCAAAAAAACTGGCGTCCGTGCGCTTTTTAAGCTTACGCTGGGCAAACCGTTATAAATATATATATATATACTATGAGTGTAAGAATTGTTCAGCATGAAAGGTTCTACAAAAAAGCCCGGGATAGCATATCTCTTATCTTCAATACATCGCCTACTATAAGTGTTTTTACGTTTTTATTTCTTCCAGCAGTCTCCATTCAGTTACTGAGGCGACAGTTTACGAGCTAGCTAGGGGCGAGTCTATCCCCCCAGTTACAGCTTAGCTAGCGGACGAGCTTATTGGCCCAGATATAGCCAGCAGCAAACTGTCGAGTCGTGTTGAGTTAAGAACTTTAGAGAAGAGTGGTTGTGTTTGGAGTTTCCCTGGAAGTGCAACTCGGCTTTTCTTCATTTCGCCTGTGAACTTTCCGTTTCGCAAAATTCACAGTCAAGTTAAGATTGGACGGAAGGGGGATTTGTGTTTCATGCACCTCGCCATTCTTAAATTACGTCTGACAAGAATGTGTTGCACATGCATCTCCATGATAATATAATTAATAGTCCAGTCAGTAATTTTAACCCATCATGCCGAGACGTAAAACGGATATTGGTCGTTGTTCATTGACATTGAAAAAAAAAGCGCTCATCACGTAATGCATTCATAACTGTTCCCGGGCGAAAGCGGGTCGAGTTGCTAGTTATAAATACGTAAACACAATCCTGGAAAAAATTACATGTATTAGTAAATCCTAAATTGCCCATTTAAGTGTGATGATAATTAACTAATACATGTAATTTCTTCCAGGATTGTGTTTACATTTACAGGGTTTTTATATTTGCTTGGCTAGGACATTCTCGCTCACGCGCTCCGCCAGTAAAGCCTCAGTTGCCGGCTGCCGCTTGCGCGTATCTACGGCAGAATACAGTGCTTAAAATCAGTATCATGCAGTTTTACTCACCATGCTTACAGTAGATGCTGAAAATGTTTCCCATCCGCTGCCAAACATAATGGGCATCTACTTATGAAGTTTCCGGTTATTCCAGTTAATTTAGTTTCACTAAGGAAATAACGACCTTTACGTCTATTTTTATCGTTTACTGTACTGAACATGTACGTTTGAATCTCTTAGCCAGTTGTTTTATTGTGATTGTGTATAGTGCTGTAATGCCTTAAGTGAAATATTCGTTACTTGAACGTGTATATCTGCACAATACGTACATAAGGTGCAGGAAATCGTACGCTAGAACAAGACAAAAGTTTCGAGTGAAATTACCAGGGAGACCCATCCCTATATATCGGACAATAAAACAACTGGTTAATTTGAGATTCAAACGTACAGGTTCAGTAAACAATAAAAATAGACGTTAAGGTCGTTATTTCCCCACTGAAGCTAAATTAACTGGAATAGCCGGAAAGTTCATAAGGAGATGCCGATTATGTTTGGCAGTGGATGGGGAACATTTTCAGCATCTACTGTAAGCATGGTGAGTAAAAATGCATGATACTGATTTTAAGCACCGTATTCTGCCGTCCATACGCGCGCGCGGCAGCCGGCAACGGAGCTGTCACTGGTGGAGCGCGTGAGCGAGAATGTCCTTGCCAAGCAAATATAAAGACCCTGTATAATTTGTACCCCGCCCAATTCATTGGGCACAACTGTGTTGACCGACTGAAAATCAGCAAAAGACAATTTGTATAGGCAACACTGAAAAAAGGAATGGCTTCAAATGTCCACATTAATAATTAAACTCAATAAAGTTAGCAACATAGTGTGATGGTCCCAATTTGTGACCAGAATGAAATAATTTTATTATTATTATTATTATTATTATTATTATTATTATTATTATTATTATCAATATTTTTTAAGTTCACATTTTACCTTTCATTAGTTATTATGTTAACTAATATGTTTATATCTATTATTATGCGGTAATGTAGAATATTATGGGATGTTAGGCCCCTTAAAACAACAATTATCATCATCATTATTATCAGAATATTATGGCAATTGAAAGGACATGGAACGATACACATTATATTAGACGCTTGACTGAATATTATTTCTGAAGAAAATACGAACAAGAGAAGAAGAGGGTGTTCGCGGAAGGCCGGCTTATCCAGCGCTTCCTGGTAACGACTTGAATAGACACTTATGTCTTTCACATCAAGTATTCTACCAGTATACAAATCATACTAAGAATGGATTCTTTGAAGACTCACCATTGACAATGCTGGACCTGTGAATGAGTCCTTTGCAACTGTATACAAAAGGTGGGCTGGACCTCCCGAGAAATGTTACAAAGAAGTATTGTCATTATTGATATGTGAAAGACGGGCTAATATTGCCTAGCGACTTCAGAAGAGGGGATAGACGCGTGCCTTACCTGAGAACGTTATGAAGACGGCGGCCCAAAGGTGATTATTATTATTGGATTGCTGGAGGAGATGGAATGGTGCTGTTGGGAGCAGAAGAGTAGAACTTGTAGCGAGATGGAGGTGGAAATTAACATTCATCTGTAACGCAGTGCTAAACAAGACAGTTGACTATTTAAGTATGTGAATTTGATAAGACATTCTGTCTCATCAAACTGTGACATGGTTGTGTACGAGGCTATTGTCACAGGGATGATTTTTGGAATTTATTCCGTCATCCACATATAAATTCATTACGTTGAGGAAGATCAGGGCCATCAGGAACTCTCTACGCAACAATCCAACTACAATGATCTTCAATGCGGTGAGCGATTTAAACAGTTTTACTCCAGTCAAATCAGAAGGCTCTCATGCTTATTAAATTCAATCGATATTTTATTCAATTAACTCAGTATACTCCAATTTCCAATCAAGACCCATAATACAAGTAAATTCAGTAGATTCTTTAATTTAATTTATTATTATTATTATCTTTAGTATTTTATTATTTTTGCACTTGTTGTTTTTATATATTAAATTCATTTTTAAATTCAAATGTTTGACTGCTTTCCTTTAGTAGCTAGAAATTACTATAAGGCAACACCAAACTCCTGAACTAATTATCGGAAGGTTAGATTACGTAAGTTTCACTACGGCTGGAGATAGGAATTTCGCTGCTCTACCTCTGTTTAACCGAGGATTAATATATTATTTTGATCATTATATATGAATGGTCTGGCGCCCTGGCAACACATAATACTACACATTATGTATTTTTAGTGATGCTAACAACAATACAGATACACTATTAAATTAATACATAATTAAATGTTTCATATTGATCACCCAAAAGTGGGCGACTGTTTAGTTATTAACCTTTGCATATAATCAGTTTAATATTATTATTAACATTATTCAATTTAAAATAACCCATTACATTTTGGCCCCCAACTATGCGGCACGAAAACCTAACGATATTTACGGAAGGAGTGAGTGTAAATTCAGTGCAAATTATCAGTGATTTTGGGGGAAATAGAAGTGAATTAGTGTATTATTAGTGATTGATTTGGGGGGAATGTGAGGTGAATTTTGGAACGGTAAATTTTATACGGTGTACTTCGAGATGGCGGATGAGGAACAAAGGAAATCGAGGAGTAGGGGTAAAGGCGAGAAAGCTAATTATACGAAAGTTGATAGTGGTACTGAGGCTGAGAGTGTAGTGGATTATACCAAGATGTCGGAGGTAAATCTTAAGAGTAATTCTGAGAATAATCCCGAGATTAAACCTGAGACGAATATAGAAGTACATCCTGAAATAAATCCTGAGACTAGTGGAGGGCAGGAGAAACAAAACCCTTTGGATATTTCGGAAAATAAATTTGATGTGATCATAGAAATGTTTCTGGAGATGAAACAGGACAATGATAAGAATGTTCAGGAGATGAGTAGGGATATATGGAAGGCGATATACAAGAAGCTAGAAGATAGCACTAAGGAACATCAGGAGTGGATGGAGAACTCAGAGAACGTCAGAAGCGGATGAGGGAGAGAAGATGTGAAAGTAGTATAGATGAGGGAAAGCAGTTAGCGAAGATAGTAGGAGAAAGCATAGTAGAGTTGATAGAGACGGTAGACGATTGTGAAGTAGATGTGCAGTATTTAGAGACGAGTGTAGGCGAAAGTAGGACAGACATAGGTGAAAGTAGCTTAGATGAGGGAGAGCAGTTAGCGAAGATAGTAGGAGAAAGCATAGTAGAGGTGATAGAGACGATGGAGGCTTGTGAAGTAGATGTGCAGTATTTAGAGACGAGTGTAGGTGAAAGTAGGACAGATATAGGTCAAAGTAGCCTAGATGAGGAAGAGCAGTTGGCGAAGATAGTAGGAGAAAGCATAGTAGAGCTGATAGAGACGATAGAGGGTTGTGAAGTAGATGTGAAGTATTTAGAGACGATTGTAGGTGAAAGTATGACAGACATAGGTGAAAGTAGCTTAGATGAGGAAGAGCAGTTAGCGAAGATAGTAGGAGAAAGCATAGTAGAGTTGATAGAGACGATAGAGGATTGTGAAGTAGATGTGCAGTATTTAGACACGAGTGTAGGTGAAACTAGGACATACTGAGCCCGTCAGAGGAGCTGCCAGGATAGCCAACAACCGCAATGACTTCCCTAACATCTCATCCGTCGGACCTAACTGCCGTGAGGATCAGGTGAACTTCCTAATAGGCCAAGGTCATAGACTGCCTAAGGAAAGGTTCACCTTAAAAACTAGACTGAGAAAAGAAACATCCAGACTTATGTAAAATATCGTGAAAATTTATTGTTAATTTTACAAACCCCTAGCCAAGTTTGGAGGGTTTCTATCGGCTAATCCGCAAGCTAATAAATAATCAAAAATAAAGAGCAGGTCCCTACCTGAGAAGTTACAGTAAAACCTCGCGAAAGATCTGTCTCACAATAATAAAGCAACAACAGCAACACTAGGAAAATGGTACGACAAAAATCCCTAGGCCAAGTTACAAGATCAAGCTAATATCAGAATTTACATTTAACAGGGTAGCAAAACAAATCTAAGTTAGGATGATACCATCTCCACATTTACATTTAACGTTAATTCATCTAGCTAAGTCCTATCAATTAATAACAAAATTTACGGCGATGACGTCCGTATTATCAAACAATTACAATCAAAGCTATGTGATCAGCCATAAAAAAAACATCTAAAACATTCTTAGGAACTAAGTGCTAGACAGCACACAAAAGGATAACATTGAGGATTCATACACTTTTACATGATTAAATAAATAATAAGAGACCACAGTTTTATTCAAATGCCTACCTGCACCTTGGTTTACTCTTTGTAAGCCATAGTCATCTAATGTGTGTGATTACGGTGACGACTGCGTAGTAAAGACTACGTCTAACATCGTATGGCCTGCGCTCCACCAGCTATGAACTCAAGGTTCGAGCAAGCTTCAGTCATAACAAAAAGTGTCAGCTGGTCTAAAGTCATTTCCTCCAGGAAATACCTTCATTAGCACTGCTATGTCAGCAGGTTCCAAATGCAAATGAACAAGGTTAAACAGAAAGGATTCGTTAGTTAGCTTTTGTTTATCAAAATTATGCGTTTTATTATTAAGATGTCGGTTTAGGTTATCGTTGGTTTATGGCGAATAATACTGACAAGCCTGGTCACGGAGCGTCTCCCTGAGATCATCTCTGCCAAAAAGCCTCGACTCAAAATCGGAATACAATCAACGAACAATAACAACTCAGACACACAATAACACAAGTTACCAGCGGCGCACAGCCCGCGTTCAATAACTCTGGGACGGGCCTGGACACAATCAGTTACCCTCCCTAAATATCTGGTCTACGGGAACAGTCCCGGACATGGTACACGAAAATACCTTCATACATGAAAAACCTCCCTTACGGGGCTAGCCTACAACGTACTATAGAAAACCTGACATAACTGTACTCGTCAAAACAACGGTACACGCAACAGCGTTTAACTAACAAATGACATTCCACAGAACATATGATCAGATACAAGAATGGACACTGGGTTCCATAAGCTATAATTGCAATGAAAGGGAAAGTGAATGCTAAAAGCATTCTGTCTTATGTTAATATCAGTCCGTCTCACTTAGAAGCATGCGCTCTCACACGGGCGCTGAGTCACAAACCTGTTCGTGTCGCCGCAGGCTACAAGATTCCTGCGCTGTATGACACAACACACTAACTAGGCCGGCAATTTAAGCAAGATAATAACTGTAAAACTGGCCTCATAAAAATACCTTTACCATAGGTTATAAACCTCGAAGAATATGTGCATAAAAAGCACGCTATCAATCTGAATACAATCATATAACTCTGTCTTTCACATCAAAGACGTTTAAAAGGTAGCAATGTTACTAATTGCTGGAGCTCTCTGCTCTAAAAGATAAAATACTCTTCAGAAGTTGCTTGTATCAAATATCAAATAAACACGTGTCATCACACATGACACTAACAAAATAATAATTGTGGCGCAAATACCACTCTCTGCTGGATCTGCTTAATGATACGTTGGGGACTGAGTTCGATGCTAGACAACATCGAAACATCCCTATTACTTATAAGGTCTACACTTGACCTGGATGGCTTCTGAGCTCATCTCAAATGAAATATAATGCATTTACAAAACTGGTAATTACAGTCGATTACCCAAATGATACGACTACTCTAACGAAGTCAGAGGTATAACATAGACTGGCTGCAAAAAGTGCAGTTAAAGAAACATGACTATGGCATCTGATTGCCATAACTAGAGTCTGCAAAGACTAGAAAAATCACCCCAGATAGGGTTAAACAAAGTAGCCTCAAAATGACTACAGTCACGTTTAGAAATAGACAGAAATTGGCGTCCTACGACGTCCATCAAGCTGCACCAGGGTTGACCAAAATGTCAGACCCAAGGGTGGCTCACAATCACTGCAAATAAATGACATCTAATTAGACTAATTACATTCCCTACCTATGAAATGGCTGTCACTAAGTTCGGTTAGTTCACAAACTACACTAATCTAACTATACCACCAGAAACTAGAACAAGGAAGGGTGTACAAAACTCACGCTATGAAGGAGCCCACACTCAGCTCTCTGTCCAACAACAAGGGTTGAACAAAAGCACCTCTGGCTTTCAGGATTGGCATCGTCCTCATCAGAACTTCCATCTGGGCTCTCCCGAAGACCAGGGTTCGGTCTGTCCCTGTAGTTGACCTCGTGAATGGACTGGACATGCCTAGGAAAGGCATCCTCGGTTCCTTCCTTCTCGTTCGATGTTCTAGAAGTTCCACAATCATGCTGGTCCCATCCGAGACATCTCCCTCATACCATAATGGTATTAGCCCATGGTCTCGGCCTCGAACATGGTGTTGAAAAAGTTGACCACGTGGGCGGTAGAATAAGACTTGTAGTAGTTCATTATTATCACTTGAAAATTACAGTATTCGTCGTAGATATCACAGGCTTTAATCATATAACTGGTAACACAGCCTCTACACTTTGCAGATGTAAATGATAAATAGCCATGCACTGTTCTGCGGTTCCACACGTGTACAGACGCTACTTTTTCTATCACGTGGCATCCGTGAAATGGGCGTCGTTTTATTGTAAATAAATTCACCGTAGCAATTTCTATATAATGTACTTGTATTATCACACTTGTTCAAGGTAATAATTTCACATTTACCTGTATATTTTCGCACCAGGCTCTCGGCCCTCCACAAACACGTGGGTGTAAAAATGTGTTGCTACAGAAATGTCGTAAATTTCACTATACTTGCCAAATAATCCACTTTTCAATTCTTGTTGATCACTGCACATCAACAACAGTGATTCGTAGTGTATTTGTGCTCGATGGCACCTGATAATGATTTCCACGCTAAACAGCGGATATTTGCCACGTCTAACACGACGGATATAATTACACGCCTACACAGGGCGGATTCTCCAGACGTAGTGCAAGGAACTGCGTTCCTCCTGGAAGCAAGTCGTCAAACTAAGTCGTTGAGCGACTACTTACATTCCTATTTGCGTATCTGCAATGATATTACCTTACCTTAAAGTGAAAAAAACATTCTCCAAAATGTTTCAATAATACTGAATGACGAAATGGAATATTCTGAGTCTCGTAGAAAGATAAAATTGATTAATAAGACCTCAGATAAATAATTAGCAGACTTCACCAAAGTCAAAAGTGCGATTCTCCGCTACTTCAAAGAGAATTGTATGAGCTCTCAGCTTCTCGTAGCTTTCTGGGTGTGTTCAAAGGTAGTACATCCCATCATAAATGTGCTGTCATGAAAAATATCACATGAACCTTAGCTCAGCGGGTTCATCTGCCTCTCCGTCGTTTCAAATAAAATGTTGGGACGACATTTTATTTGACTCAGAGTTCATTCATAAGTGATATTTTTTAGATTAGCTGCGTTGAAGGTTCCAATGCGCTCTCCTGTCCGAATGTCTTCAATCACATAACTTCCATTGTTCAGAGGTTGTCGGATACGACTGGGGCCATAATATAAAGACAGAAATTTCCCATATATGCGGTCTATAGGACTTGAAATTCCGGGTCTCCTTATAAGGACAAGGTCTCCCGCAACTAGTGGTTCTCTGAATCTCTGGCGTCTAGTTCTTCTCAAGCGTTTGGCAGCTTGTCTGTCCAAAGTGTCCCTTGCAGCTAAAGGTCTGCTGGCGTGTGATGGTTGTAAACAAGGTGGATTTACAATCACACGGTTCCATATTCTCATCGGCATCTGGTTCAAATGCAAAACCATGGGTATTTGACCAGTGCTCTCATGGACTGTTGAATTAATACATTTTGCCATGATAACTAGGACTTCGGTCCATCGCCAGTGTTCTTCCTGACAATATAATCGACAGAATTTTGCGATAGTGGACATTACGCATTCTGCTGGGTTGCTCTCTGGATGGCGAATAGACGATAAAACATGACCTATCTCCAACTCGTTCATAGCATTGGCAAATTCTGCGGAGGTGTACTGTGATCCATGATCAGTCAACAGGAATTGCGGCTTTCCTGCCTCCGGTATCACTTGTCGTCTAATTCTCTGAATAATCTGGTGTGCAGTGGCTTTTTGAATCGGATGAAGCATCGTATATTTCGTGAACACATCAATAGTTACAACAATGAAGCGATTCCCACGGCGGGCCTTTGGTATTGGGCCATAAAGGTCCTGTGCGTATAACTCTCTAGGTTGAGTTGGGAGTATTGGTCTAGGAGGTTCCTTCAACAAGTGTGACGTGTACTTGTTCCGCTGGCATGCGTCGCAAGCACGTAAACACTGTCTAACGGTGGTTCCTAGCATTTTCCAAGTAAAAGACTCCTTGATGGTTGCAATGGTCTTGTCAGTCCCACCATGTCCAATGGATAAATGAACCATAAGAATAACAGATTCTTGATATCTCCTATGAATAACTGCTCGCAGTTGAGTGTGGTCCTCGTCCACAAACTTATACAAGACACGATGATAGATCAAATAATCATCTGCTACAGCAGCAACCCTCGCATAGTGAGCATCCTGTGGATCCATTCGTCGTTCCAGGAAACGGATAATATGCCTGAGTTCCTCCTCACGTCGTTGACCTTCTGGTAGGTGACGAAGTCGGCGAAGGTGTTCCTCGCATTCTCCCTCGATGTCAATGGCATTCACAGTGGCTTCAGGATTCCGGCTGAGAATGTCAGCCAACACATTCTCTCTGCCTGGTCGGTAAACAATTTCCAAGTCAAATTGTTGGAGAAACAGCGTCCAACGTGTGATCCTATCGCTTGCCAGTCTTGTTCGTAAGATGAAGGTCAGTGCATGGTGATCGGTCCTCACAATAATCCTCTGGCCTAACAAAAGTTTCTGCCAGTACTCAAGTGCGTAGACAATCGCAAGTGCTTCCTTCAATCTCAGTGGTGAAATAATGAGATTCATGCGCTCTCAAACGTCGACTTAAGAAAGCGATGCAATGACGTTTCTTCTCATCATCCTCCTGCAATAGGATGGCACCTATTCCAATCGCAGATGCATCAGTTTCTAGAATAAAATTCCGGGAGTAGTCTGGATATTCTAACTGAATCGAATCAACCAGCATCTGTTTAGATTTTCTGAAAGCTGTCTCGCACTCGTCGTTCCAAGCCCATCTGCAATTCTTCTTCAGTAAACCTTGAAGTGGTGCTACAGTCTCAGAATACCTCTCACAATGAGCAGCAAAGAATTGGAGAATTCCAAGGAATTGTCTCACGTGTTTCACACGGGTTGGCGTTGGAAATGCAGCAACGGTTCTGATCTTTGCTGGATTCGGCCTGTATCCATCTCCATTAATTATGTGTCCCACAAATTTGACTTCTCTCTGGAAGAATCGACACTTGTCGAACTTCACTTTAAAGTTAGCCTGTCGAAGATTCTCAAAAACAAGGCGTAAAGTTGTTAAATGTTCTTCCTCCGTTTCCAAAGCTATGATGATGTCATCCACGTAACATATCACCTTCTGTTTCACTTCAGGAGTCAGCTTCGCATCAAGTGCTCTAATTAATGGAGCTCCGGCATTTTTCACTCCAAAGGGTAGTTTTCGAAAGACATAGGTGGTCTGATCGAACAGAAACCCTTTATACTTCTGAGTATGCTCAGATAATCTTATATGGTAGTAGGATTGTACCAAGTCCAATGACGAAAATATCTTCTTTCCCTTGAACTTCCTGAGGATGTCCCTAATCTTGGGCGGTCTGTCATGCTCAGGAGCTAAGCGTTCATTTAAGGCCCTTGCATCGAGACAAAGTCTCAAGCTTCCATCCACCTTAACCACATGTGTTATAGGATTCAAGAAAGGAGTCGGTTACTTCTTGATTGTACCTGCTGCTTCCATCTCATGGATCTTCTTAGCAGCTTCCTCGCGGTGTTTCTCTGCGATAGGATAAATCTTCTTCTGGAATGGGGAATCATCCAGTAGTACAAGATCGTACTCGTAGTCCAATATCTCACCAGGTGTGGTGTCGAATATATTCTCGTATTCGCTTAATATTGCATCTAGCTTCTCTCGTATGGGTGCTGATAATTGTTCTGCCTCTTCGTCGGCATCTTGTGTCTCTTCAATTTCCTTGCCATTTAAATTCTCAACAACGTTGACTTCGGATTCAAATTCCGGTTCTTCCTCTACTAAGTTCATTTGAATGGGTTCGTTCGGCTTAAACTCGACCGTATTACGTCCCATATCAATGATTCCATCATACTTCCGAATGAAGTCTGCACCCAATATGGCAGCATGATGCAAGCCTTTCATCACAAGAAATTCGTGCAAGTACACGTCGATCGAAATCTTCAAAGTGCATAGAATCTGGATTTTGCACGTTACAACACGGTCAGGTATGACTACTCTGACTCTTACTGCAGAAACTGGCAGCTCTGTCACCTCAGAGTTTGCTTTCAGTCTGGCATGGCAATCGGCGGAAATGACACTTATCATCGCCCCAGTATCGATGAGAATGACTACGTCACATCCATTCAGGGTAGCTACAATCTTTGATAGACGCGTCAATTCGTAGTTGTGGTTCGTCGTTCGTCGTTCGTCTAATAGATCTTCCTGAATTGGCTCCCAGAGTAAGATGGTGGCAGTTACTCTGTGCTCAATCGGGTAAGAATCTACTGATTTTTCGGCGTTTTTCTTCGCTTTTGGCGGGAAGTACCGGGCTGGTTTCGCTCCGTTTCTTCCGCCGAAACATTCCGTGTTTCCCTCGAAGTCGGGTTTTGATCTCCCCCTTCTTGTATTACTTGGAGTTCTCGGAGTTGATGAACGTATTCACGACTCTCCCGTGCTCTTCCTCTCCAGTCTCGATCGGTCTGATATCAAGGGTCTCGATCTCTATTGTAACCTCTGCTATAGCGGTAATCCCTACGGATACTTCCGTGTTGTGGGTTCCGGTTAATATTCCCTCGGCGGTCGTTATCGTGACGACGGTCGTCGTTCGTCCCTTGATCAAAGCGCCGGTTCCAGTGACTACGACGGTCATCTCTTTGGTCTCTAGCATATGGAGTGTTGTTCCATTCTCTCCGACCACGATTATAGTCATTGCGCTGTCCAGAGCTATCTTGAGTCTGTGTCTGCTGTGGCGTCTGGCACACTTTGTCCACAGTTGTCAAGTTGACATGTCGCTCTTCACGCCTGTCAGCCTTCTGCGGACGGTGTGTCGGAAACTGTTCGGTGTTTGCGTCCAATCGTCGCAAGATTTGATCACACTGCTGAAAAGTGGATGCTCCAGCAGCGATCAATACACGTTGCACGTCTGCAGGGTATTGCCAGACGATGGTGTTAACCAGGTCTTGCTCTGACAGTGGGGGTTGTAAACAACGGAGTTTCGCAAGCTGGGTTGCGAAGTAGTTCGCATAGCGCGTCGGAGTGTTTGAGCTGTATCGGCGAGTGTACATCTCAGCTCTGATACTCTGCTGGATGTCGCTTGACCAGTAAGTCCTCAACAAGGCTTCTCTGAAATCTTGGTAGCCTACAAATGATTAACGGAAGGCTCTAAACCAAGTGATGGCTTGCCCCTCAAGCAAACGCTCAATAACTCGGAGCTCTCTCTCCGGAGTTACCATTGTGTCTCTCAAGTAGCTTTCCACGTTCGTCAAAAATTCTACTGGAGTGATGCCACTTCCAGTGCCTGAGAATCGAGCTGGTTGCTCCTCTCTCGAACGGATGATTGTTACGTTCCCCTGCGTGTGCGCGGGTCTAATCGAATTCGGCATATAGTTATGCGTTGGCGTACTCGTCTCTTGACTCTGTCGATTGGGTGCGGGTTGGAAAGAATGTGCGTCAAAGTTTAACGCTTGACTCTGCGCTGAACCGCTAAATTGAAATGGTTGCGGTTCCATGGGTGCGCTCGGTTGAAAATGTGTAGGCATTATCCCTGCGGATTGCGATCCTGGTGTTGCCTGAGAGTCTCCCATCTGTGAAGGTAAGCGTGTCTCTCTTGGATGTGTCTCCAGTCGGTCGAGACGTCTCTCGATAACTTCGAGCCCTGGGATAGTCTTAGCTGCGACCTTATTTCCCAGATCGTTGAGCTGCAATTCTATTCTTTCAACTTTGCCTTTGAGGTTCATGTCGACTTCGCGAATAGCTGTCCTCAAGTTGTAACTGAGGTCTAACCTCTCGGTTATCGCGACTTCCTCGAATCGTTTCTGTAGGGAGTCGATTTCTTCCTCGACTTTTGACATGATGTCCTGGATCCTACCAATGTCATCATTGACCTCGGCTACCTTTGCCTCCATAGTGGTCGTATGTTCATTGAGGTCACCCCTTAATAGCATGACATCGATCTTATTCTCTTCTCGATGAACATCAATCGTTTCACGTAGCCCTGTTATTGTCTCAGTTAATTCCGTAATATTCTTTCTGTTTGTGTTCAACTCGTCCTTGACCTCGATCATACCATCGACGATCGTCTTGACGTTGTTGTTGACGGCGTTCGCTGCACCTCTCATCAGTATGAGACCTATATTCATGGTGGCCATGTCCTTCTTGACGTTGTCCATGAATCCCTGGACGTGAGTTAACCGAGTCCGAAATTCGTCTCGAGTATGCTCCAAGTCGGCCCTCATGTCAATCTGGACTCTGTTAATCGTCGTCTGGATCAGAGTGGTGTGCTCCTCTAATCGGGTCTGCACGTCCTCCCTAGCTCTATTCATCTGATCAGTTAAACTATCGATACGCTGGTTAGCCTCCTGATGGTGTCGTATAACATCAACTCTAACAGCTGCTAAACCTGCCGTAAGATCATTCCTAGCCTCTACTCTATAAGCGTCCATGTCGGCCCTGACCTGCGCTAGATCATCCCTAACATTATTGATTGACTCTGTGTTGATCTCAAGATCCTGTCTAACTTGGTCCACATGACCACTTACAATATTTATCGATCGGGTGTTAACCTCTAAATCCTGTCTAACTTGGTCCACATAACCACTCACATTGTTAATTGACTGGGTGTTAACTTCAAGATCACCCCGGACATTATTAATTTCCTGTCTAACCTGGTCCACATGACCACTTACAGTGTTGACAGCTTGGGTATTCTCACCTAAGTCACCTCGGACTTCACCTAAATCAGTCCTTACAGTACCTAAGTCAGCAGTAATCTGCTGGAGATTGGGATTGACACCTGCCATCATCTCCCCAAACACACGACGAATTGTTTCCTCATCCATGACAAGAAAATTATTTGAGAAAGAGAGGGATCAATTTCTAATGGAACTTACAGCTATGATTAGTTACTTGGTGGTATAAAGCTTGTTTCATTTAAATAAACATCACGAGTACAGCTGGAGTATGCAAACTAAGTGCTTCTACTTTTACAAAGACAACGGCGAGCAAAGCAAAGTATTACATTTACTCAGGATGAGGCATCATCAAAGAAAATCCTATCCATCATTTATCTAACACAAACGCCTCATCCCATGGACTTGTATCAAACATGAATGCCATGCAGTTAATTGATCTGCAGTACGACATTCTAAGTTCGTCCCAGTCCGGTCAATTTACCATTAATCAACATTGAGATCCTCTTAAATAACATGGAACTGACGGTCACCACTTTAACGTCGGCACATGAGTTGGGCGCCATTTAAATAAGATAAGTGTATGAGGCCGTCACAGGAGCTGCCAGGATAGCCAAAAACCGCAATGACTTCCCTAACATCTCATCCGTCGGACCTAACTGCCGTGAAGATCAGGTGAACTTCCTAATATGCCAAGTGGCACGAGAAACTGTAGTCCACGGGGATCGTGGTACATGGTGACGAAGGTCATAGACTGCCTAAGGAAAGGTTCACCTTAAAAACTAGACTGAGAAAAGAAACAACCAAACTTATGTAAAACACCGTGAAAATTTATTGTAAATTTTACAAACCCCTAGCCTAGTTCGGAGGGTTTCTATCGGCTAATCCGCAAGCTAATAAATAATCAAAAATAAAGAGCAGGTCCCTACCTGAGAAGTTACAGTAAACCCTCGCGAAAGATCTGTCTCACAATAATAAAGCAACAACAGCAACACTAGGAAAATGGTACGACAAAAATCCCTAGGTCAAGTTACAAGATCAAGCTAATATCAGAATTTACATTTAACAGGGTAGCAAAACAAATCTAAGTTAGGATGATACCATCTCCACATTTACATTTAACGTTAATTCATCTAGCTAAGTCCTATCAATTAATAACAAAATTTACGGCGATGACGTCCGTAATATCAAACAATTACAATCAAAGCTATGTGATCAGCCATAAAAAACATCTAAAACATTCTTAGGAACTAAGTGCTAGACAGCACACAAAAGGGTAACATAGAGGATTCATACACTTTTACATGATTAAATAAATAATAAGAGACCACAGTTTTATTCAAATGCCTGCCTGCACCTTGGTTTACTCTTTGTAAGCCATAGTCATCTAATGTGTGTGATTACGGTGACGACTGCGTAGTAAAGACTACGTCTAACATCGTATGGCCTGCGCTCCACCAGCTACGAACTCAAGGTTCGAGCAAGCTTCATTCATAACAAAAAGTGTCAGCTGGTCTAAAGTCATTTCCCCCAGGAAATACCTTCATTAGCACTGCTATGTCAGCAGGTTCCAAATGCAAATGAACAAGGTTAAACAGAAAGGATTCGTTAGTTAGCTTTTGTTTATCAAAATTATGCGTTTTATTATTAAGATGTCGGTTTAGGTTATCGTTGGTTTATGGCGAATAATACTGACAAGCCTGGGCACGGAGCGTCTCCCTGAGATCATCCCTGCCAAAAAGCCTCGACTCAAAAGTCGGAATACAATCAACGAGCAATAACAATTCGGACACACAATAACACAAGTTATCAGCGGCGCACAGCTCGCGTTCAATAACTCTGGGACGGGCCTGGACACAATCAGTTACCCTCCCTAAATATCTGGTCTACGGGAACAGTCCCGGACATGGTACACGAAAATACCTTCATACATGAAAAACCTCCCTTACGGGGCTAGCCTACAACGTACTATAGAAAACCTGACATAACTGTACTCGTCGAAACAACGGTACACGCAACAGCGTTTAACTAACAAATGACATTCTACAGAACATATGATCAGATACAAGAATGGACACTGGGTTCCATAAGCTATAATTGCAATGAAAGGGAAAGTGAATGCTAAAAGCATTCTATCCTATGTTAATATCAGTCCGTCTCACTTAGAAGCATGCGCTCTCACACGGGCGCTGTGTCACAAACCTGTTCGTGTCGCCTCAGGCTACAAGATTCCTGCGCTGTATGACACAACACACTAACTAGGCCGGCAATTTAAGCAAGATAATAACTGTAAAACTGGCCTCATAAAAATACCTTTACCATAGGTTATAAACCTCGAAGAATATGTGCATAAAAAGCAATCTGAATACAATCATATAACTCTGTCTTTCACATCAAAGACGTTTAAAAGGTAGCAATGTTACTAATTGCTGGAGCTCTCTGCTCTAAAAGATAAAATACTCTTCAGTAGTTGCTTGTATCAAATATCAAATAAACACGTGTCATCACACATGACACTAACAAAATAATAATTGTGGCGCAAATACCACTCTCTGCTGGATCTGCTTAATGATACGTTGGGGACTGAGTTCGATGCTAGACAACAACGAAACATCCCTATTACTTATAAGGTCTACACTTGACCTGGATGGCTTCTGAGCTCATCTCAAATGAAATATAATGCAGGTACAAAACTGGTAATTACAGTCGATTACCCAAATGATACGACTACTCTAACGAAGTCAGGGGTATAACATAGACTGGCTGCAAAAAGTGCAGTTAAAGAAACATGACTATGGCATCTGATTGCCATAACTAGAGTCTGTAAAGACTTGAAAAATCACCCCAGATAGGGTTAAACAAAGTAGCCTCAAAATGACTACAGTCACGTTTAGCAATAGACAGAAATTGGCGTCCTACGACGTCCATCAAGCTGCACCAGGGTTGACCAAAATGTCAGACCCAAGGGTGGCTCACAATCACTGCAAATAAATGACATCTAATTAGACTAATTACATTCCCTACCTATGAAATGGCTGTCACTAAGTTCGGTTGGTTCACAAACTACACTAATCTAACTATACCACCAGAAACTAGAACAAGGAAGGGTGTACAAAACTCACGATATGAAGGAGCCCACACTTAGCTCTCTGTCCAACAACAATGGTTGAACAAAAGCACCTCTGGCTTTCAGGATTGGCATCGTCCTCATCAGAACTTCCATCTGGGCTCTCCCAAAAACCAGGGTTCAGTCTGTCCCTGTAGTTGACCTCGTGAATGGACTGGACATGCCTAGGAAAGGCATCCTCGGTTCCTTCCTTCTCGTTCGATGTTCTAGATGTTCCACAATCATGCTGGTCCCATCCGAGACATCTCCCTCATACCATAATGGTATTAGCCCATGGTCTCGGCCTCGAACATGGTGTTGAAAAAGTTGACCACGTGGGCGGTAGAATAAGACTTGTAGTAGTTCATTATTATCACTTGAAAATTACAGTATTCGTCGTAGATATCACAGGCTTTAATCATATAACTGGTAACACAGCCTCTACACTTTGCAGATGTAAATGATAAAAGGCCATGCACTGTTCTGCGGTTCCACACGTGTACAGACGCTACTTTTTCTATCACGTGGCATCCGTGAAATGGGCGTCGTTTTATTATAAATAAATTCACCGTAGCAATTTCTATATAATGTACATGTAATATCACACTTGTTCAAAGTAATAATTTCACATTTACCTGTATATTTTCGCACCAGGCTCTCGGCCCTCCACAAACACGTGGGTGTAAAAATGTGGTGCTACAGAAATGTCGTAAATTTCACAATACTTGCCAAATAATCCACTTTTCAATTCTTGTTGATCACTGCACATCAACAACAGTGATTCGTAGTGTATTTGTGCTCGATGGCACCTGATAATGATTTCCACGCTAAACAGCGGATATTTGCCACTTCTAACACGACGGATATAATTACACGCCTACACAGGGCGGATTCTCCAGACGTAGTGCAAGGAACTGCGTTCCTCGTGGAAGCAAGTCGTCAAACTAAGTCGTTGAGCGACTACTTACATTCCTATTTGCGTATCTGCAATGATATTACCTTACCTTAAAGTGAAAAAAACATTCTCCAAAATGTTTCAATAATACTGAATGACGAAATGGAATATTCTGAGTCTCGTAGAAAGATAAAATTGATTAATAAGACCTCAGATAAATAATTAGCAGACTTCACCAAAGTCAAAAGTGCGATTCTCCGCTACTTCAAAGAGAATTGTATGAGCTCTCAGCTTCTCGTAGCTTTCTGGGTGTGTTCAAAGGTAGTACATCCCATCATAAATGTGCTGTCATGAAAAATATCACATGAACCTTAGCTCAGCGGGTTCAATACATAGGTGAAATTAGCTTAGATGAGGAAAAGCAGTTAGCGAAGATAGTAGGAGAAAGCTTAGTAGAGTTGGTAGAGACGGTGGAGGATTGTGAAATAGCAGTATTTAGAGACGAGTGTAGATGAAATTAGGACAGACATAGGTGAAAATAGTTTAGATGAGGGAGAGCAGTCAGTGGAGGTAGCAGAGATGATAGGTGAAAGCAGGATACCTCTAGAAGAGATTATAGAAGGTAGTGAGAAAGAGGAGAAACAGAAGATATTAAGAAATGAATTAATAGAAAAAGACATAATTATTGAACAAGAAAATCAGAAGACTGAGATAAGGAATCTCAAGAATAGGAAGAAATAGCACAAGCAAAGCAAGATGTTGGAGGAAATGGTAGAGAGAGATAGTGGAGAAACGAAGGGAAGGGATGCAGGAAGAACTTTTATAAGTAAAATGAAAGAGAAAAGGATTAAGTTGATAGAGGAACGGGAAAATGGGATGAAAGAGAGAGAGAAAGATTATGAGGTGCAGTGGCATGCCATAGAAGGTAGAATAGGGGAAGTGATAGGCGGAAAGGCGAAATACAGCGTTACGATTAATACATATATTACGGAGGAGGAAGAAACTATTGTTATGAGGAAAGAGGAAAGTATAACTATACATAAATATAGAAGCGGAGATGAAGGTGATAAGAACTTAAAAATGCCAGATAGAGTAGTTATGTAAGTCGGTATTACTATTTTGAGCGAACCGTATGACTAAATATCCGTAATGATTTATTAAGTGAATTTATGGAGGTATCTAAAGAACCTACCGTTATTAATTTTTACTCAGTCGAAAAATTACAAGTGTTAGGGGCGTGTATCGATACACTTTTTGATAGTGGCTGTCAGGTTTTCTGCATCAGTGTAGCATTTTATAATAATAGGAAGGAACATGGTATAAAAAATATAGGAAATTCCAATTAGAACTACTATTGTGTTAACTGCGGCGGGAAAGGTAACCCACATAATTTCTAAACAAGTGGTTGGAGAAATTTTAAAAGGAAGGTAAGATTGGAACACAGGTATGTTTATTGATTCCAAATCTGGTATATTCATTAATTAGGGGTTCTAAATGGATGTCGCAACATTCTGTCCAGCTAAGTTATAAGGAGGGTAGTGTTAAAATCAGATGAATGGGTGGAGATGTGATCATGTCATTTAATAATTGAAGTAAGTTATATGGTGGTTCTAAGAATATATGTACGCTTGAGGAGGTATTAATGACTATAGGAGTCGATATTTGTAGTGAGGTTAGTGGTGAGATTGCTGGGGTATCTCTTGAGAGGGAACCTTGTGTTTTTTACATTTTTAGGCAGTATGATGACGAAGGATTATCTAGAGGATTCCTTGCGTGAGGCTGCATTACAGAGTGCGTTAGTGTGTGATCGTGTGGATCGATTGTTGGAGGTGTTGTAAGAGAATTAGTATATATTTGAGAACCGTATTGGATTAGCTAATTGCTACGAACATTCATTATATGTACATGATCGCAGTATTCTTGTAGGTCATCGCTACCCCGTGCCTTACAAATTTCAGGAAGCTGTGAGTAGGCAGATTGAAAGCATGTTGCAGGATAAAATTATAGAACCCTATATTAGCCCATATATTAATTCGTTAAGGGTAGTTCCCAAGTCAGAAAGGAAAGTAAAGCTATATTTTGATGCCCGTAATTTAATTAGGCAGATTTTGTGAACAGTTAATATTTCAGTAGATAGGATGGTTAATAAAAGGATATAAAGGTAAGTGATTTTTTTGTAGTGGTGAAATTAAATTTTATTGGTCATACGGATTCCGCGAAAGAAAGGTAATCTTGAGTAGAAAGAAGTGTAATTTTGAGAAATAAAGTAAGTGAATACGGATTTCGCGAAAGAAAGGTAATCTAGAGTAGAAAGAAAGATAATTTTGAGAGAGAAAGGTGAGTAAATACGGACTCCGCGAAAGAAAGGTAATCTGAAGTAGAAAGAAGTGTAATTTTGAGAAATAAGGTGAATATCTACAGGTGATTAAGATGTGTAATCTTGAGTAGAAAGACGTGTAATTTTGAGAAATAAAGTGAGTGAATACGGATTCCGCGAAAGAAAGGTAATCATGAGTAGAAAGAAGTGTAATTTTGAGAAATAAAGTAAGTGAATACGGATTCCGCGAAAGAAAGGTAATTTTAAGTAGAAAGAAGTGTAATTTTGAGAAATAAAGTGAGTGAATACGGATTCCGCGAAAGAAAGGTAATCTTGAGTAGAAAGAAGTGTAATTTTGAGAAATAAAGTAAGTGAATACGGATTTCGGGAAAGAAAGGTAATCTAGAGTAGAAAGAAAGGTAATTTTGAGAGAGAAAGGTGAGTAAATACGGACTCCGCGAAAGAAAGGTAATCTGAAGTAGAAAGAAGTGTAATTTTGAGAAATAAGGTGAATATCTACAGGTGATTAAGATGTGTAATCTTGAGTAGAAAGACGTGTAATTTTGAGAAATAAAGTGAGTGAATACGGATTCCGTGAAAGAAAGGTAATCATGAGTAGAAAGAAGTGTAATTTTGAGAAATAAAGTAAGTGAATACGGATTCCGCGAAAGAAAGGTAATTTTAAGTAGAAAGAAGTGTAATTTTGAGAAATAAAGTGAGTGAATACGGATTCCGCGAAAGAAAGGTAATCTGAAGTAGAAAGAAGTGTAATTTTAAGAAATAAGGTGAGTAATTACGGGTGATAAAGAAAGGTAATCTGAAGTAGAAAGAAGTGTAATTTTGAGAAATAAGGTGAGTAATTACGGGTGATAAAGAAAGGTAATCTTAAGTAGAAAGAAGTGTAGTTTTGAGAAATAAGGTGAGTAACTACGGGCGATAAAGAGGTGTAATCTTGAATAGAAAGAAGTATAATTTTGAGAAATAAGGTGAGTAATTACGGGTGATAAAGAAAGGTAATCTTAAGTAGAAAGAAGTGTAATTTTAAGAAATAAGGTGAGTAATTACGGGTGATAAAGAAAGGTAATCTGAAGTAGAAAGAAGTGTAATTTTGAGAAATAAGGTGAGTAATTACGGGTGATAAAGAAAGGTAATCTTAAGTAGAAAGAAGTGTAGTTTTGAGAAATAAGGTGAGTAACTACGGGCGATAAAGAGGTGTAATCTTGAATAGAAAGAAGTATAATTTTGAGAAATAAGGTGAGTATTTACAGGTGATTAAGTGGTGTAATCTTAGGTAGAATGGAGTGTAATCGTGAGAAATAAGGGGATCTTGAGTAGAAAGGACTGTAATTGTGAGAAATAAGGCGAGTAACTACGGTTAAAAAGGTGAGAAACTTAGGTCAAAAAGGTGAGTAATTAGACGATGCAGTAAAACGATTATGCGGGACCTCTAATGTAAGATCCTTAAGGAAATATGTATCATGAGTAATAGAAGTATAACTGATGGTAAGTAAGGAAAGTCGCTTAATATTAAGTGAATGATTGTGGTCTGAACGAGCAAGTAATGGCGAAGTGATGCACAAACATATGATATTGTGTGTCTTGGAGAGCACAGAGGAAATATAAAGCGTATTTTGTCGGCTATAAGCTTGTGTATTTGAGTGTGGGGTAAATTAGCGCACTACATTTGCACTGAAAGATGTTGCCTTAGGTAATATAAGGTATTAAGTTTCATTTTTTTCTATAATATGCCTGTGTTACTAGATACATATAATTCCTGAGAGACTGGAGTAGATCTGGTTATTCGCATCACATACCAATTGTTGTGAAGTGATTAAGTGAATTGATCAATTGGCAGTCCCACAAACTTGCCATAGTGTATTCAGTTCGACACCAGGCTGAAAATTGAATTCTACGTCCTCAAGATATAAGCAAAGGTGTATACCATCCAAATATACATAAGTGCAACGATGACTTATGTCAAAAAAAAAGAATATAAAAGTGAAGGGTATTTTGATGTACATTGTTTACAGGTCGCTTTAATTATGTAAAGAAGAAAGAAAAAAGACATTATGAACAGTGAAAGACTGGAATGATGAGATTTTTTTTAAGATATTAAACTTAAAGGGTATAATTCTTTTTATGTTGGTAATTGCTTTGAAGAGTATAATATTGTCGATGTTTGTAATTTCTTTGTAGGGTATAATATTTCATATTTGTACAAGTGTTGAAGAGAAGTATGGTGATATGATTTTTGACATATACCATAATTCTCTGGGGCGAATTGTGATGGTCCCAATTTGTGACCAGAATGAAATAATTTTATTATTATTATTATTATTATTATGAAGCCTCCGTGGCTTAGGCGGCAGCACGCCGGCCTCTCATCGCTGGGTCCGTGGTTCA
Organism: Meconema thalassinum; assembly: GCA_946902985.2. Lineage (NCBI taxonomy): Eukaryota > Metazoa > Arthropoda > Insecta > Orthoptera > Tettigoniidae > Meconema > Meconema thalassinum. The sequence goes on from OX336389.2 coordinate 124,820,088, forward strand.
AATCCCGGTCACTCCATGTGAGATCTGTGCTGGACAAAGCGGAGGCAGACAGGTTTTTCTCCGGGTGCTCCGGTTTTTCCTGTCAAAATTTCATTCCAGCAACACTCTCCACTATCATTTCATTTCATCTGTCATTCATTTAATCATTGCCCCAGAGGAGTGCGTCAGGCCTCGGCAGCCGGCACAGTTCATATCCTCGCCGCTAGATGGGGGCTTCATTCATTCCATTCCTGACCCTGTCGGAGACTGGAAGCAGGCTGTGGATTTTCATTTTCATTTCATTATTATTATTATTATCAATATTTTTTAAGTTTACATTTTACCTTTTATTCGTTATTATGTTAACTAATATGTTTATATCTATTATTATGCGGTAATGTAGAATATTATGGCAATTGAAAGGACATGGAGCGATACACATTATATTAGACGCTTGACTGAATATTATTTCTGAAGAAAATACGAACAAGAGAAGAAGAGGGTGTTCGCGGAAGGCCGGCTTATCCACCGCTTCCTGGTAACGACTTGAATAGACACTTATGTCTTTCACATCAAGTATTCTACCAGTATAAAAATCATACTAAGACCGGATTCTTTGAAGACTCGCCATTGACAATGCTGGACCTGTGAATGAGTCCTTTGCAACTGTATACAAAAGGTGGGCTGGACCTCCCGAGAAATGTTACAAAGAAGTATTGTCATTATTGATATGTTAAAGACGGGCTAATATTGCCTAGCGACTTCAGAAGAGGGGATAGACGCGTGCCTTACCTGAGAACGTTATATATATGACGGCCGCCCAAAGGTGATTATTATTATTGAATTGCTGGAGGAGACGGAATGGTGCTGTTGGGAGAAGAAGAGTAGAACTTGTAGCGAGATGGAGGTGGAAATTAACATTCATCTGTAACGCAGTGCTAAACTAGACAGTTGACTATTTAAGTATGTGAATTTGATAAGACATTCTGTCTCATCAAACTGTGACATGGTTGTGTACGAGGCTATTGTCACAGGGATGATTTTTGGAATTTATTCCGTCATCCACATATAAATTCATTACGTTGAGGAAGATCAGGGCCATCAGGAACTCTCTACGCAACAATCCAACTACAATGATCTTCAATGCGGTGAGCGATTTAAACAGTTTTACTCCAGTCAAATCAGAAGGCTCTCATGCTTATTAAATTCAATCGATATTTTATTCAATTAACTCAGTATACTCCAATTTCCAATCAAGACCCATAATACGAGTAAATTCAGTAGATTCTTTAATTTAATTTATTATTATTATTATCTTTAGTATTTTATTATTTTTGCACTTGCTGTTTTTATATATTAAATTCATTTTTAAATTCAAATGTTTGACTGGTTTCCTTTAGTAGCTAGAAATTACTATAAGGCAACACCACACTCCTGAACTAATTATCGAAAGGTTAGATTACGTAAGTTTCACTACGGCTGGAGATAGGAATTTCGCTGCTCTACCTCTGTTTAACCGAGGATTAATATATTATTTTGATCATTATATATGAATGGTCTGGCGCCCTGGCAACACATAATACTACACATTATGTATCTTTTAGTGATGCTGACAACAATACAGATACACTATTAAATTAATACACAATTAAATGTTTCATATTGATCACCCAAAAGTGGGTGACTATTTAATTATTAACCTTTGCATGTAATCAGTTTATTATTATTATTAGCATTATTCAATTTAAAATAACCCATTACAATAGTAACGTTACAGCTAAGGAAAAATCTACAGGAGCATAAGGAAATGTTTTTATTTAAATTTCAATATGTGCATTTAATTGAGGGGCCAGTGAAAAGGGGGCACATGCCACCTGTGCAGTGATGTTGTGATTTTGGTACAGGAAGACAGCCTATGCCATCTAGTTTCATCGGTAGGAACTTGTAGCACAATGTCATGAGCCCATTCTTTGAAAGTGAGTATTATATTTATTTTATATTTATGTGCTATTCCTATTACTATCCAACATCAGAGTTCCTTAATTCCCTTCTCCTGACAAAACACACTTTGATGGAATGTGCCTCTTTTCCACTGGGCCCTCAATTGTATGCCCAGAAACTGGCATCGATAGGTCATATCGAAACGAGGAGCTCCAAACCAAGGTGGATTTACTTCAACTGAATAACGATGTAATAAATCTATTTAATTCGTCATGTAAGTTAATGTAAGAAATTGACATATCGCCTTGATATCCCAAAAGGCTCAAATTTATAGGAAACATTATTTTAAGTTAGCACTGCCCTCTGACATGGTGCCTACGAACTGGAAGCATTTGTTTTCTCCCTCCCGCAAAACGCTAAGAATTTGATCTTCACACTCGAGCCTTGCCTGACATATCTATTGTGTTCGGTAAACAGAACATTTCAGCTATTGTCCTCGTTCCTTTGTGTCTCTCAATCGTTGATCCTCTTTCAAAAAGTCCATTGCGCCTTCTGATGATTCACCTCGCCGCCTCTTCATATTGGTGAGACAAAGCATCACCCCAGAGTGACACCTTGACAACGGAGACAATACCTGGACAAGGCTTATCAGATTTGCCAGCTAAAAGCAAACGTTAACAGAGACACACACACGACGCCGGCGCTGGCGGTGGCAAGCTTAACAACGCATGACGCTACCAGGGAGTTCCCATATCGTTCAAGATGAAGAAAAGTTTCCACAAAGGTTCAAGCGCGTTCAAATGAAAACTCACGTTATACTCATAATCTAGGCCAGGCATCCTCAACCTTCTTGAGACTGTGAGCACCATTCTCATTGCACAAAAGATCATCTGCCTAAATTTTTAAAATAAAAATAAATACCTCAGATTCTATTGGACCTATCTGCATAACTTTACTTATCAGCAATCATTATTACATATATAATATATTATGGTACAAATGCCAAGTTCCTAAGTCTTACAGTTCCTGAAAAATGTATGTAGGTTTACAAAAATGTAGTAGCGAGGTAACGTGATTTGAAGAGAGCAAGCTGAGGTACGGCGACAGCTTTGGTTTTGGGGCGGGGTAAGTTCCGTTTCCAAAACACCCGCTATGCTTCCTTAAGAAGTATTTTGAGTCTATTGTCTAATGGAACATTAAATAAATAAATGAATGAATTAATTAAAATAAACCCATGAAGCTAGCTGCAGAGAATTTCCTAATGTGTGTTAGCTTTTAATTCATGATGAGAGAATTAATTCTGAGCAGGGAGAGATAAATGAAAATGAAAATGGAAATGAAATTGAAAAATTAAAAATTAAAAATTGAAAATAAAAAATTAAAAATTAAAAATTAAAAATTAAAAATTAAAAATTAAAAATTAAAAATTAAAAATTAAAAATTAAAAATTAAAAATTAAAAATTAAAAATTAAAAATTAAATATTAAAAATTGAAAATTGAAAATAAAAAAATAAAAAATTAAAAATTGAAAATTGAAAATTAAAAATTAAAAGTTAAAAATTATAAATTAACAAGAAGTTCCGTGACGAACTAAAGAGCCTACTTTCCTTAAAATTTAAAATTCATGCCAATGATTAATCTAAATGGATCCAGGCCTATCTAAATAATGACGAAATTAAGTTGGTAATATCGAAATTTCTAATCAGTTCGAAATACGGTATACCTGACATAATGTAGCCTAACAGAGAACTACAGTTGGCAGCCCTGCTGACTGAATATATTCTTAGTTCCAACTCTTAAGGTACAGAATACAAAATTTGGTTGAAGTCCAATGGATAGCATGGACGTTACATGCAGTTAAATATTGGATCTAACAGCGCGCGAAAAATCATGTTGGCAACAATGACATACATGTAGGCTATTGGACAGAAATAATCTGAAATAATATGATCTATTGTTGTGTCAATTTTGAATGAAATCCATTATTTAGTATAGATGTTACATGCATTTTAAAATTGGACCTATCAGCAGGCTTAGAATCATGTTGGCAGCAGTGGCGTGGGCCTATATTAGTTACTCCAACTTAATCTAGAATGCCATGTACTATACGTGTGCAAAGTTTAGAGTTAATGGCTTGCATACTTTCTGATATATTGATATTAGGTTAACAAAAATAGAGACAGCATTTATTAACAGTTGGCAGCCCTGGTTACGCTTAAGAATCGGCATAGTCATATCTGTTATGGCACACATAGCACACACGAAATTTGATTGAAATCCCAATGATAGTATAGAAGTTACATGTATTTAAAATTGGACCTCTCAGCAGGCTTAGAATCATGTTGGTAGCACTGACGTATATAAGTTACTCCAAATTAATATAGAATGTCAGGTACTATACGTGTGCATAGTTTAAAGCTGTCGGCTTGCATACTTTCTGATATATGGGTATTTGGATTTAAAAAATTGAGAGCATTTATTAACAGTTGGCAGCCCTGGAGGCTCTTAAGAATAGGCTCAGTCATATCTGTTTATGTACACATAGCACGTACGAAATTCGGTTGAATTCCAATTGATAGTGTAGAAGTTATATGCATTTAAAAATTGGACGTATCAGCAGGCTTATAATCATTTTGGCAACACTGCCATGTATGGCCACCTGGAAATTAAATATTATTATCTATACGTGTGCCAATTTTGAAATAGCTCCCATTGATACCTTCCAAGATATCCAACATGGAGCTCAAATTTCAATTCCGATTTTTCAGCAGTTGGTAGCACTGACATCATTTTCAAATATGGCCGTGAGATATTCAAGTATAGATCTTTACTCTTACCAAATTTTGTTTCGATTGCTCCAGCCGTTTAGGAGTTGATAGGGGGGGGGGGGGACACACACAGCCAGACAGACAGACAGACAGACAGAAGGACAGACAGACAGACAGACACACATTTGCCCGATCTCATAAGTCTACTTTTTCCTCATTTTTGCAAAATGTGAAAAGTAGGCTAAAAATTAAAATTAACTTCTATCCGTACCTCAGTCGCCTGCTAAGGTTGGCAGCTGGCGGAAGCTTGGACACATAGTTTGAGTTGAATTGAATGTTACATCAGAATTTTCTTCAGACGCAACTGATTTGAGAGGTCAACAGCGCGAAAGGGATATCTTGATTTATTGAGAATTTTGAAACTTAAACCAACGGCGTACAGAAATTACAACCGGGGATATAGTCGCTTGAATGGAAAAACCTCTCGAAAAAAGCATACGTTGCTTTCATTGTAGCCTCAGAACTTTCCTCGGTCACAACCGATTTGAGTTATCAACAGCGCAAAAGAGAGATCGTGATTCATGGAGTGATTTAAGACACAAACCAACAGTGTACAGTAACTACAGCCTGAGGTATGGATGATTGAATGAAACTAAAAGTGGAAAATATCAGGGAAAAATTGTGTTTTAATATAACTCAAGTAATGAGAGAGATGATTTTATATGCCTATGACTTTTTATCTGGGCTTATATACATTTATTTTAAAAAGTAATTGAGTAAATCAATCCGGTAGAACGTCCGGAATGACTGACTTTATTTTTCATCGATTTTCTTAATACTGTATATAAATTGCGGATTTACTCCGCACAATAACTGTAGGTTATACCGGTGAAATCTAAGATTTACCAGTCCTCGCCTATTTACAGTAGGGCCTAAAAGCCTATTTACGTATAAGACACGTTTCAAGAAGGCCAGCAGTAGACTGGGTAGTAATCCCTGCGACTTGCCTTTTAAAGCTGCTGCTAAATGTAGACTATCGGTAATTAAGTTGAGCACAGTTATAATTCTTTACGGTTGGAACACTTTGATAATGAAGAGAAAATTACTTTGAGAAGCGATGCTGTCTAAATTGCTTCGTTTGATGTGGAAACCTCAGAACTGTACTGCCAACAATTATGAGCGTATATTTTAAGGCCATGCGCATTCGTCTGCTCGAGAAATTCCTCGCCCTCACAAGGTCTAGAGAAAGGCAACTGTAATAACTTCTTTGATTCAACTTACTGGAGCTCCGCAAAAATGCTTCAAGATTCATATGTGGCAGCAGTGGTCTCGAGAGGGCCGTGAATAAAACATGTCTCTCTTCCTCTCTCCTTCTCTCCCTCCCTGACAGTCATTTGCTCCTTTAGTGTGCCACGTTGGATCGTACGAGTGAAATACGTCAGTGATTTGGGCATTGAAATCAAGGCAGTAGTACAGGGTCATTATATATGTGCGCGCAAGTAAACACGGCAAGCTAAGCCGGCTGTGACTGGCGCAGATCGCGGGCGCGCGTATCCGGTTCAGCTGGTGGTAGGCGCGCTCCGCTGACTCATATCGTTCGTTCACACGTGTTTTGTCATTCATATGGGCATGTATCTGCAAAGCTTATAAGTTAGTGTTGCATGTTTAGTGAGTATTGTGATTACTGTGATTGTTGGTCATATCTAGACACCAATTCACATTGCGCGAACGTGTGTATCTCCATAATTCGTATATGAAAAGCAGAAAATCTTGTTCTGAAACGAGACGAAAATTTCGAATCAAGTTTCCAGGAAGACCTGTCCCTAATGCCAGTACAATTAGGAGGCTCGCTAAACGATTCAAGGAAGCAGGCTCCGTAAATAATAAAAGAGTTGACAGACATTCTTTCATCAGAAGATGTCAGGTGTGTGTTACAAGCGAGGGAGGGCATTTTCAGCAACGCCTATGAGCACTGTAAGTACACATTATTGAACATGTTTGGTAAAAGTATGAAAGTGCGCGCCACCACCGGCTGAACCGGGTACGCGCGGCCGCAATCTGCGCCAGTCACAGCCGGCTTAGCTTGCCGTGTTTATTGAGGCGCACATATATAATGACCCTGTACTACTAGATCAGCAGTAGGGGAGCGTGATGGCGCAGTGGCTTAGCTGCTCGTCTTTCACCCGTACGGCCGGGGTTCGAATCCCGGTGACAGCGGTGTGGAATTTTCACCTGAAAAATCACGTGGCGTCAGGAAGGGCATCCGGCCTTAAATCCCCGGCCAAAACCAAAATGAGCCTGGTTGGCTCCGGCGACCCCAAATTAATTGGGAAAAGCCGAAGAAAGTAGTAGTAGTAGTAGTACTACTAGATCAGCAGTAGCTCTTCCAAATTGTCACACTGCTACGCAACAGCCAAGGTATATTGGCCTTGCATTTGCCAAGCAGGCACTACAAAACCTCGATCAGCGTTACACAATCGTACATACGTCCCCCAGGGGCTCACGACTAGTGAAATGTCGGTTGGCAACCACGGTACCCCAGCTGAGTCAAGCATTGCTTCCACTTACTTGTGCCGGACCCCTTTCTGCCATCTTTTCTGTGGATCTCTCTTGGTCAACTCTTGTTCTCTTCTGACCTCGATGATATTAGGGTATCCGAGGCCTAGGGAGTCTTTCAATTTCTCGCCTTAATTGGTCCTTGTCTCATCTTTCCTGATACCCTCATTCTTCAAGAGACAGACCTCTAGTATTCTTTTCCTGGTATCTCCTGCCTTCTGCACAAGGCCCTAAAGGAGACAGGGTGTGTGTAGCCCCACCACTTATGGTTCACCCTAGGTAGTCCTACACCCTCAAGAGTTCACGGCTGGTGAGTTCGGGAGTTGGCGATCCCAAGGGATTCCTGAGGCCTTTTGGGCCAAACCCTCTCACCTTTCCTATCTGCCTTTCATGGCTCTACTTTTTACTAAGTCCCACAATCCTCATTCTTCGAGGGTTGAGGACATTTCCTTTCCTCGCGTCTTTAATGTACCTTATTCCTCCTTTTATTTTTCGTTTCTTCTTCTAACATGTAAGTCCGTAGTTAGTTTAAATTGTAAGTTTGTAGTTAGATTTACGTATAGGTTCATTTTCATAATCACGATCACCCAAACCATTAGGGGCCGATAACCTAGATGTTAGACCCCTTAAAAAAACAATTACCATTATCATCATCATGATCGTACATACGCTGAACTGTCAGTCACATTTGGACGAGCCGCCGCTGTATTGGTCCCATCAGGTAGACTGCACTGAACTCGAGAGAGCTAAACTTTCAGGTACCGGTATATAAGCTATTTGAAACTCTCAAATAGATAAATCGTATTAGTAGTAGTAGTAGTAGTAGTAGTAGTAGTAGTAGTAGTAGTAGTAGTAGTATTGTTATACCAAATGCGTTTTCTTATGCTCGCTAAGGTGAAACACAAATCAATGGGACCAAGCTGTCTCCGGACTAGGTGTAGGTAGACGAGTGAGTTTGAACCCCACAGTCGGCCGTTCTCAAAATGATTTTCCGCGGTTTCCCACTTTCAGTTCCAAGCAAATAGCGGGACGGTACCTTCTGACAGGCCACGGCCGCTTCCTTCCAAAGCCTTGCCCAGTTTCATTGATCTCTCATGAACTCATGTCGTGAGGTCGGCGTCATTTAGCTATAATAAAAATTACCGCCACATAGAAAGTAGTCGCATTTTATCCACGAACCCGTTGAAACGAAAATAATAAAGTGGTAGACACACAAACATTGAAGCAGATGACGTAGATATTTCACCCCTTAAAGCAATAATCACCACTATCACACATACATTATTAACCAACATATAGAACAACATTCACGCTTAGCAAATGACTGTCCAACCGTACTTTAACAAGGGCATCATTTAGTTGAGCATTTGCTTTGTACAATGTGTGTTTGTTTCAAACAAGATTTTTTTAAAATCTAAGGATATGGGCCTAGTTATCATAAGAAAACTTAAAATGTCTTCCTCTACTTTAGCCTTGAGATATTTATCGACTATGGATGACCACGGGAGTTTGGCCAAGGCAGCCTTAAACAACCAACGTCTATCGAGGAAGCGAAGGTGTTGACGATAATAAGTCTTCAGCGGTGGGGACAGGTGACTGTCGATAAGCAAATAAAAACAAAATGTTCAGCAAAGAACATATAGCCTACTTTCTCCTAAATGTATGGGTATACTTATAACTCTTTGCCCTTATCAAGGACTTGACTATAATTGAATGTTCGTTGTAGTAGCTGTTACTGCAAACTAGCTGTGAATTAATATTCTTGTACGCCTCTGAGTGTTGAATGGGCAGGCAGTTTAAAGCAACCAGGAGGGATGCGATCCAGCTGGCAGTGCTTAAAGGTAATTGGAGTGCGGTCATGGCTAGAAGTTGAACTATTACAAAATTGTCTCTTCAGGAGGCCAAGGATTTGCCAAACGAAATGTTTGGAACAATTGCCACTGTAACGCGCAAGAGGACAGCACCGTACAGAGACATTGAGAAGGCTGTGGATGACAACGGGTAGGCTATCTTGTTTTTCGATTCTCCCTTTTCTTTCATCTTCTGTTTATATGCGAGGCTGGGGCTGTGATTATTAATAAACGAGTGTATACATTAGCCTCTCCATTGAGCTAAATAGCGTTTTATTTAGTATGTGTGGAGAGAGCTCGTCCTCATCATTTGTAAAAGAATCCAAGTAAAAAGTAGGTTTCGAACCCCAGTAAACCGCGTGAGAGACTAAAGCTCTAGCCCAGAGCCAAACATGTCCATAACACCTAAGTGTTATTAACTGATTTAGATACAACGTGTTAACAAATAATGTCTTGAAATAAACGCTTTCTTTACTGCAGTACATCTTCATTATAAATCATGTCATACATAGTTTATATTTTTTCTACCAGTAGGCTATATCGCATGCAACATATTCAAACTACTGAAATATAGGACAGGCACAAGAGGTCAGCTGCCATCTTGTCATGTGACAAGAGACGGCTCAGCTCGTTTAAATCACTGATAAAGTGTAAAATTAGAATATAAAATTATAATAATCAACGGGTTATATCCTTTAGGATAGCTTAAACCACCCTCGGCTTGATAATTATAATTGGTGAGTCCAAAGATATAAATTATAATGCTTGCTTAACTCACACGGTCGCCATATTTAAATGGTATGACTGATGACCTTGTAGATTGGTCACACGACGCGTGCCATATGAAGGTATGGTTTAACAAATTTGGTAAAGATCTGATGATTATTTTGGTCGTAATTTAATTTTAAGTGTCGACCATTTGACTGACTGCCATCAAGTTTTGGTAAAGATGGTGCCAATATAAAACATGACACTGAGGTGCCTATACCAAATTTCGTTCAATTCGGTTTCGTCATGTTTCATTGATAGGGGGTGGACAGACATACACACACTCACACAAACACAGACAGAGACAAAATGTTTCGCCCTGCGTAGATCTCATGTCTACTTTCATTTGTTTGCAAAAATCGAAAGTAGGCTAATAAATCACTGAGCAAGGAAGAAGTGAAGAGTGACAGAATCAATTATAGGAATTCTTGTTACGGCACCGTTCACACTAATCCATCAAACGAAATGTGATGCTTTTCAGTCGACCAACACGATTGTACCCAATTGTAATGGGTGTTTCCTTAATCCTGAAAAAAATTAACATGAGATTAATAAATGTTCGTGTAATTTTTCTCAGGATTAAGGAAGCTCCCATTACAATGATGTTGACCGACTGAAAAACATTAAATTTTGATTACTAAAGCAACACCGAAAAATAGTTTCCAATGCCATAATAATCCATCAAAATTGTGGAACAAGATTGTATGGGACTTCATTCGCAATATAATTAAATACGTGTACATATCAAGGAACTGTACTAGCGAATCTGTCATGCAGCATTTTTAGGGTACTTGTTAAATGAAAACATAGAAGTATTAAAACATTTAAACTTTGTCGGCGTTGTCACAAAGAGTTTGAAACTCCTGCTTATGTCACACTTGGTGCAATGTTGAGAAACTCACGCCACCAGGCTATAAGATCATTAATGGCAGATGTCCTTAGGAACTAGTCTTATTGGTCTACAGAGATGTGGATGGTGCAGAACTACAGGAGCAACATTAGTGACTTCAAACCCAACTCTGCAGAACTATTCGTAACAGATACAACTATTTCATGGCTGCACAAAGAGTGGGAGTGCTCAGTAGAGATACTGACTCGACAGTGTGAATTAGGAAAGGTCTCGTGCCATTGTGTAGAGAACGCTGCACTGCACAGTCAATACGGTATCTACTCACTTTTCCCTCTTTTGCTGAATGTTCCATGTTTCCTGGCGGCTTTAATTTTGACGGCGTCGTGGATGTTATCTGCGAAATAATATTTTGTGTGTAATGCTGAAATTACTTAGTTACTTTATTAACGTGTATACAACGGACAATTAAATTCTTTTTCTTTGTGTACGCAAATTTCACTTGTTTTTATTCATATGGACATCACTTGCTTAGTTGAAATGGCCACCACTAGTGTTTTTTAGTTAGCCATTATAACAACGTAGTTTTGATTTAAGTCGAATTCTGTGTATTTTATGTTGAACCAAATTACCTGGTTACTTAAATTAAAAATAGATAACACACACTATTACAGTCATCACAATTAACACCGGTTAACAGACAGATTCTACACACACCCAAAGTACACGGGGCTACATGACCACGTTGTCGCAGCCCCTAAACTTAAGAACCAACCAACCAAATTACCTGGTTTAAATTAATGAGTTTATTAGAACATTTAGTTGTTGTGAAATATTATGAACGTGATGTTAAACCTCTGATAGAAGAGGTTCTGCGAGCAGAAAAATTGAAAACTTGCCAATTTCTTTGAAAGCGTCAAGTGCGCCTTAGATGCTAAAATTTCGACAGTGCATTTCATTGAACGTACTCTTGCAGTGAGAAAAAGAAACCAGTGCATTTATTTTTTTTCATATCGAATCTGACCATTTCCTTATGAGAGTGGGAGTTCAACCCACCTCCCTCCTCATATCTCCCTTACAAGGCTATACAGCCTGTTGTAACTTCATGCCATTACTCAAATCCTCCACCGCAGACCCCGGAACCGATCCGGAGCCAATTGGATGAATGATTGATTGATTGATGGATTGATGGATTGATTGATTGATTGATTGATTGATTGATTGATTGATTGATTGATTGATTGATTGATTGATTGATTGATTGATTGATTGATTATTTAGTTTGAGGTACACTTCAGTGATGGTCTCTTAGTGGCCAATCTGTTGAGCAAAGATAGCTTTGAAACCAATTTTCAGTGTTGCCTTTTTAACAATATTTTGTCTTATTTTGTCTTACCAACCTAACTAATGTGGAAATCAAAAAACTTCTTAGTCCAACCACATTCAATTAATAGTTTTAATGTGTGTAACATTAATGGCAGCATTTTATGATACTGATTACCGGTTTATTGTGTCATTTTTTGAAATAGGACAAACATTCATAAATGTGAACCTAAATCAATATCAAAAGTTTTTTTTCTCTCCTGTAAAATTTTGGTTTTTGGACTTACGGGGTTTTTGATTTCCCTGCTTCAATTGATATTGTGGCTTTTAGTCAGATAAGATCATTCCAATTACTGGAATATGCGGACAAAAAATAACCTGCATGTGATTAAGATATACAGGGTGTATCCGTGATGATGTTACAAACTTTTAGGGATGTTGGAGTGAGGTAAATAGATCAATGTGAGATAAGGACCCATAGAGAGGTGTGCAAATTATTAGACTTGATGGCAGTTTTCCAAAATACCTTATATACTTTTCATGGCTTAATGCACAAAAATATGTTTGCGAGGCGCTGAATTTACTTCAAATCTTTAACCAAGGGTCTTAATGATATTTTCTTTTACGAAACTCAAAGTAAAATTATTTTTATAATTTCTACTAACAGAAGAGCCTTGCTAATGCTTAATGCCACGCGTTTTGTTTTGATTACTCAGCTCTACTTTTCGTGTGAATTTAGAGCAGTGAGATTTGGAGTCTAATTTCACTGATGGTCCGTTATTGAACTATTCAGAGATTCATGAACCATGCATTGAAATCACCTGACTTACAACCGACAGTAGTGGCTACGCTGGCTAAAGCGCAGTGTTAGGTCATGGGGACAAGCTCTCTGCTGACTCGGTAGACGCGTGGGTTCGAGCCCCACCGTCGGCCGTCCTTGAAATGGTTTTCCGTGGTTTCCCATTTTCAACACCAGGTAAATGCTGGGACGGTACCTTCTGACAGGCCATGGCCGCTTCCTTCCACAACCTTCTCCAATTGCATTCACCTTAATCAATTCCATCTCTCATCCCGACGCGCAGGTCGCCCACGGGCGTCGAATAGAAAGACCTGCACTAGGTCTCTGAGGAGACCACACGAAAAAAAAAACTGACTTACAGGGTACATTCCTAAGTCAATGAAAAATAGAAAATTGACCCAGGTCAGGTATCCCTCGGAATGTTCTATTTTGAAAGTTTTCAGACGCAATTCCTTATGGGAAAAGGTGTAAGTCCACGGGAGAGAAAACATTAATAAGTAGGGTAAAAAAAGTTGGTCAATAAAACGATTTTTTTTTTAATGTGACTGTTTAAAAATCTCTATTTGATTCTAATAATTTGCACACCTCTGTAGCCCGGAAACGATCGAGTCAACAGTTATTAATAATCGCAGTTGTTAAACGTCCGTCCTCAATTTTAGTTCTTAACACATGCTGGGGTGGCGGAATTTCGTCCAGCGGGCGTTCTTTAACGTGCCGGAAGCCAACCATATGGGGTTGGCACGTTTAAACACCCATAAACACCACCGACCGCAGTCAGGTTTGATCCCGCAAACTTGGGATTAGTAGACCAACGCCGTATCCACTGCACCACTGCGACCGGCAGTCGAAAGTTAAAGCAATAATCTGTCTGAAACCACTGACAGCCGAATACATGTACTGTACTGTAATGTGCTACGATTGAAGGGTAGACACTCCCGACGAGCAGAAGAGGCTAGGTACAGGCTGTTCCAAATCCACGAGTTTGAGTATGCGCACACGTGAGTACTCAGCATTGTTGCTCGGAGCACGGTTGGAGAGGGACTGGGGGTGAGAGCCAATACGTCCGGCGAAGGTCATAGCACAAGTCCATGCGCTTTCTGCCAGTCTTCATGTATCCACCGTGCAGTGACGGCAGCCCACCCACAGCAGAGCTGTATTGCATGTTGCAGGTTTACTCACTCAAGGCGGTGAGTACTCCGCTGCTCACTGGCGAGTTGCTCGGCTGGAACAGCCTGGAGGAGGATAACTCAACTACTATACGGCGTACTGTCTGGATCGGAGTACGCTGTCTGTACTGTAGGCTTCAGTCTGTGTTGACGAGTTGAAGTGGTACGTTGCCATGCCTGCATTGATGCAGGGGGACGCCATTTTGAACAGTTGTAAATGTAGCAGCTCGTGAAACGTGTGCAGTACACGGTATTAAATAAATGAGTAGCATTTTGCTTATAACTTGTGACTCGATCGTTTCCGTACTGTGGATCCTTATCTCCCATTGATCCATTTCCCTTCCTCCATCATCCCTGAATGTTTGTAACATCAACACGAACACATCCTGTATACCAGGAGGCTTATTTGCCCAGTGCAATCCACTTTTAGGTGTCCCGCATGTGCTACTAATGAACGGGAGGTCTAATAACTGAATTCCTAAGGGGTATCCTTTAATGAAAGCAAGTTACTAGTACAGTACAGCTGGAATGGTTTTGTTCCAAAAACCGTGCTATGGTTGGCTTTTTGTAAATCGTTAGAAAAGCACAAAAAAAGCTTAACTCTAAATTTCGGAATAATTTGTAGTATCATGTTGTCGAAAAACTCAAAAAAAATTGAAAAGCGTTTTTCTCTGAATTTACGTATTTTAAAGAAAAGTTTTTTTAAACAAAGAATGTAGAGGACATTGACACCAACAATTTTGTCTCATTGAGGTTATGTCATACGTTTTGAAATGCAGAGGCTAGGTGGCGCCAAAATTTCCTGAAAAGTGTTTTTTTCACTTTTTGTCCTAGAAAAAATTGTTTTTTCACAAAAGAGTGAATCAGAAATTTGTTCCTCTAAAAATTGTCTGCAACATTTATTTAAACGATTGTTTCCTCCGACTTACCGTTTCAAAGTTATAGCCCAGCAAATGCAACGCTGCGTAGTCAAGGCTACTATTGTTACTGCGGAGAGAGCGGTGGGCATAGTTTAGACCGGGACCGGTGTCTGACAATTTTCACATTTCGGCAGACTATAACTTTGGAACGGTAAGTCGGAGGAAAAAGATGTTTCAATGAATGTTGTAGACAATTTTGAGAGGAACAAATTTTTGATTCGCTCTTTTGTGAACAAAACTTTTTTCTATGACAAAAAGGGAAAAAACACTTTCTTGGAAACTTTTGCGTCACTTAGCTTCTGCATTTCAAAACGTATGACATGACCTCAATGAGACAAATTGTATGTGACAATGTCCTCTACATTTTTTGTTAAAAAAATCTTTTAAATACGTCAATTCAGAGAAAAACGCTTTTCAATAACGTTTTGAGTTTTTCGACAAAATGATCGTGCAAATTATTCTGAAAATTAGAGTTAAGCTTATCTTGTGCTCTTCTAACGATTTACTAAAAGCCAAACATAGCACGGTTTTTGGAACAAAAGGGGTTTCTTCTGTGCAGCTGTACTGTACTATACGTCAGAATGCCAAGAGATAGCAACCAGAAGGCCGTTCGCTACATGTACCTCAGTGCTCTCGTCTAATGTGCCCCATTGCGTTATGGAACCTCGAGCTTCGAGGCATTACCACCAGCTTATCCATAGATTAGTATGATATCCGTGTACTCGTTGTTGCTGAATACACCACCTATTGTCAATATGCTGCCAGCTACTGTCGTGTTGCTGAAACACATATTACGCTCTCATATGCGAGGTTTCATAACGCAATTGGGCGCATTAGACGGATATACCAAACGTCAGGTCAAGTCCTGAGGGATATATCCCTCCGCGCATCTCCTCTCTCTCTCTCTCCTTTCTTGTGTTTCCGGCATGGAAACTCTAGATTGCCATCCCTCAACTTAGTACAGTATATACAGTACATATACAATCATTTGTTTGCTCCTTTTACTCAACTTCTCTCCATTTTTATTACCTTTGAAGTATTTTATTGGCGATTCAAGCTTTACATCTCCAGTTTGAACACGTTGTCTATTTGAGGAAACCATGTTTAACTTTGTGCATTCGTAACAGTGTTGCCAACCTTTGAGCCTGATTCGCTATAAAATCGAATAGTTACTCGGATGCTCTTTTGCCGCTCAAACAAGGGTCGTACAAAACAAAATGTAATATAATATCAAATTCATACTGAATTACTCTGCTTATAGTTCCAAATACCACTAAAGAAGTATGTTCACACACACAATTCATCACATGAAAAGCAAAGTTGGTAAAGCTCCCAATTAACGTGAAAATGAAAAATGTATTCATATATTTTTACAAAGGAAATCGTGAAAAGTAATCGACCCAGCTTATGGAAACATAGCAAGACGTGCTGGAAAATGTTGTACGCCAAAACAAGCAGAAATGTGTGAACTATTTCCTGGCGCGTTAGCCCCTTCACAGACCAAAACATCAAAGGGACCGCTTAGGTCTTGAGGTGACAAGAGGTATAGCGCTGAGGAACATGCAGCGAGCGGCCTTCTGGTTGCTATCCCTTCGTATTCTGACGTAGTCTGCCAGAATGCAGTGAGACCCCTGTTGAAATCAGTTATCAGGCATCCCATACAGCAGTAGTGTATGCCGGACTCTTATAGGTAGATTGTACGGCGAAAATTGAGCCACCAGACAAATACCTATTGTTATCGACTATTGGAAAAGGAGAAAACTAAGGGATGACACGGTTTACACGTCAAGCTAGCATCATCAGATCCAAATTATCAAGACAAACGGCTCTACAATACACTACCAAACCTACAGCGACAACCACCGATATGCTCTGCCCTCCAAAATAAAAAAATAAAAACGTGTCAGAAACTTAGTAAGTGTGTTTTTTTTAGCGTATGGCTTTTAGTGCCGGGAGTGTCCGAGGACATGTTCGGCTCGCCAGTTTTGTAGCTGCTTCGAGACGGACACCCAATGGGTGAGCTACAAGTACCGTTGGGGAGGGAAGGAGGGAAGTTGGATTGTAAGGACGAGGAGTTGGAAGGTAGCGGCTGTGGCTTATAGTTAGGGACCAACCCCGGCATTTGCCTGGAAGGAAGATGGGAAACCACAGAAGACCATCTTCAAGGTTGCCGGCGGGGGGATTCGAACCTCCTCGCCTCCCGGATGTGAGCGACTGCCATCAGTCATGCTGTAACCACCACGGCTAACTCACCCGGTAGTAAGTGTGGTAATTATTACTAATTATTCCTAATAAATATTAAGACATTAGGCACCCAAAAAAGGAACTATTAATTTTAATGTTGCAATACTTAGAAATGACGATCCCATCAAACAAAACAGTATTCCTCCTTCAACTAATCTATGAAGGCGTAGCTACTATTTCCGTGATTCAATGAAGCAATAGTCCATAAAAATTTACCAGGTGAGTCAGCCGCCCCTTAAAATATTGCTTTTATGCAGCCCAACTAACGTGTATTATCATGAAGGTCGATATTTCTCTGCTTGCATTCCGTATGGTACTAATGCTCAGTAAGCATATCTCGCAAACGATACTGAACCTTATTATTCCCCCACCCGATGTGACTACAGACCGTTCGAATAATATGATGTACCTGCAGTCAATTATTGCAGTGCAACATATCATCTGCGTTAAGATATCGTGCCAAGTGACTGGGCATCACAAATCATGAAATTAACGATTAAAACTCTGATATAATGACGTGGAGTGCGTTTGAAACAGCGAACTGGAGGAGTGACGTACCTACGAGCGCAGGCAGCTATCAGTTGCCATTCTGACACATAAAATATTACATACCAAGACCCCGTTATATCTCCGCAATGCATTCTGTTCATAATCGAGAAAATAGATACCTACGTTAATATATTTTCTTGTTTATGATGATTGTTTTTCAGGCTGATACTGTGTCGGTATACGCTCTTTTGTATATAATGTTTTCCATTATTATTATTAATATTATCCTTGGTCAGCAGTGGTGACCGCAATGTGTGCGATGATTATCTAGAGGGCATAAATGATGAATACAATAATAATAATAATAATAATAATAATAATAATAATAATAATAATAATAATAATAATAATAATTTTTTTTTTTTTTGTCGTGTAACCTCCTGAGAGGCCGAGTGCAGGTCTTTCTAGTCGACGCCCGTGGGTGACCTGCGCGTCGGGATGAGAGATGGAATGGATGAAGATGAATGAAACTGGGCAAGGATGTGGAAGGAAGCGGCCGTGGCCTGTCAGAAGGTACTGTCCCAGCATTTGCCTGGTGTTGAAAATGGGAAACCACGGAAAACCATTTCAAGGACAGCCGACTGTGGGGCTCGAACCCACGCGTCTACCGAGTCAGCAGAGAGCTTGGCCCCTTGACCTAACGCAGCGCTTTAGCCCGCGTAGCCACTACTGTCGGTCTATAATAATAATAATAATAATAATAATAATAATAATAATAATAATAATAACTGCTGACCAAGGAAAGGAGCGGAACCCTTCATAATTCCGGACGCGGTTTCCGGTGAAACGTCGGGAGATATCCTGTCTAGACCACGGCCTACAAGCCCGAATAACTTGTACTTAATTATTATTATTGAAAGTGAAAATCCACAGCCTGCTTCCAGTCTCCGACCGGGTCAGGAATGGAATGAATGAAGCCCCCATCTAGCGGCGAGGATATGAACTGTGCCGGCTGCCGAGGCCTGACGCACTCCTCTGGGGCAATGATTAAATGAATGACAGAGATGAAATGATGATAGTGGAGAGTGTTGCTGGAATGAAATTTTGACAGGGAAAACCGGAGTACCCGGAGAAAAACCTGTCTGCCTCCGTTTTGTCCAGCACAGATCTCACATGGAGTGACCGGGATTTGAACCACGGACCCAGCGGTGAGAGGCTGGCGTGCTGCCGCCTAAGCCACGGAGGCTTCTACTTAATTATTATTATTATTATTGTATTTGTATTATTACTGTCTTCTTGTTACTATCATTGTTAGACTATTATTATTTATATTGTGAATGTAAGTGAAATGTTCTATATTTATAAGCCCTAATCTTATTGTATGTTGGGCGCTACGGTGAAGGAACTCTAAGTGTAGCCGTGGAAATACATAAATAAATCAATCAATCAATCATACAGTTAGATTCTAAGTGTGGAAAATATTTAACTAGATAGCTTGGACGGTATTGTGCTATCAAATCTACTATTCACTGTAAATTATTATTATTATTATTATTATTATTGTCTTCAGCATTTATGCTCTCTGGATAATCATCGCAGACATTGCGGAAAAATATTCTTGGAAAAACAAATACCTCACTACACAACTCAATTCAGGGATCAGAGAACTCCACTCCTCCCCAAGACTCAAGACAAATAATATTCTTGGCGTATTTCATAAATAATCGTCAAGAATTTCAATACCATTATCAGTTCAAACAAACTCCCATTTTCATCCATAAAGTATTATTATTTATTTACAGTGTTACACAATTCCTTCCCGATCCTGGCAACAATGACCTCCTTTCTATTTTACTCATATAGTTTGTTATAAACAAATATCAATTTAATTTGTTATAAACAAATACCGATTTAAATTGGTATAAGCTAATAACAATGTAATTATTTAACTCATGTCGAATAAAATGCAGGCCAAACTGTTTGTTTCGAAAATTGCTGAATTACGACAAGCGGTCGTTTAAAAAGAATTAATTATCTCAAATTGAAAATGTGCCATCTAAAATGACATTAGACGAAAAGCCTAAGAAAAATAGCTCATTCTAACCATCTATCAGATACTAGAGACGAAGCATCAGAGTTAAAGTCTGCGTAAACAGGTAAATGTAACACGCCTGCATTGAAAATCATGGCCTGTTCTCCTCCTACCAACTTCTTTACAGCGCAGTGTAATTTCCTCATAGTGAAGTGCATGACGTATTACCATATATCAACACGTAGAAAAATAGTGGTTACGACATAATGCAACAAGTTTTGTGTCAGACCTTCATTTTATCAGCTGAGGCAGGAGCATCCCGTGGCTTATGGTCCCTTGGTGAACCAAGAAGTAGTACCATCTTCCCAAGTTGTTTTCTCCAACATACTCCGGCTGAATGGTTCGACTCTGCTTCCATTTCCAGTCCCATTGTCCTGGATGATGATTTCTCGTTCGGGTTGTCCATGGTCTTCTATCAAAACAGCTGGGCGAACAGATCCCCTTTGACGGCTGTCAGGGTTGTCTTCAGGTGGTTACTGCTGCTAAGTTCATCCTCTCATCCACCAATCCACGTCCTTTTACTGTTCCATGGTAAAGCACATGTTTCCAGATGTTGAAATAGTTACGTGCTGTAAATCTGTTGATATCGTTGCGATATTGATAATAAGCATTTCACCAGCTGCGGCAGGAGCATCCCGTGGCTTATGGTCCCTTGGTGAACCAAGCAATAGTACCATCTTCCCAAGTTGTTTTCTCCAACATACTCCGGCTGGCTGGTTCGACTCTGCTTCCATTTCCAGTTCCATCGTCCTGGATGATGATTCCTCGTTCGGGCTGTCCATGGTCTTCTGAGTCACTGTTTCAAGGAGTCAGCGTTGCGGTAATAGACCCATTTTTCATCACATGTGACAATTCTCCTGATAAATCTATCATCCATGGGGTTACCGATAAGCTGATGACATATATCCACTCTACGTTGAGCCTGTTCAGGGGTCAATTCATGAGGTACAAGTTTCTTAATCTGGCGATGTATGGTATCTTTTGATGCACCAAGTTCTTCTGACAGCCTACGAGAACTTCTTTGCGGATTTTCTTCCAAATCTCTGCATGCATTCTCAATATCCTTTAGTTTAGGTCTTCCAGAACTCGGTAAATCTGTAAGGCTTGCTTTCTTCTCCAGTGTTGAACCGTTGGAACCATCATTGTGCCACATGCTCACTAACGGCACCTTCTCTTTCCACTTCACATATTCCTCGAGCCGCGGCAGCAGCTTTGTAATCTTGTTTCCAGTAGTGCATTAGAAGGACCCTATCCTCTAACTTTGTAAGTTCCATTTGTGATTTTGTGTATCAACAAATGACGACTGATACATTCTCACAATATACGCAATAACAGTCATGGCCTCCTGGAAATAGCATAGGCGAACCAAAGAAAATCAGTTCTATCTCATAAAGCACCAAACTTAAAAATCTACATTACTTACGACAATGAGACATCCTAATTTTATTTTCTTAATCACATGTAATTTATTTCAGGTTATTCTTTCACATACTTCAGTAATTGGACCTATGTTATGTTGACCGACAGAAAGTTACAATATCAATCGGTTAAACATGTCATTTCGTTAATCTCCTTCGTGTACTTGAAGACAATTTATAAAGTGATCATGATTAAAGAGATACTGTATTTTCTAATATTGGCTTCAACAGAGGACGTCACATACGTTATCCAATGTTATTTTTCTTCTGTGCAGAAAGCGTACTGTGTCTTTGTACATTATCTGCAGTAGAATGGTTATCTGATGACCCGATTGTATTGCTAACACAATAATAAATGTTTCGAAAGAAGATGACAACCTGCCTGTCTATTCCAGCCTACCATCCGGAAAGGAGCAACAAGAAACCTGCGAGTGATGTGAGCAGATGTGGGATGGCTTCGAAGAGCCTTAAATTCAATAACATACATGCTGGCAAGGAAAGCCGAGTGGCGCTGCTCTGCCACCCGCTTGGGTTGTAATGAATAGAATGAGAGAAAAAGCAATTTTATATTGTACTACGCATATTGTACTACGAATTGAAATGAAAATCCACAGCCTGCTTCCAGTCTCCGACCGGGTCAGGAATGGAATGAATGAAGCCCCCATCTAGCGGCAAGGATATGTATGAGCTGTGCCGGCTGCCGAGGCCTGACGCACTCCTCTGGGGCAATGATTAAATGAATGACAGATGAAATGAAATGATAGTGGAGAGTGTTGCTGGAATGAAATGTTGACAGGGAAAACCGGAGTACCCGGAGAAAAACCTGTCTGCCTCCGTTTTGTCCAGCACAGATCTCACATGGAGTGACCGGGATTTGAACCACGGACCCAGCGGTGAGAGGCCGGCGTGCTGCCGCCTAAGCCACGGAGGCGTCACGAATTGAAATAACAGTAGAAATTCGTATGTACAAGAAAGGAATATCAACTGCACGAACGCCTATATGTCAGCCAGAACGGTTATAGATAATTTGAAACCGCTATCTGTGGTCTGAGCTTCCGTGGCTTAGGCGGCAGCACGCCAGCCTCTCACCACTGGGTCCGTGGTTCAAATCCCGGTCACTCCATGTGAGATCTGTGCTGGACAAAACGGAGGCGGACAGGTTTTTCTCCGGGTACTCCGGTTTTCCCTGTCAAAAATTTCATTCCAGCAACACTCTCCATCCATTTAATCATTGCCTCAGAGGAGTGCGACAGGCTTCGGCAGCCGGCACAGTTCATATCCTCGCCGCTAGATGGGGGATTCATTCATTCATTCCATCCCTGACCCGGTCAGTCGACTGGAAGCAGGCTGTGGATTTTTCATTGGGGGTAATTGCTCAGTGACTTGAAATAAATGATCATCCCGGCAGTAGGATTGAGAAAGAATGAAAAAAGAAATAAACAAGGTAAAACCAGATTCAATATGGCCGCTGACATGGCTGGGTTTCATTCCTCGGACCTTCCCCAGTGCATTTGTCGAGCGCATTTGGCTACACTGCTGGATTGTCACTGTCCACCAATGATCAATAATAGCAACATTTATTTGCATGTCTCTCTCGTCCTTTCCCCAGAGGCTGACTAGGCTAATTAGAACATCAATATTTACCGGTGCAGGAACTTAATTGAAAAGCGCCACAAATGGCCGTATGGGGTCCACGACACAGCTAGCGTACAGCCAAAATACTTGTTGCTTTTTGTAAATTCCTTTTTAGTAGGTTGAGACAGCTTGGTCATCATCCACACGTACTTGGGTGTGTGTAACTGTAGTTGTTTGGAAAAAGGATTACAGTAGGACACATGCCCTTGGACTTAGAATGATGTACCATTCCGAAATTTGCCCAGAATGTGTGTGAAAGATTGAGGAAAAACCACGCTCATAATGGCCGCAGTCAGTGCCGGGATTACAACCTTCAATATCTAGACTTCACCTTCCTCTTGCCGTCGTAATGGGTGAGTTAACGCACGTGGTGAACTGAAATTCAGTCTGTCAAAAAGTGAGATATTGTACATCTCGTCGAGGAGTGTGATGCTGAACGTTACATATTGTGTTAGTAAGTATGCAGTACCAGTACGTGAATAATTTCATTAGACGGAATAAAAACAAGATGTTCAGTAAAGAACATATAGCCTACTTTCTCCTAAATGCATGGGTATTGTTATAACTCTTTGTCCTTTTCAAGGAGTATGATTGAATGTTGGTTGTAGTAGCTTGTTGAAATACAACGTGCTATAGGGATATTAAACATGAATATGAGGTGCCCTTTGCTAGTGCTACCTCTGTACCAAATTTCGTTCAATTCGGTTTCACCGTGTTTGAATTGATAGGGGGAATCGATTTGCACACATACTTGGCCACCATCTGCAAACTATTGGGCTGATGTTCTTGCAGTTTGGTCAGAATATGTTTCCCACATAAAGATATGGTGTTGCAAAATTTGGTAGAGACTAGATTATTAGGTTGGTCTTAATTACATTTTAGCTTTTAACATTTGGGTGGCCGCGATTACGTTTCCGTCAAGATAGCGGTGATATAAAACATGACACTGAGGTGCCCTTTGCTAGTGCTACCTCTGTACCAAATTTCGTTCATTCGGTTCCACCGTGTTCGAATTAATAGGGGGAATCAATTTTGACATAAAGATGGCCGCCATCCGCAAACTATTAGGCTAATGACCTATTAGATTGGTCAAAGGATGCTCCCTCCATAAAGGTATGTTGTTGCAAAGTTTGGTAGAGATCGGATGGTTATGTTAGTCGTAATTTGATTTAAGCTTTAAACATGTGTGTGGCCGCCATTACGTTTCTGTCAATATGGCGGCGATATTAATCATGACACTGAGATGCCCTTTGCTAGTGGTATCTCTGTACCAAATTTCGTTCCATTCGGTTTCACCGTGTTTGAATTAATAGGGGGAATCGATTCTGACACAAAGATGGCCGCCATCCGCAAACTATTAGGCGAATGACCTATTAGATTGGTCAAAGGATGCTCCCTCCATAAAGGTATGTAGTTGCAAAATTTGGTAGAGATCGGATGATTAGGTTAATCGTAATTTGATTTAAGCTTTGAACATTCGTGTGGCCGACATTGTTTCAGTCAAGATGGCGGCGATATAAAACATGACACTGAGGTGCCCTTTGCTAGTGCTACCTCTGTACCAAATTTCGTTCCATTCGGTTCCACCGTGTTCGAATTAATAGGGGGAATCAATTTTGACATACAGATGGCCGCCATCCACAAACTATTAGGCTAATAACCTATTAGATTGGTCAAAGGATGCTCCCTCCATAAAGGTATGTTGTTGCAAAGTTTGGTAGAGATCGGATGGTAATGTTAGTCGTAATTTAACTTAAGCTTTGAACATTTGTGTGGCCGCCATTACGTTTCTGTCAATATGGCGGCGATATAAAACATGACACTGAGATGCCCTTAGCTAGTGCTACCTCTGTACCAAATTTCGTTCCATTCGGTTTCACCGTGTTTGAGTTAATAGGGGGAATTGATTTTCACACAAAGATGGCCGCCATCCGCAAAAGTATTAGGCTAATGACCTATTCATTTGGTCAAAGGATGCTTCCTCTATAAGGGTATGTTGTTGCAAAATTTGGTAGAGATCGGATGATTAGGTTAATCGTAATTTGATTTAAGCTTTGAACATTTGTGTGGTCGCCATTACGTTTCCGTCAAGATAGCGGCGATATAAAACATGACACTGAGGTGCCTTTTGTTAGTACTACCTCTGTACCAAATTTCGTTCCATTCGGTTGCACCGTGTTCGAATTAATAGGGGGAATCGATTTTCACACAAAGATGACCGCCATCCGCAAACTATTACGCTGATGACCTATTAGTTTGGTCAAAGGATGCTCCCCCCATAAAGGTATGTTGTTGCAAAATTTGGTAGAGATCGGATGATTAGGTTAGTCGTAATTTGATTTAAGCTTTGAACATTTGTGTGGCCGCCATTACGTTTCCGTCAAGATGGCGGCGATATAAAACATGACACTGAGGTGCCTTTTGTTAGTACTAGCTCTGTACCAAATTTCGTTCCATTCGGTTGCACCGTGTTCGAATTAATAGGGGTAATCGATTTTCACACAAGGATGGCCGCCATCCACAAACTATTACGCTGATGACCTATTGGTTTGGTCAAAAGATGCTCCCCCCATAAAGGTATGTTGTTGCAAAATTTGGTAGAGATCGGATGATTAGGTTAGTCGTAATTTGATTTAAGCTTTGAACATTTGTGTGGCCGCCATTACGTTTCCGTCAAGATGGCGGCGATATAAAACATGACACTGAAGTGTCCTTTGCTAGTGCTACCTTTGTACCAAATTTCGTTCAATTCGCATTCACCGTGTTCGAATTGATAGGGGGGGACAGACATTCAGAGTACACACACTCACACACACACACAGACACACACACAGACACACACACACATACACACACACACACACATACACACACAGAGACAGACACACTTTTTTCGCCCTGTGTTGATCTCATAAGTCTACTTTCATTTTTTGCAAAAATCGAAAGTACAGTAGGCTAAAAATCTCATTGCGGATGCAGTTTAAATGATAATAATAATATTTTCTTCCTAGCTCGGCTTCACCCACGGACTCATCGACGGATCGATCCTCTACCATCGCACCCACAGGGGCTCACATCTAGTGGGACGTGGGTTGGCGACCACGGGGGCCCAGCTGAGTCCGGCATTGCTTCCACTTACTTGTGCCGGACTCCTCTCCATCTTCTTTTCCGTCGATCTCACTTGGGCAACTCTTATTCTCTTCCGACCCCGACGGTATTAGGGTATCCGAGGCCTAGGGAGTCTCTTCCTTTCCCGCCTTAATTGGCCCTTGTCTCATCTTTCCTGATACCCTCCTGCGAGGGGTCTGCCTTCTTTTTCTTTTCATGTTATCTCCTGCCTTCTGCTGAAGGCCCTCAAGGAGGCAGGGTGTATGTAGCCCCACCACTTCTGGTGCATCCTGGATATTGCTACACCCTCAGGGGCTCACGGCTGGTGAGTTCGGGAGTTAGCGACCCCGAGGGATTCCTGAGCTGGGTCCGGTTTTCCCCCTTTTATCCATTACCTCTGTGGGGCGGACCCTCTCCTCTTTCACTTTCCTGTCTGCCTTTCATAGCTCTCCTCTCCTTCCTTCCAAGTCCCTCAATCCGCATTATTCGAGGGTTGGGGGCATTTCTTTCCCTCCTGCCC
Source organism: Meconema thalassinum (assembly GCA_946902985.2). Lineage (NCBI taxonomy): Eukaryota > Metazoa > Arthropoda > Insecta > Orthoptera > Tettigoniidae > Meconema > Meconema thalassinum. The sequence continues at coordinate 124,846,512 of OX336389.2, forward strand.
TTGTTTTGTCTTATTGTCCTTTTGTTTTCCATTTTTTCTTCTTCTAGTATATAAGTTAGTTTTAGTTACAGTTTACATTTCATTTTCATCTTCACGATCACCCAAAAGATTAGGGACCGGTAACCTAGATGTTAGGCCCCTTAAAACAATAATTATCATCATCATCATCATCATCTACCAAAGCAAGGACGGTGTCTGGGATCGAGCCCTCTCTCTTGGATTTTGAAGGCCAGCGGTAAGCCAACCACGCAACTTAGCCAGACAATATTAATAATAATGGTGAAAGGTTTAGTTACAAAGGACTGGGAAAATGCAAAGGAAAAACTTTGCTTGAAGAGAAATCATCTGCAGTTAATACAAAAGTCTGCCCTCCTTGGTACTGTAAGTAGGCTACATTACGTAAGGTCTTGTATCTTCAGTGACTTGCTCTGAATATCTTGAGATTCAGTGCCGTCATCAGTGTCTTTGAATCGCAAGGACTCCGACGGCAATGCTTTTGTATTTTTATGTAAACTTCATAATAATTCGATCCCATTAACGTGTGACAACTTGTTTATTCATATGGTCGAATATCGAGATAACGATCAAGAACAGCAATTTTTAAACTAGGCAAGTTTACAAAGTTAACAGTCTTTCCATCGCATAAAGATAGGCCTATACAGTATATTCTTTTATCCGCCACGTCTACTTTATTCCCAGATAAGAAAAGTATCGTGTTTCACGCTTCCGGATCGGTAACAGACCCCTCGGTGTAGCAGTTCTAACAAGGAGACGACCTATTTAAAGTTCAAATGTACACACACGCCGTCTCCAATCATCGTATATATTATTTCAGTAGGCCTAGTATAGATCCCTCCTGCGGCGCTCACAAGCGACCGATCGTGACATAATAAGCATTCAAATGACCACTCGAATTTCATAAATATCCATAATTTCTTTAAAAAATTACTTTTAAAAAGATGTACGAAGTGTGCGATTTGCAGATACTGTTGCTGTAGGAAAATACGTTCCATAATTGCTGTCCACTTCACATTTTGGACACTGTGATGCCTGTTTCGTGTCATTTAATCATTCTGAAGTATTTCCTTTATAATTTTGCATATAATAATTTTTAATATACACAACCTAGTGTTCCGAGTTTCTAGCTTGCTCACGACCCCAGTGATTGTGTGGAATGCAAATACACACTTTAGGTCGAGCATGATACAATTGATGTAACGAAGAAACAACGACAAGCTCAACACAAATACTATCTTTCGGCAACGTGCATCCATCTTTCTAACATGGTAATCTGATTCTGTGTCTCGGTATGGTGTTGCTCAACCCTGTGCAGTGATGACAGATCAGACCCGTCATAGCATGCTGTCCACAATGCGGTTGAGGCTGTCCTGTTCGATCCTGTCCCACTCTTCGAGATCGTCTAGGTTGCGACTTGGTTTCGATGGTCGTCGCACTGCCTGTTTCAGCATATTCCAGGCTTGTTCAATGGAATTCATGTCCCGAGTCACCACAGACCAGTCCCTCCGATGGATGTGGGCCTCCCTGAGGAAGAGGTTCACAAGATTGGAGCGGTGAGGGCCCGCGTTGTCATCCTGTAGAGCTAATCCATCGCGCAAGTGTTGTCGATAGGGTTGAACAATGGGCTCGAGGATTCTGTCGGTATTGTGGACCAGTCACAGGGGCGGCTCCTGATTAAAATTCTAGGGTGGGCCAGATGATACTACTGTTGTTACATATTACATATTGCTTTATATTTGGCATTTATTATTGCCAATATTGCCATTATCATAATTCCACACTACACAAAATGTGTAACAAGTTTTAATAAATAATTGATGCATTAAAAACTGTACCCACATGGCTCTTTATTAATACATATATTCTCTCCTGTGCTTGGATAAAGCAAATTTATTCAACAGCTTGGTTGACGAGGTCATAATTATTTAATTTCTAACTTTGTGTTCAGAGCTATAGAAGAAAATGGATTTGTTTTAAAATTCCACTTTCATTTTCCTATTTCAGCATACAATCGACATATTAAATAACTACGTACCGTGCCACAAATTTAAAAAAAACATTTATACAGTAGAAATTACAGCTTCATCGACAGAACTCACTAACACATTTGTGTTGTACTTGGAATATCAGACAACTGAAAATGTATAATTATATGTTTGTCTTATGTCAGCAATCTGCGAACAATAGCTGAATACCTGTTTAAGAGCGTGGGGTGGGGTGAACCCTTCTCCCGTAATCCTGTTTGACAGAGACAGAAGCAGGAAGCTTCAAAGCAACGCTATGGGCCCAATCTGCTGGACCTTGAAGAGAGAGAAAATTCCCTTCATAGCACTGAAGAATTCGCTTGCAAGACAGTGCTATATTCACTGTTTCCTCACCTGGCCCATGAAGCCATATACTTTACATGGGACTTGCTGTGGAGCTGCCCTCGCTATGACGATACACCATACGAGACTGTCAGGATCTTAAGTTAGGGATGAGTTATTTATAATGAATTCTCTTTAGATATTCTAGAAGGGTAAAACACTTATTTTTAGTTGAGTATCTGTAATATAATAGTACATTATGCAACGAGCCTATAATGGCTATAAATAAGACACGAGTATTTTTATAAAACGAGCGTATGCGAGTTTTATAATTTCCATACGAGTGTCTTAATTACCATTATAGGCGAGTTGCATACGACTGTTTATGTTCGACGATAATTATAACTTTATTATATGTTTTAACATAAATATTCATAAATATCTGTTCAGTCACTAGAATGTTGTGATCGGGTGCTGCGCTGGGTAGTATATCTCTTTTTTCCAAGCTCTCTGGACAACCAACGCATGCGCTCTGTGTGCTTCAATACCATATGTTCAGATTGTGCACCGTTATTCAGTAAAACTGTCACCGAAGTCGTTTCAAAACCACGCGGTGTGTAGAAATTGGTTTTGGGGATATTAAGGTACAGTGCTATTTCTGGTCTCATATTCACCAGTTTATTTACGCGAACATATGGACGGTGCACTTTCGGTAATTTATATAGACATGTTGGATTTTGAGGGCATGCGCGAAGGTATCCTTATCTAATTGGTCAGACAACTGTTTCTTGAGCTCTGATTGGTGGGGAGAAACTGTTTCATAATGAAAAATAGTGTTATAATGAGCCTCATTATGATACAGTTTTCTGACACATAATAGTTAGGGTCGAACATAAAGTAATTTTAAAAGACATTAATTAAACAAATTCTTTGCAATGCTGCCTAACGGTCTTGGGTGGGCAGGACCCATTCGGCCCTTAATGACGCACCATCCCTGCTTTCTACAACGATGAATTGTGTCTGACGTCCATGCATAATGCAGCACTAAAACATGACACATCTCCTACGTACTGGGCATGTGGGATGGCATGCAGGACTTGTCTAGTGTCACCTTGCTCTCTCCAAATATACTCTTATGCAGCGTCAGACACATTCGGCACTCGTCTGTGAAAAGGACATTCTGCCAGAGTCCATTCCATTGCTCCCTTACCCATCTGTACCTGGCACCAGGGGCGCACCCAGACTTTTGGTTTGGAGGGGGCTTTCCTCAATAACATGATTACAGCTATGGAAAGAGAATGTGTTTATTATTAGTCTTGTATGTAAATATGAATATTTGAGATCATATGCATAAAAAGATATTCTATAAGATCAAACATACTGTAGAATGTTCTGTTAAAACCAATACAAAAGATGCTATTGGACTGGAGATTATTTAAACAATATGTGCATTGGTTTTATACAAATTTTAGTTACAGTACCATTGAGCTAAGGTTATACAAGTAATAAAAAGGAACTGCATGATTTTTATCAAGAATTAACTTTTGATCACGATCAGAGTGATAACGACTGGATTGCTCTACTCACTATTATCATTACTATATATCCAGCTACCAGGATCTTCAGATTCATGTGTAACATCAATTATCTGCAATCATTTACTAAGTTTTGAGTTGTTTATTCCAAGAACTAGTATAGGTTTTAGGAAATTAATAATAACATTTTGATTTTGAATATGTAAATTTAATTTGAACTAAAAATTACATTTTAAAAATTACGAGATATAATTGTATACCATAGTGTTATGGATTGTAACAAATATTTTATGTACTGTACGTGAAAATATATGTTATTTTAATTTTCCTTAATAACTAACATTATAATAAAAAATCTTAAACATTTCTAGAATTTCAAGTCGAACTTAATCACACAGGCTGAATGCAAGTTTAAACTAATAGTTGAATACAAATCATGTATTAATGAATTAACATTAACGTTGTTTGAATAAAGCGGAAACTCAAATTTCACAGAACAAAATCCAGCTGCCTAGCAGATTTTTCTCAAAATGGAAACTACCTCTGTACTGGTGACTTCAATTTCCCGGTGAATATTCAGTGCTGCTAGTCCAGTCTGCACCCATGGTATTCCTAAGATATGTTTTCAGCCGACGTAGTGTAGAAAATGTCCTCTCAGCAGTGCTTGTAGTCACAGGGATGGTACACAAAATTCTCAACAATGTGTGGATATTAGGAAACAAGTCCTTGTCACATAGATTCAACACATCGATTGCGTTTTTAGGGATATTAGCATGGGTCTTGAAGTTCTTGTGCCACAGTTAAATCTCAGCCATAAACAGGCCTTTGTTGTTTCCTCCACTTTCAATTATGTCATTCTTATAAAAATTACACAGCTGTAAGAAATCAAGTTGCATTTTTTCTTGGAAGGCTTCTTTATGCGTATGTGATGCATTGGCTGATGGCAGTATGCACTCAAAACTCTTTAATAAGTCCTTATGCTTCATGAATCGCGATTCCAATGAAATAATGAATGAGTCAATCCAAGGGATGAAAACAGATCTTTTGTAGTATAATTCTGAAGTTTCTGCTGGAATGTTGCTTCTGTTCAGTTGTCTTCCAACTGTTCGAGGCATCGAAATTATTGAACCGCAGTTATTAGCAATTTTGGTAGCTTCTTCAAACAACGAGTGAAATTCTTGATCTGCATTTTTTCTTAGAGATTTTAAGCTTTCAATCACAGTTTCAGCGTGTGTAATTGCAGACGATAAATCTAAATCAGTTCCCTGAAGCTTTTTGCTTAGGTTTACTGTGTAACCTAGCAGTTTTTCTGATGCCATGAGAGCAATTATAAATTCACCTTGACTTAAGGAGTTTAGTAGTATTAGAGCTCCTGAAGAAGATTCCCTATCATTCCAGTTTTTTTTATCTCCTCTAACGCTACTTCAAGAGGTTGCAGCAGTTCTTTCATAACAAAAATAGCATCGTGCCTTTGTACCCCTCTCGTCGGACAAAGCTGCAGGAGTTTTTTCTTGTTGGTTTCAAGATTTACCTCAGATTCAAAGCACTGTTTTAAAACTGCTTGTCTTTTAGGAGTGTTAAAAAAATCCCACAACTTCTCCACTATTCCAAAGTAGTTCCTGATTGATACGACCTCAGACGCGGTCGACAATGCCAGGTTAAGGCTATGAGAAGCGCAATGCACGTATATTTCTGTGGAGTGAGCTTCTTGGATGCACGTTTGAGCCCCTTTAAACTTTGCACTCATGGCAGCCACCCCATCGTACCCCTGGCCACGTAGGTTATTTATGTTTATATTACTGTCTTCAAGACCTTTAATCAATGTTTTTGCCAATACGCTACCCGTAGTAGACGTTAGAGGCATGAACTTCAACAATTGCTCACATATTTCATAACCATTTAAAGTATTTGGCGTTACATAACGTAAACACAAAGAAAACTGTTCAACAGTTGAAATATCAGATGTTTCATCTGCGAGAACACTAAAAAACTTAGCTTCTTTTACTTTACTTGCTATTTTTTCAGTTATTATTTAGTTACAAGCATCGATGACTTGATTTTGAAAATTCCAACTTATATAGGTCGCATTTTTGCCACATGACCCAAAGTGATCTTTCAAATTGTTGTCACCTACTTCAATTTTAGCTCTGAGCAAAGCTCTTAAGTTCCCCTCATTTTCAAATGGTTTGCTGTCGATTTGAAACTGACCATAATCTCTATGGCCCCTAGGGGCGATATTTTGCCTGCCACACAAAATTATAGTTTCTATTATTGGAATTATTCTTTTCACATTATTTTGGGCTTGGACGTCTTTTCCTTTATCAAGAGATTTGTCAATCGGTTTCATTCGGTAGTCCATAACTCATTTAAAGTTAGCTGCGCTCACACATGAGTCTTTATGATACTGCGAGTTTGCATGTTTTTCAAACTTTTCTAGTGCTTTTTTCCAGTCACAAAAACCTTCTTCAACAAGTTGTCCAGTATGTTGAGCGTTACTCTTACCTACTTCTTTTTTGAAAAAAAAAAAAAAAAAGCATACAATGGACACAGTATGCAGAGTCTTCAATTCCAGAATACGAAAGCCAGGTATATTTCTTTAGCCATGAAAACGAAAATCTTCGTTGTTGGTTCCCATGCGATCTAAAAGGGAAGTTAAAGTTGCTCTGAGGAACCCATTTGTCATTTAAAACTTTGAACTTTTCATTGTCCGTCAACACTTTGTTTTTAAGTAAACCAATGTCCAAATCCATGTTATGTTTACTTACAACGGCCTTAGGCCTGCTCACATTTGCCTCTAAGCCCTCCTCTGACGAACAACTTGGCTGTTTTTCTATGCTTGCAGTCCTTGTTAACAGTTCCTTACTCGTTGAAGGATTGCCACATTCACTAACACCAACCACATCATATTTATTTATTTTTTACGGTTTAAAGTAGTTTTGCATGTTTGACTTTCTTTTGTCTCCCATTACTACTAGTCCAATTGGACACACTACGAATACCAACTGCCAATAGAAAATACAAACACAACAACAATCAACGAATGAACTTTTACAAACACCACTACTGACAATTCGTTGGGGAGAGAAATTTTCACCGCTGTCCCACGCGCATCTTGCTCCGAGCATATAAATGACAACCACCGGAAATATCCGATCGTGTTGTGTTTACAATATATATTATTATCACTGAAGTGTTGCATAAATATAGGCCTAACATAATTCTGTTTTAAACCAGTAGAAAATCGCAAAATGTTCCAACGTTCCAACACTAAATATTCTGGAGCCCGTTAAGCAATCAATTTTCTTGAAAGATATCATCAATGTTTTTAAAGTGTTCCCAGGTTTTTAGGGGGGGCTTAAGCCCCCAAAGCCCCCCCCCTGGGTGCGCCCCTGCCTGGCACCACAGTGTTGGAGGTGGTCGCCATGGAACTCTTGAGGGTAGGTGGTCCCTAAGAAGATGATTTCTGATTGTCTGCATATACACAGCCCTACCAGTTGTCTGCGGGAAAGCATCATGCAGTTATGTTGCGGTGTCTTCCAGGTTCCTGTGAGCCCGGACGCGCACGTAACGGTCGTTAGTAGCTGTTGTTGACCGAGGACGATCTTCAACACTTTCCGGCACAGGATAGTGGCTGTATGTCCTGACAACATTGCTATGGTGTACACCAATCAGGCCGGCGATTGCCCTTGCGAAGAGGCATTGCTGACACAAAGTCACAGTGCGCATATGGTCAAAAGAGGCATGTTTGTATACTGCACTGAACAGGAATGTGCTCGTCATGTTGTGTCTACAGGAGACAGTAACAGCGCACTCTTCTGAGACCGCACATATTCCATCCACATACACTAACAGGTGGGGACACAAGTCATTCAGAGGCCTGTTTATCATGCAACAACTCGTCAAGCGAACATCCTACATGTTCCCCAAAATTACAGGTGCCGCGAAACTCTTTTGAGGCAATGCTGAACTAGATCTATAACTCCATTGTATTTAATATTAGCAATTAGTATACAGAAACAAATGATTTATTAAGGTCCAAAAGTGTAATGTAAGTAATTAAGTGAGATTCAAAATTGGTTGTTATTATAACATTCACAAGAGATCCTACTATTAGCCCAAATCCGCATTGAATGTTTTTAATCAAGTTATTATTTGCAAAGTAGTTGGTCAGTTGCCATTTCATACAGTATTCTATTACTTTTGATAATATTGGCACTAATTATTAACACAGCTCGATAATTATTAGGACAATTTATATCTTCTTTCTTATAGATTGGAACTGCAATATTGGCTTTCACGGCCCGTGAATTAAAACTCAGCAATGTTTCTAGGTTTATGCCGTGTCTTATGTGGTGTTCCCAGGCGAAATTGCTCAGTATTGTGATAGTTGTATTCAATAATTAGGGAAGATCCCTTCCTTAAATATCCAGTTAATGAGATGAGTTAGAGGAAATATTATGCAATCAATAATTTCCTTTGAAATGCAATTAAACAAGTAGTTCCGTGAAAACTAAATAGTCTATTTTCAAGTACCATTAAATTAGACATCAGTGTATTAAGGCTTGTATGAAGATATACCGTGCCAAGTTTCACAGCGTTCAGATGAAAAGTCACAAGAAAAATCCATTTGAATTTCTAAATTTTGTGTCACCGCCATTTTGGTTTTTTGCTCACCAGGTTATTGAATGATCTATAGGTGAACTTATGTTATAGCCTTTATCAACATACAAAATTTCAGTTTGCTTGGTGTAATAGATTCGTAGATATTGAGAACCATCTTAATATTTCAAATGGTCATCATGTTGGATTGTTGTATGTGTAGGCCATAGAGTTATGTACCATTAGATGAAGATTATTGCGTAGGTTCATTATTCAACCGTTGACTTCATTCGCATGAAACAAGAAATAAAAACATTTTTTTAAATTTCGCACAGCCGCCATCTTAGGGTTATCAAAACAATTGAGTTTAATTGGATGTCAGTAGATATGAACATTTACCGTACCAAGTTTCACGGCGCTCGGATGATTAGTTCGCAAGTATATTCCATTAAAATTTTTAAACTTCGCTTGGCCGCCATGTTGGTTTTGTGATCACCGGGTTATTGAAAACCCCATAGGTGAAATTAATTTAATAGCCTCTATCAACATACAAAATTTCCGTTGGATTGCTGTGATAGATTCGTAGATATTGCGAGCCGTCTAAATATTTTGGATGGTCGCCATGTTGGATTGTTATGAAGGCCATAGAGTTATGTACCATTAGTTGACGATTCTTGCGTATGTTCATTATTCATAAATTAACTTCGATCGACTGACTGCGTAGCTCAGTGGTAACGTTCTCACTTGCTGTGCCCAAGGTTGCACGATCAAATCCTGGCGCAGTCAGCTGGCATTTGAGGGTGCACAAATGCGAGGGAGCCGTATCAGTAGAATTACAGGGACGTTAAAGATCTCCTTCAGGGCAAAATTCCGGCACTCCGTTGCCTTTCTATAAGCCGCAGTAGTTAAAAGGGACTTAAAACCAATAATATGATTATTTGACTTCGATCACATGAAACAAAAACTTAATATTAAATTTTGCAAAGCCGCCATCTTAAGGTTATGTAAACAATTGAACTAAATTACATGTCAGTGCATTACAATCTGTATAAACATTTACTGTACCATGTTTCACTGCGGTCGGATGGTTAAATCACGAGAAAAGTATATTTAAATGTTTCAACTTCGAATGGTCACCATGTTCGTTTTGTACTTAACAGGTTTATGAAAGTCAGATAGAAGGACTTCTAAGTAAGTAAGTACCCTTTATCACCGTACAAAATTTCAGGGCGATATGTGTTACTGTTGCGGAGATATAGAATGCTAGTGAAATATTTTACACGGCCGCCATGTTGGATTGGTAAAACTTATTAAAATATGAAAGGCTCAGTCAAGGTCGGACAAGGTAGTAGTATTTAACTTATTTACCACCAAGTTTCTTTGAAATTGCTTCAGCAGTTTAGATTTTATTACGGGGGGGGGGGGGGGAGGGGGCGGCGGCACACACACACACACACACACTGACTGACAAAAGGTGATATCATAAGCCTTTTTTTTTAACTAAAAATAGGCTAAATATCCATGGTAATCATCACTCTTGTATATACTTAAGTTTTCTACTTAAGTAGTGGATCATTAACAAAGTTTCACTTCCATCCATTGATTAGGATAAAAGAAATAAAGAAATGCTACCGGTATTTTAAAAATTTGCATAGCCACCATCTTGAATTTTTCAAATCAATTGATTTGCACCATATGCCAATATATTAAGATCTAAATAAAGACTTAGCCTACTATGCCAAGTTTCACTATGCTCAGAAAATTAAGCAGCCAGAAAGGCTAATATAAATATTTGAAATTTATGTGGCCTCCATATTGGTTTCGTGGCATGCCGTTTTTTAAAGTCGCATATGCCTTCTTCATCACACAAAATTCCAGGTGTATAGCTGCAATTCAGAGCTATTGAGAATCAGTGAAATATTTCACATGGCTGCCATACTGAACTGGTGACATTGGAATTTGAATGACACAGTCGGTTGGTCAAGTTTCATTGAAATACACCAGCCAATCAAAATTCATTGGGAACACGTACACACAAAATCGTTAATTCACAAGCCTATATTTCATATGGAACGACTGATTTTGATTTCATACGAATTAGAGATAGCCTTTTTTACCTCTTTCTGCATCACATTTGTATGTTTCAAAGTTATTTATGGTGAATGATAACAGTAGGCAAATAAAGGATACATTAGAAATTGGAATTATATTTTATATCAAACCATTTAAAATACATATTTTAATACAAAAAATATTCTCATTCAACAATATCAATTACCATTAATTTTACATCTTATAATGTTTAACATAAATAAAACATAAAAATCTTAAAACATTTATCTGATCACTTTCCAACATAAGTCTCATTTTCTTTCATAACTTGATACCACTTTATGAAGGCCAAATATTCAAAATTTGTACTATCTGTCCTCCTTTAGTTAATACCATAGTTTTAGAAAAAGTGTTCTATATTCATAAATATCAGTACCTCTTCATACCACAGTATGAGCAACTAACTTCACTACCATACTTCAACAACAGAAACAATTATTGGGGCCTATATCAATGTTTCTAGTAACTTACATCATAATTCATATGAACAGTGTTATATAAAATGTCTGGAACTTAATATGCTAGCCAAATTACAGATGCAGTTTATTCAGAAACAAAATACACGACTGTATTTACTACGAAAAGAACATCACTAGCCTATTCTTGATAAAAATAACTATGATTTAACACTTCAGACATCCTTTGTGTTTGTCATTTCTGATTATACAATGGTATTTATTTGTCTTCTGATGTTAATTATTTTAAACTAAATTGTGTTCAATCTAAAGCTATAGATTATAATTTATTACACCAAAATCAGAAATGGTCCAGACATTAAAATCACCATAATTGTTTTGATTTGAAAATCAGAAAATTGAGAGATAGGAACCATCTGAGCAACAAAAAGAAGATTTTTTATCCAATGATAGCAATCAACACATGTCGAAGTACAGTAACAGGTTTTTAGAAAGTACTGTATGTTTGAAAAATACATGTTATGTTTCATTACCCACTTGAAATGGAACACAAAACTGATGATATTCCAAAACCCCTCCAAAATTAAATCCTTTATATGCACATCCAAAAAATCTATGAAAATAACAATACAAAATGATACCTCTAGATATGAATTGCATGGAAATGTGAAGTGTAAGAGATTCTGTAATTACCTCTTACAGACACATCCTTAATAATGTACACAATAGGAAAGAAATGAATGTTCGTCACTTTAGTAACACTTCTCCACAGATTATTTGAAGTATTTTATTGACAGATTTCTAGGAAGAAACTACTCTCAATCTTTCTATGTGAAACACAGTTTCCTTTCATACTTCATAACATTATGGGCTGAAGCTAGATGATGTTGATTGCAGCTTCTTCATGGTACTCTTCATTTTGAGGTTCATTGCTTCATCAGACTATTCTTGAATACCATACTCAAATTATTTATCGTATGGCTTTTAGTGCCGGGAGTGTCCGAGGACATGTTCGGCTCGCCTGAGTCTGTAGCTGCTTCCAGCGGATACCTTAAGGGTGAGCTACAAGTTCCGTTCAATTTCAAGTAGTTCAAACTTTCGCCAATATCAATGATACCTAGTGGTGAACGTTGGAACTTGGATAGAGCGTTATGACGAAATCTAACCTAACAAATTTTGCTTTACACAAGTTTAGTCTGTGAAAGGATCTTTTACATGCCATAAATCTATGACATGGGACCGCCGGCTTTACTTCCCCTCCGAAGGAAGGCATACTGAAGGATTTATAACGCTCTTAAAAAATCCGACGACTTCGGCCGGGTTTGAACCCGCTATCTTGGGCATAGCAGTTCAGCATGCTACCGTCTACGCCACCGAAGCCGCTATACTCAAATTAAAGATTTGGAAACAATCTATCTTTGATCTAAAATAACAAATGTATCACGGAATGTAGAAGTTATTATTCCTCACTTCCTTGTCGGGTTGTGTGTATAGATGACATTTCAGACTTCATTGTCTTCTTTAAATCAAATGAATTCAGCATATTTTGCTGTAGATGAGTAAGTTTTAAGATCACTTGCATTCTAACTTGTATGCAAGAATGATTGTCCCTGTGCATATGAAAATGAAAATCCACAGCCTGCTTCCAGTCTCCGACCGGGTCAGGAATGGAATGAATGAAGCCCCCATCTAGCGGCGAGGATATGAACTGTGCCGGCTGCCGAGGCCTGACGCACTCCTCTGGGGCAATGATTAAATGAATGACAGATGAAATGAAATGATAGTGGAGAGTGTTGCTGGAATGAAATTTTGACAGGGAAAACCGGAGTACCCGGAGAAAAACCTGTCTGCCTCCGTTTTGTCCAGCACAGATCTCACATGGAGTGACCGGGATTTGAACCACGGACCCAGTGGTGAGAGGCCGGCGTGCTGCCGCCTAAGCCACGGAGGCTTCCCTGTGCATATAAGCTGGTTAATTCAAAATGCTTTTGTCACTCTTTAAGGTATGGCACTCATAGTTCTTTTGATCCATGCAATATTTGAAGTAATTTTGTCGTACATCCTTGGGCGTTCAACTCCAACTTTCGAGCATGCTATCCTCCAGTTACTCACGCCTAGAATTTTCCAAGTCTTTGTCTCCGATGATAAACATAGCATAGGGCTTCCAGCTAGTTCCTCCTCCTAAGTTGAAAACAAAAAAGAAAAGAATGATCTTTCATCATATCGAATTTTCAATAACAAATGAATGCAATGTTACAATTGGTCCACTTCAACATTCGTTCTTTTAATCACTAAAGCAAATACAGTAGTTATATAAGGCTTTCAAAAAGAAAATGTCTTCTGCTTTATTTTTTTACTTTTATGGTGGAAATTTTGTTATGAATTAGGAAAATATGCACATCTACATATTTTTATTTTGGTATTCAGAAAGGAAGTAATGTGAAAATATAAAGGATATTTAGCAATTATTTCAAGATTCAAGATCTCCTTACTTAAAATAAAGAATAGACCTGAACAATTCCAATGATAATATTATACCCCTACATTAATATATTAACCCTCTCAGTGCCCGCTGCTTGTGCCAAAAGTGCCAAAGCCGATTCAATCGTAGCGCTGTTTATCTTGTATTTGTAGATTTCTGTAGGCATATGTCCTTGATTATTTCATACTGTTGGAAAGGTGAGGTTTCAAGTTTGCCTGTGCGATGTTTACTTTTTTCCTTCAAAGTCGGTTACGCGATAGGTTTGAGTTTGTACTCACGCCCTCCCTTTGCGCTCCCCCAATCACGTGCGTTCCCGCCTAAATTGTGGTACAGTTTTTTTCTTCTTGTTTTCTGCCTACAGATGTATCTAAGAACTTTCTACAGCTGGAAGCGTAGTGTTTCTTCGAATATGACTCTTAGGTGTCCTTAATTTAGGCTCAAAACTGATTTTAAAAAAATTGAACAATTATCAGAATAACCTCAATTAAAAAGGTTTAGATGCCGTATTTACATTTATGAACATAATGTATGAAAGAATGAAGTATTGGTTATAATGCAAAGCAAAAATAATGATTCTATCGTTGAAAATGTGGTATTTATGACTTTTTTTGGAATAGTCTGCATGACCATTGAAAATGGCTTGACATTCTTGGCAAGTATTTCAGGAAATGGCTTGGCACTAAGAGGGTTAAAGAAATAATTGATTATATTTCCTCAAAACATTTTTTCATCTGAAAATCTACATATAACATTAAGATACAAGAAATTAATAGTTTCTATCTCTAACTGCACTAGAATTTGGATGCCTACAGGTCACAAATATTAGGATGTCTCATTGTCACAAGTAATGTCGTATTTTAAGTTTAGTGTTTTATAAGATAGAATTGGTTTTCTTTGGTCCGCCAATGCTATTTCCAGGAGGCCATGTCTAGAATTGCATATATTGTGAGAATGTATCAGTCGCCAGTTGTTGATACACAAAATCACAAATGGAACTTACATAGTTGGAGGTTAGGGTCCTTCTAAAGCACTACTGGAAACAAGATTACAAAGCTGCTGACGCGGCTCGAAGAATATGTGAAGTGGAAAGAGAAGGTGTCGTTAGTGAGCATGTGGCACAATGATGGTTCCAACGGTTCAACACTGGAGAAGAAAGCAAGCCTTACAGATTTACCGAGTTCTGGAAGACCTAAACTATAGGATATTGAGAATGCATGCAGAGATTTGGAAGAAAATCCGCAAAGAAGTTCTCATAGGCTGTCAGAAGAACTTGGTGCATCAAAATATCTGTACCTCATGAATTGACCCCTGAACCGGCTCAACTTAGAGTGGGCATCTCTCGTCAGCTTATCGGTAACCCCGTGGATGATAGATTTATCAGGAGACTTGTCACATGTGATGAAAAATGGGTCTATTACCGCAACGCTGATGCCTCGAAACAGTAGCTCAGTCCCCATCAACCTGCCAAAGTCATCGTTAAAAAGGATCGGTTCGGCCCCAAAGTGATGTGTGTCTGGTGCAATTTTGAAGGTGTGATTCAATGGGAGTTTGTTCCAAACGGGCATGCAGTTAATGCGGATCTTTATTCTCAACAACTGGAACGAGTTCATGAAATTTTGAGATGGAGATAACCAGCATTAGTTAACCGAAATATAGTTCTCTTGCAGCAGGAAAAATGCAAGACCTCATACTGCACGAACAACCATGGCAAAATTCAGGAATTGGGAGGAGTCAAACTGCTACCACATGCAGTATACAGCCCTGATCTTACGCCTTCAGATTACCATCTTTTTCAATCCATGGCCCATTTCTCGCATGGAAGAAATTTCGAAAACATTGAAGCTGTGGAAGTGGGTCTTCGCATCAAAATCCAGAGATTGGTACCGTCACGGGATAAGAAACCATGGTGAAAGATGGCTCAAAGCCATAGAATATGATGGTCTCTACTTTGAAGAATAGTATAATTTCTTGTCAGAAAACTTTCCAAATAAAATTTTCTTTAAAAAACGACATTACTTATGAGAGATCACTTGTAATTCTTTTTCTTTTTTGTCATGAATACCCACACCTAACAAGCTGAGATAAAGAAATCCACTGATTTTCATTTTCTAGAAGGTTGGAGAACAATTTGGAAACTTGCATGGAAGAAAACACATGAACTGGCCAAGCAGCCCATGTATTGACATTTGGACTACATAAACCAACATGAAACTAACTTCCCGGACGGTCCTATTAGATTGATGAATACAGTATGATGGGAGACAAAATCAGTCAACACAGTTAGAAGCGGACATGTCAATATGGACCCTTAGATTGAATGTTTTAGTGTATTTGATTCTTATCCTTATTCAGTCAAATCTATGATGAAACGGGGGAAGAGACTATTAGAAATTTTTAAACTGGAGTGTTATTGATGCATTAGCATTTAATTACAATGTATGTAAGGAATATGTATCTGTGTAGGCTATGTCTAGGCATCATGATCAGCTACAAGGAAGTGAACGGAAAGGCACAGCTTTACAGCTTATGAGGTCTTGCAATCTCACTGTTGAAATATTAAATGGGTGTTATTTTATATTTTTCTAATTATGATAGCTATTTCAATTACCTATCTCTCCTCAGTTCGAAATGAACATGATAATATGGCAAGATCCAAAATGGTGAAAATATCCAAAACTTTGAAAGAAATCTCCTGATCCACAGTTCCTGTGGTAGTGGCTTGTGATTGGTTATGCTCCTACAGAGTCCTGTCACCAAAGTTAAATTCATCTGATTAAACATTTTTTTAAGGTAAGTTACAACATCTTAAAGAATTTTCTATCAGCTATTGTTTTCAAATACACTAGTTATCGTCACGATCATCATTTTCCAGCCTAAGCCGGGTCGGAGCAAATAAGACACCCCTCCACTTAACTCTGTCTATCCACCATCCTCCCTCAACCACTGAACTCCACTCCAGGTTCCGTTCTCTCACACTGTCTTTCACTAAATCCAATCACCATACTCTAGGTCAGAGGTGGTGATTATGACGATGATAATTGTTGTTTTAAGGGGCCTAACATCTAAGTTATCGGCCCCTAATAGTTTGGGTGATCGTGAAGAAGATAATGAAATGGAAACTATAACTAAAACTAACTACTAACTTATATACTAGAAGAAGAAATGGAAAACAAAAGGAGAATAAGGCAAATAAAGGACAGGAGGAAAAGAAATGCCCTCAACCCTCGAAGAATGCGGGTTGAGGGACTTGGAAGGATGGAGAGCCATAAAAGGCAGATAGGAAAATGAAAGAGGAGAGGGTCCTCCACACAGGCAAGGGACAAAAGGGAGAAACCGGACTCAGCTCAGGAATCCCCCGGGGTCGCCAACTCCCGAACTCACCAGCCGTGAGCCCCTGAGGGTGTAGCAATATCCAGGGTGCCCCAGAAGTGGTGGGGCTACATACACCCTGCCTCTTTGAGGGCCTTGAGCAGAAGGCAGGAGATAACATGAAATGAAAAAGAAGGCTGACCCCTCGCAGAAGGAGGGTATCAGGAAAGATGAGACAAAGGCCAATTAAGGCAGGAAAGGAAGAGACTCCCTAGGCCTCGGATACCCTAATACCATCGGGGTAGGAAGAGAACAAGAGTTGACCAAGTGAGGTCGACAGGAAAGAAGACAGAGAGGAGCCCGGCACAAGTAAGTGGAAGCAATGTCGGACTCGGCTGGAGCCCCGTGGTCGCCAACCCACGTCCCACTAGATGTGAGCCCCTGGGGGGCAGAGGTGGTGAAACAGCACGCCGGGTGTGCTGGCATGCTGGCTTCATGCCGGCGTGTTTCTAGCGTGTACGGTTTTGCAGCGATAGTGGAGAAAGATTATATGTCTGTCTCTGTCGCTCGCTTTCCGGTCTCACTCTCTCTCGTACTGGCTTCAGCCCTTTACTGTGTAGAACGTCAAACTGTCGCACTCCAGTGTCCCTTATCTTGATAGCTGTAGTGTCACTTGACATCATTTGATCGCGGCGGTATGTAGCGTCGTAACGTTTGACTATGGCTGTTTGTTTGGTTTTTTTTTTCTAGCATATTTCCAGAATTTACAAAACTCTGATCTGCTTTTTATTTGTTCGTCAAGCCATTTGCCTGATTTCTATTCAGAATGTCCACCTCGTTGCGTAACGGCTAGCAGTCTTGGCTGTCACCGTGGAGGTAAGAGTTCGATTCCCGGCACTGCCAGGAAATTTAATTCTGGTCTGAGGGTTGAAACAGGGTATACTCGGCCTCGTGCGACAAAAGTGAGATGAGGCGGGTTTGATTCCCACCTCGGCCATCTTGGAAATGGTTTTCTGTGGTTTCCCACTTCTACTTCAGGCGAATGCCGGGATGGTTCCTAACTCAAGGCCATGGCCCCCTCCTTCCCAATCCTCATCTGAATTACAAATCTTCATCTTGCACAGTTTCCAGCCACTGGCCGGGTCTGTTTGGAACACAAGCCTCTCCAACGTCTTCTGTCTTCCCACCATCTCTCAGCCTCCACCCTTGTCCAGTCTTCTCTTCTCTTCTTCACGCTTTCTTCCACCCCCTTCAGCCACCTGTCTCTCGGTCTTCCTCTAGGTCTCTTTCCTTTCCACTTCGTCTCGTGTACTCTCCTGGGTATCCTCTTCTCCTCCATTCGTTTTACATGTCCATACCATCTAAGTCTAGATTTCTCTATACCATCCTGTAATGGTTCCTCCTTCATTAATTCTCTGGTCCTCTCATTTCTTATTCTGTCCATCTTTGTAGCTCCAATACTGCTTCTCAAGAACCTCATCTCACTGGCCTGTATTTTGCTCTTCTCCCTTCCTTTCATAACCCAGGTCTCCGAGGCATACGTCAGGATAGGGACATAGTACGACCGATATATGATCTTTTTGCTGTTCTGAGGGGCATCCTTGCTCCATAACATGCTTCTCACACTCCTCCGAAATGCTTCTGCCTGCCTCCCCCGCTCATTTATTTCTCTATCGTTTCTTCCATTATCTTGTATCAGGCTTCCCAGATACTTGAAACTCTCCACTTTCTTCAGCTGTTCCCCACCAATTGTTATTCCCGTTGTGGTTCTTTCCTTCTTCCTTGTTGTGATCACCATCTCACTCTTATTTATGCTAAATTTCATCCCATATCCTTGTATTATTCCTTCCCACACGTCCAACTGTTCCTGTATCTCCTCCTCCTTGTTTCCCCAAATCATCAAATCATCTGCAAACATCATTGCTTTTATCTTTCCTTCCCCAATTACTTGTGCCACTCGGGTCATTATGTCATCCATCACCACAATGAAAAGTAACGGTGACAGTGCACTTCCTTGTTTCAGGCCGTTTCTCTGTTCCAACCAGTCTGATCTCTCTCCTCCCACTTTCACACAGCTCATGCTTCCCTTGTACATCTCCTTTATCCTCTTTATAGTCCATTTCTCTACTCCTCTATCCTCCAGGGACTTCCATACTTTGTTTCTGCATACACTGTCATATGCTTTCTCAATGTCCAGGAAGGCCATCAGTAGATCTGTTCAATACTCATAGTGCTGTTCTTGTAACTGCCTTACAGCAAAAATCAAATCCACTGTGGACCTTCCTGCTCTGAAGCCATGTTGTTCTTCCCTCATCCCTCCTTCTATCCTTGTCCTAATTCTCTTTTACAAAACTTTCTCGAAGATCTTTGCACAATGACTCATCAGTGTTATTCCCCGATAGTTTCTGCAATCTGTTCTACAACCTTTCTTGTAGATCGGGACAATTATTCCTTTTTTCCAGTCCTCTGGGGTCTTCCTTTCCTTCCATGCTGTCCTCATCACTCGGTACAACCACTGTATCCCCACCTCTCCTGCTGCTCTCACCATCTCCACACTCAACTCATCCACACCTGGTGCCTTCCCTCCTTTCATCTTGTTCACTGCATCTTCCACTTCTTTCCATGTTAAGTCCTTTTCTGTTTGCAGTTCATCTTCCTCTTCCCCGATTTCTTCCTCCTCACCATTTTTTCCATTTGGGTTCAGAAGTTCTTCAAAATATTCTTTCCACATTTTCTTCAGTTCTTCCTTATTTTCTATCTCTTGTCCCCTTTTGTTCACCATTCTAACATAATCCTCCGCCTCTTATTTTTTACCATCCCATACAGGACCTTTTTTGTACCTTCACTATCCTCCTTCATCATCTTTGTCCACTCTTCCATCCACTTTCTTCTCCCCTCAGCCACTACTCTCTTCGCCTCCTTCTTTCTTTCCTGGTACTCTTCCCTTGTCTCTACCGTCCTATTTTGATACCACCTCCTAAAGGCTCTATTCTTTTCACTTACTATATCTTTTGTCTTCTCATTCCACCATGGTGTTTCCTTCCACCTCTTCTTACTACTTGTCCTCACACATACTGCTTCTGCTGCACCTACTAGTGTCTACTTAAATCTAGCCCATTCCTCTTCCACCCCTCTTTCTTCATCTGTTGGAATTCCTTCCTTTACCATTTTGAGGTACTCGACCCTTCTATCCCCTTCTTTCAGTTTCCATATCCTTATACGTCTTTCCTGGTTCTCAGTCCCTTTCTTCTCCTTACTTCCTCTCAGGTTCATTACCAGCAATCGATGGTCGCTATCCAGGTTCTCCGATGGTATAACCTTGATGTCCGTGATGTTCTTATTTAGTTCTTTCTCATACAGTATATAGTCGACCACCGACTTCCTGGTCAAGTCATCACTGTACCATGTGATTGTGTGGCTCTCTCTTTTCTTAAACCAAGAGTTCCCAACTAGCAGGCTGTTCCTCTGTCAGAAGTCCAACAGTCTCCTTCCTTCCTCATTTCTTCCGCCCCAACCCTCTGGTCCTAGAACACTCTCATAACCTTGTCTTTCTCTTCCTACATGGGCATTCAAGTCCCCCATTACAAATACACATACTAATACAGCCATCACAATAACACAGGTTATCACACAAATTTCACACACACACACACACACACAAACCCACCCACCCAAGTACTCGGGACTACATGACCACGGTGTCGCAAAGCCCCTAAATGAATCAACAACATCATCTATTCAAAATTACTACAGCAAGAACATCTGAAATTGCACCGCTGTTATCAATGGGCGCGTTCAGCGGGCTCATTGCTGGCCAGCAAACGGTCAGCAGTTTCTGAGTTTGCCGTTCAGCGGGCTCGCTAGCGGGCTTGCTAGCGGATGTGACGTAGGTAGCAAGGGCTCAGCAGAGCCAGCAAACTTTTTCTCTGCTAGCTTGCTGGCTTGTTTCTGCTGACTTGCGGCGCATGGCGGGGAATCAAATTGTTCAAGTTCTGCACGTTAAGCGATTGAACCTATTATGTTTCTTAAATTCTAGAGACGAAGATCTACACTCAAGAATGGCGACAGGTTATATAGTACAATGTTTGTCAATAGCATAATTGTTGTAATTGGACCTTTTACGCTTCTAAAATTAAACTTTCAACTCACTAGGCCTAGGTCTAGTTGTTTTCTTGAAGGATGATGACTTTTAATAGTTATTTTATATTGTATTAAGGAATTGGTTTGGTCAAGGCAAATCTGGCTCGTATTCTTTATCTATTTTTGTGTATGATTTAAACCTATTACAGTCTTCCCGCTGTCAAATCGGGTTGAAATTAAATGCCACTTTGTACCGGTAGCGCATGAACGCGATATTTAGAATAGAAGCTTTTCTTAACTCTGTTAACCATACTTTTGGGCTGAAAGATGTTTTAAATGTAGCCTACTTTCGGATTTCCCATGACCAAATTATGTGTGAGTAGGCTACTGATGAGTTATTTATGGAATTATTCTGACTTTCTGTTTCTGAGCATTTTGATGTCTCTTCCTTGTATGTTAGGTCACGAATTCGCCACTAATTATATTCAAGAAAACTGCAGAAACATGGAGATGGCTGTATAATCTAGAAAATCGGCCCCTACTTCTTGGTGGTAAGTTTTAAGACTAGTATTGCACTTGGGATGGTATTTGCAGAACATGCTAAACTTTGCTTTAATGGTAATTATGTGGTTAATTTGGGGACATTTGGACGAATGAGTAGGGCCTATAGGAAGAGGAACGATCTTTTCAAAAGTACCGTACCAGAAAGTCTTGTGGGAAGAGGTAGCTCCGGCGATGAATTACCATGGGTAAGATGCTGCGCATTTTCTACATGCATCAGATACCAGAGGTAGAATTTTATTGCAGTAATTTACATTTCAGCTCTGATACCTTTAGGCCTATACCTACAAGCTTTTTGTCGAATAGGTGGTAAAGTCTTTAATTTCAGTATAGTAGAGCAAGCAGGGTTCATATTTCGTACAATTACATACCGGTACCACTGTAACATTCATTTTGTCTGTACATAAATAAATTCTGCTATGGTTGGCCTCCCAGCGATGGTGGAGCTGACTTGACCAGAAGGCAAGGTAGGTACCGTAGGCTAACTTCTGTGGTTGGTGGCACCCTGGTCAATGTCAGTTTTTAGTCCTTTAGGAGATAACCTTAATTGAGAACTTGCGTGGCAGTTGGGCACTTCTTAACACATCTAATTTTTCTATTAGAATTTTGGTTTATTGTAGAAAATTGGTGTTCTAAAAATCTTTGACAGTTGCAAAGTCTGCCTAGTTTTAAAGGGTGGTGTTTTTAGGAAATCATTTTATCATCCTTAGTGATGGGCACAGCAAATTGTATTTGACCCATGGGTGTTCATATAATTATACTTTTTTTTAAATCATTAAATCACTTCAAACTTACACGATGGTAGTTACATGTACAGTATATGCAGTGGCGATGTTGCTGTGGTCTGCTGCCTTTCCACTGCTTTGAACTATATGCAACCGAAGGCACCTACCCTTATCAAGATATGTATCGCAATATTAAGACCACCCTACCTAATGGTGGGAGGAACCACTCGGTAACGCTGAATGAGAGCTCATCATACACTAACATTTTCTAAAGTACCACTGAAATTAGCCAATATACCTTTTCTAATAATGAAACATAAATCAGGAAATCATGTGATAATAGATGATTACTCCTCTGCTGTCCATAACCCACCCACCATCCCCTTTCTAAATCACGACTAATATAGCAAAATTCCAACTGTCTGCCATTCTATGAGTGAATTATCGACAAATGCAGTATTGCCATCCCCACGAATATGGTATTACTGTGTATATAGGCGGTACCGTACTGTAATCCTCCCACCCGCTAAACGGAACTTCCGCAGCTACTGAGTAACGCCCACCACGTGCGTATTTGATGTGTGTAATAATTGGCTGCTGAGTTATTAATGCGTGTAATATTTCACTGTAATTGTTTTTTGTAATAGTAAAATTTGTTAGATCCAGACCAATGGGTTTTGCATGGACCAATAATTATTAGGTAGAGCGGCCCGCCACGTTAGCCGTATATATACTTTTGGTTTTTGTCACGTACATTAGGGTACTCGCACATCAATAATCTTTATCCAGACCAGGCTTATGTGGTATATTTTGTATCTCACATGTTGGTAACAGTAGTGACATCAGTATGTGCAAGTCTTGGTACCAGTTGAAGAGACCTCATCCGCCCGCTGTCGTTGAATTATCAAGAAATAGAAACACATATTTACGTAATTGAAAACATATTCCCGGTGCAGTAGTGATCATGGTTAGTAATTTGTATTGGGAATGCCACCCAGAAGATGAAACATTAATTCTGAATGAGACCAGAACGTGGCTTTTATACTTGCGTCAGACGTCATTGTGGCGTTCATCTTCTAGGGTACATTACCAATTCAAATTAGTAACCATAGTCATTACTGCACCTGAAATATATGCTAAACTACATAAATATGTACTTTTATTTATTGCTCTTTTAACAACGGCAGCCATGTTCCGACGGCAACAAATGAATCTCGTTGAGTCAACAAGGTGCACACATTATTGCCAACATGTGGGATACAAAATACACCACACTAATTAAAGATTAGGTACGCGACAACCCCACTGTGCGTGCAGGGGTGTATGCATGGTTAACGTGCGCCCGCAGGCTAAAACCATTGTCAGAACCCATTGGATTGGATAAAACAAAGGTTAGAATGGTCGGGTTGAAGTGCGGCAAGCGGGGCACTGTTGATGACATGTTTGACTGTAACCATTGATCTGGACGAGTTAGGCTGTAACCATTGACAAAAATCCATTGGATTGGTCGTGTTAGGCTGTAACCATTGTCAAAACCACTGTTACTTTCATTTGAACCCCTCACAGAACGCTACCCTAGACGGCCTATACGATTAGTACCATACGAATGGGGCTACGTTGGGGTTGACAATACTGTACGTTACATAATTCACGTGGATAATGGCCGACACAGCTGGAATTTTACTATATAAGTCGTGATCTAAACGTGGGATGGTGGGTGGGTTATGGTCAGCAGAGGAGTAAACATCTATTAAGTTACTTCAACATTTTCTGATTTATTTTTCATTTGAAAAGGTATTTTGGCTAATTTTAGTATTTTATAAAGTTCAACTGCGACTTGTTACTGTTACCACTGACCATATAACAGTATGACTCGAGACTGCTATATTATGAGTTCCAAACTTATGCTCCCCATGGAAGGTACCTGTATACTAAGCAATAAATTCATTATGGATTTGGTGTTGGAGCCTACCTATCAAAAGGATTTCATTTAAAAAGTTTCTTTGAATGTGTTGGTGATCCTAGGAGTAATTCCTAGTTGCTATTCCACCTGTTGCCATTGAGAGAAAAGGGGAAATTTTGGCTCAACTCACCCATGCTAGACCAATTTTTATATCTATTACATGCATGACAACGTACATTTTTCTTGTCAGGGACATCATTGCACCATCACAGACACTCCCCATGGTCTCAAAAGCAGCTGTGTATGGTATAGCAACTCTGGGCAGTGCTTCGACTAAAATACTTGTCTACCCATACTCCTAATTTCTAATTTGTTCCCCTAGGGCAAAAAAGAATTTTCCATTTTAAAGTACCTTTTGTATGGGCAGTCCACTTCTTTTTTAATTATGTGTTCCTTTCTTATTTAGGCACCTGATGGGGATGTATATTCTGCAATATGGAAGTCACGTTTACAAAAATCCGGGATTCCGGTCGCTCAACATATTCCAGTGAGAGATTTACAAGTTGTTTGAAGCAATTCTTTCCAACGATGAGACATTCAACCCTCGACTGACCATATCGACAAAGTTGAGGGAGATCGCCTTACCAGTGGAAGCAGCCACACAATCTGCCCCAGCAACTCTTCAAGTTCGAAGTCCCCAGGGGGAAGGAGCGATCTAAGAGCAGACCAAGTATAGCAAAGATGGAGCTACATAGACAAGTCCTTGCTGACACTGGGGCTTAGAAGTTGAAGTTGTGCTGCCTACGGCAGGCAGTTGCTAGAGGGAATGAACTGTCCCAACAATGCAACAAATATTTCCATTTTCATAAGAGGAATGATTTGATGGGAAAAATTAGTTTAATTTGTGAAGAAAAAGAAGTGTTGGTTTAGCCGTAAATTGTACAACCTACTTACGTTTTCTATTTGTAGCAATGCCATTTGCAATATTTATTTAGGGTAATTAGGTTTAGTGTTGGTTAGGCAACTTCACCTCTGGGTTGTACTTCATTGCTTCCGCCTGCTGGTCACAAGTCCACATGAAGGAGGAGGTCCTTTATAAATAAACTTGTTCACTTCGTGTTACAGTGACTAGTGTTCTCGGCTGTCGCCCCCAAATTCGATTAGAGTCGAACTGAAATGTTATTTCAGTGTTGTTGAAGTTGTATAATAGAGCCAAGATGAACTCGCATCTTTTCTCTTGGGATGTGTGAGTAGCCTACTCGTGAATTTCATGCTGTCTCGTTTATATTTAAAATTATGAAACTTTTTCCTCTTCTAATTGTGTTTTTTTATTGTCTGTTGCATTAAGTGTCTGTAAAATGGTGATGGGATGGAACCAAGGTCTAAAAAGAGAAAAATTAACATTGAATTTTGAATAAATTTATATTAATTAAGTTAATCAATGGTTTAAAAAATATGTTCATTTCAATTCTTTTTCTGGACACCCTATCTTATACCCTTATTACAAAATGTGGATAAACGAATGGATAGATTACCAGGTAAGAGCACAATTCAATACAAATAGCTGGCATTGAATATTACTGTAGTAAATATTTACTGTCCATCTGTGAGCCAACATAGGGAAACCATTCCAAATGTTCAACCTTATTTTGAATCCATATCATTAAGGACATGTATATTTCTCTTGCATTCCAATATTACAGTATTCTAAGGTGAGTATCCGCCCTACCCTCAAGTTTTATAATATTAAAAGAATCTATTTTCAGTCAGTCAACACAGCAATGTGGCCAATTAAATTCTTTCCAGTTAGTGTGACAAATTAATCGGGCACATACTGTGTTTAGCGACTGAAAATTGATTCTTTCTTAGATTACAAAGGCGACACTCAAGAATTTTTTTCTAAAACTTGGTCAAGTCTTAGCTGACTGAATAGAGAACGTCTCCCCTAGCTCTGAAAACTTCCTATTAAATTTTCATTAACAGAATGCTTTTCAGTCAGTCAACATGATTCTGTCCAATTAGTTTGGGAGAGGAGCAACAATTAATATTTTATCACCCAAACCTTAAAGAAATAGTTATTGTTGTTTTAAGGGGTGGAACTATGAGGTCATCTGCCCCTTTAAAGAATTATTTCAAGAATTAAGTTATTTATTACTTGACACATTTTTGTAGAAAGGAGTTTTTGTATATAAATTTTTAATCGCATCTGATATGCTACCTTATTGAAATATATGGGGGAATTAAATAACTGAAGGGCTTGGGGCAACATAGCGATATCCCCCATTTTCTTAATTTTCAGCTAAAGCAAAATAACTTGCCAATAGCCTTGCGCTACAATTATTTACATACATTGCTGTGTTTTACCACTAAGGGCTACAGTAATATGAACGAACTTGTTTGATTGGATTTTATGGAAATAATACATGTTAATTTTGTGGGTTATGTTGCCCCAAACAATTGGCTTGTTTGATAGTAGGGTATTCAATGATAATTGTTGTTTTAAAGGGTGAAACAGCGAGGTCATCTTCCGCACGTAACACGTAGGAGAGACAATTTTTATTTGTTTACAAATTTAGGTGGATGTTTAAATAAGAAATCAGCCTAATATTAATAAGACTAATAATTAGTGGACTAGCCTACAATAAAATTGAATTTCAAAAGAAGAGTTATTCTTATCGTCAGGATGTCAACCCCTTATTATTCCCGTTTTCAACAATTTTGGGTACTATTAGAAGGTAATGTTCTGCCTGGTATTTGCCTGGACCTGAAGATTGGACACCACTGAAAATCATTTACATGACGGCCGATGGTGAGATTTGAACTCACGTCTCCCGAGTCCGCAGATAGCTTGGCTCCACGGCCTAGCACCGCGCATTAACAAGGGTGTCTACAGCTCTGTCGCTTAAAAGTTATTATTTTCTATGTATTTATCATAGATCATAGACCAATAAGTATGGTAGCTTCAAAGGAATTCTGTGCATTGCTCAAAGTTCCCGCGTCAGCTTGTAGCAAAGCGTTCAGGCGGGCTCACGCTTGCTAGCCTAGCAACAAGTCAGCAGCTACCTAGCAGGTTAGCAGATTGCTGAGCCCGCTGAACGCGCCCCATGTTTGGAGCAACATATGTCTGCGAAACGTTTTTGTCTGCATTGAAATTTATAAGATCACGGCATCGCGATCTGATGTCTGACAATAACCTGCAAAACAGCCTCTGGTTGATTGTTTTTAAAACAATGGTACCAAACATTGAGCTTATTGTAAATATGAAAACAAATTGAAAACAAGGAAAATAAAAATGTGACCGAAATTGCAATGTCTGTGACTCCCACGATACCTTATCAATATTTCTGACTGTTTTAATGCTTAGCATGTACTGTAATCTTCAAGTACCGGTATGTGGAGAGACACGCGAAACACAATATAGGCTACATGTGTCGGACAACCAACGCATTGGGCGAACAGTTTGTTTGTTTATAATATGTCCGGTGTGAAGGCGCCGACGCGCCAGCAATCAGGGTAGGCAGCTCGGCCAAGAGAGGCAGAAGCCAACCTGCCGGCGTTCAGCGCAGCATAGCTGGTAAGCCGAGCGTGCAAAGACTGTCCGCTCCTGCTCTAGGTCTTCCTAGTCCCCTCTTTCCACACATCTGTCTATCCATCACTTGTAACGGCATTCTTTCATCATTCATCCTTCTCACATGTCTAAACCATCTCAATCTGTTTTGCTCCAGCTTATCATTCAGCTTCTGAACATTCCCTTTCGAATGTCTTCATTTCTCACTCTCTCTCTCCCTCCTAATCTTCTGTACTATACCCCTTAGGAATTTCATTTCGGCTGCCTGTATTCTACT
This sequence comes from Meconema thalassinum, assembly GCA_946902985.2. Lineage (NCBI taxonomy): Eukaryota > Metazoa > Arthropoda > Insecta > Orthoptera > Tettigoniidae > Meconema > Meconema thalassinum. The sequence goes on from OX336389.2 coordinate 124,874,403, forward strand.
TTCATCTCTCCTGGTCATCGGCCAAGTTTCTGCTGCATTGGTAAGTAATACGTCTTATGCATCACTTCTTTAGCCTTCACTGCAACTTATCACCCATACTTTTCAATCTTTACATTGAACAAGCAATGAAGGAAATTGGAGAAAAATTTCAAGTGGGAGTGAAGATTCAAAGAGAAATAATTTCAACTCTGAGATTTGCTGATGACATAGTCATCTTGGCCGACACGTTTGAAGATTTGAATGAGTTTTTGAATGGAATGGACTCCGTCTTATGGAAAGAATTCATGATAAAAATTAATAAATGTAAAACAAAAATACTGGAATGCAGCTGAAATAAATCAGAAACCTCTATGGAGATCAAATTGGCAGGTGAAAAGCTGAAGGAAGTAGGAGACTTCTGTTACTTAGGAAGCAGAATAACCAGTGATGGACGAAGCAAAGAGGATATAAAAAGTAGGTTGGCTCAGGCAAGGAAAGCATTTCTACAAAAAAGGAATCTGTTGACATCGTATAGAGATTTAGGTATTAGGAAGTCATTTTTGAAAGCCTTTGTCTGGAGCGTGGCGCTCTATGGAAGTGAAACTTGGACTAATGGTGCAGCAGAAAAGAGGAGAATTGAATCATTTGAAATGTGGTGTTATAAGAGAATGATGAAGATCAGATGGGTAGATAGGGTTACAAATGAAGAGGTATTAAGACGAGTGGGAGAGGAGAGATGTTTCTGGCGACTGCTAATGAGGAGAAGAGATAGGTTGGTAGGACACATACTAAGACACCCAGGAATAGCAAGCTTAGTTATGGAAGGAAGGGTCGAGGACAAGAACTGTAGGGGTAGACCAAGGTTAGAATATGTTAAACAGATTGCCTCGGATGTAGGGTGTGGTAGCTATGTAGAGATGAAACGATTAACTCAGGACAGGAAGGCATGGAGGGCTGCATCAAACCAGTTAAAAGACTGAGGACTCAAACAACAACTTGAGCCTTCAGTGGTATGTCTTTATCCCAAATTAAAGTAGCGGCTTCGGTGGTGTAGTTGGTAGCATGCTGAGCTCCTATGCCCAAGATCGAGGGTTCAAACCCGGCCGAAGTCGTCGGATTTTTTAAGAGCGTTAAAAATCCCTCAGTATGCCTTCCTTCGGAGGGGAAGTAAAGCCGGCAGTCCCATGTCATAGATTTATGGCATGTTAAAGAACCTTCCACTAATTACACCTGTGTGAAGCTAAATTAGGTTAGGTTAAACAATTGACAAATGCTCTTAGGTTCCGACGTTCGTCGCCAGAGGCCGACTGTGGTGGCATCTGGTAAGCAAGTTCTGAACTAGTAGTCGTTGACGGTGGCGTTTGGCGGCAAAAGTAGGAACTACTTGAAAAAAATCAATGTCTGCTGTCCTTACTTGAATTGAAAACACGATAGCACACACTAATACAGTCATCACAATTAACACCGGTTATCGGACAGATTCTACACACACCCAAAGTACACGGGGCTACATGACCGCGTTGTCGCAGCCCCTAAACTAAGGAACCAACCAAATTAAATTCTCAAACTGATGAGAGAAAACACTCCCACATTGTATTCACTTGTTGATCTCCATATTCCAAATAGTATAACTACTATATGTACAAATTTTGGTATACACATGGTGGCCACTCAAATCGGTCAACAATTTTCCAGGAGTTTTCCAGGAATTTTCCAGGAGTAATTCTCATTGTTCAAGACTTAAAAATAAGTGCAGGTCCGGGGGGGGGGGCTTTATCGGTTGCCTACTTCAAGACCAAAATAAAGCAGTTGTGTTTGGTTTACTTATACAGATGTTGACAAAAATTATTGGTGATTGAGTTATTGATACGCAAGCCTAAACACATCATCATCATCTTGTACAGTTTCCAGCCCCAGGCTGGGTCTGTTTGGAACATAAGCCTCGCCACTTAGTCCTTTCTTCCCATCACCTCTCCGCTGTCACTCTGGTCCAGTCCTCGCCTCTCTTCTTGACACATTCCTCCACTCCTTTCAGCCATCTATCTCTTGGTCTTCCCCTCGGTCGTTTCTTCTGCATCTGCATCTCATGTATCCTCTTGGGAATCCTCTTCTCATCTATTCTCTTTAGGTGTCCATACCACCTCAGTCTTGATGTCTCAATCCTACCTTGCAAGGGCTCCTCTTTCACCATTTCCCTGACCTTTTCATTCCTCAACCTGTCTCTTCTTGTTACTTCGATCCTACTTCGCAGGAACTTCATTTCACCTGCCAGTATTCTGCTTATGTCTCTTTTCTTCATTGTCCAAGTTTCTGAAGCATAGGTCAGTATCGGGATATAGTAACTTCTGTATAACACTTCCTTGCTTTTTTGTGGGACATCTTTATTCCACACTAAGCTCCTAATGCTTCTCAGAAATGCTTCTGCCTGTCTGCCACGTTTCGTAATCTCTTTGTCATTTCTCCCATTTTTCTCCACTATACTTCCCAAGTACTTGAGACTTTCCACCTTCTTCAGCTGTCCACCTCCAAGTGTTATCCCACTCATTGGTCTGTCCTTTTTCCTGGTCGTTAACAGGATCTCACATTTACTGATGTTGAACTTCCATCCGTACTCTCCCACTGTTTCTTCCCAAGCCTTCAGTTGGTCCTGAATTTCCTCCTCCTTGTTTCCCCAGACCATGAGATCAACTGCAAACACCATTGCTTTCATCTTATCTTCTCCTATCTTTCCTGCTATCCGTGTCATTACCTCGTCCATAACCACAATAAAGAGAAGGGGTGACAGCGCACTACCCTGTTTCAGGCCACTCATTTGTCTGGACCAGTCTGTACTTTCCCCTCCAACTTTCACACAACTCACACTTCCACAATACATCTCCTTCACTCTGCCTACAGTCCCTTTTTCCACTCCCATGTTTTCCATTGCTTTCCAAACCTTCTCCCTACACACACTATCATAGGCCTTTTCGATGTCCAGGAAGGCCATCAACAGATCCTCTCCAAATTCGTAGTGGTGTTCCTGGAGCTGTCTCACTGAAAATATGAGATCCACTGTTGATCTCCCAGGTCTGAATCCATACTGCTCCTCTCTCAATTTTCTCTCCACTTTGGCTTGTATTCTACTTTCTAATATCTTTTCATATATCTTGGCACAGTGAGGTATGAGTGTGACTCCCCTGTAATTTCTGCACTCCTTTCTGCTTCCTTTCTTAAATATTGGGACAATTAATCCTTTCTTCCAATCTTCTGGGGTCTTTTTCTCCTTCCATATCACTCTCATCACACGGTACAGCCACTGTTTCCCAACCTCCCCTGCTGCCTTCACCATTTCAACACTCACTTCATCCACACCCGGTGCCCTTCCTCCTTTCATCTTGTCTATAGCCATCTCCAGTTCTCTCCAAGTCAGGTCCTTTTCCATTCCTGTATTGTCTTCTCCATCTTCCAATGCATTGTCTTCCTCCCAATCACCATTTGGATTCAGCAAATCCTCAAAGTACTCTTTCCACACTGTCTTGAGTGTCTCTTTGTTGTGTACCTCATTTCCGTTTTTGTCCATCATTACCACATCCTCTCGCAGACCTCTTCTCTTACTTTTGACCATCCCATAAAGTACTTTCTTATTTCCTCTGCTGTCTTCCTCCATCATCTCTGTCCACTTTACCATCCACTTCTTCCTCTCCTCTGCGACAATCTTGTTTGCTTCTTTTTTCTTTATCTTATAATCCTCCCTTGCCAGATCAGTTCTTTCCTGGAAACACACTCTGAAAGCCTTGTTCTTCCTTCCCACAGCTTCTTTTACTCTCTCATTCCACCATGGTGTCTCTTTACACCGCTTTCTGTTGCTTGTTCTTCCACATACTGCCACTGCAGCTTCCACCATTGTGTTCTTGAATTGCTTCCATTCCTCTTCCCCTGTTTTAGGATTGTCTGTTGGCATCCTTTCCCTTATTATCTTCTGGAATTCTTCCTTGACTTCCTTTTCCTTGAGTTTCCATACTTTGATTCTCCTTTCCTGGTACTCTGTCCTCTTGCTATCCTTAACAACTCCCAGGTTCATTACAAGTATTCTGTGGTCGCTATCTAAGGCCTCTGATGGTATTACCTTTGTATCTCTGACACTTCTCTTCATTTCCCAGTCGTACAGCATGTAATCTACCAAAGATTTCTTTGTTAAATCACTGCTGTACCACGTTACCTTGTGGCTTTCTTTCTTCCGGAACCAGGAGTTGCCTACCACTCAACCGTTTCTCTTGCAAAAATACAGCAACTTTCTCCCTTCTTCATTCCTGCTACCCCATCCTTCTGCTCCCAATACATTTTCATATCCTTGCCTTTCACTTCCTACATGTGCATTCAAATCTCCCATGACAATGATGCTCTGACCATTCAACTGCTGTTGTAGCTCCTCCTCAAAGTCTTCCTTCTCTTGAGCTGTATATCCAACTTGAGGGGCATATACCTGGGCTATCTCCAGGCTTCTTCCCTTTACAGTTACTCTGATCTTCATGATCCTGTCACTTATTCCCTTTACCTCTTCCTTCATTCCATCTCTCACAACTACTCCTACTCCGCTGCTCCTTCCTTCACTGTTCCCACTCCTACACACAAATGATTTAATTGTTGTTTTAAAAAAGCCTTTGTGACTCAAATATCCACTTTAAAAAAAAAAGAATGTCGCCTGCAATTTTATTGCAGTGAAGTTGACTATACTCAATATGATTTACAAAAATGATATCGCGTGTTCTCCCACACAGAAACACGCGAGGGCGCTACCGCTGCAGCAGTCACCCAGCGCAGTTGCGGGGAGAGGGTTGAGGGCAGGGGGAAAGCGCGCATGGCAGCCGAGCAGGGTTTGCAGAGCGACCGCTAGGTGACCCTTGCTACCCTATCTGCGATATCATGACATCGAGGACTAAGAGCGGACTGGTAATTTTAGCAGTGGATGGAAATATTTTTATAATTAATTCATCATCATCATCATCATTTCCCCTTATCCAGCTCCTGCCGGGTCGGGGTATTTATGGCACTTCTCCACTTTCCTCTTTCCTTCCACAATTCTTCTTCCACGATCTTGTCCCAGTCCAGATACCTTTTTCTCATGCTGTTCTTCACTGAATCGATCCACCTTGTTCTAGGTCTTCCCCTTGCTCTCTTACCCTTGCACTTGGCCTCCAGCATCTGTCTTGGTATTCTATTTTCCTCCATCCTCTTTACATGTCCAAACCACCTTAGTTTATTCTTCTCAATTCTCTCATTTAGTTTTCCCATCCCAACTTCCTTCCTAACATCTTCATTCCTCACTCTGTCTTTCCTTGTCTTACCTATCATACTTCTTAGGAATTTCATTTCACTGGATTGGATTATACTCTCTTGCCTGCTCGTCAGGGTCCAAGTCTCAGCTGCATAAGTTAATATGGGTACATAGTACATTTTATACATTACCTCCTTGCTTTTCCTTGGTACATCCTTATCCCAAACAAGTTTTCTTACACTTTGATAGAATGCATTGCTCAGCTGTACCCTCCTGCCAATCTCCATGTCCAACCTACCAGTTTGCATCAATTCACTTCCTAGGTATTTGAATGTGTCCACAATTTCCAAACTCTGACTTCCAATTTTCACAGTGCCCTTTCCTTGTCTTTCCCCTCTTGTCATCACCATGGTCTTGCTTTTCTCTATACTGATTTTCAGGCCATACTTCTGAATATTTTCGTTCAGTGCATCTAGTTGTTTTTGCACTTCTTCGGTGTTCCTTCCCCAGACCACAATATCGTCTGCAAATAATAGTAACTTCATTTCTTTATGTCCATATGCTTCCTTTGTTTCCTTTACAATTTCATCCATTACCATTATGAATAAAACAGGTGACAGCACACTCCCCTGTCTTAGTCCAGTCTTGTTCCTAAACCAATCTGTCTTTCCAACTGGGGTCAGTACCCTGCTAACACAGTTGTTGTACATTGCTTGCACCATTTCCAACATTTCTCTTCCCAGTCTCTTCTTAACCATGGTTTCCCATACCTTCTCTCTGGGGACACTATCATATGCCTTTTCTAGATCTATGAAAGTCATGATCAAATCCTCTCCATATTCCCAGTTCTTTTCCATCACCTGCCTCAAGCTAAAGATTGGGTCCACTGTGGATCTTCCACTCCTGAAGCCATACTGTTCCTCTTGCAACTCTCCTTCCACCTTTCTTCTCATTCTTCTTTCTAATATCCTTTCCAGTATTTTCACTATCTGTGATAAGAGGGTGATCCCTCTATAGTTATCACACACCTTCTTGTCCCCCTTCTTAAACACTGGTATTATTAGCCCTTTCTCCCAGTCTTCTGGTACACATTTCCGTTTCCACACACACTTTAGCAGTCGATACAGCCATTGCATACCAACAGGTCCAGCAGCCTTTATCATTTCTACACTGATTTCATCCACCCCTGTTGTTTTTCCCATCTTCATTTTCTGTACTGCTAATTCCACCTCCAGCATTGTTATATCATCTTCTGTTATAGAGTCATCAGGCTGTGTCACTTCGATCTCACCAGTACAATTGCTCACATTCAATAGCTTATCGAAATACTCCTTCCATCGTCCCTTTATCTCTTCTGGGTGTGTTAACAACTCTCCATCTTCCTTTTTCACCAGCTTTGTAGTAACTCTTTCTTTCCTCTTACTTCTTAGAAGCCCATACAGCATCCTTTTACTGCCACTTACATCTGTTTCCATTCTTCGTGTAAATTCTTCCCAACTTTTCTTCTTTTCTTCTCCTACCACTTTCTTACACCTCCGTTTGCTGTCGTGATACTTCCTTTTGCTTTCTTCTGTTTGATCTCGGTTCCATTCTTTCCATGCAGACTTCTTTTCTTTCACTGCTTTCCTCACTTCCTCATTCCACCACGGTGTCTCCTTCTCTTTAACTCTTGTTGACGTCCTACCACAAGCACTCTCTGCTGCACCAGCAAATGCCTTTTTAAAGTGGGACCATTCCTCTTCTACATTTCCCACTTCAGTAACTGGGATTTGTTGCTTCAATCTCTCCTGAAAATCTTCCTGTACAGCTTTGTCTTTCAATTTCCATACTTTTATTTTACTTTCTCTGATCTCCTTTAGGTTTTCCAATTTTCCCCATCTATATTTGCCACCACAGCTCTATGGTCCCCATCAAATGCTTCTCCTGGTAAAGCTGTCACATCCATCAGCTTTCTGCGATTTGTCCTTTCTACCAGGAAGTAGTCAATTACTGATTTTGTTCTTCTATCACCCCACCCATATCTCGTAATTTTCCTGCTGTTTTCCTTCCGAAACCATGAATTACCCACTATCAGTCCATTCCTTTCACAAAAGTTTACAAGTTCCTCTCCTTCCCGGTTCTTTTTCCCATATCCATATGGTCCAACGACTTCTTCCTTTCCTTGTCTCTCAATTCCGACTTGTGCATTCATATCTCCCATGATCACCACTTCTACATCTGAGATTACTCTTTCTACATCCTCCAGGAATACTTCAATATCTTCTTCTCTGTTTCCAGTCTGTGGTGCATACACTTGTATGAAGTCCATCACGTCATTCTTCATCTTCATTCTAATTTTCATTATTCTGTCACTCACACACTCTACCACTTCAACATACTCCTCCAGTTGTTTCGAGGTTATCAGTCCCACGCCATTTTTTGCCTCTTGGCCACCACTCCAGTATAAAGTATATCCTTTCCTCAATTTCTTCCTTCCTTTACCTTTCCATTTCACTTCACTCAGCCCCATCATTCCAACCTTCTCCCTCTCCATGAAGTCTACCACCTCCTCCACCTTGCCTGTCAGGGTCATGACATTCATGATTCCCACTTTCATTTCGGTTACTGGTCGCCCATTTCTCACAGTTCCCCCAGTACCAAAGGAACTGCGCGTCGCCTGCAGGGTACGCCCTAGCCTTTTCCGAATCATTGGAAGTGCCATTTCCATTTTAGGCTATTATTACGATGGGGTCGCCACTCCCAAAGGCATTTTATGAAGCTACTGCCAGCTATTATTCAGGCCGCCCCTAACATGGAGAACAGACGCCCTTGCAGCCGCCCCTAACATGGGAAACAGACGCTGCCGATTGATGCTGTACTCATACTATTCCCTGAGTACTGGGTTGCCTCTTCCGCAATCTCCACCGTTCTGAAGTCCATCTTCTCCGCTGCAGATTCCGTTGAGGTCTTCGCACGTAACCCTGTGCACGGGGCCTATGTTATACCCCATAGGACTGGGTCCTCACCAGAACTTAGCCGGTACTGTAGTTCCATGGTATATTACAGTACCGTTGCCCACCCCCGCGACGTGGACGCGCCTGGCAAGAATTATCCATGTAGCCAATTAGGATTGACTCATGGACCGGGTTAAGGAGCTGTCTAAATTAATTAACAGTGGCTATTTTCCACGAGTTTACAAATTTTTCGTCATTTTCTGGGAGTTTTCCAGACCTAATAAAAATCCAGGAGTTTTCCAGGATTTCCAGGTTCTCCAGGAGTAGTGGCCACCATGCTGTATTCTACTTTCATCTCTCCTGGTCATCGGCCAAGTTTCTGCTGCATTGGTAAGTACCGTATTTACTCGAATACGACCAGCCCCCGAATAAGACCCGCACCCTGATTTTAAAGAACAAAATTTAAAAAAAAAAAAAAAAACTCAAAATTATTTACTATCTTAACTAAATAAACAGAATAGCATTTATCCAAAATAGTTTCCAACAGTTTTGAAGTCGTCCTAAAATAACACACATCAAACGATTAAAAATACAAATAAAAGTACACAAACACTTCATTCATCGTCATCAGAAGTACCAACTTCGGAACTTTTATCACCATCACTTTCCCACTAAATGTCGTCATCACTGCCATCCATAGCATTCGAAATACTACATTTCTTGAAGCTCTTCCGTATGAGATCTCCAGAGATACGATTCCATGCCGTCAAAATCCACGAACACAGCAGCTGAACTTTCGGGCGCTGAATACGACCAGTTGGAGTCGGTGTGTGCTTATCGGCCGCCATCCGCTCCGTATACAGCTGTTTCAAGGCTGCTTTGAACGGGCGGTTCACGCAGCATTGACGTCATCCCGCTCAATCACAAATACATGACTCGTCAATATCATATTTCCTACCGGGCACGATTTCCAATAACTTCAGCTTCCCTCGCAACTTTCAATTTCTCACTCACAGTAAATGACCGCAAACGTTTCGTAGCATTCATGTTTACACTCGCAGAACGTGCTTGTGACTGAATGACGCCGCGTGCTTATGGTAAAACAAAGTTATAGCCGGAAGAAGGCTAGCACCATCTAGCAGATACTCGCAACACCTGATATCGCACGCGGCGGGCAATTTGGATGACTCAAATAAGACCCGCACCCCAATTTTTCACGTCCGAATTTGTTTAAAAATGTGCGGGTGGTATTCGAGTATATACGGTAATTGGTCTTATGCATCACTTCTTGAGCCTTCAGTGGTATGTCTTTATCCCAAATTAAAGTCCAAAACTGATGATAGAAAACACTCCCACATTGTATTCACTTGTTGATCTCCATATTTCAAATAGTATAACTACTATATGTACAAATTTTGGTATACAGTGTGTGCTTGCAGAATAACATTAACAGGTTACTACACACATCAAAAAAAGTTTTGCATCACCTCGGTTCCCAGATCTCCGGCATATAGACGTTGACTGTGTATATTGTATCAAAGATACAGTCCCTTTGACTGTTCATAGATGTCACTAAAACTGCTCAAAGATGTAAACAACCATGCATGAGCAGGGCCTATTAGACGGAGGGGGTACGACAGCCGATCAGTTCCAGTCATTCCACCAGGACGAAGGTACGCTGCTCATGTTGTCTGTAGTTCTACCATGCCTAGAAGGTCAATACCGCAGTTCGATCGCGTCCGCATTGTTACTTTGTGTCAAGAAGGGCTCTCAACAAGGGAAGTTTCCAGGCGTCTCAGAGTGAACCAAAGCGATGTTGTTCGGACATGGAGGAGGTACAGAGATACAGGAACTGTCGATGACAGGCCTCGCTCAGGCCGCCCAAGGGCTACTACTGTAGTGGATGACCGCTACTTACGGATTGCCGCTCGGAGGAACCCTGACAGCAATGCCACCATGTTGAATAATGCGTTTCGTTCAGCCACAGGACGTCGTGTTTCAACTCAAACTGTGCGCAATAGGCTGCATGATGCGCAACTTCACTCCCGACGTCCATGGCGAGGTCCAGCTTTGCAACCCCGACACCGTGCAGCGCGGTACAGATGGGCCCAACAATATGCTGAATGGACCCCACAGAATTGGCATCACGTTCTCTTCACCGATGAGTGTCGCATATGCCTTCAACCAGACAATCGTCGGAGACGTGTTTGGAGGCACCCTGGTCAGGCTGAACGTCTTAGACACACTGTCCAGCGAGTGCAGCAAGGTGGTGGTTCCCTGATGTTTTGGGGTGGCATTATGTGGGGCCGACGTACGCCACTGGTGGTCATGGAAGGCTCCGAAACGGCTTTACGATACCTGAATGACATCCTCCGACCCATAGTGCACCCATATCGGCAGAATATTGGAGAGGCATTTGTCTTCATGGACGACAATTCTCGACCTCATCGTGCACATCTTGTGAATGCGTTCCTTCAAGATAACGACATCGCTCGACTACAGTGGCCAGCATGTTCGCCAGACATGAACCCTATCGAACATGCCTGGGATATGTTGAAAAGGGCTGTTTATGGACGTCTTGACCCACCAACCACTCTTGAGAGATTTACGCCGAATTGTCGTTGAGGAGTGGGACAATTTGGACCAACAGTGTCTTGATGAACTTGTGGATAGTATGCCACGACGAATACAGGCATGCATCAATGCAAGAGGACGTGCTACTGGGTATTAGAGGTAGTGGTGTGTACTGCAATCTGGACCACAAATGCTGAAAGTCTAGCTGTATGATGGTACAACATGCAATGTGTGGGTCTCATGAGCAATAAAACGAGCTGAAATGTTGTTTGTGTTGATCTCTATTCCCTTTGTATTTAAAGGTTCCGGAACTCTTGGAACCGAGGTGATGCAAAACTTTTTTTGATGTGTGTATATGACTACAATCTCTCTTAAATATTGATGATTAGACACAGTCTATAATACAAATGGCTAAATACATACGCTGCAATCGTCCTTCATATAAGCAGGTTCAGTGCAGAAACTGTTGACAGTTGGAATGCTAATATTTTCACAGCGCAGCATCGGACTCGGTTTCAACTGAATACGTTGAACTTGCTCTCCTATGAAAGAAAAATATATTTTCTAACTCACATTAAAATTAAAATAAAAGGAGCAGTATTAATGATTACGAAGATAATTCCTGTTCTCTCGAAGAGTGAAACAAATGTATTTCCTGTAAAAAGGTTATGTGGTCCACATGCAACTAGGCTCCTCATCCTTAGAACTGTTGTCACACTAAACTAAAGTTCTTGAAATATTAGAAGCCATCTTTCAGTGTTACCTAAATAATCTACAGGGTGTACCAAAATGAATATCGGGGTTTTAAGGCTTTGTAATATTTATCACCGTTAACTTACAATTATAAATAAGGTTCGGATGTTAAGGAAAAGTAATATTTTTTTCCTGAGCTCATTTTACCCGAAATCTGAAAAATAAGTTTGAATGACGGGTCCCTGACCACGTTTAAAGCAATTTGATATTGCCTATACATGCATATTTTGCCATTTTTATTGTTTTGGACATATTTGGTCATATTTTAGTGATATAAGGTCATATTTGGTTATAATTTCAGCATTTTTGTTTAAATTGAGGCGTCGTTAAGAAGTTCGGTATCCTCTCCTCTTGCATCCTCCTCACATGTCCATACCATTGTAGCCTAGATCGCTCTATTCTATTTTGCAATGGTTCCTCTCTTACCATCTCTCTGACTCTCTCATTCCTTACTCTGTCCATTCTTGTCACTCCTACCCTACTCCTCTGGAACTTCATCTCCACTGCTCGTATTTTATTCTTGTCCCTTTCCTTCATCACCCATGTTTCTGAACCATATGTCAAAATTGGCACAAAGTAGGTCTTGTAAATGATTCCTTTACATTTTTGTGGTACATCTTTATTCCTTAACATCCCCCTAACACTCTTGAAAAATCCATCTGCGCACCTTCCCCTTTCATTTATTTCCATCCTATTGCCTCCCTTTTCTTCAATTATGCTTCCCAAGTACTTGAAGCATTCTACTTTCTGCAACTGCTGTCCTCCAAGTGTTATGCCCATATCCAGTCTCTTCTTCTTCCTCGTTGTGATGACCACTTCACCCTTTTGTGCTGAGAACTTCATCCCATATGATAACACTACCTTCTCCCACTCATCTAATTGCTCTTGTACTTCTTCCTCATCCTCTCCCCATACCAGAAGGTCATCAGCAAACAACATTGCCTTCATTTTCCTTTAACCAATGCTATTTACCACTTTTCGTATGATTTCATCCATCACCACTATAAATAACAGGGGTGAGAGGGCACTTCCCTGTTTCAGACCACATTTGATGTATTATTTATAATTGCAAGTTAACTGTAATAAATATTACAAAGCCTTAAAACCCCGATATTCATTTATATACACCCTGTATTATTGGAAGCTTTTCAGCCAGTCAACACGAGTCTGCACAAATTAGAATGGGTGGGGAATTACACTGTCATTTGTAGCTCTTCAGTCGGTCAACACGAACACGGGGTACAAAGTGTAAATACACTCCTGGAAAAAATTACATGTAGTGTATTAATTAATTATGCATATCAATGACTTCAGTCATGATCATCCTTTTCCGGTATTGAATTCAAGAACTTAAAGGTTCATTCTGGTACGGTATTGATTAATTGAGTAATAAATAGGTTAAAAGTTCTGCCCAATCAATACTTTTTATTAAATAAAGATCACTGTGTGGGACATGTTTCAAGGCCTAATTGTTTTTGGGAAGAGGAAGATGGACTGCAAACAGAAAAGGACTTAACATGGAAAGAAGTGGAGGATGCAGTGAGGAAGATGAAAGGAGGGAAGGCACAGGGTGTGGATGAGTTGAGCGAGGAGATGATGAGAGCAGCAGGAGAGGTGGGAATACAATGGTTGAACCGAGTGAAGAAGACAGCATGGAAGGAAAGGAAGACCCCAGAGGACTGGAAAAAGGGAATAATTGTCCCAATCTTCAAAAAAGGTAGTAGAACAGAACGCAGAAACTATCGGGGAATAACAGGCCAGGGTGTCTACCAACTCATCTTAAAAGAATTCCCTGAATATTACCTGATTTTTCCAGAATTAATGAGAGAATTCCCTGAGTAAAGAATGCTAAACATTCGCCCGGGAACGGGAAGTGTGATGAAACGCACGCTATTTTTGGTTGGTTTTAAGCGCTCTCCAGGAACAAGAAGCAAAATGTAATCCAGGAAAGCAAAAGGAAAATAGAATTAAGTTTTATGTTTTCTGTTCTCGGAAATTCCAGGATCCAAACAGATGTGAGCAATGGCGGCACAAGGGAAACAGTTGTGAAAATAAATTTATTTCAATAAGTGAACTTGTTGTCCAGTAAAATAAGCAAGGTCTATTAAGTCATGCTACAGTAAATGCCTCCAATAAAATCATCTTAGACCAATATTTAATTTGTAAAACCTTTCATTACCATTGAAATCACTAATCTACATCGCAGGTATGATATTCGGTAGCATAAGTCTGAATATAAGCCTATACAGTAATTTACACATATCCAAGGGACGAAGGGAGGCATATTCCAAGTTCTCACTCTGAATTAGGTCCACCTCGTCATGTCAGATGTAATTGAGTAATCATCATCCAAGTCCCACTCCAGCCACCCGGGTGTGGTTTACAAGCCTCCTCCACTCCTTTCTGTCCCTCCATTTTTCCTGTTCCATCACTTCTGCCACATCCAACCCAGCTTCTCCAATGTCCTTCAAAATTTGGTCCAACCACCTTCTTCTCGGTCTTCCAACTGGTCTCTTACCCTTGACTTCTCTTTCTAATTCCCTTTTTGCTACTCTTTCTTTACCCATTCTTTTGAAATGTCCGAACCAACGTAACCTTGCTTTCTGTAGCTTCTGATTTGACGGTTCCATATTTAACTCTTCTCTGATTTCAATATTTTGAATTCTATCCCTTGTTGTCTTTTTAGCTGAAGTTCTTAAAAATTTCACTTCTACTGCTTGTATCTTACTATTTTGCCTTTTATTCGTTACCAGTGTTTCCAGTCCATATGTTACAATTGGTATGAAATACTGTTTATATAATATTAATTTCGTCAATTTAGTAATTTATAAATACATTTAAATGAAGGAAATCATTATGAATGATGTTTCGACAGGCCAGAACACACCATTATCAGTCTAAAATAATTTAACCTAGTCTGATAATACAAGGCCGAGTTTGAAAGGTGTTGCAAACACATTTCCTGGACGCAATTAAAAACAAAATAGGGCATAAGTTCTAGCCTAGCCAAGGAACGTAGGAGCAATAAATATGCAGTTAAGGGCTCTAGGCATATCCATCATATTACTTAAACATCAAACATTTTCCTTGTTCCCGTCCCAGTCGTTAACCAGAGCCCCCGTTCTCATTCCCGGGCCAATCGTGAACCAGCCTGAACATAACTGGCAGCATCTACAAGGTAAAGATGATCACATTAACAACCTCATAGTGATCATGAGCTTCCGTTAAGCCTTTTGATCACTACAGTATAAAGTACAAATGAAATATTTGTAAGCAGAGCGAGAGGTTATTTGCCTCGATGCACAAGAGTAGACACAGATCGAATAGCACACGATATAATAGTGGGTAGCACAACCACGTGTTTGAACGACTACGTATTTTAGGGGCTAAATCATATATCCACAGCAGCACAAGAACACCCTGGAAATTATTGCACACCATAAGTTTTCACTATAGATTTAGCACACAATGGCACAAATGTTATATTTTTCGTAAACTTCAAACAGCACACTAAAGCATTAACAGTAGAACTACAGCAGACAATAATCAAAGAATACCGGGATAGAAAAGCCGCGCAAATAGTATTGTCAAACCAGGTCTAACACATGTTGCCCGGGCGCGCGCTAACACTTGACATGACAATACACACGGTAAAACCTCACTTCCTGTACCGAAAGCACTATCGAGACAATTTACCACAATATATGCGCTTTTGAAGCTTACACTGAGCAAACCGTTAAAAATATCAATATACTATGAGTGTAAGAATTGTTCAGCACGGAAAGTTCTATAAAAAAAAGTCCGCGAGAGCATATATCTATCTTCAATACATCGCCCACTATAAGTGTTTTTAGATTGGACGGGAGGGGGATTTGAGTTTCATGCACCTCGCCATTCTTAAATTACGTCTGACAAGAATTCTTTGTTCATGCTATCTCCATGATAATATAATTAATAGTCCAGTCAGTGCTTTCAACCCATCATGCAGAGACGTAAAACGGATATAGGCCTAGGTCATAGTTCATTGACATCGAAAAAAAAAAAAAAGCGCTTGTCACGTAATGCATTCATAACTGTTTCCGGGCGAAGCTAGTATATTATACTCTGTGAGCTGCCAGAATAGGATTGACAGTTCTCGTCTCTCCATGTGGTCTGAGAACGAGATTGCCAAACTGTACAAGCCAGAGATAAAGCTGACCAGGCACTGAGGCACGTGGGCGGTAATATTGCAACGCAGAGTATTATGACATCAACTATGCGAACGTGGATTGGTCAAGAGGCAGAGCGGTGATGAGTGACGTGGAATTTCCGCTGAAATGTCAATCCTATTCAGGCAGCTCACAGAGTATATTTATAAACAATACTAAATTTAAAATATTTTGTCGCCAAAGTTGCTATATCTACCGACAAAATCGCTAAATTGGCGATACTGATCGCAACGAACAAAATGCTCAAGGCCCAATAAAATGGCGTAGTTGGCTCCTGCGCAGAAAGCGAACGGAAAAGTTGCCACATCATACGTTCAGTTGACCTTGAGAAGGCACTGCTCATTGGCTGAGCACTGTCATCCGGGTGTCTACTGTAAGGATGAAGTAAAAATTAGTTACTTTTTAGTTACCTTTTAGTCAATTTTAGTTACCTTTTAATTCAAGATACGTCTGTGGTCTGCAAGCAAAGGGGCTCATCACGCGGTGAAGATAAACAACAATGAACTGTGTTTAAAGCTGTAAATAAAATAAATAATAATAAAATACTATATATTAATTATCAAATTAGTTGTTTCAGCTAATATGTTGTCTTGTGCACAATACGTTGTTTTAATATCAAGAGGTTGCTCTGCTCTTTACCGTTTGGCGAGATTTCCTTTGTCCCCGCGGTAGATCACGAAGAATTGTATGCGACGTTACGTGATCGTCGCCAAATTCTGACTTTGCAGTCAAGTATGGAGAAATATCGAGATGTTACACAATCGGCGCTGGTCTCAGCCGTTTGACGAGATTCCCGCAGTTTTCACGATAGAACACGAAGAAAAATCGCGATTTAGATAAACGATGTCACTTTTGGTCATTCGACGAGATTTCCATTGTCCTTGAGGTCGGGCACGAGAGAATATAGCATTATTACGCAATCGGCGCCACTTGCTGTCCGTTTGACAAGAATCCAGTTGTCCTAGTCATTGAAGGCGGAGAAATATCGCGATGTAACGCAATCGCTGCCGCTGTCGGCCGTTTTACGAGATTCACGTTGTCCTCGCGATATTATGCAATCGGCGCTGCATCCAGCCGTTCAACGATTGCCTGCCTATCTGCCCTGACAGAATGGTGGAGGCAGGCTCAAGGTTGGGCATGGTTAAAATTCACGAAAAGTAATGGACATGTTGTATGGTCGGCGCCGTGATTCCCGCAGTCCCTATGCTGTGGTTGGGAGTTCATAAGTTCAGGGTGGATCACGAGGGAAAATTAGTATCGCGATGCAGCGTAAGCAGTCATTTCTAAGTGGGTTGATGCACTTCTCGCTCCCCGTACGCTTTTAAGTATACGGTCATGGTAAAAGTGGCGAGCAGGTTTCGGAATGTTTCGTGATGAATGCCCAATCACCTTTGACAGGATTCCCGCAGCCCTCGTGGTCACACGTTCACGATAGGGGACGGGATTTATCATTTTACGCAACTGACGTCGATCTCGGTCCGTTTGATGGGATTCGCGCAGGCAAGTCATGAGGTCAGCCAGTCTTCTTGAGGATGTGATTTTGGAGGATGAACGTTCGAAGTAGGGACCGTATCGAATATTACGAATTATTCTGAGAGGATTGCACGAATAATACGACAAGAGGGCACATTCTCTTTCGAATGCGAATCACGAATTATACAAGTTATCGAAATAACCAGTTAGATTATATATCCGATGGAAGCAAAGTTCGAAGGAAAAATCGACATATAACTGAATTTCGAATTAACCATACCGGATGTCGCAAATTTACGAGACAGATTTTTAAAATACCGGTAGGTTATTATGTATTTCGAGGCTATTTGGTATTTTTTGTTTCGAAACGGTAACATTTCGCAAGATAGCAATATTAAATTATTTCACGTTATTTTTGGACTTCAATTTGACTCCAAATTTAGAGGTCGATAACTGAAATGAGAGGTTTCTGTTTAGTTTCGGAAGTTTTCGCGAACAAACGTCTCGAGAAAAGTCAGGTTTCCTAATAAAACAGAAAAATATTTCACACAAAACTAGAAAGTATTCTTGATGCCGAAAATGTACGTTGAATTGATGTAGCCTATACCACACAAGGTGTCCACAGTATGCATTTCCTCTAGCTCAGGCACGGCGAAGTATAGCTTATGCAATCGGCGCCGCTTGCGTGAAACTCGCTCCATCGCAATCTCTGAGCCTAGCGGAGCGAGTTTAAATTATTCAAGCCGCCTACAGAAAATGTTCGTTACCGTTTGTAAAATTCGTTGCTTTTTCGTCACTTTCGTCACCCGTTTGTAAAATTCGTTACTTTCGTTACCGGTAGACACCCTGGTCATCAGTAACGAGCGATCACTTCCCGCGAAATTCGAAAGTATTGCTTCCACTTTTACGGGATATAGACAAATGGAGAAAAATCCCTGATTAACAAAGAAATTCCCTGATTTTTCCCTGATTATTCCAGAAATTCATAATTCCCTGAGAATTCCCGGTTTTCCCGGGTCGTAGACACCCTGAACACTGATGAGTCATTGTGCAAAGATGTTTGAGAAAGTTTTGGAAAGGAGAATTAGGACAAGGATAGAAGGAGGGATGAGGGAAGAACAACATGGCTTTAGAGCAGGAAGGTCCACAGTGGATTTGACTTTTGCTGTAAGGCAGTTACAAGAACAGCACTATGAGTATGGAACAGATCTACTGATGGCCTTCCTGGACATTGAGAAAGCATATGACAGTGTATGCAGAAACAAAGTATGGAAGTCCCTGGAGGATAGAGGAGTAGAAAAATGGACTATAAGGAGGATAAAGGAGATGTACAAAGGAAGCGTGAGCTGTGTGAAAGTGGGAGGAGAGAGATCGGACTGGTTGGAACAGAGAAACGGCCTGAAACAAGGAAGTGCACTGTCACCGTTACTTTTCATTGTGGTGATGGATGACATAATGACCCGAGTGGCACAAGTAATTGGGGAAGGAAAGATGAAAGCAATGGTGTTTGAGATGATTTGATGATTTGGGGAAACAAGGAGGAGGAGGAGGTACAGGGACAGTTGGACGTGTGGGAAGGAATAATACAAGGATATGGGATGAAATTTAACATAAATAAGAGTGAGATGGTGATCACAACAAGGAAGAAGGAAAGAACCACAACGGGAATAACAATTGGTGGGGAACAGCTGAAGAAAGTGGAGAGTTTCAAGTATCTGGGAAGCCTCATACAAGATAATGGAAGAAACTATAAAGAAATAAATGAGCGGGGGAGACAGGCAGAAGCATTCCGGAGGAGTGTGAGAAGCATGTTATGGAGCAAGGATGTCCCTCAGAACAGCAAAAAGATCATATATCGGACGTACTATGTCCCTATCCTGATGTATGCCTCGGAGACCTGGGTTATGAAAGGAAGGGAGAAGAGCAAAATACAGGCCAGTGAGATGAGGTTCTTGAGAAGCAGTATTGGAGCTACAAAGATGGACAGAATAAGAAATGAGAGGACCAGAGAATTAATGAAGGAGGAACCATTACAGGATGATATAGAGAAATCTACAATTAGATGGTATGGACATGTAAAACGAAAGGGAGGAGAAGAGGATACCCAGGAGGATACACGAGACGAAGTGGGAAGGAAAGAGACCGAGAGTCAGGTGGCTGAATGGGGTGGTAGAAAGCATGAAGAAGAGAGGAGAAGACTGGACAAGGGTGGAGGCTGAGAGGTGGTGGGAAGACAGAAGACGTTGGAGAGGCTTGTGTTCCAAACAGACCCGGCCAGTGGCTGGAAACTGTGCAAGATGAAGAAGAAGATAAGTTCCACACACCCCCAAAGTACACGGGACTAATGACCAAAGATGTCCAGTCCCTACAATGAATTCCCAATGAACCTCTCATCCTGCACAGTCAACATACCTGAGATGAGTTGGCCAGTTCTGACTTAGAGCTTCTTTTTGAGGAAAGAGTGACCATTAAGAGAATTGACTGGTGCTAATTATAGAGGAAACATGTATACCGTATTAAACATTTCGAAAGGATATTAAAAGATATCAAACCATAACTTATTGTTTCCAAATTTTGGCACAGAGCTAAGAACTTGACTTTGTGAAGGCTTTGTGTGATAATATTGAAGACACTCACCTATACGGTAGTGATACTGTTGAGAGTTAGTACAAGGGACTGCTATGGTAAAATTAGGGATGTGGCACTAGAGGTAAACCTAGAGATCCTGTGCAAAGGAGATAGGGAGATTTTGTTAAATAAAAATCTAAATTATTTAACAATGGAAAAGCTCCAATACTTTTATTTCCATTCACTATATACAGAAGTATTAATTCTCCATTTCCATAAACATTTTTTACAAATCAGTTGAGAAATATATTACAACAGACAACATATCTCTATTTGTTTAACAAAACAAGTCATCAAAAGTATCAAATTTACTCCCTGAATTCATGGAACTCTATACATCAGGCTCATTCACACACAACAGAGGAAGAATGACAGCTTCAGTCATAGGCTTAGAGCTATACACACAGGGGTAAAGCAAGATCAAAGTTGAACTTCCAGAGGTTGTACAAGGTCACAGACGTTTCACATTATCCAGAGATCCCTCCTTCGAGCAGCATCCACAATGTTCAAATATAATTCTTGATTATCTCCAGCTTCTTACATCTCACGACAGTTTTCTAAGAACTGGATTGCATGCTGATATTCTCAAGGAACAATTATTAATGAGTCCATCACCAAGACTCTTCAGCTATTGATCTAGTTGAACAAAATTAATCAGCTATTTAACTGAGCTTACCGTGAGTTGCAGGACTCCGGAGTTTCACAAGTTCATGTTCTTCAGATAACCAGAATCTAGTATTAAGAGAATATACGGTACAAGTGATTTCCAAAGTGAAGAACGTTCAAGTATACAGACTGGATCACTAAATCGCTGCAACAGGTCTCTCATCAGTTGTGTACACATTGTTGGTATGTAATGCATTCAATTGTTCAATGTAGTCATCTTTGAAACTAAATACGCGTATTGGTAATCCCGCTAATTGTGAAGTTCATTCAGCTATTCGCTTTGTGAACGCTGAAAATATCAGACTAATCAACACTGCAGTGTTAGGAAGTGGGGATATGAGCATTCATGACGCGGATATATGAGGTCATACCTTTGGTCATCACTGATGAAAATGTTGGAGAGAATGAGTACTTAACAAATAGCAAGATGCAGTTGCTATGTTCGGAAGTAGGTTGTGCAGTTGTGTAAGAAACTGCCAACGTTGCTAAATAATCATACATGGATACAAAACAGAGTGAATGGATTCTGTATCGACTTCCTTCGAGTAATATTAGCACTAAGGCAACAGTTTGGTCATTCAAATTCTTGTATGGGAAGAAGCATGAGATTTTCACAGAACTCGAGAAAGAAAATGACAATGAAACACAAATTCAAAAAGCTTTTGTCATCGCACAAACTCATGGTATCTGTTTACTGGGATCACGAAGAAAGCATAACCATACAATACATGTTGATGCCTCTGTCCTATTCCTAGACTTCTTTGTCGGACTATTCAGAATCAATGCAGAGGTGTCCTCTAACAAAGAATTGACCTTTTCCGTGACTATGCTCAGTCACATACTGCCAGGAACACACAGTGTTTACTGTTTGATTCTCACAGAAGATCTTTCCCACCCATCATGCTTCCCATATATGGTGCTATCGGATTTTCCCCTGCATTTAAAAATAATAAACAAGCACCTTTCTGGGATTTGGTTTTACAATGATGAGGACACAATGAATTCTGTCATGGACTGGTAGAAGCAATAGGCAGCAACTTTCTATGATGAGGGACTACTTAAACCTGTCTCGGGGCAAGACAAATGCCTAGCGCAATTTGGATTGGATGTGTGACCATGTAAATTAATTTCTGTCACATTGCGAAACTGGACATTTTTAACGGTTAAACATTCTTTAATTTCTGAACTGCCCATGTATTTGTAATTTTGATTTCATTGTAGTTGGACCTAGAAGTATACAACTTCCCATACAGATGGTATTAAGATTTGTGCCAGGTCTTCAACATGGAAAATATTATTGCTTTAGAAGTGATACCATCGAGTATTTAACAACTGTCAGATACAAGCTACTAAATCTAGCATGTAACCAGAGTTGGCCAAAATACTCACAAAAAGTATTTGATACAAAGTTCAAAATACAATAACTGAACCCTTGAAAATACAGTACAAAATTGTGTTTTAAAATAAAATTGAAAATACTGAACACTTTCAGTAAAGTAAGCTTGCAAACCATTGATTTGAAAAATCTTAATGGAATGGAAATCTTTTTCACTAGAATTATTAGGTAATTTCAGATTTGTTTTAAAACACAATTTTGTATTTCCAAGGATTCAGATATTGTATTTTGAATTTTGCATCGAAAATACATTTTGTGAGTATTTTGCCCAACTCTGCATGTAACTATACCATTGCCAATATATGTGGCCAGAGCAATGAGACCCACAGCTGCATTACTTGATTTTAGGCCATGGGGCATTTCTCACATCAAGCAGCTACTCAATTGTCCTCGTAAGGCCGAGAGCAAACCATAGCAGACCACCCCCACATCGGCAAACCCTTCCAGCGCCCCACAGCAGATCTTAAATCTGTTAAAGAGACACAAATCAAACCCGCAGCACGCTAGGTGAGAGCCAAGCATGCTACACCTACACCACATTGAACATTACATAATAAAACTGTAACATTAATAATTATAATAATAATAATGTTATTGGTTTTATGCCCCTTTTAACTGCTCTGTCTTTTAGAAACACCAGTGTGACAGACTTTGCCCCAAAGGGGGGCTTTAACGTGCCAGTAAATCTACTGACACGACTCCCTAGTCTTTGCGCACCCTCAAATGCCAACTGGTTGTGCCAGGATTCAATCCTGCGATCTTGGGACTGTAACATTATCAAGCTGAGAAGGAAAAGACATGATGGTAAGCAACTTACATGAACAAGTAGACAATAGGTACACAGTAGGACGAACACAAAATGTAACAAATATTTCGAGGTATGTCATTGTCAGCGATTCCATATACAGTAGTGTCCTCCTCCACTGTCCCCAAGGACCTTCTCTACAGCTGCTCCATTGTCATATACAGGCATTCGCCCAACCTCGAGGACATCGTTGCATACTACCGACCAGCCAACATCTGTTCTAGAGTGGTTTGTTCCGGTGTGTAAGATTCATTCTTCTCTTAATCACTGAAGATGACTTTTGTCAAAATATTTGTTGGTTTTCTTTTTGTTCATCCTGCAGTACCGTGTGTGTACGGTATATAATCTACTTACCCAGGTAAGTTGCACTTGCTTTCAATTTTGTATTTTCCTTTCTAGCTTTATAATGCTGCCAGTTTTCATATTTTTATTATAATTTTATATTGTAGTTATTTTATATTTTTTATTTTAACAACTGTTATTGAGAGCTGTTGCCACAAAGCTTTAAGTAGACTTTATACTTATAAACAAATCAACTATCAATTGAAATTATGTCTTCAATCTTTATTCAATTCAATTACGTTATAAAATAGATGTAAATATGTACATGAACATTGTCTGTGCTGTTCTAACCAATGTGTACCAGTACAGTACCTGTTTCACAAAGTGCAATGCGTAATACCCACATGAAGGATTGTTCACTCGTATACAACCTCTAGCAATTGAACTTTGACATACCTGCACCTGTGTAATATACAAGGAGGAGGAGGAGGAGTAAAGAAATACATGGGTTAGGTTAAGGCAAACACAAATTTACAGTTAAAATTCCTATATTTTGGCACAGCATACAGAAAACTGTGTAAACTGCAAAGCAAACACAATTCCTAATTTACCAGTTCGGTAATATTACAGAGGTGTGCAACTTATTAGAATCAAATAGAGAACTTATATCAGTCAGAATTTTTTTATTCAAAATCATTTTATTGAACAACGGCTGACATCTTTTATCACACCACTAAGTGGCTTCGGTGGCGTAGTAGGTAGCACGCTGAACTCCCCTGCCCAAGATAGCTGGTTCAAACCAGGCCGAAGTCGTCGGATTTTTTAAGAGCGTTAAAATCCTTCAGTATGCCTTCCTTTGGAGGGGAAGTAAAGCCGGCAGTCAAATGTCATAGATTTATGACATGCAAAAGATCCTTCAACAGACTAAACTTGTGTGAACCTAAGTTTCTAGGTTAGATTTCGTTCAAACACTCTATCCAAGTTCCAATGTTCACCACTAGGTATCATTGAAACCGGTTTGCGAAAGTTGAAACTACTTGAAATTGAACGGAACTTGTAGCTCACCCTATGGGTGTCCGCTAGAAGCAGCTACAGCCTCAGGGGAGCCGAACATATCCTCGGACACTCCCGGCACTAAAAGCCATACGATCAATAAATAAAACACTTTAGTTAGTAAAGTTTTCTCCCCTGTAGACTTATAACTTTTCCCATAAGGAATTGAAGACTACAAATTTTTAGAATTGGGTATACTGAGGGATACCAGAGCTGGGTCTGGTTTCTCTTGTTTCATTGACTTTGGAATGTGCCCTCTAAATCAGGTGATTTCAATCCATGGTCCTCGAAACTTTGTATAGTTCAAGAGCGAATGATCAGTATAAATGACTTTGAATACCTTGGCTCTAAATTCATATGAAAAGTAGAATATTAGTAATCAAAACAAAACGTGTGGCATTTTGCATTTACAAGGGCCCTCTTTTAGTGGAAATTTTATAAAATCATTTTACTATAAAATTCTTAAAATAAAATGTCATTAAAGACTGATGGTTAAATATTTTCCATTCTTGAAAGCATTTGCTGGTATGGACATATAAAACGAATGGAGGAGAAGAGGATACCCAGGAGGATACACGAGACGAAGTGGAAAGGAAAGAGACCGGAGGAAGAACGAGAGACAGGTGGCTGAAGGGGGTAGAAAAAAGCGTGAAGAAGAGAGGAGAAGTCTGGACAAGGGTGGAGACTGAGAGATGGTGGGAAGACAGAACACGTCGGAGAGGCTTGTGTTCCAAACAGACCCGGCCAGTGGATGGAAACTGAGCAAGATGAAAATGATGATGATGATGATGGTTAAAAATTTGAAATAACTTCAGCACCTTGTAAATATATTTAGTGCATTAACATTTTGCACTCCTATGTCGAGTGGGGTTCGACATTAAAATGTTTAACCTCCGCTCCGATGTAGAGTCCCAAACGACATGACGATAGCTTGTACTTACAGCGCTCGTATGACTTCTGTGCTGTATTGCGGTATTGTGCAGCCTTCTAGTGGTCTCCGAGAGAACACCTTTTCCCTATTTAATATAGTTTGCGGGAATTGTTATGAATTTTTAACCTTCGTTATTCTCAAATGTTTTTGACAGTTTTACTGATAATAAAGATTGAATGCAAACATGCCATCTGGTTCAACTTCGCTCATGGAACCGGATATTTTAGAACAGTTAGTGGACAGTAATAGTTACGATGATGAACAAACAACTGGGCGGCTTCGGTGGTGTAGTTGGTAGCATGCTGAGCTTCTATGCCCAAGATCGCGGGTTCAAACCCGGCCGAAGTCGTCGGATTTTTTAAGAACGTTAATAACCCCTCAGTATGCCTTCCTTTGGAGGGGAAGTAAAGCTGGCGGTCCCATGGCATGTTAAAGAACCTTCCACTAATTACACCTGTGTGAAGCTAAATAAATACAGGTTAAACATTTGACTAACGTTCTTAGGTCCCTACGTTTGTCGTCATGAGCCGACTGCGGTGGCATCTGGTAACTAATTTCTGAACTAGTTAGTCGTTGACGGTGGCGTTTGGTGGCAAAAGTAGTACTTGAAAAAATTCAATGCCTGCAGTCCTTGCTTGAATTAAAACAGATAACACACACTAATATAGTCATCACAATTAACACTGGTTATCAGACAGATTCTACACACACCCAAAGTACACGGGGCTACATGACCGCGTTGTCGCAGCCCCTAAACTGAGGAACCCACCAAACAACTGACTTGGAAATATAACATAACTATATTTTGTGTTAGATTGTTTTGCAGTGTTCACTTCCTACTACTGTTCACAGTGCAGAAAGTAATTCGGCAGGAAGCACGCGCTAAAGGTAATGGAGTTCAAAAGGTCAAATCAGGAAAAGTTTAAATGATATTTTGGGAAACTGGTGTTGAGTCTAATAATTTGCACACTTCTGTGTGCTTTGAGCTTCAAATTTAAACTTACATGGCCACGGTGGCAGGATGTACACACCCTTCGATATTCCTTTGGCAGTGAACTAAAATACATTTGTGTTTGCGTTAACCCATGTGCAAATGAAAATACTTGCTAAGCCCACATGTGTGCTAACCTGGTTTGGAATTGCATGAGCCAGGTCCATGGTATTCAGGAAAATTTCCACAATCAAGAATGGATTTGAATCTTGGAGGTAACCTGCTCCCACAACCTCCTTGGAACTCGCGGCAGAAATCACGACACGGCAATACTATTTTATCCTCTTCCTCGCCAGAACTTCGAGGTAAACAGGTAGGTTGTAGCAACTGACACACAAACTCGTATGCCAGCCGGTAGCATTCTGCATCCACCAGTTCCCTGCAACAAGAAGTTAACAGATACAAACAAGCAGTGGTGTCGCTAGAGGAGAAAAACTATCATAACCTATCTTCAAAATTGTCCCGTCAGTTAAATAAAATCTCCATATCAGCTTTTCATATACCATATATTGAGCAACAATTTCAAACTCAAACTTGTAGTAATGACCACCTCGTAGTGGAGCAGCTATCATTCTTGGCTGTTACCTCAGAGGCCCTGGTTCGATTCCCGGCTCTGCCAAGAAATTTCAATTCTGGTGCAAGGCTGGAACCGGGTACACTCAGCCTCGTGAGGCAAAACTGAGAAGAAGAGAGTTCAATTCCCACCTCGACCATCCAGGAAGTGGTTTTCCGTGGTTCCATCAACTCCAGGCAAATGCTAGAATGGCTCCTAAAACCATGGGAAAACCATGGAAAAGGATGGCAGAGGTGGGAATGGAACTCATCTCTCCTCAGTTTTGCCTCACGAGGCTGTGTGTACCCTATTCCAGCCCTCAAACCAGAACTTAATTTCTTGGCAGAGCCAAGATTCAAACCCAGACCTAAGGGGTGACAGCCAAGCATGCTAGCCACCACACCACAAGATGCTCCCATCTTTAACCAAAGTTTTCATCAGCACTCCTCCAGCACCATAAAATAATCAGGCAGAAAATATGAGTTTAACATGTAATTAATTACAGTATTAGCACAGATTATACTGACAGCCGTGGCTACGCTCGCTAAAGCGTGGCGTTAGGTCATTCTCTGCTGACACGGTATACGCGTGGGTTCGAGCCCCTCCGTCGACCGTCCTTGAAATGGTTTTCCGTGGTTTCCCCATTTTCAACACCAGGCAAATGCTGGAACGGTAACTTCTAACAGGTTACGGCCCCTCCTTCCATATCCTTGCCCAGTTTCATTCACCTTCATCCATTCCTTCTCTCATCCTGACGCGCAGGTCGCCCACGGGCGTCGACTAGAATGGCCTGCACTCGGCCTCTCAGGGGGGCCACACGACAAAAAAAAGCACAAATTATAATAACATATAGAATTTTTTCAAGTGAATCTCATATTGGGCATAAATTTGTGTTGACCGACTGAGAGATATCGATCAGCTGTTGTTAATATAAAGGCAACACTGGAAAATGGCTTCAAATCCATTCTTAAAGACCACCCACCAAAACAACCAACTTTTGCAGGAACCAACATTGGAACCCATAACATCAATGCAATTTGTACCTCTTGCCGACCACCAACTAGCTTTTTGGCGACCAAAGTTTTAAAGACTGTACTTATGCAGTAGTGCATTGCGGATTGTCAAGGTAGTGACACGATCTTACTTTCGCGCTGAATGCTTTCACAACAAAAATAACACTATAGCATTATAAAGAGGTGCACTAGGCAACTTGAGGAGTGAGATACTTTGTCATTGCTTCCTGCACTGAGTTAGTACAGTAGTTCCAACCCTGTGAGTAGAATGTTCCATAACAGGGGCCTCGAAACTCTTTAGCCTCCACTAAGTCCCAAGGGCCAAGACCTAGCTAGCTCATCATACCAACATCCTGTAGTTTTGAATTACGCGCAAAGTTTCGTTTCGGGACGAGTGAGATCTCTATGAGGCAGTGCGCGGGGTATAGTTCAAGAGCGGATGATCAGTATAAAAGACTTCGAATATTTCGGCTCTAAATTCATACGAAAAGTAGAATAAAGTAATCAAAACAGAACATGTGGCATAGTGCATTAACGAGGCCCCTCTTTTAGTGGAAAATTTAAAAATCATTTTACTATCAATTTCTTAAAATCAAATGTAATTTAAGACTGATGGTTAAATATTTGAAATAACTTCAGCGCCTTGTGAATATATTTAGTGCATTATATCATGAAAAGTATAGATGAAATTTTGGAAAGCTGGTGTCGAGTCAAATAATTTGCACACCTCTGTATAAATGTGCTTTTCAGCTCTCGGCACTACTTCTCTGTGTGAATAAACATTCTCCTAAATAAAATAAAAAAGTATTTACAGATCCAAATTAACTGACGAGTATTTGAAGTCGCTGCTGATAATTTCCAATAGTAAATTTGATCCTCAACTGTAAACAATTGTCAGTGAAAAGTTACAGCCACATAAATCTCTTTAATTATAGTAATAATAATAAATACCTTAATTATGTGAATTACCTATGCATTTCACTCGTATTAAGTTTTTAGGATAAATCTCATGTCATTAATTACAGTTAAATGATCAATTTTATTATGTCAAAAATTGTGTTCTTTAATCGGTCGTTAAATAAAAACAACCGATTATAATTTGTATGATTTATTTACATTGTAAATTTTACAATGTAGCCTAATCAAAATATGCTATGACGAGCCGGATTGGAGGTACTTGCGGGCCGTAGTTTTGAGACCCCTGATCCATAGCATTAACAGGCACCGTTACTCAGCACCACCCACACCTCATAGCTTCCATATAATCACAGAGTGAGTATCAGTGAACAACCACATTTATTCTAGCTCGTGCCACTAAAAAAATGCAAAACTACTCGATTCATCATGAAATGGCAACAGGCAGGAAAATTTACTAGCACAACAATATCCTGTGTGACAATGCCCCAGGTTCCAGGCCTCGGAATGAATATTCATTGAAATCTAGGGATTCTTGATCAACTAGCCATTTTACACACTCAATCTGGGACATTTAACAGCCATACTGGCTCTACTCTCAGCTGGTAAAAATGGTGATTGTAATGACAAGAGTGACATAGTACAAAAGATTAATTATTCTATTATAATAAGCATCAAAACAACTACTACTACTAGAATATGATTGTATTGATGTCCTACCTCAAATCAATGACATCGTCTTGAACTGCCTGAATTGAGCTGTGCCCCAGGGCATTAGGATAAGATGTCACCAATTACCAATTTTGTTTTACAATAACTATATCAAGTACAGAGAGTCCAGTTTGTGAGTATCGGAGACCCTCGCTAGCCCGCTCGCCCGCGGCGCGAGCCTGTCTCCCACCAGGCACTTTGCCGTTTCGCGGCACTCGCGCGGCATTGAGTCATTGAGTATAGGAATTTGTACTTAAATTTGTACTTCAATGTGATCCTTGACCGATTTTTTTGACAAACTGACTTACGGAGAGCGATTGTTAACTGATTTTCAAGAAGATTCTGCCACTGCTCACAATGACGAAGCATCCATGACAGAATTGCATCGCATTTTTGGTACTAGGATTATAAGTCGGAACGTGTGGCCTCCGCGAAGCCCAGACTTATCACCATGTGACTTTTATTTGTGGGGGACGCTTAAAAATAGAGTGTATGCGGAAACCCTCACACTATAAATGAGCTTAAAGACTATATTACAGCTGAAATACAGCCAATCGGTGCTGAGGAACTTCAGAGAGTAAATGCCAGTTTCATAAAAAGATGCCAGCGATGTGTAGCAGTGAATGGCGAACATTTTCAGCACTAGCTGTGAACTAGGTAAGTACAAATTCCTATACTCAATGCCTCAGTGCCGTGCAGGCGCCGCATAACGGCAAAGTGCATGGCGGGAGACAGGCGCGCGCTGTGGGCGAGCGGGCTAGCGAGAGTCTCCGATACATACAAACTGGACTCTCTGTAGATATGTAGGCCTACTTTTCTTCTTAAAATATCACTTAAAATTGCTAATGTCCTTCCCTATTTCCAGATTTTTGAAATGAATATGCGTTGTTTACGATAAATAGATTCTGTGTCAAACAATCATAATTGCAAAATTAAACTCGGGAGTTTCCGCCAACACAAAGTTCCTCATTTCTCTACTAGAAAGCGCTATAGTGATCAAGGAGCTTAGATATCTAACCTCCTTGACTTTCATAGTGATTCAAGGAACAACGAAATTCGACATGCAAGCTACCCTCTGGGTGTCAAATTACAAAGCTTGCACCTGGCAACCAAGGCCATACGATATTATTATAAATGTCTACACAGTTTCCTTCAACGAAAATATGAAATCTGCAGTGCTATTTAACTTGACTTCTGAATTGCGTGCTTTGATTATATGTACATTGTACATGTATGTACATTATGGCAAGCATCCTCTAAATATATAGGCCTACTGTACTGTACACTCGTCAGTCATGTTACGAAATAGAAATTTACTATTCTGTTGCAAACTGCTTCTAATAACTACCGTATTATTTTGACATTAATTTTAAAAACAAATTATTTCATGCTAATCAAACTACTGAAGTTTTGCCATCCCAACAAATATTCTCGGGAAAATGAGATAGAATTTGGAAAAGAAAGACAATCCCACAATTAACGGGACATATCTGTATGCCGGAGGTAAAGAGCACTATGTCCATTTTTTCAATATTGTACTAATCATCATCATCATCTTGCAGAGTTTCCAGCCACTGGCCGGGTCTGTTTGGAACACAAGCCTCTCCAATGTCTTCTGTCTTCCCACCATCTCTCAGCCTCCACCCTTGTCCAGTCTTCTCCTCTCTTCTTCACGCTTTCTTCCACCCCCTTCAGCCACCTGTCTCTCGGTCTTCCTCTCGGTCTCTTTCCTTCCCACTTCGTCTCGTGTACTCTCCTGGGTATCCTCTTCTCCTCCATTCGTTTTACATGTCCATACCATCTAAGTCTAGATTTCTCTATACCATCCTGTAATGGTTCCTCCTTCATTAATTCTCTGGTCCTCTCATTTCTTATTCTGTCCATCTTTGTAGCTCCAATACTGCTTCTCAAGAACCTCATCTCACTGGCCTGTATTTTGCTCTTCTCCCTTCCTTTCATAACCCAGGTCTCCGAGGCATACGTCAGGATAGGGACATAGTACGTCCGATATATGATCTTTTTGCTGTTCTGAGGGACATCCTTGCTCCATAACATGCTTCTCACACTCCTCCGAAATGCTTCTGCCTGCCTCCCCCGCTCATTTATTTCTCTATCGTTTCTTCCATTATCTTGTATGAGGCTTCCCACATACTTGAAACACTCCAATTTCTTCAGCTGTTCCCCACCAATTGTTATTCCTGTTGTGGTTCTTTCCTTCTTCCTTGTTGTGATCACCATCTCACTCTTATTTATGCTAAATTTCATCCCATATCCTTGTATTATTCCTTCCCCCACGTCCAACTGTTCCTGTACCTCCTCCTCGTTTACCCAAATCATCAAATCATCTGCAAACACCATTGCTTTCATCTTTCCTTCACCACCTACTTGTGCCACTCGGGTCATTATGTCATCCATCACCACAATGAGAAGTAACGGTGACAGTGCACTTCCTTGTTTCAGGCCGTTTCTCTGTTCCAACCAGTCTGATCTCTCTCCTCCCACTTTCACACAGCTCACGCTTCCCTTGTACATCTCCTTTATCCTCTTTATAGTCCATTTCTCTACTCGTCTATCCTCCAGGGATTTCCATACTTTGTTTCTGCATACACTGTCATATGCTTTCTCAATGTCCAGGAAGGCCATCAGTAGATCTGTTCCATACTCATAGTGCTGTTCTTGTAACTGCCTTACAGCAAAAATCAAATCCACTGTGGACCTTCCTGCTCTGAAGCCATGTTGTTCTTCCCTCATCCCTCCTTCTATCCTTGTCCTAATTCTCTTTTACAAAACTTTCTCGAAGATCTTTGCACAATGACTCATCAGTGTTATTTCCCGATAGTTTCTGCAATCAGTTCTACTACCTTTCTTGAAGATCGGGACAATTATTCCTTTTTTCCAGTCCTCTGGGATCTTCCTTTCCTTACATGCTGTCCTCATCACTCGGTACAACCACTGTATCCCAACCTCTCCTGCTGCTCTCACCATCTCCACACTCAACTCATCAACACCCGGTGCCTTCCCTCCTTTCATCTTGTTCACTGCATCTTCCACTTCTTTCCATGTTAAGTCCTTCTCTGTTTGCAGTTCATCTTCCTCTTCCCCGATTTCTTCCTCCTCACCATCTTTACCATTTGGGTTCAGAATTTCTTCAAAATATTCTTTCCACATTTCCTTCAGTTCTTCCCTATTTTCTATCTCTTGTCCCCTTATGTTCACCATTCTAACATAATCCGTAGGATCCTTCCGCCTCTTATTTTTTACCATCCCATACAGGACCTTTTTTGTACCTTCACTATCCTCCTTCATCATCTTTGTCTACTCTTCCATCCACTTTCTTCTCTCCTCAGCCACTACTCTCTTCGCCTCCTTCTTTCTTTCCTGGTACTCTTCCCTTGTCTCTACCGTCCTATTTTGATACCACCTCCTAAAGGCCCTATTCTTTTCCCTTACTATATCTTTTGTCTTCTCATTCCACCATGGTGTTTCCTTCCACCTCTTCTTACTACTTGTCCTCCCACATACTGCTTCTGCTGCACCTACTAGTGTCTTCTTAAATCTAGCCCATTCCTCTTCCACCCCTCTTTCTTCATCTGTTGGAATTCCTTCCTTTTCCATTTTGAGGTAGTCGACCCTTCTATCCCCTTCTTTCAGTTTCCATATCCTTATACGTCTTTCCTGGTTCTCAGTCCCTTCTTCTCCTTACTCCCTCTCAGGTTCATTACCAGCAATCGATGGCCGCTATCCAGGTTCTCCGATGGTATAACCTTGATGTCCGTGATGTTCTTATTTAGTTCTTTCTCATACAGTATATAGTCGACCACCGACTTCCTGGTCAAGTCATCACTGTACCATGTGATTGTGTGGCTCTCTCTTTTCTTAAACCAGGAGTTCCCAACTAGCAGGCTGTTCCTCTGGCAGAAGTCCAACAGTCTCTTTCCTTCCTCATTTCTTCCGCCCCAACCCTCTGGTCCTAGAACACTCTCATAACCTTGTCTTTCTCTTCCTACATGGGCGTTGAGATCCCCCATAACAATCATATTTCTTCCTACCAGCTGCTTCTGCAATTCCTCTTCAAACTCCTCCTTCTCTTCAGAGGCGCAGCCTACTTGTGGAGCATACACTTGCACTATTTCTATGGTCTCTCCCCTCAGTGCTACTTTCACTTTCATCATTCTATCACTTATTCTCCTCACTTACTCTTTTAAACCATCTCGTACTACTACTCCCACTCCATTCCTCTTTCCCTCTTCGTTCCCACTCCAGTACAGTCTATAGCCTTTTCTCAGTTCTCTCCTTCCTTCCCCTTTCGACTTTGTTTCTGCCAATCCCAATAAATCCAACTTCCTTCTTTCCATCATATCCACTATCTCCTCCACCTTCCCCGTCAGCGTTCTTAGGTTTAAAGTTCCAAATCTTAGTCCGTGAGTACAGCCGTGTCATCGTCTATTAAATCCATCATGTCCGAGGCTCGTTCCATTTTCGAAAGCATTTGGTTTCATCCACTACTGGCTTGCTGGGCCTATCGTAGCTTCCCTAATGTACTAATTGTACTAATGCTGTTAGTAATCAGTGCCTTTCATACTCTACACAGAGGTAGAGGGCACTAAGACCTATTTCAAAAAATAACGGAACTTTATAACGGGCTTCATGTCACATAAAACATTTTTTAAAAATTCAAATGCCTCTCCTGTAAAGTTTCAATTTTGTGACATAGCCTAGTGCCCTGTACCTCCGGCATACAGACATATGAACCCTAGTATTGAAGCCAATAATACATATGATAGTTGGAAAATGAGATTCCCCAGTCTGCCATCCCTCAAAACTTCCTCAGCTAAAGGTGGCAAAAAGGTAATCAATGTTGATGCCATATGCAGTATTGAATTATGTTGTCCATCATTGTAATACAAGCCCATTCTCCATGCCTGTCAGTTACACAATATTGCCGTCCTTTCTCTAACACAGCACTGCGCTAGCACCGGGCACCCACTATTCAATTCTTGTGTCTTTAACACAGCACTGCGCTAGTACAACTTCAATGTATCTAGCCCAACATAAACCTCCTTAGGACATTGAATGACTTGTCACTTCAAGTCAGTCCATGAGCATTCCCCAACCAAATCTATGATTTTCTGAGTTGCTTGTAAACAGTGCACCACAACTGAAGCACCCAGGGCAAGCTAACACAGATAGTATAGTCACAAAGCACACTTTATCAATAATAATTATATCACTTTACTAGAACAATCACAATCAATATTTACAAAGGACGAGTTTGGAATCAGAAGCACTGGTAGCTGATGAATTTATATTAGACCTAGGTTCTGCTGCAATGGCTTTACTATCTCTGTTGTTATTAACACTGACACATTGTTTAATAAATTCCGTGGAATTTCCTCTTCCTCTTGGTACCTGGTCGACATTTAGAACACATCTCATACGCACGCAATAATAGGAAATTCTCCAAAAATAAAGCCTGGAGCAACACAGGAAGCGGACATATTTTGTTTATGTTTACATATTTTCAGACTGAAAGCTGTTAACACATGTGCTGCTATCTGTTAGACAGATGAGTAAACTTTATAACCTGGCGTATAGAGCCATAGAGAGCGCAGCTCGGCCGTGGCTGGAAGAATGCTGACTCATGCCGGCAAATTTGAATCAGGAAATTTTAAATATTTAGATGCAAGCACCGATTACCCTAGTAATTACCAAGTAAGATGCTGTGGAGCCACATCCCGTAGACATGTGCGCACGGGCCCCTTTTAAAATAGTATTTTTAACTACTTACAGGTGAAATATCGACATGAAATATATTACATTAATTTTAAGCAGCAAAATAAGGTTTCCAATTACAATGAAAACACGAAAATGGCAGCAATTTTATTCAAAAATGTCATTTCAAACTTATAACCTTTTGAGAGGTGGAACATTAAGGTCACACTGCTTAAAATGCAGTAAATACATTTGTTTTATTCATAATTTTCAATTTTGCTCAGTGGTGAGAGTAAAATTATTAAATACCTTTAATGTCCAGACTTTTGGGGTCGACTGTGAGGTTAGCAAGATATGGAGATGTCTCCGACTCGATATGACTTGCTAGAACAGCCACCAAATCAGGAACGGTGACTTCTTGCTCTCTTGGATACAAATGTAGATTGAAATGCACCACCATATCCTGACCATCCATACTGCAGCATATGAAACACATCAATAAGTACAATATTATCAAAATTAAGTACAAGCAGGACAGTATGTAAAGCTCACCAGTGAAGCCACACAAAAAAACTTTTATTATTAATCTAAACACATTAAACAAGTACTTTCGTGAAGAACTATATAGCCTATTTTCATATATCCTAGTTATGTTAATTGCCTCTATCAACATACAAAATTTAAGTTTGATTGCTGTAATAGATTCGAAGATATTGAGAACCGACTAAATATTTTTGGATGGTCGCCAGTTGGATTGTTAGAGTTATGTACCATTAAAGGAAAATTATTGCGTAGGTTCATTATGCAAACTTTCACTTCGATCGCATGATTACGACACAAGAAATAAAAACTTAATTTTAAAATTCGCACAGCCGCCATCTTGAGGTTGCGCCGTTAAAGGTCTATTAATAATAATAATAATGCGCGTCAGAGTAGCAGTGGAAGATAAAATCAACAAGGTCGCAAATGGATGGGGAAAAGACGTCTTGCTCGACCCGGTGCTGGGCCCAAGGTTTTCGGAGCGAGCAAAAGATGATTTCGAAAAAACCAAATGCAAACGAATAATTGCTTAATGCAATAATCAAAAGTGCAGAAACGAGATTCCCATAAAATTAATTAAATAAATCCCAGAGCCGTGTTAATCGTGCCTTTGTTACGTCACAAAGACAAGATTGACGAAATCGAGATAAGGATAAGGATAAGGAAGGGGAACTTAAATGTAAGAAATGAAAAGACAAGGGAGCTATATTACTTAAAATATAAAAATGTATTAAGGATAAAAGAAAGAGCGTGTACACGAAATAAACAAATTATTTAAAACAAAGAAAAAAGGCAAGCTAATACAAGCTCAATAATACAAAAGAAACCCAATACCAAGAATAAAGAATTCAAAAACTTAAAAAAAACTGAAAAGCACGACAGAACCTGAGTACCGCTCAACAACATGAATCTAACGAAAAGATACAAACTTGAAAGAAAATAAAACGAAACTTACAAAAGTTAGAGAGAAACGACAAACTTGCAAAAAGTCAAACTTCGAACTGCTAAGACGCGAAGCTTTTCATGATGTTATGTAAACATACCGGAGGGAAGGGGGAGGAGTGAGGGGAGTAAAACAAAGGGGAGAGAGATCTCACGGAGATAGGAGGAAGGAGAAGACAAGGGGAATTATAATTAAGTTATGTAATACGGCGAAAATCGAAAGAGAAAAACAAAACAAAAGGAAAATGAGATATACGGAGATACATTACATTACAATTGACTTGGGACGAAAGAGACCGGTAAAAATCGAAAGCACGCTATAATAAAATAGGCTTATATTCCAACATAATGCCGCACCAACGCGACATATAAAAAAAAGAATAATATGACATCGGAGCTGGAGAAAATCCCAGTTAACCACCGTCACATATATTCTATAAACAAAAGGGACACGTATTAGTGGGACGTTGGACATCAGTCCCGTTACCTCACACATACTGTCCAC
The DNA here is from genome assembly GCA_946902985.2 of Meconema thalassinum. Taxonomy (NCBI): domain Eukaryota; kingdom Metazoa; phylum Arthropoda; class Insecta; order Orthoptera; family Tettigoniidae; genus Meconema; species Meconema thalassinum. The sequence goes on from OX336389.2 coordinate 124,911,220, forward strand.
AAACAAAGGTCCAATTGCTACCAATCAAATGAAACATTTGTGGTACAAAGAGACACCGACGCAAAAGACGAGCACTAAGGCCCGACAGGAAATATATATAAGCCAAGACGCAGAAACGCAATACTTTCGAATCTTACAGGTATTAACCAAAATAATAAAACTGTGAGAAGGGCACATAACAAAAGCAACAAAAAGAACTCCGCCGTATGACATTACGCAAGGTCCCGGAGATCTGGTTCAAGGATTAAAATACTAACAATAACATCTTGAAAAGGAAAGAGAATTAAGCAAAAGAAGGAACGTTTAACAAAAACAATTACATTGCGTTAGATAGAAATACATTGAGCCGTACTCACATTCCGCTGCGCCATGAGGGTGGGCCTCTGCCCGAATACACACGTTCGCCTTACATCTCGGCAAGTCTAAGACTGACTAAGCTTCTGTCCCCCAGAGGGGAGAGAAGCCTCTCAGAAAAATCAAATGCGTAGTTTGGGAGTGGCCCCAAACTCGCGTCAAATATTGTCAGAGCCAATGGCAGAACGAATTGCACAACAAAATGCAAGGTAGCAACAACACTAGCCAATACGAGAGAACAAGGCAGTATGTAGCCAGGGGTTGCACAACGTTAGACAGAGAGATACATACAGACAAACTGCGCACTTTTAAACTCTCGAGGCGTAATATAGAGATGTCACAACACATGACAATAATAATAATAATAATCATGATGATAATAATAATAATTACAATAAATTCTGAAAAGTGGTTCAAATTCCACCGCTTTCTCCAAAAAAAATTCTTTTACATAACAAAGGCATAAAAGAATTTTTTCTTTTTCATAACAAAATTATATAAAATAACATTCTTCGATTAGATACATTTGAACAGGGTGAAGGAAAGAAGATTACATCATGTACACCAGATACACACATGAAAAATTAAGACATAATAAAATGTTCTCACATTTCTCTTATTCATAAGACGCAGCTTAATTAAAAGTTCTTTGAACGTCATAACTTCCATAAAAGGCTTGACGAAACGCAAGTCTCTTTTCTCAAACACACATATATTTTCATACACACGTATTCACGAAGATGTTCACTGGTGAGGAAAATTTTTTCTTTTTTGGTACGAAAGAAAAAAAAGACTTTAAAATGAAATTAAAACAACAAAAATTGAAATTATATAAAGGATCAGTACAGCCGTGAAATAAAGGCGGATCCTACCTCTACTGCACGTCAATACGTCACACATATTAAAAATGGATGTACCAAAAAGAAAATAATGATAATAAAACGGTCAATCTTGAGCTAGACTCTGCCAGATGACGTGGAGAAAGCGAAGTCTTCTTAATGGCGACCTTCTGGAAATCAGCCAATTTTCTAATAATAAAAGAAAGAAAAAGGTTAAATCATGATCACAAAAAAATATAAAGGGGAGCACCCTGTATACAAAATAAGGCTTGCGTCGGGGAAATATTTGGGGTTACATAAGCTCCGTAAGAGGGAAAGTGGATTCATTCTGCCAGCTGGAAAGTAAAAGTATGAATAGGCAGGGTCGTCAGACCAAATGAAAGAAGAGAAAACGAGCCGTGAACGGGGTCTAAAGGATACACCGGCCACTTCTCAGGTACTTGGAGACTAGCTATCGCTACCGGAAACACTCTCCAAATATATGACAGATACAGGAAAATAATACACATTATCTTAGAGAAAACATTAGATTGAAATGATTTATAAAAACATGATATCACAAAAACGTAAAACAGAAGTTACGATAAATAGTAAACAACTATATCAATAAACAAATCCCTGTCACTACAAGAAAAGAATGTAAGTCAACAGACCATCTCAGGCGCTGTCGAACAATAGCAAGTCGTGTCTGCAGCTCGGACAATGGGTCGGGCCGGCTCCTTACAACAAAAGCAGGCAGGTACTGGAAATTGCCTTAGGTAGAAGTATAGTTCAACACATCTTTCGAAATCCTCCGTGTAACTCAGGCGGCCACGGGTGTCTCCTGCCTAACTAGATACATAGAAGGAGTAAAGGGGCAAAATATACTAATAACCTTCATCAAAAGACATTAGGTACTAACAAATAAAAGGGAATAATAACTCAAAGTAGCTGTCGAAAAAAAAAAAAGAAATGCCATCCCGGACAGAGAACGAAAATCCAAATAATTACGTTACAAAATACCTTCCAAATAAAAGGAACAGACTGGAACCTCGCATAAAACCAATCAAGACCAGACATACAATCAATCAAACTCGAAACCCAATAATAAATATTACCAACCCACAAAAATAAAATGGTTACTGCGTCAATATACGGGCCGTAGACCTCAGAGGTACCGCATAAAAAAAATTAAAGACACAGAGGGTATGGCCTATCCCATACAAATATAAGAAAATTGGGTAATGCACGCCAGAGTAGTTCACACGAACATCAATGTCCCATACCAAGGATGCCGTAGACCTTAAATGGTTGGTATCTCTGAGTAATACTTATCGTATATTTGGTTTGCCAATAAAAACGAATAAATAGTTCGTACGTAATATATATATAGTTTAAATTGAATAGGGTATAAAATCAAAATTGAACTAAATTTGAAACCACCCACAAATAACTGTTGATAAAAATTCATTAAACTCATTGACACACACATTCATCTCAAAATACAACCAACAACAACAACACTACATACATACTCCTTCCCATAAACAAATCAAAATTTCCCCATTACATCAGAATGCTAATATGAGTCGTTGGAACACCATGGAAACTCAAATAACGGACTACAGGTCATCGTGACAAACTTCATCCCATACTAAAGATTGACGAATCGTGTGGAATCTATGTACATCCTAAGTGGGCGTCGAAGCCGTGGGACAGGTCCCAAACCCTAATTCCGACGGAGACCTCACCTAGCAGGTTTCCCAACGAAATACACACTGCCATACTGAACATATAGTAACATCAAGCTTACCGTATATAAACAATTTTAAATGAAAACCTACATTGAAATCCCCTGACAAAAATAAAACAATCACCCTCCCTAATTATGAAACAAACTTAACTCCCAATCATAACACACATAATAGCTCAACAGACCATTCATAACTGAGACAACAAACACTTTACTAACATCAAACGTTAGTATAATTACGCGAGGCTCAAGGTGGGTCGGGGTGACCGTAGGATTTAAAGAGACGGTTCCCATAAGTGGGCCTACCTTCATTGGGGAAAATTTCGGAGAAAGAGGGGCGGGGGTTTTTAGGCTGCACGGTAATGACAAGAAACCTGTCAGCAGCTGTTCCAGACCGAGACATATGAAGGGGTGAGGCGAGTTCTGAGAAATATCACAGTCAACTAAGCGACTATTTACAACAAAGGTAAGGACTCAAACCCTTGAGAGAAATGCATTTTCTACTTCACAGAAAGTAAAATAAAAACGTCCACAACACTGACGAAATGAAAAGGAAGAGAAAGCAAACAAAATTTCCTGTCGCCTTAAAATCACCGTTAAATAAACAAATGTCTACTAGAGGAAGCAAATACATAAAAGTAGGTTACAATACCGTGACGTGTCGTGTTCCAGCGATGCGATGTACTCACTGATATGTTGCCACTGTTCACCTCGAAGCTGGGTCTTTTGGATGTCTTGTTTACTTGAGGGACTAAACCACCTTTCCTTGGAGATGGGTTTCCTGGATGCCCGTAGTTCACACAGAAAGTAACTTCACCCTTTCTTCAGGGGTGGGGAAAAACAATTCACTGAATTCCTTAAACTCAAAGAAAAACAAATTTTAATACAATGTAAATGAAGAGAAAAATAATAAAAGGTTAATAACTTGAGAGAGGTGAGGAGGGAACGATTTCGCACGCAACCACGCGATCTGCTACCATTGCGCCGTTAAAGGTCTATTAATAATAATAATAATGCGCGTCAGAGTAGCAGTGGAAGATAAAATCAACAAGGTCGCAAATGGATGGGGAAAAGACGTCTTGCTCGACCCGGTGCTGGGCCCAAGGTTTTCGGAGCGAGCAAAAGATGATTTCGAAAAAACCAAATGCAAACGAATAATTGCTTAATGCAATAATCAAAAGTGCAGAAACGAGATTCCCATAAAATTAATTAAATAAATCCCAGAGCCGTGTTAATCGTGCCTTTGTTACGTCACAAAGACAAGATTGACGAAATCGAGATAAGGATAAGGATAAGGAAGGGGAACTTAAATGTAAGAAATGAAAAGACAAGGGAGCTATATTACTTAAAATATAAAAATGTATTAAGGATAAAAGAAAGAGCGTGTACACGAAATAAACAAATTATTTAAAACAAAGAAAAAAGGCAAGCTAATACAAGCTCAATAATACAAAAGAAACCCAATACCAAGAATAAAGAATTCAAAAACTTAAAAAAAACTGAAAAGCACGACAGAACCTGAGTACCGCTCAACAACATGAATCTAACGAAAAGATACAAACTTGAAAGAAAATAAAACGAAACTTACAAAAGTTAGAGAGAAACAACAAACTTGCAAAAAGTCAAACTTCGAACTGCTAAGACGCGAAGCTTTTCATGATGTTATGTAAACATACCGGAGGGAAGGGGGAGGAGTGAGGGGAGTAAAACAAAGGGGAGAGAGATCTCACGGAGATAGGAGGAAGGAGAAGACAAGGGGAATTATAATTAAGTTATGTAATACGGCGAAAATCGAAAGAGAAAAACAAAACAAAAGGAAAATGAGATATACGGAGATACATTACATTACAATTGACTTGGGACGAAAGAGACCGGTAAAAATCGAAAGCACGCTATAATAAAATAGGCTTATATTCCAACATAATGCCGCACCAACGCGACATATAAAAAAAAGAATAATATGACATCGGAGCTGGAGAAAATCCCAGTTAACCACCGTCACATATATTCTATAAACAAAAGGGACACGTATTAGTGGGACGTTGGACATCAGTCCCGTTACCTCACACATACTGTCCACAAACAAAGGTCCAATTGCTACCAATCAAATGAAACATTTGTGGTACAAAGAGACACCGACGCAAAAGACGAGCACTAAGGCCCGACAGGAAATATATATAAGCCAAGACGCAGAAACGCAATACTTTCGAATCTTACAGGTATTAACCAAAATAATAAAACTGTGAGAAGGGCACATAACAAAAGCAACAAAAAGAACTCCGCCGTATGACATTACGCAAGGTCCCGGAGATCTGGTTCAAGGATTAAAATACTAACAATAACATCTTGAAAAGGAAAGAGAATTAAGCAAAAGAAGGAACGTTTAACAAAAACAATTACATTGCGTTAGATAGAAATACATTGAGCCGTACTCACATTCCGCTGCGCCATGAGGGTGGGCCTCTGCCCGAATACACACGTTCGCCTTACATCTCGGCAAGTCTAAGACTGACTAAGCTTCTGTCCCCCAGAGGGGAGAGAAGCCTCTCAGAAAAATCAAATGCGTAGTTTGGGAGTGGCCCCAAACTCGCGTCAAATATTGTCAGAGCCAATGGCAGAACGAATTGCACAACAAAATGCAAGGTAGCAACAACACTAGCCAATACGAGAGAACAAGGCAGTATGTAGCCAGGGGTTGCACAACGTTAGACAGAGAGATACATACAGACAAACTGCGCACTTTTAAACTCTCGAGGCGTAATATAGAGATGTCACAACACATGACAATAATAATAATAATAATCATGATGATAATAATAATAATTACAATAAATTCTGAAAAGTGGTTCAAGGTTATGTAAGCAATTGAACTTAATTGCATTACAGTGTGTATAAACATATACTGTACATACCTGCCAACTTTTGAAAAGGGCTATCAGTAAAACTCACGCGCGACAAAAAAATCTAAGGATTTTCGACATATCCCGGCTTGACGAAAATAATAATACTTCTGGGCTACAAAATACAATAACTCATGCTTTAAACAGGATACTTCAATGAAATCATATCTACTTACATAATTTGTAGATGAACATAACAATCAAGAAGAAATCCATGTTAATCAGCAGCAGGCGTGGTGAATATTGGTTTGGAGCAGACATAACAGGACTTCCTTGATAGATTACGCTGATATACGATAATTGAAAAAGGCTTTAAACAATAAAACTTGTTTAACGTAACACAGGCAAGAAATAATATAATACACACTGCAAATCACATGCTAGTTCGACTTTTAAGTCATGGTTGTGGCCTTTTTAGCTTCCTGCAAACAGTCTTGAGAAAATGTTTTGTCATAACAGGGACCAGAACTCCTGGTCTTCAAAATAGAAATAGACTCCAGAGATTCATTGGACATGGATGACCTGAACTGTGTTCTATTTTTCTTCACAAGGCTAAAAAAAACGTTCACATTCTGCATTGCTATGGGGTATGGTGAGAATAGAGAGCAATACTCTAGAAATTCGGTTATACTTAAGAAGTCCATCGGCTCCACGAATTCTTGATATTTGTGTCCAACTGGAATCACTTGCAGCATCTTGATGTGCAGCCAAAGTGTCATCTACCTGAAGAGCTGTGAACTGCCTCTGAAGCTCATTCACCACCTCATCTGTAGTTTCATTCTCTTCCTTGCATAACATGATAGGAAACTTTTCCAAGAAAAAACGAATGGAAGATAACTGTGCATCTTCAATTTTGTCTAACCTAGCAACTTGAGAATTCTTTAACACGTCATCCTTGAGTGGAAACTTGTTGATGATGTAGTCACAGGCAGTATAAAAGTAGTGTCTCACTGATGAAAAGAAAAGGGATTTATCTGTATCCGGTCCGTTCTGAAGGCACTTAACAACTTCAGATGATGCATTTTTTGCCATTTACAATACATGTCGTTTTCGTGCGACCACAACTATATTTCTTTGCAACTTCTGATGTGGGAAACATCTTAAATAAAGCACCAGCATGATCAGCCGCACTTAAGGGCACATTGTGCTCCACCAAAAAGGAAGTAAACAGACACTCGGCCCTAATTACGTCATTGTCAACGTTTCCAGACTTAGCAAAAAAGGTGTTGATTTTCTTGCTATCTTCCTTCGATTTAACATAACTAATGTGTTTACCGCACTTCACATGATTACTTAAATCGTTTTTTCCACCATGTGCAATATTAATATCACACCCACATACCGTGCAAAAGGCAAATTTTTCTCCCTTTTTTGATTTTAGTATGCACGGAAAATCAACCGAGTATGATTCTTTAAATGTCTGGAAGTACTGTTTCTTGTTGGATTTGTTCATTCTCGATATCTACTAGAACATCGAAAGGAACCTGGATCACTGAACGCCACATAAAATTATAACATAAAACACTTAAGACAGCCAACACTTCATTAAAACATGTCAAAACACACAAAGTCTTAAACCACGATGCCAACCTCGTGAAGAAAGAATATGCACATGGTAGAAAGAAAAAAAAACACACACACACGTGGAACGAATGTAATTAGTCCAAGGAATACAGGAAACTGCGAAGCACGAAGTTATAGCACAAAAACTCGACCGCTTCATTAAAATATGCCATAACCTTAAAAGACGAAAACATTCAAGGAACGCCAACTTCGTGAACAATGAACAACTAACGTGGTCAAAGAATATGGTTTAAATCGCAACGAGCGAACGGAGCGGAACAAAGAATATGCGAAGCAGAGCCTGTCGACACCTAAGATTCACATGGAAGAACGGTTATCCCGGCTTCAAATTCAATTACAAATGACGACACAACCATCACACGGTTATAAGTACGAATCATATCAAAGAACGACTTATCGACTATCGTGGACTTGCCTTCGACCCACGCAAACAATCGATTGTACGGAAGTGGGCGGTATTATCGAATGTAAATTATCGTTTCAAATTTTTTCCGCGAAATCGTAAAATGACACCGTTCATCCGTAAAACCGTAAAATGCTGCAATTTCCGTAAATTTTACGGATAAACCGTAAAAGTTGGCAGGTATGACTGTACCAAGTTTCATTGCGTTTGGTTGGTTAAATCGCGAGAAACGTCTATTTACAAGTCGCAACTGCCATGTTGGTTTTGTAGTTACCAGGTTTTCGAAAGTCACATTGGTGAACTTCTAGCAGTTCCCTTTATCACCATACAAAATTTCAGGGTGATATCGGTAATAGTTTCGGAGGGATTGAATGGTGTTGAAATATTTCGCACAGCCGCCATGTTGGATTGGTGAGACGCAACAAAATTGGAAGGGCACGGTCGGGGTCGTCCGGAATAGTGCTATGAACTTACCGAGTTTCATTGAAATCGCTCCATCCGTTTAGATTTTATTAGGGGGACACACCCACACGAATCACACACGTACGCACACACACACAGACAGACACACGGGCGAAAGGTGATCTCATAAGTCTATTTTTTTTCATAAAATGAAAATAGGCTAAAAAAGTTTTGCATATTGCTGGCCAGGAGTCGTAGTGGTTTCAAGTCCATTAGTCGTTCTTGCATGTATAAAGGCTGTGTACACTCGCCTGTGTCAATGAGGATGGATCTGTGCGAGTTTGGAGACGACCCGGTGAGCGTATGCGCGACCAATACATCCGAGACCGACACCAATAGGGAGGAGGTGGTGCAATGTTTTGGGGTGGCATCATGCCCCTCTTGTGTACATCCCGGAGCGTATGACAGGCATACATTACAGGGATAATGTCCTAGCACCTGTAGTGAAAGGCAATGCTGACATTTTCGGCCCAAATTTCACTTTCGTGGACCATAACGCTCGTCCGCACAGAGCTGGCATTGTCAATGCCTTTCTTCAGGAGAATGGTATTCACAGAATGGAATGGCCTGTCTATGTCCGTCCTCACTTTCATCCCCACTGTGCTCCATGGCAATATGCAAAACTATTTTTGATATTTGTATTGGAACAGTCGAAATACTCAACACCTATTTTCGTTAAGAAAAAATACACTGTCATTCTTGTTTTTGATTCATTTAGGTGCTTGGACATCGTGGCCATCAGCTCCGTGTACTTGCAGTACGTGAAGAATTGCCAGATAGCCTATGTTATTGTGGTGTCTAAATTAGTATGATTATTTGTGCTTGATAGGAATGGAAAGGATGAAGTCATGGGCTCAAGTTAGGAACCATTGCAGTATTTGCCTCGAGTCATCATCATCATCTTGAGCAGTTTCCAACCGCTGGTCGGGTCTGCTTGGAACATAAGCCTCTCCATCGTTTCCTGTCCATCCACCATCTCTCGTCATTTACTGTGTCCCAGCACACTCCTCTTTCCTCCACACTCTTCTTAACTCCTTTTGTCCATCTGTCCCTTGGTCTTCCCCTTGGCCTCCTTCCCGTCATTTCCATTCCAAACAACTTCTTCGGTATACTCTCCTCTTGCATCCTCCTCACATGTCCATACCATTGTAGGCTAGATCGCTCTATTCTATTTTGCAATGGTTCCTCTCTTACCATCTCCCTGACTCTCTCATTCCTTACTCTGTCCATTCTTGTCACTCCTACCCTACTCCTCTGGAACTTCATCTCCACTGCTCGTATTTTATTCTTGTCCCTTTCCTTCATCACCCATGTTTCTGAACCATATGTCAAAATTGGCACAAAGTAGGTCTTGTAGATGATTCCTTTACATTTTTGTGGTACATCTTTATTCCATATCATCCCCCTAACACTCTTGAAAAATCCATCTGCGCACCTTCCCCTCTCATTTATTTCCATCCTATTGCCTCCCTTTTCTTCAATTATGCTTCCCAAGTACTTGAAGCATTCTACTTTCTGCAACTGCTGTCCTCCAAGTGTTATGCCCATATCCAGTCTGTTCTTCTTCCTCGTTGTGATGACCACTTCACTCTTTTGTGCTGAGAACTTCATCCCATATGATAACACTACCTTCTCCCACTCATCTAATTGCTCTTGTACTTCTTCCTCATCCTCTCCCCATACCAGAAGGTCATCAGCAAACAACATTGCCTTCATTTTCCTTTCCCCAATGCTATTTACCACTTTTCGTATGATTTCATCCATCACCACTATAAATAACAGGGGTGAGAGGGCACTTCCCTGTTTCAGACCACTCTCCAGTTGAAACCATCCCGTTCTCTCTCTTCCCACCTTTACACAGCTTTTGCTTCCCTCGTACATTGCTTTCACTCTTGCCACTGTCTCCTTGTTCACTGCTTTTGCTCTCATTGCTTCCCATACCTTGTTTCTATTAATACTATCATATGCTTTCTCGATATCCAAGAAGGTCATCACCAGATCTTTCCCATATTCACAATGGTGTTCTTGTAGCTGTCTTACTGCAAAGATGAGGTCAACTGTTGACCTTCCTGGCCTGAATCCATACTGTTCTTCCCTCAGCCCATCTTCAACTTCTGTCCGAATTCTTCTCTCCAGTACCTTCTCAAATATTTTGGCGCAGTGGCACATGAGTGTAATTCCCCTGTAGTTCTTGCATTCCTTCCTACTTCCCTTTTTAAATATTGGTATTATTATCCCTCTTTTCCAGTCCTCTGGTATTTTCTTCTCCCTCCATATCACTTTCATTACTCGAAAGAGCCACTGTGTTCCTATCACCCCTGCTGCTCTCACCATCTCCACACTCACTTCGTCTATTCCCGGTGCCTTTCCCCCTTTCATCTTCTTTAATGCTTCCTCCACTTCTTTCCATGTCAATTCCTTCTCTGAAATGTCTTGGTCACTGTCTGTTTCTTCCTCCACAATGTCCACTACGCTGGTTTTAGTTGGATTTAGGAGTTCCTTGAAGTATTCTCTCCAGATAACCTTTACTTCTTCCATATTTTCGACCTCCTTTCCATTCCTGTCCACCATTCTGACATTGTCCCCTGTATCTCTTCTCTTTGCCTTTATCACTCCATACAACACTTTCTTACTGCCATCACAGTCCTCCTCCATCATTTCTGTCCATTTCTCCAGCCATTTCTTTTTCTCTTCCTTCACTACTTCTCCTGCTTCTTTCTTCCGCTCTTGGTATTCTTCTCTTGTTCTGTCTGTCCTCTGTTGGAACCATTTCCTGAATGCTTCATTTTTCTTTTTCACTGCTTCCTTACTTCTGGGGTTCCACCATGGTGTTTCCTTCCACCTTTTCTTTCCACTAGTTCTGCCACACACGACTTCCGCTGCTTCTACCAACACGTCCTTGAACCTATTCCATTCTTCTTCACCTGTTTTCGGATCATCCTTCGGTAATTTGTTCCTCACTAATATCTGGAACTTCTCCTTATTTCCATCCTCCTTCAGCTTCCATGTCCTTATTCTTCTTTCTTGGTTCTCAGTTCTCCTCTTTTCCTTCAGTCCTCTCACCTTGGCGACCAGCAGACGGTGGTCACTGTCCAGGGCTTCTGAAGGTATTACCCTTATATCCGTGATACTCTTCTCTGTCTCCTTCCCGCATAGAATATAGTCCACCACTGATTTCCTAGTCAAATCCCTGCTGTACTAAGTAATTTTATGGCTCTCTCTCTTCTTGTACCATGTGTTTCCAACCATTAGCCCATTTATCTTGCACAGTTCCAACAATCTCTCTCCTTCCTTATTCCTGTTTCCCCATCCTTCACCACCAATCACTTCCTCAAAACCTCTTCTATCAGTTCCGACATGGGCATTTAGGTCTCCCATGACTATCAGGCCTCTCCCCACTAACTGCTTCTGCAACTCCTCTTCAAACTCGTCCTTCTCGCCTTCTGTGCGTCCCACATGTGGTGCATAGACTTGCAGAATGTCCAGGTTTCTACCTTTCACAGTGATTCTGGCTCTAATTATTCTATCACTTACCCTCTTTACTTCCTCCCTCAGCCCTTCTCACACCACCATTCCCACTCCATTTCTCTTCCCCTCCTCATTTCCTATCCAGTATAGCTGCAAGCCATTTCTCAGTTCTTTTCTTCCTTCCCCTCTCCATCTGGTCTCTGCCAGTCCGAGTACATCCAGTTTTCTCCTCTCCATCATATCCACAACCTCCTCCGCTCTTCCCGTCAATGTAGTTATATTCAAAGTTCCGATTCGTAGTCCATTTCCATAGCCAGGTCTGCTTCCTTTAGATCTGTCCTTTCCGAGGCCCGTTCCCGTTTTAAAAGCAGTTTCATATCCACTACTGGCTTGCTAGGCCTAACGTAGCTTCACCATAACCCTGGCAAGGGGCCTGTTTTTGAACCGCGAGAGGTATTTTATTTCCCTCAAACCCTCCGGACAAGTCCGGCGAGCCCCCCTATCCGCCACCTGGGACCCGCCCGATAGAGGAACAGGCAAACCCCCACGGGTAAAAGTGGAAAACAATGGGTGGGGATCGAACCTCTTCTCAGTCAACGAGTCTCCAGTCTTTATTAAGGCCATGTGTGATAAATGCATTTCTGCTACGTCGATTACGGTATAGTGGTTTTGTAGTAACGAACACTATTCCAGTCACCTCAGAAACACAGGCAATCAGATAAATGCATCACACATTCAAGTACATTGAGCTGCTGGCCAAAATATGTCCCAATACCCTAATTAAAGCAAAAACAACGTGTTGAAGTCTGTCTTCGAACACTTCCAGCATCTGTTATGAATAGCTGTGGCGATTACAAGGTTTACTGTTTGTTTGCTTTGATACAAGCTGCAGCCATGCTGCCAACGTAACTGCTGATGCTAGCTCTTGCAGCAGCAAGTAAGCACTGCGGAGAACATTCCTTGGCGCCCTGTAGAAGAATTTGATGATGATGATGAAACCAAACATTTGGCTTTCACAGTAAGCAAGGTGAAACGAAGAGACATGGTACTGTGTAGTATAGTAAAATCGCACGTATTCGCCAACTTATTTACGCTGTACATTCCTACTACGTCTTCAGAGCTGGTGCTCAGACAGTAGTAGTAGTAGTACTAGTAGATCATTGAGAAGAATTAAACTTACCCATCAGAGGCTAGAACCTCAGTACCTATGAAGGCTGGTCTCAGGTCACTACGACGGAATATAAGGTTGATCCTCTCCCGGTAGTCTCGTGCTCTGTGTTGAAACTGTACTGTTGCTGGATCTGCCAGCTCTGGGGAGAAGGAATCGCCCTTCATCACACGGAACATTGACCGGAACACTTGCTCTCCTGGTGGGTCTGATATGAGGAATGTATCTGCAAATACATATATAAAACACGAATTTCAATATTGTGTTCATTGCCAAACTATTAGCCTTTCATTTACTTCGATTATTTCTATTTAATAACCCATCTTTAAGGTCAACAATTTGCAATGTCTTTGGTAAAATTAATTTAAGAACTCCTCCACCATGATAAGCATCTTATATAAGTCGAGAGACTCAAATGCAGTCCTTTAGGAAACCATGCACAGATACAATAAATATTTTTTAAACTTCAACAATGGAATAATTTCTAGTAATATCTCAGATTTTGTAAATCAGTGGAAGGTGAATAGAATTGAACAGGGGCATGATTAAGGGAGTAGAGGAAACGTAAAAAAAGCTACAGTGTCATAAAGTTACTTTGTCAGACTTTGCCCCAAAGGGAGGCTTTAACGTGCCAGTAAATCTACTGACACGACTCCCTTGCCTTTGAGCACCCTCAAATGCCAACTGGTTGTGCCAGGATTCAATCCTGCGATCTTGGGACTGTAACATTATCAAGCTGAGAAGGAAAAGACATGATGGTAAGCAACTTACATGAACAAGTAGACAATAGGTACACAGTAGGACGAACACAAAATGTAACAAATATTTCGAGGTATGTCATTGTCAGCGATTCCATATACAGTAGTGTCCTCCTCCACTGTCCCCAAGGACCTTCTCTACAGCTGCTCCATTGTCATATACAGACATTCGCCCAACCTCGAGGACATCGTTGCATACTACCGACCAGCAAACATCTGTTCTAGAGTGGTTTGTTCCGGTGTGTAAGATTCATTCTTCTCTTAATCACTGAAGATGACTTTGGTCAAAATATTTGTTGGTTTTCTTTTTGTTCATCCTGCAGTACCGTGTGTGTACGGTATATAATCTACTTACCCAGGTAAGTTGTACTTGCTTTCAATTTTGTATTTTCCTTTCTAGCTTTATAATGCTGCCAGTTTTCATATTTTTATTATAATTTTATATTGTAGTTATTTTATATTTTTTATTTTAACAACTGTTATTGAGAGCTGTTGCCACAAAGCTTTAAGTAGACTTTATACTTATAAACAAATCAACTATCAATTGAAATTATGTCTTCAATCTTTATTCAATTCAATTACGTTATAAAATAGATGTAAATATGTACATGAACATTGCCTGTGCTGTTCTAACCAATGTGTACCAGTACAGTACCTGTTTCACAAAGTGCAATGCGTAATACCCACATGAAGGATTGTTCACGCGTATACAACCTCTAGCAATTGAACTTTGACATACCTGCACCTGTGTAATATACAAGGAGGAGGAGGAGGAGTAAAGAAATACATGGGTTAGGTAAGGCAAACATAAATTTACAGTTAAAATTCCTATATTTTGGCACAGCATACAGAAAACTGTGTAAACTGCAAAGCAAACACAATTCCTAATTTACCAGTTCGGTAATATTACAGAGGTGTGCAACTTATTAGAATCAAATAGAGAACTTATATTAGTCAGAATTTTTTTATTCAAAATCATTTTATTGAACAACGGCCGACATCTTTTATCACACCACTAAGTGGCTTCGGTGGCGTAGTTGGTAGCACGCTGAACTCCCCTGCCCAAGATAGCTGGTTCAAACCAGGCCGAAGTCGTCGGATTTTTTAAGAGCGTTAAAATCCTTCGGTATGCCTTCCTTTGGAGGGGAAGTAAAGCCGGCAGTCAAATGTCATAGATTTATGACATGCAAAAGATCCTTCAACAGACTAAACTTGTGTGAACCTAAATTTCTAGGTTAGATTTCGTTGGAACGCTCTATCAAAGTTCCAATGTTCACCACTAGGTATCATTGAAACCGGTTTGCGAAAGTTGGAACTACTTGAAATAGAACGGAACTTGTAGCTCACCCTATGGGTGTCCGCTAGAAGCAGCTACAGCCTCAGGGGAGCCGAACATATCCTCGGACACTCCCGGCACTAAAAGCCATACGATCAATAAATAAAACACTTTAGTTAGTAAAGTTTTCTCCCCTGTAGACTTATAACTTTTCCCATAAGGAATTGAAGACTACAAATTTTTAGAATTGGGTACTCCGAGGGATACCTGAGCTGGGTCTGGTTTCTCTTGTTTCATTGACTTTGGAATGTGCCCTCTGAATCAGGTGATCTCAATCCATGGTCCACGAATCTTTGTATAGTTCAAGAGACTTTGAATACCTTGGCTCTAAATTCATATGAAAAGTAGAATATTAGTAATCAAAACAAAACGTGTGGCATTTTGCATTTACGAGGGCCCTCTTTTAGTGGAAATTTTATAAAATCATTTTACTATAAAATTCTTAAAATAAAATGTCATTAAAGACTGATGGTTAAATATTTTCCATACTTGAAAGCATTTGCTGGTATGGACATATAAAACGAATGGAGGAGAAGAGGATACCCAGGAGGATACACGAGACGAAGTGGAAAGGAAAGAGACCGGAGGAAGAACGAGAGACAGGTGGCTGAAGGGGGTAGAAAAAAGTGTGAAGAAGAGAGGAGAAGTCTGGACAAGGGTGGAGGCTGAGAGATGGTGGGAAGACAGAAGACGTCGGAGAGGCTTGTGTTCCAAACAGACCCGGCCAGTGGCTGGAAACTGAGCAAAATGAAAATGATGATGATGATGATGGTTAAAAATTTGAAATAACTTCAGCACCTTGTAAATATATTTAGTGCATTAACATTTTGCACTCCTATGTCGAGTGGGGTTCGACATTAAAATATTTAACCTCCGCTCCGATGTAGAGTCCCAAACGACATGATGATAGCTTGTACTTACAGCGCTCGTATGACTTCTGTGCTATATTGCGGTATTGTGCAGCCTTCTAGTGGTCTCCGAGAGAACACCTTTTCCCTATTTATTATAGTTTGCGGGAATTGTTATGAATTTTTAACCTTCGTTATTCTCAAATGTTTTTGACAGTTTTACTGATAATAAAGATTGAATGCAAACATGCCATCTGGTTCAACTTCGCTCAAGGAACCGGATATTTTAGAACAGTTAGTGGACAGTAATAGTTACGATTATGAACAAACAATTGGGCGGCTTCGGTGGTGTAGTTGGTAGCATGCTGAGCTTCTATGCCCAAGATCGCAGGTTCAACCCGGCCGAAGTCGTCGGATTTTTTAAGAACGTTAATAATCCCTCAGTATGCCTTCCTTTGGAGGCGAAGTAAAGCTGGCGGTCCCATGGCATGTTAAAGAACCTTCCACTAATTACACCTGTGTGAAGCTAAATAAATACAGGTTAAACATTTGACTAACGTTCCTAGGTCCCTACGTTTGTCGTCATGAGCCGACTGTGGTGGCATCTGGTAACTAATTTCTGAACTAGTTGGTCGTTGACGGTGGCGTTTGGCGGCAAAAGTAGTACTTGAAAAAATTCAATGCCTGCAGTCCTTACTTGAATTAAAACAGATAACACACACTAATATAGTCATCACAATTAACACTGGTTATCAGACAGATTCTACACACACCCAAAGTACACGGGGCTACATGACCGCGTTGTCGCAGCCCCTAAACTGAGGAACCCACCAAACAACTGACTTGGAAATATAACATAACTATATTTTGTGTTAGATTGTTTTGCAGTGTTCACTTCCTACTACTGTTCACAGTGCAGAAAGTAATTCGGCAGGAAGCACGCGCTAAAGGTAATGGAGTTCAAAAGGTCAAATCAGGAAAAGTTTAAATGATATTTTGGGAAACTGGTGTTGAGTCTAATAATTTGCACACTTCTGTGTGCTTTGAGCTTCAAATTTAAACTTACATGGCCACGGTGGCAGGATGTACACACCCTTCGATATTCCTTTGGCAGTGAACTAAAATACATTTGTGTTTGCGTTAACCCATGTGCAAATGAAAATACTTGCTAAGCCCACATGTGTGCTAACCTGGTTTGGAATTGCATGAGCCAGGTCCATGGTATTCAGGAAAATTTCCACAATCAAGAATGGATTTGAATCTTGGAGGTAACCTGCTCCCACAACCTCCTTGGAACTCGCGGCAGAAATCACGACACGGCAATACTATTTTATCCTCTTCCTCGCCAGGACTTCGAGGTAAACAGGTAGGTTGTAGCAACTGACACACAAACTCGTATGCCAGCCGGTAGCATTCTGCATCCACCAGTTCCCTGCAACAAGAAGTTAACAGATACAAACAAGCAGTGGTGTCGCTAGAGGAGAAGAACTATCATAACCTATCTTCAAAATTGTCCCGTCAGTTAAATAAAATCTCCATATCAGCTTTTCATATACCATATATTGAGCAACTATTTCAAACTCAAACTTGTAGTAATGACCACCTCGTAGTGGAGCAGCTATCATTCTTGGCTGTTACCGCAGAGGCCCTGGTTCGATTCCCGGCTCTGCCAAGAAATTTCAATTCTGGTGCAAGGCTGGAACCGGGTACACTCAGCCTCGTGAGGCAAAACTGAGAAGAAGAGAGTTCAATTCCCACCTCGACCATCCAGGAAGTGGTTTTCCCTGGTACCATCAACTCCAGGCAAATGCTAGAATGGCTCCTAAAACCATGGGAAAACCATGGGAAAGGATGGAAGAGGTGGGAATGGAACTCATCTCTCCTCAGTTTTGCCCCACGAGGCTGTGTGTACCCTATTCCAGCCCTCAAACCAGAACTTAATTTCTTGGCAGAGCCAAGATTCAAACCCAGACCTAAGGGGTGACAGCCAAGCATGCTAGCCACCACACCACAAGATGCTCCCATCTTTAACCAAAGTTTTCATCAGCACTCCTCCAGCACCATAAAATAATTAGGCAGAAAATATGAGTTTAACATGTAATTAATTACAGTATTAGCACAGATTATACCGACAGCCGTGGCTACGCTCGCTAAAGCGTGGCGTTAGGTCATTCTCTGCTGACACGGTATACGCGTGGGTTCGAGCCCCTCCGTCGGCCGTCCTTGAAATGGTTTTCCGTGGTTTCCCCATTTTCAACACCAGGCAAATGCTGGAACGGTACCTTCTAACAGGTTACGGCCCCTCCTTCCATATCCTTGCCCAGTTTCATTCACCTTCATCCATTCCTTCTCTCATCCTGACGCGCAGGTCGCCCACGGGCATCGACTAGAATGGCCTGCACTCGGCCTCTCAGGGGGGCCACACGACAAAAAAAAGCACAAATTATATTAACATATAGAATTTTTTCAAGTGAATCTCATATTGGGCATAAATTTGTGTTGACCGACTGAGAGATATCGATCAGCTGTTGTTAATATAAAGGCAACACTGGAAAATGGCTTCAAAGCCTCTCTTAAGGACCACCCACCAAAATAACCAACTTTTGCAGGAACCAACATTGGAACCCATAACATCAATGCAATTTGTACCTCTTGCCGACCACCAACTAGCTTTTTGGCGACCAAAGTTTTAAAGACTGTACTTATGCAGTAGTGCATTGCGGATTGTCAAGGTAGCGAGTGAATTCAGGCACTGGGTTAATCTTCCTGGCTTATATCAGATGAAGGTGAAGTGACACGATCTCACTTTCGCGCTGAATGCTTTCACAACAAAAAAAACACTATAGCATTATAAAGAGGTGCACTAGGCAACTTGAGGAGTGAGATACTTTGTCATTGCTTCCTGCACTGAGTTAGTACAGTAGTTCCAACCCTGTGAGTAGAATGTTCCATAACAGGGGCCTCGAAACTCTTTAGCCTCCACTAAGTCCCAAGGGCCAAGACCTAGCTAGCTCATCATACCAACATCCTGTAGTTTTGAATTACGCGCAAAGTTTCGTTTCGGGACGAGTGAGATCTCTATGAGGCAGTGCGCGGGGTATAGTTCAAGAGCGGATGATCAGTATAAAAGACTTCGAATATTTCGGCTCTAAATTCATACGAAAAGTAGAATAAAGTAATCAAAACAGAACATGTGGCATAGTGCATTAACGAGGCCCCTCTTTTAGTGGAAAATTTAAAAATCATTTTACTATCAATTTCTCAAAATCAAATGTAATTTAAGACTGATGGTTAAATATTTGAAATAACTTCAGCGCCTTGTGAATATATTTAGTGCATTATATCATGAAAAGTATAGATGAAATTTTGGAAAGCTGGTGTCGAGTCAAATAATTTGCACACCTCTGTATAAATGTGCTTTTCAGCTCTCGGCACTACTTCTCTGTGTGAATAAACATTCTCCTAAATAAAATAAAAAAGTATTTACAGATCCAAATTAACTGACGAGTATTTGAAGTCGCTGCTGATAATTTCCAATAGTAAATTTGATCCTCAACTGTAAACAATTGTCAGTGAAAAGTTACAACCACATAAATCTCTTTAATTATAGTAATAATAATGAAAAAATGAAAATCCACAACCTGCTTCCAGTCTCCGACCGGGTCAGGAAGGGAATGAATGAAGCCCCCATCTAGCGTCGAGGATATGAACTGTGCCGGCTGCCGAGGCCTGACGCACTCCTCTGGGGCAATGATTAAATGAATGTCAGATGAAATGAAATGATAGTGGAGAGTGTTTCTGGAATGAAATTTGGACAGGGAAAACCGGAGTACCCGGAGAAAAACCTGTCTGCCTCCGTTTTGTGCAGCACAGATCTCACATGGAGTGACCGGGATTTGAACCACGGACTCAGCGGTGAGAGGCCGACGTGCTGCCGCCTAAGCCACGGAGGCTTGTCAGTAATAATAATAAATACCTTAATTATGTGAATTACCTATGCATTTCACTCGTATTAAGTTTTTAGGATAAATCTCATGTCATTAATTACAGTTAAATGATCAATTTTATTATGTCAAAAATTGTGTTCTTTAATCGGTCGTTAAATGAAGCCTCCGTGGCTTAGGCGGCAGCACGCCGGCCTCTCACCGCTGGGTCCGTGGTTCAAATCCCGGTCACTCCATGTGAGATCTGTGCTGGACAAAACGGAGGCAGACAGGTTTTTCTCCGGGTACTCCGGTTTTCCCTGTCACAATTTCATTCCAGCAACACTCTCCACTATCATTTCATTTCATCTGTCATTCATTTAATCATTGCCCCAGAGGAGTGCGTCAGGCCTCGGCAGCCGGCACAGTTCATATCCTCGCTGCTAGATGGGGGCTTCATTCATTCCATTCCTGACCCGGTCGGAGACTGGAAGCAGGCTGTGGATTTTTTCAATCGGTCGTTAAATAAAAACAACCGATTATAATTTGTATGATTTATTTACATTGCAAATATTACAATGTAGCCTAATCAAAATATGCTATGACGAGCCGGATTGGAGGTACACGCGGGCCGTAGTTTTGAGACCCCCGTTCCATAGCATTAACAGGCACCGTTACTCAGCACCACCCACACCTCATAGCTTCCATATAATCACAGAGTGAGTATCAGTGAACAACCACATTTATTCTAGCCCGTGCCACTAAAAAAATGCAAAACTACTCGATTCATCATGAAATGGCAACAGGCAGGAAAATTTACTAGCACAACAATATCCTGTGTGACAATGCCCCAGGTTCCAGGCCTCGGAATGAATATTCATTGAAATCTAGGGATTCTTGATCAACTAGCCATTTTACGCACTCAATCTGGGACATTTAACAGCCATACTGGCTCTACTCTCAGCTGGTAAAAATGGTGATTGTAATGACAAGAGTGACATAGTACAAAAGATTAATTATTCTATTATAATAAGCATCAAAACAACTACTACTACTAGAATATGATTGTATTGATGTCCTACCTCAAAGCAATGACATCGTCTTTAACTGCCTGAATTGAGCTGTGCCCCAGAGCATTAGGATACGATGTCACATTGTATGGCAAGTTTGAGCAGTATACCAGCTGAATCATCGGCTTTAACTCGAATCCGAGTATAAATCTTCTTCCTTCAGTCCAGTTTGTGGATGTGTTTAAGGTGACTAAAGAGTCCAATCCTGGCATGGAACAAGCGACCACACAAGTCGCATAGTATTGCTGGAGGAGGACGTGGTTGGGCTGCTCGAAGTTTCCTAGCTTGACGCTTGGCCTCTTCATGTATGCGTCGATCCCTTTCAAACGCCTTTACAGTATCCGAGATGGTACGGCGCCAAGTTGAGCGGTTTTCAGCCAGCATGTCCCAGGTTTGTGAATCAAGACCTGTCAATTTCAGGGTCTGCTTAAATTGGTCCTTGTAGCGCCTCTTAGGACCACCATGAGGTCTGGTGCCATAGCATAACTCACCATATAGCATTTGACGAGGTAATCTCACATCATCCATCCGATGGACATGACCAATCCATCTAAATTGGTGACCTATTATGGATGATTCTATGCTCTTGATTTGGGCCTTTTCCAGAACAGCAATATTGGTAATGCGGTCTTCCCATTTAATCCTCAGGATTAATCGAAGTTTTTGTAGGTGGAAACGCTCAAGCTTCCTAAGATCACGTCGGTAAAGGGTCCACGTTTCACAGCCATACAACAATGTAGAAATGACTACTGCTTTGTACACCATAAGCTTTGTACTCGTGGATAGATCTTTATTCATGAAGACCCGGTGCGCTAATCGTCCATATGCTGCATGGGCTGCGCCAATTCTCTTATTCACATCCTGCTCACAGGTACAGCTCACAGAAATGGTACTGCCCAGGTACGAGAAGTGGTCAACCTGTTGTAATGGCAAATTTGAAATGGAGATATTGAACTGAGGAAGAGGTGTGCCTGGTGAAGGTTGTGCCAAGACTTTAGTCTTATTGACATTTATGGTAAGACCAAAGCGATCACATGCACTTTTGTACCAGTTAACTGACTCTTGCAGCTCTTCTGGTGTGAGAGTTGGTGACGCAGCATCATCTGCATACAACATGTTAGTAACCTTAGTAACCTGAGTTTTCCTCAAGGAGCGGAGACGAGTTAGGTTGAAAAGCCCTCCATCAAAACGATACTTGATCTCCACACCTGGGATGTTTGTGGGTGAATCATAAAGCATTGCAGCCAAGTACAGCGCAAAAAGCGTTGGAGCCAGTACACATCCTTGTTTCAGTCCATGGGTAATGGGAAATTCATCGGACATCTTATTCTGATGGCAAACCTGACCTGTCATGCCATCATGGAGAGCTTTGATTAGATCTACAAAACGCTGAGGGCAACCAAACCGCTTCAGCACTGCCCACATGGCTGGTCTTGGAACCGAATCAAATGCCTTTTCCAAGTCATAAAAGACTAAGAAGAGTGGATTCTGTTGTTCTCTACATTTTTCTTGTAGCTGTCTCACACAGAAAATCAAGTCAATTGTGCTTCTGGAAGTTCTAAATCCGCATTGTGACTCTGGGAGGATCCTCTCAGAGATAACCTTGAGGCGGTTAAGTAGAATTCTTGCAAGAATCTTCCCCACAATTGATAGCAGTGATATACCACGGTAGTTGCCACAAACACTGCGATCACCCTTTTTAAAGATAGTGACGATAGTGGCATTCTTTAGGTCTCCAGGTACCTTTCTTGATTCCCAAATTCTGAGGATAAGGATGAAAATTCTTGTTTTGAGGGAATGACCTCCGGCTTGAATTAGTTCCAGAGGGATGTTATCTGGGCCAGGTGCTTTTCTGGGTTTCAATTGGGTGAGAGCTGCACTGAATTCATGATAAGTAGGAGGTACTGCCAACCACAGTTGTTCAGGTTGTTGCGGCACATCACAGAGGAAATCTTCAGCAGCTTCTGATGGACGATTTAGGAGATTGGAGAAGTGCTCCTTCCAGCGTTCCAAGATTTCTTGACTATCAGTAAAGGTAGTAGAATTATCAGCGCTTTTCAGTGTACCTGATGATGAGCGAGATGGTCCATATATTTCCTTGAGTACGGCATAGAAGTTCCTCAAGTCTCGAGCATCCGATAATCTCTGCAGTTCCTGAGCCTTCTGTTGCCACCAAGTATTTTTAATCTGCCTTATCTGCGTCTGGCATTTACCCTTGAGTTCCAGTAGTTTATCTCTCTTTGTGTTGGAAGTTGGGTCTTGAAGATGGGCAAGATAGGCATTCCTTTTGGCATTGATGAGAGACAGAATTTCCTCATTGTTGTCATCAAACCAGTCTTGTCTTTTCCGCACTATAAAACCAATGGTTTCCTCAGCTGACTGTGTGATAATCTTCTGTAATGTGGCCCATTCTTGCTGAATATCATTTGTTACTGGGTTTTCTGATAACTGGGTGACGATCCTGTTTCCAAAATGTTTGTACATGGATTCATCCTGAAGTTTGGATGTATTAAACTTCTTTCTTGGCATATTTTTGATGTTCCTAGGTGGTTTAGGTCTGATGGATATCCTGAGCTTACATATAAGAAGTTTATGATCTGTCCAACAATCGTCTATATTCCTTGCTGTTCTGGTAATAAGAGTGTCCTTCTTATCACATTGCCGGGTAATGATATAATCAAGAATGTGCCAATGTTTGGAACGAGGATGCATCCACGTGGTTTTGAAGCGGTCAGGTAGCCGGAACTGCGTGTTGGTAATGAAAAGTTCGTGTTCTGCACAAAGACCAAGAAGCAACAGTCCATTGGGATTACATTTTCCAAGTCCCTGTTTGCCCATCACATTATTCCATAGCCTGTGATCTTTCCCAACTCTGGCATTGAAGTCACCGAGGAGCAAGAGTTTATCTGCAGATGGTACCTTGGAGATGATTTCACTTAGCTGATTATAGAACTAAGCCTTTACTTCATCATCAGAATCTAAGGTAGGAGCATAGGCAGAGATGAGTGTCATAAAGGAACCTCCTGAGAGTGGTATGCGGAGAGTGATGAGCCTTTCGCTGATTGCAATGGGCGTAAGTTGGTGATAATTTACCAGTTTGGTCTTCACAGCGAAGCCCACACCATGAATACGACATTCACCCTCATCCTTTCCTTTCCAGAAGATGGTATATCCTGTTCCAGATTCAGTAATCTTGCCTTCAGCAGACAGCCTAGTTTCACTGAGAGCAGCAATGTCAACCAGCTGAATAGATCCACAGCGTCTTGGTGGAGGTGGTGTAGTCGTTGAAGGAGACACCGTTGCTGCAGCAGTCGATGGAGCTGGCACTGGTGTGGTCAGAGCTGCACTGCTCTCTGAAATATAAAGAATACCTTGTGAATCAAGTCACTGGAACATCTCCCATTTCTCCCATGGTATATGTGGTGGTTATTATTGTTAAATGAGGTGAAAGATGAAAGCCATCCACCCCAAGGTGCATGTCATTCACCTGTCTTAACCATTTGTATTAGATAGGGATCAAATATTTTTCTGACAAATATATGGGACACTTATAAATTTTTGCCATAAATAAATTGCAGTATAAGCAGGCACCTGTAACTTATGTACCCTAACAAGGTGGCCCATAAAGCAAATACATCAAAGAGAGATAACTGCTAATAACCATATTACCAATTTAGTTTTACAATAACTATATCAAGTACAGAGAGTCCAGTTTGTGTGTATCTGAGACCCTACCTAGCCCGCTCGCCCAAGGCGCGAGCCTGTCTCCCGCCAGGCACTTTGCCGTTTCGCGGCACTCGCGCGGCATTGAGTCATTGAGTATAGGAATTTGTATTTAAATTTGTACTTCAATGTGATCCTTGACTGATTTTTTTGACAAACTGACTTACGGAGAGCGATTGTTAACTGATTTTCAAGAAGATTCTGCCACTGCTCACAATGACTAAGCATCCATGACAGAATTGCGTCGCATTTTTGGTACTAGGATTATAAGTCGGAACGTGTGGCCTCCGCGAAGCCCAGACTTATCACCATGTGACTTTTATTTGTGGGGGACGCTTATAAATAGAGTGTATGCGGAATCCCTCACACTATAAATGAGCTTAAAGACTATATTACAGCTGAAATACAGCCAATCGGTGCTGAGGAACTTTAGAGAGTAAATGCCAGTTTCATAAAAAGGTGCCAGCGATGTGTAGAAGTGAATGGCGAACATTTTCAGCACTAGCTGTGAACTAGGTAAGTACAAATTCCTATACTCAATGACTCAGTGCCGCGCTGGCGCCGCATAACGGCAAAGTGCGTGGCGGGAGACGGGCGCGCGCCGCGGGCTAGCGAGAGTCTCCGATACATACAAACTGGACTCTCTGTAGATATGTAGGCCTACTTTTCTTCTTAAAATATCACTTAAAATTGCTAATGTCCTTCCCTATTTCCAGATTTTTTAAATGAATATGCGTTGTTTACGATAAATAGATTCTGTGTCAAACAATCATAATTGCAAAATTAAACTCGGGAGTGTCCGCCAACACAAAGTTCCTCATTTCTCTACTAGAAAGCGCTATAGTGTTCAAGGAGCTTAGATATCTAACCTCCTTGACTTTCGTAGTGATTCAAGGAACAACGAAATTCGACATGCAAGCTACCCTCTGGGTGTCAAATTACAAAGCTTGCACCCGGCAACCAAGGCCATACGATATTATTATAAATGTCTACACAGTTTTCTTCAATGAAAATATGAAATCTGCAGTGCTATTTAACTTGACTTCTGAATTGCGTGCTTTGATTATATGTACATTGTACATGTATGTACATTGTGGCAAGCATCCTCTAAATATATAGGCCTACTGTACTGTACACTCGTCAGTCATGTTACGAAATAGAAATTTACTATTCTGTTGCAAACTGCTTCTAATAACTACCGTATTATTTTGACATTAATTTTAAAAACAAATTATTTCATGCTAATCAAACTACTGAAGTTTTGCCATCCCAACAAATATTCTCGGGAAAATGAGATAGAATTTGGAAAAGAAAGACAATCCCACAATTAACGGGACATATCTGTATGCCGGAGGTAAAGAGCACTATGTCCATTTTATCAATATTGTACTAATCATCATCATCATCTTGCAGAGTTTCCAGCCACTGGCCGGGTCTGTTTGGAACACAAGCCTCTCCAACGTCTTCTGTCTTCCCACCATCTCTCAGCCTCCACCCTTGTCCAGTCTTCTCCTCTCTTCTTCACGCTTTCTTCCACCCCCTTCAGCCACCTGTCTCTCGGTCTTCCTCTCGGTCTCTTTCCTTCCCACTTCGTCTCGTGTACTCTCCTGGGTATCCTCTTCTCCTCCATTCGTTTTACATGTCCATACCATCTAAGTCTAGATTTCTCTATACCATCCTGTAATGGTTCCTCCTTCATTAATTCTCTGGTCCTCTCATTTCTTATTCTGTCCATCTTTGTAGCTCCAATACTGCTTCTCAAGAACCTCATCTCACTGCCCTGTATTTTGCTCTTCTCCCTTCCTTTCATAACCCAGGTCTCCGAGGCATACGTCAGGATAGGGACATAGTACGTCCGATATATGATCTTTTTGCTGTTCTGAGGGACATCCTTGCTCCATAACATGCTTCTCACACTTCTCCGAAATGCTTCTGCCTGCCTCCAACGCTCATTTATTTCTCCATCGTTTCTTCCATTGTCTTGTATGAGGCTTCCCAGATACTTGAAACTCTCCACTTTCTTCAGCTGTTCCCCACCAATTGTTATTCCCGTTGTGGTTCTTTCCTTCTTCCTTGTTGTGATCACCATCTCACTCTTATTTATGCTAAATTTCATCCCATATCCTTGTATTATTCCTTCCCCCACGTCCAACTGTTCCTGTACCTCCTCCTCGTTTCCCCAAATCATCAAATCATCTGCAAACACCATTGCTTTCATCTTTCCTTCCCCACTTACTTGTGCCACTCGGGTCATTATGTCATCCATCACCACAATGAAAAGTAACGGTGACAGTGCACTTCCTTGTTTCAGGCCGTTTCTCTGTTCCAACCAGTCTGATCTCTCTCCTCCCACTTTCACACAGCTCACGCTTCCCTTGTACATCTCCTTTATCCTCTTTATAGTCCATTTCTCTACTCCTCTATCCTCCAGGGACTTCCATACTTTGTTTCTGCATACACTGTCATATGCTTTCTCAATGTCCAGGAAGGCCATCAGTAGATCTGTTCCATACTCATAGTGCTGTTCTTGTAACTGCCTTACAGCAAAAATCAAATCCACTGTGGACCTTCCTGCTCTGAAGCCATGTTGTTCTTCCCTCATCCCTCCTTCTATCCTTGTCCTAATTCTCTTTTACAAAACTTTCTCGAAGATCTTTGCACAATGACTCATCAGTGTTATTCCCCGATAGTTTCTGCAATCAGTTCTACTACCTTTCTTGAAGATCGGGACAATTATTCCTTTTTTCCAGTCCTCTGGGGTCTTCCTTTCCTTCCATGCTGTCCTCATCACTCGGTACAACCACTGTATCCCCACCTCTCCTGCTGCTCTCACCATCTCCACACTCAACTCATCCACACCCGGTGCCTTCCCTCCTTTCATCTTGTTCACTGCATCTTCCACTTCTTTCCACGTTAAGTCCTTCTCTGTTTGCAGTTCATCTTCCTCTTCCCCGATTTCTTCCTCCTCACCATCTTTACCATTTGGGTTCAGAAGTTCTTCAAAATATTCTTTCCACATTTTCTTCAGTTCTTCCCTATTTTCTATCTCTTGTCCCCTTTTGTTCACCATTCTAACATAATCCGTAGGATCCTTCCGCCTCTTATTTTTTACCATCCCATACAGGACCTTTTTTGTACCTTCACTATCCTCCTTCATCATCTTTGTCCACTCTTCCATCCACTTTCTTCTCTCCTCAGCCACTACTCTCTTCGCCTCCTTCTTTCTTCCCTTGTCTCTACCGTCCTATTTTGATACCACCTCCTAAAGGCCCCATTCTTTTCCCTTACTATATCTTTTGTCTTCTCATTCCACCATGGTGTTTCCTTCCACTTCTTCTTACTACTTGTGCTCCCACATACTGCTTCTGCTGCACTTACTAGTGTCTTCTTAAATCTAGCCCATTCCTCTTCCACCCCTCTTTCTTCATCTGTTGGAATTCCTTCCTTTACCATTTTGAGGTAGTCGACCCTTCTATCCCCTTCTTTCAGTTTCCATATCCTTATACGTCTTTCCTGGTTCTCAGTCCCTTCTTCTCCTTACTCCCTCTCAGGTTCATTACCAGCAATCGATGGTCGCTATCCAGGTTCTCCGATGGTATAACCTTGATGTCCGTGATGTTCTTATTTAGTTCTTTCTCATACAGTATATAGTCGACCACCGACTTCCTGGTCAAGTCATCACTGTACCATGTGATTGTGTGGCTCTCTCTTTTCTTAAACCAGGAGTTCACAACTAGCAGGCTGTTCCTCCGGCAATAGTCCAACAGTCTCTTTCCTTCCTCATTTCTTCCGCCCCAACCCTCTGGTCCTAGAACACTCTCATAACCTTGTCTTTCTCTTCCTACATGGGCATTGAGATCCCCCATAACAATCATATTCCTTCCTACCAGCTGCTTCTGCAATTCCTCTTCAAACTCCTCCTTCTCTTCAGAGGCGCAGCCTACTTGTGGAGCATATACTTGCACTATTTCTATGGTCTCTCCCCTCAGTGCTACTTTCACTTTCATCATTCTATATCTTATTCTCCTCACTTCTTCTTTTAAACCATCTTGTACTACTACTCCCACTCCATTCCTCTTTCCCTCTTCGTTCCCACTCCAGTACAGTCTATAGCCTTTTCTCAGTTCTCTCCTTCCTTCCCCTTTCCACTTTGTTTCTGCCAATCCCAATAAATCCAACTTCCTTCTTTCCATCATATCCACTATCTCCTCCACCTTCCCCTTCAGCGTTCTTAGGTTTAAAGTTCCAAATCTTAGTCCGTGTGTACAGCCGTGTCATCGTCTATTAAATCCATCATGTCCGAGGCTCGTTCCATTTTCGAAAGCATTTGGTTTCATCCACTACTGGCTTGCTGGGCCTATCGTAGCTTCACTAATTTACTAATTGTACTAATGCTGTTAGTAATCAGTGCCTTTGATACTCTACACAGAGGTAGAGGGCACTAAGACCTATTTAAAAAATAACGGAACTTTATAACGGGCTTCATGTCACATAAAACATTTTTTTAAAATTCAAATGCCTCTCCTGTAAAGTTTCAATTTTGTGACATAGCCTAGTGCCCTTTACCTCCGGCATACAGACATATGAACCCTAGTATTGAAGCCAATAATACATATGATAGTTGGAAAATGAGATTCCCCAGTCTGCCATCCCTCAAAACTTTATTGATGAGATATAAAATTATATGGGCAGAAAGGGGCATTAGTCGGCCATTATTCTACATACTGTAGTCCCCCACAACCACTGATGCACTTGTCCTACCGCTTCACAACCTTGACGAACCCTTGCCAGTTTACTCTTGTCTTGAACGCAGCGAAAAGGTGGATGTAACAGGACACTAAGTCAGGTTTGTATGGGGCACCCTCACCTAAAGGTGGCAAAAAGGTAATCAATGTTGATGCCATATGCAGTATTGAATTATGTTGTCCATGATTGTAATACAAGCCCATTCTCCATACCTGTCAGTTACACAATATTGCCGTCCTTTCTCTAACACAGCACTGCGCTAGCACCGGGCACCCACTATTCAATTCTTGTGTCTTTAACACAGCACTGCGCTAGTACAACTTCAATATATCTAGCCCAACATAAACCTCCTTAGGACATTGAATGACTTGTCACTTTGAGTCAGTCCATGAGCATTCCCCAACCAAATCTATGATTTTCTGAGTTGCTTGTAAACAGTGCACCACAACTGAAGCACCCAGGGCAAGTTAACACAGATAGTATAGTCACAAAGCACACTTTATCAATAATAATTATATCACTTTACTAGAACAATCACAATCAATATTTACAAAGGACGAGTTTGGAATCAGAAGCACTGGTAGCTGATGAATTTATATTAGACCTAGGTTCTGCTGCAATGGCTTTACTATCTCTGTTGTTATTAACACTGACACATTGTTTAATAAATTCCGTGGAATTTCCTCTTCCTCTTGGTACCTGGTCGACATTTAGAACACATCTCATACGCACGCAATAATAGGAAATTCTCCAAACATAAAGCCTGGAGCAACACAGGAAGCGGACATATTTTGCTTATGTTTACATATTTTCAGACTGTAAGCTGTTAACACATGTGCTGCCATCTGTTAGACAGATGAGTAAACTTTATAACCTGGAGTATAGAGCCATAGAGAGCGCAGCTCGGCCGTGGCTGGAAGAATGCTGACTCATACCGGCAAATTTGAATCAGGAAATTTTAAATATTTAGATGCAAGCACCGATTACCCTAGTAATTACCAAGTAAGATGCTGTGGAGCCACACCCCGTAGACATGTGCGCACGGGCCCCTTTTAAAATAGTATTTTTAACTACTTACAGGTGAAATATCGACATGAAATATATTATATTCATTTTAAGCAGCAAAATAAGGTTTCCAATTACAATGAAAACACGAAAATGGCAGCAATTTTATTCAAAAATGTCATTTCAAACTTATAACCTTTTGAGAGGTGGAACATTAAGGTCACACTGCTTAAAATGCAGTAAATACATTTGTTTTATTCATAATTTTCAATTTTGCTCAGTGGTGAGAGTAAAATTATTAATTACCTTTAATGTCCAGACTTTTGGGGTCGACTGTGAGGTTAGCAAGATATGGAGATGTCTCCGACTCGATATGACTTGCTAGAACAGCCACCAAATTAGGAACGGTGACTTCTTGCTGTCTTGGATCAAAATGTAGATTGAAATGCACCACCAGATCCTGACCATCCATACTGCAGCATATGAAACACATCAATAAGTACAATATTATCAAAATTAAGTACAAGCAGGACAGTATGTAAAGCTCACCAGTGAAGCCACACAAAAAAAACTTTTATTATTAATCTAAACACATTAAACAAGTACTTTCGTGAAGAACTATATAGCCTATTTTCATATATCCTAGTTATGTTAATTGCCTCTATCAACATACAAAATTTAAGTTTGATTGCTGTAATAGATTCGAAGATATTGAGAACCGACTAAATATTTTTGGATGGTCGCCATGTTGGATTGTTAGAGTTATGTACCATTAAAGGAAAATTATTGCGTAGGTTCATTATTCAAACTTTCACTTTGATCGCATGATTATGACACAAGAAATAAAAACTTAATTTTAAAATTCGCACAGCCGCCATCTTGAGGTTATGTAAGCAATTGAACTTAATTGCATTACAGTGTGTATAAACATATACTGTACCAAGTTTCATTGCGTTTGGTTGGTTAAATCGCGAGAAACGTCTATTTACAAGTCGCAAATTCGCCTGGCCGCCATGTTGGTTTTGTAGTTACCAGGTTTTCGAAAGTCACATTGGTGAACTTCTAGCAGTTCCCTTTATCACCGTACAAAATTTCAGGGTGATATCGGTAATAGTTTCGGAGGGATTGAATGGTGTTGAAATATTTCGCACAGCCGCCATGTTGGATGGGTGAGACATAACAAAATTGGAAGGGCACGGTCGGGGTGGTCCGGAATAGTGCTATGAACTTACCGAGTTTCATTGAAATCGTTCCATCCGTTTAGATTTTATTAGGGGGACACACACCCACACGAACCACACACGTACGCACACACACAGACAGACACACGGGCGAAAGGTGATCTCATAAGTCTATTTTTTTTTTTGCATAAAATGAAAATAGGCTAAAAAAGTTTTGCATATTGCTGGCCAGGAGTCGTAGTGGTTTCAAGTCCATTAGTCGTTCTTGCATGTATAAAGACTGTGTACTCTCGCCTGTGTCAATGAGGATGGATCTGTGCGAGTGTGGAGACGACCCGGTGAGCGTATTCGCGACCAATACATCCGAGACCGACACCAATAGGGAGGAGGTGGTGCTATGTTTTGGGGTGGCATCATGTATGGTCACCGAACCCCTCTTGTGTACATCTCGGAGCGTATGACAGGCATACATTACAGGGATAATGTCCTAGCACCTGTAGTGAAAGGCAATGCTGACATTTTCGGCCCAAATTTCACTTTCGTGGACCATAACGCTCGCCCGCACAGAGCTGGCATTGTCAATGCCTTTCTTCAGGAGAATGGTATTCACAGAATGGAATGGCCTGTCTATGTCCGTCCTCACTTTCATCCCCACTGTGCTCCATGGCAATATGCAAAACTATTCTTGATATTTGTATTGGAACAGTCGAAATACTCAACACCTATTTTCGTTAAGAAAAAATACACGGTCATTCTTGTTTTTGATTCATTTAGGTGCTTGGACATCGTGGCCATCAGCTCCGTGTACTTGCAGTACGTGAAGAATTGCCAGATAACCTATATTATTGTGGTGTCTAAATTAGTATGATTATTTGTGCTTGATAGGAATGGAAAGGATGAAGTCATGGGCTCAAGTTAGGAACCATTGCAGTATTTGCCTCGAGTAAAAGTGGAAAACAATGGGTGGGGATCGAACCTCTTCTCAGTCAACGAGTCTCCAGTCTTTATTAAGGCCATGTGTGATAAATGCATTTCAGCTACGTCGATTACGGTATAGTGGTTTTGTAGTAGCGAACACTATTCCAGTCACCTCAGAAACACAGGCAATCAGATAAATGCATCACACATTCAAGTACATTGAGCTGCTGGCCAAAATATGTCCCAATACCCTAATTAAAGCAAAAACAACGTGTTGAAGTCTGTCTTCGAACACTTCCAGCATCTGTTATGAATAGCTGTGGCGATTACAAGGTTTACTGTTTGTTTGCTTTGATACAAGCTGCAGCCATGCTGCCAACGTAACTGCTGATGCTAGCTCTTGCAGCAGCAAGTAAGCACTGCGGAGAACATTCCTTGGCGCCCTGTAGAAGAATTTGATGATGATGATGAAACCAAACATTTGGCTTTCACAGTAAGCAAGGTGAAACAAAGAGACATGGTACTGTGTAGTATAGTAAAATCGCACATATTCGCCAACTTATTTACACCGTACATTTCTACTACGTCTTCAGAGCTGGTGCTCAGACAGTAGTAGTAGTAGTACTAGTAGATCATTGAGAAGAATTAAACTTACCCATCAAAGGCTAGAACCTCAGTACCTATGAAGGCTGGTCTCAGGTCACTACGACGGAATATAAGGTTGATCCTCTCCCGGTAGTCTCGTGCTCTGTGTTGAAACTGTACTGTTGCTGGATCTGCCAGCTCTGGGGAGAAGGAATCGCCCTTCATCACACGGAACATTGACCGGAACACTTGCTCTCCTGGTGGGTCTGATATGAGGAATGTATCTGCAAATACATATATAAAACACGAATTTCAATATTGTGTTCATTGCCAAACTATTAGCCTTTCATTTACATGGATTATTTCTATTTAATAACCCATCTTTAAGGTCAACAATTTGCAATGTCTTTAGTAAAATGAATTTAAGAGCTCCTCCACCATGATAAGCATCTTAAATAAGTCGAGAGACTCATATGCAGTCCTTAAGAAACCATGCGCAGATGCAATAAATATTTGTTAAACTTCAACAATGGAATAATTTCTAGTAATATCTCAGATTTTGTAAATCAGTGGAAGGTGAATAGAATTGAACAGGGGCATGATTAAGGGAGTAGAGGAAACTTAAAAAAAGCTACAGTGTCATAAAGTTACTTTGTCAGACTTTGCCCCAAAGGGGGGCTTAACGTGCCAGTAAATCTACTGACACGACTCCCTAGTCTTTGCGCACCCTCAAATGCCAACTGGTTGTGCCAGGATTCAATCCTGCGATCTTGGGACTGTAACATTATCAAGCTGAGAAGGAAAAGACATGATGGTAAGCAACTTACATGAACAAGTAGACAATAGGTACACAGTAGGACGAACACAAAATGTAACAAATATTTCGAGGTATGTCATTGTCAGCGATTCCATATACAGTAGTGTCCTCCTCCACTGTCCCCAAGGACCTTCTCTACAGCTGCTCCATTGTCATATACAGACATTCGCCCAACCTCGAGGACATCGTTGCATACTACCGACCAGCCAACATCTGTTCTAGAGTGGTTTGTTCCGGTGTGTAAGATTCATTCTTCTCTTAATCACTGAAGATGACTTTGGTCAAAATATTTGTTGGTTTTCTTTTTGTTCATCCTGCAGTACCGTGTGTGTACGGTATATAATCTACTTACCCAGGTAAGTTGTACTTGCTTTCAATTTTGTATTTTCCTTTCTAGCTTTATAATGCTGCCAGTTTTCATATTTTTATTATAATTTTATATTGTAGTTATTTTATATTTTTTATTTTAACAACTGTTATTGAGAGCTGTTGTCACAAAGCTTTAAGAAGACTTTATACTTATAAACAAATCAACTATCAATTGAAATTATGTCTTCAATCTTTATTCAATTCAATTACGTTATAAAATAGATGTAAATATGTACATGAACATTGCCTGTGCTGTTCTAACCAATGTGTACCACTACAGTACCTGTTTCACAAAGTGCAATGCGTAATACCCACATGAAGGATTGTTCACTCGTATACAACCTCTAGCAATTGAACTTTGACATACCTGCACCTGTGTAATATACAAGGAGGAGGAGGAGGAGTAAAGAAATACATGGGTTAGGTAAGGCAAACACAAATTTACAGTTAAAATTCCTATATTTTGGCACAGCATACAGAAAACTGTGTAAGCTGCAAAGCAAACACAATTCCTAATTTACCAGTTCGGTAATATTACAGAGGTGTGCAACTTATTAGAATCAAATAGAGAACTTATATTAGTCAGAATTTTTTTATTCAAAATCATTTTATTGAACAACGGCCGACATCTTTTATCACACCACTAAGTGGCTTCGGTGGCGTAGTTGGTAGCACGCTGAACTCCCCTGCCCAAGATAGCTGGTTCAAACCAGGCCGAAGTCGTCGGAATTTTTAAGAGCGTTAAAATCCTTCGGTATGCCTTCCTTTGGAGGGGAAGTAAAGCCGGCAGTCAAATGTCATAGATTTATGACATGCAAAAGATCCTTCAACAGACTAAACTTGTGTGAACCTAAATTTCTAGGTTAGATTTCGTTGGAACGCTCTATCAAAGTTCCAATGTTCACCACTAGGTATCATTGAAACCGGTTTGCGAAAGTTGGAACTACTTGAAATAGAACAGTACTTGTAGCTCACCCTATGGGTGTCCGCTAGAAGCAGCTATAGCCTCAGGGGAGCCGAACATATCCTCGGACACTCCCGGCACTAAAAGCCATACGATCAATAAATAAAACACTTTAGTTAGTAAAGTTTTCTCCCCTGTAGACTTATAACTTTTCCCATAAGGAATTGAAGACTACAAATTTTTAGAATTGGGTATACTGAGGGATACCTGAGCTGGGTCTGGTTTCTCTTGTTTCATTGACTTTGGAATGTGCCCTCTGAATCAGGTGATTTCAATCCATGGTCCACGAATCTTTGTATAGTTCAAGAGACTTTGAATACCTTGGCTCTAAATTCATATGAAAAGTAGAATATTAGTAATCAAAACAAAACGTGTGGCATTTTGCATTTACGAGGGCCCTCTTTTAGTGGAAATTTTATAAAATCATTTTACTATAAAATTCTTAAAATAAAATGTCATTAAAGACTGATGGTTAAATATTTTCCATTCTTGAAAGCATTTGCTGGTATGGACATATAAAACGAATGGAGGAGAAGAGGATACCCAGGAGGATACACGAGACGAAGTGGAAAGGAAAGAGACCGGAGGAAGAACGAGAGACAGGTGGCTGAAGGGGGTAGAAAAAAGCGTGAAGAAGAGAGGAGAAGTCTGGACAAGGGTGGAGACTGAGAGATGGTGGGAAGACAGAACACGTCGGAGAGGCTTGTGTTCCAAACAGACCCGGCCAGTGGCTGGAAACTGAGCAAGATGAAAATGATGATGATGATGATGGTTAAAAATTTGAAATAACTTCAGCACCTTGTAAATATATTTAGTGCATTAACATTTTGCACTCCTATGTCGAGTGGGGTTCGACATTAAAATATTTAACCTCCGCTCCGATGTAGAGTCCCAAACGACATGACGATAGCTTGTACTTACAGCGCTCGTATGACTTCTGTGCTGTATTGCGGTATTGTGCAGCCTTCTAGTGGTCTCCGAGAGAACACCTTTTCCCTATTTAATATAGTTTGCGGGAATTGTTATGAATTTTTAACCTTCGTTATTCTCAAATGTTTTTGACAGTTTTACTGATAATAAAGATTGAATGCAAACATGCCATCTGGTTCAACTTCGCTCATGGAACCGGATATTTTAGAACAGTTAGTGGACAGTAATAGTTACGATGATGAACAAACAACTGGGCGGCTTCGGTGGTGTAGTTGGTAGCATGCTGAGCTTCTATGCCCAAGATCGCGGGTTCAAACCCGGCCGAAGTCGTCGGATTTTTTAAGAACGTTAAAAATCCCTCAGTATGCCTTCCTTTGGAGGGGAAGTAAAGCTGGCGGTCCCATGGCATGTTAAAGAACCTTCCACTAATTACACCTGTGTGAAGCTAAATAAATACAGGTTAAACATTTGACTAACTTCTTAGGTCCCTACGTTTGTCGTCATGAGCCGACTGTGGTGGCATCTGGTAACTAATTTCTGAACTAGTTGGTCGTTGATGGCGGCGTTTGGCGGCAAAAGTGTGAGTTTGCATTCACAAATTCTCATAGTGTGTTTCTTTTGTTTTTGTATTTCTCATAGTGTTCTTCTTTTGTTTTTGTATACCGTACAAGTCAAATGTACTTTTTTGAATATAACTGTCTGTTTCCGGTTTTGACCAATGGATGTCTGTGTTTTTTTCTTCTCCCATCAATTTGGAGTTTAGGACTGTATTTAGTAAACCTTTTTTGCTAATTATTTTATGACAGGTTATGAGCCCAGTTAAACGCTTATTGCTGTTAATGTGTGGACTTTGTGATGGGAGAATGTCGGTCGTTAAAGGGTGTTGATATGTGCGGCGCACATGTGGACAGTTAAGTGTGCATCCAAGATAGTTTTTGGTGAATTTTGTGGACGATTTTTCTATTGTGAGGACTATTTGTACGTTTTATTTTAAGTATACATACTAACATGGATGCAGCTACGGGAAGCAGCGAGCGAGTAGTTGCAATAGTGAGGTTACAGGACGACAATTGGGAAGCGTGGAGCACCCGAACAAAGGCATTGCTTCAAACAAGGCGTCTGTGGGACGCGGTTCAAGGTTTCCCACGAAAGACCGATACAGGAGAGGTAGAAGATACACCCGTTGAAGAGTACTCCGAGGCCCAACTGGGCAAAGATCAAGACGCGAAAAACTTGCTCATAGGTTTGGTCACCGACCCTTTCCTAGGTGATATCAAAGAAGCGGAGACAGCTAAGGAAGCATGGCAGAATCTTCTGACTTCATGTTGCGATACCGGAGTCCTTCAAATTGTGACGATGTTAGAAGAATTGTGTCTTTTTAAGAAAACTAGTGACATTAGCATGCGTACATTTGTTGATAAAGTGCTTACTTGGTGTGCACGGTTGGACGATGTAGGTATAAAATTTACGGATAAGGCCAAAGCTGCTTTTATTCTCCGAGGACTGGAAAAGCGGGAGTACGAAAATTTGATACGTTCATTGGAAAGCAATGAAGAAAACTTAAGTGTAAAGGTAGTGCGAGCCAAACTATTGTTGGAGGAGAGAAAGAACAAGTTGGACAAACTAAAGATGGAGCGAGAACAGGAGACTTATGCGAGGCTGAAGAAGGAAGAATCTGAGGGTGAAAGCGTGAAGGCAATGGTGGCAGCCATGCGCTTAAATTCCAAGGAGGTCGTCAACAGCAGCAAAAGTGTCAACAAGCCAACAGGTAGTGGTGGATTCATGTGCTACAAGTGCCAAGAACAGGGGCATATTGCTAAGTTCTGTGATTTAGTTCATGAAGCAAGAAAGAAAGGTTCAGTTTTGTGTTTTAATTGTGCCAAGATAGGTCATACTTCCCGGAAATGTAGTAATGGACGCAAGGAAAATGTTAAGGTTAAGAATCGTGAGGTTATTGCCACGGTAAAGGACGATGAGGCGGCAAACGAATGTGTTCAGGTTAATGCTAGTAGTGTTAAGGTGAAGGCTTATGTGGCAACTGAAAGCAAGGATGATGCATCTGATTGTGTACGCAGGTGGTATGTAGATTCAGGAGCCACTGAGCACCTGACACCTTATAAGGATATTCTGTATGATTACACCCCAAAGGTTTCTGGTAGTGTAGACACAGCTGATGGATCCGTAGTTAGTGTATGTGGTATGGGAAGTGTGCTTATGAAGCTATCTGACAAGTGTGGAGGTTCTTTTCTGAAACTGAAAAGAGTGTTGTATGTCCCAGGTCTTCAAGACAATTTAATATCTGTAGGTCAATTTGACAAGAAAGGAGCAGTCGTAACCATTAAAGATAGCAAAGTTGTATTGTCAGATCATGAGGGTATATTCCTTACGGGTGAGGCTGTTCTAAATATGTATGAGGTAAATTGAGATTATTTTATGGTAGAACAAGGGAAAGAATTTGCTTGTAATGACGAGGTGGAGGTTGTGTATGCTAAGAGCAACAAAGCTGTAACTAGCGGAATATGGCATCAGCGTTTTGGCCATGCTCTGAACATTCCAGATCGTGATTTTATACCCAAAGAAAAGAATCTTGATTGTGATACTTGTAAACAAGGTAAAATGAAAAGACTTAAATTTAATGAAAGAGATCATGTATCTCAGAAGCCATTAGATGTTGTGTTCTCTGATGTATGCCAGCTAGAGCACCCATCGATTGGAGGTAGCAAATATTTTATTACATTTACTGATGATTGTACCAGATTCTCATATGTAAGGTTTCTTAAGCATAAGAGTGATGCATTTAATGAGTTTCTCAAGGTTAAGGCCCTAATGGAGACAGCACAAGGGACCAAGTTGAAATCTTTCCATTCAGACAACGGTGGAGAGTATTTAAGTACTGAGTTTTGTAACTATCTTGAAAAGGAAGGTATTGTTCGTAGGTTAACAATGGCTTACTCTCCCCAACAGAATGGCGTTGCTGAACGCCTCAACCAGCAACTTCTCACCACTAGTAGGTGCATGCTCATTCAGTCAGGCATGCCAGTTCAATTTTGGGGGGAAGCCATCAGCACAGCCTGCTATATAAAGAATAGGTGTGTGTCCTCAACTGTAAAGAACATCCCATTTGAACTGTGGACGAGTAGAAAGTTGTCAGACCAGGAATTGCTTATGTTAAAATCATTTGGTTGTAAAGTTTGGATCCATAAACGTAATGTGGAAAAGTTAGTGCCAAGGGCAAATGTTGGTGCAATGCTAGGGTACCCCGATGACTCGAGGGGCTACCGTGTATGGGACATCGAAAAGAAATGTGTCATTAAATCCAGGAATGTAGAATTTGTTGAAGATGTATTTCCGTTTTCTCTAAAAGCCCAGGAAAAACCTGTAACTCAGATAGACTGTGAACCTAGAACAGTTGGAGAAGTGTTTGTCGAGCAGAAAGATTGTGGAGGTGACGTGTTTGAACACGAAGTAGCCGAATCAGGAAATGAAAATTCTGTAACAAGTGATAGTGATGCCTCTTTGTCAGATTCTGATGTCGTAATAGACTCTCCATTACAGCCTGAACACACAGTATTACGCAGGTCGAGTAGAGAGAGAAAACGTCCCAGTAAGTGTGTGTGTTGTAATGAAGTTAAGGTCAAATGTCGCATTGTCATGTTGAGGTCAGAATATAACGATCCGGTGTCTTTTCAAGAAGCCACCTCACGAGATGACAAAGATAAATGGTTTGAAGCAATGAACCAAGAGATTGCCCTCTTGGAAAAACATAATGTGTGGACACTTGCAGAAGATTCAGGTGGCAAGACTGTCATAGGCACCAAATGGGTGTATAAAACTAAACGAAACCAAGAAGGTGAAGTACTTAGGTATAGAGCACGTTTAGTAGCTCAAGGTTTCAGTCAGATAAAGGGTACAGATTTCCTTGAATCCTACAGTCCTGTGGTAAAAAGGAAAACTATTAGGACCCTTATAGCCATAGGAGTAGAGCGTGAATGGGATAATTGTCACTTGGACATTGTATCGGCATACCTTAATAGCAAAATTAAGGAAACTGTATTTGTAAGTCAACCAGAAGGTTTTCACAGTGTAGAGTACCCAGACTATGTGCTAAAACTCAACAAGAGTATTTACGGTTTATGTCCAGCTGGTAAAGATTGGCACAATTGTATCACTGCACAACTTGTCAAGCTTGGCTTAAATCAAAGCAAATGTGATCCATGTCTGTATTTTAACCCAGATCATGACCTGTATGTTGCCCTTTGCTACCATACAAGGAATGATATGCAAATGTTTGTTGTTAGTGTAAGGCTAGTTATGTATTTTTTTTGTTTTTTTTGTTTTAAGTTTTTTTTTTTTGCAATTTGTGAATGGGGGGAAGTGTGAGTTTGCATTCACAAATTCTCATAGTGTGTTTCTTTTGTTTTTGTATTTCTCATAGTGTTCTTCTTTTGTTTTTGTATACCGTACAAGTCAAATGTACTTTTTTGAATATAACTGTCTGTTTCCGGTTGTGACCAATGGATGTCTGTGTTTTTTTCTTCTCCCATCAATTTGGAGTTTAGGACTGTATTTAGTAAACCTTTTTTGCTAATTATTTTATGACAAAAAGTAGTACTTGAAAAAATTCAATGCCTGCAGTCCTTACTTGAATTAAAACAGATAACACACACTAATATAGTCATCACAATTAACACCGGTTATCAGACAGATTCTACACACACCCAAAGTACACGGGGCTACATGACTGCGTTGTCGCAGCCGCTAAACTGAGGAACCCACCAACCAACAAACAACTGACTTGGAAATATAACATAACTATATTTTGTGTTAGATTGTTTTGCAGTGTTCACTTCCTACTACTGTTCACAGTGCAGAAATTAATTCAGCAGGAAGCACTCGCTAAAGGTAATGGAGTTCAAAAGGTCAAATCAGGAAAAGTTTAAATGATATTTTGGGAAACTGGTGTTGAGTCTAATAATTTGCACACTTCTGTGTGCTTTGAGCTTCAAATTTAACCTTACATGGCCACGGTGGCAGGATGTACACACTCTTCGATATTCCTTTGGCAGTGAACTAAAATACATTTGTGTTTGCGTTAACCCATGTGCAAATGAAAATACTTGCTAAGCCCACATGTGTGCTAACCTGGTTTGGAATTGCATGAGCCAGGTCCATGGTATTCAGGAAAATTTCCACAATCAAGAATGGATTTGAATCTTGGAGGTAACCTGCTCCCACAACCTCCTTGGAACTCGCGGCAGAAATCACAACACGGCAATACTATTTTATCCTCTTCTTCGCCAGGACTTCGAGGTAAACAGGTAGGTTGTAGCAACTGACACACAAACTCGTATGCCAGCCGGTAGCATTCTGCATCCACCAGTTCCCTGCAACAAGAAGTTAACAGATACAAACAAGCAGTGGTGTCGCTAGAGGAGAAGAACTATCATAACCTATCTTCAAAATTGTCCCGTCAGTTAAATAAAATCTCCATATCAGCTTTTCATATACAGTATATTGTGCAACAATTTCAAACTCAAACTTGTAGTAATGACCACCTCGTAGTGGAGCAGCTATCATTCTTGGCTGTTAGCGCAGAGGCCCTGGTTCGATTCCCGGCTCTGCCAAGAAATTTCAATTCTGGTGCAAGGCTGGAACCGGGTACACTCAGCCTAGTGAGGCAAAACTGAGAAGAAGAGAGTTCAATTCCCACCTCGACCATCCAGGAAGTGGTTTTCCGTGGTTCCATCAACTCCAGGCAAATGCTAGAATGGCTCCTAAAACCATGGGAAAACCATGAGAATGGATGGCAGAGGTGGGAATGGAACTCATCTCTCCTCAGTTTTGCCCCACGAGGCTGTGTGTACCCTATTCCAGCCCTCAAACTAGAACTTAATTTCTTGGCAGAGCCAAGATTCAAACCCAGACCTAAGGGGTGACAGCCAAGCATGCTAGCCACCACACCACAAGATGCTCCCATCTTTAACCAAAGTTTTCATCAGCACTCCTCCAGCACCATAAAATAATTAGGCAGAAAATATGAGTTTAACATGTATTTAATTACAGTATTAGCACAGATTATACCGACAGCCATGGCTACGCTCGCTAAAGCGCGGCGTTAGGTCATTCTCTGCTGACACGGTATACGCGTGGGTTCGAGCCCCTCCGTCGGCCGTCCTTGAAATGGTTTTCCGTGGTTTCCCCATTTTCAACACCAGGCAAATGCTGGAACGGTACCTTCTAACAGGTTACGGCCCCTCCTTCCATATCCTTGCCCAGTTTCATTCACTTTCATCCATTCCTTCTCTCATCCTGACGCGCAGGTCGCCCACGGGCGTCGACTAGAATGGCCTGCACTCGGCCTCTCAGGGGGGCCACACGACAAAAAAAAGCACAAATTATATTAACATATAGAATTTTTTCAAGTGAATCTCATATT
Source organism: Meconema thalassinum (assembly GCA_946902985.2). Lineage (NCBI taxonomy): Eukaryota > Metazoa > Arthropoda > Insecta > Orthoptera > Tettigoniidae > Meconema > Meconema thalassinum. The sequence continues at coordinate 124,953,739 of OX336389.2, forward strand.
GGGCATAAATTTGTGTTGACCGACTGAGAGATATCGATCAGCTGTTGTTAATATAAAGGCAACACTGGAAAATGGCTTCAAAGCCTCTCTTAAGGACCACCCACCAAAATAACCAACTTTTGCAGGAACCAACATTGGAACCCATAACATCAATGCAATTTGTACCTCTTGCCGACCGCCAACTAGCTTTTTGGCGACCAAAGTTTTAAAGACTGTACTTATGCAGTAGTGCATTGCGGATTGTCAAGGTAGCGAGTGAGTTCAGGCAATGGGTTAATCTACCTGGCTTATATCAGATGAAGGTGAAGTGACACGATCTCACTTTCGCGCTGAATGCTTTCAGAACAAAAAAAAACACTATAGCATTATAAAGAGGTGCACTAGGCAACTTGAGGAGTGAGATACTTTGTCAATGCTTCCTGCACTGAGTTAGTACAGTAGTTCCAACCCTGTGAGTAGAATGTTCCATAACAGGGGCCTCGAAACTCTTTAGCCTCCACTAAGTCCCAAGGGCCAAGACCTAGCTAGCTCATCATACCAACATCCTGTAGTTTTGAATTACGCGCAAAGTTTCGTTTCGGGACGAGTGAGATCTCTATGAGGCAGTGCGCGGGGTATAATTCAAGAGCGGATGATCAGTATAAAAGACTTCGAATATTTCACTCTAAATTCATACGAAAAGTAGAATAAAGTAATCAAAACAGAACATGTGGCATAGTGCATTAACGAGGCCCCTCTTTTAGTGGAAAATTTAAAAATCATTTTACTATCAATTTCTTAAAATCAAATGTAATTTAAGACTGATGGTTAAATATTTGAAATAACTTCAGCGCCTTGTGAATATATTTAGTGCATTATATCATGAAAAGTATAGATGAAATTTTGGAAAGCTGGTGTCGAGTCAAATAATTTGCACACCTCTGTATAAATGTGCTTTTCAGCTCTCGGCACTACTTCTCTGTGTGAATAAACATTCTCCTAAATAAAATAAAAAAGTATTTACAGATCCAAATTAACTGACGAGTATTTCAAGTCGCTGCTGATAATTTCCAATAGTAAATTTGATCCTCAACTGTAAACAATTGTCAGTGAAAAGTTACAGCCACATAAATCTCTTTAATTATAGTAATAATAATAAATACCTTAATTATGTGAATTACCTATGCATTTCACTCGTATTAAGTTTTTAGGATAAATCTCATGTCATTAATTACAGTTAAAATGATCAATTTTATTATGTCAAAAATTGTGTTCTTTAATCGGTCGTTAAATAAAAACAACCGATTATAATTTGTATGATTTATCTACATTGTCAATTTTACAATGTAGCCTAATCAAAATATGCTATGACGAGCCGGATTGGAGGTACTCGCGGGCCGTAGTTTTGAGACCCCTGTTCCATAGCATTAACAGGCACCGTTACTCAGCACCACCCACACCTCATAGCTTCCATATAATCACAGAGTGAGTATCAGTGAACAACCACATTTATTCTAGCCCGTGCCACTAAAAAAATGCAAAACTACTCGATTCATCATGAAATGGCAACAGGCAGGAAAATTTACTAGCACAACAATATCCTGTGTGACAATGCCCCAGGTTCCAGGCCTCGGAATGAATATTCATTGAAATCTAGGGATCTTGATCAACTAGCCATTTTACGCACTCAATCTGGGACATATACCAGCCATACTGGCTCTACTCTCAGCTGGTAAAAATGGTGATTGTAATGACAAGAGTGACATAGTACAAAAGATTAATTATTCTATTATAATAAGCATCAAAACAACTACTACTACTAGAATATGATTGTATTGATGTCCTACCTGAAAGCAATGACATCGTCTTTAACTGCCTGAATTGAGCTGTGCCCCAGGGCATTAGGATAAGATGTCACCAATTACCAATTTTGTTTTACAATAACTATATCAAGTACAGAGAGTCCAGTTTGTGTGTATCGGAGACCCTAGCTAGCCCGCTCGCCCAAGGCGCGAGCCTGTCTCCCGCCAGGCACTTTGCCGTTTCGCGGCACTCGCGCGGCATTGAGTCATTGAGTATAGGAATTTGTACTTAAATTTGTACTTCAATGTGATCCTTGACTGATTTTTTTGACAAACTGACTTACGGAGAGCGATTGTTAACTGATTTTCAAGAAGATTCTGCCACTGCTCACAATGACGAAGCATCCATGACAGAATTGCGTCGCATTTTTGGTACTAGGATTATAAGTCGGAACGTGTGGCCTCCGCAAAGCCCAGACTTATCACCATGTGACTTTTATTTGTGGGGGACGCTTATAAATAGAGTGTATGCGGAAACCCTCACACTATAAATGAGCTTAAAGACTATATTACAGCTGAAATACAGCCAATCGGTGCTGAGGAACTTCAGAGAGTAAATGCCAGTTTCATAAAAAGGTGCCAGCGATGTGTAGCTGTGAATGGCGAACATTTTCAGCACTAGCTGTGAACTAGGTAAGTACAAATTCCTATACTCAATGACGCAGTGCCGAGCAGGCACCGCATAACGGCAAAGTGCGTGGCGGGAGACGGGCGCGCGCCGCGGGCTAGCGAGAGTCTCCGATACATACAAACTGGACTCTCTGTAGATATGTAGGCCTACTTTTCTTCTTAAAATAGCACTTAAAATTGCTAATGTCCTTCCCTATTTCCAGATTTTTTAAATGAATATGCGTTGTTTACGATAAATAGATTCTGTGTCAAACAATCATAATTGCAAAATTAAACTCGGGAGTGTCCGCCAACATAAAGTTCCTCATTTCTCTACTAGAAAGCGCTATAGTGTTCAAGGAGCTTAGATATCTAACCTCCTTGACTTTCGTAGTGATTCAAGGAACAACGAAATTCGACATGCAAGCTACCCTCTGGGTGTCAAATTACAAAGCTTGCACCCGGCAACCAAGGCCATACGATATTATTATAAATGTCTACACAGTTTTCTTCAATGAAAATATGAAATCTGCAGTGCTATTTAACTTGACTTCTGAATTGCGTGCTTTGATTATATGTACATTGTACATGTATGTACATTGTGGCAAGCATCCACTAAATATATAGGCCTACTGTACTGTACACTCGTCAGTCATGTTACGAAATAGAAATTTACTATTCTGTTGCAAACTGCTTCTAATAACTACCGTATTATTTTGACATTAATTTTAAAAACAAATTATTTCATGCTAATCAAACTACTGAAGTTTTGCCATCCCAACAAATATTCTCGGGAAAATGAGATAGAATTTGGAAAAGAAAGACAATCCCACAATTAACGGGACATATCTGTATGCCGGAGGTAAAGAGCACTATGTCCATTTTTTCAATATTGTACTAATCATCATCATCATCTTGCAGAGTTTCCAGCCACTGGCCGGGTCTGTTTGGAACACAAGCCTCTCCAACGTCTTCTGTCTTCCCACCATCTCTCAGCCTCCACCCTTGTCCAGTCTTCTCCTCTCTTCTTCACGCTTTCTTCCACCCCCTTCAGCCACCTGTCTCTCGGTCTTCCTCTCGGTCTCTTTCCTTCCCACTTCGTCTAGTGTACTCTCCTGGGTATCCTCTTCTCCTCCATTCGTTTTACATGTCCATACCATCTAAGTCTAGATTTCTCTATACCATCCTGTAATGGTTCCTCCTTCATTAATTCTCTGGTCCTCTCATTTCTTATTCTGTCCATCTTTGTAGCTCCAATACTGCTTCTCAAGAACCTCATCTCACTGCCCTGTATTTTGCTCTTCTCCCTTCCTTTCATAACCCAGGTCTCCGAGGCATACGTCAGGATAGGGACATAGTACGTCCGATATATGATCTTTTTGCTGTTCTGAGGGACATCCTTGCTCCATAACATGCTTCTCACACTTCTCCGAAATGCTTCTGCCTGCCTCCAACGCTCATTTATTTCTCCATCGTTTCTTCCATTGTCTTGTATGAGGCTTCCCAGATACTTGAAACTCTCCACTTTCTTCAGCTGTTCCCCACCAATTGTTATTCCCGTTGTGGTTCTTTCCTTCTTCCTTGTTGTGATCACCATCTCACTCTTATTTATGCTAAATTTCATCCCATATCCTTGTATTATTCCTTCCCCCACATCCAACTGTTCCTGTACCTCCTCCTCCTTGTTTCCCCAAATCATCAAATCATCTGCAAACACCATTGCTTTCATCTTTCCTTCCCCACTTACTTGTGCCACTCGGGTCATTATGTCATCCATCACCACAATGAAAAGTAACGGTGACAGTGCACTTCCTTGTTTCAGGCCGTTTCTCTGTTCCAACCAGTCTGATCTCTCTCCTCCCACTTTCACACAGCTCACGCTTCCCTTGTACATCTCCTTTATCCTCTTTATAGTCCATTTCTCTACTCCTCTATCCTCCAGGGACTTCCATACTTTGTTTCTGCATACACTGTCATATGCTTTCTCAATGTCCAGGAAGGCCATCAGTAGATCTGTTCCATACTCATAGTGCTGTTCTTGTAACTGTCTTACAGCAAAAATCAAATCCACTGTGGACCTTCCTGCTCTGAAGCCATGTTGTTCTTCCCTCATCCCTCCTTCTATCCTTTTCCTAATTCTCTTTTACAAAACTTTCTCGAAGATCTTTGCACAATGACTCATCAGTGTTATTCCCCGATAGTTTCTGCAATCAGTTCTACTACCTTTCTTGAAGATCGGGACAATTATTCCTTTTTTCCAGTCCTCTGGGGTTTTCCTTTCCTTCCAAGCTGTCCTCATCACTCGGTACAACCACTGTATCCCCACCTCTCCTGCTGCTCTCACCATCTCCACACTCAACTCATCCACACCCGGTGCCTTCCCTCCTTTCATCTTGTTCACTGCATCTTCCACTTCTTTCCACGTTAAGTCCTTCTCTGTTTGCAGTTCATCTTCCTCTTCCCCGATTTCTTCCTCCTCACCATCTTTACCATTTGGGTTCAGAAGTTCTTCAAAATATTCTTTCCACATTTTCTTCAGTTCTTCCCTATTTTCTATCTCTTGTCCCCTTTTGTTCACCATTCTAACATAATCCGTAGGATCCTTCCGCCTCTTATTTTTTACCATCCCATACAGGACCTTTTTTGTACCTTCACTATCCTCCTTCATCATCTTTGTCCACTCTTCCATCCACTTTCTTCTCTCCTCAGCCACTACTCTCTTTGCCTCCTTCTTTCTTCCCTTGTCTCTACCGTCCTATTTTGATACCACCTCCTAAAGGCCCTATTCTTTTCCCTTACTATATCTTTTGTCTTCTCATTCCACCATGGTGTTTCCTTCCACCTCTTCTTACTACTTGTGCTCCCACATACTGCTTCTGCTGCACTTACTAGTGTCTTCTTAAATCTAGCCCATTCCTCTTCCACCCCTCTTTCTTCATCTGTTGGAATTCCTTCCTTTACCATTTTGAGGTAGTCGACCCTTCTATCCCCTTCTTTCACTTTCCATATCCTTATATGTCTTTCCTGGTTCTCAGTCCCTTCTTCTCCTTACTCCCTCTCAGGTTCATTACCAGCAATCGATGGTCGCTATCCAGGTTCTCCGATGGTATAACCTTGATGTCCGTGATGTTCTTATTTAGTTCTTTCTCATACAGTATATAGTCGACCACCGACTTCCTGGTCAAGTCATCACTGTACCATGTGATTGTGTGGCTCTCTCTTTTCTTAAACCAGGAGTTCACAACTAGCAGGCTGTTCCTCCGGCAGAAGTCCAACAGTCTCTTTCCTTCCTCATTTCTTCCGCCCCAACCCTCTGGTCCTGGAACACTCTCATAACCTTGTCTTTCTCTTCCTACATGGGCATTGAGATCCCCCATAACAATCATATTTCTTCCTACCAGCTGCTTCTGCAATTCCTCTTCAAACTCCTCCTTCTCTTCAGAGGCGCAGCCTACTTGTGGAGCATACACTTGCACTATTTCTATGGTCTCTCCCCTCAGTGCTACTTTCACTTTCATCATTCTATATCTTATTCTCCTCACTTCTTCTTTTAAACCATCTTGTACTACTACTCCCACTCCATTCCTCTTTCCCTCTTCGTTCCCACTCCAGTACAGTCTATAGCCTTTTCTCAGTTCTCTCCTTCCTTCCCCTTTCCACTTTGTTTCTGCCAATCCCAATAAATCCAACTTCCTTCTTTCCATCATATCCACTATCTCCTCCACCTTCCCCATCAGCGTTCTTAGGTTTAAAGTTCCAAATCTTAGTCCGTGTGTACAGCCGTGTCATCGTCTATTAAATCCATCATGTCCGAGGCTCGTTCCATTTTCGAAAGCATTTGGTTTCATCCACTACTGGCTTGCTGGGCCTATCGTAGCTTCACTAATTTACTAATTGTACTAATGCTGTTAGTAATCAGTGCCTTTGATACTCTGCACAGAGGTAGAGGGCACTAAGACCTATTTCAAAAAATAACGGAACTTTATAACGGGCTTCATGTCACATAAAACATTTTTTTAAAATTCAAATGCCTCTCCTGTAAAGTTTCAATTTTGTGACATAGCCTAGTGCCCTTTACCTCCGGCATACAGACATATGAACCCTAGTATTGAAGCCAATAATACATATGATAGTTGGAAAATGAGATTCCCCAGTCTGCCATCCCTCAAAACTTTATTGATGAGATATAAAATTATATGGGCAGAGAGGGGCATTAGTCGGCCATTATTCTACATATTGTAGTCCCCCACAACCACTGATGCACTTGTCCTACCGCTTCACAACCTTGACGAACCCTTGCCAGTTTACTCTTGTCTTGAACGCAGCGAAAAGGTGGATGTAACAGGACACTAAGTCAGGTTTGTATGGGGCACCCTCAGCTAAAGGTGGCAAAAAGGTAATCAATGTTGATGCCATATGCAGTATTGAATTATGTTGTCCATGATTGTAATACAAGCCCATTCTCCATACCTGTCAGTTACACAATATTGCCGTCCTTTCTCTAACACAGCACTGCGCTAGCACCGGGCACCCACTATTCAATTCTTGTGTCTTTAACACAGCACTGCGCTAGTACAACTTCAATGTATCTAGCCCAACATAAACCTCCTTAGGACATTGAATGACTTGTCACTTTGAGTCAGTCCATGAGCATTCCCCAACCAAATCTATGATTTTCTGAGTTGCTTGTAAACAGTGCACCACAACTGAAGCACCCAGGGCAAGTTAACACAGATAGTATAGTCACAAAGCACACTTTATCAATAATAATTATATCACTTTACTAGAACAATCACAATCAATATTTACAAAGGACGAGTTTGGAATCAGAAGCACTGGTAGCTGATGAATTTATATTAGACCTAGGTTCTGCTGCAATGGCTTTACTATCTCTGTTGTTATTAACACTGACACATTGTTTAATAAATTCCATGGAATTTCCTCTTCCTCTTGGTACCTGGTCGACATTTAGAACACATCTCATACGCACGCAATAATAGGAAATTCTCCAAACATAAAGCCTGGAGCAACACAGGAAGCGGACATATTTTGCTTATGTTTACATATTTTCAGACTGTAAGCTGTTAACACATGTGCTGCCATCTGTTAGACAGATGAGTAAACTTTATAACCTGGAGTATAGAGCCATAGAGAGCGCAGCTCGGCCGTGGCTGGAAGAATGCTGACTCATACCGGCAAATTTGAATCAGGAAATTTTAAATATTTAGATGCAAGCACCGATTACCCTAGTAATTACCAAGTAAGATGCTGTGGAGCCACACCCCGTAGACATGTGCGCACGGGCCCCTTTTAAAATAGTATTTTTAACTACTTACAGGTGAAATATCGACATGAAATATATTATATTCATTTTAAGCAGCAAAATAAGGTTTCCAATTACAATGAAAACACGAAAATGGCAGCAATTTTATTCAAAAATGTCATTTCAAACTTATAACCTTTTGAGAGGTGGAACATTAAGGTCACACTGCTTAAAATGCAGTAAATACATTTGTTTTATTCATAATTTTCAATTTTGCTCAGTGGTGAGAGTAAAATTATTAAATACCTTTAATGTCCAGACTTTTGGGGTCGACTGTGAGGTTAGCAAGATATGGAGATGTCTCCGACTCGATATGACTTGCTAGAACAGCCACCAAATCAGGAACGGTGACTTCTTGCTCTCTTGGATACAAATGTAGATTGAAATGCACCACCAGATCCTGACCATCCATACTGCAGCATATGAAACACATCAATAAGTACAATATTATCAAAATTAAGTACAAGCAGGACAGTATGTAAAGCTCACCAGTGAAGCCACACAAAAAAACTTTTATTATTAATCTAAACACATTAAACAAGTACTTTCGTGAAGAACTATATAGCCTATTTTCATATATCCTAGTTATGTTAAGGGGACTTATGAGTGAGTTTTCATGAAATATGGACCCAAATACGGAAATTTGGATTTTACCGAAAATTGGTGCCCACACCTTTTCAGAATCAAGGAGAGTTGGATTTTTTCCCGTGGCGCCATTTTTAAATCCCAGGCGGTGATTTAAAGATGGATGCGCATCATTATTAAGACAAGACCTTCAGTGAAGATCAGTGAGCAACGTGACCACATACGTCTTCGACAGAGCAGAAAAAGGACGACCCCAGGAAAGAAAACTGCAAGAAAAAAGAGAAAACTGCTGAACTTGTCCCTAGAAGACAGGATGAAGAAGTCTGAGGGCTGTACATATGGTGCAGGGCAGTTCTGATGTAAGCAACTAACCTCCAACTTCAATTGCTGTTTTCTCATGAAGTGATTTTTGTTACATGTAATATCATAAAAAATGCTCCTTGTATTGCAGTTTTGAAGATATTTGGTTCAAAGTTGGTTTGCATATTAAAATATGTATGACCATTACAATTTGCTCTGGATTTTTATGTCAGTGAAAATTAACTGTTTTTTTTTTGCGTTCAAAAGTAAATAATTTTTATTTTTAGGGCAAAACATGAATATTATCACTTTGACTATCATTTCTGACTCTCATATAAAAGGTACATAACATTCCAGAGCAATTTCCATTTGTACATGTATTGTGCTACTGTTTACCAAGTATGGATGAAAATAAGTGAAAACTCCATCGCAAGGAACTTTTTTTATGACCCTATGTTTTGATAATAGTTTTATTATTATTTCAGAAACGGTTAGAGTAATCAATTTGTAATTCAGAATATGCTCTAAATAGAGGCATATCGACATGTGGTTAAAATTTCAAATTGATCTGCCCAGTAGTTTCGGATTTTGGAAACTCACTCATAAGTCCCCTTAATTGCCTCTATCAACATACAAAATTGAAGTTTGATTGCTGTAATAGATTCGAAGATATTGAGAACCGACTAAATATTTTTGGATGGTCGCCATGTTGGATTGTTAGAGTTATGTACCATTAAAGGAAAATTATTGCGTAGGTTCATTATTCAAACTTTCACTTTGATCGCATGATTACGACACAAGAAATAAAAACTTAATTTTAAAATTCGCACAGCCGCCATCTTGAGGTTATGTAAGCAATTGAACTTAATTAGATACCATTGCATTACAGTGTGTATAAACATATACTGTACCAAGTTTCATTGCGTTTGGTTGGTTAAATCACGAGAAACGTCTATTTACAAGTCGCAACTTTGCCTGGCCGCCATGTTGGTTTTGTAGTTACCAGGTTTTCGAAAGTCACATTGGTGAACTTCTAGCAGTTCCCTTTATCACCGTACAAAATTTCAGGGTGATATCGGTAATAGTTTCGGAGGGATTGAATGGTGTTGAAATATTTCGCACAGCCGCCATGTTGGATTGGTGAGACGTAACAAAATTGGAAGGGCACGGTCGGGGTGGTCCGGAATAGTGCTATGAACTTACCGAGTTTCATTGAAATCGCTCCATCCGTTTAGATTTTATTAGGGGGACACACACCCACACGAATCACACACGTACGCACACACACAGACAGACACACGGGCGAAAGGTGATCTCATAAGTCCATTTTTTTTTTTTTTTTTTCATAAAATGAAAATAGGCTAAAAAAGTTTTGCATATTGCTGGCCAGGAGTCGTAGTGGTTTCAAGTCCATTAGTCGTTCTTGCATGTATAAAGGCTGTGTACTCTCGCCTGTGTCAATGAGGATGGATCTGTGCGAGTGTGGAGACGACCCGGTGAGCGTATTCGCGACCAATACATCCGAGACCGACACCAATAGGGAGGAGGTGGTGCAATGTTTTGGGGTGGCATCATGTATGGTCACCGAACCCCTCTTGTGTACATCTCGGAGCGTATGACAGGCATACATTACAGGGATAATGTCCTAGCACCTGTAGTGAAAGGCAATGCTGACATTTTCGGCCCAAATTTCACTTTCGTGGACCATAACGCTCGTCCGCACAGAGCTGGCATTGTCAATGCCTTTCTTCAGGAGAATGGTATTCACAGAATGGAATGGCCTGTCTATGTCCGTCCTCACTTTCATCCCCACTGTGCTCCATGGCAATATGCAAAACTATTCTTGATATTTGTATTGGAACAGTCGAAATACTCAACACCTATTTTCGTTAAGAAAAAATACACTGTCATTCTTGTTTTTGATTCATTTAGGTGCTTGGACATCGTGGCCATCAGCTCCGTGTACTTGCAGTACGTGAAGAATTGCCAGATAACCTATATTATTGTGGTGTCTAAATTAGTATGATTATTTGTGCTTGATAGGAATGGAAAGGATGAAGTCATGGGCTCAAGTTAGGAACCATTGCAGTATTTGCCTCGAGTAAAAGTGGAAAACAATGGGTGGGGATCGAACCTCTTCTCAGTCAACGAGTCTCCAGTCTTTATTAAGGCCATGTGTGATAAATGCATTTCTGCTACGTCGATTACGGTATAGTGGTTTTGTAGTAGCGAACACTATTCCAGTCACCTCAGAAACACAGGCAATCAGATAAATGCATCACACATTCAAGTACATTGAGCTGCTGGCCAAAATATGTTCCAATACCCTAATTAAAGCAAAAACAACGTGTTGAAGTCTGTCTTCGAACACTTCCAGCATCTGTTATGAATAGCTGTGGCGATTACAAGGTTTACTGTTTGTTTGCTTTGATACAAGCTGCAGCCATGCTGCCAACGTAACTGCTGATGCTAGCTCTTGCAGCAGCAAGTAAGCACTGAGGAGAACATTCCTTGGCGCCATGTAGAAGAATTTGATGATGATGATGAAACCAAACATTTGGCTTTCACAGTAAGCAAGGTGAAACGAAGAGACATGGTACTGTGTAGTATAGTAAAATCGCACGTATTCGCCAACTTATTTACACCGTACATTCCTACTACGTCTTCAGAGCTGGTGCTCAGACAGTAGTAGTAGTAGTACTAGTAGATCATTGAGAAGAATTAAACTTACCCATCAGAGGCTAGAACCTCAGTACCTATGAAGGCTGGTCTCAGGTCACTACGACGGAATATAAGGTTGATCCTCTCCCGGTAGTCTCGTGCTCTGTGTTGAAACTGTACTGTTGCTGGATCTGCCAGCTCTGGGGAGAAGGAATCGCCCTTCATCACACGGAACATTGACCGGAACACTTGCTCTCCTGGTGGGTCTGATATGAGGAATGTATCTGCAAATACATATATAAAACACGAATTTCAATATTGTGTTCATTGCCAAACTATTAGCCTTTCATTTACATGGATTATTTCTATTTAATAACCCATCTTTAAGGTCAACAATTTGCAATGTCTTTAGTAAAATGAATTTAAGAACTCCTCCACCATGATAAGCATCTTATAGAAGTCGAGAGACTCATATGCAGTCCTTTAGGAAACCATGCGCAGATGCAATAAATATTTGTTAAACTTCAACAATGGAATAATTTCTAGTAATATCTCAGATTTTGTAAATCAGTGGAAGGTGAATAGAATTGAACAGGGGCATGATTAAGGGAGTAGAGGAAACTTAAAAAAAGCTACAGTGTCATAAAGTTACTTTGTCAGACTTTGCCCCAAAGGGGGGCTTAACGTGCCAGTAAATCTACTGACACGACTCCCTTGCCTTTGAGCACCCTCAAATGCCAACTGGTTGTGCCAGGATTCAATCCTGCGATCTTGGGACTGTAACATTATCAAGCTGAGAAGGAAAAGACATGATGGTAAGCAACTTACATGAACAAGTAGACAATAGGTACACAGTAGGACGAACACAAATTGTAACAAATATTTCGAGGTATGTCATTGTCAGCGATTCCATATACAGTAGTGTCCTCCTCCACTGTCCCCAAGGACCTTCTCTACAGCTGCTCCATTGTCATATACAGACATTCGCCCAACCTCGAGGACATCGTTGCATACTACCGACCAGCCAACATCTGTTCTAGAGTGGTTTGTTCCGGTGTGTAAGATTCATTCTTCTCTTAATCACTGAAGATAACTTTGGTCAAAATATTTGTTGGTTTTCTTTTTGTTCATCCTGCAGTACCGTGTGTGTACGGTATATAATCTACTTACCCAGGTAAGTTGTACTTGCTTTCAATTTTGTATTTTCCTTTCTAGCTTTATAATGCTGCCAGTTTTCATATTTTTATTATAATTTTATATTGTAGTTATTTTATATTTTTTATTTTAACAATGGTTATTGAGAGCTGTTGTCACAAAGCTTTAAGTAGACTTCATACTTATAAACAAATCAACTATCAATTGAAATTATGTCTTCAATCTTTATTCAATTCAATTACGTTATAAAATAGATGTAAATATGTACATGAACATTGCCTGTGCTGTTCTAACCAATGTGTACCACTACAGTACCTGTTTCACAAAGTGCAATGCGTAATACCCACATGAAGGATTGTTCACTCGTATACAACCTCTAGCAATTGAACTTTGACATACCTGCACCTGTGTAATATACAAGGAGGAGGAGGAGGAGTAAAGAAATACATGGGTTAGGTAAGGCAAACATAAATTTACAGTTAAAATTCCTATATTTTGGCACAGCATACAGAAAACTGTGCAAGCTGCAAAGCAAACACAATTCCTAATTTACCAGTTCGGTAATATTACAGAGGTGTGCAACTTATTAGAATCAAATAGAGAACTTATATTAGTCAGAATTTTTCTATTCAAAATCATTTTATTGAACAACGGCCGACATCTTTTATCACACCACTAAGTGGCTTCGGTGGCGTAGTTGGTAGCACGCTGAACTCCCCTGCCCAAGATAGCTGATTCAAACCAGGCCGAAGTCGTCGGATTTTTTAAGAGCGTTAAAATCCTTCGGTATGCCTTCCTTTGGAGGGGAAGTAAAGCCGGCAGTCAAATGTCATAGATTTATGACATGCAAAAGATCCTTCAACAGACTAAACTTGTGTGAACCTAAATTTCTAGGTTAGATTTCGTTGGAACGCTCTATCAAAGTTCCAATGTTCACCACTAGGTATCATTGAAACCGGTTTGCGAAAGTTGGAACTACTTGAAATAGAACGGTACTTGTAGCTCACCCTATGGGTGTCCGCTAGAAGCAGCTACAGCCTCAGGGGAGCCGAACATATCCTCGGACACTCCCGGCACTAAAAGCCATACGATCAATATATAAAACACTTTAGTTAGTAAAGTTTTCTCCCCTGTAGACTTATAACTTTTCCCATAAGGAATTGAAGACTACAAATTTTTAGAATTGGGTACTCCGAGGGATACCTGAGCTGGGTCTGGTTTCTCTTGTTTCATTGACTTTGGAATGTGCCCTCTGAATCAGGTGATTTCAATCCATGGTCCACGAATCTTTGTATAGTTCAAGAGACTTTGAATACCTTGGCTCTAAATTCATATGAAAAGTAGAATATTAGTAATCAAAACAAAACGTGTGGCATTTTGCATTTACGAGGGCCCTCTTTTAGTGGAAATTTTATAAAATCATTTTACTATAAAATTCTTAAAATAAAATGTCATTAAAGACTGATGGTTAAATATTTTCCATTCTTGAAAGCATTTGCTGGTATGGACATATAAAACGAATGGAGGAGAAGAGGATACCCAGGAGGATACACGAGACGAAGTGGAAAGGAAAGAGACCGGAGGAAGAACGAGAGACAGGTGGCTGAAGGGGGTAGAAAAAAGCTTGAAGAAGAGAGGAGAAGTCTGGACAAGGGTGGAGACTGAGAGATGGTGGGAAGACAGAACACGTCGGAGAGGCATGTGTTCCAAACAGACCCGGCCAGTGGCTGGAAACTGAGCAAAATGAAAATGATGATGATGATGATGGTTAAAAATTTGAAATAACTTCCGCACCTTGTAAATATATTTAGTGCATTAACATTTTGCACTCCTATGTCGAGTGGGGTTCGACATTAAAATATTTAACCTCCACTCCGATGTAGAGTCCCAAACGACATGACGATAGCTTGTACTTACAGCGCTCGTATGACTTCTGTGCTGTATTGCGGTATTGTGCAGCCTTCTAGTGGTCTCCGAGAGAACACCTTTTCCTTATTTAATATAGTTTGCGGGAATTGTTATGAATTTTTAACCTTCGTTATTCTCAAATGTTTTTGACAGTTTTACTGATAATAAAGATTGAATGCAAACATGCCATCTGGTTCAACTTCGCTCATGGAACCGGATATTTTAGAACAGTTAGTGGACAGTAATAGTTACGATGATGAACAAACAACTGGGCGGCTTCAGTGGTGTAGTTGGTAGCATGCTGAGCTTCTATGCCCAAGATCGCGGGTTCAAACCTGGCCGAAGTCGTCGGATTTTTTAAGAACGTTAATAATCCCTCAGTATGCCTTCCTTTGGAGGGGAAGTAAAGCTGGCGGTCCCATGGCATGTTAAAGAACCTTCCACTAATTACACCTGTGTGAAGCTAAATAAATACAGGTTAAATATTTGACTAACGTTCTTAGGTCCCTACGTTTGTCGTCATGAGCCGACTGCGGTGGCATCTGGTAACTAATTTCTGAACTAGTTAGTCGCTGACGGTGGCTTTTTCGTGGCAAAAGTAGTACTTGAAAAAATTCAATGCCTGCAGTCCTTACTTGAATTAAAACAGATAACACACACTAATATAGTCATCACAATTAACACTGGTTATCAGACAGATTCTACACACACCCAAAGTACACGGGGCTACATGACCGCGTTGTCGCAGCCCCTAAACTGAGGAACCCACCAAACAACTGACTTGGAAATATAACATAACTATATTTTGTGTTAGATTGTTTTGCAGTGTTCACTTCCTACTACTGTTCACAGTGCAGAAAGTAATTCGGCAGGAAGCACGCGCTAAAGGTAATGGAGTTCAAAAGGTCAAATCAGGAAAAGTTTAAATGATATTTTGGGAAACTGGTGTTGAGTCTAATAATTTGCACACTTCTGTGTGCTTTGAGCTTCAAATTTAAACTTACATGGTCACGGTGGCAGGATGTACACACCCTTCGATATTCCTTTGGCAGTGAACTAAAATACATTTGTGTTTGCGTTAACCCATGTGCAAATGAAAATACTTGCTAAGCCCACATGTGTGCTAACCTGGTTTGGAATTGCATGAGCCAGGTCCATGGTATTCAGGAAAATTTCCACAATCAAGAATGGATTTGAATCTTGGAGGTAACCTGCTCCCACAACCTCCTTGGAACTCGCGGCAGAAATCACGACACGGCAATACTATTTTATCCTCTTCCTCGCCAGGACTTCGAGGTAAACAGGTAGGTTGTAGCAACTGACACACAAACTCGTATGCCAGCCGGTAGCATTCTGCATCCACCAGTTCCCTGCAACAAGAAGTTAACAGATACAAACAAGCAGTGGTGTCGCTAGAGGAGAAGAACTATCATAACCTATCTTCAAAATTGTCCCGTCAGTTAAATAAAATCTCCATATCAGCTTTTCATATACCATATATTGAGCAACAATTTCAAACTCAAACTTGTAGTAATGACCACCTCGTAGTGGAGCAGCTATCATTCTTGGCTGTTACCTCAGAGGCCCTGGTTCGATTCCCGGCTCTGCCAAGAAATTTCAATTCTGGTGCAAGGCTGGAACCGGGTACACTCAGCCTCGTGAGGCAAAACTGAGAAGAAGAGAGTTCAATTCCCACCTCGACCATCCAGGAAGTGGTTTTCCGTGGTTCCATCAACTCCAGGCAAATGCTAGAATGGCTCCTAAAACCATGGGAAAGGATGGCAGAGGTGGGAATGGAACTCATCTCTCCTCAGTTTTGCCTCACGAGGCTGTGTGTACCCTATTCCAGCCCTCAAACCAGAACTTAATTTCTTGGCAGAGCCAAGATTCAAACCCAGACCTAAGGGGTGACAGCCAAGCATGCTAGCCACCACACCACAAGATGCTCCCATCTTTAACCAAAGTTTTCATCAGCACTCCTCCAGCACCATAAAATAATCAGGCAGAAAATATGAGTTTAACATGTAATTAATTACAGTATTAGCACAGATTATACTGACAGCCGTGGCTACGCTCGCTAAAGCGTGGCGTTAGGTCATTCTCTGCTGACACGGTATACGCGTGGGTTCGAGCCCCTCCGTCGACCGTCCTTGAAATGGTTTTCCGTGGTTTCCCCATTTTCAACACCAGGCAAATGCTGGAACGGTAACTTCTAACAGGTTACGGCCCCTCCTTCCATATCCTTGCCCAGTTTCATTCACCTTCATCCATTCCTTCTCTCATCCTGACGCGCAGGTCGCCCACGGGCGTCGACTAGAATGGCCTGCACTCGGCCTCTCAGGGGGGCCACACGACAAAAAAAAGCACAAATTATATTAACATATAGAATTTTTTCAAGTGAATCTCATATTGGGCATAAATTTGTGTTGACCGACTGAGAGATATCGATCAGCTGTTGTTAATATAAAGGCAACACTGGAAAATGGCTTCAAAGCCTCTCTTAAAGACCACCCACCAAAACAACCAACTTTTGCAGGAACCAACATTGGAACCCATAACATCAATGCAATTTGTACCTCTTGCCGACCACCAACTAGCTTTTTGGCGACCAAAGTTTTAAAGACTGTACTTATGCAGTAGTGCATTGCGGATTGTCAAGGTAGCGAGTGAATTCAGGTAATGGGTTAATCTTCCTGGCTTATATCAGATGAAGGTGAAGTGACACGATCTTACTTTCGCGCTGAATGCTTTCACAACAAAAATAACACTATAGCATTATAAAGATGATGATGATGATGATAATTGTTGTTTTAAGGGGCCTAACATCGAGGTTATCGGCCCCTAATGAAATGAAATGACGTGAAATGAAAGGATGTAGATAAAAACAACTCACTGCCATGGATGAAGCGAAAATGGTGTTTATAAAACAGACAGTGAGCCCCCCCCAAAAAAATTATGCCTTATTTGAATAAAAAGAATAAAAAGGCGGCTGGTAAAAAAGGATAAAACAAATAAGGCATAGTGAACAACACAATACATAACACAATAAAAAAAAAAAAAAAAAAACTGATTTAACCACAATTAAAAGTCGTAACTATACATTAAAACTTCAAAAAGTAACCACTCTCCCTCATGAACCGGATGACGAGGTCAGCTGACGGCCCGTCATCACGGAGAATAAGGGAGAGGGTATTAGGCAGTTTATGAGTCCCGCGCAGATCGGCCAGATCCACACACTCCAAGAGAAGGTGTGCCACGGTTAGGTGGGCGCCGCAAGTACACACAGGGGGATCTTCTCTCTTCAGCAAGTGGGAGTGCGTAGCAATCCCATGGCCGATCCGGAGGCGACAGAGTACCACAGCTTCCTTCCGGAGAGAGCGGAAGGAAGATTTCCACACCTTCGTTGTCTCCTTGATGCCTCTCAGTTTGTTGGGTTGAGGCGTGGCACGCCACGCCTCCTCCCAATGCGACAGGATCGAATGCCGCAACCGAGAGCGCACATCACTAGCAGGCACCTTATACGGTAGCGAGGGCAGTGCGACTGCCTCTCTCGCCGCCTGATCAGCAAGCTCGTTTCCCGCAATACCCATGTGGCTAGGAAGCCACACAAAGGTCACCCCGGTTCCAGCGTTACGCGAAACGACGAGCTGGTCGTGCACACGCTGGACCAACGGGTGCTTCGGGAAACACACATCGATCGCTTGCAGCGCACTCAGAGAGTCAGTACACACAAGAAAGTGCTGGTGATCGTCTGATAACGTGTACCGCAGAGCCTCTAAGATGGCATAGAGCTCCGCAGTGTACACGCCACAGGCCTCGGGAAGTGAAAAGAGAAACAGACGATTCTCAACCACAAATGCACAGCCTACTTTCTCGTTTACCCTCGAACCGTCCGTGAATAGCAGCCCTGATCCCGGATACCGGCTCACCACGGACTGGAACAGCCTCCGATGGACGGAGGAGTCCGTGTCCGACTTGGGGCCGGTGTGCAGATCCAGGATAATATCAGGGCGAGAGACCATCCACGGAGGGGCCTTGCTAGGTACTCGGACGATACAGGAGACAGAAGGAAATCGGAACTGACGGTATAAGTCATCCAAGCGAATCCCCGCCGGCCGAGTGGCTCGGGCGAGCGCATCATACAGCCGGCGATTCGGATTGGAAAACAAACATGGATAGCTTGGATGAAGTGGCATCTGTCGTATAGTTGCAGCATAGGTCAGCAGTACTTGTTGGCGCCTCAGGTGTAAAGGAGGTACGCCAGCCTCGGCGAGCAAGCTGACGACTGGGCTTGTCCGAAAGGCACCCGTCGCCAGCCTCACACCGCCATGGTGGACACTGTCCAGTTTAACAAGCACTGACTTACGGGCCGAACCATATGCTACACTGCCATAATCTAACCTAGATAAAATCAGTGCTTTATAAAAACGGAGGAGCACCGCGCGGTCCGCCCCCCATGATGTGCCGCTAAGAAACCGCAACATGTTGAGTTTCTTAGCACAGGCAGTTTTCAAACACTGCACGTGTGGTTCCCACGTCAATTTCTGATCGAAAAGGAGCCCAAGGAACCGGTACGCAGCAACAACAGGCAAAGCTACATTGCCCAGATAAAGCTCAGGATCTGGATGGAGGGTGCGCTTTCGGCAGAAATGGACAACCGAGGACTTAGCGGTTGAGAATCGAAAGCCATGCTCCAGTGTCCAGCGTTCCACTCTCCGAATAGCTTGTTGTAACTGTCGTTCTGCGACCGCCATATTGTGCGCACTATAATGTAGAGCGAAGTCGTCTACATATAGTGACGGTACCACTGCTGGACCAGCAGCAGCGACTATACCGTTTATGGCAATCGCAAATAATGTTACGCTAAGCACCGATCCCTGTAGGACTCCGTTTTCCTGTATATGATATTGCGAATATGTCCCCCCTATTCGGACACGGAACAGGCGAAGGGACAGAAAATTCGCAATAAAAACCGGCAAGTTACCTCGGAATTTCCATTGATGCAGGGTAGAGAGGATGCCGTAACGCCAAGTGGTGTCATAGGCCTTCTTGAGGTCAAAGAAAACAGCGACCAGGTGCTGTCTCCGGAGAAAAGCGTCCTGTATGGCGGTCTCCAGGCGTACCAGATGGTCGTTGGTGCACCGTGACGCCCTGAAACCACACTGGTATTCAGACAGGAGTCCCCGTTTCTCCAGGACCCACACTAGGCGCCGATTGACCATCCTCTCGAAGAGCTTGCACAGACCGTTAGTGAGACAGATAGGTCTGTAACTCCCTGTCAATTTGGGATCCTTATCGGGCTTCAGGATAGGTATAATGATACCTTCCTGCCATTGCGCTGGAAACACACCTTCCAACCAGATACAATTAAACACCCTGAGCAAATAACGAATGCTCTCATCGTTAAGGTGTTTAAGCATCTGGTTGTGAATATTATCCGGGCCAGGAGACGTGTCCCTGCAGAGCGCCAGCGCTCCGCGGAGTTCCCACTCCGTAAAGGGCACGTTGTACTCCTCCGAAGCGCGGGAAGCAAAACTAAGCTGGAAACGTTCCGCTTCGCGCTTCAGGGCCACGAAGGCAGGGTCATAGTTATCGGAACCGGATATATCCGCAAAAGACGAGGCGAGATGGTTTGCAACGCGATAAGGATCTGTAACCAAGTCATTATCAATGGAAATTCCCGGTACAGAAGAAGATGTCTGAATGCCCGAAATGCGTCGTAGTTTAGTCCACACTTGTGAGGAGGTGGTATGTGCCGTAATAGAAGACACATACCGTTCCCAGGATTGTTTCTTACTCTGGCGAATAAGAATCCGTGCCTTGGCACGAAATTTCTTAAACGCCACCAAATTGGCCATGGTTGGACGCCGACGGTAGTGCTTATGAGCTCGACGACGGTCTCTTATTGCCGCTGCAATATCCTCTGTCCACCAAGGGACGAGTTTGCGACGAGGAGTCCCAGAGAAGGATGGAATGGACTCTTCGGCGGCAGCAAGAAGCACATCGGTGATGTGCTGTACCTCGTCATCGACGCTCCGGCAACCAAGATCAACGAAAACAGCTCGTTCTTGAAACGAGGGCCAATTTGCCCGCTTAAGAACCCAACGACTGGGGAACTCCACGGGCGTCTGGTTCAGAAGGGTAAGAACGATCGGGAAATGGTCACTGTCACAGAGGTCGTCGTGTACATACCAACCAAATAGGGGGACCAGCGCACGGCTACACACACTCAAGTCAATGTGTGAGTACGTGCCGTGCGCTAAGCTAAAATGTGTAGCTTCCCCTGTATTTAATAGAGATAAATCCAACCCTTGAATTAAGCCTTCCACGGCCCGTCCTCTGGGGCAGGAAGATGGTGATCCCCATTGGGGGTGATGAGAGTTGAAATCACCCACGAGTAGGAAAGGGACGGGAAGTTGATCAACAAGATTGAAGACGTCATTAATATCAAGGGGTTGGTTCGGTGGAAGGTACACGTTACAAACGGTTGTCATAGCAGGCAAGGACACGCGAACTGCAATAGCTTCCAGAGGAGTGGCGAGTGGAAACTCCTCACTATAGCAGTCAGAGCGAACGAAGGTACAAACGCCCCCGGAAGCCCGGGCGGCGTCTTGTCGCTCTTTAGAGTATAGTCGGAAACCTCTCAGAACAGTCTCGTGATCAGGTCTGAGGTTTGTTTCCTGTAGGCAGACTATACTCGCTGCGTATTGGGCAATAAGCTGACGGAGTTCTGTCAAATGCCTGTCATAACTGTTACAATTCCACTGTAACAGTGCCATTGTGTGAACTTAGGGAATAACTTGGAGCAGCAAGCTACTCCAACTTTGACTCTGGAGAATCTACAGTCACTACGTCGACTACTATCTCCATGTCCTCAGGCGAGGGCATGGAGTGAATCGACTCGGTGGAAGATTTCATAGACGCAGTTCGGCGGCGGGGGGATCTCCGTGGGGAGCGCGCAGATCTGGGGACCGAAACGTCCCCAGGCGCAGAAGCATCCGCAGGTGTTGGCGCGGATGGCTTCCCCTTTTTGGGAGAAAGGGAATGCGTAGTGCGGGGCCCCTTCTTACCCTTACCCGCCTCTTTAAGATATATAGACGGGTCAGGAGATGAATTCCTGACCCTGGTCGACGATGCCGCCTCCGCCGGCTTCGGCGCGGCTTTCGCCGACCGTTTGGGTGGGGAGAAAGTCTTCGACTTCCTCCCGAGTGGGGAGTAAGTCTTCAACTTCCTCCCCTGCTGTGCGGGCGGAGCAGCCTTCGCTCGCACAGCCTCCTTTGGGGCCGAAGGTGGGGTTGAAGTCACCTTCGGGCTCTCTCTCTGATTCTGGGGAGTATCTAGAGATGTTGATGGCAGTGGTAAATTAGTAGGTTTCACAGTTGAGACAAAAGATGATGGAGCCGGTACCAAATTTGGTATTATGGCTCTATAATCAATCGTTGGAGAAGGCGAAATCGTGGTATGGTACTTCTTGCGGGCCTCCTGGTAGGTGAGACCATCCAGGGTTTTAATCTCCTGGATTTTCTTCTCACGCAGGAAGACAGGGCAGTTCCTGTCCCGAGGAGAATGAAATCCAGGGCAATTAGTGCACTGATATGGTGTTGTGCACTCTTCCGCTTCGTGGGGTACCTTACCGCATGTTCCACAGACGTCAGGGCTCGAGCATCGGGATAACATGTGCCCGAATTTCTGGCACTTATAACACCTCATTGGTGGAGGGATGTAAGGCCGAACGTCGCAACGGTAACTTGTTACCTTGACTTTCTCCGGGAGCACCGAAAGCTCAAAGGAAATAATGAAAGCACCAGTATCCACGATTTGACCATTGACCTTGCGCGTAATGCGCCAGACATCAGTCACGTGACGGTGCTGCATATCCTCTTTGAGCTCCTCGTCAGTGTTCAGAATCAGGTCCCGGTGGAAAATGACTCCCCGGACCAGATTCAAAGACGTGTGCTTCTCCACTTTGACAGGGATATCGCCAAAGTGGTCACACTTCAGAAGGTGTTCAACCTGCTCACCAGTCCTAGTCTTGAGCAACAAGCTACCGTTTCTCATCTTTTGTACCTTCTCAAGCTCGCCATAGACCCCTTCTATGTGCCGAGAAAACAAAATAGACTTTACCATCTTAAAATCACCCCCATCTGTTCTGGTTGCGACCAGAAACTTGGGAGTGTTAGCACCCAGATTCTCACGAACAGACTGTTCCCAGGGGGTTGATCCCCGTAGGGAATCAAAAGTTAAAGACTTGGGTGGCGGACCACCCTGGTGGGAGATATTCCTTTTCTGTCCCATGGCCGTTTCATCCTCCCTGAATGCCACCGACTCCAATCACGGGCTGTCTCTGTAGGCGCTACCCAGCCAAGGCAAGGCCCGCCTAGCTTGGAAGGCATTGCCCGGGGGTCCGATGTTTGACATGCCATTCAGGCATGTACCCCTTGGCATATACTAGAGAGTTTTCCAGCACAGGCATGCAGCTGTGCGGGGACCTGCGTTGTCAGGCGGATACTACTGCAGAGTACATGGCGCACCCACCTGTCGGTGTGGCCAGACCGAACAGGCTCTCGAGCGTAGTCGCACACTTAGGTGGCCCTTCCCCTGACAGCACGCACATATAATTTTGAGTGCCAGACCTCAAAAACATGAACGGAAAAAGGCGTGCGATATAACCTAATGAGAGTTATATCGCACAATGTAGGGCGTTTAGAGCTGGCTGTCAAACCCGTAAAGGGGACCTGGGCCAAGAAACCCTTTACGTCGCCTTCTACGACTGGCAGGGTATACCTGTGAGTGTATTCCATCCCTCCCACCCACGGGAGGTCCAATTCGCAAGACAAGCCGGAAACCTAAAAGGATAGCCAAGATCGCCCCTTTTAGTCGCCTCGTACGACAGGCAGGGGATACCGTGGGTGTATTCTAAACCCCCCACCCACAGGGGGAGCATTATAAAGAGGTGCAC
Source organism: Meconema thalassinum (assembly GCA_946902985.2). NCBI lineage: Eukaryota > Metazoa > Arthropoda > Insecta > Orthoptera > Tettigoniidae > Meconema > Meconema thalassinum. Next base: position 124,977,080 of record OX336389.2, read on the forward strand.
TAGGCAACTTGAGGAGTGAGATACTTTGTCAATGCTTCCTGCACTGAGTTAGTACAGTAGTTCCAACCCTGTGAGTAGAATGTTCCATAACAGGGGCCTCGAAACTCTTTAGCCTCCACTAAGTCCCAAGGGCCAAGACCTAGCTAGCTCATCATACCAACATCCTGTAGTTTTGAATTACGCGCAAAGTTTCGTTTCGGGACGAGTGAGATCTCTATGAGGCAGTGCGCGGGGTATAGTTCAAGAGCGGATGATCAGTATAAAAGACTTCGAATATTTCGGCTCTAAATTCATACGAAAAGTAGAATAAAGTAATCAAAACAGAACATGTGGCATAGTGCATTAACGAGGCCCCTCTTTTAGTGGAAAATTTAAAAAATCATTTTACTATCAATTTCTTAAAATCAAATGTAATTTAAGACTGATGGTTAAATATTTGAAATAACTTCAGAGCCTTGTGAATATATTTAGTGCATTATATCATGAAAAGTATAGATGAAATTTTGGAAAGCTGGTGTCGAGTCAAATAATTTGCACACCTCTGTATAAATGTGCTTTTCAGCTCTCGGCACTAATTCTCTGTGTGAATAAACATTCTCCTAAATAAAATAAAAAAGTATTTACAGATCCAAATTAACTGACGAGTATTTGAAGTCGCTGCTGATCATTTCCAATAGTAAATTTGATCCTCAACTGTAAACAATTGTCAGTGAAAAGTTACAGCCACATAAATCTCTTTAATTATAGTAAAGGTGAATCACATGGTACAGTGATGACTTGACCAGGAAGTCGGTGGTCGACTATATACTGTATGAGAAAGAACTAAATAAGAACATCACGGACATCAAGGTTATACCATCGGAGAACCTGGATAGCGACCATCGATTACTGGTAATGAACCTGAGAGGGAGTAAGGAGAAGAAAGGGACTGAGAACCAGGAAAGACGTATAAGGATATGGAAACTGAAAGAAGGGGATAGAAGGGTCGAGTACCTCAAAATGGTAAAGGAAGGAATTCCAACAGATGAAGAAAGAGGGGTGGAAGAGGAATGGGCTAGATTTAAGAAGACACTAGTGGGTGCAGCAGAAGCAGTATGTGGGAGGACAAGTAGTAAGAAGAGGTGGAAGGAAACACCATGGTGGAATGAGAAGACAAAAGATATAGTAAGGGAAAAGAATAGAGCCTTTAGGAGGTGGTATCAAAATAGGACGGTAGAGACAAGGGAAGAGTACCAGGAAAGAAAGAAGGAGGCGAAGAGAGTGGTGGCTGAGGAGAGAAGGAAGTGGATGGAAGAGTGGACAAAGATGATGGAGGAGGATAGTGAAGGTACAAAAAAGGTCCTGTATGGGATGGTAAAAAATAAGAGGAGGAAGGATCCTACGGATTATGTTAGAATGGTGAACAAAAGGGGACAAGAGATAGAAAATAGGGAAGAACTGAAGAAAATGTGGAAAGAATATTTTGAAGAACTTCTGAACCCAAATGGAAAAGATGGTGAGGAGGAAGAAATCGGGAAAGAGGAAGATGAACTGCAAACAGAAAAGGACTTAACATGGAAAGAAGTGGAAGATGCAGTGAACAAGATGAAAGGAGGGAAGGCACCGGGTGTGGATGAGTTGAGTGTGGAGATGGTGAGAGCAGCAGGAGAGGTGGGGATACAGTGGCTGTACCGAGTGATGAGGACAGCATGGAAGGAAAGGAAGACCCCAGAGGACTGGAAAAAAGGAATCATTGTCCCGATCTTCAAGAAAGGTAGTAGAACAGATTGCAGAAACTATCGGGGAATAACACTGATGAGTCATTGTGCAAAGATCTTCGAGAAAGTTTTGTAAAAGAGAATTAGGACAAGGATAGAAGGAGGGATGAGGGAAGAACAACATGGCTTCAGAGCAGGAAGGTCCACAGTGGATTTGATTTTTGCTGTAAGGCAGTTACAAGAACAGCACTATGAGTATGAAACAGATCTACTGATGGCCTTCCTGGACATTGAGAAAGCATATGACAGTGTATGCAGAAACAAAGTATGGAAGTCCCTGGAGGATAGAGGAGTAGAGAAATGGACTACTGTATAAAGAGGATAAAGGAGATGTACAAGGGAAGCGTGAGATGTGTGAAAGTGGGAGGAGAGAGATCTGACTGGTTGGAACAAAGAAACGGCCTGAAACAAGGAAGTGCACTGTCACCGTTACTTTTCATTGTGGTGATGGATGACATAATGACCCGAGTGGCACAAGTAATTGGGGAAGGAAAGATGAAAGCAATGGTGTTTGCAGATGATTTGATGATTTGGGGAAACAAGGAGGAGGAGGTGCAGGAACAGTTGGACGTGTGGGAAGGAATAATACAAGGATATGGGATGAAATTTAGCATAAATAAGAGTGAGATGGTGATCACAACAAGGAAGAAGGAAAGAACCACAACGGGAATAACAGTTGGTGGGGAACAGCTGAAGAAAGTGGAGAGTTTCAAGTATCTGGGAAGCCTGATACAAGATAATGGAAGAAACGATAGAGAAATAAATGAGCGGGGGAGGCAGGCAGAAACATTTCGGAGGAGTGTGAGAAGCATGTTATGGAGCAAGGATGTCCCTCAGAACAGCAAAAAGATCATATATCGGACGTACTATGTCCCTATCCTGACGTATGCCTCGGAGACCTGGGTTATGAAAGGAAGGGAGAAGAGCAAAATACAGGCCAGTGAGATGAGGTTCTTGAGAAGCAGTATTGGAGCTACAAAGATGGACAGAATAAGAAATGAGAGGACCAGAGAATTAATGAAGGAGGAACCATTACAGGATGGTATAGAGAAATCTAGACTTAGATGGTATGGACATGTAAAACGAATGGAGGAGAAGAGGATACCCAGGAGAGTACATGAGACGAAGTGGGAAGGAAAGAGACTGAGGGGAAGACCGAGAGACAGGTGGCTGAAGGGGGTGGAAGAAAGCGTGAAGAAGAGAGGAGAAGACTGAACAAGGGTGGAGGCTGAGAGATGGTGGGAAGACAGAAGACGTTGGAGAGGCTTGTGTTCCAAACAGACCCGGCCAGTGGCTGGAAACTGTGCAAGATGATGATGAATTATAGTAATAATAATAAATACCTTAATTATGTGAATTACCTATGCATTTCACTCGTATTAAGTTTTTAGGATAAATCTCATGTCATTAATTACAGTTAAATGATCAATTTTATTATGTCAAAAATTGTGTTCTTTAATCGGTCGTTAAATAAAAACAACCGATTATAATTTGTATGATTTATTTACATTGTAAATTTTACAATGTAGCCTAATCAAAATATGTTATGACGAGCCGGATTGGAGGTACTTGCGGGCCGTAGTTTTGAGACCCCTGATCCATAGCATTAACAGGCACCGTTACTCAGCACCACCCACACCTCATAGCTTCCATATAATCACAGAGTGAGTATCAGTGAACAACCACATTTATTCTAGCTCGTGCCACTAAAAAAATGCAAAACTACTCGATTCATCATGAAATGGCAACAGGCAGGAAAATTTACTAGCACAACAATATCCTGTGTGACAATGCCCCAGGTTCCAGGCCTCGGAATGAATATTCATTGAAATCTAGGGATTCTTGATCAACTAGCCATTTTACACACTCAATCTGGGACATTTAACAGCCATACTGGCTCTACTCTCAGCTGGTAAAAATGGTGATTGTAATGACAAGAGTGACATAGTACAAAAGATTAATTATTCTATTATAATAAGCATCAAAACAACTACTACTACTAGAATATGATTGTATTGATGTCCTACCTCAAAGCAATGACATCGTCTTGAACTGCCTGAATTGAGCTGTGCCCCAGGGCATTAGGATAAGATGTCACCAATTACCAATTTTGTTTTACAATAACTATATCAAGTACAGAGAGTCCAGTTTGTGAGTATCGGAGACCCTCGCTAACCCGCTCGCCCGCGGCGCAAGCCTGTCTCCCACCAGGCACTTTGCCGTTTCGCGGCACTCGCGCGGCATTGAGTCATTGAGTATAGGAATTTGTACTTAAATTTGTACTTCAATGTGATCCTTGACCGATTTTTTTGACAAACTGACTTACGGAGAGCGATTGTCATTGGAAATATCTGTTCCCATAGAAAACAGGATGTAAAATTGTCCGATTGAGCTATGTACATTAACATCCTGTTTCCTATGGGAACAGATATTTCCAATATGGATTAGCAAGGTAAGCTAACATTATTTTTGAAAGGAAGTTTTGACTTCCGTAGTACATTGGCGCTGCTCGTGGCAACATTTGTGCCTTGCAGCGGCCTTCACAGTATGTACTAGCCACGCGTCTTGGTGAGGTGTACCATAACCAACTGAAGAGCCCATTGGTACACTGGGGCGAAACGCTGGCAACTGTTTTGAGCTAGCCGGACCATTTTATCATGTTAATGTTAATTAGAGCGATTGTCAACTTATTTTCAAAAAGATTCTGCCACTGCTCACAATGACGAAGCATCCATGACAGAATTGCATCGCATTTTTGGTACTAGGATTATAAGTCGGAACGTGTGGCCCCCGCGAAGCCCAGACTTATCACCATGTGACTTTTATTTGTGGGGGACGCTTAAAAATAGAGTGTATGCGGAAACCCTCACACTATAAATGAGCTTAAAGACTATATTACAGCTGAAATACAGCCAATCGGTGCTGAGGAACTTCAGAGAGTAAATGCCAGTTTCATAAAAAGGTGCCAGCGATGTGTAGCAGTGAATGGCGAACATTTTCAGCACTAGCTGTGAACTAGGTAAGTACAAATTCCTATACTCAATGCCTCAGTGCCGTGCAGGCGCCGCAGAACGGCAAAGTGCATGGCGGGAGACAGGCGCGCGCCGCGGGCGAGCGGGCTAGCGAGAGTCTCCGATACATACAAACTGGACTCTCTGTAGATATGTAGGCCTACTTTTCTTCTTAAAATATCACTTAAAATTGCTAATGTCCTTCCCTATTTCCAGATTTTTGAAATGAATATGCGTTGTTTACGATAAATAGATTCTGTGTCAAACAATCATAATTGCAAAATTAAACTCGGGAGTTTCCGCCAACACAAAGTTCCTCATTTCTCTACTAGAAAGCGCTATAGTGTTCAAGGAGCTTAGATATCTAACCTCCTTGACTTTCATAGTGATTCAAGGAACAACGAAATTCGACATGCAAGCTACCCTCTGGGTGTCAAATTACAAAGCTTGCACCTGGCAACCAAGGCCATACGATATTATTATAAATGTCTACACAGTTTTCTTCAACGAAAATATGAAATCTGCAGTGCTATTTAACTTGACTTCTGAATTGCGTGCTTTGATTATATGTACATTGTACATGTATGTACATTATGGCAAGCATCCTCTAAATATATAGGCCTACTGTACTGTACACTCGTCAGTCATGTTACGAAATAGAAATTTACTATTCTGTTGCAAACTGCTTCTAATAACTACCGTATTATTTTGACATTAATTTTAAAAACAAATTATTTCATGCTAATCAAACTACTGAAGTTTTGCCATCCCAACAAATATTCTCGGGAAAATGAGATAGAATTTGGAAAAGAAAGACAATCCCACAATTAACGGGACATATCTGTATGCCGGAGGTAAAGAGCACTATGTCCATTTTTTCAATATTGTACTAATCATCATCATCATCTTGCAGAGTTTCCAGCCACTGGCCTGGTCTGTTTAGAACACAAGCCTCTCCAATGTCTTCTGTCTTCCCACCATCTCTCGGCCTCCACCCTTGTCCAGTCTTCTCCTCTCTTCTTCACGCTTTCTTCCACCCCCTTCAGCCACCTGTCTCTCGGTCTTCCTCTCGGTCTCTTTCCTTCCCACTTCGTCTCGTGTACTCTCCTGGGTATCCTCTTCTCCTCCATTCGTTTTACATGTCCATACCATCTAAGTCTAGATTTCTCTATACCATCCTGTAATGGTTCCTCCTTCATTAATTCTCTGGTCCTCTCATTTCTTATTCTGTCCATCTTTGTAGCTCCAATACTGCTTCTCAAGAACCTCATCTCACTGGCCTGTATTTTGCTCTTCTCCCTTTCTTTCATAACCCAGGTCTCCGAGGCATACGTCAGGATAGGGACATAGTACGTCCGATATATGATCTTTTTGCTGTTCTGAGGGACATCCTTGCTCCATAACATGCTTCTCACACTCCTCCGAAATGCTTCTGCCTGCCTCCCCCGCTCATTTATTTCTCTATCGTTTCTTCCATTATCTTGTATGAGGCTTCCCAGATACTTGAAACACTCCAATTTCTTCAGCTGTTCCCCACCAATTGTTATTCCTGTTGTGGTTCTTTCCTTCTTCCTTGTTGTGATCACCATCTCACTCTTATTTATGCTAAATTTCATCCCATATCCTTGTATTATTCCTTCCCCCACGTCCAACTGTTCCTGTACCTCCTCCTCGTTTACCCAAATCATCAAATCATCTGCAAACACCATTGCTTTCATCTTTCCTTCCCCACTTACTTGTGCCACTCGGGTCATTATGTCATCCATCACCACAATGAGAAGTAACGGTGACAGTGCACTTCCTTGTTTCAGGCCGTTTCTCTGTTCCAACCAGTCTGATCTCTCTCCTCCCACTTTCACACAGCTCACGCTTCCCTTGTACATCTCCTTTATCCTCTTTATAGTCCATTTCTCTACTCGTCTATCCTCCAGGGATTTCCATACTTTGTTTCTGCATACACTGTCATATGCTTTCTCAATGTCCAGGAAGGCCATCAGTAGATCTGTTCCATACTCATAGTGCTGTTCTTGTAACTGCCTTACAGCAAAAATCAAATCCACTGTGGACCTTCCTGCTCTGAAGCCATGTTGTTCTTCCCTCATCCCTTCTTCTATCCTTGTCCTAATTCTCTTTTACAAAACTTTCTCGAAGATCTTTGCACAATGACTCATCAGTGTTATTCCCCGATAGTTTCTGCAATCAGTTCTACTACCTTTCTTGAAGATCGGGACAATTATTCCTTTTTTCCAGTCCTCTGGGATCTTCCTTTCCTTCCATGCTGTCCTCATCACTCGGTACAACCACTGTATCCCAACCTCTCCTGCTGCTCTCACCATCTCCACACTCAACTCATCAACACCCGGTGCCTTCCCTCCTTTCATCTTGTTCACTGCATCTTCCACTTCTTTCCATGTTAAGTCCTTCTCTGTTTGCAGTTCATCTTCCTCTTCCCCGATTTCTTCCTCCTCACCATCTTTACCATTTGGGTTCAGAAGTTCTTCAAAATATTCTTTCCACATTTTCTTCAGTTCTTCCCTATTTTCTATCTCTTGTCCCCTTATGTTCACCATTCTAACATAATCCGTAGGATCCTTCCGCCTCTTATTTTTTACCATCCCATACAGGACCTTTTTTGTACCTTCACTATCCTCCTTCATCATCTTTGTCCACTCTTCCATCCACTTTCTTCTCTCCTCAGCCACTACTCTCTTCGCCTCCTTCTTTCTTTCCTGGTACTCTTCCCTTGTCTCTATCGTCCTATTTTGATACCACCTCCTAAAGGTCCTATTCTTTTCCCTTACTATACCTTTTGTCTTCTCATTCCACCATGGTGTTTCCTTCCACCTCTTCTTACTACTTGTCCTCCCACATACTGCTTCTGCTGCACCTACTAGTGTCTTCTTAAATCTAGCCCATTCCTCTTCCACCCCTCTTTCTTCATCTGTTGGAATTCCTTCCTTTTCCATTTTGAGGTAGTCGACCCTTCTATCCCCTTCTTTCAGTTTCCATATCCTTATACGTCTTTCCTGGTTCTCAGTCCCTTCTTCTCCTTACTCCCTCTCAGGTTCATTACCAGCAATCGATGGCCGCTATCCAGGTTCTCCGATGGTATAACCTTGATGTCCGTGATGTTCTTATTTAGTTCTTTCTCATACAGTATATAGTCGACCACCGACTTCCTGGTCAAGTCATCACTGTACCATGTGATTGTGTGGCTCTCTCTTTTCTTAAACCAGGAGTTCCCAACTAGCAGGCTGTTCCTCTGGCAGAAGTCCAACAGTCTCTTTCCTTCCTCATTTCTTCCGCCCCAACCCTCTGGTCCTAGAACACTCTCATAACCTTGTCTTTCTCTTCCTACATGGGCGTTGAGATCCCCCATAACAATCATATTTCTTCCTACCAGCTGCTTCTGCAATTCCTCTTCAAACTCCTCCTTCTCTTCAGAGGCGCAGCCTACTTGTGGAGCATACACTTGCACTATTTCTATGGTCTCTCCCCTCAGTGCTACTTTCACTTTCATCATTCTATCACTTATTCTCCTCACTTACTCTTTTAAACCATCTCGTACTACTACTCCCACTCCATTCCTCTTTCCCTCTTCGTTCCCACTCCAGTACAGTCTATAGACTTTTCTCAGTTCTCTCCTTCCTTCCCCTTTCGACTTTGTTTCTGCCAATCCCAATAAATCCAACTTCCTTCTTTCCATCATATCCACTATCTCCTCCACCTTCCCCGTCAGCGTTCTTAGGTTTAAAGTTCCAAATCTTAGTCCGTGAGTACAGCCGTGTCATCGTCTATTAAATCCATCATGTCCGAGGCTCGTTCCATTTTCGAAAGCATTTGGTTTCATCCACTACTGGCTTGCTGGGCCTATCGTAGCTTCCCTAATGTACTAATTGTACTAATGCTGTTAGTAATCAGTGCCTTTCATACTCTACACAGAGGTAGAGGGCACTAAGACCTATTTCAAAAAATAACGGAACTTTATAACGGGCTTCATGTCACATAAAACATTTTTTAAAAATTCAAATGCCTCTCCTGTAAAGTTTCAATTTTGTGACATAGCCTAGTGCCCTGTACCTCCGGCATACAGACATATGAACCCTAGTATTGAAGCCAATAATACATATGATAGTTGGAAAATGAGATTCCCCAGTCTGCAATCCCTCAAAACTTCCTCAGCTAAAGGTGGCAAAAAGGTAATCAATGTTGATGCCATATGCAGTATTGAATTATGTTGTCCATCATTGTAATACAAGCCCATTCTCCATGCCTGTCAGTTACACAATATTGCCGTCCTTTCTCTAACATAGCACTGCGCTAGCACCGGGCACCCACTATTCAATTCTTGTGTCTTTAACACAGCACTGCGCTAGTACAACTTCAATGTATCTAGCCCAACATAAACCTCCTTAGGACATTGAATGACTTGTCACTTCGAGTCAGTCCATGAGCATTCTCCAACCAAATCTATGATTTTCTGAGTTGCTTGGAAACAGTGCACCACAACTGAAGCACCCAGGGCAAGCTAACACAGATAGTATAGTCACAAAGCACACTTTATCAATAATAATTATATCACTTTACTAGAACAATCACAATCAATATTTACAAAGGACGAGTTTGGAATCAGAAGCACTGGTAGCTGATGAATTTATATTAGACCTAGGTTCTGCTGCAATGGCTTTACTATCTCTGTTGTTATTAACACTGACACATTGTTTAATAAATTCCGTGGAATTTCCTCTTCCTCTTGGTACCTGGTCGACATTTAGAACACATCTCATACGCACGCAATAATAGGAAATTCTCCAAAAATAAAGCCTGGAGCAACACAGGAAGTGGACATATTTTGTTTATGTTTACATATTTTCAGACTGTAAGCTGTTAACACATGTGCTGCTATCTGTTAGACAGATGAGTAAACTTTATAACCTGGAGTATAGAGCCATAGAGAGCGCAGCTCGGCCGTGGCTGGAAGAATGCTGACTCATGCCGGCAAATTTGAATCAGGAAATTTTAAATATTTAGATGCAAGCACCGATTACCCTAGTAATTACCAAGTAAGATGCTGTGGAGCCACACCCCGTAGACATGTGCGCACGGGTCCCTTTTAAAATAGTATTTTTAACTACTTACAGGTGAAATATCGACATGAAATATATTACATTAATTTTAAGCAGCAAAATAAGGTTTCCAATTACAATGAAAACACGAAAATGGCAGCAATTTTATTCAAAAATGTCATTTCAAACTTATAACCTTTTGAGAGGTGGAACATTAAGGTCACAATGCTTAAAATGCAGTAAATACATTTGTTTTATTCATAATTTTCAATTTTGCTGAGTGGTGAGAGTAAAATTATCAAATACCTTTAATGTCCAGACTTTTGAGGTCGACTGTGAGGTTAGCAAGATATGGAGATGTCTCCGACTCGATATGACTTGCTAGAACAGCCACCAAATCAGGAACGGTGACTTCTTGCTGTCTTGGATCAAAATGTGGATAGAAATGCACCACCAGATCCTGACCATCCATACTGCAGCATATGAAACACATCAATAAGTACAATATTATCAAAATTAAGTACAAGCAGGACAGTATGTAAAGCTCACCAGTGAAGCCACACAAAAAAACTTTTATTATTAATCTAAACACATTAAACAAGTACTTTCGTGAAGAACTATATAGCCTATTTTCATATATCCTAGTTATGTTAATTGCCTCTATCAACATACAAAATTTAAGTTTGATTGCTGTAATAGATTCGAAGATATTGAGAACCGACTAAATATTATTGGATGGTCGCCAGTTGGATTGTTCGAGTTATGTACCATTAAAGGAAAATTATTGCGTAGGTTCATTATGCAAACTTTCACTTCGATCGCATGATTACGACACAAGAAATAAAAACTTAATTTTAAAATTCGCACAGCCGCCATCTTGAGGTTATGTAAGCAATTGAACTTAATTGCATTACAGTGTGTATAAACATATACTGTACCAAGTTTCATTGCGTTTGGTTGGTTAAATCGCGAGAAACGTCTATATACAAGTCGCAACTGCCATGTTGGTTTTGTAGTTACCAGGTTTTCGAAAGTCACATTGGTGAACTTCTAGCAGTTCCCTTTATCACCGTGCAAAATTTCAGGGTGATATCGGTAATAGTTTCGGAGGGATTGAATGGTGTTGAAATATTTCGCACAGCCACCATGTTGGATTGGTGAGACGCAACAAAATTGGAAGGACACGGTCGGGGTCGTCCGGAATAGTGCTATGAACTTACCGAGTTTCATTGAAATCGCTCCATCCGTTTAGATTTTATTAGGGGGACACACCCACACGAATCACACACGTACGCACACACACAGACAGACACACGGGCGAAAGGTTGTAACAGTAATTAGTGCCCCATGTTGGTAGCGACAAATGTAACAGTTTCGCTAGCCCACACTGTTGGGAGAAAATGTAATTGTTTACCTTTGCCTAAGCTATGTTGTTTTAATGGGCGCCAAGACTTCAACGCAATGCTGAAATCTAAATTTGTATTTAACAACGTCTAGCTCTGGTAGAACACCGTCAAGAATCTATTCACTCAGATCGTGGTATGATTTGATCATTAACCCAACAAACAATTGTATCAGGAGAAGGAATTGGTCTATATCTAATGCTACCTACTGAAAGCCAAGATTGCATTGTAAAAGAAATGAATTTATTATATAAAACAAGTATAGCAAAATTAATAATAATAATAAGTATAAAATTTAAATTGGAGCGTTGTGATTTGAATATTACCGATAGAAAATTACGTGAAAACGGAGTCTGATAAATTGATTTTACTCTTATTTCCAAGCTATGAAGTTACTGAATTATGAAATATAAAACAAAGAAAAATGAGAGATTGCGTATTTCTGCGTCATTTGCGCTTACCACTGGAAATTGCCAAAGCATTTCCCTCGTACTTGATGATGCTGTGAGCTTCCCACAGTCTCCTGGACGTCGTCATCTCCGTCGGAATTTGATGATATTCTGGTAGATTAGATAATTCTATGGTCCGTACCTCGGACCCAAACACTCGTACAACCGCACTGGTTAAGTTTTGCAAAAGTTAGTCTTCAACTCCACTGAACATCGGAGCGACACGCACTTCCAACCGTACTCCGCAAGTTCTACACAGATAGTCACTAACTCCCCTGAACATCGGAGCGACACGCACTTGCAACCCACACTCCGCAAGTTCTACACAGTCACTAACTCCACTGAACATCGGAGCGACTCGCACGCGCATCCATACTCCTCAAGTATTTCACAGATAGTCCTCGTTTCACGGCGCGTCGAACGATATATGCACCTGTTGGCTCCCCCACCACGGTACCGTCTTCCAGCTTACGTTGTCTCCCCTGATTGGCTGAGCACGCCGCCAGTTCCCCTCCTCTGCCTCATTACACTCGGCGCGCGAGAGGGAGAAGTCGTTTTCCGTTCCAACAATTCGCCTTTTCTAGACCTTGCGACCCAGCCTTGCGTAATACTTCTCGACAGGAATCAGCTTGTACTTGAAATCCCAGTGAGTCACGTCTCTCGATATACCCTAACTGACGAAAACTCCGTAAAATTCCGTAATCACATAATTTTCTATAATATTGTCGTTCGTAATAATTTGCTTGATAGCGTTTTCTAAGACATATAAAACCTATCTGAATGCTAATAATTTTTATAAAATGCTCCGAAAATACCTTAATAATAATTATAATAAATTAATAATAATAATAAATTAACATGAAAAATTCTCTTGGCTGAACAATTTGCCGCGTAAATAAATATAGAATGGCTTCCTACTGACTTATGCCAGTTGCATAAAACCCCTCGAAAAACACGTTACATATTCGCCTCGGATCATTGGATGATTTACCGTGACGACGGTCCATTATCCGATTATCCCAGACACGTTAATAAACCCCATCCAAAATACATATTACCTAAACGAAATCACCCTAAATTACAGATATATACACTCATATTTTTTCTTCACGCACTTTGCGTCAAAGTTTGTTGTCACTATGGATTGCACTTTGCAACCAGTCCAATGTTTTACATATGGAATAGTGTTCCACGGATATTTCCGCCTCTCAAATTTCTCTATGTTGGAGAAATAGACATAATTAATGTGTGAGCACTATGTATTTATGATGTCATATCACACGCATTGAAGGTGTTCTGATATATTTATATCACCATAGAACTCCCTAATTTCACTGGAGGTCCCCTCCTTATGGTGAAATTTAATCTCACTTATCACTGAGCACACGATCACACTACTGTGGCAGCGCCTCGTGACCATAATACTTAATCTCTCTTTAAAGTAGATTAAATTAATATTGACTTCTGAAAAAAAAAACAGTAAATGCGCATTACATATAACACCAAATATTTCTGTGCCGTAATCGCCCTGTCTTGTTAAGTTCCCGTTAACCATATTCTACTTAATACTAGTTCTCAACACAGACCATTTCTCCTCACACAAATAATACCATTGTACAAATTATCTTAAATTACACACTTAACAAATCTTACATGGCGAGGCCGTAAACAGAAATCACGTGTGCTGATATGTATGAGTTTCATGAAGGACTGTCTCGCATTCTGATGGCCCATCTTTTATCTCGTGGACGCCTTAAGCTAACAAGCCCTATTCAAGCGCTCCCCCATCTCTTGGAGATAAATGGGAACCCATCAGCGCTGCCAAAAATGGCCTTGGTGCATCGAGACAATTTAGTGCTCAACAGCATCCGACAATCCCGTCATATTTCCCTGTACCTTAAAAACTCTCATTTACTTACATACTACCCCCCTGTGTGACTTCTGATACGCCTGCCTTAAGACCAGATCTTCCACGCACCAGACACCACACTTACTCATTTGATAGGCTGGCTCGCCAGCTAAACACACTCACTTTATGACACATATTTTCGTAGACTATGTATATTATACGTTCCGTATAATCTGTTTCCCTCACTATTCTCCAGCACATATGCTGTTTTCCCAATACGTTTGGAAACTATAAATGTTTCTGCGTCACCTGCTTCCAACCTAGCAAGTGGCTCCTTTAACTTAACGTCATCACGTTGCTCCACCTAGCATATTTCTCAGTGTCTGTAACGATGCCCTGTTGCTACTGTCCACACATGCTAACCCTACTTCCTTCTGGTGTCACACCTCTACTCGACACTCTATGACCTAAAAATGTCACTTCTGACTGACAGAATGACGACTTAGACAGCTTCAAAGTGAACCCTGCCTGATCTAACTTCTGAAAAACTATATTTAAATGACGTAGATGCTCCTCAAAACTGCGTGAACTAATTACCATATCATCTATGTAAATGGTTACAAACTCTCCTGTGTCATCCCCTAATGCGATGTTTAAGGCCCTAATTAAAGCTGCTGAACTACTCTTTAACCCATAAGGTGTTCTACAAAATTGATAAAGGTTATATTTATGACTAAAAGCTGTAAATGGTCTATCTTCGTACATAAGTGGCACTTGCCAAAAACTGGAACTCAAATCTACACAAGTGAAATACTTCTTCCCCTCAAATGTTTGCATTAATTCTTCTATTGACATAGATTTCAGCTGATCTGAACTAATTCTATTGTTAACCAAACGAGCGTCTAAACAAATACGAACAGTGCCGTCGGTCTTGGGTACCGTTATCAAAGAATTAACCTATGGACTGTTCGAGTGCTCAATAATCCCATCTTCAAGCATCTGATTAATTTGTGCCTCAACTGCACTTTGATAAGCGAAAGGTACAGGATATCTATGCCCTGTGAATACTGACCTATCAATAACGTTCAATGAATGGGTATAGCAATTGGCCATACCAATGCGATCCTCAAACACTCTCCTATTACACCATAACACATCATAGAGCCGAACACACTGTTCATCCTCTATATTTCCCTGAAATGCAGCCTCACGTAACGAGTCCTCTAGACTTCCGTTCGTAATCACACTGCCCACAAAACATGGAGAACCCCGCTCTACGGCTGGCGATATCTCATTTAAAGTACAAATCACACCTACAATACTACTTCTCTGAATATGGTCATTGAACGCTACTTCTACTTCAGAATCTCCCCATTTAAATTTCAAACTCCCTACATCATAACATAAGTTACCAGACACTCTACTTAGCCACTCTGAACCCAAGATAACACTGAATACTAAATTTGGAATTACAAGACAAATCTGCTTCTCTACATGATTATTAATTTTAATGTCTACTAAAACTTGCTTAGAAATTACTTTAGACCTCTTCCCAACAGCTGTGATAACAAAAGTGCTTTTAATTGGCATCTCCTCAAAATTTACTCCAGTTCCTTTCATTTTATCATAAAATGCACTACTTATGCAACTCTTCATACAACCACTATCAATTAAAACATCTGTGTACGCCTCGGACACGTTAAATTTAACTATGGGGCTCTTACTAACCACTTCCTGAATAATACCTTCATCATTTAGTTCATGTAATAATTCATTTCTTACATTTAGGTCATAGGGTTCCTGTATAATTGTATGGACAGGGCATGCTACAGACTGAGATTCTGACCTTACTTCGCAGCCTGGTTCGCGTTTAAAGAACCGCTACAGCTGGCCGTAGTACTACTAACTACTAAACTGGTCTGGTTGTTCCGGGCTGTGTTGTCATTGTTTGGCTGTATATTACTACCACTAGGCTGTCCTCTTCCTAGACCCCTATTCTGGTTGTAATTATTGTCATTATAATTTCTCCCTTGATTTCCCCTGAAATCATTGTTTCTCCCTTGATTTCCCCTGTAATCATTGTTCCTCCCTTGATTTCACCTGAAATCATTGTTCCTCCCTTGATTTCCCCTGAAATCATTGTTCCTCCCTTGATACTGATTACCATAGCCATTTCCTCTGTTCTGATTTAGCTGATTATTATTATTTCTATTTTGAGCGTTGGCCCCTTCGCCACCGTTCCCTTGAACTTCCTGATGCCTGGCTTCATTAGGTCTATTATTATTATTACCCTGGTTCCGATTGAAATTGTCCTCATAACCCCCTCTCCCTAGTGCATCAAATGTGCTTAACAAATTTTCTACTTGTGATATAGTCTTTACATTCTGGATACAAGCAGCCTCCTTGATCCTATAGGGAAAGTGCCTAAGTAGCAACCTTACCACATCACTTTCCTCCTTCAAGCCATCCAGATATTTACACACTAATACCTGCCCTAAAAAGTATTCGGTCATGGTGGAGCTTCCTTTAGGGTTATATTTACCACACACTACTCCCTCACGATGCTGCGACTGAATAACCTCATTCCTGAACTTTTGACAGAATTTCATTTTAAAATCATTGATATCAGTAAACTTGTCTCTGTAGACAGCAAACCAATTCCTCGTTTCCCCCACAAACACTTGTTCTAAAATTTCAACTACCTGGCACCACTCAATACTACCATTTTCCAACCTCTCCCCGAATTTATTTTCTATAGTGTTCATGAACTCCATTGGGCACCCCTGTCGATTGCTGAACTTACCCAGTTCTACCTCCCTGTGTGTGCTATTCACAAAAACTGGCCTATTCTGACTATTTTCTTGCCTGATCCTAGCTTTTAATTTTAATTCTAATTCTGCGATTTTCTCCTCAGCCTTCCTCTCAATACTGTTTACTGTTAATTTAATGTTTCCTTCTGATTCTTCTACTTTATCATATAGCTTTGCTTGTTTCTCCTCAATCTTGCTAATGCTCTCTCTATTACTCTCTCTTAAATCATTTACTTCTGCAAATATTTGCGAGTGGACTTTCTCAATTCTACCCCCCAGCTGTTCCTTAACCTCTTTAGTTGCTACCTGAATTTTGTCAATTTCTCCCCCCAATTGCTTTTTGACCTGCTGTGTTTCCAGTTGCACTAGTTCTTTTAAATTTTCAGCCTGTGTTCTGATTCTAATTTCTAACTCCTCCTGTACTTTTCCTAATTTCTTGTCTACATCTGCAATAATCTCTTTAGCCTTTTCTTCCATCACCCCCCTGATCTCACCTCTAATCAGTTCAAATTTGTCACTCATTTCCCTACTGTTTTGTTCTAATTTAGCATTTAAAGTTTCAGTACTCTCTCTATTTTCCTTACTGTTTTGTTCTAATCTGGCATTTAAAGTTTCATTACTCTCTCTATTTTCCCTACTGTTTTGTTCCAGTTTTGCATTTAAAGCGTCTGTACTTTCTTTATTTTCCCTACTGTTTTGTTCTAATTTTGCATTATTCTGTTCTAATTTTGCATTTAAGGCATCACTACTAACTTTGTTCTGATACATGAACTCGAGAAGTAAAGTTTTTAATTCTGGTTGGCCGCCTACACTCCCTGTTTCAGTATCGGGATTTACCTCCGCTACCCCGGTACTACCATCACTCGACATACTGCTCGTATCATCACTCTCCAGCTGATGACCACTACGTAACCTCATCTGTCTTTCTTTCTCATCCCCCATAATGATATACACTGATAAAGACAAATAACCCCCAAAATACAGGCACAGAAATATATACCCTTCTCCTTCCACAAATGTTATTAGGTTTTCAGCCCCAAGTTGTCGGCGACAAATGTAATGGTAATTAGTGCCCCATGTTGGTAGCGACAAATGTAACAGTTTCGCTAGCCCACACTGTTGGGAGAAAATGTAATTGTTTACCTTTGCCTAAGCTATGTTGTTTTAATGGGCGCCAAGACTTCAATGAATGTGTATAGCAATTGGCCATACCAATGCGATCCTCAAAAACTCTCCTATTACACAATAACACATCATAGAGCCGAACACACTGTTCATCCTCTATATTTCCCTGAAATGCAGCATCACGTAACGAGTCCTTTAGACTACCGTTCGTAATCACACTGCCCACAAAACATGGAGAACCCCGCTCTACGGCTGGCGATATCTCATTTAAAGTACAAATCACACCTACAATACTACTCCTCTGAATATGGTCATTGAACGCTACTTCTACTTCAGAATCTCCCCATTTAAATTTCAAACTCCCTACATCATAACATAAGTTACCAGACACTCTACTTGTTGTTGTTGTTTGAGTCTTCAGTCTTTTGACTGGTTTGATGCAGCTCTCCATGCCTCCCTGTCCTGAGCTAATCGTTTCATCTCTACATAGCTACCACACCCTACATCCGAGGCAATCTGTTTAACATATTCTAACCTTGGTCTACCCCTACAGTTCTTGTCCTCGACCCTTCCTTCCATAACTAAGCTTGCTATTCCTGGGTGTCTTAGTATGTGTCCTACCAACCTATCTCTTCTCTTCATTAGCAGTCGCCAGAAACATCTCTCCTCTCCCACTCGTCTTAATACCTCTTTGTTTGTAACCCTATCTACCCATCTGATCTTCATCATTCTCCTGTAACACCACATTTCAAATGCTTCAATTCTCCTCTTTTCTGCTGCACCAATAGTCCAAGTTTCACTTCCATAGAGCGCCACGCTCCAGACAAAGGCTTTCAAAAATGACTTCCTAATACCTAAATCTATATTCGATGTCAGCAGATTCCTTTTCTGTAGAAATGCTTTTCTTGCCTGAGCCAACCTACTTTTTATATCCTCTTTGCTTCGTCCATCACTGGTTATTCTGCTTCCTAAGTAACAGAAGTCTCCTACTTCCTTCAGCTTTTCACCTGCCAATTTGATCTCTATAGAGGTTTCTGATTTATTTCGGCTGCATTCCAGTATTTTTGTTTTACGAGTTTTACTTAGCCACTCTGAACCCAAGATAACACTGAATACTAAATTTGGAATTACAAGGCAAATCTGCTTCTCTACATGATTATTAATTTTAATGTCTACTAAAACTTGTTTAGAAATTACTTTAGACCTCTTCCCAACAGCTGTGATAACAAAAGTGCTTTTAATTGGCATCTCCTCAAAATTTACTCCAGTTCCTTTCATTTTATCATAAAATGCACTACTTATGCAACTCTTCATACAACCACTATCAATTAAAACATCTGTGTACGCCTCGGGCACGTTAAATTTAACTATGGGGCTCTTACTAGCCACTTCCTGAATAATACCTTCATCATTTAGTTCATGTAATAATTCATTTCTTACATTTAGGTCATAGGGTTCCTGTATAATTGTATGGACAGGGCATGCTACAGACTGAGATTCTGACCTTACTTCGCAACCTGGTTCGCGTTTAAAGAACCGCTACAGCTGGCTGTAGTACTACTAACTACTGAACTGGTCTGGTTGTTCTGGGCTGTGTTGTCATTGTTTGGCTGTATATTACTACCACTAGGCTGTCCTCTTCCTTGACCCCTATTCTGGTTGTAATTATTGTCATTATAATTTCTCCCTTGATTTCCCCTGAAATCATTGTTTCTCCCTTGATTTCCCCTGTAATCATTGTTCCTCCCTTGATTTCCCCTGAAATCATTGTTCCTCCCTTGATACTGATTACCATAGCCATTTCCTCTGTTCTGATTTAGCTGATTATTATTATTTCTATTTTGAGCGTTGGCCCCTTCGCCACCGTTCCCTTGAACTTCCTGATGCCTGGCTTCATTAGGCCTATTATTATTATTACCCTGGTTCCTATTGAAATTGTCCTCATAACCCCCTCTCCCTAGTGCATCAAATGTGCTTAACAAATTTTCTACTTGTGATATAGTCTTTACATTCTGGATACAAGCAGCCTCCTTGATCCTATAGGGAAAGTGCCTAAGTAGCAACCTTACCACATCACTTTCCTCCTTCAAGCCATCCAGATATTTACACACTAATACCTGCCCTAAAAAGTATTCGGTCATGGTGGAGCTTCCTTTAGGGTTATATTTACCACACACCACTCCCTCACGATGCTGCAACTGAATAACCTCATTCCAGAACTTTTCACAGAATTTCATTTTAAAATCATTAATATCAGTAAACTTGTCTCTGTAGACAGCAAACCAATTCCTCGTTTCCCCCACAAACACTTGTTCTAAAATTTCAACTACCTGGCACCACTCAATACTACCATTTTCCAACCTCTCCCCGAATTTATTTTCTATAGTGTTCATGAACTCCATTGGGCACCCCTGTCGATTGCTGAACTTACCCAGTTCTACCTCCCTGTGTGTGCTATTCACAAAAACTGGCCTATTCTGACTATTTTCTTGCCTGATCCTAGCTTTTAATTTTAACTCTAATTCTGCGATTTTCTCCTCAGCCTTCCTCTCAATACTGTTTACTGTTAATTTAATGTTTCCTTCTGATTCTTCTACTTTATCATATAGCTTTGCTTGTTTCTCCTCAATCTTGCTAATGCTCTCTCTATTACTCTCTCTTAAATCATTTACTTCTGCAACTATTTGCGCCCAGACCAGTTCTTGAGTTCTTGAGGGGCAGTATTGGAGCTGCAAAGATGGACGGAGTAAGAAGTGGGAGGACCAGGGAATTGATGAAGGAGGAACCATTACAGGATGGTGTAGAGAAAGCTGGACTTGGATGGTATGGACATGTAGAACGAATGGAGGAGGGGAGGATGCCCGGGAGGATGCGCGGGACGAGGTGGGAAGGAAGGAGACCGAGAGGGAGACCAAGAGACAGGTGGCTGAAGGGGGTGGAAGTAGAGAGGAGTAAGCGTGAAGAAGAGAGAAGAAGACTGGACAGGGGTGGTGGCTGGGGGATGGTGGGAGGACGGAAGACGTTGGAGAGGCTTGTGTTCCGGGCAGACCCGGCCAGTGGCTGGAAGCTGTGCAAGATGATGACGATGATGCAGGCTCAAACAATGAAAGTTCAAATCTTGGTAGAGACTGTAGCCATCCTGAATGTAGTGTCCCCCTGCTTTTTTTCACACTTACTTATTTAATATCCTGGGGCACCTACCCCTACATTATATCACGTTCCATTATTTCTTCTCCAATACGAAGGATAACCATTGGCATTATCTTTGCTCTCTTCCTGTAAGTATTTTCTATCTAAATTGCATTTTGTAAATATTGTCAATTCAAATAACAGTACAGTAAGTATGTAGTTAGTTGTAGTTGTAAGTAGGTAGTTAGTTTGTCTATTAGATATATGTCATTGTTCTATTAGACTGTGGTGTGTGAGTGTGTCTGGTAACAGTTGCATTGTTTATTAGTTATAGTTCATTGTTTCAGTAGACTGTGATGTGTGATTGCATGTGAGTGTGTCTGGTGACAGACTGTTTTAGTGGTAGTATTTGTTGTTGGTGGAACTTTAGTATTTTTTCGTTAGTGGAATTTTGGTATTTAATTGTTAGTACAGTAGAAGGTTAGTATTTTTGTTAGTAGAATTGCTCTTTACTTATTCTGAAAGGGAGTAGCAGCCTTTCAGATTAAATCAATTCTTTACTAGTCTTATAGACGGTTAAGATATTGATAATATAAGCCAAATAATGGCTACACTGCGTCCTGCTGCACGGCTGAAAGCAAGGGGAAACTACAGCCGTTTGCTATTCCCGAGGATATGCACCTCTCTATGCATAAATACATGTGAAGATGGCCTCCTCCCTTGTAAAATTTCAATCCGGAGGTAAACTAGTCCCCCGTTCGGATCTCCGGGTGGGGACTACTCGAGAGGGGGTTAACATCACAGAAGTGACAAAGAGGAACTCTGACATTCTACGGATCGGAGCGTGGAATGTTAGAAGTCTGCTAGGAAATGGAAGGTTAGAAAACTTAGAAAGGGAAATGGATAGGTTGAGGTTGGATTTGGTTGGGATTAGTGAAATGCGCTGGCAGGAAGAACAGGACTTTTGGTCAGGAGACTATAGGGTCATTAGCACTAAATCAAACAATGGCCAAGCAGGGGTTGGCCTCATATTGAGTAGGAAACTTGGACAGCGGGTGGAATATTATGAGCAATATAGTGAACGGATTATTGTAGCAAAAATAAATACTAAACCTACCTGCACCACAGTGGTACAAGTCTATATGCCTACCAGTCAAGCTGATGATGAGGATGTTGAAAAGGTCTACGAAGAAATAGACGAAATTCTGAGGTATATCAAGGGTGATGAAAATGTTATAGTAATGGGAGATTGGAATGCTGTGGTAGGAAAAGGGAGAGAAGGGAAGATAGTAGGAGATTTCGGATTAGGTGAAAGGAATGATCGAGGAAGCAGGCTGGTAGAATTCTGCACTGAGCATGAGTTGGTCATAGCTAACACCTTATTCAATAACCACAATAGAAGAATATACACATGGATGAGACCAGGAGATACAGGGCGTTACCAAATCGACTTCATTATGGTCAAGCAGAGGTTTCGAAACCAGATTTTGGATTGTAAAACATATCCTGGTGCTGACATAAACTCTGACCACAATCTGGTTGTAATGAAATGCAGATTAAAGTTGAAGAAACTGAAGAAAAGTCAAAAGCCAAAAAGGTGGGCAATAGACAGACTGAAAGAGAAGGATGTAAACGAAAGATTCAAGAAGAGTATAAAGGAAGGACTAATGAAAAACCCTAAACAAACTTCAATTGCAGACGAATGGGCACTTTTGAGGAATGAAATAACAAAATCCGCAGAAGAAAACATTGGTAGGAAAGAGAGAATAGGTAGAAAACCGTGGATCACTCAGGATATACTCGAATTGATGGATGAAAGGCGGAAGCACAAGAATGTAAGAGATGAAAAGGGGAAAGCAGAATACAGACGTCTGAGAAATGAGGTTAACAAGAAGTGCAAGGAAGCGAAAGAAGAATGGTTGAAAGAGAAATGTGCTGGTATAGAAAATTGTCTGAAATTAGGAAAAGTAGACACAGCTTATCGAAGGATTAAGAATTTTTTTGGGGAAAAGAAGACTAAGTGCTGTAATATTAAGGACACAAATGGAAAGCCTCTAACAGATAGGGAAGAAAAGGTTGAGAGATGGAAAGCTTACATAGAGAGTTTGTATAAGGGAAAGGAGATTGGGAATCATGTAATGGAAAGGGAGGAGGAAATTGATGAGGATGCGAAAGGAGATTTAATATTGAGATCAGAATTTGATAGAGCTTTGGAAGACTTAAGCAGGAACAAAGCACCAGGCATAGATGATATACCGATTGAGTTGCTACGCTGCATAGGAGAGGAAGGTCTGATCAGGTTATTTCACTTGGTGTGTAGGATTTATGAGACAGGTGAGGTACCCCCTGATTTCAAGAAGAATGAAATCATCCCTATACCAAAGAAAGTGGGAGCTGACAGATGTGAAGATTATCGTACAATCAGCTTGATTACTCATGCTTCAAAGATCCTGTCTAGAATAATTTACAAGAGGATTGAGAGCCAGATAGAAACGGAGTTGGGTGAAGACCAGTTTGGTTTCAGGAGAAATGTAGGAACAAGGGAAGCTGTACTAAGTCTTAGGCTGATTTTGGAAGGTAGAATAAGGAAAGATAAGAGAACGTTCATGGCTTTTGTAGACTTAGAAAAGGCCTTTGATAACGTTGATTGGACTAAATTGTTTGACATTTTGAAATCGATTGGAATAAAGTACAGGGATAGGAGGGTGATATACAATCTATACAGAAACCAGACAGCAGTCATTCGAGTTGAAGGACATGAGAGAGAAGCTGGTATTCAGAAAGGTGTAAGGCAAGGCTGCAACTTATCACCCATACTTTTCAATCTTTACATTGAACAAGCAATGAAGGAAATTAGAGAAAAATTTAAAGTGGGAGTGAAGATTCAAGGAGAAATAATTTCAACTCTGAGATTTGCTGATGACATCGTCATCTTGGCCAACAAGCCTGAGGATTTGAATGAGTTTTTGAATGGTATGGACTCCGTCTTACGGAAAGAATTCATGATGAAAATTAATAAATGTAAAACAAAAATACTGGAATGCAGCCGAAATAAATCAGAAACCTCTGTGGAGATCAAATTGGCAGGTGAAAAGCTGAAGGAAGTAGGAGATTTCTGTTACTTAGGAAGCAGAATAACCAGTGATGGACGAAGCAAAGAGGATATAAAAAGTAGGTTGGCTCAGGCAAGAAAAGCATTTCTACAAAAAAGGAATCTGCTGACATCGAATATAGATTTAGGTATTAGGAAGTCATTTTTGAAAGCCTTTGTCTGGAGCGTGGCGCTCTATGGAAGTGAAACTTGGACTATTGGTGCAGCAGAAAAGAGGAGAATTGAAGCTTTTGAAATGTGGTGCTACAGGAGAATGATGAAGATCAGATGGGTAGATAGGGTTACAAACAAAGAGGTATTAAGACGAGTGGGAGAGGAGAGATGTTTCTGGCGACTGCTAATGAAGAGAAGAGATAGGTTGGTAGGACACATACTAAGACACCCAGGAATAGCAAGCTTAGTTATGGAAGGAAGGGTCGAGGACAAGAACTGTAGGGGTAGACCAAGGTTAGAATATGTTAAACAGATTGCCTCGGATGTAGGGTGTGGTAGCTATGTAGAGATGAAACGATTAGCTCAGGACAGGGAGGCATGGAGAGCTGCATCAAACCAGTCAAAAGACTGAAGACTCAAACAAGACTTCAACGCAATGCTGAAATCTAAATTTGTATTTAACAACGTCTAGCTCTGGTAGAACACCGTCAAGAATCTATTCACTCAGATCGTGGTATGATTTGATCATTAACCCAACAAACAATTGTATCAGGAGAAGGAATTGGTCTATATCTAATGCTACCTACTGAAAGCCAAGATTGCATTGTAAAAGAAATGAATTTATTATATAAAACAAGTATAGCAAAATTAATAATAATAATAAGTATAAAATTTAAATTGGAGCGTTGTGATTTGAATATTACCGATAGAAAATTACGTGAAAACGGAGTCTGATAAATTGATTTTACTCTTATTTCCAAGCTATGAAGTTACTGAATTATGAAATATAAAACAAAGAAAAATGAGAGATTGCGTATTTCTGCGTCATTTGCGCTTACCACTGGAAATTGCCAAAGCATTTCCCTCGTACTTGATGATGCTGTGAGCTTCCCACAGTCTCCTGGACGTCGTCATCTCCGTCGGAATTTGATGATATTCTGGTAGATTAGATAATTCTATGGTCCGTACCTCGGACCCAAACACTCGTACAACCGCACTGGTTAAGTTTTGCAAAAGTTAGTCTTCAACTCCACTGAACATCGGAGCGACACGCACTTCCGACCGTACTCCGCAAGTTCTACACAGATAGTCACTAACTCCCCTGAACATCGGAGCGACACGCACTTGCAACCCACACTCCGCAAGTTCTACACAGATAGTCACTAACTCCACTGAACATCGGAGCGACTCGCACGCGCATCCATACTCCTCAAGTATTTCACAGATAGTCCTCGTTTCACGGCGCGTCGAACGATATATGCACCTGTTGGCTCCCCCACCACGGTACCGTCTTCCAGCTTACGTTGTCTCCCCTGATTGGATGAGCACGCCGCCAGTTCCCCTCCTCTGCCTCATTACACTCGGCGCGCGAGAGGGAGAAGTCGTTTTCCGTTCCAACAATTCGCCTTTTCTAGACCTTGCGACCCAGCCTTGCGTAATACTTCTCGACAGGAATCAGCTTGTACTTGAAATCCCAGTGAGTCACGTCTCTCGATATACCCTAACTGACGAAAACTCTGTAAAATTCCGTAATCACATAATTTTCTATAATATTGTCGTTCGTAATAATTTGCTTGATAGCGTTTTCTAAGACATAGAAAACCTATCTGAATGCTAATAATTTTTATAAAATGCTCCAAAAATACCTTAATAATAATTGTAATAAATTAATAATAATAATAAATTAACATGAAAAATTCTCTTGGCTGAACAATTTGCCGCGTAAATAAATATAGAATGGCTTCCTACTGACTTATGCCAGTTGCATAAAACCCCTCGAAAAACACGTTACAAGGTGATCTCATAAGTCTATTATTTTTCATAAAATGAAAATAGGCTAAAAAAGTTTTGCATATTGCTGGCCAGGAGTCGTAGTGGTTTCAAGTCCATTAGTCGTTCTTGCATGTATAAAGGCTGTGTACACTCGCCTGTGTCAATGAGGATGGATCTGTGCGAGTTTGGAGACGACCCGGTGAGCGTATGCGCGACCAATACATCCGAGACCGACACCAATAGGGAGGAGGTGGTGCAATGTTTTGGGGTGGCATCATGCCCCTCTTGTGTACATCCCGGAGCGTATGACAGGCATACATTACAGGGATAATGTCCTAGCACCTGTAGTGAAAGGCAATGCTGACATTTTCGGCCCAAATTTCACTTTCGTGGACCATAACGCTCGTCCGCACAGAGCTGGCATTGTCAATGCCTTTCTTCAGGAGAATGGTATTCACAGAATGGAATGGCCTGTCTATGTCCGTCCTCACTTTCATCCCCACTGTGCTCCATGGCAATATGCAAAACTATTTTTGATATTTGTATTGGAACAGTCGAAATACTCAACACCTATTTTCGTTAAGAAAAAATACACTGTCATTCTTGTTTTTGATTCATTTAGGTGCTTGGACATCGTGGCCATCAGCTCCGTGTACTTGCAGTACGTGAAGAATTGCCAGATAGCCTATGTTATTGTGGTGTCTAAATTAGTATGATTATTTGTGCTTGATAGGAATGGAAAGGATGAAGTCATGGGCTCAAGTTAGGAACCATTGCAATATTTGCCTCGAGTCATCATCATCATCTTGAGCAGTTTCCAACCGCTGGTCGGGTCTGCTTGGAACATAAGCCTCTCCATCGTTTCCTGTCCATCCACCATCTCTCGTCATTTACTGTGTCCCAGCACACTCCTCTTTCCTCCACACTCTTCTTAACTCCTTTTGTCCATCTGTCCCTTGGTCTTCCCCTTGGCCTCCTTCCCGTCATTTCCATTCCAAACAACTTCTTCGGTATACTCTCCTCTTGCATCCTCCTCACATGTCCATACCATTGTAGCCTAGATCGCTCTATTCTATTTTGCAATGGTTCCTCTCTTACCATCTCCCTGACTCTCTCATTCCTTACTCTGTCCATTCTTGTCACTCCTACCCTACTCCTCTGGAACTTCATCTCCACTGCTCGTATTTTATTCTTGTCCCTTTCCTTCATCACCCATGTTTCTGAACCATATGTCAAAATTGGCACAAAGTAGGTCTTGTAGATGATTCCTTTACATTTTTGTGGTACATCTTTATTCCATATCATCCCCCTAACACTCTTGAAAAATCCATCTGCGCACCTTCCCCTCTCATTTATTTCCATCCTATTGCCTCCTGTTGGCAACTCTGGCACTGTACATACTCTAATGACAGTTGGTCCCCCTGCTGGAGGGTTGTTGACCCATTAAGAGGAAGGGTCGTTCTCTTACCTGCGTCAAGCAGGACTCACTTGCAAGTAGGTAGCAGTGGCTACCGGACATGGTGTCATAGCACGCATGTAATATCTACTGTACTTGTTCAGTGTTTAATCATGTACATACAGTGTAAAATATATTTCTTTATACAGTCCACCACATCGTATTCTATGTATTCGACATAAGTTTTGGTCCTCCGGGCCGGATTAGATGGCAAGGAAAACAGTGAAAATTGAACTCTGTGATCCCAAGACAGCATGGCTTCGCACGAATGCCGTGGGTTGCTGGCGGCATGGCGACTACTGGACAACAGAATTCATCATCCTGGTAAGTCACCGATCATCCTTAATTATTCCTTGTGACTCATATGCATTCCTTTGTTTCTCCATTCAAAACTGTTCGTTTGTACTTGCAATGTATTGGTATTGCTAGTGATCGCACATGATTTCGCCCGTAAAACTGTATGTTATTTGTACGCAGTTTTCCCGCAACTCTTTGAAACAAAACCAGGAGTTCATATTTGTATTATGTAACTATGTTAGGTATTTGTCTTTTCGTTTTGTCATTCTTTTACGTATATGCATTTGGTCTATTGTGATTTTATATCATTCAGCAGTTTATTGGGAATTGCTAGTGAAAAATGGAACAAAAGATAAAATCACTGTGTAGCAAAAGGGGTAGGTTAAAGGCTAGCTTATCTCGCATACAAGGCTTCGTAGAGAAATTAGATTCTCAATCTAAGGACGTAGATCAGTTGGAAGATCGACGGGCTCACTTATCAAAAATCTGGGAAGAATATGAAACAGTTCAATCACAAATAGAGGATTTGAAAGAGGATGAATCATTTCAAGCAGAACAAGAATCTTATCGCTCCGACTTTGAGGAGCAATACTTCAAAACATCTGGTCTTATAAGATCCATAAACAGTGCAATTTCCAAGTCAGCAACTTCGCTAAGTGATTCTATTGGTGAATCAACTTCCAGTTCGCAAACACGTTCAGTTAAACTGCCTCAAATAAGTTTACCAAAATTCGCAGGTGATTATTTAGAATGGCCCAATTTTGCCGATACCTTTAAGAATCTCATTCATGAAGATGCAAATTTGTCAAAAATACAGAAATTTCATTACCTAAAATCAGTGGTATCAGGCAGGGCGGCAGACGTGTTACAGTCTCTAGAAATATCTGCAGCGAATTACGACATAGCGTGGAACCTGTTAAATGAAAGGTTCAATAACCGGCGAGCAATTGTTTCCTCCCACATTAATTCGGTCCTTCAGATTAACAAAATAGAAGTAGAATCTTCCAAGGCATTAAGAGACTTGTATGACGGCTTCAGAAGGCACATACAGTCGCTATCAGCGCTTGGTCTGTCTTGTGAAGAACAATTAGATGCCATTTTGATACATTTAATAACAAACAGATTTGACGCTGAAACATTAAAAAAATGGGAGACCTCGTTACCAACCTTTGATCTTCCATCGTATCAGACACTGGACAAATTTCTACTCGAAACATGTAATGCATTGGAATCGATAGAAACTAAGAATTGTGATCGCACAAAACAGCTGAAGCAGGTAGGCGTTTCATCTAAACCGAATGCATCTGGTTTCAAACCGAGGCCATTCACGAACCCAGGGAAAAATTGTTTCCTTTCACAGAAAAATCAGAAATGCCCATTTTGCACGGAAGAACATCCCATATTTAGATGCAAAACATTCACTTCTATGTGTGTTTATGACAGATGGCGGGAGATCAAGAAGCATAAGCTCTGTGTTAATTGCCTGTCTGGAAATCACTTCGCTAACGAGTGCACTCGTTCATGTTGTAAGCTGTGCAAGGATAAACATAACACCTTGCTTCACAGGGACCAAGGGTCACCGAACCACAATAATAGTCAAACTTCAAACAAGAGTATTGTGTCCAATAATACTTCATTGTCTCCCCTTAATGAGCAACATAGTAGTAATGCTGTTTCATTGCACAATCACAACAATGATGTTTCCTCTCATGTATTGTTGTCGACAGCAGTAGTGAATGTCAACAATTCAGAGGGAAAAACCCGTCATGCTCGGGTTGTGTTAGACAGCGGCTCGCAACTCAACTTCATAACCAGGGAATTAGCTCATCAATTACGATTGTTAAAGACAATGACTAATATTCCGATACATGGGTTGCATAACACTACCATCAAGGTGGGGTCGGTGGTAAGAACAAAGATTTCTTCGCGGTTCGGTTCCTTTGAACGAATCATGACATTTCACGTAATACCTTCAATTACTGGTCAGTGCTTACCCACTAAAAATATCAACATCACAGATTGGAGTATTCCAGAGTTTATATTAGAAAACCTTGCGGATCCTCAATTTAATGTGTCATCATCCATAGACATTCTCATTGGAGCAGAATTCTTTTATGATCTTATCGGCGCAGAACAATTTCAGCTCGACAGTTTCTCAAACAAACTACCGTTGTTTCGCAACACGGCTCTTGGCTGGGTAGCAGCAGGTAGTGTTGGTTTGTCTGAAAAGCACGCAGATAACAGTTCTTCCTGCCTCTTTGTGTCAGGTAAGATATTCAATGAGCCGGGGAAAGCACTGCTTGGCCAAGGACATTCTGAGCAAGAGATTAGTGAGAGGCTATTTACTGACGGTCACAGAAGGAATTCACAGGGTAGGTTCATAGTCCCACTACTCCTTAAAGAGGACCCGAGTCAGCTAGGTAGCAATGTTAATGAGGCAATTAGACGGTTTCACAGCCTAGAGAAGCGTTTTGAAAGGCAGCCCCAAGTCAAGTCGGAGTACGTACAGTTTATGAGAGAGTACACTGACCTGGATCATATGGAGGAAATTCCCAGTAATGAGATAAACAAACCATTACAGTACTACCTTCCGCATCATTGTGTATTTAAGGGTAATTCATTGACAACGCGCACTCGCGTGGTATTTGATGGCAGCTCGAAGGGCGATTCTGTATTATCCCTCAATGATTTGTTATTAGTAGGGCCATCTTGGCTTTCAGATAATAAAGACGAATGGCCTTCACAGCAGAGGCATAGCTCTCAAGAATTACCTGAAGTTAGGAAAACTAAAATCGTTCTAGTGTCATCTACAGAATCCCTTGGATCGAATCTGATTAACAGATACTCTTCCTGGAGCAAGCTGATTAGAATAACAGCTCTCGTGCTCAGATTTATCAAAAATCTTAAAACTAAAAGAGACAGACAAACAGGTGCTCTTAATCCGGTAGAACTAGAGCAGGCTAAGTATTTATGGTGTAAAATTGCGCAAGGTTCTGAATTTTCACAAGACATAAAGGCTCTCAAACAAAATTTGCCACTACCCAAGGGAAGCAAATTACATGGATTAGCACCGTATTTGGATGAGCAGGGTCTGTTACGGGTAGGAGGCCGTCTGCAAAATACTAAACTATCGGTCAACAGAAGACATCCTATTTTATTACCTGGCAATCATCGCATTACAATAATGTTATTTGATCATTTTCATTTTGTTTTTCTTCATGCTGGAGCTCAGACTTTATTGACAATGATGCGACAGCAATACTGGCCTCTATGTGGGAGGAACGGTGCTCGAAAGGCAGTGTATCGATGTAAGACGTGTTTTCAATTCTCGTCTCGGCCGTATCAACCGATAATGGGATCGCTACCTGAAAGGAGAGTAGTTCCCAGTCGACCATTTGCATCTTCAGGAATAGATTTCTGTGGCCCAGTATATTTACGGCCTTCCTCCAGGAAGGGCGCTCGGATTAAGGCATATATAGCTATGTTTGTTTGTTTTGCCACAAAGGCTGTACATATTGAACTTGTAAGCGATCTGTCTACAGCTGCTTTTTTAGCATCACTGAAAAGATTCATGGCTAGACGAGGAACTTGCACCCACATATTCACTGACAACGCAACTAATTTCGTAGGTGCATCACGTGAGCTAAAGAAATTCTTTAATGATATGAATACCAAGCAGTCACTCATAAGCTTTGCTACTGAGAAGGGGATTCAGTGGCATTTTAGTCCTCCTGGTTCACCTCACTTCGGAGGGTTGTGGGAGGCTGCAGTTAAATCAGCTAAGTATCACCTTAAGAGAATAGTAGGAAATGCTGCATTGTCGTTTGAAGAAATGACTACAGTGCTTGTACAGATAGAGGCAGTTTTGAATTCGCGCCCCCTCTGCCCACTATCCTCTGATCCCAATGATCCGGAAGTATTAACCCCATCCCACTTCCTGATCGGTGGCTCATTTCATCTTCCTGTGGAAGAAGATGTGTCTCAGACTCCCTTGAATAGACTGAAGCGCTGGCAACTGCTGCAGGCTATGTTCCAGCAATTTTGGCGTCGATGGTCCAAGGAATATCTCGGACAACTCCAACAGCGTTCTAAATGGCGGTCGCCCGGACAATCCCCACAAATCGACACTCTGGTTGTTCTGAAGGAAGAGGGCGTGCCTCCACTTCATTGGAAACTGGGCCGTGTCGCAGCAGTGCATCCAGGAACCGACGGAGTTACGAGGGTTGTTACCATCAAAACACCCAGCGGAGCTCTTTTGAAAAGAGCAGTGTCAAGACTTTGCCCATTGTTGAGTGAAGAGAAGTGAATTGTTTAAATGTTTGTGTACATAGTGTTTATTTCAACTCTCATTCCAGTTAATAGAACAAAGTGACAGTATTTAATTGTTGTTTGAAATATTTGCTATTTCAAGGGGGGGAGTATGTTGGCAACTCTGGCACTGTACATACTCTAATGACAGTTGGTCCCCCTGCTGGAGGGTTGTTGACCCATTAAGAGGAAGGGTCGTTCTCTTACCTGCGTCAAGCAGGACTCACTTGCAAGTAGGTAGCAGTGGCTACCGGACATGGTGTCATAGCACGCATGTAATATCTACTGTACTTGTTCAGTGTTTAATCATGTACATACAGTGTAAAATATATTTCTTTATACAGTCCACCACATCGTATTCTATGTATTCGACACCTCCCTTTTCTTCAATTATGCTTCCCAAGTACTTGAAGCATTCTACTTTCTGCAACTGCTGTCCTCCAAGTGTTATGCCCATATCCAGTCTGTTCTTCTTCCTCGTTGTGATGACCACTTCACTCTTTTGTGCTGAGAACTTCATCCCATATGATAACACTACCTTCTCCCACTCATCTAATTGCTCTTGTACTTCTTCCTCATCCTCTCCCCATACCAGAAGGTCATCAGCAAACAACATTGCCTTCATTTTCCTATCCCCAATGCTATTTACCACTTTTCGTATGATTTCATCCATCACCACTATAAATAACAGGGGTGAGAGGGCACTTCCCTGTTTCAGACCACTCTCCAGTTGAAACCATCCCGTTCTCTCTCTTCCCACCTTTACACAGCTTTTGCTTCCCTCGTACATTGCTTTCACTCTTGCCACTGTCTCCTTGTTCACTGCTTTTGCTCTCATTGCTTCCCATACCTTGTTTCTATTAATACTATCATATGCTTTCTCGATATCCAAGAAGGTCATCACCAGATCTTTCCCATATTCATAATGGTGTTCTTGTAGCTGTCTTACTGCAAAGATGAGGTCAACTGTTGACCTTCCTGGCCTGAATCCATACTGTTCTTCCCTCAGCCCATCTTCAACTTCTGCCCGAATTCTTCTCTCCAGTACCTTCTCAAATATTTTGTCGCAGTGGCACATGAGTGTAATTCCCCTGTAGTTCTTGCATTCCTTCCTACTTCCCTTTTTAAATATGGGTATTATTATCCCTCTTTTCCAGTCCTCTGGTATTTTCTTCTCCCTCCATATCACTTTCATTACTCGAAAGAGCCACTGTGTTCCTATCACCCCTGCTGCTCTCACCATCTCCACACTCACTTCGTCTATTCCCGGTGCCTTTCCCCCTTTCATCTTCTTTAATGCTTCCTCCACTTCTTTCCATGTCAATTCCTTCTCTGAAATGTCTTGGTGACTGTCTGTTTCTTCCTCCACAATGTCCACTACGCTGGTTTTAGTTGGATTTAGGAGTTCCTTGAAGTATTCTCTCCAGATAACCTTTACTTCTTCCATATTTTCGACCTCCTTTCCATTCCTGTCCACCATTCTGACATTGTCCCCTGTATCTCTTCTCTTTGCCTTTATCACTCCATACAACACTTTCTTACTGCCATCACAGTCCTCCTCCATCATTTCTGTCCATTTCTCCAGCCATTTCTTTTTCTCTTCCTTCACTACTTCTCCTGCTTCTTTCTTCCGCTCTTGGTATTCTTCTCTTGTTCTGTCTGTCCTCTGTTGGAACCATTTCCTGAATGCTTCATTTTTATTTTTCACTGCTTCCTTACTTCTGGGGTTCCACCATGGTGTTTCCTTCCACCCTTTTCTTTCCACTAGTTCTGCCACACACGACTTCCGCTGCTTCTACCAACACGTCCTTGAACCTATTCCATTCTTCTTCACCTGTTTTCGGATCATCCTTCGGTAATTAGTTCCTCACTAATATCTGGAACTTCTCCTTATTTCCATCCTCCTTCAGCTTCCATGTCCTTATTCTTCTTTCTTGGTTCTCAGTTCTCCTCTTTTCCTTCAGTCCTCTCACCTTGGCGACCAGCAGACGGTGGTCACTGTCCAGGGCTTCTGAAGGTATTACCCTTATATCCGTGATACTCTTCTTTGTCTCCTTCCCGCATAGAATATAGTCCACCACTGATTTCCAAGTCAAATCCCTGCTGTACTAAGTAATTTTATGGCTCTCTCTCTTCTTGTACCATGTATTTCCAACCATTAGCCCATTTATCTTGCACAGTTCCAACAATCTCTCTCCTTCCTTATTCCTGTTTCCCCATCCTACACCACCAATCACTTCCTCAAAACCTCTTCTATCAGTTCCGACATGGGCATTTAGGTCTCCCATGACTATCAGGTCTCTCCCCACTAACTGCTTCAGCAACTCCTCTTCAAACTCGTCCTTCTCGCCTTCTGTGCGTCCCACATGTGGTGCATAGACTTGCAGAATGTCCAGGTTTCTACCTTTCACAGTGATTCTGGCTCTAATTATTCTATCACTTACCCTCTTTACTTCCTCCCTCAGCCCTTCTCACACCACCATTCCCACTCCATTTCTCTTCCCCTCCTCATTTCCTATCCAGTATAGCTGCAAGCCATTTCTCAGTTCTTTTCTTCCTTCCCCTCTCCATCTGGTCTCTGCCAGTCCGAGTACATCCAGTTTTCTCCTCTCCATCATATCCACAACCTCCTCCGCTCTTCCCGTCAATGTAGTTATATTCAAAGTTCCGATTCGTAGTCCATTTCCATAGCCAGGTCTGCTTCCTTTAGATCTGTCCTTTCCGAGGCCCGTTCCCGTTTTAAAAGCAGTTTCATATCCACTACTGGCTTGCTAGGCCTAACGTAGCTTCACCGTAACCCTGGCAAGGGGCCTGTTTTTGAACCGCGAGAGGTATTTTATTTCCCTCAAACCCTCCGGACAAGTCCGGCGAGCCCCCCTATCCGCCACCTGGGACGCGCCCGATAGAGGAACAGGCAAACCCCCACGGGTAAAAGTGGAAAACAATGGGTGGGGATCGAACCTCTTCTCAGTCAACGAGTCTCCAGTCTTTATTAAGGCCATGTGTGATAAATGCATTTCTGCTACGTCGATTACAGTATAGTGGTTTTGTAGTAGCGAACACTATTCCAGTCACCTCAGAAACACAGGCAATCAGATAAATGCATCACACATTCAAGTACATTGAGCTGCTGGCCAAAATATGTCCCAATACCCTAATTAAAGCAAAAACAACGTGTTGAAGTCTGTCTTCGAACACTTCCAGCATCTGTTATGAATAGCTGTGGCGATTACAAGGTTTACTGTTTGTTTGCTTTGATACAAGCTGCAGCCATGCTGCCAACGTAACTGCTGATGCTAGCTCTTGCAGCAGCAAGTAAGCACTGCGGAGAACATTCCTTGGCGCCCTGTAGAAGAATTTGATGATGATGATGAAACCAAACATTTGGCTTTCACAGTAAGCAAGGTGAAACGAAGAGACATGGTACTGTGTAGTATAGTAAAATCGCACGTATTCGCCAACTTATTTACACCGTACATTCCTACTACGTCTTCAGAGCTGGTGCTCAGACAGTAGTAGTAGTAGTAGTACTAGTAGATCATTGAGAAGAATTAAACTTAGCCATCAGAGGCTAGAACCTCAGTACCTATGAAGGCTGCTCTCAGGTCACTACGACGGAATATAAGGTTGATCCTCTCCCGGTAGTCTCGTGCTCTGTGTTGAAACTGTACTGTTGCTGGATCTGCCAGCTCTGGGGAGAAGGAATTGCCCTTCATCACACGGAACATTGACCGGAACACTTGCTCTCCTGGTGGGTCTGATATGAGGAATGTATCTGCAAATACATATATAAAACACGAATTTCAATATTGTGTTCATTGCCAAACTATTAGCCTTTCATTTACTTCGATTATTTCTATTTAATAACCCATCTTTAAGGTCAACAATTTGCAATGTCTTTGGTAAAATTAATTTAAGAACTCCTCTACCATGATAAGCATCTTATATAAGTCGAGAGACTCAAATGCAGTCCTTTAGGAAACCATGCACAGATACAATAAATATTTTTTAAACTTCAACAATGGAATAATTTCTAGTAATATCTCAGATTTTGTAAATCAGTGGAAGGTGAATAGAATTGAACAGGGGCATGATTAAGGGAGTAGAGGAAACGTAAAAAAAGCTACAGTGTCATAAAGTTACTTTGTCAGACTTTGCCCCAAAGGGAGGCTTTAACGTGCCAGTAAATCTACTGACACGACTCCCTTGCCTTTGAGCACCCTCAAATGCCAACTGGTTGTGCCAGGATTCAATCCTGCGATCTTGGGACTGTAACATTATCAAGCTGAGAAGGAAAAGACATGATGGTAAGCAACTTACATGAACAAGTAGACAATAGGTACACAGTAGGACGAACACAAATTGTAACAAATATTTCGAGGTATGTCATTGTCAGCGATTCCATATACAGTAGTGTCCTCCTCCACTGTCCCCAAGGACCTTCTCTACAGCTGCTCCATTGTCATATACAGACATTCGCCCAACCTCGAGGACATCGTTGCATACTACCGACCAGCAAACATCTGTTCTAGAGTGGTTTGTTCCGGTGTGTAAGATTCATTCTTCTCTTAATCACTGAAGATGACTTTGGTCAAAATATTTGTTGGTTTTCTTTTTGTTCATCCTGCAGTACCGTGTGTGTACGGTATATAATCAACTTACCCAGGTAAGTTGCACTTGCTTTCAATTTTGTATTTTCCTTTCTAGCTTTATAATGCTGCCAGTTTTCACATTTTTATTATAATTTTATATTGTAGTTATTTTATATTTTTTATTTTAACAACTGTTATTGAGAGCTGTTGTCACAAAGCTTTAAGTAGACTTCATACTTATAAACAAATCAACTATCAATTGAAATTATGTCTTCAATCTTTATTCAATTCAATTACGTTATAAAATAGATGTAAATATGTACATGAACATTGCCTGTGCTGTTCTAACCAATGTGTACCAGTACAGTACCTGTTTCACAAAGTGCAATGCGTAATACCCACAAGAAGGATTGTTCACTCGTATACAACCTCTAGCAATTGAACTTTGACATACCTGCACCTGTGTAATATACAAGGAGGAGGAGGAGGAGTAAAGAAATACATGGGTTAGGTTAAGGCAAACACAAATTTACAGTTAAAATTCCTATATTTTGGCACAGCATACAGAAAACTGTGTAAATTGCAAAGCAAACACAATTCCTAATTTACCAGTTCGGTAATATTACAGAGGTGTGCAACTTATTAGAATCAAATAGAGAACTTATATCAGTCAGAATTTTTTTATTCAAAATCATTTTATTGAACAACGGCCGACATCATTTATCACACCACTAAGTGGCTTCGGTGGCGTAGTTGGTAGCACGCTGAACTCCCCTGCCCAAGATAGCTGGTTCAAACCAGGCCGAAGTCGTCGGATTTTTTAAGAGCGTTAAAATCCTTCATTTTGCCTTCCTTTGGAGGGGAAGTAAAGCCGGCAGTCAAATGTCATAGATTTATGACATGCAAAAGATCCTTCAACAGACTAAACTTGTGTGAACCTAAATTTCTAGGTTAGATTTCGTTGGAACGCTCTATCAAAGTTCCAATGTACACCACTAGGTATCATTGAAACCGGTTTGCGAAAGTTGGAACTACTTGAAATAGAACGGAACTTGTAGCTCACCCTATGGGTGTCCGCTAGAAGCAGCTACAGCCTCAGGGGAGCCGAACATATCCTCGGACACTCCCGGCACTAAAAGCCATACGATCAATAAATAAAACACTTTAGTTAGTAAAGTTTTCTCCCCTGTAGACTTATAACTTTTCCCATAAGGAATTGAAGACTACAAATTTTTAGAATTGGGTACTCCGAGGGATACCTGAGCTGGGTCTGGTTTCTCTTGTTTCATTGACTTTGGAATGTGCCCTCTGAATCAGGTGATTTCAATCCATGGTCCACGAATCTTTGTATAGTTCAAGAGACTTTGAATACCTTGGCTCTAAATTCATATGAAAAGTAGAATATTAGTAATCAAAATAAAACGTGTGGCATTTTGCATTTACGAGGGCCCTCTTTTAGTGGAAATTTTATAAAATCATTTTACTATAAAATTCTTAAAATAAAATGTCATTAAAGACTGATGGTTAAATATTTTCCATACTTGAAAGCATTTGCTGGTATGGACATATAAAACGAATGGAGGAGAAGAGGATACCCAGGAGGCTACACGAGACGAAGTGGAAAGGAAAGAGACCGGAGGAAGAACGAGAGACAGGTGGCTGAAGGGGGTAGAAAAAAGTGTGAAGAAGAGAGGAGAAGTCTGGACAAGGGTGGAGGCTGAGAGATGGTGGGAAGACAGAAGACGTCGGAGAGGCTTGTGTTCCAAACAGACCCGGCCAGTGGCTGGAAACTGAGCAAGATGAAGATGATGATGATGGTTAAAAATTTGAAATAACTTCAGCACCTTGTAAATATATTTAGTGCATTAACATTTTGCACTCCTATGTCGAGTGGGGTTCGACATTAAAATATTTAACCTCCGCTCCGATGTAGAGTCCCAAACGACATGACGATAGCTTGTACTTACAGCGCTCGTATGACTTCTGTGCTGTATTGCGGTATTGTGCAGCCTTCTAGTGGTCTCCGAGAGAACACCTTTTCCCTATTTATTATAGTTTGCGGGAATTGTTATGAATTTTTAACCTTCGTTATTCTCAAATGTTTTTGACAGTTTTACTGATAATAAAGATTGAATGCAAACATGCCATTTGGTTCAACTTCGCTCATGGAACCGGATATTTTAGAACAGTTAGTGGACAGTAATAGTTACGATGATGAACAAACAACTGGGCGGCTTCGGTGGTGTAGTTGGTAGCATGCTGAGCTTCTATGCCCAAGATCGCGGGTTCAAACCCGGCCGAAGTCGTCGGATTTTTTAGGAACGTTAATAATCCCTCAGTATGCCTTCCTTTGGAGGGGAAGTAAAGCTGGCGGTCCCATGGCATGTTAAAGAACCTTCCACTAATTACACCTGTGTGAAGCTAAATAAATACAGGTTAAACATTTGACTAACGTTCCTAGGTCCCTACGTTTGTCGTCATGAGCCGACTGTGGTGGCATCTGGTAACTAATTTCTGAACTAGTTGGTCGTTGACGGTGGCGTTTGGCGGCAAAAGTAGTACTTGAAAAAATTCAATGCCTGCAGTCCTTACTTGAATTAAAACAGATAACACACACTAATATAGTCATCACAATTAACACCGGTTATCAGACAGATTCTACACACACCCAAAGTACACGGGGCTACATGACCGCGTTGTCGCAGCCCCTAAACTGAGGAACCCACCAAACAACTGACTTGGAAATATAACATAACTATATTTTGTGTTAGATTGTTTTGCAGTGTTCACTTCCTACTACTGTTCACAGTGCAGAAAGTAATTCGGCAGGAAGCACTCGCTAAAGGTAATGGAGTTCAAAAGGTCAAATCAGGAAAAGTTTAAATGATATTTTGGGAAACTGGTGTTGAGTCTAATAATTTGCACACTTCTGTGGGCTTTGAGCTTCAAATTTAAACTTACATGGCCACGGTGGCAGGATGTACACACCCTTCGATATTCCTTTGGCAGTGAACTAAAATACATTTGTGTTTGCGTTAACCCATGTGCAAATGAAAATACTTGCTAAGCCCACATGTGTGCTAACCTGGTTTGGAATTGCATGAGCCAGGTCCATGGTATTCAGGAAAATGTCCACAATCAAGAATGGATTTGAATCTTGGAGGTAACCTGCTCCCACAACCTCCTTGGAACTCGCGGCAGAAATCACGACACGGCAATACTATTTTATCCTCTTCCTCGCCAGGACTTCGAGGTAAACAGGTAGGTTGTAGCAACTGACACACAAACTCGTATGCCAGCCGGTAGCATTCTGCATCCACCAGTTCCCTGCAACAAGAAGTTAACAGATACAAACAAGCAGTGGTGTCGCTAGAGGAGAAGAACTATCATAACCTATCTTCAAAATTGTCCCGTCAGTTAAATAAAATCTCCATATCAGCTTTTCATATACCATATATTGAGCAACTATTTCAAACTCAAACTTGTAGTAATGACCACCTCGTAGTGGAGCAGCTATCATTCTTGGCTGTTACCGCAGAGGCCCTGGTTCGATTCCCGGCTCTGCCAAGAAATTTCAATTCTGGTGCAAGGCTGGAACCGGGTACACTCAGCCTCGTGAGGCAAAACTGAGAAGAAGAGAGTTCAATTCCCACCTCGACCATCCAGGAAGTGGTTTTCCGTGGTTCCATCAACTCCAGGAAAATGCTAGAATAGCTCCTAAAACCATGGGAAAACCATGGGAAAGGATGGCAGAGGTGGGAATGGAACTCATCTCTCCTCAGTTTTGCCCCACGAGGCTGTGTGTACCCTATTCCAGCCCTCAAACCAGAACTTAATTTCTTGGCAGAGCCAAGATTCAAACCCAGACCTAAGGGGTGACACCCAAGCATGCTAGCCACCACACCACAAGATGCTCCCATCTTTAACCAATGTTTTCATCAGCACTCCTCCAGCACCATAAAATAATTAGGCAGAAAATATGAGTTTAACATGTAATTAATTACAGTATTAGCACAGATTATACCGACAGCCGTGGTTACGCTCGTTAAAGCACAGCGTTAGGTCATTCTCTGCTGACACGGTATACGCGTGGGTTCGAGCCCCTCCGTCGGCCGTCCTTGAAATGGTTTTCCGTGGTTTCCCCATTTTCAACACCAGGCAAATGCTGGAACGGTACCTTCTAACAGGTTACGGCCCCTCCTTCCATATCCTTGCCCAGTTTCATTCACCTTCATCCATTCCTTCTCTCATCCTGACGCGCAGGTCGCCCACGGGCATCGACTAGAATGGCCTGCACTCGGCCTCTCAGGGGGGCCACACGACAAAAAAAAGCACAAATTATATTAACATATAGAATTTTTTCAAGTGAATCTCATATTGGGCATAAATTTGTGTTGACCGACTGAGAGATATCGATCAGCTGTTGTTAATATAAAGGCAACACTGGAAAATGGCTTCAAAGCCTCTCTTAAAGACCACCCACCAAAACAACCAACTTTTGCAGCAACCAACATTGGAACCCATAACATCAATGCAATTTGTACCTCTTGCCGACCACCAACTAGCTTTTTGGCGACCAAAGTTTTAAAGACTGTACTTATGCAGTAGTGCATTGCGGATTGTCAAGGTAGCGAGTGAATTCAGGCACTGGGTTAATCTTCCTGGCTTATATCAGATGAAGGTGAAGTGACACGATCTCACTTTCGCGCTGAATGCTTTCACAACAAAAACAAGTAGTTCCGTGAAGAACTATACAGCCTATTTTCATATATCCAACTTATGTTAATTGCCACTATCAACATACACAATTTCAGTTTGATTGCTGTAATAGATTCGTAGATATTGAGAACCGACTAAATATTTCGGATGGTCGCCATGTTGGATTTTATATATATAGGTCCTAGAGTTATGTACTGTCACATGCAGATTATTGTGAACGTGTAGTATTCAAACTTCAATCGCATAATTAGGACACAAGAAAAAACAAGGAGATTTAAAATTTTTTCACAGCTGCCATCTTGAGGTTATGGAAACAATTGAAATAAATTAGATGCCAGTGGATTAACATTCGGATAAAGATTTACTGTACCAAGTTTCACTGCACGTGGATGGTTAAATTACGAGAAACGTCCATGTGAATATTTATAATCGCGTTACCGCCATGTTGGATTTGTGTTCACCAGGTTATTTAAAGTCCTATAGGTGAACTTAAGTTCATAGCCCCTATGAACATTAAAAAATGCAGTTTGATTGCTAAAATAGATTCGTAGATATTCAGTATCGTCTAAATATTTCGGATGGTCGCCATGTTGGATTGTTAAATGTATAGACCATAGAGTCATGTACCATTAAAGGAAAAGTATTGCGTAGGTTCATTATACAAACTTTCACTTCTATCGCATGACTACATCACAAGGAATAAAAACTTAATTTTAAAATTCGGACTGCCGCCATCTTGAGGTTATGTAAACAATTGAACTAAATTAGATACCAGTGGATTACAATGTGTATAAATATTTCCTGTTCCAGGTTTCAGTGCGCTTGGAACATTAAATCGCGAGAAAGTTCTATTTAAAATGTTCAAATTCGCTTGGCCGCCATGTTCGTTTTGTAGTAAACCGGTTTTTGAATATCTTATAGATGGACTTCCAGTAGTGCCCTTTATCTCCGTACAAAATTTTAGGGAGATACCGCTAATTGTTTCAGAGATATAGAATGCCGGTGAAATATTTCGCACATCCGCCATCTTGTGATTATGTAAACAATTGAACGAAGTTAGATGTCGGTACATTACAATGTATATAAACATATACTGTACCAAGTTTCATTGCGTTTGGTTGGTGAAATCGCGAGAAACGACTATTTAAAAGTCGCAAATTCGCTTGGCCGCCATGTTGGTTTTGTAGTTACCAGGTTTTCAAAAGTCACATAAGTGAACTTATAGTAGTTCCCTCTATCACCATAGAAAATGTCAGGGTAATATCGGTAATAGTTTCGGAGATATTGAATGCTGGTGAAATAATTCGCACAGCCGCCATGTTGGATTGGTGAGTCGTAACAAAATTTGAAGGGCACGGTCGAGGTCGCCGGGAATAGTGCTATGAACTTTCCGAGTTTCATTGAAATCGCTCCTGCCGTTTAGATTTTATTAGGGGGGGACACACACACGAATCACACACACACACACACACACACACACACACGCACACACACACGGACAAAAGGTGATCTCATAAGCCTATTTTTTCAAAATTGAAAATAGGCTAAAAACACTATAGCATTATAAAGAGGTGCACTAGGCAACTTGAGGAGTGAGATACTTTGTCATTGCTTCCTGCACTGAGTTAGTACAGTAGTTCCAACCCTGTGAGTAGAATGTTCCATAACAGGGGCCTCGAAACTCTTTAGCCTCCACTAAGTCCCAAGGGCCAAGACCTAGCTAGCTCATCATACCAACATCCTGTAGTTTTGAATTACGCGCAAAGTTTCGTTTCGGGACGAGTGAGATCTCTATGAGGCAGTGCGCGGGGTATAGTTCAAGAGCGGATGATCAGTATAAAAGACTTCGAATATTTCGGCTCTAAATTCATACGAAAAGTAGAATAAAGTAATCAAAACAGAACATGTGGCATAGTGCATGAACGAGGCCCCTCTTTTAGTGGAAAATTTAAAAATCATTTTACTATCAATTTCTCAAAATCAAATGTAATTTAAGACTGATGGTTAAATATTTGAAATAACTTCAGCGCCTTGTGAATATATTTAGTGCATTATATCATGAAAAGTATAGATGAAATTTTGGAAAGCTGGTGTCGAGTCAAATAATTTGCACACCTCTGTACAAATGTGCTTTTCAGCTCTCGGCACTACTTCTCTGTGTGAATAAACATTCTCCTAAATAAAATAAAAAAGTATTT
Source organism: Meconema thalassinum (assembly GCA_946902985.2). Taxonomy (NCBI): domain Eukaryota; kingdom Metazoa; phylum Arthropoda; class Insecta; order Orthoptera; family Tettigoniidae; genus Meconema; species Meconema thalassinum. The sequence goes on from OX336389.2 coordinate 125,020,287, forward strand.
ACAGATCCAAATTAACTGACGAGTATTTGAAGTCGCTGCTGATAATTTCCAATAGTAAATTTGATCCTCAACTGTAAACAATTGTCAGTGAAAAGTTACAACCACATAAATCTCTTTAATTATAGTAATAATAATGAAAAAATGAAAATCCACAGCCTGCTTCCAGTCTCCGACCGGGTCAGGAATGGAAAGAATGAAGCCCCCATCTAGCGGCGAGGATATGAACTGTGCCAGCTGCCGAGGCCTGATGCACTCCTCTGGGGCAATGATTAAATGAATGTCAGATGAAATGAAATGATAGTGGAGAGTGTTTCTGGAATGAAATTTGGACAGGGAAAACCGGAGTACCCGGAGAAAAACCTGTCTGCCTCCGTTTTGTCCAGCACAGATCTCACATGGAGTGACCGGGATTTGAACCACGGACTCAGCGGTGAGAGGCCGACGTGCTGCCGCCTAAGCCACGGAGGCTTGTCAGTAATAATAATAAATACCTTAATTATGTGAATTACCTATGCATTTCACTCGTATTAAGTTTTTAGGATAAATCTCATGTCATTAATTACAGTTAAATGATCAATTTTATTATGTCAAAAATTGTGTTCTTTAATCGGTCGTTAAATAAAAACAACCGATTATAATTTGTATGATTTATTTACATTGCAAATTTTACAATGTAGCCTAATCAAAATATGCTATGACGAGCCGGATTGGAGGTACACGCGGGCCGTAGTTTTGAGACCCCCGTTCCATAGCATTAACAGGCACCGTTACTCAGCACCACCCACACCTCATAGCTTCCATATAATCACAGAGTGAGTATCAGTGAACAACCACATTTATTCTAGCCCGTGCCACTAAAAAAATGCAAAACTACTCGATTCATCATGAAATGGCAACAGGCAGGAAAATTTACTAGCACAACAATATCCTGTGTGACAATGCCCCAGGTTCCAGGCCTCGGAATGAATATTCATTGAAATCTAGGGATTCTTGATCAACTAGCCATTTTACGCACTCAATCTGGGACATTTAACAGCCATACTGGCTCTACTCTCAGCTGGTAAAAATGGTGATTGTAATGACAAGAGTGACATAGTACAAAAGATTAATTATTCTATTATAATAAGCATCAAAACAACTACTACTACTACTAGAATATGATTGTATTGATGTCCTACCTCAAAGCAATGACATCGTCTTTAACTGCCTGAATTGAGCTGTGCCCCAGAGCATTAGGATACGATGTCACATTGTATGGCAAGTTTGAGCAGTATACCAGCTGAATAGATCCACAGCGTCTTGGTGGAGGTGGTGTAGTCGTTGAAGGAGACACCGTTGCTGCAGCAGTCGATGGAGCTGGCACTGGTGTGGTCAGAGCTGCACTGCTCTCTGAAATATAAAGAATAACTTGTGAATCAAGTCACTGGAACATCTCCCATTTCTCCCATGGTATATGTGGTGGTTATTATTGTTAAATGAGGTGAAAGATGAAAGCCATCCACCCCAAGGTGCATGTCATTCTCCTGTCTTAACCATTTGTATTAGATAGGGATCAAATATTTTTCTGACAAATATATGGGACACTTATAAATTTTTGCCATAAATAAATTGCAGTATAAGCAGGCACCTGTAACTTATGTACCCTAACAAGGTGGCCCATAAAGCAAATACATCAAAGAGAGATAAATGCTAATAACCATATTACCAATTTAGTTTTACAATAACTATATCAAGTACAGAGAGTCCAGTTTGTGTGTATCGGAGACCCTAGCTAGCCCGCTCGCCCAAGGCGCGAGCCTGTCTCCCGCCAGGCACTTTGCCGTTTCGCGGCACTCGCGCGGCATTGAGTCATTGAGTATAGGAATTTGTACTTAAATTTGTACTTCAATGTGATCCTTGACTGATTTTTTTGACAAACTGACTTACGGAGAGCGATTGTTAACTGATTTTCAAGAAGATTCTGCCACTGCTCACAATGACGAAGCATCCATGACAGAATTGCGTCGCATTTTTGGTACTAGGATTATAAGTCGGAACGTGTGGCCTCCGCGAAGCCCAGACTTATCACCATGTGACTTTTATTTGTGGGGGACGCTTATAAATAGAGTGTATGCGGAATCCCTCACACTATAAAAGAGCTTAAAGACTATATTACAGCTGAAATACAGCCAATCGGTGCTGAGGAACTTCAGAGAGTAAATGCCAGTTTCATAAAAAGGTGCCAGCGATGTGTAGCAGTGAATGGCGAACATTTTCAGCACTAGCTGTGAACTAGGTAAGTACAAATTCCTATACTCAATGACTCAGTGCCGCGCTGGCGCCGCATAACGGCAAAGTGCATGGCGGGAGACAGGCGCGCGCTGCGGGCTAGCGAGAGTCTCCGATACATACAAACTGGACTCTCTGTAGATATGTAGGCCTACTTTTCTTCTTAAAATATCACTTAAAATTGCTAATGTCCTTCCCTATTTCCAGATTTTTTAAATGAATATGCGTTGTTTACGATAAATAGATTCTGTGTCAAACAATCATAATTGCAAAATTAAACTCTGGAGTGTCCGCCAACACAAAGTTCCTCATTTCTCTACTAGAAAGCGCTATAGTGTTCAAGGAGCTTAGATATCTAACCTCCTTGACTTTCGTAGTGATTCAAGGAACAACGAAATTCGACATGCAAGCTACCCTCTGGGTGTCAAATTACAAAGCTTGCACCCGGCAACCAAGGCCATACGATATTATTATAAATGTCTACACAGTTTTCTTCAATGAAAATATGAAATCTGCAGTGCTATTTAACTTGACTTCTGAATTGCGTGCTTTGATTATATGTACATTGTACATGTATGTACATTGTGGCAAGCATCCTCTAAATATATAGGCCTACTGTACTGTACACTCGTCAGTCATGTTACGAAATAGAAATTTACTATTCTGTTGCAAACTGCTTCTAATAACTACCGTATTATTTTGACATTAATTTTAAAAACAAATTATTTCATGCTAATCAAACTACTGAAGTTTTGCCATCCCAACAAATATTCTCGGGAAAATGAGATAGAATTTGGAAAAGAAAGACAATCCCACAATTAACGGGACATATCTGTATGCCGGAGGTAAAGAGCACTATGTCCATTTTTTCAATATTGTACTAATCATCATCATCATCTTGCAGAGTTTCCAGCCACTGGCCGGGTCTGTTTGGAACACAAGCCTCTCCAACGTCTTCTGTCTTCCCACCATCTCTCAGCCTCCACCCTTGTCCAGTCTTCTCCTCTCTTCTTCACGCTTTCTTCCACCCCCTTCAGCCACCTGTCTCTCGGTCTTCCTCTCGGTCTCTTTCCTTCCCACTTCGTCTCGTGTACTCTCCTGGGTATCCTCTTCTCCTCCATTCGTTTTACATGTCCATACCATCTAAGTCTAGATTTCTCTATACCATCCTGTAATGGTTCCTCCTTCATTAATTCTCTGGTCCTCTCATTTCTTATTCTGTCCATCTTTGTAGCTCCAATACTGCTTCTCAAGAACCTCATCTCACTGCCCTGTATTTTGCTCTTCTCCCTTCCTTTCATAACCCAGGTCTCCGAGGCATACGTCAGGATAGGGACATAGTACGTCCGATATATGATCTTTTTGCTGTTCTGAGGGACATCCTTGCTCCATAACATGCTTCTCACACTTCTCCGAAATGCTTCTGCCTGCCTCCAACGCTCATTTATTTCTCCATCGTTTCTTCCATTGTCTTGTATGAGGCTTCCCAGATACTTGAAACTCTCCACTTTCTTCAGCTGTTCCCCACCAATTGTTATTCCCGTTGTGGTTCTTTCCTTCTTCCTTGTTGTGATCACCATCTCACTCTTATTTATGCTAAATTTCATCCCATATCCTTGTATTATTCCTTCCCCCACGTCCAACTGTTCCTGTACCTCCTCCTCCTTGTTTCCCCAAATCATCAAATCATCTGCAAACACCATTGCTTTCATCTTTCCTTCCCCACTTACTTGTGCCACTCGGGTCATTATGTCATCCATCACCACAATGAAAAGTAACGGTGACAGTGCACTTCCTTGTTTCAGGCCGTTTCTCTGTTCCAACCAGTCTGATCTCTCTCCTCCCACTTTCACACAGCTCACGCTTCCCTTGTACATCTCCTTTATCCTCTTTATAGTCCATTTCTCTACTCCTCTATCCTCCAGGGACTTCCATACTTTGTTTCTGCATACACTGTCATATGCTTTCTCAATGTCCAGGAAGGCCATCAGTAGATCTGTTCCATACTCATAGTGCTGTTCTTGTAACTGCCTTACAGCAAGAATCAAATCCACTGTGGACCTTCCTGCTCTGAAGCCATGTTGTTCTTCCCTCATCCCTCCTTCTATCCTTGTCCTAATTCTCTTTTACAAAACTTTCTCGAAGATCTTTGCACAATGACTCATCAGTGTTATTCCCCGATAGTTTCTGCAATCAGTTCTACTACCTTTCTTGAAGATCGGGACAATTATTCCTTTTTTCCAGTCCTCTGGGGTCTTCCTTTCCTTCCATGCTGTCCTCATCACTCGGTACAACCACTGTATCCCCACCTCTCCTGCTGCTCTCACCATCTCCACACTCAACTCATCCACACCCGGTGCCTTCCCTCCTTTCATCTTGTTCACTGCATCTTCCACTTCTTTCCACGTTAAGTCCTTCTCTGTTTGCAGTTCATCTTCCTCTTCCCCGATTTCTTCCTCCTCACCATCTTTACCATTTGGGTTCAGAAGTTCTTCAAAATATTCTTTCCACATTTTCTTCAGTTCTTCCCTATTTTCTATCTCTTGTCCCCTTTTGTTCACCATTCTAACATAATCCGTAGGATCCTTCCGCCTCTTATTTTTTACCATCCCATACAGGACCTTTTTTGTACCTTCACTATCCTCCTTCATCATCTTTGTCCACTCTTCCATCCACTTTCTTCTCTCCTCAGCCACTACTCTCTTCGCCTCCTTCTTTCTTTCCTTGTCTCTACCGTCCTATTTTGATACCACCTCCTAAAGGCCCTATTCTTTTCCCTTACTATATCTTTTGTCTTCTCATTCCACCATGGTGTTTCCTTCCACCTCTTCTTACTACTTGTGCTCCCACATACTGCTTCTGCTGCACTTACTAGTGTCTTCTTAAATCTAGCCCATTCCTCTTCCACCCCTCTTTCTTCATCTGTTGGAATTCCTTCCTTTACCATTTTGAGGTAGTCGACCCTTCTATCCCCTTCTTTCACTTTCCATATCCTTATACGTCTTTCCTGGTTCTCAGTCCCTTCTTCTCCTTACTCCCTCTCAGGTTCATTACCAGCAATCGATGGTCGCTATCCAGGTTCTCCGATGGTATAACCTTGATGTCCGTGATGTTCTTATTTAGTTCTTTCTCATACAGTATATAGTCGACCACCGACTTCCTGGTCAAGTCATCACTGTACCATGTGATTGTGTGGCTCTCTCTTTTCTTAAACCAGGAGTTCACAACTAGCAGGCTGTTCCTCAGGCAATAGTCCAACAGTCTCTTTCCTTCCTCATTTCTTCCGCCCCAACCCTCTGGTCCTAGAACACTCTCATAACCTTGTCTTTCTCTTCCTACAAGGGCATTGAGATCCCCCATAACAATCATATTCCTTCCTACCAGCTGCTTCTGCAATTCCTCTTCAAACTCCTCCTTCTCTTCAGAGGCGCAGCCTACTTGTGGAGCATACACTTGCACTATTTCTATGGTCTCTCCCCTCAGTGCTACTTTCACTTTCATCATTCTATATCTTATTCTCCTCACTTCTTCTTTTAAACCATCTTGTACTACTACTCCCACTCCATTCCTCTTTCCCTCTTCGTTCCCACTCCAGTACAGTCTATAGCCATTTCTCAGTTCTCTCCTTCCTTCCCCTTTCCACTTTGTTTCTGCCAATCCCAATAAATCCAACTTCCTTCTTTCCATCATATCCACTATCTCCTCCACCTTCCCCATCAGCGTTCTTAGGTTTAAAGTTCCAAATCTTAGTCCGTGTGTACAGCCGTGTCATCGTCTATTAAATCCATCATGTCCGAGGCTCGTTCCATTTTCGAAAGCATTTGGTTTCATCCACTACTGGCTTGCTGGGCCTATCGTAGCTTCACTAATTTACTAATTGTACTAATGCTGTTAGTAATCAGTGCCTTTGATACTCTTCACAGAGGTAGAGGGCACTAAGACCTATTTCAAAAAATAACGGAACTTTATAACGGGCTTCATGTCACATAAAACATTTTTTTAAAATTCAAATGCCTCTCCTGTAAAGTTTCAATTTTGTGACATAGCCTAGTGCCCTTTACCTCCGGCATACAGACATATGAACCCTAGTATTGAAGCCAATAATACATATGATAGTTGGAAAATGAGATTCTCCAGTCTGCCATCCCTCAAAACTTTATTGATGAGATATAAAATTATATGGGCAGAAAGGGGCATTAGTCGGCCATTATTCTACATACTGTAGTCCCCCACAACCACTGATGCACTTGTCCTACCGCTTCACAACCTTGACGAACCCTTGCCAGTTTACTCTTGTCTTGAACGCAGCGAAAAGGTGGATGTAACAGGACACTAAGTCAGGTTTGTATGGGGCACCCTCAGCTAAAGGTGGCAAAAAGGTAATCAATGTTGATGCCATATGCAGTATTGAATTATGTTGTCCATGATTGTAATACAAGCCCATTCTCCATACCTGTCAGTTACACAATATTGCCGTCCTTTCTCTAACACAGCACTGCGCTAGCACCGGGCACCCACTATTCAATTCTTGTGTCTTTAACACAGCACTGCGCTAGTACAACTTCAATGTATCTAGCCCAACATAAACCTCCTTAGGACATTGAATGACTTGTCACTTTGAGTCAGTCCATGAGCATTCCCCAACCAAATCTATGATTTTCTGAGTTGCTTGTAAACAGTGCACCACAACTGAAGCACCCAGGGCAAGCTAACACAGATAGTATAGTCACAAAGCACACTTTATCAATAATAATTATATCACTTTACTAGAACAATCACAATCAATATTTACAAAGGACGAGTTTGGAATCAGAAGCACTGGTAGCTGATGAATTTATATAATAATAATAATAAAGGGGGTCATTTCATTCCCACCCAACGAGGGTGGGCGGGCCCCTATAGATGGCCGCACCATCTCTTGGGCCAGAGGAGGGGATTGAATGGAAGGTGGAGAGTTATAGGAGAAGGGTGGTGGTGAATTGTGTAAGTTGGAGAAGGAAAAATGATTTGACCTCTTGGCTAAGATTGAAGTTTCGAAAATTTGGTGTTGGTGAAAAAGTGCTCTTAAATGCATTGAACTATTGTAGATGAAGGCGTTAGATGTTGAATTTTGAGAGTTTGAGTTTAATGGTGTTGTGAGAGAGCTGAAATTTGGTGTTTTCAGGAGTTAGTAGTTAGAGTGGGTGATGAGCTTTGATAGGTTTTTTTTTTTTTTTTTTTTTTTTGAGATGGTATGGGATGAGATGAGAAAGGTACGTTGAGGTGAGTGTGGGTGATGGGATATGGTAATTGTTGTTTGAACTATTCGGTAATGAATGCGATAATAGAAATGGATGAGTTTGTTTGCTGAGATGGAGGTGATGGATGACTTTGGTTGAGATGAAAATTGAAGCGTTATTGTAGAAAACAGAGAGAAGAGAAAGAGTCGAATTAAAATAGAAAAGAAATATAAGCTGTTGATGTAAGAGGTGAGTATATATGGATGGATTGATGTGATGGTTTTTTTTTTTTTTTTTTTTTTTTTTTAGATGACTATTAGTCCGGGGCAGGGGTGAGGCTCTTGAGGTGGAGTAGGCCTAGCTTAGTGTATACTGGATTGCGTAGCTGGATTGCCTCAAGCTGTCGCAGAATAGGATTCTGCGTTTTTCTAGCGCGCTTCAAGTAGCGCAGTTGGAGAAGGTGTATGCACGTCGTAACGGGGGGCAACGGCATTAGACGGTACAGATCCTCACTTGGGTGTATTGGGGGGAGGCGAAGGGCTATGCGGGCAATGCGTCGTTCCATGGTTACCAGGGGGTGCAAGTAGCTGGCGGCGCAGCCGGCCCAGACAACATGCCCATATGTAATGTAAGAGCGGATGAGGGTCTTGTAAGTGTAGAATAGCGTTGAGGCATGCAGCCCCCAAGAGGTTCCGATCAGCCTGGTGATGAGGCGAGAGCGCTTCTGAGCAGTGGCCGTAAGTGCGCGTAGATGTGGACGAAGGGTGAAGTGCTCGTCAAAGATGACGCCCAGGTAGCGTAGCGATGGTGAAGTGTGAAGGCGGTGATCGTGGATGCGTAGGGTCAGAAGATTTTGGTTGCGGGTGGCCGAGTTGGCATGGCGACGGGGACGGAAGAGTACGGCTTTGGTCTTGTCAGTATTTAGACTGAGATGCCAGCGATCACACCAGGCCGTGAATCGGTCGAGATATGGTTGGACCAGTCTGTTGATGGCTGCGACGGAAGGGCAAGGAGCGAGTATTGCAGTGTCGTCTGCGAACTGGAGGAGGTGGAGGGGAGCCGGAGGTTGGGGGATATCTCCGACAAAAAGGATGTAGAGGAGAGGGGATAGTACTGACCCTTGGGGTACGCCTTGGGTGAGAGAGAAGGAGCGTGAGAGGGTGCGATTGATAGAAATGCGGGCGGTGCGGGGACTGAGGAAGTTTCCAATCAGGCGGATGAAATTATGAGGGAGGTGGTAGTAGTGGAGTTTGAGAAGGAGAGCTGAGTGCCAGACGGTGTCGAAGGCACTCTGAAAATCGAAGGTGAGGAGGAGAGTGGGGCGGAAGCGGTTCATGTTATCGGCTGTGAGGGTGGTGAGGCGGAGTAGTTGGTCATGGGTGGAGAGGGCAGGCCGGAAGCCACATTGGGAGAGGGGGAGTAGCTGATGTCGATTGAGATGGAGGTAGGTGCGGCGGACTAGGATTTTTTCGAAGAGTTTGGAGAGGACGGCTGTGAGGCAGATGGGACGATAGGAGGAGGGGTCGGAGAGTGGTTTGTTGGGTTTGGGGAAGAGAAGCATGGTGGCAGCGCGCCATGCCGTTGGGTAAAATCCGGTTTTGAGGAGGTAGGTATAGAGGGTGGCGAGGAGCTGGAAGAAGATAGGGGGTGCCTCTTTGATGTGGAGATAGCGGAGTTGATCGGGACCGGGGGCAGTATTTTTGGTACGGGAAAGGGCGAGGTGAATATCGATGGGGGTGATGGGGTCGTTGATAGGGTGTGGGATATGGGGGTGTTGATGATTGGGCTGGAGATAGGGTCGATCTGAGATGGAGTTGACGGCGTCGTTATCGGTGTCATCGAAGGTGAGGCCGAAATGACCGTTAAAGACCCGTTCGAAGCGACGGGCAAAGATCTCCAGCTTGGAGGGCAGATCCGGTGGGGCAGTGCCCTGGTGGATGATGGGATAGATGGGTGTGGGGGAGCGTCCAGTGAGGGTGTTTAAGCGTTTCCAGTAAGAGCCAAGGGAGGAGCGTTGGCCTTGCAAGGAGTTGCAGACTGAGACCCAGTTACGGCGGTGAAAGGCGCGGATGTAGAAATGCACCTGGCGGATAGTCTGACGGTGAAGGGTGAGGAAATAGCGATCGCGTGACCTTTTATAGTGGGCTAGATATCTGTGGGAGAGCCGGAGGAGAGGGAGGGCTTTGGGGGGTAACGGGGGGCGGGAGGGTGAGTACGGGGTGAGGGGGATATGAACGGATGAGGCGTCTGTTAGGGAGGATTCTAGAACTCGGGTGTATGAGTCGACCGAGGCCGCAGAGTCAAGATGCGGGAGGGGAGGGGTGAGAGAGTTGATGATGTGATCTCTGTAGGCAGGCCAGTTTGCCTGTTTAAAGTTCTGGCGAAGAATCGGCGGCGGAGGGGTGACGGTGGTGGGTCGTGTTGGTATGGTGACCAGAACGGGGAGATGGTCGCTTCCTATGCTGAGGAGGACGTCCACAGTTAGAAGGTGAGCGAGGAGATTATGTGCAATAATTGCATCCGGTGTGGTGTTGGAGATAGGGCGAGAATGTTTGGGGATGGCTACGAGGGTGGAGTTTATCGCCTGTAGATAGTTATGGAAGTCAGCCAGTTCCGTTGCCGATCGGGAGTGCATGTTTAGGTCCGCAAGTACGAGAAAATGTGGGAAGGTGGTATGGAGATGGGTTAGGAACTCCCGGGGGAAGGGACGGCGGGGACGGGTGTATATAGTTGCGACATGAAGTACGCGGGAGGGGAAGTAGAGAGTCGCGATGAGGCTCTCAGGGAAGGAGAGTGGGGGAGGAGGGACGTGAATGCGTAGTGGGATGCGGTTCTTATGTAAGAGGGCGACACCCCCACGCCCAATCTCACGAGGGTGGTCCGCTCTGTGGATGGTGTAGCCGGGGAGACTGGCTGACTGGTGGGGACGAAGAAACGTTTCGTTTAGTAGAACGGCGTCTGCGGAATGTGCGGCTACGGTGTACTGAAGAAAGGGACGCTTCTTGTGGAAGGAGCAAACATTGCTGTATATTAGAGAGATGGTTTTGGGAGGCCCTGTGTGGATGGTCTTAGTTGCCATGTTGTGTCGATACCAGTGGGGAGAAGGTGAAATGTGTTAAGGGGCCGGCGTATGAGGGGAAGAAGCGAACATTAAAAATTTGGAGGGCCGCCTGCTGGAGTTGTGTGAGAACCAGAGGCCGTTGGAATGGCATGAGGTTTTGAAGGGAGATGGTGAGGAAGCGGAGGAGGTTTTCCACCGTCAAGGGGGGAAATTGGGTGTTTGCGGTCGGGGTTGGGGGGTCGATTGTCTTTACGGGTGCGACAAGCTCCGGATGATCTGGGGGAGGTGCGGGTTTACCCTTACACTTGTAGGAGTGTGTAGGGTGCTGGCCCGAGCACTGGTGGCATTTGGGAGGTTGGGCGAGGTTTGGACATTGTTGCAGGGGGTGGTCAGGTTGGGAACAGTGGGGGCAGATGCACGGTTGGCGGCACTGTTCAGTAGAGTGCTGGTTGTAGGCCAGACACCTATTGCAACGGAGAGCCATGGGAGGTGGAGCTTTAGAGGGTTCTACTCGGTGGTGATATCGAAAGATGTATACGCCGAGCTGGAGTAGACGATCGACTTCTGCCTGGGTGGCCAGGAGAATCCTGACCATCCAGGTTGGGCCTGTGGGGCACTTTATGCGGAAGGCCTTTTTCACCTGGATTTGTTCGCGCTCAAGTTCCGATATGACGACCTCCTCAGGAAGATCAGGGTCAACGCCTCGGATCACGCACGAGAAGAGTGGTGTACGGGTGGGAGGGGGTGCTGTGGTGGGAGTTTGGCGCGATGTAAGGGGACCGATCGTCACTGTGGGACCAAGTCGGGCGGGTGAATTGGCGTCCTCAAGGGTGGTGGCGACAATGTCATCGTCGGTTTTGAGGATCACACCATTTGAGACGGAGACCAGGATGAAAGGTAAAGAGGGGGGGATGAGCGTCTCCAAGGCTCCCGAGATTTCCTGTCTGGACAGGTGTTGGAGACCGGAGATAAGGTAAGAATGCTTATAGGCGGGCTGAGCAGCCTTGGCTGCATAGGGGATGGATGATTGGGGAATTGGGGAGGGGGTCGTTCCCTCCTGGAAGGGTAGGGTCCCCGTGGAGCGAGGGAGGGGTGGGAGATCAAAGATGGAGGGAGGGGGGTTCGTGTTAAATGTGGCATCCAGTAGGGGAATGGAAGGATGACCACCCTCCTCCATCCCATCATGGACACGCAAACGGGAGCGCTGGGTAAGTTCAGAGTCCGCGGGGTCAGGTACTTTGCGTTTCGCGGACAGGATGGAGTTTTGTGGGATTACTGGTGGGAGGTTGGGGTGAAGGCCAGAGGTGGAGGGTGTAGCGGTAGACACGGTAGTAGCCGTGGTTAGGTTTTTAGGGATGGCGCCTTGAGAGTTAGTGCGCGGCGGTGCCTCCTTGTTGGTCCCCTTAGCGTTACCCGGATCACGGTTTGGGGATCCACGACCTTTGCCACGACCCATGACGAATATGTGGAAGGTACTAACAGGTATAGGATGAGGCCAATGTTACCAGGGCAGGGGGGTGGGGTGCAAAGATCGCGAAAGGAATTGCAGGACTAGGGCACTAAGTCCCTAAAAAAGGAGAAGGCTGGATGGCGCGGCGGTATTATGTGGCCGTGAATGATACTGGGTGAATGAAAGCTGTGTGTATGATGAATGTGTAAGTCTGGAAAGAATAATTTCCCAGACGAGCTGTGTGTATGTCAGTGTAATTGTAATATGAATGATGTTGCGTGAAGAAAAATGAAGTAGAAATGAAGGTGCTGACACTACAGCAGTCTCGAGGAGAAGGCTATATGTCGACAGGCGCTACACAGAAAGAACGTAGCTGTGTATTGCAGGCTGTAGGTGTTCTGTGTAGCGTGCACTGGCGATGAGAAAACTGCTGGCTCCACTCAATCTCCTTGAATAAACGTAGATAGGCAAGCAGCGGTGTCGCCAGACAGTTCTGTAGATGTACGAAGCGAAGAGTAGATGCAGTGGATGTTTAAATATATGAAATTTGAAGACGATTGTGCACTGCCTGCAAGGCAGTGGTGTGATGCGAGCTCCACGTGGCCAGACGAGGTCGCCTCGAAGGATCCAGAATATTCGAGAAGAAGACGATGGCGATGACGTGGTTATGACGTGGCGATAATTGGATGATGACGTAGAAAAATTCTGGTAATATTCGGCAAGAATGACGTTCTTCGGAATAGTCAGAAATAAGATGGAATTTATATTAGACCTAGGTTCTGCTGCAATGGCTTTACTATCTCTGTTGTTATTAACACTGACACATTGTTTAATAAATTCCGTGGAATTTCCTCTTCCTCTTGGTACCTGGTCGACATTTAGAACACATCTCATACGCACGCAATAATAGGAAATTCTCCAAACATAAAGCCTGGAGCAACACAGGAAGCGGACATATTTTGTTTATGTTTACATATTTTCAGACTGTAAGCTGTTAACACATGTGCTGCCATCTGTTAGACAGATGAGTAAACTTTATAACCTGGAGTATAGAGCCATAGAGAGCGCAGCTCGGCCGTGGCTGGAAGAATGCTGACTCATACCCGCAAATTTGAATCAGGAAATTTTAAATATTTAGATGCAAGCACCGATTACCCTAGTAATTACCAAGTAAGATGCTGTGGAGCCACACCCCGTAGACATGTGCGCACGGGCCCCTTTTAAAATAGTATTTTTAACTACTTACAGGTGAAATATCGACATGAAATATATTATATTCATTTTAAGCAGCAAAATAAGGTTTCCAATTACAATGAAAACACGAAAATGGCAGCAATTTTATTCAAAAATGTCATTTCAAACTTATAACCTTTTGAGAGGTGGAACATTAAGGTCACACTGCTTAAAATGCAGTAAATACATTTGTTTTATTCATAATTTTCAATTTTGCTCAGTGGTGAGAGTAAAATTATTAAATACCTTTAATGTCCAGACTTTTGGGGTCGACTGTGAGGTTAGCAAGATATGGAGATGTCTCCGACTCGATATGACTTGCTAGAACAGCCACCAAATCAGGAACGGTGACTTCTTGCTGTCTTGGATACAAATGTAGATTGAAATGCACCACCAGATCCTGACCATCCATACTGCAGCATATGAAACACATCAATAAGTACAATATTATCAAAATTAAGTACAAGCAGGACAGTATGTAAAGCTCACCAGTGAAGCCACACAAAAAAAACTTTTATTATTAATCTAAACACATTAAACAAGTACTTTCGTGAAGAACTATATAGCCTATTTTCATATATCCTAGTTATGTTAATTGCCTCTATCAACATACAAAATTTAAGTTTGATTGCTGTAATAGATTCGAAGATATTGAGAACCGACTAAATATTTTTGGATGGTCGCCATGTTGGATTGTTAGAGTTATGTACCATTAAAGGAAAATTATTGCGTAGGTTCATTATTCAAACTTTCACTTTGATCGCATGATTATGACACAAGAAATAAAAACTTAATTTTAAAATTCGCACAGCCGCCATCTTGAGGTTATGTAAGCAATTGAACTTAATTAGATACCATTGCATTACAGTGTATATAAGCATATACTGTACCAAGTTTCATTGCGTTTGGTTGGTTAAATCGCGAGAAACGTCTATTTACAAGTCGCAAATTCGCCTGGCCGCCATGTTGGTTTTGTAGTTACCAGGTTTTCGAAAGTCACATTGGTGAACTTCTAGCAGTTCCCTTTATCACCGTACAAAATTTCAGGGTGATATCGGTAATAGTTTCGGAGGGATTGAATGGTGTTGAAATATTTCGCACAGCCGCCATGTTGGATTGGTGAGACGTAACAAAATTGGAAGGGCACGGACGGGGTGGTCCGGAATAGTGCTATGAACTTACCGAGTTTCATTGAAATCGCTCCATCCGTTTAGATTTTATTAGGGGGACACACACCCACACGAACCACACACGTACGCACACACACAGACAGACACACGGGCGAAAGGTGATCTCATAAGTCTATTTTTTTTTTTTGCATAAAATGAAAATAGGCTAAAAAAGTTTTGCATATTGCTGGCCAGGAGTCGTAGTGGTTTCAAGTCCATTAGTCGTTCTTGCATGTATAAAGGCTGTGTACTCTCGCCTGTGTCAATGAGGATGGATCTGTGCGAGTGTGGAGACGACCCGGTGAGCGTATTCGCGACCAATACATCCGAGACCGACACCAATAGGGAGGAGGTGGTGCAATGTTTTGGGGTGGCATCATGTATGGTCACCGAACCCCTCTTGTGTACATCTCGGAGCGTATGACAGGCATACATTACAGGGATAATGTCCTAGCACCTGTAGTGAAAGGCAATGCTGACATTTTCGGCCCAAATTTCACTTTCGTGGACCATAACGCTCGTCCGCACAGAGCTGGCATTGTCAATGCCTTTCTTCAGGAGAATGGTATTCACAGAATGGAATGGCCTGTCTATGTCGGTCCTCACTTTCATCCCCACTGTGCTCCATGGCAATATGCAAAACTATTCTTGATATTTGTATTGGAACAGTCGAAATACTCAACACCTATTTTCGTTAAGAAAAAATACACTGTCATTCTTGTTTTTGATTCATTTAGGTGCTTGGACATCGTGGCCATCAGCTCCGTGTACTTGCAGTACGTGAAGAATTGCCAGATAACCTATATTATTGTGGTGTCTAAATTAGTATGATTATTTGTGCTTGATAGGAATGGAAAGGATGAAGTCATGGGCTCAAGTTAGGAACCATTGCAGTATTTGCCTCGAGTAAAAGTGGAAAACAATGGGTGGGGATCGAACCTCTTCTCAGTCAACGAGTCTCCAGTCTTTATTAAGGCCATGTGTGATAAATGCATTTCTGCTACGTCGATTACGGTATAGTGGTTTTGTAGTAGCGAACACTATTCCAGTCACCTCAGAAACACAGGCAATCAGATAAATGCATCACACATTCAAGTACATTGAGCTGCTGGCCAAAATATGTCCCAATACCCTAATTAAAGCAAAAACAACGTGTTGAAGTCTGTCTTCGAACACTTCCAGCATCTGTTATGAATAGCTGTGGCGATTACAAGGTTTACTGTTTGTTTGCTTTGATACAAGCTGCAGCCATGCTGCCAACGTAACTGCTGATGCTAGCTCTTGCAGCAGCAAGTAAGCACTGCGGAGAACATTCCTTGGCGCCCTGTAGAAGAATTTGATGATGATGATGAAACCAAACATTTGGCTTTCACAGTAAGCAAGGTGAAACGAAGAGACATGGTACTGCGTAGTATAGTAAAATCGCACGTATTAGCCAACTTATTTACACCGTACATTCCTACTACGTCTTCAGAGCTGGTGCTCAGACAGTAGTAGTAGTAGTAGTAGTACTAGTAGATCATTGAGAAGAATTAAACTTACCCATCAAAGGCTAGAACCTCAGTACCTATGAAGGCTGGTCTCAGGTCACTACGACGGAATATAAGGTTGATCCTCTCCCGGTAGTCTCGTGCTCTGTGTTGAAACTGTACTGTTGCTGGATCTGCCAGCTCTGGGGAGAAGGAATCGCCCTTCATCACACGGAACATTGACCGGAACACTTGCTCTCCTGGTGGGTCTGATATGAGGAATGTATCTGCAAATACATATATAAAACACGAATTTCAATATTGTGTTCATTGCCAAACTATTAGCCTTTCATTTACCTGGATTATTTCTATTTAATAACCCATCTTTAAGGTCAACAATTTGCAATGTCTTTAGTAAAATGAATTTAAGAACTCCTCCACCATGATAAGCATCTTATAGAAGTCGAGAGACTCATATGCAGTCCTTTAGGAAACCATGCGCAGATGCAATAAATATTTGTTAAACTTCAACAATGGAATAATTTCTAGTAATATCTCAGATTTTGTAAATCAGTGGAAGGTGAATAGAATTGAACAGGGGCATGATTAAGGGAGTAGAGGAAACTTAAAAAAAGCTACAGTGTCATAAAGTTACTTTGTCAGACTTTGCCCCAAAGGGGGGCTTAACGTGCCAGTAAATCTACTGACACGACTCCCTTGTCTTTGTGCACCCTCAAATGCCAACTGGTTGTGCCAGGATTCAATCCTGCGATCTTGGGACTGTACATTATCAAGCTGAGAAGGAAAAGACATGATGGTAAGCAACTTACATGAACAAGTAGACAATAGGTACACAGTAGGACGAACACAAAATGTAACAAATATTTCGAGGTATGTCATTGTCAGCGATTCCATATACAGTAGTGTCCTCCTCCACTGTCCCCAAGGACCTTCTCTACAGCTGCTCCATTGTCATATACAGACATTCGCCCAACCTCGAGGACATCGTTGCATACTACCGACCAGCCAACATCTGTTCTAGAGTGGTTTGTTCCGGTGTGTAAGATTCATTCTTCTCTTAATCACTGAAGATGACTTTGGTCAAAATATTTGTTGGTTTTCTTTTTGATCATCCTGCAGTACCGTGTGTGTACGGTATATAATCTACTTACCCAGGTAAGTTGTACTTGCTTTCAATTTTGTATTTTCCTTTCTAGCTTTATAATGCTGCCAGTTTTCATATTTTTATTATAATTTTATATTGTAGTTATTTTATATTTTTTATTTTAACAACTGTTATTGAGAACTGTTGCCACAAAGCTTTAAGTAAACTTCATACTTATAAACAAATCAACTATCAATTGAAATTATGTCTTCAATCTTTATTCAATTCAATTACGTTATAAAATAGATGTAAATATGTACATGAACATTGCCTGTGCTGTTCTAACCAATGTGTACCAGTACAGTACCTGTTTCACAAAGAGGGGCGTGGTGGCTCAGCGGTCTAGCTGTATGCCTCTCACCAAGGCGGTCCGGGTTCGATTCCCGGTCAATGCATGTGAGATTTTCGAAGTGAAATGCCATGTCCTGTGGTTCGGATTCCACGTAAAAAGGAGGTCCCGTGGCTCATGATCTCAAGATTAACGGTCACGTTAAACTACAAGCTTCCTTCCTTTTTTTTTGTTTCACAAAGTGCAATGCGTAATACCCACATGAAGGATTGTTCACTCGTATACAACCTCTAGCAATTGAACTTTGACATACCTGCACCTGTGTAATATACAAGGAGGAGGAGGAGGAGTAAAGAAATACATGGGTTAGGTAAGGCAAACACAAATTTACAGTTAAAATTCCTATATTTTGGCACAGCATACAGAAAACTGTGTAAGCTGCAAAGCAAACACAATTCCTAATTTACCAGTTCGGTAATATTACAGAGGTGTGCAACTTATTAGAATCAAATAGAGAACTTATATTAGTCAGAATTTTTTTATTCAAAATCATTTTATTGAACAACGGCCGACATCTTTTATCACACCACTAAGTGGCTTCGGTGGCGTAGTTGGTAGCACGCTGAACTCCCCTGCCCAAGATAGCTGGTTCAAACCAGGCCGAAGTCGTCGGATTTTTTAAGAGCGTTAAAATCCTTCGGTATGCCTTCCTTTGGAGGGGAAGTAAAGCCGGCAGTCAAATGTCATAGATTTATGACATGCAAAAGATCCTTCAACAGACTAAACTTGTGTGAACCTAAATTTCTAGGTTAGATTTCGTTGGAACGCTCTATCAAAGTTCCAATGTTCACCACTAGGTATCATTGAAACCGGTTTGCGAAAGTTGGAACTACTTGAAATAGAACAGTACTTGTAGCTCATCCTATGGGTGTCCGCTAGAAGCAGCTACAGCCTCAGGGGAGCCGAACATATCCTCGGACACTCCCGGCACTAAAAGCCATACGATCAATAAATAAAACACTTTAGTTAGTAAAGTTTTCTCCCCTGTAGACTTATAACTTTTCCCATAAGGAATTGAAGACTACAAATTTTTAGAATTAGGTACTCCGAGGGATACCTGAGCTGGGTCTGGTTTCTCTTGTTTCATTGACTTTGGAATGTGCCCTCTGAATCAGGTGATTTCAATCCATGGTCCACGAATCTTTGTATAGTTCAAGAGACTTTGAATACCTTGGCTCTAAATTCATATGAAAAGTAGAATATTAGTAATCAAAACAAAACGTTAGGAATTTTGCATTTACGAGGGCCCTCTTTTAGTGGAAATTTTATAAAATCATTTTACTATAAAATTCTTAAAATAAAATGTCATTAAAGACTGATGGTTAAATATTTTCCATACTTGAAAGCATTTGCTGGTATGGACATATAAAACGAATGGAGGAGAAGAGGATACCCAGGAGGATACACGAGACAAAGTGGAAAGGAAAGAGACCGGAGGAAGAACGAGAGACAGGTGGCTGAAGGGGGTAGAAAAAAGCGTGAAGAAGAGAGGAGAAGTCTGGACAAGGGGGGAGACTGAGAGATGGTGGGAAGACAGAACACGTCGGAGAGGCTTGTGTTCCAAACAGACCCGGCCAGTGGCTGGAAACTGAGCAAGATGAAAATGATGATGATGATGATGGTTAAAAATTTGAAATAACTTCAGCACCTTGTAAATATATTTAGTGCATTAACATTTTGCACTCCTATGTCGAGTGGGGTTCGACATTAAAATATTTAACCTCCGCTCCGATGTAGAGTCCCAAACGACATGACGATAGCTTGTACTTACAGCGCTCGTATGACTTCTGTGCTGTATTGCGGTATTGTGCAGCCTTCTAGTGGTCTCCGAGAGAACACCTTTTCCCTATTTAATATAGTTTGCGGGAATTGTTATGAATTTTTAACCTTCGTTATTCTCAAATGTTTTTGACAGTTTTACTGATAATAAAGATTGAATGCAAACATGCCATCTGGTTCAACTTCGCTCATGGAACCGGATATTTTAGAACAGTTAGTGGACAGTAATAGTTACGATGATGAACAAACAACTGGGCGGCTTCGGTGGTGTAGTTGGTAGCATGCTGAGCTTCTATGCCCAAGATCGCGGGTTCAAACCCGGCCGAAGTCGTCGGATTTTTTAAGAACGTTAAAAATCCCTCAGTATGCCTTCCTTTGGAGGGGAAGTAAAGCTGGCGGTCCCATGGCATGTTAAAGAACCTTCCACTAATTACACCTGTGTGAAGCTAAATAAATACAGGTTAAACATTTGACTAACTTCTTAGGTCCCTACGTTTGTCGTCATGAGCCGACTGTGGTGGCATCTGGTAACTAATTTCTGAACTAGTTGGTCGTTGATGGCGGCGTTTGGCGGCAAAAGTGTGAGTTTGCATTCACAAATTCTCATAGTGTGTTTCTTTTGTTTTTGTATTTCTCATAGTGTTCTTCTTTTGTTTTTGTATACCGTACAAGTCAAATGTACTTTTTTGAATATAACTGTCTGTTTCCGGTTGTGACCAATGGATGTCTGTGTTTTTTTCTTCTCCCATCAATTTGGAGTTTAGGACTGTATTTAGTAAACCTTTTTTGCTAATTATTTTATGACAGGTTATGAGCCCAGTTAAACGCTTATTCCTGTTAATGTGTGGACTTTGTGATGGGAGAATGTCGGTCGTTAAAGGGTGTTGATATGTGCGGCGCACATGTGGACAGTTAAGTGTGCATCCAAGATAGTTTTTGGTGAATTTTGTGGACGATTTTTCTATTGTGAGGACTATTTGTACGTTTTATTTTAAGTATACATACTAACATGGATGCAGCTACGGGAAGCAGCGAGCGAGTAGTTGCAATAGTGAGGTTACAGGACGACAATTGGGAAGCGTGGAGCACCCGAACAAAGGCATTGCTTCAAACAAGGCGTCTGTGGGACGCGGTTCAAGGTTTCCCACGAAAGACCGATACAGGAGAGGTAGAAGATACACCCGTTGAAGAGTACTCCGAGGCCCAACTGGGCAAAGATCAAGACGCGAAAAACTTGCTCATAGGTTTGGTCACCGACCCTTTCCTAGGTGATATCAAAGAAGCGGAGACAGCTAAGGAAGCATGGCAGAATCTTCTGACTTCATGTTGCGATACCGGAGTCCTTCAAATTGTGACGATGTTAGAAGAATTGTGTCTTTTTAAGAAAACTAGTGACATTAGCATGCGTACATTTGTTGATAAAGTGCTTACTTGGTGTGCACGGTTGGACGATGTAGGTATAAAATTTACGGATAAGGCCAAAGCTGCTTTTATTCTCCGAGGACTGGAAAAGCGGGAGTACGAAAATTTGATACGTTCATTGGAAAGCAATGAAGAAAACTTAAGTGTAAAGGTAGTGCGAGCCAAACTATTGTTGGAGGAGAGAAAGAACAAGTTGGACAAACTAAAGATGGAGCGAGAACAGGAGACTTATGCGAGGCTGAAGAAGGAAGAATCTGAGGGTGAAAGCGTGAAGGCAATGGTGGCAGCCATGCGCTTAAATTCCAAGGAGGTCGTCAACAGCAGCAAAAGTGTCAACAAGCCAACAGGTAGTGGTGGATTCATGTGCTACAAGTGCCAAGAACAGGGGCATATTGCTAAGTTCTGTGATTTAGTTCATGAAGCAAGAAAGAAAGGTTCAGTTTTGTGTTTTAATTGTGCCAAGATAGGTCATACTTCCCGGAAATGTAGTAATGGACGCAAGGAAAATGTTAAGGTTAAGAATCGTGAGGTTATTGCCACGGTAAAGGACGATGAGGCGGCAAACGAATGTGTTCAGGTTAATGCTAGTAGTGTTAAGGTGAAGGCTTATGTGGCAACTGAAAGCAAGGATGATGCATCTGATTGTGTACGCAGGTGGTATGTAGATTCAGGAGCCACTGAGCACCTGACACCTTATAAGGATATTCTGTATGATTACACCCCAAAGGTTTCTGGTAGTGTAGACACAGCTGATGGATCCGTAGTTAGTGTATGTGGTATGGGAAGTGTGCTTATGAAGCTATCTGACAAGTGTGGAGGTTCTTTTCTGAAACTGAAAAGAGTGTTGTATGTCCCAGGTCTTCAAGACAATTTAATATCTGTAGGTCAATTTGACAAGAAAGGAGCAGTCGTAACCATTAAAGATAGCAAAGTTGTATTGTCAGATCATGAGGGTATATTCCTTACGGGTGAGGCTGTTCTAAATATGTATGAGGTAAATTGAGATTATTTTATGGTAGAACAAGGGAAAGAATTTGCTTGTAATGACGAGGTGGAGGTTGTGTATGCTAAGAGCAACAAAGCTGTAACTAGCGGAATATGGCATCAGCGTTTTGGCCATGCTCTGAACATTCCAGATCGTGATTTTATACCCAAAGAAAAGAATCTTGATTGTGATACTTGTAAACAAGGTAAAATGAAAAGACTTAAATTTAATGAAAGAGATCATGTATCTCAGAAGCCATTAGATGTTGTGTTCTCTGATGTATGCCAGCTAGAGCACCCATCGATTGGAGGTAGCAAATATTTTATTACATTTACTGATGATTGTACCAGATTCTCATATGTAAGGTTTCTTAAGCATAAGAGTGATGCATTTAATGAGTTTCTCAAGGTTAAGGCCCTAATGGAGACAGCACAAGGGACCAAGTTGAAATCTTTCCATTCAGACAACGGTGGAGAGTATTTAAGTACTGAGTTTTGTAACTATCTTGAAAAGGAAGGTATTGTTCGTAGGTTAACAATGGCTTACTCTCCCCAACAGAATGGCGTTGCTGAACGCCTCAACCAGCAACTTCTCACCACTAGTAGGTGCATGCTCATTCAGTCAGGCATGCCAGTTCAATTTTGGGGGGAAGCCATCAGCACAGCCTGCTATATAAAGAATAGGTGTGTGTCCTCAACTGTAAAGAACATCCCATTTGAACTGTGGACGAGTAGAAAGTTGTCAGACCAGGAATTGCTTATGTTAAAATCATTTGGTTGTAAAGTTTGGATCCATAAACGTAATGTGGAAAAGTTAGTGCCAAGGGCAAATGTTGGTGCAATGCTAGGGTACCCCGATGACTCGAGGGGCTACCGTGTATGGGACATCGAAAAGAAATGTGTCATTAAATCCAGGAATGTAGAATTTGTTGAAGATGTATTTCCGTTTTCTCTAAAAGCCCAGGAAAAACCTGTAACTCAGATAGACTGTGAACCTAGAACAGTTGGAGAAGTGTTTGTCGAGCAGAAAGATTGTGGAGGTGACGTGTTTGAACACGAAGTAGCCGAATCAGGAAATGAAAATTCTGTAACAAGTGATAGTGATGCCTCTTTGTCAGATTCTGATGTCGTAATAGACTCTCCATTACAGCCTGAACACACAGT
This sequence comes from Meconema thalassinum, assembly GCA_946902985.2. Classification (NCBI taxonomy): domain Eukaryota; kingdom Metazoa; phylum Arthropoda; class Insecta; order Orthoptera; family Tettigoniidae; genus Meconema; species Meconema thalassinum. Next base: position 125,043,019 of record OX336389.2, read on the forward strand.
ATTACGCAGGTCGAGTAGAGAGAGAAAACGTCCCAGTAAGTGTGTGTGTTGTAATGAAGTTAAGGTCAAATGTCGCATTGTCATGTTGAGGTCAGAATATAACGATCCGGTGTCTTTTCAAGAAGCCACCTCACGAGATGACAAAGATAAATGGTTTGAAGCAATGAACCAAGAGATTGCCCTCTTGGAAAAACATAATGTGTGGACACTTGCAGAAGATTCAGGTGGCAAGACTGTCATAGGCACCAAATGGGTGTATAAAACTAAACGAAACCAAGAAGGTGAAGTACTTAGGTATAGAGCACGTTTAGTAGCTCAAGGTTTCAGTCAGATAAAGGGTACAGATTTCCTTGAATCCTACAGTCCTGTGGTAAAAAGGAAAACTATTAGGACCCTTATAGCCATAGGAGTAGAGCGTGAATGGGATAATTGTCACTTGGACATTGTATCGGCATACCTTAATAGCAAAATTAAGGAAACTGTATTTGTAAGTCAACCAGAAGGTTTTCACAGTGTAGAGTACCCAGACTATGTGCTAAAACTCAACAAGAGTATTTACGGTTTATGTCCAGCTGGTAAAGATTGGCACAATTGTATCACTGCACAACTTGTCAAGCTTGGCTTAAATCAAAGCAAATGTGATCCATGTCTGTATTTTAACCCAGATCATGACCTGTATGTTGCCCTTTGCTACCATACAAGGAATGATATGCAAATGTTTGTTGTTAGTGTAAGGCTAGTTATGTATTTTTTTTGTTTTTTTTGTTTTAAGTTTGTTTTTTTTGCAATTTGTGAATGGGGGGAAGTGTGAGTTTGCATTCACAAATTCTCATAGTGTGTTTCTTTTGTTTTTGTATTTCTCATAGTGTTCTTCTTTTGTTTTTGTATACCGTACAAGTCAAATGTACTTTTTTGAATATAACTGTCTGTTTCCGGTTGTGACCAATGGATGTCTGTGTTTTTTTCTTCTCCCATCAATTTGGAGTTTAGGACTGTATTTAGTAAACCTTTTTTGCTAATTATTTTATGACAAAAAGTAGTACTTGAAAAAATTCAATGCCTGCAGTCCTTACTTGAATTAAAACAGATAACACACACTAATATAGTCATCACAATTAACACCGGTTATCAGACAGATTCTACACACACCCAAAGTACACGGGGCTACATGACTGCGTTGTCGCAGCCCCTAAACTGAGGAACCCACCAACCAACAAACAACTGACTTGGAAATATAACATAACTATATTTTGTGTTAGATTGTTTTGCAGTGTTCACTTCCTACTACTGTTCACAGTGCAGAAATTAATTCAGCAGGAAGCACTCGCTAAAGGTAATGGAGTTCAAAAGGTCAAATCAGGAAAAGTTTAAATGATATTTTGGGAAACTGGTGTTGAGTCTAATAATTTGCACACTTCTGTGTGCTTTGAGCTTCAAATTTAACCTTACATGGCCACGGTGGCAGGATGTACACACTCTTCGATATTCCTTTGGCAGTGAACTAAAATACATTTGTGTTTGCGTTAACCCATGTGCAAATGAAAATACTTGCTAAGCCCACATGTGTGCTAACCTGGTTTGGAATTGCATGAGCCAGGTCCATGGTATTCAGGAAAATTTCCACAATCAAGAATGGATTTGAATCTTGGAGGTAACCTGCTCCCACAACCTCCTTGGAACTCGCGGCAGAAATCACAACACGGCAATACTATTTTATCCTCTTCTTCGCCAGGACTTCGAGGTAAACAGGTAGGTTGTAGCAACTGACACACAAACTCGTATGCCAGCCGGTAGCATTCTGCATCCACCAGTTCCCTGCAACAAGAAGTTAACAGATACAAACAAGCAGTGGTGTCGCTAGAGGAGAAGAACTATCATAACCTATCTTCAAAATTGTCCCGTCAGTTAAATAAAATCTCCATATCAGCTTTTCATATACCATATATTGAGCAACAATTTCAAACTCAAACTTGTAGTAATGACCACCTCGTAGTGGAGCAGCTATCATTCTTGGCTGTTACCGCAGAGGCCCTGGTTCAATTCCCGGCTCTGCCAAGAAATTTCAATTCTGGTGCAAGGCTGGAACCGGGTACACTCAGCCTAGTAAGGCAAAACTGAGAAGAAGAGAGTTCAATTCCCACCTCGACCATCCAGGAAGTGGTTTTCCGTGGTTCCATCAACTCCAGGCAAATGCTAGAATGGCTCCTAAAACCATGGGAAAACCATGAGAATGGATGGCAGAGGTGGGAATGGAACTCATCTCTCCTCAGTTTTGCCTCACGAGGCTGTGTGGACCCTATTCCAGCCCTCAAACTAGAACTTAATTTCTTGGCAGAGCCAAGATTCAAACCCAGACCTAAGGGGTGACAGCCAAGCATGCTAGCCACCACACCACAAGATGCTCCCATCTTTAACCAAAGTTTTCATCAGCACTCCTCCAGCACCATAAAATAATTAGGCAGAAAATATGAGTTTAACATGTATTTAATTACAGTATTAGCACAGATTATACCGACAGCCATGGCTACGCTCGCTAAAGCGCGGCGTTAGGTCATTCTCTGCTGACACGGTATACGCGTGGGTTCGAGCCCCTCCGTCGGCCGTCCTTGAAATGGTTTTCCGTGGTTTCCCCATTTTCAACACCAGGCAAATGCTGGAACGGTACCTTCTAACAGGTTACGGCCCCTCCTTCCATATCCTTGCCCAGTTTCATTCACCTTCATCCATTCCTTCTCTCATCCTGACGCGCAGGTCGCCCATGGGCGTCGACTAGAATGGCCTGCACTCGGCCTCTCAGGGGGGCCACACGACAAAAAAAAAGCACAAATTATATTAACATATAGAATTTTTTCAAGTGAATCTCATATTGGGCATAAATTTGTGTTGACCGACTGAGAGATATCGATCAGCTGTTGTTAATATAAAGGCAACACTGGAAAATGGCTTCAAAGCCTCTCTTAAGGACCACCCACCAAAATAACCAACTTTTGCAGGAACCAACATTGGAACCCATAACATCAATGCAATTTGTACCTCTTGCCGACCGCCAACTAGCTTTTTGGCGACCAAAGTTTTAAAGACTGTACTTATGCAGTAGTGCATTGCGGATTGTCAAGGTAGTGAGTGAGTTCAGGCAATGGGTTAATCTTCCTGGCTTATATCAGATGAAGGTGAAGTGACACGATCTCACTTTCGCGCTGAATGCTTTCAGAACAAAAAAAAACACTATAGCATTATAAAGAGGTGCACTAGGCAACTTGAGGAGTGAGATACTTTGTCAATGCTTCCTGCACTGAGTTAGTACAGTAGTTCCAACCCTGTGAGTAGAATGTTCCATAACAGGGGCCTCGAAACTCTTTAGCCTCCACTAAGTCCCAAGGGCCAAGACCTAGCTAGCTCATCATACCAACATCCTGTAGTTTTGAATTACGCGCAAAGTTTCGTTTCGGGACGAGTGAGATCTCTATGAGGCAGTGCGCGGGGTATAATTCAAGAGCGGATGATCAGTATAAAAGACTTCGAATATTTCACTCTAAATTCATACGAAAAGTAGAATAAAGTAATCAAAACAGAACATGTGGCATAGTGCATTAACGAGGCCCCTCTTTTAGTGGAAAATTTAAAAAACATTTTACTATCAATTTCTTAAAATCAAATGTAATTTAAGACTGATGGTTAAATATTTGAAATAACTTCAGTGCCTTGTGAATATATTTAGTGCATTATATCATGAAAAGTATAGATGAAATTTTGGAAAGCTGGTGTGGAGTCAAATAATTTGCACACCTCTGTATAAATGTGCTTTTCAGCTCTCGGCACTACTTCTCTGTGTGAATAAACATTCTCCTAAATAAAATAAAAAAGTATTTACAAATCCAAATTAACTGACGAGTATTTCAAGTCGCTGCTGATAATTTCCAATAGTAAATTTGATCCTCAACTGTAAACAATTGTCAGTGAAAAGTTACAGCCGCATAAATCTCTTTAATTATAGTAATAATAATAAATACCTTAATTATGTGAATTACCTATGCATTTCACTCGTATTAAGTTTTTAGGACAAATCTCATGTCATTAATTACAGTTAAAATGATCAATTTTATTATGTCAAAAATTGTGTTCTTTAATCGGTCGTTAAATAAAAACAACCGATTATAATTTGTATGATTTATCTACATTGTCAATTTTACAATGTAGCCTAATCAAAATATGCTATGACGAGCCGGATTGGAGGTACTCGCGGGCCGTAGTTTTGAGACCCCTGTTCCATAGCATTAACAGGCACCGTTACTCAGCACCACCCACACCTCATAGCTTCCATATAATCACAGAGTGAGTATCAGTGAACAACCACATTTATTCTAGCCCGTGCCACTAAAAAAATGCAAAACTACTCGATTCATCATGAAATGGCAACAGGCAGGAAAATTTACTAGCACAACAATATCCTGTGTGACAATGCCCCAGGTTCCAGGCCTCGGAATGAATATTCATTGAAATCTAGGGATTCTTGATCAACTAGCCATTTTACGCACTCAATCTGGGACATATACCAGCCATACTGGCTCTACTCTCAGCTGGTAAAAATGGTGATTGTAATGACAAGAGTGACATAGTACAAAAGATTAATTATTCTATTATAATAAGCATCAAAACAATTACTACTACTAGAATATGATTGTATTGATGTCCTACCTGAAAGCAATGACATCGTCTTTAACTGCCTGAATTGAGCTGTGCCCCAGGGCATTAGGATAAGATGTCACCAATTACCAATTTTGTTTTACAATAACTATATCAAGTACAGAGAGTCCAGTTTGTGTGTATCGGAGACCCTAGCTAGCCCGCTCGCCCAAGGCGCGAGCCTGTCTCCCGCCAGGCACTTTGCCGTTTCGCGGCACTCGCGCGGCATTGAGTCATTGAGTATAGGAATTTGTACTTAAATTTGTACTTCAATGTGATCCTTGACTGATTTTTTTGACAAACTGACTTACGGAGAGCGATTGTTAACTGATTTTCAAGAAGATTCTGCCACTGCTCACAATGACGAAGCATCCATGACAGAATTGCGTCGCATTTTTGGTACTAGGATTATAAGTCGGAACGTGTGGCCTCCGCGAAGCCCAGACTTATCACCATGTGACTTTTATTTGTGGGGGACGCTTATAAATAGAGTGTATGCGGAATCCCTCACACTATAAATGAGCTTAAAGACTATATTACAGCTGAAATACAGCCAATCGGTGCTGAGGAACTTCAGAGAGTAAATGCCAGTTTCATAAAAAGGTGCCAGCGATGTGTAGCTGTGAATGGCGAACATTTTCAGCACTAGCTGTGAACTAGGTAAGTACAAATTCCTATACTCAATGACGCAGTGCCGAGCAGGCACCGCATAACGGCAAAGTGCGTGGCGGGAGACGGGCGCGCGCCGCGGGCTAGCGAGAGTCTCCGATACATACAAACTGGACTCTCTGCAGATATGTAGGCCTACTTTTCTTCTTAAAATATCACTTAAAATTGCTAATGTCCTTCCCTATTTCCAAATTTTTTAAATGAATATGCGTTGTTTACGATAAATAGATTCTGTGTCAAACAATCATAATTGCAAAATTAAACTCGGGAGTGTCCACCAACACAAAGTTCCTCATTTCTCTACTAGAAAGCGCTATAGTGTTCAAGGAGCTTAGATAGCTAACCTCCTTGACTTTCGTAGTGATTCAAGGAACAACGAAATTCGACATGCAAGCTACCCTCTGGGTGTCAAATTACAAAGCTTGCACCCGGCAACCAAGGCCATACGATATTATTATAAATGTCTACGCAGTTTTCTTCAATGAAAATATGAAATCTGCAGTGCTATTTAACTTGACTTCTGAATTGCGTGCTTTGATTATATGTACATTGTACATGTATGTACATTGTGGCAAGCATCCTCTAAATATATAGGCCTACTGTACTGTACACTCGTCAGTCATGTTACGAAATAGAAATTTACTATTCTGTTGCAAACTGCTTCTAATAACTACCGTATTATTTTGACATTAATTTTAAAAACAAATTATTTCATGCTAATCAAACTACTGAAGTTTTGCCATCCCAACAAATATTCTCGGGAAAATGAGATAGAATTTGGAAAAGAAAGACAATCCCACAATTAACGGGACATATCTGTATGCCGGAGGTAAAGAGCACTATGTCCATTTTTTCAATATTGTACTAATCATCATCATCATCTTGCAGAGTTTCCAGCCACTGGCCGGGTCTGTTTGGAACACAAGCCTCTCCAACGTCTTCTGTCTTCCCACCATCTCTCAGCCTCCACCCTTGTCCAGTCTTCTCCTCTCTTCTTCACGCTTTCTTCCACCCCCTTCAGCCACCTGTCTCTCGGTCTTCCTCTCGGTCTCTTTCCTTCCCACTTCGTCTCGTGTACTCTCCTGGGTATCCTCTTCTCCTCCATTCGTTTTACATGTCCATACCATCTAAGTCTAGATTTCTCTATACCATCCTGTAATGGTTCCTCCTTCATTAATTCTCTGGTCCTCTCATTTCTTATTCTGTCCATCTTTGTAGCTCCAATACTGCTTCTCAAGAACCTCATCTCACTGGCCTGTATTTTGCTCTTCTCCCTTCCTTTCATAACCCAGGCCTCCGAGGCATACGTCAGGATAGGGACATAGTACGTCCGATATATGATCTTTTTGCTGTTCTGAGGGACATCCTTGCTCCATAACATGCTTCTCACACTTCTCCGAAATGCTTCTGCCTGCCTCCAACGCTCATTTATTTCTCCATCGTTTCTTCCATTGTCTTGTATGAGGCTTCCCAGATACTTGAAACTCTCCACTTTCTTCAGCTGTTCCCCACCAATTGTTATTCCCGTTGTGGTTCTTTCCTTCTTCCTTGTTGTGATCACCATCTCACTCTTATTTATGCTAAATTTCATCCCATATCCTTGTATTATTCCTTCCCCCACGTCCAACTGTTCCTGTACCTCCTCCTCCTTGTTTCCCCAAATCATCAAATCATCTGCAAACACCATTGCTTTCATCTTTCCTTCCCCACTTACTTGTGCCACTCGGGTCATTATGTCATCCATCACCACAATGAAAAGTAACGGTGACAGTGCACTTCCTTGTTTCAGGCTGTTTCTCTGTTCCAACCAGTCTGATCTCTCTCCTCCCACTTTCACACAGCTCACGCTTCCCTTGTACATCTCCTTTATCCTCTTTATAGTCCATTTCTCTACTCCTCTATCCTCCAGGGACTTCCATACTTTGTTTCTGCATACACTGTCATATGCTTTCTCAATGTCCAGGAAGGCCATAAGTAGATCTGTTCCATACTCATAGTGCTGTTCTTGTAACTGCCTTACAGCAAAAATCAAATCCACTGTGGACCTTCCTGCTCTGAAGCCATGTTGTTCTTCCCTCATCCCTCCTTCTATCTTTGTCCTAATTCTCTTTTACAAAACTTTCTCGAAGATCTTTGCACAATGACTCATCAGTGTTATTCCCCGATAGTTTCTGCAATCAGTTCTACTACCTTTCTTGAAGATCGGGACAATTATTCCTTTTTTCCAGTCCTCTGGGGTTTTCCTTTCCTTCCATGCTGTCCTCATCACTCGGTACAACCACTGTATCCCCACCTCTCCTGCTGCTCTCACCATCTCCACACTCAACTCATCCACACCCGGTGCCTTCCCTCCTTTCATCTTGTTCACTGCATCTTCCACTTCTTTCCACGTTAAGTCCTTCTCTGTTTGCAGTTCATCTTCCTCTTCCCCGATTTCTTCCTCCTCACCATCTTTACCGTTTGGGTTCAGAAGTTCTTCAAAATATTCTTTCCACATTTTCTTCAGTTCTTCCCTATTTTCTATCTCTTGTCCCCTTTTGTTCACCATTCTAACATAATCCGTAGGATCCTTCCGCCTCTTATTTTTTACCATCCCATACAGGACCTTTTTTGTACCTTCACTATCCTCCTTCATCATCTTTGTCCACTCTTCCATCCACTTTCTTCTCTCCTCAGCCACTACTCTCTTCGCCTCCTTCTTTCTTTCCTTGTCTCTACCGTCCTATTTTGATACCACCTCCTAAAGGCCCTATTCTTTTCCCTTACTATATCTTTTGTCTTCTCATTCCACCATGGTGTTTCCTTCCACCTCTTCTTACTACTTGTGCTCCCACATACTGCTTCTGCTGCACTTACTAGTGTCTTCTTAAATCTAGCCCATTCCTCTTCCACCCCTCTTTCTTCATCTGTTGGAATTCCTTCCTTTACCATTTTGAGGTAGTCGACCCTTCTATCCCCTTCTTTCACTTTCCATATCCTTATATGTCTTTCCTGGTTCTCAGTCCCTTCTTCTCCTTACTCCCTCTCAGGTTCATTACCAGCAATCGATGGTCGCTATCCAGGTTCTCCGATGGTATAACCTTGATGTCCGTGATGTTCTTATTTAGTTCTTTCTCATACAGTATATAGTCGACCACCGACTTCCTGGTCAAGTCATCACTGTACCATGTGATTGTGTGGCTCTCTCTTTTCTTAAACCAGGAGTTCACAACTAGCAGGCTGTTCCTCCGGCAGAAGTCCAACAGTCTCTTTCCTTCCTCATTTCTTCCGCCCCAACCCTCTGGTCCTAGAACACTCTCATAACCTTGTCTTTCTCTTCCTACATGGGCATTGAGATCCCCCATAACAATCATATTTCTTCCTACCAGCTGCTTCTGCAATTCCTCTTCAAACTCCTCCTTCTCTTCAGAGGTGCAGCCTACTTGTGGAGCATACACTTGCACTATTTCTATGGTCTCTCCCCTCAGTGCTACTTTCACTTTCATCATTCTATATCTTATTCTCCCCACTTCTTCTTTTAAACCATCTTGTACTACTACTCCCACTCCATTCCTCTTTCCCTCTTCGTTCCCACTCCAGTACAGTCTATAGCCTTTTCTCAGTTCTCTCCTTCCTTCCCCTTTCCACTTTGTTTCTGCCAATCCCAATAAATCCAACTTCCTTCTTTCCATCATATCCACTATCTCCTCCACCTTCCCCATCAGCGTTCTTAGGTTTAAAGTTCCAAATCTTAGTCCGTGTGTACAGCCGTGTCATCGTCTATTAAATCCATCATGTCCGAGGCTCGTTCCATTTTCGAAAGCATTTGGTTTCATCCACTACTGGCTTGCTGGGCCTATCGTAGCTTCACTAATTTACTAATTGTACTAATGCTGTTAGTAATCAGTGCCTTTGATACTCTACACAGAGGTAGAGGGCACTAAGACCTATTTCAAAAAATAACGGAACTTTATAACGGGCTTCATGTCACATAAAACATTTTTTTAAAATTCAAATGCCTCTCCTGTAAAGTTTCAATTTTGTGACATAGCCTAGTGCCCTTTACCTCCGGCATACAGACATATGAACCCTAGTATTGAAGCCAATAATACATATGATAGTTGGAAAATGAGATTCCCCAGTCTGCCATCCCTCAAAACTTTATTGATGAGATATAAAATTATATGGGCAGAAAGGGGCATTAGTCGGCCATTATTCTACATACTGTAGTCCCCCACAACCACTGATGCACTTGTCCTACCGCTTCACAACCTTGACGAACCCTTGCCAGTTTACTCTTGTCTTGAACGCAGCGAAAAGGTGGATGTAACAGGACACTAAGTCAGGTTTGTATGGGGCACCCTCAGCTAAAGGTGGCAAAAAGGTAATCAATGTTGATGCCATATGCAGTATTGAATTATGTTGTCCATGATTGTAATACAAGCCCATTCTCCATACCTGTCAGTTACACAATATTGCCGTCCTTTCTCTAACACAGCACTGCGCTAGCACCGGGCACCCACTATTCAATTCTTGTGTCTTTAACACAGCACTGCGCTAGTACAACTTCAATGTATCTAGCCCAACATAAACCTCCTTAGGACATTGAATGACTTGTCACTTTGAGTCAGTCCATGAGCATTCCCCAACCAAATCTATGATTTTCTGAGTTGCTTGTAAACAGTGCACCACAACTGAAGCACCCAGGGCAAGCTAACACAGATAGTATAGTCACAAAGCACACTTTATCAATAATAATTATATCACTTTACTAGAACAATCACAATCAATATTTACAAAGGACGAATTTGGAATCAGAAGCACTGGTAGCTGATGAATTTATATTAGACCTAGGTTCTGCTGCAATGGCTTTACTATCTCTGTTGTTATTAACACTGACACATTGTTTAATAAATTCCGTGGAATTTCCTCTTCCTCTTGGTACCTGGTCGACATTTAGAACACATCTCATACGCACGCAATAATAGGAAATTCTCCAAACATAAAGCCTGGAGCAACACAGGAAGCGGACATATTTTGCTTATGTTTACATATTTTCAGACTGTAAGCTGTTAACACATGTGCTGCCATCTGTTAGACAGATGAGTAAACTTTATAACCTGGAGTATAGAGCCATAGAGAGCGCAGCTCGGCCGTGGCTGGAAGAATGCTGACTCATACCGGCAAATTTGAATCAGGAAATTTTAAATATTTAGATGCAAGCACCGATTACCCTAGTAATTACCAAGTAAGATGCTGTGGAGCCACACCCCGTAGACATGTGCGCACGGGCCCCTTTTAAAATAGTATTTTTAACTACTTACAGGTGAAATATCGACATGAAATATATTATATTCATTTTAAGCAGCAAAATAAGGTTTCCAATTACAATGAAAACACGAAAATGGCAGCAATTTTATTCAAAAATGTCATTTCAAACTTATAACCTTTTGAGAGGTGGAACATTAAGGTCACACTGCTTAAAATGCAGTAAATACATTTGTTTTATTCATAATTTTCAATTTTGCTCAGTGGTGAGAGTAAAATTATTAAATACCTTTAATGTCCAGACTTTTGGGGTCGACTGTGAGGTTAGCAAGATATGGAGATGTCTCCGACTCGATATGACTTGCTAGAACAGCCACCAAATCAGGAACAGTGACGTCTTGCTCTCTTGGATACAAATGTAGATTGAAATGCACCACCAGATCCTGACCATCCATACTGCAGCATATGAAACACATCAATAAGTACAATATTATCAAAATTAAGTACAAGCAGGACAGTATGTAAAGCTCACCAGTGAAGCCACACAAAAAAACTTTTATTATTAATCTAAACACATTAAACAAGTACTTTCGTGAAGAACTATATAGCCTATTTTCATATATCCTAGTTATGTTAATTGCCTCTATCAACATACAAAATTTAAGTTTGATTGCTGTAATAGATTCGAAGATATTGAGAACCGACTAAATATTTTTGGATGGTCGCCATGTTGGATTGTTAGAGTTATGTACCATTAAAGGAAAATTATTGCGTAGGTTCATTATTCAAACTTTCACTTTGATCGCATGATTACGACACAAGAAATAAAAACTTAATTTTAAAATTCGCACAGCCGCCATCTTGAGGTTATGTAAGCAATTGAACTTAATTAGATACCATTGCATTACAGTGTGTATAAACATATACTGTACCAAGTTTCATTGCGTTTGGTTGGTTAAATCGCGAGAAACATCTATTTACAAGTCGCAACTTCGCCTGGCCGCCATGTTGGTTTTGTAGTTACCAGGTTTTCGAAAGTCACATTGGTGAACTTCTAGCAGTTCCCTTTATCACCGTACAAAATTTCAGGGTGATATCGGTAATAGTTTCGGAGGGATTGAATGGTGTTGAAATATTTCGCACAGCCGCCATGTTGGATTGGTGAGACGTAACAAAATTGGAAGGGCACGGTCGGGGTGGTCCGGAATAGTGCTATGAACTTACCGAGTTTCATTGAAATCGCTCCATCCGTTTAGATTTTATTAGGGGGACACACACCCACACGAATCACACACGTACGCACACACACAGACAGACACACGGGCGAAAGGTGATCTCATTATTTTTTTATTTTTTTTTCATAAAATGAAAATAGGCTAAAAAAGTTTTGCATATTGCTGGCCAGGAGTCGTAGTGGTTTCAAGTCCATTAGTCGTTCTTGCATGTATAAAGGCTGTGTACACTCGCCTGTGTCAATGAGGATGGATCTGTGCAAGTGTGGAGACGACCCGGTGAGCGTATTCGCGACCAATACATCCGAGACCGACACCAATAGGGAGGAGGTGGTGCAATGTTTTGGGGTGGCATCATGTATGGTCACCGAACCCCTCTTGTGTACATCTCGGAGCGTATGACAGGCATACATTACAGGGATAATGTCCTAGCACCTGTAGTGAAAGGCAATGCTGACATTTTCGGCCCAAATTTCACTTTCGTGGACCATAACACTCGTCCGCACAGAGCTGGCATTGTCAATGCCTTTCTTCAGGAGAATGGTATTCACAGAATGGAATGGCCTGTCTATGTCCGTCCTCACTTTCATCCCCACTGTGCTCCATGGCAATATGCAAAACTATTCTTGATATTTGTATTGGAACAGTCGAAATACTCAACACCTATTTTCGTTAAGAAAAAATACACTGTCATTCTTGTTTTTGATTCATTTAGGTGCTTGGACATCGTGGCCATCAGCTCCGTGTACTTGCAGTAAGTGAAGAATTGCCAGATAACCTATATTACTGTGGTGTCTAAATTAGTATGATTATTTGTGCTTGATAGGAATGGAAAGGATGAAGTCATGGGCTCAAGTTAGGAACCATTGCAGTATTTGCCTCGAGTAAAAGTGGAAAACAATGGGTGGGGATCGAACCTCTTCTCAGTCAACGAGTCTCCAGTCTTTATTAAGGCCATGTGTGATAAATGCATTTCTGCTACGTCGATTACGGTATAGTGGTTTTGTAGTAGCGAACACTATTCCAGTCACCTCAGAAACACAGGCAATCAGATAAATGCATCACACATTCAAGTACATTGAGCTGCTGGCCAAAATATGTCCCAATACCCTAATTAAAGCAAAAACAACGTGTTGAAGTCTGTCTTCGAACACTTCCAGCATCTGTTATGAATAGCTGTGGCGATTACAAGGTTTACTGTTTGTTTGCTTTGATACAAGTTGCAGCCATGCTGCCAACGTAACTGCTGATGCTAGCTCTTGCAGCAGCAAGTAAGCACTGCGGAGAACATTCCTTGGCGCCCTGTAGAAGAATTTGATGATGATGATGAAACCAAACATTTGGCTTTCACAGTAAGCAAGGTGAAACGAAGAGACATGGTACTGTGTAGTATAGTAAAATCGCACGTATTAGCCAACTTATTTACACCGTACATTCCTACTACGTCTTCAGAGCTGGTGCTCAGACAGTAGTAGTAGTAGTAGTAGTACTAGTAGATCATTGAGAAGAATTAAACTTACCCATCAAAGGCTAGAACCTCAGTACCTATGAAGGCTGGTCTCAGGTCACTACGACGGAATATAAGGTTGATCCTCTCCCGGTAGTCTCGTGCTCTGTGTTGAAACTGTACTGTTGCTGGATCTGCCAGCTCTGGGGAGAAGGAATCGCCCTTCATCACACGGAACATTGACCGGACCACTTGCTCCCCTGGTGGGTCTGATATGAGGAATGTATCTGCAAATACATATATAAAACACGAATTTCAATATTGTGTTCATTGCCAAACTATTAGCCTTTCATTTACATGGATTATTTCTATTTAATAACCCATCTTTAAGGTCAACAATTTGCAATGTCTTTAGTAAAATGAATTTAAGACTCCTCCACCATGATAAGCATCTTATAGAAGTCGAGAGACTCATATGCAGTCCTTTAGGAAACCATGCGCAGATGCAATAAATATTTGTTAAACTTCAACAATGGAATAATTTCTAGTAATATCTCAGATTTTGTAAATCAGTGGAAGGTGAATAGAATTGAACAGGGGCATGATTAAGGGAGTAGAGGAAACTTAAAAAAAGCTACAGTGTCATAAAGTTACTTTGTCAGACTTTGCCCCAAAGGGGGGCTTAACGTGCCAGTAAATCTACTGACACGACTCCCTTGTCTTTGTGCACCCTCAAATGCCAACTGGTTGTGCCAGGATTCAATCCTGCGATCTTGGGACTGTACATTATCAAGCTGAGAAGGAAAAGACATGATGGTAAGCAACTTACATGAACAAGTAGACAATAGGTACACAGTAGGACGAACACAAAATGTAACAAATATTTCGAGGTATGTCATTGTCAGCGATTCCATATACAGTAGTGTCCTCCTCCACTGTCCCCAAGGACCTTCTCTACAGCTGCTCCATTGTCATATACAGACATTCGCCCAACCTCGAGGACATCGTTGCATACTACCGACCAGCCAACATCTGTTCTAGAGTGGTTTGTTCCGGTGTGTAAGATTCATTCTTCTCTTAATCACTGAAGATGACTTTGGTCAAAATATTTGTTGGTTTTCTTTTTGTTCATCCTGCAGTACCGTGTGTGTACGGTATATAATCTACTTACCCAGGTAAGTTGTACTTGCTTTCAATTTTGTATTTTCCTTTCTAGCTTTATAATGCTGCCAGTTTTCATATTTTTATTATAATTTTATATTGTAGTTATTTTATATTTTTTATTTTAACAACTGTTATTGAGAACTGTTGCCACAAAGCTTTAAGTAAACTTCATACTTATAAACAAATCAACTATCAATTGAAATTATGTCTTCAATCTTTATTCAATTCAATTACGTTATAAAATAGATGTAAATATGTACATGAACATTGCCTGTGCTGTTCTAACCAATGTGTACCAGTACAGTACCTGTTTCACAAAGAGGGGCGTGGTGGCTCAGCGGTCTAGCTGTATGCCTCTCACCAAGGCGGTCCGGGTTCGATTCCCGGTCAATGCATGTGAGATTTTCGAAGTGAAATGCCATGTCCTGTGGTTCGGATTCCACGTAAAAAGGAGGTCCCGTGGCTCATGATCTCAAGATTAACGGTCACGTTAAACTACAAGCTTCCTTCCTTTTTTTTTGTTTCACAAAGTGCAATGCGTAATACCCACATGAAGGATTGTTCACTCGTATACAACCTCTAGCAATTGAACTTTGACATACCTGCACCTGTGTAATATACAAGGAGGAGGAGGAGGAGTAAAGAAATACATGGGTTAGGTAAGGCAAACACAAATTTACAGTTAAAATTCCTATATTTTGGCACAGCATACAGAAAACTGTGTAAGCTGCAAAGCAAACACAATTCCTAATTTACCAGTTCGGTAATATTACAGAGGTGTGCAACTTATTAGAATCAAATAGAGAACTTATATTAGTCAGAATTTTTTTATTCAAAATCATTTTATTGAACAACGGCCGACATCTTTTATCACACCACTAAGTGGCTTCGGTGGCGTAGTTGGTAGCACGCTGAACTCCCCTGCCCAAGATAGCTGGTTCAAACCAGGCCGAAGTCGTCGGATTTTTTAAGAGCGTTAAAATCCTTCGGTATGCCTTCCTTTGGAGGGGAAGTAAAGCCGGCAGTCAAATGTCATAGATTTATGACATGCAAAAGATCCTTCAACAGACTAAACTTGTGTGAACCTAAATTTCTAGGTTAGATTTCGTTGGAACGCTCTATCAAAGTTCCAATGTTCACCACTAGGTATCATTGAAACCGGTTTGCGAAAGTTGGAACTACTTGAAATAGAACAGTACTTGTAGCTCATCCTATGGGTGTCCGCTAGAAGCAGCTACAGCCTCAGGGGAGCCGAACATATCCTCGGACACTCCCGGCACTAAAAGCCATACGATCAATAAATAAAACACTTTAGTTAGTAAAGTTTTCTCCCCTGTAGACTTATAACTTTTCCCATAAGGAATTGAAGACTACAAATTTTTAGAATTAGGTACTCCGAGGGATACCTGAGCTGGGTCTGGTTTCTCTTGTTTCATTGACTTTGGAATGTGCCCTCTGAATCAGGTGATTTCAATCCATGGTCCACGAATCTTTGTATAGTTCAAGAGACTTTGAATACCTTGGCTCTAAATTCATATGAAAAGTAGAATATTAGTAATCAAAACAAAACGTTAGGAATTTTGCATTTACGAGGGCCCTCTTTTAGTGGAAATTTTATAAAATCATTTTACTATAAAATTCTTAAAATAAAATGTCATTAAAGACTGATGGTTAAATATTTTCCATACTTGAAAGCATTTGCTGGTATGGACATATAAAACGAATGGAGGAGAAGAGGATACCCAGGAGGATACACGAGACAAAGTGGAAAGGAAAGAGACCGGAGGAAGAACGAGAGACAGGTGGCTGAAGGGGGTAGAAAAAAGCGTGAAGAAGAGAGGAGAAGTCTGGACAAGGGGGGAGACTGAGAGATGGTGGGAAGACAGAACACGTCGGAGAGGCTTGTGTTCCAAACAGACCCGGCCAGTGGCTGGAAACTGAGCAAGATGAAAATGATGATGATGATGATGGTTAAAAATTTGAAATAACTTCAGCACCTTGTAAATATATTTAGTGCATTAACATTTTGCACTCCTATGTCGAGTGGGGTTCGACATTAAAATATTTAACCTCCGCTCCGATGTAGAGTCCCAAACGACATGACGATAGCTTGTACTTACAGCGCTCGTATGACTTCTGTGCTGTATTGCGGTATTGTGCAGCCTTCTAGTGGTCTCCGAGAGAACACCTTTTCCCTATTTAATATAGTTTGCGGGAATTGTTATGAATTTTTAACCTTCGTTATTCTCAAATGTTTTTGACAGTTTTACTGATAATAAAGATTGAATGCAAACATGCCATCTGGTTCAACTTCGCTCATGGAACCGGATATTTTAGAACAGTTAGTGGACAGTAATAGTTACGATGATGAACAAACAACTGGGCGGCTTCGGTGGTGTAGTTGGTAGCATGCTGAGCTTCTATGCCCAAGATCGCGGGTTCAAACCCGGCCGAAGTCGTCGGATTTTTTAAGAACGTTAAAAATCCCTCAGTATGCCTTCCTTTGGAGGGGAAGTAAAGCTGGCGGTCCCATGGCATGTTAAAGAACCTTCCACTAATTACACCTGTGTGAAGCTAAATAAATACAGGTTAAACATTTGACTAACTTCTTAGGTCCCTACGTTTGTCGTCATGAGCCGACTGTGGTGGCATCTGGTAACTAATTTCTGAACTAGTTGGTCGTTGATGGCGGCGTTTGGCGGCAAAAGTGTGAGTTTGCATTCACAAATTCTCATAGTGTGTTTCTTTTGTTTTTGTATTTCTCATAGTGTTCTTCTTTTGTTTTTGTATACCGTACAAGTCAAATGTACTTTTTTGAATATAACTGTCTGTTTCCGGTTGTGACCAATGGATGTCTGTGTTTTTTTCTTCTCCCATCAATTTGGAGTTTAGGACTGTATTTAGTAAACCTTTTTTGCTAATTATTTTATGACAGGTTATGAGCCCAGTTAAACGCTTATTCCTGTTAATGTGTGGACTTTGTGATGGGAGAATGTCGGTCGTTAAAGGGTGTTGATATGTGCGGCGCACATGTGGACAGTTAAGTGTGCATCCAAGATAGTTTTTGGTGAATTTTGTGGACGATTTTTCTATTGTGAGGACTATTTGTACGTTTTATTTTAAGTATACATACTAACATGGATGCAGCTACGGGAAGCAGCGAGCGAGTAGTTGCAATAGTGAGGTTACAGGACGACAATTGGGAAGCGTGGAGCACCCGAACAAAGGCATTGCTTCAAACAAGGCGTCTGTGGGACGCGGTTCAAGGTTTCCCACGAAAGACCGATACAGGAGAGGTAGAAGATACACCCGTTGAAGAGTACTCCGAGGCCCAACTGGGCAAAGATCAAGACGCGAAAAACTTGCTCATAGGTTTGGTCACCGACCCTTTCCTAGGTGATATCAAAGAAGCGGAGACAGCTAAGGAAGCATGGCAGAATCTTCTGACTTCATGTTGCGATACCGGAGTCCTTCAAATTGTGACGATGTTAGAAGAATTGTGTCTTTTTAAGAAAACTAGTGACATTAGCATGCGTACATTTGTTGATAAAGTGCTTACTTGGTGTGCACGGTTGGACGATGTAGGTATAAAATTTACGGATAAGGCCAAAGCTGCTTTTATTCTCCGAGGACTGGAAAAGCGGGAGTACGAAAATTTGATACGTTCATTGGAAAGCAATGAAGAAAACTTAAGTGTAAAGGTAGTGCGAGCCAAACTATTGTTGGAGGAGAGAAAGAACAAGTTGGACAAACTAAAGATGGAGCGAGAACAGGAGACTTATGCGAGGCTGAAGAAGGAAGAATCTGAGGGTGAAAGCGTGAAGGCAATGGTGGCAGCCATGCGCTTAAATTCCAAGGAGGTCGTCAACAGCAGCAAAAGTGTCAACAAGCCAACAGGTAGTGGTGGATTCATGTGCTACAAGTGCCAAGAACAGGGGCATATTGCTAAGTTCTGTGATTTAGTTCATGAAGCAAGAAAGAAAGGTTCAGTTTTGTGTTTTAATTGTGCCAAGATAGGTCATACTTCCCGGAAATGTAGTAATGGACGCAAGGAAAATGTTAAGGTTAAGAATCGTGAGGTTATTGCCACGGTAAAGGACGATGAGGCGGCAAACGAATGTGTTCAGGTTAATGCTAGTAGTGTTAAGGTGAAGGCTTATGTGGCAACTGAAAGCAAGGATGATGCATCTGATTGTGTACGCAGGTGGTATGTAGATTCAGGAGCCACTGAGCACCTGACACCTTATAAGGATATTCTGTATGATTACACCCCAAAGGTTTCTGGTAGTGTAGACACAGCTGATGGATCCGTAGTTAGTGTATGTGGTATGGGAAGTGTGCTTATGAAGCTATCTGACAAGTGTGGAGGTTCTTTTCTGAAACTGAAAAGAGTGTTGTATGTCCCAGGTCTTCAAGACAATTTAATATCTGTAGGTCAATTTGACAAGAAAGGAGCAGTCGTAACCATTAAAGATAGCAAAGTTGTATTGTCAGATCATGAGGGTATATTCCTTACGGGTGAGGCTGTTCTAAATATGTATGAGGTAAATTGAGATTATTTTATGGTAGAACAAGGGAAAGAATTTGCTTGTAATGACGAGGTGGAGGTTGTGTATGCTAAGAGCAACAAAGCTGTAACTAGCGGAATATGGCATCAGCGTTTTGGCCATGCTCTGAACATTCCAGATCGTGATTTTATACCCAAAGAAAAGAATCTTGATTGTGATACTTGTAAACAAGGTAAAATGAAAAGACTTAAATTTAATGAAAGAGATCATGTATCTCAGAAGCCATTAGATGTTGTGTTCTCTGATGTATGCCAGCTAGAGCACCCATCGATTGGAGGTAGCAAATATTTTATTACATTTACTGATGATTGTACCAGATTCTCATATGTAAGGTTTCTTAAGCATAAGAGTGATGCATTTAATGAGTTTCTCAAGGTTAAGGCCCTAATGGAGACAGCACAAGGGACCAAGTTGAAATCTTTCCATTCAGACAACGGTGGAGAGTATTTAAGTACTGAGTTTTGTAACTATCTTGAAAAGGAAGGTATTGTTCGTAGGTTAACAATGGCTTACTCTCCCCAACAGAATGGCGTTGCTGAACGCCTCAACCAGCAACTTCTCACCACTAGTAGGTGCATGCTCATTCAGTCAGGCATGCCAGTTCAATTTTGGGGGGAAGCCATCAGCACAGCCTGCTATATAAAGAATAGGTGTGTGTCCTCAACTGTAAAGAACATCCCATTTGAACTGTGGACGAGTAGAAAGTTGTCAGACCAGGAATTGCTTATGTTAAAATCATTTGGTTGTAAAGTTTGGATCCATAAACGTAATGTGGAAAAGTTAGTGCCAAGGGCAAATGTTGGTGCAATGCTAGGGTACCCCGATGACTCGAGGGGCTACCGTGTATGGGACATCGAAAAGAAATGTGTCATTAAATCCAGGAATGTAGAATTTGTTGAAGATGTATTTCCGTTTTCTCTAAAAGCCCAGGAAAAACCTGTAACTCAGATAGACTGTGAACCTAGAACAGTTGGAGAAGTGTTTGTCGAGCAGAAAGATTGTGGAGGTGACGTGTTTGAACACGAAGTAGCCGAATCAGGAAATGAAAATTCTGTAACAAGTGATAGTGATGCCTCTTTGTCAGATTCTGATGTCGTAATAGACTCTCCATTACAGCCTGAACACACAGTATTACGCAGGTCGAGTAGAGAGAGAAAACGTCCCAGTAAGTGTGTGTGTTGTAATGAAGTTAAGGTCAAATGTCGCATTGTCATGTTGAGGTCAGAATATAACGATCCGGTGTCTTTTCAAGAAGCCACCTCACGAGATGACAAAGATAAATGGTTTGAAGCAATGAACCAAGAGATTGCCCTCTTGGAAAAACATAATGTGTGGACACTTGCAGAAGATTCAGGTGGCAAGACTGTCATAGGCACCAAATGGGTGTATAAAACTAAACGAAACCAAGAAGGTGAAGTACTTAGGTATAGAGCACGTTTAGTAGCTCAAGGTTTCAGTCAGATAAAGGGTACAGATTTCCTTGAATCCTACAGTCCTGTGGTAAAAAGGAAAACTATTAGGACCCTTATAGCCATAGGAGTAGAGCGTGAATGGGATAATTGTCACTTGGACATTGTATCGGCATACCTTAATAGCAAAATTAAGGAAACTGTATTTGTAAGTCAACCAGAAGGTTTTCACAGTGTAGAGTACCCAGACTATGTGCTAAAACTCAACAAGAGTATTTACGGTTTATGTCCAGCTGGTAAAGATTGGCACAATTGTATCACTGCACAACTTGTCAAGCTTGGCTTAAATCAAAGCAAATGTGATCCATGTCTGTATTTTAACCCAGATCATGACCTGTATGTTGCCCTTTGCTACCATACAAGGAATGATATGCAAATGTTTGTTGTTAGTGTAAGGCTAGTTATGTATTTTTTTTGTTTTTTTTGTTTTAAGTTTGTTTTTTTTGCAATTTGTGAATGGGGGGAAGTGTGAGTTTGCATTCACAAATTCTCATAGTGTGTTTCTTTTGTTTTTGTATTTCTCATAGTGTTCTTCTTTTGTTTTTGTATACCGTACAAGTCAAATGTACTTTTTTGAATATAACTGTCTGTTTCCGGTTGTGACCAATGGATGTCTGTGTTTTTTTCTTCTCCCATCAATTTGGAGTTTAGGACTGTATTTAGTAAACCTTTTTTGCTAATTATTTTATGACAAAAAGTAGTACTTGAAAAAATTCAATGCCTGCAGTCCTTACTTGAATTAAAACAGATAACACACACTAATATAGTCATCACAATTAACACCGGTTATCAGACAGATTCTACACACACCCAAAGTACACGGGGCTACATGACTGCGTTGTCGCAGCCCCTAAACTGAGGAACCCACCAACCAACAAACAACTGACTTGGAAATATAACATAACTATATTTTGTGTTAGATTGTTTTGCAGTGTTCACTTCCTACTACTGTTCACAGTGCAGAAATTAATTCAGCAGGAAGCACTCGCTAAAGGTAATGGAGTTCAAAAGGTCAAATCAGGAAAAGTTTAAATGATATTTTGGGAAACTGGTGTTGAGTCTAATAATTTGCACACTTCTGTGTGCTTTGAGCTTCAAATTTAACCTTACATGGCCACGGTGGCAGGATGTACACACTCTTCGATATTCCTTTGGCAGTGAACTAAAATACATTTGTGTTTGCGTTAACCCATGTGCAAATGAAAATACTTGCTAAGCCCACATGTGTGCTAACCTGGTTTGGAATTGCATGAGCCAGGTCCATGGTATTCAGGAAAATTTCCACAATCAAGAATGGATTTGAATCTTGGAGGTAACCTGCTCCCACAACCTCCTTGGAACTCGCGGCAGAAATCACAACACGGCAATACTATTTTATCCTCTTCTTCGCCAGGACTTCGAGGTAAACAGGTAGGTTGTAGCAACTGACACACAAACTCGTATGCCAGCCGGTAGCATTCTGCATCCACCAGTTCCCTGCAACAAGAAGTTAACAGATACAAACAAGCAGTGGTGTCGCTAGAGGAGAAGAACTATCATAACCTATCTTCAAAATTGTCCCGTCAGTTAAATAAAATCTCCATATCAGCTTTTCATATACCATATATTGAGCAACAATTTCAAACTCAAACTTGTAGTAATGACCACCTCGTAGTGGAGCAGCTATCATTCTTGGCTGTTACCGCAGAGGCCCTGGTTCAATTCCCGGCTCTGCCAAGAAATTTCAATTCTGGTGCAAGGCTGGAACCGGGTACACTCAGCCTAGTAAGGCAAAACTGAGAAGAAGAGAGTTCAATTCCCACCTCGACCATCCAGGAAGTGGTTTTCCGTGGTTCCATCAACTCCAGGCAAATGCTAGAATGGCTCCTAAAACCATGGGAAAACCATGAGAATGGATGGCAGAGGTGGGAATGGAACTCATCTCTCCTCAGTTTTGCCTCACGAGGCTGTGTGGACCCTATTCCAGCCCTCAAACTAGAACTTAATTTCTTGGCAGAGCCAAGATTCAAACCCAGACCTAAGGGGTGACAGCCAAGCATGCTAGCCACCACACCACAAGATGCTCCCATCTTTAACCAAAGTTTTCATCAGCACTCCTCCAGCACCATAAAATAATTAGGCAGAAAATATGAGTTTAACATGTATTTAATTACAGTATTAGCACAGATTATACCGACAGCCATGGCTACGCTCGCTAAAGCGCGGCGTTAGGTCATTCTCTGCTGACACGGTATACGCGTGGGTTCGAGCCCCTCCGTCGGCCGTCCTTGAAATGGTTTTCCGTGGTTTCCCCATTTTCAACACCAGGCAAATGCTGGAACGGTACCTTCTAACAGGTTACGGCCCCTCCTTCCATATCCTTGCCCAGTTTCATTCACCTTCATCCATTCCTTCTCTCATCCTGACGCGCAGGTCGCCCATGGGCGTCGACTAGAATGGCCTGCACTCGGCCTCTCAGGGGGGCCACACGACAAAAAAAAAGCACAAATTATATTAACATATAGAATTTTTTCAAGTGAATCTCATATTGGGCATAAATTTGTGTTGACCGACTGAGAGATATCGATCAGCTGTTGTTAATATAAAGGCAACACTGGAAAATGGCTTCAAAGCCTCTCTTAAGGACCACCCACCAAAATAACCAACTTTTGCAGGAACCAACATTGGAACCCATAACATCAATGCAATTTGTACCTCTTGCCGACCGCCAACTAGCTTTTTGGCGACCAAAGTTTTAAAGACTGTACTTATGCAGTAGTGCATTGCGGATTGTCAAGGTAGTGAGTGAGTTCAGGCAATGGGTTAATCTTCCTGGCTTATATCAGATGAAGGTGAAGTGACACGATCTCACTTTCGCGCTGAATGCTTTCAGAACAAAAAAAAACACTATAGCATTATAAAGAGGTGCACTAGGCAACTTGAGGAGTGAGATACTTTGTCAATGCTTCCTGCACTGAGTTAGTACAGTAGTTCCAACCCTGTGAGTAGAATGTTCCATAACAGGGGCCTCGAAACTCTTTAGCCTCCACTAAGTCCCAAGGGCCAAGACCTAGCTAGCTCATCATACCAACATCCTGTAGTTTTGAATTACGCGCAAAGTTTCGTTTCGGGACGAGTGAGATCTCTATGAGGCAGTGCGCGGGGTATAATTCAAGAGCGGATGATCAGTATAAAAGACTTCGAATATTTCACTCTAAATTCATACGAAAAGTAGAATAAAGTAATCAAAACAGAACATGTGGCATAGTGCATTAACGAGGCCCCTCTTTTAGTGGAAAATTTAAAAAACATTTTACTATCAATTTCTTAAAATCAAATGTAATTTAAGACTGATGGTTAAATATTTGAAATAACTTCAGTGCCTTGTGAATATATTTAGTGCATTATATCATGAAAAGTATAGATGAAATTTTGGAAAGCTGGTGTGGAGTCAAATAATTTGCACACCTCTGTATAAATGTGCTTTTCAGCTCTCGGCACTACTTCTCTGTGTGAATAAACATTCTCCTAAATAAAATAAAAAAGTATTTACAAATCCAAATTAACTGACGAGTATTTCAAGTCGCTGCTGATAATTTCCAATAGTAAATTTGATCCTCAACTGTAAACAATTGTCAGTGAAAAGTTACAGCCGCATAAATCTCTTTAATTATAGTAATAATAATAAATACCTTAATTATGTGAATTACCTATGCATTTCACTCGTATTAAGTTTTTAGGACAAATCTCATGTCATTAATTACAGTTAAAATGATCAATTTTATTATGTCAAAAATTGTGTTCTTTAATCGGTCGTTAAATAAAAACAACCGATTATAATTTGTATGATTTATCTACATTGTCAATTTTACAATGTAGCCTAATCAAAATATGCTATGACGAGCCGGATTGGAGGTACTCGCGGGCCGTAGTTTTGAGACCCCTGTTCCATAGCATTAACAGGCACCGTTACTCAGCACCACCCACACCTCATAGCTTCCATATAATCACAGAGTGAGTATCAGTGAACAACCACATTTATTCTAGCCCGTGCCACTAAAAAAATGCAAAACTACTCGATTCATCATGAAATGGCAACAGGCAGGAAAATTTACTAGCACAACAATATCCTGTGTGACAATGCCCCAGGTTCCAGGCCTCGGAATGAATATTCATTGAAATCTAGGGATTCTTGATCAACTAGCCATTTTACGCACTCAATCTGGGACATATACCAGCCATACTGGCTCTACTCTCAGCTGGTAAAAATGGTGATTGTAATGACAAGAGTGACATAGTACAAAAGATTAATTATTCTATTATAATAAGCATCAAAACAATTACTACTACTAGAATATGATTGTATTGATGTCCTACCTGAAAGCAATGACATCGTCTTTAACTGCCTGAATTGAGCTGTGCCCCAGGGCATTAGGATAAGATGTCACCAATTACCAATTTTGTTTTACAATAACTATATCAAGTACAGAGAGTCCAGTTTGTGTGTATCGGAGACCCTAGCTAGCCCGCTCGCCCAAGGCGCGAGCCTGTCTCCCGCCAGGCACTTTGCCGTTTCGCGGCACTCGCGCGGCATTGAGTCATTGAGTATAGGAATTTGTACTTAAATTTGTACTTCAATGTGATCCTTGACTGATTTTTTTGACAAACTGACTTACGGAGAGCGATTGTTAACTGATTTTCAAGAAGATTCTGCCACTGCTCACAATGACGAAGCATCCATGACAGAATTGCGTCGCATTTTTGGTACTAGGATTATAAGTCGGAACGTGTGGCCTCCGCGAAGCCCAGACTTATCACCATGTGACTTTTATTTGTGGGGGACGCTTATAAATAGAGTGTATGCGGAATCCCTCACACTATAAATGAGCTTAAAGACTATATTACAGCTGAAATACAGCCAATCGGTGCTGAGGAACTTCAGAGAGTAAATGCCAGTTTCATAAAAAGGTGCCAGCGATGTGTAGCTGTGAATGGCGAACATTTTCAGCACTAGCTGTGAACTAGGTAAGTACAAATTCCTATACTCAATGACGCAGTGCCGAGCAGGCACCGCATAACGGCAAAGTGCGTGGCGGGAGACGGGCGCGCGCCGCGGGCTAGCGAGAGTCTCCGATACATACAAACTGGACTCTCTGCAGATATGTAGGCCTACTTTTCTTCTTAAAATATCACTTAAAATTGCTAATGTCCTTCCCTATTTCCAAATTTTTTAAATGAATATGCGTTGTTTACGATAAATAGATTCTGTGTCAAACAATCATAATTGCAAAATTAAACTCGGGAGTGTCCACCAACACAAAGTTCCTCATTTCTCTACTAGAAAGCGCTATAGTGTTCAAGGAGCTTAGATAGCTAACCTCCTTGACTTTCGTAGTGATTCAAGGAACAACGAAATTCGACATGCAAGCTACCCTCTGGGTGTCAAATTACAAAGCTTGCACCCGGCAACCAAGGCCATACGATATTATTATAAATGTCTACGCAGTTTTCTTCAATGAAAATATGAAATCTGCAGTGCTATTTAACTTGACTTCTGAATTGCGTGCTTTGATTATATGTACATTGTACATGTATGTACATTGTGGCAAGCATCCTCTAAATATATAGGCCTACTGTACTGTACACTCGTCAGTCATGTTACGAAATAGAAATTTACTATTCTGTTGCAAACTGCTTCTAATAACTACCGTATTATTTTGACATTAATTTTAAAAACAAATTATTTCATGCTAATCAAACTACTGAAGTTTTGCCATCCCAACAAATATTCTCGGGAAAATGAGATAGAATTTGGAAAAGAAAGACAATCCCACAATTAACGGGACATATCTGTATGCCGGAGGTAAAGAGCACTATGTCCATTTTTTCAATATTGTACTAATCATCATCATCATCTTGCAGAGTTTCCAGCCACTGGCCGGGTCTGTTTGGAACACAAGCCTCTCCAACGTCTTCTGTCTTCCCACCATCTCTCAGCCTCCACCCTTGTCCAGTCTTCTCCTCTCTTCTTCACGCTTTCTTCCACCCCCTTCAGCCACCTGTCTCTCGGTCTTCCTCTCGGTCTCTTTCCTTCCCACTTCGTCTCGTGTACTCTCCTGGGTATCCTCTTCTCCTCCATTCGTTTTACATGTCCATACCATCTAAGTCTAGATTTCTCTATACCATCCTGTAATGGTTCCTCCTTCATTAATTCTCTGGTCCTCTCATTTCTTATTCTGTCCATCTTTGTAGCTCCAATACTGCTTCTCAAGAACCTCATCTCACTGGCCTGTATTTTGCTCTTCTCCCTTCCTTTCATAACCCAGGCCTCCGAGGCATACGTCAGGATAGGGACATAGTACGTCCGATATATGATCTTTTTGCTGTTCTGAGGGACATCCTTGCTCCATAACATGCTTCTCACACTTCTCCGAAATGCTTCTGCCTGCCTCCAACGCTCATTTATTTCTCCATCGTTTCTTCCATTGTCTTGTATGAGGCTTCCCAGATACTTGAAACTCTCCACTTTCTTCAGCTGTTCCCCACCAATTGTTATTCCCGTTGTGGTTCTTTCCTTCTTCCTTGTTGTGATCACCATCTCACTCTTATTTATGCTAAATTTCATCCCATATCCTTGTATTATTCCTTCCCCCACGTCCAACTGTTCCTGTACCTCCTCCTCCTTGTTTCCCCAAATCATCAAATCATCTGCAAACACCATTGCTTTCATCTTTCCTTCCCCACTTACTTGTGCCACTCGGGTCATTATGTCATCCATCACCACAATGAAAAGTAACGGTGACAGTGCACTTCCTTGTTTCAGGCTGTTTCTCTGTTCCAACCAGTCTGATCTCTCTCCTCCCACTTTCACACAGCTCACGCTTCCCTTGTACATCTCCTTTATCCTCTTTATAGTCCATTTCTCTACTCCTCTATCCTCCAGGGACTTCCATACTTTGTTTCTGCATACACTGTCATATGCTTTCTCAATGTCCAGGAAGGCCATAAGTAGATCTGTTCCATACTCATAGTGCTGTTCTTGTAACTGCCTTACAGCAAAAATCAAATCCACTGTGGACCTTCCTGCTCTGAAGCCATGTTGTTCTTCCCTCATCCCTCCTTCTATCTTTGTCCTAATTCTCTTTTACAAAACTTTCTCGAAGATCTTTGCACAATGACTCATCAGTGTTATTCCCCGATAGTTTCTGCAATCAGTTCTACTACCTTTCTTGAAGATCGGGACAATTATTCCTTTTTTCCAGTCCTCTGGGGTTTTCCTTTCCTTCCATGCTGTCCTCATCACTCGGTACAACCACTGTATCCCCACCTCTCCTGCTGCTCTCACCATCTCCACACTCAACTCATCCACACCCGGTGCCTTCCCTCCTTTCATCTTGTTCACTGCATCTTCCACTTCTTTCCACGTTAAGTCCTTCTCTGTTTGCAGTTCATCTTCCTCTTCCCCGATTTCTTCCTCCTCACCATCTTTACCGTTTGGGTTCAGAAGTTCTTCAAAATATTCTTTCCACATTTTCTTCAGTTCTTCCCTATTTTCTATCTCTTGTCCCCTTTTGTTCACCATTCTAACATAATCCGTAGGATCCTTCCGCCTCTTATTTTTTACCATCCCATACAGGACCTTTTTTGTACCTTCACTATCCTCCTTCATCATCTTTGTCCACTCTTCCATCCACTTTCTTCTCTCCTCAGCCACTACTCTCTTCGCCTCCTTCTTTCTTTCCTTGTCTCTACCGTCCTATTTTGATACCACCTCCTAAAGGCCCTATTCTTTTCCCTTACTATATCTTTTGTCTTCTCATTCCACCATGGTGTTTCCTTCCACCTCTTCTTACTACTTGTGCTCCCACATACTGCTTCTGCTGCACTTACTAGTGTCTTCTTAAATCTAGCCCATTCCTCTTCCACCCCTCTTTCTTCATCTGTTGGAATTCCTTCCTTTACCATTTTGAGGTAGTCGACCCTTCTATCCCCTTCTTTCACTTTCCATATCCTTATATGTCTTTCCTGGTTCTCAGTCCCTTCTTCTCCTTACTCCCTCTCAGGTTCATTACCAGCAATCGATGGTCGCTATCCAGGTTCTCCGATGGTATAACCTTGATGTCCGTGATGTTCTTATTTAGTTCTTTCTCATACAGTATATAGTCGACCACCGACTTCCTGGTCAAGTCATCACTGTACCATGTGATTGTGTGGCTCTCTCTTTTCTTAAACCAGGAGTTCACAACTAGCAGGCTGTTCCTCCGGCAGAAGTCCAACAGTCTCTTTCCTTCCTCATTTCTTCCGCCCCAACCCTCTGGTCCTAGAACACTCTCATAACCTTGTCTTTCTCTTCCTACATGGGCATTGAGATCCCCCATAACAATCATATTTCTTCCTACCAGCTGCTTCTGCAATTCCTCTTCAAACTCCTCCTTCTCTTCAGAGGTGCAGCCTACTTGTGGAGCATACACTTGCACTATTTCTATGGTCTCTCCCCTCAGTGCTACTTTCACTTTCATCATTCTATATCTTATTCTCCCCACTTCTTCTTTTAAACCATCTTGTACTACTACTCCCACTCCATTCCTCTTTCCCTCTTCGTTCCCACTCCAGTACAGTCTATAGCCTTTTCTCAGTTCTCTCCTTCCTTCCCCTTTCCACTTTGTTTCTGCCAATCCCAATAAATCCAACTTCCTTCTTTCCATCATATCCACTATCTCCTCCACCTTCCCCATCAGCGTTCTTAGGTTTAAAGTTCCAAATCTTAGTCCGTGTGTACAGCCGTGTCATCGTCTATTAAATCCATCATGTCCGAGGCTCGTTCCATTTTCGAAAGCATTTGGTTTCATCCACTACTGGCTTGCTGGGCCTATCGTAGCTTCACTAATTTACTAATTGTACTAATGCTGTTAGTAATCAGTGCCTTTGATACTCTACACAGAGGTAGAGGGCACTAAGACCTATTTCAAAAAATAACGGAACTTTATAACGGGCTTCATGTCACATAAAACATTTTTTTAAAATTCAAATGCCTCTCCTGTAAAGTTTCAATTTTGTGACATAGCCTAGTGCCCTTTACCTCCGGCATACAGACATATGAACCCTAGTATTGAAGCCAATAATACATATGATAGTTGGAAAATGAGATTCCCCAGTCTGCCATCCCTCAAAACTTTATTGATGAGATATAAAATTATATGGGCAGAAAGGGGCATTAGTCGGCCATTATTCTACATACTGTAGTCCCCCACAACCACTGATGCACTTGTCCTACCGCTTCACAACCTTGACGAACCCTTGCCAGTTTACTCTTGTCTTGAACGCAGCGAAAAGGTGGATGTAACAGGACACTAAGTCAGGTTTGTATGGGGCACCCTCAGCTAAAGGTGGCAAAAAGGTAATCAATGTTGATGCCATATGCAGTATTGAATTATGTTGTCCATGATTGTAATACAAGCCCATTCTCCATACCTGTCAGTTACACAATATTGCCGTCCTTTCTCTAACACAGCACTGCGCTAGCACCGGGCACCCACTATTCAATTCTTGTGTCTTTAACACAGCACTGCGCTAGTACAACTTCAATGTATCTAGCCCAACATAAACCTCCTTAGGACATTGAATGACTTGTCACTTTGAGTCAGTCCATGAGCATTCCCCAACCAAATCTATGATTTTCTGAGTTGCTTGTAAACAGTGCACCACAACTGAAGCACCCAGGGCAAGCTAACACAGATAGTATAGTCACAAAGCACACTTTATCAATAATAATTATATCACTTTACTAGAACAATCACAATCAATATTTACAAAGGACGAGTTTGGAATCAGAAGCACTGGTAGCTGATGAATTTATATTAGACCTAGGTTCTGCTGCAATGGCTTTACTATCTCTGTTGTTATTAACACTGACACATTGTTTAATAAATTCCGTGGAATTTCCTCTTCCTCTTGGTACCTGGTCGACATTTAGAACACATCTCATACGCACGCAATAATAGGAAATTCTCCAAACATAAAGCCTGGAGCAACACAGGAAGCGGACATATTTTGCTTATGTTTACATATTTTCAGACTGTAAGCTGTTAACACATGTGCTGCCATCTGTTAGACAGATGAGTAAACTTTATAACCTGGAGTATAGAGCCATAGAGAGCGCAGCTCGGCCGTGGCTGGAAGAATGCTGACTCATACCGGCAAATTTGAATCAGGAAATTTTAAATATTTAGATGCAAGCACCGATTACCCTAGTAATTACCAAGTAAGATGCTGTGGAGCCACACCCCGTAGACATGTGCGCACGGGCCCCTTTTAAAATAGTATTTTTAACTACTTACAGGTGAAATATCGACATGAAATATATTATATTCATTTTAAGCAGCAAAATAAGGTTTCCAATTACAATGAAAACACGAAAATGGCAGCAATTTTATTCAAAAATGTCATTTCAAACTTATAACCTTTTGAGAGGTGGAACATTAAGGTCACACTGCTTAAAATGCAGTAAATACATTTGTTTTATTCATAATTTTCAATTTTGCTCAGTGGTGAGAGTAAAATTATTAAATACCTTTAATGTCCAGACTTTTGGGGTCGACTGTGAGGTTAGCAAGATATGGAGATGTCTCCGACTCGATATGACTTGCTAGAACAGCCACCAAATCAGGAACAGTGACGTCTTGCTCTCTTGGATACAAATGTAGATTGAAATGCACCACCAGATCCTGACCATCCATACTGCAGCATATGAAACACATCAATAAGTACAATATTATCAAAATTAAGTACAAGCAGGACAGTATGTAAAGCTCACCAGTGAAGCCACACAAAAAAACTTTTATTATTAATCTAAACACATTAAACAAGTACTTTCGTGAAGAACTATATAGCCTATTTTCATATATCCTAGTTATGTTAATTGCCTCTATCAACATACAAAATTTAAGTTTGATTGCTGTAATAGATTCGAAGATATTGAGAACCGACTAAATATTTTTGGATGGTCGCCATGTTGGATTGTTAGAGTTATGTACCATTAAAGGAAAATTATTGCGTAGGTTCATTATTCAAACTTTCACTTTGATCGCATGATTACGACACAAGAAATAAAAACTTAATTTTAAAATTCGCACAGCCGCCATCTTGAGGTTATGTAAGCAATTGAACTTAATTAGATACCATTGCATTACAGTGTGTATAAACATATACTGTACCAAGTTTCATTGCGTTTGGTTGGTTAAATCGCGAGAAACATCTATTTACAAGTCGCAACTTCGCCTGGCCGCCATGTTGGTTTTGTAGTTACCAGGTTTTCGAAAGTCACATTGGTGAACTTCTAGCAGTTCCCTTTATCACCGTACAAAATTTCAGGGTGATATCGGTAATAGTTTCGGAGGGATTGAATGGTGTTGAAATATTTCGCACAGCCGCCATGTTGGATTGGTGAGACGTAACAAAATTGGAAGGGCACGGTCGGGGTGGTCCGGAATAGTGCTATGAACTTACCGAGTTTCATTGAAATCGCTCCATCCGTTTAGATTTTATTAGGGGGACACACACCCACACGAATCACACACGTACGCACACACACAGACAGACACACGGGCGAAAGGTGATCTCATTATTTTTTTATTTTTTTTTCATAAAATGAAAATAGGCTAAAAAAGTTTTGCATATTGCTGGCCAGGAGTCGTAGTGGTTTCAAGTCCATTAGTCGTTCTTGCATGTATAAAGGCTGTGTACACTCGCCTGTGTCAATGAGGATGGATCTGTGCAAGTGTGGAGACGACCCGGTGAGCGTATTCGCGACCAATACATCCGAGACCGACACCAATAGGGAGGAGGTGGTGCAATGTTTTGGGGTGGCATCATGTATGGTCACCGAACCCCTCTTGTGTACATCTCGGAGCGTATGACAGGCATACATTACAGGGATAATGTCCTAGCACCTGTAGTGAAAGGCAATGCTGACATTTTCGGCCCAAATTTCACTTTCGTGGACCATAACACTCGTCCGCACAGAGCTGGCATTGTCAATGCCTTTCTTCAGGAGAATGGTATTCACAGAATGGAATGGCCTGTCTATGTCCGTCCTCACTTTCATCCCCACTGTGCTCCATGGCAATATGCAAAACTATTCTTGATATTTGTATTGGAACAGTCGAAATACTCAACACCTATTTTCGTTAAGAAAAAATACACTGTCATTCTTGTTTTTGATTCATTTAGGTGCTTGGACATCGTGGCCATCAGCTCCGTGTACTTGCAGTAAGTGAAGAATTGCCAGATAACCTATATTACTGTGGTGTCTAAATTAGTATGATTATTTGTGCTTGATAGGAATGGAAAGGATGAAGTCATGGGCTCAAGTTAGGAACCATTGCAGTATTTGCCTCGAGTAAAAGTGGAAAACAATGGGTGGGGATCGAACCTCTTCTCAGTCAACGAGTCTCCAGTCTTTATTAAGGCCATGTGTGATAAATGCATTTCTGCTACGTCGATTACGGTATAGTGGTTTTGTAGTAGCGAACACTATTCCAGTCACCTCAGAAACACAGGCAATCAGATAAATGCATCACACATTCAAGTACATTGAGCTGCTGGCCAAAATATGTCCCAATACCCTAATTAAAGCAAAAACAACGTGTTGAAGTCTGTCTTCGAACACTTCCAGCATCTGTTATGAATAGCTGTGGCGATTACAAGGTTTACTGTTTGTTTGCTTTGATACAAGTTGCAGCCATGCTGCCAACGTAACTGCTGATGCTAGCTCTTGCAGCAGCAAGTAAGCACTGCGGAGAACATTCCTTGGCGCCCTGTAGAAGAATTTGATGATGATGATGAAACCAAACATTTGGCTTTCACAGTAAGCAAGGTGAAACGAAGAGACATGGTACTGTGTAGTATAGTAAAATCGCACGTATTAGCCAACTTATTTACACCGTACATTCCTACTACGTCTTCAGAGCTGGTGCTCAGACAGTAGTAGTAGTAGTAGTAGTACTAGTAGATCATTGAGAAGAATTAAACTTACCCATCAAAGGCTAGAACCTCAGTACCTATGAAGGCTGGTCTCAGGTCACTACGACGGAATATAAGGTTGATCCTCTCCCGGTAGTCTCGTGCTCTGTGTTGAAACTGTACTGTTGCTGGATCTGCCAGCTCTGGGGAGAAGGAATCGCCCTTCATCACACGGAACATTGACCGGACCACTTGCTCCCCTGGTGGGTCTGATATGAGGAATGTATCTGCAAATACATATATAAAACACGAATTTCAATATTGTGTTCATTGCCAAACTATTAGCCTTTCATTTACATGGATTATTTCTATTTAATAACCCATCTTTAAGGTCAACAATTTGCAATGTCTTTAGTAAAATGAATTTAAGACTCCTCCACCATGATAAGCATCTTATAGAAGTCGAGAGACTCAAATGCAGTCCTTTAGGAAACCATGCGCAGATGCAATAAATATTTGTTAAACTTCAACAATGGAATAATTTCTAGTAATATCTCAGATTTTGTAAATCAGTGGAAGGTGAATATAATTGAACAGGGGCATGATTAAGGGAGTAGAGGAAACGTAAAAAAAACTACAGTGTCATAAAGTTACTTTGTCAGACTTTGCCCCAAAGGGGGGCTTTAACGTGCCAGTAAATCTACTGACACGACTCCCTTGTCTTTGTGCACCCTCAAATGCCAACTGGTTGTGCCAGGATTCAATCCTGCGATCTTGGGACTGTAACATTATCAAGCTGAGAAGGAAAAGACATGATGGTAAGCAACTTACATGAACAAGTAGACAATAGGTACACAGTAGGACGAACACAAAATGTAACAAATATTTCGAGGTATGTCATTGTCAGCGATTCCATATACAGTAGTGTCCTCCTCCACTGTCCCCAAGGACCTTCTCTACAGCTGCTCCATTGTCATATACAGACATTCGCCCAACCTCGAGGACATCGTTGCATACTACCGACCAGCCAACATCTGTTCTAGA
Organism: Meconema thalassinum; assembly: GCA_946902985.2. Taxonomy (NCBI): domain Eukaryota; kingdom Metazoa; phylum Arthropoda; class Insecta; order Orthoptera; family Tettigoniidae; genus Meconema; species Meconema thalassinum. The sequence continues at coordinate 125,077,481 of OX336389.2, forward strand.
GTGGTTTGTTCCGGTGTGTAAGATTCATTCTTCTCTTAATCACTGAAGATGACTTTTGTCAAAATATTTGTTGGTTTTCTTTTTGTTCATCCTGCAGTACCGTGTGTGTACGGTATATAATCTACTTACCCAGGTAAGTTGTACTTGCTTTCAATTTTGTATTTTCCTTTCTAGCTTTATAATGCTGCCAGTTTTCATATTTTTATTATAATTTTATATTGTAGTTATTTTATATTTTTTATTTTAACAACTGTTATTGAGAGCTGTTGCCACAAAGCTTTAAGTAGACTTCATACTTATAAACAAATCAACTATCAATTGAAATTATGTCTTCAATCTTTATTCAATTCAATTACGTTATAAAATAGATGTAAATATGTACATGAACATTGCCTGTGCTGTTCTAACCAATGTGTACCAGTACAGTACCTGTTTCACGAAGTGCAATGCGTAATACCCACATGAAGGATTGTTCACTCGTATACAACCTCTAGCAATTGAACTTTGACATACCTGCACCTGTGTAATATACAAGGAGGAGGAGGAGGAGTAAAGAAATACATGGGTTAGGTAAGGCAAACACAAATTTACAGTTAAAATTCCTATATTTTGGCACAGCATACAGAAAACTGTGTAAGCTGCAAAGCAAACACAATTCCTAATTTACCAGTTCGGTAATATTACAGAGGTGTGCAACTTATTAGAATCAAATAGAGAACTAATATTAGTCAGAATTTTTTTATTCAAAATCATTTTATTGAACAACGGCTGACATCTTTTATCACACCACTAAGTGGCTTCGGTGGCGTAGTTGGTGGCACGCTGAACTCCCCTGCCCAAGATAGCTGGTTCAAACCAGGCCGAAGTCGTCTGATTTTTTAAGAGCGTTAAAATCCTTCAGTATGCCTTCCTTTGGAGGGGAAGTAAAGCCGGCAGTCAAATGTCATAGATTTATGACATGCAAAAGATCCTTCAACAGACTAAACTTGTGTGAACCTAAATTTCTAGGTTAGATTTCGTTGGAACGCTCTATCAAAGTTCCAATGTTCACCACTAGGTATCATTGAAACCGGTTTGCGAAAGTTGGAACTACTTGAAATAGAACGGAACTTGTAGCTCACCCTATGGGTGTCCGCTAGAAGCAGCTACAGCCTCAGGGGAGCCGAACATATCCTCGGACACTCCCGGCACTAAAAGCCATACGATCAATAAATAAAACACTTTAGTTAGTAAAGTTTTCTCCCCTGTAGACTTATAACTTTTCCCATAAGGAATTGAAGACTACAAATTTTTAGAATTGGGTACTCCGAGGGATACCTGAGCTGGGTCTGGTTTCTCTTGTTTCATTGACTTTGGAATGTGCCCTCTGAATCAGGTGATTTCAATCCATGGTCCACGAATCTTTGTATAGTTCAAGAGACTTTGAATACCTTGGCTCTAAATTCATATGAAAAGTAGAATATTAGTAATCAAAACAAAACGTGTGGCATTTTGCATTTACGAGGGCCCTCTTTTAGTGGAAATTTTATAAAATCATTTTACTATAAAATTCTTAAAATAAAATGTCATTAAAGACTGATGGTTAAATATTTTCCATTCTTGAAAGCATTTGCTGGTATGGACATATAAAACGAATGGAGGAGAAGAGGATACCCAGGAGGATACACGAGACGAAGTGGAAAGGAAAGAGACCGGAGGAAGAACGAGAGACAGGTGGCTGAAGGGGGTAGAAAAAAGCGTGAAGAAGAGAGGAGAAGTCTGGACAAGGGTGGAGGCTGAGAGATGGTGGGAAGACAGAACACGTCAGAGAGGCTTGTGTTCCAAACAGACCCGGCCAGTGGCTGGAAACTGAGCAAAATGAAAATGATGATGATGATGGTTAAAAATTTGAAATAACTTCAGCACCTTGTAAATATATTTAGTGCATTAACCTTTTGCACTCCTATGTCGAGTGGGTTTCGACATTAAAATATTTAACCTCCGCTCCGATGTAGAGTCCCAAACGACATGACGATAGCTTGTACTTACAGCGCTCGTATGACTTCTGTGCTGTATTGCGGTATTGTGCAGCCTTCTAGTGGTCTCCGAGAGAACACCTTTTCCCTATTTAATATAGTTTGCGGGAATTGTTATGAATTTTTAACCTTCGTTATTCTCAAATGTTTTTGACAGTTTTACTGATAATAAAGATTGAATGCAAACATGCCATCTGGTTCATCTTCGCTCATGGAACCGGATATTTTAGAACAGTTAGTGGACAGTAATAGTTACGATGATGAACAAACAACTGGGCGGCTTCGGTGGTGTAGTTGGTAGCATGCTGAGCTTCTATGCCCAAGATCGCGGGTTCAAACCCGGCCGAAGTCGTCGGATTTTTTAAGAACTTTAAAAATCCCTCAGTATGCCTTCCTTTGGAGGGGAAGTAAAGCTGGCGGTCCCAGGGCATGTTAAAGAACCTTCCACTAATTACACCTATGTGAAGCTAAATAAATACAGGTTAAACATTTGACTAACGTTCTTAGGTCCCTACGTTTGTCGTCATGAGCCGACTGCGGTAGCATCTGGTAACTAATTTCTGAACTAGTTGGTCGTTGACGGTGGCGTTTGGCGGCAAAAGTAGTACTTGAAAAAATTCTATGCCTGCAGTCCTTACTTGAATTAAAACAGATAACACACACTAATATAGTCATCACAATTAACACCGGTTATCAGACAGATTCTACACACACCCAAAGTACACGGGGCTACATGACCGCGTTGTCGCAGCCCCTAAACTGAGGAACCCACCAAACAACTGACTTGGAAATATAACATAACTATATTTTGTGTTAGATTGTTTTGCAGTGTTCACTTCCTACTACTGTTCACAGTGCAGAAATTAATTCGGCAGGAAGCACTCGCTAAAGGTAATGGAGTTCAAAAGGTCAAATCAGGAAAAGTATAAATGATATTTTGGGAAACTGGTGTTGAGTCTAATAATTTGCACACTTCTGTGTGCTTTGAGCTTCAAATTTAAACTTACATGGCCACGGTGGCAGGATGTACACACTCTTCGATATTCCTTTGGCAGTGAACTAAAATACATTTGTGTTTGCGTTAACCCATGTGCAAATGAAAATACTTGCTAAGCCCACATGTGTGCTAACCTGGTTTGGAATTGCATGAGCCAGGTCCATGGTATTCAGGAAAATTTCCACAATCAAGAATGGATTTCAATCTTGGAGGTAACCTGCTCCCACAACCTCCTTGGAACTCGCGGCAGAAATCAAGACACGGCAATACTATTTTATCCTCTTCCTCGCCAGGACTTCGAGGTAAACAGGTAGGTTGTAGCAACTGACACACAAACTCGTATGCCAGCCGGTAGCATTCTGCATCCACCAGTTCCCTGCAACAAGAAGTTAACAGATACAAACAAGCAGTGGTGTCGCTAGAGGAGAAGAACTACCATAACCTATCTTCAAAATTGTCCCGTCAGTTAAATAAAATCTCCATATCAGCTTTTCATATACCATATATTGAGCAACTATTTCAAACTCAAACTTGTAGTAATGACCACCTCGTAGTGGAGCAGCTATCATTCTTGGCTGTTACCGCAGAGGCCCTGGTTCGATTCCCGGCTCTGCCAAGAAATTTCAATTCTGGTGCAAGGCTGGAACCGGGTACACTCAGCCTAGTGAGGCAAAACTGAGAAGAAGAGAGTTCAATTCCCACCTCGACCATCCAGGAAGTGGTTTTCCGTGGTTCCATCAACTCCAGGCAAATGCTAGGATGGCTCCTAACTTAAAACCATGGCCACCCCCTTCCCAACCCTATCCACAATTTACAAATACACACACCAGTACCGCCATCACAATAACACAAGTTATCACACAAATTCTACACACACTCAAATACACAGGACTATATGACCACGATGTCGCAGCTGCTAAAATAAGTAACAACAACATTGTGTCATCTAAGGCAATATTCATAAAAATAACATTTTAAGATAGCAAAATGGCACAAGTGCTTGTCCCATCTTAAACTGTTGTTGTTGTTGTTGTTTCATTTATGTTTTTTACATTGTGGATATTTCAGCCCTGTGTACTTGGGTGTATGTGTCTGTTCAGAATTTGTCTGATAACCTGTGTTACTGTGGTGTCTGTAGTAGTGTGTGTATTTGTAATTTAGGCTAGGATTGGGATGAAGAAGGCCATGGGTGTAAGTTAGGAACCATCCCAGCATTTGCTTGGAGTAAAAGTTGGGAAAACCATGGGAAAGGATGGCAGAGGTGGGAATGGAACTCAACTCTCCTCAGTTTCGCCTCACGAGGCTGTGTGTACCCTATTCCAGCCCTCAGACCAGAACTAAATTTCTTGGCAGAGCAAAGATTCAAACCCAGACCTAAGGGGTGTCAGCCAAGCATGCTAGCCACCACACCACAAGATGCTCCCATCTTTAACCAAAGTTTTCATCAGCACTCCTCCAGCACCGTAAAATAATTAGGCAGAAAATATGAGTTTAACATGTAATTAATTACAGTATTAGCACAGATTATACCGACAGCCGTGGCTACGCTCGTTAAAGCGCACAGTTAGGTCATTCTCTGCTGACACGGTATACGCGTGGGTTCGAGCCCCTCCGTCGGCCGTCCTTGAAATGGTTTTTCGTGGTTTCCCCATTTTCAACACCAGGCAAATGATGGAACAGTACCTTCTAACAGGCTATGGCCCCTCCTTCCATATCCTTGCCCAGTTTCATTCTCCTTCATCCATTCCTTTTTTATCTCATCCTGACGCGCAGGTCGCCCACGGGCGTCGACTAGAATGGCCTGCACTCGGCCTCTCAGGGGGGCCACACGACAAAAAAAAGCACAAATTATATTAACGTATAGAATTTTTTCAGGTGAATTTCATATTGGGCATAAATTTGTGTTGACCGACTGAGAGATATCGATCAGCTGTTGTTAATATAAAGGCAACACTGGAAAATGGCTTCAAAGCCTCTCTTCAAGACCACCCACCAAAACAACCAACTTTTGCAGGAACCAACATTGGAACCCATAACATCAATGCAATTTGTACCTCTTGCCGACCGCCAACTAGCTTTTTGGCGACCAGAGTTTTAAAGACTGTACTTATGCAGTAGTGCATTGCGGATTGTCAAGGTAGTGAGTGAGTTCAGGCAATGGGTTAATCTTCCTGGCTTATATCAGATGAAGGTGAAGTGACACGATCTCACTTTCGCCCTGAATGCTTTCACAACAACAAAAAAACACTATAGCATTATAAAGAGGTGCACTAGGCAATGGAAGCAATTCAAAAACACAATGGTGGAAGCTGCAGTGGCAGTATGTGGAAGAACAAGCAACAGAAAGCGGTGTAAAGAGACACCATGGTGGAATGAGAGAGTAAAAGAAGCTGTGGGAAAGAAGAACAAGGCTTTCAGAGTGTGGTTCCAGGAAAGAACTGATCTGGCAAGGGAAGATTATAAGATAAAGAAGAAAGAAGCAAACAAGATTGTTGCAGAGGAGAGGAAGAAGTGGATGGTAAAGTGGACAGAGATGATGGAGGAAGACAGCAGAGGAAATAAGAAAGTACTTTATGGGATGGTCAAAAGTAAGAGAAGAGGTCTGCGAGAGGATGTGGTAATGATGGACAAAAACGGAACTGAGGTACACAACAAAGAGACACTCAAGACAGTGTGGAAAGAGTACTTTGAGGATTTGCTGAATCCAAATGGTCATAGGGAGGAAGACAATGTATTGGAAGATGGAGAAGACAACACAGGAATGGAAAAGGACCTGACTTGGAGAGAACTGGAAATGGCTATAGACAAGATGAAAGGAGGAAGGGCACCAGGTGTGGATGAAGTGAGTGTTGAAATGGTGAAGGCAGCAGGGGAGGTTGGGAAACAGTGGCTGTACCGTGTGATGAGGGTGATATGGAAGGAGAAAAAGACCCCAGAAGATTGGAAGAAAGGATTAATTGTCCCAATATTTAAGAAAGGAAGCAGAAAGGAGTGCAGAAATTACAGGGGAGTCACACTCATACCTCACTGTGCCAAGATATATGAAAAGATATTAGAAAGTAGAATACGAGCCAAAGTGGAGAGAAAATTGAGAGAGGAACAGTATGGATTCAGACCCGGGAGATCAACAGTGGATCTCATATTTTCAGCGAGACAGCTCCAGGAACACCACTACGAATTTGGAGAGGATCTGTTGATGGCCTTCCTGGACATCGAAAAGGCCTATGATAGTGTGTGTAGGGAGAAGGTTTGGAAAGCAATGGAAAACATGGGAGTGGAAAAAGAGACTGTAGGCAGAGTGAAGGAGATGTATTGTGGAAGTGTGAGTTGTGTGAAAGTTGGAGGGGAAAGAACAGACTGGTTCAGACAAATGAGTGGCCTGAAACAGGGTAGTGCACTGTCACCCCTTCTCTTTATTGTGGTTATGGACGAGGTAATGACATGGATAGCAGGAAAGATAGGAGAAGATAAGATGAAGGCAATGGTGTTTGCAGATGATCTCATGGTCTGGGGAAACAAGGAGGAGGAAATCCAGGAGCAACTGAAGGCTTGGGAAGAAACAGTAGGAGAGTACAGATGGAAGTTCAACATCAGTAAATGTGAGGTCCTGTTAACGACCAGGAAAAAGGACAGACCAATGAGTGGGATAACACTTGGAGGTGGACAGCTGAAGAAGGTGGAAAGTCTCAAGTACTTGGGAAGTATAGTGGAGGAGAATGGGAGAAATGACAAAGAGATTACGGAACGTGGCAGACAGGCAGAAGCATTTCTGAGAAGCATTAGGAGCTTAGTGTGGAATAAAGATGTCCCACAAAAAAGCAAGGAAGTGTTATACAGAAGCTACTATATCCCGATACTGACCTATGCTTCAGAAACGTGGACAATGAAGAAAAGAGACATAAACAGAATACAGGCAGGTGAAATGAAGTTCCTGCGAACTAGGATCGGAGTAACAAGAAGAGACAGGGTGAGGAATGAAAAGGTCAGGGAAATGGTGAAAGAGGAGCCCTTGCAAGTTAGGATTGAGACATCAAGACTGAGGTGGTATGGACACTTAAAGAGAATGGATGAGAAGAAGATTCCCAAGAGGATACATGAGATGCAGATGCAGAAGAAACGACCAAGGGGAAGACCAAGAGATCGATGGCTGAAAGGAGTGGAGGAATGTGTCAAGAAGAGAGGCGAGGACTGGACCAGAGTGACAGCGGAGAGATGGTGGGAAGAAAGAAATAAGTGGCGAGGCTTATGTTCCAAACAGACCCAGCCTGGGGCTGGAAACTGTACAAGATGATGATGATGACTAGGCAACTTGAGGAGTGAAATACTTTGTCAATGCTTCCTGCACTGAGTTAGTACAGTAGTTCCAACCCTGTGAGTAGAATGTTCCATAACAGGGGCCTCGAAACTCTTTAGCCTCCACTAAGTCCCAAGGGCCAAGACCTAGCTAGCTCATCATACCAACATCCTGTAGTTTTGAATTACGCGCAAAGTTTCGTTTCGGGACGAGTGAGATCTCTATGAGGCAGTGCGCGGGGTATAGTTCAAGAGCGGATGATCAGTATAAAAGACTTCGAATATTTCGGCTCTAAATTCATACGAAAAGTAGAATAAAGTAATCAAAACAGAACATGTGGCATAGTGCATTAACGAGGCCCCTCTTTTAGTGGAAAATTTAAAAATCATTTTACCATCAATTTCTTAAAATCAAAAGTAATTTAAGACTGATGGTTAAATATTTGAAATAACTTCAGCGCCTTGTGAATATATTTAGTGCATTATATCATGAAAAGTATAGATGAAATTTTGGAAAGCTGGTGTCGAGTCAAATAATTTGCACACCTCTGTATAAATGTGCTTTTCAGCTCTCGGCACTACTTCTCTGTGTGAATAAACATTCTCCTAAATAAAATAAAAAAGTATTTACAGATCCAAATTAACTGACGAGTATTTGAAGTCGCTGCTGATAATTTCCAATAGTAAATTTGATCCTCAACTGTAAACAATTGTCAGTGAAAAGTTACAGCCACATAAATCTCTTTAATTATAGTCATCATCATCTTCATTTCCCGTTTCCAGCTTCCTGGGTCGGGTTGTGAATTAAGGACCTCCAATGTTTTCTGTCTCTCCACCACTCCTCTCCTGTTTTTAGTACTTCTTCAGGTTTCCCTCCTCTCTTCTCTACACACTCCCACACTGTATCTGCCCATCTCTTTCGGGGCCTTCCTCGTGGTCTCTTCCCTGTCATCTTTTCACAGAAAGTTTTCTTTGGTACTCTCTCCTCTCCCATTCTCATCATATGTCCATACCACTTTAACTTTGTTGTTTCTATCCTGTCCTGCAGCTTCAAGATTCCTGTCCTTTTTCTAATCTCTTCGTTTCTAACTCTATCTCTTCTGGTCTTGCCCTCTATACCTCTTAGGAATTTCATCTCCGCGGCTTGTATTCTACTCTCCTCTCTTTTTGTAGTAGTCCACACTCCAGCTGCATATTGTTTTAGATCCCTTATTTGGGGGTGGATCTAAAAGGGAGAGTTGTTGTACTAATTTATAAGGTGTTGCCTAAAAGGGTAGCTTCCCTTGACAGGGCAAGCTGACCAGTGTAGTGTGTTGTGGTGTGCTAGGAACTAGGGGGCGTCCCTATAAATAATGTGGTAGTGTTTGAGGGGATGGGACCCACTGTAAAGGGTCGCTGCGCTAATCGCTCAGCTGACTGCTTATTATGTAATTGAATCTGCTTGTATCAGCCGAGTGGCACGCGCTGCTTGTTGGCAGCCGAGCCGGCTAGAGAAACGCAAAGGTACCTGAGTTAGCGCTAATGGCTTACCGTCTGTCACGTCTTTACGTGACGGGAATAAGGAAGGGCGTTGGGATGTAAAGAGGCGTATAACAGTAATGCTAGTGTAGAGTGTGGACCAAGTGTTTTATTGGTCTGTGATTCTTTGTGTGAGTCCCTTGTAGGGAATGAAATTATGTTCACAATGTGTACAAGTGGTGGGTTACAGGTTACAAAAATAGGAACTCTGAACACGATTGACTGACTCACCTCGGTTGACACCAGCGTAGCCTCGGGTCGTCTCGATGAAGCACTGACAATGAAGAGATCCTTTGACCTCATTAGGACGCCTTCTTATACCTTCTGACGTCCTGCTGTCAGCATTGTGTTGGCATGCTGCCCCAGTTAGTACTATGTCGCTGAGTGTAATGATTACGTAAGGCTTGAGCTGCTTTATGGAGTAGCAAGCTGTCCTTACAGTATTAATGGATGTTGCCCCGGCTTTCCAAGGGTTGCCATTTTAGGGGATTTAGCCAGATGCCGGGGGGATGGTCTCCAAGGGGTGCATACCCCTGGGATGCTGTACAAGAGTCTTCCTTCATTTGTTCGCGTCCTCGCGAACGGGAACGGAACTGGAGGTTGGGGCGTTGACGTAGTGGTCCTTGAAATCCCCTCGTATCTCCTGGTGGCGTCGTATCGAAGTGTGGGTGTGAGGTGAGCCCGTGTTCAGAGGGGAGGGTTATGGGATTTACATATATATGTATACATTGACATTGTGAAAAAACAAACAAAAAAAAATTGACATTTGCGAAAGATTTGATTAACATTGGGAAAAAATTGACATTTTGAGAAAAATTGAACATTAAAATAAATTCGACATGTAAAAAAAAAATTGCCCTTGCTATTGCTGGCATATTGCTAGTTTAAAAAAAAACATGGTTTCTGACGGTGATGTGTTACATAGCTGTGCAGGGAGGAAAAACCCAGGGCCGAACGGATGATGGCGTCGTCCGCCCTATCTTAGGGAAAAAGTGCTCCCTGCAATAAGAAAGGTAGAAGAAAATAGAAAAATGGGTGTTCCAGGGTATAATTTAAGGGAAATATTCAAAAGACGTTTATTGGTTTGGGAAAAAACGGAACACCCTGACAAATGGGGAAGTTAGAAGAAGGAAAGATGAAAGAAAACAAATCATACACATTATGTACATTGGCATCTTGACAAACAAACAAAAAGATATATAGTGTAGAATTGTATAAAGTTTATCCTGAAAAATTATAAATTACAATGACCTTATGTCTAGTGGAATAATTGTATAAAGTTTATCCTTAAAAATTATTAATTACAGTGGTCTTATGTCTACTTAATCGCGCTAATCCCTTATAATTATAGTTTTTGTGAGGTACCTCGCGTGCACGCTACCCGTCTGTACGTACTCTTGCCGTCTCACGGCTGATTCTGTACGGCCACTTCTTGGTACGGTATAGTGGTCGTACCGCTTGCATGTATGCTTAATACCTAGTCTGTGAAGCATCCTCTGTGGGTGAATGCTTTCACACTTGACAATGAGAGTCACTGCCACAAATCGGTTGCGCCCTCATTGTCGTAATCTGCGTCGCATTTTGACGCTGTATGTGTTTACATTTTAGTTGATCTGCCAGTAAGCCTGGTACCCCACAGGCACCAGTCCTGCTGTGCAGATTTACTTTAGAGTGTGTAGCTGAAAAAGAAAAATGTGGTGAGTGTTTGCGAGTGTGTCGGGATTAGTGCAAGTTGCAAAATAAAAAAAAATAGTACACATCATGGCATGCTGTAAATAATATGCCACTGCTATATGGTAGTGAAATTCCTGTCACCAGTTTTCTGTATCTGGTGACGATGCCTGTGAAAAAAATGGCGAGGTTTAGAAAAAAACATATTAGTACTGGTTGAAGCTCTTCTTTCACTGAAAAAAAATAGCATGATTAATGTTACTTAGCTGCAAGGCCGGGCTTACCCTATACGGTGCCGTAATGCCGTAAATAATATGTAGGTGGTCTTACCCCGGTAGCGGAATTGTGGTTACCGGGTGCCGATATATTCCACTTTGATTATGCCTATTTTAACCTAGTTTATCCTAAGTATTGTCGGGCTTACCTCGGTAACGGCTTTATAGTCACCGAGTGCCGATATATTCTACGGTGATCTATATATATTTAAAAAAATGCCTTAAATGTAGGTTTATGTTACCTTACCTCTTACCTTACTTATTTAACTTATTGATAAAATTACTTAACTGTAAAACTATTCTGTATTTACATGCCGAGTGGACCTTATTCTAAAGCCGAAATGTGCTGTGCTATTATTAGCAACAGCTGTTAGTAAATTTGCTTACATCTAAGTGACCTTAACATGGCACTATGACTTAAGTACTAAAATTTAGATGGAGGCTGACCGCTTGATTTCTCTCGCGGGGGCGCCCTTGTAGTACATTGTCGGGACCGGAACCCAACAATGCCTCGTAGTCCCCTCCGTTTTAATACTATTGTCGACATCTATTCTAGGTCTTAATACTAGTACTAACCTATTCGCAGGCGGCTGACGGTGCCACTAAGCTAACCGTTTCGCCCGCTGTAACTTCCTTGTTCATGACCGTTTGCCGTTCCGATTTAACGTAGTTGAGCCGCCCACTTGGCTCCTGTGAGGGGCGCGCAATGCCCCTCTCTTAATGCCCTCTGGTTGCCCGTTGCGTCGCCATTTATGTGGGCATTGGACAGTGTGGTCCAATGGCATAATATTGTCTTCGCCTTAATCGGCCGTCGCAATCTGCTTTTCGCAGTGATATTTGCCTCTATGGGCCGCCGTAGTATGCATTTTCGCATTGATATATAAATTTGCCTCTATGGGCCGCCGTAGTATGCATTTTCGCATTGATATATAAATTTGCCTCTATGGGCCGCAGTGTGTTTTGCTCCAACGCACAGGAGTTTTGCTTCCCGCTATGGAAGCCGTGCCTACTTAAATTTAAACTTAACTAGAAGTCTAGTCATAATGGGTCGTCTCTAGGGATAGCTCCCGAGGCCGGCGCGGAGTGAGCTATTTCTCCCGCCATTCTCAGAAAGTCTCCCTGCAGGTCTTGGCTTCGATGACCGTGGCACATAGTGGGTGTAACCTTCTCCGACAAGGGGGATAAGCGACATGCACCCCTAGATCTCGATGTTTGCCCGTGTCCGGTCCCGAATGCTTTGACCTTACGTAGTTCGTCTGTTTGGTCTAGTCGTCAGTTATTTGGTGAGCCAACTGGGGTAAGGGTCCACATCGCCTTCCCCAGCTCTGCTCCAGTGTGGTCCCTCCGACCTTCGGCTTACACCGTTGTCAACCATCAGGTCGTGTCAGATTCCTTTGTAAGAGAGAGAGAAAAAAAAAATGTGTCGTAACCTGTGTAAATAGTTTAATCTCTGTGTTAAAATGTAAAATGTTTCCAGTGTAGCGGGGTTGTAGATCTTCTAAGTACATAGGCTACTTCTGGTCTACCATCGCTATGTCAGCTTTCCAGCAATAATGCTCTCTTTACCTTAATGGAGGTGTTAGTAGGGTCTGTAATGTCAGGTACCCTGTTATTAGGATTTGGGGGTAATTATTTGTTGAGTGGGCTTAAAGTATGGTAGGAAGGGTTTGCGCACCTTTGGGTTCCACGTTAGTGGTGGCCTGAAACCGGTGATGCCACTGGGATGCTTCTATAGTGAGTGGAGTGGGGAGGTAATTCCCGGGATTGCAAAAATACGAAAATTCATGCAGGTTTGATATTAAAATCCCTGGTAATTGGATGGGATACTCATGCATGTGTCTGGATATGAAGTTTCTGCCTTCATGTACGGATAGGTGTAGGATGGGGCATAATACCATATGTTCCTTTCATGCGGGAGTGTTTAAGTACTAAAGAATGGTTAGTATATATCTATGGCCTCCTCTCTCATTTGGAGAGGCGCATTATGCTTCTTTAATGTTTTGCTGACACACCCCTAATACTCAGGTGTTAGCATCGGGACGCAAGGCGTAGCATGCCTGCTTTTTAGACGCATGAAGTCCATCAACCCCTGTGTGTATTTTGTAATGTAGTGTAGCTGTTTTTGGTCGTGTAGATGTGTTTACGTTGTTTATGTTGGGCGTGAGAAGGTTATGGGAAGGGAGTAAGGTGGTACGCTGGTAGCCTGTTCTCCTGTCGTCCTCCCTTGGTCCATGTTGGCTATCCGCGCCTTGGGATAGTAGAGCTGCATGACCTAATCTGGTCGGCCATTTGCAGTGTAGATGTGGCCAGTGGTCGTAGTACGACTGGTCATGTGCTAGTCGCCTGGAATGATTTATTTCGGGAATAGAATCGCGAAAAGAAGTTATTAAGGGGAGGTCCTGTTTCCTCAAAGTCCCTATGTCCGCTCCTAATTGGTGAGTGCGAGTGCGTGTGTGTGCCTATGTACCGCTACACCACGCGGACGGTTGGTCTGTTGCAGGCCAAGTCGTAATATGTATCGCCTGTGTGGGCAGAAGGCGCCCGTGGCTTGCCAACGTGCCCTATAGGCCCAAGATAAGTTCCGCTGTGTCACGTCTTGTCCATTGCCAAATGTTTTTGCAGTGTGGGGAAAAAATGTATGGCGTTATAATTGTTATGTGTGTGTAATTTCATGGTCACGGGCGATACGCAATAGTGTCTCGTCACCGCAGTATTGCAGTGTGAATAGTCTGCAGTCAGCAATTGGTATGTGCAATACCAGGCCGGGAAGTTACTGTTTGTCATCCGCTGGTATGTGCCTTTTTGCACGAATGCAAGTGTGGTCATTGTTTTGGATTCCTAGCGGCTTAATGTAGCAATTCGCCCTAGTTAGGTAATGACGTCGTGTGGCCATTGTTCCTTAAGACCTGTGTCTTGCGAAATTTTCCTACCTGTGGTTGTGAAATGTATTCCTCTATGCCTGGTGTAATTCGAAATTTTATGTCTGGTTTTTGGTGGGAGGAAATGTAGTATTCCCTGTTCATGCACTTGTATGGGCCAATTTCAGTATGATTGGACGCCTGAATAGCTGTTCTCCTTGTGTCTAAATTTTTACTGGAACTCAGACCCGTGACCTTATGTCATTCTCTGTGTTTCATGTTTGCGTTGTGTGACAGGGCTTGGGGCTTTCCCAGTGTGGTTTTTGCTTGTGTTCCGTGTACCCAAAAATACCATTGGATAGTTAGTTTTTGGTACGCGTGTGGTGTGTGGTCATGGGTTCGAATCCGGCTGTCTGTAAAGACTTGGTGTGATCACTTCCGTGCCGCATATGATATGGCATGTTCCCGTGGATGTGCAATGCGCATATGAAAGCATGCATACCTGTGTAGAGTTTGTATGTTTTTGATTTCCCCTTGTAGTGTAATTTTGGAAGATATAGGGTCTCGAAATCGGGCGTGAATGATGCCGTGCGCTCTGCTCTGAGAGCTGTTGTCTGTAAGCGTGCAGGTTATCACTGAGGCCTGCGTTGTTGCTGAGTATGGCGGTATCGGCTTACAATGTCTTGCGCGTACGCTCGTTGCTGGTCTTGATAATGCTGTGTGTCCGGCATATGTGTTTTTAATCGCTTACTCTCTGTGACTGTAATGAGTGCTTTTCGCATTGTGACAGAAAAGAGGGGAATTTGTGGTTTAACGTGACCGTATCTGGAGATCATGAGCCACGGGATTTCCGTTTTACTTGGAATCCAAACCACAGGCCATGGCATTTCACTTCGGAAATCCCATATGCGTTGTACGCGAGTGTGTCTGGTCCGCTAGTCGCGTGTTTGGTGACCAGATGCCAGAGGCGATTGTATTGTTTTTCGTTTATGACCCGCTGTTAGTGGGACTGTCCCAATTTGTCTTAGCTTTCCCATTATTCTATCCTAGAACTGGATATCTCCTCAACCTTATATTCCTGGTATTCAGAAGGTTGCGGGTTTGGAGACCGTCTTTTACCCAGAGTGATTGTTTCCGGCACCATGAAGGTTGTGTCTCCGGGACAGTTCTGGTGAGTGTTAGGATCGTATCCCGGTTCGGTCAGTGGGCTATTTCTTGGCCCTCTTTTCACGCCTGCCCGTGGGATTACTTCCTTTCCTTTTGGCAGTATTTCCGCCTTTACGTGTACCTATGTATTAAATATGTATATTTGGTTAACTTGGCCACCTTTCTTTCATCGGGCTTAATGCCTGCGTCATAATAGAAAAAAAAAATGAGCTATGCCCCGCTCTGGATTAAGAGAGCACTTTGAAAGAAAATAATAGCAGGTGGCGATAGTCTCTAAAAATTATGTCGTGAACACTATAAAAAAATGTTAAAAAAAAATGTGCTTGTGACCTGAGTGTAGTATTTACAATTTTGGTAACGTGAGTACTACCGTAAACTGGTTACGTCTCAGGGGAATCTACCGACACTGTCTAGTACACATTAGGAAGGCCATTGCAAGACGTAATTGACACACTTGTATCCACGTCAGGAGCAAAGCCAGTGCGCTATGGGAGTCAAACCTGCCCTTCAAAGTAATTGTAACTCACCACAATGACATTGTCTCGTCCCGGTGTGCAATTGGGCTTTTCAGTTGGCTAAAGCACACCTCACCAAATTTTTGAAGTTAGTTTGAGAGTCTTAATTCCTGCCACACTTACGGCTTTCGCCCGCAATAGGAGAATCTATCAAACTGTGGAACCCTAACATAGAACGTTGAGTCATTTCTACTTAGAAAGACTCACTTAAGCTTTATGCTGTGATTTTATGCTTAAGTTGTGTTCAAAATATCTCTTTTTCGGCCTGAAGCCTGCTTGGCTTCCACTTGGCTTAGCATATTAGAGACTTTACGTTATGGCGTTAATCACTTCGCCCAATAACCATTGATGGCCTGAGAGAAAAATGCCATGGTTCCGAAAAAAAACTGGAAGGATTTAGAATTGTTCCTTCTAATTTGGCTATATTGCACTGTATATACATAAAATAGGAAAGAAAAATATGTGATTTTATGTTTATTATTTACTTGTTGGACCATTTTCTCATCGCCCCCGTGTGAAAGAACTTATGTGGCCTATAATGTTGGTGTTAGCGATGTTAGTTTATTTCTGTGGCCCTGGTGGAAGTCGTTATCCTCTTTCGAGCTTCAGTGCTCAGAAAGGTGAAGGGTCTTGCCCTGTTATTAGATTATAGGCCTCGGGAATCCACTGGGGTGTTCCTTTGCTACCTTCCGGCGGAATTTCTAGCAAAGTAAGCTTTGGCCTACTTCCACCGTAGCGCGTGTCTATAGGTTTAAGTGCACCTGTATTCGAGGGCCTAATTGCGCTTGGCGCTGCCCTAGTAGATT
This sequence comes from Meconema thalassinum, assembly GCA_946902985.2. Classification (NCBI taxonomy): domain Eukaryota; kingdom Metazoa; phylum Arthropoda; class Insecta; order Orthoptera; family Tettigoniidae; genus Meconema; species Meconema thalassinum. The sequence goes on from OX336389.2 coordinate 125,093,596, forward strand.
TTACGGGAGTGTGGATATATTTGACTGCGTGGTTTTGTGGGGTAGGTGAGAACACCTTTCCTAATCCCCGTGTACTGTGTGGTAATGCCCGGTCAAAATGTTCGTGCGTATATCGTGCATCCTGAGGGACTAATACCGGTGTTCGCCTTTGTTCTGGCAAACTTGCCCTTTGAACTGGCGGTAAAGGTCGCTTAATGGCTTGTAGTCTGACCGCTTTTCGGCCTGTGGCCACGGCCGACTCCTGCCAATGTGTTAGCCTATCTGTGTACGTGTATGTAGGCTTTATGTACTGTAGGGCGGGCTCTATGTCGTCAGCCCATGACGTGGTTATGTCCCTTTGTTTCCCTGTCATATCATGTGTGTTTAATGGCCCTGGCTTCAACTCCCTCTCATCCCTCTGTTCCGAGGGGATTGTTCTAGGCTCTGCCCCTCGGTTTGGCAAAATTGCCTTCCGATCCGGAGCTGAAGGACGTGTGTTTGTGTTAGGTTTATTTTGTAGTAAGTTGGAGCCTAACCTGGCCGTCTTCTTGACTGTGGCCACGGCGAACTCCTTCCATTCTGTGGCAGTACGTGGCGAGAGGGACATCCTCGCAAATTGTCGAGTCAGCGTATCCACGCTTATGTCCTCTCTCGGGTGGGCTGGTGGCCCTACCATGAACTCAAAAATGGCCTTGTTGGCTTGGAGCTCCCGGTATTCATCCCAAATTTGGGTGTACTGCCTATTGAGGCATATGGCCTGTTCAGCGACTTTTGTGTCCTGAGTCCCTATCCGTCTGTGTTCCGTGATGAGTGTTTCCCATTGTTGGAACATAAACTCGTGTCGACAGTGTAGTTGCCAGTGTGCTTTTATGATTTGTGTGCGGAGGGTGGGGATTTTCGCCCGAATCTTGCGATTCTTAGCACTGCGGAGTGGCCGGACAAGGGCTCTTATGATCCGCATGTACTGGGCGTGCAGGAGCTGCTGAAACCTTCTGAGGTAGTCCTGCCTAGTTTCAAAAACTCTGTGCCAGGCAATTAATTCCTGGTACTCCCCAATGCTCCTTAGCACAGCTAGGCGGTATAGGGGGGCCATGTTGAATGGAGTGTATGTGAAAAATAAAAAAAAATCTGTGCGTGTTTTGACAGTGTATTTTTATATTTCTCTGATTCTGTATGGGGCTAGGGGGTTGGTTTATTAAGAATTTCCCCTGTGTAGCTAGTTTGGAGCACACAAAAAAAAAAATGGTGCTTTATGTCTGGGGGAAAAATTTTCTCACTATTTGCTTGGCTTTTTGCGGTACGGAAGGGGTCGTTTTACCTACGAGGGCTCGTTGGTTGAGTCCCTTTTCTCTATGCGTAGGACCGCGCCTCCACCAGTGTTTTAGATCCCTTATTTGGGGGTGGATCTAAAAGGGAGAGTTGTTGTACTAATTTATAAGGTGTTGCCTAAAAGGGTAGCTTCCCTTGACAGGGCAAGCTGACCAGTGTAGTGTGTTGTGGTGTGCTAGGAACTAGGGGGCGTCCCTATAAATAATGTGGTAGTGTTTGAGGGGATGGGACCCACTGTAAAGGGTCGCTGCGCTAATCGCTCAGCTGACTGCTTATTATGTAATTGAATCTGCTTGTATCAGCCGAGTGGCACGCGCTGCTTGTTGGCAGCCGAGCCGGCTAGAGAAACGCAAAGGTACCTGAGTTAGCGCTAATGGCTTACCGTCTGTCACGTCTTTACGTGACGGGAATAAGGAAGGGCGTTGGGATGTAAAGAGGCGTATAACAGTAATGCTAGTGTAGAGTGTGGACCAAGTGTTTTATTGGTCTGTGATTCTTTGTGTGAGTCCCTTGTAGGGAATGAAATTATGTTCACAATGTGTACAAGTGGTGGGTTACAGGTTACAAAAATAGGAACTCTGAACACGATTGACTGACTCACCTCGGTTGACACCAGCGTAGCCTCGGGTCGTCTCGATGAAGCACTGACAATGAAGAGATCCTTTGACCTCATTAGGACGCCTTCTTATACCTTCTGACGTCCTGCTGTCAGCATTGTGTTGGCATGCTGCCCCAGTTAGTACTATGTCGCTGAGTGTAATGATTACGTAAGGCTTGAGCTGCTTTATGGAGTAGCAAGCTGTCCTTACAGTATTAATGGATGTTGCCCCGGCTTTCCAAGGGTTGCCATTTTAGGGGATTTAGCCAGATGCCGGGGGGATGGTCTCCAAGGGGTGCATACCCCTGGGATGCTGTACAATATGTTAGTATGGGTCTGTAGTAGGTTGAATATAATACATTTTTACATTTCTTTGGGACATCTCGGTTCCACAGAATACCCCTTATGCTCTGGTAAAAACTGTTCGCTTGTTGTATTCTCTTTCCAATTTCCTCAGTTATCCTTCCATCTTCTGTGATCACACTTCCCAAGTACTTGAAACTTTTAACCACTTCTAGAATTTTCCCATTCAATTCTATCTTTCCTCTTCCTTCCTTCCTCTTGACATTACCATTGTCTTGCTCTTCTGTGTGCTTACTTTCATCCCATATTTCTCTATTTCTTGATTCCATACATCTAGTTGTTTTTGTACTTCCTTTTCATCCTCGCCCCATATCACTATATCATCTGCAAACAGCATGGCCTTTGTTGCCTCTTGTCCCAATCTCTGTTTAACATTCTTGTGAATTTCATCCATGACTATGATGAATAGTAAGGGGGACAATACACTGCCCTGTCGGAGACCTGTTTCCACTTTAAACCATTCTGTTTCTCCTATACTGGTCTTCACGCTACTCACACAATATTTGTACATAGCTTTTAACATTTGGACATCAGCTCCATTAACTCTCCTTTTCCTTAATACATTCCAAACCACCTGTCGAGGCACACTGTCGTACGCTTTCTCAATATCAATAAATGTCATCACCATGTCTTTTCCAAATTCCCATCTTTTCTCCATCATTTGCCTTAATGCAAAGATTAGGTCAAATGTTGATCTGTCTTTCCTAAAACCATACTATTCTTCTTCCATCTCTCCTTCTAACTTCCTCCTCAGTCTGCCTTCCAGAACTCTCTCAAAGATCTTAGCTACATGAGCGATAAGAGTGATCCCTCTGTAGTTATTGCATTCCTTTTTGTCACCTTTCTTAAAAATCAGGATAATTAATCCCTTTCCCCATTCTTCTGGAATCTCTTTCTTCTTCCAAATTATTCTAAATAATCTATACAACCACTGTACACCTATTGGTCCCGCTGCTTTTATCATTTCCGCGGACACCTCATCCTCTCCTGCTGCTTTACCGCTCTTAATTTTCTGTATGGCTTCCTCTATTTCTAGCATAGTGATCTCCTTTTCTTGTTCTTCTTCTTCTTCCATTGTTTCTTCTTGTTCTTTTTCATCTTCCAGTTCAATGTATTTAACATTTAGTAGCTTTGAAAAGTATTCTTCCCATCTTTTTAATATATCATCTCTTTGATACAATATCTGTCCTGCTTCAGTTTTTACAAATTTTGTGTTTTCCCTACCTTTTACATTGTTTTTCACCAATCCATATAAAACCTTTTTACTTCCTTGGATATCCTCCTTCAAAGTTTCCGTGAAACCTTCCCAACTTTTCCTTTTTTCTTCTTGTACAATTTTTTGGCATGCCTTCTTTGCTTCTCTATATTTTTGCCATTTCTCTGCATTCTTACTGCCTATCCACTTCCTCCATGCCATTTGTTTTTCTTTAACAGCTTCCTTTACCCTGTTGTTCCACCAAGGAGTCTCCCTTTCCTTTTTCTTCCCTGATAGTCTTCCACAAGTGTTTACTGCACACTTCGCAAAACAATTTCTAAAACATGTCCATTCCTGTTCGACACTTTTTGCTTCGTCTTTGGGAATTTCCTTTTTCAAGTCTTCTCGGAACTTTTCCATTGCCTCTCTCTCTTTTAGCTTCCACACCTTTATTTTTCTTTCCCTTTTCTCCGCAAGCTTTGTGATTTTCCCAAGCCTTAATTTGGCTATCACCACTTTATGGTCTCCTTCAAAATCTCCTCTTGGCATAGCTGTCACATCTACCAGTTGTCTACGTTTATCCTTTTCCACTAGGATAAGATCGATCATTGTTTTTGTCTTTCTGTCTCCCCATCCATACCTAGTTATTTTTTGGGAGTTCTTTTTCCTAAACCATGTATTTCCAACAATTAATCCATTCCTTCTACAGAAATCTATTAACATTTCTCCTTCTTCATCCTGATTTCCATAGCTAAATGGGCCAATTATCTCTTCTTTTCCCTGCCTATCTGTTCCCACATGTGCATTCATATCACCCATTATTATAACCTCTTTGTCTTCTATACACTTTTCCAGTTCTTCTAAGAAATCCTCTAAACATTCATCTACCTTCCCTGTCTGGGGTGCGTAAATCTGTATAAAATCCTTTGTTCCACTCTCAAGTGAAAAATGAAAATCCACAGCCTGCTTCCAGTCTCCGACCGGGTCAGGAATGGAATGAATGAAGCCCCCATCTAGCGGCGAGGATATGAACTGTGCCGGCTGCCGAGGCCTGACGCACTCCTCTGGGGCAATGATTAAATGAATGACAGAGGAAATGAAATGATAGTGGAGAGTGTTGCTGGAATGAAATTTTGACAGGGAAAACCGGAGTACCCGGAGAAAAACCTGTCTGCCTCCGTTTTGTCCAGCACAGATCTCACATGGAGTGACCGGGATTTGAACCACGGACCCAGCGGTGAGAGGCCGGCGTGCTGCCGCCTAAGCCACGGAGGCTTGTTCCACTCTCAAGTCCTAGTCTAATTTTCATCATTCTGTCATTAATTTGGTCTACTTTCTCAACATACTGCACTAAGTCTTCTCTCAATATTATTGCAACACCATTCATTGCCTTATTTCCTCCACTCCAATATATTCTATATCCCTTCCCTTTCTTGACTTCTTTCTCACCTTTTCCCTTCCATTTCGCTTCACTGACTCCCATCATTGCTATTTCCTTCTTTTCCATATAGTCCACCAATTCTTCTGTCTTGCCATTTAGGCTCATCACGTTTATGAAGGCGATGTTTGTGGTGTCTGGTAGCCTACTTCTCACAGTTCCCCCAGACCCCTGGGAACTGCGCGTCGCCTGCAGGGGACGCCCTAGCACTTTCCGAGGCCTCAATTCACACTCACTCATTTTATAGGCTATTAGTACGATGAGTTCGCCACACTCAAAGGCATTTTATGACCTACTGCCAGGTATTGTTCTAGGCCGATCCACTGGATAACAGACGCCTTTTGTAGCCGCTCCTCTGGAGTACAGACGCTACAGAATTCCCTCTTCCGCCATCGACGCCGTACCGAAGTCCATCCTCTCCGCCGCCGATACCGTTGGGGCTTCGCCCATAACCCTGGGTTTGGGCCCTCCATATTTATGACCCCTGGAGAGAGGGTGTCCCAGCATTTTAAAGCCCCCAGGAACTGGGCTGCCTGTTGGTCCGCGGGTTCATTTTCCGAGGTATTTGAACCTGCCCACATTTCTGTGAGCCCCCTATCCGCCACCTGGGGACGCGCCCTCTAGGGGTTAACAGGCTCCCCTGGAAAATTGCAGTGCACTCTACTAAAGCCATAAGCCATTGGTCGCTAGTAGGGTAGACGATGGCCTGGGCAAAACTAATGGTCGTTACTTGTACCACAAGCAAGGGGGTCTGGGGCGTTAGGTTAGGTTTGTGCTTGTAAGTAAAGCCTTATTAACACATAGAATGTAAAATGTATGCATCCTTTAAACCTTTAAGCCTGTATCACACGACATTTGCTGGTAAGGAAGCTGTTGTGATCGCTGGTACAAAATCCTGTATGATTCTGTTCATCCTCGTCAGTACACCTGCTTGTATGACCGAAGTGTATCATACGCTAGTATTTTGTACGCCAAGTTGTATGAAATAAAACATGGCGAAGAGTTGTCGTTTGAGTGTATTATTTGCAGTTCATTCGCCTTATTAACGCAAAGCAGTCGTGAAACTTGCTCAAAGTAAATTTGAAAACATGTCAGGTACTGAATGAATGCATTCCAATCAATATTTAAGATCTAACTGTAATAATTGGATATTTTAAGATACGCGCTAGTAGGAAGCGCAACAAAAAGCCCGAGAGTGTGTTGGAAAATTGAACGAGTGGAATCGCGCCCGCGCGCTGTTTTGAAGATTCTGGGCTCAAGGTGGAAATGTTAAATTCTTTTAAACTATTTTATTATATCCTCCCCTACCTCGTACAGGAAGATTTCAACTTAGTTTTGTTCACAGGATCTACGAGGACGATAGGGAAAGTTGTTTTCTTCTCATTTAAATGGTTATTTTCACTAAATACTGTTTAAAACCATGGATGGATACTATTCGTGATATTAGAATTTTAGTAGTTCAATAACTTAATTTATCCCAGAATAATAATAATACGACACGTTCTGTATTTACTGCCTGGCTGCATGGCTCAGCGGCACCGTTCTCGCTTGCCGAGCCCAAGCTTGCAGGTTCGAATCCTGGCGCAGTCAGCCGGCATCCGAGGGCGCGCAAATGCGAGGAGACGTGTCAGCAGATTTACTGACATGTTAAGTGTCAGTAGATTTACTGACATGTTAAAGATCCCCTTCTGGGCAAAACTCCGGCACTCCGACGTCTCAAAAAGCCACAGTAGTTAAAAGGGGCGTAAAACCAATAACGATATATATTTATCTGTGTTTACTGTATGTGTATAGCACATACGCACAGACGCCGTTTAAAGAAATTATAGTTTCGTTCTGATGCATTTATTCGTGAGCCTACCCACAGAAAAAATAAATTTGTTTATGTTGCGTCTAGGATCTCTTCCAGAACGAGAAAAGCAATCCGATTGGTTGTTGTACACAAACTTCCATGCAAACTGCCAGGAAAAATGGCACCTGTTCAATTTCGTGAGTTTTATGGAAGGCAGAACCTAGCATGGAAGGTACAAATCACACGGTGCTAGATGCGTCTATACCAGTACTGGTAGAAGCTTCCATGCTAACGAGTGCCGTGTGATACGGACCAAGTTGTCGTCCATGACATCATGGATCTTGTGTCTAGGGGATTTTGTGGTGTAAGGTATCGCGGTCTATTAGCAACTGAAACTACACTGACCGGCAAAAAAAGTGGAACACTTTAATTTTTTATTTAATTTCTTAATTTATTCCACTAAAATGTATCGGTTTTCCAATATTTGCATTATTCATGTAAATTTTAGATGGTTGGCAACAGAAAATACCAAAACATGTTTTACAACACGCTTTAACTCACAAATTTCGTTACATTTTGCAAATCTTACAATTTTCTATTTTTTAGTAGGCCTAATGCGCTTTTGGGCTGGTGTTTATCAAACGTATTGCCAAACAAACAGTATTAATGTTTGCACTGCACTTCACGAGAACAATGGTCACTAAAATTGAGTGTTTCCACCCGTAGCGTCTATGACAGCTTGTAAACGCTCAGGCATACTGTTCACAACTCGTCGAATGGCATCTGCCGGGATGCGATCCCATTCCTCCAGCAGCGATGTTCTCAGTTGTGCCAAGGTGGTGAGGTCACGCTGTCTGACGTTCCTTCCAAGCATATCCCATACATGTTCGATGGGGTTAAAGCCAGGACTACGAGCTGGCCAGTCCAGGGGTTGAATCTCCACTTCCTGCAGATATTGTACAACACAGCGAGCAGTATGAGGGCGGGCATTATCCTGCATCAGCATGAAATTCTGACCAATGAAAGGCACAAAGGGCATCACATGGTTCATCAGGATCTCTTCGATGTACATTTGGGAATTGAGCGTCCCGTGATCGATGCACACCAACTCAGTGCGTGCCATAACGTTGATGCCACCCCACACCATAACCGAGCCACCTCCAAATGGAGTCCTAGAGGAGAAAGCAACAGTGCTGTACCTCTCACCGCGCCTTCTCCACCCTCTTTCTGTTCCATCAGGAGATCTAAGATTAAAGCGACTCTCGTCAGTGAAGAGAACAGAGGCCCACTGCTCGTGGGCCCATCCCAGATGCTGCCTCGCGAAGCGAAGACACGCCTCTCTGTGATGTCATTCGAGTGGGGGTCCACGTGCAGGTCTCCTGGACGAAAGATAAGCTTCTTCAAATCTTCTTCTTACTGTTCGCTCACTCACTCTCACATTTATGAAATTTTCCAGTTGATTTCGTGCCTGGACTGCTGTGGTATGGCGATCACGCAGAACTTGGAGGGTGAGAAATCTGTCATCCCTGGCACTTGTGCTTCTTCTACGGCCTGACCCTCGTCTCCTGTCGTATGTTTGGAGTTCTCTGTAACGTTGCACTGCACGGTGAATGCTACCGAGAGATGATCCAATGACATCAGCAACATAACGGAAGCTGTGGCCATCCAATATATAAGAAGGCTAGTTGCGCAACCACAAGTCAGTTCCTATGACACTGTTGTGAAATAAAATAGTGCGTACCTCCTTAAAACGTGTTTGTGTGTGTTTAAGTTTAAGACATCTTTGTAACAGTATTTTGATTTGAATTGTTGCTTTTGTGTGTGATTTAGTAGTATGGAAAAGAAGCGAAAATTGATAGTGAATGCAGAAAATTCAAAGATGAGTGGAACATTCAGTATTTCGTAATTGAGTCCAGTAACAAGGCGCTATGTTTGATTTGCAATGAAAGCATAGCCGTTCTCAAGGAATATAACATTAAACGTCATTATGAAACAAAACATTTTCAAAATTATTCAAAATATACAGGAAGTTTGCGGACATAAAAATTCGAAGCTATGAAGCGCGGATTGAAATCGCAGCAATCTTCATTTACAAAACTCAAAACCGAACAAAAGGCTGCAACTCGTGCCAGCTTTCGTTTGGCTCTTGAAATTGCAAAACGTGGAAAACCATTCACCGATGGAGAAATGACCAAAGAATGCATAATTGCAGCAGCCGAAGAAATGTGCCCTGAAAAGGTAAATTTATTAAAAACTGTCAGTATGTCAGCAAACACTGTGGCTCGAAGGGTAGAAAACATCGCTGAAAATATATCCTCTCAACTGTTCGACAAAAATGGAGATGTTGAGTGGTTTTCTTTGGCCTTGGATGAGTCAACGGATGTGTCAGATACTGCTCAGGTGTTGATTTATATTCGAGGAGTAGATAAAAGCTATGAAGTGCATGAAGAACTTCTTGATATGTATAGTATTCATGGCACAACTACTGGTACAGATATTTTTAAAGGAGTTGAAATGGCCATTAATCAAAAGAACCTTCGATGGAAAAACTTGAAATGTATTACAACTGATGGAGGCAAAAACATGAGTGGGAAAGATAAAGGAGTGGTCGCTGTTGTGTCAAAGGCTGTAGAAAATGACGGTGGTTCAAAACCATTAGTCTTACATTGTATCATTCATCAACAGTCTTTGTGCGGAAAATGTTTGGATATGTCTGAAGTTCTGAAACCAGTCATATCAACTGTTAATTTTATGAGATCTTTTGGGCTGAATCACCGACAATTCCGACAATTTATTGAAGAGATTGGAGAAAATGACTTACCTTATCATACTGCCGTACGTTGGCTTAGTTGTGGGAAAGTCCTTCAGCGCTTTTTTGAACTTCGAGCAGTGATCGAAATTTTTTTGAATGAAAAGCATCGCCCTCTTACTGAATTACAAAACAACGCATGGCTGTGGAAGTTAGCATTCTATGTTGATTTGACAAAACATGTGAACGGACTGAATTTGAGATTGCAAGGAGAAAACCAGCATCTTCCTGATTTATACACTAATATCAAATCATTCCGGAAGAAATTGATACTGTTTCAATCACAACTACGAAGTAAATGTTTTTCACATTTTAAAACATGTGAAATATTCAGCCACACCACTGAGACTGAGTTTCCTATCGATTTTGCAATCGAAACTTTGAGTGCATTGAAAATAAATTTTGATACTCGTTTCTCGGACTTCGATGCCTTTGCGAATCAAATTAAGATTTTTCAGGATCCTTTTGATACTGACATTGAAACCCTAGCCCCGGAACTTCAAATGGAAATGATTGAACTACAGTGCAGTGATATAATTAAGAACAAATATCAAAACTCATCTTTGTTGGAATTTTATAAGAGTCTTCCACTGACACAATTTGATAATTTGCATAAATTTGCTCGTGGGCTGTTTTCTATTTTTGGTACTACTTATTTGTGTGAGAAGACCTTCTCCAAAATGAAGTACACAAAAAATGTTTACAGATCTAAATTAACTGATGATCATCTTAAATCTCTTTTAATAATTGGTACAAGTAAAATTAGTCCACAACTACAAACTATTGTCAGTGGAAAATCTCAATTACATAAATCTCATTAGTATTTCATATGTCTGCTTGTTACACATGTCTTTACTCATTACAATTCTGTGTTTCTTTATCCAACTTATCACAAAAACAATTACAATAAGCCTACAACAATGTTATGAGTAGTTAGCCCATGACCATATCAATGTAGATGTCATATTAATAATTATTCAACATAAAATTAGAATACTTCAGTAAACTAAATTTAATTTGCTATAAAAAAAAATGTTCTCTAAAAGGAGTTTTCAAGTATGCTAGCTCTCCGCGGGCCGGATGTGGCCCTCGGGCCGTAGTTTGGAGACCCCTGATCTAGGCTAACAGGTTGGAGCCGCGTCGTGTATCGATGATTGTTTCCAGACGTTTCGGCTGTCATTGCAGCAGCCTTAATCATGGGTAGGTACGAGTTGGTGTCCGTACTCAAACTGACGGTTATAGCCAGCCAGAGGTGCCTGCTTGCACTGCATTGACGTCACGCTGCTCCCTGATTGGTCCGCGCCCCTGCCAGTCGCGCGCTTGGAGAACTTTCCAAGCGTTGCTAAGTCTAAAACCATCTTCGCGATTGAAATTATTGGGATGCTTCACGACCTCTATTGCCTCCCTAATTAACCTGTTTTGATATCCAGGAATTTTAGCAACAGTTTCGGCGTTATCAAATACGATGGCGTGTATCGTGACATCAGCATATTCAGCTATTGCAGATCTGTAGTTTATCTGTTTTGTGTCTCGAATGTGCTCTGAAATCCTAATGGAAACGCATCTTTTGGTTTGCCCTATGTAAACCGGTCTACAGGAGCAAGGCACTTTGTAAACTCCTGCGTCCTGGTTTGGCTGCTTTATCTCAATTGATTTACGCACCACTTGCGTCAGCTTGTTAATTGGATGCATTACCGTTGTCACATTGTGTTTCCTTTGCAACCTGGTGATTTGATCTGTCAACCCCAGTACATACGGCAGAAAGGCTTTATGGTAGGACCTATCTTCGTTCTTTTTGACAGTTCTTCGGCTTTCTTCTACATTCCGAGTGGCCCTATTTAGAACCATTAGGCCTATTTAATCAAATTATTTGTAAGGTTATCTATTTTATTTTATTTTATGTTAATAGGCTTATTGTGTAAACGCTGAAGATATCATCGTATATCGAAACATATACTAACATTTGAATAGAATTGATTCGAGGAGCATTTCAATTAATTATCAGTTCCTTTAATATCGGGATTTTCCGCCAACACAAAGTTCCTCCATTCTCTACTTGAAAGCGCTGTAGTGTCAAGGAGTTAAGATATCTAACCTCCTTGACTCTCATAGCGTCCAAAGGAACGACGAAATTCGACATGCAAGCTACCCTCTGGGTGTCAATTAACAAAGCTTGCACCTGGCATCCGAGGCCATACGATATTATTATTATCAGTTCCTTGTTCTAAACGAGTGTCTGATATCAGTGACTTCACTTCTCACTGGCACAGGAAAGAGGAAATAATGCTAACTCTTCACAATATTTCATTCCTGCAAACATCTATTTTTTGTACATTGCTAGAAATATTCCCTACGTAAAGTCATTGTATTCATTAACGAGCTTTGCTAATTGATGACCATTTAGCCCCATGTAGGCTACTTGGGTGAGTATGTGGAAAGTCTGATAACCTATCTCATTGTGATGGCTGTAGTAGTGCATTTATTTACAATTGAGGCTAAGATCTTGGACGTAGGTGACCGTGGTCTTAAGTTAAGAACCATATCATAATTTTCCTGATAAGTGGAGAAACAATTTCTAGGACAGCTGAGTTGGAAATCGAACCCATCTCTACTCAGCTTTTCATCATGAAGTTGATTGTACCCCAGTCATTAATTGTTGATAGTAGGTACTCCTCCCTTTACATAACTTTCACAAGGCAGATTATTGAAAATATATTATTTATGATTATATACCTTTCTGGGAGTCATTAGAAGATGGTTTGAATTTGAACTGTCACTGCTGCACCGGAAATATTTCTTTTATTACGTAAATAAAGCAGTTTTGTTCGTGTTCATTTCACGAGCAGCGCCATTTTACATTGACGTCAAACCCGTTGTCAACATGTCCGATTCAAAATTCACCACAAGACACGTAAATAATGAAATAACAGGCAAAACCATTGGCCTGGAAAAAGATTATTGTTGGTGACTACCCCCACAGTGCGTGACAAAAACCAGGGCAGTTTATATTAGCTAATGCAGCCCGCAGGGCCACACTACCTAACCAATAATGGTCTAGGCGAAAACCATTGGTTTGGATGAAAATGTTCGTCTAGGCAAAACCATTGGCCCGGATAAAGGTTATTGATGCGTGACTACCCCCACTGTGTGTTACAAAAACCAGGGGTGTTTATATTAGCTAACGCGGCCCACAGGGCCACGCTATCTAACAATTATTGGTTTAGGCGAAAACCATTGGTCTGCCGGATGCGATATAGTACCGAATACGAGGGGTTGGCAGTACGGTGCAGTACGGTGCATGACGGTACATGATGCTAAAATGGCTGAAACAGATGGAATTTTGCCTATATAAGTCGTGTTCATATTTGGGATGGCTGGGCGGGTCTCAGACATCATCTCCATATATTTTCCCGGCTATTAAATCAGGTAGTTTGCTTAATTTCAGTAGTTTAAGAATTGTATAGAAAGGAGTACCTTCTGTAAATTTTTACTTTGCATTCTAATCCTCACCAGAGTTAAATTTCTTGACAGAGACGGGAATTGAACCTGGAAACTTTAGGATGGGATTGTAATAGTACTCCGAGAACACACAAGTAGGCCGTACGTGACGATAGGTTCAGAAATGCGAATGGATGTTCCAGGTCACTGGATATAGCTATATCTAGATCAGGGAGTCAAGTGGATTACAATCCCTCATCGGGCTCATTGAAATTGCATTAAATGGTATTCCAGTTACAACTCAAGGCAAATATCTGGATGGCAGATATTCAAATATCTCAGGCTGCCTGCTTCCAATTGGTTGTCTAATTTAATTTATAATATTCATCTTCATATATCATTAACACCCTTGATAAGGTTGGTGTCAGGAATAGTATTAGGTAGTAAAAACCACTCGCCACCTATAGACTTAACCCCCCTTAAGCTCAATCCTGCATGAACGCTTAGTAATAGCTTTCTTCAGCTTATTCCAGTTATTTAGGGATAACAAAAGCCAACCTTGCTAACATATGGTTTTGGCCTTTAAGTTAAAGGATGGATTTACAGGTACAATGTGATTCTTCAGGTTAAAATTCTACCATGTTTACACGTAACTATATCTTGGCCGCCCGGAGGAAACATCAAAAGCTTAGCCTCTCCACCAGTATGACCTCGCCATCCCGAATCACGAATAATATGAGATACAATGCACTATCAATATTCCCTATGTGCTAAAATTGCGATAAATCACATTTTAACAGGTTTTTACTGCTTATGTAGGCCTATATATGCCATTTGGAAAGCATTCAAAAGCCAGGCATTAATGCGCAGTTATAGCACAATTGTGAACTGAAGTATTGAACAACACGCAGCATCGAAAGAGATAAATCAGCGCAACACATTAAAATAAATTCAGTGCCTCAGCCAGCTTTCGCACGAACTAACAGGCAATTGCTTCATGTCTCTACTGAGGTTCGCAACGCACAGAATTTGTTTCAACAGCTTGAATCCCTAGGAATTTCATTCAGATCCTGGATGTCACTAAAAGGGATTATGATTAACTCGAAGAATAAATACAGTAAAATCTCGATTTAGCGGATCTCGATTCATTAGACTTCGGATATGAAAATCCACAGCTTGCTTCCAGTCGACCGACCGGGACGGGGATGGAATGAATGAAGCCCCCATCTAGCAGCGAGGATATGAACTGAGCCGGCTGCCAAAGCCTGTCGCACTCCTCTGAGGCAATGATTAAATGAATGACAGATGAAATGAAATGATAGTGGAGAGTGTTGCTGGAATGAAAGTTTGACAGGGAAAACCGGAGTACCCGGAGAAAAACCTGTCTGTCTACATTTCGTCCAGCACAAATCTCACATCGAGTGACCGAGATTTGAACCACGGACCCTGCGGTGAGAGGCCGGCGTGCTACCGCCTAAGTCAAGGAGGCTATTTGACTTCGGATATCATCATCATCTTGCACAGTTTCCAGCCACTGGCCGGGTCTGTTTGGTTATAACGGACATAATTAGACCAACTGAGATTATTATCATTTTAAATGATCTTGTCGACTTCGTCATTACGCTGGGGTCTGGCGTTACGTAACGGTGACGGGACGAAATGTACCGAGAATGCACTGAGGTGTGTGACATCATAGTACTGCTTGAGCTTCCTCCTTTCCCCGTGCGCTCCAGTGAGCATGACGTCATCCAGCCAGCTACCTCCTTTGACCTTGGTTTGCACTTGGTAACGGCCTTTGAGTTCACGCAGCATTTGTAGCATTTAAAATGATATAAAGTCTGACTATCAGTCTTTTTTTCTTAAAGTTTCGTGCACCCAAGTATTTAAAAAGTACAGTAAACACTAATTACAGCAGAACCTCCTTAATTATTGGCCCACACGATATAGACCAATATAAACATAACCTTACTGCTCCTACTGTGAAATGAATAAATAAAACCGCGTAGAACATTCCTGTTGAATAGCGTAACCAAATGAACCTACGAAATAATTTTCCCCAAAACATAGTTTTATCGGCCATACTCGTAGATCCAAGAACAACATACAGCCATTTTTAGCCTACTTTCGATTTTTGCAAAAAATGAAAGTAAGTTAGACTTATGAGATCTACACAGGGCCAAAAATTGTGTGTCTGTAAGTGTGTGTGTGCTCTGCATGTCTGTCCTCCCCCTATAAATTCAAACACGGTCAAACCGAATTGAACGAAATTTGGTACAGAGGTAGCACAAGCAAAGGGCAGCTCAGTGTCATGTTTTATACCGCCGCCATCTTAACGGAAATGTAATGGCGGCCACCCATATGTTCAAACCATAAATCAAATCACGACTAACCTAATCATTTGATCTCTACCAAATATTGCAACAACATACCTTTACGTGGGAAACGTCTTTTGCCCAAACTACAACGTCATCAGCCGTTTAGTTTGCAGATCGTGGCCATATATGTGTGAACATCGATTCCCCCTATCAATTCAAACACAACGGAACCCAAATCGAACTACCTATGGTACAGAGGTAGCACTAGCAAGGGACAACTCAGTGACATGTTCTATATCGCCGTCATCATACCACAAAATAAATGGTTCCCACCCAAATGTTCTGAGCTTTAATCAAATTACGACTAACCTAATCAACCGATCTCTACCAAATTTTCAAACAATATACCTTACTGTGGGAAGCGGCTTTTACACAAACTACAAGGTCATCAGCCAAATAGTTTCAAGATGGTGGATGTATGAATCATGCAAGTATTATAGCCTAACCGTAACTTAAGTTTCAACAAGGCCTGGCCTCAACAATTCAGCTTATCGTACATAGGGAGGTTTAATCTGTCCTCAAAGAGGTGACCGGTAATATATTAGCATATTACAATAGAATATGTAACCGTAGAAGTGACTAATAGTTCAGGCTTACCGTGCCATATCGTTGTGGGCCCGTACCGTCCCGTTGTCCAAATGGCCGCTATTTTTGTTCGTAAATACATTTATTTCCGTAACATCCTAAGTTTATATCCTTTTAAGAATGTACGGAACAACGTCATACATATTTAGTATCAAATGGTTTATAGAAACGCCAGAAGACGCTAATGAAATCGTTGATTTCAACACAAAATATGATACAGCTATACTAAACCAGTTGTTTATCAAGTATTATCGTAGCTCATATGTGGCGTAATTGTAGCGACTTTGGTTCACAGTCTGAGGGTTCATGGATCAAATCCCTGCAGGTTCAAATTTCTTAACTTTTTCTTTTTCATTTTTGTATTTATTGATTTATAACTACTCACACGTTATAATGTTTAGCATATATAGTGAGTATTTGCAATCAAAAATATTATATACTAGCAGGTACCCGCGGCTTCGCTCGCGATAAAGACAATTGGGACGATGCATTATTGCTGAAAATTGGTCTATTCTATCACATCAATCGCGGCTACAGGTGGGTCCATTCTAATTCTGAAAATTCTAATACATACAGTGTATTGATATGAGCAGCAAAGTGGGACTTTCATATAGTTGAGAAAGTCCACAGGGTATGATGTTACCTTATGTGAACACATTTGAAAATTACTTTTTGGTTTTGCCATCTTCTGCTGAGACATAACAATTATGTTGTCCGGATACTCGTGAGCAGGCCACATACAGTTGTTCATTGGAAAAAATGGTTTTGTCTAAATGTACACCTGCTGCTGTTAAGTGTGTCATTGCGCTTTGTTAATGGAAATTGCTAATATTGTTGGAAAAGGGAACTGCACTCTTGCACACTGGAATGGCAAATCTATCGGAATATGGGGATTTAAAAGTATTTTTCCTTAAGCTATTCACAATGTAATTTTGCCATAATTATTGATGGTTTGAACGACAACATGTCGCTATTAATAGACCCATAGTGAAATATCTCTCACCTTGGCCGCTGGAGCACATTATGCAGTCTCTTCCAGTGTTACATCCCTGGGATTGAAATTCTCCAGATGCATCTGTGGGTAATTAAAATTCCTGATTGTTGTTGTTGTTTGTTTGAGTCTTCAGTCTTTTGACTGGTTTGATACAGACCTCCATTCCTCCCTCTCCTGAGCTAATCGTTTCATCTCTACATAGCTACTTCATCCTACATCCGAGGCAATCTGTTTAACCTTGGTCTACCCCTACAGTTCTTGGGCTCGACCCTCCCATCCATAACTAAGCTTGCTATTCCTGGGTGTCTTAATATGTGTCGTACCAACCTATCTCTTCTCTGCATAAGCAATCGCCAGAAACAACTCACCTCTCCCACTCGTCTTAATACCGCTTCATTTGTTACCCTATCTACCCATCTATCTTCATCATTCTTCTGTAACACCGCGTTTCAATCGCTTCAATTCTATGTCAAACGATTCCATTTCTATGCATTTCACTCGTATTAAGTTTTTAGGATAAATCTCATGTCATTAATTACAGTTAAAATGATCAATTTTATTATGTCAAAAATTGTGTTCTTTAATCGGTCGTTAAATAAAAACAACCGATTATAATTTGTATGATTTATTTACATTGTAAATTTTACAATGTAGCCTAATCAAAATATGCTATGACGAGCCGGATTGGAGGTACTCGCGGGCCGTAGTTTTGAGACCCCTGTTCCATAGCATTAACAGGCACCGTTACTCAGCACCACCCACACCTCATAGCTTCCATATAATCACAGAGTGAGTATCAGTGAACAACCACATTTATTCTAGCCCGTGCCACTAAAAAAATGCAAAACTACTCGATTCATCATGAAATGGCAACAGGCAGGAAAATTTACTAGCACAACAATATCCTGTGTGACAATGCCCCAGGTTCCAGGCCTCGGAATGAATATTCATTGAAATCTAGGGATTCTTGATCAACTAGCCATTTTACACACTCAATCTGGGACATTTAACAACCATACTGGCTCTACTCTCAGCTGGTAAAAATGGTGATTGTAATGACAAGAGTAACATAGTACAAAAGATTAATTATTCTATTATAATAAGCATCAAAACAACTACTACTACTAGAATATGATTGTATTGATGTCCTACCTCAAAGCAATAACATCGTCTTGAACTGCCTGAATTGAGCTGTGCCCCAGGGCATTAGGATAAGATGTCACCAATTACCAATTTTGTTTTACAATAACTATATCAAGTACAGTGAGTCCAGTTTGTGAGTATCGGAGACCCTCGCTAGCCCGCTCGCCCGCGGCGCGAGCCTGTCTCCCACCAGGCACTTTGCCGTTTCGCGGCACTCGCGCGGCATTGAGTCATTGATTATAGGAATTTGTACTTAAATTTGTACTTCAATGTGATCCTTGACCGATTTTTTTGACAAACTGACTTACGGAGAGCGGTTGTCAACTTATTTTCAAAAAGATTCTGCCACTGCTCACAATGACGAAGCATCCATGACAGAATTGCATCGCATTTTTGGTACTAGGATTATAAGTCGGAACGTGTGGCCCCCGCGAAGCCCAGACTTATCACCATGTGACTTTTATTTGTGGGGGACACTTAAAAATAGAGTGTATGCGGAACCCTCACACTATAAATGAGCTTAAAAACTATATTACAGCTGAAATACAGCCAATCGGTGCTGAGGAACTTCAGGGAGTAAATGCCAGTTTCATAAAAAGGTGCCAGCGATGTGTAGCAGTGAATGGCGAACATTTTCAGCACTAGCTGTGAACTAGGTAAGTACAAATTCCTATACTCAATGACTCAGTGCCGTGCCGGCGCCTCATAACGGCAAAGTGCATGGCGGGAGACAGGCGCGCGCCGCGGGCGAGCGGGCTAGCGATAGTCTCCGATACATACAAACTGGACTCTCTGTACATATGTAGGCCTACTTTTCATCTTAAAATATAACTTAAAATTGCTAATGTCCTTCCCTATTTCCAGATTTTTGAAATGAATATGCGTTGTTTACGATAAATAGATTCTGTGTCAAACAATCATAATTGCAAAATTAAACTCGGGAGTTTCCGCCAACACAAAGTTCCTCATTTCTCTACTAGAAAGCGCTATAGTGTTCAAGGAGCTTAGATATCTAACCTCCTTGACTTTCATAGTGATTCAAGGAACAACGAAATTCGACATGCAAGCTACCCTCGGGTGTCAAATTACAAAGCTTGCACCTGGCAACCAAGGCCATACGATATTATTATAAATGTCTACACAGTTTTCTTCAACGAAAATATGAAATCTGCAGTGCTATTTAACTTGACTTCTGAATTGCGTGCTTTGATTATATGTACATTGTACATGTATGTACATTGTGGCAAGCATCCTCTAAATATATAGGCCTACTGTACTGTACACTCGTCAGTCATGTTACGAAATAGAAATTTACTATTCTGTTGCAAACTGCTTCTAATAACTACCGTATTATTTTGACATTAATTTTAAAAACAAATTATTTCATGCTAATCAAACTACTGAAGTTTTGCCATCCCAACAAATATTCTCGGGAAAATGAGATAGAATTTGGAAAAGAAAGATAATCCCACAATTAACGGGACATATCTGTATGCCGGAGGTAAAGAGCACTATGTCCATTTTTTCAATATTGTACTAATCATCATCATCATCTTGCAGAGTTTCCAGCCACTGGCCAGGTCTGTTTGGAACACAAGCCTCTCCAACGTCTTCTGTCTTCCCACCATCTCTCAGCCTCCACCCCTGTCCAGTCTTCTCCTCTCTTCTTCATGCATTCTTCCACCCCCTTCAGCCACCTGTCTCTCGGTCTTCCTCTCGGTCTCTTTCCTTCCCACTTCGTCTCGTGTACTCTCCTGGGTATCCTCTTCTCCTCCATTCGTTTTACATGTCCATACCATCTAAGTCTAGATTTCTCTATACCATCCTGTAATGGTTCCTCCTTCATTAATTCTCTGGTCCTCTCATTTCTTATTCTGTCCATCTTTGTAGCTCCAATACTGCTTCTCAAGAACCTCATCTCACTGGCCTGTATTTTGCTCTTCTCCCTTCCTTTCATAACCCAGGTCTCCGAGGCATACGTCAGGATAGGGACATAGTACGTCCGATATATGATCTTTTTGCTGTTCTGAGGGACATCCTTGCTCCATAACATGCTTCTCACACTCCTCCGAAATGCTTCTGCCTGCCTCCCCCGCTCATTTATTTCTCTATCGTTTCTTCCATTATCTTGTATGAGGCTTCCCAGATACTTGAAACACTCCACTTTCTTCAGCTGTTCCCCACCAATTGTTATTCCCGTTGTGGTTCTTTCCTTCTTCCTTGTTGTGATCACCATCTCACTCTTATTTATGCTAAATTTCATCCCATATCCTTGTATTATTCCTTCCCCCAAGTCCAACTGTTCCTGTACCTCCTCCTCCTTGTTTCCCCAAATCATCAAATCATCTGCAAACACCATTGCTTTCATCTTTCCTTCCCCACTTACTTGTGCCACTCGGGTCATTATGTCATCCATCACCACAATGAGAAGTAACGGTGACAGTGCACTTCCTTGTTTCAGGCCGTTTCTCTGTTCCAACCAGTCTGATCTCTCTCCTCCCACTTTCACACAGCTCACGCTTCCCTTGTACATCTCCTTTATCCTCTTTATAGTCCATTTCTCTACTCCTCTATCCTCCAGGGACTTCCATACTTTGTTTCTGCATACACTGTCATATGCTTTCTCAATGTCCAGGAAGGCCATCAGTAGATCTGTTCCATACTCATAGTGCTGTTCTTGTAACTGCCTGACAGCAAAAATCAAATCCACTGTGGACCTTCCTGCTCTGAAGCCATGTTGTTCTTCCCTCATCCCTCCTTCTATCCTTGTCCTAATTCTCTTTTACAAAACTTTCTCGAAGATCTTTGCACAATGATTCATCAGCGTTATTCCCCGATAGTTTCTGCAATCAGTTCTACTACCTTTCTTGAAGATCGGGACAATTATTCCTTTTTTCCAGTCCTCTGGGGTCTTCCTTTCCTTCCATGCTGTCCTCATCACTCAGTACAACCACTGTATCCCCACCTCTCCTGCTGCTCTCACCATCTCCACACTCAACTCATCCACACCCGGTGCCTTCCCTCCTTTCATCTTGTTCACTGCATCTTCCACTTCTTTCCATGTTAACTCCTTCTCTGTTTGCAGTTCATCTTCCTCTTCCCCGATTTCTTCCTCCTCACCATCTTTACCATTTGGGTTCAGAAGTTCTTCAAAATATTCTTTCCACATTTTCTTCAGTTCTTCCCTATTTTCTATCTCTTGTCCCCTTTTGTTCACCATTCTAACATAATCCGTAGGATCCTTCCGCCTCTTATTTTTTACCATCCCATACAGGACCTTTTTTGTACCTTCACTATCCTCCTTCATCATCTTTGTCCACTCTTCCATCCACTTTCTTCTCTCCTCAGCCACTACTCTCTTCGCCTCCTCCTTTCTTTCCTGGTACTCTTCCCTTGTCTCTACCGTTCTATTTTGATACCACCTCCTAAAGGCCCTATTCTTTTCCCTTACTATATCTTTTGTCTTCTCATTCCACCATGGTGTTTCCTTCCACCTCTTCTTACTACTTGTCCTCCCACATACTGCTTCTGCTGCACCTACTAGTGTCTTCTAAAATCTAGCCCATTCCTCTTCCACCCCTCTTTCTTCATCTGTTGGAATTCCTTCCTTTACCATTTTGAGGTAGTCGACCCTTCTATCCCCTTCTTTCACTTTCCATATCCTTATACGTCTTTCCTGGTTCTCAGTCCCTTCTTCTCCTTTCTCCCTCTCAGGTTCATTACCAGCAATCGATGGTCGCTATCCAGGTTCTCCGATGGTATAACCTTGATGTCCGTGATGTTCTTATTTAGTTCTTTCTCATACAGT
Source organism: Meconema thalassinum (assembly GCA_946902985.2). Taxonomy (NCBI): domain Eukaryota; kingdom Metazoa; phylum Arthropoda; class Insecta; order Orthoptera; family Tettigoniidae; genus Meconema; species Meconema thalassinum. The sequence goes on from OX336389.2 coordinate 125,115,442, forward strand.
ATATAGTCGACCACCGACTTCCTGGTCAAGTCATCACTGTACCATGTGATTGTGTGGCTCTCTCTTTTCTTAAACCAGGAGTTCCCAAATAGCAGGCTGTTCCTCTGGCAGAAGTCCAACAGTCTCTTTCCTTCCTCATTTCTGCCGCCCCAACCCTCTGGTCCTAGAACACTCTCATAACTTTGTCTTTCTCTTCCTACATGGGCATTGAGATCCCCCATAACAATCATATTTCTTCCTACCAGCTGCTTCTGCAATTCCTCTTCAAACTCCTCCTTCTCTTCAGAGGCGCAGCCTACTTGTGGAGCATACACTTGCACTATTTCTATGGTCTCTCCCCTCAGTGCTACTTTCACTTTCATCATTCTATCACTTATTCTCCTCACTTCTTCTTTTAAACCATCTCGTACTACTACTCCCACTCCATTCCTCTTTCCCTCTTCGTTCCCACTCCAGTACAGTCTATAGCCTTTTCTCAGTTCTCTTCTTCCTTCCCCTTTCCACTTTGTTTCTGCCAATCCCAATAAATCCAACTTCCTTCTTTCCATCATATCCACTATCTCCTCCACCTTCCCCGTCAGCGTTCTTAGGTTTAAAGTTCCAAATCTTAGTCCGTGTGTACAGCCATGTCATCGTCTATTAAATCCATCATGTCCGAGGCTCGTTCCATTTTCGAAAGCATTTGGTTTCATCCACTACTGGCTTGCTGGGCCTATCGTAGCTTCACTAATTTACTAATTGTACTAATGCTGTTAGTAATCAGTGCCTTTGATACTCTACACAGAGGTAGAGGGCACTAAGACCTATTTCAAAAAATAACGGAACTTTATAACGGCCTCCATGTCACATAAAACATTTTTTTTTAAATTCAAATGCCTCTCCTGTAAAGTTTCAATTTTGTGACATAGCCTAGTGCCCTTTACCTCCGGCATACAGACATATGAACCCTAGTATTGAAGCCAATAATACATATGATAGTTGGAAAATGAGATTCCCCAGTCTGCCATCCCTCAAAACTTTATTGATGAGATATAAAATTATATGGGCAGAAAGGGGCATTAGTCGGCCATTATTCTACATACTGTAGTCCCCCACAACCACTGATGCACTTGTCCTACCGCTTCACAACCTTGACGAACCCTTGCCAGTTTACTCTTGTCTTGAACGCAGCGAAAAGGTGGAAGTAACAGGACACTAAGTCAGGTTTGTATGGGGCACCCTCACCTAAAGGTGGCAAAAAGGTAATCAATGTTGATGCCATATGCCGTATTGAATTATGTTGTCCATGATTGTAATACAAGCCCATTCTCCATACCTGTCAGTTACACAATATTGCCGTCCTTTCTCTAACACAGCACTGCGCTAGCACCGGGCACCCACTATTCAATTCTTGTGTCTTTAACACAGCACTGCGCTAGTACAACTTCAATGTATCTAGCCCAACATAAACCTCCTTAGGACATTGAATGACTTGTCACTTCGAGTCAGTCCATGAGCATTCTCCAACCAAATCTATGATTTTCTGAGTTGCTTGGAAACAGTGCACCACAACTGAAGCACCCAGGGCAAGTTAACACAGATAGTATAGTCACAAAGCACACTTTATCAATAATAATTATATCACTTTACTAGAACAATCACAATCAATATTTACAAAGGACGAGTTTGGAATCAGAAGCACTGGTAGCTGATGAATTTATATTAGACCTAGGTTCTGCTGCAATGGCTTTACTATCTCTGTTGTTATTAACACTGACACATTGTTTAATAAATTCCATGGAATTTCCTCTTCCTCTTGGTACCTGGTCGACATTTAGAACACATCTCATACGCACGCAATAATAGGAAATTCTCCAAACATAAAGCCTGGAGCAACACAGGAAGCGGACATATTTTGTTTATGTTTATATATTTTCAGACTGTAAGCTGTTAACACATGTGCTGCTATCTGTTAGACAGATGAGTAAACTTTATAACCTGGAGTATAGAGCCATAGAGAGCGCAGCTCGGCCATGGCTGGAAGAATGCTGACTCATACCGGCAAATTTGAATCAGGAAATTTTAAATATTTAGATGCAAGCACCGATTACCCTAGTAATTACCAAGTAAGATGCTGTGGAGCCACACCCCGTAGACATGTGCGCACGGGCCCCTTTTAAAATAGTATTTTTAACTACTTACAGGTGAAATATCGACATGAAATATATTATATTCATTTTAAGCAGCAAAATAAGGTTTCCAATTACAATGAAAACACGAAAATGGCAGCAATTTTATTCAAAAATGTCATTTCAAACTTATAACCTTTTGAGAGGTGGAACATTAAGGTCACAATGCTTAAAATGCAGTAAATACATTAGTTTTATTCATAATTTTCAATTTTGCTCAGTGGTGAGAGTAAAATTATTAAATACCTTTAATGTCCAGACTTTTGGGGTCGACTGTGAGGTTAGCAAGATATGGAGATGTCTCCGACTCGATATGACTTGCTAGAACAGCCACCAAATCAGGAACGGTGACTTCTTGCTGTCTTGGATCAAAATGTAGATTGAAATGCACCACCAGATCCTGACCATCCATACAGCAGCATATGAAACACATCAATAAGTACAATATTATCAAAATTAAGTACAAGCAGGACAGTATGTAAAGCTCACCAGTGAAGCCACACAAAAAAAACTTTTATTATTAATCTAAACACATTAAACAAGTACTTTCGTGAAGAACTATATAGCCTATTTTCATATATCCTAGTTATGTTAATTGCCTCTATCAACATACAAAATTTAAGTTTGATTGCTGTAATAGATTCGAAGATATTGAGAACCGACTAAATATTTTTGGATGGTCGCCAGTTGGATTGTTAGAGTTATGTACCATTAAAGGAAAATTATTGCGTAGGTTCATTATTCAAACTTTCACTTCGATCGCATGATTACGACACAAGAAATAAAAACTTAATTTTAAAATTCGCACAGCCGCCATCTTGAGGTTATGTAAGCAATTGAACTTAATTAGATGCCATTGCATTACAGTGTGTATAAACATATACTGTACCAAGTTTCATTGCGTTTGGTCGGTTAAATCGCGAGAAACGTCTATTTACAAGTCGCAACTTCGCCTGGCCGCCATGTTGGTTTTGTAGTTACCAGGTTTTCGAAAGTCACATTGGTGAACTTCTAGCAGTTCCCTTTATCACCGTACAAAATTTCAGGGTGATATCGGTAATAGTTTCGGAGGGATTGAAAGGTGTTGAAATATTTCGCACAGCCGCCGTGTTGGATTGGTGAGACGTAACAAAATTGGAAGGGCACGGTCGGGGTCGTCCGGAATAGTGCTATGAACTTACCGAGTTTCATTGAAATCGCTCCATCCGTTTAGATTTTATTAGGGGGACACACACACACGAATCACACACGTACGCACACACACAGACAAACACACGGGCGAAAGGTGATCTCATAAGTCTATTTTTTTTTCATAAAATGAAAATAGGCATATTGCTGGCCAGGAGTCGTAGTGGTTTCAAGTCCATTAGTCGTTCTTGCATGTATAAAGGCTGTGTACACTCGCCTGTGTCAATAAGGAAGGATCTGTGCGAGTTTGGAGACGACCCGGTGAGCGTATGCGCGACCAATACATCCGAGACCGACACCAATAGGGAGGAGGTGGTGCAATGTTTTGGGGTGGCATCATGCCCCTCTTGTGTACATCCCGGAGCGTATGACAGGCATACATTACAGGGATAATGTCCTAGCAGCTGTAGTGAAAGGCAATGCCGACATTTTCGGCCCAAATTTCACTTTCGTGGACCATAACGCTCGTCCGCACAGAGCTGGCATTGTCAATGCCTTTCTTCAGGAGAATGGTATTCACAGAATGGAATGGCTTGTCTATGTCCGTCCTCACTTTCATCCCCACTGTGCTCCATGGCAATATGCAAAACTATTTTTGATATTTGTATTGGAACAGTCGAAATACTCAACACCTATTTTCGTTAAGAAAAAATACACTGTCATTCTTGTTTTTGATTCATTTAGGTGCTTGGACATCGTGGCCATCAGCTCCGTGTACTTGCAGTACGTGAAGAATTGCCAGATAGCCTATGTTATTGTGGTGTCTAAATTAGTATGATTATTTGTGCTTGATAGGAATGGAAAGGATGAAGTCATGGGCTCAAGTTAGGAACCATTGCAGTATTTGCCTCGAGTAAAAGTGGAAAACAATGGGTGGGGATCGAACCTCTTCTCAGTCAACGAGTCTCCAGTCTTTATTAAGGCCATGTGTGATAAATGCATTTCTGCTACGTCGATTACGGTATAGTGGTTTTGTAGTAGCGAACACTATTCCAGTCACCTCAGAAACACAGGCAATCAGATAAATGCATCACACATTCAAGTACATTGAGCTGCTGGCCAAATTATGTCCCAATACCCTAATTAAAGCAAAAACAACGTGTTGAAGTCTGTCTTCGAACACTTCCAGCATCTGTTATGAATAGCTCTGGCGATTACAACGTTTACTGTTTGTTTGCTTTGATACAAGCTGCAGCCATGCTGCCAACGTAACTGCAACAGCAAGTAAGCACAGCGGAGAACATTCCTTGGCGCCCTGTAGAAGAATTTGATGATGATGATGAAACCAAACATTTGGCTTTCACAGTAAGCAAGGTGAAACGAAGAGACATGGTACTGCGTACTATAGTAAAATCGCACGTATTCGCCAACTTATTTACGCCGTACATTCCTACTACGTCTTCAGAGCTGGTGCTCAGACAGTAGTAGTAGTAGTACTAGTAGATCATTGAGAAGAATTAAACTTACCCATCAAAGGCTAGAACCTCAGTACCTATGAAGGCTGGTCTCAGGTCACTACAACGGAATATAAGGTTGATCCTCTCCCGGTAGTCTCGTGCTCTGTGTTGAAACTGTACTGTTGCTGGATCTGCCAGCTCTGGGGAGAAGGAATCGCCCTTCATCACACGGAACATTGACCGGAACACTTGCTCTCCTGGTGGGTCTGATATGAGGAATGTATCTGCAAATACATATATAAAACACGAATTTCAATATTGTGTTCATTGCCAAACTATTAGCCTTTCATTTACTTGGATTATTTCTATTTAATAACCCATCTTTAAGGTCAACAATTTGCAATGTCTTTAGTAAAATGAATTTAAGACTCCTCCACCATGATAAGCATCTTAAATAAGTCGAGAGACTCATATGCAGTCCTTTAGGAAACCATGCGCAGATGCAATAAATATTTGTTAAACTTCAACAATGGAATAATTTCTAGTAATATCTCAGATTTTGTAAATCAGTGGAAGGTGAATAGAATATAACAGGGGCATGATTAAGGGAGTAGAGGAAACGTAAAAAAAGCTACAGTGTCATAAAGTTACTTTGTCAGACTTTGCCCCAAAGGGGGGCTTAACGTGCCAGTAAATCTACTGACACGACTCCCTTGTCTTTGTGCACCCTCAAATGCCAACTGGTTGTGCCAGGATTCAATCCTGCGATCTTGGGACTGTAACATTATCAAGCTGAGAAGGAAAAGACATGATGGTAAGCAACTTACATGAACAAGTAGACAATAGGTACACAGTAGGACGAACACAAAATGTAACAAATATTTCGAGGTATGTCATTGTCAGCGATTCCATATACAGTAGTGTCCTCCTCCACTGTCCCCAAGGACCTTCTCTACAGCTGCTCCATTGTCATATACAGACATTCGCCCAACCTCGAGGACATCGTTGCATACTACCGACCAGCAAACATCTGTTCTAGAGTGGTTTGTTCCGGTGTGTAAGATTCATTCTTCTCTTAATCACTGAAGATGACTTTGGTCAAAATATTTGTTGGTTTTCTTTTTGTTCATCCTGCAGTACCGTGTGTGTACGGTATATAATCTACTTACCCAGGTAAGTTGTACTTGCTTTCAATTTTGTATTTTCCTTTCTAGCTTTATTATGCTACCAGTTTTCACATTTTTATTATAATTTTATATTGTAGTTATTTTATATTTTTTATTTTAACAACTGTTATTGAGAGCTGTTGTCACAAAGCTTTAAGTAGACTTTATACTTATAAACAAATCAACTATCAATTGAAATTATGTCTTCAATCTTTATTCAATTCAATTACGTTATAAAATAGATGTAAATATGTACATGAACATTGTCTGTGCTGTTCTAACCAATGTGTACCAGTACAGTACCTGTTTCACAAAGTGCAATGCGTAATACCCACAAGAAGGATTGTTCACTCGTATACAACCTCTAGCAATTGAACTTTGACATACCTGCACCTGTGTAATATACAAGGAGGAGGAGGAGGAGGAGGAGTAAAGAAATACATGGGTTAGGTTAAGGCAAACACAAATTTACAGTTAAAATTCCTATATTTTGGCACAGCATACAGAAAACTGTGTAAGCTGCAAAGCAAACACAATTCCTAATTTACCAGTTCGGTAATATTACAGAGGTGTGCAACTTATTAGAATCAAATAGAGAACTTATATTAGTCAGAATTTTTTTATTCAAAATCATTTTATTGAACAACGGCTGACATCTTTTATCACACCACTAAGTGGCTTCGGTGGCGTAGTTGGTAGCACGCTGAACTCCCCTGCCCAAGATAGCTGGTTCAAACCAGGCCGAAGTCGTCGGATTTTTTAAGAGCGTTAAAATCATTCAGTATGCCTTCCTTTGGAGGGGAAGTAAAGCCGGCAGTCAAATGTCATAGATTTATGACATGCAAAAGATCCTTCAACAGACTAAACTTGTGTGAACCTAAGTTTCTAGGTTAGATTTCGTTCGAACGATCTATCAAAGTTCCAATGTTCACCACTAGGTATCATTGAAACCGGTTTGCGAAAGTTGAAACTACTTGAAATTGAACGGAACTTGTAGCTCACCCTATGGGTGTCCGCTAGAAGCAGCTACAGCCTCAGGGGAGCCGAACATATCCTCGGACACTCCCGGCACTAAAATCCATACGATCAATAAATAAAACACTTTAGTTAGTAAAGTTTTCTCCCCTGTAGACTTATAACTTTTCCCATAAGGAATTGAAGACTACAAATTTTTAGAATTGGGTATACTGACGGATACCAGAGCTGGGTCTGGTTTCTCTTGTTTCATTGACTTTGGAATGTGCCCTCTAAATCAGGTGATTTCAATCCATGGTCCTCGAAACTTTGTATAGTTCAAGAGCGAATGATCAGTATAAATGACTTTGAATACCTTGGCTCTAAATTCATATGAAAAGTAGAATATTAGTAATCAAAACAAAACGTGTGGCATTTTGCATTTACGAGGCCCCTCTTTTAGTGGAAATTTTATAAAATCATTTTACTATAAAATTCTTAAAATAAAATGTCATTAAAGACTAATGGTTAAATATTTTCCATTCTTGAAAGCATTTGCTGGTATGGACATATAAAACGAATGGAGGAGAAGAGGATACCCAGGAGGATACACGAGACGAAGTGGAAAGGAAAGAGACCGGTGGCTGAAGGGGGTAGAAAAAAGCATGAAGAAGAGAGGAGAAGTCTGGACAAGGGTGGAGGCTGAGAGATGGTGGGAAGACAGAAGACGTTGGAGAGGCTTGTGTTCCAAACAGACCCGGCCAGTGGCTGGAAACTGAGCAAGATGAAAATGATAATGATGATGATGATGATGGTTAAAAATTTGAAATAACTTCAGCACCTCGTAAATATATTTAGTGCATTAACCTTTTGCACTCCTATGTCGAGTGGGGTTCGGCATTAAAATATTTAACCTCCGCTCCGAAGTAGAGTCCCAAACGACATGACGATAGCTTGTACTTACAGCGCTCGTATGACTTCTGTGCTGTATTGCGGTATTGTGCAGCCTTCTAGTGGTCTCCGAGAGAACACCTTTTCCTATTTAATATAGTTTGCGGGAATTGTTATGAATTTTTAACCTTCGTTATTCTCAAATGTTTTTGACAGTTTTACTGATAATAAAGATTGAATGCAAACATGCCATCTGGTTCATCTTCGCTCATGGAACCGGATATTTTAGAACAGTTAGTGGACAGTAATAGTTACGATGATGAACAAACAACTGGGTGGCTTCGGTGGTGTAGTTGGTAGCATGCTGAGCTTCCATGCCCAAGATTGCGGGTTCAAATCCGACCGAAGTTGTCGGATTTTTTAAGAACGTTAAAAATCCCTCAGTATGCCTTCCTTTGGAGGGGAAGTAAAGCTGGCGGTCCCATGGCATGTTAAAGAACCTTCCACTAATTACACCTGTGTGAAGCTAAATAAATACAGGTTAAACATTTGACTAACGTTCTTAGGTCCCTACGTTTGTCGTCATGAGCCGACTGCGGTGGCATCTGGTAACTAATTTCTGAACAAGTTAGTCGTTGACGGTGGCGTTTGGTGGCAAAAGTAGTACTTGAAAAAATTCAATGCCTGCAGTCCTTACTTGAATTAAAACAGATAACACACACTAATATAGTCATAACAATTAACACTGGTTATCAGACAGATTCTACACACACCCAAAGTACACGGGGCTACATGACCGCATTGTCGCAGCCCCTAAACTGAGGAACCCACCAACCTACAAACAACTGACTTGGAAATATAACATAACTACATTTTGTGTTAGATTGTTTTGCAGTGTTCACTTCCTACTACTGTTCACAGTGCAGAAATTAATTCGGCAGGAAGCACTCGCTAAAGGTAATGGAGTTCAAAAGGTCAAATCAGGAAAAGTTTAAATGATATTTTGGGAAACTGGTGTTGAGTCTAATAATTTGCACACTTCTGTGGGCTTTGAGCTTCAAATTTAAACTTACATGGCCACGGTGGCAGGATGTACACACTCTTCGATATTCCTTTGGCAGTGAACTAAAATACATTTGTGTTTGCGTTAACCCATATGCAAATGAAAATACTTGCTAAGCCCACATGTGTGCTAACCTGGTTTGGAATTGCATGAGCCAGGTCCATGGTATTCAGGAAAATTTCCACAATCAAGAATGGATTTGAATCTTGGAGGTAACCTGCTCCCACAACCTCCTTGGAACTCGCGGCAGAAATCACGACACGGCAATACTATTTTATCCTCTTCCTCGCCAGGACTTCGAGGTAAACAGGTAGGTTGTAGCAACTGACACACAAACTCGTATGCCAGCCGGTAGCATTCTGCATCCACCAGTTCCCTGCAACAAGAAGTTAACAGATACAAACAAGCAGTGGTGTCGCTAGAGGAGAAGAACTATCATAACCTATCTTCAAAATTGTCCCGTCAGTTAAATAAAATCTCCATATCAGCTTTTCATATACCATATATTGAGCAACTATTTCAAACTCAAACTTGTAGTAATGACCACCTCGTAGTGGAGCAGCTATCATTCTTGGCTGTTACCGCAGAGGCCCTGGTTTGATTCCCGGCTCTGCCAAGAAATTTCAATTCTGGTGCAAGGCTGGAACCGGGTACACTCAGCCTCGTGAGGCAAAACTGAGAAGAAGAGAGTTCAATTCCCACCTCGACCATCCAGGAAGTGGTTTTCCGTGGTTCCATCAACTCCAGGCAAATGCTAGAATGGCTCCTAAAACCATGGGAAAACCATGGGAAAGGAAGGCAGAGGTGGGAATGGAACTCATCTCTCCTCAGTTTTGCCTCACGAGGCTGTGTGTACCCTATTCCAGCCCTCAGACCAGAACTAAATTTCTTGGCAGAGCCAAGATTCAATCCCAGACCTAAGGGGTGTCAGCCAAGCATGCTAGCCACCACACCACAAGATGCTCCCATCTTTAACCAAAGTTTTCATCAGCACTCCTCCAGCACCATAAAATAATCAGGCAGAAAATATGAGTTTAACATGTAATTAATTACAGTATTAGCACAGATTATACCGACAGCCGTGGCTACGCTCCCTAAAGCGTGGCGTTAGGTCATTCTCTGCTGACACGGTATACGCGTGGGTTCGAGCCCCTCCGTCGACCGTCCTTGAAATGGTTTTCCGTGGTTTCCCCATTTTCAACACCAGGCAAATGCTGGAACGGTACCTTCTAACAGGTTACGGCCCCTCCTTCCATATCCTTGCCCAGTTTCATTCACCTTCATCCATTCCTTCTCTCATCCTGACGCGCAGGTCGCCCACGGGCGTCGACTAGAATGGCCTGCACTCGGCCTCTCAGGGGGGCCACACGACAAAAAAAAGCACAAATTATATTAACATATAGAATTTTTTCAAGTGAATCTCATATTGGGCATAAATTTGTGTTGACCGACTGAGAGATATCGATCAGCTGTTGTTAATATAAAGGCAACACTGGAAAATGGCTTCAAAGCCTCTCTTAAAGACCACCCACCAAAACAACCAACTTTTGCAGGAACCAACATTGGAACCCATAACATCAATGCAATTTGTACCTCTTGCCGACCACCAACTAGCTTTTTGGCGACCAAAGTTTTAAAGACTGTACTTATGCAGTAGTGCATTGCGGATTGTCAAGGTAGCGAGTGAATTCAGGTAATGGGTTAATCTTCCTGGCTTATATCAGATGAAGGTGAAGTGACACGATCTCACTTTCGCGCTGAATGCTTTCACAACAAAAAAAACACTATAGCATTATAAAGAGGTGGACTAGGCAACTTGAGGAGTGAGATACTTTGTCATTGCTTCCCGCACTGAGTTAGTACAGTAGTTCCAACCCTATGAGTAGAATGTTCCATAACAGGGGCCTCGAAACTCTTTAGCCTCCACTAAGTCCCAAGGGCCAAGACCTAGCTAGCTCATCATACCAACATCCTGTAGTTTTGAATTACGCGCAAAGTTTCGTTTCGGGGCGAGTGAGATCTCTATGAGGCAGTGCGCGGGGTATAGTTCAAGAGCGGATGATCAGTATAAAAGACTTCGAATATTTCGGCTCTAAATTCATACGAAAAGTAGAATAAAGTAATCAAAACAGAACATGTGGCATAGTGCATTAACGAGGCCCCTCTTTTAGTGGAAAATTTAAAAATCATTTTACTATCAATTTCTTAAAATCAAATGTAATTTAAGACTGATGGTTAAATATTTGAAATAACTTCAGCGCCTTGTGAATATATTTAGTGCATTATATCATGAAAAGTATAGATGAAATTTTGGAAAGCTGGTGTCGAGTCAAATAATTTGCACACCTCTGTATAAATGTGCTTTTCAGCTCTCGGCACTACTTCTCTGTGTGAATAAACATTCTCCTAAATAAAATAAAAAAGTATTTACACATCCAAATTAACTGACGAGTATTTGAAGTCGCTGCTGATAATTTCCAATAGTAAATTTGATCCTCAACTGTAAACAATTGTCAGTGAAAAGTTACAGCCACATAAATCTCTTCAATTATAGTAATAATAATAAATACCTTATTTATGTGAATTACCTATGCATTTCACTCGTATTAAGTTTTTAGGATAAATCTCATGTCATTAATTACAGTTAAATGATCAATTTTATTATGTCAAAAATTGTGTTCTTTAATCGGTCGTTAAATAAAAATAACCGATTATAATTTGTATGATTTGTTTACATTGTAAATTTTACAATGTAGCCTAATCAAAATATGCTATGACGAGCCGGATTGGAGGTACTCGCGGGCCGTAGTTTTGAGACCCCTGTTCCATAGCATTAACAGGCACCGTTACTCAGCACCACCCACACCTCATAGCTTCCATATAATCACAGAGTGAGTATCAGTGTACAACCACATTTATTCTAGCCCGTGCCACTAAAAAAATGCAAAACTACTCGATTCATCATGAAATGGCAACAGGCAGGAAAATTTACTAGCACAACAATATCCTGTGTGACAATGCCCCAGGTTCCAGGCCTCGGAATGAATATTCATTGAAATCTAGGGATTCTTGATCAACTAGCCATTTTACGCACTCAATCTGGGACATTTAACAGCCATACTGGCTCTACTCTCAGCTGGTAAAAATGGTGATTGTAATGACAAGAGTGACATAGTACAAAAGATTAATTATTCTATTATAATAAGCATCAAAACAACTACTACTACTAGAATATGATTGTATTGATGTCCTACCTCAAAGCAATGACATCGTCTTGAACTGCCTGAATTGAGCTGTGCCCCAGGGCATTAGGATAAGATGTCACCAATTACCAATTTTGTTTTACAATAACTATATCAAGTACAGAGAGTCCAGTTTGTGTGTATCGGAGACCCTAGCTAGCCCGCTCGCCCAAGGCGCGAGCCTGTCTCCCGCCAGGCACTTTGCAGTTTCGCGGCACTCGCGCGGCATTGAGTCATTGAGTATAGGAATTTGTACTTAAATTTGTACTTCAATGTGATCCTTGACTGATTTTTTTGACAAACTGACTTACGGAGAGCGATTGTTAACTGATTTTCAAGAAGATTCTGCCACTGCTCACAATGACGAAGCATCCATGACAGAATTGCGTCGCATTTTTGGTACTAGGATTATAAGTCGGAACGTGTGGCCCCCGCGAAGCCCAGACTTATCACCATGTGACTTTTATTTGTGGGGGACGCTTATAAATAGAGTGTATGCGGAAATCCTCACACTATAAATGAGCTTAAAGACTATATTACAGCTGAAATACAGCCAATCGGTGCTGAGGAACTTCAGAGAGTAAATGCCAGTTTCATAAAAAGGTGCCAGCGATGTGTAGCAGTGAATGGCGAACATTTTCAGCACTAGCTGTGAACTAGGTAAGTACAAATTCCTATAATCAATGACTCAGTGCCACGCAGGCGCCGCATAACGGCGAAGTGCGTGGCGGGAGAGAGGTGCGCGCCGCGGGCGAGCGGGCTAGCGAGAGTCTCCGATACATACAAACTGGACTCTCTGTAGATATGTAGGCCTACTTTTCTTCTTAAAATATCACTTAAAATTGCTAATGTCCTTCCCTATTTCCAGATTTTTGAAATGAATATGCGTTGTTTGCGATAAGTAGATTCTGGGTCACACAATCATAATTGCAAAATTAAACTCGGGAGTTTCCGCCAACACAAAGTTCCTCATTTCTCTACTAGAAAGCGCTATAGTGTTCAAGGAGCTTAGATATCTAACCTCCTTGACTTTCATAGGGATTCAAGGAACAATGAAATTCGACATGCAAGCTACCCTCTGGGTGTCAAATTACAAAGCTTGCACCCGGCAACCAAGGCCATACGATATTATTATAAATGTCTATACAGTTTTCTTCAACGAAAATATGAAATCTGCAGTGCTATTTAACTTGACTTCTGAATTGCGTGCTTTGATTATATGTACATTGTACATGTATGTACATTGTGGCAAGCATCCTCTAAATATATAGGCCTACTGTACTGTACACTCGTCAGTCATGTTACGAAATAGAAATTTACTATTCTGTTGCAAACTGCTTCTAATAACTACCGTATTATTTTGACATTAATTTTAAAAACAAATTATTTCATGCTAATCAAACTACTGAAGTTTTGCCATCCCAACAAATATTCTCGGGAAAATGAGATAGAATTTGGAAAAAAAAGACAATCCCACAATTAACGCGACATATCTGTATGCCGGAGGTAAAGAGCACTATGTCCATTTTTTCAATATTGTACTAATCATCATCATCATCTTGCAGAGTTTCCAGCCACTGGCCGGGTCTGTTTGGAACACAAGCCTCTCCAACGTCTTCTGTCTTCCCACCATCTCTCAGCCTCCACCCTTGTCCAGTCTTCTCCTCTCTTCTTCACGCTTTCTTCCACCCCCTTCAGCCACCTGTCTCTCGGTCTTACTCTCGGTCTCTTTCCTTCCCACTTCGTCTCGTGTACTCTCCTGGGTATCCTCTTCTCCTCCATTCGTTTTACATGTCCATACCATCTAAGTCTAGATTTCTCTATACCATCCTGTAATGGTTCCTCCTTCATTAATCCTCTGGACCTCTCATTTCTTATTCTGTCCATCTTAGTAGCTCCAATACTGCTTCTCAAGAACCTCATCTCACTGGCCTGTATTTTGCTCTTCTCCCTTCCTTTCATAACCCAGGTCTCCGAGGCATACGTCAGGATAGGGACATAGTACGTCCGATATATGATCTTCTTGCTGTTCTGAGGGACATCCTTGCTCCATAACATGCTTCTCACACTCCTCCGAAATGCTTCTGCCTGCCTCCCCCGCTCATTTATTTCTCTATCGTTTCTTCCATTATCTTGTATGAGGCTTCCCAGATACTTGAAACTCTCCACTTTCTTTAGCTGTTCCCCACCAATTGTTATTCCCGTTGTGGTTCTTTCTTTCTTCCTTGTTGTGATCACCATCTCACTCTTATTTATGCTAAATTTCATCCCATATCCTTGTATTATTCCTTCCCCCACGTCCAACTGTTCCTGTACCTCCTCCTCCTTGTTTCCCCAAATCATCAAATCATCTGCAAACACCATTGCTTTCATCTTTCCTTCCCCACTTACTTGAGCCACTCGGGTCATTTTGTCATCCATCACCACAATGAAAAGTAACGGTGACAGTGCACTTCCTTGTTTCAGGCCGTTTCTCTGTTCCAACCAGTCTGATCTCTCTCCTCCCACTTTCACACAGCTCACGCTTCCCTTGTACATCTCCTTTATCCTCTTTATAGTCCATTTCTCTACTCCTCTATCCTCCAGGGACTTCCATACTTTGTTTCTGCATACACTGTCATATGCTTTCTCAATGTCCAGGAAGGCCATCAGTAGATCTGTTCCATACTCATAGTGCTGTTCTTGTAACTGCCTTACAGCAAAAATCAAATCCACTGTGGACCTTCCTGCTCTGAAGCCATGTTGTTCTTCCCTCATCCCTCCTTCTATCCTTGTCCTAATTCTCTTTTACAAAACTTTCTCGAAGATCTTTGCACAATGACTCATCAGTGTTATTCCCCGATAGTTTCTGCAATCAGTTCTACTACCTTTCTTGAAGATCGGGACAATTATTCCTTTTTTCCAGTCCTCTGGGGTCTTCATTTCCTTCCATGCTGTCCTCATCACTCGGTACAACCACTGTATCCCCACCTCTCCTGCTGCTCTCACCATCTCCACACTCAACTCATCCACACCCGGTGCCTTCCCTCCTTTCATCTTGTTCACTGCATCTTCCACTTCTTTCCATGTTAAGTCCTTCTCTGTTTGCAGTACATCTACCTCTTCCCCGATTTCTTCCTCCTCACCATCTTTACCATTTGGGTTCAGAAGTTCTTCAAAATATTCTTTCCACATTTTCTTCAGTTCTTCCCTATTTTCTATCTCTTGTCCCCTTATGTTCACCATTCTAACATAATCAGTAGGATCCTTCCGCCTCTTATTTTATACCATCCCATACAGGACCTTTTTTGTACCTTCACTATCCTCCTTCATCATCTTTGTCCACTCTTCCATCCACTTTCTTCTCTCCTCAGCCACTACTCTCTTCGCCTCCTTCTTTCTTTCCTTGTCTCTACCGTCCTATTTTGATACCACCTCCTAAAGGCCCTATTCTTTTCCCTTACTATATCTTTTGTCTTCTCATTCCACCATGGTGTTTCCTTCCACCTCTTCTTACTACTTGTCCTCCCACATACTGCTTCTGCTGCACCTACTAGTGTCTTCTTAAATCTAGCCCATTCCTCTTCCACCCCTCTTTCTTCATCTGTTGGAATTCCTTCCTTTACCATTTTGAGGTAGTCGACCCTTCTATCCCCTTCTTTCAGTTTCCATATCCTTATACGTCTTTCCTGGTTCTCAGTCCCTTCTTCTCCTTACTCCCTCTCAGGTTCATTACCAGCAATCGATGGTCGCTATCCAGGCTCTCCGATGGTATAACCTTGATGTCCGTGATGTTCTTATTTAGTTCTTTCTCATACAGTATATAGTCGACCACCGACTTCCTGGTCAAGTCATCACTGTACCATGTGATTGTGTGGCTCTCTCTTTTCTTAAACCAGGAGTTCCCAAATAGCAGGCTGTTCCTCTGGCAGAAGTCCAACAGTCTCTTTCCTTCCTCATTTCTTCCGCCCCAACCCTCTGGTCCTAGAACACTCTCATAACCTTGTCTTTCTCTTCCTACATGGGCATTGAGATCCCCCATAACAATCATATTTCTTCCTACCAGCTGCTTCTGCAATTCCTCTTCAAACTCCTCCTTCTCTTCAGAGGCGCAGCCTACTTGTGGAGCATACACTTGCACTATTTCTATGGTCTCTCCCCTCAGTGCTACTTTCACCTTCATCATTCTATCACTTATTCTCCTCACTTCTTCTTTTAAACCATCTCGTACTACTACTCCCACTCCATTCCTCTTTCCCTCTTCGTTCCCACTCCAGTACAGTCTATAGCCTTTTCTCAGTTCTCTCCTTCCTTCCCCTTTCCACTTTGTTTCTGCCAATCCCAATAAATCCAACTTCCTTCTTTCCATCATATCCACTATCTCCTCCACCTTCCCCGTCAGCGTTCTTAGGTTTAAAGTTCCAAATCTTAGTCCGTGTGTACAGCCGTGTCATCGTCTATTAAATCCATCATGTCAGAGGCTCGTTCCATTTTCGAAAGCATTTGGTTTCATCCACTACTGGCTTGCTGGGCCTATCGTAGCTTCACTAATGTACTAATTGTACTAATGCTGTTAGTAATCAGTGCCTTTGATACTCTACACAGAGGTAGAGGGCACTAAGACCTATTTCAAAAAAATAATGGAACTTTTATAACGGGCTTCATGTCACATAAAACATTTTTTTTAAATTCAAATGCCTCTCCTGTAAAGTTTCAATTTTGTGACATAGCCTAGTGCCTCCGGCATACAGACATATGAACCCTAGTATTGAAGCCAATAATACATATGATAGTTGGAAAATGAGATTCCCCAGTCTGCCATCCCTCAAAACTTTATTGATGAGATATAAAATTATATGGGCAGAAAGGGGCATTAGTCGGCCATTATTCTACATACTGTAGTCCCCCACAACCACTGATGCACTTGTCCTACCGCTTCACAACCTTGACGAACCCTTGCCAGTTTACTCTTGTCTTGAACACAGCGAAAAGGTGGAAGTAACAGGACACTAAGTCAGGTTTGTATGGGGCACCCTCAGCTAAAGGTGGCAAAAAGGTAATCAATGTTGATGCCATATGCAGTATTGAATTATGTTGTCCATGATTGTAATACAAGCCCATTCTCCATGCCTGTCAGTTACACAATATTGCTGTCCTTTCTCTAACACAGCACTGCGCAAGCACCGGGCACCCACTATTCAATTCTTGTATCTTTAACACAGCACTGCGCTAGTACAACTTCAATGTATCTAGCCCAACATAAACCTCCTTAGGACATTTAATGACTTGTCACTTTGAGTCAGTCCATGAGCATTCCCCAACCAAATCTATGATTTTCTGAGTTGCTTGGAAACAGTGCACCACAACTGAAGCACCCAGGGCAAGCTAACACAGATAGTATAGTCACAAAGCACACTTTATCAATAATAATTATATCACTTTACTAGAACAATCACAATCAATATTTACAAAGGACGAGTTTGGAATCAGAAGCACTGGTAACTGATGAATTTATATTAGACCTAGGTTCTGCTGCAATGGCTTTACTATCTCTGTTGTTATTAACACTGACACATTGTTTAATAAATTCCATGGAATTTCCTCTTCCTCTTGGTACCTGGACGACATTTAGAACACATCTCATACGCACGCAATAATAGGAAATTCTCCAAACATAAAGCCAGGAGCAACACAGGAAGCGGACATATTTTGTTTATGTTTACATATTTTCAGACTGTAAGCTGTTAACAGATGAGCTGCTATCTGTTAGACAGACGAGTAAACTTTATAACCTGGAGTATAGAGCCATAGAGAGCGCAGCTCGGCCGTGGCTGGAAGAATGCTGACTCATACCGGCAAATTTGAATCGGGAAATTTTAAATATTTAGATGCAAGCACCGATTACCCTAGTAATTACCAAGTAAGATGCTGTGGAGCCACACCCCGTAGACATGTGCGCACGGGCTCCTTTTAAAATAGTATTTTTAACTACTTACAGGTGAAATATCGACATGAAATGTATTATATTCATTTTAAGCAGCAAAATAAGGTTTCCAATTACAATGAAAACACGAAAATGGCAGCAATTTTATTCAAAAATGTCATTTCAAACTTATAACCTTTTGAGAGGTGGAACATTAAGGTCACACTGCTTAAAATGCAGTAAATACATTTGTTTTATTCATAATTTTCAATTTTGCTCAGTGGTGAGAGTAAAATTATTAAATACCTTTAATGTCCAGACTTTTGGGGTCGACTGTGAGGTTAGCAAGATATGGAGATGTCTCCGACTCGATATGACTTGCTAGAACAGCCACCAAATCAGGAACGGTGACTTCTTGCTGTCTTGGATCAAAATGTAGATTGAAATGCACCACCAGATCCTGACCATCCATACTGCAGCATATGAAACACATCAATAAGTACAATATTATCAAAATTAAGTACAAGCAGGACAGTATGTAAAGCTCACCAGTGAAGCCACACAAAAAAACTTTTATTATTAATCTAAACACATTAAACAAGTACTTTCGTGAAGAACTATATAGCCTATTTTCATATATCCTAGTTATGTTAATTGCCTCTATCAACATACAAAATTTAAGTTTGATTGCTGTAATAGATTCGAAGATATTGAGAACCGACTAAATATTTTTGGATGGTCGCCATGTTGGATTGTTAGAGTTATGTACCATTAAAGGAAAATTATTGCGTAGGTTCATTATTCAAACGTTCACTTCGATCGCATGATTACGACACAAGAAATAAAAACTTAATTTTAAAATTCGCACAGCCGCCATATTGAGGTTATGTAAGCAATTGAACTTAATTAGATACCATTGCATTACAGTGTGTATAAACATATACTGTACCAAGTTTCATTGCGTTTGGTTGGTTAAATCGTGAGAAATGTCTATTTACAAGTCGCAACTTCGCCTGGCCGCCATGTTGGTTTTGTAGTTACCAGGTTTTCGAAAGTCACATTAGTGAACTTCTAGCAGTTCCCTTTATCACCGTACAAAATTTCAAGGTGATATCGGTAATAGTTTCGGAGGGATTGAATGGTGTTGAAATATTTCGCACAGCCGCCATGTTGGATTGGTGAGACGTAACAAAATTAGAAGGGCACGGTCGGGGTGGTCCGGAATAGTGCTATGAACTTACCGAGTTTCATTGAAATCGCTCCATCCGTTTAGATTTTATTAGGGGGACACACACCCACACGAATCACACACGTACGCACACACACACACAGACAGACACACGGACGAAAGGTGATCTCATAAGTCTATTTTTTTTTTCATAAAATGAAAATAGGCTAAAAAAGTTTTGCATATTGCTGGCCAGGAGTCGTAGTGGTTTCAAGTCCATTAGTCGTTCTTGCATGTATAAAGGCTGTGTACACTTGCCTGTGTCAATGAGGATGGATCTGTGCGAGTGTGGAGACGACCCGGTGAGCGTATTCGCGACCAATACATCCGAGACCGACACCAATAGGGAGGAGGTGGGGCAAGCTTTTGGGGTGGCATCATGTATGGTCACCGAACCCCTCTTGTGTACATCCCGAAGCGTATGACAGGCATACATTACAGGGATAATGTCCTAGCACCTGTAGTGAAAGGCAATGCTGACATTTTCGGCCCAAATTTCACTTTCGTGGACCATAACGCTCGTCCCCACAGAGCTGGCATTGTCAATGCCTTTCTTCAGGAGAATGGTATTCACAGAATGGAATGGCCTGTCTATGTCCGTCCTCACTTTCATCCCGACTGTGCTCCATGGCAATATGCAAAACTATTTTTGATATTTGTATTGGAACAGTCGAAATACTCAACACCTATTTTCGTTAAGAAAAAATACACTGTCATTCTTGTTTTTGATTCATTTAGGTGCTTGGACATCGTGGCCATCAGCTCTGTGTACTTGCAGTACGTGAAGAATGGCCAGATAACCTATGTTATTGTGGTGTCTAAATTAGTATGATTATTTGCGCTTGATAGGAATGGAAAGGATGAAGTCATGGGCTCAAGTTAGGAACCATTGCAGTATTTGCCTCGAGTAAAAGTGGAAAACAATGGGTGGGGATCGAACCTCTTCTCAGTCAACGAGTCTCCAGTCTTTATTAAGGCCATGTGTGATAAATGCATTTCTGCTACGTCGATTACGGTATAGTGGTTTTGTAGTAGCGAACACTATTCCAGTCACCTCAGAAACACAGGCAATCAGATAAATGCATCACACATTCAAGTACATTGAGCTGCTGGCCAAAATATGTCCCAATACCCTAATTAAAGCAAAAACAACGTGATGAAGTCTGTCTTCGAACACTTCCAGCATCTGTTATGAATAGCTGTGGCGATTACAACGTTTACTGTTTGTTTGCTTTGATACAAGCTGCAGCCATGCTGCCAACGTAACTGCTGATGCTAGCTCTTGCAGCAGCAAGTAAGCACTGCGGAGAACATTCCTTGGCGCCCTGTAGAAGAATTTGATGATGATGATGAAACCAAACATTTGGCTTTCACAGTAAGCAAGGTGAAACGAAGAGACATGGTACTGCGTAGTATAGTAAAATCGCACATATTCGCCAACTTATTTACGCTGTACATTCCTACTACGTCTTCAGAGCTGGTGCTCAGACAGTAGTAGTAGTAGTAGTACTAGTAGATCATTGAGAAGAATTAAACTTACCCATCAAAGGCTAGAACCTCAGTACCTATGAAGGCTGGTCTCAGGTCACTACGACGGAATATAAGATTGATCCTCTCCCGGTAGTCTCGTGCTGAAACTGTACTGTTGCTGGATCAGCCAGCTCTGGGGAAAAGGAATCGCCCTTCATCACACGGAACATTGACCGGAACACTTGCTCTCCTGGTGGGTCTGATATGAGGAATGTATCTGCAAATACATATATAAAACACGAATTTCAATATTGTGTTCATTGCCAAACTATTAGCCTTTCATTTACTTCGATTATTTCTATTTAATAACCCATCTTTAAGGTCAACAATTTGCAATGTCTTTGGTAAAATGAATTTAAGAACTCCTCCACCATGATAAGCATCTTATATAAGTCGAGAGACTCAAATGCAGTCCTTTAGGAAACCATGCGCAGATGCAATAAATATTTGTTAAACTTCAACAATGGAATAATTTCTAGTAATATCTCAGATTTTGTAAATCAGTGGAAGGTGAATAGAATTGAACAGGGGCATGATTAAGGGAGTAGAGGAAACGTAAAAAAAGCTACAGTGTCATAAAGTTACTTTGTCAGACTTTGCCCCAAAGGGGGGCTTTAACGTGCCAGTAAATCTACTGACACGACTCCCTTGTCTTTGTGCACCCTCAAATGCCAACTGGTTGTGCCAGGATTCAATCCTGCGATCTTGGGACTGTAACATTATCAAGCTGAGAAGGAAAAGACATGATGGTAAGCAACTTACATGAACAAGTAGACAATAGGTACGCAGTAGGACGAACACAAAATGTAACAAATATTTCGAGGTATGTCATTGTCAGCGATTCCATACACAGTAGTGTCCTCCTCCACTGTCCCCAAGGACCTTCTCTACAGCTGCTCCATTGTCATATACAGACATTCGCCCAACCTCGAGGACATCGTTGCATACTACCGACCAGCCAACATCTGTTCTAGAGTGGTTTGTTCAGGTGTGTAAGATTCATTCTTCTCTTAATCACTGAAGATGACTTTGGTCAAAATATTTGTTGGTTTTCTTTTTGTTCATCCTGCAGTACCGTGTGTGTACGGTATATAATCTACTTACCCAGGTAAGTTGTACTTGCTTTCAATTTTGTATTTTCCTTTCTAGCTTTATTATGCTGCCAGTTTTCATATTTTTATTATAATTTTATCTTGTAGTTATTTTATATTTTTTATTTTAACAACTGTTATTGAGAGCTGTTGTCACAAAGCTTTAAGTAGACTTCATACTTATAAACAAATCAACTATCAATTGAAATTATGTCTTCAATCTTTATTCAATTCAATTACGTTATAAAATAGATGTAAATATGTACATGAACATTGCCTGTGCTGTTCTAACCAATGTGTACCACTACAGTACCTGTTTCACGAAGTGCAATGCGTAATACCCACATGAAGGATTGTTCACTCGTATACAACCTCTAGCAATTGAACTTAGACATACCTGCACCTGTGTAATATACAAGGAGGAGGAGGAGTAAAGAAATACATGGGTTAGGTAAGGCAAACGCAAATTTACAGTTAAAATTCCTATATTTTGGCACAGCATACAGAAAACAGTGTAAACTGCAAAGCAAACACAATTCCTAATTTACCAGTTCGGTAATATTACAGAGGTGTGAAACTTATTAGAATCAAATAGAGAACTTATATCAGTCAGAATTTTTTTATTCAAAATCATTTTATTGAACAACGGCCGACATCTTTTATCACACCACTAAGTGGCTTCGGTGGCGTAGTTGGTAGCACGCTGAACTCCCCTGCCCAAGATAGCTGGTTCAAACCAGGCCGAAGTCGTCGGATTTTTTAAGAGCGTTAAAATCCTTCAGTATGCCTTCCTTTGGAGGGGAAGTAAAGCCGGCAGTCAAATGTCATAGATTTATGACATGCAAAAGATCCTTCAACAGACTAAACTTGTGTGAACCTAAATTTCTAGGTTAGATTTCGTTGGAACGCTCTATCAAAGTTCCAGTGTTCACCACTAGGTATCATTGAAACCGGTTTGCGAAAGTTGGAACTACTTGAAATAGAACGGAACTTGTAGCTCACCCTATGGGTGTCCGCTAGAAGCAGCTACAGCCTCAGGGGAGCCGAACATATCCTCGGACACTCCCGGCTCCAAAAGCCATACGATCAATAAATAAAACACTTTAGTTAGTAAAGTTTTCTCCCTTGTAGACTTATAACTTTTCCCATAAGGAATTGAAGACTACAAATTTTTAGAATTGGGTATTCCGAGGGATACCTGAGCTGGGTCTGGTTTCTCTTGTTTCATTGACTTTGGAATGTGCCCTCTGAATCAGGTGATTTCAATCCATGGTCCACGAATCTTTGTATAGTTCAAGAGACTTTGAATACCTTGGCTCTAAATTCATATGAAAAGTAGAATATTAGTAATCAAAACAAAATGTGTGGCATTTTGCATTTACGAGGGCCCTCTTTTAGTGGAAATTTTATAAAATCATTTAACTATAAAATTCTTAAAATAAAATGTCATTAAAGACTGATGGTTAAACATTTTCCATTCTTGAAAGCATTTGCTGGTATGGACATATGAAACGAATGGAGGAGAAGAGGATACACAGGAGGATACACGAGACGAAGTGGAAAGGAAAGAGACCGGAGGAAGAACGAGAGACAGGTGGCTGAAGGGGGTAGAAAAAAGCGTGAAGAAGAGAGGAGAAGTCTGGACAAGGGTGGAGGCTGAGAGATGGTGGGAAGACAGAACACGTCGGAGAGGCTTGTGTTCCAAACAGACCCGGCCAGTGGCTGGAAACTGAGCAAAATGAAAATGATGATGATGATGATGATGGTTAAAAATTTGAAATAACTTCAGCACCTTGTAAATATATTTAGTGCATTAACATTTTGCTCTCCTATGTCGAGTGGGGTTCGACATTAAAATATTTAACCTCCGCTCCGATGTAGAGTCCCAAACGACATGACGATAGCTTGTACTTACAGCGCTCGTATGACTTCTGTGCTGTATTGCGGTATTGTGCAGCCTCCTAGTGGTCTCCGAGAGAACACCTTTTCCCTATTTAATATAGTTTGCGGGAATTGTTATGAATTTTTAACCTTCGTTATTCTCAAATGTTTTTGACAGTTTTACTGATAATAAAGATTGAATGCAAACATGCCATCTGGTTCATCTTCGCTCATGGAACCGGATATTTTAGAACAGTTAGTGGACAGTAATAGTTACGATGATGAACAAACAACTGGGCGGCTTCGGTGGTGTAGTTGGTAGTATGCTGAGCTTCTATGCCCAAGATCGCGGGTTCAAACCCGGCCAAAGTCGTCGGATTTTTTAAGAACTTTAAAAATCCCTCAGTATGCCTTCCTTTGGAGGCGAAGTAAAGCTGGCGGTCCCATGGCATGTTAAAGAAACTTCCACTAATTACACCTGTGTGAAGCTAAATAAATACAGGTTAAACATTTGACTAACGTTCTTAGGTCCCTACGTTTGTCGTCATGAGCCGACTGCGGTGGCATCTGGTAACTAATTTCTGAACTAGTTGGTCGTTGATCGTGGCGTTTGGCGGCAAAAGTAGTACTTGAAAAAATTCAATGCCTGCAGTCCTTGCTTGAATTAAAACAGATAACACACACTAATATAGTCATCACAATTAACACCGGTTATCAGACAGATTCTACACACACCCAAAGTACACGGGGCTACATGACCGCATTGTCGCAGCCCCTAAACTGAGGAACCCACCAACCAACAAACAACTGACTTGGAAATATAACATAACTATATTTTGTGTTAGAATTTTTTGCAGTGTTCACTTCCTACTACTGTTCACAGTGCAGAAATTAATTCGGCAGGAAGCACTCGCTAAAGGTAATGGAGTTCAAAAGGTCAAATCAGGAAAAGTATAAATGATATTTCGGGAAACTGGTGTTGAGTCTAATAATTTGCACACTTCTGTGTGCTTTGAGCTTCAAATTTAAACTTACATGGCCACGGTGGCAGGATGTACACACTCTTCGATATTCCTTTGGCAGTGAACTAAAATACATTTGTGTTTGCGTTAACCCATGTGCAAATGAAAATACTTGCTAAGCCCACATGTGTGCTAACCTGGTTTGGAATTGCATGAGCCAGGTCCATGGTATTCAGGAAAATTTCCACAATCAAGAATGGATTTGAATCTTGGAGGTAACCTGCTCCCACAACCTCCTTGGAACTCGCGGCAGAAATCACGACACGGCAATACTATTTTATCCTCTTCCTCGCCAGGACTTCGAGGTAAACAGGTAGGTTGTAGCAACTGACACACAAACTCATATGCCAGCCGGTAGCATTCTGCATCCACCAGTTCCCTGCAACAAGAAGTTAACAGATACAAACAAGCAGTGGTGTCGCTAGAAGAGAAGAACTATCATAACCTATCTTCAAAATTGTCCCGTCAGTTAAATAAAATCTCCATATCAGCTTTTCATATACAGTATATTGTGCAACAATTTCAAACTCAAACTTGTAGTAATGACCACCTCGTAGTGGAGCAGCTATCATTCTTGGCTGTTAGCGCAGAGGCCCTGGTTCGATTCCCGGCTCTGCCAAGAAATTTCAATTCTGGTGCAAGGCTGGAACCGGGTACACTCAGCCTCGTGAGGCAAAACTGAGAAGAAGAGAGTTCAATTCCCACCTCGACCATCCAGGAAGTGGTTTTCCGTGGTTCCATCAACTCCAGGCAAATGCTAGGATGGCTCCTAACTTAAAACCATGGCCACCCCCTTCCCAACCCTATCCACAATTTACAAATACACACACCAGTACCGCCATCACAATAACACAAGTTATCACAAAAATTCTACACACACTCAAATACACAGGACTATATGACCACGATGTCGCAGCTCCTAAAATAAGTAACAACAACATTGTGTCATCTAAGGCAATATTCATAAAAATAACATTTTAAGATAGCAAAATGGCACAAGTGCTTGTCCCATCTTAAACTGTTGTTGTTGTTGTTGTTGTTTCATTTAGGTTTTTTACATTGTGGATATTTCAGCCCTGTGTACTTGGGTGTATGTGTCTGTTCAGAATTTGTCTGATAACCTGTGTTACTGTGGTGTCTGTAGTAGTGTGTGTATTTGTAATTTAGACTAGGATTGGGATGAAGAAGGCCATGGGTGTAAGTTAGGAACCATCCCAGCATTTGCTTGGAGTAAAAGTTGGGAAAACCATGGGAAAGGATGGCAGAGGTGGGAATGGAACTCATCTCTCCTCAGTTTCGCCTCACGAGGCTGTGTGTACCCTATTCCAGCCCTCAGACCAGAACTAAATTTCTTGGCAGAGCCAAGATTCAATCCCAGACCTAAGGGGTGTCAGCCAAGCATGCTAGCCACCACACCACAAGATGCTCCCATCTTTAACCAAAGTTTTCATCAGCACTCCTCCAGCACCGTAAGATAATTAGGCAGAAAATATGAGTTTAACATGTAATTAATTACAGTATTAGCACAGATTATACCGACAGCCGTGGCTACGCTCGTTAAAGCGCAGCGTTAGGTCATTCTCTGCTGACATGGTATACGCGTGGGTTCGAGCCCCTCCGTCGGCCGTCCTTGAAATGGTTTTCCGTGGTTTCCCCATTTTCAACACCAGGCAAATGATGGAACAGTACCTTCTAACAGGCTATGGCCCCTCCTTCCATATCCTTGCCCAGTTTCATTCACCTTCATCCATTCCTTTTTTTTCTCATCCTGACGCGCAGGTCGCCCACGGGCGTCGACTAGAATGGCCTGCACTCTGCCTCTCAGGGGGGCCACACGACAAAAAAAAAGCACAAATTATATTAACGTATAGAATTTTTTCAGGTGAATTTCATATTGGGCATAAATTTGTGTTGACCGACTGAGAGATATCAATCAGCTGTTGTTAATATAAAGGCAACACTGGAAAATGGCTTCAAAGCCTCTCTTAAAGACCACCCACCAAAACAACCAACTTTTGCAGGAACCAACATTGGAACCCATAACATCAATGCAATTTGTACCTCTTGCCGACCGCCAACTAGCTTTTTGGCGACCAGAGTTTTAAAGACTGTACTTATGCAGTAGTGCATTGCGGATTGTCAAGGTAGTGAGTGAGTTCAGGCAATGGGTTAATCTTCCTGGCTTATATCAGATGAAGGTGAAGTGACACGATCTCACTTTCGCCCTGAATGCTTTGACAACAAAAAAAAACACTATAGCATTATAAAGAGGTGCACTAGGCAACTTGAGGAGTGAGATACTTTGTCATTGCTTCCCGCACTGAGTTAGGACAGTAGTTCCAACCCTATGAGTAGAATGTTCCATAACAGGGGCCTCGAAACTCTTTAGCCTCCACTAAGTCCCAAGGGCCAAGACCTAGCTAGCTCATCATACCAACATCCTGTAGTTTTGAATTACGCACAAAGTTTCGTTTCGGGACGAGTGAGATATCTATGAGGCAGTGCGCGGGGTATAGTTCAAGAGCGGATGATCAGTATAAAAGACTTCGAATATTTCGGCTCTAAATTCATACGAAAAGTAGAATAAAGTAATCAAAACAGAACATGTGGCATAGTGCATTAACGAGGCCCCTCTTTTAGTGGAAAATTTAAAAATCATTTTACCATCAATTTCTTAAAATCAAAAGTAATTTAAGACTGATGGTTAAATATTTGAAATAACTTCAGCGCCTTGTGAATATATTTAGTGCATTATATCATGAAAAGTATAGATGAAATTTTGGAAAGCTGGTGTGGAGTCAAATAATTTGCACACCTCTGTATAAATGTGCTTTTCAGCTCTCGGCACTACTTCTCTCTGTGAATAAACATTCTCCTAAATAAAATAAAAAAGTATTTACACATCCAAATTAACTGACGAGTATTTGAAGTCGCTGCTGATAATTTCCAATAGTAAATTTGATCCTCAACTGTAAACAATTGTCAGTGAAAAGTTACAGCCACATAAATCTCTTTAATTATAGTAATAATGATAAATACCTAAATTATGTGAATTACCTATGCATTTCACTCGTATTAAGTTTTTAGGATAAATCTCATGTCATTAATTACAGTTAAAATGATCAATTTTATTATGTCAAAAATTGTGTTCTTTAATCGGTCGTTAAATAAAAACAACCGATTATAATTTGTATGATTTATTTACATTGTAAATTTTACAATGTAGCCTAATCAAAATATGCTATGACGAGCCGGATTGGAGGTACTCGCGGGCCGTAGTTTTGAGACCCCTGTTCCATAGCATTAACAGGCACCGTTACTCAGCACCACCCACACCTCATAGCTTCCATATAATCACAGAGTATCAGTGAACAACCACATTTATTCTAGCCCGTGCCACTAAAAAAATGCAAAACTACTCGATTCATCATGAAATGGCAACAGGCAGGAAAATTTACTAGCACAACAATATCCTGTGTGACAATGCCCCAGGTTCCAGGCCTCGGAATGAATATTCATTGAAATCTAGGGATTCTTGATCAACTAGCCATTTTACACACTCAATCTGGGACATTTAACAGCCATACTGGCTCTACTCTCAGCTGGTAAAAATGGTGATTGTAATGACAAGAGTGACATAGTACAAAAGATTAATTATTCTATTATAATAAGCATCAAAACAACTACTACTACTAGAATATGATTGTATTGATGTCCTACCTCAAAGCAATGACATCGTCTTTAACTGCCTGAATTGAGCTGTGCCCCAGAGCATTAGGATACGATGTCACATTGTATGGCAAGTTTGAGCAGTATACCAGCTGAATAGATCCACAGCGTCTTGGTGGAGGTGGTGTAGTCGTTGAAGGAGACACCGTTGCTGCAGCAGTCGATGGAGCTGGCACTGGTGTGGTCAGAGCTGCACTGCTCTCTGAAATATAAAGAATACCTTGTGAATCAAGTCACTGGAACATCTCCCATTTCTCCCATGGTATATGTGGTGGTTATTATTGTTAAATGAGGTGAAAGATCAAAGCCATCCACCCCAAGGTGCATGTCATTCTCCTGTCTTAACCATTTGTATTAGATAGGGATCAAATATTTTTCTGACAAATATATGGGACACTTATAAATTTTTGCCATAAATAAATTGCAGTATAATCAGGCACCTGTAACTTATGTACCCTAACAAGGTGGCCCATAAAGCAAATACATCAAAGAGAGATAACTGCTAATAACCATATTACCAATTTTGTTTTACAATAACTATATCAAGTACAGAGAGTCCAGTTTGTGTGTATCGGAGACCCTAGCTAGCCCGCTCGCCCAAGGCGCGAGCCTGTCTCCCACCAGGCACTTTGCCGTTTCACGGCACTCGCGCGGCATTGAGTCATTGAGAATAGGAATTTGTACTTAAATTTGTACTTCAATGTGATCCTTGACCGATTTTTTTGACAAACTGACTTACGGAGAGCGATTGTCAACTTATTTTCAAAAAGATTCTGCCACTGCTCACAATGACGAAGCATCCATGACAGAATTGCATCGCATTTTTGGTACTAGGATTATAAGTCGGAACGTGTAGCCCCCGCGAATCCCAGACTTATCACCATGTCACTTTTATTTGTGGGGGACGCTTAAAAATAGAGTGTATGCGGAAACCCTCACACTATAAATGAGCTTAAAGACTATATTACAGCTGAAATACAGCCAATCGGTGCTGAGGAACTTCAGAGAGTAAATGCCAGTTTCATAAAAAGGTGCCAGCGATGTGTAGCAGTGAATGGCGAACATTTTCAGCACCAGCTGTGAACTAGGTAAGTACAAATTCCTATACTCAATGAATGTGCCGCGCAGGCGTCGCATAACGGCAAAGTGCATGGCGGGAGACAGGCGCGCGCTGCGGGCGAGCGGGCTAGCGAGAGTCTCCGATACATACAAACTGGACTCTCTGTAGATATGTAGGCCTACTTTTCTTCTTAAAATATCACTTAAAATTGCTAATGTCCTTCCCTATTTCCAGATTTTTGAAATGAATATGCGTTATTTACGATAAATAGATTCTGTGTCAAACAATCATAATTGCAAAATTAAACTCGGGAGTTTCCGCCAACACAAAGTTCCTCATTTCTCTACTAGAAAGCGCTATAGTGTTCAAGGAGCTTAGATATCTAACCTCTTTGACTTTCATAGTGATTCAAGGAACAACGAAATTCGACATGCAAGCTACCCTCTGGGTGTCAAATTACAAAGCTTGCACCTGGCAACCAAGGCCATACGATATTATTATAAATGTCTACACAGTTTTCTTCAACGAAAATATGAAATCTGCAGTGCTATTTAACTTGACTTCTGAATTGCGTGCTTTGATTATATGTACATTGTACATGTATGTACATTATGACAAGCATCCTCTAAATATATAGGCCTACTGTACTGTACACTCGTCAGTCATGTTACGAAATAGAAATTTACTATTCTGTTGCAAACTGCTTCTAATAACTACCGTATTATTTTGACATTAATTTTAAAAACAAATTATTTCATGCTAATCAAACTAATGAAGTTTTGCCATCCCAACAAATATTCTCGGGAAAATGAGATAGAATTTGGAAAAGAAAGACAATCCCACAATTAACGGGACATATCTGTATGCCGGAGGTAAAGAACACTATGTCCATTTTTTCAATATTGTACTAATCATCATCATCATCTTGCAGAGTTTCCAGCCACTGGCCGGGTCTGTTTGGAACACAAGCCTCTCCAACGTCTTCTGTCTTCCCACCATCTCTCAGCCTCCACCCTTGTCCAGTCTTCTCCCCTCTTCTTCACGCTTTCTTCCACCCCCTTCAGCCACCTGTCTCTCGGTCTTCCTCTCGGTCTCTTTCCTTCCCACTTCGTCTCGTGTACTCTCCTGGGTATCCTCTTCTCCTCCATTCGTTTTACATGTCCATACCATCTAAGTCTAGATTTCTCTATACCATCCTGTAATGGTTCCTCCTTCATTAATTCTCTGGTCCTCTCATTTCTTATTCTGTCCATCTTTGTAGCTCCAATACTGCTTCTCAAGAACCTCATCTCACTGGCCTGTATTTTGCTCTTCTCCCTTCCTTTCATAACCCAGGTCTCCGAGGCATACGTCAGGATAGGGACATAGTACGTCCGATATATGATCTTTTTGCTGTTCTGAGGGACATCCTTGCTCCATAACATGCTTCTCACACTCCTCCGAAATGCTTCTGCCTGCCTCCCCCGCTCATTTATTTCTCTATCGTTTCTTCCATTATCTTGTATGAGGCTTCCCAGATACTTGAAACACTCCACTTTCTTCAGCTGTTCCCCACCAATTGTTATTCCTGTTGTGGTTCTTTCCTTCTTCCTTGTTGTGATCACCATCTCACTCTTATTTATGCTAAATTTCATCCCATATCCTTGTATTATTCCTTCCCCCACGTCCAACTGTTCCTGTACCTCCTCCTCCTTGTTTCCCCAAATCATCAAATCATCTGCAAACACCATTGCTTTCATCTTTCCTTCCCCACTTACTTGTGCCACTCGGGTCATTATGTCATCCATCACCACAATGAGAAGTAACGGTGACAGTGCACTTCCTTGTTTCAGGCCGTTTCTCTGTTCCAACCAGTCTGATCTCTCTCCTCCCACTTTCACACAGCTCACGCTTCCCTTGTACATCTCCTTTATCCTCTTTATAGTCCATTTCTCTACTCCTCTATCCTCCAGGGATTTCCATACTTTGTTTCTGCATACACTGTCATATGCTTTCTCAATGTCCAGGAAGGCCATCAGTAGATCTGTTCCATACTCATAGTGCTGTTCTTGTAACTGCCTTACAGCAAAAATCAAATCCACTGTGGACCTTCCTGCTCTGAAGCCATGTTGTTCTTCCCTCATCCCTCCTTCTATCCTTGTCCTAATTCTCTTTTACAAAACTTTCTCGAAGATCTTTGCACAATGACTCATCAGTGTTATTCCCCGATAGTTTCTGCAATCAGTTCTACTACCTTTCTTGAAGATCGGGACAATTATTCCTTTTTTCCAGTCCTCTGGGATCTTCCTTTCCTTTCATGCTGTCCTCATCACTCGGTACAACCACTGTATCCCAACCTCTCCTGCTGCTCTCACCATCTCCACACTCAACTCATCAACACCCGGTGCCTTCCCTCCTTTCATCTTGTTCACTGCATCTTCCACTTCTTTCCATGTTAAGTCCTTCTCTGTTTGCAGTTCATCTTCCTCTTCCCCGATTTCTTCCTCCTCACCATCTTTACCATGGTTCAGAAGTTCTTCAAAATATTCTTTCCACATTTTCTTCAGTTCTTCCCTATTTTCTATCTCTTGTCCCCTTATGTTCACCATTCTAACATAATCAGTAGGATCCTTCCGCCTCTTATTTTATACCATCCCATACAGGACCTTTTTTGTACCTTCACTATCCTCCTTCATCATCTTTGTCCACTCTTCCATCCACTTTCTTCTCTCCTCAGCCACTACTCTCTTCGCCTCCTTCTTTCTTTCCTGGTACTCTTCCCTTGTCTCTACCGTCCTATTTTGATACCACCTCCTAAAGGCCCTATTCTTTTCCCTTACTATATCTTTTGTCTTCTCATTCCACCATGGTGTTTCCTTCCACCTCTTCTTACTACTTGTCCTCCCACATACTGCTTCTGCTGCACCTACTAGTGTCTTCTTAAATCTAGCCAATTCCTCTTCCACCCCTCTTTCTTCATCTGTTGGAATTCCTTCCTTTTCCATTTTGAGGTAGTCGACCCTTCTATCCCCTTGTTTCAGTTTCCATATCCTTATACGTCTTTCCTGGTTCTCAGTCCCTTCTTCTCCTTACTCCCTCTCAGGTTCATTACCAGCAATCGATGGTCGCTATCCAGGTTCTCCGATGGTATAACCTTGATGTCCGTGATGTTCTTATTTAGTTCTTTCTCATACAGTATATAGTCGACCACCGACTTCCTGGTCAAGTCATCACTGTACCATGTGATTGTGTGGCTCTCTCTTTTCTTAAACCAGGAGTTCCCAACTAGCAGGCTGTTCCTCTGCCAGAAGTCTAACAGTCTCTTTCCTTCCTCATTTCTTCTGCCCCAACCCTCTGGTCCTAGAACACTCTCATAACCTTGTCTTTCTCTT
Source organism: Meconema thalassinum (assembly GCA_946902985.2). Taxonomy (NCBI): domain Eukaryota; kingdom Metazoa; phylum Arthropoda; class Insecta; order Orthoptera; family Tettigoniidae; genus Meconema; species Meconema thalassinum. Next base: position 125,148,325 of record OX336389.2, read on the forward strand.
CCTACATGGGCATTGAGATCCCCCATAACAATCATATTTCTTCCTACCAGCTGCTTCTGCAATTCCTCTTCAAACTCCTCCTTCTCTTCAGAGGCGCAGCCTACTTGTGGAGCATACACTTGCACTATTTCTATGGTCTCTCCCCTCAGTGCTACTTTCACTTTCATCATTCTATCACTTATACTCCTCACTTCTTCTTTTAAACCATCTCGTACTACTACTCCCACTCCATTCCTCTTTCCCTCTTCGTTCCCACTCCAGTACAGTCTATAGCCTTTTCTCAGTTCTCTCCTTCCTTCCCCTTTCCACTTTGTTTCTGCCAATCCCAATAAATCCAACTTCCTTCTTTCCATCATATCCACTATCTCCTCCACCTTCCCCGTCAGCGTTCTTAGGTTTAAAGTTCCAAATCTTAGTCCGTGTGTACAGCCGTGTCATCGTCAATTAAATCCATCATGTCCGAGGCTCGTTCCATTTTCGAAAGCATTTGGTTTCATCCACTACTGGCTTGCTGGGCCTATCGTAGCTTCACTAATGTACTAATTGTACTAATGCTGTTAGTAATCAGTGCCTTTGATACTCTACACAGAGGTAGAGGGCACTAAGACCTATTTCAAAATAACGGAACTTTATAACGGGCTTCATGTCACATAAAACATTTTTTAAAAATTCAAATGCCTCTCCTGTAAAGTTTCAATTTTGTGACATAGCCTAGTGCCCTTTACCTCCGGCATACAGACATATGAACCCTAGTATTGAAGCCAATAATACATATGATAGTTGGAAAATGAGATTCCCCAGTCTGCCATCCCTCAAAACTTCCTCAGCTAAAGGTGGCAAAAAGGTAATCAATGTTGATGCCATATGCAGTATTGAATTATGTTGTCCATCATTGTAATACAAGCCCATTTTCCATGCCTGTCAGTTACACAATATTGCCGTCCTTTCTCTAACACAGCACTGCGCTAGCACCGGGCACCCACTATTCAATTCTTGTGTCTTTAACACAGCACTGCGCTAGTACAACTTCAATGTATCTAGCCCAACATAAACCTCCTTAGGACATTGAATGACTTGTCACTTCGAGTCAGTCCATGAGCATTCCCCAACCAAATCTATGATTTTCTGAGTTGCTTGGAAACAGTGCACCACAACTGAAGCACCCAGGGCAAGCTAACACAGATAGTATAGTCACAAAGCACACTTTATCAATAATAATTATATCACTTTACTAGAACAATCACAATCAATATTTACAAAGGACGAGTTTGGAATCAGAAGCACTGGTAGCTGATGAATTTATATTAGACCTAGGTTCTGCTGCAATGGCTTTACTATCTCTGTTGTTATTAACACTGACACATTGTTTAATAAATTCCGTGGAATTTCCTCATCCTCTTGGTACCTGGTCGACATTTAGAACACATCTCATACGCACGCAATAATAGGAAATTCTCCAAACATAAAGCCTGGAGCAACACAGGAAGCGGACATATTTTGTTTATGTTTACATATTTTCAGACTGTAAGCTGTTAACACATGTGCTGCTATCTGTTAGACAGATGAGTAAACTTTATAACCTGGAGTATAGAGCCATAGAGAGCGCAGCTCGGCCGTGGCTGGAAGAATGCTGACTCATACCGGCAAATTTGAATCAGGAAATTTTAAATATTTAGATGCAAGCACCGATTACCCTAGTAATTACCAAGTAAGATGCTGTGGAGCCACACCCCGTAGACATGTGCGCACGGGCCCCTTTTAAAATAGTATTTTTAACTACTTACAGGTGAAATATCGACATGAAATATATTATATTCATTTTAAGCAGCAAAATAAGGTTTCCAATTACAATGAAAACACGAAAATGGCAGCAATTTTATTCAAAAATGTCATTTCAAACTTATAACCTTTTGAGAGGTGGAACATTAAGGTCACAATGCTTAAAATGCAGTAAATACATTTGTTTTATTCATAATTTTCAATTTTGATGAGTGGTGAGAGTAAAATTATTAAATACCTTTAATGTCCAGACTTTTGGGGTCGACTGTGAGGTTAGCAAGATATGGAGATGTCTCCGACTCGATATGACTTGCTAGAACAGCCACCAAATCAGGAACGGTGACTTCTTGCTGTCTTGGATCAAAATGTAGATTGAAATGCACCACCAGATCCTGACCATCCATACTGCAGCATATGAAACACATCAATAAGTACAATATTATCAAAATTAAGTACAATCAGGATTGTATGTAAAGCACACCAGTGAAGCCACACAAAAAAACTTTTATTATTAATCTAAACACATTAAACAAGTACTTTCGTGAAGAACTATATAGCCTATTTTCATATATCCTAGTTATGTTAATTGCCTCTATCAACATACAAAATTTAAGTTTGATTGCTGTAATAGATTCGAAGATATTGAGAACCGACTAAATATTTTTGGATGGTCGCCAGTTGGATTGTTAGAGTTATGTACCATTAAAGGAAAATTATTGCATAGGTTCATTATGCAAACTTTCACTTCGATCGCATGATTACGACACAAGAAATAAAAACTTAATTTTAAAATTCGCACAGCCGCCATCTTGAGGTTATGTAAGCAATTGAACTTAATTAGATACCATTGCATTACAGTGTGTATAAACATATACTGTACCAAGTTTCATTGCGTTTGGTTGGATAATCGCGAGAAACGTCTATTTACAAGTCGCAACTGCCATGTTGGTTTTGTAGTTACCAGGTTTTCGAAAGTCACATTGGTGAACTTCTAGCAGTTCCCTTTATCACCATACAAAATTTCAGGGTGATATCGGCAATAGTTTCGGAGGGATTGAATGGTGTTGAAATATTTCGCACAGCCGCCATGTTGGATTGGTGAGACGCAACAAAATTAGAAGGGCACGGTCGGGGTCGTCCGGAATAGTGCTATGAACTTACCGAGTTTCATTGAAATCGCTCCATCCGTTTAGATTTTATTAGGGGGACACACCCACACGAATCACACACGTACGCACACACACAGACAGACACACGGGCGAAAGGTGATCTCATAAGTCTATTTTTTTTCATAAAATGAAAATAGGCTAAAAAAGTTTTGCATATTGCTGGCCAGGAGTCGTAGTGGTTTCAAGTCCATTAGTCGTTCTTGCATGTATAAAGGCTGTGTACACTCGCCTGTGTCAATGAGGATGGATCTGTGCGAGTTTGGAGACGACCCGGTGAGCGTATGCGCGACCAATACATCCGAGACCGACACCAATAGGGAGGAGGTGGTGCAATGTTTTGGGGTGGCATCATGCCCCTCTTGTGTACATCCCGGAGCGTATGACAGGCATACATTACAGGGATAATGTCCTAGCACCTGTAGTGAAAGGCAATGCTGACATTTTCGGCCCAAATTTCACTTTCGTGGACCATAACGCTCGTCCGCACAGAGCTGGCATTGTCAATGCCTTTCTTCAGGAGAATGGTATTCACAGAATGGAATGGCCTGTCTATGTCCGTCCTCACTTTCATCCCCACTGTGCTCCATGGCAATATGCAAAACTATTTTTGATATTTGTATTGGAACAGTCGAAATACTCAACACCTATTTTCGTTAAGAAAAAATACACTGTCATTCTTGTTTTTGATTCATTTAGGTGCTTGGACATCGTGGCCATCAGCTCCGTGTACTTGCAGTACGTGAAGAATTGCCAGATAGCCTATGTTATTGTGATGTCTAAATTAGTATGATTATTTGTGCTTGATAGGAATGGAAAGGATGAAGTCATGGGCTCAAGTTAGGAACCATTGCAGTATTTGCCTCGAGTCATCATCATCATCTTGAGCAGTTTCCAACCGCTGGTCGGGTCTGCTTGGAACATAAGCCTCTCCATCGTTTCCTGTCCATCCACCATCTCTCGTCATTTACTGTGTCCCAGCACACTCCTCTTTCCTCCACACTCTTCTTAACTCCTTTTGTCCATCTGTCCCTTGGTCTTCCCCTTGGCCTCCTTCCCGTCATTTCCATTCCAAACAACTTCTTCGGTATCCTCTCCTCTTGCATCCTCCTCACATGTCCATACCATTGTAGCCTAGATCGCTCTATTCTATTTTGCAATGGTTCCTCTCTTACCATCTCCCTGACTCTCTCATTCCTTACTCTGTCCATTCTTGTCACTCCTACCCTACTCCTCTGGAACTTCATCTCCGCTGCTCGTATTTTATTCTTGTCCCTTTCCTTCATCACCCATGTTTCTGAACCATATGTCAAAATTGGCACAAAGTAGGTCTTGTAGATGATTCCTTTACATTTTTGTGGTACATCTTTATTCCATATCATCCCCCTAACACTCTTGAAAAATCCATCTGCGCACCTTTCCCTCTCATTTATTTCCATCCTATTGCCTCCCTTTTCTTCAATTATGCTTCCCAAGTACTTGAAGCATTCTACTTTCTGCAACTGCTGTCCTCCAAGTGTTATGCCCATATCCAGTCTGTTCTTCTTCCTCGTTGTGATGACCACTTCACTCTTTTGTGCTGAGAACTTCATCCCATATGATAACACTACCTTCTCCCACTCATCTAATTGCTCTTGTACTTCTTCCTCATCCTCTCCCCATACCAGAAGGTCATCAGCAAACAACATTGCCTTCATTTTCCTTTCCCCAATGCTATTTACCACTTTTCGTATGATTTCATCCATCACCACTATAAATAACAGGGGTGAGAGGGCACTTTCCTGTTTCAGACCACTCTCCAGTTGAAACCATCCCGTTCTCTCTCTTCCCACCTTTACACAGCTTTTGCTTCCCTCGTACATTGCTTTCACTCTTGCCACTGTCTCCTTGTTCACTGCTTTTGCTCTCATTGCTTCCCATACCTTGTTTCTATCAATACTATCATATGCTTTCTCGATATCCAAGAAGGTCATCACCAGATCTTTCCCATATTCATAATGGTGTTCTTGTAGCTGTCTTACTGCAAAGATGAGGTCAACTGTTGACCTTCCTGGCCTGAATCCATACTGTTCTTCCCTCAGCCCATCTTCAACTTCTGTCCGAATTCTTCTCTCCAGTACCTTCTCAAATATTTTGGCGCAGTGGCACATGAGTGTAATTCCCCTGTAGTTCTTGCATTCCTTCCTACTTCCCTTTTTAAATATGGGTATTATTATCCCTCTTTTCCAGTCCTCTGGTATTTTCTTCTCCCTTCATATCACTTTCATTACTCGAAAGAGCCACTGTGTTCCTATCACCCCTGCTGCTCTCACCATCTCCACACTCACTTCGTCTATTCCCGGTGCCTTTCCCCCTTTCATCTTCTTTAATGCTTCCTCCACTTCTTTCCATGTCAATTCCTTCTCTGAAATGTCTTGGTCACTGTCTGTTTCTTCCTCCACAATGTCCACTACGCTGGTTTTAGTTGGATTTAGGAGTTCCTTGAAGTATTCTCTCCAGATAACCTTTACTTCTTCCATATTTTCGACCTCCTTTCCATTCCTGTCCACCATTCTGACATTGTCCCCTGTATCTCTTCTCTTTGCCTTTATCATTCCATACAACACTTTCTTACTGCCATCACAGTCCTCCTCCATCATTTCTGTCCATTTCTCCAGCCATTTCTTTTTCTCTTCCTTCACTACTTCTCCTGCTTCTTTCTTCTGCTCTTGGTATTCTTCTCTTGTTCTGTCTGTCCTCTGTTGGAACCATTTCCTGAATGCTTCATTTTTCTTTTTCACTGCTTCCTTAGTTCTGGGGTTCCACCATGGTGTTTCCTTCCACCTTTTCTTTCCACTAGTTCTGCCACACACGACTTCCGCTGCTTCTACCAACACGTCCTTGAACCTATTCCATTCTTCTTCACCTGTTTTCGGATCATCCTTCGGTAATTTGTTCCTCACTAATATCTGGAACTTCTCCTTATTTCCATCCTCCTTCAGCTTCCATGTCCTTATTCTTCTTTCTTGGTTCTCAGTTCTCCTCTTTTCCTTCAGTCCTCTCACCTTGGCGACCAGCAGACGGTGGTCACTGTCCAGGGCTTCTGAAGTTATTACCCTTATATCCGTGATACTCTTCTCTGTCTCCTTCCCGCATAGAATATAGTCCACCACTGATTTCCTTGTCAAATCCCTGCTGTACCAAGTAATTTTATGGCTCTCTCTCTTCTTGTACCATGTGTTTCCTACCATTAGCCCATTTATCTTGCAAAGTTCCAACAATCTCTCTCCTTCCTTATTCCTGTTTCCCCATCCTTCACCACCAATCACTTCCTCAAAACCTCTTCTATCAGTTCCGACATGGGCATTTAGGTCTCCCATGACTATCAGGTCTCTCCCCACTAACTGCTTCTGCAACTCCTCTTCAAACTCGTCCTTCTCGCCTTCTGTGCGTCCCACATGTGGTGCATAGACTTGCAGAATGTCCAGCTTTCTACCTTTCACAGTGATTCTGGCTCTAATTATTCTATAACTTACCCTCTTTACTTCCTCCCTCAGCCCTTCTCACACCACCATTCCCACTCCATTTCTCTTCCCCTCCTCATTTCCTATCCAGTATAGCTGCAAGCCATTTCTCAGTTCTTTTCTTCCTTCCCCTCTCCATCTGGTCTCTGCCAGTCCGAGTACATCCAGTTTTCTCCTCTCCATCATATCCACAACCTCCTCCACTCTTCCCGTCAATGTAGTTACATTCAAAGTTCCGATTCGTAGTCCATTTCCATAGCCAGGTCTGCTTCCTTTAGATCTGTCCTTTCCGAGGCCCGTTCCCGTTTTAAAAGCAGTTTCATATCCACTACTGGCTTGCTAGGCCTAACGTAGCTTCACCATAACCCTGGCAAGGGGCCTGTTTTTGGTCCGCGAGAGGTATTTTATTTCCCTCAAACCCTCCGGACAAGTCCGGCGAGCCCCCCTATCCGCCACCTGGGACGCGCCCGATAGAGGAACAGGCAAACCCCCACGGGTAAAAGTGGAAAACAATGGGTGGGGATCGAACCTCTTCTCAGTCAACGAGTCTCCAGTCTTTATTAAGGCCATGTGTGATAAATGCATTTCTGCTACGTCGATTACGGTATAGTGGTTTTGTAGTAGCGAACACTATTCCAGTCACCTCAGAAACACAGGCAATCATATAAATGCATCACACATTCAAGTACAATGAGCTGCTGGCCAAAATATGTCCCAATACCCTAATTAAAGCAAAAACAACGTGTTGAAGTCTGTCTTCGAACACTTCCAGCATCTGTTATGAATAGCTGTGGCGATTACAACGTTTACTGTTTGTTTGCTTTGATACAAGCTGCAGCCATGCTGCCAACGTAACTGCAGCAGCAAGTAATCACTGCGGAGAACATTCCTTGGCGCCCTGTAGAAGAATTTGATGATGATGATGAAACCAAACATTTGGCTTTCACAGTAAGCAAGGTGAAACGAAGAGACATGGTACTGCGTAGTATAGTAAAATCGCACATATTCGCCAACTTATTTACGCCGTTCATTCCTACTACGTCTTCAGAGCTGGTGCTCAGACAGTAGTAGTAGTAGTACTAGTAGATCATTGAGAAGAATTAAACTTACCCATCAAAGGCTAGAACCTCAGTACCTATGAAGGCTGGTCTCAGGTCACTACGACGGAATATAAGGTTGATCCTCTCCCGGTAGTCTCGTGCTCTGTGTTGAAACTGTACTGTTGCTGGATCTGCCAGCTCTGGGGAGAAGGAATCGCCCTTCATCACACGGAACATTGACCGGAACACTTGCTCTCCTGGTGGGTCTGATATGAGGAATGTATCTGCAAATACATATATAAAACACGAATTTCAATATTGTGTTCATTGCCAAACTATTAGCCTTTCATTTACATGGATTATTTCTATTTAATAACCCATCTTTAAGGTCAACAATTTGCAATGTCTTTGGTAAAATTAATTTAAGAACTCCTCCACTATGATAAGCATCTTATATAAGTCGAGAGACTCAAATGCAGTCCTTTAGGAAACCATGTGCAGATACAATAAATATTTTTTAAACTTCAACAATGGAATAATTTCTAGTAATATCTCAGATTTTGTAAATCAGTGGAAGGTGAATAGAATTGAACAGGGGCATGATTAAGGGAGTAGAGGAAACGTAAAAAAAGCTACAGTGTCATAAAGTTACTTTGTCAGACTTTGCCCCAAAGGGAGGCTTTAACGTGCCAGTAAATCTCCTGACACGACTCCCTTGTCTTTGTGCACCCTCAAATGCCAACTGGTTGTGCCAGGATTCAATCCTGCGATCTTGGGACTGTAACATTATCAAGCTGAGAAGGAAAAGACATGATGGTAAGCAACTTACATGAACAAGTAGACAATAGGTACACAGTAGGACGAACACAAAATGTAACAAATATTTCAAGGTATGTCATTGTCAGCGATTCCATATACAGTAGTGTCCTCCTCCACTGTCCCCAAGGACCTTCTCTACAGCTGCTCCATTGTCATATACAGACATTCGCCCAACCTCGAGGACATCGTTGCATACTACCGACCAGCCAACATCTGTTCTAGAGTGGTTTGTTCCGGTGTGTAAGATTCATTCTTCTCTTAATCACTGAAGATGACTTTTGTCAAAATATTTGTTGGTTTTCTTTTTGTTCATCCTGCAGTACCGTGTGTGTACGGTATATAATCTACTTACCCAGGTAAGTTGCACTTGCTTTCAATTTTGTATTTTCCTTTCTAGCTTTATAATGCTGCCAGTTTTCACATTTTTATTATAATTTTATCTTGTAGTTATTTTATATTTTTTATTTTAACAACTGTTATTGAGAGCTGTTGTCACAAAGCTTTAAGTAGACTTCATACTTATAAACAAATCAACTATCAATTGAAATTATGTCTTCAATCTTGATTCAATTCAATTACGTTATAAAATAGATGTAAATATGTACATGAACATTGCCTGTGCTGTTCTAACCAATGTGTACCACTACAGTAACTGTTTCACGAAGTGCAATGCGTAATACCCACATGAAGGATTGTTCACGCGTATACAACCTCTAGCAATTGAACTTTGACATACCTGCACCTGTGTAATATACAAGGAGGAGGAGGAGGAGTAAAGAAATACATGGGTTAGGTTAAGGCAAACACAAATTTACAGTTAAAATTCCTATATTTTGGCACAGCATACAGAAAACTGTGTAAATTGCAAAGCAAACACAATTCCTAATTTACCAGTTCGGTAATATTACAGAGGTGTGCAACTTATTAGAATCAAATAGAGAACTTATATCAGTCAGAATTTTTTTATTCAAAATCATTTTATTGAACAACGGCCGACATCATTTATCACACCACTAAGTGGCTTCGGTGGCGTAGTTGGTAGCACGCTGAACTCCCCTGCCCAAGATAGCTGGTTCAAACCAGACCGAAGTCGTCGGATTTTTTAAGAGCGTTAAAATCCTTCAGTATGCCTTCCTTTGGAGGGGAAGTAAAGCCGGCAGTCAAATGTCATAGATTTATGACATGCAAAAGATCCTTCAACAGACTAAACTTGTGTGAACCTAAATTTCTAGGTTAGATTTCGTTGGAACGCTCTATCAATGTTCCAATGTTCACCACTAGGTATCATTGAAACCGGTTTGCGAAAGTTGGAACTACTTGAAATAGAACGGAACTTGTAGCTCACCCTATGGGTGTCCGCTAGAAGCAGCTACAGCCTCAGGGGAGCCGAACATATCCTCGGACACTCCCGGCACTAAAAGCCATACGATCAATAAATAAAACACTTTAGGTAGTAAAGTTTTCTCCCCTGTAGACTTATAACTTTTCCCATAAGGAATTGAAGACTACATATTTTTAGAATTGGGTATTCCGAGGGATACCTGAGCTGGGTCTGGATTCTCTTGTTTCATTGACTTTGGAATGTGCCCTCTGAATCAGGTGATTTCAATCCATGGTCCTCGAAACTTTGTATAGTTCAAGAGACTTTGAATACCTTGGCTCTAAATTCATATGAAAAGTAGAATATTAGTAATCAAAACAAAACGTGTGGCATTTTGCATTTACGAGGCCCCTCTTTTAGTGGAAATTTTATAAAATCATTTTACTATAAAATTCGTAAAATAAAATGTCATTAAAGACTGATGGTTAAATATTTTCCATTCTTGAAAGCATTTGCTGGTATGGACATATAAAACGAATGGAGGAGAAGAGGATACCCAGGAGGATACACGAGACGAAGTGGAAAGGAAAGAGACCGGAGGAAGAACGAGAGACAGGTGGCTGAAGGGGGTAGAAAAAAGCGTGAAGAAGAGAGGAGAAGTCTGGACAAAGGTGGAGGCTGAGAGATGGTGGGAAGACAGAACACGTCGGAGAGGCTTGTGTTCCAAACAGACCCGGCCAGTGGCTGGAAACTGAGCAAGATGAAAATGATGATGATGAGGATGGTTAAAAATTTGAAATAACTTCAGCACCTTGTAAATATATTTAGTGCATTAACATTTTGCACTCCTATGTCGAGTGGGGTTCGACATTAAAATATTTTACCTCCGCTCCGATGTAGAGTCCCAAACGACATGACGATAGCTTGTACTTACAGCGCTCGTATGACTTCTGTGCTGTATTGCGGTATTGTGCAGCCTTCTAGTGGTCTCCGAGAGAACACCTTTTCCCTATTTAATATAGTTTGCGGGAATTGTTATGAATTTTTAACCTTCGTTATTCTCAAATGTTTTTGACAGTTTTACTGATAATAAAGATTGAATGCAAACATGCCATCTGGTTCATCTTCGCTCATGGAACCGGATATTTTAGAACAGTTAGTGGACAGTAATAGTTACGATGATGAACAAACAACTGGGCGGCTTCGGTGGTGTAGTTGGTAGCATGCTGAGCTTCTATGCCCAAGATCGCGGGTTCAAACCCGGACGAAGTCGTCGGATTTTTAAGAACGTTAATAATCCCTCAGTATGCCTTCCTTTGGAGGGGAAGTAAAGCTGGCGGTCCCATGTCATGTTAAAGAACCTTCCACTACTTACACCTGTGTGAAGCTAAATAAATACAGGTTAAACATTTGACTAACGTTCCTAGGTCCCTACGTTTGTCGTCATGAGCCGACTGCGGTGGCATCTGGTAACTAATTTCTGAACTAGTTGGTCGTTGATGGTGGCGTTTGGCGGCAAAAGTAGTACTTGAAAAAATTCAATGCCTGCAGTCCTTACTTGAATTAAAACAGATAACACACACTAATATAGTCATCACAATTAACACCGGTTATCAGACAGATTCTACACACACCCAAAGTACACGGGGCTACATGACCGCGTTGTCGCAGCCCCTAAACTGAGGAACCCACCAAACAACTGACTTGGAAATATAACATAACTATATTTTGTGTTAGATTGTTTTGCAGTGTTCACTTCCTACTACTGTTCACAGTGCAGAAATTAATTAGGCAGGAAGCACGCGCTAAAGGTAATGGAGTTCAAAAGGTCAAATCAGGAAAAGTTTAAATGATATTTTGGGAAACTGGTGTTGAGTCTAATAATTTGCACACTTCTGTGTGCTTTGAGCTTCAAATTTAAACTTACATGGCCACGGTGGCAGGATGTACACACCCTTCGATATTCCTTTGGCAGTGAACTAAAATACATTTGTGTTTGCGTTAACCCATGTGCAAATGAAAATACTTGCTAAGCCCACATGTGTGCTAACCTGGTTTGGAATTGCATGAGCCAGGTCCATGGTATTCAGGAAAATGTCCACAATCAAGAATGGATTTGAATCTTGGAGGTAACCTGCTCCCACAACCTCCTTGGAACTCGCGGCAGAAATCACGACACGGCAATACTATTTTATCCTCTTCCTCGCCAGGACTTCGAGGTAAACAGGTAGGTTGTAGCAACTGACACACAAACTCGTATGCCAGCCGGTAGCATTCTGCATCCACCAGTTCCCTGCAACAAGAAGTTAACAGATACAAACAAGCAGTGGTGTCGCTAGAGGAGAAGAACTATCATAACCTATCTTCAAAATTGTCCCGTCAGTTAAATAAAATCTCCATATCAGCTTTTCATATACCATATATTGAGCAACTATTTCAAACTCAAACTTGTAGTAATGACCACCTCGTAGTGGAGCAGCTATCATTCTTGGCTGTTACCGCAGAGGCCCTGGTTCGATTCCCGGCTCTGCCAAGAAATTTCAATTCTGGTGCAAGGCTGGAACCGGGTACACTCAGCCTCGTGAGGCAAAACTGAGAAGAAGAGAGTTCAATTCCCACCTCGACCATCCAGGAAGTGGTTTTCCGTGGTTCCATCAACTCCAGGCAAATGCTAGAATAGCTCCTAAAACCATGGGAAAACCATGGGAAAGGATGGCAGAGGTGGGAATGGAACTCATCTCTCCTCAGTTTTGCCCCACGGGGCTGTGTGTACCCTATTCCAGCCCTCAAACCAGAACTTAATTTCTTGGCAGAGCCAAGATTCAAACCCAGACCTAAGGGGTGACAGCCAAGCATGCTAGCCACCACACTACAAGATGCTCCCATCTTTAACCAAAGTTTTCATCAGCACTCCTCCAGCACCATAAAATAATCAGGCAGAAAATATGAGTTTAACATGTATTTAATTACAGTATTAGCACAGATTATACTGACAGCCGTGGCTATGGCCTGCACTCGGCCTCTCAGGGGGGCCACACGACAAAAAAAAGCACAAATTATATTAACATATAGAATTTTTTCAAGTGAATCTCATATTGGGCATAAATTTGTGTTGACCGACTGAGAGATATCGATCAGCTGTTGTTAATATAAAGGCAACACTGGAAAATGGCTTCAAAGCCTCTCTTAAAGACCACCCACCAAAATAACCAACTTTTGCAGGAACCAACATTGGAACCCATAACATCAATGCAATTTGTACCTCTTGCCGACCACCAACTAGCTTTTTGGCGACCAAAGTTTTAAAGACTGTACTTATGCAGTAGTGCATTGCGGATTGTCAAGGTAGCGAGTGAATTCAGGCAATGGGTTAATCTTCCTGGCTTATATCAGATGAAGGTGAAGTGACACGATCTCACTTTCGCGCTTAATGCTTAGCATTATAAAGAGTTGCACTAGGCAACTTGAGGAGTGAGATACTTTGTCATTGCTTCCTGCACTGAGTTAGTACAGTAGTTCCAACCCTGTGAGTAGAATGTTCCATAACAGGGGCCTCGAAACTCTTTAGCCTCCACTAAGTCCCAAGGGCCAAGACCTAGCTAGCTCATCATACCAACATCCAGTAGTTTTGAATTACGCGCAAAGTTTCGTTTCGGGAAGAGTGAGATATCTATGAGGCAGTGCGCGGGGTATAGTTCAAGAGGGGATGATCAGTATATAAGACTTCGAATATTTCGGCTCTAAATTCATACGAAAAGTAGAATAAAGTAATCAAAACAGAACATGTGGCATAGTGCATTAACGAGGCCCCTCTTTTAGTGGAAAATTTAAAAATCATTTTACTATCAATTTCTCAAAATCAAATGTAATTTAAGACTGATGGTTAAATATTTGAAATAACTTCAGTGCCTTGTGAATATATTTAGTGCATTATATCATGAAAAGTATAGATGAAATTTTGGAAAGCTGGTGTCGAGTCAAATAATTTGCACACCTCTGTATAAATGTGCTTTTCAGCTCTCGGCACTACTTCTCTGTGTGAATAAACATTCTCCTAAATAAAATAAAAAAGTATTTACAGATCCAAATTAACTGACGAGTATTTGAAGTCGCTGCTGATAATTTCCAATAGTAAATTTGATCCTCAACTGTAAACAATTGTCAGTGAAAAGTTACAACCACATAAATCTCTTTAATTATAGTAATAATAATGAAAAAATGAAAATCCACAGCCTGCTTCCAGTCTCCGACCCGGTCAGGAATGGAATGAATGAAGCCCCCATCTAGCGGCGAGGATATGAACTGTGCCGGCTGCCGAGGCCTGACGCACTCCTCTGGGGCAATGATTAAATGAATGTCAGATGAAATGAAATGATAGTGGAGAGTGTTGCTGGAATGAAATTTGGACAGGGAAAACCGGAGTACCCGGAGAAAAACCTGTCTGCCTCCGTTTTGTCCAGCACAGATCTCACATGGAGTGACCGGGATTTGAACCACGGACTCAGCGGTGAGAGGCCGACGTGCTGCCGCCTAAGCCACGGAGGCTTGTCAGTAATAATAATAAATACCTTAATTATGTGAATTACCTATGCATTTCACTCATATTAAGTTTTTAGGATAAATCTCATGTCATTAATTACAGTTAAATGATCAATTTTATTATGTCAAAAATTGCGTTCTTTAATCGGTCGTTAAATAAAAACAACCGATTATAATTTGTATGAATTATTTACATTGCAAATTTTACAATGTAGCCTAATCAAAATATGCTATGACGAGCCGGATTGGAGGTACTTGCGGGCCGTAGTTTTGAGACCCCTGTTCCATAGCATTAACAGCACCACCCACACCTCATAGCTTCCATATAATCACAGAGTGAGTATCAGTGAACAACCACATTTATTCTAGCCCGTGCCACTAAAAAAATGCAAAACTACTCGATTCATCATGAAATGGCAACAGGCAGGAAAATTTACTAGCACAACAATATCCTGTGTGACAATGCCCCAGGTTCCAGGCGTCGGAATGAATATTCATTGAAATATAGGGATTCTTGATCATCTAGCCATTTTAAACACTCAATCTGGGACATTTAACAGCCATACTGGCTCTACTCTCAGCTGGTAAAAATGGTGATTGTAATGACAAGAGTGACATAGTACAAAAGATAAATTATTCTATTATAATAAGCATCAAAACAACTACTACTACTAGAATATGATTTCATTGATGTCCTACCTCAAAGCAATGACATCGTCTTGAACTGCCTGAATTGAGCTGTGCCCCAGGGCATTAGGATAAGATGTCACCAATTACCAATTTAGTTTTACAATAACTATATCAAGTACAGAGAGTCCAGTTTGTGTGTATCGGAGACCCTCGCTAGCCCGCTCGCCCGCGGCGCGAGCCTGTCTCCCACCAGGCACTTTGCCGTTTCGCGGCACTCGCGCGGCATTGAGTCATTGAGTATAGGAATTTGTACTTAAATTTGTACTTCAATGTGATCCTTGACCGATTTTTTTGACAAACTGACTTACGGAGAGCGATTGTCAACTTATTTTCAAAAGGATTCTGCCACTGCTCACAATGACGAAGCATCCATGACAGAATTGCATTGCATTTTTGGTACTAGGATTATAAGTCGGAACGTGTGGCCTCCGCGAATCCCAGACTTATCACCATGTGACTTTTATTTGTGGGGGACGCTTAAAAATAGAGTGTATGCGGAAACCCTCACACTATAAATGAGCTTAAAGACTATATTACAGCTGAAATACAGCCAATCGGTGCTGAGGAACTTCAGAGAGTAAATGCCAGTTTCATAAAAAGGTGCCAGCGATGTGTAGCAGTGAATGGCGAACATTTTCAGCACTAGCTGTGAACTAGGTAAGTACAAATTCCTATACTCAATGACTCAGTGCCGCGCTGGCGCCGCATAACGGCAAAGTGCATGGCGGAAGACAGGCGCGCGCCGCAGGCGAGCGAGAGTCTACGATACATACAAACTGGACTCTCTGTAGATATGTAGGCCTACTTTTCTTCTTAAAATATCACTTAAAATTGCTAATGTCCTTCCCTATTTCCAGATTTTTGAAATGAATATGCGTTGTTTACGATAAATAGATTCTGTGTCAAACAATCATAATTGCAAAATTAAACTCGGGAGTTTCCGCCAACACAAAGTTCCTCATTTCTCTACTAGAAAGCGCTATAGTGTTCAAGGAGCTTAGATATCTAACCACCTTGACTTTCATAGTGATTCAAGGAACAACGAAATTCGACTTGCAAGCTACCCTCTGGGTGTCAAATTACAAAGCTTGCACCAGGCAACCAAGGCCATACGATATTATTATAAATGTCTACACAGTTTTCTTCAACGAAAATATGAAATCTGCAGTGCTATTTAACTTGACTTCTGAATAGCGTGCTGTGATTATATGTACATTGTACATGTATGTACATTGTGGCAAGCATCCTCTAAATATATAGGCCTACTGTACTGTACACTCGTCAGTCATGTTACGAAATAGAAATTTACTATTCTGTTGCAAACTGCTTCTAATAACTACCGTATTATTTTGACATTAATTTTAAAAACAAATTATTTCATGCTAATCAAACTACTGAAGTTTTGCCATCCCAACAAATATTCTCGGGAAAATGAGATAGAATTTGGAAAAGAAAGACAATCCCACAATTAACGGGACATATCTGTATGCCGGAGGTAAAGAGCACTATGTCCATTTTTTCAATATTGTACTAATCATCATCATCATCTTGCAGAGTTTCCAGCCACTGGCCGGGTCTGTTTGGAACACAAGCCTCTCCAACGTCTTCTGTCTTCCCACCATCTCTCAGCCTCCACCCTTGTCCAGTCTTCTCCTCTCTTCTTCACGCATTCTTCCACCCCCTTCAGCCACCTGTCTCTCGGTCTTCCTCTCGGTCTCTTTCCTTCCCACTTCGTCTCGTGTACTCTCCTGGGTATCCTCTTCTCCTCCATTCGTTTTACATGTCCATACCATCTAAGTCTAGATTTCTCTATACCATCCTGTAATGGTTCCTCCTTCATTAATTCTCTGGTCCTCTCATTTCTTATTCTGTCCATCTTTGTAGCTCCAATACTGCTTCTCAAGAACCTCATCTCACTGGCCTGTATTTTGCTCTTCTCCCTTCCTTTCATAACCCAGGTCTCCGAGGCATACGTCAGGATAGGGACATAGTACGTCCGATATATGATTTTTCGCTGTTCTGAGGGACATCCTTGCTCCATAACATGCTTCTCACACTCCTCCGAAATGCTTCTGCCTGCCTCCCCCGCTCATTTATTTCTCTATCGTTTCTTCCATTATCTTGTATGAGGCTTCCCAGATACTTGAAACTCTCCACTTTCTTCAGCTGTTCCCCACCAATTGTAATTCCCGTTGTGGTTCTTTCCATCTTCCTTGTTGTGATCACCATCTCACTCTTATTTATGCTAAATTTCATCCCATATCCTTGTATTATTCCTTCCCCCACGTCCAACTGTTCCTGTACCTCCTCCTCCTTGTTTCCCCAAATCATCAAATCATCTGCAAACACCATTGCTTTCATCTTTCCTTCCCCACTTACTTGTGCCACTCGGGTAATTATGTCATCCATCACCACAATGAAAAGTAACGGTGACAGTGCACTTCCTTGTTTCAGGCCGTTTCTCTGTTCCAACCAGTCTGATCTCTCTCCTCCCACTTTCACACAGCTCACGCTTCCCTTGTACATCTCCTTTATCCTCTTTATAGTCCATTTCTCTACTCCTCTATCCTCCAGGGACTTCCATACTTTGTTTCTGCATACACTGTCATATGCTTTCTCAATGTCCAGGAAGGCCATCAGTAGATCTGTTCCATACTCATAGTGCTGTTCTTGTAACTGCCTGACAGCAAAAATCAAATCCACTGTGGACCTTCCTGCTCTGAAGCCATGTTGTTCTTCCCTCATCCCTCCTTCTATCCTTGTCCTAATTCTCTTTTACAAAACTTTCTCGAAGATCTTTGCACAATGACTCATCAGTGTTATTCCCCGATAGTTTCTGCAATCAGTTCTACTACCTTTCTTGAAGATCGGGACAATTATTCCTTTTTTCCAGTCCTCTGGGGTCTTCCTTTCCTTCCATGCTGTCCTCATCACTCGGTACAACCACTGTATCCCCACCTCTCCTGCTGCTCTACCATCTCCACACTCAACTCATCAACACCCGGTGCCTTCCCTCCTTTCATCTTTTTCACTGCATCTTCCACTTCTTTCCATGTTAAGTCCTTTTCTGTTTGCAGTTCATCTTCCTCTTCCCCGATTTCTTCCTCCTCACCATCATTTCCATTTGGGTTCAGAAGTTCTTCAAAATATTCTTTCCACATTTTCTTCAGTTCTTCCCTATTTTCTATCTCTTGTCCCCTTTTGTTCACCATTCTAACATAATCCGTAGGATCCTTCCGCCTCTTATTTTTTACCATCCCATACAGGACCTTTTTTGTACCTTCACTATCCTCCTTCATCATCTTTGTCCACTCTTCCATCCACTTTCTTCTCTCCTCAGCCACTACTCTCTTCGCCTCCTTCTTTCTTTCCTGGTACTCTTCCCTTGTCTCTACCGTTCTATTTTGATACCACCTCCTAAAGGCCCTATTCTTTTCCCTTACTATATCTTTTGTCTTCTCATTCCACCATGGTGTTTCCTTCCACCTCTTCTTACTACTTGTCCTCCCACATACTGCTTCTGCTGCACCTACTAGTGTCTTCTTAAATCTAGCCCATTCCTCTTCCACCCCTCTTTCTTCATCTGTTGGAATTCCTTCCTTTACCATTTTGAGGTAGTCGACCCTTCTATCCCCTTCTTTCAGTTTCCATATCCTTATACGTCTTTCCTGGTTCTCAGTCCCTTCTTCTCCTTACTCCCTCTCAGGTTCATTACCAGCAATCGATGGTCGCTATCCAGGTTCTCCGATGGTATAACCTTGATGTCCGTGATGTTCTTATTTAGTTCTTTCTCATACAGTATATAGTCGACCACCGACTTCCTGGTCAAGTCATCACTGTACCATGTGATTGTGTGGCTCTCTCTTTTCTTAAACCAGGAGTTCCCAACTAGCAGGCTGTTCCTCTGGCAGAAGTCCAACAGTCTCTTTCCTTCCTCATTTCTTCCGCCCCAACCCTCTGGTCCTAGAACACTCTCATAACCTTGTCTTTCTCTTCCTACATGGGCATTGAGATCCCCCATAACAATCATATTTCTTCCTACCAGCTGCTTCTGCAATTCCTCTTCAAACTCCTCCTTCTCTTCAGAGGCGCAGCCTACTTGTGGGGCATACACTTGCACTATTTCTATGGTCTCTCCCCTCAGTGCTACTTTCACTTTCATCATTCTATCACTTATTCTCCTCACTTCTTCTTTTAAACCATCTCGTACTACTACTCCCACTCCATTCCTCTTTCCCTCTTCGTTCCCACTCCAGTACAGTCTATAGCCTTTTCTCAGTTCTCTCCTTCCTTCCCCTTTCCACTTTGTTTCTGCCAATCCCAATAAATCCAACTTCCTTCTTTCCATCATATCCACTATCTCCTCCACCTTCCCCGTCAGCGTTCTTAGGTTTAAAGTTCCAAATCTTAGTCCGTGTGTACAGCCATGTCATCGTCTATTAAATCCATCATGTCCGAGGCTCGTTCCATTTTCCAAAGCATTTGGATTCATCCACTACTGGCTTGCTGGGCCTATCGTAGCTTCACTAATGTACTAATTGTACTAATGCTGTTAGTAATCAGTGCCTTTGATACTCTACACAGAGGTAGAGGGCACTAAGACCTATTTCAAAAAATAACGGAACTTTATAACGGCCTCCATGTCACATAAAACATTTTTTTTGGAATTCAAATGCCTCTCCTGTAAAGTTTCAATTTTGTGACATAGCCTAGTGCCCTTTACCTCCGGCATACAGACATATGAACCCTAGTATTGAAGCCAATAATACATATGATAGTTGGAAAATGAGATTCCCCAGTCTGCCATCCCTCAAAACTTTATTGATGAGATATAAAATTATATGGGCAGAAAGGGGCATTAGTCGGCCATTATTCTACATACTGTAGTCCCCCACAACCACTGATGCACTTGTCCTACCGCTTCACAACCTTGACGAACCCTTGCCAGTTTACTCTTGTCTTGAACGCAGCGAAAAGGTGGAAGTAACAGGACATTAAGTCAGGTTTGTATGGGGCACCCTCACCTAAAGGTGGCAAAAAGGTAATCAATGTTGATGCCATATGCCGTATTGAATTATGTTGTCCATGATTGTAATACAAGCCCATTCTCCATACCTGTCAGTTACACAATATTGCCGTCCTTTCTCTAACACAGCACTGCGCTAGCACCGGGCACCCACTATTCAATTCTTGTGTCTTTAACACAGCACTGCGCTAGTACAACTTCAATGTATCTAGCCCAACATAAACCTCCTTAGGACATTGAATGACTTGTCACTTTGAGTCAGTCCATGAGCATTCCCCAACCAAATCTATGATTTTCTGAGTTGCTTGTAAACAGTGCACCACAACTGAAGCACCCAGGGCAAGTTAACACAGATAGTATAGTCACAAAGCACACTTTATCAATAATAATTATATCACTTTACTAGAACAATCACAATCAATATTTACAAAGGACGAGTTTGGAATCAGAAGCACTGGTAGCTGATGAATTTATATTAGACCTAGGTTCTGCTGCAATGGCTTTACTATCTCTGTTGTTATTAACACTGACACATTGTTTAATAAATTCCATGGAATTTCCTCTTCCTCTTGGTACCTGGTCGACATTTAGAACACATCTCATACGCACGCAATAATAGGAAATTCTCCAAACATAAAGCCTGGAGCAACACAGGAAGCGGACATATTTTGTTTATGTTTACATATTTTCAGACTGTAAGCTGTTAACACATGTGCTGCTATCTGTTAGACAGATGAGTAAACTTTATAACCTGGAGTATAGAGCCATAGAGAGCGCAGCTCGGCCGTGGCTGGAAGAATGCTGACTCATACCGGCAAATTTGAATCAGGAAATTTTAAATATTTAGATGCAAGCACCGATTACCCTAGTAATTACCAAGTAAGATGCTGTGGAGCCACACCCCGTAGACATGTGCGCACGGGCCCCTTTTAAAATAGTATTTTTAACTACTTACAGGTGAAATATCGACATGAAATATATTATATTCATTTTAAGCAGCAAAATAAGGTTTCCAATTACAATGAAAACACGAAAATGGCAGCAATTTTATTCAAAAATGTCATTTCAAACTTATAACCTTTTGAGAGGTGGAACATTAAGGTCACAATGCTTAAAATGCAGTAAATACATTTGTTTTATTCATAATTTTCAATTTTGATGAGTGGTGAGAGTAAAATTATTAAATACCTTTAATGTCCAGACTTTTGGGGTCGACTGTGAGGTTAGCAAGATATGGAGATGTCTCCGACTCGATATGACTTGCTAGAACAGCCACCAAATCAGGAACGGTGACTTCTTGCTGTCTTGGATCAAAATGTAGATTGAAATGCACCACCAGATCCTGACCATCCATACAGCAGCATATGAAACACATCAATAAGTACAATATTATCAAAATTAAGTACAAGCAGGACAGTATGTAAAGCTCACCAGTGAAGCCACACAAAAAAAACTTTTATTATTAATCTAAACACATTAAACAAGTACTTTCGTGAAGAACTATATAGCCTATTTTCATATATCCTAGTTATGTTAATTGCCTCTATCAACATACAAAATTTAAGTTTGATTGCTGTAATAGATTCGAAGATATTGACAACCGACTAAATATTTTTGGATGGTCGCCAGTTGGATTGTTAGAGTTATGTACCATTAAAGGAAAATTATTGCGTAGGTTCATTATTCAAACGTTCACTTCGATCGCATGATTACGACACAAGAAATAAAAACTTAATTTTAAAATTCGCACAGCCGCCATCTTGAGGTTATGTAAGCAATTGAACTTAATTAGATACCATTGCATTACAGTGTGTATAAACATATACTGAACCAAGTTTCATTGCGTTTGGTCGGTTAAATCGCGAGAAACGTCTATTTACAAGTCGCAACTTCGCCTGGCCGCCATGTTGGTTTTGTAGTTACCAGGTTTTCGAAAGTCACATTGGTGACCTTCTAGCAGTTCCCTTTATCACCGTACAAAATTTCAGGGTGATATCGGTAATAGTTTCGGAGGGATTGAATGGTGTTGAAATATTTCGCACAGCCGCCGTGTTGGATTGGTGAGACGTAACAAAATTGGAAGGGCACGGTCGGGGTCGTCCGGAATAGTGCTATGAACTTACCGAGTTTCATTGAAATCGCTCCATCCATTTAGATTTTATTAGGGGGACACACACACACGAATCACACACGTACGCACACACACAGACAGACACAAGGGCGAAAGGTGATCTCATAAGTTTATTTTTTTTTCATAAAATGAAAATAGGCATATTGCTGGCCAGGAGTCGTAGTGGTTTCAAGTCCATTAGTCGTTCTTGCATGTATAAAGGCTGTGTACACTCGCCTGTGTCAATGAGGATGGATCTGTGCGAGTTTGGAGACTACCCGGTGAGCGTATGCGCGACCAATACATCCGAGACCGACACCAATAGGGAGGAGGTGGTGCAATGTTTTGGGGGTGGCATCATGCCCCTCTTGTGTACATCCCGGAGCGTATGACAGGCATACATTACAGGGATAATGTCCTAGCACCTGTAGTGAAAGGCAATGCTGACATTTTCGGCCCAAATTTCACTTTCGTGGACCATAACGCTCGTCCGCACAGAGCTGGCATTGTCAATGCCTTTCTTCAGGAGAATGGTATTCACAGAATGGAATGGCCTGTCTATGTCCGTCCTCACTTTAATCCCCACTGTGCTCCATGGCAATATGCAAAACTATTTTTGATATTTGTATTGGAACAGTCGAAATACTCAACACCTATTTTCGTTAAGAAAAAATACACTGTCATTCTTGTTTTTGATTCATTTAGGTGCTTGGACATCGTGGCCATCAGCTCCGTGTAATTGCAGTACGTGAAGAATTGCCAGATAGCCTATGTTATTGTGGTGTCTAAATTAGTATGATTATTTGTGCTTGATAGGAATGGAAAGGATGAAGTCATGGGCTCAAGTTAGGAACCATTGCAGTATTTGCCTCGAGTAAAAGTGGAAAACAATGGGTGGGGATCGAACCTCTTCTCAGTCAACGAGTCTCCAGTCTTTATTAAGGCCATGTGTGATAAATGCATTTCTGCTACGTCGATTACAGTATAGTGGTTTTGTAGTAGCGAACACTATTCCAGTCACCTCAGAAACACAGGCAATCAGATAAATGCATCACACATTCAAGTACATTGAGCTGCTGGCCAAATTATGTCCCAATACCCTAATTAAAGCAAAAACAACGTGTTGAAGTCTGTCTTCGAACACTTCCAGCATCTGTTATGAATAGCTCTGGCGATTACAACATTTACTGTTTGTTTGCTTTGATACAAGCTGCAGCCATGCTGCCAACGTAACTGCAGCAGCAAGTAAGCACTGCGGAGAACATTCCTTGGCGCCCTGTAGAAGAATTTGATGATGATGATGAAACCAAACATTTGGCTTTCACAGTAAGCAGACATGGCACTGCGTACTATAGTAAAATCGCACGTATTCGCCAACTTATTTACGCCGTACATTCCTACTACGTCTTCAGAGGTGGTGCTCAGACAGTAGTAGTAGTAGTACTAGTAGATCATTGAGAAGAATTAAACTTACCCATCAAAGGCTAGAACCTCAGTACCTATGAAGGCTGGTCTCAGGTCATTACGACGGAATATAAGGTTGATCCTCTCCCGGTAGTCTCGTGCTCTGTGTTGAAACTGTACTGTTGCTGGATCTGCCAGCTCTGGGGAGAAGGAATCGCCCTTCATCACACGGAACATTGACCGGAACACTTGCTCTCCTGGTGGGTCTGATATGAGGAATGTATCTGCAAATACATATATAAAACACGAATTTCAATTTTGTGTTCATTGCCAAACTATTAGCCTTTCATTTACTTGGATTATTTCTATTTAATAACCCATCTTTAAGGTCAACAATTTGCAATGTCTTTAGTAAAATGAATTTAAGAGCTCCTCCACCATGATAAGCATCTTATAGAAGTCAAGAGACTCAAATGCAGTCCTTTAGGAAACCATGCGCAGATACAATAAATATTTTTTAAACTTCAACATTGGAATAATTTCTAGTAATATCTCAGATTTTGTAAATCAGTGGAAGGTGAATAGAATTGAACAGGGGCATGATTAAGGGAGTAGAGGAAACGTAAAAAAAGCTACAGTGTCATAAAGTTACTTTGTCAGACTTTGCCCCAAAGGGAGGCATTAACGTGCGAGTAAATCTACTGACACGACTCCCTTGTCTTTGTGCACCCTCAAATGCCAACTGGTTGTGCCAGGATTCAATCCTGCGATCTTGGGACTGTAACATTATCAAGCTGAGAAGGAAAAGACATGATGGTAAGCAACTTACATGAACAAGTAGACAATAGGTACACAGTAGGACGAACACAAAATGTAACAAATATTTCGAGGTATGTCATTGTCAGTGATTCCATATACAGTAGTGTCCTCCTCCACTGTCCCCAAGGACCTTCTCTACAGCTGCTCCATTGTCATATACAGACATTCGCCCAACCTCGAGGACATCGTTGCATACTACCGACCAGCCAACATCTGTTCTAGAGTGGTTTGTTCCGGTGTGTAAGATTCATTCTTCTCTTAATCACTGAAGATGACTTTTGTCAAAATATTTGTTGGTTTTCTTTTTGTTCATCCTGCAGTACCGTGTGTGTACGGTATATAATCTACTTACCCAGGTAAGTTGTACTTGCTTTCAATTTTGTATTTTCCTTTCTAGCTTTATAATGCTACCAGTTTTCACATTTTTATTATAATTTTATATTGTAGTTATTTTATATTTTTTATTTTAACAACTGTTATTGAGAGCTGTTGTCACAAAGCTTTAAGTAGACTTCATACTTATAAACAAATCAACTATCAATTGAAATTATGTCTTCAATCTTTATTCAATTCAATTACGTTATAAAATAGATGTAAATATGTACATGAACATTGTCTGTGCTGTTCTAACCAATGTGTACCAGTACAGTACCTGTTTCACAAAGTGCAATGCGTAATACCCACATGAAGGACTGTTCACTCGTATACAACCTCTAGCAATTGAACTTTGACATACCTGCACCTGTGTAATATACAAGGAGGAGAAGGAGGAGTAAAGAAATACATGGGTTAGGTTAAGGCAAACACAAATTTACAGTTAAAATTCCTATATTTTGGCACAGCATACAGAAAACTGTGTAAGCTGCAAAGCAAACACAATTCCTAATTTACCAGTTCGGTAATATTACAGAGGTGTGCAACTTATTAGAATCAAATAGAGAACTTATATCAGTCAGAATTTTTTTATTCAAAATCATTTTATTGAACAACGGCCGACATCATTTATCACACCACTAAGTGGCTTCGGTGGCGTAGTTGGTAGCACGCTGAACTCCCCTGCCCAAGATAGCTGGTTCAAACCAGGCCGAAGTCGTCGGATTTTTTAAGAGCGTTAAAATCATTCAGTATGCCTTCCTTTGGAGGGGAAGTAAAGCCGGCAGTCAAATGTCATAGATTTACGACATGCAAAAGATCCTTCAACAGACTAAACTTGTGTGAACCTAAGTTTCTAGGTTAGATTTCGTTCGAACGATCTATCAAAGTTCCAATGTTCACCACTAGGTATCATTGAAACCGGTTTGCGAAAATTGAACCTACTTGAAATTGAACGGAACTTGTAGCTCACCCTATGGGTGTCCGCTAGAAGCAGCTACAGCCTCAGGGGAGCCGAACATATCCTCGGACACTCCCAGCACTAAAAGCCATACGATCAATAAATAAAACACTTTAGTTAGTAAAGTTTTCTCCCCTGTAGACTTATAACTTTTCCCATAAGGAATTGAAGACTACAAATTTTTAGAATTGGGTATACTGAGGGATACCAGAGCTGGGTCTGGTTTCTCTTGTTTCATTGACTTTGGATTGTGCCCTCTAAATCAGGTGATTTCAATCCATGGTCCTCGAAACTTTGTATAGTTCAAGAGCGAATGATCAGTATAAATGACTTTGAATACCTTGGCTCTAAATTCATATGAAAAGTAGAATATTAGTAATCAAAACAAAACGTGTGGCATTTTGCATTTACGAGGGCCCTCTTTTAGTGGAAATTTTATAAAATCATTTTACTACAAATTTCTTAAAATAAAATGTCATTAAAGACTAATGGTTAAATATTTTCCATTCTTGAAAGCATTTGCTGGTATGGACATATAAAACGAATGGAGGAGAAGAGGATACCCAGGAGGATACACGAGACGAAGTGGAAAGGAAAGAGACCGGTGGCTGAAGGGGGTAGAAAAAAGCATGAAGAAGAGAGGAGAAGTCTGGACAAGGGTGGAGGCTGAGAGATGGTGGGAAGACAGAACACGTCGGAGAGGCTTGTGTTCCAAACAGACCCGGCCAGTGGCTGGAAACTGAGCAAGATGAAAATGATAATGATGATGATGATGATGGTTAAAAATTTGAAATAACTTCAGCACCTTGTAAATATATTTAGTGCATTAACATTTTGCACTCCTATGTCGAGTGGGGTTCGACATTAAAATATTTAACCTCCGCTCCGAAGTAGAGTCCCGAACGACATGACGATAGCTTGTACTTACAGCGCTCGTATGACTTCTGTGCTGTATTGCGGTATTGTGCAGCCTTCTAGTGGTCTCCGAGAGAACACCTTTTCCCTATTTAATATAGTTTGCGGGAATTGTTATGAATTTTTAACCTTCGTTATTCTCAAATGTTTTTGACAGTTTTACTGATAATAAAGATTGAATGCAAACATGCCATCTGGTTCATCTTCGCTCATGGAACCGGATATTTTAGAACAGTTAGTGGACAGTAATAGTTACGATGATGAACAAACAACTGGGCGGCTTCGGTGGTGTAGTTGGTAGCATGCTGAGCTTCTATGCCCAAGATCGCGGGTTCAAACCCGGCCGAAGTCGTCGGATTTTTTAAGAACGTTAATAATCCCTCAGTATGCCTTCCTTTGGAGGGGAAGTAAAGCTGGCGGTCCCATGGCATGTTAAAGAACCTTCCACTAATTACACCTGTGTGAAGCTAAATAAATACAGGTTAAACATTTGACTAACGTTCTTAGGTCCCTACGTTTGTCGTCATGAGCCGGCTGCGGTGGCATCTGGTAACTAATTTCTGAACTAGTTAGTCGTTGACGGTGGCGTTTGGTGGCAAAAGTAGTACTTGAAAAAATTCAATGCCTGCAGTCCTTACTTGAATTAAAACAGATAACACACACTAATATAGTCATCACAATTAACACCGGTTATCAGACAGAGTCTACACACACCCAAAGTACACGGGGCTACATGACCGCGTTGTCGCAGCCCCTAAACTGAGGAACCCACCAAACAACTGACTTGGAAATATAACATAACTATATTTTGTGTTAGATTGTTTTGCAGTGTTCACTTCCTACTACTGTTCACAGTGCAGAAATTAATTCGGCAGGAAGCACTCGCTAAAGGTAATGGAGTTCAAAAGGTCAAATCAGGAAAAGTATAAATGATATTTTGGGAAACTGGTGTTGAGTCTAATAATTTGCACACTTCTGTGTGCTTTGAGCTTCAAATTTAAACTTACATGGCCACGGTGGCAGGATGTACACACTCTTCGATATTCCTTTGGCAGTGAACTAAAATACATTTGTGTTTGCATTAACCCATGTGCAAATGAAAATACTTGCTAAGCCCACATGTGTGCTAACCTGGTTTGGAATTGCATGAGCCAGGTCCATGGTATTCAGGAAAATTTCCACAATCAAGAATGGATTTGAATCTTGGAGGTAACCTGCTCCCACAACCTCCTTGGAACTCGCAGCAGAAATCAAGACACGGCAATACTATTTTATCCTCTTCCTCGCCAGGACTTCGAGGTAAACAGGTAGGTTGTAGCAACTGACACACAAACTCGTATGCCAGCCGGTAGCATTCTGCATCCACCAGTTCCCTGCAACAAGAAGTTAACAGATACAAACAAGCAGTGGTGTCGCTAGAGGAGAAGAACTATCATAACCTATCTTCAAAATTGTCCCGTCAGTTAAATAAAATCTCCATATCAGCTTTTCATATACAGTATATTGTGCAACAATTTCAAACTCAAACTTGTAGTAATGACCACCTCGTAGTGGAGCAGCTATCATTCTTGGCTGTTAGCGCAGAGGCCCTGGTTCGATTCCCGGCTCTGCCAAGAAATTTCAATTCTGGTGCAAGGCTGGAACCGGGTACACTCAGCCTCGTGAGGCAAAACTGAGAAGAAGAGAGTTCAATTCCCACCTCGACCATCCAGGAAGTGGTTTTCCGTGGTTCCATCAACTCCAGGCAAATGCTAGAATGGCTCCTAAAACCATGGGAAAACCATGGGAAAGGATGGCAGAGGTGGGAATGGAACTCATCTCTCCTCAGTTTTGCCTCACGAGGCTGTGTGTACCCTATTCCAGCCCTCAAACCAGAACTTAATTTCTTGGCAGAGCCAAGATTCAAACCCAGACCTAAGGGGTGACAGCCAAGCATGCTAGCCACCACACCACAAGATGCTCCCATCTTTAACCAAAGTTTTCATCAGCACTCCTCCAGCACCATAAAATAATTAGGCAGAAAATATGAGTTTAACATGTAATTAATTACAGTATTAGCACAGATTATACCGACAGCCGTGGCTACGCTCGCTAAAGCGTGGCGTTAGGTCATTCTCTGCTGACACGGTATACGCGTGGGTTCGAGCCCCTCCGTCGACCGTCCTTGAAATGATTTTCCGTGGTTTCCCCATTTTCAACACCAGGCAAATGCTGGAACGGTACCTTCTAACAGGTTACGGCCCCTCCTTCCATATCCTTGCCCAGTTTCATTCACCTTCATCCATTCCTTCTCTCATCCTGACGCGCAGGTCGCCCACGGGCGTCGACTAGAATGACCTGCACTCGGCCTCTCAGGGGGGCCACACGACAAAAAAAAGCACAAATTATATTAACATATAGAATTTTTTCAAGTGAATCTCATATTGGGCATAAATTTGTGACCGACTGAGAGATATCGATCAGCTGTTGTTAATATAAAGGCAACACTGGAAAATGGCTTCAAAGCCTCTCTTAAAGACCACCCACCAAAACAACCAACTTTTGCAGGAACCAACATTGGAACCCATAACATCAATGCAATTTGTACCTCTTGCCGACCACCAACTAGCTTTTTGGCGACCAAAGTTTTAAAGACTGTACTTATGCAGTAGTGCATTGCGGATTGTCAAGGTAGCGAGTGAATTCAGGTAATGGGTTAATCTTCCTGGCTTATATCAGATGAAGGTGAAGTGACACGATCTCACTTTCGCGCTGAATGCTTTCACAACAAAAAAAACACTATAGCATTATAAAGAGGTGCACTAGGCAACTTGAGGAGTGAGATACTTTGTCATTGCTTCCTGCACTGAGTTAGTACAGTAGTTCCAACCCTGTGAGTAGAATGTTCCATAACAGGAGCCTCGAAACTCTTTAGCCTCCACTAAGTCCCAAGGGCCAAGACCTAGCTAGCTCATCATACCAACATCCTGTAGTTTTGAATTACGCGCAAAGTTTCGTTTCGGGACGAGTGAGATCTCTATGAGGCAGTGCGCGGGGTATAGTTCAAGAGCGGATGATCAGTATAAAAGACTTCGAATATTTCGGCTCTAAATTCATATGAAAAGTAGAATAAAGTAATCAAAACAGAACATGTGGCATAGTGCATTAACAAGGCCGCTCTTTTAGTGGAAAATTTAAAAATCATTTTACTATCAATTTCTTAAAATCAAATGTAATTTAAGACTGATGGTTAAATATTTGAAATAACTTCAGCGCCTTGTGAATATATTTAGTGCATTATATCATGAAAAGTATAGATGAAATTTTGGAAAGCTGGTGTCGAGTCAAATAATTTGCACACCTCTGTATAAATGTGCTTTTCAGCTCTCGGCACTACTTCTCTGTGTGAATAAACATTCTCCTAAATAAAATAAAAAAGTATTTACAGATCCAAATTAACTGACGAGTATTTGAAGTCGCTGCTGATAATTTCCAATAGTAAATTTGATCCTCAACTGTAAACAATTGTCAGTGAAAAGTTACAGCCACATAAATCTCTTTAATTATAGTAATAATAATAAATACCTTAATTATGTGAATTACCTATGCATTTCACTCGTATTAAGTTTTTAGACTAAATCTCATGTCATTAATTACAGTTAAATGATCAATTTTATTATGTCAAAAATTGTGTTCTTTAATAGGTCGTTAAATAAAAACAACCGATTATAATTTGTATGATTTATTTACATTGCAAATTTTACAATGTAGCCTAATCAAAATATGCTATGACGAGCCGGATTGGAGGTACACGCGGGCCGTAGTTTTGAGACCCCTGTTCCATAGCATTAACAGGCACCGTTACTCAGCACCACCCACACCTCATAGCTTCCATATAATCACAGAGTGAGTATCAGTGAACAACCACATTTATTCTAGCCCGTGCCACTAAAAAAATGCAAAACTACTCGATTCATCATGAAATGGCAACAGGCAGGAAAATTTACTAGCACAACAATATCCTGTGTGACAATGCCCCAGGTTCCAGGCCTCGGAATGAATATTCATTGAAATCTAGGGATTCTTGATCAACTAGCCATTTTACACACTCAATCTGGGACATTTAACAACCATACTGGCTCTACTCTCAGCTGGTAAAAATGGTGATTGTAATGACAAGAGTGACATAGTACAAAAGATTAATTATTCTATTATAATAAGCATCAAAACAACTACTACTACTAGAATATGATTGTATTGATGTCCTACCTCAAAGCAATGATATCGTCTTTAACTGCCTGAATTGAGCTGTGCCCCAGGGCATTAGGATAAGATGTCACCAATTACCAATTTAGTTTTACAATAACTATATCAAGTACAGAGAGTCCAGTTTGTGTGTATCGGAGACCCTAGCTAGCCCGCTCGCCCGCGGCGCGAGCCTGTCTCCCACCAGGCACTTTGCCGTTTCGCGGCACTCGCGCGGCATTGAGTCATTGAGTATAGGAATTTGTACTTAAATTTGTACTTCAATGTGATCCTTGACCGATTTTTTTGACAAACTGACTTACGGAGAGCGATTGTCAACTTATTTTCAAAAAGATTCTGCCACTGCTCACAATGACGAAGCATCCACATAAATGCATCACACATTCAAGTACATTGAGCTGCTGGCCAAAATATGTCCCAATACCCTAATTAAAGCAAAAACAACGTGTTGAAGTCTGTCTTCGAACACTTCCAGCATCTGTTATGAATAGCTGTGGCGATTACAACGTTTACTGTTTGTTTGCTTTGATACAAGCTGCAGCCATGCTGCCAACGTAACTGCTGATGCTAGCTCTTGCAGCAGCAAGTAAGCACTGCGGAGAACATTCCTTGGCGCCCTGTAGAAGAATTTGATGATGATGATGAAACCAAACATTTGGCTTTCACAGTAAGCAAGGTGAAACGAAGAGACATGGTACTGCGTAGTATAGTAAAATCGCACATATTCGCCAACTTATTTACGCCGTTCATTCCTACTACGTCTTCAGAGCTGGTGCTCAGACAGTAGTAGTAGTAGTACTAGTAGATCATTGAGAAGAATTAAACTTACCCATCAAAGGCTAGAACCTCAGTACCTATGAAGGCTGGTCTCAGGTCACTACGACGGAATATAAGATTGATCCTCTCCCGGTAGTCTCGTGCTGAAACTGTACTGTTGCTGGATCTGCCAGCTCTGGGGAGAAGGAATCGCCCTTCATCACACGGAACATTGACCGGAACACTTGCTCTCCTGGTGGGTCTGATATGAGGAATGTATCTGCAAATACATATATAAAACACGAATTTCAATATTGTGTTCATTGCCAAACTATTAGCCTTTCATTTACCTGGATTATTTCTATTTAATAACCCATCTTTAAGGTCAACAATTTGCAATGTCTTTAGTAAAATGAATTTAAGACTCCTCCACCATGATAAGCATCTTATATAAGTCGAGAGACTCAAATGCAGTCCTTTAGGAAACCATGCGCAGATGCAATAAATATTTGTTAAACTTCAACAATGGAATAATTTCTAGTAATATCTCAGATTTTGTAAATCAGTGGAAGGTGAATAGAATTGAACAGGGGCATGATTAAGGGAGTAGAGGAAACGTAAAAAAAGCTACAGTGTCATAAAGTTACTTTGTCAGACTTTGCCCCAAAGGGGGGCTTTAACGTGCCAGCAAAACTACTGACACGACTCCCTTGTCTTTGTGCACCCTCAAATGCCAACTGGTTGTGCCAGGATTCAATCCTGCGATCTTGGGACTGTAACATTATCAAGCTGAGAAGGAAAAGACATGATGGTAAGCAACTTACATGAACAAGTAGACAATAGGTACACAGTAGGACGAACACAAAATGTAACAAATATTTCGAGGTATGTCATTGTCAGCGATTCCATATACAGTAGTGTCCTCCTCCACTGTCCCCAAGGACCTTCTCTACAGCTGCTCCATTGTCATATACAGACATTCGCCCAACCTCGAGGACATCGTTGCATACTACCGACCAGCCAACATCTGTTCTAGAGTGGTTTGTTCCGGTGTGTAAGATTCATTCTTCTCTTAATCACTGAAGATGACTTTGGTCAAAATATTTGTTGGTTTTCTTTTTGTTCATCCTGCAGTACCGTGTGTGTACGGTATATAATCTACTTACCCAGGTAAGTTGTACTTGCTTTCAATTTTGTATTTTCCTTTCTAGCTTTATAATGCTGCCAGTTTTCATATTTTTATTATAATTTTATCTTGTAGTTATTTTATATTTTTTATTTTAACAACTGTTATTGAGAGCTGTTGCCACAAAGCTTTAAGTAGACTTCATACTTATAAACAAATCAACTATCAATTGAAATTATGTCTTCAATCTTTATTCAATTCAATTACGTTATAAAATAGATGTAAATATGTACATGAACATTGCCTGTGCTGTTCTAACCAATGTGTACCACTACAGTACCTGTTTCACAAAGTGCAATGCGTAATACCCACATGAAGGATTGTTCACGCGTATACAACCTCTAGCAATTGAACTTAGACATACCTGCACCTGTGTAATATACAAGGAGGAGGAGGAGGAGGAGTAAAGAAATACATGGGTTAGGTAAGGCAAACACAAATTTACAGTTAAAATTCCTATATTTTGGCACAGCATACAGAAAACAGTGTAAACTGCAAAGCAAACACAATTCCTAATTTACCAGTTCGGTAATATTACCGAGGTGTGCAACTTATTAGAATCAAATAGAGAACTTATATTAGTCAGAATTTTTTTATTCAAAATCATTTTATTGAACAACGGCCGACATCTTTTATCACACCACTAAGTGGCTTCGGTGGCGTAGTTGGTAGCACGCTGAACTCCCCTGCCCAAGATAGCTGGTTCAAACCAGGCCGAAGTCGTCGGATTTTTTAAGAGCGTTAAAATCCTTCAGTATGCCTTCCTTTGGAGGGGAAGTAAAGCCGGCAGTCAAATGTCATAGATTTATGACATGCAAAAGATCCTTCAACAGACTAAACTTGTGTGAACCTAAATTTCTAGGTTAGATTTCGTTGGAACGCTCTATCAAAGTTCCAGTGTTCACCACTAGGTATCATTGAAACCGGTTTGCGAAAGTTGGAACTACTTGAAATAGAACGGAACTTGTAGCTCACCCTATGGGTGTCCGCTAGAAGCAGCTACAGCCTCAGGGGAGCCGAACATATCCTCGGACACTCCCGGCTCCAAAAGCCATACGATCAATAAATAAAACACTTTAGTTAGTAAAGTTTTCTCCCTTGTAGACTTATAACTTTTCCCATAAGGAATTGAAGACTACAAATTTTTAGAATTGGGTATTCCGAGGGATACCTGAGCTGGGTCTGGTTTCTCTTGTTTCATTGACTTTGGAATGTGCCCTCTGAATCAGGTGATTTCAATCCATGGTCCACGAATCTTTGTATAGTTCAAGAGACTTTGAATACCTTGGCTCTAAATTCATATGAAAAGTAGAATATTAGTAATCAAAACAAAATGTGTGGCATTTTGCATTTACGAGGGCCCTCTTTTAGTGGAAATTTTATAAAATCATTTAACTATAAAATTCTTAAAATAAAATGTCATTAAAGACTGATGGTTAAACATTTTCCATTCTTGAAAGCATTTGCTGGTATGGACATATGAAACGAATGGAGGAGAAGAGGATACACAGGAGGATACACGAGACGAAGTGGAAAGGAAAGAGACCGGAGGAAGAACGAGAGACAGGTGGCTGAAGGGGGTAGAAAAAAGCGTGAAGAAGAGAGGAGAAGTCTGGACAAGGGTGGAGGCTGAGAGATGGTGGGAAGACAGAACACGTCGGAGAGGCTTGTGTTCCAAACAGACCCGGCCAGTGGCTGGAAACTGAGCAAAATGAAAATGATGATGATGATGATGGTTAAAAATTTGAAATAACTTCAGCACCTTGTAAATATATTTAGTGCATTAACATTTTGCTCTCCTATGTCGAGTGGGGTTCGACATTAAAATATTTTACCTCCGCTCCGATGTAGAGTCCCAAACGACATGACGATAGCTTGTACTTACAGCGCTCGTATGACTTCTGTGCTGTATTGCGGTATTGTGCAGCCTCCTAGTGGTCTCCGAGAGAACACCTTTTCCCTATTTAATATAGTTTGCGGGAATTGTTATGAATTTTTAACCTTCGTTATTCTCAAATGTTTTTGACAGTTTTACTGATAATAAAGATTGAATGCAAACATGCCATCTGGTTCATCTTCGCTCATGGAACCGGATATTTTAGAACAGTTAGTGGACAGTAATAGTTACGATGATGAACAAACAACTGGGCGGCTTCGGTGGTGTAGTTGGTAGTATGCTGAGCTTCTATGCCCAAGATCGCGGGTTCAAACCCGGCCAAAGTCGTCGGATTTTTTAAGAACTTTAAAAATCCCTCAGTATGCCTTCCTTTGGAGGCGAAGTAAAGCTGGCGGTACCATGGCATGTTAAAGAACCTTCCACTAATTACACCTGTGTGAAGCTAAATAAATACAGGTTAAACATTTGACTAACGTTCTTAGGTCCCTACGTTTGTCGTCATGAGCCGACTGCGGTGGCATCTGGTAACTAATTTCTGAACTAGTTGGTCGTTGATCGTGGCGTTTGGCGGCAAAAGTAGTACTTGAAAAAATTCAATGCCTGCAGTCCTTGCTTGAATTAAAACAGATAACACACACTAATATAGTCATCACAATTAACACCGGTTATCAGACAGATTCTACACACACCCAAAGTACACGGGGCTACATGACCGCATTGTCGCAGCCCCTAAACTGAGGAACCCACCAACCAACAAACAACTGACTTGGAAATATAACATAACTATATTTTGTGTTAGAATATTTTGCAGTGTTCACTTCCTACTACTGTTCACAGTGCAGAAATTAATTCGGCAGGAAGCACTCGCTAAAGGTAATGGAGTTCAAAAGGTCAAATCAGGAAAAGTATAAATGATATTTTGGGAAACTGGTGTTGAGTCTAATAATTTGCACACTTCTGTGTGCTTTGAGCTTCAAATTTAAACTTACATGGCCACGGTGGCAGGATGTACACACTCTTCGATATTCCTTTGGCAGTGAACTAAAATACATTTGTGTTTGCGTTAACCCATGTGCAAATGAAAATACTTGCTAAGCCCACATGTGTGCTAACCTGGTTTGGAATTGCATGAGCCAGGTCCATGGTATTCAGGAAAATGTCCACAATCAAGAATGGATTTGAATCTTGGAGGTAACCTGCTCCCACAACCTCCTTGGAACTCGCGGCAGAAATCACGACACGGCAATACTATTTTATCCTCTTCCTCGCCAGGACTTCGAGGTAAACAGGTAGGTTGTAGCAACTGACACACAAACTCGTATGCCAGCCGGTAGCATTCTGCATCCACCAGTTCCCTGCAACAAGAAGTTAACAGATACAAACAAGCAGTGGTGTCGCTAGAGGAGAAGAACTATCATAACCTATCTTCAAAATTGTCCCGTCAGTTAAATAAAATCTCCATATCAGCTTTTCATATACAGTATATTGTGCAACAATTTCAAACTCAAACTTGTAGTAATGACCACCTCGTAGTGGAGCAGCTATCATTCTTGGCTGTTAGCGCAGAGGCCCTGGTTCGATTCCCGGCTCTGCCAAGAAATTTCAATTCTGGTGCAAGGCTGGAACCGGGTACACTCAGCCTCGTGAGGCAAAACTGAGAAGAAGAGAGTTCAATTCCCACCTCGACCATCCAGGAAGTGGTTTTCCGTGGTTCCATCAACTCCAGGCAAATGCTAGGATGGCTCCTAACTTAAAACCATGGCCACCCCCTTCCCAACCCTATCCACAATTTACAAATACACACACCAGTACCGCCATCACAATAACACAAGTTATCACACAAATTCTACACACACTCAAATACACAGGACTATATGACCACGATGTCGCAGCTCCTAAAATAAGTAACAACAACATTGTGTCATCTAAGGCAATATTCATAAAAATAACATTTTAAGATAGCAAAATGGCACAAGTGCTTGTCCCATCTTAAACTGTTGTTGTTGTTGTTGTTTCATTTAGGTTTTTTACATTGTGGATATTTCAGCCCTGTGTACTTGGGTGTATGTGTCTGTTCAGAATTTGTCTGATAACCTGTGTTACTGTGGTGTCTGTAGTAGTGTGTGTATTTGTAATTTAGACTAGGATTGGGATGAAGAAGGCCATGGGTGTAAGTTAGGAACCATCCCAGCATTTGCTTGGAGTAAAAGTTGGGAAAACCATGGGAAAGGATGGCAGAGGTGGGAATGGAACTCATCTCTCCTCAGTTTCGCCTCACGAGGCTGTGTGTACCCTATTCCAGCCCTCAGACCAGAACTAAATTTCTTGGCAGAGCCAAGATTCAATCCCAGACCTAAGGGGTGTCAGCCAAGCATGCTAGCCACCACACCACAAGATGCTCCCATCTTTAACCAAAGTTTTCATCAGCACTCCTCCAGCACCGTAAGATAATTAGGCAGAAAATATGAGTTTAACATGTAATTAATTACAGTATTAGCACAGATTATACCGACAGCCGTGGCTACGCTCGTTAAAGCGCAGCGTTAGGTCATTCTCTGCTGACATGGTATACGCGTGGGTTCGAGCCCCTCCGTCGGCCGTCCTTGAAATGGTATTCCGTGGTTTCCCCATTTTCAACACCAGGCAAATGATGGAACAGTACCTTCTAACAGGCTATGGCCCCTCCTTCCATATCCTTGCCCAGTTTCATTCACCTTCATCCATTCCTTTTTTTTCTCATCCTGACGCTCAGGTCGCCCACGGGCGTCGACTAGAATGGCCTGCACTCTGCCTCTCAGGGGGGCCACACGACAAAAAAAAAGCACAAATTATATTAACGTATAGAATTTTTTCAGGTGAATTTCATATTGGGCATAAATTTGTGTTGACCGACTGAGAGATATCGATCAGCTGTTGTTAATATAAAGGCAACACTGGAAAATGGCTTCAAAGCCTCTCTTAAAGACCACCCACCAAAACAACCAACTTTTGCAGGAACCAACATTGGAACCCATAACATCAATGCAATTTGTACCTCTTGCCGACCGCCAACTAGCTTTTTGGCGACCAGAGTTTTAAAGACTGTACTTATGCAGTAGTGCATTGCGGATTGTCAAGGTAGTGAGTGAGTTCAGGCAATGGGTTAATCTTCCTGGCTTATATCAGATGAAGGTGAAGTGACACGATCTCACTTTCGCCCTGAATGCTTTGACAACAAAAAAAAACACTATAGCATTATAAAGAGGTGCACTAGGCAACTTGAGGAGTGAGATACTTTGTCATTGCTTCCCGCACTGAGTTAGGACAGTAGTTCCAACCCTATGAGTAGAATGTTCCATAACAGGAGCCTCGAAACTCTTTAGCCTCCACTAAGTCCCAAGGGCCAAGACCTAGCTAGCTCATCATACCAAAATCCTGTAGTTTTGAATTACGCGCAAAGTTTCGTTTCGGGACGAGTGAGATATCTATGAGGCAGTGTGCGGGGTATAGTTCAAGAGCGGATGATCAGTATAAAAGACTTCGAATATTTCGGCTCTAAATTCATACGAAAAGTAGAATAAAGTAATCAAAACAGAACATGTGGCATAGTGCATTAACGAGGCCCCTCTTTTAGTGGAAAATTTAAAAATCATTTTACCATCAATTTCTTAAAATCAAAAGTAATTTAAGACTGATGGTTAAATATTTGAAATAACTTCAGCGCCTTGTGAATATATTTAGTGCATTATATCATGAAAAGTATAGATGAAATTTTGGAAAGCTGGTGTGGAGTCAAATAATTTGCACACCTCTGTATAAATGTGCTTTTCAGCTCTCGGCACTACTTCTCTCTGTGAATAAACATTCTCCTAAATAAAATAAAAAAGTATTTACAGATCCAAATTAACTGACGAGTATTTGAAGTCGCTGCTGATAATTTCCAATAGTAAATTTGATCCTCAACTGTAAACAATTGTCAGTGAAAAGTTACAGCCACATAAATCTCTTTAATTATAGTAATAATGATAAATACCTTAATTATGTGAATTACCTATGCATTTCACTCGTATTAAGTTTTTAGGATAAATCTCATGTCATTAATTACAGTTAAAATGATCAATTTTATTATGTCAAAAATTGTGTTCTTTAATCGGTCGTTAAATAAAAACAACCGATTATAATTTGTATGATTTATTTACATTGTAAATTTTACAATGTAGCCTAATCAAAATATGCTATGACGAGCCGGATTGGAGGTACTCGCGGGCCGTAGTTTTGAGACCCCTGTTCCATAGCATTAACAGGCACCGTTACTCAGCACCACCCACACCTCATAGCTTCCATATAATCACAGAGTGAGTATCAGTGAACAACCACATTTATTCTAGCCCGTGCCACTAAAAAAATGCAAAACTACTCGATTCATCATGAAATGGCAACAGGCAGGAAAATTTACTAGCACAACAATATCCTGTGTGACAATGCCCCAGGTTCCAGGCCTCGGAATG
Source organism: Meconema thalassinum (assembly GCA_946902985.2). NCBI lineage: Eukaryota > Metazoa > Arthropoda > Insecta > Orthoptera > Tettigoniidae > Meconema > Meconema thalassinum. The sequence continues at coordinate 125,187,360 of OX336389.2, forward strand.
AATATTCATTGAAATCTAGGGATTCTTGATCAACTAGCCATTTTACGCACTCAATCTGGGACATTTAACAGCCATACTGGCTCTACTCTCAGCTGGTAAAAATGGTGATTGTAATGACAAGAGTGACATAGTACAAAAGATTAATTATTCTATTATAATAAGCATCAAAACAACTACTACTACTAGAATATGATTGTATTGATGTCCTACCTCAAAGCAATGACATCGTCTTTAACTGCCTGAATTGAGCTGTGCCCCAGAGCATTAGGATACGATGTCACATTGTATGGCAAGTTTTAGCAGTATACCAGCTGAATAGATCCACAGCATCTTGGTGGAGGTGGTGTAGTCGTTGAAGGAGACACCGTTGCTGCAGCAGTCGATGGAGCTGGCACTGGTGTGGTCAGAGCTGCACTGCTCTCTGAAATATAAAGAATACCTTGTGAATCAAGTCACTGGAACATCTCCCATTTCTCCCATGGTATATGTGGTGGTTATTATTGTTAAATGAGGTGAAAGATCAAAGCCATCCACCTCAAGGTGCATGTCATTCTCCTGTCTTAACCATTTGTATTAGATAGGGATCAAATATTTTTCTGACAAATATATGGGACACTTATAAATTTTTGCCATAAATAAATTGCAGTATAATCAGGCACCTGTAACTTATGTACCCTAACAAGGTGGCCCATAAAGCAAATACATCAAAGAGAGATAACTGCTAATAACCATATTACCAATTTTGTTTTACAATAACTATATCAAGTACAGAGAGTCCAGTTTGTGTGTATCGGAGACCCTAGCTAGCCCGCTCGCCCGCGGCGCGAGCCTGTCTCCCACCAGGCACTTTGCCGTTTCGCGGCACTCGCGCGGCATTGAGTCATTGAGTATAGGAATTTGTACTTAAATTTGTACTTCAATGTGATCCTTGACCGATTTTTTTGACAAACTGACTTACGGAGAGCGATTGTCAACTTATTTTCAAAAAGATTCTGCCACTGCTCACAATGACGAAGCATCCATGACAGAATTGCATCGCATTTTTGGTACTAGGATTATAAGTCGGAACGTGTAGCCCCCGCGAATCCCAGACTTATCACCATGTCACTTTTATTTGTGGGGGACGCTTAAAAATAGAGTGTATGCGGAAACCCTCACACTATAAATGAGCTTAAAGACTATATTACAGCTGAAATACAGCCAATCGGTGCTGAGGAACTTCAGAGAGTAAATGCCAGTTTCATAAAAAGGTGCCAGCGATGTGTAGCAGTGAATGGCGAACATTTTCAGCACCAGCTGTGAACTAGGTAAGTACAAATTCCTATACTCAATGAATGTGCCGCGCAGGCGCCGCATAACGGCAAAGTGCATGGCGGGAGACAGGCGCGCGCTGCGGGCGAGCGGGCTAGCGAGAGTCTCCGATACATACAAACTGGACTCTCTGTAGATATGTAGGCCTACTTTTCTTCTTAAAATATCACTTAAAATTGCTAATGTCCTTCCCTATTTCCAGATTTTTGAAATGAATATGCGTTATTTACGATAAATAGATTCTGTGTCAAACAATCATAATTGCAAAATTAAACTCGGGAGTTTCCGCCAACACAAAGTTCCTCATTTCTCTACTAGAAAGCGCTATAGTGTTCAAGGAGCTTAGATATCTAACCTCTTTGACTTTCATAGTGATTCAAGGAACAACGAAATTCGACATGCAAGCTACCCTCTGGGTGTCAAATTACAAAGCTTGCACCTGGCAACCAAGGCCATACGATATTATTATAAATGTCTACACAGTTTTCTTCAACGAAAATATGAAATCTGCAGTGCTATTTAACTTGACTTCTGAATTGCGTGCTTTGATTATATGTACATTGTACATGTATGTACATTATGGCAAGCATCCTCTAAATATATAGGCCTACTGTACTGTACACTCGTCAGTCATGTTACGAAATAGAAATTTACTATTCTGTTGCAAACTGCTTCTAATAACTACCGTATTATTTTGACATTAATTTTAAAAACAAATTATTTCATGCTAATCAAACTAATGAAGTTTTGCCATCCCAACAAATATTCTCGGGAAAATGAGATAGAATTTGGAAAAGAAAGACAATCCCACAATTAACGGGACATATCTGTATGCCGGAGGTAAAGAACACTATGTCCATTTTTTCAATATTGTACTAATCATCATCATCATCTTGCAGAGTTTCCAGCCACTGGCCGGGTCTGTTTGGAACACAAGCCTCTCCAACGTCTTCTGTCTTCCCACCATCTCTCAGCCTCCACCCTTGTCCAGTCTTCTCCCCTCTTCTTCACGCTTTCTTCCACCCCCTTCAGCCACCTGTCTCTCGGTCTTCCTCTCGGTCTCTTTCCTTCCCACTTCGTCTCGTGTACTCTCCTGGGTATCCTCTTCTCCTCCATTCGTTTTACATGTCCATACCATCTAAGTCTCGATTTCTCTATACCATCCTGTAATGGTTCCTCCTTCATTAATTCTCTGGTCCTCTCATTTCTTATTCTGTCCATCTTTGTAGCTCCAATACTGCTTCTCAAGAACCTCATCTCACTGGCCTGTATTTTGCTCTTCTCCCTTCCTTTCATAACCCAGGTCTCCGAGGCATACGTCAGGATAGGGACATAGTACGTCCGATATATGATCTTTTTGCTGTTCTGAGGGACATCCTTGCTCCATAACATGCTTCTCACACTCCTCCGAAATGCTTCTGCCTGCCTCCCCCGCTCATTTATTTCTCTATCGTTTCTTCCATTATCTTGTATGAGGCTTCCCAGATACTTGAAACACTCCACTTTCTTCAGCTGTTCCCCACCAATTGTTATTCCTGTTGTGGTTCTTTCCTTCTTCCTTGTTGTGATCACCATCTCACTCTTATTTATGCTAAATTTCATCCCATATCCTTGTATTATTCCTTCCCCCACGTCCAACTGTTCCTGTACCTCCTCCTCCTTGTTTCCCCAAATCATCAAATCATCTGCAAACACCATTGCTTTCATCTTTCCTTCCCCACTTACTTGTGCCACTCGGGTCATTATGTCATCCATCACCACAATGAGAAGTAACGGTGACAGTGCACTTCCTTGTTTCAGGCCGTTTCTCTGTTCCAACCAGTCTGATCTCTCTCCTCCCACTTTCACACAGCTCACGCTTCCCTTGTACATCTCCTTTATCCTCTTTATAGTCCATTTCTCTACTCCTCTATCCTCCAGGGATTTCCATACTTTGTTTCTGCATACACTGTCATATGCTTTCTCAATGTCCAGGAAGGCCATCAGTAGATCTGTTCCATACTCATAGTGCTGTTCTTGTAACTGCCTTACAGCAAAAATCAAATCCACTGTGGACCTTCCTGCTCTGAAGCCATGTTGTTCTTCCCTCATCCCTCCTTCTATCCTTGTCCTAATTCCCTTTTACAAAACTTTCTCGAAGATCTTTGCACAATGACTCATCAGTGTTATTCCCCGATAGTTTCTGCAATCAGTTCTACTACCTTTCTTGAAGATCGGGACAATTATTCCTTTTTTCCAGTCCTCTGGGATCTTCCTTTCCTTTCATGCTGTCCTCATCACTCGGTACAACCACTGTATCCCAACCTCTCCTGCTGCTCTCACCATCTCCACACTCAACTCATCAACACCCGGTGCCTTCCCTCCTTTCATCTTGTTCACTGCATCTTCCACTTCTTTCCATGTTAAGTCCTTCTCTGTTTGCAGTTCATCTTCCTCTTCCCCGATTTCTTCCTCCTCACCATCTTTACCATTTGGGTTCAGAAGTTCTTCAAAATATTCTTTCCACATTTTCTTCAGTTCTTCCCTATTTTCTATCTCTTGTCCCCTTATGTTCACCATTCTAACATAATCAGTAGGATCCTTCCGCCTCTTATTTTATACCATCCCATACAGGACCTTTTTTGTACCTTCACTATCCTCCTTCATCATCTTTGTCCACTCTTCCATCCACTTTCTTCTCTCCTCAGCCACTACTCTCTTCGCCTCCTTCTTTCTTTCCTGGTACTCTTCCCTTGTCTCTACCGTCCTATTTTGATACCACCTCCTAAAGGCCCTATTCTTTTCCCTTACTATATCTTTTGTCTTCTCATTCCACCATGGTGTTTCCTTCCACCTCTTCTTACTACTTGTCCTCCCACATACTGCTTCTGCTGCACCTACTAGTGTCTTCTTAAATCTAGCCCATTCCTCTTCCACCCCTCTTTCTTCATCTGTTGGAATTCCTTCCTTTTCCATTTTGAGGTAGTCGACCCTTCTATCCCCTTGTTTCAGTTTCCATATCCTTATACGTCTTTCCTGGTTCTCAGTCCCTTCTTCTCCTTACTCCCTCTCAGGTTCATTACCAGCAATCGATGGTCGCTATCCAGGTTCTCCGATGGTATAACCTTGATGTCCGTGATGTTCTTATTTAGTTCTTTCTCATACAGTATATAGTCGACCACCGACTTCCTGGTCAAGTCATCACTGTACCATGTGATTGTGTGGCTCTCTCTTTTCTTAAACCAGGAGTTCCCAACTAGAAGGCTGTTCCTCTGCCAGAAGTCTAACAGTCTCTTTCCTTCCTCATTTCTTCTGCCCCAACCCTCTGGTCCTAGAACACTCTCATAACCTTGTCTTTCTCTTCCTACATGGGCATTGAGATCCCCCATAACAATCATATTTCTTCCTACCAGCTGCTTCTGCAATTCCTCTTCAAACTCCTCCTTCTCTTCAGAGGCGCAGCCTACTTGTGGAGCATACACTTGCACTATTTCTATGGTCTCTCCCCTCAGTGCTACTTTCACTTTCATCATTCTATCACTTATTCTCCTCACTTCTTCTTTTAAACCATCTCGTACTACTACTCCCACTCCATTCCTCTTTCCCTCTTCGTTCCCACTCCAGTACAGTCTATAGCCTTTTCTCAGTTCTCTCCTTCCTTCCCCTTTCCACTTTGTTTCTGCCAATCCCAATAAATCCAACTTCCTTCTTTCCATCATATCCACTATCTCCTCCACCTTCCCCGTCAGCGTTCTTAGGTTTAAAGTTCCAAATCTTAGTCCGTGTGTACAGCCGTGTCATCGTCTATTAAATCCATCATGTCCGAGGCTCGTTCCATTTTCGAAAGCATTTGGTTTCATCCACTACTGGCTTGCTGGGCCTATCGTAGCTTCACTAATGTACTAATTGTACTAATGCTGTTAGTAATCAGTGCCTTTGATACTCTACACAGAGGTAGAGGGCACTAAGACCTATTTCAAAAAATAACGGAACTTTATAACGGGCTTCATGTCACATAAAACATTTTTTAAAAATTCAAATGCCTCTCCTGTAAAGTTTCAATTTTGTGACATAGCCTAGTGCCCTTTACCTCCGGCATACAGACATATGAACCCTAGTATTGAAGCCAATAATACATATGATAGTTGGAAAATGAGATTCCCCAGTCTGCCATCCCTCAAAACTTCCTCAGCTAAAGGTGGCAAAAAGGTAATCAATGTTGATGCCATATGCAGTATTGAATTATGTTGTCCATCATTGTAATACAAGCCCATTTTCCATGCCTGTCAGTTACACAATATTGCCGTCCTTTCTCTAACACAGCACTGCGCTAGCACCGGGCACCCACTATTCAATTCTTGTGTCTTTAACACAGCACTGCGCTAGTACAACTTCAATGTATCTAGCCCAACATAAACCTCCTTAGGACATTGAATGACTTGTCACTTCGAGTCAGTCCATGAGCATTCCCCAACCAAATCTATGATTTTCTGAGTTGCTTGGAAACAGTGCACCACAACTGAAGCACCCAGGGCAAGCTAACACAGATAGTATAGTCACAAAGCACACTTTATCAATAATAATTATATCACTTTACTAGAACAATCACAATCAATATTTACAAAGGACGAGTTTGGAATCAGAAGCACTGGTAGCTGATGAATTTATATTAGACCTAGGTTCTGCTGCAATGGCTTTACTATCTCTGTTGTTATTAACACTGACACATTGTTTAATAAATTCCGTGGAATTTCCTCATCCTCTTGGTACCTGGTCGACATTTAGAACACATCTCATACGCACGCAATAATAGGAAATTCTCCAAACATAAAGCCTGGAGCAACACAGGAAGCGGACATATTTTGTTTATGTTTACATATTTTCAGACTGTAAGCTGTTAACACATGTGCTGCTATCTGTTAGACAGATGAGTAAACTTTATAACCTGGAGTATAGAGCCATAGAGAGCGCAGCTCGGCCGTGGCTGGAAGAATGCTGACTCATACCGGCAAATTTGAATCAGGAAATTTTAAATATTTAGATGCAAGCACCGATTACCCTAGTAATTACCAAGTAAGATGCTGTGGAGCCACACCCCGTAGACATGTGCGCACGGGCCCCTTTTAAAATAGTATTTTTAACTACTTACAGGTGAAATATCGACATGAAATATATTATATTCATTTTAAGCAGCAAAATAAGGTTTCCAATTACAATGAAAACACGAAAATGGCAGCAATTTTATTCAAAAATGTCATTTCAAACTTATAACCTTTTGAGAGGTGGAACATTAAGGTCACAATGCTTAAAATGCAGTAAATACATTTGTTTTATTCATAATTTTCAATTTTGATGAGTGGTGAGAGTAAAATTATTAAATACCTTTAATGTCCAGACTTTTGGGGTCGACTGTGAGGTTAGCAAGATATGGAGATGTCTCCGACTCGATATGACTTGCTAGAACAGCCACCAAATCAGGAACGGTGACTTCTTGCTGTCTTGGATCAAAATGTAGATTGAAATGCACCACCAGATCCTGACCATCCATACTGCAGCATATGAAACACATCAATAAGTACAATATTATCAAAATTAAGTACAATCAGGACTGTATGTAAAGCACACCAGTGAATCCACACAAAAAAACTTTTATTATTAATCTAAACACATTAAACAAGTACTTTCGTGAAGAACTATATAGCCTATTTTCATATATCCTAGTTATGTTAATTGCCTCTATCAACATACAAAATTTAAGTTTGATTGCTGTAATAGATTCGAAGATATTGAGAACCGACTAAATATTTTTGGATGGTCGCCAGTTGGATTGTTAGAGTTATGTACCATTAAAGGAAAATTATTGCATAGGTTCATTATGCAAACTTTCACTTCGATCGCATGATTACGACACAAGAAATAAAAACTTAATTTTAAAATTCGCACAGCCGCCATCTTGAGGTTATGTAAGCAATTGAACTTAATTAGATACCATTGCATTACAGTGTGTATAAACATATACTGTACCAAGTTTCATTGCGTTTGGTTGGATAATCGCGAGAAACGTCTATTTACAAGTCGCAACTGCCATGTTGGTTTTGTAGTTACCAGGTTTTCGAAAGTCACATTGGTGAACTTCTAGCAGTTCCCTTTATCACCATACAAAATTTCAGGGTGATATCGGTAATAGTTTCGGAGGGATTGAATGGTGTTGAAATATTTCGCACAGCCGCCATGTTGGATTGGTGAGACGCAACAAAATTGGAAGGGCACGGTCGGGGTCGTCCGGAATAGTGCTATGAACTTACCGAGTTTCATTGAAATCGCTCCATCCGTTTAGATTTTATTAGGGGGACACACCCACACGAATCACACACGTACGCACACACACAGACAGACACACGGGCGAAAGGTGATCTCATAAGTCTATTTTTTTTTCATAAAATGAAAATAGGCTAAAATAGTTTTGCATATTGCTGGCCAGGAGTCGTAGTGGTTTCAAGTCCATTAGTCGTTCTTGCATGTATAAAGGCTGTGTACACTCGCCTGTGTCAATGAGGATGGATCTGTGCGAGTTTGGAGACGACCCGGTGAGCGTATGCGCGACCAATACATCCGAGACCGACACCAATAGGGAGGAGGTGGTGCAATGTTTTGGGGTGGCATCATGCCCCTCTTGTGTACATCCCGGAGCGTATGACAGGCATACATTACAGGGATAATGTCCTAGCACCTGTAGTGAAAGGCAATGCTGACATTTTCGGCCCAAATTTCACTTTCGTGGACCATAACGCTCGTCCGCACAGAGCTGGCATTGTCAATGCCTTTCTTCAGGAGAATGGTATTCACAGAATGGAATGGCCTGTCTATGTCCGTCCTCACTTTCATCCCCACTGTGCTCCATGGCAATATGCAAAACTATTTTTGATATTTGTATTGGAACAGTCGAAATACTCAACACCTATTTTCGTTAAGAAAAAATACACTGTCATTCTTGTTTTTGATTCATTTAGGTGCTTGGACATCGTGGCCATCAGCTCCGTGTACTTGCAGTACGTGAAGAATTGCCAGATAGCCTATGTTATTGTGGTGTCTAAATTAGTATGATTATTTGTGCTTGATAGGAATGGAAAGGATGAAGTCATGGGCTCAAGTTAGGAACCATTGCAGTATTTGCCTCGAGTCATCATCATCATCTTGAGCAGTTTCCAACCGCTGGTCGGGTCTGCTTGGAACATAAGCCTCTCCATCGTTTCCTGTCCATCCACCATCTCTCGTCATTTACTGTGTCCCAGCACACTCCTCTTTCCTCCACACTCTTCTTAACTCCTTTTGTCCATCTGTCCCTTGGTCTTCCCCTTGGCCTCCTTCCCGTCATTTCCATTCCAAACAACTTCTTCGGTATCCTCTCCTCTTGCATCCTCCTCACATGTCCATACCATTGTAGCCTAGATCGCTCTATTCTATTTTGCAATGGTTCCTCTCTTACCATCTCCCTGACTCTCTCATTCCTTACTCTGTCCATTCTTGTCACTCCTACCCTACTCCTCTGGAACTTCATCTCCACTGCTCGTATTTTATTCTTGTCCCTTTCCTTCATCACCCATGTTTCTGAACCATATGTCAAAATTGGCACAAAGTAGGTCTTGTAGATGATTCCTTTACATTTTTGTGGTACATCTTTATTCCATATCATCCCCCTAACACTCTTGAAAAATCCATCTGCGCACCTTCCCCTCTCATTTATTTCCATCCTATTGCCTCCCTTTTCTTCAATTATGCTTCCCAAGTACTTGAAGCATTCTACTTTCTGCAACTGCTGTCCTCCAAGTGTTATGCCCATATCCAGTCTGTTCTTCTTCCTCGTTGTGATGACCACTTCACTCTTTTGTGCTGAGAACTTCATCCCATATGATAACACTACCTTCTCCCACTCATCTAATTGCTCTTGTACTTCTTCCTCATCCTCTCCCCATACCAGAAGGTCATCAGCAAACAACATTGCCTTCATTTTCCTTTCCCCAATGCTATTTACCACTTTTCGTATGATTTCATCCATCACCACTATAAATAACAGGGGTGAGAGGGCACTTTCCTGTTTCAGACCACTCTCCAGTTGAAACCATCCCGTTCTCTCTCTTCCCACCTTTACACAGCTTTTGCTTCCCTCGTACATTGCTTTCACTCTTGCCACTGTCTCCTTGTTCACTGCTTTTGCTCTCATTGCTTCCCATACCTTGTTTCTATCAATACTATCATATGCTTTCTCGATATCCAAGAAGGTCATCACCAGATCTTTCCCATATTCATAATGGTGTTCTTGTAGCTGTCTTACTGCAAAGATGAGGTCAACTGTTGACCTTCCTGGCCTGAATCCATACTGTTCTTCCCTCAGCCCATCTTCAACTTCTGTCCGAATTCTTCTCTCCAGTACCTTCTCAAATATTTTGGCGCAGTGGCACATGAGTGTAATTCCCCTGTAGTTCTTGCATTCCTTCCTACTTCCCTTTTTAAATATGGGTATTATTATCCCTCTTTTCCAGTCCTCTGGTATTTTCTTCTCCCTTCATATCACTTTCATTACTCGAAAGAGCCACTGTGTTCCTATCACCCCTGCTGCTCTCACCATCTCCACACTCACTTCGTCTATTCCCGGTGCCTTTCCCCCTTTCATCTTCTTTAATGCTTCCTCCACTTCTTTCCATGTCAATTCCTTCTCTGAAATGTCTTGGTCACTGTCTGTTTCTTCCTCCACAATGTCCACTACGCTGGTTTTAGTTGGATTTAGGAGTTCCTTGAAGTATTCTCTCCAGATAACCTTTACTTCTTCCATATTTTCGACCTCCTTTCCATTCCTGTCCACCATTCTGACATTGTCCCCTGTATCTCTTCTCTTTGCCTTTATCATTCCATACAACACTTTCTTACTGCCATCACAGTCCTCCTCCATCATTTCTGTCCATTTCTCCAGCCATTTCTTTTTCTCTTCCTTCACTACTTCTCCTGCTTCTTTCTTCTGCTCTTGGTATTCTTCTCTTGTTCTGTCTGTCCTCTGTTGGAACCATTTCCTGAATGCTTCATTTTTCTTTTTCACTGCTTCCTTAGTTCTGGGGTTCCACCATGGTGTTTCCTTCCACCTTTTCTTTCCACTAGTTCTGCCACACACGACTTCCGCTGCTTCTACCAACACGTCCTTGAACCTATTCCATTCTTCTTCACCTGTTTTCGGATCATCCTTCGGTAATTTGTTCCTCACTAATATCTGGAACTTCTCCTTATTTCCATCCTCCTTCAGCTTCCATGTCCTTATTCTTCTTTCTTGGTTCTCAGTTCTCCTCTTTTCCTTCAGTCCTCTCACCTTGGCGACCAGCAGACGGTGGTCACTGTCCAGGGCTTCTGAAGTTATTACCCTTATATCCGTGATACTCTTCTCTGTCTCCTTCCCGCATAGAATATAGTCCACCACTGATTTCCTTGTCAAATCCCTGCTGTACCAAGTAATTTTATGGCTCTCTCTCTTCTTGTACCATGTGTTTCCTACCATTAGCCCATTTATCTTGCAAAGTTCCAACAATCTCTCTCCTTCCTTATTCCTGTTTCCCCATCCTTCACCACCAATCACTTCCTCAAAACCTCTTCTATCAGTTCCGACATGGGCATTTAGGTCTCCCATGACTATCAGGTCTCTCCCCACTAACTGCTTCTGCAACTCCTCTTCAAACTCGTCCTTCTCGCCTTCTGTGCGTCCCACATGTGGTGCATAGACTTGCAGAATGTCCAGCTTTCTACCTTTCACAGTGATTCTGGCTCTAATTATTCTATAACTTACCCTCTTTACTTCCTCCCTCAGCCCTTCTCACACCACCATTCCCACTCCATTTCTCTTCCCCTCCTCATTTCCTATCCAGTATAGCTGCAAGCCATTTCTCAGTTCTTTTCTTCCTTCCCCTCTCCATCTGGTCTCTGCCAGTCCGAGTACATCCAGTTTTCTCCTCTCCATCATATCCACAACCTCCTCCACTCTTCCCGTCAATGTAGTTACATTCAAAGTTCCGATTCGTAGTCCATTTCCATAGCCAGGTCTGCTTCCTTTAGATCTGTCCTTTCCGAGGCCCGTTCCCGTTTTAAAAGCAGTTTCATATCCACTACTGGCTTGCTAGGCCTAACGTAGCTTCACCATAACCCTGGCAAGGGGCCTGTTTTTGGTCCGCGAGAGGTATTTTATTTCCCTCAAACCCTCCGGACAAGTCCGGCGAGCCCCCCTATCCGCCACCTGGGACGCGCCCGATAGAGGAACAGGCAAACCCCCACGGGTAAAAGTGGAAAACAATGGGTGGGGATCGAACCTCTTCTCAGTCAACGAGTCTCCAGTCTTTATTAAGGCCATGTGTGATAAATGCATTTCTGCTACGTCGATTACGGTATAGTGGTTTTGTAGTAGCGAACACTATTCCAGTCACCTCAGAAACACAGGCAATCATATAAATGCATCACACATTCAAGTACAATGAGCTGCTGGCCAAAATATGTCCCAATACCCTAATTAAAGCAAAAACAACGTGTTGAAGTCTGTCTTCGAACACTTCCAGCATCTGTTATGAATAGCTGTGGCGATTACAACGTTTACTGTTTGTTTGCTTTGATACAAGCTGCAGCCATGCTGCCAACGTAACTGCAGCAGCAAGTAATCACTGCGGAGAACATTCCTTGGCGCCCTGTAGAAGAATTTGATGATGATGATGAAACCAAACATTTGGCTTTCACAGTAAGCAAGGTGAAACGAAGAGACATGGTACTGCGTAGTATAGTAAAATCGCACATATTCGCCAACTTATTTACGCCGTTCATTCCTACTACGTCTTCAGAGCTGGTGCTCAGACAGTAGTAGTAGTAGTACTAGTAGATCATTGAGAAGAATTAAACTTACCCATCAAAGGCTAGAACCTCAGTACCTATGAAGGCTGGTCTCAGGTCACTACGACGGAATATAAGGTTGATCCTCTCCCGGTAGTCTCGTGCTCTGTGTTGAAACTGTACTGTTGCTGGATCTGCCAGCTCTGGGGAGAAGGAATCGCCCTTCATCACACGGAACATTGACCGGAACACTTGCTCTCCTGGTGGGTCTGATATGAGGAATGTATCTGCAAATACATATATAAAACACGAATTTCAATATTGTGTTCATTGCCAAACTATTAGCCTTTCATTTACATGGATTATTTCTATTTAATAACCCATCTTTAAGGTCAACAATTTGCAATGTCTTTGGTAAAATTAATTTAAGAACTCCTCCACTATGATAAGCATCTTATATAAGTCGAGAGACTCAAATGCAGTCCTTTAGGAAACCATGTGCAGATACAATAAATATTTTTTAAACTTCAACAATGGAATAATTTCTAGTAATATCTCAGATTTTGTAAATCAGTGGAAGGTGAATAGAATTGAACAGGGGCATGATTAAGGGAGTAGAGGAAACGTAAAAAAAGCTACAGTGTCATAAAGTTACTTTGTCAGACATTGCCCCAAAGGGAGGCTTTAACGTGCCAGTAAATCTCCTGACACGACTCCCTTGTCTTTGTGCACCCTCAAATGCCAACTGGTTGTGCCAGGATTCAATCCTGCGATCTTGGGACTGTAACATTATCAAGCTGAGAAGGAAAAGACATGATGGTAAGCAACTTACATGAACAAGTAGACAATAGGTACACAGTAGGACGAACACAAAATGTAACAAATATTTCAAGGTATGTCATTGTCAGCGATTCCATATACAGTAGTGTCCTCCTCCACTGTCCCCAAGGACCTTCTCTACAGCTGCTCCATTGTCATATACAGACATTCGCCCAACCTCGAGGACATCGTTGCATACTACCGACCAGCCAACATCTGTTCTAGAGTGGTTTGTTCCGGTGTGTAAGATTCATTCTTCTCTTAATCACTGAAGATGACTTTTGTCAAAATATTTGTTGGTTTTCTTTTTGTTCATCCTGCAGTACCGTGTGTGTACGGTATATAATCTACTTACCCAGGTAAGTTGCACTTGCTTTCAATTTTGTATTTTCCTTTCTAGCTTTATAATGCTGCCAGTTTTCACATTTTTATTATAATTTTATCTTGTAGTTATTTTATATTTTTTATTTTAACAACTGTTATTGAGAGCTGTTGTCACAAAGCTTTAAGTAGACTTCATACTTATAAACAAATCAACTATCAATTGAAATTATGTCTTCAATCTTGATTCAATTCAATTACGTTATAAAATAGATGTAAATATGTACATGAACATTGCCTGTGCTGTTCTAACCAATGTGTACCACTACAGTAACTGTTTCACGAAGTGCAATGCGTAATACCCACATGAAGGATTGTTCACGCGTATACAACCTCTAGCAATTGAACTTTGACATACCTGCACCTGTGTAATATACAAGGAGGAGGAGGAGGAGTAAAGAAATACATGGGTTAGGTTAAGGCAAACACAAATTTACAGTTAAAATTCCTATATTTTGGCACAGCATACAGAAAACTGTGTAAATTGCAAAGCAAACACAATTCCTAATTTACCAGTTCGGTAATATTACAGAGGTGTGCAACTTATTAGAATCAAATAGAGAACTTATATCAGTCAGAATTTTTTTATTCAAAATCATTTTATTGAACAACGGCCGACATCATTTATCACACCACTAAGTGGCTTCGGTGGCGTAGTTGGTAGCACGCTGAACTCCCCTGCCCAAGATAGCTGGTTCAAACCAGACCGAAGTCGTCGGATTTTTTAAGAGCGTTAAAATCCTTCAGTATGCCTTCCTTTGGAGGGGAAGTAAAGCCGGCAGTCAAATGTCATAGATTTATGACATGCAAAAGATCCTTCAACAGACTAAACTTGTGTGAACCTAAATTTCTAGGTTAGATTTCGTTGGAACGCTCTATCAATGTTCCAATGTTCACCACTAGGTATCATTGAAACCGGTTTGCGAAAGTTGGAACTACTTGAAATAGAACGGAACTTGTAGCTCACCCTATGGGTGTCCGCTAGAAGCAGCTACAGCCTCAGGGGAGCCGAACATATCCTCGGACACTCCCGGCACTAAAAGCCATACGATCAATAAATAAAACACTTTAGGTAGTAAAGTTTTCTCCCCTGTAGACTTATAACTTTTCCCATAAGGAATTGAAGACTACATATTTTTAGAATTGGGTATTCCGAGGGATACCTGAGCTGGGTCTGGATTCTCTTGTTTCATTGACTTTGGAATGTGCCCTCTGAATCAGGTGATTTCAATCCATGGTCCTCGAAACTTTGTATAGTTCAAGAGACTTTGAATACCTTGGCTCTAAATTCATATGAAAAGTAGAATATTAGTAATCAAAACAAAACGTGTGGCATTTTGCATTTACGAGGCCCCTCTTTTAGTGGAAATTTTATAAAATCATTTTACTATAAAATTCGTAAAATAAAATGTCATTAAAGACTGATGGTTAAATATTTTCCATTCTTGAAAGCATTTGCTGGTATGGACATATAAAACGAATGGAGGAGAAGAGGATACCCAGGAGGATACACGAGACGAAGTGGAAAGGAAAGAGACCGGAGGAAGAACGAGAGACAGGTGGCTGAAGGGGGTAGAAAAAAGCGTGAAGAAGAGAGGAGAAGTCTGGACAAAGGTGGAGGCTGAGAGATGGTGGGAAGACAGAACACGTCGGAGAGGCTTGTGTTCCAAACAGACCCGGCCAGTGGCTGGAAACTGAGCAAGATGAAAATGATGATGATGATGATGGTTAAAAATTTGAAATAACTTCAGCACCTTGTAAATATATTTAGTGCATTAACATTTTGCACTCCTATGTCGAGTGGGGTTCGACATTAAAATATTTTACCTCCGCTCCGATGTAGAGTCCCAAACGACATGACGATAGCTTGTACTTACAGCGCTCGTATGACTTCTGTGCTGTATTGCGGTATTGTGCAGCCTTCTAGTGGTCTCCGAGAGAACACCTTTTCCCTATTTAATATAGTTTGCGGGAATTGTTATGAATTTTTAACCTTCGTTATTCTCAAATGTTTTTGACAGTTTTACTGATAATAAAGATTGAATGCAAACATGCCATCTGGTTCATCTTCGCTCATGGAACCGGATATTTTAGAACAGTTAGTGGACAGTAATAGTTACGATGATGAACAAACAACTGGGCGGCTTCGGTGGTGTAGTTGGTAGCATGCTGAGCTTCTATGCCCAAGATCGCGGGTTCAAACCCGGACGAAGTCGTCGGATTTTTAAGAACGTTAATAATCCCTCAGTATGCCTTCCTTTGGAGGGGAAGTAAAGCTGGCGGTCCCATGTCATGTTAAAGAACCTTCCACTACTTACACCTGTGTGAAGCTAAATAAATACAGGTTAAACATTTGACTAACGTTCCTAGGTCCCTACGTTTGTCGTCATGAGCCGACTGCGGTGGCATCTGGTAACTAATTTCTGAACTAGTTGGTCGTTGATGGTGGCGTTTGGCGGCAAAAGTAGTACTTGAAAAAATTCAATGCCTGCAGTCCTTACTTGAATTAAAACAGATAACACACACTAATATAGTCATCACAATTAACACCGGTTATCAGACAGATTCTACACACACCCAAAGTACACGGGGCTACATGACCGCGTTGTCGCAGCCCCTAAACTGAGGAACCCACCAAACAACTGACTTGGAAATATAACATAACTATATTTTGTGTTAGATTGTTTTGCAGTGTTCACTTCCTACTACTGTTCACAGTGCAGAAATTAATTCGGCAGGAAGCACGCGCTAAAGGTAATGGAGTTCAAAAGGTCAAATCAGGAAAAGTTTAAATGATATTTTGGGAAACTGGTGTTGAGTCTAATAATTTGCACACTTCTGTGTGCTTTGAGCTTCAAATTTAAACTTACATGGCCACGGTGGCAGGATGTACACACCCTTCGATATTCCTTTGGCAGTGAACTAAAATACATTTGTGTTTGCGTTAACCCATGTGCAAATGAAAATACTTGCTAAGCCCACATGTGTGCTAACCTGGTTTGGAATTGCATGAGCCAGGTCCATGGTATTCAGGAAAATGTCCACAATCAAGAATGGATTTGAATCTTGGAGGTAACCTGCTCCCACAACCTCCTTGGAACTCGCGGCAGAAATCACGACACGGCAATACTATTTTATCCTCTTCCTCGCCAGGACTTCGAGGTAAACAGGTAGGTTGTAGCAACTGACACACAAACTCGTATGCCAGCCGGTAGCATTCTGCATCCACCAGTTCCCTGCAACAAGAAGTTAACAGATACAAACAAGCAGTGGTGTCGCTAGAGGAGAAGAACTATCATAACCTATCTTCAAAATTGTCCCGTCAGTTAAATAAAATCTCCATATCAGCTTTTCATATACCATATATTGAGCAACTATTTCAAACTCAAACTTGTAGTAATGACCACCTCGTAGTGGAGCAGCTATCATTCTTGGCTGTTACCGCAGAGGCCCTGGTTCGATTCCCGGCTCTGCCAAGAAATTTCAATTCTGGTGCAAGGCTGGAACCGGGTACACTCAGCCTCGTGAGGCAAAACTGAGAAGAAGAGAGTTCAATTCCCACCTCGACCATCCAGGAAGTGGTTTTCCGTGGTTCCATCAACTCCAGGCAAATGCTAGAATAGCTCCTAAAACCATGGGAAAACCATGGGAAAGGATGGCAGAGGTGGGAATGGAACTCATCTCTCCTCAGTTTTGCCCCACGAGGCTGTGTGTACCCTATTCCAGCCCTCAAACCAGAACTTAATTTCTTGGCAGAGCCAAGATTCAAACCCAGACCTAAGGGGTGACAGCCAAGCATGCTAGCCACCACACTACAAGATGCTCCCATCTTTAACCAAAGTTTTCATCAGCACTCCTCCAGCACCATAAAATAATCAGGCAGAAAATATGAGTTTAACATGTATTTAATTACAGTATTAGCACAGATTATACTGACAGCCGTGGCTATGGCCTGCACTCGGCCTCTCAGGGGGGCCACACGACAAAAAAAAGCACAAATTATATTAACATATAGAATTTTTTCAAGTGAATCTCATATTGGGCATAAATTTGTGTTGACCGACTGAGAGATATCGATCAGCTGTTGTTAATATAAAGGCAACACTGGAAAATGGCTTCAAAGCCTCTCTTAAAGACCACCCACCAAAATAACCAACTTTTGCAGGAACCAACATTGGAACCCATAACATCAATGCAATTTGTACCTCTTGCCGACCACCAACTAGCTTTTTGGCGACCAAAGTTTTAAAGACTGTACTTATGCAGTAGTGCATTGCGGATTGTCAAGGTAGCGAGTGAATTCAGGCAATGGGTTAATCTTCCTGGCTTATATCAGATGAAGGTGAAGTGACACGATCTCACTTTCGCGCTGAATGCTTTCACAACAAAAAAAAACACTATAGCATTATAAAGAGTTGCACTAGGCAACTTGAGGAGTGAGATACTTTGTCATTGCTTCCTGCACTGAGTTAGTACAGTAGTTCCAACCCTGTGAGTAGAATGTTCCATAACAGGGGCCTCGAAACTCTTTAGCCTCCACTAAGTCCCAAGGGCCAAGACCTAGCTAGCTCATCATACCAACATCCTGTAGTTTTGAATTACGCGCAAAGTTTTGTTTCGGGAAGAGTGAGATCTCTATGAGGCAGTGCGCGGGGTATAGTTCAAGAGCGGATGATCAGTATAAAAGACTTCGAATATTTCGGCTCTAAATTCATACGAAAAGTAGAATAAAGTAATCAAAACAGAACATGTGGCATAGTGCATTAACGAGGCCCCTCTTTTAGTGGAAAATTTAAAAATCATTTTACTATCAATTTCTCAAAATCAAATGTAATTTAAGACTGATGGTTAAATATTTGAAATAACTTCAGTGCCTTGTGAATATATTTAGTGCATTATATCATGAAAAGTATAGATGAAATTTTGGAAAGCTGGTGTCGAGTCAAATAATTTGCACACCTCTGTATAAATGTGCTTTTCAGCTCTCGGCACTACTTCTCTGTGTGAATAAACATTCTCCTAAATAAAATAAAAAAGTATTTACAGATCCAAATTAACTGACGAGTATTTGAAGTCGCTGCTGATAATTTCCAATAGTAAATTTGATCCTCAACTGTAAACAATTGTCAGTGAAAAGTTACAACCACATAAATCTCTTTAATTATAGTAATAATAATGAAAAAATGAAAATCCACAGCCTGCTTCCAGTCTCCGACCCGGTCAGGAATGGAATGAATGAAGCCCCCATCTAGCGGCGAGGATATGAACTGTGCCGGCTGTCGAGGCCTGACGCACTCCTCTGGGGCAATGATTAAATGAATGTCAGATGAAATGAAATGATAGTGGAGAGTGTTGCTGGAATGAAATTTGGACAGGGAAAACCGGAGTACCCGGAGAAAAACCTGTCTGCCTCCGTTTTGTCCAGCACAGATCTCACATGGAGTGACCGGGATTTGAACCACGGACTCAGCGGTGAGAGGCCGACGTGCTGCCGCCTAAGCCACGGAGGCTTGTCAGTAATAATAATAAATACCTTAATTATGTGAATTACCTATGCATTTCACTCGTATTAAGTTTTTAGGATAAATCTCATGTCATTAATTACAGTTAAATGATCAATTTTATTATGTCAAAAATTGCGTTCTTTAATCGGTCGTTAAATAAAAACAACCGATTATAATTTGTATGAATTATTTACATTGCAAATTTTACAATGTAGCCTAATCAAAATATGCTATGACGAGCCGGATTGGAGGTACACGCGGGCCGTAGTTTTGAGACCCCTGTTCCATAGCATTAACAGGCACCGTTACTCAGCACCACCCACACCTCATAGCTTCCATATAATCACAGAGTGAGTATCAGTGAACAACCATATTTATTCTAGCCCGTGCCACTAAAAAAATGCAAAACTACTCGATTCATCATGAAATGGCAACAGGCAGGAAAATTTACTAGCACAACAATATCCTGTGTGACAATGCCCCAGGTTCCAGGCGTCGGAATGAATATTCATTGAAATATAGGGATTCTTGATCAACTAGCCATTTTAAACACTCAATCTGGGACATTTAACAGCCATACTGGCTCTACTCTCAGCTGGTAAAAATGGTGATTGTAATGACAAGAGTGACATAGTACAAAAGATTAATTATTCTATTATAATAAGCATCAAAACAACTACTACTACTAGAATATGATTTCTATGATGTCCTACCTCAAAGCAATGACATCGTCTTGAACTGCCTGAATTGAGCTGTGCCCCAGGGCATTAGGATAAGATGTCACCAATTACCAATTTAGTTTTACAATAACTATATCAAGTACAGAGAGTCCAGTTTGTGTGTATCGGAGACCCTCGCTAGCCCGCTCGCCCGCGGCGCGAGCCTGTCTCCCACCAGGCACTTTGCCGTTTCGCGGCACTCGGGCGGCATTGAGTATAGGAATTTGTACTTAAATTTGTACTTCAATGTGATCCTTGACCGATTTTTTTGACAAACTGACTTACGGAGAGCGATTGTCAACTTATTTTCAAAAGGATTCTGCCACTGCTCACAATGACGAAGCATCCATGACAGAATTGCATTGCATTTTTGGTACTAGGATTATAAGTCGGAACGTGTGGCCTCCGCGAATCCCAGACTTATCACCATGTGACTTTTATTTGTGGGGGACGCTTAAAAATAGAGTGTATGCGGAAACCCTCACACTATAAATGAGCTTAAAGACTATATTACAGCTGAAATACAGCCAATCGGTGCTGAGGAACTTCAGAGAGTAAATGCCAGTTTCATAAAAAGGTGCCAGCGATGTGTAGCAGTGAATGGCGAACATTTTCAGCACTAGCTGTGAACTAGGTAAGTACAAATTCCTATACTCAATGACTCAGAGCCGCGCTGGCGCCGCATAACGGCAAAGTGCATGGCGGGAGACAGGCGCGCGCCGCGGGCGAGCGGGCTAGCGAGAGTCTCCGATACATACAAACTGGACTCTCTGTAGATATGTAGGCCTACTTTTCTTCTTAAAATATCACTTAAAATTGCTAATGTCCTTCCCTATTTCCAGATTTTTGAAATGAATATGCGTTGTTTACGATAAATAGATTCTGTGTCAAACAATCATAATTGCAAAATTAAACTCGGGAGTTTCCGCCAACACAAAGTTCCTCATTTCTCTACTAGAAAGTGCTATAGTGTTCAAGGAGCTTAGATATCTAACCACCTTGACTTTCATAGTGATTCAAGGAACAACGAAATTCGACTTGCAAGCTACCCTCTGGGTGTCAAATTACAAAGCTTGCACCAGGCAACCAAGGCCATACGATATTATTATAAATGTCTACACAGTTTTCTTCAACGAAAATATGAAATCTGCAGTGCTATTTAACTTGACTTCTGAATAGCGTGCTTTGATTATATGTACATTGTACATGTATGTACATTGTGGCAAGCATCCTCTAAATATATAGGCCTACTGTACTGTACACTCGTCAGTCATGTTACGAAATAGAAATTTACTATTCTGTTGCAAACTGCTTCTAATAACTACCGTATTATTTTGACATTAATTTTAAAAACAAATTATTTCATGCTAATCAAACTACTGAAGTTTTGCCATCCCAACAAATATTCTCGGGAAAATGAGATAGAATTTGGATAAGAAAGACAATCCCACAATTAACGGGACATATCTGTATGCCGGAGGTAAAGAGCACTATGTCCATTTTTTCAATATTGTACTAATCATCATCATCATCTTGCAGAGTTTCCAGCCACTGGCCGGGTCTGTTTGGAACACAAGCCTCTCCAACGTCTTCTGTCTTCCCACCATCTCTCAGCCTCCACCCTTGTCCAGTCTTCTCCTCTCTTCTTCACGCATTCTTCCACCCCCTTCAGCCACCTGTCTCTCGGTCTTCCTCTCGGTCTCTTTCCTTCCCACTTCGTCTCGTGTACTCTCCTGGGTATCCTCTTCTCCTCCATTCGTTTTACATGTCCATACCATCTAAGTCTAGATTTCTCTATACCATCCTGTAATGGTTCCTCCTTCATTAATTCTCTGGTCCTCTCATTTCTTATTCTGTCCATCTTTGTAGCTCCAATACTGCTTCTCAAGAACCTCATCTCACTGGCCTGTATTTTGCTCTTCTCCCTTCCTTTCATAACCCAGGTCTCCGAGGCATACGTCAGGATAGGGACATAGTACGTCCGATATATGATTTTTTGCTGTTCTGAGGGACATCCTTGCTCCATAACATGCTTCTCACACTCCTCCGAAATGCTTCTGCCTGCCTCCCCCGCTCATTTATTTCTCTATCGTTTCTTCCATTATCTTGTATGAGGCTTCCCAGATACTTGAAACTCTCCACTTTCTTCAGCTGTTCCCCACCAATTGTAATTCCCGTTGTGGTTCTTTCCTTCTTCCTTGTTGTGATCACCATCTCACTCTTATTTATGCTAAATTTCATCCCATATCCTTGTATTATTCCTTCCCCCACGTCCAACTGTTCCTGTACCTCCTCCTCCTTGTTTCCCCAAATCATCAAATCATCTGCAAACACCATTGCTTTCATCTTTCCTTCCCCACTTACTTGTGCCACTCGGGTAATTATGTCATCCATAACCACAATGAAAAGTAACGGTGACAGTGCACTTCCTTGTTTCAGGCCGTTTCTCTGTTCCAACCAGTCTGATCTCTCTCCTCCCACTTTCACACAGCTCACGCTTCCCTTGTACATCTCCTTTATCCTCTTTATAGTCCATTTCTCTACTCCTCTATCCTCCAGGGACTTCCATACTTTGTTTCTGCATACACTGTCATATGCTTTCTCAATGTCCAGGAAGGCCATCAGTAGATCTGTTCCATACTCATAGTGCTGTTCTTGTAACTGCCTGACAGCAAAAATCAAATCCACTGTGGACCTTCCTGCTCTGAAGCCATGTTGTTCTTCCCTCATCCCTCCTTCTATCCTTGTCCTAATTCTCTTTTACAAAACATTCTCGAAGATCTTTGCACAATGACTCATCAGTGTTATTCCCCGATAGTTTCTGCAATCAGTTCTACTACCTTTCTTGAAGATCGGGACAATTATTCCTTTTTTCCAGTCCTCTGGGGTCTTCCTTTCCTTCCATGCTGTCCTCATCACTCGGTACAACCACTGTATCCCCACCTCTCCTGCTGCTCTCACCATCTCCACATCAACTCATCAACACCCGGTGCCTTCCCTCCTTTCATCTTTTTCACTGCATCTTCCACTTCTTTCCATGTTAAGTCCTTTTCTGTTTGCAGTTCATCTTCCTCTTCCCCGATTTCTTCCTCCTCACCATCATTTCCATTTGGGTTCAGAAGTTCTTCAAAATATTCTTTCCACATTTTCTTCAGTTCTTCCCTATTTTCTATCTCTTGTCCCCTTTTGTTCACCATTCTAACATAATCTGTAGGATCCTTCCGCCTCTTATTTTTTACCATCCCATACAGGACCTTTTTTGTACCTTCACTATCCTCCTTCATCATCTTTGTCCACTCTTCCATCCACTTTCTTCTCTCCTCAGCCACTACTCTCTTCGCCTCCTTCTTTCTTTCCTGGTACTCTTCCCTTGTCTCTACCGTTCTATTTTGATACCACCTCCTAAAGGCCCTATTCTATTCCCTTACTATATCTTTTGTCTTCTCATTCCACCATGGTGTTTCCTTCCACCTCTTCTTACTACTTGTCCTCCCACATACTGCTTCTGCTGCACCTACTAGTGTCTTCTTAAATCTAGCCCATTCCTCTTCCACCCCTCTTTCTTCATCTGTTGGAATTCCTTCCTTTACCATTTTGAGGTAGTCGACCCTTCTATCCCCTTCTTTCAGTTTCCATATCCTTATACGTCTTTCCTGGTTCTCAGTCCCTTCTTCTCCTTACTCCCTCTCAGGTTCATTACCAGCAATCGATGGTCGCTATCCAGGTTCTCCGATGGTATAACCTTGATGTCCGTGATGTTCTTATTTAGTTCTTTCTCATACAGTATATAGTCGACCACCGACTTCCTGGTCAAGTCATCACTGTACCATGTGATTGTGTGGCTCTCTCTTTTCTTAAACCAGGAGTTCCCAACTAGCAGGCTGTTCCTCTGGCAGAAGTCCAACAGTCTCTTTCCTTCCTCATTTCTTCCGCCCCAACCCTCTGGTCCTAGAACACTCTCATAACCTTGTCTTTCTCTTCCTACATGGGCATTGAGATCCCCCATAACAATCATATTTCTTCCTACCAGCTGCTTCTGCAATTCCTCTTCAAACTCCTCCTTCTCTTCAGAGGCGCAGCCTACTTGTGGAGCATACACTTGCACTATTTCTATGGTCTCTCCCCTCAGTGCTACTTTCACTTTCATCATTCTATCACTTATTCTCCTCACTTCTTCTTTTAAACCATCTCGTACTACTACTCCCACTCCATTCCTCTTTCCCTCTTCGTTCCCACTCCAGTACAGTCTATAGCCTTTTCTCAGTTCTCTCCTTCCTTCCCCTTTCCACTTTGTTTCTGCCAATCCCAATAAATCCAACTTCCTTCTTTCCATCATATCCACTATCTCCTCCACCTTCCCCGTCAGCGTTCTTAGGTTTAAAGTTCCAAATCTTAGTCCGTGTGTACAGCCATGTCATCGTCTATTAAATCCATCATGTCCGAGGCTCGTTCCATTTTCCAAAGCATTTGGATTCATCCACTACTGGCTTGCTGGGCCTATCGTAGCTTCACTAATGTACTAATTGTACTAATGCTGTTAGTAATCAGTGCCTTTGATACTCTACACAGAGGTAGAGGGCACTAAGACCTATTTCAAAAAATAACGGAACTTTATAACGGCCTCCATGTCACATAAAACATTTTTTTTGGAATTCAAATGCCTCTCCTGTAAAGTTTCAATTTGTGACATAGCCTAGTGCCCTTTACCTCCGGCATACAGACATATGAACCCTAGTATTGAAGCCAATAATACATATGATAGTTGGAAAATGAGATTCCCCAGTCTGCCATCCCTCAAAACTTTATTGATGAGATATAAAATTATATGGGCAGAAAGGGGCATTAGTCGGCCATTATTCTACATACTGTAGTCCCCCACAACCACTGATGCACTTGTCCTACCGCTTCACAACCTTGACGAACCCTTGCCAGTTTACTCTTGTCTTGAACGCAGCGAAAAGGTGGAAGTAACAGGACATTAAGTCAGGTTTGTATGGGGCACCCTCACCTAAAGGTGGCAAAAAGGTAATCAATGTTGATGCCATATGCCGTATTGAATTATGTTGTCCATGATTGTAATACAAGCCCATTCTCCATACCTGTCAGTTACACAATATTGCCGTCCTTTCTCTAACACAGCACTGCGCTAGCACCGGGCACCCACTATTCAATTCTTGTGTCTTTAACACAGCACTGCGCTAGTACAACTTCAATGTATCTAGCCCAACATAAACCTCCTTAGGACATTGAATGACTTGTCACTTTGAGTCAGTCCATGAGCATTCCCCAACCAAATCTATGATTTTCTGAGTTGCTTGTAAACAGTGCACCACAACTGAAGCACCCAGGGCAAGCTAACACAGATAGTATAGTCACAAAGCACACTTTATCAATAATAATTATATCACTTTACTAGAACAATCACAATCAATATTTACAAAGGACGAGTTTGGAATCAGAAGCACTGGTAGCTGATGAATTTATATCAGACCTAGGTTCTGCTGCAATGGCTTTACTATCTCTGTTGTTATTAACACTGACACATTGTTTAATAAATTCCATGGAATTACCTCTTCCTCTTGGTACCTGGTCGACATTTAGAACACATCTCATACGCACGCAATAATAGGAAATTCTCCAAACATAAAGCCTGGAGCAACACAGGAAGCGGACATATTTTGTTTATGTTTATATATTTTCAGACTGTAAGCTGTTAACACATGTGCTGCTATCTGTTAGACAGATGAGTAAACTTTATAACCTGGAGTATAGAGCCATAGAGAGCGCAGCTCGGCCGTGGCTGGAAGAATGCTGACTCATACCGGCAAATTTGAATCAGGAAATTTTAAATATTTAGATGCAAGCACCGATTACCCTAGTAATTACCAAGTAAGATGCTGTGGAGCCACACCCCGTAGACATGTGCGCACGGGCCCCTTTTAAAATAGTATTTTTAACTACTTACAGGTGAAATATCGACATGAAATATATTATATTCATTTTAAGCAGCAAAATAAGGTTTCCAATTACAATGAAAACACGAAAATGGCAGCAATTTTATTCAAAAATGTCATTTCAAACTTATAACCTTTTGAGAGGTGGAACATTAAGGTCACAATGCTTAAAATGCAGTAAATACATTAGTTTTATTCATAATTTTCAATTTTGCTCAGTGGTGAGAGTAAAATTATTAAATACCTTTAATGTCCAGACTTTTGGGGTCGACTGTGAGGTTAGCAAGATATGGAGATGTCTCCGACTCGATATGACTTGCTAGAACAGCCACCAAATCAGGAACGGTGACTTCTTGCTGTCTTGGATCAAAATGTAGATTGAAATGCACCACCAGATCCTGACCATCCATACAGCAGCATATGAAACACATCAATAAGTACAATATTATCAAAATTAAGTACAAGCAGGACAGTATGTAAAGCTCACCAGTGAAGCCACACAAAAAAAACTTTTATTATTAATCTAAACACATTAAACAAGTACTTTCGTGAAGAACTATATAGCCTATTTTCATATATCCTAGTTATGTTAATTGCCTCTATCAACATACAAAATTTAAGTTTGATTGCTGTAATAGATTCGAAGATATTGAGAACCGACTAAATATTTTTGGATGGTCGCCATGTTGGATTGTTAGAGTTATGTACCATTAAAGGAAAATTATTGCGTAGGTTCATTATTCAAACGTTCACTTCGATCGCATGATTACGACACAAGAAATAAAAACTTAATTTTAAAATTCGCACAGCCGCCATCTTGAGGTTATGTAAGCAATTGAACTTAATTAGATACCATTGCATTACAGTGTGTATAAACATATACTGAACCAAGTTTCATTGCGTTTGGTCGGTTAAATCGCGAGAAACGTCTATTTACAAGTCGCAACTTCGCCTGGCCGCCATGTTGGTTTTGTAGTTACCAGGTTTTCGAAAGTCACATTGGTGAACTTCTAGCAGTTCCCTTTATCACCGTACAAAATTTCAGGGTGATATCGGTAATAGTTTCGGAGGGATTGAATGGTGTTGAAATATTTCGCACAGCCACCATGTTGGATTGGTGAGACGTAACAAAATTGGAAGGGCACGGTCGGGGTCGTCC
The DNA here is from genome assembly GCA_946902985.2 of Meconema thalassinum. Lineage (NCBI taxonomy): Eukaryota > Metazoa > Arthropoda > Insecta > Orthoptera > Tettigoniidae > Meconema > Meconema thalassinum. Next base: position 125,214,037 of record OX336389.2, read on the forward strand.
GGAATAGTGCTATGAACTTACCGAGTTTCATTGAAATCGCTCCATCCATTTAGATTTTATTAGGGGGACACACACACACGAATCACACACGTACGCACACACACAGACAGACACAAGGGCGAAAGGTGATCTCATAAGTTTATTTTTTTTTCATAAAATGAAAATAGGCATATTGCTGGCCAGGAGTCGTAGTGGTTTCAAGTCCATTAGTCGTTCTTGCATGTATAAAGGCTGTGTACACTCGCCTGTGTCAATGAGGATGGATCTGTGCGAGTTTGGAGACTACCCGGTGAGCGTATGCGCGACCAATACATCCGAGACCGACACCAATAGGGAGGAGGTGGTGCAATGTTTTGGGGGTGGCATCATGCCCCTCTTGTGTACATCCCGGAGCGTATGACAGGCATACATTACAGGGATAATGTCCTAGCACCTGTAGTGAAAGGCAATGCTGACATTTTCGGCCCAAATTTCACTTTCGTGGACCATAACGCTCGTCCGCACAGAGCTGGCATTGTCAATGCCTTTCTTCAGGAGAATGGTATTCACAGAATGGAATGGCCTGTCTATGTCCGTCCTCACTTTCATCCCCACTGTGCTCCATGGCAATATGCAAAACTATTTTTGATATTTGTATTGGAACAGTCGAAATACTCAACACCTATTTTCGTTAAGAAAAAATACACTGTCATTCTTGTTTTTGATTCATTTAGGTGCTTGGACATCGTGGCCATCAGCTCCGTGTAATTGCAGTACGTGAAGAATTGCCAGATAGCCTATGTTATTGTGGTGTCTAAATTAGTATGATTATTTGTGCTTGATAGGAATGGAAAGGATGAAGTCATGGGCTCAAGTTAGGAACCATTGCAGTATTTGCCTCGAGTAAAAGTGGAAAACAATGGGTGGGGATCGAACCTCTTCTCAGTCAACGAGTCTCCAGTCTTTATTAAGGCCATGTGTGATAAATGCATTTCTGCTACGTCGATTACGGTATAATGGTTTTGTAGTAGCGAACACTATTCCAGTCACCTCAGAAACACAGGCAATCAGATAAATGCATCACACATTCAAGTACATTGAGCTGCTGGCCAAATTATGTCCCAATACCCTAATTAAAGCAAAAACAACGTGTTGAAGTCTGTCTTCGAACACTTCCAGCATCTGTTATGAATAGCTCTGGCGATTACAACGTTTACTGTTTGTTTGCTTTGATACAAGCTGCAGCCATGCTGCCAACGTAACTGCAGCAGCAAGTAAGCACTGCGGAGAACATTCCTTGGCGCCCTGTAGAAGAATTTGATGATGATGATGAAACCAAACATTTGGCTTTCACAGTAAGCAGACATGGTACTGCGTACTATAGTAAAATCGCACGTATTCGCCAACTTATTTACGCCGTACATTCCTACTACGTCTTCAGAGCTGGTGCTCAGACAGTAGTAGTAGTAGTACTAGTAGATCATTGAGAAGAATTAAACTTACCCATCAAAGGCTAGAACCTCAGTACCTATGAAGGCTGGTCTCAGGTCATTACGACGGAATATAAGGTTGATCCTCTCCCGGTAGTCTCGTGCTCTGTGTTGAAACTGTACTGTTGCTGGATCTGCCAGCTCTGGGGAGAAGGAATCGCCCTTCATCACACGGAACATTGACCGGAACACTTGCTCTCCTGGTGGGTCTGATATGAGGAATGTATCTGCAAATACATATATAAAACACGAATTTCAATTTTGTGTTCATTGCCAAACTATTAGCCTTTCATTTACATGGATTATTTCTATTTAATAACCCATCTTTAAGGTCAACAATTTGCAATGTCTTTAGTAAAATGAATTTAAGACTCCTCCACCATGATAAGCATCTTATAGAAGTCAAGAGACTCAAATGCAGTCCTTTAGGAAACCATGCACAGATACAATAAATATTTTTTAAACTTCAACAATGGAATAATTTCTAGTAATATCTCAGATTTTGTAAATCAGTGGAAGGTGAATAGAATTGAACAGGGGCATGATTAAGGGAGTAGAGGAAACGTAAAAAAAGCTACAGTGTCATAAAGTTACTTTGTCAGACTTTGCCCCAAAGGGGAGCTTAACGTGCCAGTAAATCTACTGACACGACTCCCTTGTCTTTGTGCACCCTCAAATGCCAACTGGTTGTGCCAGGATTCAATCCTGCGATCTTGGGACTGTAACATTATCAAGCTGAGAAGGAAAAGACATGATGGTAAGCAACTTACATGAACAAGTAGACAATAGGTACACAGTAGGACGAACACAAAATGTAACAAATATTTCGAGGTATGTCATTGTCAGCGATTCCATATACAGTAGTGTCCTCCTCCACTGTCCCCAAGGACCTTCTCTACAGCTGCTCCATTGTCATATACCGACATTCGCCCAACCTCGAGGACATCGTTGCATACTACCGACCAGCCAACATCTGTTCTAGAGTGGTTTGTTCCGGTGTGTAAGATTCATTCTTCTCTTAATCACTGAAGATGACTTTGGTCAAAATATTTGTTGGTTTTCTTTTTGTTCATCCTGCAGTACCGTGTGTGTACGGTATATAATCTACGTACCCAGGTAAGTTGTACTTGCTTTCAATTTTGTATTTTCCTTTCTAGCTTTATTATGCTGCCAGTTTTCATATTTTTATTATAATTTTATCTTGTAGTTATTTTATATTTTTTATTTTAACAACTGTTATTGAGAGCTGTTGTCACAAAGCTTTAAGTAGACTTCATACTTATAAACAAATCAACTATCAATTGAAATTATGTCTTCAATCTTTATTCAATTCAATTACGTTATAAAATAGATGTAAATATGTACATGAACATTGCCTGTGCTGTTCTAACCAATGTGTACCAGTACAGTACCTGTTTCACAAAGTGCAATGCGTAATACCCACATGAAGGATTGTTCACTCGTATACAACCTCTAGCAATTGAACTTTGACATACCTGCACCTGTGTAATATACAAGGAGGAGGAGGAGGAGGAAAGAAATACATGGGTTAGGTTAAGGCAAACACAAATTTACAGTTAAAATTCCTATATTTTGGCACAGCATACAGAAAACTGTGTAAACTGCAAAGCAAACACAATTCCTAATTTACCAGTTCGGTAATATTACAGAGGTGTGCAACTTATTAGAATCAAATAGAGAACTTATATTAGTCAGAATTTTTTTATTCAAAATCATTTTATTGAACAACGGCCGACATCTTTTATCACACCACTAAGTGGCTTCGGTGGCGTAGTTGGTAGCACGCTGAACTCCCCTGCCCAAGATAGCTGGTTCAAACCAGGCCGAAGTCGTCGGATTTTTTAAGAGCGTTAAAATCCTTCAGTATGCCTTCCTTTGGAGGGGAAGTAAAGCCGGCAGTCAAATGTCATAGATTTATGACATGCAAAAGATCCTTCAACAGACTAAACTTGTGTGAACCTAAATTTCTAGGTTAGATTTCGTTGGAACGCTCTATCAAAGTTCCAATGTTCACCACTAGGTATCATTGAAACCGGTTTGCGAAAGTTGGAACTACTTGAAATAGAACGGAACTTGTAGCTCAGCCTATGGGTGTCCGCTAGAAGCAGCTACAGCCTCAGGGGAGCCGAACATATCCTCGGACACTCCCGGCACTAAAAGCCATACGATCAATAAATAAAACACTTTAGTTAGCAAAGTTTTCTCCCCTGTAGACTTATAACTTTTCCCATAAGGAATTGAAGACTACAAATTTTTAGAATTGGGTATTCCGAGGGATACCTGAGCTGGGTCTGGTTTCTCTTGTTTCATTGACTTTGGAATGTGCCCTCTGAATCAGGTGATTTCAATCCATGGTCCACGAATCTTTGTATAGTTCAAGAGACTTTGAATACCTTGGCTCTAAATTCATATGAAAAGTAGAATATTAGTAATCAAAACAAAACGTGTGGCATTTTGCATTTACGAGGGCCCTCTTTTAGTGGAAATTTTATAAAATCATTTTACTATAAAATTCTTAAAATAAAATGTCATTAAAGACTGATGGTTAAACATTTTCCATTCTTGAAAGCATTTGCTGGTATGGACATATAAAACGAATGGAGGAGAAGAGGATACCCAGGAGGATACACGAGACGAAGTGGAAAGGAAAGAGACCGGAGGAAGAACGAGAGACTGGTGGCTGAAGGGGGTAGAAAAAAGCGTGAAGAAGAGAGGAGAAGTCTGGACAAGGGTGGAGGCTGAGAGATGGTGGGAAGACAGAAGACGTCGGAGAGGCTTGTGTTCCAAACAGACCCGGCCAGTGGCTAGACACTGAGCAAGATGAAAATGATGATGATGATGATGGTTAAAAATTTGAAATAACTTCAGCACCTTGTAAATATATTTAGTGCATTAACATTTTGCACTCCTATGTCGAGTGGGGTTCGACATTAAAATATTTAACCTCCGCTCCGATGTAGAGTCCCAAACGACATGATGATAGCTTGTACTTACAGCGCTCGTATGACTTCTGTGCTATATTGCGGTATTGTGCAGCCTTCTAGTGGTCTCCGAGAGAACACCTTTTCCCTATTTAATATAGTTTGCGGGAATTGTTATGAATTTTTAACCTTCGTTATTCTCAAATGTTTTTGACAGTTTTACTGATAATAAAGATTGAATGCAAACATGCCATCTGGTTCATCTTCGCTCATGGAACCGGATATTTTAGAACAGTTAGTGGACAGTAATAGTTACGATGATGAACAAACAACTGGGTGGCTTCGGTGGTGTAGTTGGTAGCAGGGGCGCACCCAGACTTTTGGTTTGGAGGGGGCTTTCCTCAATAACATGATTTCAGCTATGGAAAGAAAATGTGTCCATTTTATTCTTGTACTTGTATATTTGAGATCATAAGCATAAAAAGATATTCTATAAGATCAAGCATACTGTAGAATTCTCTGTTAAAACCAATACAAAAGATGCTATTGGACTGGAGATTATTTCAACAAAATGTGCATTGGTTGTATACAAATTTTAGTTACAGTGCCATTGAGCTAAGGTTATACAAGTAATAAAAAGGGACTGCATGATTTTTATCAAGAATTAACTTTTGATCACGATCAGAGTGATAACGACTGGATTGCTCTGCTCACTATTATCATAACTGTATACCCAGCTGCCAGGATCGTCAGATTGATGTGTAACATCAATTATCTGCTATCATTTATTAAGTTTTGAGTTGTTTATACCAAGAACTATTATAGGTTTTAGGAAATTAATAACAACATTTTGATTTTGAATATGTAAATTTAATTGGAACTAAAAATTACATTTTAAAAATTACGAGATGTAATTTTACACCATAGTGTTATGGAGTGTAACAAATATTTTATGTACTGTACATGAAAATATATGTTATTTTAAGTTTCCATAATAACTAACATTATAATAAAAAATCTTAAAACATTTCTAGATTTTCACGTTGAACTTAATTACACAGGCTGAATGCAAGTTTAAACAAATAGTTGAATACAAATCATGTGTTAATTAATTAACATTAACGTTGTTTGAATAAAGCGGAAACTCAAATTTCACAGAACAAAATCCAGCCGCCTAGCAGATTTTTTCAAAACAGAAACTACCTCTGTACTGGTGACTTCAATTTCGCGGTGAATATTCAGTGCTGCTAGATCAGTCAGCCTGACTGCACCCATGGTATTCCTAAGGTATGTTTTCAGCCGACGTAGTGTAGAAAATGACCTCTCAGCAGTGCTTGTAGTCACAGGGATAGTACACAAAATTCTCAACAATGTGTGGATATTAGGAAACAAGTCCTTGTCAAATAGATTCAACACATCAATTGCGTTTTTAGGGTTATTAGCGTGGGTCTTGATGCTCTTGTGCCGAAGTTCAAACTCAGCCTTAAGCAGGCCTTGTTTGTTTCCTCCACTTTCAATTTTCATTCTTATAAAAATTACACAGCTGTAAGAAATCAAGTTGCATTCTTTCTGGGAAGGTTTCTTTATGTGTATGTGATGCATTGGCTGATGGCAGTAAGCACTCAAAACTCTTTAATAAGTCTTTATGTTTGATGAATCGAGATTCCAATGAAATAATGAAAGAGTCAATCCAAGGGATGAAAACATATCTTTTATATTATAATTCTGGAGTTTCTGCTGGTATGTCGCTTCTGTTCAGTTGTCTTCCAACTGTTCGATGCATAGAAATTATTGAACCGCAGTTATTAGCAATTTTGGTAGCTTCTTCAAACAACGAGTGAAATTCTTGATCTGCATTTTTTCTTAGAGATTTTAAGCGTTCTATCACAGTTTCAGCGTGTGTAATTGCAGACGATAAATCTAAATCAGTTCCCTGAAGCTTTTTTCTTACGTTTACTGTGTAACCAAGCAGTTTTTCTGATGCCAAGAGAGAAATTATAAATTCACCTTGACTTAAGGAGTTTAGTAGTATTAGAGCTTATGAAGAAGGTTCCCTATCATTCCAGTTTTTAATCTCCTCTAACGCTACTTCAAGAGGTTGCAGCAGTTCTTTCAAAACAGAAATAGCATCGTGCCTTTGTACCCATCTCGTTGGACAAAGCTGCAGGAGTTTTTTCTTGTTGGTTTCAAGATTTACCTCAGATTCAATGCACTGTTTTAAAACTGCTTGTCTTTTAGCTGTGTTTAAAAAATCCCACAACTTCTCCACTATTCCAAAGCAGTCCCTGATTAATACAACCTCAGACGCGGTCGACAATGCCAGAGATTTGTCAATCGGTTTCATTCGGCAGTCCATAACTTTTTTAAAGTTAGCTGCGCTTACACATGAGTCTTTATGATACTGCGAGTTTGCATGTTTTTCAAACTTTTCTAGTGCTTTTTTCCAGGTACAAAAACCTTCTTCAACAAGTTGTCCAGTATGTAGAGCGTTACTCTTACCTACTTCTTTTTTTTGTTGAAAAAAAAAAAGCATACAATGGACACAGTATGCAGAGTCTTCAATTCCAGAATACGAAAGCCAGGTATATTTCTTTAGCCATGAAAACGAAAATTTTCGTTGTTGGTTCCCATGTGATCTAAAAGGAAAGTTAAAGTTGCTCTGAGGAACCCATTTGTCAATCAAAACTTTGAACTTTTCATTGTCCGTCAACACTTTGTTTTTAAATAAACCAATGTCCAAATCCATGTTATGTTTAGTTACAACGACCTTAGACCTGCTCACATTTGCCTCTGAGCCCTCCCCTGATGAAAAACTTGGCTGTTTTTCTATGCTTGCAGTCCTTGTTAACAATTCTTTTATTGATTTTTAACGGTTTAAAGTAGTTTTGCATGTTTGACTTTCTTTTGTCTCCCATTACTACTAGTCCAATTGGACACACTACGAACACCAATAGCCAATAGAAAATACAAACACAACAACAATCAATGAATTAAATTTTTACAAACACCACGACTGACTTGACGCCTGACACAGAGCACAGCACAATACCTTGGGGAGAGAAATTTTCACCGCTGTCCCACGCACATCTTGCTCCGAGCATAGTTACGACAACAGCCGGAAATATCCGATCGTGTTGTGTTTACAATATATATTATTATCACTCAAGTGTTGCATAAATATAGGCCTAACATAATTCTATCTTAAACCAGAAGAAAATCGCAAAATGTTCCAACGTTCCAACACTAAACATTCTAGAGCCCGTTATGCAATCAATTTTCTTGAAAGATATCATCAATGTTTTTAAAGTGTTCAGGTTTTTAGGGGGGGCTTAAGCCCCCAAAGCCCCCCCCTGGGTGCGCCCCTGGTTGGTAGCATGCTGAGCTTCTATGCCCAAGATCGCGGGTTCAAACCCGGCCGAAGACGTCGGATTTTTTAAGAACTTTAAAAATCCCTCAGTATGCCTTCCTTTGGAGGGGAAGTAAAGCTGGCGGACCCATGGCATGTTAAAGAACCTTCCACTAATTACACCTGTGTGAAGCTAAATAAATACAGGTTAAACATTTGACTAACGTTCTTAGGTCCCTACGTTTGTCGTCATGAGCCGACTGCGGTGGCATCTGGTAACTAATTTCTGAACTAGTTGGTCGTTGATGGTGGCGTTTGGCGGCAAAAGTAGTACTTGAAAAAATTCAATGCCTGCAGTCCTTACTTGAATTAAAACAGATAACACACACTAATATAGTCATCACAATTAACACCGGTTATCAGACAGATTCTACACACACCCAAAGTACACGGGGCTACATGACCGCATTGTAGCAGCCCCTAAACTGAGGAACCCACCAACCAACAAACAACTGACTTGGAAATATAACATAACTATATTTTGTGTTAGATTGTTTTGCAGTGTTCACTTCCTACTACTGTTCACAGTGCAGAAATTAATTCAGCAGGAAGCACTCGCTAAAGGTAATGGAGTTCAAAAGGTCAAATCAGGAAAAGTTTAAATGATATTTTGGGAAACTGGTGTTGAGTCTAATAATTTGCACACTTCTGTGTGCTTTGAGCTTCAAATTTAAACTTACATGGCCACGGTGGCAGGATGTACACACTCTTCGATATTCCTTTGGCAGTGAACTAAAATACATTTGTGTTTGCGTTAACCCATGTGCAAATGAAAATACTTGCTAAGCCCACATGTGTGCTAACCTGGTTTGGAATTGCATGAGCCAGGTCCATGGTATTCAGGAAAATTTCCACAATCAAGAATGGATTTGAATCTTGGAGGTAACCTGCTCCCACAACCTCCTTGGAACTCGCGGCAGAAATCACGACACGGCAATACTATTTTATCCTCTTCCTCGCCAGGACTTCGAGGTAAACAGGTAGGTTGTAGCAACTGACACACAAACTCGTATGCCAGCCGGTAGCATTCTGCATCCACCAGTTCCCTGCAACAAGAAGTTAACAGATACAAACAAGCAGTGGTGTCGCTAGAGGAGAAGAACTATCATAACCTATCTTCAAAATTGTCCCGTCAGTTAAATAAAATCTCCATATCAGCTTTTCATATACAGTATATTGTGCAACAATTTCAAACTCAAACTTGTAGTAATGACCACCTCGTAGTGGAGCAGCTATCATTCTTGGCTGTTAGCGCAGAGGCCCTCGTTCGATTCCCGGCTCTGCCAAGAAATTTCAATTCTGGTGCAAGGCTGGAACCGGGTACACTCAGCCTCGTGAGGCAAAACTGAGAAGAAGAGAGTTCAATTCCCACCTCGACCATCCAGGAAGTGGTTTTCCGTGGTCCCATCAACTCCAGGCAAATGCTAGGATGGCTCCTAACTTAAAACCATGGCCACCCCCTTCCCAACCCTATCCACAATTTACAAATACACACACCAGTACCGCCATCACAATAACACAAGTTATCACACAAATTCTACACACACTCAAATACACAGGACTATATGACCACGATGTCGCAGCTCCTAAAATAAGTAACAACAACATTGTGTCATCTAAGGCAATATTCATAACACAAGTGCTTGTCCCATCTTAAACTGTTGTTGTTGTTGTTGTTTCATTTAGGTTTTTTACATTGTGGATATTTCAGCCCTGTGTACTTGGGTGTATGTGTCTGTTCAGAATTTGTCTGATAACCTGTGTTACTGTGCTGTCTGTAGTAGTGTGTGTATTTGTAATTTAGACTAGGATTGGGATGAAGAAAGCCATGGGTGTAAGTTAGGAACCATCCCAGCATTTGCTTGGAGTAAAAGTTGGAAAAACCATGGGAAAGGATGGCAGAGGTGGGAATGGAACTCATCTCTCCTCAGTTTCGCCTCACGAGGCTGTGTGTACCCTATTCCAGCCCTCAGACCAGAACTAAATTTCTTGGCAGAGCCAAGATTCAAACCCAGACCTAAGGGGTGTCAGCCAAGCATGCTAGCCACCACACCACAAGATGCTCCCATCTTTAACCAAAGTTTTCATCAGCACTCCTCCAGCACCGTAAAATAATTAGGCAGAAAATATGAGTTTAACATGTAATTAATTACAGTATTAGCACAGATTATACCGACAGCCATGGCTACGCTCGTTAAAGCGCAGCGTTAGGTCATTCTCTGCTGACACGGTATACGCGTGGGTTCGAGCCCCTCCGTCGGCCGTCCTTGAAATGGTTTTCCGTGGTTTCCCCATTTTCAACACCAGGCAAATGATGGAACAGTACCTTCTAACAGGCTATGGCCCCTCCTTCCATATCCTTGCCCAGTTTCATTCACCTTCATCCATTCCTTTTTTTCCTCATCCTGACGCGCAGGTCGCCCACGGGCGTCGACTAGAATGGCCTGCACTCTGCCTCTCAGGGGGGCCACTCGACAAAAAAAAAGCACAAATTATATTAACGTATAGATTTTTTTCAGGTGAATTTCATATTGGGCATAAATTTGTGTTGACCGACTGAGAGATATCGATCAGCTGTTGTTAATATAAAGGCAACACTGGAAAATGGCTTCAAAGCCTCTCTTAAAGACCACCCACCAAAACAACCAACTTTTGCAGGAACCAACATTGGAACCCATAACATCAATGCAATTTGTACCTCTTGCCGACCGCCAACTAGCTTTTTGGCGACCAAAGTTTTAAAGACTGTACTTATGTAGTAGTGCATTGCGGATTGTCAAGGTAGCGAGTGAGTTCAGGCAATGGGTTAATCTTCCTGGCTTATATCAGATGAAGGTGAAGTGACACGATCTCACTTTCGCCCAGAATGCTTTGACAACAAAAAAAAACACTATAGCATTATAAAGAGGTGCACTAGGCAACTTGAGGAGTGAGATACTTTGTCATTGCTTCCCGCACTGAGTTAGGACAGTAGTTCCAACCCTATGAGTAGAATGTTCCATAACAGGGGCCTCGAAACTCTTTAGCCTCCACTAAGTCCCAAGGGCCAAGACCTAGCTAGCTCATCATACCAACATCCTGTAGTTTTGAATTACGCGCAAAGTTTCGTTTCGGGACGAGTGAGATCTCTATGAGGCAGTGAGCGTGGTATAGTTCAAGAGCGGATGATCAGTATAAAAGACTTCGAATATTTCGGCTCTAAATTCATACGAAAAGTAGAATAAAGTAATCAAAACAGAACATGTGGCATAGTGCATTAACGAGGCCCCTCTTTTAGTGGAAAATTTAAAAATCATTTTACCATCAATTTCTTAAAATCAAAAGTAATTTAAGACTGATGGTTAAATATTTGAAATAACTTCAGCGCCTTGTGAATATATTTAGTGCATTATATCATGAAAAGTATAGATGAAATTTTGGAAAGCTGGTGTCGAGTCAAATAATTTGCACACCTCTGTATAAATGTGCTTTTCAGCTCTCGGCACTACTTCTCTGTGTGAATAAACATTCTCCTAAATAAAATAAAAAAGTATTTACAGATCCAAATTAACTGACGAGTATTTGAAGTCGCTGCTGATAATTTCCAATAGTAAATTTGATCCTCAACTGTAAACAATTGTCAGTGAAAAGTTACAGCCACATAAATCTCTTTAATTATAGTAATAATAATGAAAAATGAAAATCCACAACCTGCTTCCAGTCTCCGACCGGGTCAGGAAGGGAATGAATGAAGCCCCCATCTAGCGGTGAGGATATGAACTGTGCCGGCTGCCGAGGCCTGTCGCACTCCTCTGGGGCAATGATTAAATGAATGACAGATGAAATGAAATGATAGTGGAGAGTGTTGCTGGAATGAAATTTTGACAGGGAAAACCGGAGCACCCGGAGAAAAACCTGTCTGCCTCCGTTTTGTCCAGCACAGATCTCACATGGAGTGACCGGGATTTGAACCACGGACCCAGCGGTGAGAGGCCGGCGTGCTGCCGCCTAAGCCACGGAGGCTTCCAGTAATAATAATAAATACCTTAATTATGTGAATTACCTATGCATTTCACTCGTATTAAGTTTTTAGGATAAATCTCATGTCATTAATTACAGTTAAAATGATCAATTTTATTATGTCAAAAATTGTGTTTTTTAATCGGTCGTTAAATAAAAACAACTGATTATAATTTGTATGATTTATTTACATTGTAAATTTTACAATGTAGCCTAATCAAAATATGCTATGACGAGCCGGATTGGAGGTACTCGCGGGCCGTAGTTTTGAGACCCCTGTTCCATAGCATTAACAGGCACCGTTACTCAGCACCACCCACACCTCATAGCTTCCATATAATCACAGAGTGAGTATCAGTGAACAACCACATTTATTCTAGCCCGTGCCACTAAAAAAATGCAAAACTACTCGATTCATCATGAAATGGCAACAGGCAGGAAAATTTACTAGCACAACAATATCCTGTGTGACAATGCCCCAGGTTCCAGGCCTCGGAATGAATATTCATTGAAATCTAGGGATTCTTGATCAACTAGCCATTTTACGCACTCAATCTGGGACATTTAACAGCCATACTGGCTCTACTCTCAGCTGGTAAAAATGGTGATTGTAATGACAAGAGTAACATAGTACAAAAGATTAATTATTCTATTATAATAAGCATCAAAACAACTACTACTACTAGAATATGATTGTATTGATGTCCTACCTCAAATCAATGACATCGTCTTTAACTGCCTGAATTGAGCTGTGCCCCAGAGCATTAAGATAAGATGTCACATTGTATGGCAAGTTTGAGCAGTATACCAGCTGAATAGATCCACAGCGTCTTGGTGGAGGTGGTGTAGTCGTTGAAGGAGACACCGTTGCTGCAGCAGTCGATGGAGCTGGCACTGGTGTGGTCAGAGCTGCACTGCTCTCTGAAATATAAAGAATACCTTGTGAATCAAGTCACTGGAACATCTCCCATTTCTCCCATGGTATATGTGGTGGTTATTATTGTTAAATGAGGTGAAAGATCGAAGCCATCCACCCCAAGGTGCATGTCATTCTCCTGTCTTAACCATTTGTATTAGATAGGGATCAAATATTTTTCTGACAAATATATGGGACACTTATAAATTTTTGCCATAAATAAATTGCAGTATAAGCAGGCACCTGTAACTTATGTACCCTAACAAGGTGGCCCATAAAGCAAATACATCAAAGAGAGATAACTGCTAATAACCATATTACCAATTTTGTTTTACAATAACTATATCAAGTACAGAGAGTCCAGTTTGTGTGTATCGGAGACCCTAGCTAGCCCGCTCGCCCGCGGCACGAGCCTGTCTCCCACCAGGCGCTTTGCCGTTTCGCGGCACTCGCTCGGCATTGAGTCATTGAGTATAGGAATTTGTACTTAAATTTGTACTTCAATGTGATCCTTGACCGATTTTTTTGACAAACTGACTTACGGAGAGCGATTGTTAACTTATTTTCAAAAAGATTCTGCCACTGCTCACAATGACGAAGCATCCATGACAGAATTGCGTCGCATTTTTGGTACTAGGATTATAAGTCGGAACGTGTGGCCTCCGCGAAGCCCAGACTTATCACCATGTGACTTTTATTTGTGGGGGACGCTTATAAATAGAGTGTATGCGGAAACCCTCACACTATAAATGAGCTTAAAGACTATATTACAGCTGAAATACAGTCAATCGGTGCTGAGGAACTTCAGAGAGTAAATGCCAGTTTCATAAAAAGGTGCCAGCGATGTGTAGGAGTGAATGGCGAACATTTTCAGCACTAGCTGTGAACTAGGTAAGTACAAATTCCTATACTCAATGACACAGTGCCGCGCGGGCGCCGCATGACGGCAAAGTGCGTGGCGGGAGACGGACGCGCGCCGCGGGCTAGCGAGGGTCTCCGATACATACAAACTGGACTCTCTGTAGATATGTAGGCCTACTTTTCTTCTTAAAATATCACTTAAAATTGCTAATGTCCTTCCCTATTGCCAGATTTTTAAAATGAATATGCGTTGTTTACGATAAATAGATTCTGTGTCAAACAATCATAATTGCAAAATTAAACTCGGGAGTTTCCGCCAACACAAAGTTCCTCATTTCTCTACTAGAAAGCGCTATAGTGTTCAAGGAGCTTAGATATCTAACCTCCTTGACTTGCGTAGTGATTCAAGGAACAACGAAATTCGACATGCAAGCTACCCTCTGGGTGTCAAATTACAAAGCTCGCACCCGGCAACCAAGGCCATACGATATTATTATAAATGTCTACACAGTTTTCTTCAATGAAAATATGAAATCTGCAGTGCTATTTAACTTGACTTCTGAATTGCGTGCTTTGATTATATGTACATTGTACATGTATGTACATTGTGGCAAGCATTCTCTAAATATATAGGCCTACTGTACTGTACACTCGTCAGTCATGTTACGAAATAGAAATTTACTATTCTGTTGCAAACTGCTTCTAATAACTACCGTATTATTTTGACAATAATTTTAAAAACAAATTATTTCATGCTAATCAAACTACTGAAGTTTTGCCATCCCAACAAATATTCTCGGGAAAATGAGATAGAATTTGGAAAAGAAAGACAATCCCACAATTAACGGGACATATCTGTATGCCGGAGGTAAAGAGCACTATGTCCATTTTTTCAATATTGTACTAATCATCATCATCTTGCAGAGTTTCCAGCCACTGGCCGGGTCTGTTTGGAACACAAGCCCCTCCAACGTCTTCTGTCTTCCCACCATCTCTCAGCCTCCACCCTTGTCCAGTCTTCTCCTCTCTTCTTCACCCTTTCTTCCACCCCCTTCAGCCACCTGTCTCTCGGTCTTCCTCTCGGTCTCTTTCCTTCCCACTTCGTCTCGTGTACTCTCCTGGGTATCCTCTTCTCCTCCATTCGTTTTACATGTCCATACCATCTAAGTCTAGATTTCTCTATACCATCCTGTAATGGTTCCTCCTTCATTAATTCTCTGGTCCTCTCATTTCTTATTCTGTCCATCTTTGTAGCTCCAATACTGCTTCTCAAGAACCTCATCTCACTGGCCTGTATTTTGCTCTTCTCCCGTCCTTTCATAACCCAGGTCTCCGAGGCATACGTCAGGATAGGGACATAGTACGTCCGATATATGATCTTTTTGCTGTTCTGAGGGACATCCTTGCTCCATAACATGCTTCTCACACTTCTCCGAAATGCTTCTGCCTGCCTCCAACGCTCATTTATTTCTCTATCGTTTCTTCCATTATCTTGTATGAGGCTTCCCAGATACTTGAAACTCTCCACTTTCTTTAGCTGTTCCCCACCAATTGTTATTCCCGTTGTGGTTCTTTCCTTCTTCCTTGTTGTGATCACCATCTCACTCTTATTTATGCTAAATTTCATCCCATATCCTTGTATTATTCCTTCCCCAACGTCCAACTGTTCCTGTACCTCCTCCTCCTTGTTTCCCCAAATCATCAAATCATCTGCAAACACCATTGCTTTCATCTTTCCTTCCCCACTTACTTGTGCCACTCGGGTCATTATGTCATACATCACCACAATGAAAAGTAACGGTGACAGTGCACTTCCTTGTTTCAGGCCGTTTCTCTGTTCCAACCAGTCTGATCTCTCTCCTCCCACTTTCACACAGCTCACGCTTCCCTTGTACATCTCCTTTATCCTCTTTATAGTCCATTTCTCTACTCCTCTATCCTCCAGGGACTTCCATACTTTGTTTCTGCATACACTGTCATATGCTTTCTCAATGTCCAGGAAGGCCATCAGTAGATCTGTTCCATACTCATAGTGCTGTTCTTGTAACTGCCTTACAGCAAAAATCAAATCCACTGTGGACCTTCCTGCTCTGAAGCCATGTTGTTCTTCCCTCATCCCTCCTTCTATCCTTGTCCTAATTCTCTTTTACAAAACTTTCTCGAAGATCTTTGCACAATGACTCATCAGTGTTATTCCCCGATAGTTTCTGCAATCAGTTCTACTACCTTTCTTGAAGATCGGGACAATTATTCCTTTTTTCCAGTCCTCTGGGGTCTTCCTTTCCTTCCATGCTGTCCTCATCACTCGGTACAACCACTGTATCCCCACCTCTCCTGCTGCTCTCACCATCTCCACACTCAACTCATCCACACCCGGTGCCTTCCCTCCTTTCATCTTGTTCACTGCATCTTCCACTTCTTTCCACGTTAAGTCCTTCTCTGTTTGCAGTTCATCTTCCTCTTCCCCGATTTCTTCCTCCTCACCATCTTTACCATTTGGGTTCAGAAGTTCTTCAAAATATTCTTTCCACATTTTCTTCAGTTCTTCCCTATTTTCTATCTCTTGTCCCCTTTTGTTCACCATTCTAACATAATCCGTAGGATCCTTCCGCCTCTTATTTTTTACCATCCCATACAGGACCTTTTTTGTACCTTCACTATCCTCCTTCATCATCTTTGTCCACTCTTCCATCCATTTTCTTCTCTCCTCAGCCACTACTCTCTTCGCCTCCTTCTTTCTTTACTTGTCTCTACCGTCCTATTTTGATACCACCTCCTAAAGGCCCTATTCTTTTCCCTTACTATATCTTTTGTCTTCTCATTCCACCATGGTGTTTCCTTCCACCTCTTCTTACTACTTGTGCACCCACATACTGCTTCTGCTGCACTTACTAGTGTCTTCTTAAATCTAGCCCATTCCTCTTCCACCCCTCTTTCTTCATCTGTTGGAATTCCTTCCTTTACCATTTTGAGGTAGTCGACCCTTCTATCCCCTTCTTTCAGTTTCCATATCCTTATACGTCTTTCCTGGTTCTCAGTCCCTTCTTCTCCTTACTCCCTCTCAGGTTCATTACCAGTGGAAAAGGGTGTGAGTAGTTAGCACCCTAACTGGGAAAAGGGGGATTGGGATTCGGGCACACAGTGAAATTTAAATAGAGCGATGAGGAAGAGACCAAATATTGATGACCAAGGTTTGATACATTTATTTGATTTGTGAAGTAATAACAAACATTTTCATTTAGAAGAATAATTAAAAGAAGCTAATAAAAAATGCAAGGTTTCTCCAGGAAACTTAGAATAAAGAAGAATTATAATAAAAATGCATAAAAAGGCCATAAAAGGCGATTAAAAAAGTATGTTTAAGAAAAATATCTAAAAACAAGCAAGAAGCAAGAAGAAAGGCTTAGCCTTGAAAAAATGTATAAACCAAGTGAAGGTAGTTCACGTTACCAATAATTCGATACTTTTGTACTTAGTATTTGGCCCGCAGGAAGCGGGTTGTGATCCAAACGAAGGCTTCCTCTAAGCTGCCTCGGCATGCCTTGCGAGAAAGAGGGATGGTGGCTCCATTGGCGAATTGCACCCCGCCGGAACAGACCTCTTGGTAATGATCTGTCTAGCGGTTTACAATCAATTGTAGTTTCTCATCGCCGAGTTGTAGTGAGTTAGCGGGCTGACTTAGTTGCTGCGGTGAAGGTCGTTGACTCATGCCTCGCCCAGCATGACAGAGTCCGAGCGATGAAGCATGCCGCCTGGCAAGGTTCCAGCCACTCAATGTTTACAAACAGGGCCTTCCCAAGAAGGGCCTTGCTGTGGGACGGCAGGCAGCCGTGGTCAGACTGGTTCAAGCAGGTAGATGTAGACAAGGCCGCAGAACGGCGAAGCGGAGAATTTATAGTGGAAATGACGACAGCGCGTCGAACAATCCAGAATGAAGGCGGGGCGTCAAACAGCCAATCAGCGCACAGCCCAAGCACATTGCGACGGTTGCCGCTGAGATGAGCACAGTACCTCATGAAAAAGTGTGACAGTATGGTGCGTCTAGAAAGACACTTCAGAAAAAGGTGAGTTGACAAGAATAATAAAGAACAACAATTCAAATGAAACGTAAGTTAAGTAAATAATCAGAACACCGTGTTCATACTGCAATTATAACGGAAAAAAAAATGGGGCAAAATTAAACGAGTGTTTCAAACCGTGCGGGAAACATAGCCACAAAAAAAAACATTCGCGAAAGCGAACAACCAGCAATCGATGGTCGCTATCCAGGTTCTCCGATGGTATAACCTTGATGTCCGTGATGTTCTTATTTAGTTCTTTCTCATACAGTATATAGTCGATCACCGACTTCCTGGTCAAGTCATCACTGTACCATGTGATTGTGTGGCTCTCTCTTTTCTTAAACCAGGAGTTCACAACTAGCAGGCTGTTCCTCTGGCAGAAGTCCAACAGTCTCTTTCCTTCCTCATTTCTTCCGCCCCAACCCTCTGGTCCTAGAACACTCTCATAACCTTGTCTTTCTCTTCCTACATGGGCATTGAGATCCCCCATAACAATCATATTTCTTCCTACCAGCTGCTTCTGCAATTCCTCTTCAAACTCCTCCTTCTCTTCAGAGGCGCAGCCTACTTGTGGAGCATACACTTGCACTATTTCTATGGTCTCTCCCCTCAGAGCTACTTTCACTTTCATCATTCTATCACTTATTCTCCTCACTTCTTCTTTTAAACCATCTTGTACTACTCCATTCCTCTTTCCCTCTCCGTTCCCACTCCAGTACAGTTTATAGCCTTTTCTCAGTTCTCTCCTTCCTTCCCCTTTCCACTTTGTTTCTGCCAATCCCAATAAATCCAACTTCCTTCATTCCATCATATCCACTATCTCCTCCACCTTCCCCATCAGCGTTCTTAGGTTTAAAGTTCCAAATCTTAGTCCGTGTGTACAGCCGTGTCATCGTCTATTAAATCCATCATGTCCGAGGCTCGTTCCATTTTCGAAAGCATTTGGTTTCATCCACTACTGGCTTGCTGGGCCTATCGTAGCTTCACTAATGTACTAATTGTACTAATGCTGTTAGTAATCAGTGCCTTTGATACTCTACACAGAGGTAGAGGGCACTAAGACCTATTTCAAAAAATAACGGAACTTTATAACGGGCTTCATGTCACATAAAACATTTTTTTTAAATTCAAATGCCTCTCCTGTAAAGTTTCAATTTTGTGACATAGCCTAGTGCCCTTTACCTCCGGCATACAGACATATGAACCCTAGTATTGAAGCCAATAATACATATGATAGTTGGAAAATGAGATTCCCCAGTCTGCCATCCCTCAAAACTTTATTGATGAGATATAAAATTATATGGGCAGAAAGGGGCATTAGTCGGCCATTATTCTACATACTGTAGTCCCCCACAACCACTGATGCACTTGTCCTACCGCTTCACAACCTTGACGAACCCTTGCCAGTTTACTCTTGTCTTGAACACAGCGAAAAGGTGGAAGTAACAGGACACTAAGTCAGGTTTGTATGGGGCACCCTCAGCTAAAGGTGGCAAAAAGGTAATCAATGTTGATGCCATATGCAGTATTGAATTATGTTGTCCATGATTGTAATACAAGCCCATTCTCCATACCTGTCAGTTACACAATATTGCCGTCCTTTCTCTAACACAGCACTGCGCTAGCACCGGGCACCCACTATTCAATTCTTGTGTCTTTAACACAGCACTGCGCTAGTACAACTTCAATGTATCTAGCCCAACATAAACCTCCTTAGGACATTGAATGACTTGTCACTTCGAGTCAGTCCATGAGCATTCCCCAACCAAATCTATGATTTTCTGAGTTGCTTGGAAACAGTGCACCACAACTGAAGCACCCAGGGCAAGCTAACACAGATAGTATAGTCACAAAGCACACTTTATCAATAATAATTATATCACTTTACTAGAACAATCACAATCAATATTTACAAAGGACGAGTTTGGAATCAGAAGCACTGGTAGCTGATGAATTTATATTAGACCTAGGTTCTGCTGCAATGGCTTTACTATCTCTGTTGTTATTAACACTGACACATTGTTTAATAAATTCCGTGGAATTTCCTCTTCCTCTTGGTACCTGGTCGACATTTAGAACACATCTCATACGCACGCAATAATAGGAAATTCTCCAAACATAAAGCCTGGAGCAACACAGGAAGCGGACATATTTTGTTTATGTTTACATATTCTCAGACTGTAAGCTGTTAACACATGTGCTGCTATCTGTTAGACAGATGAGTAAACTTTATAACCTGGAGTATAGAGCCATAGAGAGCGCAGCTCGGCCGTGGCTGGAAGAATGCTGACTCATACCAGCAAATTTGAATCAGGAAATTTTAAATATTTAGATGCAAGCACCGATTACCCTAGTAATTACCAAGTAAGATGCCTTGGAGCCACACCCCGTAGACATGTGCGCACGGGCCCCTTTTAAAATAGTATTTTTAACTACTTACAGGTGAAATATCGACATGAAATATATTATATTCATTTTAAGCAGCAAAATAAGGTTTCCAATTACAATGAAAACACGAAAATGGCAGCAATTTTATTCAAAAATGTAATTTCAAACTTATAACCTTTTGAGAGGTGGAACATTAAGGTCACACTGCTTAAAATGCAGTAAATACATTTGTTTTATTCATAATTTTCAATTTTGCTGAGTGGTGAGAGTAAAATTATTAAATACCTTTAATGTCCAGACTTTTGGGGTCGACTGTGAGGTTAGCAATATATGGAGATGTCTCCGACTCGATATGACTTGCTAGAACAGCCACCAAATCAGGAACGGTGACTTCTTGCTGTCTTGGATACAAATGTAGATTGAAATGCACCACCAGATCCTGACCATCCATACTGCAGCATATGAAACACATCAATAAGTACAATATTATCAAAATTAATTACAAGCAGGACAGTATGTAAAGCTCACCAGTGAAGCCACACAAAAAAACTTTTATTATTAATCTAAACACATTAAACAAGTACTTTCGTGAAGAACTATATAGCCTATTTTCATATATCCTAGTTATGTTAATTGCCTCTATCAACATACAAAATTTAAGTTTGATTGCTGTAATAGATTCGAAGATATTGAGAACCGACTAAATATTTTTGGATGGTCGCCATGTTGGATTGTTAGAGTTATGTACCATTAAAGGAAAATTATTGCGTAGGTTCATTATTCAAACTTTCACTTTGATCGCATGATTACGACACAAGAAATAAAAACTTAATTTTAAAATTCGCACAGCCGCCATCTTGAGGTTATGTAAGCAATTGAACTTAATTAGATACCATTGCATTACAGTGTGTATAAACATATACTGTACCAAGTTTCATTTCGTTTGGTTGGTTAAATCGCGAGAAACGTCTATTTACAAGTCGCAACTTCGCCTGGCCGCCATGTTGGTTTTGTAGTTACCAGGTTTTAGAAAGTCACATTGGTGAACTTCTAGCAGTTCCCTTTATCACCGTACAAAATTTCAGGGTGATATCGGTAATAGTTTCGGAGGGATTGAATGGTGTTGAAATATTTCGCACAGCCACCATGTTGGATTGGTGAGACGTAACAAAATTGGAAGGGCACGGTCGGGGTGGTCCGGAATAGTGCTATGAACTTACCGAGTTTCATTGAAATCGCTCCATCCGTTTAGATTTTATTAGGGGGACACACACCCACACGAATCACACACGTACGCACACACACAGACAGACACACGGGCGAAAGGTGATCTCATAAGTCTATTTTTTTTTCATAAAATGAAAATAGGCTGAAAACGTTTTGCATATTGCTGGCCAGGAGTCGTAGTGGTTTCAAGTCCATTAGTCGTTCTTGCATGTATAAAGACTGTGTACTCTCGCCTGTGTCAATGAGGATGGATCTGTGCGAGTGTGGAGACGACCCGGTGAGCGTATTCGCGACCAATACATCCGAGACCGACACCAATAGGGAGGAGGTGGTGCAATGTTTTGGGGTGGCATCATGTATGGTCACCGAACCCCTCTTGTGTACATCTCGGAGCGTATGACAGGCATACATTACAGGGATAATGTCCTAGCACCTGTAGTGAAAGGCAATGCTGACATTTTCGGCCCAAATTTCACTTTCGTGGACCATAACGCTCGTCCGCACAGAGCTGGCATTGTCAATGCCTTTCTTCAGGAGAATGGTATTCACAGAATGGAATGGCCTGTCTATGTCCGTCCTCACTTTCATCCCCACTGTGCTCCATGGCAATATGCAAAACTATTCTTGATATTTGTATTGGAACAGTCGAAATACTCAACACCTATTTTCGTTAAGAAAAAATAGACTGTCATTCTTGTTTTTGATTCATTTAGGTGCTTGGACATCGTGGCCATCAGCTCCATGTACTTGCAGTACGTGAAGAATTGCCAGATAACCTATATTATTGTGGTGTCTAAATTAGTATGATTATTTGTGCTTGATAGGAATGGAAAGGATGAAGTCATGGGCTCAAGTTAGGAACCATTGCAGTATTTGCCTCGAGTAAAAGTGGAAAACAATGGGTGGGGATCGAACCTCTTCTCAGTCAACGAGTCTCCAGTCTTTATTAAGGCCATGTGTGATAAATGCATTTCTGCTACGTCGATTACGGTATAGTGGTTTTGTAGTAGCGAACACTATTCCAGTCACCTCAGAAACACAAGCAATCAGATAAATGCATCACACATTCCAGTACATTGAGCTGCTGGCCAAAATATGTCCCAATACCCTAATTAAAGCAAAAACAACGTGTTGAAGTCTGTCTTCGAACACTTCCAGCATCTGTTATGAATAGCTGTGGCGATTACAAGGTTTACTGTTTGTTTGCTTTGATACAAGCTGCAGCCATGCTGCCAACGTAACTGCTGATGCTAGCTCTTGCAGCAGCAAGTAAGCACTGCGGAGAACATTCCTTGGCGCCCTGTAGAAGAATTTGATGATGATGATGATGAAACCAAACATTTGGCTTTCACAGTAAGCAAGGTGAAACGAAGAGACATGGTACTGCGTAGTATAGTAAAATCGCACGTATTCGCCAACTTATTTACACCGTACATTCCTACTACGTCTTCAGAGCTGGTGCTCAGACAGTAGTAGTTGTAGTACTAGTAGATCATTGAGAAGAATTAAACTTACCCATCAAAGGCTAGAACCTCAGTACCTATGAAGGCTGGTCTCAGGTCACTACGACGGAATATAAGGTTGATCCTCTCCCGGTAGTCTCGTGCTCTGTGTTGAAACTGTACTGTTGCTGAATCTGCCAGCTCTGGGGAGAAGGAATCGCCCTTCATCACACGGAACATTGACCGGAACACTTGCTCTCCTGGTGGGTCTGATATGAGGAATGTATCTGCAAATACATATATAAAACACGAATTTCAATATTGTGTTCATTGCCAAACTATTAGCCTTACATTTACATGGATTATTTCTATTTAATAAACCATCTTTAAGGTCAACAATTTGCAATGTCTTTAGTAAAATGAATTTAAGACTCCTCCACCATGATAAGCATCTTAAATAAGTCGAGAGACTCATATGCAGTCCTTTAGGAAACCATGCGCAGATGCAATAAATATTTGTTAAACTTCAACAATGGAATAATTTCTAGTAATATCTCAGATTTTGTAAATCAGTGGAAGGTGAATAGAATATAACAGGGGCATGATTAAGGGAGTAGAGGAAACGTAAAAAAAGCTACAGTGTCATAAAGTTACTTTGTCAGACTTTGCCCCAAAGGGGAGCTTAACGTGCCAGTAAATCTACTGACACGACTCCCTTGTCTTTGTGCACCCTCAAACGCCAACTGGTTGTGCCAGGATTCAATCCTGCGATCTTGGGACTGTACATTATCAAGCTGAGAAGGAAAAGACATGATGGTAAGCAACTTACATGAACAAGTAGACAATAGGTACACAGTAGGACGAACACAAATTGTAACAAATATTTCGAGGTATGTCATTGTCAGCGATTCCATATACAGTAGTGTCCTCCTCCACTGTCCCCAAGGACCTTCTCTACAGCTGCTCCATTGTCATATACAGACATTCGCCCAACCTCGAGGACATCGTTGCATACTACCGACCAGCCAACATCTGTTCTAGAGTGGTTTGTTCAGGTGTGTAAGATTCATTCTTCTCTTAATCACTGAAGATGACTTTGGTCAAAATATTTGTTGGTTTTCTTTTTGTTCATCCTGCAGTACCGTGTGTGTACGGTATATAATCTACTTACCCAGGTAAGTTGTACTTGCTTTCAATTTTGTATTTTCCTTTCTAGCTTTATAATGCTGCCAGTTTTTATATTTTTATTATAATTTTATATTGTAGTTATTTTATATTTTTTATTTTAACAACTGTTATTGAGAGCTGTTGCCACAAAGCTTTAAGTAGACTTCATACTTATAAACAAATCAACTATCAATTGAAATTATGTCTTCAATCTTTATTCAATTCAATTACGTTATAAAATAGATGTAAATATGTACATGAACATTGCCTGTGCTGTTCTAACCAATGTGTACCACTACAGTACCTGTTTCACAAAGTGCAATGCGTAATACCCACATGAAGGATTGTTCACTCGTATACAACCTCTAGCAATTGAACTTTGACATACCTGCACCTGTGTAATATACAAGGAGGAGGAGGAGGAGTAATGAAATTCATGGGTTAGGTAAGGCAAACACAAATTTACAGTTAAAATTCCTATATTTTGGCACAGCATACAGAAAACTGTGTAAGCTGCAAAGCAAACACAATTCCTAATTTACCAGTTCGGTAATATTACAGAGGTGTGCAACTTATTAGAATCAAATAGA
Organism: Meconema thalassinum; assembly: GCA_946902985.2. Taxonomy (NCBI): domain Eukaryota; kingdom Metazoa; phylum Arthropoda; class Insecta; order Orthoptera; family Tettigoniidae; genus Meconema; species Meconema thalassinum. Next base: position 125,238,505 of record OX336389.2, read on the forward strand.
GAACTTATATTAGTCAGAATTTTTTTATTCAAAATCATTTTATTGAACAACAGCCGACATCTTTTATCACACCACTAAGTGGCTACGGTGGCGTAGTTGGTAGCACGCTGAACTCCCCTGCCCAAGATAGCTGGTTCAAACCAGGCCGAAGTCGTGGGATTTTTTAAGAGCGTTAAAATCCTTCAGTATGCCTTCCTTTGGAGGGGAAGTAAAGCCGGCAGTCAAATGTCATAGAATTATGACATGCAAAAGATCCTTCAACAGACTAAACTTGTGTGAACCTAAATTTCTAGGTTAGATTTCGTTGGAAGGCTCTATCAAAGTTCCAATGTTCACCACTAGGTATCATTGAAACCGGTTTGCGAAAGTTGGAACCACTTGAAATAGAAAGGAACTTGTAGCTCACCCTATGGGTGTCCGCTAGAAGCAGCTACAGCCTCAGGGGAGCCGAACATATCCTCGGACACTCCCGGCACTAAAAGCCATACGATCAATAAATAAAACACTTTAGTTAGTAAAGTTTTCTCCCCTGTAGACTTGTAACTTTTCCCATAAGGAATTGAAGACTACAAATTTTTAGAATTGGGTACTCCGAGGGATACCTGAGCTGGGTCTGGTTTCTCTTGTTTCATTGACTTTGGAATGTGCCCTCTGAATCAGGTGATTTCAATCCATGGTCCACGAATCTTTGTATAGTTCAAGAGACTTTGAATACCTTGGCTCTAAATTCATATGAAAAGTAGAATATTAGTAATCAAAACAAAACGTATGGCATTTTGCATTTACGAGGGCCCTCTTTTAGTGGAAATTTTATAAAATCATTTTACTATAAAATTCTTAAAATAAAATGTCATTAAAGACTGATGGTTAAATATTTTCCATTCTTGAAAGCATTTGCTGGTATGGACATATAAAACGAATGGAGGAGAAGAGGATACCCAGGAGGATACACGAGACGAAGTGGAAAGGAAAGAGACCGGAGGAAGAACGAGAGACAGGTGGCTTAAGGGGGTAGAAAAAAGCGTGAAGAAGAGAGGAGAAGTCTGGACAAGGGTGGAGACTGAGAGATGGTGGGAAGACAGAAGACGTTGGAGAGGATTGTGTTCCAAACAGACCCGGCCAGTGGCTGGAAACTGAGCAAGATGAAAATGATGATGATGATGATGATGATGGTTAAAAATTTGAAATAACTTCAGCACCTTGTAAATATATTTAGTGCATTAACATTTTGCACTCCTATGTCGAGTGGGTTTCGACATTAAAATATTTAACCTCCGCTCCGAAGTAGAGTCCCAAACGACATGACGATAGCTTGTACTTACAGCGCTCGTATGACTTCTGTGCTGTATTGCGGTATTGTGCAGCCTTCTAGTGGTCTCCGAGAGAACACCTTTTCCCTATTTAATATAGTTTGCGGGAATTGTTATGAATTTTTAACCTTCGTTATTCTCAAATGTTTTTGACAGTTTTACTGATAATAAAGATTGAAGGCAAACATGCCATCTGGTTCATCTTCGCTCATGGAACCGGATATTTTAGAACAGTTAGTGGACAGTAATAGTTACGATGATGAACAAACAACTGGGCGGCTTCGGTGGTGTAGTCGGTAGCATGCTGAGCTTCTATGCCCAAGATCGCGGGTTCAAACCCGGCCGAAGTCGTCGGATTTTTTAAGTTTGAAAGAATAATGGATTTTCCGCCTTCAATACTGTTTAATGCTATTACTTACAGGGACTAATTTCGGGGGTAAATACTCCTCCTTCCTCAGCCTGTCCAACAAAAACTACACAATGGAAAAACTTTCCATGTACAAGTTCATACAAAATATATGAAGAACAAAGAATAAAGAAATATTATTTACAGTCCCACTCGACGCTCCAAAGAAGATACTTTTATTGCATCACTGAGGTCTAGGCGCATCAGAACTCCTGAATTGGGCCGGTGCTGCGGTCCGCTGTCCCCATTGCGTCATCGTGGGACCACTCTAGTCTCCTTGTTCTTGGCAAACGTCAAGGCGAGAAAATTTGTGGCCGCGTCACGCGCCGTCAGGAACTGCAGTGCGCAGGGCGTGAACAGAAACAAACCGGAATTCACCTTGCGAAGTTTTTTACAGCTGAGTGTTAGTGACGTGCTTGGGAAAAGGTGGCGCTTGGGTTGCGGGAGATGGGAGGCCAAGGAAATGAGAACGAGTGAGGCCCGTTGACGCGCCCACCATGGAGATTGATCAATGCGCAGAATGAGTGTGTCAATCTTTAGTATGTTATGAAAAATGATGGGTGTGAATAGTGGAATATAGCGGGAATTTTATCTATTACAATATAATTCGTCTATTAATGTTCTGTATAAAATGCTAGTTTCAAATATTATTTCATTAAGATTGTGTGAAGGGTTGAATCTCTGTGCTTTATCAATTTCTATTTGTTCCAAAATATTCATGAGCGTGCCTTTATTTTCTTGATGTAAAATTTCTAAGTCATTGTCTATGGTTGTGAATTTATGCCCAGTTTCTGCCATGTGGTTACCCATCGCTGAAAATTTATTATGTTTGATGGCATTGACATGTTCCAAAAATCTGGTGTTGCACCCTCTCCCCGTTTGTCCCACGTAATCGGCATTACATTCGTTACATTTAATCATGTAGATACCTGAATTGCTGTATTTGTTGGTTTTGTTGAGAATATGTGAGTTGAAAAATTTATTATGATTAGTGTTGTTGGTTCTGAACGCTGTTTTTATTTTATATTTTTTTAGTACACTAGTAACATTGTATGTGGATTGGTTCACAAAAGTGAACGTTGCATATGTGGAAGGTTCTTTGTCTTCTTTTGCTAATCTGGAAACGGGTTTGTTCTTAATTTTGTTAATTATATTGTTAACATATTTACTATTGAATCCATTAGCTTCGGCAATTTGGTGAATTATTGAAACTTCTTTACGATAATCTACGTCAGATAGTGGGACGTTCAACGCTCTATTGACGAAACATGCGAGTGCTGCTCTTTTATGGGAAGCTGGATGATTAGAATCTTGTCTAATTACAGTACTGGTTTGAGTTGGTTTCCTGAATATTTGATAGCTCAGGTGATCTTTATCATGCATGACTAGTAGATCAAGGTAATTTATGGAACTGTTTACTTCATTTTCTGACGTGAATTTAATGTTGCTGTTTATTTGGTTCAAATATTGCAAAAGTTGTTCTATTTTCGTTTTAGAGTTGTCAAGGATTACGAAAACGTCATCAACATATCGTCCCCAAAAGACCAAACCATCCTTTTTGTTGATGATTGCAATATTTGAACCAAATAAACAGCAACATTAAATTCACGTCAGAAAATGAAGTAAACAGTTCCATAAATTACCTTGATCTACTAGTCATGCATGATAAAGATCACCTGAGCTATCAAATATTCAGGAAACCAACTCAAACCAGTACTGTAATTAGACAAGATTCTAATCATCCAGCTTCCCATAAAAGAGCAGCACTCGCATGTTTCGTCAATAGAGCGTTGAACGTCCCACTATCTGACGTAGATTATCGTAAAGAAGTTTCAATAATTCACCAAATTGCCGAAGCTAATGGATTCAATAGTAAATATGTTAACAATATAATTAACAAAATTAAGAACAAACCCGTTTCCAGATTAGCAAAAGAAGACAAAGAACCTTCCACATATGCAACGTTCACTTTTGTGAACCAATCCACATACAATGTTACTAGTGTACTAAAAAAATATAAAATAAAAACAGCGTTCAGAACCAACAACACTAATCATAATAAATTTTTCAACTCACATATTCTCAACAAAACCAACAAATACAGCAATTCAGGTATCTACAAGATTAAATGTAACGAATGTAATGCCGATTACATGGGACAAACGGGGAGAGGGTTCAACACCAGATTTTTGGAACATGTCAATGCCATCAAACATAATAAATTTTCAGCGATGGGTAACCACATGGCAGAAACTGGGCATAAATTCACAACCATAGACAATGACTTAGAAATTTTACATCAAGAAAATAAAGGCACGCTCATGAATATTTTGGAACAAATAGAAATTGATAAAGCACAGAGATTCAACCCATCACACAATCTTAATGAAATAATATTTGAAACTAGCATTTTATACAGAACATTAATAGACGAATTATATTGTAATAGATAAAATTCCCGCTATATTCCACTATTCACATCCATCATTTTTCATAACATACTAAAGATTGACACACTCATTCTGCGCATTGATCAATCTCCATGGTGGGCGCGTCAACGGGCCTCACTCGTTCTCATTTCCTTGGCCTCCCATCTCCCGCAACCCAAGCGCCACCTTTTCCCAAGCACGTCACTAACACTCAGCTGTAAAAAACTTCGCAAGGTGAATTCCGGTTTGTTTCTGTTCACGCCCTGCGCACTGCAGTTCCTGACGGCGCGTGACGCGGCCACAAATTTTCTCGCCTTGACGTTTGCCAAGAACAACAAGGAGACTAGAGTGGTCCCACGATGACGCAATGGGGACAGCGGACCGCAGCACCGGCCCAATTCAGGAGTTCTGATGCGCCTAGACCTCAGTGATGCAATAAAAGTATCTTCTTTGGAGCGTCGAGTGGGACTGTAAATAATATTTCTTTATTCTTTGTTCTTCATATATTTTGTATGAACTTGTACATGGAAAGTTTTTCCATTGTGTAGTTTTTGTTGGACAGGCTGAGGAAGGGGGAGTATTTACCCCCGAAACTAGTCCCTGTAAGTAATAGCATTAAACAGTATTGAAGGCGGAAAATCCATTATTCTTTCAAAGTTATAGTTACGTCAATACGGACCTGAATAATCGACATTATGGATTTTTTAAGAACGTTAAAAATCCCTCAGTATGCCTTCCTTTGGAGGGGAAGTAAAGCTGGCGGTCCCATGGCATGTTAAAGACCCTTCCACTAATTACACCTGTGTGAAGCTAAATAAATACAGGTTACACATTTGACTAACGTTCTTAGGTCCCTACGTTTGTCGTCATGAGCCGACTGCGGTGGCATCTCGTAACTAATTTCTGAACTAGTTGGTCGTTGATGGTGGCGTTTGGCGGCAAAAGTAGTACTTGAAAAAATTCAATGCCTGCAGTCCTTACTTGAATTAAAACAGATAACACACACTAATATAGTCATCACAATTAACACCGGTTATAAGACAGATTCTACACACACCCAAAGTACACGGGGCTAGATGACCGCGTTGTCGCAGCCCCTAAACTGAGGAACCCACCAACCAACAAACAACTGACTTGGAAATATAACATAACTATATTTTGTGTTAGATTGTTTTGCAGTGTTCACTTCCTACTACTGTTCACAGTGCAGAAATTAATTCAGCAGGAAGCACTCGCTAAAGGTAATGGAGTTCAAAAGGTCAAATCAGGAAAAGTTTAAATGATATTTTGGGAAACTGGTGTTGAGTCTAATAATTTGCACACTTCTGTGTGCTTTGAGCTTCAAATTTAAACTTACATGGCCACGGTGGCAGGATGTACACACTCTTCGATATTCCTTTGGCAGTGAACTAAGATACATTTGTGTTTGCGTTAACCCATGTGCAAATGAAAATACTTGCTAAGCCCACATGTGTGCTAACCTGGTTTGGAATTGCATGAGCCAGGTCCATGGTATTCAGGAAAATTTCCACAATCAAGAATGGATTTGAATCTTGGAGGTAACCTGCTCCCACAACCTCCTTGGAACTCGCGGCAGAAATCACGACACGGCAATACTATTTTATCGTCTTCCTCGCCAGGACTTCGAGGTAAACAGGTAGGTTGTAGCAACTGACACACAAACTCGTATGCCAGCCGGTAGCATTCTGCATCCACCAGTTCCCTGCAACAAGAAGTTAACAGATACAAACAAGCAGTGGTGTCGCTAGAGGAGAAGAACTATCATAACCTATCTTCAAAATTGTCCCGTCAGTTAAATAAAATCTCCAAATCAGCTTTTCATATACAGTATATTGTGCAACAATTTCAAACTCAAACTTGTAGTAATGACCACCTCGTAATGGAGCAGCTATCATACTTGGCTGTTACCGCAGAGGCCCTGGTTCGATTCCCGGCTCTGCCAAGAAATTTCAATTCTGGTGCAAGGCTGGAACCGGGTACACTCAGCCTAGTGAGGCAAAACTGAGAAGAAGAGAGTTCAATTCCCACCTCGACCATCCAGGAAGTGGTTTTCCGTGGTTCCATCAACTCCAGGCAAATGCTAGAATGGCTCCTAAAACCATGGGAAAACCATGAGAATGGATGGCAGAGGTGGGAATGGAACTCATCTCTCCTCAGTTTTGCCTCACGAGGCTGTGTGTACCCTATTCCAGCCCTCAAACTAGAACTTAATTTCTTGGCAGAGCCAAGATTCAAACCCAGACCTAAGGGGTGACAGCCAAGCATGCTAGCCACCACACCACAAGATGCTCCCATCTTTAACCAAAGTTTTCATCAGCACTCCTCCAGCACCATAAAATAATTAGGCAGAAAATATGAGTTTAACATGTATTTAATTACAGTATTAGCACAGATTATACCGACAGCCGTGGCTACGCTCGCTAAAGCGCGGCGTTAGGTCATTCTCTGCTGACACGGTATACGCGTGGGTTCGAGCCCCTCCGTCGGCCGTCCTTGAAATGGTTTTCCGTGGTTTCCCCATTTTCAACACCAGGCAAATGATGGAACGGTACCTTCTAACAGGTTACGGCCCCTCCTTCCATATCCTTGCCCAGTTTCATTCACCTTCATCCATTCCTTCTCTCATCCTGACGCGCAGGCCGCCCACGGGCGTCGACTAGAATGGCCTGCACTCGGCCTCTCAGGGGGGCCACACGACAAAAAAAAGCACAAATTATATTAACATATAGAATTTTTTCAAGTGAATCTCATATTGGGCATAAATTTGTGTTGACTGACTGAGAGATATCGATCAGCTGTTGTTAATATAAAGGCAACACTGGAAAATGGCTTCAAAGCCTCTCTTAAAGACCACCCACCAAAATAACCAACTTTTGCAGGAACCAACATTGGAACCCATAACATCAATGCAATTTGTACCTCTTGCCGACCGCCAACTAGCTTTTTGGCGACCAAAGTTTTAAAGACTGTACTTATGCAGTAGTGCATTGCGGATTGTCAAGGTAGCGAGTGAGTTCAGGCAATGGGTTAATCTTCCTGGCTTATATCAGATGAAGGTGAAGTGACACGATCTCACTTTCGCGCTGAATGCTTTCAGAACAAAAAAAAACACTATAGCATTATAAAGAGGTGCACTAGGCAACTTGAGGAGTGAGATACTTTGTCAATGCTTCCTGCACTGAGTTAGTACAGTAGTTCCAACCCTGTGAGTAGAATGTTCCATAACAGGGGCCTCGAAACTCTTCAGCCTCCACTAAGTCCCAAGGGCCAAGACCTAGCTAGCTCATCATACCAACATCCTGTAGTTTTGAATTACACGCAAAGTTTCGTTTTGGGACGAGTGAGATCTCTATGAGGCAGTGCGCGGGGTATAATTCAAGAGCGGATGATCAGTATAAAAGACTTCGAATATTTCACTCTAAATTCATACGAAAAGTAGAATAAAGTAATCAAAACAGAACATGTGGCATAGTGCATTAACAAGGCCCCTCTTTTAGTGGAAAATTTAAAAAACATTTTACTATCAATTTCTTAAAATCAAATGTAATTTAAGACTGATGGTTAAATATTAGAAATAACTTCAGTGCCTTGTGAATATATTTAGTGCATTATATCATGAAAAGTATAGATGAAATTTTGGAAAGCTGGTGTGGAGTCAAATAATTTGCACACCTCTGTATAAATGTGCTTTTCAGCTCTCGGCACTACTTCTCTGTGTGAATAAACATTCTCCAAAATAAAATAAAAAAGTATTTACAGATCCAAATTAACTGACGAGTATTTCAAGTCGCTGCTGATAATTTCCAATAGTAAATTTGATCCTCAACTGTAAACAATTGTCAGTGAAAAGTTACAGCCACATAAATCTCTTTAATTATAGTCATCATCATCATCATCATCATTTCCCCTTATCCAGCTCCTGCCGGGTCGGGGTATTTATGGCACTTCTCCACTTTCCTCTTTCCTTCCACCATTCTTCTTCCACGATCTTGTCCCAGTCCAGATTTCTTTTTCTCACGCTGTTCTTCACTGAATCAATCCACCTTGTTCTAGGTCTTCCCCTTGCTCTCTTACCCTTGCACTTGGCCTCCAGCATCTGTCTTGGTATTCTATTTTCCTCCATCCTCTTTACATGTCCAAACCACCTTAGTTTATTCTTCTCAATTCTCTCATTTAGTTTTCCCATCCCAACTTCCTTCCTAACATCTTCATTCCTCACTCTGTCTTTCCTTGTCTTACCTATCATACTTCTTAGGAATTTCATTTCACTGGCTTGGATTCTACTCTCTTGTCTGCTCGTCAGGGTCCAAGTCTCAGCTGCATACGTTAATATGGGTACATAGTACATTTTATACATTACCTCCTTGCTTTTCCTTGGTACTTCCTTATCCCAAACAAGTTTTCTTACACTTTGATAGAATGCATTGCTCTGCTGTACCCTCCTGCCAATCTCCATGTCCAACCTACCAGTTTGCATCAATTCACTTCCTAGGTATTTGAACGTGTCCACAATTTCCAAACTCTGACTTCCAATTTTCACAATGCCCTTTCCTTGTCTTTCCCCTCTTGTCATCACCATGGTCTTGCTTTTCTCTATACTGATTTTCAGGCCATACTTCTGAATATTTTCGTTCAGTGCATCTAGTTGTTTTTGCACTTCTTCCGTGTTCCTTCCCCAGACCACAATATCGTCTGCAAATAATAGTAACTTCATTTCTTTATGTCCATATGCTTCCTTTGTTTCCTTTACAATTTCATCCATTACCATTATGAATAAAAGAGGTGACAGCACACTCCCCTGTCTTAGTCCAGTCTTGTTCCTAAACCAATCTGTCTTTCCAACAGGGGTCAGAACCCTGCTAACACAGTTGTTGTACATTGCTTGTACCATTTCCAACATTTCTCTTCCCAGTCTCTTCTTAACCATGGTTTCCCATACCTTCTCTCTGGGGACACTATCATATGCCTTTTCTAGATCTATGAAAGTCATGATCAAATCCTCTCCATATTCCCAGTTCTTTTCCATCACCTGCCTCAAGCTAAAGATTGGGTCCACTGTGGATCTTCCACTCCTGAAGCCATACTGTTCCTCTTGCAACTCTCCTTCCACCTTTCTTCTCATTCTTCTTTCTAATATCCTTTCCAGTATTTTTACTATCTGTGATATGAGGGTGATCCCTCTATAGTTATCACACACTTTCTTGTCCCCTTTCTTAAACACTGGTATTATTAGCCCTTTCACCCAGTCTTCTGGTACACATTTCCGTTTCCACACACACTTTAACAGTCGATACAGCCATTGCATACCAACAGGTCCAGCAGCCTTTATCATTTCTACACTGATCTCATCCACCCCTGTTGCTTTTCCCATCTTCATCTTCTGTACTGCTAATTCTACCTCCAGCATTGTTATATCATCTTCTGTTATAGAGTCGTCAGGCTGTGTCACTTCGATCTCATCAGTACAATTGCTCACGTTCAATAGCTTATCGAAATACTCCTTCCATCGTCCCTTTATCTCTTCCGGGTGTGTTAACAACTCTCCATCTTCCTTTTTCACCAGCTTTGTAGTACCCCTTTCTTTCCTCTTACTTCTTAGAAGCCCATACAGCATCCTTTTACTGCCACTTACATCTGTTTCCATTCTTCGTGTAAATTCTTCCCAACTTTTCTTCTTTTCTTCTCCTACCACTTTCTTACACCTCCGTTTGCTGTCGTGATACTTCCTTTTGCTTTCTTCTGTTTGATCTCGGTTCCATTCTTTCCATGCAGACTTCTTTTCTTTCACTGCTTTCCTCACTTCCTCATTCCACCACGGTGTCTCCTTCTCTTTCACTCTTGTTGACGTCCTACCACAAGCACTCTCTGCTGCACCAGCAAATGCCTTTTTAAAGTGGGACCATTCCTCTTCTACATTTTCCACTTCAGTAACTGGGATTTGTTGCTTCAATCTCTCCTGAAAATCTTCCTGTACAGCTTTGTCTTTCAATTTCCATACTTTTATTTTACTTTCTCTGATCTCCTTTAGGTTTTCCAATTTTCCCCATCTAAATTTTGCCACCACAGTTCTATGGTCCCCATCAAATGCTTCTCCTGGTAAAGCTGTCACATCCATCAGCTTTCTGCGATTTGTCCTTTCCACCAGGAAGTAGTCAATTACTGATTTTGTTCTTCTATCACCCCACCCATATCTCGTAATTTTCCTGCTGTTTTTCTTCCGAAACCATGAATTACCCACTATCAGTCCATTCCTTTCACAAAAGTTTACAAGTTCCTCTCCTTCCCGGTTCTTTTTCCCATATCCATATGGTCCAACGACTTCTTCCTTTCCTTGTCTCTCATTTCCGACTTGTGCATTCATATCTCCCATGATCACCACTTCTACATCTGAGATTACTCTTTCTACATCCTCCAGGAATACTTCAATATCTTCTTCTCTGTTTCCAGTCTGTGGTGCATACACTTGTATGAAGTCCATCACGTCATTCTTCATCTTCATTCTAATTTTCATTATTCTGTCACTCACACACTCTACCACTTCAACATACTCCTCCAGTTGTTTCGAGGTTATCAGTCCCACGCCATTTTTTGCCTCTTGGCCACCACTCCAGTATAATGTATATCCTTTCCTCAATTTCTTCCTTCCTTTACCTTTCCATTTCACTTCACTCAGCCCCATCATTCCAACCTTCTCCCTCTCCATGAAGTCTACCACCTCCTCCACCTTGCCTGTCAGGGTCATGACATTCATGATTCCCACTTTCATTTCGGTTACTGGTCGCCCATTTCTCACAGTTCCCCCAGTACCAAAGGAACTGCGCGTCGCCTGCAGGGTACGCCCTAACCTTTTCCGAATCATTGGAAGTGCCATTTTCATTTTAGGCTATTATTACGATGGGGTCGCCACTCCCAAAGGCATTTTATGAAGCTACTGCCAGCTATTATTCAGGCCGCCCCTAACATGGAGAACAGACGCCCTTGCAGCCGCCCCTAACATGGGAAACAGACGCTGCCGATTGATGCTGTACTCATACTATTCCCCGAGTACTGGGTTGCCTCTTCCGCAATCTCCACCGTTCCGAAGTCCATCTTCTCCGCTGCAGATTCCGTTGAGGTCTTCGCACGTAACCCTGTGCACGGGGCCTATGTTATACCCCATAGGACTGGGTCCTCACCAGAACTTAGCCGGTACTGTAGTTCCATGGTATATTACAGTACCGTTGCCCACCCCCGCGACGTGGACGCGCCTGGCAAGAATTATCCATGTAGCCAATTGGGATTGACTCATAATAATAAATACCTTAATTATGTGAATTACCTATGCATTTCACTCGTATTAAGTTTTTAGGATAAATCTCATGTCATTAATTACAGTTAAATGATCAATTTTATTATGTCAAAAATTGTGTTCTTTAATCGGTCGTTAAATAAAAACAACCGATTATAATTTGTATGATTTATTTACATTGTAAATTGTACAATGTAGCCTAATCAAAATATGCTATGAGGAGCCGGATTGGAGGTACTCGCGGGCCGTAGTTTTGAGACCCCTGTTCCATAGCATTAACAGGCACCGTTACTCAGCACCACCCACACGTCATAGCTTCCATATAATCACAGAGTGAGTATCAGTGAACAACCACATTTATTCTAGCCCGTGCCACTAAAAAAATGCAAAACTACTCGATTCATCATGAAATGGCAACAGGCAGGAAAATTTACTAGCACAACAATATCCTGTGTGACAATGCCCCAGGTTCCAGGCCTCGGAATGAATATTCATTGAAATCTAGGGATTCTTGATCAACTAGCCATATTACGCACTCAATCTGGGACATTTAACAGCCATACTGGCTCTACTCTCAGCTGGTAAAAATGGTGATTGTAATGACAAGAGTGACATAGTACAAAAGATTAATTATTCTATTATAATAAGCATCAAAACAACTGCTACTACTAGAATATGATTGTATTGATGTCCTACCTGAAAGCAATGACATCGTCTTTAACTGCCTGAATTGAGCTGTGCCCCAGGGCATTAGGATAAGATGTCACCAATTACCAATTTTGTTTTACAATAACTATATCTAGTACAGAGAGTCCAGTTTGTGTATATCGGAGACCCTAGCTAGCCCGCTCGCCCGCGGCACGAGCCTGTCTCCCACCAGGCACTTTGCCGTTTCGCGACACTCGCGCGGCATTGAGTCATTGAGTATAGGAATTTGTACTTCAATGTGATCCTTGACTGATTTTTTTGACAAACTGACTTACGGAGAGCGATTGTTAACTGATTTTCAAAAAGATTCTGCCACTGCTCACAATGACGAAGCATCCATGACAGAATTGCGTCGCATTTTTGGTACTAGGATTATAAGTCGGAACGTGTGGCCCCCGCGAAGCCCAGACTTATCACCATGTGCCTTTTATTTGTGGGGGACGCTTAAAAATAGAGTGTATGCGGAAACCCTCACACTATAAATGAGCTTAAAGACTATATTACAGCTGAAATACAGCCAATCGGTGCTGAGGAACTTCAGAGAGTAAATGCCAGTTTCATAAAAAGGTGCCAGCGATGTGTAGCAGTGAATGGCGAACATTTTCAGCACTAGCTGTGAACTAGGTAAGTACAAATTCCTATACCCAATGACTCAGTGCCGCGCAGGCACCGCATAACGGCAAAGTGCGTGGCGGGAGACGGGCGCGCACCGCGGGCTAGCGAGAGTCTCCGATACATACAAACTGGACTCTCTGTAGATATGTAGGCCTACTTTTCTTCTTAAAATATCACTTAAAATTGCTAATGTCCTTCCCTATTGCCAGATTTTTAAAATGAATATGCGTTGTTTACGATAAATAGATTCTGTGTCAAACAATCACAATTGCAAAATTAAACTCGGGAGTTTCCGCCAACACAAAGTTCCTCATTTCTCTACTAGAAAGCGCTATAGTGTTCAAGGAGCTTAGATATCTAACCTCCTTGACTTTCATAGGGATTCAAGGAACAACGAAATTCGACATGCAAGCTACCCTCTGGGTGTCAAATTACAAAGCTTGCACCCGGCAACCAAGGCCATACGATATTATTATAAATGTCTACACAGTTTTCTTCAACGAAAATATGAAATCTGCAGTGCTATTTAACTTGACTTCTGAATTGCGTGCTTTGATTATATGTACATTGTACATGTATGTACATTGTGGCAAGCATCCTCTAAATATATAGGCCTACTGTACTGTACACTCGTCAGTCATGTTACTAAATAGAAATTTACTATTCTGTTGCAAACTGCTTCTAATAACTACCGTATTATTTTGACATTAATTTTAAAAACAAATTATTTCATGCTAATCAAACTACTGAAGTTTTGCCATCCCAACAAATATTCTCGGGAAAATGAGATAGAATTTGGAAAAGAAAGACAATCCCACAATTAACGGGACATATCTGTATGCCGGAGGTAAAGAGCACTATGTCCATTTTTTCAATATTGTACTAATCATCATCATCATCTTGCAGAGTTTCCAGCCACTGGCCGGGTCTGTTTGGAACACAAGCCCCTCCAACGTCTTCTGTCTTCCCACCATCTCTCAGCCTCCACCCTTGTCCAGTCTTCTCCTCTCTTCTTCACGCTTTCTTCCACCCCCTTCAGCCACCTGTCTCTCGGTCTTCCTCTCGGTCTCTTTCCTTCCCACTTCGTCTCGTGTACTCTCCTGGGTATCCTCTTCTCCTCCATTCGTTTTACATGTCCATACAATCCAAGTCTAGATTTCTCTATACCATCCTGTAATGGTTCCTCCTTCATTAATTCTCTGGTCCTCTCATTTCTTATTCTGTCCATCTTTGTAGCTCCAATACTGCTTCTCAAGAACCTCATCTCACTGGCCTGTATTTTGCTCTTCTCCTTTCTTTTCATAACCCAGGTCTCCGAGGCATACGTCAGGATAGGGACATAGTACGTCCGATATATGATCTTTTTGCTGTTCTGAGGGACATCCTTGCTCCATAACATGCTTCTCACACTTCTCCGAAATGCTTCTGCCTGCCTCCCCCGCTCATTTATTTCTCTATCGTTTCTTCCATTATCTTGTATCAGGCTTCCCAGATACTTGAAACTCTCCACTTTCTTCAGCTGTTCCCCACCAATTGTTATTCCCGTTGTGGTTCTTTCCTTCTTCCTTGTTGTGATCACCATCTCACTCTTATTTATGCTAAATTTCATTCCATATCCTTGTATTATTCCTTCCCACACGTCCAACTGTTCCTGTACCTCCTCCTTGTTTCCCCAAATCGTCAAATCATCTGCAAACACCATTGCTTTCATCTTTCCTTCCCCAATTACTTGTGCCACTCGGGTCATTGTCATCCATCACCGCAATGAAAAGTAACGGTGACAGTGCACTTCCTTGTTTCAGGCCATTTCTCTGTTCCAACCAGTCCGATCTCTCTCCTCCCACTTTCACACAGCTCACGCTTCCCTTGTACATCTCCTTTATCCTCTTTATAGTCCATACACTGTCATATGCTTTCTCAATGTCCAGGAAGGCCATCAGTAGATCTGTTCCATACTCATAGTGCTGTTCTTGTAACTGCCTTACAGCAAAAATCAAATCCACTGTGGACCTTCCTGCTCTGAAGCCATGTTGTTCTTCCCTCATCCCTCCTTCTATCCTTGTCCTAATTCTCCTTTCCAAAACTTTCTCGAAGATCTTTGCACAATGACTCATCAGTGTTATTCCCCGATAGTTTCTGCAATCTGTTCTACTACCTTTCTTGAAGATCGGGACAATTATTCCTTTTTTCCAGTCCTCTGGGGGTCTTCCTTTCCTTCCATGCTGTCCTCATCACTCGGTACAACCATCGTATCCCCACCTCTCCTGCTGCTCTCACCATCTCCACACTCAACTCATCCACACCCGGTGCCTTCCCTCCTTTCATCTTTTTCACTGCATCTTCCACTTCTTTCCATGTTAAGTCCTTTTCTGTTTGCAGTTCATCTTCCTCTTCCCCGATTTCTTCCTCCTCACCATCATTTCCATTTGGGTTCAGAAGTTCTTCAAAATATTCTTTCCACATTTTCTTCAGTTCTTCCCTATTTTCTATCTCTTGTCCCCTTTTGTTCACCATTCTAACATAATCCGTAGGATCCTTCCGCCTCTTATTTTTTACCATCCCATACAGGACCTTTTTTGTACCTTCACTATCCTCCTTCATCATCTTTGTCCACTCTTCAATCCACTTTCTTCTCTCCTCAGCCACTACTCTCTTCGCCTCCTTCTTTCTTTCCTGGTACTCTTCCCTTGTCTCTACCGTTCTATTTTGATACCACCTCCTAAAGGCCCTATTCTTTTCCCTTACTATATCTTTTGTCTTCTCATTCCACCATGGTGTTTCCTTCCACCTCTTCTTACTACTTGTCCTCCCACATACTGCTTCTGCTGCACCTACTAGTGTCTTCTTAAATCTAGCCCATTCCTCTTCCACCCCTCTTTCTTCATCTGTTGGAATTCCTTCCTTTACCATTTTGAGGTAGTCGACCCTTCTATCCCCTTCTTTCAGTTTCCATATCCTTATACGTCTTTCCTGGTTCTCAGTCCCTTCTTCTCCTTACTCCCTCTCAGGTTCATTACCAGCAATCGATGGTCGCTATCCAGGTTCTCCGATGGTATAACCTTGATGTCCGTGATGTTCTTATTTAGTTCTTTCTCATACAGTATATAGTCGACCACCGACTTCCTGGTCAAGTCATCACTGTACCATGTGATTGTGTGGCTCTCTCTTTTCTTAAACCAGGAGTTCCCAAATAGCAGGCTGTTCCTCTGGCAGAAGTCCAACAGTCTCTTTCCTTCCTCATTTCTTCCGCCCCAACCCTCTGGTCCTAGAACACTCTCATAACCTTGTCTTTCTCTTCCTACATGGGCATTGAGATCCCCCATAACAATCATATTTCTTCCTACCAGCTGCTTCTGCAATTCCTCTTCAAACTCCTCCTTCTCTTCAGAGGCGCAGCCTACTTGTGGAGCATACACTTGCACTATTTCTATGGTCTCTCCCCTCAGTGCTACTTTCACCTTCATCATTCTATCACTTATTCTCCTCACTTCTTCTTTTAAACCATCTCGTACTACTACTCCCACTCCATTCCTCTTTCCCTCTTCGTTCCCACTCCAGTACAGTCTATAGCCTTTTCTCAGTTCTCTCCTTCCTTCCCCTTTCCACTTTGTTTCTGCCAATCCCAATAAATCCAACTTCCTTCTTTCCATCATATCCACTATCTCCTCCACCTTCCCCGTCAGCGTTCTTAGGTTTAAAGTTCCAAATCTTAGTCCGTGTGTACAGCCGTGTCATCGTCTATTAAATCCATCATGTCAGAGGCTCGTTCCATTTTCGAAAGCATTTGGTTTCATCCACTACTGGCTTGCTGGGCCTATCGTAGCTTCACTAATGTACTAATTGTACTAATGCTGTTAGTAATCAGTGCCTTTGATACTCTACACAGAGGTAGAGGGCACTAAGACCTATTTCAAAAAAATAATGGAACTTTTATAACGGGCTTCATGTCACATAAAACATTTTTTTTTAATTCAAATGCCTCTCCTGTAAAGTTTCAATTTTGTGACATAGCCTAGTGCCTCCGGCATACAGACATATGAACCCTAGTATTGAAGCCAATAATACATATGATAGTTGGAAAATGAGATTCCCCAGTCTGCCATCCCTCAAAACTTTATTGATGAGATATAAAATTATATGGGCAGAAAGGGGCATTAGTCGGCCATTATTCTACATACTGTAGTCCCCCACAACCACTGATGCACTTGTCCTACCGCTTCACAACCTTGACGAACCCTTGCCAGTTTACTCTTGTCTTGAACACAGCGAAAAGGTGGAAGTAACAGGACACTAAGTCAGGTTTGTATGGGGCACCCTCAGCTAAAGGTGGCAAAAAGGTAATCAATGTTGATGCCATATGCAGTATTGAATTATGTTGTCCATGATTGTAATACAAGCCCATTCTCCATGCCTGTCAGTTACACAATATTGCTGTCCTTTCTCTAACACAGCACTGCGCAAGCACCGGGCACCCACTATTCAATTCTTGTATCTTTAACACAGCACTGCGCTAGTACAACTTCAATGTATCTAGCCCAACATAAACCTCCTTAGGACATTGAATGACTTGTCACTTTGAGTCAGTCCATGAGCATTCCCCAACCAAATCTATGATTTTCTGAGTTGCTTGGAAACAGTGCACCACAACTGAAGCACCCAGGGCAAGCTAACACAGATAGTATAGTCACAAAGCACACTTTATCAATAATAATTATATCACTTTACTAGAACAATCACAATCAATATTTACAAAGGACGAGTTTGGAATCAGAAGCACTGGTAGCTGATGAATTTATATTAGACCTAGGTTCTGCTGCAATGGCTTTACTATCTCTGTTGTTATTAACACTGACACATTGTTTAATAAATTCCGTGGAATTTCCTCTTCCTCTTGGTACCTGGTCGACATTTAGAACACATCTCATACGCACGCAATAATAGGAAATTCTCCAAACATAAAGCCTGGAGCAACACAGGAAGCGGACATATTTTGTTTATGTTTACATCTTTTCAGACTGTAAGCTGTTAACACATGTGCTGCTATCTGTTAGACAGATGAGTAAACTTTATAACCTGGAGTATAGAGCCATAGAGAGCGCAGCTCGGCCGTGGCTGGAAGAATGCTGACTCATACCGGCAAATTTGAATCAGGAAATTTTAAATATTTAGATGCAAGCACCGATTACCCTAGTAATTACCAAGTAAGATGCCTTGGAGCCACACCCCGTAGACATGTGCGCACGGGCCCCTTTTAAAATAGTATTTTTAACTACTTACAGGTGAAGTATCGACATGAAATATATTATATTAATTTTAAGCAGCAAAATAAGGTTTCCAATTACAATGAAAACACGAAAAAGGCAGCAATTTTATTCAAAAATGTCATTTCAAACTTATAACCTTTTGAGAGGTGGAACATTAAGTTCACACTGCTTAAAATGCAGTAAATACATTTGTTTTATTCATAATTTTCAATTTTGCTGAGTGGTGAGAGTAAAATTATTAAATACCTTTAATGTCCAGACTTTTGGGGTCGACTGTGAGGTTAGCAAGATATGGAGATGTCTCCGACTCGATATGACTTGCTAGAACAGCCACCAAATCAGGAACGGTGACTTCTTGCTGTCTTGGATACAAATGTAGATTGAAATGCACCACCAGATCCTGACCATCCATACTGCAGCATATGAAACACATCAATAAGTACAATATTATCAAAATTAAGTACAAGCAGGACAGTATGTAAAGCTCACCAGTGAAGCCACACAAAAAAACTTTTATTATTAATCTAAACACATTAAACAAGTACTTTCGTGAAGAACTATATAGCCTATTTTCATATATCCTAGTTATGTTAATTGCCTCTATCAACATACAAAATTTAAGTTTGATTGCTGTAATAGATTCGAAGATATTGAGAACCGACTAAATATTTTTGGATGGTCGCCATGTTGGATTGTTAGAGTTATGTACCATTAAAGGAAAATTATTGCGTAGGTTCATTATTCAAACTTTCACTTTGATCCATTGATTACGACACAAGAAATAAAAACTTAATTTTAAAATTCGCACAGCCGCCATCTTGAGGTTATGTAAGCAATTGAACTTAATTAGATACCATTGCATTACAGTGTGTATAAACATATACTGTACCAAGTTTCATTGCGTTTGGTTGGTTAAATCGCGAGAAACGTCTATTTACAAGTCGCAACTTCGCCTGGCCGCCATGTTGGTTTTGTAGTTACCAGGTTTTCGAAAGTCACATTGGTGAACTTCTAGCAGTTCCCTTTATCACCGTAAAAAATTTCAGGGTGATATCGGTAATAGTTTCGGAGGGATTGAATGGTGTTGAAATATTTCGCACAGCCGCCATGTTGGATTGGTGAGACGTAACAAAATTGGAAGGGCACGGTCGGGGTGGTCCGGAATAGTGCTATGAACTTACCGAGTTTCATTGAAATCGCTCCATCCGTTTAGATTTTATTAGGGGGACACACACCCACACGAATCACACACGTACGCACACACACCGACAGACACACGGGCGAAAGGTGATCTCATAAGTCTATTTCTTTTTTCATAAAATGAAAATAGGCTAAAAAAGTTTTGCATATTGCTGGCCAGGAGTCGTAGTGGTTTCAAGTCCATTAGTCGTTCTTGCATGTATAAAGGCTGTGTACACTCGCCTGTGTCAATGAGGATGGATCTGTGCGAGTGTGGAGACGACCCGGTGAGCGTATTCGCGACCAATACATCCGAGACCGACACCAATAGGGAGGAGGTGGTGCAATGTTTTGGGGTGGCATCATGTATGGTCACCGAACCCCTCTTGTGTACATCCCGGAGCGTATGACAGGCATACATTACAGGGATACTGTCCTAGCACCTGTAGTGAAAGGCAATGCTGACATTTTCGGCCCAAATTTCACTTTCGTGGACCATAACGCTCGTCCGCACAGAGCTGGCATTGTCAATGCCTTTCTTCAGGAGAATGGTATTCACAGAATGGAATGGCCTGTCTATGTCCGTCCTCACTTTCATCCCCACTGTGCTCCATGGCAATATGCAAAACTATTTTTGATATTTGTATTGGAACAGTCGAAATACTCAACACCTATTTTCGTTAAGAAAAAATAGACTGTCATTCTTGTTTTTGATTCATTTAGGTGCTTGGACATCGTGGCCATCAGCTCCGTGTACTTGCAGTACGTGAAGAATTGCCAGATAACCTATATTATTGTGGTGTCTAAATTAGTATGATTATTTGTGCTTGATAGGAAATGGAAAGGATGAAGTCATGGGCTCAAGTTAGGAACCATTGCAGTATTTGCCTCGAGTAAAAGTGGAAAACAATGGGTGGGGATCGAACCTCTTCTCAGTCAACGAGTCTCCAGTCTTTATTAAGGCAATGTGTGATAAATGCATTTCTGCTACGTCGATTACGGTATAGTGGTTTTGTAGTAGCGAACACTATTCCAGTCACCTCAGAAACACAGGCAATCAGATAAATGCATCACATATTCAAGTACATTGAGCTGCTGGCCAAAATATGTCCCAATACCCTAATTAAAGCAAAAACAACGTGTTGAAGTCTGTCTTCGAACACTTCCAGCATCTGTTATGAATAGCTGTGGCGATTACAACGTTTACTGTTTGTTTGCTTTGATACAAGCTGCAGCCATGCTGCCAACGTAACTGCTGATGCTAGCTCTTGCAGCAGCAAGTAAGCACTGCGGAGAACATTCCTTGGCGCCCTGTAGAAGAATTTGATGATGATGATGAAACCAAACATTTGGCTTTCACAGTAAGCAAGGTGAAACGAAGAGACATGGTACTGCGTAGTATAGTAAAATCGCACATATTCGCCAACTTATTTACGCCGTACATTCCTACTACGTCTTCAGAGCTGGTGCTCAGACAGTAGTAGTAGTAGTACTAGTAGATCATTGAGAAGAATTAAACTTACCCATCAAAGGCTAGAACCTCAGTACCTATGAAGGCTGGTCTCAGGTCACTACGACGGAATATAAGATTGATCCTCTCCCGGTAGTCTCGTGCTGAAACTGTACTGTTGCTGGATCAGCCAGCTCTGGGGAGAAGGAATCGCCCTTCATCACACGGAACATTGACCGGAACACTTGCTCTCCTGGTGGGTCTGATATGAGGAATGTATCTGCAAATACATATATAAAACACGAATTTCAATATTGTGTTCATTGCCAAACTATTAGCCTTTCATTTACATGGATTATTTCTATTTAATAACCCATCTTTAAGGTCAACAATTTGCAATGTCTTTAGTAAAATGAATTTAAGACTCCTCCACCATGATAAGCATCTTATATAAGTCAAGAGACTCAAATGCAGTCCTTTAGGAAACCATGTGCAGATGCAATAAATATTTGTTAAACTTCAACATTGGAATAATTTCTAGTAATATCTCAGATTTTGTAAATCAGTGGAAGGTGAATAGAATTGAACAGGGGCATGATTAAGGGAGTAGAGGAAACGTAAAAAAAGCTACAGTGTCATAAAGTTACTTTGTCAGACTTTGGCCCAAAGGGGGGCTTTAACGTGCCAGTAAATCTACTGACACTCCCTTGTCTTTGTGCACCCTCAAATGCCAACTGGTTGTGCCAGGATTCAATCCTGCGATCTTGGGACTGTAACATTATCAAGCTGAGAAGGAAAAGACATGATGGTAAGCAACTTACATGAACAAGTAGACAATAGGTACACAGTAGGACAAACACAAAATGTAACAAATATTTCGAGGTATGTCATTGTCAGCGATTCCATATACAGTAGTGTCCTCCTCCACTGTCCCCAAGGACCTTCTCTACAGCTGCTCCATTGTCATATATCGTTGCATACTACCGACCAGCCAACATCTGTTCTAGAGTGGTTTGTTCCGGTGTGTAAGATTCATTCTTCTCTTAATCACTGAAGATGACTTTGGTCAAAATATTTGTTGGTTTTCTTTTTGTTCATCCTGCAGTACCGTGTGTGTACGGTATATAATCTACTTACCCAGGTAAGTTGTACTTGCTTTCAATTTTGTATTTTCCTTTCTAGCTTTATAATGCTGCCAGTTTTCATATTTTTATTATAATTTTATATTGTAGTTATTTTATATTTTTTATTTTAACAACTGTTATTGAGAGCTGTTGCCACAAAGCTTTAAGTAGACTTCATACTTATAAACAAATCAACTATCAATTGAAATTATGTCTTCAATCTTTATTCAATTCAATTACGTTATAAAATAGATATAAATATGTACATGAACATTGCCTGTGCTGTTCTAACCAATGTGTACCAGTACAGTACCTGTTTCACGAAGTGCAATGCGTAATACCCACATGAAGGATTGTTCACTCGTATACAACCTCTAGCAATTGAACTTTGACATACCTGCACCTGTGTAATATACAAGGAGGAGGAGGAGGAGTAAAGAAATACATGGGTTAGGTAAGGCAAACACAAATTTACAGTTAAAATTCCTATATTTTGGCACAGCATACAGAAAACAGTGTAAACTGCAAAGCAAACACAATTCCTAATTTACCAGTTCGGTAATATTACAGAGGTGTGCAACTTATTAGAATCAAATAGAGAACTTATATTAGTCAGAATTTTTTTATTCAAAATCATTTTATTGAACAACGGCCGACATCTTTTATCACACCACTAAGTGGCTTCGGTGGCGTAGTTGGTAGCACGCTGAACTCCCCTGCCCAAGATAGCTGGTTCAAACCAGGCCGAAGTCGTCGGATTTTTTAAGAGCGTTAAAATCCTTCGGTATGCCTTCCTTTGGAGGGGAAGTAAAGCCGGCAATCAAATGTCATAGATTTATGACATGCAAAAGATCCTTCAACAGACTAAACTTGTGTGAACCTAAATTTCTAGGTTAGATTTCGTTGGAACGCTCTATCAAAGTTCCAATGTTCACCACTAGGTGTCATTGAAACCGGTTTGCGAAAGTTGGAACTACTTGAACTACTTGAAATAGAACGGAACTTGTAGCTCACCCTATGGGTGTCCGCTAGAAGCAGCTACAGCCTCAGGGGAGCCGAACATATCCTCGGACACTCCCGGCACTAAAAGCCATACGATCAATAAATAAAACACTTTAGTTAGTAAAGTTTTCTCCCCTGTAGACTTATAACTTTTCCCATAAGGAATTGAAGACTACAAATTTTTAGAATTGGGTATTCCGAGGGATACCTGAGCTGGGTCTGGTTTCTCTTGTTTCATTGACTTTGGAATGTGCCCTCTGAATCAGGTGATTTCAATCCATGGTCCACGAATCTTTGTATAGTTCAAGAGTCTTTGAATACCTTGGCTCTAAATTCATATGAAAAGTAGAATATTAGTAATCAAAACAAAACGTGTGGCATTTTGCATTTACGAGGCCCCTCTTTTAGTGGAAATTTTATAAAATCATTTTACTATAAAATTCTTAAAATAAAATGTCATTAAAGACTGATGGTTAAATATTTTCCATTCTTGAAAGCATTTGCTGGTATGGACATATAAAAGGTATGGAGGAGAAGAGGATACCCAGGAGGATACACGAGACGAAGTGGAAAGGAAAGACACCGGAGGAAGAACGAGAGACAGGTGGCTGAAAGGGGTAGAAAAAAGCGTGAAGAAGAGAGGAGAAGTCTGGACAAGGGTGGAGGCTGAGAGATGGCGGGAAGACAGAAGACGTCGGAGAGGCTTGTGTTCCAAACAGACCCGGCCAGTGGCTAGAAACTGAGCAAGATGAAAATGATGATGATGATGATGATGGTTAAAAATTTGAAATAACTTCAGCACCTTGTAAATATATTTAGTGCATTAACATTTTGCACTCCTATGTCGAGTGGGGTTCGACATTAAAATATTTAACCTCTGCTCCGATGTAGAGTCCCAAACGACATGACGATAGCTTGTACTTACAGCGCTCGCATGACTTCTGTGCTGTATTGCGGTATTGTGCAGCCTTCTAGTGGTCTCCGAGAGAACACCTTTTCCCTATTTAATATAGTTTGCGGGAATTGTTATGAATTTTTAACCTTCGTTATTCTCAAATGTTTTTGACAGTTTTACTGATAATAAAGATTGAATGCAAACATGCCATCTGGTTCATCTTCGCTCATGGAACCGGATATTTTAGAACAGTTAGTGGACAGTAATAGTTACGATGATGAACAAACAACTGGGCGGCTTCGGTGGTGTAGTTGGTAGCATGCTGAGCTTCTATGCCCAAGATCGCGGGTTCAAACCCGGCCGAAGTCGTCGGATTTTTTAAGAACGTTAAAAATCCCTCAGTATGCCTTCCTTTGGAGGGGAAGTAAAGCTGGCGGTCCCATGGCATGTTAAAGAACCTTCCACTAATTACACCTGTGTGAAGCTAAATAAATACAGGTTAAACATTTGACTAACGTTCTTAGGTCCCTACGTTTGTCGTCATGAGCCGACTGTGGTGGCATCTGGTAACTAATTTCTGAACTAGTTGGTCGTTGATGGTGGCGTTTGTAGTACTTGAAAAAATTCAATGCCTGCAGTCCTTACTTGAATTAAAACAGATAACACACACTAATATAGTCATCACAATTAACACCGGTTATCAGACAGATTCTACACACATTCAAAGTACACGGGGCTACATGACCGCGTTGTCGCAGCCCCTAAACTGAGGAACCCACCAACCAACAAACAACTGACTTGGAAATATAACATAACTATATTTTGTGTTAGATTGTTTTGCAGTGTTCACTTCCTACTACTGTTCACAGTGCAGAAATTAATTCAGCAGGAAGCACTCGCTAAAGGTAATGGAGTTCAAAAGGTCAAATCAGGAAAAGTTTAAATGATATTTTGGGAAACTGGTGTTGAGTCTAATAATTTGCACACTTCTGTGTGCTTTGAGCTTCAAATTTAAACTTACATGGCCACGGTGGCAGGATGTACACACTCTTCGATATTCCTTTGGCAGTGAACTAAGATACATTTGTGTTTGCGTTAACCCATGTGCAAATGAAAATACTTGCTAAGCCCACATGTGTGCTAACCTGGTTTGGAATTGCATGAGCCAGGTCCATGGTATTCAGGAAAATTTCCACAATCAAGAATGGATTTGAATCTTGGAGGTAACCTGCTCCCACAACCTCCTTGGAACTCGCGGCAGAAATCACGACACGGCAATACTATTTTATCCTCTTCCTCGCCAGGACTTCGAGGTAAACAGGTAGGTTGTAGCAACTGACACACAAACTCGTATGCCAGCCGGTAGCATTCTGCATCCACCAGTTCCCTGCAACAAGAAGTTAACAGATACAAACAAGCAGTGGTGTCGCTAGAGGAGAAGAACTACCATAACCTATCTTCAAAATTGTCCCGTCAGTTAAATAAAATCTCCATATCAGCTTTTCATATACAGTATATTGTGCAACAATTTCAAACTCAAACTTGTAGTAATGACCACCTCGTAGTGGAGCAGCTATCATTCTTGGCTGTTACCGCAGAGGCCCTGGTTCGATTCCCGGCTCTGCCAAGAAATTTCAATTCTGGTGCAAGGCTGGAACCGGGTACACTCAGCCTCGTGAGGCAAAACTGAGAAGAAGAGAGTTCAATTCCCACCTCGACCATCCAGGAAGTGGTTTTCCGTGGTTCCATCAACTCCAGGAAAATGCTAGGATGGCTCCTAACTTAAAACCATGGCCACCCCCTTCCCAACCCTATCCACAATTTACAAATACACACACCAGTACCGCCATCACAATAACACAAGTTATCACACAAATTCTACACACACTCAAATACACAGGACTATATGACCACGATGTCGCAGCTCCTAAAATAAGTAACAACAACATTGTGTCATCTAAGGCAATATTCATAAAAATAACATTTTAAGATAGCAAAATGGCACAAGTGCTTGTTCCATCTTAAACTGTTGTTGTTGTTGTTGTTTCATTTACGGGTTTTTACATTGTGGATATTTCAGCCCTGTGTACTTGGGTGTATGTGACTGTTCAGAATTTGTCTGATAACCTGTGTTACTGTGGTGTCTGTAGTATTGTGTGTATTTGTAATTTAGGCAAGGATTGGGATGAAGAAGGCCATGGGTGTAAGTTAGGAACCATCCCAGCATTTGCTTGGAGTAAAATTTGGGAAAACCATGGGAAAGGATGGCAGAGGTGGGAATGGAACTCATCTCTCCTCAGTTTTGCCTCACGAGGCTATGTGTACCCTATTCCAGCCCTCAGACCAGAACTAAATTTCTTGGCAGAGCCAAGATTCAAACCCAGACCTAAGGGGTGTCAGCCAAGCATGCTAGCCACCACACCACAAGATGCTCCCATCTTTAACCAAAGTTTTCATCAGCAATCCTCCAGCACCATAAAATAATTAGGCAGAAAATATGAGTTTAACATGTAATTAATTACAGTATTAGCACAGATTATACCGACAGCCGTGGTTACGCTCGTTAAAGTGCAGCGTTAGGTCATTCTCTGCTGAAACGGTATACGCGTGGGTTCGAGCCCCTCCGTCGGCCGTCCTTGAAATGGTTTTCCGTGGTTTCCCCATTTTCAACACCAGGTAAATGCTGGAACAGTACCTTCTAACAGGCTACGGCCCCTCCTTCCATATCCTTGCCCAGTTTCATTCACCTTCATCCATTCCTTCCCTCATCCTGACGCGCAGGTCGCCCACGGGCGTCGACTAGAATGGCCTGCACTCGGCCTCTCAGGGGGGCCACACGACAAAAAAAGCACAAATTATATTATCATATAGAATTTTTTCAGGAGAATTTCATATTGGGCATAAATTTGTGTTGACCGACTGAGAGATATCGATCAGCTGTTGTTAATATAAAGGCAACACTGGAAAATGGCTTCAAAGCCTCTCTTAAAGACCACCCACCAAAACAACCAACTTTTGCAGGAACCAACATTGGAACCCATAACATCAATGCAATTTGTACCTCTTGCCGACCGCCAACTAGCTTTTTGGCGACCAGAGTTTTAAAGACTGTACTTATGCAGTAGTGCATTGCGGATTGTCAAGGTAGCGAGTGAGTTCAGGCAATGGGTTAATCTTCCTGGCTTATATCAGATGAAGGTGAAGTGACACGATCTCACTTTCGCACTGAATGCTTTCACAACAAAAAAAACACTATAGCATTATAAAGAGGTGGACTAGGCAACTTGAGGAGTGAGATACTTTGTCATTGCTTCCCGCACTGAGTTAGTACAGTAGTTCCAACCCTATGAGTAGAATGTTCCATAACAGGGGCCTCGAAACTCTTCAGCCTCCACTAAGTCCCAAGGGCCAAGACCTAGCTAGCTCATCATACCAACATCCTGTAGTTTTGAATTACGCGCAAAGTTTCGTTTCGGGACGAGTGAGATCTCTATGAGGCAGTGCGCGGGGTATAGTTCAAGAGCGGATGATCAGTATAAAAGACTTTGAATATTTCGGCTCTAAATTCATACGAAAAGTAGAATAAAGTAATCAAAACAGAACATGTGGCATAGTGCATTAACGAGGCCCCTCTTTTAGTGGAAAATTTAAAAATCATTTTACCATCAATTTCTTAAAATCAAAAGTAATTTAAGACTGATGGTTAAATATTTGAAATAACTTCAGCGCCTTGTGAATATATTTAGTGCATTATATCATGAAAAGTATAGATGAAATTTTGGAAAGCTGGTGTGGAGTCAAATAATTTGCACACCTCTGTATAAATGTGCTTTTCAGCTCTCGGCACTACTTCTCTGTGTGAATAAACATTCTCCTAAATAAAATAAAAAAGTATTTACAGATCCAAATTAACTGACGAGTATTTGAAGTCGCTGCTGATAATTTCCAATAGTAAATTTGATCCTCAACTGTAAACAATTGTCAGTGAAAAGTTACAGCCACATAAATCTCTTTAATTATAGTAATAATAATAAATACCTTAATTATGTGAATTACCTATGCATTTCACTCGTATTAAGTTTTTAGGATAAATCTCATGTCATTAATTACAGTTAAAATGATCAATTTTATTATGTCAAAAATTGTGTTCTTTAATCGGTCGTTAAATAAAAACAACCGATTATAATTTGTATGATTTGTTTACATTGTAAATTTTACCATGTAGCCTAATCAAAATATGCTATGACGAGCCGGATTGGAGGTAATCGCGGGCCGTAGTTTTGAGACCCCTGTTCCATAGCATTAACAGGCACCGTTACTCAGCACCACCCACACCTCATAGCTTCCATATAATCACAGAGTGAGTATCAGTGTACAACCACATTTATTCTAGCCCGTGCCACTAAAAAAATGCAAAACTACTCGATTCATCATGAAATGGCAACAGGCAGGAAAATTTACTAGCACAACAATATCCTGTGTGACAATGCCCCAGGTTCCAGGCCTCGGAATGAATATTCATTGAAATCTAGGGATTCTTGATCAACTAGCCATTTTACGCACTCAATCTGGGACATTTAACAGCCATACTGGCTCTACTCTCAGCTGGTAAAAATGGAGATTGTAATGACAAGAGTGACATAGTACAAAAGATTAATTATTCTATTATAATAAGCATCAAAACAACTACTACTACTAGAATATGATTGTATTGATGTCCTACCTCAAATCAATGACATCGTCTTTAACTGCCTGAATTGAGCTGTGCCCCAGAGCATTAGGATACGATGCCACATTGTATGGCAAGTTTGAGCAGTATACCAGCTGAATAGATCCACAGCGTCTTGGTGGAGGTGGTGTAGTCGTTGAAGGAGACACCGTTGCTGCAGCAGTCGATGGAGCTGGCACTGGTGTGGTCAGAGCTGCACTGCTCGCTGAAATATAAAGAATACCTTGTGAATCAAGTCACTGGAACATCTCCCATTTCTCCCATGGTATATGTGGTGGTTATTATTGTTAAATGAGGTGAAAGATCAAAGCCATCCACCCCAAGGTGCATGTCATTCTCCTGTCTTAACCATTTGTATTAGATAGGGATCAAATATTTTTCTGACAAATATATGGGACACTTATAAATTTTTGCCATAAATAAATTGCAGTATAATCAGGCACCTGTAACTTATGTACCCTAACAAGGTGGCCCATAAAGCAAATACATCAAAGAGAGATAACTGCTAATAACCATATTACCAATTTAGTTTTACAATAACTATATCAAGTACAGAGAGTCCAGTTTGTGTGTATCGGAGACCCTAGCTAGCCCGCTCGCCCAAGGCGCAAGCCTGTCTCCCGCCAGGCACTTTGCCGTTTCGCGGCACTCGCGCGGCATTGAGTCATTGAGTATAGGAATTTGTACTTAAATTTGTACTTCGATGTGATCCTTGACTGATTTTTTTGACAAACTGACTTACGGAGAACGATTGTTAACTGATTTTCAAGAAGATTCTGCCACTGCTCACAATGACGAAGCATCCATGACAGAATTGCGTCGCAATTTTGGTACTAGGATTATAAGTCGGAACGTGTGGCCTCCGCGAAGCCCAGACTTATCACCATGTGACTTTTATTTGTGGGGGACGCTTATAAATAGAGTGTATGCGGAAACCCTCACACTATAAATGAGCTTAAAGACTATATTACAGCTGAAATACAGCCAATCGGTGCTGAGGAACTTCAGAGAGTAAATGCCAGTTTCATAAAAAGGTGACAGCGATGTGTAGCAGTGAATGGCGAACATTTTCAGCACTAGCTGTGAACTAGGTAAGTACAAATTCCTATACTCAATGACTCAGTGCCGTGCTGGCGCCGCATAACGGTAAAGTGCATGGCGGAAGACAGGCGCGCGCCGCGGGCGAGCGAGAGTCTCCGATACATACAAACTGGACTCTCTGTAGATATGTAGGCCTACTTTTCTTTTTAAAATATCACTTAAAATTGCTAATGTCCTTCCCTGTTTCCAGATTTTTGAAATGAATATGCGTTGTTTATGATAACTAGATTCTGTGTCAAACAATCATAATTGCAAAATTAAACTCGGGAGTTTCCGCCAACACAAAGTTCCTCATTTCTCTACTAGAAAGCGCTATAGAGTTCAAGGAGCTTAGATATCTAACCTCCTTGACCTTCATAGTGATTCAAGGAACAACGAAATTCGACATGCAAGCTACCCTCTGGGTGTCAAATTACAAAGCTTACATCCGGCAACCAAGGCCATACGATATTATTATAAATGTCTACACAGTTTTCTTCAATGAAAATATGAAATCTGCAGTGCTAGTTAACTTGACTTATGAATTGCGTGCTTTTATTATATGTACATTGTACATGTATGTACATTATGGCAAGCATCCTCTAAATATATAGGCCTACTGTACTGTACACTCGTCAGTCATGTTACGAAATAGAAATTTACTATTCTGTTGCAAACTGCTTCTAATAACTACCGTATTATTTTGACATTAATTTTAAAAACAAATTATTTCATGCTTATCAAACTACTGTAGTTTTGCCATCCCAACAAATATTCTCGGGAAAATGAGATAGAATTTGGAAAAGAAAGACAATCCCACAATTTACGGGACATATCTGTATGCCGGAGGTAAAGGGCACTATGTCCATTTTTTCAATATTGTACTAATGCTGTTAGTAATCTGTGCTTTTGATACTCTACACAGAGGTAGAGGGCACTAAGACCTATTTCAAAAAATAACGGAACTTTATAACGGGCATTATGTCACATAAAACATTTTTTTAACATTCAAATGCCTCTCCTGTAAAGTTTCAATTTTGTGACATAGCCTAGTGCCCTTTACCTCCTGCATACAGACATATGAACCCTAGTATTGAAGCCAATATTACATATCGTCGTTGTTCCGGCAATAGCTCCTATGTGCAAAACAGTAAATTTTTCAGGAGAAGCAAAAAACAAGTTTGTTGGTAGAATACTGCACATTTAATGCACTGAAAATTTGAATAACACATGTCTGCACTAAGATGTCATAATAATTAACAACAATGCTCATCGAAACAAGTGGATATTTACAATAATGGAAATATATTCATCGAATGCACATAGAAGGTTTTGCCGTTCCATTTCACCACATAGGAGAAACTGCACCCAAATAATGGTCTTAATGTTCATAGCTTCATCATTAATTTACGTTCTTGCACACGTAATGCGATTGCCATTTTTATAATATAAAATGTGTTTCTACTTCTACTAATACTGTTGCATAACAAAATGTAATCAACTTATTGAAAAATAAATTTGAGTAAAAAGTTAAATATTCGAGAAAATAGGTAAAGATGAAAAATTTTTCTTTGCCTTTCATTGCTGGCTTCGCATCTTCACTTGTATTGCAGAGAGTCATAAAATGAGTGATGGTCCTTTTCTATTACTGACTTAAGTTCTTGAAGATGCTTGAATTTAGATTCCGTGATTGGAATTTGTGACGTGTTCAATGGTTGAACCTTAGTATGATGGCATTCTTTACGTCGGTGAGGCAACAGTTTCCACTCCTCAAAGTATGCTAATTTGTATGATATTTCACCACATGGACTGTATTTTAACATCCTCAGATCATGGACAGTGGGATCTCCAGCCTTCTTACCAGGTCTCAGGGAGGTCAGGTTTCAGTTCAAGCT
Organism: Meconema thalassinum; assembly: GCA_946902985.2. Classification (NCBI taxonomy): domain Eukaryota; kingdom Metazoa; phylum Arthropoda; class Insecta; order Orthoptera; family Tettigoniidae; genus Meconema; species Meconema thalassinum. The sequence goes on from OX336389.2 coordinate 125,269,900, forward strand.
TCAAAATTTCTGAAAAATGAAAACTCGTTGACAATAATGTTATATGGCTTTTTAGGTCTAGCCATTCTCATTGATCTAATGTAGTCCATGGGTGAATATATTGGTGGTTTGAAGTACTGCTCTAGAGTAGAATGTACAGTATCTGCTTCCATCATTGTATGGCCCTTTTCAAGGAAGACTTGCTCAATAATAATGGAGTTTGTCTTGGAAACATCGCTCAGTGCACTGGCCAGGGTTTTGTTCCGGTTCTGGTAGGCGCATCCATCGGAAATTAGGACAATATGCCTGTACTGTTTCGGTATATGTTCCAAGTAATGGACTATGCAAGACACAAACTCATTTGATGAAACACCCCCGTTACCTTCATGCCATACATAGAGTGTAACATCTTGGTTGTTAAGTTCATAAATAGTGAAGTTATGCAGCTGCAGTTTTTGTTTGTAATAGGCTTTGGAAGCAGCTAGTCTTGGACACAAGAGCACACTTTGGAGGTGCATTGTGATTACCAGTTTCTCTTCAGAGGCACTGTCTTTCATCTGATTCTTCAATTCTCTGGCTTCATTTTCCCTCTTCAAATGAGCCTGATAGACTTCCTCACTGACCAGTTTAGCTTTATAACCACAGCATATGTCGCATTGGTCTTTCCTTGGAGCATGTATGGCTATATTGTTCTTCTTCGTAATTTCAGAAAAACACCTCCTTCCTACATGCTGTATACTACTATCCTTGCACCATGCCACATACACTTTATACATGTGAAGGATCGACCAGAATGTGGACTCTACATACGTCTTCTTGGAACTGGCCCTACAGTATGGACTGGGAACTTTCGGCAGATGATCTAGCCACTCTTTCACATTGTCACAAGCAGTAATATGCTTTCTCTTTGCAACTGGTTCATTTGAGTCTACTGCATGCCCACTCTCATTGAATTGAGAACAGTCATCGTCGCTTGTCCACCTTTTAAACATATCTTCGCCAATCGCTAGAGTATTTATAAATAAAGTTCTGCATACTCTCACCTTTTCGCCTGATGGTTTTCTTAAAAATACATCATGACCTGTGTTCTTCCTCGTTTCTTCCTCACTTGATTTCCTCCTCCTTAAAACATTTCTTGTCGTTACCCAACCACGAACGAATGTTTTCTTTTCACTCCAAGAATTTAGGTTCCAGAATGTGCTAATTTTACGCAACTGATGCGATGACATCACGGGACTGGACAGAGAGCTCCTACGAGCTGAGGCACTTGGTAACGAGATTCTCGGTACATGGTTTCCACTTCAAAGTGTGTAATAACCGAAGATTTCATCAGCCAGACTTAAATCGTGTATGTGCCCTATGTGGTAGAAGATGTGATCGATACCACATGATGTGGTGTGGGCAGAGGAGGTTATCTCTGTCTCAGTTCTGTTCAAACTAGTTGTAATTTCATACTGCATATTTTGTGCTTTAATAAATTTATTAATATTTTATTTCTTTCTTCATCTGTTATTTCAGAGCAACGAAAACTGCGCTCAGATTTCTTAGTTGTAGTAGTGTGTTTGCATCTAGGCAAAACTTGTTTGGATTCCCTTAAACGATTTTGAACCACCTTATCTTCAGTCTTCTGAAATCCTAGGTATTCCAGCCCCTTGAGTCTTTTATTTTTATTTATCTTCCTCTTCGTACCACATTCTATAATGTTTGGTTTGCCGACGTCCTCACAGTACTCCCTATCCATTTCTTCTGCATCACAGATTCTTTCTCCTTTCCCCGTAGAAACTTTTTCATTTCTTTCATCTATGCCACACTCTTCATTTAGATGTTCAATTTCCAGAGAATCTTCCACACACTGTTTGCCATTAACTTCAAGTTGTAAACCAAGTTAACATTGACAGATGTTTGAATAGCTTCTTCTTTGTCACAGCTACTATTTACATGGTTGTTTTCCTCAACTATATCCCCTACTTCACTAATATTTTGTGTCTCTTGAACTGGAACATTTAATAATTCAGTAAGCTCGGGACCTAGTTCGAACATTATAGTGTCATTGTGAATATTCTGTATGTCATTGTCTGCCTCTGTATTGCTGGTATTTCGTTTATTCTGCTCCTGGACCATCTGCACCATCAACTTTCCTCGTGAAAGCATTCTGAGAGAGAGAAAAGGCACAATTTAGAATGTATCGTTTGCATGCATCACTTTGCAACAGTAGGCCTAGGCCTAATAATTGACTTTTGATGTTGAATTGCAATGCACTTCAATTCCCTCCATATTCTTAATTGAGAAGCCACTTTATCATAATACAGTGAAACTAAATCGACATAATACTTACTTGGTAATATAATGTATGGCAGTTCCTCTTGCAGTGATAATGCATTCGGTACACAATAATGCAGGCTAATGAAAGGTACTGACTGTTGGACATTCCTCGCAAACAGCAAACAATGAACTAATCGACTTCTCATAAAAATACCGCGAAACACACACCAAACAGTTCAGAACTCAAGCCACAGAGTAAAGCAAAATCTCCTATGTGACACCCAGACGTAGAATAATGACGTTGCATAATCAGCTATGTGCACGCCTTGCACATAGGAGATATTGCAGACCTACTATATGACACGCGCACATCGGAGGTATTGTTTTCGTTAAATTTGATTGGCCAAATATTTATTTTCACATTGGAGCTTTTTCCATGTGATGTGTCATGGCACCCAATATTTAACAAAGCAATAATCTGAAAACGGACGAAAATGTCACATAGGAGGTTTTGCAGGAACAACGACGATATGATAGTTGGAAAATGAGATTCCCCAGTCTGCCATCCCTCAAAACTTTATTGATGAGATATAAAATTATATGGGCAGAAAGGGGCATTAGTCGGCCATTATTCTACATACTGTAGTCCCCCACAACCACTGATGCACTTGTCCTACCGCTTCACAACCTTGACGAACCCTTGCCAGTTTACTCTCGTCTTGAACGCAGCGAAAAGGTGGATGTAACAGGACGCTAAGTCAGGTTTGTATGGGGCACCCTCAGCTAAAGGTGGCAAAAAGGTAATCAATGTTGATGCCATATGCAGTATTGAATTATGTTGTCCATGATTGTAATACAAGCCCATTCTCCATACCTGTCAGTTACACAATATTGCCGTCCTTTCTCTAACACAGCACTGCGCTAGCACCGGGCACCCACTATTCAATTCTTGTGTCTTTAACACAGCACTGCGCTAGTACAACTTCAATGTATCTAGCCCAACATAAACCTCCTTAGGACATTGAATGACTTGTCACTTTGAGTCAGTCCATGAGCATTCCCCAACCAAATCTATGATTTTCTGAGTTGCTTGGAAACAGTGCACCACAACTGAAGCACCCAGGGCAAGCTAACACAGATAGTATAGTCACAAAGCACACTTTATCAATAATAATTATATCACTTTACTAGAACAATCACAATCAATATTTACAAAGGACGAGTTTGGAATCAGAAGCACTGGTAGCTGATGAATTTATATTAGACCTAGGTTCTGCTGCAATGGCTTTACTATCTCTGTTGTTATTAACACTGACACATTGTTTAATAAATTCCATGGAATTTCCTCTTCCTCTTGGTACCTGGTCGACATTTAGAACACATCTCATACGCACGCAATAATAGGAAATTCTCCAAACATAAAGCCTGGAGCAACACAGGAAGCGGACATATTTTGTTTATGTTTACATATTTTCAGACTGTAAGCTGTTAACACATGTGCTGCTATCTGTTAGACAGATGAGTAAACTTTATAACCTAGAGTATAGAGCCATAGAGAGCGCAGCTCGGCCGTGGCTGGAAGAATGCTGACTCATACCGGCAAATTTGAATCAGGAAATTTTAAATATTTAGATGCAAGCACCGATTACCCTAGTAATTACCAAGTAAGATGCTGTGGAGCCACACCCCGTAGACATGTGCGCACGGGCCCCTTTTAAAATAGTATTTTTAACTACTTACAGGTGAAATATCGACAAGAAATATATTATATTAATTTTAAGCAGCAAAATAAGGTTTCCAATTACAATGAAAACACGAAAATGGCAGCAATTTTATTCAAAAATGTCATTTCAAACTTATAACCTTTTGAGAGGTGGAACATTAAGGTCTCACTGCTTAAAATGCAGTAAATACATTTGTTTTATTCATAATTTTCAATTTTGCTGAGTGGTGAGAGTAAAATTATTAAATACCTTTAATGTCCAGACTTTTGGGGTCGACTGTGAGGTTAGCAAGATATGGAGATGTCTCCGACTCGATATGACTTGCTAGAACAGCCACCAAATCAGGAACGGTGACTTCTTGCTGTCTTGGATCAAAATGTAGATTGAAATGCACCACCAGATCCTGACCATCCATACTGCAGCATATGAAACACATCAATAAGTACAATATTATCAAAATTAAGTACAAGCAGGACAGTATGTAAAGCTCACCAGTGAAGCCACACAAAAAAACTTTTATTATTAATCTAAACACATTAAACAAGTACTTTCGTGAAGAACTATATAGCCTATTTTCATATATCCTAGTTATGTTAATTGCCTCTATCAACATACAAAATTTAAGTTTGATTGCTGTAATAGATTCGAAGATATTGAGAACCGACTAAATATTTTTGGATGGTCGCCATGTTGGATTGTTAGAGTTATGTACCATTAAAGGAAAATTATTGCGTAGGTTCATTATTCAAACTTTCACTTTGATCGCATGATTACGACACAAGAAATAAAAACTTAATTTTAAAATTCGCATAGCCGCCATCTTGAGGTTATGTAAGCAATTGAACTTAATTAGATACCATTGCATTACAGTGTGTATAAACATATACTGTACCAAGTTTCATTGCGTTTGGTTGGTTAAATCGCGAGAAACGTCTATTTACAAGTCGCAACTTCGCCAGGCCGACATGTTGGTTTTGTAGTTACCAGGTTTTCGAAAGTCACATTGGTGAACTTCTAGCAGTTCCCTTTATCACCGTACAAAATTTCAGGGTGATATCGGTAATAGTTTCGGAGGGATTGAATGGTGTTGAAATATTTCGCACAGCCCCCATGTTGGATTGGTGAGACGTAACAAAATTGGAAGGGCAAGGTCGGGGTGGTCCGGAATAGTGCTATGAACTTACCGAGTTTCATTGAAATCGCTCCATCCGTTTAGATTTTATTAGGGGGACACACACCCACACGAATCACACATGTACGCACACACACAGACAGACACACGGGCGAAAGGTGATCTCATAAGTCTATTTTTTTTTTTTTTCATAAAATGAAAATAGGCTAAAAAAGTTTTGCATATTGCTGGCCAGGAGTCGTAGTGGTTTCAAGTCCATTAGTCGTTCTTGCATGTATAAAGGCTGTGTACTCTCGCCTGTGTCAATGAGGATGGATCTGTGCGAGTGTGGAGACGACCCGGTGAGCGTATTCGCGACCAATACATCCGAGACCGACACCAATAGGGAGGAGGTGGTGCTATGTTTTGGGGTGGCATCATGTATGGTCACCGAACCTCTCTTGTGTACATCCCGAAGCGTATGACAGGCATACATTACAGGGATAATGTCCTAGCACCTGTAGTGAAAGGCAATGCTGACATTTTCGGCCCAAATTTCACTTTCGTGGACCATAACGCTCGTCCGCACAGAGCTGGCATTGTCAATGCCTTTCTTCAGGAGAATGGTATTCACAGAATGGAATGGCCTGTCTATGTCCGTCCTCACTTTCATCCCCACTGTGCTCCATGGCAATATGCAAAACTATTTTTGATATTTGTATTGGAACAGTCGAAATACTCAACACCTATTTTCGTTAAGTAAAAATAGACTGTCATTCTTGTTTTTGATTCATTTAGGTGCTTGGACATCGTGGCCATCAGCTCCGTGTACTTGCAGTACGTGAAGAATTGCCAGATAACCTATATTATTGTGGTGTCTAAATTAGTATGATTATTTGTGCTTGATAGGAATGGAAAGGATGAAGTCATGGGCTCAAGTTAGGAACCATTGCAGTATTTGCCTCGAGTAAAAGTGGAAAACAATGGGTGGGGATCGAACCTCTTCTCAGTCAACGAGTCTCCAGTCTTTATTAAGGCCATGTGTGATAAATGCATTTCTGCTACGTCGATTACGGTATAGTGGTTTTGTAGTAGCGAACACTATTCCAGTCACCTCAGAAACACAGGCAATCAGATAAATGCATCACACATTCAAGTACATTGAGCTGCTGGCCAAAATATGTCCCAATACCCTAATTAAAGCAAAAACAACGTGTTGAAGTCTGTCTTCGAACACTTCCAGCATCTGTTATGAATAGCTGTGGCGATTACAACGTTTACTGTTTGTTTGCTTTGATACAAGCTGCAGCCATGCTGCCAACGTAACTGCTGATGCTAGCTCTTGCAGCAGCAAGTAAGCACTGCGGAGAACATTCCTTGGCGCCCTGTAGAAGAATTTGATGATGATGATGAAACCAAACATTTGGCTTTCACAGTAAGCAAGGTGAAACGAAGAGACATGGTACTGCATAGTATAGTAAAATCGCACATATTCGCCAACTTATTTACGCCGTACATTCCTACTACGTCTTCAGAGCTGGTGCTCAGACAGTAGTAGTAGTAGTACTAGTAGATCATTGAGAAGAATTAAACTTACCCATCAAAGGCTAGAACCTCAGTACCTATGAAGGCTGGTCTCAGGTCACTACGACGGAATATAAGGTTGATCCTCTCCCGGTAGTCTCGTGCTCTGTGTTGAAACTGTACTGTTGCTGGATCTGCCAGCTCTGGGGAGAAGGAATCGCCCTTCATCACACGGAACATTGACCGGAACACTTGCTCTCCTGGTGGGTCTGATATGAGGAATGTATCTGCAAATACATATATAAAACACGAATTTCAATATTGTGTTCATTGCCAAACTATTAGCCTTTCATTTACATGGATTATTTCTATTTAATAACCCATCTTTAAGGTCAACAATTTGCAATGTCTTTAGTAAAATGAATTTAAGACTCCTCCACCATGATAAGCATCTTATATAAGTCGAGAGACTCAAATGCAGTCCTTTAGGAAACCATGCGCAGATGCAATAAATATTTGTTAAACTTCAACATTGGAATAATTTCTAGTAATAACTCAGATTTTGTAAATCAGTGGAAGGTGAATAGAATTGAACAGGGGCATGATTAAGGGAGTAGAGGAAACGTAAAAAAAGCTACAGTGTCATAAAGTTACTTTGTCAGACTTTGCCCCAAAGGGGGGCTTTAACGTGCCAGTAAATCTACTGACACGACTCCCTTGTCTTTGTGCGCCCTCAAATGCCAACTGGTTGTGCCAGGATTCAATCCTGCGATCTTGGGACTGTAACATTATCAAGCTGAGAAGGAAAAGACATGATGGTAAGCAACTTACATGAACAAGTAGACAATAGGTACACAGTAGGACGAACACAAAATGTAACAAATATTTCGAGGTATGTCATTGTCAGCGATTCCATATACAGTAGTGTCCTCCTCCACTGTCCCCAAGGACCTTCTCTACAGCTGCTCCATTGTCATATATCGTTGCATACTACCGACCAGCCAACATCTGTTCTAGAGTGGTTTGTTCCGGTGTGTAAGATTCATTCTTCTCTTAATCACTGAAGATGACTTTGGTCAAAATATTTGTTGGTTTTCTTTTTGTTCATCCTGCAGTACCGTGTGTGTACGGTATATAATCTACTTACCCAGGTAAGTTGCACTTGCTTTCAATTTTGTATTTTCCTTTCTAGCTTTATAATGCTGCCAGTTTTCATATGTTTATTATAATTTTATATTGTAGTTATTTTATATTTTTTATTTTAACAACTGTTATTGAGAGCTGTTGCCACAAAGCTTTAAGTAGACTTCATACTTATAAACAAATCAACTATCAATTGAAATTATGTCTTCAATCTTTATTCAATTCAATTACGTTATAAAATAGATGTAAATATGTACATGAACATTGTCTGTGCTGTTCTAACCAATGTGTACCAGTACAGTACCTGTTTCACGAAGTGCAATGCGTAATACCCACATGAAGGATTGTTCACTCGTATACAACCTCTAGCAATTGAACTTTGACATACCTGCACCTGTGTAATATACAAGGAGGAGGAGGAGTAAAGAAATACATGGGTTAGGTAAGGCAAACACAAATTTACAGTTAAAATTCCTATATTTTGGCACAGCATACAGAAAACAGTGTAAACTGCAAAGCAAACACAATTCCTAATTTACCAGTTCGGTAATATTACAGAGGTGTGCAACTTATTAGAATCAAATAGAGAACTTATATTAGTCAGAATTTTTTTATTCAAAATCATTTTATTGAACAACGGCCGACATCTTTTATCACACCACTAAGTGGCTTCGGTGGCGTAGTTGGTAGCACTCTGAACTCCCCTGCCCAAGATAGCTGGTTCAAACCAGGCCGAAGTCGTCGGATTTTTTAAGAGCGTTAAAATCCTTCAGTATGCCTTCCTTTGGAGGGGAAGTAAAGCCGGCAGTCAAATGTCATAGATTTATGACATGCAAAAGATCCTTCAACAGACTAAACTTGTGTGAACCTAAATTTCTAGGTTAGATTTCGTTGGAAGGCTCTATCAAAGTTCCAATGTTCACCACTAGGTATCATTGAAACCGGTTTGCGAAAGTTGGAACCACTTGAAATAGAAAGGAACTTGTAGCTCACCCTATGGGTGTCCGCTAGAAGCAGCTACAGCCTCAGGGGAGCCGAACATATCCTCGGACACTCCCGGCACTAAAAGCCATACGATCAATAAATAAAACACTTTAGTTAGTAAAGTTTTCTCCCCTGTAGACTTATAACTTTTCCCATAAGGAATTGAAGACTACAAATTTTTAGAATTGGGTATTCCGAGGGATACCTGAGCTGGGTCTGGTTTCTCTTGTTTCATTGACTTTGGAATGTGCCCTCTGAATCAGGTGATTTCAATCCATGGTCCACGAATCTTTGTATAGTTCAAGAGTCTTTGAATACCTTGGCTCTAAATTCATATGAAAAGTAGAATATTAGTAATCAAAACAAAACGTGTGGCATTTTGCATTTACGAGGGCCCTCTTTTAGTGGAAATTTTATAAAATCATTTTACTATAAAATTCTTAAAATAAAATGTCATTAAAGACTGATGGTTAAATATTTTCCATTCTTGAAAGCATTTGCTGGTATGGACATATAAAACGAATGGAGGAGAAGAGGATACCCAGGAGGATACACGAGACGAAGTGGAAAGGAAAGACACCGGAGGAAGAACGAGAGACAGGTGGCTGAAAGGGGTAGAAAAAAAGCGTGAAGAAGAGAGGAGAAGTCTGGACAAGGGTGGAGGCTGAGAGATGGCGGGAAGACAGAAGACGTCGGAGAGGCTTGTGTTCCAAACAGACCCGGCCAGTGGCTAGACACTGAGCAAGATGAAAATGATGATGATGATGATGGTTAAAAATTTGAAATAACTTCAGCACCTTGTAAATATATTTAGTGCATTAACATTTTGCACTCCTATGTCGAGTGGGGTTCGACATAAAAATATTTAACCTCCGCTCCGAAGTAGAGTCCCAAACGACATGACGATAGCTTGTACTTACAGCGCTCGTATGACTTCTGTGCTGTATTGCGGTATTGTGCAGCCTTCTAATGGTCTCCGAGAGAACACCTTTTCCCTATTTAATATAGTTTGCGGGAATTGTTATGAATTTTTAACTTTCGTTATTCTCAAATGTTTTTGACAGTTTTACTGATAATAAAGATTGAATGCAAACATGCCATCTGGTTCATCTTCGCTTATGGAACCGGATATTTTAGAACAGTTAGTGGACAGTAATAGTTACGATGATGAACAAACAACTGGGCGGCTTCGGTGGTGTAGTTGGTAGCATGCTGAGCTTCAATGCCCAAGATCGCGGGTTCAAACCCGGCCGAAGTCGTCGGATTTTTTAAGAACGTTAAAAATCCCTCAGTATGCCTTCCTTTGGAGGGGAAGTAAAGCTGGCGGTCCCATGGCATGTTCAAGAACCTTCCACTAATTACACCTGTGTGAAGCTAAATAAATACAGGTTAAACATTTGACTAACGTTCTTAGGTCCATACGTTTGTCGTCATGAGCCGACTGCGGTGGCATCTGGTAACTAATTTCTGAACTAGTTGGTCGTTGATGGTGGCGTTTGGCGGCAAAAGTAGTACTTGAAAAAATTCAATGCCTGCAGTCCTTACTTGAATTAAAACAGATAACACACACTAATATAGTCATCACAATTAACACTGGTTATCAGACAGATTCTTCACACACCCAAAGTACACGGGGCTACATGACCGCGTTGTCGCGGCCCCTAAACTGAGGAACCCACCAACCAACAAACAACTGACTTGGAAATATAACATAACTATATTTTGTGTTAGATTGTTTTGCAGTGTTCACTTCCTACTACTGTTCACAGTGCAGAAATTAATTCAGCAGGAAGCACTCGCTAAAGGTAATGGAGTTCAAAAGGTCAAATCAGGAAAAGTTTAAATGATATTTTGGGAAACTGGTGTTGAGTCTAATAATTTGCACACTTCTGTGTGCTTTGAGCTTCAAATTTAAACTTACATGGCCACGGTGGCAGAATGTACACACTCTTCGATATTCCTTTGGCAGTGAACTAAGATACATTTGTGTTTGCGTTAACCCATGTGCAAATGAAAATACTTGCTAAGCCCACATGTGTGCTAACCTGGTTTGGAATTGCATGAGCCAGGTCCATGGTATTCAGGAAAATTTCCACAATCAAGAATGGATTTGAATCTTGGAGGTAACCTGCTCCCACAACCTCCTTGGAACTCGCGGCAGAAATCACGACACGGCAATACTATTTTATCCTCTTCCTCGCCAGGACTTCGAGGTAAACAGGTAGGTTGTAGCAACTGACACACAAACTCGTATGCCAGCCGGTAGCATTCTGCATCCACCAGTTCCCTGCAACAAGAAGTTAACAGATACAAACAAGCAGTGGTGTCGCTAGAGGAGAAGAACTATCATAACCTATCTTCAAAATTGTCCCGTCAGTTAAATAAAATCTCCATATCAGCTTTTCATATACAGTATATTGTGCAACAATTTCAAACTCAAACTTGTAGTAATGACCACCTCGTAGTGGAGCAGCTATCATTCTTGGCTGTTACCGCAGAGGCCCTGGTTCGATTCCCGGCTCTGCCAAGAAATTTCAATTCTGGTGCAAGGCTGGAACCGGGTACACTCAGCCTCGGGAGGCAAAACTGAGAAGAAGAGAGTTCAATTCCCACCTCGACCATCCAGGAAGTGGTTTTCCTTGGTTCCATCAACTCCAGGCAAATGCTATAATGGCTCCTAACTTAAAACCATGGCCACCCCCTTCCCAACCCTATCCACAATTTACAAATACACACACCAGTACCGCCATCACAATAACACAAGTTATCACACAAATTCTACACACACTCAAATACACAGGACTATATGACCACGATGTCGCAGCTCCTAAAATAAGTAACAACAACATTGTGTCATCTAAGGCAATATTCATAAAAATAACATTTTAAGATAGCAAAATGGCACAAGTGCTTGTTCCATCTTAAACTGTTGTTGTTGTTGTTTCATTTACGGGTTTTTACATTGTGGATATTTCAGCCCTGTGTACTTGGGTGTATGTGTCTGTTCAGAATTTGTCTGATAACCTGTGTTACTGTGGTGTCTGTAGTAGTGTGTGTATTTGTAATTTAGGCTAGGATTGGGATGAAGAAGGCCATGGGTGTAAGTTAGGAACCATCCCAGCATTTGCTTGGAGTAAAATTTGGGAAAACCATGGGAAAGGATGGCAGAGGTGGGAATGGAACTCATCTCTCCTCAGTTTTGCCTCACGAGGCTATGTGTACCCTATTCCAGCCCTCAGACCAGAACTAAATTTCTTGGCAGAGCCAAGATTCAAACCCAGACCTAAGGGGTGTCAGCCAAGCATGCTAGCCACCACACCACAAGATGCTCCCATCTATAACCAAAGTTTTCATCAGCACTCCTCCAGCACCATAAAATAATTAGGCAGAAAATATGAGTTTAACATGTAATTAATTACAGTATTAGCACAGATTATACCGACAACCGTGGTTACGCTCGTTAAAGTGCAGCGTTAGGTCATTCTCTGCTGACAGGTATACGCGTGGGTTCGAGCCCCTCCGTCGGCCGTCCTTGAAATGGTTTTCCGTGGTTTCCCAATTTTCAACACCAGGTAAATGCTGGAACAGTACCTTCTAACAGGCTACGGCCCCTCCTTCCATATCCTTGCCCAGTTTCATTCACCTTCATCCATTCCTTCCCTCATCCTGACGCGCAGGTCGCCCACGGGCGTCGACTAGAATGGCCTGCACTCGGCCTCTCAGGGGGGCACACGACAAAAAAAAGCACAAATTATATTAACATATAGAATTTTTTCAGGTGAATTTCATATTGGGCATAAATTTGTGTTGACCGACTGAGAGATATCGATCAGCTGTTGTTAATATAAAGGCAACACTGGAAAATGGCTTCAAAGCCTCTCTTAAAGACCACCCACCAAAACAACCAACTTTTGCAGGAACCAACATTGGAACCCATAACATCAATGCAATTTGTACCTCTTGCCGACCGCCAACTAGCTTTTTGGCGACCAGAGTTTTAAAGACTGTACTTATGCAGTAGTGCATTGCGGATTGTCATGGTAGCGAGTGAGTTCAGGCAATGGGTTAATCTTCCTGGCTTATATCAGATGAAGGTGAAGTGACACGATCTCACTTTCGCACTGAATGCTTTCACAACAAAAAAAACACTATAGCATTATAAAGAGGTGGACTAGGCAACTTGAGGAGTGAGATACTTTGTCATTGCTTCCCGCACTGAGTTAGTACAGTAGTTCCAACCCTATGAGTAGAATGTTCCATAACAGGGGCCTCGAAACTCTTCAGCCTCCACTAAGTCCCAAGGGCCAAGACCTAGCTAGCTCATCATACCAACATCCTGTAGTTATGAATTACGCGCAAAGTTTCGTTTCGGGACGAGTGAGATCTCTATGAGGCAGTGCGCGGGGTATAGTTCAAGAGCGGATGATCAGTATAAAAGACTTTGAATATTTCGGCTCTAAATTCATACGAAAAGTAAAATAAAGTAATCAAAACAGAACATGTGGCATAGTGCATTAACGAGGCCCCTCTTTTAGTGGAAAATTTAAAAATCATTTTACCATCAATTTCTTAAAATCAAAAGTAATTTAAGACTGATGGTTAAATATTTGAAATAACTTCAGCGCCTTGTGAATATATTTAGTGCATTATATCATGAAAAGTATAGATGAAATTTTGGAAAGCTGGTGTGGAGTCAAATAATTTGCACACCTCTGTATAAATGTGCTTTTCAGCTCTCGGCACTACTTCTCTGTGTGAATAAACATTCTCCTAAATAAAATAAAAAAGTATTTACAGATCCAAATTAACTGACGAGTATTTGAAGTCGCTGCTGATAATTTCCAATAGTAAATTTGATCCTCAACTGTAAACAATTGTCAGTGAAAAGTTACAGCCACATAAATCTCTTTAATTATAGTAATAATAATAAATACCTTAATTATGTGAATTACCTATGCATTTCACTCGTATTAAGTTTTTAGGATAAATCTCATGTCATTAATTACAGTTAAAATGATCAATTTTATTATGTCAAAAATTGTGTTCTTTAATCGGTCGTTAAATAAAAACAACCGATTATAATTTGTATGATTTGTTTACATTGTAAATTTTACCATGTAGCCTAATCAAAATATGCTATGACGAGCCGGATTGGAGGTAATCGCGGGCCGTAGTTCTGAGACCCCTGTTCCATAGCATTAACAGGCACCGTTACTCAGCACCACCCACACCTCATAGCTTCCATATAATCACAGAGTGAGTATCAGTGTACAACCACATTTATTCTAGCCCGTGCCACTAAAAAAATGCAAAACTACTCGATTCATCATGAAATGGCAACAGGCAGGAAAATTTACTAGCACAACAATATCCTGTGTGACAATGCCCCAGGTTCCAGGCCTCGGAATGAATATTCATTGAAATCTAGGGATTCTTGATCAACTAGCCATTTTACGCACTCAATCTGGGACATTTAACAGCCATACTGGCTCTACTCTCAGCTGGTAAAAATGGTGATTGTAATGACAAGAGTGACATAGTACAAAAGATTAATTATTCTATTATAATAAGCATCAAAACAACTACTACTACTAGAATATGATTGTATTGATGTCCTACCTCAAATCAATGACATCGTCTTTAACTGCCTGAATTGAGCTGTGCCCCAGAGCATTAGGATACGATGTCACATTGTATGGCAAGTTTGAGCAGTATACCAGCTGAATAGATCCACAGCGTCTTGGTGGAGGTGGTGTAGTCGTTGAAGGAGACACCGTTGCTGCAGCAGTCGATGGAGCTGGCACTGGTGTGGTCAGAGCTGCACTGCTCTCTGAAATATAAAGAATACCTTGTGAATCAAGTCACTGGAACATCTCCCATTTCTCCCATGGTATATGTGGTGGTTATTATTGTTAAATGAGGTGAAAGATCAAAGCCATCCACCCCAAGGTGCATGTCATTCTCCTGTCTTAACCATTTGTATTAGATAGGGATCAAATATTTTTCTGACAAATATATGGGACACATAAATTTTTGCCATAAATAAATTGCAGTATAAGCAGGCACCTGTAACTTATGTACCCTAACAAGGTGGCCCATAAAGCAAATACATCAAAGAGAGATAACTGCTAATAACCATAATACCAATTTAGTTTTACAATAACTATATCAAGTACAGAGAGTCCAGTTTGTGTGTATCGGAGACCCTAGCTAGCCCGCTCGCCCAAGGCGCGAGCCTGTCTCCCGCCAGGCACTTTGCCGTTTCGCGGCACTCGCGCGGCATTGAGTCATTGAGTATAGGAATTTGTACTTCAATGTGATCCTTGACTGATTTTTTTGACAAACTGACTTACGGAGAGCGATTGTTAACTGATTTTCAAGAAGATTCTGCCACTGCTCACAATGACGAAGCATCCATGACAGAATTGCGTCGCATTTTTGGTACTAGGATTATAAGTCGGAACGTGTGGCCTCCGCGAAGCCCAGACTTATCACCATGTGACTTTTATTTGTGGGGGACGCTTATAAATAGAGTGTATGCGGAAACCCTCACAATATAAATGAGCTTAAAGACTATATTACAGCTGAAATACAGCCAATCGGTGCTGAGGAACTTCAGAGAGTAAATGCCAGTTTCATAAAAAGGTGACAGCGATGTGTAGCAGTGAATGGCGAACATTTTCAGCACTAGCTGTGAACTAGGTAAGTACAAATTCCTATACTCAATGACTCAGTGCCGCGCTGGCGCCGCATAACGGCAAAGTGCATGGCGGAAGACAGGCGCGCGCCGCAGGCGAGCGAGAGTCTACGATACATACAAACTGGACTCTCTGTAGATATGTAGGCCTACTTTTCTTTTTAAAATATCACTTAAAATTGCTAATGTCCTTCCCTGTTTCCAGATTTTTGAAATGAATATGCGTTGTTTATGATAACTAGATTCTGTGTCAAACAATCATAATTGCAAAATTAAACTCGGGAGTTTCCGCCAACACAAAGTTCCTCATTTCTCTACTAGAAAGCGCTATAGAGTTCAAGGAGCTTAGATATCTAACCTCCTTGAC
The DNA here is from genome assembly GCA_946902985.2 of Meconema thalassinum. Classification (NCBI taxonomy): domain Eukaryota; kingdom Metazoa; phylum Arthropoda; class Insecta; order Orthoptera; family Tettigoniidae; genus Meconema; species Meconema thalassinum. Next base: position 125,285,691 of record OX336389.2, read on the forward strand.
CTTCATAGAGATTCAAGGAACAACGAAATTCGACATGCAAGCTACCCTCTGGGTGTCAAATTACAAAGCTTACACCCGGCACCAAGGCCATACGATATTATTATAAATGTCTACACAGTTTTCTTCAATGAAAATATGAAATCTGCAGTGCTAGTTAACTTGACTTATGAATTGCGTGCTTTTATTATATGTACATTGTACATGTATGTACATTATGGCAAGCATCCTCTAAATATATAGGCCTACTGTAATGTACACTCGTCAGTCATGTTACGAAATAGAAATTTACTATTCTGTTGCAAACTGCTTCTAATAACTACCGTATTATTTTGACATTAATTTTAAAAACAAGTTATTTCATGCTAATCAAACTACTGTAGTTTTGCCATCCCAACAAATATTCTCGGGAAAATGAGATAGAATTTGGAAAAGAAAGACAATCCCACAATTTACGGGACATATCTGTATGCCGGAGGTAAAGGGCACTATGTCCATTTTTTCAATATTGTACTAATGCTGTTAGTAATCTGTGCTTTTGATACTCTACACAGAGGTAGAGGGCACTAAGACCTATTTCAAAAAATAACGGAACTTTATAACGGGCATTATGTCACATAAAACATTTTTTTAACATTCAAATGCCTCTCCTGTAAAGTTTCAATTTTGTGACATAGCCTAGTGCCCTTTACCTCCTGCATACAGACATATGAACCCTAGTATTGAAGCCAATATTACATATCGTCGTTGTTCCGGCAATAGCTCCTATGTGCAAAACAGTAAATTTTTCAGGAGAAGCAAAAAACAAGTTTGTTGGTAGAATACTGCACATTTAATGCACTAAAAATTTGAATAACACATGTCTGCACTAAGATGTCATAATAATTAACAACAATGCTCATCGAAACAAGTGGATATTTACAATAATGGAAATATATTCATCGAATGCACATAGAAGGTTTTGCCTGTTCCATTTCACCACATAGGAGAAACTGCACCCAAATAATGGTCTTAATGTTCATAGCTTCATCATTAATTTACGTTCTTGCACACGTAATGCGATTGCCATTTTTATAATATAAAATGTGTTTCTACTTCTACTAATACTGTTGCATAACAAAATGTAATCAACTTATTGAAAAATAAATTTGAGTAAAAAGTTAAATATTCGAGAAAATAGGTAAAGATGAAAAAATTTTCTTTGCCTTTCATTGCTGGCTTCGCATCTTCACTTGTATTGCAGAGAGTCATAAAATGAGTGATGGTCCTTTTCTATTACTGACTTAAGTTCTTGAAGATGCTTGAATTTAGATTCCGTGATTGGAATTTGTGACGTGTTCAATGGTTGAACCTTAGTATGATGGCATTCTTTACGTCGGTGAGGCAACAGTTTCCACTCCTCAAAGTATGCTAATTTGTATGATATTTCACCACATGGACTGTATTTTAACATCCTCAGATCATGGACAGTGGGATCTCCAGCCTTCTTACCAGGTCTCAGGGAGGTCAGGTTTCAGTTCAAGCTTCAAAATTTCTGAAAAATGAAAACTCGTTGACAATAATGTTATATGGCTTTTTAGGTCTAGCCATTCTCATTGATCTAATGTAGTCCATGGGTGAATATATTGGTGGTTTGAAGTACTGCTCTAGAGTAGAATGTACAGTATCTGCTTCCATCATTGTATGGCCCTTTTCAAGGAAGACTTGCTCAATAATAATGGAGTTTGTCTTGGAAACATCGCTCAGTGCACTGGCCAGGGTTTTGTTCCGGTTCTGGTAGGCGCATCCATCGGAAATTAGGACAATATGCCTGTACTGTTTCGGTATATGTTCCAAGTAATGGACTATGCAAGACACAAACTCATTTGATGAAACACCCCCGTTACCTTCATGCCATACATAGAGTGTAACATCTTGGTTGTTAAGTTCATAAATAGTGAAGTTATGCAGCTGCAGTTTTTGTTTGTAATAGGCTTTGGAAGCAGCTAGTCTTGGACACAAGAGCACACTTTGGAGGTGCATTGTGATTACCAGTTTCTCTTCAGAGGCACTGTCTTTCATCTGATTCTTCAATTCTCTGGCTTCATTTTCCCTCTTCAAATGAGCCTGATAGACTTCCTCACTGACCAGTTTAGCTTTATAACCACAGCATATGTCGCATTGGTCTTTCCTTGGAGCATGTATGGCTATATTGTTCTTCTTCGTAATTTCAGAAAAACACCTCCTTCCTACATGCTGTATACTACTATCCTTGCACCATGCCACATACACTTTATACATGTGAAGGATCGACCAGAATGTGGACTCTACATACGTCTTCTTGGAACTGGCCCTACAGTATGGACTGGGAACTTTCGGCAGATGATCTAGCCACTCTTTCACATTGTCACAAGCAGTAACATGCTTTCTCTTTGCAACTGGTTCATTTGAGTCTACTGCATGCCCACTCTCATTGAATTGAGAACAGTCATCGTCGCTTGTCCACCTTTTAAACATATCTTCGCCAATCGCTAGAGTATTTATAAATAAAGTTCTGCATACTCTCACCTTTTTGCCTGATGGTTTTCTTAAAAATACATCATGACCTGTGTTCTTCCTCGTTTCTTCCTCACTTGATTTCCTCCTCCTTAAAACATTTCTTGTCGTTACCCAACCACGAACGAATGTTTTCTTTTCACTCCAAGAATTTAGGTTCCAGAATGTGCTAATTTTACGCAACTGATGCGATGACATCACGGGACTGGACAGAGAGCTCCTACGAGCTGAGGCACTTGGTAACGAGATTCTCGGTACATGGTTTCCACTTCAAAGTGTGTAATAACCGAAGATTTCATCAGCCAGACTTAAATCGTGTATGTGCCCTATGTGGTAGAAGATGTGATCGATACCACATGATGTGGTGTGGGCAGAGGAGGTTATCTCTGTCTCAGTTCTGTTCAAACTAGTTGTAATTTCATACTGCATATTTTGTGCTTTAATAAATTTATTAATATTTTATTTCTTTCTTCATCTGTTATTTCAGAGCAACGAAAACTGCGCTCAGATTTCTTAGTTGTAGTAGTGTGTTTGCATCTAGGCAAAACTTGTTTGGATTCCCTTAAACGATTTTGAACCACCTTATCTTCAGTCTTCTGAATTCCTAGGTATTCCAGCCCCTTGAGTCTTTTATTTTTATTTATCTTCCTCTTCGTACCACATTCTATAATGTTTGGTTTGCCGACGTCCTCACAGTACTCCCTATCCATTTCTTCTGCATCACAGATTCTTTCTCCTTTCCCCGTTGAAACTTTTTCATTTCTTTCATCTATGCCACACTCTTCATTTAGATGTTCAATTTCCAGAGAATCTTCCACACACAGTTTGCCATTAACTTCAAGTTGTAAACCAAGTTAACATTGACAGATGTTTGAATAGCTTCTTCTTTGTCACAGCTACTATTTACATGGTTGTTTTCCTCAACTATATCCCCTACTTCACTAACATTTTGTGTCTCTTGAACTGGAACATTTAATAATTCAGTAAGCTCGGGACCTAGTTCGAACATTATAGTGTCATTGTGAATATTCTGTATGTCATTGTCTGCCTCTGTATTGCTGGTATTTCGTTTATTCTGCTCCTGGACCATCTGCACCATCAACTTTCCTCGTGAAAGCATTCTGAGAGAGAGAAAAGGCACAATTTAGAATGTATCGTTTGCATGCATCACTTTGCAACAGTAGGCCTAGGCCTAATAATTGACTTTTGATGTTGAATTGCAATGCACTTCAATTCCCTCCATATTCTTAATTGAGAAGCCACTTTATCATAATACAGTGAAATTAAATCGACATAATACTTACTTGGTAATATAATGTATGGCAGTTTCTCTTGCAGTGCTAATGCATTCGGTACACAATAATGCAGGCTAATGAAAGGTACTGACTGTTGGACATTCCTCGCAAACAGCAAACAATGGACTAATCGACTTCTCATAAAAATATCGCGAAACACACACCAAACAGTTCAGAACTCAAGCCACAGAGTAAAGCAAAATCTCCTATGTGACACCCAGACGTAGAATAATGACGTTGCATAATCAGCTATGTGCACGCCTTGCACATAGGAGGTATTGCAGACCTACTATATGACACGCGCACATCGGAGGTATTGTTTTCGTTAAATTTGATTGGCCAAATATTTATTTTCACATTGGAGCTTTTTCCATGTGATGTGTCATGGCATCCAATATTTAACAAAGCAATAATCTGAAAACGGACGAAAATGTCACATAGGAGGTTTTGCAGGAACAACGACGATATGATAGTTGGAAAATGAGATTCCCCAGTCTGCCATCCCTCAAAACTTTATTGATGAGAAATAAAATTATATGGGCAGAAAGGGGCATTAGTCGGCCATTATTCTACATACTGTAGTCACCCACAACCACTGATGCACTTGTCCTACCGCTTCACAACCTTGACGAACCCTTGCCAGTTTACTCTTGTCTTGAACACAGCGAAAAGGTGGAAGTAACAGGACACTAAGTCAGGTTTGTATGGGGCACCCTCAGCTAAAGGTGGCAAAAAGGTAATCAATGTTGATGCCATATGCAGTATTGAATTATGTTGTCCATGATTGTAATACAAGCCCATTCTCCATACCTGTCAGTTACACAATATTGCCGTCCTTTCTTTAACACAGCACTGCGCTAGCACCGGGCACCCGCTATTCAATTCTTGTGTCTTTAACACAGCACTGCGCTAGTACAACTTCAATGTATCTAGCCCGACATAAACCTCCTTAGGACATTTTTTTTTTTTTTGTAGGTTAGGTAATGGGCATAGCACGGATGCTCTGGACCCAGTCGCAGCCCTAAAAAATACTGTTACACGTGAAAAGTATCCAATATTTAAACTATAAACTACTGGAAAATTGTGACACAGATATACAAGGACACAAATAGGTACTAATCTTCACACCAAGCGACGTATCTTAGTGACTTACTACTTGAACACAAACATGACATCGTCACACGTAAGGGTATGGAAATTAAAAAGTAAGGGAGCATTCGTGTAGGAATCTAAGGAAGGCATGAATAACAGAAGGAATAAGAGTATGAAGGAGCACGGAAATGTGGTGAGGGAGGGGGAAACCTAAAGAACGCAAAGTGTGTAGAAATGGGACTCGTTGAGTATCAAATATAGGGCATTGAAAAATTAAATGATTAATAGTACCGATTAGGACATTGAATGACTTGTCACTTTGAGTCAGTCCATGAGCATTCCCCAACCAAATCTATGATTTTCTGAGTTGCTTGTAAACAGTGCACCACAACTGAGGCGCCCAGGGCAAGCTAACACAGATAGTATAGTCACAAAGCACACTTTATCAATAATAATTACATCACTTTCACTAGAACAATCACAATCAATATTTACAAAGGACGGGTTTGGAATCAGAAGCACTGGTAGCTGATAAATTTATATTAGACCTAGGTTCTGCTGCAATGGCTTTACTATCTCTGTTGTTATTAACACTGACACATTGTTTAATAAATTCCGTGGAATTTCCTCTTCCTCTTGGTACCTGGTCGACATTTGGAACACATCTCATACGCACGCAATAATAGGAAATTCTCCAAACATAAAGCCTGGAGCAACACAGGAAGCGGACATATTTTGTTTTTGTTTACATATTTTCAGACTGTAAGCTGTTAACACATGTGCTGCTATCTGTTAGACAGATGAGTAAACTTTATAACCTGGAGTATAGAGTCATAGACACGCCCAGGGGGTGTCAACCAGATAGGGATCATTTGGCACCATCGGTGTAGTAGCACGTGCCAGTCGTATGGAGCGCTGTATATCGTGTATATCGTGTTGCCAACATATGCATGATACAACGTTGTAATTAAATTGCAAACATATCACTATATTTAGTCAATAAATATACACATAATTCCTAATTGACATTTCCTTGCAATTATCTTGCTCACAGACGATAATTACGGCACTTATCATTAAATAAACATTATTTTCGTCGGTTGGCGGCATTGCCTTCCCGCACACTACTTCTGTTCTGTTCAAACATGGCGGTGTATTTACATTTCCTGTACATTACAGCAATATTTCTTCCCCAGAGTTTTCGATTGATTTCGCCTTAAATAGGGGCCGATAACGTAGATGTTAGGCCCCTTACAGCAACAATTATCAATATCAATCACCTTAAATACATGTGTTTCTTGATGTTCTGTGAAAAAGAAGTGCCGTAATCTTGGCGTTTTCAATTGGATGTAACCTGTAAACCAGTACCGGTATTTCCATTTCTGTTGTAAGTACCGATAATGCATTATGTATTATTAAATTGATTTCTTAAGAGAGTGCTGATATTATCGATAGGATTCTTATGAGAGCCATGCATTATTATTTGTGGACTTCCGTAGTCGTAGAAAGCTAGATTTAATGACTTTAGCCTAATTTAATTATTTTTTTGTTAGATTTTGTATTTCATGTTTTCTGTACCTCATTCTGTATATTTTGTATGTAGGTTATGGGAAAACATCACTCAGAATCTTGTGTTCTTGGCTGCAAAAGTAGAGGTTGGAGATACGCTCCTTTCATCGCTTCTCAGTCGATGACTCAAGGTATGTATCAATAATTAGGCTATTCTGTAATTATTTAGTCAGATTCCTTTGATGGCACTTTTTAAATTAAATTTAAAGTGATGATCCTCACGTCCTACATGGAGTAATCGCCACTGGGAGGGAGTATGGAACAACAACGCTCAGGACAGCTTCTGTCAGTGCGGGGAATCAAATCTCCAACCTCCAGAGTTGCTGCAGCCCCCCATTGGGGGCGCTATGCTCCCAGTTTATATCTTGGTTTAGAGTTCCCACATTTCTATACTCACGGCAGTGTCCACATGAAAACTCCACAAACAATACGATCTTGAAAAGGAAGCGTGCTAAAGCTTGGAAATGTGACGCATCTTGTTCTGCCCCTCGCTCTGAGCACTATACCGCTGTTGTGTGTTCAGAAACAGTCAGCAATGCTGTGATCATCCTACAGTCAGCTCTCAGCTGTAACTGTTTAAAAAGAAAATTAATTGTTTTGTAAAATAGTCTTTGGGACTACCTTGCCCGCCCTCTCGATAACCTCTGTCTCGCTGTCACTGGCAGTACTTGTAACTACTGTAGTTCTACATCTCAGCCCTAGATGGGTGAAGTGTGACCTTCACCGCCCGGAGTAGAATGCACTGTTTTATTAATTCATTCATTAATTTTGTACACTTGAATTAATCGTACAGCATGTGGGCTGTAACATGTAGGCTCAAAATTCTTATTTTATTTTATAGAATTCAGTAAGCTGGTAATATATTATACATAACTTTGTGATTTTATTGTAAATTGAAAATGTATTTTTAACAATGTGACGTAGTCTAATACAACGATAAGTTGTTAAATGACAATAAATATTGATTGATTGATTGATTGATTGATTGATTGATTGCCTACAATGACTACGATGCGACTAACATAACCTAATCAATTTGTAAGCGACTTGAAGTGTTCGAAACTTGTAATTACGGTCTAATTAGGTCTACTCACTCGGCCAATCTGAAAACTGCCATGTTTTAAGAATATTTTTTTTTAGTAAGATCTCTTGATCCAAAACCTGACTTAATGAAGCTAGTTATTTTTATAATAATACATTTATTAAAGCACAAAATATGCAGTATGAAATTACAACTAGTTTGAACAGAACTGAGACAGAGATAACCTCCTCTGCCCACACCACATCATGTGGTATCGATCACATCTTCTACCACATAGGGCACATACACAATTTAAGTCTGGCTGATGAAATCTTCTGTTACGGTATTACACACTTTGAAGTGGAAACCATGTACCGAGAATCTCGTTACCAGGTGCCTCAGCTCGTAGGAGCTCTCTGTCCAGTCCCGTGATGTCATCGCATCAGTCGCGTAAAATTCTTGCCAGATGCTATCTTTCTTAGACTTCATTTCCTGAACTAGTGTCTCAAAACCATGTGTTGTTGGCAAAAGCATCTGCAGTCTCAGTTCTTCAACAAAGGGAAGCTCACTTGAGAGTTCATAAACCAAACGAGAAAGAGTAAATCGGAAGAGGCATAAGACATGTGGTTCAATTTTGTTTTTTGTGTGGGGTGAGGTATACCTCCCACCTACACCCACTCCCCAAATATCAAGCTGGAGGAATTTTGGGTATTAGTGACCCATGTGGACTCACATGTGGATTAGTTACATTAATCATAGGCTTAAAATTTTAGTTATTTATTGAAAGGTGAGGGTGGCAGTCCTATGGGTTGGATCAATCATAGATGTCCATTACATTAATAAATAGCTTCTGTGTTTCACTAAAATAAAGGTAGCGCTAAATGAACATAGAACGAGCGATAACATTCTCTATAATAGATGAATTAGCCAAAATACCTTATGAAACGATGAGAAATAAATCAAGGAGCGATGTTTTAATAGAGGTTTCCTCCTCTGCCGTCAGTGACCCACCCAGCCATCCCAAATAGGATCACAGCATATAGGCTATAGGCTAGCGAAAATTACAGCTGTGGGTGCCATTGTTCAAATCAATTATCTTCAAAACAGTACCATAACAGTACTGCCAAACAAAGAAGTGGCCAGTTTAGTCTCTAGTGCGCAGCACTCGGTTCACTGCTCTTAATTAGGCTAGTGTGTGCAATATTTTCACTTCTCTGTAATGATTTTTTTCCCCCATGGCTGAAATGAGTTATTTTTGTTATATGCTCTGTAATTATTATGCAGTATATCGCTCCGCTGTAATAAATATGTATTAATTTTTTCGTACAACATTGGTTTTGATAATGGTTACAGCCTAACGCATCCCGATGAACTTCTTTTTTTGATCAACAGTGATTTTGTATCCCAGTTCTTTTTATCAACAGTGATTTGGTATCTCGCATGTTGGCAGCAATGTGTGCGCCTTGGTGCATGCTGCTAGAGTGAGCGATGATGACAGTTGAACGAGATGCAAGCGCTGTCGAAACATGGCAGCCGTTTTTAAAATATCAATAAATAGAAAAACATATTTACGTACTTTAGCACATCATGAGGTTTGGTAGTGATCAGGGTTCCTAATTTTAATATGTAATATCGCCCAGAAGATGAAACAGGACACAAGGTATGTAAAAGTTACATTCATGTCTGCTGCAAGTATAATCCGCATTCCACTTACATTCAGAATTAAGGTAGCACTGAATGAAAGTAGAACGAGCGATAACATTCTCTTTAAGGGGCCGATTATATTCTTGGTAATTAGTGTCGATGATTTTCTGTAACAGTGAGATGGATACAAGACAAATATAATTGGTTTATTGTATGCCAAAGTAATGGTTGATATAGGCTAGCTAGTATATTTATTCCCACATGTTACTTTACCTAGGTATTAATTCTGAATGAAAGTAGAACACCAGCTTATACACTTGCATCAGACATGAATGTGACTTTTACATACCTTGTCTCCTTGTTTCATCTTCTGGGCGATATTACGTAGGCCTATTGAAATTAGGAACCCTGGTCACTACTGCACATCATATATGTGCTAAAGTACGGGGCGCCAGGAAATGTTCTCTGCAGATGCGAGAGGTTGCGTCATCAGTTTAGTTCGCAGCACGGTGTCCCTGATAGGGCGAAGGCCACGTGTGTGGGCTGTGAGCTGTCGAAATCGTCAGTGCGTATAGTTAGATTATTGGAAGAGTGCAACAGTATGTTATGAATGGCTGGGTGAGTATAAAGTTTACTGTTTGTTATGATACAAGCGACAGCCGTGCTACCAACGTAACTGGTGACTTAATCTCTCGCAGCAGCTTGTAGGCACTGCGGACAACATTCCCTGGCGCCCAGTATGTAAATATGTGTTTCTATATTTTGCTCTTTTAAAAACGGCTGCCATGTTCCGACAGCACTTGCATCTCATTCAACTGTCAACAAAGTCCACTCTAGCGGCACACACTGAGGCGCACAAATTGTTGCCAACATGTGGGATACAAAATCACTGTTGATAATAAAAAGTGGCATACAAAATCACTGTTGATAAAATAATCATTGATCTGGACGCGTTAGGCTGTAACCATTCTCAAAAACCATTGGAATGGACGAAACGAAGGTTAGAATGGTCAGGTGTTGGCGAGGTTGGTAGTACTGTTTTGATGATAGTTGATGTGAACAATGGCAGCCACAGCTGTAATTTTGCCTATATAAGTCGTGATTCTTTTTGGGATGGTTGGGTGGGTCACAGAGACCGGAGGAGGAAACATCTATTTTAACTTCATTCCCTGATTTATTTCTCGTCGTTTCATAAGGTATTTTGGCTAATTTATGTACTATATAGAATGTTATAGGTGTATTATCCAGAGTTGGGATCTGACAGTTCGGCGGAGAACTGTTGAACTAAAGGCAGCGGTGCCACGAATGCTGCTGTCCACCACGCGCATACTTCCATCCTCCCGCTCTTTTCCTCATGCTCATAATATCATTAGCACCGTTATTACATTTATTACTTTTTTATTCAGATGGTTTTCAAAATCTTAAACAAACCAATGCTTAAATCTGTTCGGTGCAAACTGTAAAACAAAATATTAGCCCGTCAAATTGAGGAGAGACCTAAATTATTGTAATGGATAGCAATAACAATATTACGAATACTATCATAAAGCAAAAATGATCAAAGCGAAACGACAACACGTGATTGTTTCCGTGATTTTTAGTTATTTATATTTCCTGTAGAATAAGTTTCAAGTCACAAGTAACACACAATTGTATTACAAAATATAGGCTCATTGTGTAGACTATTGGCAACTCAAACTAACACTTGGGGCGCTGCGGTCGGTCTGGATAAGTAGGGTAAACATACTCAATAACACGCCTTTGATATGGAACACTTTATATTTATCGGTTATAATCAGTAAATGCAGTCCCAAAAATAATGATAGTTTTATTTTTAATAGCATATATGTATAACTGTGCGATACACGTGAACTAATTTGTGTGTTCCACTGGATTTTATGTGTCAATTGCATATTATCAAGCATCGGTTGTCTGCTGGTATTTGTTTTTGAGTAGTTCGAGTCATTGAGCTGTTACGTTTAAAAGCTATATTTGAGTTTGCTCACTGTACCATAGACTCTAGACATTATTTGATACTTGGTAGGGCGAATGGATGAGTTTAACTTGTATTAAAACTCGGGGGAGACAGGAATTGCTTGATTTGGATCGTTAGCAGGTGGGTTTACTCTGCGAAGTCAAATTAGGCCTATATGACTCGTAGTGGAATGGCTCGGATATCGCAGAGCGAGGTGATGGCGGTTGGTAGGGTTATTGGAAATGAACTAGGGGATCGGGGAAGGATACCTGACTGATGGAGCTTGGCTGTCTTGGTACTGCTTGGCTCGGCAGGACTGTGCTTGACTGTCTAGGTGCGGCTTGGCTCGGCGTAACAGTGAACAACCCGTCTGTCGTCAGTAAGTGTAGTGGTGAGTGGTCTAACCCGCTCCTGTTGCCCGTACTTATTTGGTATCGTCACCTTTCGGCTATTGCTATTTGCACCTTTTGGAAAGTGATGAAAACATATATCCGCAGCCCTCTTATACATCGACTTACAGCCGTAAACTGAGCAATATACTTTGCATTTACTCATTTTTCACTCTATCAACGAGTAAAAGTTATTACTTATGTATAAAGACACGAAGAATTTACAACGATCTGCTTACCAATACAAGAAACCATAATACAAACAGTCACCACCTGACAAATGTACCCTACTTGGTAAGTTTCTAATTTTTACCGCTAGATGTCATATCAAATAGCTGGAGTTGCCAATTAAGTCACCCTTTAGAAGACAGAAGCTAATCACAGTAGTCTTACTAATTACAAGAGCAGAGGCGGTAGCCTACGTTCCTGCGCGCGACTGAATGGAATTAATGGTTCGCCTGACAGAACTGACACTAACACTGTTACATACATAAATAACGGTCTCTAATGAATCATAAGTATAAATATAAGTATAAATAAGTATAACTCAAACAATTATAACTCATTAAAACAACAGATTATGAAACGCAGCAAGGTGAGTGTGCACTGGAGGCAACCAAACAAGGGACTGATCGGCGACAAGCAAGTGGTGAAATAGCATCATTCAAATTGGCAGAGCTGTATAGTTTCCATGGCAACAAGCCATGCGGGCGATCTAGTCGTCAGCTGTTTTTGCCCAGTGGTGCTGAATTGTCAGATTCCAACTCTGGAAAATACACCTATAGGTAGTGAGTTATTGTTCTTTCAAGGGGCGGAACTACGAGGTCATCTGCCCCTTATGGAGAATGTTATCACTCGTGCTACTTTCATTCAGTGCTACCATAATACCACCTTGTGGTGTGGTAGCTGCCACTCCTAAGGTCCTGGGCTAGTTTCCAAGTAATTTAATTCTGGTCTGAGGGTTGGAACGACTCACAATCAGCTTCGTGAGCCAGAACTGAGAAGAGGTAGGTTCGATTCTCACCTCGGCCATCCAAGAAGTGGTTTTCCGTGGTTTCCCCACTTCCACTCCAGGCTAACGCTGGGATTGATCCTAACTTAAGGCAATGGCTGCCTCCTTTCCACTCGTCACCTGAATTACAAAAAGTAGGCTATACTGCTCGGGTTCATTTTCCATGTTCTGTGAACTTGCGGGGTGAGGAGAAAGAACAGGGGAGGGTCAGGCGAGAAGAGAAGGGCCTGTCAACTGCCCGCCGTGATATCTGGTATTCCTTTCTATTCCAATAATGCTAACTTAGGGCTGTTGCTCAAAACACTGTGGTGTTACGAATGAGTGAGTGAGCCACCGACCAATGTATTTGGTTCTGTACTATGCACGGACCAAGGAACCTCATCACTCGTCAACACCACTGCGATGCACATTTCTCTCAGGTTCACGCAGCTTAGACCCGAGCAGTACACACTACTACAGGTACTACAATAACACAGATTATCATACAAATCCTACATACTTCCAAATACATGGGGCTAAATGAATTAATATCAACAACACAATGATTCTACAATAAGTGATTCTTTTAAAATGTAGTTATAGTAGGTGCAACTATACACATATCAGCAAATTCAAGTTCTCCATTTGAAGCATTACATATTTTATTAAGTTTACTGCTTCAACATACAAACTTGCATGTGTTGTAGGAATTTGCTGTTCATCAGTGTTAGCCATGGCATAAAGGAGGGAAGAGGTTCATTATCCTGTGCTATAGCCTACTGTTATGCCTTGGCAAGAAAGAAGAAGGGAACATGCCTCAACACGTACTTTTAGGAGGACCAGATTTGATTTTTGTATTTTTGCTAAGTGTGATCTTGGCTCTCGCTGTTATTTTTCTTCGTTGACAACTTTTTAAATAAAACGATGATTTCTAGCAGTATTGAGGTTTTTCTTGTTTTTCATTGAAAGTCCTATTTCTCCTTTTCCCTTCACAGGATGTCATAGAATTTACTGTATTAGTGTGCGATGATTTTTTTTTGATGTACTTACTGTATTTCACCCTGTAAAAATTGGTGAACTGGATATATTTTAAAAGGGAATATGAAATGAACTACTGTATAGACATTTTGTAACATCCAATTATTTTTCTGAAATTTCAGTCTCCCAATGAATTTGGCACTAAGTGCACTAACAATTTTAGTGTGATCTGGTTACACCACCTGTTTACTTAGCATTCTCTCTTAACATTTTACTGTTATTGTTAACAGCATCAAGCATTTTAAGATATGAATATTCTCCCTTCCCAGTACTTTTCCTTTGCAGTTTATTCTAATAACTGATTGGTTATAGGCCTAATTAGGCCTAATGTGGTTAATTGGGAGGGACCCTATTTTTAAGGTGAGTAGTAATATGCTGCAGGCCTTTTAGTAGCCTAATTCTTGTCACCAATGCAATATGCTCCAATTGCAACTGAAAGAAATGTAAACATGTAAATTATTGATGAGGTCATGTCCTAAAATAGGGGCAGATGACGTCGTAGTTCCGCCCCTTAAACAACAATAACTAACTAACATGTCCTAAATGCTGTGATTGTTCATTTCAGAGTTCAGGAATTCACAATTTCCCACTTAGGTATTATTTAAAAAAAGGTTATTGGTATTTTGATTGTGATTTATTTCTTGTTGATCATATGATTATCTCCTCACATAAAAACGTGCTATAAGTATTGGGAAGATTGTGATTTTCGGAACATTGAAGTGGATAGAGAATTTAGGACGAGAATATTTAGTGGAACGAGGGGAAGGGGTGGGGTAGGCTACCCGCACGGCCGTGCTACACATCAACTAGTACCACGGCCAAACACCAGACAGCGCTGAAGTCTTAGGTGCCAAGAATTAGCATGGCTGTCGGCTATCTGTAGTAGTAGGTAATCTGTGGACACGCCATAGAGAGCGCAGCTCGGCCGTGGCTGGACCACAGATTACCTACTACTACAGATGGCCAACAGCCATGCTAATTCTTGGTACCTAAGACTTCAGCGCTGTCTGGTGGTTGACTGATGTACTAGCAACACGTCGACCGGTAGCGCCACCCAGGGGGTGTCAACCAGATAGGGATCATTTGGCACCATCAGTGTAGTAGCACGTGCCAGTCGTATGGAGCGCTGTATATCGTGTATATCGTGTTGCCAACATATGCATGATACAACGTTGTAATTAAATTGCAAACATATCACTATATTTAGTCAATAAATATACACATAATTCCTAATTGACATTTCCTTGCAATTATCTTGCTCACAGACGATAATTACGGCACTTATCATTAAATAAACATTATTTCTACTAGGTTGGCGGCACTGACCATGCCATGGCGGCTCTGTTTATGAGTTGTATGTAATAATATTGTCCGTATGCAAATAAGCTAAATAAGCTAATGTTGTGTTCTATCTCATCTTTCTTATATCAAATTGTCTTCGTGGTAATGAGAAGTGAACAGTTCTTCTTCTGCTACGGCGAGTAAGTACGCTTATTTTAAGTTTTGTGTTTCTGTAGTGGCTGTGAAAAATATAGGCCTAGTTTTGAATTGATATTAGACGCAGGTGACATTCTACTTGACATATCAATTAACTTTCACTATTATTTATCCCATAGGTAGACCTACCAAATTCTGTGAACTGTGCCTATCACCGGAAGAAGGAAAAAAAACAAATCGTAAATCGCTGTTCTCGAAATAGCAGAGGAATATATGGCAATTACTCTCCTAAGAAATGATCCAGTCTATGACCAGGTAAGAAGTCTGTGTTACCGTAATGTTTTGGCAGTGGGTAGTGGAACTAGGTACTGTGGGTTCTCGTAATGGATTTTTTTAATAGGCCTATAATATAGACCTACGGTAGAGTACAAGATGAATAAGGTTGGGTTCCATAAACCATTGCAACAACTTGATTACAACTCGCAGAAATATTTAAATGAGCCTATTGCATGTGTGTACTGAAGATCCTGAGGAGTGTGAATAATCAATTAATTAATTTCACATTGCAATAGGATATAAATCTCATGATTCATGACGTGTCTAAGCTTTAATTTTTCCCCTTCCTTGAATTTCAAATTATTACAGTATTCAAAACAGATCAGTTCAGTTAGAATAGGTAGTAATGCCATGTAGGACTGTAATTACAGGCTATTAAAACTTAACACACACCCCCCATGGTCTAATAGGTCTAATGGCCTATATCATATAGTCTTACCAATGTGTAACTATATACATTAATGTGTTCTTGTCCTGTGGAACGAAGTCCAACGTGAATATACTTATGCTAAGTCATGGTGCTAAAGTAGTCGACTCGTGTGATGTTCTGCGACCCAAATACCATTCAATTGCACCTGTCCTCCTCTAATAAGCCAAGAACAAACAAATGTGTAGATGTGTTTCCTTGCATATTCATGCTATGGGCACTTTGTATTTATTTTTGTAGATACACAGGAAAATAAGCTGTACGGTTTATGTTATGGTAGGAATGCAGTGTTTGGGCTGGGTGTTCAGTTGGTCGAATTGGTAGTAATGGCAATACTGATGTAGGACTGTAATTACAGGTTATTAAAACTTAACATACACCCCCATGGTCTAATAGTTTTAATGGCCTAGGATCATATTATAGTCTTACCAATGTGTAACTATTGACGTCAGAAAAGTTGGATGGCGCAGCCACGCAAAGAGAACACTAGCAGTTGCTAAACTACTCTCTTTCCATTCTTTAACTTTAGCACTCCTTGATTCACTAGAAACCCCAAAACCAGCTTGAGCAAATGTAATCCTCTCTTCACTTTCTACTTCACCCTTCAGAAAACCAAGTAATGCAGTCAGTTTGTCGGCATGTCCATTGTCTTGATCCCTCATAGCACGACGAAAAAAAATGAATCCAAGCACGCCCTCCTAGCATGACTCCTTCCATTACAAGGTCGCAGGGGCTCACAACTTCCTAAGTGTAGCAGCTCCCGTCTTACCCCACTACTACAGGTTTTCATTCTAGAGACTTGAAATTTATTTTGGGGGTAGAGGGGGTAGGGACCTTTCATTTATGTCAAACAATTTTTTGTAGAGTTCCTAGTTTCCAAAATATAGGATTTTCAAAATTCGAGTGTTTTCAAAAAAACATAAAAAGTAAAAAAAAAAGTCATTATAAAAAATAAAGACCATTCGTTTGGGCCATGGCACAACGTTCTATCATTTTTGGTTTTCAAACTATTACCTATTTTCGAAAACAAAAAAATTCAAAGAATTTTCAAAAATATAACGAGTGGTCCACAGCAAAGAGGACTTCAGCCCGAGTCCAATGACACGTCATTTGTCAAAATCGGACCATGCGTTCGAGAGATATTTTACATGGCTGAGGCTTAGTAGTGGGTCGAGGAGGGTTCTGGAGTGAGTTAGAATCGGCATCACCCCCCTACTTTCATTATTCAAACTTTCACTTCGATCGCATGATTACGACACAAGAAATAAATCTTAATTTTAAAATTTCGCACAGCCGCCATCTTGAGGTTATGTAAACAATTGAACTAAATAAGATGCCAGTGCATTACAATGTGTATAAACATTTGCTATACCACGTTTCATTACGTTTGGATGGTTAAATCACGAGAAAAGTCTATTTTAAAGTCTCAAATTCACTTGGCCGCCATGTTGGTTTTGTAGTTACCAGGTTTTTGAAAGTCTCATAAGTGAGTTTCTAGTAGTGCCCTTTATCACCGTACAAATTTCAGAGTGATGTCGGTAATAGTTTCGGAGATATTGAATGCTGGTTAAATATATCGCACAGCCGCCATGTTGGATTGGTGAGACGTAATAAAATTTGAAGGGCACGGTCGGGGTCGGCCAAAATGGTGCTATGATCCAACCGAGTTTCATTGAAATCGCTTTATCCGTTTAGATGTTGTTAGGGGAGACACACACACCACACACACACACACACACACACACGCGCACACATAAATTAAAAAGGCTAAAAATAATAGACAATTATAAACAAAAGTGTGCATACAGACCCAGTGAGAGAGAAGGTGGCGCTAGGCCATTGGGCCAAGTTATCTGTAGACTTGGCACCTTCAAACCCCACCTTTGGCCGTCCTTGGAATGGTTCTCCATGGTTTACCATTTTCAACTCTAGGCAAAAACTGCGTCAGTACCTTCTAACCAGCCATGGCCTCTTCCTTCCAAATCCTTGTCTAGGTTAATTTATCTTCATTCCTTTCATCTCTCATTAACTCGTTCCATGAGCCCAGCGTTATGAAGGGCACCCAGCTATAAAAATTACACGCCATATAGAAATTCATCGCACCTTATCCCCGACCCCATTGACACTGGAATAATAAGGGGAAGTCAAGCAAAACAATTGTTGTAACTTGACTGGATTGAGCCGATGAAGTTGTGTAGTGTGTTACGATAATAATGCGAGATGGCAGGTCAAGCAATAGCCAGAATATGTACATTTTACTAACTGGGTTCAGTAAATTTATTAATGTAGGTGACAATTATTTACTGCCCTTGTGTGGAGAAAAACATTTCGTGGACTACAGACGACATAAATTTACATCCCCTACCAGAGTTCATGCTTAACGTGAATAGAAAGACTCAAGTTACGATCACGGCAGCTGTAGATATAGACATAAGTGTAAGGCTAGCAAGTTATTGTGCATCTGATTCTTTAATGAAGTAGTACATAGGTGTATAGGCGCCACGTGATCAAATGATGTTGAAATACTGTGAGAACAAGTAAATAACGTAGGCTTAATTACTATGACTGTAAATGACACAAGGTCAAGATGTTTGATGGATTTATTTTTTCTTTGAGTGTATGGCTTTTGGTGCCGGGAGTGTCCGAGGACATGTTCGGCTCGCCAGAGTTTGTAGCTGCTTCTATGTGGTCACCCCTGGGGTGAGCTACAAGTACCGTCGCGTGTGGAGTGTTGTCTGGGGAGGAAAGTGTGACTGTAAGGACGAGGAATTGGCCTATAGTTAGGGACCAACCCCGGCATTTGCCTGGAAGGAAGATTGGAAACCATAGAAGAACATCTTCAAGGTTGCCGGCGGGGATATTCGAAACTCCTCGCCTCCCGTATGTGAGCGGCTGCCTGCAACCACGCCATAACGACCACGGCTAACTCACCCAGTTTTGATGGATTTAGACCAATCAAGTCTGATTACAGCCCTTTAACTTTTATCTTGCATTTGGATTGAAGGATTTAGACAAAGTAAGACTTATTTCAGACCATTATAACATCAGTCTCACACTTCCAAATGTAGGCCTACACATGTTACCCGCAGCATATTTGAGCATCTCGGTGAATTGGGTTTTCGATTATTGCAGGGGATAGCTCGCAAAAATAATAATAATAATAATAATAATAATAATAATAATAATGCATATTGTTAAGATGGCGGAAGAGGAAAGTCGTGATGTTGATAGTGCTCTAGAAAGTATCCTCGTTGTCGTGGATAACAATAAAAATCTGAAGAAGCAATCGAAGACGACAATATTAGAATCAGTAAGTACTATCAGAAAACTCTTTTATGATCTAAATAAGAGAGTAGACGATTTGACACGTGAAAATAGTGAACTGCATATAGAGCAAGGAGCATATAATAACAGAGTAGGAACTCTCTGCTATTTCTGCGTTCCGTTAAATTCAGCGATTGCGTCATTGTTTGGGCTCCAACTCAAAAGCTACTAAAAAGCGTTGCATGGTGCGCACCACGTGGCGAATTCCAACGCCACTGAGATGCAATAACTGGCCGTATATTGTACTAGTAAAATAAGCGACCGAAGGATCTAGGTTGCTTTCGCTGAGTACGTTTGCCAACTTACGAAATGAGAGGAAATCGAATCGAGTTTGATTTAATCTGGATACACCTCGTTATTGTTGCTTTAAAGCAACTACGTTTTATTTTCGAACGCCAATATATTACTTAGATTGAATATTAAGAGGCAACGGACATCGTAAACTTGAATTTCATACGTCCGTTCTGGTCGATGACGTTGGTACGATGAGAAGAAAAAAAGGACGGTCGTTGTTTTATTTCCTACTTTTTTCAGTTGCTTCGCCCTTTTAAGACGTTGAAGTACAAGCGAATGTTCTTTTTGAAGTTTCAACGATAAAAATAAATAAATCATGAAGTTTGATGCAAGTTTGCAATATTACGATACCATAACCTCAAAATTACCGTACCCCTATTCCGACCCAGTCCGCCACTATGGCCGATTTCTTGTCTGCTATACCTCCTTCTCTAAATAAATTGTATATGCCCAATAATGTCATTTCATTACAATTAACTTGGCCTCAATGATTAAATGATTTTCAACTGTATCTACAGAAAAAATATAGGCAGGGTTGAGGATTGTCTTCAAGGAAATGAGAAAGCTGACTTTCCAGACAGTTTCAATTGATTTATTAATTTATGTTCAATCACGGTACACATTGTACATTCTTTCA
The DNA here is from genome assembly GCA_946902985.2 of Meconema thalassinum. NCBI lineage: Eukaryota > Metazoa > Arthropoda > Insecta > Orthoptera > Tettigoniidae > Meconema > Meconema thalassinum. Next base: position 125,305,692 of record OX336389.2, read on the forward strand.
CATGTAAGTCATAACGTCTGATGTGTGAACGCCAATGGCTTAGTCGACTGGAGACAGGATTGAAGAAGACCATGCCGGGCTGCACTCAGATGATCGGCTATGCTGCAGGACGGTAGAAAACAACTGATCACCCATAGCCAAGTACACTCCAACGCAGGAAAACCTCTTGGCTAGCTTCGATCAATCCTCAGGCTGAAGAAGCTGTAAACTCAAAGAGGATTATTTTTGGGGGAACATGAATTTTCAGCCTGTAAAGCAACACAATTCCAGTTAATGCAGCATTTCTTGCAAGAAATAAGAGGGAGGGGAAATTTGGAAGATGTGGTTGAACGTAATGGTGCAACACATTACCAATTACATTTAATACCCCCCACCTCAGTTTAATGGCAATTAAAACCTCCTGTTTCGGGCATGTTAAAAGGACCCCTGCAGGCCAAATGTACGAAGCCACATCATATTACTGTTAAATACACAGAAAAAAACTGCATCACAGGATTATTGTGCCCATTGTATTAAAAGAGAGAGGGGGAAAGAGTGTTGGTTGGTTCCTCAGTTTAGGGGCTGCGGCAACGCGGTCATGTAGCCCCGTGTACTTTGGGTGTGTGTAGAATCTGTCTGATAACCGGTGTTGTTTGTGATGGCTGTATTAGTGTGTGTATCTATTTTTTAAATTAAGTACAGACTGCAAATTAGAATTTTTCAAATAGTTCTTACTTCTGCCGCCAAACACCACCGTCAACGACTACTAGGCCTAGTTCAGAACTTAGCTACTAGACGCCACCACAGTCGGCTTTTGGCAACGAAAGTAGAAACCTAAGAGCATTGTTTACATTCTTAACCTATCCAATTTAGCTTCACACAGGTGTAATTAGTGGAAGGTTCTTTAACATGCCATAAATCTATGACATGGGACCGCCGGCTTTACTTCCCCTCCGAAGGAAAGCATACTGAGGGACTTTTAACGCTCTTAAAAAATCCAATGGCTTCGGCCAGGTTTGAACCCGCTATCTTGGGCATAGAACTACGCCACCGAAGCCGCCGGGAAAGAGTGTGTCCTACAGACAAGTTGTCAATATTCTTGAAAATACTCTATGCCCTTTAAATATAAATTTACATTGGACTTTAACTTCACCCATTATCTCACAACATGTGTGTTTTGAAATGTGCACATTAAATGCTAAAATCTATTGTTTTAAAGTTAGGCAATGACGATGTTGATTTGTTGAAGAGGACTGGTGAAGTTAAAAACATGTGCATGTATATCTACCCCCTGTCATCTTTTTTGTCGTGTGGCCTCCTGAGAGGCAGAGTACAGGTCTTTCTAGTCAACGCCCGTGGGCGACCTGCGCACCGGAATGAGATATGATTTAATGAAACTGGGCACGGATGTGGAAGGAAGCGGCCGTGACCTGTCAGAGGTACCGTCCCAGCATTTGCCTAGAGTTGGAAATGGGAAACCACGGAAAACCATTTCAAGGATGGTGACGGTGGGGTTTGAACCCACGTCCACCGAGTCAGCAGAGAGCTTGGGCCCATGGCCGAACGCTGCGCTTTAGCTGCTGGCATACCTACACCTAATTATTATTCTTTCAGAGGGATCGGAGATGAGATACAATGAATTGCTATAAAAATTGAAACAAGATTTCAGTGAACCGCCATCCAATACAATACCACCATTGAAATATTGCATTAATTTAAGTCGATGCGGTTCCACCTAGCCAATATGTACAGCCGGATGTCGTAATAGATGGCAACATCACAAGGAGCTGATAAAAGGATGAAATAAATGAATATGACCAAGCAGTTGGAATGAAGCGAGGTACCGTCCAGGCCATTGGGGGATGTTGAAAATGGTAAACCTGACCAGAAAAAATCCAAAAACAGTCACCAGATAGATAGACCCCATGGCCTAGCACTGCACTTACATGATTACAGCTACCAAATATGTCAAAACTTTACATTAAACTATATACAGTACACACACATGTACTGACAAAGTGCAATGTTTAGAAATTACTACAACATTAACATATTGTTACACCAGATTATATATATTTCCAGAATACTTTCACAGCACGTGTGCCAACCATCCAACTCTGCCTGTGGGTGTATTCCATCCCTCCCACCCTTGAGGGGGGCAATTCATAAGACAAGTAGGAAGCCTCAAAGAATAGCCAAGGTTGCTCCTTTTAGTTGCCTTGTACGATAGCCAGAGGATACCATGGGTGTAGTCTAAACCCCCACCCACAGGGGGCTGCAGTGTTGAAGCCACCTAAAGAAATTATATTGTGTTGTTGGTTCATTTCGGGGCTTTGCGACATTGTGGTCATGTGGCCCCGTGTACTTAGGTGTGTGTGGAATTTGTCTGATAACCGGTGTTAATGTGAAGGCTGTATTAGTGTGTGCAGTTGTAACTCAGATGAAGATTAAGAAGGAGGCGGCTGTGGTCTTAATTAAGCATACGCCTGGAATAGAAGTGGGGAAACCACAGAAAGCCACTTCCAGGATGGCTGAGGTGTGATTGGAACTTGCCTCTTCTCAGTTTTTGCGCAACCCTCAGGCCAGAATTAAACTTCTTGGCAGAGCTGGGAATCGAACCCGGGCCTCCGCAGTGACAGCCAAGAGTACTAGCCACTACACAATGAGGCACAAAAGAAGTTATGTATATGGTCACTGTGCATAGTTGATGTGCGACAAGTGGCAGTACAGTATACCTGATCAGGCAATTGGTATCCGGTTTACAATAGCAATGGCATCCACAGTCACAGTTGTTCCAATTAAGACTTTTCTACCTCTGAAGGTACAAAGCTCCAGATGCATTTCATAATAATAGCAAGTCTATGAATTCATCGCTACACATCCAGATATTACAACCCACCAAACAGCAAGGCATTTGGGAGGAGGGAGTTAAGTACACGATTATCCGGGCCCTGCTGATAACTTATCACACTCCAAACAGTCACAAGCCTAATATTTGGCTCTATGTTAACCGTGGAAACTTGCAATTACATGTATAATTCTTTCAAGGTGTCAACATCGACATAATGATCACGATTTGTCAAACCAGAAACAAAACTTCCTCATGGAGAACATCTGGGTGAAGCTTATGCTATCTACTGATAGGGGCAGATGACCTCGTAGTTCAACTACCTGACTGATAATAGCCTAACTACAGGGATGAACAGACACAAATCTACATCACAGATAAAGGTGACTAAAATGGACAATACTGTACCTGGTTTATACAAGGTTTTGTATAAAACTACTACCATACGGTCATCCAAGGGAAATCCACGCAGGTGCCTATGCTGGTTAGATGTCGCCATCACAATTCAGAGCAGTACACGACCTTCTTCCCAGCATGGTAATTCTGCAATAAAGTGACAAGGCTATTCATCATGAACAAGTGAAAAAAAAGTTTGAGAAATGATGAGAATGTAGGCTACATGTAGAGAATAAAGAGGATGTTCATCCTTCCCCTAAATATAATGTACACCATTAATCCCAATAGAAAAAGTCTACTTGTACTGTATGTGTTAACACATTTTCAATATATAGCCTATAATAATTTCTCATTCATACGCGGGCAGATTTTCTAAACTTCTAGCCGATGGCTGGATTACGAGCAACACACATCACATCCATCATTACTTCTCAAATATTGAAGAGCTTAAGATCAGTTAACCTATACAGGATCTCATTATGTCTCTATTATTATAAACTTAGCACGACCTAAAACAGAACTAAATTCACACACAATCAACCAACAATATTGTATAGGCCCGGGGGGCTGTACCCCCTGAAAGCCACCCCCCATCATCTATTAACCCCCCCCCGAACTGGCAAACAGCATAAGTCCAGAACAGTACCTTTTACACAGCAAGGGCGGCCACCCAGCTCGGGAGGTTACCCAACCACTTGCAACACACTCATAAACATTAACACTATAACTAACTGGGACCGCTATGTCAATGGAATGCTGACTGTGCAACGGCAGGACCTATAAGAAGTGAGGCCTTTTGGGAGCAGTATCTGTCATACAGTGTGTGCTGCCGAAGGCCCTGCTCCAGCTACTATCATCAGGTGAGCATCAGCAAGTGTTCAGATATCCTTTACTTTGTAACACCCATCCACAAACTTGTACACTTAACTTGTACCATTATTCACATTATTTACATTCCCCTAAAAAGGGACTTACAATTGCATACTGACCAATAAAACACTTGGTCAGTAAACTACACATTGTATTCATAATTACACGCCTCTTCACATCCTAATACCCTTCCTGACCTCCGTCACGATTGACCGTGACAGCGATAGCCAGTTATTGCTTGCTCAGGCTTCATTGTGTTTCCCGCACGCGTCTCGACTGCCTAGCAGCGAGCCGCTGACGTGAGCACGTCTGTTATATCATTCACTCTGCCCAGCTGACAGGCCGGCACGTTAGCCTGCACTCAGAAGTTCATCCCCCTATAGACTCTTGCATCTTAACAGGAACACCCCCTAGCATTTGAACACCAAACAACACGCCACACTGGTAAGCTCTCCCAGCTACGGGAAGCCGCCATCATTTAGAAACAACCTTCCAAATTAATACAATAACACTAATGTTTAGATCCCTAAACAAACCCCCCAACTAAGGGATCTAAAACATATTGGTGGAGACACGGCTACTACGCACAGTAAGGGTAGGACTCATACAACGAGCCCTCGTAGTAGAAACGACCCCCACCGCACGCAGCCAAGCGAGACTATTTTTTTTTCTCTCCTACATTACGTCCTACACTTTTTTTATTACACGGGAGTTTGTATTATTACACCCACCCCACCCTCCCCATAGTGCAAAATCAGTGGAAATTAAATGACCACATTTAGAACCACACTAAGAGACTTGCGCACCATTTGTCGGCTAGTAAAACTCCACTCCTGCCGAAGTTAAGAATTAAGAACAGTGACTTGATAACTGACCAGACTGCAGTACAACTTCTTAGGGACCTCGAATTCAAGACATCAGAGATCCGCGCTCAACACCCTGCAGCGGCAGCACAAGTTATACATTTTACACGATCCCAGGCCAGTGAACAAAGACAAGAGTCACCAGTATCCAGCGCTAGTGAAGTAGATTGCTTGCCAACGCTCCACCCCCTATTGTTGCAGCAACTACAAATCACAGAGCAGAAAACTGATAATCTGCTCGAGCGCATCACACAGTTACTAGAGACAGACACTGTTAGATCAGACAATCACACGGCAGAGGCAGTTCTAGACATCCACACTATTCTGGAAACAGTGAAACAGGATTTAGACAGGACTGTACACGTAGTCAAATCCACACAGTACGACAACACACCATCAATCAGTACCGATATATCAGGTGACGAGCCACCTGGTAACGTAACACAAGTGTCGTACACGGGAAGCGAGGCTAATTCCCCTCTGAATAACACAAGCACCTCGGCACACGATAGCGGTGCGAACAGCATAGACAGATCACAATCACTACACAGCCAACAAGAGATAACCGAACACGAGATGAACAGACACACAGAATACCCCATGATCCACCCCACAAAGTTCACGTGGGAAGGCCAGGATCCCGAGGAATACCTCAAGGCCTTCAATAGAACGGCTCGGATCAATGGTTGGAGCGATGAAGTCCGAAAACGGCTCCTCCCTGCATACCTCACGAAGGCGGCCATGACATGGTATGAGCTCCATGAGGACACACTAGAAGCTGCCACATGGGAGGAAATCACTTTATTGTTGAAAAGTGAATTCCAGCTCATACCAGATGATGACGACCTGTACGACCAAATTAGACAGAGGTCACAGGGACCTAAAGAAAGCGCCCAGGCGTACATCAACGTAAAGTTGATAATGTGCGATAAATATAACGCAGCTATGACGAATAAGCAGAAAGTCAAGCTGTTAATGCAGGGCCTCAGACCATCCATTGTGGACAAGTTGTGCATTATGAACAACCCCACGGTCCAACACATGCTGGAGAACATAAAGACAACAGAGGCGGGGAAAAAGATCACGGAAAAAGCTACGGAGAAAGCCGTGGATCAACACTTTCATCCACAGAAGGACGTCAATAGTCAGAAGATGGATGAATTAGTGGACCGGATGGAAAAGTTAACAATAGCTGCCATCCAAGCAGGCGGGAGACCGCTAAGGGATGAACACGCAGACACGGAGGAGCGCTATTATCCTGAGAGGGATAGGGGGTACACGGAGAGGAGACGCTACGGGAGGGAGGAAAATTACTACCCTCCACAGCGGCCAACAACACCACACGCACAGGATAGGCCACACTACCCTCCGCGATACTCACCGGTATCATACGCGGACACAGAACCGACATACCCCTCACGGCGACCACCATCCCCGTACACACAGGAATACTACCCTGAGGAGTACGAGCACACCATCCTCCGGCGAAGCAGCCCGCCACCAAGCAGACAGGGCTATGCTGCCCCACAATACAGGGCAGACAGGGAGTATCGGGAAAACTCGCCCCCTAGCAGGCAAGGCTATGCAGCCCCGCAGTACAGGGGAAATGGGGAGTATCGGGAGAACCCGCCTCCACGCAGGCAAAGCTATGCACCCCCACAATATAGGGGAAATGGGGACCGTCGAGGAAACCCACCCCCGACCAGACAGGGATATGCACCTTCCCAGTACAGGGAAAAGGGGAATCGCCGGGAAAACCCGCCCCCGCAGCAGCAAACATACACCCCACCCTGGCGGAGACAGGAAAACGGACCACCGGGCAATAACCGACAGACAAGGAAAACCACAAAAGGTCGGGACAATACAAATACATACCCAAAGGGCCCGGAACACTACCCCCTCCCTGACGAACACCCGAGGGAGTTTAGGGATGAGGCACCCCGCCGGGCAGATAGGGGGGCAATACCTACCAAACCTAGCTACACACCGCAAGCGGGAAGTTGGCGCAGCCACCCCGAGGGGGGGCGCACATACAGTACAGGGAGACGAACACCCACGTTTCAAAAAAACGATTAGACGGGGAGGTTCGGCCAGCTGATAAAGCGGCTGAGGTTCCTCCCCCAACACAACACCAAAAAGGCCCTTCCCCCAAACAAGCTCGTAAGAGTAAGGGAAAAAAGCAGCCAGCTAAAGCCAAGGCTGGCGATCCGCTCCCGGGCCGTTTCCAGACACACCCCGTACAAGGAGATGGCAACTGTCTGTTTAGGGCCATGAGCTTCCTAGTCCGGAACACCGAGGATTATCATAGGGACTACAGACAGGAAACGGTCCAACATATCCTGGCCAACTGGAAAGAGTACCGAGATTTTGTAGCGGACGAGCGGGAAAACCCATTCCAGACCGGGGCGGACTATAAAAAATACATGGGGCAAAGACGGTACCTATGCCAGCGCCGTAGAGGTGACCGCTCTCGGCAAGGTACTCCGAGCAAACATACATGTATACACTGATGTGCACTCGCCACCGCTATTTACTACTGCGGGATTTGACAGGGACCAACACATATTGTTTACAGGTAACCCGAAGGCGGGACACTAACGCCCCTCACAATCACGCGCGAACAGACTGAGAGCAAACCCACACCCTCCATACAGAAAACCATACCCCCTACGCCACAACACAGGGCGGGAACTGACCCCACACAGGCGCAGGACGCGAACTCACTTGGCATTGGGAAGCCAGCAACAGGAGTCGAACTCGCGACCGCCTGGAACAAAAAACGGAATAACAAGTGCAAACGCAGGGTTACATTTGCAGACACACCTTCCCACGAGGAAGAAAACAACAGCACACCTACACAAAAGCTGGGAACGTTCAATACATTAAACGTTCGCCAGCAGACTTCTATTTTTACAGCGCGGGCGGATAAGAGAGCAGGCAATGTACTCGGTGAGCGCACTTTGCTGACCGAGCCAAAGTACTCGGGACAGGAAGTAAGCCGAGAGGGCAAGCGTGCCCGGTACGATAAGCGGCCAGCTCCATGCCTTCCCAGCGCAGATGTTACGCCAGTAGCAACAACAACAACATACACCCTACACAACACATCTTTGCAGGGCAATGGATTCCAGGTATCGGCCCTCACGATACACGCCAGCATAAATGGCCACAGGGTAAAGGCCCTAATTGACACTGGGGCAGCGGTAAGTTGTGTAAATAGAAAACACGTTACCGAAGGGCAAATACACGGTGTCACGGGTGACATCCGGCTGGTAGCGGCCAATGCTCCGACGCTAGAAAACGCGGGGGTGGCAAACATACATCTTAGGCTAGACCATTTCGCCACAACACACCCCATGTTCGTTATAGAACATATTTCTGCGTCAGCCATAATTGGCATGGATTTCCTCGCTAAGTATGAGGCTAGCATAAATTTCGCTAGCGGTAAGATGCTTTTAAAGCACGACCAGAGGCTCACCACACATCCCATGATATACACCAGGAACACAGATGGGATTCGAGCGGAGCGAGAAATTCACGAGCACCAGGCCTCTACACTACACACTATCATCCAACACACAGACACACACACAGATAAGGCGGCCAAGCAGACCCACAGACAGGACCTGACTCCGGAGCAAAATAAAAGGCTCACGGAGCTCCTGGAGACCAACAGGGATATTTTTGCCCATTCGATGAAGGATCTCGCAGTGACAGACCTTATCGAACACCACGTCACCCTCACCAGTGACCCGGCCAGTACAACAGCCTCCCTTCAGGGTGAGCCAGAAGGAGAGACACGCCATCGACGCTCAGATCACAGAGATGCTCGAGGCAGGGGTCATTGTCCCCGTTATTTCAAACTACAGCGCTCCAGTTTCGCTGACCAAAAAACGGGACGGATCCCACAGGTTTTGTACTGATTACCGTAGGCTCAATAAGTTAGTCGAAAATGATAGTTATCCACTACCAAGGGCAGACACCTATTTGGATGCCCTTGGCGGGGCTAGCTGGTTCAGTTCGATGGATTGTTATAGTGGATTCTATTCAATCCCCGTCTATGAACCGGATAGGCACAAGCTGGCGTTCGTTACAAGGAACGGTCTATATACCTATACAAGGTTACCAATGGGCCTCCGTAACGCCAGCCAAACCTTCCAAAAGCTAGTGGATAAGACATTTTCAGGTCTAAAATGGCGTTCCGTATTAGTCTACGTGGACGACATAACGGTCTTCTCCAATACCTTTGACGAGCATATCGTACATTTGGAGGAGGCTTTCGCAAGGATCAGAGAGGCCAAGTTAAGGCTTAAACCTGCGAAATGTCAATTTGCCAGACAGCAGATTAACATATTGGGCCTCATTGTAAACAGAGAGGGCATTATTCCCGACCCAGCGAAAAATGACGCAATAACGGGCATCCCAATGCCCACAAATTTGAAACAATTGCGCAGTTTTATTGGGCTGGCATCGTATTACAGAAAATATATGTACAGGTTTGCGCACATCGCCCACCCCCTAACTGAACTCACACGTGAAAAAACGCCCTTCAGCATTAAACAGGAACACATAGATGCCTTCAACACACTGAAGCAGCTATTGACCTCACCACCATTACTGCAACACTTCCATAGTGATAGGCCCACCTTTTTACACGTGAATGCCAGCCAGTACGGGCTGGGGGCGGCCCTATTGCAGGAGGATGCAGAAGGGCGCATACGGCCCGTAGCTTATGCTAGCAGGAAACTAACGGCCGTTAAGACTAGATACTCTGCCACGGAGCGGGAAATGCTGGCATTTTCGTGGGGAGTGAACTATTTTAGGGTATACCTCTATGGTATCCAGTTCACGGTAGTGACTGACCACGCGAGCTTGCTTTTTTGGGACAAATTTAAAAACCCAAATTCGCGGCTCAATAGGTTTATATTCCGCTTGTATGAATATAACTTCGTGGTCAAGCACAAGAAAGGCGCTACACACCTAGACGCAGATGGGTTATCTAGGCTGTCAGTAGCCGACCCCCCAGGTGACAGCAAGGACCACGAATGGGACAACATGCCCACTTTTGCCCTGACGGTGGTTAACATCAAACAGGAGCAAGAAAGTGATCCATACTTGAAACAGATTCTATTGGCACTAAAAAACTTGGATAAGGTGGACTCCAAGACAGCACGGCTGTCTAGGCGATTTTTCCTAGACAAAGACGGGGTACTGAAATTTAAGCCCACAGCCATGCACGATAATGCACCTATAGCGGTTCCGGAATCATTGAAAGAGAATATCATGATCGGACACCACAATAGCCCACTGGCAGGGGCACATTTGGGTACGCATAAAACATACCTTAGAATCCGGGACAAGTATTATTGGGTAAACATGAAGGCCGACATAGACACCTTCGTAAAGACATGTCACACTTGCCAGCGATTCAAAACAAGGCCTGGCAAGCCTCATGGATTACTCAACCCAATTCCCGTATGAAAGCTATTTCACAGAGTCGGGATAGACGTTAAAGGCCCCATTACGACATCTCAAAAAGGCAATAAATACATACTGGTTGCCACCGAGTATCTCACCCGGTACATGATAACAAAGGCCGTGCCCAAAGCAGACACAAACAGCATAGTCGAATTCTTATTCGACATTGTTACACGATATGGCCTATTCCAAACCCTACTATCCGATAGAGGTACCATTTTCACCTCGAGAGTGCTCCAACAGTTTTTGGAGGTACTCAGGATAAGGGCATATACGACCACGAGTTTTTCCCCACAAACCAACGGTCTAACAGAAAGTATGAATAAAATAATTGCAATGGCCCTAGCTAAATTTACAGGGGACACAGGGACAGACTGGGACGATTATCTGCAGCCCATCACATTTAGTTACAACACTTCCATATCCACAGCCACAAAACACTCTCCACACTTCCTGTTGCATGTGTACACACCCAGAAGTCCCATAGACAATATATGCATCCCACAGGACACTCACCCGGACAATGCCGCCCGGCTAGAGCACTTGCAGATAGCACGCATGAACGCTAGAGAGAACATAGCCGCGGCGCAGAAAAAACAAAAAGAACGGTACGATCGGCAAAGAAAGACCGTGGAATACACACCCGGGCAATTGGTTATGGTCTCCAATTCCGCCCGTAAGAAAAATGTGTCCGAGTTCCTCCTGCCACGCTGGTCAGGTCCCTTCAAAGTCTGCAGGAAGGTATCTGACCTAAATTACATAGTCAGCGTGCGCCATGGGCGAAAACTCATCAAAGACACCATACACGCCCGCCGTATGAAGGCATATCACACCTGCAAAATAACACCTACACGTAAAGGCGGGAACACTGTCAAAAGGAAGGGAAATGATCCCACTGGCAGACGTGAAAAGAAGGCCAAGAAATAGCCTTCGGACCCCGCTAACCGCACCGGGATACGACCCTAACACTTGGCAGAACTGTCCCGGAGACACAGCCTAAAAAGCAACAGGAATAATTAGCCTGGGCAAAGACGGTCTCGAACCCGCAACCTTCTGGATACCAGGAGTGCAAGGTCGGGTAACTATCCAATGGGAGGATAGAATGATAAAGGACAGTTACACTAACAGATATCCATACGCACAAAACAATAAAATCACCTCCGACACCTGGTCACCAAACACGCAACTAGCGGCCCGGTGACACACGTACATAATGACATCTGATACCACTAACAAGAATGTATTCATCCCACGCCTACAATAACATAAGATTTGGGGACACGAGCGTATTTAGTCGAAGGTTCTTTTACGTGGCGAAGGACCCGAGACACGCTGCATATGTAGACAGTACGCAGACGTGTTGGCAAACATACACACATTGGCCTGGCACATGGACCAGCTATCTAGCAAGCAAAGTCCTGCCTACACAGTGTAACTTAATACCATTGCCGGATCAGCGATAACACCTACACACAAGTGCGCGACCTTCACCTTCAATAGCTACGGACAAGCTAAGCATACTCCAGGCATGGCTGGAACATACACATTCATTTACGGGAGTTTCAAAACCCTATAACCCTCAAAATTAGAATACGAGGGACATTCCAAAAGACCCAAACTTTTCACGCCAAAGCATATTTTCATCTGCGTGTCTCAAAAACACGATACGTGTACCTTGGTATATACGGTACAGAAACCGTAGCACCAGGACCTTAGAACAAGGCAGGAGCGCACACACGATTTAGCACAATACCTTCGTGCCAAAAACAAACTAACCAACGGTATTTTTGGCACGAAAAACACCATCAAAAGCCACACTGGGGACACACAAATCCCAACAGACAACGCAGACATGAAATACGGGGAATTACATGGGATCGCGGGTCCGAATGCCCAGTAAAAATTGGACGCCGTGGAAAACAAACATCCAGAGTCCCATTCAGACGGAAGTTGGCCCCATACAAGTACATAAACAGGTAATGCCACATGTTCTCCGGCCAAATACCATGCAAAATTTCGACTACACCAAACATAGGAAATAGATTTCCCAAACACAAGTATAGCAATTTCACAAGGCAAAGGTCTTATGGAATAAGTGTCCACACAACGTTGCTAGCAAAAACAGGACGGATTAGCACATTGGCCCGCCCGGAATCCCAAACAGTGACAACACTCGCACATTGGCAAAAGTCACGTTCCGGCGGCCGACATACGTAACGTCAGAGACTTCCTTTGCACAAGCACATGAAAACAAAACGCAAAGCAAAACACCGACTTGCGAATTCCAGAAGCATTGCAACACTGCTGTCGGCAGACACTATTGTTACAACGGACGTGATCATGAAATGCAGACATGACCACATAAACGAACCAATAATAATGGTATACATTCACACAGAATTCAACGCTGTTACAACAGTTATAACATTTAGCAATGTACAGATACCATAGGCCGGACTTATCTTAGGGCCACAGGGACATGTTCACAAGTGCAATAACAGGTTACACGCGCCATCTGACACTCAGACACGCGACACACGATAGGACTTAGCCGATAACAGACCACCCGCCCACGTGATGTAGCGGAACATAGCCACACACACGCAGCTGCGCTAATCACAATTACGACCTCGTCCTTCCCACACCGCTCACTTATCAGGAGCGGACACAGACAGGTGCTCTGAAGGTACAAACCACCCCCCCCCCCCAATAACCACTTCTCCTTTTACTTTTAATCCCAAAACCATCATAGGCGATCAGGACATGACAAGTTACAGTACAAATCACTTGCTACATTAACATTATAGATAAGAGACCAGATAGGGCGTGACGTCACAGCGTCACCACTCTTTACTATCCCCAGGAGCGGATAGAAAGCAGATATTGACTAAGTGAGGATGACAGGAGCACAGGTGGATAGGGCCGGCCAGATAGCCAATATACCACCTTCGGGCTACCATCATACCACCTTCCTCCTTCCATAACCTTATCACTCACAACATTAGCCAATACAAACACATAAACACATAAAAACAGCTACACTACATGACAAAATATACATCGGGGTTGATAGACTTCATGCGTTTAAAGAGAGGGCTCACTACGCCCTGGCTCTCAATGCTAACACCTGAGTATTAGGGGTGTGTCGGAAAGAATGGCAAGCGTAATGCACATCTCTAAGCAAGAGATGAGGCCAAAATTATATTAACAATTCTTTTTTATTAAATAATCCCGCATGCAAGGGACATAGTATTATCATACCTCGACCTATACCTATCCTTAAATGAGAGCGGATACGCCTCATATCCAGACACATGCATGGAATATCCCACCCACATACCAAGGGTTATTATTATTGAACCTGCATGACACTTTGTGAAAATTTTTGCAAACCTGGGAAATACCTCCCCCGTCCACTCACTGTAAAGACATCCCAGCAGCATCACCGGCCCCAGGCCACCATTAACATGGAGCCCAAATATGCGCAACCCTCTCCTACCATGCTTTAAGCCTATTCAACAGATAACACCCCCGGAACCCAATAACAGGGAACCCAACGCCATAAAACCCTATTAACGCCTCCATGAAAATTAACAAGGCATTACAGCTGGAAGTCCGACATAGCACAAGTAGACCTGAAGTAGTCTATGCATTTAGAAGATTCTACAACCCCAGAACACTTCAAAATTTTACATTATTTACACAATAAATTATTTACATAGTACACCCATTTTTTTATATAAAAAAGGAATCTGTGACACGCTGAATGATGATGACAGCGTAAGCGGAAGGCCAGAGGCACCACGCAGGAGCAGAGCTGGGTAAGGCGATGAGGAGCCCTACCCCAGTTAACTTAACGACCTAGACTAAATAAGAGACGAACTACGTAAGGTCGAAGCGCCGATGACCTAGCACGGGCAAACGTCGGAGTCCCGGAAGGCCTAGCCTGCTCCCGGGACAAAGAAAAGTTACACCCACTATGTGCTACGAGCATCGAAGCCATACCTGCAGGGGAGACTTTCTAAGGATGGTGGGAGAAATAGCCAGCTCCACACCGGGCTCAGGAGATGACCCTAGGGACGACCAAATTACGACTAGATTCTTAGTTTAGTATGTAAGTAAGTAGAACTTCCAGGGCGGGAAGTTAGTCTCCTACGCGCAGGAGTGAAGCAGGATCTCAGGATTCAGCGGGACCAATCCTAGATCCGACAAGTCCTTGCCCCGCGCGGCAGAGGTGAAGATAACCAAATAGACAAATAATGAATAATACGAAATATAAATAATATGGAATGAACGCGCTCATTCGGCCCTGCGCCCACATAAATGGCTGATAACGGGTCGCCAGAGCTTAAATGGTTACGCACCGGGCGGCCAGAGATATTAAATGAGGAGCACAGCGAGCACTCACAGGGGTTTTAGTGGGCAAGCCCAACAATGCTGAATACAGCAAAGAATAACACAGGAAGAACAATGACAACCTATGCAAATACAACGGCAATGAACAGGATGGCCGGGCGAGGCGTTTGCTATTTTGGCACCGCAGCCGCCCGGAACTTTATTAATACTAGTTTGTAAGCATTAATATAAGTGTCGACAATTAGGATTAAGACGGAGGGGACTACGAGGCATTGTTGGGTTCCGGTCTCAACAATGTACTACAAGGGCCCCCGCGAGAGAAATCGGAAGGACGAGCCTCCATCTAAATTTTAGTATTTAAGTCACAGTGCCATTTTTAAGGTCACTCAGATGTAAGCAAATTCAACAAGCGCTGTTGCTAAAACAGGGCACAGCACATTTCGGCTTTAGAGTAAGGTCCACTCGGCATGTATATACAGCATAGTTTTACATTTAAGGCAATTTTTTTTAGATTAAAGGCATTTTTTTTAAATTAAGGCAATTTTTTTTAGATTAAGGTAAAACCGTTCGGCACCAGGCGACCCAAATCCGTTGCCAGGGTAAGCCCGATAACACAATAGGATGTAATACATTAAGGTAACGAGCTCGGCGCCTGATGACAAACAAACTCGTCATCAGGGTAAGCCCGACAATACGTTAGATTAACTAGGTTAACTAAGATTAAGGTAAAACAATAATTTAAGATAAGCACTTTAAGGGTAAGGAAAAACATTACGGCACCGTCTAGGGTAAGCCCGATCATACATTAGATAAAACAAACATATGCAAGGAGAGCATGACATTAATAGTGGCCAAATGTTAACACTAATCATGTCATTTATTCCAGAGGAAAAAGAGCTTCAGCCAGTGAACACACTGACACAGGAGCCGATATAAAGAATATGCAATATTCACATGTTTTTTTTAACCTCTCCATTTTTTAGGCGGCGTCACCAGACATATGTCAGTGGTGACAATGATTTCACTGCCATACAGCAGCAACATGTTATTTGTGCCATGCTATTATCGTGTACCACCTTTACTCACTAATTTGTATTTGTAATTTGTATTCATTCTCACACAATCCAACACATTCACCACCATTCTTTTACAGCTACACTCCAGAAATCTGAACAGCAGGGTTGATACCTGTAGGGTATCAGGCTTGCTGACAGATCAACATAAACAAAGAAAATAAAGCGTCAAAGATGCGACGCAACATACGGCAATGAGGGCGCAACCAATTTGTGGCGGCGACTCTCACTGTCAAGTGTGAAAGCATTCGCCCACAGAGAATGATTCACAAGATAGGGGTATATATCAGCGGCACGACCACTAAACTGCACCGGGAAACGGCCGGACAGGATTAGCCGTGAGACGGCACATAAATACAAAGGGTCGCCTGCACGCAAGATACAATAGACACGGCCGTCTAGGTATAACATAATTAATAATTAAGATAGATAGATATAAGTAAATAATGTAATAGAAAATACTGTAATATTGTTAAAAGGCACCGCATACAAAATTATTACCAATGATGCCACACATTGTGAATACACATATTTTTATCACACACATGTACACAATGATTATGCTTTTGTCTCTTTCATTTTTCTTCCTTCTAACGTCAAAATTTGTGAAGGTGTCCCGTTTTACCCCAGCACAATAAATTATATTTTACGTATTCCTTTAACTTATACCTTGGGACACCTATTTTTTTCTATTCCTTCCATCTTTCACATTGCAGGGAGCAATTTTTCCCCAATACAGCGCCGGACGGCACAATCACCCGTCCAGCCCTGGGTTTTTTCCTCCCTGCACAATACCAATATATATAATGGCTAAACCACATTTTTTGTTGTTGTTGTTGTACTTTTTATTATTTCAATGTCAGCTTTTTTATGAACTGTTTCAAATTATCATATGTATATGCATATATCCCAAAACCTACCCCTCTGAACACAAGCTGATCTCACATCTCACATCAACACGACATCGCTACCTCTACACGACATCAACACAGAAGAAAAGAAGAGGAAGTACAAGGAGGAATCAACAACGATCCATCACATCAACACCCCCACTCCACGTTCCGTTCCCGTTCGCGGGAACGCGAACTAAACAAAGGAGGAGACTTGTACAGGCCCGGGGGGCTGTACCCCCTGAAAGCCACCCCCCATCATCTATTAAAACCACCCCTAACTGGCAAACATCATAAGTCCAGAACAGTACCTTTTACACAGCAAGGGCGGCCACCCAGCTCGGGAGGTTAGCCAACCACTTGCAACACACTCATAAACATTAACACTATAACTAACTGGGACAGCTATGTCAATGGAATGCTGACTGTGCAACGGCAGGACCTATAAGAAGTGAGGCCTTTTGGGAGCAGTATCTGTCATACAGTGTGTGCTGCCGAAGGCCCTGCTCCAGCTACTATCATCAGGTGAGCATCAGCAAGTGTTCAGATATCCTTTACTTTGTAACACCCATCCACAAAATTGTACACTTAACTTGTACCATTATTCACATTATTTACATTCCCCTAAAAAGGGACTTACAATAGCATACTGACCAATAAAACACTTGGTCAGTAAACTACACATTGTATTCATAATTACACGCCTCTTCACATCCTAATACCCTTCCTGACCTCCGTCACGATTGACCGTGACAGCGATAGCCAGTTATTGCTTGCTCAGGCTTCATTGTGTTTCCCGCACGCGTCTCGACTGCCTAGCAGCGAGCCGCTGACGTGAGCACGTCTGTTATATCATTCACTCTGCCCAGCTGACAGGCCGGCACGTTAGCCTGCACTCAGAAGTTCATCCCCCTATAGACTCTTGCATCTTAACAGGAACACCCCCTAGCATTTGAACACCAAACAACACGCCACACTGGTAAGCTCTCCCAGCTACGGGAAGCCGCCATCATTTAGAAACAACCTTCCAAATTAACACAATAACACTAATGTTTAGATCCCTAAACAAACCCCCCAACTAAGGGATCTAAAACAATATACTGCCATTTTATCGACTGAAACTACCATTACCTTTCTGTAAATCACCAAATGTCGAGACGTAATAATTATCTTGATTTGCGAACTCCTCATCACATGCATCCATTCACCGTCCATGTTCACGTTGCCATGGAAATATAATTTTCCCAAGAACCAACAAAATGAACGGAAAGTCCCTGAAATCTAGTGACAAACAAGCAAACAAGGTTGGTTACAAAACTGTTACCGAGTTCGGGCCCAAACAAAAGAATAATTATTTAACGGACGGAGAAAGTAGTATGGACTTTCTTAGGCCTGATATAGGCTGTGTTTCTATCTCCCAAAATTTTAATAATGGCACCCCGTCGTGTTCGTTAAGCCGCCATTTTGGACACGATGACGGCCTAGGGTAGGGACTTGACGTTACAGCAGGGCTGGCATGCGAAATTAAATTCATGGCTGTGGGGACGAAAATAATTTAATTTCGCCGTAAGCGCGATATTCGGGAGCGAAATGATAATAATTGTCGGCGCGTAATTAAATCAAAGCGAAACTTAATTCGAAGCGAATTTAATTTCGTTCCAGACTTTTAATTTCGCTCCCGGCGCGAAATTAATTTAGTTCCAGACTTATAATTTCGCTCCCGGCGCGAAATTAATTTCGTTCCACACTTTTAATTTCGCTCCAGGCGCGATATTAATTTCGTTCCAGACTTATAATTTCGTTCCCGGCGCGAAATTAATTTCGTTCCACACTTTTAATTTCGCTCCAGGCGCGATATTAATTTCGTTCCAGACTTATAATTTCGCTCCCGGCGCGAAATTTATTTAGTTCCAGACTTATAATTTCGCTCCCGGCGCGAAAATAATTCGTTACAGACTTTTAATTTCGCTCCCGAGGCGAAATAAAATTCCCAAACGGCATTAAGTTTCGCTCTCCGACGTGTATTTAAAATGCATGAAACATTTAATTTCGTTGTTGAAATTAAAATACAGTATATTCGTTTCGAGAGTTAAATAATGTTCTGTACGATGTTCAAAGTCCTGACGTCTGTCTGTTAGGTATTCAGCCCGAAGGCTGGTTGGATCCTCAAAAAGTACCGCCGGTAGGTTATGTGGGTAGATACCCACAAAAACTCAAGGCAGCGCTATAGTGAGGCATACTAGACAAGATGGGGGGTGAGGTAGTTTGCCATTGCTTTCCTCACTGAGTCAGAACAGCAGTACTAACCCTATGAGAAGAACCCTTCACAGCATCCACAGGCACTGACTGCCCCGAATGTCATTACTAAGCACCAGCCATACCTCTGTAGCTTCCATATAATCACAGCCATGTGTAAGACTGAGACATCGGTGAAAAGCCACATTTTACTCTAGCCCGTGCCAACAGTCAAATGCAAATGAGTCGTCAAGTTACAAAACTCGTTTAAACAACTTGTGAATAAGGATCATTCTCATGAGAAACGTTTCTCTGGACTTTGCCTTACGTATCTTTTGTGTTTGTTGTTTTCTACTTTTGGTTGGTGTTTTTGTGTTTGCTTTGTGCGTTTGCTTTTGAATTTGACTTATTGCTTTTCTTTCTTGGTTTTGTGTTTGTGCTCTGCTTTTGCTTTTTTGAATTTTGCTTTATGTTATTTGTTTTTTGTTTTCTGCTTTTGTTTTTGTTTTTGAATTTTGCTTTTTGTTTCGTCTTTTTTGTTTTTGTTTTGTGTTTGTTTTCTGCTTTTGCTTTTATGAATTTTGCTTTTTGCTTTATGTTTCTTGTTTTCTGATTTTGCTTTTTTTTTGTTCTGCTTTTGCTTTCTGCTTCGTCTTTTTTATTTTGGTTTTGTGTTTGTTTTCTGCTTTTGCTGTTTTTGAATTTTGCTTTTTGGTTTTGTGTTTCTTTTTTATTCTGCTTTTGCTTTTGTGTTTGAATTTAGCATTTTACTTCGTGTTTTGTGTTTTTGGTTTTGCATTTGTTTTCTGGGAAATCAAAATAAAACAAAATCAACAAAACAAAATAAAAACAAAAACAAAATAAAACAAATACAACAAGACAATTCAAAACAAAATAAAACGAAATAAAGTAAAACAAAAAAATAAACAAAACAAAATAAAGCAAAATAAAATAAAACAAAATAAAATGAGGTAAAATAAATAAAATAAATAAATAAATAATTTTACGACATGATCCTTATTCACAAGTGGATTAAACGATTTTTGCAACTGGACGACTCAAATGTAGTGCACGGGGTCGTTGGAATGAGGGAGATGGCTACCTGGGAGGCTTGTCGTAGTATAGTATCTATGTGTGCAGTATATGCGTCGACCGTCGTCTGGTTATCCAG
The DNA here is from genome assembly GCA_946902985.2 of Meconema thalassinum. Taxonomy (NCBI): domain Eukaryota; kingdom Metazoa; phylum Arthropoda; class Insecta; order Orthoptera; family Tettigoniidae; genus Meconema; species Meconema thalassinum. The sequence goes on from OX336389.2 coordinate 125,325,848, forward strand.
TGGGAGATGGTCCGCACGGAGGTGATTGTTGACGTAGGCGCGGTATTCCTGCCAGTTTGCTGTGCAGAAATTCTGGACCATCCTGGGAGGTGGTAGTGGGGGAAGAGGGAAGTTGAGCAAAACGGGGGCATGATCACCTCCTTTGAGTGGCAGGACAGACACGTCAAACAGATGGAGGAGGGAGTTATGAGCAATGACTGCGTCGGGGTGGTATTGGAGGAAGGTCGGGTAGATTCTGGGAGAGGGACGAGGGTGGCGTCGATGTGACGTAGGTAGATGTCTAGGCTATGAAGTTCTAGGGCCGAACGGGAATGAAGGTTGAGGTCGGCCATTAGAATTAAATGGGGGAAGACTTCCGACACGTGGGTAATGCAGTCTTTGGGGATGGGGTGGTAGGGACGAATGTAGATGGTGGCTAGGTGTAGGACGCGGGAACAAATAAGGCTTTCGGGGAAGAAAAGAAACAGATTTCATTTCAGAAACAAAATGAAATGTTCCATGCATTTTAATTTCAGGCCGGAGGGGGGGACTAAATGCCGGGAACGAAATTGATGGTCGTTAACAAATTTTATTTCGCGCCAGGAGCGAAATTAAAAGTCTGTAATGAATTTAATTTCGCGCCAGGAGCGAAATTTAAAGTCTGTAACGAATTTCATTTCGCGCCGGGAGCTAAATTAAAAGTCCGTAATGAATTTAATTCCGTGCCAGGAGCGAAATTAAAAGTCTGTAACAAATTTCATTTAGCGCCGGGAGCTAAATTAAAAGTCCGTAATGAATTTAATTCCGTGCCAGGAGCGAAATTAAAAGTTTGTAACGAATTTCATTTCGCGCCGGGAGCTAAATTAAAAGTCCGTAATGAATATAATTTCGCGCCAGGAGCGAAATTAAAAGTCTGTAACAAATATCATTTCGCGCCGGGAGCTAAATTAAAAGTCCGTAATGAATATAATTTCGCGCCAGGAGCGAAATTAAAAGTCTGTAACAAATATCATTTCGCGCCAAGAGCGAAATGTTATTCCATTGAACAATTTCATTTCGCGACGCTAAATTAAATTGATAATGCATTTCGTTTCGCATGCCAGCCCTGCGTTACAGACAGTTAGGAACGGGGCTCCGAGTGAAAGCCGAAGTTAAACGATTGACTTCGCGTCACCACATGGTAGCTTTACGATTGGTTACAAAGTGAGAAGCTTATTATCCTCTCTGTTTCAAAATAAATCATGTGATTGTGCCAGAACTTATCTATATTTACGACACTTTACTAAATGTAAAATACTGTAGTGTAATATTCAACATATCATATTCTCAGAATACAGTACATTGAAGTACCTCCATTTTCTGCTCAATTCTCATTGCACTGTTGGTCTAGGGGTATGATTCCTGCTTTGAGTGCCGGTGGTCCCGGGTTCAAATCCCGGAAGTGCCCAGAATTTTTACTATTGTTTTATCTCTTGAAAATATTCAAAAAGTATATAAAAGAACCTTACGAACTTTTTTTTTTTTCGTGCGAGACTTGTACTTACTGTGTGCCAGTAATATAAATACATAGTTTGAGGTCAAACGCAATTTTTTATTTTAGTCGCTTTACCCTACAGGTTGGCTTTTCCCTCGGATTCTGCGGGGATCCCACCATTACCGCCACCAGGGCGGTGTCCTGGAGCTTGAAACACCTGGACGAAGGATAAAACTGGGGAGGTGGGACCAGCACCTCGCCCAGGCGACCTCACCTGCAAAGCGAACATGGGCCTCATGAGGGATGAAAAGTGAGGGGAAGATTGGGAGGGATAGGCAAGGAAGAGGCAAGGAGGGTGGCCCCACCTCCCCAGTGGTATTCCCCAACCAGGTGTTTCAAGCTCCAGGACACTGCCCTTACGGTGGTTATGGTGGGATTCCTCACTGAGTCCAAGGAAGGGTAGCGGCTTTGGTGGCGTAGTTGGTACATGCTGCTCTTCTATGCCCAAGATCGCGGGTTCAAACCCGGCCGAAGCCGTCGTTAAAAATCCCTCAGTATGCCTTTCATCGGAGGGGAAGTAAAGCCGGCAGTCCCATGTCATAGATTTATGGCATGTTAAAGAACCTTCGTTCTTTAACGAAGAACGTTCGTTGCCAGGAGCCGACTGCGGTGGCGTCTAGTAACCAAGTTCTGAACTAGTAGTTGTTGATGGTGGCGTTTGGTGGCAAAAGTAGGAACTACTTCAAAAAATCAATATCTGCAGTCCTAACTTGAATTAAAAACAGATAACACACACTAATACAGCCATCACAATTAACACCGGTTACCAGACAGATTCTACACCCACTCAAAGTACACGGGGCTACATGACCGCGTTGTCACAGCCCCTAAACTGAGGAAGCAACCAACCAACCAACCTAAGTCCGAGGGAAAAGCCAACCTGGAGGGTAAACCGACGGGGAAAAAAGAAGCGTTTACCTCAACCTATGTATTTAAATTACCGGAAGTCTCGCCCGAAAAAAAGAACGTTCCTAAGGTTCTTTTACATACTTTTTGAATCTTTTCAAGAGATAAAAACAAAAGTAATAAAAATGCTAGGCTCTTCCGGGGTTTGAAGCCGGGACCTCTCGCACGAATCATACCCCTAGACCAACAGAGCGATGTGCATTGTGCAGAAAATGGAGGGTACTTCAATGTAATGTATTCTGAGAATATGATATGTTGAATATTACACTACAGTATTTTACATTTAGTAAAGTGTCGTAAATATAGATAAGTTCTGGCACAATCACATGATTTATTTTGAAACAGAGAGGATAATAAGCTTCTCACTTTGTAACCAATCGTAAAGCTACCATGTGGTGACGCGAAGTCAATCGTTTAACTTCGGCTTTCACTCGGAGCCCCGTTCCTAACTGTCTGTAACGTCAAGTCTGCTAGGGTGGGGGCTTAACGTAGCCCTGAGAATCAAAACGATCTAAAATTTTTCCGAGCATGGTCTCCAATCAAAACGTCCCTGATTGGCTGAGCACTTATTGGGTCCTTCCCGCCACACAGCCGCAATCAAATCCGCCATTAACCTCAATTTAACATAACCTAAGTTACTTAAATTACAAATATTAATAATGTTGGTGAAGGGTGGGGGACTTGTGGATTAGATAAGCCATTTTTAGTGTTGCCTTCTATAGATTTGTGGTTTTTTGGCAATCTCGTTATCTTGTAGACATTAAGATAAATAGTTATATTTCGGGGGCCTATCACTCAGTAGCGGTTTATCACAACAGTAGCAACTATTACGAATAGCTGTACTATAGTAAGATTTTTCTGCTCCTTCGCGAAATAGTGGCGGTGGTTTGAGATTATTTTTGACTACCATTATGGGGTTTTAATAGTTTTTCATAGAGCATTTTTGTTGTCTTGTAGGCATGATTGATTTGACATGTTAGGTCTGCATGTAGCCTACAGTTTTTTTTCTGGTTTTTGGAATAATGCTCATTCTCATTACCATTAAGTGCAACCGTGTTGAACGACTGAAAGACATTGAATATTTCGTTTACCAAGGCAGCCCTGAAATATGGGTTCCAACACGATATGGACTTGGAACTTATGTTCGCTTAACAAAATAACGATACATCAACAAGTCATCCTTGTAATCTCTGCAAATAATAAAAATATTTCCCATCCAATATAGGCCTATTCATGTTGAACGGTAAAAAGTTATCAACATTTATTAAGGCAACACTGAAAAATGTTCATTTTGATCTAGCCTACTTACTCGGAGTCATCTGCATCAATATCCCTAGAGGTTAAGTTTTTTAAATTCTCCCTTTCCTATGGTCAAATAACACATGTATGTTCCCTATTTTTCTTAAGGGGATTCAATGATCTTATTCTGAACTAATTAAGAATAGGGCATGTACCCCAACCCCTTAAAATATGAAGTTATCAGGATAAAAATAATGTCCATAACCATCAGAAACTTGAGAACACAGATCAGGAGAATGTTGATCGACCATGGATGCAAGACCAGAAAGTCTTAAAGAGGAGTGTTTCATTTAGAGGCTTGGAACATCATGGTCAAGACCCTTGTACTTGGGTGTGTGCTCAATTTGTTTGAGAACCCGTTGACAGATCATAAGTTAATCTGTGGCTGGAATCCACTCCGTCCTATTCTAAGCTGCGAGTACTGGGCACCATTAGTGTTCTGTGACTACTGTATCAATTTCTGAAAATTGTGTCATAGGCCTATGCATAGACAAGTCGCTGAGAATGTTCTCTGAATGGTGAATACCCGTAGGCTAGCCTACTTAGCTGCCTCCTTCACTAGCATTTCCAGGCACCTGGTTAGTTGGTAAAATGAAATAGAAAAATCACTTGAATGATTCAAGTTGTCCTTGATTGCCCTCGAGGGACAGTGTACCCCATTCCAGATCTTAGTTCAGAATTAGTTTCCTTGACGGAGTTGGAGAAACAGTCACAAAACCTATGGTACTACTAGACCTAGTACGGTACAAGTAGATGGAAGCATTGTGAGACCAACCACTAGGTTGCTTATGTCCCATTAGTTGAGAGTGTTAGGGAATGGGAGATTGGTTCAACATTTCAGCCTATGTTGTTGTATATTTCATTAATATATGAGATCTAAGTGTATCATAGGAATATTAAAGCAAACCATAATATATTACCAGTTGGTCAATTGGATACAACAATTCAATGAAACATTCTGTTAATAATTAGGAAGTGTCGTAGGCAACCAGAGAAGCGACACAAGAAAAAACACCCGAGTCTTCCAGGCAGTTGTCATCAACTGTATTTCACATAGAGAAGAATGACTAAAATGGTTCCTCATGAAAAAAACAACTGGTCAATGGCTTGAAAGACAGTAGTAAGGACTTACATGCTGTCAGTAAAAGTGGAGTTAAGAAAGATGTCTGGAATATTTAAATCAGTAGTTGATAGCCATGATTTTTAAAATTACCCTAGTTAATTGCACCTTAATATGATTAGTAGCCTACCGGTATGTGCAAGATTTTAAATGGTAGGTTTTCCTGTGAACCAAAAAACAGCTCTTAACATGGATTATGTTCAGGTTAGGCCTACAATTTATTGGGAGGGAGGTTTATTCTACATACATGTTGCACATAAAATGAGCTTCTGATTAGAGCTCTGTGGGAATGTTTAAATGGTTTGATGATACAGGATTTATCAAGCCTCTTTCTATGCATCTTTTAAAAACATTTTAACAATTCATAAATTACTGTCATCATTGCTAATGCTGTAATCTGTCATGTTTATTTATGCAGCATGAGGAATTGGGAAACATTGGTAGGATTGGTATATTGAGTGGAGATATAGTAGGATAAAATGCAACTGTGTCATGGAAACCTAAGATGTATTTTTATTTCTCAACTTTATTTTCTGTAGACTCCAATACAGCCCACCTCCAGGGGAAAAAAAGGTGTTGGTGATGTTTAATGAGAGCAAATCTTGAAATACTGTGATTTAAGTGGTTGGTATCAAAAGCTGTATAGGAAAAATGAAAATGTGAAGTCACGCCCAAGTTTATGAAGCCTTGCCAGACTCGGCTGAAATTATCTTCGATGCAAATCAAGTCTCAATAGTTAAAACTTTAGGACGACCTTTGACATGAGCACTATAACAGGCCTACATTTAGGATCGACATAGCCTGCAGTAGGTCTTGTGCTACTGTATGCACCTGGGCATGTTTAAAAAAAAAACTCAGCCTGCAGGTTAATAAGGTAGTATATTACTATAAATCTATCTCAAGCAAATCCAAGAAGTTACCAGACTGAGAAACTACATATCAATATTTAAACAAAAAAAGGGTGGCAGTGCAAACTGCACTTTTAATCCTTGCTTCATTAGTTAAACCATAATATTTGTACATAAATACAGTAAGGACTTCACATTACAAACGGCCACTTAAATTATATGCCTTATTAGGCATAACCTACAAATTACATGTCATGAAATTGGTAAATATAAGCAGACAGCAACATCAATATGCAATGGTCTATAATGTAGTTTTATAGTGCACAAAAGGTTATTGTACTGAATGTATTTCGAACTGATGAATAAAACTGGTGGAAACGACAGCCAATTGATTTACATCCATTACATCCAAAGTAGTAGAAACTTTCAGTTGATTGGCAAGAGTGTTGATTTGTACTTTTATTTTCACAAATTTTGATGAACAGTGTCACGCTTCAATTTAAATATAAACGCACATACAATTCCTCATCAATAAGTGATTTGCACTTCATACTGTCATGAACTGCTGTGCTGGACAGAACGGAGGCAGACAGGTTTTTCTCCGGGTACTCCGGTTTTCCCTGTCAAAATTTCATTCCAGCAACACTCTCCACTATCATTTCATTTCATCTATCATTCATTTAATCATTGCCCCAGAGGAGTGCGTCAGGTCTCGGCAGCCGGCACAGTTCATATCCTCGCCGCTAGATAGGGGCTTCATTCATTCCATTCCTGACCCGGTCGGAGACTGGAAGCAGGCTGTGGATTTTCACTGTCATGAACTGGAATAGATTTCTAGCAATTTAATTGATGTAGAAATCTATTCCTCTCGCCACCATGTTGGTGATAATTGTAAACAAACCCGCGGGCAGCCAATGGCTGGTAATAATTGCCAGCCAATAACAAGCCATGATGATGCGGATCATAATTCGCGTTTCACTCTCATTGCGTTTTAACTTGAGGTGAGGAATCAGCTGTTCGTTAACGCCACGGGGTGCCATTATTAAAATTTTGGGAGATAGAAACACACCCTATAGAGGTTATTAATGCCAAAGAGAAGATTGACAGACTAGACACACGCATGGCGGGACAAGTGGCGCAGTCTACAGGCCTCGGACATAAACTGTATTTTAACAGCAAGGATGATGCAAGCAGTGAGGGTAAGTGTCCATCTGGTGACAAAAATAAGGAATCATTTGCAGATGTTGTTGCCACTAAACGGAAAGAGAGTAAGTTCAAGCTTACAGTAAAGACTAAAGGAAATCATTCTGCGGAAACGATAAAGAATATTCCGAAAACAAACCTTAATCCAGTAGAGTTGAAAGTCGGCATCAGCGCATTCAAGACTCTTAAAGATGGAAGAATATTAATAGAAACATGTAGTAAGGAAGATATAGAGAAAGTAAGCAAATCTGTAGAAGTTAATGTGGGAGAGAACTGGAAGCTACGGTACAGGAACTACGTCAGCCACGATTAGTTATATACGATATTCCTGAAGAAATTACAACGGAGAATGCATCTAATGTAATAATAAATCAAAACCCAGAATTACAATCAGTAGAAGTTAAGATCACGCCTAAATTCGTATTTAACACTAAGCGTAATAAAAGGAATCTAGTGATAGAAGTTAACTCCCAAACCCGTCGGTTGATCCAAACAATAAAGATGAGATTAGGTTGGTTGATTTGCAATGTTGAAGATTATTTTCGAGTTAATCGTTGCTTCAAATGTAGTAAATTCAATCATAGACATACAGACTGTAAAGGAGAAGTAGCTTGCCCCATATGTACAGGCCCACATAGTTTAAAGGAATGTAAAGCTTCAAATGAAGAATACAAATGCATTAATTGCTTAACCTACAAAAAATATAACCCTAATCACAAAACGTGCATAAATCACACTTCTCCTGACAGGAATTGCCCAAGCTTGTAAGCTGCAATTATGAAGCAAATTCAGAATACAGACTATTAATATGTATTCAGCAACCAATACCAAGAAATTAACAGGTATTAAAAACTCAAATAATTATGACAAGATCAACTGCCTACAGATTAATTTACAACACTCGATAGCTGCAACTGATAGCTTGATGAATCTGATACTACAAGAAGGAATAGATGTGATATTTATACAAGAGCCACGAATTATCAACAATAGGCCCACTGGTATTACAAATAGATATAGGAAGTTTGCTGCAAGTGAAGGTCGATGTCGTACTGTCACGTTGGTGACAAACCCTCAGATAGACGCTCTTCTTATAAATGAATTGACTGACAAAGACACAGTAGTTGTGGAATTAACATACAGGAGTTTAAAATTTTATTCTGTTAATATGTATCTTGATAGTCAAGAAATAATAGAAAGTAACTTTAACAAAATCAACAAAATTTTGAAATATACATGTGGACAAGGGCTACTCATTACTATGGACAGTAATTCCAGATCTACAACATGGCATGATATATTAACCAATGAAAGGGGAAAGAATTTAGAGGAATTCCTAATAATAAATCAGCTGTTTGTACATAACGAATACAGTGAATTAACCACTTTCCAAAGTAGTAGAGGAAAACGTAACGTGGACTTGACCATCAGCAATAATAAACTCCTCAAGGAAATATATAACTGGAGGATAAGCGAAGAAGAGAGTTGTTCAGATCACAGAATTTTGCAATTCTTAGTAGCACAAAACTTCTGTTATGATACAACAGAAACCAGATTCACCGGTATCAAATATATAACGAGAGAAGAAGATCGTGAATTTTATCAAGAAATTTTAAAGAAAGAAATAGCAAGACAGTTCTGGGGAATAATACAGGAAGAACAAACTGAAGATATTGACAACAAACTATCAGTGTACATAAATAATTCTGCAGATATGGAGGACATAGTAAATAAAGTTAGCTCTGCCCAGACGAAAGTTTGCATGCAGGCTTTCAAAGTTAGTAGACCTTCTGGCAAAACCATCAGCCTAAAACACAGAACAGTGCCTTGGTGGAATGAAGAACTTACGATAATGCGGAAGAAAGTAAATGCATTCAGAAGAAAATTCCAGAGAACGTTAAATAATAATGACCTCCGAGATCAGAGAAAAACTGAATACTTTGCTGAAAAAACTAAAAACCAAGCTAAAATCAGAAATGCAAAGATACTGTCTTGGAAAGAATACTGTAGTAAAATTTCTTCAAATCCCTGGGACATAGTCTATAAATCAGCGTCAGGAAAAATTAATATTACTCAAATTGTATCATCTCTTATTAACAATGAAGGTCACTACACAAGAGACTTAAAGGAAACAATGCATTGTATATTAAACAATCTCATTCAGAAGGATGATGAAATGGAAGATACTGCTCAGCAAAAGCAAATAAGGAAGGAAGTAGAGGAACCAATAGACACTCTGGACGACTGGGAATTTACAGAAGAAGAAATAAAATCTGCAATCAAAGATATAAGTCTTAAAAAGACACCAGGTGAAGATGGAAGCACTAGTAAAATACTATGGTGGACGTATGAAAGTATCCCTAGAACTATGACATCATTATATAATGGTTGCTTGAAGAATGCTTGTTTCCCGAAGCGATGGAAAAATGCGAGACTTATACCAATCACAAAACCAGGGAAAGATAAGATTCAGGATCCCTCTAAATTCCGACCAATAAGCCTGATAAATGTGGCGGGCAAAGTATTAGAGAAACTTCTAATAAATAGAATAAATCACTACCTCTATACCAATAAACTACTGAACGAAAATCAATATGGCTTCACAGTTCAAAAGTCTACTACTGATGCAGCTATGGCACTTAAGGAATTTATAACTGAGGCGTTCAAAAATGGTCAAATTACCGTTATAGTTAGTCTTGATGTCAAAGGAGCTTTTGACTCTGCGTGGTGGCCATGTGTCCTAAAGGCCCTAAAAGACTTCAAATGCCCGAGAAATTTGTACTACCTGACTAAGAGCTACTTCAAGGATAGAACGACGTTCATGAATTCCAACAGTATCCAAGTAGAAACAGTAGTTAATAAAGGATGTCCTCAAGGTTCATGTTGTGGACCGGGGTACTGGAATGTACAGTGTAATTCACTGCTCAGTTTGGAATACGGTAAAAACACCAAAGCTATAGCATTTGTTGATGACCTTATAATTGCAGTCAGGGCTGAAACTGAAATTGAAGCAGAAAATATTGTGAATATGGAATTACGGAAAGTTACTAAGTGGTCAACAGAAAACAAAACCCGTTTTAATGAAAGTAAGTCAAGAGTTATTCTAATATCAAGAAGAAGAAAAGCAAAGAAGACAATTGATATCTTTATGAATTGGAAACTTCTTGTACAAGTAGATACGATGGAATATCTAGGAATAACTATAGACTCTCGCTTTAAGTTCAATGACCACATCAATAAAGTTAGTGAAAAATGTATTAAATTAATAAACGCATTATCAAAATCGGCTAGAATAGGATTGGGTCTAAAACACCAGGCTTTGGAAACAATTTATAAAGGAGCAATATTGCCAATGCTGTTATATGCTGCTCCGATCTGGATTGAATCCCTAGAAAAGAAATATAATATGATTAAATACGCGAGAGTGCAAAGACTTATTCTCTTGAGAATAGCAAAATCGTACCGCACTGTATCTCATGAGGCACTGTGCATTATTACAGGAATTACTCCTATAGATATAATGGCTAAAGAGATTGTTACTCTATACAAAATCAAGTCAGGAAAAACAACTATGTACTATGTCATTGACAAGCCCGAAAAACCTATGAGATGGCTCCATCCAGCCTATTTTCCTGGTACCGAAGATCCAAGAATAGCATTAAATGAATATATCCCATGGAAAATTTACACAGATGGAAGCAAAAGTGAAGAAGGAGTGGGAGCTGGCATAGCTATATTCAGATTGCACGAATTAGTAGACCAATTGAAATATAGACTGCAAGACAACTGTTCGAATAATCAGGCGGAGCAATTAGCTATACTTAAATCTCTAGAGTTCTTAGATACTACTAAGACAGAGGATGATGAAGATAAGAAAGTAATTATTTACACAGATAGTAAAATAGCAATTGACTCCATTGTGATCTAATTGAGAATATAAGAAGGACTACAGCTATTCTAAAAAGGAAAAAATGGATAATAAAATTTGAATGGGTTAAGGCACATACAGATGTTGCAGGCAATGAACTGGCTGATAAAATTGCAAAGGAGGCTACAAAATTAAGCGAGGTTTGTTTCGATAGAATACCCATCTCAACTTTTAAAAGACATCTCAAAGAAGAATCAATTCATGAATGGCAGCAAAAATGGGAACAAACTTCAAAAGGCACACTTACAAAAGAATTCTTTCCAACAGTTGCAGGTAGATTAAAATCCAAAATCACCTTAACACCTAATATGACTACAATACTGACTGGACATGGAAATATTGCTTCGTACTTACACAGACTTAAAATTATACGTAATCCCGAGCGTTCCTGTAAAAGCAGCCCTCAGACTATAGATCATATAATTTTCGTGTGCAGTGAAATGAAAAATATTAGGCAATTCTTGATCAATAGTGTTAATAGAGATGATAACTGGCCTTTTCAGAAATCTGTGCTATTAAAAAAGTTTTTGAAGGAATTTTCTAAATTTGTTAATGCTCTGGATTTTCATGCTCTAAGGAAAATCTATGAATAATATTGTTTGATATTGTTAAGATTAAGTCATCTAGTAATTGTATTATTATAATGTACTTTATTTTGTTCATTTATAAAATGTAATGTAAGTGCATGTAGTACTACTTATGTAGTGGAGCATGCAGAGAGTATGAACAATAAAATAATAATAATAATACATTTAACAAACCGGAAGACAAGTCTTTCGTTAAAGGGAAGATTATGCCATGTGTTCCCAAAGAAACTATGGTCATGCATTTAACGGTATAATGCAATGCAACTACAGCTGTCATGTTTGTATGCGTCAGTTCCCTTCGAATTTTTAGCCTATTAATCACATTTTTTTAATTATGAAAAATTAGTCTTATGAGCTCATCCGGACAGATATCTGTCTGTCTGTCTGTGTGTCCTCCCCTATCAACTCCTAAACGGCTGCAGTTATCGAAACCAAATTTGGTACGTGTAAAGATTCATGCCAGGACATGTCAAGTCCATATTTTAAAATGACGTCAGTGCTACCTACTGCGGAAAAATCAGAATTGAAATTTGAGCTCTATGTTGGATATCTCGGCAACTGTTCCAAAATTCACACATCCATAATATCCATTGGATTTCAGCTACATTCCGTATGTGGTGAGACTAATCCTAAGGAAACTATTGGAAAAGAAACGCATTGCCAGACAGGCGGCATTGTTTCTTAAGGGACGATAATTAATACCTTGTATTAGTTACAGCGGTGGCTGGTGATACGGGTGCAGTGTTGCAAAACGACCAGATTTTTTCTCAGAGGAAAAAGTACATATTTGGTAAATACAAACTACGCATTTAATGTGTTTTTCACCTTAGGCCTATGTACGTTGTACAATTCTTGTCCTTAACTAACTCAAGAAATCCAATAATACGGTGACCTGCGCTGGTAAAGCGATGAGAGCCAACACAGTATAGAAGTAATCAGCAAGTGGTCGTTGCACGGCTCGAGCACTGACCAAGTTCCTACTGTACAGTGGCTGGTATGACAGAGATGGTCCCTATCCCAACATTTAACTCCATTCGTTGTTGAACGGTGTTTGCAACAAGGCTGGAGGGGTGCTGAGATGCTCCAGGTTTTTCCGATCTCCCATTGCTGAACAATGTCATTTAGACTGTGCACAATTTTGTCCTCATCCTGAACACATGTTGTTTCGTTTGGATAAAATTTAGATTTTAAATGTTGTTATTTATGTCAAACTTCAATAAAACTATAATTTGGAACAAATGCATCGGCTAACAAACAAAAATTTACACTCCAGGGGAACAAAAATATTATTATTATTATATACTGTATACTATTTCATTACTTTAGCCCGTGGCTCATAATCACAAGATTCACGGTCACGTAAAACTACAATCTTCCTTCTTTCCTTCCTTCCTTCCTTCATTACTTTGTATCCCTTTTAGGGCTATACAAGTAACCGATCGTACTAGTGAGCATTAAAAAAAGAGAATCACCGGATCAATGGCGAATTGCACTCTCATTTCATAACTATCGACTACATGTTTACAAGCAAATAAATAAGACCGTAGCCCCTGCAAGAACTGTGTCCCGTTGTGCCCGCATAACAGTAGAGCCGGGCCGGTACACAGCCATCCCCTACCAGAACTGTCGCGTCGTACCTTACCGTTGTGCGAGACTAATGTGTTGGCCCATTAGTTATTATTATAATTATTACTATTTTTATTAATATTAATGGTAATAATTAAGGTTCGGATGTTAAGGAAAAGTCATATTTTTTTCCTGAGCTCAATTTACCCGAAATGCGAAAAATAAGTTTGAATGACGGGTCCCTGACCTCGTTTAAAGCAATTTGATGTTGCCTATAAATGCATATTTCGTCCATTTTTATTGTTTTGGTCATATTTGGTCATATTTTAGTGATATAAGGTCATATTTGGTTATAATTTCAGCATTTTTGTTTAAATCGAGGCGTCGTTAACAAGGTACGTGTTATCTGCGTCGAGTTTCAAACCAAGGATTTACGAATAGTGTAGTGTAGTGTAGTGTGATACTGAAAGAGTGTTGAAAATTTTAATGTACTGTAGCTCTCTGTCAGATAGTATGATTAAATGTGTCTGGTGTATTATCGCTGATCACGTTTTGGCAATTTGCTGGATGTTAGTGATACTCTACCTATCCCAAAAATTCATGCCATATTTCATAGCTTTTTAGGTCATATTTTATAGTTTTAGGTCATATTTAGCTATTTTTAGAGCATATTTGCTTGCATATTTTGTACTTCTTTAGGTCTTAAACTTCCGAACCCTAACTAATAATAATAATTATATCCTGTATCACGCAATGGCGCAAGGTTCACTGATTTATATAATAATAATAATAATAATAATATGATTATATAAATAAGTACCACATGGAAGGTAGTGCATCACCCGAAATCATTTTAAAAAATCCACACCAGCCGCAACTGAATAGTTATATGGATGTTATTTTCCTATAATAGTCTCTGATCATGGACTACGGAAATCACACCAAGCTATTATTACCATATTATCAGCTAGAATAAGCTTAAGTCCTTGTGACAAGTCTTGTACAGGAGAATTGGATTACGCAAGTGTAATAAAATGCCAAGTGTTGCGGCGATCTCCAACTAGAGAGATAAGCAGGTGATCAGGAGAGCTAGCTGACTCACGCATCCATGCTCTACATTCCTAATACTAGTTCTCATCTGCCTCGGTTCATAATTAAAACTGTTCAATCGAGCTGGATGAGAAAGTAATAATGTCCTTTATTGGTAACCTTAATGAGACACTACAAATGTAATGTCTGCTCTCAAGTACCTTTATGACTCCTGCTGGGCCTGGTGTCATTTCATTAGAAGCAAAAGCAAAATTAAAAAAGTAAAAACAAATACAAAACAACAAACAAAATCAAAACCAAGAACAAATAAAATAATCAAAAATAAAACAAAATCAAGAACAAATAAAATATTCAAAAATAAAAACAAAACAAAATCAAGAACAAATAAAATAACAAAAAAATCAGGAATAAATAACATAAACAAAATAAAAACAAAAGCTAAAACAAAATCAAGAACAAGTAAAATCAAGAGCCAATAAAACCCAAAACCAAATCAAAATTAAGAGCAAATAAAACCAAAAGCCAAAACCAAATCAAGAATAAATGAAACAAAAGCCAAAACAAAATCAGGAACATATAAAATAAACAAAAATAAAAACAAAATCAAGAACAAAAGAAACCAAAACCCAAAACAAAATCAGGAACAAGAAAAATAAATAGAAATAAAAACAAAAGAAAAAACAGAATCAAGAACAAATAAAACCAAAAACCAAAAAAATCAAGAACAAAGAAAACAAAAAGCCAAAACAAAATCAAGAACAAATGAAACCAAACGCCAAACAAAATCAAAGACAAATAAAATAAACAACAAGTAGTTCCGTGAAGAATTATACAGCCTATTGTCATATATCCTAAGCATATTAATTGCCTCTATCAACATACAAATTTTCAGTTTGATTGCTGGAATAGATTCGTAGATATTGAGAACCGTCTAAATATTTCGGAAGGTCGTCATGTTGGTTTGTTATATGCATAGGCCATAGAGTTATGTACCATTAAAGGAAAATTATTGCGTAGGTTCATTATTCAAATTTTCACTTCGAACGCATGATTACGACACAAGAAATAAAAACTTAATTTTAAGATTCGCACAGCCGCCATCTTGAGGTTATGTAAACAAATGAACCAAATTAGATACCAGTGGATTACAATGTGTATAAACATTTGCTGTACCAAATTTCATTGCGTTTGGATCATTAAATCGCGAGAAAAGGCTCTTTAAAACTTTCAAATTCGCTTAGTCGCCACGCTCGTTTTGTAGTTAACAGGTTTTTGAAAGTCCCATAGATGAACTTCCAGTAGTACCTTTTATCTCCGTACAAGACATCAGGGTGATATCAGTAATAGTTTCGGATATATAGAATGCCGGTGAAATATTTCGCACAGCCGCCATCTTGAGGTTATGTAAACAATTGACCGTAGTTAGATGTCTGTGCATTACAATGTGTATAAACATATACTGTACCAAGCTCCATTGTGTTTGGTTGGTTAAATCGCGAGAAACGTCTATTTAAAAGTCGCGAATTCGCTTGGCCACCATGTTGGTTTTGTAGTCACCAGGTTTTTGAAAGTCACATAGGTGAAATTCTAGTAGCTCCCTTTATCACCGTACAAAATTTCAGGGTGATATCCGTAATAGTTTCGGAGATATTGAATGCTGGTGAAATATTTCGCACAGCCGCCATGCTGGATTGGTGAGACGTAAAAAAAATTGAAGGGCACGGTCGGGGTCGGCCAAAATGGTGCTATGACCTTACAGAGTTTTATTGAAATCGCTCCAGCCGTTTAGAAGTTATTAGGGGGGACACACACATCACACAGACACACATACGCACACACACACACGGACAAAAGGTGATCTCATAAGCCTATTTTTTTTATAAAATGAAAATAGGCTAAAAATAGAAATAATGGATAAGAGAAAAGGAAATGCCCCCATTCCACGAAGAATGAGGATTGAGGGACTTGGAAGGAAGGAGAGCCCTGAAAAACAGGTAGGAAACGGAAAGAAGAGAGGGTCCGCCCCAAAGTCAGTGGAAAAAGAAAAAAACGGACCCAGCCCAGGAATCCCTCAGGGTTACCAACTCCCATACTCACCAGCCGTGAGCCCTTGAGTGAGGGTGCACCGTAAGTGGTGGGGCTACATACACCCTGCCTCCTTGAGGGCTTTGTGCAGAAGGCAGGAGATATCATGAAAAGAAAAAGAAGGCTGACCTCTCGAAGAATGAGGGTATCAGGAAGGATAAGACAAGGAGCAATTAAGGCGGGAAAGTGAAAAACTCCCTAGGCCTCGGAGGTTTTAAAGTGTATGCTTAATACAGACCACCATGCCACATGACACGCAACACATTTTTCATAAAATAAAGCGGTAGCTTTTCCTTAATTCCCACAAATGAGACTAATGGCTTACTCGAAATTTGCTCGTGTTCCTGTTCGCCAAAGCGTGCACTGTACTACAAGTACCGGTAACTTATGCCTGCTTTCAAGGTTACTGTCACAGTGAAACACGGGCATTCGTTCCTGGTTTTGGCGCTCGTTGAGACAACAGTGAGCTATGTATGGGGCACTCTTCTCATGAGTTCAAGGTTAGAAAGGTGAATTTTGGCACAGTCGATTAACACATGAACCCTTAACTTAATGAATTTCTATATGCAACTAAAAGGGTTGCGTGACTATATGTCAAACAACATAGGTACAGTAATAATTTGTAATAACCCTACACACTTCCATGCATAACTTGGATCCGCAGTGGCACACCCGGATTTTTTTCTAAAATATATATGTTCAAGTAGTTTCATCATGTGTTTCATCGTCCAAAAATGAGTTCAGAATTCATAATTATTATTCCTAAATCTGATGAATTAGAGCATTTTAAAACATTGAAACTTTAAAGAAACACCCAAATATTGTAAGGGATAATCCGACTGATGACAGAAAGCGATTGCATTACGATTAGTAACAGATTTCAAACATTTGAAACTTCAAAAACATTGTAGGCTATTTAGTTTTTAAATTAAGTCATCATTTATCTTTAAAAAAAACCTTTCTTCTTTTTTTTTTTGTGGGTAATAAAACATCTGTTCGTATTTACGTTGAAAGTCAATGATTAAGCTTAATGATAAAATAATTCGAAGTTGCAAACTTTACCTACTTGTATATAGAAAAAGTGGGAGTGAAGATTCAAGGAGAAATAATTTCAACTCTGAGATTGGCTGATGACATCGTCATCTTGACCGACACGCCAGAGGATTTGAAGCGAGTTTTCGAGTGGTACGGACACAGTCTTGAGGAAAGAATTCATGATGAATATTAATAAATAACAACAACAAAAAAATTGGAATGCAGTCAAAATAAATCAAAAACCCCTATGGACATCAAATTGGCAGGTGAAAAGCTAAAATAAGTAGGAGACTTCTCTTACTTGGGAAGAAAAATTCCAGTGATGGACGTAGGAAAGAGGATATAAAAAGTAGGTTGGCTTTAGGCAAGGAAAGCCTTTCTACAGAAAATATATTTGTTGGCATCAAATATAGATTTAGGTAATTGGAAGTCATCTTTGAAAGCTTTTGTCTGGAGCGTGTCACTCTATTGAAGTGAAACTTGGACTTATGGTGCAGAAGAAAAGAGGAGAAAGGAAGCTTGTAGTTTAACGTGACCGTCAATCTTGAGATCATGAGCCACGGGACCTCCTTTTTACGTGGAATCCGAACCACCGGACATGGCATTTCACTTCGAAAATCTCACATGCATTGACCGGGAATCGAACCCGGACCGCCTTGGTGAGAGGCATACAGCTAGACCGCTGAGCCACCAGGCCGCCTAAAAGAGGAGAATTGAAGTGTTTGACAAGTGGGGTTACAGGAGAATGATGATCAGATGGGTAGATAGGGTTACAAATGAAGAGTTATTAAGACGAGTGGGAGAGGAGAGATTTTTATGGTGACTGCAAATGAAGAGGAGAAATAGGTTGGTAGGACACATACTAAGACACCCAGGAATACCAAGCTCAGTTAAGGAAGGACGGGTCGAGGACAAGAATTGTAGGGGTAGACCAAGGTTAGAATATGTCAAACAGATTGCCTCGGATGTTCGGTGTGGTAGTTATGTAGAGATGAGAAGGTTAGCTCAGAACAGAGAGGCATGGAAAGCTGCATCAAACCAGTCAAAAGACTGAAGACAGGGGGGGGGGGGGGGGGAGCTTGTGCTCGCGAGCACTTTTTGCCTGGTATGACGAGAGCACCTGTTAGAGAACGCTTAGTGTACACTATATGGAGAGTACGCTGATTGTTGTTTTGAAGGGCGTATCAATCACAACACTTGTATGCTTTTGCTCCTTGAAAACTTGTGACGGAGTGACAGTACAAGATTCCATAGAACTGAACGAGTACTGTGACTACAAATTGCCCTAGACATTCATAATTTAACACAATGGAACTCATGAACTGACAACATCTTATCTCGATGAAAGGCAGTGCAGCTTGAAGAGTGAGCTTGGGGACCGTGAGAATTGTCCGCTTCAACACTTCTTTCGCACAATGTCTGCGACCTAGAAACATCACAGAGGAAACAATGATCCAGTGGTTATTATGTGTAGCCTACATACTAAGAACATTTTGTAGCATCGAAAAAGAATATGTGGTGTTACAGGAGAATGATGAAGATCAGATGGGTAGATAGGGTTACAAATGAAGAGTTATTAAGACGAGTGGGAGAGGAGAGATTTTTCTGGCGACTGCAAATGAAGAGGAGAAATAGGTTGGTAGGACACATACTAAGACACCCAGGACAAGAATTGTAGGGGTAGACCAAGGTTAGAATATGTCAAACAGATTGCCTCGGATGTTCGGTGTGGTAGTTATGTAGAGATGAGAAGGTTAGCTCAGAACAGAGAGGCATGGAGGGCTGCATCAAACCAGTCAAAAGACTGAAGACAGGGGGGGGGGGGGAGCTTGTGCTCGCGAGCACTTTTTGCCTGGTATGACGAGAGCACCTGTTTGAGAACGCTTAGTGTACACTATATGGAGAGTACCCTGATTGTTGTTTTGAAGGGCGTATCAATCACAATCGGATCTCACACTCAAGAATTATTGTTGCTTTCATTAGGGACTAAGGACACATTTGGTCAACAGCTCCATGTACTTTTTTGCGTATTGTATTTGTCTGGTAACCTGTGCTATTGTGATGGCTGTAGAAGTGTGTGCAGCTGTAAATATTCGGGTCTCCTTTACATAATCAGGTGGTTTCTTCTTCTGTCGTTTAGGCCGACTGTGGACCACTTTAATTTGATTTCAGCTTCTGGATCTTTATTTTTGCCCAATACTCCTTCCTTCTAACGCTCTGCAATCTCCTCCTTTCTTCAGTCCATGGTGCCTGGATCCGTGATGTAGGATGACTTTTAAAACCCGTGAAATTCTTAATTTAGGCTTTGTATGCTTCTCTGTTGCCATTTCATTTCATCTAGGTCCTTCTTCACCTCCTGATACCAGCGAGCTGCGGTTTTCCTGGTCGCAAAGAATTTCACTACCCGGTTGGTTAATCTACCTGGGTCCATTCTGTATACTGTCAAAAGAACATGTCCCTTCTTTTCCGGATGGTGTCTTGAGATTTTATCCAATCTGAGGTATAATTCTTGGTTCCCTTTTTTCTATACGACCCATCTTCTGTTCGTTTAGGTCCAAGTATCTTCCTAAGAATCCTTCTCTCTATTAGCTCCAACTTTTTGATCTTTCCTTTCTTTGTCCGACAAATCAGGCGATTTGATATTCTTACAGTAAATGATATTAATTTAGAAAGTAAAATAGACACATTCTGCGAAGAAAAACTAACCAAAGTATAGAAAAGTTGGAACGAATCATAAAAAATATTAAGCAAATTATGTTACGTTTAATTAGAAATGATTGACATCGTTTAAAAGAGATAGACTAGTAAAAAATCAATTTACATTTATTTTTAAATGTATTGTAACGTTTTTAGGGTTCGCAAAAATAGGTCAGGCTTATAATTCACTAATACTTTATTTACAATAATGTTATTTACACTAATTAACACTAAATCAAATTAGGCCTACCTACTCGCACACCCACATACACAGAATCTCACTTTATACAGCTACGAGTCACTAGCTATTTGCAATGTTCTCTGAAAGTACCTCTTACAGTCACTATTTATCTTTCACAGTCACCGTCTACGTTATTTACATCCACATTTATCTTCACACCCCGTATTCACTATTTACAGTCCTCCCTATTTATTTCCACTCATCGCGCTATGCACGGCAAACTGCTTCGACTCCACTTACTCAGGACTAACACTGACTCCGATCTCACACTCACTGACTCTCGCTCGTTTTTTTTTTTTCGTTTTTTTTCGGGGGGGGGGGGGAAGGTTTCCATCATCCCCCGCGTGGCACCCGACCTTACTACAGGTGCCTCCGACATGCAGTTAGTCTACATAGTTGAAGAGAAAGCATAGGGGATTGGAAAGATAAGGATTGCCCTTTGAGGCTTTGCGCCTGTCCCATCGCGGTCGCGATCTACCAGGCATCATGGGTTGATATTAACATTGGTGGACATATAAATATGTACACATATATTGTACCCGATACCTAGTTGAGGCTATCGGCTACGCCAGCAGACATTAAGCCGTGGTTGAGATTATTGGAAGAGTTATGAAAAGATAGCGCTCAGATCGAGTCAAGAGGAATGTCAAGATGACGTAGAAGGTCTAGGATTAAGAAGGCACTGACAGCAGTAAGCAGATGGAATTATGGATGGAAATATGAAGCTTTATTAAGATCTATATGGAACATGGTATTTAAACATCTCAGAAGAGAAGATATAACAAGCATTATATATGGTAATAATTTGTAGGAAGTCAGATAACCCTTCAGTTATTGTACAACTTAATAGCCGAGATGATCAGGGTTCGAGATTATATTTGTGACGCAAGACCACAGAGGTGGGGAGAACGTCACGTGACTGCGCCAGGGAGGTTCAGGTCAATGCAGTCCAGAGACAGTCAGTCGAGCTCCGTGAGCAAGAGAGTCAAGTACAGTTAGCACGGCAGTCGAGGTCAGACAGCAAGCTGAGTGGGACATGCGCCGAGCGTATGGTAGAGTCGCGCGGTGAGCAGCATTTGTCACGGAAAGTGAAAGCGACAGTTTTAACTTCACCAAGCAGCGAACGAAAAGTAGGTCAGTGAGCCAGGCAAACATCCGCAGTAGGCAGCGTGAAGACCGGTTACAGAACCAGCTGCACGAGCCAAGCAAGCATGAGGAGGCCGGGGTTTAGAACAGCACTGTAAAACGAGTAGTTGGAGAACTTTATTTCAAGCTGCATTTTGGTAACGCAGAACATCATAGCAGAGCGGCATGGCGAGGCAAGCTTTAGGCGGAGATGATTCTAGAGCATTGCAGTAGGGACGAGCGGGTTATTTCCAATTTTATACGCAAGCATTATGATAGAAGCTGAACTTCATTATAACATTGAGTTGGAACATTTATTCAGTAATTGAATTGTAAAGGCAGATAGTTACGAGATACTGCAACAGTGAACTTCAGATGAACATAGTGTTTCTTAATGACATTACGACTATGCATTTCATAACGCATTCCAAGTAACATTAACGATTTTAGGCAAATGAAATGTTTCAAGCAAATGCACTTATGAACATTGGCGTGCATTACTGCAATTCTTTCTTATGAAGTGTTATAAATTACCGAGTACGAACACAGATACAGGGTGTTTCATAAACTTAGACACTCTGATAAATAAATTTTATTTTATGAAAGTGAGACTTAGCAGTTATTGGAGATTGAACTTTCAACACTCAAACCGAACATTGTATGGAACAGTGGCGTAACGTAGAAGAGGAATATGGGGTCCGCTGTTTCTATGAACTTTTTCGTGAGGATTTGGACAGTATCCGCTATTGATAAGCAGCAGTTTATCATGTCGGAGTAAACGCAGACAGAGACGCGATGGCACCACAGAGCGATGGATTTGATTCCTGAAGAAGAGGAGGTCCAGCTGATTCACTTGGGATTCGAAGGCAATCGGCATTGCGTGGGTGGAATGATATTCACACCGATCTTTCGAGAAATTCATTACATAAGGAAAATCGACGATCTTTGAAATTTAATAACAGCTGATTATGAGAAGGTACTGTAAGAGTTATAACTTCCTGATACGATTATTTTCATGAATACTGGGCACACATGTATATTTTTCTAATAGGAGTGATACGATTATTTAGACATGGCTTTGACTTTATATGCTTCAAATTTTGCTAGAATATGGCGTGACCATATGATATGGCAGGCATCATTATACGAAATTCTCACCATTGGTTGGCTTTATTAAGCAGATGTTTGGTCCTTTAGACATTTTTTCCAGCAAGGATAGTTTTCATGAATAGTTTTTTTTGTGTGACGAGTATTTCGAACTCGTGGTCTGCAATTGATTATCTATATTACTTCGTCAGCTCATTGCATACTAGCGAGTGTGTATTATTCATCAGTAGGGATTTTTTTCCATTGGATTGTTTGAAGATATTAAGATGTTATTCACTTTAGTGAATGAATATCGCTTTTATATGACATCTAGAGACTTGTTGATTCCGATCTGGTACATTCATTCATTTAGTCTTCGAGATGGGGTCTTTCGTATTTATACGATTGTATGGTGGTTACTCATCTTACCCATCGTTCAGGGCACTATCATGTTAGTCGACGGGGCGAGGTCTTTCGTATTTATACGATTGTACGGTGGTTACTCATCTTACTTGCCATTGAGGGACTCATTTTATCATCCGAGTGTACATGAGATTGTAAGAGAATCAAACAAGGAACTACTAGTCACATATCAGTCGAAATTTTGTTAAATAAATGAAAGATAAATGTCAACAGGGTTACATTTGTAATTCTTGTTTGCCAATCCAATATTTTGTTGCTATACTCTTTTGAGAGTACTTTCAGTTTAACAGCTGGTACAGCTGATGCTTTTGATGATTTTTATAATTGTGTTTGATACCTTTGAGAAGGATTTAAAGTAATTGAATCTTGTAAGATGAATCATTAATGGTCAGATTTATTTTAAGGCAGATCAGTATTGCAGATTTTGATATGAGAGATTATAGCACATTGGTGTTTTTCTGTGATGTGAATTATGAGAATTGTAAGAGAATTTATGCTATTTGAAAGCAGATCTTGAATTACTAAGGTAATATTTTTTTCTAATTGTTTAAGAAGTTGTCTAGATGTGATCAGAGTAATTACAGTTATTGGAGATTGTATGCGTTGATAATTTGAAGCCAGTTATATATTTTTTGTAGATCATGCAACATGGTTAAGTGAAGTTTGTGATAGGCATTTTGTGGAAGTTGCCAAGTGATAGTTGCAATGTTGCTACTGTATTTTGAGGCAGACATGAGGTTGTCGAACCCAGTCTAGCGTAATTGTTGAGATTCATGCTGTATGCGCTGAATATTTATGGAGTTTTGTGGAATAATTGTGGTATTCAAATGTGATATTTGAAGAAGTGAGGATATATAATGTAGTTGTGGATAGTCAGATCCAACGTGATGTCGTGAAGGCAATAATATTTTTTGGCATGATAGTTAAATACGAGATATAACTTTGAAGTGATAAAACTGTAAGACAACGTTCTATAAAACCATATTAAACAATTTGTTAGGAAATTAAACAAATAAATAAAGTTGATAATACAAGATTTTCTGATAATAATAATTAATGAAATAATAATCTGAAAATTAAGCATATTAACGATCTGACCTAATGAAATAAAAATCAGAATGACTAGATGAAATAATAAAAATCTAAATAACCAGAAGAATAAAATTTAAATAATTTGATTAATTACATTTTGGAATAAATCAATGAATTAAATAAATGGATGAATTAAAGATTGGATAAATAAACTGATTTAAATAAGTTAATAGATGATTGAATAGATGATGAATAACTGAATTAGAAGGTGATAATTAATTAAAGAAGCTGATGATTAATGAATTTATATGGAATTAAAATAAATTTAATTGAGATATAATTTGAGGAATTGCAACTTGAGTTGAGGATTTAAATGATTTAATGGTGATGAGTTAATGATTCTGACAGGAATATGTTGAATTTTGAAATGAGAATTAATGTGAGAAATATTTAATTTTGATGATGATGATGATCACAACCAATGAGCAGTGGATTTTCTGTAATTCACAAACAAGCAATTAGTAATGACAATGTAAATAGTGTAAATTAATTATTCGATGTTTAGGAGCATTTTACTAACGTATTCAACATTTGAATTATGCCATGCAAGCCATAAATTACGTGATGTTTAAAATATGTGATTATAATATGTGTATGTTTAGACAGATTAATAATTTTTTTCAAATCCACATTCATGATGTTAAATTAAAGAGAAATTAGGTCTCAGGTATCACAAATGTCAGTGATGAAAGACATAGTGCTACAGTGATCCTGAGAACCCAAGAGAACTTTAGAGAATTTTCCTGTTTTATGTGGATGAACTATTTTTGATTAGAAAAGAGATGGTTCGATTTTTGGACAATGACAATTTAACGTTGGCATTCGACCATGCTCTCAGGTAGGATGAATATTTAAAATGTCTGTCTGACTATCAAAGTGAAATAAATTTGTTTTTATCTTAGTTGTGATCTGATGATGGTGTGATTTTCCATTTTCTTTCCTTGTCTTGATTAAGGCTTAACCGGAAAGGATGTGGTTTGCTAGGAGTTCAGTTGATGGCGCCCATTTATATTTGCATTTATTTTATTAAACTTAAGCCCGTAACGACCCTAGAGATACTTTGTCTCGTGTTACCCACTGCTTTTTCGATATCTCAGCTGAATTTCCGACACATTCCTTATTAGACTAGAGGTTCATTTAACTCCGCTCTGTCCTGGAACTCCACGAATGCGATGTAATAGCAGATGGGTCATCGCATCCCCAGGACGAACGGGCACAATATAAAGGTAAGATTGTAGGGCCAGGGAAAACCGCATAGACGGAAAGGAAAGATTGTCTACACGTAAAACCTGGCGGCTTGGGTATTGCCAGTGGTGTGTTTTGGCCGGTTCTACAGCCTCCACCTCCACACCCTCCACACAAGATGGGGGCGACGCGATATCTCTCGAACGCATGGTCGGATTTTGACGAATGAGGTGTCATTGAACTCGGGCTGACACCCACTTTCCAATGGACAACATATTTCAACCCCAAAAATAAAATCTACCCTACTAGGGGGTGAAATTTTAATTTTTTAGAGATTCTCTCTTTCCAATTGCAACATGTGAGAGTTTGAATGCCGATATGGATTTAAACGTTGTTCTACATAAAGTGAATGTGTTCGGTGGATAGCCACTATGAATTAACATGCTTGTTTTTGTTTTTTACGCATGCCCACTCATGGCTTTTGTAAGAGGGTGGGGGAGCGGATCCCTATGGATGGGTTATTGTTGACGGGTCATTGTTGGCGGGGTCATTGTTGTCGGGTCCTTGTGGACGAGTCCTTGTGGACAAGTCCTTGTTGACAGGTCCTTGTGGACAGGTCCTTGTGGTCGAGTCCTTGTGGACGAGTCCTTGTTGATGAGTCCCTTTTGACTGATCCTTTTGGGCCGATCCCATTGGACTGGTCCCTACGGACTAGCCCATGCATTTATTTAAATTATGTCAAAGGGCCTAACTACATTTTGCGTGTAAAGCAATGTGTTGAACTGACGTTGTTCCCCAGTCTCCACTACTATAATAGGATAACGATATGAAAGGAAAGTGGCAAAATACATGTGAACACGTGTGAGATGACCTTATAACCGTCCTCCTTGTGAAGCAAGTCACATCCTGTTTTGCTTCATACGTGAGAAAATGTGAGTTCATGTGTAATATGATCTAACACACAGGTGTTCACCTGTACACGCGCACGATAAGAGCTAACAAGTCACAACCTGTTTTGACAGTGGTGGGAGGTGAAGGGGGGAGTTGGTGTAAAAGAGAACACAGGTGAAGAGAGAAAGAAATATGTATTGCTCATAATGCATGTATAGCTGAGGACTGTACATAGGACTGTAGGTTAAGTACAACATGAGTAAATAAATAAATAAATACAAGACACACAGGTTTACACAACATGTAATTTATTAATCCAAGAATTAAAGGCTGAGCTAAATCCCAACCATTTTACATATAGTTTATTTCCTTTTTGTTTCAACACTTTTTCCACAAGGTAATGTTTAGGGAACGCTGTCTTTTGAAGTTCTTGAAGATAAAACCTGCCTTTTATGGGTTGATGGTTGAGGTCCTCGAGTAAATAGGTGACTGGACTGTTCAGGTTGACTTGACGAATTCGAAATAGTTCAGTCCCCCAATTTGGTGTGTAGCCCTTGTCGAAGACGGACTTGAATTTGCTCACACGAACATGGTCCCCGATGTTAAGGCGATGACGTTTAGGGTCTGCTGTTTTTATGGGGTTAAACAGTTTATCCAGTTGTGGAATATTTTTAGTTACAAGTCGTGGCTTGGTCCCAATGGTTCTGTGTTTGGTATCGTTGTAACGTGACACTAACTCAGGTAACAAGTCCAACCAGCGATAAGTGCCCTGAGCGGTAAACGCTTTCCACATATGGGTTTTCAATGTTCGGTTGAACCGCTCGACCACGCTGGCTTTGAGATTGCTGTACGTGGTGTAATGGCGAATATCCTTAGATTTGAGAAAACTGGAGAAATCCTTGTTGAAAAATTCTTTTCCCTGGTCGGTTTGTAGCAGCTGAGGTTGACGTTTAGATTGTTGAATAATATGTTGAAAGGCTTTGGTGACTAGTGGACTAGACTTGCGACGTACAGGTTCAACAAACGCCATTTTGGAATAAACATCAATGACCGTCAACATATAGCGTACACCATCGTTAACGTTAGCATAGGGAATCATTTCAACCAAGTCTACTTGCCAAAGTTCATCCACACCCTGTGAAATCACCTTGAGTCGCTGATAGTGACGTCTAGCTGGACGATGCAACTCGTGAGCAATACCCATTTTAATGGGTGAGGGCTTAAACAATAATTTTGGCATTTCGAAGTTCTTCCTCAATTTCTTGAATTTCCCAATCGTGACCAGTATGGCCGGCTTGACGTGAAGCATGCAACAGCTGTAGTCGCTGGACGAGTTTATTTGGATTGTGCCAGTAGGTAACATCCACAAGGGGTTTTAATGGTTTAAATATCACTCCTGAAGCGGACACTTTACGACGACCACTTTGACTAGTGGGGAACATTTTTGCAATGATGGTTTTATATTTTTGGGATATATTAGCATTCACTTGTTGAGTGGGATCATACTGTCTTTTGTGAGCATGGGTATCCAATAAAATGGATTTATATTTACTAAGGTCCTCTGACGTATAATCTTGAGATGAGGGAGTCCGAGAGAATAGTAGCTTTAACAGTGAAAAAGAAAATCCACAGCCTGCTTCCAGTCTCCGACTGGGTCAGGAATGGAATGAATGAAGCCCCCATCTAGCGGCGAGGATATGAACTGTGCCGGCTGCCGAAGCCTGTCGCACTCCTCTGGGGCAATGATTAAATGAATGACAGATGAAATGAAATGATAGTGGAGAGTGTTGCTGGAATGAAATGTTGACAGGGAAAACCGGAGTACCCGGAGAAAAACCTGTCTGCCTCCGTTTTGTCCAGCACAGATCTCACATGGAGTGACCGGGATTTGAACCACGGACCCAGCGGTGAGAGGCCGGCGTGCTGCCGCCTAAGCCACGGAGGCTCAGCTTTAACAGTCCTGGTGTTAATTTATAGTTGATCTTTTTAATGACAGCTTTAGTACGACTAAATTTAATCGATGAATCACCAATTTTAAAACTATCATTCTCATAGCGAACGCCATATGTGGTATCTGTGTTTCCAACAAATAGATTGGTGAAATAGGGTTCCAGTGTTGATCCATAATATTTTATTAAAATGTTTTTCAGTTGAGCTTTATGTTGAGGGGTGGCCAAGAGTTGTGAAAATGGAGACGATCTGGAAGGGCAAGGGGTTTCGACCATGGCCAAGGATTTCCTTTTTCTTAAAAACTCTGCAAGGGGTGATGCCTTTTTTTGAGGCGTAAACCCTTGTTCCTCATTATCCTCAACTTCGCTAACACTAGTTAAATCTTCCTGTTCATCTTCCTCTTCCTCTTCCTCAGAGTCCTCGTGGTGCGTCTGACTGGCTTGTGAAACGGTAGGTAGCGTTTCAGATGGCTTGAAAGAGGGTTTCAACATAGCTTTTAGCGGAGGTGCTAAATGTTGTTGAATAAACAAAGCATGATCCACACGCGATCGTTTCAATTGACGAAACTTTTGGCGAATAGTATTTTTGCTCTAATAATATGCTTTTTCAATTGACTCTCTGCTAACGCCATGATGTCGTGACAAATGACTTGAGAGGGAATGATACAGTGCCTTAAATAGCAATAAAATGATCAAACCCTAAGCGATACCACCCTTGGTTGAGTTCACTTTGTTTGTCAATCACTAAACAGGCATGACGTTGTGTGTTCCAGCACTTGCCACACAATTCTGTAAACATTTGAAAGGTCATATCCGGATTCACATGTTCATTATAAATGTAACGACTGTACCTCTCGTCCTGGCGAAATAAAACAATGACATTGGCATTGTCACGAATCAACTGTTTGGACATTTTAGAATACGTTTGTCCAAGATAGAAGCAATCGATATGTTTGTGTCGACCCATGCTGAAATAGCTTTGAATGATACCTTGTCGTTCAGTGGATACATCATCGAAAATCATGAGTGAATCAGGCTTTACCTCATTCGGTGAAATAACATTTTCTTGCGTGGAAAATGTAAAATACCCCATATTCTCATTTTTTAATCCAGACATGACTTGATCCAGAAACACGTAGAGGGGTTGGTAGAGAGATTTTGCGAAAATATAAATATTTTGAAAACACAGACCATTGGGCGCTGTAATAAGTGTCAGCAAAAGATTGGTCTTTCCACAGCCAGAAGGTCCCACAATGATGCAGCGAATGGAAGATGGAAACAGTGAACCATGGCGTTGTTCACGTGATGTGGGGCAGAGATGGGAAACCATGTCCCTCAGGGGGAATGACTCTTGCTGCTTAATTAGCTTCATTTCAACTAAGGCTTAGAGAGGCTAGCAGGCTGTCTATATACATCGCACCGAGCCTTGTCATAGAAACAGTAGACTCGTACTACAGGTTGACGATGGATGTCTTTGGACGTGCGTTGATGGTCAAAGCTAGGTCTGTTCCCATACATGATCCTAAACAAGAAACAGATCCTGCTAATAAACACTATGTGGATAGGTCAGTAGTGCCACGCACAAAACAAGGAGATTATGACTTTAAAGGAAAGCGGTTAACTCATGTAAAACATCCTCAAGTGTCTACAGACGTTACTACAAAAAAAAGTATGTGGATAACAAGGTGTATGAGTTTTATGATAAAGTGCCTCAGCTTACGGTGGATGGCTATAGCGCTAATCATCACCGCATTATTCACGTGGAAGACCCACAAGAAGATGATGATGTCTGTACCAAGCGATACGTGACCTATGAAATGAAAAGTCTTTATAAATTTATCCCATCTGTATTTTTAGTGCATCTGACAAATGTAAAACCTGTGAATGAGAGAAACAATATACCGCCAGTTCATGACCAGCGCTTGACCTATGTGCTTGCTTCGGGTTTAAGCCTCTATCGACTACACTATAATGGAACCATTCACATCAAATATGCCATAGCTGATGAGAACCATTTACAAATAGAGATAAATGGTCATAGGATGTTGGTCCATAACCATGAAATGGTAAATGCAGGAGACGAATTATCCTTTCATCTCCTGTTGACATGGAATGAAAAGCAAGCTGGAAAAACCATAAATGATTTCCCACTTTATGTAGAATTGGAATATACAGCCATGAAATAACAATCTGATGTTAGTTGTGACTTAAACTTTCTTGTGAAAGGTTGTTGGTCATCATCATCATGGTGAAACAAAGATATGTGGTGAGAAAGACTACAAATATGAGCCTGTCCTTGGCAAAGCCTGGGCTTATGACATTCGTGGACAAGCCCTTGCGAAAGAAAAAAAAGAAAAAATAATGTGTTGACCATAAGGAAAGCTCTTCGAGTAGCACAGAGACATGTTATTCCAAAACGTCAGCGACAGGGTTCAAAACAAGGGCGAGTGATCCCCGTCCCCAAACGAGCGGGATTTTTACCTGCATTATTCGCTGGTCTGGCTGCTCTAGGTTCACTTTTAGGCGGCGCCAGTGCAGTGGCAAAAACCATTAAAGCCGTGCAACAGGGCAAGCAACAACTCAATGAAAGTCAGCGACACAATGAAACAATGGAGGCCATTGCTATGGGGGCTAGAAATGTCAATTTGAAGCCAGCCTTTTATCAACAAGGATTTGGAATTTCACCTTTTCGAAATAAAATAAAACATCTTTAACCTCAGCCATAGCAAGACATGCCCTGACGCATCAGCAAGTGGAAAGCTATGCTAAACAACTGAAGCTTTCTCATTTTCGAGGTGTGTTTATGCGAAATCAATTACCCTCACAACCCGGGAAACATGAATGTGCTGTTGTCAATTTGGATGATCACCGAGGACCTGGAACACATTATGTAGCTTATGTCAAAGAGGGATCTACTGTATGGTACTTTGACAGTTTTGGGAATTTGCCCCCGCCCATGGAATTAGTGGCCTATTTTGGAAACAGGATCAAGATATATTATAATGTGAAACGTGAGCAAACGTTTAACAGCCAACAGTGTGGACGTTTGTGTTTAATTTTTTTATATAAGACGCAACATAAGCAAAAACGTCAACAGTATGTCGGTGGAAAGTAAGACGTTTACACTGCATGGACGTGGACCTGAAGTGAGTCTAGACTTTTACCCACCTATCGAATTGAGTGAAAAACCTTATGGTTTAGGACTTGTTTCTCTTGAAACGTACAATCGAATATACAACATACGTGAAAATGTGAACAACAAGTTTTACTATGATGATTCTGTGCTCACCCTGAACTCTGGTGGATACACGATAGATGACATTTATGAACACATTTATGTGGTGTTGATCAATGAATATGGTTTAAAGTCATTTCTCGATGGAACGCGCAAGTTTGAACTTGTAGGAAATACCAACACTCATCGCTGCAGTATTTTTTCTACATTCAAAATTGACTTTAAAACTCACCCCGATTCTATTGGTCCATTACTAGGATTTAAACCACGTGTGTTAGAGCCCAACAAAAAACATGAATCAGACCATGAAGTGAAATTCATTGAGGACCATCATGTGTCGGTGACGTGTAATATTATTAGTCAAGTGTACACCAATCAAGAACCGTCGCATTCGCTTTATGACTTTATTGTAACATCACCCAATGGCTATATTATTCGTGAAAACCCTCCAGTGGTGCTTTTTCATTCTGTGGCTGTCGATGGTATTAGTAATATAACATTAAGACTGATCAATAGAGAGCAACAACTCATTGATCTAGATTCTACCACACCAGTGACTTACAAGTTGGTGCTAAAACCACTATGAAGTTTGTATATAAAGCAACAGCACCGTCTAGGAATAGTGTTAGTTGTTTACCGCGTGAATACACGTTAACATCTCAGAACAAGCAGATTTTACAGCATTTGGGTTACCACATTAACCCCCGCGATGAAATCTATTCTAGAGGTAGCGAACCACATCGAGGAGCAACCAGGAGTGGTAAGAATTGATCTGCATTCTTATCAAGCTCAAACACCTGGACTCAATAACAATGATGAAATTCAATTTGTTATCAACAACCAAGATATTTACACTCTACCGCATGAAAGTGTTATTCAGATTGAAGGTCGGCTCACCAAAGCCGATGGCTCTACACCCACTACATCCAAGTTAGCCAACCATGCTTTCGCCTTCCTGTTTTCTGAAGTACGTTATGTCATTAACGATATCGTGGTGGATAGCACTCGAAATGTAGGTATTTCCAGTGTCATGAAACTATATCCCTCTTATAGTGAGGAGGAAGCTAAAACACTTTGCATGGCGGGTTGGTGCCCTGACTCGATCAATGACTGGATGGTACATACCGATGGCACCTTCACTGGATATTTACCTCTTAAACTGATTTTAGTCTTTGCTGAAGATCACCAGCGCATTGTGGTCAACGCAAGGCAAGTGCTTTATCTGGTGAGAGACAGGAGTGATAATAATGCACTCAAGGGAGCCGACAATGTCCCCATTGATTCAAAAATTCAACTACAACGCTTGCTATGGAAAGTGCCTCATGTGACCCTTAACGATAGCAAAAAACTGGACATACTCAAAATGGTAAAGAGAGATATACCTCTACCCATGGAATTTAGAAGCAGGGCACTCCATGAGTACCCGTAATTGCCCACCACCAACACACACAGTTGGTCTATAAAAACAGCCCGCTATACAGAGACACCTCTCTACATGATTGTGGGTTTTCAAACGAATCGCAAGTATCAACAAACCAAAGATGTCACGCAATTTGATCACCTGCAATTGAGAAATGCACGTCTTTTCCTCAACGGTGCTGTGTTTCCCTATGAAGGGTTGGATTTAGATTTTTCAAAAAATAAGTTTGGCCCCCTATACGACTTGTTTTCTAAATTTAGATGGTCGTATTATCAAAAAGAGAATTGTCCAATGTTGTCACCCCAAGCTTTTAAGACAAGGGCGCCACTGATTGTCTTTGACTGTTCCTACTTGGAAGAGTCTGTCAAACCATCCAATATTGACATTCGACTAGATTATGAAACTCATGACAATGTTCCAGCCAATACCACGGCCTACTGTTTGATTATTCATCACAAACAAGTCAACTATTATCCACTGTCCAACCAAGTAACAAGTGTATAAATAGCAGGTCAACCCACATCAAACCACTCAGTCATGTCTTGCTTTCAAGCCTCAAGAGAAGTTACATCCATGAATTTAAAATCTGAGGAACAGCGTTTCAAGACCTTTGCGACGTGGCCGGTGCCTTTTATAAACCCTCAAGCCTTAGCGGCCGCTGGATTCTACTATTTAAAAACAAGAGATGAAGTGAAATGTGTGTGTTTTGTCACATCATCTTAGACCAATGGCAAGAGAGCGATGAACCCATGCAGGAACATCAGCGCTGGTCACCTGCCTGCCCCTACCTGTGCAGAATGGAGGTGGGTAATATACCCTGTCATTCAAGTTACCCCTCACTCATGCCTCTGAGTGATGAAAAAAGTTATGATACGTGTGGACTTTATGGTGTCAACAGTGCTTCAGTGAGCAGCTCACAGTCAAAAACACCCAGTTTAGAGACATTAGAATATCATCGGTGTTATGGACACTATAAACACAAAAGACTTTTTTGTTGTATGAGATGGTACCGCCTCTATCCTAGAATGAAAAAAGAATGTAAAACTTGCTATGCTAATAAAATAATGTAATTAAAATTGGTTGTTGTTGTTATATTATTATTTCTTATGTCCCCCTATCATATCCTAACCTCTATAGTGACTACTCGATGTTTTTCTTTTCTTTTACTAGAATGGAATGTAAGTAAATGACATGGGTACACTTTACTGAACAATTGTCAGTCTGTGGTCAGTTGGACTTGATCCAGACAAGAGTGAACATGTTGCGTACACTGATTGTCGACTGTCAAGGGTTTAAAATTGGAGATGACAAATTTATATTTAAAGAAGTGGCCATCATCGATTGTTCCACTTTTTGGATATCACAAGCTACTCATTTGGTGTTTAAACCACCTTATGCGTTTGATTTGTTGTGTGATAAAGACCGTAAACAAACCCAGTGGATTGAAATTCATATGCAACTAGACTGGAAGCAAGGAACCATTTCATATAAGCACCTGGACATGGTCATGAAAGCCCACTTGTCTTCTGCCCATGTAGTATTTGTGAAAGGTAGTGAAAAACGTGAATGGCTACAACCATTTTTAGCGTCTTACTGTCAATGTATCGATTTAATGGACATGGGCTGTCCCTCGCTGCAAACACTCATGGATCACTGCCCCTGTGACAATCTTACCCATAAAGCCCTGGCACAGGTGTGGCAATTGTTTCATTGGCTAACCACCAATGCCTGCTGGGAGTTGTTAAATAAAATTAAAACTAAAGGTTTACCTGTGGATGACACCAGTGAGATTTCTACAAGCGACGTGTAAACATCAACGTGATACCATGGAGAAAGGGGATGCTACTGCTAAAGCGATTGGAAAGTTCTTTGTGTGTAAAAAGAAACTAGACAGTTTTACTAAAGAAGAATTATTGGCTCTTCCAAAATCATTCATTTATTATGTCGCAGCAAATGCAGTGAAAGAAATCTGGCAACATGTACCAAAATCATGGACTCAAGACCCTGTGTTAAGTGAATTGCAACCATGTACGGATTATGATCACCATAAGCAAGTGGCTATGGCAAAAATACCCTCTATGCGACAGTGTGCTACTTGCCAGCTAGTCAAACTGTATCATGGTCATAAAAGTCAGTGTAAAGACTTTGTTTCCTCATACCACGGGTGTGATGGAGAGAAAAAAAGCAACAACAACAAACATCATCCACAGAGGAGGAGGAAGATCAAACCTTTTTACCATCGATGGAAAAGGATATGCCAGACCTGTACTGGCAATGGCGTCATTAACAAAGTAATTCAATACTTGACTTTCGAAATCTACCTACCTGGTTATTATTTGTGTAGTCCTGGAACTTGCCTTGAAGAACCTTTGCAGCATAGTGATATACCTATTAATCCTTTGGATCAAGCATGCACCTTTCTTATCACCACAGCCATCCTGCATTAAGACGTGTAGCGGATAAAGTATCGTTGAAAAGCTAAACAACGTTTGACATCCTGTGATGTCTCAGTGGGAGAGAGGTTGGCAGTCATCATTGTGATTAGTGTTATAAATGGAAAGTTAATGATGAGTGGACATGGACATTGAAAAGGATTGAGGAATTGGTATTTCTTTTGTATTCTATTTTTGTAAAGCTCTATTTGTTGTGAAATAAAACAAGGTTTACAAGATCACAATGTCTTTTATTTTAAAAAATGGTGATAGCCATTTCATTTTTTTCACATTTTATTTATCGTATGGCTTTTAGTGCCGGGAGTGTCCGAGGACATGTTCGGCTCGCCTGAGTCTGTAGCTGCTTCCAGCGGACACCCTAAAGGGTGAGCTACAAGTTCCGTTCAATTTCGAGTAGTTCCAACTTTCGCCACCAGATATCAATGATACCTAGTGGTGAACATGAATATTTACAATTTCCACTTTACATTTTTTTTACATTCCCCTTGTTTAGTTTAAACATTCTGTACATTTTTGTTGTTGTGAAATAAAAACAAGGTTTACCAGATCACAATGTCTTTTAATTCTAAAAATGGCGATAGTCATTTCTTCATTTTCATTTTTTCACACATGAATATTTACAATTTCCACTTTACATTTTTTACATTCCCCTTGTTTAGTTCACACATTCTGTACATTTTTTGTGAAATATAAATAAGGTTCACTAAATCACTATATCTTTTAATTTTTAAAAATGGTGATAGCCATTTCATTTTTTCACACATGAATATTTACAATTTCCACTTTTCATTTTTTACATTCCCTTGTTTAGTTTACACATTCTGTACATTTTTGTTGTTGTGAAATAAAAAACTAGGTTTACCAGATTACAATGTCTTTTTAATTTTAAAATGGTGATAGCCATTTCACTTTTTCACACATGGATATTTACAATTTCCACTTTACATTTTTTACATTCCCCTTGTTTAGTTCACACATTCAGTAATTTTTTTTAAATCTTTTTCGTAATATACAAAAGCAAACATTTTACACTAAAATGTATTACTTATCTTATTTTTACTAAACTACTGTAGCCTAACATTATACATTCTACTTACAGTTTTTACAAAAAATATTACAATATAAAACACACTACAAATATTACAATATAGTGATCATTAGACTTAAGTAAAGTAATAGTCGTCAATACGACTGTTTCCCCAAGCAAGAGTATTAAATGTGTTGGGTATAATGAATCGTTTGTTGTCTTCATTACTTAAAGCAACTTTGTTCAACAAATTGGTATGTAGCTGATGATTTTTACTTCTAAATACACGCATTTTCTTATATAATATAGGTGGGTTACTAACTATACAGTTTTTATAATCACTTATATCTAACTCTTTACTAACAACATTCTTTTTCACTCCTTTTAATTTTTTTACTACTACATCATCAATTGTCATATAGCTGTATGATTTAGATTTTGTGCCTACAAAGGTGTCTATAATAACACCAGCACATTCATCCTTAAATTTCCCAAGAACCTTTTTGTTTACTGAGGTAAATGGTAAATATTATCCTTGGGGTAGTCACTTGTATCAAACCTATTTAGCTCAGTTTTGATATCCTCGTAAAAAGCATCAGTTTTAAACTCATAAATAAAAGAATCTGTGTCTGTGTAGAGTAATTTAGCATTATCAAGATAGTTTTTCTTTACATAATCATAGTGAAATTCATACATAAGTGTTTTTGATAATTCCAGAATGGTGTAACCCACATATATGGG
Organism: Meconema thalassinum; assembly: GCA_946902985.2. Lineage (NCBI taxonomy): Eukaryota > Metazoa > Arthropoda > Insecta > Orthoptera > Tettigoniidae > Meconema > Meconema thalassinum. The sequence goes on from OX336389.2 coordinate 125,362,553, forward strand.
TTTGTTGTAAGTTACTTTAAGACGATTCATTTGTATTACAACTAAATCCTCATGAATAATTGAACAGCTATGAAAGTTAGGCTTGCTTATTAAGTTGCTCGCACCATACCTTTTACCATCATTCTCCCACTTTGTTATCAGCTTTACACCAACTCGTTTATCAACATTCTCCATAGTCTTTCCAAAAACACTATTATTCATGAGTTTATAAAAATCTTTTTCAAACGCGTTTGTTGACTGTGTTCTTAAATTATTGTTTAGATCAATATACGGTTTGAGCCATGCTGACTGATGAAATTGCAATACGCGATGAATTTTAGTTAATTTCAATCCATGCTGTAGACAATGTTTCAAGTTTTGATAATGTATTACATATTTACATTTATCATTTACATTAGCAATTAACATTTTTGTTCGTGATGTGATGTATGGAGATTTCATATTCTCAGGACAAAATGGTAAATCATTATGATCATCATGTAACTCTTTAGGGTACTCAAGATTTACCTCTATAATATATCCTTTATCATCGTTATCATTAAGAGTGTCAACATGTAAGACATCAATTTCAGGTTGTGTCAGCCAGCGAAAATCTTTCAGTGGTAGATATTGACTCATAGCCCAACCATATTGGTTATTTGAATCGAGGTAGACAATATACTTTGACTCTTCACAAGGGTTGTAGCTAGGCATGTATTTATTATTCGCTTTAGAGTACCGTCCACTACATTGGCTTAATCCACCTCGAATTGATGATTTTATAAAATTGATCATGTCTATATCAGTCATTAATTCTAAAGTTACTTTCGTTTTTTTCAACATTGAACTGAAACTGAAACCCAGGAGCTGTGAAATACTGACAAGGATCAAGGTCATAAGTTTTCATACATACATTCCGAAAATTTTCAAAAACATCTGCTAATAACAACACATCTGTCTTCAAATATATGTCTGAAAATTCTCCTAAAGTTTGAATGTCAAACTGTGCCCATACACGTTGTGCATGTAAATATTCCTGATCACTGATATGACTTGTGTTTAAGGAACTGTAAAATGCATCTTTCGGTGTTAAAGAACACTCCTCAAGACGTTCCACACAGTTAATATATTCATAAGGGAATATACCCTTTTGACGAATCAAATTAAAATCATCTTCTTTAGGAAAGACACGTTGAATTTCATGAAACTGATCTGATTTTAAATTACTAGTCAGCTTATCAAGACTACTCGACATAAAGCGGAATGAATCTAAAAATCGCAGTTTAATGGTTTTTATATTGCTAGTTTTGATGTATTTTGTGAACGATATGTATTGTTCCTTATTATTTGCAATAACATCAATTTTCACATCTGAAGCTCCAAATTCTTTAACGATAAAGTGGTTATCGTATTTGCTACCGTTGTGTAGAATGACCGGAATGAATTTACTTACTCTATAATTTAAATTACATTCTTGGTGAGCAGCACCACGATATTTTCCTGTTAAATGATCATGATCGCGAACCCTGTATTACATAAATATTCACCACATATAAAACAATTAGTTTCATTTTCAAAATTCATATGCTCTAATGAAGTTAGTGGCTCCATTGGAATGATCGTATTTAAAATAGAGGATATACGGATGGCATCTTTCTCAAGCCTTTCCATAAAAACTTTAGGTTCATCAGGTCCTCTATAGAGCTCAAACTTATTTAAAGAGTCATCGTAACTACATTTAATATAATATGCAAAGCTAAAAGGATCATGAATGTGAGTAGTGTTGGTAAAAGGTTGGGCTGGATTCGATGAACATGTATTAAATGGTTTTAGCAAAGCCTCGAAGTCAGCATATATAACAAATGGTACTCGAAGCTGTTTCTCATAATCTTTGAATTTTAGAATGTTATTTTTAGGAGTCGGTAATACCGTACACACATGATTACACCCCCATTTTTGATGTTGAGTTAGTTGATCCTCTTTTATGAAATATAGCAAACAACCATCACACAACCACTTCTTATGTTCTCTTTTTGATAGCTGAATACCGACAAGTCTACTTAAATGTTTTATCCAGCAATAGTGAGCATTTTCACCTTCGGTTATGTAAAGTAAATTTACATGAGCATCCTTTTTTCCTGAGTATAATATAGAGGACCAACTATACTCTTATTTTCAATTCCATAAACATTAATACTTACATTGTTCAGCTCTTCAAAACGTTGAATGTCTTTTATCGCCATAGGAAATTCCATTTCTTTTAAATCTAACACTGAAGAATAGTGAGGATAAGATAACGTTCTATTCTCATTCATCACTGCTGGATGGAGAGCTGAGGTTACAGCCCACGCAAAACATGCGTCATCATTATTCAAAACGTTCACAACAGCTTTCTTTCGTTTAATCCATGCTGGCAAATCAATGTATGATGATGCTCGAAGGGGGTTGTATTTATTCATGTTGGTTTCTAAATAAAGTACTTCAACCAACGCCCAGCCTGACTCCCTTTCCTGGAACTCTCCACTCTTCACAATGATAGCACTTGAAATATTTTGATATATATCACTAATATTAGTTGATTCGCTAACAATTATGTTTTTTGTATTAAAAGATTTGATATCCGTAATTTCACCTTCGCTCCCAGTTTTTACATAGAGTCCAAAAAGTTCAAAATTCATTTTAATTGTTTTATGTTCCAATAAAACGTTACATACCAAGCCAAACACTGTAGGTTCAACATTTTTTAAAAATGATTCAATACTTTGAGTTTTTTCTTCACTATGAAGTCTATAACTAGCAATTCGACTTTTAAATGCACTACCAATTTGTTGAACATTTCCAGAATTTCTTTCATGGCAAGTGTTATTTTTATGTTGAATACTGCGTAAATGTCCATGAATGATTGAAGAAGGTATATCAATATTACATACATCACAATGTGTTATTGAAGGTTCACCATTCTTCTTTCTTTTTGATGCACAACTATTTTCACAATCTTGAGAACGTTTACGCTTTTGAGCATTACATTCATTTAAAGGTTCCGTGCTAGTTGATGGTTTTACAGTTTTTAATTCCTGTTGTTCCCCATGCACTTCAACCATGTGGGATTGATATCGCTTTACAGCAGAAAAACCAAGATGACAAACTGAACATGAAAAAGGTGCTGAACTGACATGCATTAAATTTACATGCCGTCCAAGACTATCTTGTCTGTTAAATGTCATAGCACAATGACTGCACACAAACATTTTAATGTCATGTTTAGCATTTGCGTGTCGTTGAAGGTTGTCAGGTCTTGAGAACTGTTTCTTACAGTCACCACACTTGAACATGATGATCATTTTCGAAATAACCTATAAAAGAAAGAAATCATAAATGTTAATAAATGATAAAACATAAGTACAATATAGATAGTTTAATTATATTCCAGTCAATGGTTATAGCAGGGTATTTAAATCGATCTGTGAACTCCTAGCAAGTCTAACTTCATGTAGTTCTAACTGGGGTTACTATATACCACTGTCACTGACACCTAGCGATGAACATTGGAACTTGATAGAGTGGTAGAAACCAGCAGTTGCCAGTTAAGTGAGCTAATTATGACGTCATAGCTAGTCTTAAAACAAGTCTAAACTTGTAGAACATATCACGTGATAGAAACCAGCGTTCACCAGTTAAGTGAGCTAAGTGTGACGTCATAGCCAGTCTTAAAACAAGTCTAAACTTGTAGAACATGTCACGTGATAGAAACCAGCGATCACCAGTTAAGTGAGCTAAGTGTGACGTCATAGCCAGTCTTAAAACAAGTCTAAACTTGTAGAACATGTCACGTGATAGAAACCAGCGATCGCCAGTGAAGTGAGCTAAGTGTGACGTCATAGCCAGTCTTAAAACAAGTTTAAACTTGTAAAACATGTCACATGATAAGGTTAAGTTAGGTAAAGTTAGGTTATGTTAGGTGAACTGAGGTTAAGTCTTTAAATATTCCCTCTGACACTGACACCTAGCAATGAACATTCAGACTTAATAGAGCGGTAATCAAAATCTAACCTACAAAATTAGCTTTACACACCATGGTCAAGTAGATCCAACTTTTGACTGCCAAATATACCATTTTCACTGACATGTAGTGGTGAACATTGGAAAATATCACTCTAACTGTTTAAAAGTTATTAGAGGGGCACTTACCTTTTTATAATTTATCAACTGCTGCCACTGAATGAACAGATTGTAGTAATCTGGTAACCTACAGGTACCCAATTATCTGTAAACAAATCAATCAGTCAATCAATAAATACATTCCAATCAATAACTTCAACATCAATTAGTAATAAAAGACTACAATCCATTAATAATAAGTACTTACCTTGCAAAATAATTTAATGATTTTCTACTAAAAAGGCTTTTTTTACAACTCTTGAGCAGTAATAGAGCACTGTTCACTCAAAGCGAGTAATAAAGACTGACAGTAGGGAAATATATGACACCCCTCTTATATAAACTCTCATCGCTCGTGTCAGCAGTTTTTTGCAGATCATTGCAATTCCTTTCCCAATACAGCTGAGAGTCCAAAGTACACTAGGAACACCTGTGTGGTATCCAATGACTGCTGACTTTGCATGATCATCACCCATTGTCTTGATCAACACCTGAGGTTTCAAATTACTGCAGCGTCAGTCATAGCAACAGCAGTGTGCGCTCTCTGCAATGTCAGCAACATGACACCGGAAGGAACACCTGTGTAATATCCAATAACTGTTAACTTTACATGATCATCACCCATTGTCTTAATGAACACTTGCGGTTTTAAATTACTGCAGCGTTAGTAATAGCAACAGATCTGTGCGCTCTCTACCATGTCTGTAATATGACACAGGAAATATAACAAGACGTCTTACTGCACATACCATCTCCTCAGTTTTATCATCTTAAGAACATGTATTATTCTCTTTCAACTACAAATGACTCGTTAGAACACATCCATCCACCAAGTTAAATCCCTTGTATGTTCACATGTATTTCACCACTTTCCTCTCATATCGTTATCCTATTATAGTAGTGGAGACTGGGGAACAACGTCAGTTCAACACATTGCTTTACACGCAAAATGTAGTTAAGCCCTTTGACATAATTTAAATAAATGCATGGGCTAGTCCGTAGGGACCAGTCCAATGGGATCGGCCCGAAAAGATCAGTCAAAAGGGACTCATCAACAAGGACTCGTCCACAAGGACTCGACCACAAGGACCTGTCAACAAGGACCTGTCCACAAGGACCTGTCAACAAGGACTTGTCCACAAGGACCTGTCAACAAGGACTTGTCCACAAGGACTCGTCCACAAGGACCCGACAACAATGACCCCGCCAACAATGACCCGTCAACAATAACCCATCCATAGGGATCCGCTCCCCCACCCTCTTACAAAAGCCATGAGTGGGCATGCGTAAAAAACTAAAACAAGCATGTTAATTCATAGTGGCTATCCACCGAACATATGCACTTTATGTAGAACAACGTTTAAATCCATATCGGCATTCAAACTCTCACATGTTGCAATTGGAAAGAGAGATTCTCTAAAAAAATTACAATTTCATCCCCTAGTAGGGTAGATTTTACTTTTGGGGTTGAAATATGTTATCCATTGGAAAGGGGGTGCCAGCCCGAGTTCAATGACACCTCATTCGTCAAAATCCGACCATGCGTTCGAGAGATATCGCGTCGCCGCCATCTTGTGTGGAGGGTATGGAGGTGGAGGCTGTAGAACCGGCCAAAACACACTACTATTGCCACATGCAAGGATAATGTGGGTATGGAAATGAGTAGGTTTTGTTAGTACGGGAGGTGTATCATGCAACAGTTGCAAAATCAGTTTCCTCGCCGAGATTAGTATATGTGGGAATCAGTTGGCTTGGCACTGCTGGGACTAGCGCGTCCGCAATGGCGGACGAACTGCACGTCCGGGGTTAGGTTCGGAGCACAGGCGTCGCACATCACTGGTATATAAACAATCGGGCTCCTGGTCTAGAATGTTCTGGGCGTCGCTACCTCCAGTAGCATCGAGTAAGTCCTCGTGGTTGGCTTCCAGAATTATCTAGCCACTCCCAGCGATGTTCTGGATCACCTTTCCTTTTCCAGTAGGTTCAAGCCTATTCTGGTCGACCCTATTCAACGTTGCGTGGGGAGGGGCCTACCCTAATTAACTGGCCGGATTGGCTATTCTGCATTCTTCACACACCCTGCCCGCCTGTCTGGCCCACAGTGACTCGTTACACTTGGTATTTGTGGCGGCCTTGGGAGGAACTAAGAGGGGTGCGTACCTGAGGACGGTCTCTTTCGTTGGTAGATTCGTCGTACGGCCCCTCCCCCGAAAACTGTCTGTCCGGCTAACGGTGACACGTTTCAGTATGTTAAATTCATGAAAGATTTACAGCGAAAACGAAGTATAAATATTTAAAAACGTACATTAGACATAATATAGCACGTTCTTTGTTAATCTTTTCTTTCACAATTTGAAATAATTATACAATCCTGAACATAGCGCATCTTTCTACTTATCAACTAATCAATTCAACGGATATACAGTACCTGTCTCCAGGGTTGTGTGATCACTAGGGACCGGATTTTTTAAAAATCTTATGCACATAAGCAATTGCATGTTTTGAGGGTTTATTGAATTTTTTGCATATTCTGAACATAACAGCATATTTTAGCACACAAAGTTGAAATTAAGTATAATTTAAAACATCTTGAACAAAATAGGTTTCGCTTGCGTGTCGGACATCCCTCGTAAGCAACTTTCTGAGAAACAGATAACGAGATGACAGTACTCGTACTTTACACAATGCTGCCTGGCTATTTGAAGAAGGGAATGGGGTGGGACATTTCTTTCACCATCTCGACAGCCAGTAGCCCGGTGTTAGTTTTGTGGGGAGTTTCTTCAGTTAATGTGTTGTTTTGTCTTAGTCTGCATATCCTTAACTCAAAATACCTAAAGAGAAGAGCAGCAGAAACTATTTATTAAAACAGTGGGTGTCAGGTAATAGTGATTATTCAACTGATGGCTAGGGACCGGACATTTATGCACTGAAAACGATTGAAATAGACGTAATTTGTCTCCTGAAAACATTGAAAAACTTGCAATTATCTATTGTGATGCTTCTTCCTGCAGTGAATGATACATGTATAAAGTGAGTGAAAAGTTTGGCTTATTGTTAAGTGCATATTTTTAAATTTTAATACATATTTTCTACATATTTAGTGCATAGTTGCATGCATATTTTAATCGATTTCAGTGCATATATATATATTTTTAGCATATGGCTTTTAGTGCCGGGAGTGTCCGAGGACATGTTCGGCTCGCCAGTTTTTGTAGCTGCTTCGAGACGGACACCCAATGGGTGAGCTACACGTAACAAATAAATAAAGTAAATAAAATACAACACAAAAATACATTGTGTTGTAATAAACTATGTTGTAAAATAAGATTTCATTTCATAGAAATTCTCTGCAAAAGCCATTAACAAAAGCGTAAAATAACAAGTCCTGAATCAGAAATCGTTCAAACTTATTGTGAAGGCTGTGTAAATATATTTTGAAAGAGCAAAATACTTTGCAGTGCTGCATAAGAAGGCGGCAATCAGTGAAATCGAACTCAGCCCCGTCGCTAGCGCGCTGCGAGCAGATTTCAAGCCGATTGCGGGTGGGTAGGCAACCCATTTTACAGTTCCGTGTTGAATCGGAACACGCTGTACTTTGTGGCCAAAACTAGAAAAATAAGGGGCAGTAGACTCGCCCGGTATAGTCTAGATATTTTTAACGGTTTACCCAACATAAGCTTAAAAGGCGCACGAACGACAGTTTATTCTCTGACTCGATTCATTGAAATCCTCACTGCTAGGCTTCCTTTGGTCATAAATGAATGATTTTCTACAGAAACCTTCCTCGAGAAATCCTTTACCGAATGGTGAAAACCGCATCAAAATCCATCCAGTGATCCGGTTCTCGAGATTACCCGTTACATCCAAGAATCGGGGACTCTGTTTTATACTATGTAGGGATTTAAAATAAATATGTGTTAGTGGTATAAGAAATTTTTGTTGTAAAATATGTATATTGTGTTTGTGTTTAATGTAAACTTACGTCTTTGTTGCTTAAAGGCAAAAGTTAGTTTGTACTTAGCTAAGTATGTCATAGAAATACAGCTCGGTATTTGTCTGCAGCTGAAAATAGGAAACCATTTCAAAGATGGCTGGTTGTGAGTTTCAAACCCATTCGTCTCCCGAGTTCGGAGATAACCTATCCCCGTGACCTTACGCTTTAACGCTCGGTAGCTACATTGTTCCAATATTATGAATGCTTGAATGATTTAAATTTGATTGGCGTTGTCATTCAGGTGCAGACACTGATTCACAGGCGGGATGTTCCTAGACTGAATCCTAAATAGGCTTATGTAAAACATGAACAGTATTTTGAAGAACTGATTAACACATATTAGCAATATTATTTTAACAAGAAATAACGATTTTTTTAAAATCCTTGACAAGTACCAAATTTGTGGTACGAGCTTAAGATGTTTGTGTTTGATTTGTGTTTGTAATTAATATTTGGATGAATCCAATTTCAATTTAATATTTTATTCTGAAGTTGTCTTTAAAATTGTTCATGAAATTGTGTTTCATAATTTATTTCAGTATAAGCCGCAATTATGACATATTTTTTTGAATGGGACCCACCGCTTTTCAGTTTTGAGTCACAACACTGAGTGTAGCCTACCTCGTTCCAATCCTCAGACTAGAATTAAATTTCTCGGTAAAGTCATGAATTGAACCCAGGTTGTTTGCAATACTAGCTGATGCTACTCCGGATACCTCGCATAAAGATTAAATGGCATTAATGTTGAGATATGTTCTGGACTGTGATTCTTCTTTTAAAGTAATGGAGAGGTTTATAAGTTTTGGAGTGCAATAAGAAAACTGTATGAGCCATTGATAATGCAATAACTGAAGAATTAGATAAGCACAAAATCCCTTTAAAATATTGCAGGGATATGACAACGGACCGAATACGGATGGTGCATACAATAGTAGGTAGGCCATAATATATGATAAAAATCCATTTGCCACGTTTAGTAAATAAGTAAATAAGGTGCACAAGTCTAAATTTGTGTGTAAGGAAAGTTGAAAATCCATCAGCTTTCAAATTATTACCAATTCATGCAATGGAAAATAGACCTTTCTTAGGAAATATCATTGAAATTACCACTAGCAATTTGAATGGGGAAAAAACGTATCTTCTCATCTCCAACAAATCAATATTCTTAGGCAATTAGTTAAATACTTCTCGAAACAATGACTTAGTTTTTAATACGGATTAGTGATGTAAGTGAAATAAAGTCACCTCAAAACTAAAACATCTTATGAACAAAAAACACAATGTTGAGAAAATTAGCTCTGACATTTATTTTTATTTTATTTTTTTGCTTCAATTATGTTGTTAATACCACAAAAGGTGTCAACTATTAAAATTCTCTAGTGTGTTGCCGATGTACCGTACAATCAGAACATACGGGAAGGGAGCTCAGTTCGCGGAAGTGAGGATCAGAGACAGCCGAAGCTCAGGTATACTGAAATGCCACTTCCCTCTGATACATTGATGTTCTAAAAGATGGTGTTGTTGCTTATTTTAGGAGCTGTGACACCGTGGTCATATAGCGCCGTGTATTTGGGTGAGTGTGGAATTTGTATAATAACCTGTTTTATTGTGATGGCTGTACTAGCGTGTGTATTTGTAACTTGGGGATATGATTCGGAATGGGGCGGCCGTGGCATCAAGTTAGGAAACATCCCAGCATTTGCCTGGAGTAGAAGTGGGGGGGGGGGGGAACTACGGAAAACCACTTTCAGGATGGCTGAGGTGGGAATCGAACCCTCCTCTTCTCAATTTTGCCTCACGAGGCTGAGTGTACCCCATTCCAGCCCTAACACCAGAATTAAAATTTCTTGGCAGATCCGGGAATCGAACCTGGACCTCTGGGGTGATAGCCAAGAACGCTAGCCGCTACACCACTGTTCTAAAAGAATCGCGATGTTTTACTGTATTTGAACCATGCAATGTTTGTTTAATTAATATCTGTTGTTTTTTTCTTCTTCTTCTTCTTTTGTGGCTACTTGCTCTTAGGGGCTTGGGACATCCTGTTCATCAGTCTCGTGTACGAGGGTGAGAGTTAAATTCGTCCGATAACCTGCGTTTCTGTGGTGACTGTAGTAGTATTTATTAGGGTCTAGTATTGGGGTAGTTGCTAGCCTCCGTGACTTAGGCGGCAACACGCCAGCCTTTCACCGCTGGGTCCGTGGTTCAAATCCCGGTCACTCCATGTGAGATCTGTGCTGGACAAAACGGTGGCAGACAGGTTTTTCTCCGGGTACTCCGGTTTTCCCTGTCAAAATTTCATTCCAGCAACACTCTCCACTATCATTTCATTTCATCTGTCATTCATTTAATCATTGCCCCAGAGGAGTGCGTCAGGCCTCGGCAGCCGACACAGTCCATATCCTCGCCGCTAGATAGGGGCTCCATTCATTCCATTCCTGACCCGGTCGGAGACTGGAAGCAGGCTGTGGATTTTCATTTCAGTAGGATTGAGAAAAAATGAAAAAACAAATAAACAAGATAAAACCAGATTCAATATGGCCACTGACATGATTGGGCTTCATTACTCGGACCTTCTCCAGTGCATTAGTCAAGCGCATTTGGCTACACTGCTGGATTGTCACTGTCCACCAATGATCAATAATAGCAACATTTATTTTGAATGTCTCTCTCGTCCTTTCCCCAGGGGCTGAGTAGGCTAATTAGAACATCAATATTTGCCGGTGCAGGAACTTAATTGAAAAGCGCACCAATTGCCGTATGGGGTCCACGTCACAGCTAGCGTACAGCCAAAATACTTGTTTTTTTTTTGAAAATTCCTTTTTTTTAGGTTGAGACAGCTTGGTCATCATCCACACGTACTTGGGTGGGTGTTTGTAAGTGTAGTTGTTTGGAACAAGGATTACAGTAGGACACATGCCCTTGGACCTAAAATGATCTACCATTCCGAAATTTGCCCAGAATGTGTGTGAAAGATTGAGGAAAAACCATGCCCAGAATGGCCGCAGTCAGTACCATGATTACAACCTTCAATATCTAGACTTCAGCTTCCTCTTGCCGTCGTAATGGGCGAGTTAACGCACGTGATGAACTGAAATTCAGTCCGTCAAAAAGTGAAATATTGTCGCCTCTATCTTGTCGAGGAGTGTGACGCTGAACGTTACATATTGTGTTAGTAAGTATCCAGTACCGGTAAGTGAATAATTTCATTATTTATTATTTCATTTTATTTAGTCAATTTACCCTCTAGGTTGGTGGTTCCCACGGACTCAGCGAGGGAACTCACCTCTACTGCCTCTATGGGCAGTGTCCTGGAGATTGGAACATCTGGTCGGGATGGATACAACTGGGGAGGTGTGATCAGCACTTCGCCCAGGCGGCCTCACCTGCAAAGCGAACAGGGGCCTCATGAGGGATGGGAAGGGATGGAAGATTGGGATGGATAGGCAAGGAAGAGGGAAGGAGGCGGCTGTGGCCTTACAGTAGGTACTGCCCCCGTAAATTGAATTATATTGAGACCACGGTGGCTGTATTGGCATTTATGATTAAAGTTATGGCTGTCATAGTTGTGACGTGGATATTCATGACGTAGGCACGGATGACGCAGACTTCATGCAAGTAGGCTGGTTGAGCTGAGATTCTTGGTGACGTCATGATTTTGTTCGAGAAAGATCTGAGATTTACGACGCAGTCGCAGGGAAACGTGGAATTGTGCTGAGGAAGAAGTTACGCTATTGGAGGAAAGGCTCGAACCAATGAATGATAGTTTGGAGGGAGACGGAGATTACTGAAACTACCATATTTAATTACTTTTGGAATGCAGAATTGTGGAAATCTATTTTCAGTTATGGCATTGATTTGGAATTTTGAAGAAATTAATTTTGAGTTATTGAAATTTGAAAATCCGTCAAGTATAGCCAAAGTTAGAACTTCTAGCAATGACGGAGGAACAAGCTATGGAAGGGATGGATAGGCCCCTTAAGAAGTTGATAAAAGGTCTTGCACAGCAGAGAGAAGCTCTCATATCTCATATCTCATATTTCTCTTGTCTCATAGTCGTTTTCGAGTGATTCAGTGAAGCAAGTCGTCATTAGCGCGTGTGGTAGAGCCCACCGCATCGAACGAGCACGGAGCAGTGCAGCAGTACCATTTTACGGTTTCTGAAACTAGGCGAAGTTGAAACGCTCACATAAACGAGTCTACAAGAATTTCTATCAAGAGTTAGCTACTGCCTTTATGCTAATTCAATTGTGCATAACAGTATTGAGGTGTGTAGGAAAGTTGAACATTTTCACGATTATACTTTGGAAGATATTGGCATTTTAAGACTGCAGACAAAAGTGATTTTCTCGCCACCTGAGAAGCACTTTTATAATATCACATTCTACGCTACGGCTGACACGTGTATTGCAACCGTGATACAGAAGATTACGTTTGGTGATACAACGCTTCGTTCTACAATGGAACAAAATAATCTGGCAGTTCTTTCAACTATTATTATAACAGAAGTGGAGATGGAATACTAAATCTTTAATGCAATTGGGACATATATCAATGGAGTGAAATAGCAGCATGGAACTTCGCTAATCGTCTTTCTACGAAAGCGAGCATGTAGTGAACATCCAACTACACTCATGCATCGTAGTCCAACGCTGAATTATATCAAATGGCAGTGGAAATATCTTCATACTCTACAATTATGAACATTTCTGCGGAAATAATTGCAATAAACTTCATGGCGAATTTCTACCAGAACTTCAGGGAACTATCAAGAGAGGCCAGGGTAGACCCGGCTCACAAAGAAGAGTTTTGCCAGAAGGATGTCTATCGTCTACACGGAGCAGTGCAATTTCCGGAGGAGGAAGCAGTTCTATTCTCCGAGGGCGCTGGTTCCAGGTTCGAGGTCGGAGCACATCTTTACGTTGGTGAAATGGAACCATCAGCAGTCTTCTTTGGAAATTTTCCTCTAGAACTTCAATCAACAGATAAGGTAGTCGTGAACGTTTCTTGTTTTATTTGAGCCATTTAGCGATATCTGAGCAACCATTTTTCCCATATTTTCTGTCCCATATATTTTGCCCCATATTCTTGCTTGATATTTCTGTACTCAGTACACTTTGATGATTTATGCCTTTTTCTACGATTTATTGTGACATTGTTATGTCATTGGCATATTTAAATAATTTTGGATCAGTTGAGACTGATATTATATATTCTTTCAGTAATTTGCATATTTTTGTAGTCACGATTTAACTGTAAAGTTAACGATTTTCCTATGGCAAATTTGAATTCAGACAGCGTGTCACTTTATTAAAGTAATTCTATTCAGTAAATTACTTTGACCAATTTTCTGTCATCCTCAAGAAAGAAGAATAATTAAAAGATTTTAGAGCGTTAAAATCTATTACTTTGTCGACGATCTTGGAAATACTAGTCGTTTTATGAACATGATAGCAACATAGACATTTATCGTCAGTTCTGAAATACCATTGCATTATAGACAATTTTATGAAATATGAACTTTGATTACGATTTATTGAGTACACTATAGTAATGAACATTTGATAGGAGTTTTTCTCAATTCTAGATTGGAACAATAATGTTTGCATTCCACAGTCTAATTGTATTCTATTCGATTATTTATGCAGTTTAGATGAACTTTGATTGAAGATAGTATTTTTATACTGCGATACTTTGAAGATATTAATCTTAATTTTGATAGACCAGGGAGGCGTGTCTAATCGTATTTGCTATTAAATTTATTTGTGATTGGCAAATTTTTACTTCATATCGATTCATGAATGAAACCCACGAAGGTTAAATATAATAACAGTTTTTGATACAATTAATGAATATAAGAATTTTTAAAGTGGAACTATGGATGTATAATCGTTAGTTCAGTGGACGTGTAAAAGTCGCTGATGAATAATGCCCTTGAATAAGTGAAGGAGGTTCCCACAGTAATATAAATGAAGTTAATGAATTTGTAAGTGGAGGTTTTTGTATGTATTGTGGAAGATTTTTGATGCCATATATATTGAGATATATGATGAATTCTGGGCCTATTTTGTGCAATTTTGTGCGTTTTGAGCGAGGTATTTTTCCGCTGAATGTATTGTCCAGGTCCTTTGAAAATTAATCATGTGAAGTTACTGTTAAAATTAACAAGAGCGTTTAAACAATTTGAGATAACGATTTTGAATGGAGGTTACCGTCACAAATAATAATAATTATTAAACCTTATTAAACCTGAATCTAAAATTTTAAATATAACTAACCTTCATTGGTCGATTATATCAACACGATTTAAGTAATTATCAACCGGATAGACGTGTGGTTTAATGTATGTCTAATATAAATAATATTAATATTGTAAATAATTATGTAAATATCTTTAATAATAATAATTTAAAACGAAAGGGATTAATAGAGGCGTGTATAAATTTTTCAATTGTCGTTTGACATTGTTATAAACAATTTAAAATGTTATAAATAATTAATGAACATTTTGTTATAAACATTAATTGTTTTGTTATGATACTCTAAACAACGCTAGTTAAACAATTGGATTAACAATTAAACAAGATTTGGGATTATTAGAGTAATCCATTGATATTTGATTGGAGCATTTAAAAGATTTGCGTGATAATATTTGAGCTGAGACGTGAACATTTAAAGTGTTTTGAAAAGGAGCTAGGCTCTGATGTAACTAGCATATGCTAACGTTGGCTGGACAGGTGGGTCCATTTGACGATGCAAGCATGCGACATGGTGCAGGTGGCCTGACAACTGTATGATAGAGGCCAAGGTCGTCTACATAGTAGCTTTGCGGTTATAAATAAAATGTGATGTTTATGAAAAAGGAAAACAATTGCTATATGTCTCGTCCCAACTCCCTTATCCATTCCAAGTGTATTATTATTATTACGTTCTTTAGAGCTAGAAAGCTGAAATATTGTATGTAAAGTCTACAAGTCCTACAGGAGGACATGATTATATTGACAATGGCTTCTGATTGCCACGTTTATTTTCTTATTGATTTTTGTTAAATTATTCCTTTATGTGAAATAAATTATTGTACAGTTTAAAGTTTCTTGTTTCCGTTTTGGTTCATTTTAAATATCATGGTGGAGGTTATTGTGTTGGCATACTTTTAAGTGATCCAGTTGGCAACCCAGACCCAAGATTAATTTGAAAAGGTAAGTAAAAGGTAAGTATGAACCCCCGTATATTTTGGTGTGTTCCACAATAATTTCTTGTTAACTACTGTGCTCTAATCTCGGTAGTATCTGTCAGTGCCATTTTCATTGATGTAGCTGTGCCGGTGCGTTTGATTATTGGCAATCCGATTGAGGGGGCGGATATCTGACAGCCAACTATCCGGATTATCGGGGACAGTAGGAATGGCGCCCAACGTGGGGCACGTTCAACAAAACTGGATTACCAGGTTGAACGCCAGTAGGATTGGCGCCGCAATTCGGTGGGGCTCGATTGACAAAACTGGATTACCAGGTTGAACGCCAGTAGAATTGGCACAATCGAAGTTCGGAGTGCTTGAATAACATTGGATTACCAAGTTATTGCAGTAGAATTGACACCGCAATTTCGTGTGGAGTGCTCGAATAACATTGGATTACCAAGTTATCGATGCCAATGGGATTGTGAAGACTCAAATAAAGAGGTTGATTCTTTGTTAGATGTCTTGGCCAATTGTAGAATTTGAGAGTGTGATTATATAGGGATTAAATGTTGTGTTGTATTAGGAAAATTACACTCAGAAAAGATCCGATCTTATACAACTTGAGAGAGGTTAAATAGGCTGGAAACTTAGAAAAATCACCTATGATCTGGAGTCTTATTTTATTTGACCGGCTTATGACATGTTTAGTCATATTAAAGATAAAATTAAACTATTTGGATTGTAAATGTAAATTATTTGTGTTAGGATATTTTAAAATGAACCAAAGAAATTTGAACATGTGCTTGAGTTTATTTCAACATGAAGTGTCTACGAAGGTTAATTATAAGCTAATTATAAGTTAGATTTAAGACAGAAAATTGCTCAAATGTATATATGGTGAGAGATGTTGCTCGGATGTTGTTATTTTGCTCTGTTTGATGTATGTCCCTAAAGTAGTCTATTATTGAAATATTATTGAGATGGCAGATGAGAGTATTAGGAAGATGTTGGAGGAGATGTTTGTCTGTTAGGCTGAATGAAAGCATGAAGGAGATGGAAGCTAGGAATACTAGTCGAATGCAGGAGATGATGAAGGAGAATGCTAGTAATTTGTCTATTAAGATGGATGAAAATTTGAAAGTTATTCAGACCAGTTCTACAAACTTAGAAAATAATGTGTCGCGTTTACAGACCAGTACCCAGGGAATCCAGAATGCCGTGACTGACATTCACAAGGATGTTTCTGATGTTAAAGTAGATGTTTCTAAGGTACAGAAAGACCATACTATGTTGAATCTTGATGTTGCTAATGTCCGGGGTGATATTTCATGTGCTAGAGCAGAAGTAATTGTTGTTAGGAATGATGTTGCTACTGTACAAGATAAGGTAGAAGAAGTTCAAAGAGAGATTAAAAATGTTCGAACCGATGTGTCAAACGTTCAAGTAGACATAAATAATATTCATTCTGATGTAAATGAGATGCAAAGCGATATTAATAAGATACAAGTAGAAGTTAATACAGTTTTTGTAGACATTGCCAAAGTTCAAACTGATGTTAATAAAGTTAGAGAAGAAATTGAAACTTCAAAAACGCTTTGTACTCGTAACATTAGTGCTTTAACAACTAGGTTGGTTGACGAGTCTGTTAGGACAACAGCTTCTTTAGCTGGTTTAAAATATGATGTAGAGGTCATGAGAACCCAAGTCTTAGATCATAATCGTTTACTTAAGGAAGACATTGAAGTAGATATTGCGGAAATGTTAACTGCAAATGTAACGGTTTGGAAAGATGAATGGAACAGGTCAAGTGGGGAACATGTCACTCAGATTCAGGAGCGAATTGAACGAAAACTTGCCAGTACACAAGTAGACATAAATAATGAAGTAGTTCAAATTAGAAAGGATTTGAGTATAAGGATGGATTCGCTATCCGAAAAGCAGGTAGAGGATAGAACTCAAATAGGTCAGGACGTGCAAGCATTAAAAACCGCGTTAGAGGAACAAATTCGTAAGGTTGTCTCTGATGTCAATGAAACTACGAGCAAACTTCGGAATTTGAAACTAGGAGAAGCTAGCATGATGGAAACTTATAAAGAAGAGTTGATTAGGAAAGTCATCATGGAAATCACAGATAAGGATCCAGAAGGATTGACTTGTGAAGATGATAGGAATTACGTCAGAAGATGTAACCTCGCTACAGAAGAAAGAGATATTAGTCCTGAGGAACGTATATTCAGATTTCGGGAAGAAGAAGAGGATAGGAATATTGAACCTGAATGGAAATATCGTGATAGTGGGAAGAATTACATGGATTCATATCCAAGAAATGTGACAGTCATCCGAAACATTGAGGACAAACCTCAAAAATTTAGTAATACTGATAGTCTAACACCTATAGAGTATATCAGGAACTTTAAAGACTATTTTATTGAAGCTCATATTCCCAGAGAAAGAGAGATGAGAATCGTAGAAAGATTTCTAGCTGGAGGACCCCTTGAATGGTTCAGAGCATTTCGGTACACTTTCAGTAATTTCGACGAATTTGCAGAGGCACTGATAAAACGATTCTGGTCAATAGAAGCACAGAATTCATTAAGAGCTGAGGTATACTCGAGGAAGTATTCAGGTACTCTTCCAACACGGTACGCTGATTTCTTCACGAGCCAGTTATCGCGCTTGAGATTCTTGCAACACCCATGGTCGACAGAGCAGTTGATAGATGCTATTTCCCGTATGCTGCCTGTGGAGGTAAGAAGACCTATCATATCGTCAAATATCAGGGATTTGACCAGTATGGACGAACTATTGAGAAGGCTTGACTACACGAGTCCGATGCCAAATTTGGTTCAAAAAGGTCAGAGGCACGAATTCAAAGACATTAATATAGTCTACATGGATCAAGTTCAGCAAACTGATAAGCCTGCTGATGAAGAGAAAACTGAAAATGTAGGTCCTCACAGGAACAATTATTTTCGCAACAACAGATCACAAGGCTACCGTCCATATCAGCAGAGACGAGGCTGGAACAACAATAGAGGGAATTATAATAACGGAAGAGGTAGATACTATAATAACAATGGTTACAATAGGAACTACAACAGAAATAACCAGAATCGGAATCAGAATTCTAGAGGTCAGGTTATGACACCCGACAAGTATCAAGAGAGAGAGAAAGAAAGTTAGCAGTATTTGAAGGAATTACGAGAGAAGGAAGCTGAAAACCAGAAGAAAAGACAGGATGTAGTGATCGATCCTGGTCCTTCTACAAGCCAGCAGAACTTGGAAAACAGGAATACAGGACAGAAGAGAAAGTAGAGAGGAGAGAATGCATTAGCCACACACAACCCAGAGAAGAAGAAACTTATGATTAAGGAACATAGAGGAAATATCACACAAGAGTAAGCCAATAATAATTCAATTTCGTGTTCAAGTGAATTCAGATATTTATAACACAGAGTTTAAAAACAATTTGCAACTGTTTTTAAAACGTGGTGAAGGGAGAATGCCCCCGTAAATTGAATTATACTGAGACCACGGTGGCTGTATTGGCATTTATGATTAAAGTTATGGCTGTCATAGTTGTGACGTGGATATTCATGACGTAGGCACGGATGACGCAGACTTCATGCAAGTAGGCTGGTTGAGCTGAGATTCTTGGTGACGTCATGATTTTGTTCGAGAAAGATCTGAGATTTACGACGCAGTCGCAGGGAAACGTGGAATTGTGCTGAGGAAGAAGTTACGCTATTGGAGGAAAGGCTCGAACCAATGAATGACAGTTTGGAGGGAGACGGAGATTACTGAAACTACCATATTTAATTACTTTTGGAATGCAGAATTGTGGAAATCTATTTTCAGTTATGGCATTGATTTGGAATTTTGAAGAAATTAATTTTGAGTTTTTGAAATTTGAAAATCCGTCAAGTATAGCCAAAGTTAGAACTTCTAGCAATGACGGAGGAACAAGCTATGGAAGGGATGGATAGGCCCCTTAAGAAGTTGATAAAAGGTCTTGCACAGCAGAGAGAAGCTCTCATATCTCATATCTCATATTTCTCTTGTCTCATAGTCGTTTTCGAGTGATTCAGTGAAGCAAGTCGTCATTAGCGCGTGTGGTAGAGCCCACCGCATCGAACGAGCACGGAGCAGTGCAGCAGTACCATTTTACGGTTTCTGAAACTAGGCGAAGTTGAAACGCACACATAAACGAGTCTACAAAAATTTCTATCAAGAGTTAGCTACTGCCTTTATGCTAATTCAATTGTGCATAACAGTATTGAGGTGTGTAGGAAAGTTGAACATTTTCACGATTATACTTTGGAAGATATTGGCATTTTAAGACTGCAGACAAAAGTGATTTTCTCGCCACCTGAGAAGCACTTTTATAATATCACATTCTACGCTACGGCTGACACGTGTATTGCAACCGTGATACAGAAGATTACGTTTGGTGATACAACGCTTCGTTCTACAATGGAACAAAATAATCTGGCAGTTCTTTCAACTATTATTATAACAGAAGTGGAGATGGAATACTAAATCTTTAATGCAATTGGGACATATATCAATGGAGTGAAATAGCAGCATGGAACTTCGCTAATCGTCTTTCTACGAAAGCGAGCATGTAGTGAACATCCAACTACACTCATGCATCGTAGTCCAACGCTGAATTATATCAAATGGCAGTGGAAATATCTTCATACTCTACAATTATGAACATTTCTGCGGAAATAATTGCAATAAACTTCATGGCGAATTTCTACCAGAACTTCAGGGAACTATCAAGAGAGGCCAGGGTAGACCCGGCTCACAAAGAAGAGTTTTGCCAGAAGGATGTCTATCGTCTACACGGAGCAGTGCAATTTCCGGAGGAGGAAGCAGTTCTATTCTCCGAGGGCGCTGGTTCCAGGTTCGAGGTCGGAGCACATCTTTACGTTGGTGAAATGGAACCATCAGCAGTCTTCTTTGGAAATTTTCCTCTAGAACTTCAATCAACAGATAAGGTAGTCGTGAACGTTTCTTGTTTTATTTGAGCCATTTAGCGATATCTGAGCAACCATTTTTCCCATATTTTCTGTCCCATATATTTTGCCCCATATTCTTGCTTGATATTTCTGTACTCAGTACACTTTGATGATTTATGCCCTTTTCTACGATTTATTGTGACATTGTTATGTCATTGGCATATTTAAATAATTTTGGATCAGTTGAGACTGATATTATATATTCTTTCAGTAATTTGCATATTTTTGTAGTCACGATTTAACTGTAAAGTTAACGATTTTCCTATGGCAAATTTGAATTCAGACAGCGTGTCACTTTATTAAAGTAATTCTATTCAGTAAATTACTTTGACCAATTTTCTGTCATCCTCAAGAAAGAAGAATAATTAAGATTTTAGAGCGTTAAAATCTATTACTTTGTCGACGATCTTGGAAATACTAGTCGTTTTATGAACATGATTGCAACATAGACATTTATCGTCAGTTCTGAAATACCATTGCATTATAGACAATTTTATGAAATATGAACTTTGATTACGATTTATTGAGTACACTATAGTAATGAACATTTGATATGAGTTTTTCTCAATTCTAGATTGGAACAATAATGTTTGCATTCCACAGTCTAATTGTATTCTATTCGATTATTTATGCAGTTTAGATGAACTTTGATTGAAGATAGTATTTTATACTGCGATACTTTGAAGATATTAATCTCAATTTTGATAGACCAGGGAGGCGTGTCTAATCGTATTTGCTATTAAATTTATTTGTGATTGGCAAATTTTTACTTCATATCGATTCATGAATGAAACCCACGAAGGTTAAATATAATAACAGTTTTTGATACAATTAATGAATATAAGAATTTTTAAAGTGGAACTATGGATGTATAATCGTTAGTTCAGTGGACGTGTAAAAGTCGCTGATGAATAATGCCCTTGAATAAGTGAAGGAAGTTCCCACAGTAATATTAATGAAGTTAATGAATTTGTAAGTGGAGGCTTTTGTATGTATTGTGGAAGATTTTTGATGCCATATATATTGAGATATATGATGAATTCTGGGCCTATTTTGTGCAATTTTGTGCGTTTTGAGCGAGGTATTTTTCCGCTGAATGTATTGTCCAGGTCCTTTGAAAATTAATCATGTGAAGTTACTGTTAAAATTAACAAGAGTGTTTAAACAATTTGAGATAACGATTTTGAATGGAGGTTACCGTCACAAATAATAATAATTATTAAACCTTATTAAACCTGAATCTAAAATTTTAAATATAACTAACCTTCATTGGTCGATTATATCAACACGATTTAAGTAATTATCAACCGGATAGACGTGTGGCTTAATGTATTTCTAATATAAATAATATTAATATTGTAAATAATTATGTAAATATCTTTAATAATAATTTAAAACGAAAGGGATTAATAGAGGCGTGTATAAATTTTTCAATTGTCGTTTGACATTGTTATAAACAATTTAAAATGTTATAAATAATTAATGAACATTTTGTTATAAACATTAATTGTTTTGTTATGATACTCTAAACAACGCTAGTTAAACAATTGGATTAACAATTAAACAAGATTCGGGATTATTAGAGTAATCCATTGATATTTGATTGGAGCATTTAAAAGATTTGCGTGATAATATTTGAGCTGAGACGTGAACATTTAAAGTGTTTTGAAAAGGAGCTAGGCTCTGATGTAACTAGCATATGCCAACGTTGGCTGGACAGGTGGGTCCATTTGACGATGCAAGCATGCGACATGGTGCAGGTGGCCTGACAACTGTATGATAGAGGCCAAGGTCGTCTACATAGTAGCCTTGCGGTTATAAATAAAATGTGATGTTTATGAAAAAGGAAAACAATTGCTATATGTCTCGTCCCAACTCCCTTATCCATTCCAAGTGTATTATTATTATTACGTTCTTTAGAGCTAGAAAGCTGAAATTTTGTATGTAAAGTCTACAAGTCCTACAGGAGGACATGATTATATTGACAATGGCTTCTGATTGCCACGTTTATTTTCTTATTGATTTTTGTTAAATTATTCCTTTATGTGAAATAAATTATTGTACAGTTTAAAGTTTCTTGTTTCCGTTTTGGTTCATTTTAAATATCATGGTGGAGGTTATTGTGTGGGCATACTTTTAAGTGATCCAGTTGGCAACCCAGACCCGAGATTAATTTGAAAAGGTAAGTAAAAGGTAAGTATGAACCCCCGTATATTTTGGTGTGTTCCACAATAATTTCTTGTTAACTACTGTGCTCTAATCTCGGTAGTATCTGTCAGTGCCATTTTCATTGATGTAGCTGTGCCGGTGCGTTTGATTATTGGCAATCCGATTGAGGGGGCGGATATCTGACAGCCTACTATCCGGATTATCGGTGACAGTACCATCCCGGCATTTGCCCGAAGACGAAGTGGGAAACCACAGAAAACCACTTCGAGGATGGCTGAGGTGGGAATCGAATCCCCTCTACTCATTTGGACCACCCAAGGCTGAGTAGACCCCGTTCCAGTCCTCATACCACTTTTCAAATTTCGTGGCAGAGCCGGGAATCGAACCCAGGACCTCCGGGGCGGCAGCTAACCTTGCTGACCGCTACGCTACGGAGGCGACATAATTTCATTAGACGGAATAAAAATATATCATTGCAGATGCAGTTAAAATGATAATAAAATAATAATATTTTCTTCCTTACTCGGCTTCACCCAGGGACTCATAGACGGATTGATCCTCTACCATCGCAAGGACGGTGTCTGGGTTCGAGCCCCCTCTCTTGGATTTCGAAGGCCAGCGGTGAGCCAACCACGCAACTTAGCCAGACAATAATTAAAATTACGAGCCTTACAGTAGTCGCATATGATGTGTAACATCATGACATAGAAGAAACCTCACGTGAAATTGTTGATACACCGGTATTTTATACTATTATTGGCACAAATATTTATCTATTGTAAAAGGGAGTGTTTTACAGATATTGTAGTTTATAATACGGAACTCATTTTATTAAATGATTTGTAGCTTCCACCAGCACTAGCCTAAATAAAGAATACGATATGGATCAACTAGATTAATAGACGCGACACTGCCCATAACCTTAAATTCCTTATAAACAGGTCCTCTTCATTCACAGACCAACACGAAATTTCATATGGATTCTGTTAAAATGAGTCATATTGATATGATAAATATCGTTTAAAAGGTAGCAAAAATATCTAGCCCGTCCGGGATTCAAACCCAAGATCTCTTGATTCACAGTCATAAGCACTAACCACACGGCTATTTCGACTACGCAAATTTCGTGCACAAGATGGTGACTTATTTCCACAGTCCAACAATACTGCATTACGGAATTAAGTTTCATTTATATTTTGCTTGTTTCGATAATGATCCTGCGTGAAATTGATTTTAAAATGCCTTATGAATAGGCCCTCTTGTGAGTAAAGAGAATGTATTCAGTAATAGTTCATGAAGGCTTGCTCAATTCTCGTATAACCACAACAATTATATTATATTTGCAACCCCGGCGGCGGCCTTTGGCCAGCAGCACGTCGGTAACTCGATAACCAACGTTCCGCTTCACCAGAATGACACCGCCCAATGGCCAGCGTGGATGGGCCAACTTACCGTTTATTCAGAGGTCCGCGTCGCTTCCACAACAACAAAATCACCTCCAGATGACGTGTCCCAACAGAAGAGCTCCAAAGGAGTGGAAGGAAGATGGAGAAGGGGACAACACACACAGGCTATTGTACAGACACCCCCCAATCACCGACAGATTTGCCGTCGGCGAAATAATGCCACAACATTTGATTACAAATTTAAAAATAAAAAAAATTAATGTTGAAAATTTAAAGGAGCACCTTCACCAGAAACAGAACATGCTTGCTTGCAAACAAAAGGACAAGAATCAAATTGAAATTAAAATGTTATACAGCCCAAAGGTTCAAATAAAAATTACATGCATAACACAATGAGAAAGGGCTTGATAATTTACAAGGGAATGCAATAGCGATCCGGCATGCGTAGATCCCGGCCACGATGAAACGAGAAATAAAATTAAATTAACCGAATTAAATTGCATCAGAAAACAATTCATTAATTTGCATGACGGAGATAAACACAGGAACAATTACTAAAAACACAATGTTAAACCGACAAGGTTAAATAAAAAAAACATCTTAAGTTAACACAACACGTTTGAGTTTCGCGGTCGACGCTAAGAGACTGACCTCGAGACCAGAATGCATCTCTTCATAACAAAACAAAAACATGGCCACTAAACGGGAGACCGCATGCCTGATCGAAACTACGGCAAACAATTACCATTAAATTAATTTAGAATCCCCAGAGCGGAATGAAAGGCGGAAAACAATTACATCTAAAAACTATTAATGCAAGTCGGTTTTATGACTCGACAGATCTTACATTAGATTTAAAAAATGTGACAATCCCAAGATTGCCAAATGAAAATAAATAATAATTTAAACGTAAAATAAACTTATAAATGTGTCTCCAGAAGGTACAAAATAATAACAAAATTAATATATATAAGGGAACGTTATTAAAACATAAAAGAAATTTTAGGCCTACCAGGCAAAACAAAACACAAGATTAACATTCATACAAGGCCAAAACCAGAGCTCCCAAAATAAAATAATTAGATAAATTAAATAAAAAACGTACCTTAAAACTTCACAGCGGAGACACAATGAAAACAAAAAACTAACACATTTTAAATAAAATAAAATATGGCACTATATTGCCCTGAACATGCCCGCCCAGCACATGCTTCGTTTTGGTCACAAGCGTAGGTCCGCATCGAGATGCGACCACATTTCACACGTCCACTTCACGGCGAAACGATGAAATTCACAACCTGAAGAGCACAGGCAATTTCCTAGTAGAATTGGCATTCATATTTTCTGTTGAATATATTTATATTTCGTAGAGGATGGGGGCCAAGCCCCCATCAGCGGTGACACCTTTCACGACCAGTCGGCTTGATGCTTTCTTTTCGACAGCTAATGGACTCCACAAGATGGCGGAGAATTTTTGCGTCAAGAACCGAACTGCATTCATGTAAATATTATCGTCCAATCAAGGCTTGACACATCAATCAACAATGTCATAATTTAGTAAATAATTTGGCGGTATCATGCATACACCGGCATTTGTTTCATGACGAAGAATATAATTGTCTTTCAATTATGTCATGCATATGAAGAGTTTTATAAGACACAGCACATACTATCTATCGGAGAAACAGGAACTACTTGGAGTAACCCCCGAAGTCCGACAGCAGGTGCTATCTCGTGTTGACAAACGGAATCAAGTCAGCAGGCGGTCGATTCAAAATGTCATGAACACCCGAAAACAGGGAAGAGGGATTTAAAAAACATAGGGACGTGCATTTGCACGTAACAGTCTCCCTCCCTTAAGCGTGAACACCGTTCACGAATATGCCTAGGCATAGGCAGTACTCCTTAACTAGTCGATTCACCAAGCATGTTTCCAGAAGATAACGTTCACCATTTAACTCCAATTGATGGATAACAACCGCATCGTTTTGGTTAGGAAGAGTGCAGGGTCAGATTATCAGGGAATGGATAATTGATCACCTCGCAAACCACTTAGTTAACAGCCTCCCTGTGTCCATAATTCTTCAGAAACGCAGAACACCAGCACCTGCAGTGCTTTCATAATCCGAGACACGTTAGGAAAATTTTCAACAAGTCCAATGTACGTCGCTTTAGACGAAGTAGGTGGAAGCAATGTGCCATATATCATTCGACGCGTGGGCAGCCATTTACAAAATTAGAAGTTAATCAAATTTCAAAAATGGTTTACAGAATTACTAATTCTTACTACATTTTACAAAAGAGAAACAAAGTTGAATTTATATGAAGAAAATATTTCTGACAATAACCTAGATCCGTGTTTACAAAATTTCTTTTAAAAATTTACCTTTTTACACACTAGAAGTACCTTTCAAGATTACATGAGTTAAACGACTATACATTTAGAAGGAGCTACGGTAGAGGAGTGACCACTTAAATTCCCAAAGGGAACAGGAATACAAGGTTACCATGAGTTAGGTCTCCCACCGAGCCCAACTTACATGTTAGCATCTTCTATGAAACATCAAAATTAGGTACACTTTTACAATTTACCATTAAAATGGGAACTTCCCAACATTTACAATTTGTATCCCATCAGAATTTGCATACCCAGTTCAAAATTCCAGAAGGAACAGATGCCTGAAGGCTTCAATGAAGGTTAGGGATACTCTACATTATACAAAATTCGTTTTACAAAAATTTACGGTAGCATTTCCTCATTAGAAACCTCTCCACCTCGTTTAATGTGCGACAGATGCACTCTTGAAATTTTGTTTGCCTTGGGGTTTCTTATAAGCAGAGTAACGGGAGTCAGGAATGCCTCTACATAACATGGGCCCTTGAAACGAGGGGTCAACTTGCTTGAAACTAGATTACTGACGCCCTTGGGCTCGAAATTGCGAACGTACACAACATCACCAATTTCCAAATCCGTCGGCTTGCGACAGGCATTGTTTCGCTTGGCAAGTTGGTCATGAGATACCTTAATATTCTCTCTAGCCTTGTCGAATTTCGCCCTCATATCCTCGGGCGTGAAACTGTCTGGAAGGAGATCGTGCAGGTTCCACAGATTGGACAACGGAGAATTAGCCATAAAGGAAAACATTAACGAAAAAGGGGTGGCATGCGTGCTCTCATGCACGGCGGTGTTGAAAGCAAAATTGAGCCAATGCAAATTAGAATACCACTTGGAATGGTCGTCGTGGTGGAAAGCAATCAGAGCAGAACGGAGATTACGATTGACTCGCTCGGCGAGAGACGGGTTAGGAAAATAGGGAGTGGTGGTTACATGCGAAATAGCATAATCAAATAAGAATTGACGGAACTGATGAGATACAAAGCACTTGGCATTATCTGACACCAGGTACTGACATGGCCCAAAAGATGAAAAGATGGAATTAAGACACTTTATGACGGAACTGGTCGTAGCCTGTCTGGTGGGGAAAATCCAACTAAACCGGGTGAAACCGTCAGTGCAAACAAGCGCAAATTGGTTTCCCCGACCAGAGCGAGGGAACGGCCCAACATGGTCGATAAACAGCCTCTCCATGGGTCTAGATGCCAGTTCAGATGACAACAGGCCAACCTTAGTAGAAACCAGAGGTTTGCTAATACTACATGCAGCACAATTCCTAATGAGCCTCCTGATGTCGCCATCCATACTTTGCCAAATGAAAAACTGTGTGATTTTAGCTCGGGTCTTGAATACTCCTAGGTGGCCACCAATAGGAGATTCGTGATAGTAACGAAAGATTTCCGGAATTAGGACTGACGGGAGCACAATTTTAGGTAGGCGGTCATGACGAGACGAACAACACAATACACCGTCCTTCAGAGAGTAGGGCTTGATCACTTCACCAGAATTGATTCGGTCAATAAGGCTAGATAAGGAGGGATCTTCTTTCTGGAATCGTCTCACATCTTCAAAAAGCACAGGGGAATTGCTAAGAACGACATTGACACAATTTACAGCAGATACAAGGTTTACGGGTTCACATTCCTGAACATCCTCTTCAGCTGTTTCCTCGTACATGCGGCTTAATGAATCGGCTACCGCATTTTCGGACCCACGAATATGTTGGACGGAGAACTGGAATGACAGAATCCTAGTTGCCCATCTGGCAATCCTACCAGTTTTACGGGGTTTCCCCAAGACCCAGCTCAAGGCTTGGTTATCGGTCTCAAGGAGAAACTTAGTGTGCTCAAGATACATACGGAATTTTTCTAGAGCGAACAACACAGCTAAACCCTCAAGTTCGTATATGGAATACTTCCTCTCTGCGTCCGTTAAGGTACGAGAAGCGTATGCAATGGGTTGCCTACCCAGATCAGATTCCTGCAGTAGGACACAACCAACACCACGACCAGACGCATCAGTCTGCACAATGAACTGCTTCCCAAAATCCGGAATGGCTAACACAGGGGCGTTAGAGAGCGCAAGCTTAAGATCTTCGAAGGCTGCCTGCTGAGAGGGACCCCACTCAAACTTCACAGCCTTTTTGCGTAATTGATTTAGAGAAGCAGCACGGTCGGCAAAGTTACTGATAAACTTACGGAAGAAGTTCACCATACCAATGTAACGAGCAACACCCTTGGCGTTCTTGGGTGGTTTAAAATCTCTGATGGCCTGCGTACGAGACTGGTCCACGGAGATACCAGATGCGGAAACAATATGTCCCAAGAAGGAAATTTTGGGCTTGGCAAAGGAAACCTTGGACAATTTGACGGTAAGGCCAGCGTCACGCAACCGATCAAGTACAACCTTCAGATGATCAACGTGTTCCTCGAAGGACTCAGAATAGATCACCACATCGTCAAGATAGTGGTACACAAACTTGAATTTAATTTCAGAAAACACTTTGTCCAGAAGTCTGCTCAACACAGCGGCTCCGGTGGATAGGCCAAACGGGACACGGGCATACTCAAACAGGTTCCAGTCAGTGGAAAAAGCAGTAACATGCCTGGATTCAGGAGAGAGGGGAATTTGGAAGTAAGAAGAATTTAAATCGAGGATCGTGAACACCTTCGCGTTGCGAGACCAACTAAAACATGTGTGAAGGTCGGGCAAAGGGATGGACTGCAAAACAACTTTTTGATTAAGAGCCCTATAGTCGACCACCGGCCGAAAACCACCGTTAGGTTTTGGCACAAGAAATACAGGGGATGAGTAGGCAGAGATAGAGGGTTGGATTACACCTTCTTCTAACATCTTATTGATAATCTTACGAAGTTCAGCCATCTTGGGCGGGGCAAGGCGATACGGGCTGGAACGCACCGGCACAGAATCGGTTAGCTCAATCTTGTATTCCATCAAATGGGTTACACCCAAATTGTCCGTAAATACATCGCTATACTCCTGACATAACCTCTTAATGGCATCCTTCTGAAGACTCGTTAAATTTTCCAGATCGAGATCCTCAATAGTCATAGGTTCACTAACAGAATTGACAGCAGGAGAAGATAAAACCGGGTTAAATGATAACTTACCTTGCGGATTAAACTTAAACCATAAGTTGCGAGCACCAAAATCAAGAAGCATACCAACGTGTGACATGAAATTGGCTCCAATGACCACAGAACAAGAAAGATTTCTGGCAACAAAAAATTTAAACTTCCAAGAAAAATTTAGAATATGAATTTTGACTGTCATACTACCCAAAATTTTTAAGTTTGAACAATTTGCCGAAATAAAAGATTCATTGTTAGACTCTAACTCAGGAAATTTGCAAACACTTTTCATAGATAAAAACCAGTCCTCGCTTATAAAGGATGCGACACTACCAGAATCAAGCAATGCAGAAACGGGCTCGTCATTAACACAAATTTCAATAAACGGGGATATTCCTTTAGCCACAGGAGAAACTCCAAGATCATTACTCACTCTAAAACGATTACTAGTAGATGACGAGGACACCCGCACCACAGGTTTCACATTACGTTTAGAATTAGGCTGACTTGCCACGACATTGCTCACCGACAGGTTAGGTAGGTCAGCGATACAAGCAGAATTAGCGCGTGAAGAATTAGTTTTCAACGAGTTATCAAGACTTTCATTGGTAGGGCGACCAGAAACTTCACAGGGTTTTCCCAAATTCACATGCACAGAAATATCCTTGGAAGTAACACCCGAATTGGTCTCCACAACATCCCGTCATTGGCGATACACAGGCTGGTTACTCGGACACACCTTCTTGACATGTCCCACGCCACCGCACGTGTGACACTTAATGTTGGGTCTAGAATGGAACATAACCTTAGGCGGGGGACGAGACATCAAGGAAGGAGGGGGACAAGACATCAAGGAAGGAGGAGGAACATTAGCTACCCGAAGGGAATCTGCATGTTTCACAGCCATAGCCTCTATAACGACCTATTTCAGCTCGACAAATGACGAAGGCCTGGTACACATAGTCATGTATGACCTATATTGAGGCGAAACCCCATTTACAATCGATGACACCAACTGTCGTTCAGTTAAAGGGGATGCAAAAACCTGGGCATACACCTTAATGTCACTGACATAGTCGCTAAGCGACTCGTCGAACCTTTGGACACGATAAAGGAACTTTTGCTCGAGAGTACTTAGGGCGCTCACATGGACAAAAAACCACAACACTTCCCTAATAAACATGGCTAAGGACATGCGGAGGTGGATAGCTTCAATTAGCTTATCGCGCAGCATACCGGAAGCAACAGGATACAACAGTTGGAAAATTTGAATTTCCGACATCCCAAAACTCGAGGCATGGTTACCCAACTCGACCACTTGCTTTAAAAATAGGACCACTTCGGTAACGTCATCAAGGTTGAAATGCTTTAACTTAGTTAAGAAACCAGAAATAGGATGAGGAATCGACCCATAATTAACGGTAGGCGAGAATGTAGCATTAGGAAAAGAGACATTGTTACCAGGGTAGCCCGCTCGCACACCCTCTACAGGAGACAAAACATTTACATTGCCAGAGAAAGAACTGGGATGCAACGGGTCGGCAGTACCCAGGAAACCATTAGGTGACCTAACATGAGAAGAATGACCGTGAGCAGGGTTAAGAGGTCTGGGCGAGCCAGAACTAGACAAAAGAGGGGCAGGCAAACCACTACTAGAAATCGATCCCAAAACCTCAGACCTAGTAAACAGAGGTGATTCACGTTCAACCCCAGAAGAACTCTCCAAATTCACAAGGTTATCTCTCAAGTCAATTAAATCGAAAACACTATTGTTGTCGGCCATTTTGGAAAACACAGAATGCAGACAGCCAATATAGAAGGAAACAAATTTTAGGAGTTACGAGGACAGTTTACACTTTCACAACAGTACCACAACCACCAATTACCACCACCATAGATTAGGCTGACACTCGAACACAGCCACCATACTACACAAAATCATGCACCACGCTGTCCAGAACTGCACACGTCACCGCCTGCTTGGCTCGAGAACAGGAAGCTAAATTACAAAAATTGGCACAAAACATCTGGCTAACAGATTCCGACGGGGCACCAGGATGCCTTCACACGCAGCAT
Source organism: Meconema thalassinum (assembly GCA_946902985.2). Taxonomy (NCBI): domain Eukaryota; kingdom Metazoa; phylum Arthropoda; class Insecta; order Orthoptera; family Tettigoniidae; genus Meconema; species Meconema thalassinum. The sequence continues at coordinate 125,394,023 of OX336389.2, forward strand.
ATAGGCTATCAGAACATTAAGAAATCCCATTTCCCATGCCAAGAACACATGTCAGTCACTCACCGAGCTGCTTCTTCAGTTGGAATGTTGCACACAAACAGGGTAAAATACAGCAGCAAACGCCTCGCTTCAAAACAGGTCACTTACATGGATATCCAGATATCCAGAGGCAAACATGAAATAAAACAAACGACAAGGATTAGCAAAACATAACATTAAGTGCACTGGCCTGACAAAATCCCACCAACAACCGCCCCATCAGCACTAGAGGGGTCCATAAAACAGCCTGCGGGTACTGGGGAGGGGATAGTTACGGAAGTGAACTTGAGCGCGGTCTGCTACCAGAATGCAACCCCGGCGACGGCCTTTGGCCAGCAGCACGTCGGTAACTCGATAACCAACGTTCCGCTTCACCAGAATGACACCGCCCAATGGCCAGCGTGGATGGGCCAACTTACCGTTTATTCAGAGGTCCGCGTCGCTTCCACAACAACAAAATCACCTCCAGATGACGTGTCCCAACAGAAGAGCTCCAAAGGAGTGGAAGGAAGATGGAGAAGGGGACAACACACACAGGCTATTGTACAGACACCCCCCAATCACCGACAGATTTGCCGTCGGCGAAATAATGCCACAACATTTGATTAAAAATTTAAAAATAAAAAAAATAATGTTAAAAATTTAAAGGAGCACCTTCACCAGAAACAGAACATGCTTGCTTGCAAACAAAAGGACAAGAATCAAATTGAAATTAAAATGTTATACAGCCCAAAGGTTAAAATAAAAATTACATGCATAACACAATGAGAAAGGGCTTGATAATTTACAAGGGAATGCAATAGCGATCCGGCATGCGTAGATCCCGGCCACGATGAAACGAGAAATAAAATTAAATTAACCGAATTAAATTGCATCAGAAAACAATTCATTAATTTGCATGACGGAGATAAACACAGGAACAATTACTAAAAACACAATGTTAAACCGACAAGGTTAAATAAAAAAAACATCTTAAGTTAACACAACACGTTTGAGTTTCGCGGTCGACGCTAAGAGACTGACCTCGAGACCAGAATGCATCTCTTCATAACAAAACAAAAACATGGCCACTAAACGGGAGACCGCATGCCTGATCGAAACTACGGCAAACAATTACCATTAAATTAATTTAGAATCCCCAGAGCGGAATGAAAGGCGGAAAACAATTACATCTAAAAACTATTAATGCAAGTCGGTTTTATGACTCGACAGATCTTACATTAGATTTTAAAAATGTGACAATCCCAAGATTGCCAAATGAAAATAAATAATAATTTAAACGTAAAATAAACTTATAAATGTGTCTCCAGAAGGTACAAAATAATAACAAAATTAATATATATAAGGAAACGTTATTAAAACATAAAAGAAATTTTAGGCCTACCAGGCAAAACAAAACACAAGATTAACATTCATACAAGGCCAAAACCAGAGCTCCCAAAATAAAATAATTAGATAAATTAAATAAAAAACGTACCTTAAAACTTCACAGCGGAGACACAATGAAAACAAAAAACTAACACATTTTAAATAAAATAAAATATGGCACTATATTGCCCTGAACATGCCCGCCCAGCACATGCTTCGTTTTGGTCACAAGCGTAGGTCCGCATCGAGATGCGACCACATTTCACACGTCCACTTCACGGCGAAACGATGAGATTCACAACCTGAAGAGCACAGGCAATTTCCTAGTAGAATTGGCATTCATATTTTCTGTTGAATATATTTATATTTCGTAGAGGATGGGGGCCAAGCCCCCATCAGCGGTGACACCTTTCACGACCAGTCGGCTTGATGCTTTCTTTTCGACAGCTAATGGACTCCACAAGATGGCGGAGAATTTTTGCGTCAAGAACCGAACTGCATTCATGTAAATATTATCGTCCAATCAAGGCTTGACACATCAATCAACAATGTCATAATTTAGTAAATAATTTGGCGGTATCATGCATACACCGGCATTTGTTTCATGACGAAGAATATAATTGTCTTTCAATTATGTCATGCATATGAAGAGTTTTATAAGACACAGCACACACTATCTATCGGAGAAACAGGAACTACTTGGAGTAACCCCCGAAGTCCGACAGCAGGTGCTATCTCGTGTTGACAAACGGAATCAAGTCAGCAGGCGGTCGATTCCAAATGTCATGAACACCCGAAAACAGGGAAGAGGGATTTAAAAAACATAGGGACGTGCATTTGCACGTAACAATATTGATGACTGCATTACCGTTATGTGGGTTAATATTTGAATAGCCATTGTGCAGAAACATAATACCGGCAGTGCCGACTACTTACAATGTTTGATATTAAGGCATTTTACCATTTAAATACTGATACGAATACTTCGGACATGTACCATGTGCTTTGTTTCAATCACTTGACACCAGAGTTCGCATGAGCGTTTTCCGTTCAGTATGTCATATACATTCCACATGGGCGATAGTACGTCATGGTGTCAGTTTCCGACACCGCGCGCTCATTGTTTCTCGTACCACTGCCAGCTGGGTCTTACCACTGCCCGCTGGATCGATCGATCGAGTTGGCAGTGCATCTTATACTTCCGTTCGTTCCACCACTGCCAGCTAGTACACTTCCGTTCGATCAATCGAGCGGGCAGTGCATACTTCCGTTTTCCACCACTGCCAGCTAGTACACTCCTGTTCGATTGATCGAGCGGGCAGTGCATACTTCCGTTTTCCACCACTGCCAGCTAGTACACTTCCGTTCGATCGATCGAGCGGGCAGTGCATACTTCCGTTCGATCCACCACTGCCAGCTCGATCGTTCCGATCCACTTCCGTCCCCAATTTTTAAAATCACTCCCACAAAACTATCCAGCAACCGAGCGGAAATATGTTACGCATCAATAATAATAGTAATGTTTTTTTAGCGTATGGCTTTTAGTGCCGGGAGTGTTCGAGGACATGTTCGGCACGCCAGAGGTTTGTAACTGCATTTATACGGACACCCATTGGGTGAGCTACAAGTACCGTCGCGTGTGGAGTGTTGTCTGGGGAGGAAAGTGTTAATGTAAGGACGAGGAATTGGAAGGTAGCGGCTGTGGCCTATAGTTAGGGATCAACCCCGGCATTTGCCTGGAAGGAAGATGGGAAACCACAGAAAACCATCTTCAAGGCTGCCGATAATAATGGTGAATGGTTTAGTTACTGGGAAAATGCAAAGGAAAAACTTTGCTTGAAGAGAAACCATATGCAGTTAATACAAAAGTCTGCCCTCCTTGCTACTCCAAGGAGACTATATTACGTAAGGTCTTATATCTTCAGTGACTTGCTCTGAATATCTTGAGATTCAGTGCCGTCATCAGTGTCTTTGAATCGCAAGGACTCCGACGGCGATGCATTTGTATTTTTATGTAAACTTCATAATAATTCGATCCCATTAACGTGTGACAACTTGTTTATTCATATGGTCGAATATCGAGATAACGATCAAGAACAGCAATTTTTAAACTAGGCAAGTTTACAAAGTTAACAGTCTTTCCATCACATAAAGATAGGCCTATACAGTATATTCTTTTATCCGCCACGTCTACTTTATTCCCAGATAAGAAAAGTATCGTGTTCCACGCTTCCGGATCGGTAACACACCCCTCGGCGTAGCAGTTCTAACAAGGAGACAACCTATTTAAAGTTCAAATGTACACACACGCCATCTCCAATCATCGTATATATTATTTCAGTAGGCCTAGTATAGATCCCTCCTGCGGCGCTCACAAGCGACCGATCGTGACATAATAAGCATTCAATTGAAAGAGAATAGACATTAGCACTGACGAATTGCACTCGAATGTCATAAATATCTTTAATTTCTTTATAAAAATACTTTTAAAAACCATGTACGAAGATACTGTTGCTGTAGGAAAATGCGCTCCATAATTGCTGTCAACTTCACATTTTGGACACTGTGACGCCTGTTTCATGTCATTTTATCATTCTGAAGTCTTTCCTTTATCATTTTGCATAGATTTCAGAAACAGTAAATCAAAGAAATGAGTACTCAAATCGTATAATTTCATAAATATCGTATAACCGGTGAGTGTTACAGCTAAGCTGCCAATCAATGGACTCAGCACACAAATGACATTAGCAGTGACGAATTGCATTCTCATTTCCTAAATATCAATTTTTGTAAGAAGTGTGCGATTTTCAAATACTGTTGCTGTAGGAAAATACACGACATCATTGCTGTTCAGTTCGCATTTTGGCCGTAAGGACGCCTGTTTCATGTCCAAACTATTAAACGTTAATTCATTTACAGGTTCGCTGTCAATCAATGGACTCAGCACACTAACGACATTAGCATTGACGAATTGCATTCTAATTTCATAAATATCGATGTTTGTAAGAAGTGTGTGATTTGCAAATACTGATGATCTAACTTGCTGCAATTAAGTCTCTCATTATAAACCTATTAGCAGTAGTGCCCGGCTTCTCGCGGTGGATTTATTTGTTTTATGGATGATAATGAATACTACTACAGAACTGGAACATGATACTTAAACTACCAGAAAAAAAAAATTAAATATAACTTTTTGTGGTGGTGGTGGTGGTGGTGGTGGTGGTGAGGGTGATGAGCAGTGCAGTATAATGGACGTAACATTTAGGTCATTTTCCCCTAATGATAATAATGATAATAATGAAAAGGGAAACGGCTATTTACTAACTACAGCACTGACACATGTAATTTACAAACAAATTTCTAAAAATGATTAGAAAGAGGAATAGGTGAAATAAAAGACACTGACTAGGACCTATATCTCATTGTCTGTTAGAAATGTAGACACCAATAGTGTCGTCTTTTGTCGCGTAGCGCCGTAGGAAAATAATCAGAACACTTTGGAAAACGTCGGCTGTCCCGAGCTCCTGAGGTAGCAATAGCATAATTTATGGCCACATAGTGCTCAACGATAAGTTTCGGAATAAATTAAGGTAAATTTGAAGGCACCAACGCTTATTTCAGCTGATAACCTCAATGTATTGCACCAACACCATTGCACTTATACAGATGCATAATGAGTTCATGATGATAACTGTTTTAAGGGGCCAAAGAAATCTTTTTTTACTAATTGCTCCCCGTGACTGCAATTTATAAGCAGCGCAAGATTTTTAAACTATTTTCGCAATTCTGCACCAGAACACTGGTAGGGGCGACGTGATGCAGCCAATTCGGCCAGTCAACAATAGACTTATTAAAATATTCTTACAGTTACACTACTACGGACATGAATGATTCTAGGGCCTTAATACGTGGTTTTCAAGTTCAGTTTGTTTGTTATTCTAAATGTAGGGAATGGAGAGCGTTGTCCAAAATATCAAGTGGACAGTGTTACCAGCAGGGTTTCAAAATGTATGTATAATTTGGTGTAATTAGGACGAACGGTGTAGATTTGTGATAAAGGGCCTAAATGCAGGGAATGGAGTGGTCTGTCCGAAATTTCAAGCAGACAGTGTTACTCGTCGGGTTCCAAAGTGTTAGTATGTGAAATTTGGTTCAGATCGGGGAAACGGTGTAGATTTGTGCCAAAGGGCCTAAATGCAGGGAATGGAGTGGTCTGTCCGAAATTTTATGCAGACAGTGCAGGTTTCCAAAGGGTAAGTATACAAATTTTGGTTCAGATCGGTGAAACGGTGTAGATTTGTGCTAAAGGGCATAAATTCAGGGACTGGAGTGGTCTGGCCGGAATTTCATGTAAACAGTGTTACTCGCAGTGTTCCAAAGGGTAAGTATACACATTTTCGTTCAGATCGGTGAAACGGTGTGGATTTTTGTCAAAGGGCCTAAATGCAGGGAATGGAGTGGTCTGTCCGAAATTTAAAGAGGACAGTGTTACCCGTAGTGTTCCAAAGGGTGTGTATACAAATTTTGGTTCAGATTGGTGAAACGGTGTAGATTTGTGCCAAAGGGCCTACAAGCAGGGAATGGAGTGGTCTGTCCGAAATTTCATGTAAACAGTGTGTTACTCGCAGGTTTCCAAAGGCTAAGTATACACATTTGGTTCAGATCGGTGAAACGGTGTAGATTTGTGCCAAAGGGCCCAAATGCAGGGAATGGAGTGGTCTTTCCGAAATTTAACATAGCCTAAACTATTCCTCTTGTATCTGGCTATCATATAAAAAAAGAATTTTTCGAATCCGACTGGTAGTTTTCCAGAGATTAGCGCGTTTAAACACAAAAACACACAAACTCTTCAGCTTTATTATAGAAGTATAGATATAGATTGGGGAAAGTGTGGTTTATGAACATGCGAGATTTCTCGCACGGGTCCGCTAGTATTATAGGACACAGTCTACTGGCTAACAAGGTGTGTTAAAGAGTAAAAGATAATTATGAACAATACTTTTTCTCACCAATATTGGGGCTCTACGTTCAGACATCTGAGATGTAGCCAACAAGGTGTCCCTCCCACGAGTGGACAGGTACCATTTCTTGAGTGTTTCTGAATGTATTTTCAATTGTTTTGAGAGGCTTGAACATCGTGGTTTTTAGCCCCATACTTGTGTGTGTGTGTAGAATTTCTGTGATAACCTGCGTCACTGTGGTGTCTGTAATATTGTAAGAGCATGAGAAGAGAATGTGAAGATTTCGCAGGAGGCGGCCGTGAGAGACAGAGACACACAGACACAAACACAGACACAGACACACACACACACACACAGAGAGAGAGAGAGAGTCATTAAATGAAACAACAACAAGATATCAACTGGCTCTTGCTAATACATTTCTTCAGTTTACACAATAAGAATACCATGGACAGTCGCTTACACAAATGTTGAGTGTGAGCATTACAGTTCAATTTTCGGTCTAAATGAGTTTTTATTGTTGTTGGTGTTTCCTTTAGGGCAGGCTGTTCCAAATCCATGAGTTTGAGTATGCGTACACGCGAGTACTCAGCAGTGATGCTCGGAGTACGGTGGGAGAGGGACTGGGGATGATAGCCAATACGTCATTGTGTGAAGGTCATAACACAAGTCCATGCGCTTCCTGCCAGTCTTGATGTATCCACCGCGCGGTGACGGCAGCCCCCACAGCAGAGCTGTATTCCATGTTGCAAGTTTACTCACGCAAGGCAGTGAGTACTCCGCTGCTCACTGGCGAGCAGCTCGACTGGAACCGCCTGCTTTAGGGAGTTTTAAAACAACATGGTCATGCCGTCCTGTGTGGAATCTGTTTCATTACCTGTGTTATTGTGATGGCTGTTCTAATGTGTGTATTTACAACTGGGGCTAGGGTATTAGGCCTAGTAAGAGGTGGCCTTAACTCTGGTACCATCCCAGCATTCGTCTAGAGTAGACTTGGGGGAAACCACGGAAAATCACTTCTAGGATGGCTAAGTGGAAATCGAACCCTCCTCTTGTCAGTTCTGACTCACAAGGCTGAGTAAACCCCATTCCAGAGCTGGGAATTGATCTTGGGCCTCCATGGTGAGACAAAAACTGTCTAAATGAATTCCCAAAAGTTTTACTGAAGTGCTCTCATTGATCTCCAATTGTTGCTATTGATGACTAGTTTATTCTCCTGCAACCATGTCAATGACTTCTCCAACATTTCTTCATTTTTATGGCATACACTAATCATAGCTCTATGAGCTGATATAGGAAATTTTTCATCAGCATAAAATACTGATTTGTCTAGCAGATTATGGGGAAGATTTTTAATATACACAACCTAGTGTTCCGAGTTTCTAGCTTGCTCACGACCCCGTGAATATGTGGAATGCAAATACACACTTAACGTCGAGCATGATACAATTGATGTAACGAAGAAACAACGACAAGCTCAACACAAATACTCTCTTTCGGCAACGTGCATCCATCTTTCTAACATGGGAATCTGATTCTGTGTCTCGGTATGGTGTTGCTCAACCCTGTACAGTGATGACAGATCGGACCCGTCATGGCATGCTGTCCACAACGCGGTTGAGGCTGTCCTGTTCGACCCTGTCCCACTCTTCGAGGTCGGCTAGGTTGCAACGTGGTTTCGATCGTCGTCGCACTGCCTGTTTCAGCATATTCCAGGCTTGTTCAATGGAATTCATGTCCCGAGTCACCACAGACCAGTCCCTCCGATGGATGTGGTCCTCCCTGAGGAAGAGGTTCACAAGATTGGAGCGGTGAGGGCCCGCGTTGTCATCCTGTAGATCGAATCCATCGCCCAAGTGTTGTCGATAGGTTTGAACAATGGGCTAGAGGATACTGTCGGTATTGAGGACCAATCATATTGCTTTCTACAACGATGAGTTGTGTCTGACGTCCATGCATAATGCTGCACTAAAACATGACAGATCCTCCTCCGTACTGGGCATGTGGGATGGCATGCAGGACTCGTCTGGCATCACCTTGCTCTCTCCAAATCTACTATTATCCAGCGTCAGACACATTCGGCACTCGTCCGTGAAGAGGACCTGCCGCCATTCTGCCAGAGTCCATTCCAATTGCTCCCTTACCCATCTGTACCTGGCACCACGGTGTTGCAGGTGGTCACCAAGGAACTCTTGAGGGTAGGTGGTCCCTAAGAAGATGATTTCTGATTGTCTGCATGTACGCAGCCCTACCAGTTGTCTGCGGGAAAGTAATAATAATAATAATAATGTTATTGGTTTTACGTCCCTCTTAACTGGCTTTTAGAGACGGCGGGGTGCCGGAATTTTGCCCCGAAGGGGATCTTTAACGTGCCAGTAAATCTACGGACACGGCTCCCTCGCATTTGAGCACCATCAAATGCCAGCTGACTGCGCGTGCGGGAAAGCATCATGCAGTTATGTTGCGGTGTCTTCCAGGTTCCTGTGAGCCCGGACACGCACGTATCGGTCGTTAGTAGCTGTTGTTGACCGAGGACGATCTTCAACACTTTCTGGCACACGATAGTGGCTGTATGTCCTGACAACATTGCTATGATGTACACCAATCAGGCCGGCGATTGCCCTTGCGGAGAGGCATTGCTGACACAAAGTCACAATGCGCATACGGTCAAAAGTGGCAATGACCTATCGAGGCATGTTTGCATACTGCACTGAACAGGAATGTGCTCGTCATGTTGTGTCTAAAGGAGACAGTAACAGCGCACTCTTCTGAGACCGCACATATTCCATCCACATCCACTAACAGATGGGGACACAAGTCATTAACATGCAACAACTCGTCAAGCGAACATCCTACATGTTCCCCAAACTTACAGGTACCGCAAAACTCTTTTGAGGCAATGCTGAACTAGATCTATAACTCCATTGTATTTAATATTAGCAATTAGTATACAGTAACAAATGATTTATTAAGGTCCAAAAGTGTAATGTAAGTAATTAAGTGAGATTCAAAATTGGTTGTTATTATAACATTCACAAGAGATCCTACTATTAGCCCAACATCTTTTTTCTCTTATTGTTACTTCGGAACAAATCGCTGTCCGAGCTTACTGTGAGAAATTCATACTTCGCATCAAATCACCATCCGAACTTCAAGAAAATCTACTACTACGCAGCGACTGACTTCATCTCACTGCCGGCTGGATCGCAACACTCCTGGTTGCTTTAAACTGCCTGCCCATTCGACACTCACAGGCGTACAAGATATATGCATTAATTCACCGCTAGTTGCAGCACCAAGGCACTGAGATTGCCGCGGCTTTTTAAAGGGGAAGATACCTGAAACGAAGTATTGTTATGTTTGGAGGCTTAATATCGAGATTGACGGACGTGAAAACATTACACCAAGTTAGTTCCTTTGTTACTCTAACATCTAAAAGTATTCAGACACATACTTACGGGCAAATTTTCAGTATAAAGGAAAGCAAAAATACATGTGGTGGAGGCGATTGTTTTTAAGGGGCGAAATGTCTAGCTCATTTTCCCGTAATTATGCAGACGATAATAAAAATATAACTACTTCTGACTTAAATCTAACTTACATACTTGGCGAGATGAAAAGAAAAGAATAAGGGCAATAAAAGACAGGGAAAAGAAATGCCTCCGGCCCCCGAAAAATGGGATGATGATTTATTTAGGGGCTTTGCGACATCGTGGTCATGTATCCCCATGTACTTGGGTGTGAGGTGAATTTGTCTGATAACCCGTCTTATTGTGATGGCTGTATTATACATTTTTACAGATTTTTTGGACAGATTGTTTATTTTTTTACTTATTATTATTATTACATCATTGTTGCCCTTATGGACAGTGTTTGAACTTAAGTATCTCATGATGTCACAATTTTCACTTCTTTCCCTTCTTCTCTTCCCAAAATCTCTTCATCCTTTGACTGTGCTACTGTTTCCTTTGTTCCGTCCACAATGTTCCTATCTTCTTCCTTTCACTTACTAAAAATTTGGCGTTCTTAATTTTGTTTCTGAATTTTTCTCTGTCTTCTATAATTTGCTTGTTGATCCCTAATTGCTTTAAATCGTCTTCTATTTCATGATACCAATTTGTTTTCCTTTTTGAACTGTTTACTACATCAAAGATTTTCTTTGTAAGTCGTTTATTGTTCATTCTCTGTATGTGCCCGTAGAAAGTTAGTCTGCGTTTTCTAATGATATCTGTGAGTCTGTCTGTGTGTTCATATAGCTCTTTGGTAGGTCTTTTCATCCATATCCCATCTCTGTGTACTGCTCCAAATATTTTTCTCAGAATTTTACGTTCAATTTTTTCTGTTTCTGTGATGCCAGATGCTCCAATTGTGGTCGTCTCTGACGCATACAATGCTTCTGGTAATACAACTGTTTTGTAGTGTCTAAGTTTGGCCTGTCTTGATATGCTTTTCTTATTATAATGTGACCATGTAAGTTTGTATGTTTTCTGGAGTTTTTCCGTTCGTTCTATGTTAGACATCTTCTTTGATCCTCCTATTTGTATATATTCTCCTAAGTACTTAAATTTTTCAACTCTTTGTATGGATCCATATATGGTATGCATGGTTTGTACATTGTTGGTGTGTCGTTCCATGTATTGGGTCTTCTCATAAGATATCTGTAAACCTGTTTTAGCAGCTATTTCATGTAATCGTTCCAGTGCTTCCTTTGCCTCCTGTCTGTTATTGCTGAGTAAGGCTACGTCATCTGCAAATGCCAGACATTTTATGATTGTTTTTGTTTCACGGGTTCTTCCTAGCTGTATTCCTTTAACTTGTTCCTCCCACTGCTTAACAATTTTGTCTAAGACCATGTTGAACAAGATTGGTGAGAGGCCGTCTCCTTGTTTGACACCTGTGCGTATATGAAAGGGTTCTGAAATTTCACCCATGAACTTAACTTTAGAGGTGGTGTCCGAGAGCGTTAGTTGTATAAGTGCCCTGTTTTTTTTTGTCAATGCCATATTCTTCCAGTACTGCAAATAGCGTTTGTCTATCAATGCTGTCGTATGCTTTTTTAAAGTCCACAAAGGTAACTACTGTGTTTTTTGTCTGTCTGACTTTCAGTAGTGTTCTCAAGTTCCAGATCTGTTCGATGCATGATCTCCCTTTTCTGAAGCCTGCCTGGTATTCTCCTATTTGTGGATCTGCTTGTGGTTCTAGTCTGTTCAATAACACTTTAGAGAATATTTTGTAAGCGACTGGCACTAGAGAAATCCCTCTGTAATTATTTGGATCTGACTTATCACCCTTTTTATGTAATGGGTGGATCAATGCACATTTCCATTCCTCTGGCATTTTCTCTGTGATCCAAATGTCTGTGATGATCTTATGAATTGTTTTGGTGATGTTTTTATCTTGAAGCTTCCATACTTCAGCAATAATGCCATCTTCTCCTGCCGCTCTGTTATTTTTCATTTGTTGTATGATCTCCTCTATCTCCTCTATTGTAGGTGGAGTAGAATCGGGATTGGATGTGGTTTTTTGGAAGGTCAATTTCTCCGTGGTTTCTGTACAATTGAGAAGACTATTAAAGTATTGTTTGAGAATTGTACAGTTTTCTTTCGTGTTCGTTTCCAGGGACCCATCTGTTCTTCGAAAGCAGAGGCTAGGAGGCTGATAACCCCTAATATTTTCTTTGAATATTCTGTAAAAATTTCTTGTGTTATTTCTCTTAAAATCTTCTTCAATTTCTTTTAGCCTGTTGTTGTCGTACGCTCGTTTTTCTCTTCTGATTTCCTTTGACGATTGTTTTTGAACTTCGTGAAATTCCTTCCATGTTTCGGATGTTCTGTTACTGCTGAACTTCATCCATGCCTGTGTTCTTCTCTCAGTGGCTTGATCACAAATTACGTTCCACCACCTATGTTTTCGTTTTCTAGGAGATTGTGCCCAACGCATTGCCTTTTGAACTGTGGTCGCAAGATCTGTCCAAGTGTCTGTTGGATGCCTATTAATTTCTTCAATGATTTTGTCCCTGTTTATCTTCAAATATTCTGGATCAGGCTTCACTATTTTGTTTTTTGTTGTCTTTTTCTGTCTTGGGATTGGTCTAATCTTGACTTGTAACAAATAATGGTCAGACTCGAAGAACCCTTTACGCGTTCTAACATTTAAAATTTCCTGTGTATTTTTGTTAGAAATGGCCACATGATCAATCTGGAATTCTCCCCATACGGTGTTGGGTGCTTTCCATGTTGTAAGTTTTCGTCTTGGCTTTTGAAATGGTGTCGACATAATTTTGAGGTTAAAATTTTGACAATATTTTATGAGGTGTTCCCCATTTTTGTTTGTGCGATAGTGTGCTGAATGAGGGCCTGTGATTTGTCTGTATTTTCTCTCCTTACCTAATTGCGCGTTAAAGTCTCCCATTAAAATGTTAACATGCCTTTCTGGTATATTGTTTGTTACTTCTTCCATGTCTTCCCAGAAGTCTTCAACTTCTTGTGGTTTCTTTCTATTATGCTCATTTGTAGGTGCATGTGGATTGATAATCGTGTAACCTTTATTACCTGATTTGAAGGCGAGTGTGGAGATCCTTTCTGATATGGAATTAAAGTCAATAATGTTATCCATGACTGATTTGTGTACTGCAAATCCTGTTCCAAACAATGATGGTGTACCTCTTCTGACAGCAGGTTTACCTTTATAAATCCTATAATTTTCTGTGTTGAAATGATTTTCATCTTGAAAACGAGTCTCTTGAATCGCAAGAATTTTTATTTGAATTTTTTCTAACATGTCTGTGAGTTGCTTTAGTTTTCCAAGTTTGAAGAGAGTATTAACATTGAGAGTGCCAATGTAGTGTTTGTGTAGAGATTTTGAGAAGCTCCGATTCTTCTCCTCATGATGTTCCTGGTCCCCCAGAATCCGATGACCAGGAAAGTCCAGCACGGTGACTGGGGCCTGGGGTAGCGGATTTCTTTCCTTTTGTTCCATCATGATTACTTCAAGTTGAAGGTGGTTGTGGCGATCTTAAAGAGAGATCACGATGATTGCTGACTTGATTGTTGAGATCAAGACAAATTTCACAGCCGCACCAACTAGGTGAACAGACGCTGACCAATAATCGCTGGATACCAGAACAGACACTATTGGATTTTGTGTGTTTGGTCCGCGAGAGCTATTTTATTTCGCTCAAGTCCGCCGGCAAGCCGGTGAGGACCCCCCTATCCGCCACCTGGGACGCGCCACGTCGGAGTATCACCTCTCCGCCTGCTACGACAACGTAGTAGGTTCGTGGTATTTTTTTACTTATTTATTTATTTTCTTATTTCTTTACTTATTTGCTTATTTATTTATTTATTTATTTACGTATTTGTTTACTTATTTGTTTATTTACTTACATGTTTATTTATTTAATTATGTAGTTTCTTATTTATTTGCTTATTTATTTATTTACTTATTTACTTACTTATTTGCTTATTTACTTACATATTTATGTATTTCATTATTTATTTTCTTATTTATTTGTTTACTTATTTATTTACTTATTTATTTATTCACGTATATATTTACTTACTCATTTATTTACATATGTATTTATTTAATTATTGATTTACTTATTTTTATTCACTTCTTTATTTACTTACGTATTTATCTATTTAATTATTAACTTATTTATTTTCTTATCTATTGATTTACTTAATTATTTATTTACTTATTTGTTTATTTACTTACATATTTATTTACTTATTTACTTACACATTTATTTATTTAATTATTTATTTTCTTATTTATTTTTTACTTATTTTCTTATTTATTTGTTTAATTATTTATTTACTTATTTATTTGCTTATTCATTCACTTATTTATTTACATATTTATTTACTTATTTACTTACACATTTATTTATTTAATTTTTTATTATTATTTATTTGTTTACTTATTTATTTAATTATTTATTTTCTTATTTATTTGTATACTTATTTATTTTCTTATTTATTCACGTATTTATTTACTTATTTACTTACACATTTATTTATTTAATTATTTTATTATTTATTTGTTTACTTATTTATTTAATTATTTATTTTCTTATTTATTTGTATACTTATTTATTTTCTTATTTATTCACGTATTTATTTACTTACACATTTATTTATTTAATTATTTATTTTCTTATTTATTTGTTTACTTATTTATTGCGTATTTATTCACTTATTTATTTACTTACATATTTCATATTTATTTACTTATTTACTTACACATTTATTTATTTAATTATTTATTTTCTTATTTATTTGTTTACTTATTTATTGCGTATTTATTCACTTATTTATTTACTTACATATTTCTTAATTATTTATTTACTTACTTACATATTTATTGTCTCACGTATTTACTCAATCATTCATTCATGTACCGGTATGTATTTATTTATTTGTTTATTTGCTTCCCCTGCGTCACCTTCTCTGGAAATTGCACGTAACCACATCCCACGCAGTGAATTGTCCGATGGTATCTCATGAAATGAGATTCCCCGGTATTCTAACTTGCCCTATTCTGATTTACAAAAGGGCACGCAGCAGTACAGCATTATAAAATCATTCAGAATACATTCCAAACACAACTGCTCCATTAACATCAATACAAAACTTATGTCTGCCACAGCGCCTTGGTGCTGCTTCCTAGCGCCTTTATTTGGAAACGAGGTTGTACGCTCAAACCAATGCTGTAATCGTCGAATGGGCAGGCAGTTTAAAGCAACCAGGAGTGTTGCGATCCAGCCGGCAGTGCTTCGTCTACACCGGCGTGACGTCACGAACTCACCTGACTTCGTGGCCTTGGCCACAGATTACATACTACTACAGATAGCCGACAGCCATGCTAATTCTTGGCACCTAAGACTTCAGCGCTGTCTGGTGTTTGGCCGTGGTACTAATTGACGTGTAGCACGGCCGTGCGGGTAGCCTACCCCACCCCTTCCCCTCGTTCCACTAAATATTCTCGTCCTAAATTCTCTATCCACTTCAATGTTCCGAAAATCACAATCTTCCCAATACTTATAGCACGTTTTTAAGTGAGGAGATAATCATATGATCAACAAGAAATAAATCACAATCAAAATACCAATAACATTTTTTTTTAAATAATACCTAAGTGGGAAATTGTGAATTCCTGAACTCTGAAATGAACAATCACAGCATTTAGGACATGTTAGTTAGTTATTGTTGTTTAAGGGGCGGAACTACGACGTCATCTGCCCCTATTTTAGGACATGACCTCATCAATAATTTACATGTTTACATTTCTTTCAGTTGCAATTGGAGCATATTGCATTGGTGACAAGAATTAGGCTACTAAAAGGCCTGCAGCATATTACTACTCACCTTAAAAATAGGGTCCCTTCCAATTAACCACATTAGGCCTAATTAGGCCTATAACCAATCAGTTATTAGAATAAACTGCAAAGGAAAAGTACTGGGAAGGGAGAATATTCATATCTTAAAATGCTTGATGCTGTTAACAATAACAGTAAAATGTTAAGAGAGAATGCTAAGTAAACAGGTGGTGTAACCAGATCACACTAAAATTGTTAGTGCACTTAGTGCCAAATTCATTGGGAGACTGAAATTTCAGAAAAATAATTGGATATTACAAAATGTCTATACAGTAGTTCATTTCATATTCCTTTTTAAAATATATCCAGTTCACCAATTTTTACAGGGTGAAATACAGTAAGTAAATCAAAAAAATCATCGCACACTAATACAGTAAATTCTATGACATCCTGTGAAGGGGAAAGGAGAAATAGGACTTTCAATGAAAAACAAGAAAAACCTCAATACTGCTAGAAATCATCGTTTTATTTAAAAAGTTGTCAACGAAGAAAAATAACAGCGAGAGCCAAGATCACACTTAGCAAAAATACAGAAATCAAATCTGGTCCTCCTAAAAGTACGTGTTGAGGCATGTTCCTTTCTTCTTTCTTGCCAAGGCATAACAGTAGGCTATAGCACAGGATAATGAACCTCTTCCCTCCTTTATGCCATGGCTAACACTGATGAACAGCAAATTCCTACAACACATGCAAGTTTGTATGTTGAAGCAGTAAACTTAATAAAATATGTAATGCTTCAAATGGAGAACTTGAATTTGCTGATATGTGTATAGTTGCACCTACTATAACTACATTTTAAAAGAATCACTTATTGTAGAATCATTGTGTTGTTGATATTAATTCATTTAGCCCCATGTATTTGGAAGTATGTAGGATTTGTATGATAATCTGTGTTATTGTAGTACCTGTAGTAGTGTGTACTGCTCGGGTCTAAGCTGCGTGAACCTGAGAGAAATGTGCATCGCAGTGGTGTTGACGAGTGATGAGGTTCCTTGGTCCGTGCATAGTACAGAACCAAATACATTGGTCGGTGGCTCACTCACTCATTCGTAACACCACAGTGTTTTGAGCAACAGCCCTAAGTTAGCATTATTGGAATAGAAAGGAATACCAGATATCACGGCGGGCAGTTGACAGGCCCTTCTCTTCTCGCCTGACCCTCCCCTGTTCTTTCTCCTCACCCCGCAAGTTCACAGAACATGGAAAATGAACCCGAGCAGTATAGCCTACTTTTTGTAATTCAGGTGACGAGTGGAAAGGAGGCAGCCATTGCCTTAAGTTAGGATCAATCCCAGCGTTAGCCTGGAGTGGAAGTGGGGAAACCACGGAAAACCACTTCTTGGATGGCTGAGGTGAGAATCGAACCTACCTCTTCTCAGTTCTGGCTCACGAAGCTGATTGTGAGTCGTTCCAACCCTCAGACCAGAATTAAATTACTTGGAAACTAGCCCAGGACCTTAGGAGTGGCAGCTACCACACCACAAGGTGGTATTATGGTAGTACTGAATGAAAGTAGCACGAGTGATAACATTCTCCATAAGGGGCAGATGACCTCGTAGTTCCGCCCCTTGAAAGAACAATAACTCACTACCTATAGGTGTATTTTCCAGAGTTGGAATCTGACAATTCAGCACCACTGGGCAAAAACAGCTGACGACTAGATCGCCCGCATGGCTTGTTGCCATGGAAACTATACAGCGCTGCCAATTTGAATGATGCTATTTCACCACTTGCTTGTCGCCGATCAGTCGCTTGTTTGGTTGCCTCCAGTGCACACTCACCTTGCTGCGTTTCATAATCTGTTGTTTTAATGAGTTATAATTGTTTGAGTTATACTTATTTATACTTTATACTTATATTTATACTTATGATTCATTAGAGACCGTTATTTATGTATGTAGCAGTGTTAGTGTCAGTTCTGAGCATCAGGCGAACCATTAATTCCATTCAGTCGCGCGCAGGAACGTAGGCTACCGCCTCTGCTCTTGTAATTAGTAAGACTACTGTGATTAGCTTCTGTCTTCTAAAGGGTGACTTAATAGTCTACACAATGAGCCTATATTTTGTAATACAATTGTGTGTTACTTGTGACTTGAAACTTATTCTACAGGAAATATAAATAACTAAAAATCACGGAAACAATCACGTGTTGTCGTTTCGCTTTGATCATTTTTGCTTTATGATAGTATTCGTAATATTGTTATTGCTATTCATTACAATAATTTAGGTCTCTCCTCAATTTGACGGGCTAATATTTTGTTTTACAGTTTGCACCGAACAGATTTAAGCATTGGTTTGTTTAAGATTTTGAAAACCATCTGAATAAAAAAGTAATAAATGTAATAACGGTGCTAATGATATTATGAGCATGAGGAAAAGAGCGGGAGGATGGAAGTATGCGCGTGGTGGACAGCAGCATTCGTGGCACCGCTGCCTTTAGTTCAACAGTTCTCCGCCGAACTGTCAGATCCCAACTCTGGATAATACACCTATAACATTCTCTATAGTACATAAATTAGCCAAAATACCTTATGAAACGACGAGAAATAAATCAGGGAATGAAGTTTAAATAGATGTTTCCTCCTCCGCTCTCTGTGACCCACCCAACCATCCCAAAAAGAATCACGACTTATATAGGCAAAATTACAGCTGTGGCTGCCATTGTTCACATCAACTATCATCAAAACAGTACTACCAACCTCGCCAACACCTGACCATTCTAACCTTCGTTTCGTCCATTCCAATGGTTTTTGAGAATGGTTACAGCCTAACACGTCCAGATCAATGATTATTTTATCAACAGTGATTTTGTATGCCACTTTTTATTATCAACAGTGATTTTGTATCCCACATGTTGGCAACAATTTGTGCGCCTCAGTGTGTGCCGCTAGAGTGGACTTTGTTGACAGTTGAATGAGATGCAAGTGCTGTCGGAACATGGCAGCCGTTTTTAAAAGAGCAAAATATAGAAACACATATTTACATACTGGGCGCCAGGGAATGTTGTCCGCAGTGCCTACAAGCTGCTGCGAGAGATTAAGTCACCAGTTACGTTGGTAGCACGGCTGTCGCTTGTATCATAACAAACAGTAAACTTTATACTCACCCAGCCATTCATAACATACTGTTGCACTCTTCCAATAATCTAACTATACGCACTGACGATTTCGACAGCTCACAGCCCACACACGTGGCCTTCGCCCTATCAGGGACACCGTGCTGCGAACTAAACTGATGACGCAACCTCTCGCATCTGCAGAGAACATTTCCTGGCGCCCCGTACTTTAGCACATATATGATGTGCAGTAGTGACCAGGGTTCCTAATTTCAATAGGCCTACGTAATATCGCCCAGAAGATGAAACAAGGAGACAAGGTATGTAAAAGTCACATTCATGTCTGATGCAAGTGTATAAGCTGCGTTCTACTTTCATTCAGAATTAATACCTAGGTAAAGTAACATGTGGGAATAAATATACTAGCTAGCCTATATCAACCATTACTTTGGCGTACAATAAACCAATTATATTTGTCTTGTATCCATCTCGCTGTTACAGAAAATCATCGACACTAATTACCAAGAATATAATCGGCCCCTTATAGAGAATGTTATCGCTCGTTCTACTTTCATTCAGTGCTACCTTAATTCTGAATGTAAGTGGAATGCGGATTATACTTGCAGCAGACATGAATGTAACTTTTACATACCTTGTGTCCTTGTTTCATCTTCTGGGCGATATTACATATTAAAATTAGGAACCCTGATCACTACCAAACCTCATGATGTGCTAAAGTACGTAAATATGTTTTTCTATTTATTGATATTTTAAAAACGGCTGCCATGTTTCGACAGCGCTTGCATCTCGTTCAACTGTCATCATCGCTCACTCTAGCAGCACGCACCAAGGCGCACACATTGCTGCCAACATGCGAGATACCAAATCACTGTTGATAAAAAGAACTGGGATACAAAATCACTGTTGATCAAAAAAAGAAGTTCATCGGGATTCGTTAGGCTGTAACCATTATCAAAACCAATGTTGTACGAAAAAATTAATACATATTTATTACAGCGGAGCGATATACTGCATAATAATTACAGAGCATATAACAAAAATAACTCATTTCAGCCATGGGGGAAAAAAATCATTACAGAGAAGTGAAAATATTGCACACACTAGCCTAATTAAGAGCAGTGAACCGAGTGCTGCGCACTAGAGACTAAACTGGGCACTTCTTTGTTTGGCAGTACTGTTATGGTACTGTTTTGAAGATGATTGATTTGAACAATGGCACCCACAGCTGTAATTTTCGCTAGCCTATAGCCTATTTTGATCCTATTTGGGATGGCTGGGTGGGTCACTGACGGCAGAGGAGGAAACATCTATTAAAACATCGCTCCTTGATTTATTTCTCATCGTTTCATAAGGTATTTTGGCTAATTCATCTATTATAGAGAATGTTATTGCTCGTTCTATGTTCATTTAGCGCTACCTTTATTTTAGTAAAACACAGAAGCTATTTATTAATGTAATGGACATCTATGATTGATCCAACCCATAGGACTGCCACCCTCACCTTTCAATAAATAACTAACATTTTAAGCCTATGATTAATGTAACTAATCCACATGTGAGTCCACATGGGTCACTAATACCCAAAATTCCTCCAGCTTGATATTTGGGGAGTGGGTGTAGGTGGGAGGTATACCTCACCCCACACAAAAAACAAAATTGAACCACATGTCTTATGCCTCTTCCGATTTACTCTTTCTCGTTTGGTTTATGAACTCTCAAGTGAGCTTCCCTTTGTTGAAGAACTGAGACTGCAGATGCTTTTGCCAACAACACATGGTTTTGAGACACTAGTTCAGGAAATGAAGTTTAAGAAAGATAGCATCTCGCAAGAATTTTACGCGACTGATGCGATGACATCACGGGACTGGACAGAGAGCTCCTACGAGCTGAGGCACCTGGTAACGAGATTCTCGGTACATGGTTTCCACTTCAAAGTGTGTAATACCGTAACAGAAGATTTCATCAGCCAGACTTAAATTGTGTATGTGCCCTATGTGGTAGAAGATGTGATCGATACCACGTGATGTGGTGTGGGCAGAGGAGGTTATCTCTGTCTCAGTTCTGTTCAAACTAGTTGTAATTTCATACTGCATATTTTGTGCTTTAATAAATTTATTATTATAAAAATAACTAGCTTCATTAAGTCAGGTTTTGGATCAAGAGATCTTACTAAAAAAAATACTTAAAACATGGCAGTTTTCAGATTGGCCGAGTGAGTAGACCTAATTAGACAGTAATTACAAGTTTCGAACACTTCAAGTCGCTTACAAATTGATTAGGTTATGTTAGTCGCATCGTAGTCATTGTAGGCCTACATGTTACAGCCCACATGCTGTACGATTAATTCAAGTGTACAAAATTAATGAATGAATTAATAAAACAGTGCATTCTACTCCGGGCGGTGAAGGTCACACTTCACCCATCTAGGGCTGAGATGTAGAACTACAGTAGTTACAAGTACTGCCAGTGACAGCGAGACAGAGGTTATCGAGAGGGCGGGCAAGGTAGTCCCAAAGACTATTTTACAAAACAATTAATTTTCTTTTTAAACAGTTACAGCTGAGAGCTGACTGTAGGATGATCACAGCATTGCTGACTGTTTCTGAACACACAACAGCGGTATAGTGCTCAGAGCGAGGGGCAGAACAAGATGCGTCACATTTTCAAGCTTTAGCACGCTTCCTTTTCAAGATCATATTGTTTGTGGAGTTTTCATGTGGACACTGCCGTGAGTATAGAAATGTGGGAACTCTAAACCAAGATATAAACTGGGAGCATAGCGCCCCCAATGGGGGGCTGCAGCAACTCTGGAGGTTGGAGATTTGATTCCCCGCACTGACAGAAGCTGTCCTGAGCGTTGTTGTTCCATACTCCCTCCCAGTGGCGATTACTCCATGTAGGACGTGAGGATCATCACTTTAAATTTAATTTAAAAAGTGCCATCAAAGGAATCTGACTAAATAATTACAGAATAGCCTAATTATTGATACATACCTTGAGTCATCGACTGAGAAGCGATGAAAGGAGCGTATCTCCAACCTCTACTTTTGCAGCCAAGAACACAAGATTCTGAGTGATGTTTTCCCATAACCTACATACAAAATATACAGAATGAGGTACAGAAAACATGAAATACAAAATCTAACAAAAAAATAATTAAATTAGGCTAAAGTCATTAAATCTAGCTTTCTACGACTACGGAAGTCCACAAATAATAATGCATGGCTCTCATAAGAATCCTATCGATAATATCAGCACTCTCTTAAGAAATCAATTTTATAATACATAATGCATTATCGGTACTTACAACAGAAATGGAAATACCGGTACTGGTTTACAGGTTACATCCAATTGAAAACGCCAAGATTACGGCACTTCTTTTTCACAGAACATCAAGAAACACATGTATTTAAGGTGATTGATATTGATAATTGTTGCTGTAAGGGGCCTAACATCTACGTTATCGGCCCCTATTTAAGGCGAAATCAATCGAAAACTCTGGGGAAGAAATATTGCTGTAATGTACAGGAAATGTAAATACACCGCCATGTTTGAACAGAACAGAAGTAGTGTGCGGGAAGGCAATGCCGCCAACCGACGAAAATAATGTTTATTTAATGATAAGTGCCGTAATTATCGTCTGTGAGCAAGATAATTGCAAGGAAATGTCAATTAGGAATTATGTGTATATTTATTGACTAAATATAGTGATATGTTTGCAATTTAATTACAACGTTGTATCATGCATATGTTGGCAACACGATATACACGATATACAGCGCTCCATACGACTGGCACGTGCTACTACACCGATGGTGCCAAATGATCCCTATCTGGTTGACACCCCCTGGCCTTGGCAGTGAGACCTCGCCACGTGTTGCAGTCCAAGGATCATGTAAGTATAAGAGATTTGTCACTTTTGGTTATAGAATTTCCGAGAGAGAACACCGCCTGAGGCTATGGATTGTACTGCCAAGTCTGGCAACATAAAAAGTAAAAAGCCATATGAATGTAGCCTTTATTACACGTAAATGAACAGTATGTTCTGCGATGAGTTATTGATTATTGATGAAAATGACACAAACATAACTGCGCCTTCCGCTAGGCGCTGAAATATACGTCCAGATAGGAAAATAATACATTTTCATATATATCAATGTTGGCAATAGATTTGTCACGAAGGACACAGTTATGCCGTTCTAGAGCTTAATTCACCTCTAGGCTAATTAAAAATGCTCTCATACTCTACAGAATTGTTGGGATATTCGATGAATATAAAGAAAACTGTCCAATTGCACACACTACATTGCCATAACCTCACTTTTTGCCTAGCATGCCCGCTGCCACCCACCCCTCCCCGTAGCCCTAAACCAGAAATTTTATTGCAATGCAAAGGAGAATGGGTAAGAAAACAAACAAGAGATGAAATGCACACATTTATTCTCTATATATTTTTATTCGAGAGTAGTCCATATTGCCCACTAGTTCTACACATGGTCTACACCAGGAAGATGAAAATTGCCGTATTGTTCTTACTATCATTATAATTCTTACATCCCGGTGCTTGGCAATTATTCCTCCCTTGCAGTGGCATGATTGACTCTCAATTCAATTCAAATAAACAACAAAATACTGAACAAATCAAAACAACCAACAACACCACGAGGAAAATCAATCAAAACAGACTATTCCCGCTTCCGCCATTCGGTTTGATGTGAACGTTCATGAGTGCCAACTACGGAACCTTAGTGCTAAAATTAATTCTTCATTGGTTGGCAGAACAAACAGTACAGGGCCTTACCCCGACCCACGCGCTCCCTATGAACTGTCATCACCCTGTTGCAGTCTGTGCGCCGACATTTTGTGTAGTACATTTCACCAACGCAGCTTTACTCCATTGAAGCAATCATTACCACGTTTTCATCGCCTGTAATAGGCTATCATCGATACATCTATTCTTCACTAGAGCCAGACACATCAGCTCCTAACACATACTTCACGCCGTGCGGCATTCTGTCGCTTCTCAATACCAGCTTTTGTACACACATCAAAAAAAGTTTTGCATCACCTCGGTTCCCAGATCTCCGGCATATAGACGTTGACTGTGTATATTGTATCCAAGATACAGTCCCTTTGACTGTTCATAGATGTCACTAAAACTGCTCAAAGATGTAAACAACCATGCATGAGCAGGGCCTATTAGACGGAGGGGGTACGACAGCCGATCAGTTCCAGTCATTCCACCAGGGCGAAGGTACGCTGCTCATGTTGTCTGTAGTTCTACCATGCCTAGAAGGTCAATACCGCAGTTCGATCGCGTCCGCATTGTTACTTTGTGTCAAGAAGGGCTCTCAACAAGGAAAGTTTCCAGGCGTCTCAGAGTGAACCAAAGCGATGTTGTTCGGACATGGAGGAGGTACAGAGATACAGGAACTGTCGATGACAGGCCTCGCTCAGGCCGCCCAAGGGCTACTACTGTAGTGGATGACCGCTACTTACGGATTGCCGCTCGGAGGAACCCTGACAGCAATGCCACCATGTTGAATAATGCGTTTCGTTCAGCCACAGGACGTCGTGTTTCAACTCAAACTGTGCGCAATAGGCTGCATGATGCGCAACTTCACTCCCGACGTCCATGGCGAGGTCCAGCTTTGCAACCCCGACACCATGCAGCGCGGTACAGATGGGCCCAACAACATGCTGAATGGACCCCACGGAATTGGCATCACGTTCTCTTCACCGATGAGTGTCGCATATGCCTTCAACCAGACAATCGTCGGAGACGTGTTTGGAGGCACCCTGGTCAGGCTGAACGTCTTAGACACACTGTCCAGCGAGTGCAGCAAGGTGGTGGTTCCCTGATGTTTTGGGGTGGCATTATGTGGGGCCGACGTACGCCACTGGTGGTCATGGAAGGCTCCGAAACGGCTTTACGATACCTGAATGACATCCTCCGACCCATAGTGCAACCATATCGGCAGAATATTGGAGAGGCATTTGTCTTCATGGACGACAATTCTCGACCTCATCGTGCACATCTTGTGAATGCGTTCCTTCAAGATAACGACATCGCTCGACTACAGTGGCCAGCATGTTCGCCAGACATGAACCCTATCGAACATGCCTGGGATATGTTGAAAAGGGCTGTTTATGGACGTCTTGACCCACCAACCACTCTGAGAGATTTACGCCGAATTGTCGTTGAGGAGTGGGACAATTTGGACCAACAGTGTCTTGATGAACTTGTGGATAGTATGCCACGGCGAATACAGGCATGCATCAATGCAAGAGGACGTGCTACTGGGTATTAGAGGTAGTGGTGTGTACTGCAATCTGGACCACAAATGCTGAAAGTCTAGCTGTATGATGGTACAACATGCAATGTGTGGGTCTCATGAGCAATAAAACGAGCTGAAATGTTGTTTGTGTTGATCTCTATTCCCTTTGTATTTAACGGTTCCGGAACTCTTGGAACCGAGGTGATGCAAAACTTTTTTTGATGTGTGTACATTCATTCACCAGGCTCTTGTGTTCTCACACACTCTACGTACATTTTCATAGTGCTTACAGTACTCTATCTTTAAGCACTTCATTCCATCTATTCATTTCACGCTATCAGTGAACACTCCGTAACATTTTATTCATATCATTACCTCACGCTCGCAGAGGCTTTCTCACCTCGCCTTCATTTGTACCCTGTTGCCAGATCCTCGCCCGTCATATTCTCAACTTTTTCATACATCTCAACCATCTACTACCCGATTCATTCCCTTATCCCATTTCATCCCACATTACTGTGCTGTCCCTCGATACCTGCCCTACTGCTCTAGTGTCCTGCTGTGCCCAATCTCCCATACTCCCGACATTACTCATCATTTTCCTAATCATTTCAATCATCATTCCAGTCTTTTCAAACACATTCATCTTTATATAACTCTTCGTTTTCAACCCTTTTCCTCTTTCTCCTTTTTTTGGGACTTAGTGCCCTAGTCCTGGAATTCCTTTCGCGACCTTTGCACTCGCATCCCCCTGTCCTGGTAAAATTGGCCCCATCCTACACACGTTCGTACTTTCCACATATTCGCCATGGGTCGTGGCAAAGGTCGTGGATCCCCAAACCGTGATCCACGTAACGCCAAGGGTACCAACAAGGAGGCACCGGCGCGCACTAACTCCCAAGGCGCCATCAGTAAAAAACTAACCACCGCTACTACCACGTCTACCGCTACACCCTCCACCTCTGGCATTCACCTCAACCTCCCACCAGTCATCCCACAAACCAACACCCTGTCAGCGAAACGTAAAGTACTCGACCCAACGGACTCCGAACTCACCCACCACTCCCGTTTACGTGTCCATGATGGGATGGAGGAGGGTGGTCATTCTTCTATTCCCACACTAGATGCCACATTGAGCACCAACCCCATTCCCTCCATCTTTGAACTACCACCCCTCCCTCGCCCCTCGGGGAACCTACCCTTCCAGGAGGGAACGACCCCCTCCCCTATCCCCCAACCCTCCGTCTCCTATGCAGCCAAGGCTGCCCAGCCCACCTTTAAACACTCCTACCTTATTTCCGGTCTCCAACACCTCTCCAGATAGGAAATCTCGGGAGCTTTGGAGACGCTCATCCCTCCCTCTTTACCATTCATCCTGGTCTCCGTCTTTAATGGTGTCATTCTTAATACTGACGATGACATCGTCGCCACCACTATTGAGGACGCCAATTCAGCCGCCCAACTTGGTCCCACAGTGACGATCGGTCCCCTTACATCGCGCCAAACACCCACTACAGCACCCCCCGTTCACCTCTATTCTCCTGCGTGATCCGAGGCGTTGACCCTGATCTTCCTAAGGAGGTCGTTATATCGGAACTCGAACGCGAACAAATACAGGTGAAAAAGGCCTTCCGCATAAAGTGCCCCACAGGCCCAACCTGGATGGTCAGGATTCTCCCTGCCACCCAGGCAGAAGTCGACCGCCTACTTCACCTCGGTGTATACATCTTTCGGTACCACCACCGAGTGGAACCCTCTAAAGCTCCACCTCCCATGGCTCTCCGTTGCAATAGGTGTCAGGCCTACAACCAGCACTCTACCGAACAGTGCCGCCAACCGCGTATCTTCCCCCACTGTTCCCAACCTGACCACCCCCTGCAACAATGTCCTAACCTCGCCCAACCTCCAAAATGCCACCAGTGTTCGGGCCAACACCCTACACACTCCTGCAAGTGTAAGGGTAAACCCGCACCTCCCCCAGATCATCCGGAGCTTGTCGCCTCTGTAAAGACAATCGACCCCCCAACCCCGATCGCTAACACCCAATTCCCCCCCTTGACGGTGGAAAACCTCCTCCGCTTCCTCACCATCTCCCTTCAAAACCTCATGCCATTCCAACGGCCCCTGGTTCTCACGCAACTCCAACAGGCTGCCCTCCAAATTTTTAACGTTCGCTTCTTCCCCTCTTACGCCGGCCCTTTGACACATTTCACCTTCTCCCCACTGATATCGACACAACATGGCAACTAAGACCATCCACACTGGGCCTCCCAAAACCATCTCTCTGCTATACAGCAATGTTTGTTCCTTTCACAAGAAGCGTCCATTACTCCAATACACCGTACCGCACATTCCGCAGACGCCGTTCTACTCAACGAAACGTTTCTTCGTCCCCACCAGTCAGCCAGTCTCCCCCGCTACACCATTCACAGAGCGGAACACCCCCGCGAGATTGGGCGTGGGGGTGTCGCCCTCTTACATAAGAACCACATCCCAATACGCATTCTCGTCCCTCCTCCCCCACTCTCCTTCCCTGAGAGCCTCATCGCGACTCTCTACTTCCCCTCCCGCGTACTTCATGTCGCAACTGTATACACCCGTCCCCGCCGTCCCTTCCCCCGGGAGTTCCTAACCCATCTACATACAGCCTTTCCACATTTTATCGTACTTGCGGACCTCAACATGCACTCCCGATCGGCAACGGAACTGGCTGACTTCCACACCTATCTACAAGCGATAAACTCCACACTTGTAGCCATTCCCAAACATACTCGCCCTATCTCCAACAACACACCGGATGCAATTATTGCACACAATCGCCTCGCTCACCTTTTAACTGTGGACGTCCTCCTCAGCATAGGAAGCGACCATCTCCCCGTTCTTGTCAACATACCAACACGACCCACCACCGTCACCCCTCCGCCGCCGATTATTCGCCAGAACTTTAAAAAGGCAAACTGGCCTGCCTACAGAGATCACATCACCAATTCTCTCACCCCTCCCCTCCCGCATCTTGACTCTGCGGCCTCGGTCGACTCATACACCCGAGTTCTGGAATCCTCCCTAACAGACGCCTCATCCGTTCACATCCCTATCACCCCGTACTCACCCTCCCGCCCCCCGTTACCCCCCAAAGCCCTCCCTCTTCTCCGGCTCTCCCACAGATATCTCGCCCACTATAAACGATCACGCGATCGCTATTTCCTCACCTTTCACCGTCAGACTATCCGCCAGGTGCATTTCTACATCCGTGCCTTTCACCGCCGCAACTGGGTCTCAGTCTGCAACTCTTTGCAAGGCCAACGCTCCTCCCTTGGCTCTTACTGGAAACGCCTAAACACCCTCACTGGACGCTCCCCCACACCCATCTATCCCATCATCCACCAGGGCACTGCCCCACCGGATCTGCCCTCCAAGCTGGAGATCTTTGCCCGTCGCTTCGAACGGGTCTTTAACGGTCATTTCGGCCTCACCTTCGATGACACCGACAACGATGCCGTCAACTCCATCCCAGATCGACCCTATCTCCAGCCCAATCATCAACACCCCCATATCCCACACCCTATCAACGACCCCATCACCCCCATCGATATTCACCTCGCCCTTTCCCGTACCAAAAATACTGCCCCCGGTCCCGATCAACTCCGCTATCTCCACATCAAAGAGGCACCCCCTATCTTCTTCCAGCTCCTCGCCACCCTCTATACCTACCTCCTCAAAACTGGATTCTACCCAACGGCATGGCGCACTGCCACCATGCTTCTCTTCCCCAAACCCAACAAACCACTCTCCGACCCCTCCTCCTATCGTCCCATCTGCCTCACAGCCGTCCTCTCCAAACTATTCGAAAAAATCCTAGTCCGCCGCACCTACCTCCATCTCACTCAACATCAGCTACTCCCCCTCTCCCAATGTGGCTTTCGGCCTGCCCTCTCCACCCATGACCAACTACTCCGCCTCACCACCCTCACAGCCGATAACATGAACCGCTTCCGCCCCACTCTCCTCCTCACCTTCGATTTTCAGAGTGCCTTCGACACCGTCTCCATCTAAAACTCCACTACTACCACCTCCCTCATAATTTCATCCGCCTCATTGGAAACTTCCTCAGTCCCCGCACCGCCCGCATTTCTATCAATCGCACCCTCTCACGCTCCTTCTCTCTAACCCAAGGCGTACCCCAAGGGTCAGTGCTATCCCCTCTCCTCTACATCCTTTTTGTCGGAGATATCCCCCAACCTCCGGCTCCCCTCCACCTCCTTCAGTTCGCAGACGACACTGCAATACTTGCTCCTTGCCCCTCCGTCACAGCCATCAACAGACTGGTCCAACCGTATCTCGATCGTTTCACGGCCTGGTGCGATCGCTGGCATCTCAGCCTAAATACGGACAAAACCAAAGCTGTACTCTCCCGTCCCCGTCGCCATGCCAACTCGGCCACCCGCAACCCCAATCTTCTGACCCTACATATCCACGACCACCGCCTTCACACTTCACCATCGCTACGCTACCTGGGCGTCATCTTTGACGAGCACTTCACCCTTCGTCCACATCTACGCGCACTTACGGCCTCTGCTCAGAAGCGCTCTCACCTCATCACCAGGCTGATCGGCACCTCTTGGGGGCTGCATGCCTCAACGCTGTTCTATACATACAAGACCCTCATCTGCTCTTACATCACATATGGGCATGTTGTCTGGGCCGGCTGCGCCGCCAGCTACTTGCACCCCCTGGTAACCATGGAACGACGCATCGCCCGCATAGCCCTTCGCTTCCCCCAATACACCCAAGTGAGGATCTGTACCGTCTAATGCCATTACCCCCCGTTACGACGTACATACACCTTCTTCGACTGCGCTACCTGAAGCGCGCTAGAAGAACGCAGAATCCGATTGTACGACAACTTGAGGCACTCCAGCTACGCAACCCAGTTTACTCCAAACTAGGCCTAATCCACCTCAAGAGCCTCACCCCTGCCCCGGACTAATAGTCCTCTCCAAAAAGAAAAAAAATTACCATCACCTCACCATCAATCCATCCTTACATACTCACATCTTCCTCCAACAGCTTTTATTTCTTTTCTTTCTATTTTATTTCGACTCTTTTCTCCTCTCTCTCTTTTCTACAATAACGCTTCAATTCTCATCTCCACCAACGCCATCCATCACCTCCATCTCAGCAAACAGAATCATCCATTTCTATCATCGCATTCATTTCAAAATCATTCAAACGTCAATTACCATATCTCATCACCCCCACTCCCCTCAGCGGAACTTTTTTCATCCCATCCCATACCATCACATACCGTCCACACGATCAACTCCTCGCAAACTCCACTCTTTCTCCACTTTCTCCCACTCCCACTTCACATCACCACAAGCACCACCAATTGCTCCCATCTCATAATACATAATCATCCACTTCTCAAAAAAAAAATCTCAACTATCGAAGCTCATCGCCCACTCTAACTTCCAACTTCTGAAAACACCAAATTTTCAAATCCCTTACAAAACCATTAAAATTAAAATCTCACAATTCAACATCTAACGCCTCCACCTACAATAGTACAATGCATTCAAGAGCAATTTTTCGTCCACTCCAAATGTTCAAAACTTCAATCTTAGCCAAGAGGTCAAATCATTTCTCCTTCTCCAACTTACACAATCCACCACCACCCTCCTCCTATAACTCACCACCTTCCATTCAATCCTCTCCTCTGGCCCAAGAGATGGTGCGGCCATCTATAGGGGCCCGCCCACCCTCGTTGGGTGGGATTGAAATGACCCTTTTATTATTATTAGCCCAAATCCGCATTGAATGTTTTTAATCAAGTTATTATTTGCAAAGTAGTTGGTCAGTTGCCATTTCATACAGTATTCTATTACTTTTGATAATATTGGCACTAATTATTAACACAGGTTGATAATTACCAGGACAATTTTTATCTTCTTTCTTATAGATTGGAACTGCAATAGTAATATATTGGCTTTCACGGCCCGTGAATTAAAACTCAGCAATGTTTCTAGGTTTATGCCGTGTCTTGTGTGGTGTTCCTAGGCGAAATTGCTGAGTATAGTGATAGTTGTATTCAATAATTAGGGAAGATCCCTTCCTTAAATATCCAGTTAATGAGATGAGTTAGAGGAAATATCATGCAATCAATTTCCTTTGAAATGCAATTAAACAAGTAGTTCCGTGAAGAACTAAATAGTCTATTTTCAAGTACCATTAAATTAGACATTGGTGTATTAAAGGCTTGTATGAAGATATACCGTGCCAAGTTTCACAGCGCTCGTATGAAAAGTCACGAGAAAAATCCATTTGAATTTCTAAATTTTGTGTCGCCGCCATTTTGGTTTTGTGCTCACCAGGTTATTGAATGATCTATAGGTGAACTTATGTTAAGTTATAGCCTTTATCAACATACAAAATTTCAGTTTGATTGCTGTAATAGATTTGTAGATATTGAGAACCATCTTCATATTTCAAATGGTCGTCATGTTGGATTGTTATATGTGTAGGCCATAAGGTCATGTACCATTAGATGAAGATTATTGCGTTGGTTCATTATTCAACCGTTGACTTCATTCGCATGAAACAAGAAATAAAAAGAATTATTTTTAAAATTTCGCACAGCCATCTCGGGGTTATCAAAACAATTGAGTTTAATTGGATGTCAGTAGATATGAACATTTATCTACCAAGTTTCACGGCGCTCGGATGATCAGTTTGCGAGTATATTCCATTTAAATGTTTAAACTTCACTTGGCCGCCATGTTGGTTTTGTGATCACCAGGTTATTGAAAACACCATTGGTGAAATTAATTTAATAGCTTCTATCAACATACTAAATTTCAGTTTGATAGCTGTGATAGATTCATAGATATTGAGAGCCGTCTAAATATTTTGGATGGTCGCCATGTTGGATTGTTATGAAGGCCATAGAGTTATGTACCTATAGTTGAAGATTCTTGCATAGGTTCATTATTCAAAAGTTAACTTCGACTGGCTGCGTGGCTCAGTGGTAACGTTCTCGCTTGCTGTACCCAAGGTTGCACGATCAAATCCAGGCGCAGTCAGCTGGCACTTGAGGGAGCACAAATGCGAGGGAGCCGTGTCAGTAGAATTACAGGCACGTTAAAGATCTCCTTCAGGGCAAAATTCCGGCACTCCGGCGCCTTTCTGAAAGCCGCAGTAGTTGAAAGGGACGTAAAACCAATAATATGATTATTTGACTTCGATCGCATGAAACAAGAAATAAAAACTTAATATTAAAATATCACAAAGCCGCCATCTTAAGGTTATGTAAACAATTGAACTAAATTACATGTCAGTGCATTACAATGTGTATAAACATTTACTGTACCATGTTTCACTGCGGTCGGATGGTTAAATCGCGAGAAAAGTCTATTTAAATATTTCAACTTCGAATGGTCACCATGTTAGTTTTGTACTTAATAGGTTTATGATAGTCAGATAGAAGAACTTCTAGTAAATACCCTTTATCACCGTACGAAATTTCAGGGCGAAATGTTTTACTGTTGCGGAGATATAGAATGCCAGTGAAATATTTCGCACAGCGGCCATGTTGGATTGGTAAAACTTATTAAAATTTGAAAGGCTCAGTCAAGGTCGGACGAGGTAGTAGTATTTAACTGATTTACCAAGTTTCATTGAAATTGCTTCAGCGGATTAGATTTTAAGGGGGGGGGGGGGGGGGGGGGCACACACACACAGACTGACAAAAGGTGATATCGTAAGCCTTTTTTTTTTTTTTTTCATAACTAAACATAGGCTAAATATCCATGGTAATCTTCACTCTTGTAGATACTTAAGTTTTCTACTTAAGTAGTGGATCATTAACAAAGTGTCACTTCCATCCATTGATTAGGATAAAAGAAATAAAGAAATGCTATTTTTAAAATTTGCATAGGCACCATCTTGAATTTTTCAAAACAATTGATTTGCACCACATGGCAATATATTAAGATCTAAATAAAGAATTACTGTGCCAAGTTTCATCATGCTCAGAAGATTAAGTCGCCAGAAAGGCTAATATAAATATTTGAAATTTTTGTGGCCTCCAAATTGGTTTCGTGGTATGACGTTTTTGAAAGTCGCATATGCCTTTTATCATCACACAAAATTTCAGGTTTATGGCTGCAATTCAGAGCTATTGAGAATCAGTGAAATATTTCACATGGCTGCCATACTGAACTGGTGACATTGGAATTTGAATGACACAGTCGGTTGATCATGTTTCATTGAAATACACCAGCCAATCAAAATTCATTGGGAACACGTACACACAAAATCGTTAATTCACAAGCCTATATTTCATATGGAACGACTGATTTTGATTTCATACGAATTAGAGAGAGCCTTTTTTACCTCTTTCTGCATCACATTTGTATGTTTCAAAGTTATTTATGATGAATGATAACAGTAGGCAAATAAAGGATACATTAGAAATTGGAATTATATTTTATATCAAACCATTTAAAATACATATTTTAATACAAAAAATATTCTCATTCAACAATATCAATTAACATTAATTTTACATCTTATAATGTTTAACATAAATAAAACATAAAAATCTTAAAACATTTATCTGATCACTTTCCAACATAAGTCTCATTTACTTTCATAACTTGATACCACTTTATGAAGGCAAAATATTCAAAATTTGTACTGTCTGTCCTCCTTTAGTTAATACCATAGTTTTAGAAAAAGTGTTCAATATTCATAAATATCAGTACCTCTTCATACCACAGTATGAGCAACTAACTTCACTACCATACTTCAACAACAGAAACAATTATTGGGGCCTATATCAATGTTTCTAGTAACTTACATCATAATTCATATGAACAGTGTTATATAAAATGTCTGGAACTTAATATGCTAGCCAAATTACAGATGCAGTTTATTCAGAAACAAAATACACGACTGTATTTACTACGAAAAGAACATCACTAGCCTATTCTTGATAAAAATAACTATGATTTAACACTTCAGACATCCTTTGTGTTTGTCATTTCTGATTATACAATGGTATTTATTTGTCTTCTGATGTTAATTATTTTAAACTAAATTGTGTTCAATCTAAAGCTATAGATTATAATTTATTACACCAAAATCAGAAATGGTCCAGACATTAAAATCACCATAATTGTTTTGATTTGAAAATCAGAAAATTGAGAGATAGGAACCATCTGAGCAACAAAAAGAAGATTTTTTATCCAATGATAGCAATCAACACATGTCGAAGTACAGTAACAGGTTTTTAGAAAGTACTGTATGTTTGAAAAATACATGTTGTGTTACATTACCCACTTGAAATGGAACACAAAACTGATGATATTCCAAAACCCCTCCAAAATTAAATCCTTTATATGCACATCCAAAAAATCTATGAAAATAACAATACAAAATGATACCTCTAGATATGAATTGCATGGAAATGTGAAGTGTAAGAGATTCTGTAATTACCTCTTACAGACACATCCTTAATAATGTACACAATAGGAAAGAAATGAATGCTCGTCACTTTAGTAACACTTCTCCACAGATTATTTGAAGTATTTTATGGACAGATTTTCTAGGAAGAAACTACTCTCAGTCTTTCTATGTGCCACACAGTTTCCTTTCATACTTCATAACATTATGGGCTGAAGCTAGATGATGTTGATTGCAGCTTCTTCATGGTATTCTTCATTTTGAGGTTCATTGCTTCATCAGACTATTCTCAAATACCATACTCAAATTAAAGATTTGGAAACAATCTATCTTTGATCTAAAATAACAAATGTATCACGGAATGTAGAAGTTATTATTCCTCACTTCCTTGTCGGGTTGTGTGTATAAATGACATTTCAGACTTCATTGTCTTCTTTAAATCAAACGAATTCAGCATATTTTGCTGTAGATGAGTAAGTTTTAAGATCACTTGCATTCTAACTTGTATGCAAGAATGATTGTCCCTGTGCATATAAGTTGGTTAATTCAAAATGCTTTTGTCACTCTTTAAGGTATGGCACTCATAGTTCTTTTGATCCATGCAATATTTGAAGTAATTTTGTCGTACATCCTTGGGCGTTCAACTCCAACTTTCGAGCATGCTATCCTCCAGTTACTCACGCCTAGAATTTTCCAAGTCTTTGTCTCCGATGATAAACATAGCATAGGGCTTCCAGCTAGCTCCTCCTCCTAAGTTGAAAACAAAAAAGAAAAGAATGATCTTTCATCATATTGAATTTTCAATAACAAATGAATGCAATGTTACAATTGGTCCACTTCAACATTCATTCTTTTAATCACTAAAGCAAATACAGTCGTTACATACGGCTTTCAAAAATAAAATTTCTTCCGATTTATTTATTATTTTACCCTTATGGTGGAAATTTTGTTATGAATTAGGAAAATATGCACATCTACATATTTTTATTTTGGTATTCAGAAAGTAAGTACAGTAATGTGAAAATATGAAGGATATTTAGCAATTATTTCAAGATCTCCTTTACTTAAAATAAAGGATTGACCTGAATAATTCCAATGATAATATACATCCCTACATTCATATATTAAAGAAAAAATTGATTATTTCCTCAAAACATTTTTTCATCTGAAAATCTACATATAACATTCAGATACAAGAAATTAATATTTTGTACCTCTAAACTGCACTAGAATTTGGATGCCTACAGGTCACAAATATTAGGATGTCTCATTGTCACAAGTAGTGTCGTATTTTAAGTTTAGTGTTTTATAAGATAGAATTGGTTTTCTTTGGTCCGCCAATGCTATTTCCAGGAGGCCATGTCTAGAATTGCATATATTGTGAGAATGTATCAGTCGCCAGTTGTTGATACACAAAATCACAAATAGAACTTACATAGTTGGAGGTTAGGGTCCTTCTAATGCACTACTGGAAACAAGATTACAAAGCTGCTGCCGCGGCTCGAAGAATATGTGAAGTGGAAAGAGAAGGTGCCGTTAGTGAGCATGTGGCACAATGATGGTTCCAACGGTTCAACACTGGAGAAGAAAGCAAGCCTTACAGATTTACC
This sequence comes from Meconema thalassinum, assembly GCA_946902985.2. Classification (NCBI taxonomy): domain Eukaryota; kingdom Metazoa; phylum Arthropoda; class Insecta; order Orthoptera; family Tettigoniidae; genus Meconema; species Meconema thalassinum. Next base: position 125,430,199 of record OX336389.2, read on the forward strand.
GAGTTCTGGAAGACCTAAACTATAGGATATTGAGAAAGCACACAGAGATTTGAAAGAAAATCCGCAAAGAAGTTCTCGTAGGCAGTCAGAAGAACTTGGTGCAACAAAAGATCTGTACCTCGTGAATTGACCCCTGAACCGGCTCAACATAGAGTGGACATCTGTCGTCAGCTTATCGGTAACCCCGTGGATGATAGATTTACCAGGAGAATTGTCACATGTGATGAAAAATGGGTCCATTACCGCAACACTGACGCCTCGAAACAGTAGCTCAGTCCCCATCAACCTGCCAAAGTCATCGTTTAAAAGGATCGGTTCGGCCCCAAAGTGACGTGTGTCTGGTGCAATTTTGAAGGAGTGATTCAATGGGAGTTTGTTCCAAACGGGCGTGCAGTCAGTGCAGATCTTTATTCTCAACAACTGGAACGAGTTCATGAAATTTTGAGATGGAGATACCCAGCATAAGTTAACCGAAATACGAGTTTTCTTGCAGCAGGACAATACGAGACCTCATACTGCATGAACAACCATGGCAAAAATTTAGGAATTGGGAGGAGTCGAACTGCTACCACATCCAGCATACAGCCCTGATCTTGCACCTTCCGATTACCATCTTTTTCGATCCATGGCCCATTTCTTGCATGGAAGAAATTTCGAAAACATTGAAGCAGTGGAAGTGGGTCTCGCCGAATTCTTCGCAGCAAAACCCAGAGACTGGTACCATCGCAGGATGAAAAACCTCGCTGAATGATGGCCCAAGACCATAGAATCTGATGGTCTCTACTTTGAAGAATAGTATAATTTCTTAATTGGATCCCATTTGGATCTCGTGTCAGAAAACTTTCCAAATATATATATCTTTTTTAATACAACATTACTTATGAGATGAAAAATCCACAGCCTGCTTCCAGTCTCCGACCGGGTCAGGAATGGAATGAATGAAGCCCCCATCTAGCGGCGAGGATAGGAACTGTGCCGGCTGCCGAGGCCTGACGCACTCCTCTGGGGCAATGATTAAATGAATGACAGATGAAATGAAATGATAGTGGAGAGTGTTGCTGGAATGAAATTTTGACAGGGAAAACCGGAGTACCCGGAGAAAAACCTGTCTGCCTCCGTTTTGTCCAGCACAGATCTCACATGGAGTGACCGGGATTTGAACCACGGACCCAGCGGTGAGGGGCCGGCGTGCTGCCGCCTAAGCCACGGAGGCTTCACTTATGAGATATCCCCTGTAATTAGTGATGTAAAATTGGGGTAAATACCCAGGGTATATACTTTGGTAAATACCCAATTTGGGTAAATACCCAGGTATTTTAGATGTTTCATTAAAAATCCTGTGTCATGGTAAGTTGAACCTTAAAAAAGGGTACCGGTATGCAAACTATTCTACATTAACTTTTTAGAATTTTTTTATATTTCAAATTGAATGAAAAATAACTTAAAGCACTTTTACTAAGCATTTTTTTCTCAAATGTCCTTTCTATTGAATATGTTTTATTACCTTTTGATTGGCATACACACATTTCAATTAATATGCATATAGCCTCCTATTATTACTACAAAAGTAGCTTTTCCTTCGCACATCTTTGTTGCTCATTTCCAGTACCGTAATAAAACTAGACCTTTATTAAAAATTTAAAACACAAAACAACCAAAAGGTTTTATCCAATATTGTACTCAAGTTTAAAGAAAGAACACACTTAAAGACAAGGTTACAGTGCCAAAACATATAAATACCCTCAAAACAATGTAAATACCCTCATTGTGGGTATTAAAATGACCACTGAGTATATATCCAGGTAAATAACCAATTTATATTTACCTACCCCGGCCCACATCGTTACCTGTAATACTGTTTTTCTTTTTTATAAATACCCACACCTAACAAACTGAGACTAAGAAATCCACTGATTTTTATTTTCTACAGGTTGGAGAACAATTTGGAAACTTGCATGGAAGAAAACACATGAATTGGCCAAGCAGCCAATGTCAATCATATATGGACTACATAAAAACAACATGAAACAAACTTTCCGGATGGTCCTATTAGATTGATGAATACAGTATGACGGGAACCAAAATTAGTCAACACAGAAGCGGAAATGTAAATATGGACCCTTGGATTGAATGTTTTGGTTTATTTGATCCTTATCCTTAGTCACATCTATGATGAAACGGGGGAAGAGACTATTAGAAATTTTTAAACTGGAGTGTTATTGATGCATTATTGTACCATTTAATTGCAATGTTTGTCAGGAATCTGTGTAGGCTATGTCTAGGCATCATGATCAGCTACAAGGAAGTGAACGGAACGGCACAGCTTTATAGCATACGAGGTCTTGCAATCTCACTGTTGAAATATTAAATGGGTATTATTTTATATTTTTAGCCTACTTTTAACATTTTGCAAAAATGAGGAAAAAGTAGACTTATGAGATCGAGCAAATGTGTGTCTGTCTGTCTGTCTGTCTGTCTGGCTGGCTGTGTGTGTGTGTGTCCCCCCCCCCCCCCTATCAACTCCTAAACGGCTGCAGCAATCGAAACAAAATTTGGTAAGAGTAAAGATCTATACCTGAATATCTCACGGCCATATTTGAAAATGATGTCAGTGCTACCAACTGCTGAAAAATCGCAATTGAAATTTGAGCTCCATGTTGGATATCTTGGAATGTATGAATGGGAGCTATTTCAAAATTGGCACACGTATAGATAATAATATTGCAGTTTAAATTCCAGGAGGCCATACATGGCAGTGTTGCCAAAATGATTATAGGCCTGCTGATAGGTCCAAATTTTAAATGCATATAACTTCTACACTATCAATTGGATTTCAACCAAATTTCGTATGTGCTATGTGTACATAAAAAGATATCACTGAGCGTATTCTTAAGAGCCACCAGGGCTGCCAACTGTTAATAAGTGCACTCAATTTCTTTATCCAAATACCCATATATCCGAAAGTAAGCAAGCTGACAGCTTTAAACTATGCACACTTATAGTACCTGACATTCTATATTAATTTGGAGTAACTTATATACGTCAGTGCTACCAACATGATTCTAGGCCTGCTGAGAGGTCCAACTTTAAATACATGTAACTTCTATACTATCATTTGGATTTCAACCAAATTTTGTGTGTGCAATGTGTACCATAACAGATATGACTATGCCGATTCTTAAGAGTAAACAGGGCTGCCAACTGTTAATAAATACTGTCTCTATTTTTGTTACCTAATATCAAAATATGAGAAAGTATGCAAGCCAATAGCTCTAAACTTTGCACACGTATAGTACCTGGCATTCTAGATTAATTTGGAGTAACTTCGCCAGTGCTGCCAACATGATTTTAAGCCTGCTGATAGGTCCAATTTTAAAATGCATGTAACTTCTATACTAACTAATGCATTTCATTCAAAATTGACACAACAATAGATCATATTATTCAGATGATTTCTGACCAATACATATATGTCATTGTTGCCAACATGATTTTACGCGCGCTGTTAGATACAACGTTTAACTGCATGTGACGTCCATGCTATCCATTGGACTTCAACCAAATTTTGTATTCTGTACCTTAAGAGATGGAACTAAGAATATATTCAGTCACCCGGGCTGCCAACTGTAGTTCTCTATTAGGCTACATTATGCCAGGTATACAGTATTTCGAACTAATTAGAAATTTCGATATTACCAACTTAATTTCGTCATTGTTCTAGATAGATCCATATAGACTAATCATTGGCATGAATGTTAAATTTTAAGAAAAGTAGGCTCTTTAGTTCGTCATGGAACTTCTTGTTCTAATTATGATAGCTATTTCAATTACTGTACCTATCTCTCTTCAGTTCGAAATGAACACAATAATATGGCAAGATCCAAAATGGTGAAAATATCGAAAACTTGGAAAGATATCTCTTGATCCACAGTTCCTGTGGTAGTGGCCTGTGATTGGTTATGCTCCTAGAGAGTCCTGTCACCAAAGTTACATTCATCTGATTAAACATTTTTAGCCTACTTTTCAGATTTTGCAAAAATGAGGAAAAAGTAGACTTATGAGATCGATCCGGGAAAATGTGTGTCTGTCTGGCTGTGTGTGTGTGTGTCCCCCTATCAACTCCTAAACAGCTGCAGCAATTGTAACAAAGTTTAGTATGAGTAAAGATGTATGCCGGAATATCTCACGCCCATATTTGAAAATGATGTCAGTGCTACCAACTGCTGAAAAATGCACTAGAAATTTGAGCTCCATGTTGGATATCTTGGAAGGTATGCATGGGAGCTATTCGAAAATTGGCACACATGTAGATAATACTATTTCAGTTTAATTTCCTGGAGGCCATACATGACAGTGTTGCCAAAATAATTTTAAACCTTCTGATAGGTCCAATTTTTAAATGCATATAACTTCTACACTATCAATTGGATTTCAACCAAATTTGGTATGTAGTAAGTGTACATAAACAGATATGACTGAGCATATTCATATTTGCTCTCTATTTTTTTTATCCAAATACCAATATATCAGAAAGAATGCATGCCGACAGCTTTAAACTATGCACATGTATAGTACCAGACATTCTATATTACATTGGAGTAACTTATATACGTCAGTGCTACCAACATGATTATAAGCCTGCTGAGAGGTCCAACTTTAAATACACTAACATCTGGATTTCAACCAAATTTCGTATGTGCTAAGTGTACCATAACAGATATGACTATGTGTATTCTTAAGAGCAACCAGGGCTGCAAATTGTTAATAAATACTGTCTCTATTTTTGTTACCCTAATATCAATATATCAGAAAGTATGCAAGCCAATAGCTCTAAACTTGGCACACGGATAGTACCTGGCATTCTAGATTAATTTGGAGTAACTAATATACGTCAGTGCTGCCAATATGATTCTAAGCCTGTTGATAGGTCCAATTTTAAAATGCATGTAACTTCTATACTAACTAATGGATTTCAGTTAAAATTGGCACAACAATAGATCATATTATTTCAGATTATTTCTGACCATCACTTGCATGACATTGTTGCCAACATGCATTTATGCGTGCTGATAGATCCAATGTCTAACTGCATGTGACGTCCATTGGACTTCAACCAGATTTTGTATTCTGTAACTTAAGAGATGGAACTAAGAATATATTCACTCTCCAGGGCTGCCAACTGAAGTGCTCTATTAGGCTACATTATACCAGGTATATTTCAAACTAATTATACATTTTGATATTACGAATTTAATTTCGTCATTATTCTAGATAGGTTCATATACAGTAGATTAATCATTGGCATGCATCTTAATTTTAAGAAAAGTAGGCTCATTAGTTCGTCACGGAACTTCTTGTTTAAGGTAAGTTACAACATCTTAAAGAATTTTGTATCAGCTATTGTTTTCAAATACACTAGTCATTGTCACGATCATCATTTTCCATTTTTCAGCCTAAGCCGGGTCAGAGCAAACATGACACCCCTCCGCTTAACTCTGTCCACCATCCTTCCTCAACCACTGAACTACACTCCAGGTTCCGATCTCTCACACTGTCTTTCACTAAATCCATTCACCATACTCTATGTCAGAGGTGGTGAAACAGCACGCCGGGTGTGCTGGCATGCTGGCTTCATGCCGGCACGTTTCTGGCATGTACGGTCTTGCAGCGACAGTGGAAAAAGATTATATGCCTGTCTCTCTCGCTCCCTCTCGTGCTGGCTTCAGCCCTTCACTGTGTAGAACGTCAAACTGTTGCACTCCAGTGTCTCTTATCTTGCTAGCTGGAGTGTCACTTGACATTATTTGATCGCGGCGGTATGTAGCGTTGTAACGTTTGACTATGGCTGTTTGTTTGGGGTTTTTTTCTAGCATATTTCTAGAATTTACAAAACTCTGATCTGCTTTTTATTTGTTTGTCAAGCCATTTGCCTGATTTCTATTCAGAATGTCCGCCTCGTTGCGTAGCGGCTAGCAGTCTTGGCTGTCACCGCGGAGGTCCGAGTTCGATTCCCGGCACTGCCAAGAAATTTAATTCTGGTCTGAGGGTTGAAACAGGGTATACTCGGCCTCATGCGACAAAAGTGAGAAGAGGCGGGTTTGATTCCCACCTCGGCCATCTTGGAAATGGTTTTCTGTGGTTTCCCCCACTTCTACTCCAGGCGAATGCCAGGATGATTCCTAACTCAAGGCCATGTCATAGCCCCCCTCCTTCCCAATCCTCATTTGAATTACAAATACACATACTAATACAGCCATCACAATAACACAGGTTATCACACAAATTTCACACACACACACACCCAAGTACTCTGGACTACATGACCACAGTGTCGCAAAGCCCCTACAAGAATCAACATCATCATCTATTCAAAATTACTACAGCAAGAATATCTGACATTGCACCAGTGTTATCGAAGTTTGGAGCAACATGTCTGTGAAATGTTTTTATCTGATTTGAAATTTATAAGATCACGGCATCGCGATCTGATGTCTGACAATAACGTGCGAAACAGCCTCCGGTTGATTGTTTGCAAAACAATGGTACCAAACATTGAACTTATTGTAAATATGAAAACAAATTAAAAACAAGGAAAATAAAAAAGTGGCCGAAATTGCAATGTCTGTGACTCCCATGATACCTTATCAATATTTGACTGTTTTAATGCTAAGCATGTACTGTAATCTTCAAGTACCGGTATGCGGAGAAACACGCCAAACACAATATAGGCTACATGTGTCGGACAACCAACGCATTGGACGAACAGTTTGTTTGTTTATAATACGTCCGGTGTGAAGGCGATCCCAACTTGACTCGGTCCAACGCGCCAGCAATCAGGGTAGGCAGCTCAGCCAACAAAGGCAGAAGCCAGCCTGCCGGTGTAGCATAGCTAGTAAGCCGAGCGTGCAAAGACTGTCCACCCCTTCTCTAGGTCTTCCTAGTCCTCTCTTTCCAGTCATCTGTCTCTCCATCACTTGTAACGGCATTCTTTCATCATTCATCCTTCTCACATGTCTAAACCATCTCAATTTGTTCTGCTCCAGCCAGGGCCGGATTTAAGAGTATGCCACTTATAGGCTCAAGTCCATTTGCCGCCCCCTCTATAGTTCATATTTGCTTAATATATTTGTTTTATACAACAATAGGTTATATTTCATTGGCGTTTTCATCTTTTTTACACATGAAGTTCATTTAGTTTAGATAAAACTACAATTTTATTGACTTACATAATAAATGTTATACTGAAATTAGTTATCTACTTGTCTTTCTTGCGTACTTCTTTTAAGATTCGTTAAAAAATGAAATGAGTTTCGAACTTAATTAAATAATTTGTTCTTGGAGATCAGTGATCACTATTTCACACATATTTTTAATATTTTATCTTTTATCTTTTGTGTAATTGAAGAACTGTGTTCAATTTGAATTAAGTTGTCCTACATGGTGAAATGAAATTACACAAAATTTAGTTAATTACTGGTTTATTTGTTGAAAAATATACAAACATCTCTAGAACAACTCACCCCACATAATCTTGGATGTTCAAATTTACGTAGCTTTCTTGCGAGATTTCGTAATGGCGAAACTCGTTTTTAATGTCCTCATATAAAAGTGTTTTTGTTGTATTTGCCTCAATACAAAGTAATAAAAGTTAGGTTAACAGTATTTCAGAAATACTAGTTCGCAGATAGTTCTTAACTCTTCTAAGGCAGGAAAAACTAAAGAGGGACTAAAACATAATTTTAAGCAACATGTATTCTTAAATTCGCACGAAAAATATTATTAACGTCTGAAATAATTCATTTTAGCTTTTGAATGAATTACCAAACTGCCGCCCCTGAAAATTTGCCGCTCTAGGCTGCAGCCTACTTAGCCTATTTAGAAATACGGCCCTGGCTCCAGCTTATCATTCAGCTTCTGTACATTCCCTTTCGAATGTCTTCATTTCTCACTCTCACTCTCTCCCTCTCTCTCTCCTAATCTTCTGTACTATACCCCTCAGGAATTTCATTTCAGCTGCCTGTATTCTACTTTCATCTCTCCTGGTCATCGGCCAAGTTTCTGCTGCATTGGTAAGTAATACGTCTTATGCATCACTTCTTGAGCCTTCAGTGGTATGTCTTTATCCCAAATTAAAATAGCGGCTTCGGTGGCGTAGTTGGTAGCATGCTGGGCTCTTATGCCCAAGATCGAGGATTCAAACCCGGCCGAAGTCGTTGGATTTTTTAAGAGCATTAAAAATCCCTTACCATGCCTTCCTTCGGAGGGGAAGTAAAGCCGGCGGTCCCATGTCATAGATTTATGGCATGTTAAAGAACCTTCCACTAATTACACCTGTGTGAAGCTAAATTAGGTTAGCTTAAACACTTGACAAACGCTCTTAGGTTCCGACGTTCGTCGCCAGAGGCCGACTGTGGTGGCATCTGGTAAGCAAGTTCTGAACTAGTACCTGTTGACGGTGGCATTTGGCGGCAAAAGTAGGAACTACTTGAAAAAATTCAATGTCTGCTGTCCTTACTTGAATTGAAAACAGATAGCACACACTAATACAATCATCACAATTAACACTGGTTATCAGACAGATTCTACACACACCCAAAGTACAAGGAGCTACATGACCGCGTTGTCACAGCCCCGAAATTAAGGAACCAAATTAAATTCCCAAACTGATGATAGAAAACACTCCCACATTGTATTCACTTGTTGATCTCCATATTTCAAATAGTATAACTACAGAGAGTTTATTTTGTATCTGACGGGAGACCCTCGCTTACCCACTCGCCCGCGGCGCGAGACGGTCTCCCGCGGAGCAGTTGGTCGTAATCCGCTTCTTGGCGCCACAAGTTTCCCTCCTTTGCAGTCTGCTGAGAGCTTTAACAGTGTGAGGTTCAGTTTAGTCAATCGTTCACGTGTTTAGTGCTCAGTGTGCTGTTCCAATGCGATTTTCATTACGTGAACGTGTATATATATATATATATATATAATACCTTCATAAAGTACAGGAAATCTTGTGTGAAAACACGACGGAAATTCCGTCAGATATTTCCAAACAGACCCCTGCCTAGCGTCAATACAATTAAAGATCTAGCAAAAAAGTTTAAACAGACAGCTTAAAGACTATATTACAGCTGAAATACAGTCAATCAGTGCTGAGGAACTTCAGAAAGTAAATGCCAGTCTCATAAAAAGGTGCCAGCGATGTGTAGCAGTGAATGACGAACATTTCAGCACCAGCTGTGAACTAGGTAAGTACAAATTCCTATACTCAGTATTTGACTCAGTGCCGCGCCGGCGCAGCATAACGGCAAAGTGCGTGGCGGGAGACAGGCTCGCGGCGCGGGCGAGTGGGCAAGCGAAGGTCTCCGTCAGACACAAAATAAACTCTCTGTACTATAATATGTACAAATTTTGGCATACAGTGTGTGCTTGCAGAATAACATTAACAGGTTACTATATGACTACAATCTCTCTTAAATATTGATGATTAGACACAGTCTATAATACAAATGGCTAAATACATACGCTGCAATCGTCCTTCATATAAGCAGGTTCAGTGCAGAAACTGTTGACAGTTGGAATGCTAATATTTTCACAGCGCAGCATCGGACTCGGTTTCAACTGAATACGTTGAAGCTGCTCTCCTATGAAAGAAAACAAATATAATTTCTAAACTCACATTAAAATAAAAAGGAAAGGAGCAGTATTAATGATTACGAAGATAATTCCTGTTCTCTCGAAGAGTGAAACAAATTTATTTCCTGTAAAAAGGTTATGTGGTCCACATGCAAATAGGCTCCTCATCCTTAGAACTGTTGTCACACTAAACTAAAGTTCTTGAAATATTAGAAGCCATCTTTCAGTGTTGCCTACATAATCTACAGAGTGTATCAAAATGAATATTGGGGTTTTAGGGCTTTGTAACATTTATCACAGTTAACTTACAATTATAAATAATACATCAAATGAAAGAGCAACTCAAACAGTTTGACTTATAAGTGTTCGTAACTACGTGCATGCACTGGTTCCTCCGTCTTCCGTTACAAGTGCTAGTAGCCAAGATGGTGACTAGGGAGCAGAAAGCTTTTATGTTTTACAGTTTGCAAGGACGGAATCTGTAGTTCGTAAAGGATCATGTACACCGCATTTCCTCGCATAATCGTCGCCACCGCGTAATCATCGCAGCCCACTTTTCAAACACTAGAATAGGTTTATAAAATTTCATCGCATATTCGTCGCATAGCACATTCATCAGTTGCACATGCTGTCGCGACTTTTTAATCTGGCGAGACTTTGTCAGAAGAAAAATATCTTGTCTTTATGCTTGCGGGCTATGAACTGTGACGCGAGCGGCAAGCTTTGTTACTTAGCATATTCTGCGAGCATATAATCTGGCGTGATCATGTCAGGAAAAAGTAATCTCGTCTTTATGCCTGCGGGCTATGAACTGTGACGCGAATGGCCATTCTCATCACTTAGCACATTCCGCGAGCTTATAGGCCTAATCTGGTGTGATCTTGTCAGGAGAAAGTAATCTCGTCTTTATGCCTGCGGGCTATGAACCACGACGCGAACGGCCAGCGCACATTCCGCGAGCTTATAGGCCTAATCTGGCATGATATCGTCAGCAGAAAGTAATCTCGTCTTTATGCCTGCGGGCTATGAACTGTGACGCAAGCGGCCAGTTTCGTCACTTAGCACATTCCGCGAGCATATAGGCCTAATCTGGGGTGATCTTGTCAGGAGAAAGTAATCTCGTCTTTATGCCTGCGGGCTATGAACCGCGACGCGAACGGCCAGCTTCATCAGCACATTCCGCGAGCTTAAACCTGTCGTTGCCTTGTTAGAAGAAAGAAGCCTGTCTCTGACTGCAGACTATGACTCACGCCAGACTCACGCTACGCGAACTTCAATATTCTTCACATAATCGTAGCATCCTGCTTTTTTTCCACGAATTTAAGGCGAAAAAAGTGCGACGATTTTGCGAGGAAATACGGTATGTGCCTCCACTACCAGCTGACCTAACCGACTTAAGAAACAAGATTGAAGCAGTTGTTGCAACAATTATTCCAGAGACACTGATCAAGGTTTGGGACGAACTCGGCTATAGACTCGATGTGTGCCGTGTGACGAATGGTGCTCACATTGAACACTTGTAGGACAAACTGTTTCAGTTGCTCTCTCATTTGATGTATTATTTATAATTGTAAGTCAACTGTAATAAATATTACAAAGCCTTAAAAACCTGATATTCATTTTGATACACCCTGTATTATTGGAAGCTTTTCATCCAGTCGACACGAGTGTGCCCAAATTAGAATGGGTGGGGAATTACACTGTCATTTGTAGCTCTTCAGTCGGTCAACACGAACACGGGGTACAAAGTGTAAATACACTCCTGGAAAAAATTACATGTATTAGTTAATATACAGGGTCTTTCATATAAAGTAAGAACGCCAAGCGGTGGTTTTGTTATCCGCTGCTGCGGCGGCCATGCCCAAGCTTGTGGCGCGCCACGGCCCCCTGCTTTAAGCGTGTGTACAATCCTATATGAAATGTGACCTTATAAAAGATGCTGGAAGTGGCGTCCTTCCTGGGTTATACAGGCATTGTATCTGGCAACCACATTCTGGCTGACGCGAGTGAGTTCTGCTACTGTAATGTTTCTGATCTTTTATTTTATGTCGTTTATTGAGCACTGAGTCAGTATTGTCAAAATTATTTTCAAATATGTGAATCAGTGCTAGTAAAGGTGGCACTTCATCAGGAAATTGCTGAACAAATGCATCACGTACCCGCCGAGCCGACTCGTACTTAAGATAAGTTTTACATACAAAAATACGATGTTGTAATGTTAACTGTCTCATGTTAACATCTGAGGTTCAGACTGGCGACTGAACACCTGTACGTTTATTGCAAGGTCGAGTGTTTACTATGCGCGCGCTTTCAATACTACAGCAGGGGGCCGTGGTGCGCCACAAGCTCGGCCAAGGTCACTGCAGCAGCGGATAACAAATCCGCCGCTCGCCGTTCTTACTTTATATGAAAGACCCTGTATATATCAATGACTTTAGTCATGATCATTCTTTTCTGGTATTGAATTCAAGATCTTTAATTCTACTTTTCCACTTTTCAATACAAAATTACACTCTAAATATTGTATTGAAAAGTGGAAAAGTAGAAGTAAAGATCTTTGGTTTTCTTTCTTTCTTTCTTTCTTTCTTCGGCTTTTCCCAATTAATTGGGGTCACCGGAGCCAACCAGGCTCATTTTTGGTTTTGGCCAGGGATTTAAGACCGGATGCCCTTCCTGACGCCACGTGATTTTCCAGGTGAAAATTCCACCCCGCTGTCACCGGGATTCGAACCCCGGCCGTCCGGGTGAAAGACGAGCAGCTAAGCCACTGTGCCATCACGCTCCCCAAGTAAAGATCATTGGTAATTATCACTATTATAATGGGTTATGCGTTTTGACCTTCGAGCGGCCACCATCAGATCCTGTCGTGTTGACTGACTGAAAAGCTTCTAATAATAAATAATGTTGTGCGCTCACTTGACGTGCCCTGTTTCCAACCAATAAGTTCTCTATCCACCTGGTGATTGGACGAGTGCCTTACAATGTCTAGCCATAAGCTCTGTTCAAAGTAACTCAACTATGGTTTAAATTTTGCCTTATACTCTGTGAGCTACCAGAATGGGATTGACAGTTCTTGCCTCGCCATGTGGTCAGGGAACAAGGTTGCCAAACAGTTAGAATAACAAGCGATCACACTGTCCAAGCCAGTGACAAAGCTAACCAGGCACTGGCGCACGTGGGCTATGATATTGCAATGCAGAGTATTATGACATCAACTATGCGAACATGGATTGGTCAAGAGGCAGAGGTGTGATGACTGATGTGGAATTTCCGGCCAAATGTCAATACCATTCTAGCAGCTCATAGAGTATAGAACAAGGTATATGTCTATTGAGTGGCTAATTGATTGCAGCAAACACGGTCTGTACTAACTATTGTCTAACTATTGAATAGCTTCTTTAAACAGAATTATTACCGGCTGAGAGTGTTAACGTGTGCCTCGCTGGCATTGGAAGAGCATGCATTCGAATCCCACCTCGTCCTTCCTGAAAATGGTTATCGTGGTATCCCATTTTCATCACCAGGCAAATGCCAGGAAGGTTCCTTTCAATAGGCTGACTTCCTTCCAAAATCCCTTCCCTGACCCATCCTGAAAATAAAATAAATGGCCATTGGCTGCATTAATAAAATTATTAAACATAATTATTGTGGTGTTCATTTAATTTGCCATGAAATATACCATATTCCCACTCCCTCTGAACTGACGGGTAAATAGATAGATAATCACCCATGACAACTTTTGGATCAACAAGGTTATGAAGAAGGTCAGAAACCAGTCAGTGAATACCTCCATGTCAAATCAGGTCGAGTGGACTAGATTCCTACTCTGCTTCAGTCAGCAGGTGGGCTTTCTACTTCTATTTGTAGTACGCTACTCTCCATGTTGCATTCTTTCTACTTCAGAAGATGGCCAGTCAGTGAATAAGTGGCTTACTTACCTATACAGTGAGTCTTCCCTATAGAACAGAACCTCACTGTCAGTGCTAGATCACTAGCATTTGCAGATTACACAAGAGTGGGTCGGGAAGTAGCGGATGCTATCTGTCATTTATTAAACACAGGAGTTGGGATGACACCTTAGTTGAGATAATTAAGACTTGTGGTAATAATAATAATATTCTATGGCCTCGGATGCCAGGTGAAAGCTTTGTTATTTGACACCCAGAGGGCAGCTGGCATGTCGAATTTTTTAATTCTTTGGAGCGCTATGAAAGTCAAGGAGGTTAGATATCTAAGCTCTTTGACACTATAGCGCTTTCTAATAAAGGAGGAACCTTTTGTGTTGGCGGAAAATCCAGAGAGTAATTTTGCCATTATGAACATGACCTACTGAATTCAAATAGGTTCTTTGACATGCCAACAACGTATGACATGCGTGTCGTGATTTTTGTCGCCTTTCAAAAATCACTTACCGTGGCAAACAAGATTTGTGGTGAAGTACAGCAGTCTACCTCGTATCCCATGATTATGGTTAGGTATAGAACAAAACATCGACTTTTCCTAGTGGAAACTTATCTTCACAAGAAGAAGTCTTCCAGTAAATGTGTTCGGAAGATCAGCACTGTGGGTTTTTTTCTTGTGGGGGAACCTCAAACAAAAGGTATACAGAAACAATCCGCGTACTCTGGAGGCTCTAAAGAACAAAATAACTGCACCGATACCAAATATCAGTGAGGATGAATTACACCTACTGTACCAAAACTTCCTACGTCGGTGCAACGTGCGTCTTGAAAATGAAGGACAGCATTTCCAGCAACTACTCTGAAATTCATAGTAATGACGATTATTAAATACGTTAAAAAGTGTAAATGCGTTGAACTAGTTGGGCGCTACGCTGCTGCTAGCACCAGTACCTTGCTCGTCAGGCAGCTAGCCACAGTGGCCCGGCCGTCACACGACATCTGCGAGGCTCCGTTCTGTACAGAAGGCTCTCACTGTATTATTGGCATTTGCAGGTTCAATCCCAAATCATAGCAGGGTTTGTCCTACCAATACCAGCAAAGAAGTAGGGGAAGCAAATCAACTCCAGGAATTGAGACCACATTTCAAGGATTAATCCACCCACCCACTCCCTTTACAACATATGTTTACTTCAGTTTACAAGTTACAATTACAACTACGCCTACAATATATATATTTTACATATTAGACCTAGCACATCCGAACTTACCAGAGTACCATAATATTATATAGAGAAAATACTCACTATTCCTCGCCCACCCCAAGGTGTGGCAATATGTTGTATTTTCAGCTGCTTCTTCCGGCAGACATACAGGACGTACAAAATCTGAAAGTCTGACAGGCTGTTCTAACTTCACCATTACCACAGTGCTGCCCTCTACTGGTGATTTAACCATTCCTACTACCGGACGTTCTTGTTGCCAAGGAGATGAGCCGGAGAGACGAACACTGCCTAAACGAGCAATCCACTGAGCCTTTGGCTGCCTAAAATATGACAAGAGAAAATGTAAATGTAAATACATTAACAAAGTAAATAACAAAACTATAGTAAAGCCATCATTACTTCCGACTTGATATTTCAGTGTTATCCTTGAGTTATCCAGCAGTCAGAAGGAAAATCACTTTAACCAGACAATCACAGGCAGCCATTCAAATCCATATCTCACAACAAATTGAGTTCCGTTCGCCATGTCGCGATTTAGTGAACCAAACTCTAGCCTAGCACTGAAACGTCAAGTCGGAAGTAATGATGGCTTTACTATAATTACTGATATGAAATATTTATTGGAAATGCAACACATATCTAGGAAGTACAGTAATAAACAAAACAACTGCTACCAAAATATAGAAGCAAATTACATTCTCATTGAACCAAATGAAAGTGCTTTAATCAGTTTCATAGAAAATACAAAATCTGTTTACAGAAAATATGTTTGAAAATATTCTAAACAGTAAGGAAGTGTGTGTCTGATACCGTATTGGTGTTGGACTACACTAGAGAGACTCTGAAGTTATCTCCGTTTAGGGTTCATAAAACAACATTATTATTCACTTTGATAATGGTATCAACTTTAATAATCTATACAAAACTGTACAATACTAATTTCTGCTGCCAGAAAGGGTGTATTAAAAATTGCATATTACCAAGAGCGAGCATGTCTGGCTGAATGATGCACCACCTAAATGGTTACAAAAGAAGCAAGCTACAATTAAAACTACACCTAAAAATTGCAAGTTATTATGTTCCTCCAAGATTTTCAAAATATTTACACTGCTGGATTTGTCTAAAAAAGAACTGCCATGCTGAGAACTGAAAGCAGTATGGTTATATTTAAAATTTAAAGTTAATATCATTATTTTGGTGGTTAACAATGCCATGGAATATTCTGTGTTTCATAATGTGCCCTTAAAACCATTCACAAAATAGAAAAATGGAAGGTAGATATCTTCAATGGATTAAAAGATTAACTAGGTATATACATTTTTATGATAACACTATTATTATACCTTTCAGCATTCAATCTCCATATGCCCAAGATTGAACTAGGTGCCCCTTAAGACACCCTATTTGCTGTTTATATTGCAGCCTCTTCTGCATCTATAGCTTTCTCTTATGTCTTGTCTTCCAGGTCTTCCCTGACTTCTCTTACTCTGTATTACATTCATTTGCATCACATGGCTCCACCGTTAAACAGACTAATATTACTAAATTTTCTTTGTATATAAATCTGCAGAAAATATTTTGCTAACATTCAGGGCCCTGCAGTGCCAGATCTAAAATATTTTTCATGCAGTGAAGGAGTAAGCCTACCGCCATCCCATACTTGTTTATATTTTATAGGCTGGGTTAGTATGAAGCACCTCTAAATTTGCCCCATTATTTTGCAGAACCGTAAGTTTTTGTTTTGTTTTATTATGACTACATGGGTATTACCAGATTTGTAAAATAAAAATAATAGTTGGGAAGAATTTACACGAAGAATGGAAACAGATGTAAGTGGCAGTAAAAGGATGCTGTATGGGCTTCTAAGAAGTAAGAGGAAAGAAAGAGTTACTACAAAGCTACTGAAAAAGGAAGATGGAGAGTTGTTAACACACCCAGAAGAGATAAAGGGACGATGGAAGGAGTATTTCGATAAGCTATTGAATGTGAACAATTGTACAGGTGAGATGGAAGTGACACAGCCTGACGACTTTATAACCGAAGATGATATAACAATGCTGGAGGTGAAATTAGCAGTACAGAAAATGAAGATGGGAAAAGCAACAGGGGTGGATGAAATCAGTGTAGAAATTATAAAGGCTGCTGGACCTGTTGGTATGCAATGGTTGTATAGACTGCTAAAGTGTGTGTGGAAATGGAAATGTGTACCAGAAGACTGGGAGAAAGGGCTAATAATATCAGTGTTTAAAAAAGGGGACAAGAAAGTGTGTGATAACTATAGAGGGATCACCCTCATATCACAGCTAGTAAAAATACTGGAAAGGATATTAGAAAGAAGAATGAGAAGAAAGGTGGAAGGAGAGTTGCAAGAGGAACGGTATGGCTTCAGGAGTGGAAGATCCACAGTGGACACAATCTTTAGCTTAAGGCAGGTGATGGAAAAAAACTGGGAATATGGAGAGTATTTGGTCATGACTTTCATAGATCTAGAAAAGGCATATGATAGTGTCCCCAGAGAGAAGGTATGGGAAACCATGGTTAAGATGAGACTAGGAAGAGAAATGTTGGAAATGGTGCAAGCAATGTACAACAACTGTGTTAGCAGGGTACTGACCCCAGTTGGAAAGACAGATTGGTTTAGGAACAAGACTGGACTAAGACAGGGGAGTGTGCTGTCACCTCTTTTGTTCATAATGGTAATGGATGAAATTGTAAAGGAAACAAAGGAAGCATATGGACATAAAGAAAATTAAGTTACTATTATTTGCAGACGATATTGTGGTCTGGGGAAGGAATACCGAAGAAGTGCAAAAACAACTAGATGCACTGAACGAAAATATTCAGAAGTACGGCCTGAAAATCATATAGAGAAAAGCAAGACCATGGTGATGACAAGAGGGGAAAGACAAGGAAAGGGCACTGTGAAAATTGGAAGTCAGAGTTTGGAAATTGTGGACACGTTCAAATACCTAGGAAGTGAATTGATGCAAACTGGTAGGTTGGACATGAAGATTGGCCGGAGGGTACAGCAGAGCAATGCATTCTATCAAAGTGTAAGAAAACTTGTTTGGGATAAGGAAGTACCAAGGAAAAGCAAGGAGGTAATGTATAAAGTGTACTATGTACCCATATTAACTTATGCAGTTGAGACTTGGACCCTGACAAGCAGGCAAGAGAGTAGAATCCAAGCCAGTGAAATGAAATTCCTAAGAAGTATGATAGGAAAGACAGAGTGAGGAATGAAGATGTTAGGAAGGAAGTTGGGATGGGAAAACTAAATGAGAGAATTGAGAAGAATAAACTAAGGTGGTTTGGACATGTAAAGAGGATGGAGGAAAATAGAATACCAAGACAGATGCTGGAGGCCAAGTGCAAGGGTAAGACCTAGAACAAGGTGGATCGATTCAGTGAAGAACAGCGTGAGAAAAAGAAATCTGGACTGGGACAAGATCGTGGAAGAAGAATTGTGGAAGGAAAGAGGAAAGTGGAGAGGTGCCATAAATACCCCGACCCGGCAGGAGCTGGATAAGGCGAAATGATGATGATGATGAGTTTGCTTAATGGCTCCAAAATTATATCTTTTTACTGAAAAATACTTCTGCTGTTATTCTTCACAAAATAACTTTCCTTTGATTTTTGTTCAATAATAGATTTTACAAATTCCTCATAATTGAATTAGCTTCTTCACTCTCAGTGGAAAGTACAGATAAGTTGGTTGGTATTTCCTGTCTCATAATGGATATACTGTAGTTGTTGTTTTGAAGTGTGGAACAGTGAGGTCATCTGCCCCTATCATGGTGGATCTAAGGTAACTTGTAATTAGATTAACTTACTGAACCTCCTGTCACATCCACCAGATGTTGTTGGGAGAGCATCAATTAGATCTTTTACATGAATTAAATTTAAGATCAAGTGAATTCATTTTAAACAGACCCAGCCAGTGACTGGAAACAGGAGGAGGAGGAGGAAGATGGGGAGGGGGAGGCGATGGATGGGGATGAGGAGGATGATGAGTGTATTCATTTCCTCTAAATTTTAAAACCATTCTTTAACAAATGATGGAAGACCAAGATCTGAGTAGGAAACTCATCTGTACGGTATCTAAATCCATAGAATATGACATCAATTGGCTAAACTTGCTGTGCAATGTTTCAGTTCCTGGCCACTTAGGTATTGATTCTTTCCCCTTTATGAATAGAAAGCCCTTTTTTTGTGTTGTAATCCTATCTCTTACTTGACCCAATATATTAAAACCAGTACTGAATTTAGTCTTGCTTCATCCAGCATCACCTCACCGGGCATGAATTTCCTTTTGGGTACTCAGTGCATTTTCATGCCTGGTTCAAGGCAATCCTTTCCACCATTTCTTTAGCAACTTTTAACCATTTACTTGGCTCAGTTCTTAACCTTTCCATCATCGTGTTGAGGCTGTACTTTGACAAAGTTATACGGTATCATGTATTTGTATAGTCGTGACGGTCAAGGTGTCCCCAGGTGACTATCTTTCATCCCCATTATCGTACCACTCAGTCCCACCCAACTACAGCTCCCTTTCTCTCTACAACAGATGCCCCTTGTGATTTAAAGGTATTTAAAGGTTCTGTGGCTGTATAACTATTGTCTTGGCGAGAGAAACTTAAGAGCTAACTCCTACTTAAAGCCCCAAACCCTCATTAAACTGCCCCCTGCTAGGCAAAAGCACTTATACAAGGCTTAGGATCAATCACATGTTGATTTGTTTGAAACCGCCTGGGGATGTGTTAGTCGTCGCGACTATATTTCCTTATTGTCTCTGTTCATCTCTTTCAAGATGTTTGTCCATGCAACCAAATATGAAATGAATCAGAAGTCCTCCATGGCATGAAGAAGGTTTGTACTAATGCCCCACTATGCCCACCGTAAGTCAATTTTATGTGTTCTTCACATGTGTAATTGCCTATACATTTATTTCCTCATGTGAATGCTTTAGAAATTCATACACGGTAAATAATAACTCACATTGATTAGGTATTATCATGTACGTCATTAAAAATATATTGTGAACACTTTACCTCATTTTGTGAGAGAAAAAAAACCTGCTATAAAAATGGAGTCTTGGGATTAATTTTACTGTCCCCGACCCAGATGAGACCCACCAAGGGTGGATACCCCTCTTTGCCCTCCTTAGATGCAGCACTGGATCCATGGCTGTCAAGAACACACAGTATGGTCATACCATAGAATATTTAAAAGCATTCTCTCACAGAGACTGTTGATGTTCACTCAGAACTTCTGTACGGAACTCAAAATGCATTTCTTGAGTCGTGTCATCATCATTGATTCGCATTAGAGAATTGAGAAATCTTTCATCAGTCCCGTGCACTTGTGTGTTTATAGATTTTGACTGATAACCTGTGTTTCTGTGGGGACTGCAGGAGAGTGTGTAGCTGTAATTATTAGGGTAAGGGATACGATCGCTGCCATAGGATTTGAAATGAGGTACTATGCCTGGAGGGAGAGTGGAGGGAAAACCAGGGGAAAACCCACACCCATGGTAGCCGCTGTCAGCACTGGCATTCGAACCTCAGATCTCCAGACTTGCTGCAGCTTTCCATCACCGTTTTGGCAAGAGATTAAACATGAACGGCTATGCAGTGAGGTTTGTGTCACTTCATACTCCTGGATCAATAGGAAATGAGAGATGTAAGTGGTCACAAAAATAAATGGATTTAAATTCTATAACATTTTACGACACACTTGTGTGATCATCATGGTGTTACAAGGTAAAACTCACCCTTGAAAACATGAAGCTGTAGTGAGGAGCCATTCAGAGGAGATGAGTGTTCCATCACAAACATGAACGCCATCTTTGAAGAGCGCCGCATGCCAGGGCCAGTCTCCATGAACAGCCGACTTACCAAGTCCCTCGACACCAGTGTTATCTCGGAGTGGCTGGGTACCGCATTCTTTGAACAAGCAAATGAGCATTTGGGTAAATAATTTAAAATAAATGTGAACACTATCAGGAACCCTATCACTTTCCTTTGCTCTTTTCCATTTGCATTTCTTGATTCAAGATTATTTCTTATTCAGTACCGGTACCTTTTATATTCGAGGGATTCTTTTTTCTTTACTTTTGCAATTGCCAATCTAATATCTGATCTAATCTTACTAAGGAACTACCATAACCAGTTCATTTTCTCATGCTTGAGTTTAAGTAATTGAAGCGATTGATTTGAATAATGTGAAATTTCGTCAGGCAACTAATACACAAATTGCTGTAACAATTCATACCAAATAACAGTAGTATAGTGTCACTAAAAAAAACAAGAAGACTACTAAGACTGAACATTTGATACTCAGTGGGGTACAAAGCAGAGATATCCATGCTTCTGCAGAGATATCCATGCTTCTATCACAAGATAAATTTCCCCAATCAAAGTAAAACTCTGGACCACCCACTTGTGATTTATTCCAGTTAGGGGGTAACTTATCTGTATACATTGTTTGGTTATTTAGGGTACTAAGGCTTCTTTCATAGTTACATGGCACATGCCAAGCATGTGAAGTAACATTGTTTAATTGGGACCATTTTATAGTTATCCGCTCGATCCTCACTGTTCCTTTATCCCTGTCAGGCATGTGGCTGAGGCGGGTTGGGATGAGCAGACGGCCGCCACGCGGGTGGAACTAAAGCCTTGCGGAAATTTTTATAGTTGACGCGTCATACCAGGTGGTTCAGTACAGTTTTCGGTTTGATAGTGTGTTAACCTGGATAATGAATGTTGGGATGAGCATGGAATGGTTCCTTGTAATATAAATCTGCGATTCTACTTTTCCAAATAATTCATCGAATGATTTTGGGCTCATCTTAAAACAATTTAAAAGAATTATTTAATCTTCTCATAGGTCAGCGTAGAGGGTTTCGAAAGTTCCTATCACATCTCTTTTGAATATTCACAGGATGTCCACTAAAATGCTTTTATTTTCTTCTTTACTCTCGCCATTATCTCGTAGAGGTATGCAGCAGCAATCACTTCAGCAGTAAACCATGCCGCAGTACATGCTCGACTGATACAACACTATAA
Organism: Meconema thalassinum; assembly: GCA_946902985.2. Taxonomy (NCBI): domain Eukaryota; kingdom Metazoa; phylum Arthropoda; class Insecta; order Orthoptera; family Tettigoniidae; genus Meconema; species Meconema thalassinum. The sequence continues at coordinate 125,452,021 of OX336389.2, forward strand.
AAGGTCCTATCTGAAGGCACACGCCATATGCTGCGTGTGGCATGTAGCATGTAACTATAAAAGAAGCCTAAGATATTAGAAAGTGCATTTCTTGTATGAAAAAACTTATATTGAAAACATAATGTGACATACCCATGTCTGAACATCCCACATAGAGAACTTCCTTCTTTGGACAAGGAGCCCGAACAAATGTTATTTCAGCAGCAGTTGGATCTTGCATATGAACATATCGTACGTTGTCTTCTGAATCTTCTTGTATACGAACAAGATTCACAGTCCTGCAGAAAGAAAAAATAGAAGCAAATATTAAAGGTGCTGTGTGCCCAAATTATGATCGTGGGTGGATAGAACACGAAAAGCAAATAACAATGCAAAAAACCAGAGCCCAATATGACACCTGGTTCTAGAGAAATCCTTGGTATTGCACAGGGGACCAGGCTATGATGACATCACTGAAGGTCAAGGTACGCTATTCCCGCACCATGCCACCTCGATGTCGAGTCTAAAATTAGGGTTGAAATCTTATGGTACCAATTTCATGTTTAGATGTATTCAAAGAGGGCTCATAAAAATAAGGATTAACATTTTCAGTTTCACTAACACAGAAATGTCATCCAGCAGATATAAAGCTTGGTCGTGTGGGGCATCTACTCAGCAAAAAGCTACCAGGGAAATGATTGGTAACTTTCAGGTCAATCATCGCAAATATATCGTTGGCTTACAAGTGATGCACACTAAGTCAGAAAACACGATCCTGAGAAGATGAGCCTCGAGTATCCTTACATACAGCTTATTTCCTCATGAACTTATTCTCTGACTTTGTGTGTTTCACTTGTAAACCGACGATATGCCCAACTAAATTGGATCGGAAATATGTGATTCCACCTGAAGTAAATCTGCATGTGATTAATTACACTAGACAACAAATTTTAACTTTTGTTTTTTACAAAGGTAAAAAAAGTTGATTTATAAGGATTTGAGTGTGCTGAAGTTGAAAATGACAGTTAAAAATCTAGATTAGCTCAGGTTTGGAAGTTATTGAAACTTTTATGTCCTTCACAAATTGTAATGGGACAAAAATTGTTGGTGTTATTAGCACATCTGCAGGGCATTATAATATAAGTTTTGATTCCACACAGTAACTCAAAAACTCGCGTAAAAGTCACAATACAAAAAGGAGCAGTTTTGATTCCATACAGTAACACAGAAACACGTATCACAAAACACAATGGAGCACTACGGAAGACAAGCACTCGTAGACTGTGTAAGCTAGAAACAAAACACAACATTCATTGGCATTCCTGAAATAAGAAAAAACGTGAGCTAAAACAGAAATAAGAACGTAACAAATTTCATATAGCAAGGAAACTGACGAAAATTATTGAATTTTCTAATTCAGCATACCAAAATCTATAAAGATTGGGTATTTTTGTTTATATAAAAATTCCATTGTTGAACAATGTTATTAATTGCACCAATCTCAAAGGACTGAAATTCCGTTAGGGTACAAAACTAAATTTTAAGAACTAAACTCAAACACTGATGGAAGAGTGCAGTTACTATGATAAAATGGAAAGGAGAAGGGCCACCTAAGAAGAAAGCGACAAAGACAAAAGATTATTCAGTATGTCCTTTGACAATGGTATGTGCTCATTTCATATTTGCAAGGTAGTAGTTGTTTATTACAATGATCAGGGACTGTGTTTAAGGGTGAGCACGGATTAGGAACCACCCATCCAATAATATCTCTGACCACCCGACCACGCACATACGCATTATAATATAAGTTTTGATTCCACACAGTAACTCAAAAACTCGCGTAAAAGTCACAATACAAAAATACTGTTATAAGTAGGCTAAGTAATGTAGGATTGTTTGATTTTATTGTTTTGTATTATTAACCTGACGATGGCTATTGCACTTGTGTTTAATGCCAAATAAAGTGATTCTGATTCTGATAAAACTTACTTCATGGGGCAGATGAATGCAACATTCCAGCCAGTACGCCTATAACAATATGTAATAAGCAATACTTCCATGAGACCACTAAAAACTTGCTAACCCAAATTTGAAAACCAGAACTGCTCCTGCTGACTACCGTGGAATTATGCACAACCACCACAAAAAATATAAAATATTGAAATCAGTAACTCGGGATTTAATTGAAGAATATAACAAAACTCAAAACTTGGCAAGAAGGTAGTTTCGTGCAAGATCCCTAGTCTGTTGAAATTGCTTCAGATTTCCTAAATGAAGGGGAGGGGGCATACAACTAAAACATTAAATTCAATAACTCAGGATGTAATAAGGTACCTGTCATGAAACTTGGTAAAATAGAGAAACTACAGTCGATCAAACCTCATGATTACCCGATTGAACATAACACACATCCACCATCTTGACTCTATAATTTGGTAAAATTGATTTCTTAGGTATAAATTAAGTAATGCAAATCTTTGCAAGAAGAATCACTCCATAATAAATCCTTTTCTTCATGTAAAAGCAACATCGTCTTCTAATTAGAACCGTCAACACATTTAAGGGAGCCCAAGGCAGATAATGTTAATATACAGTACACTCAAGACAGCAGGGTTGCATAATTTTAAGTAATTATCAATAACTCAGCATACAAATAAATTAAAATAAGCAATTAAATAATAGTGTTAACATCATACTCACTGATATGAAAGGAGGCTACACATAGAGGCGGCTATCGTGTTGAGAGTTGTCTCCCTATTGGGTTCAGGTATGGTTGTGTTCAAGTTCTCAGTACATAGCTTTCCACTCTGGCCTTTCTCATTAAACACCACATAGCCCTCAGAGAAGTAGTATGGCTGATGGGGTGTGGCAGGTATCATGCTCCCTAATGCCGAAACACTGGGTGCCACCATCACTGAAACAAAACAGTCCCGTTTATACATGAGTCGTCCAGTTGCAAAACTCGTTTAATCCACATTTTCATGAGAAACATTTCTCTGGACTTAGCCTCGCGTATCTTTTGTGTTTCTTGTTTTCTACTTTTTTCTTTTTGCTTTGTGTTTTTGGTTTTGTGTTTGCTTAGTGCTTTTGCTTTTGAATTTTATGTTCTGCTTTTCTTTCTTGGTTTTGGTTTTGTGTTTGTTTTCTGCTTTTGCTTTTTTGAATTTTGCTTTTTGCTTTGTGTTTCTTGTTTTTTTTTCTGCTTTTGCTTTTGTTTTTGAATTTTGAATTTTGCCTTATGCTTCGTGTTTTTCTTTGTTTTGTGTTTGTTTTCTGGATAATCAAAATTAAACAAAACAAAATAAAAAATGAACAAAACAAAATAAAAATAAAAACAAAATAAACAAAATAAAAACAAACACAAAAAAACAAAACAAAAACAATACAAAAAATTAAACAAAACAATTTAAAATAAAACAAAACAAAATCAAAAAAACAAAACAAAATTAAATTAAACAAAGAAAAATAAATTAAAGTAAAATAAAATAAAGTAAAATAAAATAAAATAATAAAATAGATAATTTTATGACATGATCCTTATTCACAAGTGGATTAAACGAGTTTTGCAACTGGACGACTCACATCATCAATCGCAAACGATAGTGCACCAGTTTCTGAAATACAGTTTAATAGAGACCAACTAGGAAGAATGGAAACAAATCAATACACTGTGTATCTTGTTAATTCTCTTTGTTTTGTTCCAGACATTTCACCAGTTAATCAGGCCAGTGAAACTACTCGACCTTGAAGTTTTAGCAAACGGAGTGTGCTGCATAGAGGAGAGAAAGGAAACATTATAAGGCAAGGAAATAAGCACAACACACATATGTGGAAGAGTCTTTTACTTTCCTTCCTTTTCAACCGGCATCACCTTTACACAGAGCTGGTCATCTCTGATAAGCATCCAGGTGCTATCACTGATAAATATACTATATTCTGTTTTAGTGTTTTGAGAAACCATACTTTTCACAATGATTTTATAATTTTCCCAATCAAAAAGCCAAATTAAGTACATTTGTGTTTATAAGGGTCTTAAAATTTGATGGTGATAAGACATGGAGTGACTATTGAAACATGGGTTGAAAGCAGTCAATTTGAAATCAAATCATTAGAAATTCAAATTATAAGGACTTGCTATATTTCTATGGAATTTCCACCATCAGCTGAGTTTAAAGCGAGTATTTGTCAACGATGCTTCTCTGACTGAAAGGAAAATTGGTTAACAGCATATACAATCAACTTAAATCAACCAAGCTTTTGGTACTTACAGCAATGCCTTTCATCACTACCATTTGGACAGTCTTTGATCCCATCACAGCGTTTCTCTGGCGGTATACACACAGTGCCTATCCCACAGTGAAGACTCTGCTCTGGACAGTAATTGCAGCCCGTTTCATCCGACAGATCTGGGCAGTCCACTATCCCATCACAAATCCTTGATGATAAGCCCAGCTTCTGTAGCTCTTTCATACAACCTAACATACAAGCAAATCAGAGAGTTATGTTTCTCATTTCTGTTAGTATCTTATCTAAATATATTTCAGAGTAATCGACCAATGACATATGAGTAGGCCATTTGCAAAACCAGCTATGTGCATAAATTTACGAGAATGAGATAATGGTATCCCATGTTGCTTTATAATACTGGCTTCTAATTTAGCTATGTTTCAGGTTCCTAAACCAGCTATAACAGTTTTAAAATTGACATTAAAAACGTCAAACGGTTGCAAAACCTGCTACATGCATGGCAGGTACGGATGCAAATCCTGCTAAATTCGCAGGGCAATGTTTACGTTTACAAAACCTGCTATATGTTTATTGACTAACATGGCCGTCCTTCGGGTAGAGTTGCAAAACCTGCTATTTTCCTTTCCGTAAGAACAGCATTGCACTCCTCTTTATCAAAGAAAATAATGCTAAAACGCTTATCTCTATTGTAGATAGTTAGGTTGGCTGTACTACATACTGTGGAGATTCAGCTGTGAAATTCTGCTTGCATTTGTTTCACTCGCGCGCCAATTTCTCTGAGTACATTGATTTGGATGCAGCCTACAAGCTGACGTCTCGTTCCTACTGACGTTTTCAGTTATATATTTTTTAAATGAATGAAGATAATATGTCAATAGAAAATACCGATAGAATAAAACAGTGATAGGGATGTTATTACACTGGCTTCTTCTTGAAGCGCCTCATAGTATCGAAACAATTGAACTGATGTTCCCTATAGTAGGACATTCATTCATCCCGCTGATCGGATATTTGGACATCTAGAGAGAGAATTTAACACTCGAAGTGTCATTGCAAACCCTGAAGAGTATTTGCACGTTATCAAGAGGTACGGAATCGTAACACGTCTAGGAGAAGATGCCCCTGTTAAGGATTGGAAAGCATGTTCAGATATCATTCTAAAATACCCTGGACAATGGCATTTCCCATTTCAGAAAGCAAAGAGATTAATAATCACAAGAAACAAAAGCGATAAATCTCTCCTAGTTCGAGGAGAACCCTTCTACAATTTTGACATTGGTGAAGTGAAGAGTTTGTGCAGTAAGGGGAAGAATTTTAAGATCGCTCGCATCCCCGATATCCCAAGGGGTGTTGTTGTAAAATCGACTAAGATCAAGGATGTTAAAAAACTTCTTGCCCTTCACTTTGGGGAAGCATGGGACAGTAATCCAGATTTGGAATTCTATGTCAATGTATTTGCAGAACAGGACCCTGATACTCAAAGTTTGAATGATGATGCAGATGATGATGATCTTGATGATGACACTTTGGACTTTGAACTAATGGAAACTGATGAAACAGACATAGCCTAAACTCATTTTGTTTGTACGTTGATAGTATATCAACACACACAGAACTATTCTAAACTGTGTTTGTCTTTTACGTTGTAATATATTCCACGTTACATAATATGTTCTTCCATTACGAGTGTATGCATTGTAAATTGTAACGTACTCAATATATAATTCCATCCATCATGAGTGTGTGATTAAACTCCGGCCACTACAATTGTAGCTGGTTTTGCAAACTAAGGCGCAATCAATATGGCTGCCACTAGAGTTGCAAAACCTGCTATGTGAACAACACAGTTGCAAAACCTGATATATGCAAATAAAAAATATTAATAACTTGTTTTCTACTCATCAGATATTTCAGAACTTCGGTACACATATTACAATTATGTTTACCTATAGATTGTATAAGAATCAGCCCTCTAACACATTTCTGTTTTGTTTTATTAGTTTTCCGAGATTTCTCACTAATTACTTATCATGCACATAGCTGGTTTTGTAACTGGGCTACTCATATGTACTGTATGGAGTGAAGGGCTAGTGCCTTCACCACCATACTGTAAACTTAGGAATATTTAATGTGCATAATATTGAAAGATTATAATTCTTCAGAATTCTGGAATGATCAACATCTGATAGTTGTCCCTAAAAAAAAGTACAGTGAAACCCCTCAAATCCAAAATCAAGGGAAATCCAAACGAGTTTCTTTCAACAATTTTAAGGTTGAAAAACACACGCAAAAAAGAGAAACTTATTTATTTAGTCATAACGCAATTATATATTCCACATTATAACATTGTTTTACATAATTAGTTGAAAAATTAACAAAGAGGTACAGTTAGCATACCTAACAAAGTGTAAATGTGCCTACATACTTATCTAATCCACGATTGAAAAACGGAAAAGTTGGTTTTTTGTCATTCCTTAGGCTAATCACCTTGCAAAAACAATGAAATGACAGTAGAAATACACAAAATATCATTTAAACTTTCACTTGAAATCAGTTATCTTCAATTATCAAAGTGTGCGGCAGAGTCGCATGAACACGACATCATTTGGCGTGGCTGCTGCGTGTTTTTCACGAAGCACAATGAGATGTCAAGAGCAGATGCAGTTTCAGTATAAGTCACATTGTCTGTCAAAGTTTCTTCTTCCTCACTGTCACTAGCGACATTGCCGTCATGTTGACTTTAGACCACACTCACTATTTCATGTTCACCGTTTGTGCCAAACCAGCCTGCCTCGCTCAATGTACAGTCTTATACCATAACGTGGGCTGGTTACTATGTTAAGGATACTTTTCAGCCAATCCGAACAAATTGAAATCCAAACAGGCTACAGTCCCAATTAGTTCGGATTTGAGTGGTTTCACTGTATGCTGATACCACATATCGAAGTACTTGTAGAATATTTTATAGACAATCTCAATATATTGGTACCAGAAGTGCCTTCTACTGAAGGTATAATCTTATTTATGGATTATCATGAAGACATACTTGACTGGGAGATGCAGTCCTTTAGGATCAAATCACCAAGCTAATCTTAAAGAGGTTTTTAATCGCTAAGCATATTCAAAATTGCCAGGTTGATTACATGACAGTGGTAAAATGAAAATATAAAATGACAGTTTGTGAAGTAATTATAATTATCAAATGAATCGATATCTAGTTTTGTGGATAAGTGAGTGAGTAGAACGCCAGACTCTGGCTTGAAGGGGTTTGATTTTTGGCTGAGCTATGAAAATGTACATTCCTATGGTTAATTCATGTGCCTGGTTTTTATGTCTTCACCATTCATTTCAATCTCATCACAACATGCTGATTGCCCAAGGTTTCTCCAGAGACCTCATGTCATTATTATAATGAATCAATTACGTTTTACATACCAGTAAGTATTTTTACTCGGTAATTGTTTACAGCATTCTTGCAGAAATTGTAATTTATTCCAGTGTTTGTTCTAGCTGTTGAAGATGAGTCGTACCAACCCCTCTCCTCTCACTCTCACGCACCTGAATACCCACTTATTTGTAACTCTATTATGACAAACTCTGCTTTAATTAATTAACACATAATGGTTGATAGTTCTTGATAATGATGCCACTGCTCACTGCCAGTGAAATTGAATTAATTGTTCACAAAATTCATTGGAGAGCAGCTACTGTGCACTATTCCTTGAAACAGGTGTTATTTTAAGTAGATTTTTACTAATGAATCAAGTCCCCTACATTTAACACTACCTTGGTTAAATATATGTTAATTTAGAACAACATAAGAGGATTTTGTTCCATTTCTTATGAAATTCAATTAATGAACCAATCATTGTTGACATGAGTTTCAATATTGCAAAGCATTTTTCATTCCTGGATACTTTATAAGGTGGACATCATTTGAACATGGGATGCAATAAGTAGTTGTCTGTTATCCCACCTTGCTCACTATGTGAAGTGTGACTGACTTACTGTTTGCAGAATTATCCCTATTAATGTCAACTTTCATAAGTATCATTTTAAGATGGCATTAAGTAAGCCGTCTCACCCTGGCATTTTACCTCCGAGATGAAGGAGGAATCAATGTTTGTTTACTTACTTACTTAATTCCTGCCGCTCCTTCCGGAGCATAGGGCCTTGGCGAAATTTCTCCACGCAGTACGGTTCCTGGCCATTCTCTTCACTTGACTCCAGTTCTTGTCCACCTCTGCAATTTCGTTTCCGATCGTCCTCTTCCAGGTCTTCTTAGGTCGACCTCGCTTCCTGGCGCCTTGAGGATTCCAGTCTAGCGCCGCTCCGTCCGGCTTCCTTAGTGTGTGACCAATCCAGCGCCATTTCCTCTCCTTAATCTGGATGTTAATCGGTTGTTGAATGGTGATGGTCCAAAGATCTTCATTTGAGATTATGTCCGGCCACCTCACATTCATGATGCGACGCAGACATCTGTTAATGAACACCTGTAGCTGGTTGTTGATCGGTTTTGTGACTTTCCATGTTTCACAGCCGTAGAGAAGAATCGACTTTACGTTGCTATTGAAAAGGCGGAGCTTGGTCTTCCTGGAAATGTTTCTATTTCTCCAGATGGGGTAGAGCTGGACAAAGGCACCATTTGCCTTCCTGATACGGCTTCGAACATCTTCCTCTGCTCCCCCATCATTTGTGACTATACTTCCAAGGTAGAGGAAGGACTCATCTCGCTCAATTTCCTTTCCGTTGACTGTCAAGCTAGTCATGACATCAGAATTTATCCTCATCTCTTTGGTCTTGTTGGTGTTGATCATCAGTCCTGCACGTTCTGCTTCTCTCTGCAACCTCCCCAGCTTATCTTCTATGTCTCGGTACCGTTGTGCCATAAGACAAATGTCGTCTGCGAAATCCAGATCTTCAAGCCTGCCATTTATACCCCATCGAATACCCCTCTTCCGTCCTCCCATTACCTTCTTCATCACACTATCCAGGACCAACAGAAACAGAGTGGGGGAAAGGACACACCCCTGTCTCACTCCGGAACTGACCTTTATCTTTTCTGTTAATTTGCCTTCGTGAAGAACCTGGCACTCATACCCTTCGTACATCTCTTCCATGATTCTGATGATCTTTGTTGGGATTTTATATTCCTCGAGGGTCTTCCACATGATTCTTTGATTTACGGAGTCGAAGGCTTTCTCGAATGTTTGTTTAGTTTGCTATATTAATCTGCACTAGTGAGTATCCTCGTTGTTTCTTAATTATATGAAGATTACCCATATCAAAGAATGCGTACACAGTATTGATGTTAAGTTATGAAACTTAAACATGTCAGTCGTATTTTGTGCCTCCGCCAGATATTCTGTATAACAGAATAGGGCTATTAGAAACACATTTAACCACACTTACTGGACTCCAGTAACAGAGCTACACATGAGAAGTCAAATTCTACCCCTCAGCAGGGGTGCAGAGCTCCAAGCAACTATGCTAATATACAAAATTAGACAACACGGCACTCCCTACATCCTGAACTCAGAAAATCATTCTTAAAGAACTAGTAGGCATGCGGAGAACGTGGCTATATATTTTATTTTATTATTATTAAGAATAATCAATATTACATCCAGCAATACAAGAAAATATATACACACATAGCTTTTTAAGTATTAGGACATACGTTCGTACATTGTTCAGGCAACCGTGTGTGCTATATAGACATTGTCCTTTGCACTACAACATTGTATAATTCACTTGTTCTCTTGATCACTGGAGTCCCGTTATATTAAATATGTACAATCTTCATCATATCGTAACTTTAGTCTATTTCTGATTATTATCTAAGTAAACGTATTAGTCTAAAGATGTACATTCCGAGATCTATGTGATGAATATCAAATTCAGCCGAGTTAGGGAAGAATACATGTAAGCTATACCACGTAAGGCTCAAGGCCTTGTATGACATTCACATTCCTACATACAATTGACATAGTTTCAAGTTCTCTGCATCACAGTCATTTAATAAACTTTCTGATGAAGTAAAAACTGCAAATATTGTGGAGAAAATTTTCTGCATCTCAATATGGCAAATAAGTTATGCATAATCTTAAGAATCCTAAATGGTTATCATTTTAAGAGACCTTGGTCCCGACAATCTTAGATATGGTACCAACTTTATTAATATGTCCTTATTCAGCAAATGTTACCTTCAGACTTTTCTTCCTTGGTGTGTATTTTCTTATAAAATTTTGTTGTGGTTAATTGCTGGTATTTCATTTGAGGGGCTTGGGACATTTTAGTGATCAGCCCTTCCAAAATTTCAAGTTAAACCCTGATTGTTCATTAAAATTACTAACTGATTGATATATAGAATAGTAATAGAATCTTCTACTAATAAATTATACTGTACCATAGCACTTTATGCTAATAACTTGTACCACTTTTAAAAGTAGCATAATTGGTCTGCCAAACACATATTACTGTGCAATTCTTCTGTACAAGCCTATGGCTCTTTGAAATTAATTGAATTAATATTCTTTTTTTAATTATCACAACAAGTCTGGTCAAGTAGAAATATAGATTATTCAATTTTTGTCTACTGAGCTATTTTAACGGTTCTTTGCAGATATTTAGGCTCTTCCATTTACCATAGTTCCATACGAACACCACAACATAAATTTAGCAGATAGCTGGTTTTAAGGTGCGATTTCCTGTGCCAAATGTGTTAACCGAAGTGTTACTTAAGCAAGGACGAAGTCACGATTTCCAAGTTTTCTCCTTTAAACACCTGTTGTTGTGTAACAAACATCCCAGTCTAGCATGTACTGCATAAAGGAGTTTTTCAATTGTAGGCTACGTCTTTATCAAACGTAATATTCTTATCTTAGCATGTTTCATAAGTATAAATGCCATGATCAGGAAACTGTTCCATCATCTGTTTGTGTTGATGTGCTATTGAATGAGTGAACATATCAATGTTGAGCAGTCAAGTTTGTGTATATCAAAAGACTTACGGTAGTTCATGGTACAGTATTAATACCAGTCTGAGATTGTGTGACGAGTAAGGTTGAGTATGCTAGTCATGGAAGAAACCTGCACATTGAAGGTTATGCTGAGGGGAAGGCACCTCTGATTGTAGGGTCACTATTCATGAATTAATAACCCCATCTACTTGCACTCTTTTCTATTAGACATTGAACCTTTTTCTACAACTTTGCAATGGAAACTATTTCTAGGCAATGACAGTACACATTTATACAACAGGTTGAAATTATTATTGCAGAAGGTCTTGTTGTCTATGTTCAAGACTTATATTGCTAATTAAACCAGTGCTCATGTTGCAATTTCATAGTTATAGGCAATACCAGCTGTGGCATGGGTATGTATGAACCAAATCAGTAAAATAATATAACACGATTCATCTATTTAGCCTAGATGTGGGAGTTTGAATAATAGTGCAACAACATGTCATGTACTGTACCCGTTTCCCAGATCTCAAAATCACAACGTGATATCCAAGAAACGTTCGAGTTCCCCTTAAAGAGAAAAAAAAATGGAGAAAAATATACAGTCAGTCTGAGAGACTAGACTTTATATCATTTCAAATGACGCTTGCTACAAATGCTATGTTAGAAAGGCTCAGGAGGGCTTCTCGCTTCGCTCGAAGCCCCAGGACTCTTTCAACAGACTCCATTACAGCACGAGATTTAGCTTTAGTAGATATAATAGCACTATTACTGTCAACAGACTCCATTATTAACACACTTTACGTAAACTGTAAGTAAGCAAGTTTAACGAACGATCCACAGACTCCCTTATTAACACACTTTACTACCCTGCACAAATTGTAAACTGTAAGTAAGCAAGTTTAACGAACGAATCCCCAAGTACAGAGATAGCAAGAATCACGTGAACGCTTCATGATCAACAAGTTGCAAGTCATTCAGTATCACGCAGCTAGCGCGTAGGCTTCCCGCACGGGGAATGGGGAGCGGGAGGTGCACTCTGCTGCATGATGTCATACACGCCATAACCGTAACGCATAACGTTAGAACCAAGCATAACGACGAAGTCGACAAGATCATTTGAAATGATAAAATTATTTGTCCAGAAAAAGCTAGCTAATTTCAATTGCTCGGGCAGGCATGAGATCAAGTGTCTCGGGCGTCTAATGGGATGGGTGAGAATAGGTTGTCTCAGACATATATTTCAAAAATAGGACTATTATTCAACAAAGATCTAACACTACTAAATCTTCAGGAATAATTAAGTTTTTCTCAAATAAATGTCGTCCTCTTATTGTGAGCAGACGAACAAAACGAAGAGAACAAAATTACCCTCCTATAATCTTCGATTTCATGTTATGTTGGGATCTGTGATCCTGAAAGTCCTTGTTATCAAAGATCATCCTGTCAGTTTAACTGAGGAGACTGAAAAGAAAAATAAAGTTCCAATGTCCGTTGTTATGTTGTTGGATTAAAATTTAAAAAATATCACTGCACTGCACTTTTACAACAATAGTGGAAATTAATTAATGTTAACATGGACATCCTAAATTCCAAAATATTGCTAAATGGAGTATATGTTACCACTGGTTAATTTTATGTTGATGTCAGTCTATTAGACTACCAAGTCAAATATCACATGTATATAGAAAATAACTACAAATATTATATACATGTTTTACACTCATATCTACAAGTAATCATGTCTATCGATGACTTCTAATCCATCCGAATTCATAAATAAGAAAATAGGTCAGTTATTATTATTAATCAAGGATTAAATCCTGTGTCGAATTCATGATTCATATTGCTCATTAAGAGAAAAGATAGCTTAATTGCTTGGTTGCGATGTTAACTAGCTCAATTATAAGTTTCTGATTGCATTTTATGATCCATTTAAAAATTCATAGAATAAACCAAAATCATCCAAATCCAAGGATATGATCCTAATATTTCTCATAAATACTGCAATCATATTAATTCCTCATCCAGCACATCCACTAAACCTTAATATCAAAAAGCACACACCTATATAATAAACAATCATGGATCGTGTAAACCATCACACATCCGATAAATAATTCTTCATTACCAAATGAACCACAGATCCTAAATCACTTACTCTCAATTAATCGTAATAGGTTGAATAGGTTTTACCAGTACTCATATTCAACAGTTGCCACTATAAGACCACTTATATTACAAGTGTCTACAACTCTATTACCTGTGCTATAAATAAATGTGCCTCACCTTCTAAAAATATGACGAATAAGTTGCATAACTCAATAATCTATCAGTACCTGATATCTGAGAATTCAAACATGATCAATTCAGAAGGATTTATTATGAACTCTTATCTTACGCTCGGAACGAAATTTGCAATCTCTACTTAGTATCAAACAAAATCCCCAATTCTTGGATGTCACAAGTAACCTCGAGAACCTCTGGATGGATTTTGATGCGGTTTTCACCATTCTGTAAAGGATATCTCGAGGATGATTTCTGTAGAAAATAATTTATTTATGATCAAAGGAAGCCGAGCAGTAACTATTTCGGTGAAAGAAAAAAAAAAAAAAAAAAACTCGCGTCCGAGCGCTTTGTAAGGTTACGCTGGGCAAACCATTAAAAATATCTAAGTACTATGAGTGTAAGAATTGTTCAGCATGAAAAGTTCCACAAAATAGTCCGCGAGAGCATATCTCTATCTTCAATACATCGCCCACTATAAGTGTTTTTACGTTATAATTTCTTCCAACCATGTCCATTCAAATCCTGAGGCGACAGTTTACGAGCTAGCTAAGGGCGAGTCTATCACCCCTGTTACAGCCTAACTAGCGGGTGAACCTATTACCCCAGATACAGCCAGCAGCAAACCATCGAGTCGTGTTGAGTTAAGACTTCAGAGAAGGGTGGTTGTGTTTGGAGTTTCCCTTGAAGAGCACCTCGGCTTTTCTTCATTTCGCCTGTGAACTTCCCGTTCCGCAAAATACACACTCAAGTTAAGATTGGACGGAAGGGGGATTTGTGTTTCATGCACCTCGCCATTCTTAAATTAAGTCTGACAAGAATTCGTTATTAATTAATAGTCCAGTTAGTGATCTTAAGCCATCATGCCGAGATGTAAAATGGATATAAGTCATAGTTCATTAACATCGGAAAAAAAAAAGCGCTTATCACGTAACAATGAAACAGAGCAACAAATAATTTCTCGATTGTCACAAGAGAAAGAAAGACTTTGGCCGCAGCTCCTTCAAACCGTTGCTCAAGAAGAACACCGTCTGAACCACAATCAGAAACAAGCTTATGACACCATCACTAAGAAGGAAGGTAAGATATTTTTTCTCGATGCCCCTGGAGGCACAGGCAAAACGTTCTTGATTAATTTATTGCTCTCCAAAGTGAGGCCTGATGGTAATATTACTCTTGCCGTCGCATCATCTGGAATTGCAGCCACTCTTTTGAAAGGGGGAAGAACAGCACATGCAACATTTAAACTTCCCTTGATAGTCAGCAGCAGTGATGAAAGCGTATGCAATATTTCAAAACAAAGTAACGCTGCCAGTTTAATCCAAAATTGTTCTTTAGCTGTATGGGATGAGGCTACAATGTCGCACAAAACTTCCATTGAAGCTGTAGATAGGACCTTGCGTGATCTAGGGAATCGGAACACACCTATGGGTGGCTGCACAGTTTTGTTCGCCGGAGATTTTCGTCAAATCTTACCAGTTGTTACCAGAGGAACGAGAGCCGACGAAGTGAACGCTTCATTAAAAAGATCTTACATCTGGCCGGATATAACAAAATTGGCACTCAAAACTAACATGAGAGTACTCTTATCTTCAGAAGATAATAGTCTGTTTGTTAATTTGTTACTTGGTCGGAAATGGAGATGTACCGGTCATTGATGGGAAAATTACCCTCAGTCACGATTTCTGCGTTTTATAAGCAGTATTCAAGAATTGATTGATAGCGTTTATCCACAAATCCATGACCTACCTAACAAGTCTCATTCATGGTTTAAAGCAGTGGTTCTGAACCCGTAGAAGTCTGCGGACCACTCAGCGTGAAATTGAATCATGTTGGACCACCCCTCCTCCCCCCCCACCCCCTCCTCCCAATACACCTTATCAGTAGTAACCCTTCCTCAATAACACTTATTTTAAAGATATTTTGATGGAACCTGATAGTCATCGCCGCAAATACATTTGAACAATTCTTGTTCAACGCACATCGTTTTCGAAATCCCCATTTATTGGCCACATTTTTATACATGCTTGTGGACCATTTTCTCCCACGGACCACTCCCGGGGCACTCACGGACCACCAGTTAAGAACCACTGGTTTAAAGAAAGAGCAATATTATCGCCGACAAACAAACAAGATGTGAAAATTAATGACTCGGCGTTCTCCAAATTCACTGCCCAGGCTCAAGTATATTACTAAGTAGACGCAGTAGTCGATAGTGAAGAAGCTGTTCATTAACCTACAGAATTCCTAAATTCTTTATTTCCTTCTGGCTTGCCACCACACATGCTTATTTTAAAAGTGGGAGTGCCTATTAAATTGCTACGTAATTTACACCCCCCAAAGTTATGCAATGGGACGCGATTGGTAGTGAAAACTTTGAAAAACTGTTTCATTGAAGCAACTATCTTAACTAGCTGTGGTACAGGAGAAACGGTGTTAGTACCCAGAATCCCTATGATCCCTTCAGATTTGCCTTATCATTTCAAACGAGTACAATTCCCACTAAGAGTCTGCTTTGGCTAGACTATAAACAAAGCACAGGGTCAAACACTTAGCATGACTGGAGTTGATCTCAGTGAAGAATGTTTTTCTCATGGACAGCTATACGTGGCTCTATAGCGTGTTACATCAAACCGAAATATTTTCGTGTTCACTGCTGGAGGGAATATACAAGGAAATCTTGTAAGACCTCGGTTAAAAGTAGCCCATCACCTTGCATTCATAACTGTCCCTGGGCGAAGCCGGGGTGGGTTGCTAGTAAATTATAAAGCATGAACCGAAGTTCAATAAACCTATCTCACAATCTAATAAGTTTGCCAAATGTTAGGTATGACATTAAAAAAAAATATTCTTAATTAATCAATCATTAAATTCAATCAGCCACTCAATTTGACTTAGTCGAAATTGTTAATTAGCGATATTAGAATCTCGACACTCCATTGAAAATCGCATTGAAAAGTGTGAAGTTAAAATTCACAGAAATATAATAAATTTAACCAAAAACTATCAAATTAATTAACTATCTTTCCATATCAAATTCATAAATAGAATAATCTAATTCATCATAGTAGTTGCTAAACTTTACGACTAGTTTGCTTATATATTTTTTGATTCAAGAGATATTAAATCAGCCGTTCGAAATAATGATCAAAAATATAAAATCATGGCAATAATTATCATCAAAATACATATTTTTGTAGAATTTGATCCACAGCAGTTGTTGATGGTTGAATGAAGTATCCTCGTATCCAAATGAATCTGTCTTTGCAAAAAGGTCACGAGTCAACTTCATTATGAAAATGAGTTAGACATTGGAACTGCATGGTATGTGGTAACCGGATTCGTCTTTGCAAGAAGGTCAGGAACAAACAATTATTCGTTGATATCTCAATAATTATATATACTTAAATGAGAACAAATATGCAGATGGTAAAAATGTGGGATATTTTTTCCTTCTCCTGGAAAATTTTACTTTTGTTGCTCATGACCTATTTAAAATGACCGATTCAAATAATATTCCTCCAATATTTGGGAATAATCATCGATTTGCTAGATCGATTTCTGCCCTGCGCTTATAACGCCATCATCAACGTGTTGTATTTCCTAGTCTCTTGTAGTCTAGTAGACACCATTGCTATCAAGCTTCCCCTCTAATAATTTAAGCCATCATGTTCACAGTGTAATAATTGTCAATGAGAAGTCCCAGTGTAAATTTCAAACTCAAGTGGCATGGCAAAAATCCTGCCCCAAAAAAATTTATGGTTCATTCGCCACTGCTTGAAACTGTTCCATACACTCAAAGTGTCTAGAAATTCCTCTGGAATTCGAATATCATGGGCACTGCACTGTGTTATTCACGATGTGATTGTTCGGTTTTAGTATTGCCAATAAGCTTGTGGATATTGCAAAAGCTTTCATGAGCTTTCATTGAATTTTACGAGACTGTTTCACGTAACATAGCTCATGGCAGTCAATGACCCGAATGCTGGCCTGTACTACCATATGTTGATTGGTTGACCTTGCCTCCACTCATAAGAATTGATGTTTCTGAATTTACATTTCAAATCAGGAATAGGCCGCCCTTCTATATTTTTTTTTTTTATATCCAACTCAAACTAACAAACCCAATTGTTGCCTAGTATAAGAATAAACTCAATTCAGCTTCCTGTGCCTGCTAGTATATGTACAGTGATCACAATCCAACATAAATTAATCAAGGCAATGCTATATTTGAAACATGGTAATGATGACTTTCTATATATTGCAACAAAAATGCAGAGCAACTTCTCTTTACCATAAACTTACAAAATTATGACTTTCAGACACCTGGTACAGATTTAACTGATGAATTTTAGGATGTTCATTTACATTGTCTGGGTGAAATATTGTATTTCTGTATTTAGCTATTGCTTAATTAGAGAAAGATATGATTTCTCATATGTATCTTGATCTAAATACGCACAATATTAGTATGGCAAGTCTGTGTAACCTTGTCAGGCAAGGACTGCTCTTACTCTAAATTACAAGCTATGCAAGCCTCTCTTCAAACCTCGTGGCCTAGCCATGCGCATTAAATCGCTCACCACGATCATGGCGGCTCCAGCAAGTCCGGAGATCAGACGTTTGAATCCCGGTGCTGACAGTGGCTATCCTGAGTGTGGTTTTTCCACATTTCCTTCAGACAAGAGCTGGGATAGTACCTTATTTCAAGTCCTGGGGCACCTACCTCATCCCTGTCCCACACACTACTATAGTCATCATAGAAATACAGGTGATCAGATAAGTTTTTTTAGAGAAATAAATGAGCGGGGGAGACAGGCAGAAGCATTCCGGAGGAGTGTGAGAAGCATGTTATGGAGCAAGGATGTCCCTCAGAACAGCAAAAAGATCATATATCGGACGTACTATGTCCCTATCCTGACGTATGCCTCGGAGACCTGGGTTATGAAAGGAAGGGAGAAGAGCAAAATACAGGCCAGTGAGATGAGATTCTTGAGAAGCAGTATTGGAGCTACAAAGATGGACAGAATAAGAAATGAGAGGAGCAGAGAATTAATGGAGGAACCATTACAGGATGGTATAGAGAAATCTAGACTTAGATGGTATGGACATGTAAAACGAATGGAGGAGAAGAGGATACCCAGGAGGATACACAAGACAAAGTGGGAAGGAAAGAGACCGCGAGGAAGACCGAGAGACAGGTGGCTGAAGGGGGTGGAAGAAAGCGTGAAAAAGAGAGGAGAAGACTGGACAAGGGTGGAGGCTGAGAGATGGTGGGAAGACAGAAGACGTTGGAGAGGCTTGTGTTCCAAACAGACCCGGCCAGTGGCTGGAAACTGCAAGATGAAGAAGAAGAAGATAAGTTCAACACATCCCCAAAGTACACGGGACTAATGACCAAAGATGTCCAGTCCCTACAATGAATTCCCAATGAACCTCTCTTCCTGCACACTCAACATACCTGAGATGAGTTGGCCAGTTCTGACTTAGAGCTTCTTTTTGAGGAAAGAGTGACCATTAAGAGGATTGACTGGTGCTAATTGTAGAGGAAACCTGTATATTCAACATTTCGAAAGGATATTAAAAGATATCAAACCATAACTTATTGTTTCCAAACTTTGGCACAGAGCTAAGAACTTGACTTTGTGAAGGCTTTGTGTGATAATATTGAAGACACTCACCTATACGGTAATGATACTGTTGAGAGTTAGTACAAGGGACTGGTATGGTAAAATTAGGGCATGATAAGAGAGGGATGTGGCACTAGAGGTAGGCCTAGAGATCCTGTGCAAAGGAGATAGGGAGACTTTTAAAAATAAAAATCTAAAATATTTAATAATGGAAAAGCTCCAATACTTTTATTTCCATTCACTATATACAGAAGTATTAATTCTCCATTTCCATAAACATTTTTACAAATCAGTCGAGAAATATATATTACAACAGACAACATATCTCTATTTGATTAACAAAACAAGTCATCAAAAGTATCAAATTTACTCCCTGAATTCATGGAACTCTATACATCAGGCTCATTCACACACAACAGAGGAAGAATGACAGCTTCAGTCATAGGCTTAGAGCTATACACACAGGGGTAAAGCAAGATCAAAGTTGAACTTCCAGAGGTTGTACAAGGTCACAGACGTTTCACATTATCCAGAGATCCCTCCTTCGAGCAGCATCCACAATGTTCAAATATAATTCTTGATTATCTCCAGCTTCTTACATCTCACGACAGTTTCCTAAGAACTGGATTGCATGCTGATATTCTCAAGGAACAATTATTAATGAGTCCATCACCAAGACTCTTCAGCTATTGGTCTAGTTGAACAAAATTAATCAGCTATTTAACTGAGCTTACCGTGAGTTGCAGGACTCCGGAGTTTCACAAGTTCATGTTCTTCAGATAACCAG
The DNA here is from genome assembly GCA_946902985.2 of Meconema thalassinum. Taxonomy (NCBI): domain Eukaryota; kingdom Metazoa; phylum Arthropoda; class Insecta; order Orthoptera; family Tettigoniidae; genus Meconema; species Meconema thalassinum. The sequence continues at coordinate 125,471,916 of OX336389.2, forward strand.
AATCTAGTATTAAGAGAATATACGGTACAAGTGATTTCCAAAGTGAAGAACGTTCAAGTATACAGACTGGATCACTAAATCGCTGCAACAGGTCTCTCATCAGGTGTGTACACATTGATGGTATGTAATGCATTCAATTGTTCAATGTAGTCATCTTTGAAACTAAATACGCGTATTGGTAATCCCGCTAATTGTGAAGTTCATTCAGCTATTCGCTTTGTGAACGCTGAAAATATCAGACTAATCAACACTGCAGTGTTAGGAAGTGGGGATATGAGCATTCATGACGCGGATATATGAGGTCATACCTTTGGTCATCACTGATGAAAATGTTGGAGAGAATGAGTACTTAACAAATAGCAAGATGCAGTTGCTATGTTCGGAAGTAGGTTGTGCAGTTGTGTAAGAAACTGCCAACGTTGCTAAATAATCATACATGGATACAAAACAGAGTGAATGGATTCTGTATCGACTTCCTTCGAGTAATATTAGCACTAAGGCAACAGTTTGGTCATTCAAATTCTTGTATGGGAAGAAGCATGAGATTTTCACAGAACTCGAGAAAGAAAATGACAATGAAACACAAATTCAAAAAGCTTTTGTCATCGCACAAACTCATGGTATCTGTTTACTGGGATCACGAAGAAAGCATCACCATACAATACATGTTGATGCCTCTGTCGTATTCCTAGACTTCTTTGTCGGACTATTCAGAATCAATGCAGAGGTGTCCTCTAACAAAGAATTGACCTTTTCCGTGACTATGCTCAGTCACATACTGCCAGGAACACACAGTATTTACTGTTTGATTCTCACAGAAGATCTTTCCCACCCATCATGCTTCCCATATATGGTGCTATCGGATTTTCCCCTGCATTCAAAAATAATAAACAAGCACCTTTCTGGGATTTGGTTTTACAGTGATGAGGACACAATGAATTCTGTCATGGACTGGTTGAAGCAATAGGCAGCAACTTTCTATGACGAGGGACTACTTAAACCTGTCTCAGGGCAAGACAAATGCCTAACGCAACTTGGATTTGATGTGTGACAATGTAAATTCAATTCTGTCACGTTGTGAAACTGGACATTTTTAACGGCTAAACATTCTTTAATTTCTGAACTGCTCTTGTATTTTTAATTTTGATTTCATTGTAGTTGAACCTAGAAGTATACAACTTCCCATACAGATGGTATTAAGATTGGTGCCAGGTCTTCAACAAGGAAAACATTGTTGCTTTAGAAGTGATACCATCTAGTATTTAACAACTGTCAGATACAAGGTACTAAATCTAGCATGTAACCAGAGTTGGGCAAAATACTCACAAAATGTATTTGATACTAAGTTCAAAATACAATAACTGAACCCTTGAAAATACAAAATTGTGTTTTAAAATAAAATTGAAAATACTGAACACTTTCAGTAAAGTAAGCTTGCAAACCATTGATTTGAAAAATCTTAATGGAATGGAAATCTTTTTCACTAGAAGTATTAGGTAATTTCAGATTTGTTTTAAAACACAATTTTGTATTTCCAAGGATTCAGATATTGTATTTTGAATTTTGCATCGAAAATACATTTTGTGAGTATTTTGCCCAGCTCTGCATGTAACTATACCATTGCCAATATATGTGGCCAGTGCAATGAGACCCACAGCTGCATTACTTGGTTTAAGGCCATGGGGCATTTCTCACATCAAGCAGCTACTCAATTGTCCTCGTAAGGCCGAGAGCAAACCATAGCAGACCACCCCCCACATCAGCAAACCCTCCCAGCGCCCAACAGGAGATCTTAAATCTCTTATAGAGACAGAAATCAAACCCGCAGCACGCTAGGTAAGAGCCAATCATGCTACTGCTACACCACATTGGCCATTACATAATAAAACTGTAACATTAATAATTATAATAATAATAATGTTATTGGTTTTATGCCCCTTTTAACTGCTCTGTCTTTTAGAGACACCAGTGTGTCAGATTTTGCCCCAAAGGGGGCCTTTAACGTACCAGTAAATCTACTGACACAACTCCCTAGTCTTTGCGCACCCTCAAATGCCAACTGGTTGCGCCAAGATTCGATCCTGCGATCTGGGGACTGTAACATTATCAAGCTAAGAAGGAAAAGACATGATGGAAAAAGGAAAGGAAGCTTGTAGTTTAACGTGACCGTTAATCTTGAGATCATGAGCCACGGGACCTCCTTTTTACGTGGAATCCGAACCACAGGACATGGCATTTCACTTCGAAAATCTCACATGCATTGACCGGGAATCGAACCCGGACCGCCTTGGTGAGAGGCATACAGCTAGACCACTGAGCCACCACGCCCCAAGACATGATGGTAAGCAACTTACATGAACAAGTAGACAATAGGTACGCAGTAGGACGAACACAAAAAGAAACATATTTCGATGTATGCCGTTGTCAGCGATTCCATATACAGTACTGTCCTCCTCCACTGTCCCCAAGGACCTTCTCTACAGCTGCTCCATTGTTATATACAGACATTCGCCCAACCTCGAGGACATCGTTGCATACTACCGACCAGCCAACATCTGTTCTAGAGTGGTTTGTTCCGGTGTGTAAGATTCATTCTTCTCTTAATCACTGAAGATGACTTTAGTCAAAATATTTGTTGGTTTTCTTTTTGTTCATCCTGCAGTACCGTGTGTGTATATAATCTACTTACCCAGTAAGTTGCTTTTGCTTTCAATTTTGTATTTTCCTTTCTAGCTTTATAATGCTGTCAGTTTTCACATTTTTATTATAATTTTATATTGTAGTTATTTTATATTTTTTATTTTAACAACTGTTATTGAGAGCTGTTGCCACAAAGCTTAAAGTAGACTTCATACTTATAAACAAATCTACTATCAATTGAAATTATGTCTTCAATCTTTATTCAATTCAATTAAGTTATAAAATAGATGTAAATATGTACATGAACATTGTCTGTGCTGTTCTAACCAACGTGTACCAGTACAGTACCTGTTTCACGAAGTGCAATGCGTAATACCCACATGAAGGATTGTTCACTCGTATACAACCTCTAGCAATTGAACTTTGACATACCTGCACCTGTGTAATATACAAGGAGGTGGAGGAGGAGTAAAGAAATACATGGGTTAGGTTAAGGCAAACACAAATTTACAGTTAAAATTCCTATATTTTGGCACAGCTTACAGAAAACTGTGTAAACTGCAAAGCAAACACAATTCCTAATTTACCAGTTCGGTAATATTACAGAGGTGTGCAAATTATTAGAATCAAATAGAGAATTTATATCAGTCAGAATTATTTTAGTCAAAATCATTTTTTTGAATAACGGCTGACATCTTTTATCACCCTACTAAGCAGCTTCGGTGGCGTAGTTGGTAGCATGCTGAACTGCCATGCCCAAGATAGCGGGTTCAAACCCGGCCGAAGACGTCGGATTTTTTAAGAGCGTTAAAATCCTTCAGTGTGCCATCCTTTGGAGGTCCCATGTCATAGATTTATGGCATGTAAAAGATCCTTCCACAGACTAAACTTGTGTGAAGCTTAATTTCTAGGTTAGATTTCATTGGAACACACTATCAAAGTTCCAATGTTCACCACTAGGTATCATTGACATCTGGTAGTGAAAGTTGGAACTACTTGAAATTGAACGGAACTTGTAGCTCACCCTATGGGTGTCCGCTAGAAGCAGCTACAGCCTCAGGCGAGCCGAACATATCCTCGGACACGCCCGGCACTAAAAGCCATACGATAAATAAATAAAACACCCTACTTAGTAAAGTTTTCTCCCCTGTAGACTTATAACTTTTCCCATAAGGAATTGAAGAATAAAAATTTTTAGAATTGGGTATTCCGAGAGATATCTGAGCTGGGTCTGATTTAACTTGTTTCATTGACTTTGGAATGTGCCCTCTAAATCAGGGGATTTCAATCCATGGTCCATGAATCTTTGTATAGTTCAAGAGCAGATGATCAGTATAAAAGACTTTGAATACCTTGGCTCTAAATTCATATTAAAAGTAGAATATAGTAATCAAAACAAAGCATGTGGCATTTTGCATTAACGAGGCCCCTCTTTTAGTGGAAATTTTATAAAATCATTTTACTACAAATTTCTTAAAATAAAATGTCATTAAACACTAATGGTTAAATATTTGAAATAACTTCAGCACCTTGTAAATATATTTAGTGAATTAACCTTTTGTACACTTATGTCGAGTGGGGGTGGACATTAAAATATTTAACTTCCGCTCCGATGCAGAGTCCCACACGACATGACGATTGCTTGTACTTACTGCGCTCGTATGACTTCTGTGCTGTATTCCGGTATTGTGCAGCCTTCTAGTGGTCTCCGAGAGAACACCTTTTCCTATTTAATATAGTTTGCGGCAATTGTTATGAATTTTTAACCTTCGTTTTTTTCGAATGTTTATGACAGTTTCACTGATAAAGATTGAATGTAAACATGCCATCTGCTTCATCTTCGCTCACGGAACTGGATATTTTAGAACAGTTAGTGGACAGTAATGGTTACGATGACGAACAAACAACTGACTTGGAAATATAACATAACTATATTTTGTGTTAGATTGTATTGCAGTGTTCACTTCCTACTTCTGTTCACAGTGCAGAAATTAATTAGGAGTGGAGCAGGAAGAATACGCTAAGGGTAATGGAGTTCAAAAGGTTAAATCGTGAAAAGTATAAATGATATTTTGGAAAACCTGTGTTTAGTCTAATAATTTGCACACCTCTGTATGCTTTGAGCTTCAAATTTAAACTTACATGGCCACGGTGGCAGGAAGTACACATTCTTCGATATTCCTTTGGCAGTGAACTAAAATACATTTGTGTTTGCGTTAACCCATGTGCAAATGAAAATACTTGCTAAGCCCACATGTGTGCTAACCTGGTTTGGAATTGCATGAGCCAGGTCCATGGTATTCAGGAAAATTTCCACAATCAAGAATGGATTTGAATCTTGGAGGTAACCTGCTCCCACAACCTCCTTGGAACTCGCGGCAGAAATCACGACACGGCAATACTATTTTATCCTCTTCCTCGCCAGGACTTCGAGGTAAACAGGTAGGTTGTAGCAACTGACACACAAACTCGTATGCCAGCCGGTAGCATTCTGCATCCACCAGTTCCCTGCAACAAGAAGTTAACATATACAAACAAGCAGTGGTGTTGCTAGAGGAGAAGAACTATCATAACCTATCTTCAAAATTGTCCCGTCAGTTAAATAAAATCTCCATATCAGCTTTTCATATACCGTATATTGTGCAACAATTTCAAACTCAAACTTGTAGTAATGACCACCTCGTAGTGGAGCAGCTATCATTCTTGGCTGTTACCACAGAGGCCCTGGTTCGATTCCCAGCTCTGCCAAGAAATTTCAATTCTGGTGCAAGGCTGGAACCGGGTACACTCAGCCTCGTGAGGCAAAACTGAGAAGAAGAGAGTTCAATTCCCACCTCGACCATCCAGGAAGTGGTTTTCCGTGGTTCCATCAACTCCAGGCAAATGCTAGGATGGCTCCTAACTTAAAACCATGGCCACCCCCTTCCCAACCCTATCCACAATTTACAAATACACACACCAGTACCGCCATCACAATAACACAAGTTATCACACAAATTCTACACACAAATCATCATCTTCATTTCCCGTTTCCAGCTTTCTGGGTCGGGTTGTGAATTAAGGACCTCCAACGTTTCCTGTCTCTCCACCACTCCTCTCCTGTTTTTAGTACTTCTTCAGGTTTTCCTCCTCTCTTCTCTACACACTCCCACACTGTATCTGCCCATCTCTTTCGGGGCCTTCCTCGTGGTCTCTTCCCTGTCATCTTTTCACAGAAAGTTTTCTTTGGTACTCTCTCCTCTCCCATTCTCATCATATGTCCATACCACTTTAACTTTGTTGTTTCTATCCTGTCCTGCAGCTTCAAGATTCCTGTCCTTTTTCTAATCTCTTCATTTCTAACTCTATCTCTTCTGGTCTTGCCCTCTATACCTCTTAGGAATTTCATCTCCGCGGCTTGTATTCTACTCTCCTCTCTTTTTGTAGTAGTCCACGCTCCAGCTGCATATGTTAGTATGGGTCTGTAGTAGGTTGAATATAATACATTTTTACATTTCTTTGGGACATCTCGGTTCCACAGAATACCCCTTATGCTCTGGTAAAAACTGTTCGCTTGTTGTATTCTCTTTCCAATTTCCTCAGTTATCCTTCCATCTTCTGTGATCACACTTCCCAAGTACTTGAAACTTTTAACCACTTCTAGAATTTTCCCATTCAATTCTATCTTTCCTCTTCCTTCCTTCCTTCCTCTTGACATTACCATTGTCTTGCTCTTCTCTGTGCTTACTTTCATCCCAAATTTCTCTATTTCTTGATTCCATACATCTAGTTGTTTTTGTACTTCCTTTTCATCCTCGCCCCATATCACTATATCATCTGCAAACAGCATGGCCTTTGTTGCCTCTTGTCCCAATCTCTGTTTAACATTCTTGTGAATTTCATCCATGACTATGATGAATAGTAAGGGGGACAATACACTTCCCTGTCGGAGACCTGTTTCCACTTTAAACCATTCTGTTTCTCCTATACTGGTCTTCACGCTACTCACACAATATTTGTACATAGCTTTTAACATTTGGACATCAGCTCCGTTAACTCTCCTTTTCCTTAATACATTCCAAACCACCTGTCGAGGCACACTGTCGTACGCTTTCTCAATATCAATAAATGTCATCACCATGTCTTTTCCAAATTCCCATCTTTTCTCCATCATTTGCCTTAATGCAAAGATTAGGTCAAATGTTGATCTGTCTTTCCTAAAACCATACTGTTCTTCTTCCATCTCTCCTTCTATCTTCCTCCTCAGTCTGCCTTCCAAAACTCTCTCAAAGATCTTAGCTACATGAGCGATAAGAGTGATCCCTCTGTAGTTATTGCATTCCTTTTTGTCACCTTTCTTAAAAATCGGGATAATTAATCCCTTTCCCCATTCTTCTGGAATCTCTTTCTTCTTCCAAATTATTCTAAATAATCTATACAACCACTGTACACCTATTGGTCCCGCTGCTTTTATCATTTCCGCCGACACCTCATCCTCTCCTGCTGCTTTACCGCTCTTCATCTTCTGTATGGCTTCCTCTATTTCTAGCATAGTGATCTCCTTTTCTTGTTCTTCTTCTTCCATTGTTTCTTTTTGTTCTTTTTCATCTTCCAGTTCAATGTATTTAACATTTAGTAGCTTTGAAAAGTATTCTTCCCATCTTTTTAATATATCATCTCTTTGATACAATATCTGTCCTGCTTCAGTTTTTACAAATTTTGTGTTTTCCCTACCTTTTACACTGTTTTTCACCAATCCATATAGAACCTTTTTACTTCCTTGGATATCCTCCTTCAAAGTTTCCGTGAAACCTTCCCAACTTTTCCTTTTTTCTTCTTGTACAATTTTGTGGCATGCCTTCTTTGCTTCTCTATATTTTTGCCATTTCTCTGCATTTTTGCTGCCTATCCACTTCCTCCATGCCATTTGTTTTTCTTTAACAGCTTCCTTTACCCTGTTGTTCCACCAAGGAGTCTCCCTTTCCTTTTTCTTCCCTGATAGTCTTCCACAAGTGTTTACTGCACACTTCGCAAAACAATTTCTAAAACAGGCCCATTCCTGTTCGACACTTTTTGCTTCGTCTTTGGGAATTTCACACTCAAATACACAGGACTATATGACCACGATGTCGCAGCTGCTAAAATAAGTAACAACAACATTGTGTCATCTAAGGCAATATTCATAAAAATAACATTTTAAGATAGCAAAATGGCACAAGTGCTTGTTCCATCTTAAACTGTTGTTGTTGTTGTTGTTGTTTCATTTAGGAGTTTTTACATTGTGGACATTTCAGCCCTGTGTACTTGGGTGTATGTGTCTGTTCAGAATTTGTCTGATAACCTGTGTTACTGTGGTGTCTGTAGTAGTGTGTGTATTTGTAATTTAGGCTAGGATTGGGATGAAGAAGGCCATGGGTGTAAGTTAGGAACCATCCCAGCATTTGCTTGGAGTAAAAGTTGGGGAAACCATGGGAAAGGATGGCAGAGGTGGGAATGGAACTCATCTCCCCTCAGTTTTGCCTCACGAGGCTGTGTGTACCCTATTCCAGCCCTCAGACCAGAACTAAATTTCTTGGCAGAGCCGAGATTCAAACCCAGACCTAAGGGGTGACAGCCAAGCATGCTAGCCGCCACACCACAAGATGCTCCCATCTTAAACCAAAGTTTTCATCAGCACACCTCCAGCACCGGAAAATAATTAGGTAGAAAATATGAGTCTAACATGTAATTAATTACAGTATTAGCACAGATTATATTAACATATAGAATTTTTTCAGGTGAATCTCATATTGGGCATAAATTTGTGTTGACGGACTGAGAGATATCGATCAGCTGTTGTTAATATAAAGGCAACACTGAAAAAATGGCTTCAAAGCCTCTCTTAAAGACCACCCACCAAAACGACCAACTTTTGCAGGAACCAACATTGGAACCCATAACATCAATGCAATTTGTACCTCTTGCCAACCGCCAACTAGCTTTTTGGTTACCAAAGTTTTAAAGACTGTACTTATGCAGTAGTGCATTGCGGATTGTCAAGGTAGAAAGTGAGTTCAGGCAATGGGTTATTCTTTCTGGCTCATATCAGATGAAGGTGAAGTGACACGATCTCACTTTCGCCCTGAATGCTTTCACAACTAAAAATCCACTATAGCATTATAAAGAGGTGCATTTGGGAACTTGAGGAGTGAGATACTTTGTCATTGCTTCCCGCACTGAGTTAGTACAGTAGTTCCAACCCTATGAGTAGAATGTTCCATAGCAGGGGCCTCGAAACTTTTTAGCCTCCACTAAGTCCCAAGGGCCAAGACCTAGCTAGCTCATCATATCAACATCCTATAAATTTGAATTACGTGAAAACTTTTGTTTCGGGACGAGTGAGATCTCAATGGGGCAGTGCGCGGGGTTGATTTGTAGTGTAGCAATATTTTAAAAGAAATATACTTAAAACCATCATTGCTGGAATTCTATAAGAGTCTTCCACTCACACAGTTTGATTTATATCAGTCAGATTTTTTTAATTCAAAATAATTTTATTGAACAACGGCTGAAACCTTTTATCTCCCTAAGTAAGGTATTCTCCCCTGTAGACTTATAACTTTTCCCATAAGGAATTGCGACTTAATTGTTTAGAATTGGGTATTCTGAGGGATACCTGAGCTGGGTCTGTTTTCTCTTGTTTCATTGAATTTGGATTGTGCCCTCTAAATCAGGTGATTTCATTCCATGGTCCACGAATCGTTGTATAGTTCAAGAGCGGATGATCAGTATAAAAGACTTTGAATACTTTGGCTCTAAATTCATATGAAAAGTAAAATAAAGTAATCAAAACAGAACATGTGGCATAGTGCATTAACGAGGCCCCTCTTTTAGTGGAAAATTTAAAAATCATTTTACTATCAATTTCTTAAAATCAAATGTAATTTAAGACTGATGGTTAAATATTTGAAATAACTTCAGCGCCTTGTAAATATATTTAGTGCATTAAATCATGAAAAATATGAATGAAATTTTGGAAAGCTGGTGTCGAGTCTAATAATTTGCACACCTCTGTATAAATGTGCTTTTCAGCTCTCGGCACTACTTTTCGGTGAATCAACATTCTCCAAAATAAAATAAAAAAGTATTTACAGATCCAAATTAACTGACGAGTATTTGAAGTCGCTGCTGATAATTTCCAATAGTAAATTTGATCCACAACTGTAAACAGAGCCGAAACATGTCTCAAAATGTATATTGACATCAAGTTATATATAAAAAGATAATTTTGTATTGTAAAGTGGACATTACAGAACCTACTACGGTGTCGTAGCAGGCGGAGAGGTGATACTCCAACGTGGCGCGTCCCAGGTGGCGGATAGGGGGGTCCTCACCGGCTTGCCGGCGGACTTGAGCAAAATAAAATAGCTCTCCCGGACCAAATACACAACAACCTCTACGGTTAACAACCGCAGTTGTAACTCGGAGCTTGCTCCATACAAGGTTGACTACCTTTGAAAGTCAAACATGGAAGGAAATCTTTTAAGGAATAATCCACCTGGACTGCATTCGGATACGGTGGGCAATCACCTGAAAGATACCCTAGATGAGTCGGAGCATCTAAAAATACCCCTGACAGATAGAAAACCCAAATTTAGACTGAATATAGGACAGATAAACTATATAGCAACACACAATATAAATTCCATCATACAGCCAGGAAAACTCAAAATTTTGACAGACGAAATGGATTGCAAAGGGATTCTAATAACCGGGCTTCAAGAAATGAGAAACACCAATCAGGAACCAATAGAATCACAAGGGTATAGAATTTACAAGGGAATACCAGGAAAAAAGTAATTCGGAATAGGATTTGTAGTCAATCTCAAAATAATTGAATCCATCATAGAATTTAAAGCATTATCCCCTAGGCTCTCGACACTAACTCTAAAAGCTGCAAATAGAACATATACCATTCTAAATGACCATGACCCAACTAATGATAAAAATAATAAGAAAGAACACAAAGATGATGTGGAGGGATTTTGGAAGCTTTTAGATCAGACAGCAACAAACATAAATACAAGTCACACCAAAATTTTAATTGGAGACTTTAATGCCCAGTTAGGAAAGGAAAAAAGATATAGAGACATAATAGGAAAATGGCCAGCACAGAGAAGAACAAACAGGAATGGCATAAGACTGGTGGAATTTTGCAGGAACCATGATATGATCTCCAAATCAACTTACTTCAAGAGAAGACCAAATAAACTCAAAACTTGGAAACATCCAGATTGGAAAAAAGGTGAATGGCAACTAGATCATGTTTGTATGGATAAGAACTATCACAGGGAGATCTACAATGTGAAAGTTCTGAGAGGAACAGATACTGGATTGGATCATTACATGATAAATATTAAAATTAAATTTACCCCGTTGACAAAGAAAAAAACTCACCTAAAAAAGAAGAGAACATACGACCCTCATAAACTAATAAATAACAAGGGATACAAAGAACCAACTAGATATATTAAAATAACAGATGATCTAGAGGAAATAGTTCCCGAATTGAAACAAATAGCTGAACAAGTAGCCCCAATAAATCCAAGGAAGAAACACCAATGGTGGAACCATGAGTGTGATAATACAGTGGAAAGTAGACATCAAGCCTGGTTACAGTATCAGAGTCAAAAAACAGACGAATCACACTTGGATCTCATAAAACAAAGGAAGATAACTCAAAAAATAATACGAGGGGTTAAACGGCTATACCAAAAGGATATACTTCTGATGATCGAAACAAATAGCGCGAAAACAAACTCAAGAGATTACTACAAAATTTTTAGCAAACAACTACAAAGATATGAACCTCCAACATTAATGTTAAAAGACAAAAATGGCGAGTTAGCTCATAGTAATAAAAGAAAAACAGAAATTTTAGCAGAAACATTCAACAAGTTGCTAAATTGCGAAGATCCACCAGAACTGCTTCAAATAAATAGACACCACTATTAAAACACCATCAGAAAACATAAATCCACCCACAATCCAAGAAGTCTACAAAGCGCTGAGAGAGCTCAAAAACTACAAAGCGAGTGGAGAAGATCAAACATTTGCAGAATTGTGGAAATATGCAGCAGAACCAGTAAAGATTTCATTACACCAATGCATAGTGAACATTTGGATCAAAGAAGAACTGCCAGACCATTGGACTACTGCTATAATACATCCATTACACAAGAAAGGAGAAAAATCAAATCCTGACAACTAACGAGGAATTTTCCTTTTGGTTATCACAAATAAAATCATGTCACGAATTCTATATAATCGTTGCAAAGATCAATTAGAACTGGAAATAGGAGAATATCAAGGTGGATTTCGGCCATGGCGAAGCTGCCCTGAACAGATAATCACCTTAAAATTAGTAATGGACTACTACAAACGTAGACAAAAACAGCAAGTCATAACCTTCGTAGACTTCAAAAAAGCTTATGACTGTATACATAGATCTTCATTGCTGAAAATACTAAGGAATTTCGGACTTCATCCCAAATTAATAAAAATTATAAAACTAACTCTAACAAACACCAAGGGCCGGTTCCATCAACCTTCGTTAAAATTTTAACGACACGTTAAGGTAATTTAACGGAAATGTTGGCGAAATGGTGTTCCATCAACCAACATTAGTGCTAACAAATCGTTAAACTATCCGTTATTTTAACATCCCATTCTTGCTCAGTTAAGGAGTTTAACATGGTGTTAAAAATGTTTACAAACAAATACAGTATATGCCTTCCGTGCTCAGTTATTGTATTCTTTATTTTTGATTACCGTATTTGAATAATGCTACAGAACAAAAATTCTTGCCAAGTTCTCATGACATGTTGCAATTGTCTGAAAAGAAGTTTCTGGAGATGTGTTGTGCATAAGTACAGTAAGGACTTTACCTTACAACCGGCCACTTACAGTAAATGATATGCCTAGGCCTAACCTACAATTAGCCTACTTGTAATGAAATTGGTAAATATAGCCTATTCAAGACAGCAACATCAATACGTAATGGTCAATAATGTAGTTTTATAATGCACAAAATGTTATTTTCAAATGACGAATAAAACTAGTGGAAACGACAGCCATTTGATTTCTATCCAAAGCTTTCAGTTGTTCAGCATGAGTGTTGATTTGTAGTTTTCATTTTCACATAGTTTAGATAAACAGTGTCACGATGCAATTTAAATATAAACGCACATACAATTTTTGATCTATAAAGAGCCTACAAGTTGACTACAAAGATTTTTAAAATTTTTAATAGGCACCTGATTATTAGGAAAACTGAGCTTCACAGATTTGAAGCAGCAATGGGGCAAGTTTTAAAAAAGAAAGACAACCACTTGTAGGCCTACGATAAAGCGACCCCTAAAGTATTTTTTGCCACATGGGAAGAACAGCTGTCAAATCGAGCCTGCCAAAAGTCGCCTAGTTTGTAATGCAGGGGAGAATGTAGGGTACTGGTTATTTTAAGAAATTCATTACCGGTAGTATTTATTAAAAAAGAATTCTCCTTTGTAAAATGGCAGCCGCATACGATCATATACAGTACTTCGAAATCGGCTTTGCGACGCGAAGTAGGCCTAATCTACTCCAATCCGTCTGAAAAGCTTTTTTTTTTTGTGTGGAAGTAAAGCATTGATATGGCAATTGTTGAATTTGAAGAGCACAGCGGAACTGAGCAAATAAATTACACATCTCTTAGCCTCAATTATTATAAAAAATAACAAAATACGAGAAAAAAAAAAGCAACCCATCTACTCAAATCACATGTTATAGCATCAGTCGCATCAGTTCTGTTTGTTTATGTTTCCATCGCCCTTACGCTAGTTCCAGATAACGGCAGCACCGTCGTTTGAGTTCGAGAATAGCAAACAAATGAATACAAGTTGACTAGACACAGTTCAGAAGTCTGAAAAACCATCCATGCCGTTCACTGCTTCCTTGATCCTTACAGCAAGTGACATTTAACGCATCGTTTGTTAACCGACTTGTTAAAAAGTTTTGTGGAACACGTAATCTTTAACAGAATGTTAAAATTATAACGATCTGTTAACTAACGGTTTGTTAGCCAAATTTAACGCAAGGTTGATGGAACCGGCCCCAAATCTAAAGTAAAATTCAGAGGAGAAATATCTGAACCGTTTACGATTAAAACAGGACTAAGACAAGGTTTATCGCCTCTACTTTTCAATTGTGCTTTGGAATATGTAATGAGGGAATGGTACAGGGAAAATCCTAGGAACATAAGAATTGGAACCAAGAAAGATCAAATAGACTTAAATTGCTTGGGATTCGCAGATGACTTAGCGTTACTGGCTAATAATATTCAAGAAGCCAGAAATCAAATAATAAGCCTACAAAATATAGCACAAAAAATTGGACTTCAGATATCATTTGAAAAGACAGAGATAATGGTAGCAAATCCACTTGTAGTCAATCACATAACAGTAAATAACAAGAAATTAAAATAGTGAAGCAATTTAAATACTTAGGAGAAATTATAACTTACAACTTGGATGAGAAACCTGCATGGCAAGAAAGAACTAATAAAATGATTAAAGCCCAAAAATTAACATGGTCTACATATAAAAGAAAATGTCTATCAATCGCAACAAAATTAAAACATTACAAGACGTGGTTCAACCAGAGGTGACCTATGGAAGTGAAACTCTTTTTAAAGTTACTCAGAAAAACAGAATCGACAAAATTTTAAAAGTAGAAAGAAGAATAGCTAGAACATGCATAAATAAAAAATATCAGAAAGATGGACAGTGGCAGATAGTACCAAATGAAGTGGTATACAGAGAACTGGAGCCCATCACTGATACTATTCAGAAGAAACGGCTTTCTTTCTTTCTTTGGTCACATCATGAGGACACCAGAAACCAGGTTATCTAGAAAAATTGTAGTGAAACTTTGGAATATGAAACAACAAGTAGGATGGATTAAGGAAATTAGAGAAGATATGAAAGAATTGGAAATAACCTTGGATGACTTGCAAAACAAAACAACAAAATTAAAAAAACTGAAGAGATATAAAAATAAGATTTCAGGCTAAAATAGACAAACGTAATACAGTAAAAAGGGTATTTACAGATGAGGAACGCCTGAGAAGATTAGAGCGAATGAAGAGCTACTGGGCGACTCGGAAAGGAAACTTACTGAAGAAGAGGACCAAGAAATGATTGACTGAAGTGGTCCAATGAGGCTGTAAAAGAAGAAGAAGAAGAAGAAGAAGAAGAAGAAGAAGAAGAAGAAGAAGAAAGTGACATTTGCATAACTTACTGTAAACAATTGTCAGTGAAAAGTTACAGCCACATAAATCGCTTTAATTATAGTAATAATAATAAATACCTTAATTATGTTAATTATGTTGTGAGAGATGGAATGAAGGAAGAGGTAAAGGGAATAAGTGACAGGATCATGAAGATCAGAGTAACTGTAAAGGGAAGAAGCCTGGAGATAGCCCAGATATATGCCCCTCAAGTTGGATGTACAGCTCAAGAGAAGGAAGACTTTGAGGAGGAGCTACAACAGCAGTTGAATGGTCAGAGCATCATTGTCATGGGAGATTTGAATGCACATGTAGGAAGTGAAAGGCAAGGATATGAAAATGTATTGGGAGCAGAAGGATGGGGTAGCAGGAATGAAGAAGGGAGAAAGTTGCTGGATTTTTGCAAGAGAAACGGTTTAGTGGTAGGCAACTCCTGGTTCCGGAAGAAAGAAACCCACAAGGTAACGTGGTACAGCAGTGATTTAACAAAGAAATCTTTGGTAGATTACATGCTGTACGACTGGGAAATGAAGAGAAGTGTCAGAGATATAAAGGTAATACCATCAGAGGCCTTAGATACCGACCACAGAATACTTGTAATGAACCTGGGAGTTGTTAAGGATAGCAAGAGGACAGAGTACCAGGAAAGGAGAATCAAAGTATGGAAACTCAAGGAAAAGGAAGTCAAGGAAGAATTCCAGAAGATAATAAGGGAAAGGATGACAACAGACAATCCTAAAACAGGGGAAGAGGAATGGAAGCAATTCAAGAACACAATGGTGGAAGCTGCAGTGGCAGTATGTGGAAGAACAAGCAACAGAAAGCGGTGTAAAGAGACACCATGGTGGAATGAGAGAGTAAAAGAAGCTGTGGGAAGGAAGAACAAGGCTTTCAGAGTGTGGTTCCAGGAAAGAACTGATCTGGCAAGGGAAGATTATAAGATAAAGAAGAAAGAAGCAAACAAGATTGTCGCAGAGGAGAGGAAGAAGTGGATGGTAAAGTGGGCAGAGATGATGGAGGAAGACAGCAGAGGAAATAAGAAAGTACTTTATGGGATGGTCAAAAGTAAGAGAAGAGGTCTGCGAGAGGATGTGGTAATGATGGACAAAAACGGAAATGAGGTACACAACAAAGAAACACTCAAGACAGTGTGGAAAGAGTACTTTGAGGATTTGCTGAATCCAAATGGTCATAGGGAGGAAGACAATGTATTGGAAGATAGAGACGACAACACAGGAATGGAAAAGGACCTGAATTGGAGAGAACTGGAGATGGCTATAGACAAGATGAAAGGAGGAAGGGCACCGGGTGTGGAAGAAGTGAGTGTTGAAATGGTGAAGGCAGCAGGGGAGGTTGGGAAACAGTGGCTGTACCGTTTGATGAGGGTGATATGGAAGGAGAAAAAGACCCCAGAAGATTGGAAGAAAGGATTAATTGTCCCAATATTTAAGAAAGGAAGCAGAAAGGAGTGCAGAAATTACAGGGGAGTCACACTCATACCTCACTGTGCCAAGATATATGAAAAGATATTAGAAAGTAGAATACGAACCAAAGTGGAGAGAAAATTGAGAGAGGAGCAGTATGCATTCAGACCTGGGAGATCAACAGTGGATCTCATATTTTCAGTGAGACAGCTCCAGGAACACCACTACGAATTTGGAGAGGATCTGTTGATGGCCTTCCTGGACATCGAAAAGGCCTATGATAGTGTGTGTAGGGAGAAGGTTTGGAAAGCAATGGAAAACATGGGAGTGGAAAAAGGGACTGTGGTTATGGACGAGGTAATGACACGGATAGCAGGAAAGATAGGAGAAGATAAGATGAAAGCAATGGTGTTTGCAGATGATCTCATGGTCTGGGGAAACAAGGAGGAGGAAATTCAGGAGCAACTGAAGGCTTGGGAAGAAACAGTGGGAGAGTACGGATGGAAGTTCAACATCAGTAAATGTGAGATCCTGTTAACAGCCAGGAAAAAGGACAGACCAATGAGTGGGATAACACTTGGAGGAGGACAACTGAAGAAGGTGGAAAGTCTCAAGTACTTGGGAAGTATAGTGGAGGAAAATGGGAGAAATGACAAAGAGACTACGGAACGTGGCAGACAGGCAGAAGCATTTCTGAGAAGCATTAGGAGCTTAGTGTGGAATAAAGATGTCCCACAAAAAAGCAAGGAAGTGTTATACAGAAGCTACTATATCCCGATACTGACCTATGCTTCAGAAACGTGGACAATGAAGGAAAGAGACATAAGCAGAATACAGGCAGGTGAAATGAAGTTCCTGCGAAGTAGGATTGGAGTAACAAGAAGAGACAGAGTGAGGAATGAAAAGGTCAGGGAAATGATGAAAGAGGAGCCCTTGCAAGATAGGATTGAGACATCAAGACTGAGGTGGTAATAATAATAATATTGTATGGCCTCGGGTGCCTGGTGCAAGCTTTGTTAATTGACACCCAGAGGGTAGCTTGCATGTTGAATGTCGTCGTTCCTTTGAACGCTATGAAAGTCAAGGAGGTTAGATATCTAAACTCCTTGACACTACAGCGCTTTCAAGTAGAGAATGGAGGAACTTTGTGTTGGCGGAAAATCCCGAGATTAATTTTGCCATTGAACACGGACTACTGAATTCAAATGGGTTGTTTAACATGCCAACAACGTATGACATGAGTGTCGTGATTTTTGTCGCCTTCAAAAATCACTTATCATGGTCAGGGGCGAACCTGCAATCTTGGGGTTGGTAGTCCGACACTATAACCACACACCCACCGTGGTAAGCCCACTGAGGTGGTATGGACACTTAAAGAGAATGGATGAGAAGAAGATTCCTAAGAGGATACATGAGATGCAGATGCAGAAGAAACGACCAAGGGGAAGACCAAGAGATAGATGGCTGAAAGGAGTGGAGGAATGTGTCAAGAAGAAGAGGCGAGGACTGGACCAGAGTGACAGCGGAGAGGTGGTGGGAAGAAAGGACTAAGTGGTGAGGCTTATGTTCCAAACAGACCCAGCCTGGGGCTGGAAACTGTACAAGATGATGATGATGACCTATGCATTTCACTCGTATTAAGTTTTTAGGATAAATCTCATGTCATTAATTACAGTTAAAATGATCAATTTTATTATGTCAAATATTGTGTTCTTTAATCGGTCGTTAAATAAAAAGAACCGATTATAATTTGCATGATTTACTTACATTGTAAATCTTACAATGTAGCCTAATCAAAATATGCTATGACGAGCCGGATTGGAGGTACTCGCGGGCCGTAGTTTTGAGACCCCTGTTCCATAGCTTTAACAGGCACCAGCTGTACCACAAATGCAGTTACTCAGCACCACCCACACCTCATAGCATCCATATAATCACAGAGCGAGTATCAGTGAACAACCACATTTATTCTAGCCCGTGCCAATAGAAAAATGCAAAACTACTTGTTTCATCATGAAATGGCAACAGGCAGGAAAATTTACTAGCACAACAATATCCTGTGTGACAATGCCCCAGGTTCCAGGCCTGGGAATGAATATTTATTGAAATCTAGGGATTCTTGATCAACTAGCCATTTTACGCACTCAATCTGGGACATAACAGCCGTAGGGCAATATAAAGACAACTCTCCCTACTGGCTCTACTCTCACAAGGGGAGGATACGATGCATGGGTCACCGATTCGAACCATCTTTTGTACAAGTGTAGGGCATGACCAGGCGTATATCAGGTGCAAGTAGTAAGGTGCGCTTCTCAACCGTTTCCGAGAAATTAATTAATTGCAATTACAGTGCGGCGTCTATGTACGTTGGCAAATATCCAACGAGCGCGTGGTGCAACGGTAAGAGCCTTGCTTGATAAGCGTGGGATAACTGGATCGAATCCCACCGGTGAGCATTTGCAATGTGTTGTGTTTCTTTTTTTTTTTTTACCATTGGCAATTTCCAACCAATGCCCATAGCATGAGTCACTGCTTGCGGGGTACGGGGTGGTCTGATGGTTCACAGACGTACAATAAAAGGAACAGACTGGGCCTTCAATGTATAAATGTATGCATATGATAGAACACACATGACCGTGTATAATACCAATGTATTTGCAATGGCGATACTGTACATTGTGTAATGTCACTAACGTTGACCCCCATACGATGATTAAAGAATCTCTTTTCCCGCTCACATAACACGTTATTACAATTGACTGCAAAATAAACATTATTCATGACACCTACAGTTCTACGAATTGCCAATGATTAAAAAAAAAGAAGAAGAAGAAACAAAACATACTGCAAAGGCGTACCGGTGGGATTCGATCCAGCGATCCCACGCTTACGAAGCAGGGCTCTTACCGCTGTACCACGCGCTCGTTGGCTTCTTGCTAGCGTACAACGCACATAGATTCCGCACTGTAATTGCAATTAATTTCTCGGAAACGGCTGAGAAGCGCACCTTACTACTTGCACTCGATATACGCCTGTCATGCCCTACACGTGTACTAAAGATGGTTCGAATCGGAGACCCATGCATCGTATCCTCCCCTTGTCAGCTGGTAAAAATGGTGATTGTAATGACAAGAGTGACATAGCACAAAAGAATAATTATTCTACATGGGTTAGTTTTTTAGTTTTGGCACCAATGCTTCAGTGCCAAGTTGCAACAATGTCGGGCGCTGCCACTTTTACCGACGGTTGCTGCTCTGCATCCCCTCCCTCAGAGCACATGACCTCGCCCGTCCTCACCACCGCTCGTCCACAGTCGCGACTGTTAGAGGAGTAGTGTGAGACCAGCGCTCGCGAAAGACAGTCGCAATGTTTTCCAAGAAGGAGCAGAGAACGTTGATAAAAATTCAGTGTGGTAGGGGTCGCAGTGCTAAACAGTGTCACCGAGGATTGCAGGAAGCGTGCGGTGCAGCTGCGTTACCATTCAGAACGGTAGCAAGATGGGTTGCAGCCTTTCGAGATGGGCGCGAACGTGTGGAGCACATGCCTCGATCTGGTTACCCGCCAGTAAGTGATGACAATGTACAGATGGTGTCCGCGTTAGTAGAGGTGGATCGGAACGTAACGATTCGTCAATTAGAGCAAGACACCGGACTGGCGCATTCAACTGTCCTCCACATCCTGAAGGACTTACAAAATATGAGGAAGATTGCGTCCAAATGGGTTCCGCATGACTTAACCGACATGCACAAATGGCTGTGATATGACGCTTGTCGTATGCACTTGCAGCGTTATGAGCGCGAAGGAGAGGCCTTCTTACGGCATATCATAACCATTGACGAGACGTGGGCCAGATCTCATGAGACACAGTTAAAACGCCAATCGAACGAGTGGCGGCACTACGGATCACCACAGAAACAAACAGTTCGACCAACCCCCACAAATGTGAAGGTAATGTTGATTCTTGCCTATGATTGGGACGGTATGATCATTCACCATACTGTTCCCCGAGGGCAAACCGTTAATGCGGCGTACTATTGTTCGTTTCTGCAAGACCATCTCCGAGGAGCTCTGAGAAGGAAACGGTGTCACCACATGGTTACACCGCCCATCGTTCTGCATGACAATGCTAGGGCACACACAGCAGGCGTTGTGTCGGCATTGTTGGATCGCTGGGGCTGGGAGGTCCTCTATCACCCTCCATATTCTCCCGACATCAGTCCATGCGATTATGATCTCATCCCGAAGATGAAGAAGACAATGCACGGGGAGCGCTTCCGTACCATTGAAGATGTTAAGCAGGCTGCCGAGCGCTCTCTTCGTACCATCAATAGATTGGGCAGTGCCAACGGGATCCAACGACTTCCGCATCGCTGGGAACACGTTGACGCAACGGTGGGAACTACATCAAGGGCCTGCGAAACTTGGAACCATCTAAGTGAGTTATTAATCCAGTTATAACTAAGGTGCCAAAACTAAAAAACCAACCCATGTATTATAATTAGCATCAAAACAACTACTTCTGGAATATGATTGTATCGCTGTCCTACCTGAAAGCAATGACATCGTCTTTAACTGCCTGAATTGAGCTGTGCCCCAGAGCATTAGGATACGATGTCACATTGTATGGCAAGTTTGAGCAGTATTCCAGCTGAATGGATCCACAGCGTCTAGGTGGAGGTGGTGTAGTCGTTGAAGGAGACACCGTTGCTGCAGCAGTGGATGGAGCTGGCACTGGTGTGGTCAGAGCTGCACTGCTCTCTGAAATATAAAGAATACCTTGTGAATCAAGTCACTGGAACATCTCCCATTTCTCCCATGGTGATTATTATTGTTAAATGAGGTGAAAGATCAAAGCCATCTACCCCCAAGGTGCATGTATTTCTACTGTCTTAACCTTTTGTAGGGCTATTAGGTAGGGTTCAAATATTTTTCTGACAAAAATATGGGACACTTTTAAATTTTTGCCATAAATAAATTGCAGTATAAGCAGGCACCTGTAACTTATTATGTACCCTAACAAGGTGGCCCATAAAGCAAATAACTGCTAATTTCACCTTTTTCGAGAATTGAAGGTATGGTTGGGCGGCAAATCCTAGCCAAAAAGGAAGAACTTTAGGAGACTCTCCAGACGTACCCACCTCAGTGGCGGAAGAATATTTTGCCGAGGGCATTGGAAAGCTGGCGTAACGATACGACAATGTTTCAATCGTTTTGGCTATTATGTTGAGACATAAGAATAAAACAAGCAAACATTTAGTAGTAAAATCAGTTTGGTATGTCAATCTATTATTTTTATACAGTCCATCGGAACTTGAAAAAAAACAGCCCTTGTATGTACTATGCGCGCGCTTTCAATATAACAGCAGGAGGCCATGGCGCGCCACAAGCTCGGCCAAGGCCACCGTAGCAGCGAATAACAAAACTGCTGCTTGCCGTTCTTACTTTATATGAAAGACCCTGTATATGTACATTGTGGCAAGCATCCTCTAAATATATACTGTACTGTACACTCGTTATAGTCATTTTACGAAATAGAAATTTACTATTCTGTTGTTAACTGCTTCTAATAACTAAGGTAACTGTACCGGTTTTCGTCACTGATCCAGTCTTCGTCACTCTCGTATATATGTACAAAAAATAAGCATGTCAACGGGTCTTTCTCAACGCAAGAAGTCTTACGAGATGCGTCATACCTTCCTTGCCGATAAGGAGCAACTTTGCGAAATCATGCGTGCGATGTAATAGGTGATTCCCTGTGTCAAACATCTCCTGTGAGCTGAGCTGTCTTGACGCGCCATTTGCTTCTCGCATGTGCTAAGCACGCGCGCGAGTTAATTATGTGCATGCGTGTTATGTTCCGACATTTTAAAATGTTACAAGTGTGTGATATAGTTGGTAATTGTTTCTGTAACATATGTGATTTGTTATTTCGTGCTCACGTGCCTAGTTTTGTTAGAAATGCCGGTGACGAACACTGGATTTAAAAAAATGCACTTTACCAATGCTCGTCATTTGTGACGAAAACTGGCACATTGTCATTTCTCCTTGCAAGACCTAACTAACTGCGGCAATATACTTATAATTAGCTCTAAAGTACCCTGTATTAATTAAATTATCATTTGATCATAGTGTCCAGTAGTCAAAAGCCTCCGTGGCTTAGGCGGCAGCACGCTGGCCTCTCACCGCTGGGTCCGTGGTTCAAATCCCGGTCACTCCATGTGAGATCTGTGCTGGACAAAACGGAGGCAGACAGGTTTTTCTCCGGGTACTCCGGTTTTCCCTGTCAACATTTCATTCCAGCAACACTCTCCACTATCATTTCATTTCATCTGTCATTCATTTAATCATTGCCCCAGAGGAGTGCGTCATGCCTCGGCAGCCGGCACAGTTCATATCCTCGCCGCTAGATGGGGGCTTCATTCATTCCATTCCTGACCCGGTCGGAGACTGGAAGCAGGCTGTGGATTTTCATTTCATCGTGTCCAGTAGTCGTCATAGCTGACGAACTTTAGAGCACATTCGTGACGAACACTAGTGCACGATAATGTTAATGTTTGTGTTAACGTTTCGCAACCAATAAACATTTACAGGGTATTGTTATTATTACGTAGGTCTCTCTTCTTGACGGGCGCACCTCAGTAGGCCTAGGTTTTCTTTGGCTAGGTGTGCTACAGAGGATTTTTTAAATTTTTATTTAGATGATAAATAATATATTATTCTAAGACTAAATCTTTGCTTTCAGGCAATATGTTAGATAGTTATTGTTGTTTTAAGGGGTGGAACTACGAGGTCTCGGTAACAAAGGACGATTTGCAAAAGCGGCCAGTGCCTTACACAAGAATTGAAGATGGACTTTCCTTTCAAAGATGGCCGCCAGGAAGGAAATGGCGTGAATCTTTCATAAAAAGAAATCCAGGTCTATCGTTACGAACCCCTCAAAATTTGACAGTAAGCCGTGCTGCAATTACAGAACATCAAAGTAAAACCTGGGTTTCAGAAGTCTACAGCTATTCAGTGGAAAACGACTTCCAATCTATTTTGTCAGACCCTCAGTGACTGTTCAACGCTGACGAGACGGCTTTCTTTCTCAGTCCGAAAGGTAACAAAGTGCTGGCGAATAGGGGTTACAAGACAATTTATCAGCAAGTGAATTCGGATGAGAAAGAATGCTTGACGGTACTTCTAACAGGCAATGCCCACGGCGATATTTCTCCTTCCCTTGTAGTGTTCAAGTATGAACGTCTGCCGCAAGACATCATTATTGCCTCAATGCCAGCACACTGGGGCATTGGCAAATCGCCAAACGGGTGAATGACGGGGGGAAGAGTTTTACGAATTTCTCAGTAACATATTTCATCCTGGGTTGGTTGAGAAGGAGATTCCTCTCCCTGACATTATTCATAGACGGGCACTTCTCACACTTGACCATACATACTAGTAAATTTTGTGAGGATCATGGAATCGTTTTGGTCGCTTTACTACCTAATGTCACACACGTACTTCAACCCACGGATGTAGGGGTTTTTAAGCTACTAAAGACTGCCTGGAAGAAAAATGTACATGAGTGGCGAATTCAGAGGGTTTCTATGGCAACAATCGGTGTTAGGCCTTGGCGAATGGTCATTTTCCGGGCTGTTATGCCGTGGTCTCACTTGTTTAGAGCAGAATTACGATATTTTCCTGCTCGAATGTCTTCTACCCACCAATCCCGCTTCCCGTTACCGTCTTTTATTATTTTTAATATTCCATTTTTATTAAAAAACATAATTACTGGTACTGTTTTATTCGTAAATGTTGGCCTCCAAGTCGATAAATCGGTGTATTACGCAACAATTGACAGAAATGCATTATAAACAGCAGACAAGGAAAATTAACAATGTGACGGCAATTGGTGCAAACGGGTGACGAATATAGGAAAAATCCAAATACACTGGCGCAAAAACACACTTTTTTTTAAATACGTCATTTTTCCAAAAACGAATATCTTCGATATTTGGTCTTTCCTAGTGTTTGAGGTTAGGTAGTGCTTTTGTTGATTAAATTTACCAAAATATGTACGGTGTATATGATTTCTTGTCTAAATCTCCCTTAACATGACGACCATTGGTGCATTTACCTTACCGTATTATTTTGACATTAATTTTAAAAACAAATTATTTCATGTTAATCAAACTACTGAAGTTTTGCCATCCCAACAAATATTCTAGGGAAAATGTGACAGGATTTTGAAAAAGAATGAGAATTCAAAATATCTGTATGCCAGAGGTGAAAGGGCACTATGTCCATTTTTTCAATATTGTACTACTGTAATGCTGTTGGTAATCTCTGCCTTTGATACTCTACACAGAGGTAGAGGGCACAAAGTTCTATTTCAAAACATAACGGAGATATGAACTTAATTTTTTTTAAATTCAAATGCCCCACCTGTAAAGTTTCAATTTTGTGACATAGCCTAGTGCCCTTTACCTCCAGCATACAGACATATGAACCCTAGTAGCCTATTGGAGCCAATATTACGTATGATAGTTGGAAAATGAAAATGAGCACCGGGAACCCACTATAATTCGTTCTGGCAATAGCCTCGGACACAGATTCCGAGACAGGAAGAGGAGGGTCCCGAAGTCTGCATCGTTTGCTGATTACTGGGCCGGTGCCGCCCCTCGGCCCCTCGCCGCCCCGCGTGGTCGACGTCCTCTTCCTCCTCTGCCGCGGGAGACCGCTGCCGGACGGGAAGTCGGTTGGAGGTGGAAGCCTTCGGGGGGCGTTATGATTTCGTCCACGGTGGCTTGATCCAATTGTAGCGCCTGTCCCCAAACTCGGATGAGCGCGATGTACAGCTGGTAGGCGCGATTGAATGCGTACTTGCGCTGAGCTTGATCCATGGACGGCCACATGGATAGTAGGCACAGTGTGGTTGCCGCGTCGAGGTGGTCGCGTCCAGTGGGAATGGATATCAGCAACTGTTTCAAGGCCTGGGCGAGATTGAAGACCCTCTGTGTTGGCGGGATGTCCAGTCCTGTGCTCATGGTTGTTGGATGTAAGCTGCGCCAGGGGTTGAGTGGTTGTGCTGGTGGAGCCTGGATGTCGTCCTCTGGCTGTTCCCCTCGGTCGTGATCTGCTGGGCCGACCTCTAAAAAAGTCAACCGTTGCTGAATGTTCTCTAAGACGGCTTTGATGTCAGCGACGTCTTGGGCCGTCATTACGGAAATTGTAGTTACTTGTGATACGTTCCAAGGTGCTGCCGGTCGTTGCTGTGCTGGTGGTTGTTGTGGTTGAAGCCGTGGTGACGGCGATCTTCTCGGGCTGCTTATTGCGATTTTGATGACCTGATCGTGTTACCCGGAAATGCCCTTTAAGTTGCTTGAACAATCCACTCTGATGCCGGGAGGCGAGATTGCATTCTCTAGTTTAGTTTTAGCATTGTAGAAGGATACGGCTTCCTGATTGGCTGTTCCAACAAAACCCAACTGCAGCAAGGGTTGTGATTAGCCAGTTTAGTTTCAGAGTGGAACCTATCAGCAATGTCGTTCTATGTTTAAATAAATGTGTAGAACTCGCGCTTGTTTTGACTTGGTATTTTCTTGAGTTCTATGAATTGTAATGTGCCTAGCAATCGTAGTATGATCCCTGCAGCCTGGGCCCTATGTGTTTCCGTTTCTTAAGTAAAGAATCATTACCGGAATGTTTTCATTGATTGATTCCACCTTGCACCACTTATATGCAGTCTTTTCTTTTTTACCATGGAACCAACCATACTTGACGTCCAAATATGACAATTATTAACTGAGACATGTTTTGAACAGGTTTGCGTGTAATGGATTACACCACGTAATCTGTCTCAATAACAAATCTCATGTCCCTTGTGAATTGTGACTTATGTGTACGGTACGGTATATGTTGTGTGGAGATAGACGTGACAGATATCACATACAGTATTGTAAAAAACGATCCAAGTCACTAGTCAATTACGCTCAGAATGCCTGAACACATTACATCTAATTTTACAAATATTATTTGCTTGTATGGCCATTGGCTGCAATCAATAAAATAAAAATTACGACAATACCAGTATATTTTCGTGTGTAGTACTAATTACAAATTTTGTCTAGAGCTGAGAGTGCGATGTAGCAGTAATTTCGGGTGGGGTGGGGGGGACGAGACTCGTGATATTGCGTGGAATGTTATCAACATTTGTATAACAGATTTGTAATTTCCTTGATACTGATCTGATTTATGTGGCTGCTCATTTGATTGAATAATTTCACACATTCTTTTGGAATTTCAAGTCTAATGGGATTGTACAAGGTAAGTAGGCTACTAAAATATATTGATTAAAACAGTTAGTACTACGATTATATAACATAGCCTATGTGTTCATTTTCGCCCAACTGAATGTTTTCAAAACGGTTTTATAATTAATTTATGCATACATTTTTATTTAGATTTCATTAAGAACCCTAAAACACGTGAGGACGAAGTAGGAGAACTCCACGAAAGATAACTTGTGAGGATGGATTTTGAAATTTGTGTCAAGTAAGTACCATAACCTACAAGGCCATGTTCTTTTAAGTGTTTTATTCTATGTTATATTTATGTTTATCTTCAGTCAGGGCACAAAGCCCACGTAATAAAAATAGTTGTTGTCTTTTGAAATAGTCTTCTGACTGCATTTTTTTTTTTATATTCAATCCAAACATGACCTAAATATAGCGTACCAAAATCTACACTTAGCAACATAATCCTAGTTTGAATTAGCCTTTTATCTTTTATATTCAGTCCAAACATAACCTAAATATAGTGTACCAAAATCTACACTTAGCAACATAATCTTAGGTTGAATTAGCCTTTTATCTTTTGACTTCCACAAGTCATATTTCCGTGTGTAATTGAACCACAAATTGTTTATGGAATGTGACCTGAATCCATCCCAATGTGATAAATCCATTATTCACATGTCACTTGGACACGACTTTGCTGTTAGATACGATTTAACACATTTTACAGGGAGCAATGCTATTTGTTAACTAGGAAGTATGATGACGCTTTGCATGGCACAGTAACTATTGCTTGTGTCTGTATTCTCTGGCATTTATTTCAGGGAGTTGATTCTCATATACTCGATAGGCTAGTAGGCAGATAAAAAACTTCAAACATTTAATTTCCATCTGTTTCAGTAATGGTTGTGACTGATTGTGGTACCTCCTGCTATTACACAGAAGAGCTATGTAACATCATGGTAATGTAGCCCTGTGTGACATTGTGGTTTGTATTCATATATGTACATGCAATTAAAACTTGGGTAGCAGTGCATGACGTATGACTCCGTCATAACGTTTCTAAAGTAGGAAAATTAACCAAATATCTGTAGTAATGGTCAGGAAAATATCTGGATATAATGTTGTTATAGATGTTTAGTACTCCGCTGTCTATAACCCGCCCGCTGTTCCAAATAGGATCACGACTTATATACATTAAATTCCAGCTGTGTCCGCCATTTTCACCATTGATTATGCACTAATACAATATTGCCAACCCCACATTTACGGTACTACTTCGTATATGCGCGGTACCTTGAAAAAAAAATGTACAATGACCGCAAAGAGTTGCTGAAGCTGTTACAGAGACACCACAATGAATGTGTGATTATTGTTGCTTTTTTCCACTGTAATAATTCACGCTTTTTAATTTCATCGAAACCAACACTGTTCTACATACACATCAAACCTAACCTGAGGCTTACGGCCCAGATCCCCTTGCTTGTAGTGCAATCGGTATTTTTCGTCCAGACAGTCCCCAAACCTTGCACAGGGGATTCCGGTAAAGTGAAGTTGGCACCATTGCCACACACAATCATTATTTGCAAATGCAAATAATTCACAAAAGCACAATTATTTCTTTTTTCACATAATTACAACGTTACGTGTGTCGTCTGGTGTATTTTGTACCGGACATGTTGGCAAGTACTGACGTCAATGTGTGCACCTCGTGAGTGATCACTGCGGCAGTTTCACATACTAAAAAACATCTGATGAATATGGCTCCGGTTGTTATATATAACACATATTTACATGATTCAGCACATATATCGGGTGCAGTCAGTGCAAAAGTGATCAAGGATAGTAGTTAAAATTGATAATGTCCCCCCAAAAGATAAAATAAGGTATGAAACTGATATATTGTCGAAATTGAAGCGAAAAGGAAAAGAGTGATACGTCGTCCATAATTAATAAACTGAGATTGGAAAGGAGGCAGCTGTGGACTAAAATTAGGAACCTTCCCAGCATTTGCATGGAGTAGAAGTGGGAAGCACGGAAAACCATTCCTGGGATACCTTATCGAATCAAGCTCTTCTCAGTTTTGCCTCACAAGACTATCTGTACCGTACATTAATTCTGAATAAGGTATCACTCTTTCCTTTTTTGCTTTCTTTTTGATAATTTATAATTTTCACACCTAATTTCATCTTCTGGGGGGGATATTAACAATTGTAACTACTAACCTTGGTCACTTCGGCACCGACTGCACCGGATATATGTGCTAAATTATGTAAATACATTATGTGTTTTTATGTATTGGTCATTTAACAACGGCAGTCATGTTCGACAGCGTATTTAGTACTGTATGTTAAACTGTTGCCAAAGCGCACACATTGACGTCACTAGTTGCCTACATCATCATCATCATCTTGTACAGTTTCCAGCCCCGGGCTGGGTCTGTTTGGAACATAAGCCTCGCCACTTATTTCTTTCTTCCCACCATCTCACCGCTGTCACTCTGGTCCAGTCCTCGCCTCTCTTCTTGACACATTCCTCCACTCCTTTCAGCCATCGATCTCTTGGTCTTCCCCTTGGTCGTTTCTTCTGCATCTGCATCTCACGTATCCTCTTGGGAATCTTCTTCTCATCCATTCTCTTTAAGTGTCCATACCACCTCAGTCTTGATGTCTCAATCCTACCTTGCAAGGGCTCCTCTTTCACCATTTCCCTGACCTTTTCAGTCCTCACCCTGTCTCTTCTTGTTACTCCGATCCTACTTCGCAGGAACTTCCTGCCTGTATTCTGCTTATGTCTCTTTTCTTCATTGTCCACGTTTCTGAAGCATAGGTCAGTATCGGGATATAGTAGCTTCTGTATAACACTTCCTTGCTTTTTTGTGGGACATCTTTATTCCACACTAAGCTCCTAATGCTTCTCAGAAATGCTTCTGCCTGTCTGCCAAGTTCCGTAATCTCTTTGTCATTTCTCCCATTTTCCTCCACTATACTTCCCAAGTACTTGAGACTTTCCACCTTCTTCAGCTGTCCACCTCCAAGTGTTATCCCACTCATTGGTCTGTCCTTTTTCCTGGTCGTTAACAGGATCTCACATTTACTGATGTTGAACTTCCATCCGTACTCTCCCACTGTTTCTTCCCAAGCCTTCATTTGCTCCTGGATTTCCTCCTCCTTGTTTCCCCAGACCATGAGATCATCTGCAAACACCATTGCCTTCATCTTATCTTCTCCTATCTTTCCTGCTATCCGTGTCATTACCTCGTCCATAACCACAATAAAGAGAAGGGGTGACAGCGCACTACCCTGTTTCAGGCCACTCATTTGTCTGAACCAGTCTGTTCTTTCCCCTCCAACTTTCACACAACTCACACTTCCACAATACATCTCCTTCACTCTGCCTACAGTCTCTTTTTCCACTCCCATGTTTTCCATTGCTTTCCAAACCTTCTCCCTACACACACTATCATGGCCTTTTCGATGTCCAGGAAGGCCATCAACAGATCCTCTCCAAATTCGTAGTGGTGTTCCTGGAGCTGTCTCACTGAAAATATGAGATCCACTGTTGATCTCCCAGGTCTGAATCCATACTGTTCCTCTCTCAATTTTCTCTCCACTTTGGCTCGTATTCTACTTTCTAATATCTTTTCATATATCTTGGCACAGTGAGGTGTGAGTGTGACTCCCCTGTAATTTCTACACTCCTTTCTGCTTCCTTTCTTAAATATTGGGACAATTAATCCTTTCTTCGTTATACCACTGTCCGGACAAAAATTACTCCTTGTACTAAGAGCAAGGGGCTCGGGGGCATCAAGCCCCATGTTAGGTTTGTGTTTGTATGTAAAGCCTTATTACCACACAGGATCTAACCCACCATTGGTCGCTAGAACGAAAGTTACGCTAGTAGTCGCTCGTTGAGCAAGGTGCTCACACTATCATATGACTTGTTTATATAATACATAGCAACCGATTTCATGCGTTAATGTATTTCCAAATTGAAACAGTAAGAAAGCATCTCACAAAATTTAAACACTTAGAACTAAGGTTTTACAATCTTATGTAAACGGCAAGATATTCTCTTTTCTTTTTTTTAATCAAATACAGTTAAAACCGTCTCATTCTTATTGGTACCCTGGAATACTCTGGAACTGTCACGTCATAGCAGTAGCAGTTGGATATTTATGTTCATTGTATTCACATCCACAGTCAGTGTCACTATTTTTGCCCTCGATCTAATCACATGGAGTTTCACCAAACCAAACTAAAAAGGCACAACTTGAATTCATTGTCACTCAATAACTGAACCCAATTTTGATAAGTTTTGAAGAACACTGTTACAACCATGAAACTTTACCGCACAGAAATTAGTGCCAATGTGACTGCTGAGGGAAGATTTTAATTTCTCCCTTCCTGTATCTTCACAAGGTCATGGAAGCAAGTGACAATGCATCCGTCCTCCCCTCAAAGTGGGAAGGTATACCGACACTCAAGTTCAAAACCACATGATGTTTAAAACACAAGCTAATTTTCAACAGCTGTGAGCATTTCGCTCATATAGTGACCACTAGTGGGTTAACATGCATGCATTGTTTAAACCTATAGTGTTGTCCATGACATCATGGATGCCACCATGTCAGCTCGGAGGTCCGGGTTTGATTCCCGGCTCTGGCAAGATATTTAATTCTGGTCTGAGGGGCGGAACAGGATACACTCAACCTCGAGAGGCAAAACTGAGAAGGGGTGTTTTCGATTCCTACCTCAGCCTTCCTGGAAGTGGTTTCGCCACTTCCAATCCAGGCAAATGCCAGGATGGTTCCTAACTTACGGCCACAGCAGCCTTCTTTCCAATCTTCATCTGATTTACAAATACACACTAGTACTGACATCACAATAATACAGGTTATCAGACAAATTCCACATTCACCCAAGTACATCGGTCTACACGACCACGATGTTACAAAGCCCCTAAATCAATAGACAATGACAACTGTATTCTACCTTTCCAAGAAGAAATCTTCAAGTTGTCATTGCAGTTATGTGCCCCTAAAATCCAAGACTAATTGGAGCGGTTTTTGGCTTAAGCATCAGAACAACCATCTTATAGTATCTCAAAGGGGAGGTGCCATTAGGCTTCAACAGCTTGTCTCAATTCTGCCTCCATGGCCTATACATGCAAGAAATGAACATTTTACA
The DNA here is from genome assembly GCA_946902985.2 of Meconema thalassinum. Taxonomy (NCBI): domain Eukaryota; kingdom Metazoa; phylum Arthropoda; class Insecta; order Orthoptera; family Tettigoniidae; genus Meconema; species Meconema thalassinum. The sequence continues at coordinate 125,503,726 of OX336389.2, forward strand.
AAAATAAAAGACATATTAAGCAAATACCGGTACGTACTATTTTATTTCTCTCCTACTCCTGAATCCTTCTCTGAACATTCATCTTAAATATGCTGTATAACAGGAGTCAACATTTTTGGTCCAATTATAAAAATGTATAAGAAGAAGAGTACATGTTCATCTATAGCTCCCCAGCAAAACTGGAAAAACCTAAGTAAGTATTAATATTTTTATATAGTGGTTTAAAAGGCAATTTAGAAAAGCAAAGTTTGAGGACTGATGAACAAGATGTCCCTAACTTGAGCAAGGACTTCCTCACAACTTCAAGGAAGGTCTTATTTATTTTGGTTACTTTAGGATACAATCACATGGGTTTGTTTGGCGACATTTTGGAGTTAAATGATGTAAGTTGCAACACCGAATCTGGCATCCATATTTGTTTACATAATTATAATATCTATCTATATATTTAAAACAGTAAGCTGATTTTTGTTACGGCGAGATTGACAGAACGGCTGAACCGATTGACTTCGTAATGCACTCTGACGAAAGCCCTTGGCCTGTATTTTTGCAGAGTATCTTTAAAATAAACAAATATGTAACCATATATTTTTAAATTTATAAACAAAACTGCAAAATTATTGGCTCAAGCGCATGCGCAGAATCACCTTGGTTAATGACAGACATGGCGGATGTCCACCGCGTTTTAATGTAATAGTTATTATTATAAGAAATATAAGGGAGGGGAATATTAATTATGATGTTTCCACGATATATAGTACAAAGGAATTATAATAGATGGGAAATGTAGAAGAACTTACACTGACTGTTGAGTGTGTATAATTGTTTACATGACATAATATTGCGTAACTTATTTAGTGTTTCGGTGGCTCAGTGAAGTTCCGGAGTTGAAATTTATGCATCGTGAAATGGAGACGGTTCGTTTCCCATCTCCGACAGGTTTTTTTTTTTATTTCCGTAATCTTATTTCTTGCAATTGGTATTACGTAGCCAAATCATACTTAACTTTTAAAATTCCCCTAATGTAACGAATTCTCCTTCATAAAGAAAAATTTGTAGTTCCCGCGCTTGCGCACAATGGCTCTATTTATACGAGCGAAATGGTGCATCCCACCGCTTCTTACTGAGATCTTTGTTTATGAGAATTAACAAGGGTCCGGAATATTGTTTATGATGTTTCCACATTATACATTGAAATAGAATTATAAAATAAGGGAGGTATTGAAGAACTTAAACAGTCAGTTGAGTGTGTACGTTTGTTTAAGTAACGTAATATTGCTCGCAATTCTCATTGTCCAGGTAGCTCAGGGCCAGCGTTCTGAGTCTGAGAATTTCATTATGCATTATCTAGAGAGTTCGAATCCCGCCTCCGACATGAATTTTTATTTCCCAATTATTCTTTCTTGCTGTTGGTGTCGCATTGTCTAAACATATTCTACTTTTATTATTCCCATTAAGTAAGGAATTCCCAACGATTTACGTTGCCATATACTTTTAAATTATTAAATTAAAATGGCCGTAATCTCTTCCGCCATGAGAGAATTGGCGAACATAATTCATTTGATGGACTCGGACATCGTGGTTACTCAGCCCCATCTACTTTGGTGTGTGTGTGTAAAATGTTCTCTGATAACCTGTGTTATTGTGATGGCTATATTGATGTGTGCATTTGTAATTGAGGTGGGGAATGGGGAGTTGACGACCGAGACTTTAAGTTAGGAACTATCCCGGTATTTGCCTGGAGTGGAAATGGGAAACCACGGAAAACCACATCCAAGATTACTGAGATGGGAATCGAACCTTGCTATTCTTAATTTTGCCACAAGAGTGCGCTCCGTTCCAGCCCTCAGACCAGAATTAAATTTCTTGGCAAAGCAGGGATTGAGCCCGTAATCCTGGGCTCAGGGCCAGCGTTAAGAGTCTGCGAATTTCATTATGCATTATCTAGAGAGTTCGAATCCCACCTCCGACATGAATTGTTATTTCCCAATTATTCTTTCTTGCTGTTGGTGTCGCATTGTCTAAACATATTTTACTTTTATTATTCCCATTAAGTAAGGAATTCCCCACGATTTACGTTGCCATATAATTTTAAATTATTAAATTTAAATGGCCGCTATCGCTTCCGCCATGAGAGAATTGGCGAACATAATTCATTTGATGGACTCGGACATCGTGGTTACTCAGCCCCATCTACTTTGGTGTGTGTGTGTAAAATGTTCTCTGATAACCTGTGTTATTGTGATGGCTATATTGAAGTGTGCATTTGTAATTAAGGTGGGGAATGGGGAGTTGACGACCGAGACTTTAAGTTAGGAACTATCCCGGTATTTGCCTGGAGTGGAAATGGGAAACCACGGAAAACCACATCCAAGATTACTGAGATGGGAATCGAACCTTGCTATTCTTAATTTTGCCACAAGAGTGCGCCCCGTTCCAGCCCTCAGACCAGAATTAAATTTCTTGGCAGAGCAGGGATTTAACCCGTAATTCGGGGTGATAGCTCAGAATGTGGGCTTCCTTGCATTAATATGATTTTTGACATGCACTGAACATATAATTCTGAAATTCCCTCCATTACGGTGGCTGGCGAAGTGAGTCTATGCTCATTCCCGTAGTCGACGAAATGATTCTATGCTCCCTTACATAATTTACTGTCATGGAAATGCAAAGGATTGTACCTACAACAGGTGATGGAAATTGATTATTTAGAGCAGTTTCGTGCTGTTTATTTCAAAACGAAGAACTTCATCCTGAGCTGCGTTTGCAAGCAAATTGCAAAAATTGTTGCAAGCAGGGATAATTATAAGGATTTTATTTTTGGTGATCAGTCTCATCGCATTCTCATCAGCAACCAACTTGAGAATGAAAGTCTCTGAACTTCATTGTATCAGTGAATATTTTTGTTTATTCATTATTTGTTTAGAGTACATAACAATGAATCTAACCATGCTGTGGATTTTTTTCAATAGAAGTATTATTTGCCATTTAATATTTGGCGGCTGCGTTGATGCAGGCAACTATAGTGTTATTGAATATGACGTTAATTTGGGGAGAAATGCTTTTATAAATAAACCCATTTGATGAAAAAGAACATTAGCCGCAATAAAATGGGAAATCAGAGAAAATACGAAGCCACTTTTAAAATCCAATATAAATATGCCATTTCAGAAGCAATTCCAGAGTATATGCTATACAGTGTAGGGTCCTTAACAAACAAATGTAAACATTGTTCTGCACTGTATTTCTCTTGCGAGAAATCTACGCTTGGTTACTTTGATCTTTGCTGTTGAAATGGTAAAATTGATCTGACTAAATATAAAATATTCGACAGGCTGCAACAATTTTTCACTGGAGATGATATCTCAAGGAATTTCGGAGATAATAATCGGCAGTACAACAATGCCATGAACTTCGTTTCCTTTGGTACCGGTACCAATGTTACTATGCCACATGCATACGGTTCATATTGTTTTAAAATGCATGGATTTGCACATCATCGCATTTCTTCGTTATATTCCAAAATTATAAGCGACGGTTCTTGCGACCAGTTGTATATATTAGATTCTCCAGAAGCTAATCGAGTCAGATCTGCAAATCAAGTGAATTCTTGCAAAACCCCTACATTTAACATTCAAAATCCAGCTGACGATATTCGATTAGCTCGGCCCATAGTTTGGAATGGAGCCCCAATGGCAAACATTCATTCATTAATGTGTGTGAATCTACTTCTAAGAGATACGTAACGACATTATTCCTTTTTGTGGGAAAGTTATTCTTCATAAAGACTTCAGGTCTGTCGCACACTTCTCGCCAAACAGTTATTCATATTAAATACTCTTCTCTCTGGCCCTTCTCCAAAATACGCCACTTACATAAAAACACGCGATTGAAACAAGGTGAAATGGAATTTTCTGATTATATGCTACATGTTAACGGCGACAACTTCTCTATGGTTGGTGATAATCAAGTGTTACTGAATTACCAGCCGAACTTTCAACGCATGAGGATACCGTGCCTGAAACATTTACTTCTGCGAAGAATATAATAAATTTCTCGAAAGTTCGCATTCTTACACGAATGGTTGGTTCCTTAGTTTAGGGGCTGCGAAAATGCGGTCATGTAGCCCCGTGTACTTTGGGTGTATGCGTAGAATCTGTCTGTTTTTTTTTTTTTTTTTTTTTTTTTTTTTTTTTTTAGCGTATGGCTTTTAGTGCCGGGAGTGTCCGAGGACATGTTCGGCTCGCCAGTTTTGTAGCTGCTTCGAAACGGACACCCAATGGGTGAGCTACAAGTACCGTTGGGGAGGAATGTTGGATGGGAGGGTCTAGGAGTTGGAAGGTAGCGGCTGTGGCCTATAGTTAGGGATCAACCCCGGCATTTGCCTGGAAGGAAGATGGGAAACCACAGAAGACCATCTTCAAGGTTGCCGGCGGGGGGGATTCGAACCTCCTCGCCTCCCGGATGTGAGCGACTGCCAACAGTCATGCCGCAACGACCTCGGCTAACTCACCCGGTATCTGTCTGATAACCGGTGTTAATAATGTGATGGCTGTATTAGTGTGTGTTATCTGTGATTCAGGTAAGGACTGAAGACGATCTAATTTTCAAGTACAGTAGTTCCTACTTTTGCTACCAAATGCTACCGTCCACGACACCTAGCTGCGGACTTGGCTACTAGATGCCATCGCAGCCAGCACCTGGCGACGAACTTTGGAACTAATATAGCGTTATCAAATAATCTAACCTACAAATTTTGGCTTCACACAAATGTACTGTAGTTAGTGGAAGATTCTTTTTCATGTCATAAATCTAAGGCATAGGACCGCCGGATTTACTTCCCCTCCTGAGGAAGGCATACTGAGGGATTCTTACACCAAAAAAATGAACAATGTAATGAAATCAACTTATATGTCATTGACCTTCTATCCAGTAGCTTAGTTCAAAAAAATACACGAGCATTAACAGATTACATACTGAAGATGAAAGATTGCACTCTTGACATTGCAACATACTGCTGGCCATGACTGAAAACGTGATGAGGAAAATTGAGACCTATACGTTTATTTCAGTTTCCTGCGTAGTTCTTGAATTTCTTGGAATTAAATTATATGCCTCCACATAGTCCAAACGCTTGACTCATAGTTATGCTCCTTAAGAAATCTGAACATTTCCCAAGGGCTTCTAAATGCAACCGTATTGCTTGGATTTGGAAATAATAAGTGCACTTAAAATTAGGCAGAGAGGCCTAATCCTTCGACTTGATTTAACACCATCCGAAAAAACACTACCATTTTCTTTTGAGAAGCAACATTTTCCAATTCGCTTGGCATACTTTATCACAATCAATACTCAAGGCGAAACTCTGGAACGTATAGGTCTCAATATTTACCTCATCACGTTTTCAGTCATGGCCAGCAGTATGTTGCAACGTCGAGAGTGCAATCTTTTGACGCCTTTAAAGTTTCAACAGTGCCTAAAAGTAATCGTACAAAGAATTCCTCAGTAAATATTTTCCCATTGGCCGTCATGTTTTGACGGGTTTCAACTAGTATATATTAAGTCGTTTGGGCCACCTATGGACCACTGTGCTTTAGCTGTTGTCTGCCAATTCTGGTGTTTTTGGTGGATTGTTTGGCAGCTGCTTTTTTGCTGGAATCTTGAGCCTTTCTATTGGAACAGTAATCTTTCATTTTCTTGCTGAACTTTATCTTGCATGCCTCGGACCATTTCCTGAATGCGTTGTGGTTAACTTCTGTAATGGATGTGAGGAAAGGCTTGGTTTCAACTGTCAGACGGTAGCGACTCCTGTAATTTATTGTGTCTTGCTGAATATTAAGTTCAGCAAGATCCTTCTCAACTTTTTTGATCCACAAGGACCCAGTGGCTTACCCTTCTTGGCTACCTTGAAGATCTTACAAGACAGACTGGTGGTCCATTCTGTACAGGTGGCCGTAGAAAGCCAGGCGTCTCCTTCTGATGGCATCGGTGAGGTTTTCCTGGTGTTTTATAGAGTTCACAATTTGGTTTGTACCATCGTCTTCCATCTGGCATGATCCTTGGTCCCACTATTTCCCACAAGAATTTCCTTTCCTGTACCTCGAGTGCCCTTACGGGTGTGTTCTTAGTTAGAAACAGGCACTCAGCTGCGAAGAGGATTGATGGTCTAACTCAGGGCTAGATTTGTGACGGTACACAGTACCGTAACCTCTGATCGGGGGAAAAGTCGAAAACACAGTAGGCTATAACATAATTTTTAGAACTGTGGAACGTTAGCCGTAAGTCAAGGTCAACTTGGTCTTTGTCTGGACTGTACTTCAAAGTATGTGGAATCTTGGATGCTTCGGAGACAGCACTCCAGTCTGGATACTAACAGCAAGGTGAGAGAGAGGAGGCATGTACAACGAAAACTTTTCTAAACTTTGAACAATTTTATAAACTGTGAGGTAAAACATTTTCAAGTACAGTACCTTTTATAATAAATAATTATTTCAGAAAACGGTGAAGACAAAATTATGAAATAAGAAATAAAAGACTCTTGGTGAACATGTGTGTATTTTCAAACCGACTGTATTTAATTTTTTAAATTACGTAAAATAAAAGTTGAAATAATGTACAGTAAGTTACAGTGTTTAAATGGTAGCCTAGTTGGCCTACATTAAAATTTAATATAGGCCAATGGCTATGGTAAGAAAAATTATGCTACACCGGTCTCAATTTAATTTAAAATTGCAGTCAAAATTATACTCTGTGAGCTGCCTAAAGGGTATTGACATTTGACTGGAAATTCCACTTCAGCCATCACACCTCTGCCTCATGACCAATCCATGTTCGCATAGTTGATGTCATAATACTCTGCATTGCAATATCACAGCCCACATGCGTCAGTGTCTGGTTAGCTTTGTCACTGGCTTGTACAGTGTGATTACTTGTTATTCTAACTGTTTGGCAACCTTGTACTCTGACCACATGGCGAGGCGAGAACTGTCAATCTCCTATTCTGGCAGCTCACAGGGGATAGATGGCTATTTTGTCCGCTGAGTAATTTTTAAAGGTGTTCAGAAAAGCGTAAAAATATCGGTTTTATAACTCTATATTTCAATATTCCATAAAGCCCCTCCCACTACCACCTGGTAGCCCACGGTAGGCCTACCGAAACCTCATTTTTTACAAATCAAGCATTGGTCTGACTGCTGCATTATAGTGTCTTAGTTTGACATTCATCGACTGATGTTTCGAGACTTACAGTTTTCTGCAAGCGTAGTCTAGTTTGATCCTCCTTTGCTCAAGCGCCATTATTTCACTGAAATCTTCCGAGGCCCATTCTTTACTTAGTTAAGATTGTTTTTATTTTTATTGTACTGAATGTCATCACATTGTATCATATTTGCTAATGTGACCTAGGTCGAAAAATAATGCAGAATGAGGCTCTCCCCAGAAATTTGCCAATCTTGCTCCCCTTTAGTTTTATCTCTGTACAGATAGGCTACCTTAGTCTCACAGGTAGTGGGGTCAAGGCTGTATAGGAGCAAAAAAAGAAAGAATTCAGTGCAGGATAATATATATATATATATACTGTATATAAATAAACCAGGAATTAGATGTATTTAAACCAAGTGAATATTCTTAGAAGATAATCGTGTAATGAAGGATTGAGGAAGTTGCCTATAGAATATAATACCTTTAGTATTAAATATTTTATTTTATAAAGTGTGGGCTACAGTGGAGAATTGAACCCGATTTTATCAAGATCACCTGGAAATAGCTTGTTAGTAATTTTCACCCCACACTGCGAGGGCAGAACGTCCGGTCATTAGAGGTTCGAATTCCGGAGCTTACAATAGCTATCCTAAGTGTTTCTACTCCATCCAAATGCCTTAAAGTCTCGAGGCGTATTTCCCATCCCTGTCCTTAAAAGTTACGCACATTGATAAGTCATCACAGGAATGCAGGTTGTCAGACAAGTTCGACACGCGGCTGCTGACCAAAGTGTCCTAATAAGCCCCTCAAATGAATTGACATCTAATTTTCATCCCCAAACGAAAAGTCCGCCTTACGACCTGTGGTCGCCATCCATATATCAGTAGTGAGGCAGTGGGGAATTGAACATTAGTCACCTCTCATGTAAAACCACTTGAAATCTGGAGGTATAGGCTATGATAAAACTAGGCTACTTCACACTTGTGCAGCAAAAATGAACTATTAAATAGATGCAATGGTGCATGCATTTAACTACATACTACTAATGTCCGGTGACGGTAAATTAATTACTGAGAAACAGGCTATTGCTAATGAATTAAATGTCTTTTACGGTAGTGTGTTCAATAAATCCAATAGCTGTGTGTTGGACCTTAACGACGAATCAGGGGCTCCCATGTTCCAAATAAACCAGTCAGCAATTGTAAAGCTAATACAAAAACTACGTTTCAATGCATCAAAGGGTCCTGATAATATTGTTAGTGAAGTACTTAAACTAGGAGGTAGGGCTGTGGCACGATACTTGGAGGTGATGTTTAATGTGTCCATAAACAATGCGCAAATCCCAGATGACTGGAAAAGAGCTATGGTAGTCCCAATATTTAAGGGAGGGAGCAGACTTGAATTGGGCAACTACAGGCCGGTTAGCCTTACGTCCGTCGTTTGTAAACAGATGGGGCATCTCATTTGCGACTACTTGAGGGAACAGTGGGAAACATTATCATGGTTTAATGATAGGCAACATGGATTTCGGAAAGGTTACTCATGCGAGAGTCAGGTGCTATCACTTTTTCAAGACATTAGCGAATCGTTAGACCATGGAGTTTCAGTCGACGCCGTGGTTATAGATTTTGCGAAGGCATTCGATGTCATGCCGCATGACATGCTACTCCATAAATTAACTTCGACGAAGATTGATAGAAGAGTAATTTTATGGATCCAAGATTTTTGACGGGTCGTTCCCAGAAAGTGAAAGTCGAAGGCATATTTTCGGATGAAATTACCGTAACGTCGGGTATCCCTCAGGGCAGCGTAATCGAACTTTGTTATTTTTGGCATTTATAAATGACTTAACAAATGGGATTCGCAGTGACTGTCGATTGTTTGCGGATGATTGTGTAATATATCGAAAGATACATGACTCACAAGACAATGCAGTGCTTCAAGAGGACCTGAACCTGGTCTATAAGTGGGCGATTGTAAATAAAATGAAAATAAACACAAGAAAATGTAGTCTCTTAAAAATAGGGAAAGTGCGAAGGCAGGATTTTCAATATAACATTGGCTCGGAAATACTTGTAGAAGAAGATTCTTGCAAATATTTGGACGTTCACGTAAGAAATGATATGAAATGGAGTAGTCATGTAGGATGTGTAGTTTCAAAAGCTTACAAATCCCTGCACTTTGTAATGAGGTTATTAAAAGGAAGTAGTACCTCTGCTAAAGAATTAGGCTATTTGTCACTTGTAAGACCTATTCTGGAATATGCCTCGGCGGTTTGGGATCCATATCAAGTAGGGCTCATCAATGAGTTGGAAATGGTACAAAGAAAGGCCGCTAGATTTGTGCTCAGTGACTTTAATCTCAGGAGCAGTGTGAGCCGTATGTTAAAGAAACTTGGGTGGGAATCACTGGAGGCTAGGAGGATGAAATCTAGACTCTGCGCTATGTACAACACGTATACAAATCAACCAGCATGGGGTGAGCTTAGCAAACGATTGGGAAAGCCCATTTACATGGGTAGGAGCGATCATCCTTTCAAAGTTAAGGGCCGACCACAGCGAACAAATTATGGTAAATATTCTTTTGTAAACCGTGCCATTGATAACTGGAACTCTCTACCTGCCGCAGTCTTAGAGCCTTTTCCCAAACATATAGGTGTGTTTAAGAAAAGACTGACTATTTGTGTAACTACTCCAGTTTAATTGTTGTATAATTGTTATAGAATTGTTATGTATAATTATTTATTTGTTATGTATATACAATTTGCCACCGGGGGACACACCCCCCATTGCAAATAAATGAATGAATATGAAAAAATATGAATACTGGAAATTGATTAGTTAAAGATACGGAAAAACACACGATACAGTATATAGTAACAAATTACGAAGTTAAAACGTTAGTTGATAACAAGATTATACGAAATCCTGAAAAAGCAAGCGTTAAACATTTTCATTTTGGAACGACATCGCTGATAGGTTCCACCCTGTAACTAATCACATGCCCTGTTTCGTCCGAACGGCCAATCAGGAAGCTGTATCCGTCTTTAATGCTAAAACTGAACTAGAATTTGCAATGTCGCGACCTGGCGCTGGCGTATAGAGAGCGCAGCTCGTATCACAGTCCACTGCCGGCTGGATCGCAACACTCCTGGTTGCTTTAAACTGCCTGCCCATTCGACGAATACAGCATTGGTTTGAGCGTACAACCTCGTTTCCAAATAAAGGCGCTAGGAAGCAGCACCAAGGCACTGTGGCAGACATAAGTTTTGTATTGATGTTAATGGAGCAGTTGTGTTTGGAATGTATTCTGAATGATTTTATAATGCTGTACTGCTGCGTGCCCTTTTGTAAATCAGAACAGGGCAAGTTAGAATACCGGGGAATCTAATTTCATGAGATACCATCGGACAATTCACTGCGTGGGATGTGGTTACCTGCAATTTCCAGAGAAGGTGACCCAGGGGAAGCAAATAAACAAATAAAGAAATCAATACATACCGGTACATGACTGAATGAGTAAATACGTGAGACAATAAATATGTAAGTAATTAAATAAATAATTTAAGAAATATGTAAGTAAATAAATAAGTGAATAAATAAGCAATAAATAAGTAAACAAATAAATAAGAAAATAAATGTATGTATGTTTACCCCTTATTATTCCAGTTTTCCAACGGGGTCGGGGATGAGATGCGATGGAAGTCTTTGTGGCGATGGTTTTTACGGCCGAATGCCCTTCCTGACGCCAACCTCATGAGAGGAGTTAATGAGAGATAAAATGAATGATGGTGAATGAAACAGGGCAAGGATGTGGAAGGAAGCGGCCGTGGCCTGTCAGAAGGTACCGTCCCAGCATTTGCCCGGTGTTGAAAATGGGAAACCACGGAAAACCATTTCAAGGACGGCCGACGGTGGGGCTCGAACCCACGCGTCTACCGAGTCAGCAGAGAGCTTGGCCCCATGACCTAATGCTGCGCTTTAGCCAGCGTAGCCACTACTGTCGGTAAATAAGAAAATAAATAATTAATTAAATAAATGTGTAAGTAAATAAATACGTAAATAAATAAGTATACGAATAAATAAGAAAATAAATAAATAAGTAAACAAATAAATAATTAAATAAATAAATGTGTAAGTAAATAAATAAGTGAATGAATAAGCAAATAAATAAGTAAATAAATAATTAAATAAATAAGTAAAACATAAATAAGAAAATAAATAATTAAATAAATAAACTTGTAAGTAAATAAATATGTAAGTAAATAAACAAATAAGTAAATCAATAGATAAGAAAATAAATAAGTTAATAAATAGATAAATACGTACCTAAGTAAATAAAGAAGTGAATAAAAATAAGTAAATAAATAATTAAATAAATACATATGTAAATAAATGAGTAAATAAATATATACGTGAATAAATAAATAAGTAAACAAATAAATAAGAAAATAAATAATTAAATACATAAATATGTAAGTAAATAAACAAAGAAGTAAGTAAATAAATAAGCAAATAAATAAGAAAATATATAATTAAATAAATAAACATGTAAGTAAACAAATAAGTAAATAAATACGTAAATAAATAAATAAGCAAATAAATAAGTAAAAAAATAAGAAAGTAAATAAATAAGTTAAAAAAATAACAATCTGTCCAAAAATTCTGTAAAAATGTATAAAACAGCCATCACAATAAGAAGGGTTATCAGACAAATTCACCTCACACCCAAGTGCATGGGGCTACATGACCACGATGTCGCAAAGCCCCTAAATAAATCATCATCCCATTTTTCGGGGGCCGGAGGCATTTCTTTTCCCTGTCTTTTATTGTCCTCCTTATTCTTTTCTTTTCATCTCGTCAAGTATGTAAGTTAGATTTAAGTCAGTTAGAAGTAGTTATATTTTTATTATCGCCTGCATAATTACGGGAAAATGAGCTAGACATTTCGCCCCCTTAAAAAACAATCGCCTCCACCACATGTATTTTTGCTTTCCTTTATACTGAAAATTTGCCCGCAAGTATGTGTCTGAATACTTTTAGATGTGAGAATAACAAAGGAACTAACTTAGTGTAATGTTCTCACGTCCGTCAATCTCGATATTAAGCCTCCAAACATAACAATACTTCGTTTCAGGTATCTTCCCCTTTAAAAAGCCGCGGCATTCTCAGTGCCTTGGTGCTGCACCTAGCGGTGAATTAATGCATATATCTTGTACGCCTGTGTGTGTCGAATGGGCAGGCAGTTTAAAGCAACCAGGAGTGTTGCGATCCAGCCGGCAGTGCACAGTCGGCCGTGCATGGAAGAATGCTGTCTGATACCGGCAAATTTGAATCAGGAAATTTCAAATATTTAGGTGCAAGCACAGATTACCGTGGTTTCCCATTTTCAACACCAGGAAAATGCTGGGACGGTACCTTCTGATAGGCCACGGCCGTTTCCTTCCACATCCTTGCCCAAATTAATTCGTCTTCAACCATTCCATCTCTCATGCCGACGCGCAGGTCGCCCACGGGCGTCGACTAGAAAGACCTGCACTCGGTCTCTCCGGAGGCCACACGACCAAAAAAAACTAGTAATTACCAAGTAAGATACTGTGGAGCCACACCCCGTAGACATGTGCGCACGGGCCCCTTTAAAATAGTATTTTTAACTACTTACAGGTGAAATATCGACATGAAATATATTATATTAATTTTAAGCAGACAAATAAGACTTCCAATATTACAATGAAAACACGAAAATGGCGGCAATTTCATTAAAAAATGCCATTTCAAACGTATAACCTTTTAAGAGGTGAAACATTAAGGTCGCACTGCTTAAAATGCAGTAAATATATTTGTTTTATTCATCATTTTCAATTTCGCTGAGTGGTGAGAGTACATTATTAAATACCTTTAATGTCCAGACTTTTGGGGTCGACTGTGAGGTTAGCAAGATATGGAGATGTCTCCGACTCGATATGACTTGCTAGAACAGCCACCAAGTCAGGAACGGTGACTTCTTGCTGTCTTGGATCAAAATGTAGATTGAAATGCACCACCAGATCCTGACTATCCATACTGCAACATATGAAACATCAATAAGTACAATATTATGAAAATGAAGTACAAGCAGGACACTATGTAAAGCTCACCAGTGAAGCCACACAAAAAAAAAACTTTTAATATTAATTTAACACATTAAACAAGTAGTTTCGTGAAGAACTATATAGCCTATTTTTATGTATCCTACTTATGTTAAATGCCTCTATCAACATACAAAATTTAAGTTTGATTGCTTTAATAGATTCGTAGATATTGAGAACCGACTAAATATTTTGGATGGTCGCCATGTTGGATTGTTATATGTATAGGCCATAGAGTTATGTACCATTAAAGGAAAATTATTGCGTAGGTTCATTATTCAAACTTTCACTTCGAATGGATGATTACGACACAAGAAATAAAAACTTAATTTTAAAATTCGCACAGCCGACATCTTGAGGTTATGTAAGCAATTGAACTAAATTAGATACCATTGCATTACAATGTGTATAAACATTTGCTGTACCAAGTTTCATTGCGTTTGGATAATTAAATCGCGAGAAAAGACTATTTAAAACTTTCAAATTCGCTTGGCCGCCATGTTCGTTTTGTAGTTAACATGTTTTTGAAAGTCTCATAGATGAACTTCCAGTAGTGCCCCTTTATCTCCGTATAAAATTGCAGGGTGATATCAGTAATAGTTTCGGAGATATAGAATACCGGTGAAATATTTCGCACAGCCGCCATCTTGAGGTTATGTAAACAATTGAACTAAGTTAGATGTCGGTGCATTACAATGTGTATGAACTTATACTGTACCAGTTTTATTGCGTTTGGTTGGTTAAATCGCGAGAAACGTCTATTTATAAGTCGCAACTTCGCCTGGCCGCCATGTTGGTTTTGTAGTTACCAGGTTTTCAAAAGTCACATAGGTGAACTTCTAGCAGTTCCGTTTATCACCGTACAAAATTTCAGGGTGATATTGGTAATAGTTTCGGAGGTATTTGTAATAGTTTCGGAGGTATTGAATGGTGGGGAAATATTTTGCACAGCCGCCATGTTGGATTGGTGAGACGTAACAAAATTTGAAGGACACGGTCGGGGTCGTCCGGAATAGTGCTATGAACTTACCGAGTTTCATTGAAATCGCTCCAGCCGTTTAGATTTTATTAGGGGGACACACACACACACGAATCACACACATACGCACACACACAGACAGACACACGGGCGAAAGGTGATCTCATAAGCCTTTTTTTTTTTTTTTTTCATAAAATGAAAATAGGCTAAAAAGGTTTTGCATATTGCTGACCAGGAGTCGTAGTGGTTTCAAGTCCATTAGTCGTTCTTGCGTGCGTGTATAAAGGCTGTGTACTTTCGCCTGTGTCGATGAGGATAGATCTGTGCGAGTCTGGAGACGACCCGGTTAACGTATGCGCGACCAATACATCCGAGACCGATACCAACAAGGAGGAGGTGGTGCAATGTTCTGGAGTGGCATCATGTATGGTCGCCGAACCCCTCTTGTGTGCATCCCAGGCATACGTTACATGGATACTATCCTAGCACCTGTGGTGAAAGTCAATGCTGACAATTGCGGCCAAAATTTCACTCGTGGACGATAACGCTCGCCCGCACAGAGCTGGCATTGTCAATGCCTTTATTCAGGAGAATGGTATTCACAGAATGGACTGGCCTGCCTATGCTCCCGATCTCAATTGTGTAGAGCTGGCGTGCACACTGCTTAATAAATAAGTTCGTCCTCACTTTCATCCCCAATGTGCTCCATGGCAATATGCAAAACTTTTTTGATGTTTGTCTTGGAACAGTAGAAATACTCAACACCCCATTTTCATTGAGAAAAAATATACTGTTATTGTTGTTTTTGATCCGTTTAGGGGCTTGTACGTCGTGGTCATCAGCTCCGTGTACTTGCAGTACGTGAAGAATTGCCTGATAACCTATGTTATTGTTGTGCCTTTATTAGTATTGTTACGCGCCACCCCCCTAGTGGCACTTTTGTTAACTGGATTACGGTGGGTTGAAGCACAACACAGGTTGTTCCTTTAAATGAAATAATTAACTTTATTGCGGCCAGAACATACACCACTCATCAGCAATTACAGACAGTTAGAACCTTACTCCAGTTTCCTCAAGTCTCTTCCTTGAGCGCTCTTGCCCCTTTCACTTGTC
Source organism: Meconema thalassinum (assembly GCA_946902985.2). NCBI lineage: Eukaryota > Metazoa > Arthropoda > Insecta > Orthoptera > Tettigoniidae > Meconema > Meconema thalassinum. The sequence continues at coordinate 125,519,145 of OX336389.2, forward strand.
AACAAACCACAGAAGTTAAACCGTCCTAATGAGTCCGGTGGCCTTGACAGAAACTACCTGCCCCTCTTCCTCATGTACACCAACTAAAGTTACTTACGGTAATCCGCTACCCGCTGTTTCGCTGTCCACAAGCTGGGGAAACAATGTCACTGGATTTCGTAACTCGCACGGCACTTCGTCACCACAATTCTGTCGCACTCGCTCAAAAGCACACACCCACAGAAAACTCGGTCCCCTTACTGTTGAAGCCGCTTATATAGCAGGCTGGTGACTCAATGAATTCTAGAATCGTCCAGGACACACGGCTTCTCGACATTTCCTTCGCTGGCGGGGTCACGAACATTCAGGACCATCCCTTTGCCTAGTAGCCCTGTTGCATAAGGCGCACGCAATACTCGAGGCAAGGCACAGCCTAGCCCTGGGGCAGTTGTGACTCATGCGGCGAGCGATGACACAAACTCACAGCCATAACACCGCCCCCTTCCTAAAAGGCTGATCGTCCCGATCAATCATTGGTCCGTCTGTGTCCTTCCGTAGGCTGCCAGGCGATCTCGATGCACGATCTTCATCTTCGCCCTCAGGCTCCGCTGGATCCTGTAGACGACATCGTTGATCCGTTTCACGACTCGGTACGGGCCCTCCCAGTTTGGGTGACAGGCCTTTCTTCCGTAACGGGTTGAATAGCCAGACCAGGTCGTCCTCGTGGAATCCGCCGGCATCCGTCTGTTGGTCGTATCGGGTCTTCATTCGGTCGGTCTCGATCCGCAGTTTCCTCCTCGCGAACGCGTGCACGTCCTCCAGTTGGTCGACCAGTTCTTGACAATACTGGCTTACCGGGACCGGATCATTCCCAGGTCGGCCAAAGGCAAGATCGACTGGTAGACGGAGTTCCCTCCCAAACATGGTCCGGGCTGGTGTGCACCCGGTGGCTTCATGCACGGCGGCGCGGTAGGCCAGGAGAAATAGAGGAAGATGTCTGTCCCAATCCCTCTGGTGCTCGCTGACGACTATTCGGAGATGGTTCTCGATGGTGCGATTGACTCGCTCTACCATCCCGTCGGACTAAGGGTGTAGCGGCGTCGTCCTTGTCTTCCGGATTCCCAGCAGCTGGCATAGGTTCTGGAACACCTGCGACTCGAAGTTCCTCCCTAGGTCGGAGTGCAGCTCCAGGGGTACTCCGTACCGGCTGACGAATTCCTTCACCAGGGTCTCTGCGATCGTCGCGGCTTCTTGGTTAGGGAGCGCATACGCCTCCGGCCATTTGCTGAAGTAGTCGCTGACGACCAATATGTAGCGGTTCCCTGCCTCGCTTAACGGGAATGGCCCAGCAACATCGATGGCCACTCTCTCCATGGGGCCGCCCACGTTGTAGGTCTTCAGTGGACCCCGTCGTCTTCGTCCTGGGCCCTTGCTGGCTGCGCAATCGTGGCACCTCGCGCAGTGGTTCTCCACGTCAGATGATCCTCCATGGACTTCCTTCAGGACTTCCTCCGTCATAGCCTTTGGAACGACGACTTGTTCCCGAGATGTCTTCCCGTCGGCGCTCTCCCAGGTACGGCATATGAGGCCATCCCTCACAACCAGCGAGTCCCACTGCGCCCAGTAGGACTTAAACTTTGGGCTGCAGTCACTCACAATGTTCCACCCGGGTCTGGGGACACAGGCCCTCTTCCATTCGGCTATCAGTCCCAGGTCATCATCTTCTGCTTGTGCCCGCGTGAAAGATTCGCGGCTCCAGCTCCCTTGAAGTTCCACGGTAGTCCTTCGGCACTGTATCCCGGTGTTCTCCTCCCTTCGGGCACAGAAGGTGCAGTCTTCGGGGCACGGTCTTCATGACAGGGCGTCGGCGTTAGAATGCAGTTGGCCTTTCCTGTGCTGAATCTCAAAGTTGTACTGTTGAAGCCTCTCTAACCACCGCGCGAGTTGACCCTCGGGCTGCTTGAAGTTCAGGAGCCACCGCAGGGATGCATGGTCGGTCCTGATGAGAAATTCTTGCCCGTACAGATACTTGTGGACGTGTTCAATGGTCTTCACGATGGCGAGCAGCTCCTTCCTGGTGACGCAGTAGTTCCTTTCTGGCTTTGACAAGGCCTTGCTGAAGTAGGCCACTACTCTCTCCTCGCCGTCCACTACTTGCGACAGGATCCCCCCTATGCCAAAGTCGCTGGCATCGGTGTCGACGATGAACCTTGTTCCAGGTCTGGGGTAGACCAGAATAGGCGCGGTGCTCAGAGCCTGCTTGAGTTGTTCGAAGGCACTGTGGCATTCTGCTGTCCACGTGAAGAGTTGGTCCTTCTCAGTCAGTCGATGTAAAGGTTTGGCGATGTCGGCGAATCCTCTCACGAAGCGACGGTAATAAGTGCAGAGTCCCAGGAAGCTTCGTAGTTGGGACTTGTCCTTCGGAACTGGCCACTCCCTCACAGCTGCGGTCTTCTCTGGGTCGGTGCGCACCCCTTCCTCGGAGACGATATGCCCAAGGTACTGGACCCGCTTCTGGAAGAGCTGACACTTCTTGGGGCTCAACTTCAGCTGGGCAGCCCGTAGCTTCAACAAGATCTCCTTCAGGTTGCTGTAGTGCTCCTCGAAGCTTCTCCCCAGAACGATGACGTCGTCTAGGTAGACCAGGCAGGTCTTCCAGTGTAGTCCCCTCAGAATGGACTCCATTAGCCTTTCGAAGGTCGCAGGGGCGTTGCACAGACCGAATGGCATGACGGTGAACTGCCAGAGCCCGCTGCCCACAGAGAACGCCGTTTTCTCGCGGTCCTTAGGGTGGACCTCCACCTGCCAGTAGCCACTCTTCAAATCCAAGGTGGAGAACCATCTTGATCCTGATATGGTGTCCAGCGTGTCGTCGATCCGGGGTAGAGGGTAGCTGTCCTTCTTCGTGACGTCGTTCACCCGCCTGTAGTCCACGCAGAACCTGGTGGAACCGTCCTTCTTCTTCACAAGCACGACCGGGGAACTCCAAGGACTATGTGATGGCTCGATCACCCCTTGATCCTTCATCTCTTCTATCATCCGGTCGACTTCGGCTTGCTTGGCGAGCGGGACACGTCGGAATGGGGCCCTAATCGGTGCGCTGTCCCCAACGTCGATTCTATGCTGGACCAAGCTTGTCCTGCCGAAGTCTTTGCTCCCCACGGAGAAGACATCCTGGAATTCGTGTAGCAGGTCCCGAAGTTGGCGTGATTGTTCCTCGTCTAAATAGTCCTGGGATCCTTGGTACAGCTTCTGTAGTTCTTCTGGCAGGGCGCGCCTTCTTCGGTTGTCCGTCTGCAGGTGTCCGTCCGTCGTGTCTGTGATGCGGGCAATCCAGGTAACGGGCTCGCAGATTCCTAGGTTGGTGTCCCGGCGAACCGTAATATCGTAGTCGTTCAGGTTGGACAGGCGGACGTACGGCCGAGACGTCGTGTTGATGAGAGTCTTGGCAACTAGCAATCCTTTTGTCTGGATGTCCTCATATTTTGGCTCGATGACAGCCGCCACTCCTTCGGCTGTTCCGTCGACAATTACGGCGGCGCTGACCTCCGTCCTGGCGGGAACGATGACGTCTTCTCTCAGCCTTACTCGTCGTGCGGTGACGGCCTCGTGTGCTGGTTGCAAAGCAAGCTCCTCACCTCCGAAGTGCAGAGTGTTGGTACTCAGGTCCAAGATGATGTTGTTCTGGTCCAGGAAGTCCAGTCCGATGATCACTTTATTTGATACGTCAGCCACAAGCACTGGATGCTTTATCGCCCGTCGACCAATGACGAACTCCAGTGATGCTTCGCCATGTACCGGTGCGGTCTCTCCGGTCGCGGTTATTAGCTGGAGGTTCCTTTGTGTGTGTTGCACTCTCCACTTCGGGATCACGGTGGGACTGACGATGGTCCTCGATGCTCCCGTGTCGATTAGCATGGGCCAGCTCTCTCCGTTGACGACTCCGTCGACCATCAGGCTGCTATTATCCCTCCGTAACTTCGTCACACGAACTTGGACTACCGGGGCTTGACGACTGTCACAAGCCAACCTTTGCCCCCCTAGGCTGGCTGATACTTGATTTCCTGGGCCGCGCGGTTTCCCTACGACTGACTGTCCCGACGGAAACCCTTGGCGGTGGCGATCACCACAGTCCTTGCTCAGGTGGCCTCTCTTACGGCAGGTCCAGCAGGTCAGTAGTCCTCTTCCGGGCCGCCTCTCCGGATGCCCTTCGGCTACGTTTTTGTTGGTGGTACTGCGATTCTTGAAGAAACGGCTTAGCGCCTCCATCAATTCGTCGGCCAGGGGCTTGGTCTCGTTGGTTTTTACTGGTTCGTCGACGTCCACTTGACGCACCCGCGCGTGCATTCTGGATGCCTGTTTTGCCGTCTCGAACTCAAGTGCGTGGCTCAGCGCATCTGCCAGGGTCTTATTGCGTGCGAGACGCAGCGCCTGTTGAGTGTCCGAGTCCCGTAGCCCGTCGGTGAAAGTCTGCGTCGCTATCTGCTCCAGAAAGTCGGCCGGCGCTGTTGGGTAGGCGAGCCTTACGAGGCGTGCGATGTCCATCTCGAACTCCTGCAGGGTTTCCGCGTTCTTCTGTACCCGGGTCCGGAGCTGCATCTGTTGGCCTGCTGAAGATGGCTATCTCCATATCGGGACTCCATATGGGCGATCAGTGAAGCGTAGTCCTGGGATCCAGTCGGGATGGCCTGAAGGACGTTAAGGGAGTCACCTCTCAGCGCTACAATGAGAGCTGTAGCCTTTTCTGTGTTGTTCCAGTTATTTATGGAACAGGCCGCCTCGAACTGACGTAAGTAGGTGCTCCACGGGACCTTTCCGTCGAAGGTTGGGGGCGTCACTCTGCTCTGTCCCGTTCCTGATATTCCCGGTGTACCTGTGGGCGGGCGTCGGCGCAGCTCGGCAACTTCCTCTTGAAGAGCGTTGAATCTCGCTTCCATCCCCGTCGACGGGCGTTGGTTCAGCTCAGAAATTTCTTTTTGTAAAGCGTTGAATTTTTCTTCCACCCCCGTCAGTGGGCGTTGGCGCAGTTCGGCAACTTCCTCTTGTAAGGCGTCAACTTCTTTTCTACTGCTGTGACTTCTTCACGTAGGCCCTGGCAGACTGTGTTGACTTCCTGACGCAGACCCTGTTCCAATTTCTTTTGACTTTCCTGTAATTTCGTCAGCAGACACTCTTCCAGATTTTTCTGGCCATCCAGAAATTTGGCGGTTAGGTTCTGTGCTAGCTTATTCTGACCGTCTTCTAATTTGGAAGTTAGGTCCTCGGCTAAACTTTTCTGGCTGTCTTCCATCTTCTTCAGGTCCTCCGCTAACTTATTTTGACCGTCTTCCATCTTCTTCTGGCCGTCTTCTAGCTTCTTCTGGCCGTCTTCTAATTTGGCAGTTAGGTCCTTGGTTAAATTCTTCTGGCCGTCTTCTAATTTGGCAGTTAGATCCTTGGTTAAATTCTCCTGGCCGTCTTCTAATTTGGCAGTTAGGTCCTTGGTTAAATTCTTCTGGCCGTCCTCCATTTTGGTTTCCATGCCATTTAACTTTTCTAGCAATGCTGCCAATTGCGCCTCCATTTTAGTTGTTTGTCTTGTAAAGGGCAGGCACTCACAAGAAAATTAGAGAAAATGACCTGCTCGGGTTTTGAAACCAGGACCGTCAGGTGTTGTGCTTGAGTTCGTAATCCCGCTTCTGACACCAGTTGTTACGCGCCACCCCACTAGTGGCACTTTTGTTAACTGGATTACGGTGGGTTGAAGCACAACACAGGTTGTTCCTTTAAATGAAATAATTAACTTTATTGCGGCCAGAACATACACCACTCATCAGCAATTACAGACAGTTAGAACCTTACTCCAGTTTCCTCAAGTCTCTTCCTTGAGCGCTCTTGCCCCTTTCACTTGTCAACAAACCACAGAAGTTAAACCGTCCTAATGAGTCCGGTGGCCTTGACAGAAACTACCTGCCCCTCTTCCTCATGTACACCAACTAAAGTTACTTACGGTAATCCGCTACCCGCTGTTTCGCTGTCCACAAGCTGGGGAAACAATGTCACTGGATTTCGTAACTCGCACGGCACTTCGTCACCACACTTCTGTCGCACTCGCTCAAAAACACACCCCCACAGAAAACTCGGTCCCCTTACTGTTGAAGCCGCTTATATAGCAGGCTGGTGACTCAATGAATTCTAGAATCGTCCAGGACACACGGCTTCTCGACATTTCCTTCGCTGGCGGGGTCACGAACATTCTGGACCATCCCTTTGTCCTAGTAGCCCTGTTGCATAAGGCGCACGCAATACTCGAGGCAAGGTACAGCCTAGCCCTGGGGCAGTTGTGACTCATGCGGCGAGCGATGACACAAACTCACAGCCGTAACAGTATGATTATTTGTGCTTGAGGATAGGAATGGAAAGGATGAAATCATGGGCTCAAGTTAGGAACCATTGCAGTATTTGCCTCAAGTAAAAGTGGAAAACAATTGATAACCAGTTGTAGGATGGCTCAGGTGGGGGTCGAACCTCTTCTCAGTCTTGCTCCTCGAGTCTCCAGTCTTTATTAAGGCCAAGTGGGATAAATGTATTTCTGCTACGTCGATTACGGTATAGTGGTTTTGTAGTAGCGAACACTATTCCAGTCACCTCAGAAACACAGGCAATCAAATACATTCATCACACATTCAAGTACATCGAGCTGCTGGCCAAAATATATCCCAATCCCCGATTAAAACAAAAACAACAACAACAAACAACAATTAGATTACATGTACATTGAATAACGTTGGTCTTTTTAACAAACTTGGCTGCAAGTTCAAAAGCATGAAAAAGGCGTAGAGTATATTCTCTTATAGAGCTGAATCCAGGCCAAGTTAGTGCTGTAGTAGTAATCAGTGGCGTACCGACGAGGGGTGGGGGTTAGGGATTAACACCCCCCCCCCCCCCCCTCCCGAGACATTTGTTGACTTGAATCCTTATATTGTCCCATCTATCACCTATCACCCTACACTCTGCTCGCAGCGAGACTCCTCCGTCAGCGTTGGAGCTAGCCATGGGTCGGATTTACTGTTAAAGGGTGCGAACAGTAACCTTTTTTCACGTCGCATCCGGCTGCTTTAAATGTGCATATATGTGTCACTGTGTGTCCGTTTCGTTAAAGATAATTTGGTACATAAGGAGTTTCTGCAATTTATTACTACCAATAATGGAGCTAAGGACAGGCAGATTTTGAGAGTCAATAGTGGACTACCGGTAATGACAGTAAGAACATGGAGAGCAAAATAGTATTATTCTCTCACATAATATCAATATTATAAGCAGTCGTGTATGGACTTGATGATACCACTACATACTTTCAGTTTTAATATTTAGTTACTGTTATCTATCTATTAAAAAAAGGATTATTTTTTTATTGTGCTGGAAAATATAATTAAAATAGTTTTCATGCAAAGAGAATACTTTAATTATTGCTTTTATGAATAATAATCGAAATATCATTTTAATAATGTACACAATTACCCTACTGTAAGAATGAACACCCCCTCCCAGAAGGAAATCCTGCGTACGCCACTGGAAGTAATAGTAGTCTCTCCTCGTCAGCTCTGAGGACACGGGATCTGAGGTAAATGGAGCGGGATTGGTGAGTCAGCGAAGAAAGTCTGGAGTATGCTTATTCATATACCGCGCAAGTGTTTTGCTGGAGTGCGGCTGGCAACTGCTGTTGGCCAGCCAGTAATGCGCAGAACGGGCCGCTGCTTGTGTAATACGCTGCCGAAGTGACGCGCCTAGCAACCGCATGGGCGCAGCCACATTGGACCCAAACAACTGGTTGCTAGGTTTTTTATACATAGGAAGCTGCATTAACGCTGCGCAGCGTCTTGAATGTTGTGGATAAAAATGTGTAATACGCGTGATATAAGGCAAACGCCTTCCGTGAAGATCATCTACAGTGTTGGAGCTACAAAGTAGAAGTGAAATTTTATGGATAAATTACGAGAATTTTGCGAGATAGTATGAATAAAGTTGACCTCACTCCTGAGGCAAGAATTGCATGGCGGGTATTACAAATTATAAATATTTATCATTTAGTGGATAGAGTATATCTAATATAGAGAGATATTTAGGACATATATGTCACATAAAGGTTTTTTTGGTGCATGTGGGGAGTGTAGTTGTAATTAAATATGGTTTGTACTATAAGTATTATAAACGACAACCTACATAACCTTACAGCTGATTCACTAACACCAATAAATTTTATCCTACAACTTTTCTGAGTGGTGATTTTTCACTTAATTTATTTAAGCAGTGAATTCTGTTTCCAAATAACAATTAGGCCTATCCCAGACTGAAAATTTCTGCCTAAATATTTTAATTTTTGCACTTTCAGAAAACAATCATCATGTAGGCCTACCAGTAGCCTTGGCCTACAACCTGCAACAAAGTTACAGTACCGTATAGTGACATTATTCAAGCCAATGAATACTGCTTATTTCTGAAGTGATGGAGTGGCAAGTCTTGTTGTGATTGTTGTGATTATATTTAGAGCTAGGGTACGAAATGTGCCCCATTATTTAGAATGACATAGGACGATATGCCTTAATTGTAGACTTCTCTAACCTGTTCGTGAGCACACAGGTTAGGCTTTGTTAATTTGATTCGTTTTCAGACAAACGCGGCGTTGTGGTAAACACACAAATTGTATTGAAATGCAGTCTTTGTTTCTTCTATAGCTGTTGATGAGATTTGGCCTCATCCAAATATTTTAAACTGTTCCCTTATGCATTGATAGACCTCAAGTTCATTTTATTCGTCACTTACTGGTAGGGCCTATGGTACTTTATTTTCCGTAGTATTGGTCATTCATAGGGACGTGATTCACAATATCCAGAAATATTATATTTTCATGTTTTCACTTAATTTAAGGTAAATATCGCAGGCCTCATCTCTACGACTTATGTTCTAAGACTTAATGTGTATCTCGTACGCAATATTTTACAACTTTACTGGACAACTATGTTAAATTACTAAGGAAAATACACTTTTCTATGCTTTCTTGCCTCTGGACATCCATGCATGTACAGTTTTATACGATACAAATAGGAAATAATGACGGCTCAAAGACTGAAGCAAGCTACAAGGGAGCCATGTTGTATTGCTCCAGTTGCTTAGCAACGGAGCGGAAGTGACGTTGACTTCGGCAGCGTTATAAGCAAGGCAGAAGCAGCGGCTCGAGCTGGCTTGGCTAACTGCAGCCACGTGCGCTTCTTGAAAAAACTCACGCTGTATTGCATAGTAGAGACTTAAGTCGTTGTAGGCTATGTGCGTTCCTTCTGCTACCTACATATATCGATACGAAAAATGAATTAGCGCATTCTGAGGGCAGTAGAATTATATAAGTAACAATATACAGGATGCCAGGGAATTTTCTCCAGAGCGACAACGGCTGCTGCCAGGGTTAGCGTCAGCAGTTCAAGTTGGCAGCACGGTGTCCCTGACATGGTCCCTGACAGGAAAGCGGCACAGTGAAGGCCACACGTGTGGGTTGTGGGGTGTCGAAATCATCAGTGTGCACTGCAGTAAGCGAGCGTTCAGATACTGTAATTACTGGAAGAGTGCATCAGTATACAGGCGAAAATATTTACCACTGAAGAGAGAGCTTTTTTTTTTATGGAATACGTTTTTCGCGAAGGCGATCGGTTTACAGAAAATGTAAAACTAAAATTTCAGGTGCGGTTTCCTAATTCAATGTGTCCAAACCGGGATACCGTTCAGGATTTGATAAGAAAATTTGGTGTGACCGGCTCAGTTCACGATGCACCGGGAACAGGCCGGCCTACGCTTTTAACAGACGAAAATGTTGATGAAATCTCCGATATAATGCTGCGTAGTTCAAGAAAATCAACACGCAAATTAGCTCAAGAAAGTCTTCGACAATATGTGTAGACCTGTTGAAGTCTGTCTTCGAACACTTCCAGCATCTGTTGTGAATAGCTGTGGTGATTACAACGTTTACTGTTTGTTTGCTTTGATACAAGCGGCAGCCGTGCTGCCAACGTAACTACTTGCAGCACCAAGTAAGCACTGCGGAGAAAATTCCCTGGCGCCCTGTAGTAGAATTTGATGAAGATGATGAAACCAAACATTTGGCTTTCACAGTAAACAAGGTGAAACGAAGAGACATGGTACTGCGTAGTATAGTAAAATCGCACGAATTCGCCAACTTATTTACGCCATACATTCCTACTACGTCTTCAGAGCTGGTGCTCAGACAGTAGTAGTACTAGTAGATCATTGAGAAGAATTAAACTTACCCATCAAAGGCTAGAACCTCAGTACCTATGAAGGCTGGTCTCAGGTCACTACGACGGAATATAAGGTTGATCCTCTCCCGGTAGTCTCGTGCTCTGTGTTGAAACTGTACTGTTGCTGGATCTGCCAGCTCTGGGGAGAAGGAATCGCCCTTCATCACACGGAACATTGATCGGAACACTTGCTCTCCTGGTGGGTCTGATATGAGGAATGTATCTGCAAATACATATATAAAACACGAATTTCAATATTGTACCCATTGCCAAACTATTAGCCTTTCATTTACTTGGATTATTTCTATTTAATAACCCATCTTTAAGGTCAACAATTTGCAATGTCTTTGGTAAAATGAATTTAAGAACTCCACCACTATGATAAGCATCTTATATAAGTCGAGAGACTCAAATGCAGTCCTTTAGGAAACCATGTGCAGATGCAATAAATATTTTTTAAACTTCAACAATGGAATAATTTCTAGCAGTATCTCAGATTTTGTAAATCAGTGGAAGGTGAATAGAATTGAACAGGGACATGATTAAGGGAGTAGAGGAAACGTAAAATAAGCTACAGTGTCAAAGTAGAAAGGGGTGGGATTTAATTGAACGAAAAATGGTAAAGTAGTGATTAAACATAGCGATGTGGGCTACAAGTTGTTCGGGCTTGTAGGCCGTGGTCCAGGCAGGAAGTTGCTCCCGACGTTTCATCGTAGTTTGCGTATGGCAGTCTCGACTAGCGGAAGAAGCGGACCCTTGATAGGGTAATTCCACGCCACATCCCTACTACGTTTTCAGTAGCAGTAGTAGTACCTATGTCTGACTAACGGAAGGAGCGGCCACTTGATAATGCCGAACGCAGCCTTCGGTGAAACGTTGAGAGCAAACATCCTGCCTGGTCCACGGCCTACTAACCCGGATAACTTGTACTTAGCTATGAACGCCGGTCGTGAAAGCCTAAGTAGTGATTAAACAGTTACAGAGCATTAGCATGAATTTCGGTCAACACTTATTTCAGCAGTTATTACACCAATTTGTTGTTGATTTATTTAGGGGGCTTTGGGGCATCGTGGTAATGAAGCCCCGTGTATTTGGGTGAGTGTTGAATCCGTTTGTTAACCTGTGCCAGTGTGATGACTGTATCAGAATGTGTATTTGTAATTGAGACTAGGATTTGGGTAGAAATGTACCGTGGCCTTAAGTTAGGTACCATTCCGGTATAGAATAGAAGTGGGAACCCAAGGAAGAACATTTCTAAGATGGATGAGGTAGGAATCAAAACCACCTCTTCTCAGTTCTGCCTCACGAGGCTGAATGTACTCCGGTCCCAGAATTACATTTCTTAGCAGAGCTGGGAATCGAATCCGGACCTCAAGTGTGGCAGTCAAGAAAGCTAGCATCTACGCCACGAGGCGGTCTTACATCAATTTGCAAGTAAGGCAGAGGAAAGACCGCAACAAAGTGTCTCCTATCTTTGCGGTCAACGTGATAATGATGGTAGAAGACGCTAAACAAAGTATTCTGAGATAGGGAACAAATGGAGGGACAAGGAATGTTCTAGTTCGTCAGCCGCTTTGAATATTTACTGAACTGTGCGCATGTTGTGCTAAGAGGTGTACGTTGTTTAAAGAAATAAAAGAAAATGAATCGGCCATTGCCCATTGGTTCCTCATCTCGAAATACTCTATCATCATCTACCAACTGTTTACCTTTGAGGTTCGAGACACATGTGCGCGCGAGTCAACATGGCAATCTAAGCCGGCTGTGACTGGCGCAGATCACGGGCGCGCGTACCCCGTCCAGCCGGTGGTGGCGCGCACTTTCTCACTTTTACCAAACATGTTCAATAATGTGTAGGCTACTTACAGTGCTCATAGGCGATGCTGAAAATGTCCTACCTTTCTTGTAACACACACCTGACATCTTGTGATGAAAGAATGTCTGTCAACTCTTTTATTATTTACGGAGCCTGTTTCCTTGAATCGTTTAGCGAGCCTCGAAATTGTACCGGCATTAGGGACAGATCTTCCTGGAAACTTGATTCGAAATTTTCGTCTCGTTTCAGAACAAGGTTTTCTGCTTTTCATATACGAATTATGGATACACACGCGTTCGCGCAATGTGAATTGGTGTCTAGGCATGACCAACAATCACAATACTCACTAAACGTACAACACTAACGTCTAAACTTTGCAGATACACGCCCATATGAATGACAAAACACGTGTGAACTAACGATATGAAGTAAGTGGAACGCGCTAAACACCGGCTGAACCGCGTACGCGCGCCCACGATCTGCGCCAGTCACAGCCGGCTTAGTTTGCCGTGTTTACTCGCGCGCACATAGCCTATACAATGACCATGTATAATGTATTGTATCCCAGACTAGGAACACTGAAGAAAGAGTGCTATACTTGACAAAAAGAACGAATGAAAACCAGTGCGGTGTTAGACCTCAAGAGAGCTGTCTGTATCAGGTTTCCATTAGTACACACCAGCTAATTGCGAAATGCCATGCGTACATATCAAAATTGGGGCTTTTCCAGTCAGCACATTCTCCAACTGGAGTCACCCACCTACCATTTCGAACGGTCACAAATCGAACCCGCCAAAACCATAAGGACCAACCCGTTTAAAACGTAGCCTAGTCTCGCAGAAAATCCAAGTTGACCTAACTCGATTACTGACTCTTGGACATTGGCTACACCAGTTGAGAGCGCGAACCGTTTTGTTTGGGTCATTATGGGCAGAATGGGATCCCCCCCTCCCTGGCACTACAGCCCATGAAGGGCCTAGGCCAACCAAGCGACCGCTGCTCAGCCATTTGGCCTGCAGAGATTGGGGTGATGCGTGATCGGCGCATCGGGTCCCCTCGGCCGTTAATCTTTGTTTTCGTGATCGGGGCGTGGCCTCACTGTCAGACAGCTACTCAATTGTCCTCACGAGGCTGAGTGCACCCCGTTCCAGCCCTCGCGTCAGTTTCTAAAATCCCTGACGGAGCCGGGAATCGAACCCGGGGCCTCCGGGTGAGAGGCCGGCTAGAATGGGATCCAAACTGGCTGAAAACCCAGCAAGCCCGGCATGGCTCCCGTGACGCCCTGTTGTCAGGTTGATCACCAACGCTTCCGTCGAGCTAGCCTTACAACATGGGATCGGCAATAATACCCGGCCCCGTGGTGTTGGGGTAGCGCACCTGCCTCTCATCCATAGGCCCCGGGTTCGATTCCAGACTCCCTCAGGGAGTTTAAAATTAATTTATAATAAAATAATAATAATTGTATTGCATTTACGTCCTTTTTAACGACTGAGTCTTTTAGAAACTGACGTGAGAGCTGGAACGGGGTGTACTCAACCTCATGAGGACAATTGAGTGTTTGCCTGACACTGAGGCAGAGGTCAGGAAAACCAAGATTCACGGCCGAGGAGATTTGACGCGCTGACCACGCGCCACCTTGCATTCTGCAGGCCATATGGCTGGGCAGCGGTTCTGCGGGATTTGTTTTCGCTTGATTAATATAATAATAGACTAGTAATAATATGGTAGGCCTAACAACAATAATAGATCTGAGGTGTCAATTCTCGGGAGTGGAAACACAATAACACATTAAATAAAAAATATGATCTATGTCATTGTTTTCATACTACGTGGCACATGACTATATTTTACCATATTGCCAATTAATTAGCATAACGAACAGTCTTTTACGCAACGTTTGTTTGTTGTTGCTTCATTTGGGGACTTCCGTGTATTGCATGGAGTTGGATGATAACCTGTGTTGTGATAACTATAGTGGGTGTACTTGCTATATTTTAAGGTACCGGTATAGGAAATTCGGTAATTCTCGACATTTGTCTGAGGTGTTTGTTTGTTTCTGTTGTTTTAAGGAGCGGACCAAGGGGGGGGGGGCATCTGCCCCTGCTAGGAAAAAAAAAACACGCATAGGCCTAACCGCACTCAGTACGACAGTAGTCGGAGCCGGGATTTAAACTTCGGACCTCTGAACGCCACCCAGCTGCTCATCCAAGTCGTGGAACGTGCTTTCATAACTATTTGTTACTAGAAAAATGAACAGATTGAGTTCTAGCTAGCTTGTGGTTCTCGTGGCTATTTACCTGTGGTCATAAGCCACGAACCTTATTTTATTTCGTGGAATCCAAATCATAAATGATATAATAATGTAATTGGTATTACGTCCCTTTTAGCTATTGTGGCTTTTAGAGACGCTGTGTACCGGAATTTCGTCTCGAAGGGGATTTTTAACGTGCCAGTAAATCTACTGACATGCCTACCTCGAAGTTATTAAATTTTCATTTATGGCATTATGCCACATTGGCCATGCACCAACAAAATACAAATCTGATGCAGGATTCAAATACTTGACGTAGACAGAGACACAGTAAGAGAAAAAAAAACTTATGTAAAATCTGGGAGAGCTGCAAAGAAGAATAGACCAAGAGAAAGAAAGTCATTATTTGTCATTGTTTAAAATCACTTGTGACTTAGAACACTAACACACACTGCTGGTACACAGTCAAATGTTCATGTCAGACGTTTTCAAGAACTGTGCAAGGGCAAGGAATAAGCGTCTGTTCGGGTATTGAAGTAGGCTATGTACTGTATGTTGGTGAGAAAGGGTATACGTGAGTCTTGTAGATGTTAGTACAGAGTGGCTATCGCTTGTTGATCAGTTCTGAAAAACAGAAATAGGATCACTACAGATTGGTAGAAATTGAAAAAGATTTTACCAAAAGAATCACGAAACTTCTACAAAACTTTCAGAGAAGAATTATCAAATTATCAGGCACCTGGTCTTTGCTTCAAACGCCCGGATGGGACATTGGAAACGAATAGTCAAGAAAACTGCAAACTTCTAGCAGTTTATTTCAAGGATCTTTTAAACTGTGAATCCCCTAAAGAACAACTCACCTTTGAAAAAAACTCATCTAATCAAGATTCAAAACCCCCTACAGTGGAAGAAGTCTAAGAAATAATCCATGGACTAAAAAATAACAAAGCCCCAGGGGAAGCTGGTATAATTGACGAAATGCTGAAGATTGGAGGTGAGAGCGTAGCCTGGAAAATCCACTCGATTCTTGAGAACATCTGGATCACTGAAGAAATCCCTGAAGATTGGAAATGTGCGCTAATCCACCCACTACACAAGAAAGGGGATAAAACAAACATCAATAATTATAAAGGAATTAGCTTGATACCAGTTGCTTTAAAAAATCCAAAGCCATGCTCACTAGACTTGAGAAACAAACAGACCATCTAATTGGTGAATACCAGGCAGGTTTCCGAAAGGGAAGATCTTGTATTGAACAAATCCTTAATCTCAAAACTGTCCAACAAATGCGCATAACCAGACAAACAGTCATTACTTGTGTAGATTTCAGATCATATGGTTCTATAGATCGTCCAACACTTTTCAGTACTTAAGAAGAATTTCAAGTGGTAAAAAAAGAGAATTATTCAGACAAACATTAACTGGCACTACATATGCACTACTTCAAAAGTTAAATTCCTAGGTGAAATATCTGAACCTTTTAATATTAACACTGGGGTCCTTCAAGGAGACGGATCATCTCCGTTAGTGTTCAATCTCGTACTTTAGAAAGTAATCAGGACCTGGGAAAAGGAAAGTAAAGAAATAACCCTTGGCAGACTACTTAAAGATAGAATTCACTTGAAATGTCTGGCCTTTGCTGATGACATAGCAATCCTTTCCAATAATAGACAAGAAGCAATTCATTCAATTGAAAACTTACATGAAATTGCCATCAAAACGGGACTTCAAATCTCGTATGAGAAAACTTAGTACATGGAAGGAGCCTCACGATACTTAGATGGACATCCTATGATGACAAATTCGGCAAACTCTTTCAAGTGAACCAATTTAAATATTTAGGAGAAATTATTCAGCCCTCTGGTTTAAAGCGCGAAACAAATAAAGAAAGAATTTCCAAATTACAGAAAATTTACAGGATCACTTTAACAGATATAATAAAAAATCAATATCTCAGAAAGCAAAACTTTACAGTAAACAAACCTGAAGCGTTATATGCATCGGAAACCTTAATCATTGTTGACGGATCTTTAACCAAGGACATAGAGAAACAAGAAAGTACAATGTTACGAAACATTTTTGGCCCAGTTTGTAGAGGGAATATGGGGGAAAATATCATCCCAGGAGATATATTGTCAATTTTGAAAAATCTCTCACACTTTTCGGAAAAGTCAATTGAAATTTTATGGACACATTATTAGAATGAACAAACTAAAAGAATTCTCAGCCTGGTCCTTTCATTGAAAACCAAGAACAACTGGCTTCGTGAAATTGAAACAGATCTCCAGGAAATCAACATCTCAGAAGACATTGTATGAGACAGTTGTAAATTCAGAACCAAAATCGACAATCACCAAGTTGTAGACAAAACCCAACACCAGAGTCACTATAGCTTAGATAGAAGAAGGAGAGTCGACCCGAAGGAAGAAGCTCAGCGAGAGGATGAAGAGAATTTTGGGAGGAAAAGAAGGCCAACGCATCAGCTAAGCAGATTCAATCGTGCTCCTAAGTAGGGCATAACGATGTAAAATGAGCGTGTGGAGTGTTGTCTGGGGAGGAAAGTTTGAATGTAAGGACGAGGAATTGGAAGGTAGCGGCTGTAGCCTATAGTTAGGGACCAACCCCGGCATTTGCCTAGAAGAAAGATGGGAAACCACAGAAGACCATCTTCAAGGTTGCTGGCGGGGGGATTCGAACCTCCTCGCCTCCCGGATGTGAGCGGTTGCCTGCAGCCATGCCGTAACGACCACGGTTAACTCACCCGGTAGTTAGTCAGTAAAGGTTTACGAACGACTGAATGGTTGGCATTGAACTGGCCGCAATAGCAACACAGACACATGCCGATAAGTGAGGATACAAAACTGTTCTTGAGGTGCATACAAATAAATTAGAATGTCCAAAGGTTTCCTTACAAAGGTTGATGGTTAAGAAGGAAATAATCCTGAACTTTAGGATTATGGCATGCACTGCCCTTCTTTTGACTGGCTATAGACCTGTTAATTTACTCACAGCCCAGGTAGACAGCTGCGGCAGCGACAAGCAGGAATAACAAGAAGGCAGCAACAATGCAGCAACCACAGCGATAATGGCTGCCCAATTTGCGGGTGAAACGGATGTCACTGTCGGATGAGAGGATCGAGCTGGGAGTCTCGGAGCGTGCCAAGTGTCGTGTGCTGACCGTGCTCACCGACATCTGGAAACCAACCAATGCATAATTAGTCAGTGGCAAGTAACGTAACCAACAGTTAGTTCTTAATAACCTGTGGCACTACGATGTGTGTGTGTATTTGTAATTGGGGTAGGATTGGGGTAGGAAGCGGCCGTGGCCTTAAGTTAGGTACCATCCCGGCATTTGCCTGGAGTGGAAGTTTGAAACCACGGAAAACCACTTCCAAGATGGCTGAGGTAGGAATCTAACCCGCATCTTCCCAATTTTGCCTCACGATGCACGATGCTGATGCAGAGCCGGGAATCGAACCCGGGCCTTCGCAGTGACAGCCAAGAAAGCTATCCACTATGCAACAAGGTGGACGGAAGTTAACTCGTGTAGTCCACTGGTCTCGTGCAAGTTTTCGAAATCGACACCACATGAATGTAAACGATACTGTTAAACTACCTCAAACCAGAATTAAATTCCTTGGCAGAGCCGTGAATCGAACATGGACCTCCGGGGTGGTAGCCAACAGTTCTAACCACCACACCACGTACAGTTGGCAAATTCCAGTGCTTTTGAACGATTGACTTGGCGCGACAATCACATGGAGAGATTCTAAAAATGTTTATTATACAAAATTGTAATGTTCGAGTAACTTAATACGGAAATCACTTCACGCCCCCCCCCCCCCCCCCTTGATAAAGCCTCACGCCCCCCTAGAGGGGCGCGCCCCACTGTTTGGAAACCCTTATGCTACTGATATAATAGGTAACACAGACAACGTTCTACTAGCAACAGGTATTACCCATTTAACATTTGATTGCCGCTGAGCGTGGCTGAGCCAGCGTTTGTTGATTATTGTAGCAGGAGCCCCGCGGGGTGAAGTGGAGGACACAGTGATGACAGCGTGCAGTCTGCATATAAGTCAAGCAGCATTGCGCGCGCTTCCTGTCTTAGAAGCGCAGATAAGCGTCACATGAGCTCATAACACCACGGAGAGTTAAACAATGACTGAAGCTACGGGAGCTGAGTCATATCCTTCTCGCGCAACTGTACCTGTCAACGAAGCAGAGTGACTTGTGATATAAGTAAACAGAGAATACGGTAGTTCCCATCTCGACCGCCGGCAATCAATTCGTGAAAGGGTAAGAATCAACATGCCTACGGATGACAGGTAACAAAAACCAAGACACGCAACACTTTTATTATTTATGTATTTTATTCCTATCTACAGAGTCTTTTGCAGACTAAAAAAACAGCCTAAGGAGAGATAGAGACCATGATAAAACCCTCAGGACATATCGAGCCTCATTTTAACGAGATCTGTCCAAAAATAAACCAAACGTTGTTAGTCTACTTTCCTCATCAAGGGAGTAGAATGTAGGATTGTGAGATCAATTACGAGGCGATATGCCGGTGTCCACCGATCTCTCTCTCTCTCTTGTCAACTTCTAATCGACATGCGCATATGAGACACCGCAGATTAGTTCTGCCTTATATCATCATGGTGGTCTGACATGTTAAGGCTAAATGTCCCGACGCTTTGGTATGAATATATTTCAACAGATGGCAGCACAAGCGAAGCTGAATTTATTTATTTACTTTTATATCGAAGGGGAGCTTCGATCTGCGATCTGAAAACTGCTATGTACTCTTTCTAATAGCAGAATTGATATTAATTCATTGCTTACTTTTTAATTTCAAAAACAGAAAAGTTGCAGTTTGTTTTTCAAATATCTGATTAATATTCGAAAGAAACCGAGTAATACGAAAGTTGAGTTTTACTCACTGATTCCAAAGCCGCATCGAAAACCTAAATCGGTTGAATACAATCGTCGGGATCACTTTGGGAAGTTTGTGAATAAAAGTGTTACTGTATTTGCAACCAGACGCGGCAGTAGAACAAGGTCATGGAGAGCGGGTTGGAGGAGGGTTGGGGGGAGGTGAAGGGAGCGGATCCCGAGTGATTTGAGAGAGCGACAACCTTGCCAGACGGTATGGAATTCTCGAGCATTTAGTCCAATGTTGCGATTGACTGTGATGGTTAGTTCTGAATTATTGTCAAGGTCTGGATATTTCTGAGTGATCCTTTGATATTTTACCAGTTCCTAGTTACGACTTCTTGTTTTTAGTTCATCGATCTCATTAATTACTTTTTGTTTAATTTATTTATTTGCAACAGCATTATTTTTAATGCCCGTTATGTGTTCTATTTTCGGCACTTTATTTTTTGGACAGTATGTCTGGTAGAATAGATATATGTACATATAGGTAGGCTACGACTGGTGGAGAGCATTACGGTCATCACGTGGAGTTATATTTACGTTTTTGTTGAGAAATGGAGCCACCAAAACCGATTCAAGGGCGTTCCACTAAATCCCAGACGAGATTGCGATTAAGTACCAAGAAAAGGAAACCAGTCCCTTAAAAAAAATCCAAGAAAATCACCTCTTCACACCCGTAAGTTATTTTTCCTAGTTTATATTTGAAATTATATATTTCTGTACGCTTGCATTAGAGAATCTGTAATGCACTGAGCAGTTATGATTTAACTTATATTTTACCTGTAGCCTACAAGTTGGATGACTCAACGTCACCCCGCAATCTGCAGGCTACATGGCTGAACAGAGCAGCGGTTGCTTGGTAGGCCTAGGCCCTTCATGGGCTGTCGCGCCACGGGTGTAGTTTGTTTTTACTTCTAATACATAAGTGTGTAAGTACAAAATCACGAACTATTCAGTGTCAACTTTTTTCAGAGAAGCAAGTTCGACTTCAAATGAAAACAATGCGTTGTGTGAAAAATTAAAGGCGTGGGGATTGTGAAAATGGAAAATTGGTTTCCGGAAATACTGGATTGGATTGGGATCCATAAAGACTGCAAACAGTACTTTTGAACTACCAGCGGGCAAGGTGAAGACAAACATCTAACTGAAACCTAACGTATGCGTTATTGCTTGCAGCCCCTAATTGCAAAAAGTTCCCAGCTAGTATCAAACACAACTAGCAATGCTGCCGAAAATTATATGTCCCTTGTTGCAAAATTCACGGGAGTTAAGCAGATCTATCGAGGGAAACGAGGTTCCTTCACTCATAGAACCAAAGCTGCCAGGCTGGTCTTTCAGTTTGGGCCATCCTGGCACTATAAAACAATGCAATCAGTTTAGGAAAAAAATGCCACAATAGTGAAGGACACTGCACTCAGCAGAAAGAGAACAAGTGCAGCTTTCCGAAAAACTTTATTTGCGTAGCGAGAAGGGGGAAAAAATGTCCCAACAACAGTCTAATGAAATGGAACGTAGCCTACTGTCTCACGTGATTATGGAAACCGAGCATTACAGTTGGATTTCGATGAGGTACTGTTGAGAGAGTTTAGTGATGAGAAGATCAAGCAACTAACGCTTAGTGAAGGCCATTTACAAAAACTGGAAAAGGAAACAAGGGGTCAAAGGGAAAATTGAAAGTGGCACACAGCTAGAGAGGACAGACTTACGGCATCCAATTTTGGATATGTATGCAAGAGGAAACCTACTTCGAAATGGGCTCCAATAGCAAAGAACATTCTGTACGGCGAATTTCACTCAAAAGCAATGCAGTATGACTGTGATAATGAGCTAATTGCAAAACGAAATTTAGAGGAGAAATCGGTAGAAAAGTCGAAGAATGTGGTCTTTTCGTACATAAAACTTAAGGGTTTGTAGGTGCCTCCCCAGACGGATTAATAGGAGACGACGCTATAGTCGAAGTGAAGTGCCCTTATTCTGCACGGAATATGACCATACTGGAAGCCTGCAAAAAGCTAAAGTGATTTTGTTTGGCAGAAAGTAAGCGAAAAAAAAGCCTATAGAATGTCAAGAACAGTGCCATTCAGAACAGATTGATAACTCTCTAACACTCACATGATATTTATTTCCAGAACCAGAGCCAGTTGGAAATAACATAGCGGAAAATATGTTATTTTGTGGTATGGACGCCTAAGGATATTCACATACCGGTAGAAACAATAAAGAGGGACGAAAAGTTCTGGAGACAAGAAATGCTTATGTAACTGACATTCTGCTACGAGAAATCTTGTTGCCTGAGATCATTGATCCCAGGATGACCAGATCAATGGATATAAGAGAACCTGAGGTGAAGTAAAATACTGATTAGTGTGTGTAAATCATGAAACGTTATCTTTGATATGGAAAAAATTGAAGCATTGATTTCAAGAACAGGAAATACTTAGGTATAATATTTTTTGTTTGTTTATAGTACGCTGTACTAGTGCCTGTGCTAAGAATAGGCAGATGAGAATATCTTAGGATCTTTAATTCTATATATGTACATAATAATTTTGCTCTTGGTATGCATTTTCATAATTTGTCTATTGTAATAAAATGTCCTAAATAAATGAACTTTAATTATTACTTCCATGAAATTTGAAGTAATTTATAGTGATTGGCCTCACGGAGTCGTTTCAGATCTCAAGAAAAAAAAAAGAGAATTAGAGCCCCATCCCTGACTCTAATACAGTTGCACACATAATCAACTACACGGGACTGATGATGATGATAATAATAACAATAATAATAATAATAACGTTATTGGTGTTACGTCCCTTTAAACTACTGTGGATTTTAGAGACGCCAGGGTGCCGGAATTTTGCCCCGAAGGGGATCTTTAACGTGCCAGTAAATCTAATGACACGGCTCCCTCGCATTCGCGCACCCTCAAATGCCAGCTGGCTGCACCCGGATTCGATACTGCAACCTTGGGCACAGCAAGCGAGAACGTTACCGCTGAGCCACGCAGCCAGCCAAATGGACTGATGACCAAGAAGTACTATTATCAACAAGAATGTTTGAGAAAGTAAGAAAGGAATCTGTACAAACACATTGTGTCAACGTTACATATTGTGACACTACTACAGTATAATTTTATTGCAAAGTTATTGTTCCACGACTAGGCACTTGTACATGTAACTTGCCGAACTATAATATTTATGAAGACAACTCCTTCCTGCCGTCAAATAGTTCCCTTCTCCTTCCGCCCTGTCAGCGGGTTCATCATTTTCCTTGCGCAAGAGATCTTGTGATATTACCATGTTTTTTCATATTTTAAGCAGAGACATAAAACAACTGCCAGTAACTTTTTTGTTTTCCACATTTTGGAAAGTGCATCGAATTAATATCAATTCAATTGCAGACGAGTATACATAGTGGTTTTCAGATCGCAAATACGAGCTTTCGTTGAAGAGAAAACTGAAAAAAGAAATTGTCTCACTTTGGTGCTGCTACGTGGTGTCAGAATTACAAACTAAAAAAAACGGGACATATAGCCTTAAAGCTCATGATGTTCGGTTCGAGTGCACATGCCATGCTGAAAACATGCACAAGCTGACAGGTGACATTTGACTGCCACGACCGTCACGATCGAAAAAAAAGCGGTTGTGTTCTTAAGTTTCGAATATACAGTAGATGAGTGAAAGTTGCTTTGTGCTGCTATTCCTCCGTATAAAAGGAAATTTAACAAAATAAAAAGGAAAATTTTATGAATTATCGCGAACGTTTGTAAAATACAGTATATGGATAAAGTGATGTTAGTGAACGAGTTGTTTGTGAAATCAAGGCTGGGAATTTCAGGTTATAGGTTGCATATCACTGTAGACTACGATCTAGTGAGACAGGCCGACGACGAAGTCTTTGTAGCTTCATTTAAAATTGGACCTAATGAAAAACCTCGTTAAGGCCATGGGCAAAACTAGGGAAGCATTTCTCTATTAGCGCGAGAAAAATCCACGTCTTAGTGAGCACGGGGAACGTTTCCACCAGCAAATTTTGGACGTGGAAATGAGATACCAGGGAAAGTGGAGTGAATCAATGTATCCGATTACTGCTGGACACTAATCAGGGAAACACCAGCAGAAAACCACAAACGCCAGGCAAAGCGGTAGCGCCTTTAGTGACCTTCCCCCGAGGGATAACACCAAGCAATAGGCTACATGCAATAAGCTTATATAGACAATAACGTATAGTTATCATAACTTCAAAACGAGAACTAATCTTGCATTTTCACTATGATTTTCGTTATCAGCTCAGCGAGAAACATAAAGATTAGCTGTTTTCATACTGGTTACAAAAAAGTAACATCTTGTTGGCTAGTGTTATTGTTCTTTCTGTGGAACTAAGATGAATTGTTCGTGTATAAATCATCCCCTCTCCTACCCAATCAATATCCAGCAAAACGTTGAACTAGGTGACAAACAAACCATAAGCTTGGGACTGAAGGTTAAGTACTCAAGATCAGTGAGCATCAAGTATTACACAACGAAGAATAAGAGTTCAGTAGAGCAGGAGGTAATTGGAGCTTGGTTCTCACACGCAGACACGGTGCGGATCCTCCTCTAATGACACTATACACACTGATCTTATCAACCTGCTCCGCAATCTCAGGTACAACGAAAAGCCGGCGAAATGACCATGAGCACAGGCGTTTCAGTCGTAAAAATGTTCCACGTGTACACTTTAGGCCTAGATGTGCTGTCCTTAGGTGTAGAGGTCAAATCCAGTGCAGGTACACAAAGCATTATTCGCATTCGCATGCCCTTCAATCACCCCGCATCAGCAGATATTGCAACAATTTATGCAATAAGATGGTATATTGGCTTTCACGGCCAGTGAATTAAAACTCAGCAATTATTCTAGGTTTGTGCCGTGTGCCTTCATAGGGAGGTTATGGCTGCTTGAGCTTTTAGTTCTCGCACTAAAGAGGTGCAGGTGCACTTCATAAAAAGGGAGGTAGCGCACAGTTTGCTACTCCTGTTGGGGGTCCGGGCGGGGACACCAAGAGCCCGCTGATGAGCCAGCTTGGTGTCCTAGGCAAAACCCCACACAAGACACGGCACAAACCTAGAAAAATTGCTGAGTCTATTTATGCAATGTCATTACTAAAACGGGGGGATCGTGGCGCAGTCAGTAGAGGCGCTGAGCTTCTAACCGGAAGGGAATGGGTTCGATCCCCACCCAGGTAGTGGATTTTAGAAACAAAACTACCACTTTCGGCAACGCAAATAACCCTGGGGTTATCTCAGCCTACACCAGAAATGAGTACCAGGGTAATTCCTGGGAGCAAAGACGGCCGGGCGTCGAGCTGACAACTCCATCCCATCTTGTGCCGATGTCACAAAAAGTGGAAGCCTCTACCTTCCACTACTCCCAGGGCCTCCATGGCCTGTACGGAGTTAGCTTTGCTTTTTGCATTACTAAAACACATCGAGCATCGATGCTGAACCTAAGAACACCACCTAAATGTGCTTGTTATATGGATCATTATAAAGAACATTTAAAAATCAGAATCCTTTGCCCCAATTTCATCATATGAAATATACGGTAATGAGCGTGTGCCTATGAGTGCGCGTGTCCCTAAATTTTGATTGGCTGGGGGCTATTTCATTGAAACCAATCCAACATGGTGGTCGCGCGAAATACTTCACCGGTACTCAATATATCCGAAACAATTTCAGCAATCAAATTTTGTAAAATAGAAGACTATCAAGTTAGTGAACATATAGCACTTCAAAAATATAAGCAAAAAACCCAACATACTGCCACGCAAACCCAAATATTTAAATGAGCTTTTATGCAGACTTTCGCAGTGAAACTTGGCATAGCAGATCTTAATTTAGAGTTTAATATACTGGCGTTCAATGTAGTCAAATTGTTTAGAAAAATTCAATATGGCGGCTGTGCGAATCTTTAAAAGCATGTTTATTATTTAATTGTATCCTAATCAGGTGATCGATATGAAACTTTGTATAATGAACCACTGCTATAATATTTCTCCACTGGTGCATATATCTATAGATTACCGGTACATGTAACACGTAATAGAGGGCGTGCATTTCACCTTACCAAGGAAAATCCCAACCAAAAACACGAACATATAAAATGGAGTTTCCTC
The DNA here is from genome assembly GCA_946902985.2 of Meconema thalassinum. Classification (NCBI taxonomy): domain Eukaryota; kingdom Metazoa; phylum Arthropoda; class Insecta; order Orthoptera; family Tettigoniidae; genus Meconema; species Meconema thalassinum. Next base: position 125,544,569 of record OX336389.2, read on the forward strand.
TATGAAACAAAATATCTCCAGGTTTCTACACTAAATAGTTTTGAAAATATAATTTGAAAAGTAAAAACGCGCAATTTTCTTATAATTAAGTCAAATAACGAGTGGGCTATGCATTCAAAGCAGTATTTAATGTCTTAAAATTACAATAGACCTAAATAAAAACGCCAGTTTGTTCAGAGAACTTAACAGATTTTTCAAAAACAAAACAAAATTAAAAAGCATATTTGCTTCTCCCCTCACCGGCTATTTCCGTTAAGTCTATAAGTCTTGTAGTATAAGATAATTATTTATCTATTCTAATTCACTTCAGCTGAACGTCACACACGATAGGTCTACTGCACCCTCAAACCAAAAATATTTTGGCATGTGCTTCGCCGCTGACCAGCGCATGCGGCGAGCAAACTCAGTGGGCGGTAGGAGACCTGTGGGCGAAGAGGGGGGACCACTGCACTCTCGTCAGCGAAGAAAAATGAAAATCCACAGCCTGTTTCCAGTCTCCGACCGGGTCAGGAATGGAATGAATGAAGCCCCCAACTAGCGGCGAGGATATGAACTGTGCCGGCTGCCGAGGCCTGACGCACTCCTCTGGGGCAATGATTAAATGAATGACAGATGAAATGAAATGATAGTGGAGAGTGTTGCTGGAATGAAATTTTGACAGGGAAAACCGGAGTACCCGGAGAAAAACCTGTCTGCCTCCGTTTTGTCCAGCACAGATCTCACATGGAGTGACCGGGATTTGAACCACGGACCCAGCGGTGAGAGGCCGGCGTGCTGCCGCCTAAGCCACGGAGGCTGCTCGTCAGCGAAGAAAGTTTCGCTATTCAAAAAGCTAGATAAACAATATTTTCTTCGAGAGATGGAGACACCTGCTGCGTTATAACACAACACAGGTTGACGATCTTCCAACTTTCTGGATGACCAACACAATGTTTTTTTCACATATTTTATCGAAGTATTTATGATGTTTTAAATGCAGTAACTCGAACCAGACATGGAGGCGAGCAAAATACTATGATCATCAGTGCTTTTACATATTTAAGAAATGGATCAATGAAGGTTTTATTTTGTACTATAATAGTATAGGCTTAATTTTAAGTTTAAAGTGACGGATAAATTCAGACTTGTTAGCAATAACGAAAGTCGTACCTGTGTCGGCGCGTAATTTTATATTAGTTATAATGTTATTTACTGTGTGGCGAAGTGAGTGTATTTCGAGGGATGTCAATACTGTAAAAAAAAAAAAAAAACTAGAGCTAGCCCAAGAGCTGAAAGCAACCAACGTTACTATAATACGAGGGTCGAGTCATAAGTCATGGCAACTTTTTTTTTCTCTCGCGAACAGGAGACAACACGGAAAATCTACGATATGCATTTGGAAATATAGGGCATGTACGTATGCATAGTGCCTGAAGATAAATTCTTAAAGTCAAGAGATGCTCGTAGGTAAGTGACAAAACACAGGCCATCGGTAAACATTGTTTTATTATGGTATAGACAGCAAATACACAAGACTACGTACAAAGGACCGGTCTCCACTGGTTACATACCTTCGAAATAATCACCCAAGGTGTCTACTGTGCATGGGACAGGCCCTGAATACCATTCGCTGCGTGTGTATCCCTCCGAAATGTTGTTACGATGCCTTACTTTGTTAGCAAACCGTCCTCCACGTACTGCTCGAGTCTAAGCTGCGTGGACCTGAGAGGAATGTGCATCGCAGACTATTAGTAGTGGTGGTGACGAGTGATGCGGTTTTTCGGTCCTTGCGTAGTAACAGAAGCAAATACATTAGTCGGTGACTCAGTCACTCATTCCCAACGCCACACTGGTTTCAGAAAAGACCCATGTTAGCAGTATTGGAATAGACGAGAATGTCAGGTGACACGGCGGGCTGTCGACAGGCTTCTCAATTCTCGCCTGCTCCTACCCTGCCTTTGCCCTTCATCCCGCAAGTTCACAAGTTCACAGAGCTTGGAACCGAGCAGTAGTGGCTTCGACTTTGGGGATTAGATTATAGTCACGAGGGCTCAGATCGGGCGAATAAGGCGACAGAACTGCGATTTTAAGATACGATCGTTGCTCCTGCTTGTTGACTTCTATTGTGTGACGCTCTCACTCACACACTGAACTTGGGGGCATGCTCAGACCCACACTGTTGTTTACATACACCATCTACTGGCATCCTACGCAAGTACATACCGTACGTTTCCCAATGCATATAGTAGATTTCCCGTGTTGTCTCCTGTTCGCGAGAAAATAAATAGTTGCCATGACTTATGACTCATTCCTCGTAGCTGTATGATTTAATGTACTCATACCGATATTGTGCAACACCAGTATAATGAAGGCCGAAACCTGTTTAGGCATTATAAATCAGTGGAACAGGCAGTTTTCATTATGTTCTATTTATCTCCATAATTATATTAGCTGTGTTCGTTGCCGTATTCGTATTTTGATGCAATAAATTCTATTATTCTTAACATTTTCCTAGATAGTTGTTGTGATACATTGAGGGGCTTTGCGATATCGTGGTCATGTAGCCCCGTGTACTTTGGTCTGTGTTGCATTAGTCTGATAACCTGTGCCATTGTGATGGCAGTACAAGTGTGAGTATTTGCAATTAAGACTAGGATTTCTGCAGGAGACGGCCGTGGCCTTAAGCTAGGAACCATTCCAGCATGTGCCTGTAGTAGAAATGGGAAACCACGTAAAACCGCTTCTAAGATGGCTGAGGTGGGAATCGAACCCACCTTTTCTCAGTTTCAGCTCACGAGGCCGAGTGAAACCAGTTCCAGCGCTCAGACCAGAATTAAATTTCCTGGCAGAGTCGGGAATTGAACCCGGACCTCCGGGGCGACAGCCAAGAATACTAGGCACTACACCAGGATTAAAGCATAGACTAGTGCGGTGCGCGTAGGCTATGTCACCTGACCGGCCAAGCCAATGGAATAATTACATTTACCGCTAATGAAACCACTCTGTATAATTAGCCTATATCTAAAAGTCATGAAGAGGACATATTCGGCAAATACTGACGAGAAATATATAACATATTATGTTTTCATGTTTCCATCTTAATTGGAGAAAGCCTAATTAATAATTAAATGAAACCAATAAGACGTGAACTTTGCCACCTAAATAATTTGAAAAGGACGCAAAAATCGCCCAGTATTTTTTAGAGCGAGCTAGGGCGAAGACTTCTATTCTAAGGATGTGTTGCGAACGGAGTCGCGAAGAGTCGAGACGGAGTCGAGACTGCTGCCTCTGGAACAGATACACTCGACTCCAGTGTAGACTCTACTGATGCACTAACGCCATCTAACAATTGCTTTCGGAACTGCTTGGACTTATAGCTCCACGTTCTTCCTCAGATCCACAGATTACCTGCTACTACAGATAGCCGACAGCCATGCTAATTCTTGGCACCTAAGACTTCAGCGCTGTCTGGTGTATGACCGCGGTACTAGTTGAGCACGGCCGTGCGGGTAGCCTACCCCACCCCTTCCCCTCGTTCCGCTAAATATTCTCGTCCTAACTGCTCTGCCCACTTCAATGTTCCGAAAATCACAATCTTCCCAATACTTATAGCACACGTTTTTAAGTGTGGAGATAATAATATGATCTACACGAGATAAATCACATTCAAAATAGCAATAACAGTTTTTTTTTAATAATACCAAAGTGGGAAATTGTGAATTCCGGAACTCTGAAATGAGCAATCACAGCATTTAGGACATGACCTCATCAATAATTTACATGTTTACATTTCTTTCAGTTGCAATTGGAGCATATTGCATTGACAAGAATTAGGCTACTATAAGGTCTGCAGCATATTATTACTCAATTTAAAAAAAAATGGTCCCTTCCAATTAACCACTGTAGGCCCAATTATAACCGATTAGTTCCGAGATTAAACTAGAAAGTAAAAGTACTGGGAAGGGAGAATATTCATATCTTAAAAAGCTTGATGCTGTTCGCAATAACAGGAAAATTTTAAGAGAGAATACTAAGGAAATAGGTGGTGTAACCTGACCCTCATCACACTAAAATTGTTAGTGTAATTAATGCCAAATTCATTAGTTTCAGAAAAATAATTGGATATCACAAAATGTATACACAGTAGTTCATTTGATATTCCCTTTAAAATATATCCAGTCCACCAATTTTGAAGGGTGAAATACAGTAAGTACATGTACATAAACAAATTTCATGGCACACTAATACAGTAAATTCTATGACATGCTGTGAAGGGGAAAGGAGAAATAGGACTTTCAATGAAAAACAAGAAACACACTCAATACTGCTAGAAATCATCGTTTTATTTAAAAAGTTTGTCAACGAAGAAAAAATAACAGAGAGAGACAAAATCAAACTTGGCAAAAATACAGTAATCAAATCTGGTCCTTTTAAAAGTATGTGTTGAGGCATGTTCTTCTTTCTTGCCAAGGTATAACGGTAGGCTACAGCACATGATAATGGACCTATTACCTCCTTGACGCCATGGCTGACACCGATGAACCGCAAATTCCTACAACACATGCAAGTTTGTATGTTGAAACAGTTAACTTAATAAATGTGTAATGCTTGAAATGGAGAACTTGAATTTGCTGTTATGTGTATGTTTGCACCTACTATAACTATATTTTAAAAGAATCTCTTATTGTAGAATCATTGTGTTTTTGATATTAATTTTAGGGCTTTTGATAACATATTCATTTAGCCCCATATATTTGGAAGTGTATAGGATTTATATGATAATCTCTGTTATTGTGGTATCTGTAGTAGTGTGTAGGCTATACTTTCTGTAATTCAGATGAGGACTGGAAAGGTGGCAGCCATAGTTAGGGACATTTATTTTTAAGAATTTTTAATAATATGTACTAAAATGAAATTGAAATACCAACAGGAACAGTTACAAATTCCCTGTCCACTCAGCCAAGATATTCTGCAGATCTCTCCTGTGGGCCTCAACATTATTTTATTTTATTCCTTTCCTGATGGAAATCCGGTAGTACCTTATTTCAACTCCTGGGGCACCTCCCCAAGCCTGTCCCTTATAAAGCTACACACACTACTACAGTCATCACATTATCGGAGCAATTCTACCCACACCCATCTGCATGGGGCTGATGACCAAGATGTCCCAAGCCCATAAAATGAATTAACAGCAGACAAAATCAAGTCATTATGTTATTTTGTGTTGTGTTGGATTCTGGCACATGTATGCGTTTGACAGAGTGCCATTTAAGCTCATGATTGGGAATGAATGAATACGACTACCCTACTTGTTTCACGACAGCCTAGAATAAATACACACGAGACACGACAATAGAGCACTTTAGAACCGTAACGAGAGCGAACTTTCAGTGGAGATGTTGGCAACCATGTGAATACAAACAATTTATGACCAGAACGTAAAACTATGCCAGCGCTCAGAGCATGTTAAAACAATTGGGATCAGTTCAGTCGTTTGCAAACGACTTGTTTATGTTACGGTGAGTAGTCGTTGAATTCATTCGACTGTTTTCTAAAAGCAGTCAAACAAGTCGATGGTTTTAACTTTTGTCAGTCGACTGCTGATGCCCATCTCTACAAACCAATTGACAACCAGAATCAATTTGAGCGTACACACCCTCCGACTTGCTAAAATGCTATTAATATTGGATCCCAATATAAAATATTTTCTGATTTAATTTTCCTGGAAAATCTATTCTATGTTTGCATCGATCATTACCATCACGCTATGGGGAGAATTTCATAATAATTTTCTTGTAATTCATTTATCACGCGGTAGAATGAATGAATGAAATTCAATCATAAAATAAATAGAACTCTAAGCCATAATTGGTAAGCCCATGTTCAAGTTGTGTAATAATTCAAGAATGCACCCAATTCTCATTAAAAGTGTGTAGACTGTGTTAAGGAGTTCCAATGAAATGACATACATATATATTTGGACAACTGGACGTAGGCTATTTCATTGAAAGAATCTACGAACAAGAAACTGTATAAAACTATAGGCACCTACAGCCGTCAAGCTGTCCTCACAGTACCCGCTGGAGATTTACATCACCACTCTATCTGTACGGTACCTCGAGATAAGCCTAAGTGCGCCAACTGTGAGGAAACACATAAACTCTTCCATCCCTGCCCTCATGTCTTTGCCACTAACCCCCCCTCCCACACAGCACGCCACTGCTCTGACACAGTTGTTAGGCCTGCTACAACAACTCTCAGCCATAACCCTGTAAACTACAGCTAAACCAAACCCAGAACCCCCTAATACACTTCATTTGCAGAGCAATAAAATCCATAAAACAACTCCGCAACGAGCTTCACAAAACCTAAATTATAAACGAAAAGACTACTCCACAAACACCAAAATCAGTAAACCTCCCTCATTTCAGCCACACTACACCTTAAACAGACATAGAAAGCATAGTCATGACCCCTTCATGGAGTAGGCTATTGTCTAAACACGATCATGTCTCCTTCAACTTTACTGAAGACTTCATTAAATTCTATTAAAAATTCATAAACTCATTCCACAAATCTTAAAATCAGTATACATCCCTCATTTCAGTTACTCTATTCATTAAACAAACATAGAAGGCGTAGCCATGACCCCTTCATGGAGTAGGCTATTGTCTAAATCTGACCACGCATACTACAACCTTACTCTAATTCAAAATTACAGCCAAATGATCCATCTGACTGGGAGGCTTGCCTGGGATGATGGGCCAGAAAACCGGGAGTTCAAGCATAACCTAAATATTGAATGCTTAACATTTCCAATAACTTGGACAACTGGATTTAGGCTATTTCATTGAAAGAATCAACGAACTGTATAAAACTATAGGCACCTACAGGTATATTTAACTTATTAATTAAAGCTCTACAATAAACATACAGCACAATGAATTGTAGCATGAAGTTATCCTGAAGAAGTCGTTTGATTAGAACGACTACTTAAATTCGAATGATTCCATTCGCTTGGAATTAGTCGTTTGCCAACGACTTGTTTCATTCCAATGATTTCCAACGATTGCTTTGGGATCAGTCGTTTACAACGACTACTTCAATTCGAATGATTCCATTCGCTTGGAATTAGTCGTTTGCCAACGACTTGTTTCATTCCAATGATTTCCAACGATTGTTTTGAGATCAGTCGTTTGCAAACGACTTGTTCATGATACGGTGAGTAGTCGTTGAATTCATTGGACTGTTTTTGAAAAGCAGTTGTTTTAACTATCGACTAATTCGACTGTTTTCAGTCGACTGCTGCCCATCTCTACACACAACTAATTTTCTACACCAGCCGCTACTGAGCACGAGCTGTGACTGGCTTAGACATTAGCATCCTACGTGTTGAAAAATATTGTAAGTAACGTGTAGGAATAAAATACTACCTATAGGTATGTCAACCATTACATTGGCATATAATAAATGAATTATATTTATCTTTATCTATATTTATCTATCCCACGATATAACATAATACAAGGTGAAGAGTCCTTTAAAACAAATTGTTTACTGTGATACTGGAAGAAACAATACAACACAGTGGTAATAGTTCTAGCCTGCACCTATTTGTTAATAAAATTTCATGTGATTTCACTCAGATCTCTGTTGTAGTGGCTTATTATATGTGCACCTTGTAACTTAATAGTACATTATGCAACGAGCCTATAATGACAATAATTAAGACACAAGTTTTATAATTTCCATACGAGTGTCTTAATTACAATTATAGACGAGTTGCATACGATTGTTTATGTTCGACGATAATTATAACTATTTTATGTTCGAACATAAATATTCATAAATATCTGTCGAGATTTCACCAGTTTTATATACTGAACAGAGCGCATGGGATGCAGAGAATACCCTGTATTTGACCATGGCCTCCTGGAATACCTCACTATGACACTCGCCACGCAGTGAAATTTAAAATAGGGGGCCATGGAAGTGAGCGCAGGTACGATGCTATCCTCACCTAATTGGTCACACAACTGTTTCTTGAGCTCTGATTGGTGGGAGAAACTGTATCATAATGAAAACTTTTATTATAATGAGCCTCATTATACAGTTTTCTGACATAATATTTACATTTCGCCAGTGTCGAACATAAACATATTAACCAATCTTCTTTACACTGTTTTATGAGTTAACACCACATCAAAACTGATGAGGATTTATTTTAGTTGGACACAGAAGCTTATTTATTAATGTAATAGACATCTATGATTGATGAAGATTGCCTCTCTCACCTTTCAGAAAATAACTAAAATTTTAATTCTGCGATTAATGTAACTAATCCACGTGTGTTTCTATTACACAACAATTAAGGGTAACTCCAGCATATCTTCTAGATTTTTGATGTGTCTGGTGAGTGGTTTTGTTACTGCTTCTGCAGGTATCACCCTTCTGAAAGATGTCTCGTCGTTTCTAATTCTATTCTTAATCCTCTGCCAGAGGAGAAATAGTTTTGCAACGCATGAATACAGTGCTGTAGCTGCTGAATTTTCTAAAAATAATTATGGAATGATGGGAAGAAAAATAAACATAGCCTATTCTAAAATAACATACGCATAAAATGAAACCATTCTGAAGAACTTAATATGCTTCAAATTCAGAGTACAAATGCATTCACCATTTGGTGCTTAGTTCATTTGTATATTTGGACCAAAATGTAGACCTCTGAAATAAATTTTAATGTTGGACTTTGCTCCACAGAACAAGAGCACACAGCCACCCATAGGACCAGTGTGAGTTAAGATTTTAGAACCTGTAATTACAGTTCTACATCAGTAATGGCATTACTACACATTCGACCAACTGAATACTTGCCACTGCCACTGCACCAGTAACTAACATGTGCAAGAACTGATCTCCTCAAGAACTTGAGTACACATATGCAATAGGCTCATGATACTGTATGTATCTCTGCAAGATGTATCAAGTTGAAAACATTACGGTAACATAGACTCTTACCTGGTCAATTCTCAGGAGAGTAGGCCAAATTGCCACATTCATCTGCTATTTCGAGAACAGCAATTTACGATTTGTTTGTTCACAGAATTTGGTAGGCCTACCTGTGGAATAAATAATAGTGAAAGTTAATTAATATGTCAAGTAGAATATCACCTGTACACTGCGTCTAATATCAATTCAAAACTAGGCTACCGGTACGATATATTTTTTACAGGCACTACAGAAACAAGTTTTCACTTAAACTCTTAAAATAAGCGTACTTACTTGGCGTAGCAGAAGAAGAACTGTTCACTTCTCATCACCAAGAAGACGATTTGATGAAATATAGATGAGAAAGAACACAACATTAGCTTATTATAAAATATTAATATACGGCCAATATTGTTTACACCAAACACGACATAAACAGAGCGTCCATGTTGGTCAATGCCGCCAACCCAGTAGAAATAATGTTTATTTAATGATGAGTGACGTAATTATCGTCGGTGAGCAAGATAATTGCAAGGAAATGTCAATTAGGAATTATGTGAATATTTATTGACTAAATATAGGGATATATTTGCAATTCAATTAAAACGTGTATCATGCATATGTTGGCAAGACGATATACAGCGCTTAATCCGCTCCTTACGTCTGGCCGCGCTACTACACCGATGGTACCAAATAATCCCTATCTGGTTGACACCCCCTGCTCAGATCCTCCCTAGTGTTTACGATGGATACGAGACATAAAAGGGACGCCTCCGTGGCTTAGGCCGCAGCACGCCGGCCTCTCACCGCTGGGTCCGTGGTTCAAATCCCGGTCACTCCATGTGAAATCTGTGCTGGACAAAACGGAGGCAGACGGGTTTTTCTCCGGGTACTCCGGTTTTCCCTGTCAAAATTTCATTCCAGCAACACTCTCCACTATCATTTCATTTCATCTGTCATTCATTTAATCATTGCCCCAGAGGAGTGCGTCAGGCCTCGGCAGCCGGCACAGTTCATATCCGCTAGATGGGGCTTCATTCCAATCCTGACCCGGTCGGAGACTGGAAGCAGGCTGTGGATTATTATCATTGGATTGTTTTTGTGTACATGATGATTATACATCCTGCCTAAAGTGCAATATTACAACAATTTGGTACAATTAATTATTGTAAATAATAATAATAATAATGAGAGATTCTGAGAAAATACTGTTAAAAATCACCAATATGAACTGCGATTACATAAAAACAAACAACATTAAGTATATAGAGTAGGCAATATCGCAACCATTATTGCCAATTATTGTTAACAGCAATAATAATATAATATGACGACAAAACTCTCAAATAATCAATAATTTGGACTTAAATTACATAAAACAAAACGCCGGCATAGAGCACAAGATTACAACCAATTAATTGCTAATAGTAATTATATTAAAAAAAACTCAGCAATTTTTCTAGGTTTGTGCAGTGTCTTGTGTGGGGTTTCGCCTAGGACACAAAGCTGGCTCATCAGCGGGCTCTTGATGGACCCTGCGGTAAACAAATTATCGAATAAATATCTCATATGAAACTGCAGGCTACCAAGTCATGTTTGTAAATTGCGTAAGCACCTTGTCACACTCAGATAGTGTCATTCAGATCTGTCAGCGGAAGCAAACGTTCGTGGGACAAAAAATAACAGGCCGGACGTTTGTTTTAGGCGAGTGAAAAATCTTAATGGAAGCCTGGATGCGAGTTACTACAGTACCTGTGTTGTTATCAGCTGCCCCAAGCGATCCGATGATTGAAAATCTGTTTCACACTTCTGCTGAAGTACAGTCATTGGCAAATATAATGACGGTCTGTTCGTAACTACGTAACGTGTACTTCCGCCCGTCACACAATACTTCGACGTGGACTGTACTGTCTGCTCCAGTCTGGAATTCCATTACATCAGATCGGTGGTGACAAGTGTGAAGTGGTAGGGTGAGAGAGTGAGTGTGTGTAGGCTCACCCGCAGGCTTCAAGGTCAAGGGCAATCGTCTAAAACAAACGTCCGGCCTTGTAAATATAGCTCAGGGTCACGGATACCCCAGTGTGCCATTTACGGTTGCCTTTTCCTGGTGTGTGCCTTCCTGCTGCCGTTCTTCCTATGTGATTAACAAGCTGACACGTGTTTCCTTAGTGCTACAGACAGTGTATGGAATGGCCAATTCCAAGGAAGGACTATCATATTGTTACATTAGGGTTTGCGAAACCATTCTGCCAGAGACATTGTGCCATGGTATGTGTAGATTGCGAACGTCTTCTGTGAAGCATTTTGTAACCTCTCGCTATGGCGACTATCAGTGATATTAATTTGTAGTGGCTGTTTTAACTGTTTAATAACTGTACTGTAAAAATGTTCCAAAACTTGACGATAGTTGTCCATTGTGCCAGCGAGAAATGCATATTTATGTATCTCTGTAATTTTCAGGCTGTAACTGCTTTTATTGTAATTATAAATAATTAATTAAAATAGATAAGCACTAGAGATTATAATAGTCATTTACCGGTCTCCTATAACTATACAGTAGACAGCTAGATTAAGAACAAGTGGTGAAATTCAAAGGATATGATATTATGATGATGATAATTGTTGTTTTAAGGCGCCTAACATTTAGGTTATCGGCCCCTAATGATCTGGGTGATAGCGAAAATGAGAATGAAATGGAAACCAGAACGAAAATTATGTGAGACGGAAAATACGTACAAAGAGAAACTCAGATGGAAACAACTCACAATATGGTCTTACAAAAGGGAATTTAGAACGAAACGATTCACAAAAAGAATAGATTGAAAAAGACCCACAAAACGTAGGCTAGATTCAAAATACGGACAAAATGCAATGTAGCGTCGACATACTTACAAAATGCAACTGAAATTCAAAATACGTAGAAAATGCCAATGAGATCGAAAATACGTACAAAATGCAATTGAGGTTCAAAATACTTACAAAATTCAATTGAAATTGAAAACACACAATGCAATTCAGATTGAAATATCCCAGTTCCAATCCAAATTATTCACAAAGTGCAATTGAGATTCAAAATACTTACAAAATGCAATTGAAATTGAAAATGCTTACAAAATGTACGGTAGATTCAAACGACTCATGTGGATTGACAATACCTACAAAATGCAATTTAGATTGAAAATACTTGACAAAATGTAATTTAGATTCAAAATACCCACAAAATGCAATTGAGAATAAAAATATGTGCAAAATGCCCACCAAACAAAATGCAATTTAGATTCAAAATTCGTGCGAAATGCGGTTTTGGCTGAAAATACTTACAAAATGAAATTGAAATTCAAAATACTCACTAAAAGGCCCGGCCACCTGCATTGAAAGACTTACTAAAAAGCAATTTAGATTGTCAATCTTTACAAAATGCAATTGAGGTTGAAAACAATCGCGAGATGTAATTTAGATCGAAAAAAAACTTACAAAATGCAACGTCGATTAAAAATGCCTTAAAAATCGCTAAAAGGGAATTTAGATACACGGTGAACCAAGTAACAAAAACAGTGCGGGAATCTTAAAGAGAAAAGAAAATATAAGGGAAAGAGGAGTGGAGAGGAGAGAGGAAAGAGGAGATGGTCCGCCCCAAAGGTAAGGGACAAGAGGGGAAAACGGACCCAGCTCAGGAATCCTCTCGGGGTCGCCAACTCCCGAACTCACACCAGCCGTGAGCCCCTGAGGGTGTAGCATTATCTAGGGTGCACCAGAAGTGGTGGGGCTACATACACCCTGCCTCCTGAAGGGCCTTGAGCACAAGGCAGGAGGTAAAAGGAAAAGAAAAAGAAGGCTGACCCCTCACAGAAGGAGGGTATCAGGAAAGATGAGACAAGGGCCAATTAAGGCGGGAAAGTGAAAGACTCCCGAAGCCTCGGATAACCTAATACCGTCGGGGTCGGAAGAGAACAAAAGGTGACCAAGGGAGGTCGACAGGAAAGAAGACTGAGAGGAGCCCGGCACAAGTAAGTGGAAGCAATTCCGGGCTCAGCTGGGGTCCCGTGGTCGCTAACCCACGTCCCACTAGATGTGAGCCCCTGGGGGCGATATGATATTAATGACTGCCATTTGATTGGGTCGAGCAGACCCCACTGTGCTATTTACGTATGTGCTTTGTGAGTGTGCCATTCAAGGGTTGCGAAGCGACCGTGCGCGCATCAGGTTAACGTGGAGTCACGAGACTTCATGCGAACCGAGTTCGGTGTTCGGAGTTGATGGGAGTCGATACTCTCGATTCCAGGCTTCAGTAGCACCCATCCCTATTCTATTTGACTGCCGAAAGGAGTGCGAGTGCTCGACATTTGTTGTACGGGAGACGACCGCATGAAATCCGCGATATTTTTGAGAGCCCCGGTAAAGAATTTTACTGTGTATGTGAGTATGGACTTTATTATATTTCTGCAACATAAGAGTGCGGTCATCCGAGAATCTGAGGGACCGTGCATTTTCCTCCAGTAATATTTTGATAATGTTATTGTTTTTACGTCCCTTTTAACTGCTGCGGCTTTTAGAGACACCGGGGTGCCGGAATTTTGCCCCGAAGGGGATCTTTAACGTGCCAGTAAATCTTCTGACACGGCTCCCTCGCATTTGCGCACCCACGAATGCCAACTGGCTGCATCAGGATTCGATCCTGCAACCTTGGGAACGGCAGACGAGAACATTACTGCTGCGCTACGCAGAGTAATATTTTGAACTACGGGGATATGGACTTGGAGTATCTTTTATAAACGACGAACGAACTTGTATTTTCACACACTTCAGTAAAATTATGGTCACATTACGGACGTCTGGACTTGTGATATTTTAATAGAGTGGCACATTTGAAACCATAATCTAGGAGAGTTTGGACTTGTAATTATTCAACGAAATTTTTCATCAGTGTTATACAGGGTCTTTCACTCAAAGTGCGGCCGGCAGCGCGGTGCGTAGAGGCAGCTCGATGAGCTTAGGGTCGAGAGTCCGAAGCATTAATCCAACAGCACTTCCTTTCTTATCTTAATTATGACATATGCTGTGACAGCAGCGCGCTGCGATATGCTCGTCTGACCTTTATAGCTGCACGTTCTACCTGGAGCGCTGGGCTGGCCGCACTTTGAGTGAAAGACCCCGTAGAACGAGTGGACTTTGAAATTATTCAAACATTTATAACCATTATCAACTATGGGGAGTTGTTCGGAAATATAAAATATTTATTAAATTTCTACAAAAGTGAAACGACATTTTGTAAACATTGAAATTCTTCGAACAATGAAAAACAATTCTACGAACAACTTGTAACTACGTGAGGTACTCAAGAACTTCAACCATGATTATGAAAGGTGAGTTAAAGGAGATGTGCCACGACATGAGCAATTGAAGAGCACGAAGAGTCAGTAAACATGAATAGGGGAAAATTCTAGTTATGTGTTGGATTCGGACGCGAGTGACTAAGGCCTAAGTGATTCTACTCGAACAACACCATGAAGGCGACTGCTGGGAAATAAGAGATTTGCATGTGAACGTCCAATTTGATCCAGCAGAAGATGAAGGCAACTCGACAGCGAGGGACGTACTGGAACAATGCTGACCTAAGGAGCAGAAAAAACAGACGAGGAACCTTGAGCAGAACATCTTGTGGAACATCAAGGAGAAGGCGATCCGGTAAGAGTGATGAGGAAAGGAATAGAACCAGGAAATCCAACACAGAATTTTACCAACGTAGAGCATAATCCATTATGTTTTCTTGCTAACATGTGGACACCGGTTCACGTTTGGCCATTGATGAACTTATGAAATGATTCTACGAGTATAATTTGACAACTGCGATTGCTCATTGTTAAATTTGTGGGATAGACTGTAAACATATTAGGTCGATATTAGAATTTTTGAATTTAGGATTTTTGATTTGATGACTGGAAATTTAGCTAGTTGAAGCTCAGTGAGGTTAGTGAGCGATTCTTTTCGACTGACAACTGGTATATTCTATGGAATATATATTTTATATTAGCTTTAATAGTTTACTCTTTTATTTTTCTTATTTATTTACGTTCTTTCTTTTTCTTCCCCTCTTCCGTAAACGCCAACAGAGACGTTCTTGTTTCCTGCTTTCTCTATGCATACTCTTATATGTTTTGAAAGTCTGTTACAGATGTGCATTCTCTTGTTTAAGATTCCTCTACAGCACTCCATGCGGCAACCCGCTGAAGCCTTGGATTCTAGTCATTTCATTAACTAGTTCTACAACTTGTAAGTAGATGGCATCATCGTCGCTCTCTACATTCTCCTTGAAGACTCCAACTTCGCTTTAGTTAATAGCCATTATGTATAATTTATTTTTCTATGTTGCCTACTCTGTATCCCTTCTCTGTTCCCCCTCCTTTCCCCTTTTCAGCCTATTTTCATCTATGAAAAAAATAGGCTTATGAGGTCTTCTTTTGTCCGTGTGTCTGTGTGTGTGTGATTCGTGTGTCCCCCCCCCCCCCCTAACAAAATCTAAACGGCTGGAGCGATTTCAATGAAACTCGGTAAGTTCATATCACTATTCCGGACGACCCCGACCTTCAAATTTTGTTACGTCTCACCAATCCAACATGGCGGCTGTGAGAAATATTTCACCAGCATTCAATATCTCCGAAACTATTACAGATATCACCCTGAAATTGTGTACGGTGATAAAGGAAACTACTAGAAGTTCACCTATGTGACTTTTGAAAACCTGGTAAGTAGAAAACCAACATGGCGGCTAAGCGAATTTGCGACATTTAAATAGACGTTTCTCACGATTTAAGCAACCAAACTCATTAAAACGTGGTACAGTATATATACACATTGTAATGCACCGACATCTAACTTCGTTCAATTGTTTACATAACCTCAAGATGGCGGCTGTGCAAAATATTTCACCGGCATTCGATATCTCTGAAACTATTACCGGTATCACCCTGAATTTTTTACGGAGATAAAGGGCACTACTGGAAGTTCATCTATGAGATTTTCAAAAACCGGTTAACTACAAAACGAACATGGCGGCCAAGCGAAGTTGAAAGTTTTAAATAGATTTTTCTCGCGATTTAATGATCCAAACGCAATGAAACTTGGTACAGCAAATGTTTATACACATTGTAATGCACTAGTATCCGATTTAGTTCAATTGTTTACATAACCTCAAGATGGCGGCTGTGCGAATTTTAAAATTAAGCTTTTAATTGTTGTGTCGTAATCATGCGATCGAAGTGAAAGTTTGAATAATGAACCTACGCAATAATTTTCCTTCAATGGTACATGACTCTACGGCCTATGCATATAACAATCCAACATGGTGACCATCCGAAATATTTAGACGGTTCTCAATATATACGAATCTATTACAACAATCAAACATTTTTTTTATGTTCATAGGGGCTATGAACATAAGTTCACCTATAGAACTTTCAATAACCTGGTGATCACAAATCCAACATGGCGGCGACGCGAAGTATAAATATTCACGTGGACGTTTCTCGCAATTTATCCATCCGAGTGCAGTGAAACTTGGTACAGTAAATCCTTATACAAATGTTAATCCACTGGCATCTAATTTGTTTCAATTGTTTCCATAACAATAAGAAGGCAGCTGTGCGAAATTTTAAAATCTCTTTTTTACTTCTTGTGTCCTAATCATGCGATTGAAGTTTGAATACTACACGTACACAATAATCTTCATGTAACAGTACATAACTCTAAGACCTACATATATAAAAATCCAACATGGTGACCATCCGCAATATTTAGTCGGTTCTCAATATCTACGAATATATTACAGCAATCAAACTGAAATGTTGTATGTTGATAGTGGTAATTAACATAAGTAGGATATATGAAATTAGGCTTTAGTTCTTCACGGAACTACCATTTTTTTTTTTTTTGCTTCGGGTCTCTCGAGTGTTTCAATTCCTCTCTCCCTCTGTGCTACGCTCTTCACCGTGACTGATCGGCGCTCTTGCCAGGAGGTGCCATCCTTTTCAACCATGTTTTAAAAGAAAGTTTTAACGGCTGGCAGTTCACTTCAACTTCTCTTCAATGCAAAGATAAGTACACATCAAAGTGTTTTTACTACAAATTTTATGGGGTTTTCGTCAATTTTAATTTAAAATGTTTAAAACAAAAATTTTCTTCAAAACATGAACTTTTGCAAACGGCTACAATTTGCTAAAAACCTCCTACGAGTGAGTT
Source organism: Meconema thalassinum (assembly GCA_946902985.2). Classification (NCBI taxonomy): domain Eukaryota; kingdom Metazoa; phylum Arthropoda; class Insecta; order Orthoptera; family Tettigoniidae; genus Meconema; species Meconema thalassinum. Next base: position 125,561,771 of record OX336389.2, read on the forward strand.
CATATTGCCTTGCCTAAGCTTAAACAAGCTCGCTATTTCATATTCTTGAAAACCTTCTAGAACTATCTGTATCAAATAAGGGGGAATCGTTTCCTCCCCACGTGGTAATCACTCTAGATTTGTGGTACTTGAAAATCAAACTTTGCTTCCGTCGAGGGATTTTTACAGAATTTGAAATTGAATCTACCTCATTTCAAATTTCATCAAGGATTTTCTGCTTGCCCCATTCAACTTTATTTACAACTCTAGAAACTTAAAATTTTGCAATATACTCTGTTCAGTGAACTATCATATCGGCAAACACCTCAAACTTAATAACGTTTTACTGCTTTTCATTTTCAACTCAAATTGAACTATCGACTGCAATAGTGACAATCTACCAATGCTCAACCAAACTGTTAGTGCTACAAAAGGTGTTCGTGTGACTATCTTCCACGTCGCGTTTCGTTCGAAACAATAAAATTGACCAGACTTAAATTCCTCATTTCCTCCATTCCCATTTCCCCCTTTACTAACCATTCAAGTTAAGGAATTAATCTTTGTATTTTTCTTGTTAATTCGAGGCTTCACTTGAAGTGACCTCTACATGTTCGAATTTAGCATCTCGTAATTGCTGTATCAATATTCCTGTGGTTATAACACACATTTTAAGCTTTTTTCTTATCTCTCCTGCTGCGTCCAGGATTTAGGAATTTGTAATTACATAATTGTTACAAATATTGTTACGCTTTATAACAAGTTACTTTAGTCACAAATTGGTTAAAGTACTTCGTTCTTTAAACAAAAAGTAGGTCTGATACCTTATTTTGTTGTCCCTAAATTACTTTATGTAATAAAATTACTCTCATTTTGTTGAGTCAACTTTGATTCTTCGCTCGAAGAGCTCGTAAGTTGTGGCATTTGCTTCCCCATTTTCTACTGTCACTTTCTGTACTCACAGAAATGATTGTAAACAACTCATATCAACCTTTCAATTAATCTTGCATTTGTTGTGTTTATGGCAAAACTTCTGCTAATATTGCACATAAAGTTTACTTTGGTTATTTATTGTAAATTATTAAAGGCGAGTATAGTTTGCTCAGCCAACATCCTACTTGAGGTTTTCTGCCTTGTCCTATAATTTATCCCTCTGAATTGTAGTTTTGTCTAAGTTAGGTTTGGTTTTCTTACCCCTGCTAAACTTCTAATCAGCGCTCTGCTGGATAAAAGCTTAGCCCACTTTAAACACAACAACTGCTTTTCAAGTAATTTCATTCAATTATAATTTTCTTATTAAAAGCTTGAAAGCTTTTCCTCTTTCCATATTAAACACGATCGGTTTCTCACTTCGGGATCCATCCTCGGTGGGGAATAAAATTACCCCCTATTGGTTTCAATCTCTTTAGCATTTGAGAATGCTTCCTAAAACATTTCCTTTTAGCTTGGAAAAGAAATAATTCAATTGCCCCTTGTTTGCATTTTTTCGCCAGTGAACTGTGTCCCCTTACATAGTACCCGATTTCCTGCTCGGGAGGGACAGTGCACTTAGCGACTGCTGGCCGTCAATCTCAGCTAGCTTTGCTCGCATCATTATATTGTTTATAAGTATTTGGTTGAACACAGTCTTGGTTGCTCTATGAGTAAGCAAGACTGTGTTCTCTTTATTAGTTTCATTTATCAAGTTTTTAGTAGTTTTTCTATAATTAATCAATCTTTGAAATAATGCCCTATTAACTATTAAACTTTTAAGATTGGTATTTGCTTTCCCATCTTGTACTCACTAGCATTTATCCACCAACTATTTGATGAAAAATGAAAATCCACAGTCTGCTTCCAGTCGACCGACTGGGTCAGGGAATGGAATGAATGAAGCCCCAATCTAGCGGCGAGGATAACCAACTATTTGATACTAGTTCTTTATTATCTAAAATAAAAAGTTGTTCTTTTTGTGGATTCGCTTCCTTTTTTGCCTAAAGTTTGTTTCTATTCCTAAGCCTTTTCATTTTTCACATATCTTCCCTCCGGTAGTGTTTAAGCCTAGGCTTGACCTACCAACAACGATAACAATGCTTTAGTGATATCGTGATGATGGGACTTATTAGATGATGGAATAATTATGGTGAGGTCCAATATTTGAAGGATCAGTTATGTAACATGATATTGGAATTTTTTGGAGTAATTTTAATTTATTGGAGTAATTTGAGCTTTATGATTTATTGAAATATTAAGATGAATTTGACAATTATAGAATATTTATACTGTAATAAGATTTGTTAAGACGAAGAATGGCATTGAACTGAGATGATAAAGCAAAGATCTATTTTACTGCAGCAAACAGAGCCAAATTTGTTAACGATTTTTATAGAATGGAAGTCACATTGCATTACTGAATGAAAGGCCAGACTAAGAATGTTATTGTAACTAATTATTATTGCAGACTCATTTTGACAAACACGATTATAGTAATAAGGTAGTGCAGATGTTATTGACATTGGTTGGCCACTTTGTGAATTATGTGGGCCAGGTCAAAGAATAGTTACGACATGGTATGAACAAATAATTTATATGGTTGTAGCAATGTTGATCTGCACATGCGAATAAGTTTATTGGTTTATTAAGTATCTGCAGAAATATAAAATTGTGCTGTAGAAGGTTAGGCCTATACGTCATGGAACATAATTGAATTGAACTGAAATGAGTATTTATAGAAGGTTACAACAGTATAATAAAGGACTGAGAGTGTTATAATAAATGTAACAGAATTTGAAATATTAGTCAATGATGATGGAAGGTTTATAAAATCGCTGATATTGTTATAGCAAGATAGAGGAGGGTATTATTTCATCAATTTGCAATGATTTGAGCAGCAAATAAATAAGGACGAGTGTTTCGATTCTTTATAAACTTTAAGTTGTTATTTTCCGGTACCGGTAACCTAATTTATGTTTGGCTGGAAGAGTAGATTTATGCTTCAGTTAATTTAGTTTGATGAAAACCCATCTACCAACAATCCCGATAAACCCTCAGACTTGATTTTTAGCCAGATCATTGCACATATTTATGTCGCGGTAACGGGCACATTACCATCCCGGCATTTACCTTAGGTCGAAGTGGGAAACCACGGAAAACCTCTTTTAGGATGGCTGAGGCAGAAATCGAATCCACCTCTTCTCAGTCCTGCCTCACGAAGTTGAGTATTCCCCGTTCCAGCCCTCAAAACAGAATTTTAATTCTAGGCAAAGTAGTGAATCCAACCCGGATCTCAGGAGTGACCGCCAAGATTGCCAGCCCCTGCGCCACGAGGTGGTTAGATTCTGAGATCAAAATGCAATTCAGTCAGCCCTTTCAAGTGCGTGATTCCACTTTCCTACTCGCAATAAGATACTTCAGAAGATTCCCTTAAACAGAGCCAATATTAGACGCTACATGCAGGAAAATAAGCTAACGGCATCAAATGTTTTAACTATGGCTCTGCAAAGCGGACGTGAGAGCCATACATCACACTCACAGAGGCATATCACGTCATGTACAGTAGAAACGTTGGCAGTAGTCTGTGTGACCCCTTCGTTGGCACGAGGTTCAAGGAAATGAATCTCCCTTCCCATCCTGTGGGGATACTTTTGCTTTCACCATTCTAGTCGTGGACAAAGGAAGTCTAGCCCCCAATAAAAGAAATTCCCGACCCCTCCCCACCAAATTGAAATATGATGATGATGATGATGATGATAATTGTTGTTTTAAGGGGCCTAACATCTAGGTTATCGGCTCCTAACGATCTGGGTGATAGCAAAAATGTTAATGAAATGGAAACCAGAACAAAATTATCTGAGACGGAAAATACGTACAAAAAGGAACTCAGATGGAAACAACTCACAATATGGTCTTACAAAAGGGAATTTAGAACAAAAAGATGCACAAAAAGAATAGATTGAAAAAGACCCACAAAACGTAGGCTAGATTCAAAATACGTACAAAATGCAATGTAGCGTCGAAATAGTTACAAAATGCAACTGAAATTCAAAATACTTACAAAATGCAAATTAAACCGAAAATACGTACAAAATGCAATTGAGGTTCAAAATACTTACAAAATGCAATTGAGGTTCAAAATACTTACAAAATGCAATTGAAATTAAAAATACACAATGCAATTCAGATTGAAATATCCCAGGTACAATCCAAATTATTCACAAAGTGCAATTGAAATTCCAAATACTTACAAAATGCAATTGAAATTGAAAATGCTTACAAAATGTACGGTAGATTCAAAGGACTCATGTGGATTGACAATACTTACAGAAAGCAATTTAGATTGAAAATACTTGACAAAATGTAATTTAGATTCAAAATACCCACAAAATGCAATTGAGAATCAAAATATGTGCAAAATGCCCGCCAAACAAAATGCAATTTAGATTCAAAATTCGTGCGAAATGAGGTTTTGGTTGAAAATACTTACAAAATCCAATTGAAATTCAAAATACTCACTAAAAGGCCCGGCCACCTGCATTGAAAGACCTACTAAAAAGCAATTTAGATTGTCAATCTTTACAAAATGCAATTGAGGTTGAAAACAATCGCGAGATGTAATTTAGATCGAAAAAAACATACAAAAAGCAACGTAGATTAAAAATGCCTTAAAAACGCTAGAAGGGAATTTAGATACACGGTGAACCAAGCAACAAAAACAGTGCGGGAATCTTAAAGAGAAAAGTAAATATAATGAAAAGAGGAGAGGAGAAGAGAGGGGAGAGAGGAGAAGGTCCGCCCCAAAGGTAAGGGACAAAAGGGGAAAACGGACCCAGCTCTGGAATCCCTCGGGGTCGCCAACTCCCGATCTCACCAGCCGTGAGCCCCTGAGGGTGTAGCATTATCTACGGTGCACCAGAAGTGGTGGGGCTACACACACCCTGCCTCCTTAAGGGCCTTGAGCACAAGGCAGGAGGTAAAAGGAAAAGAAAAAGAAGGCTGACCCCTCACAGAAGGAGGGTATCGGGAAAGATGAGACAAGGGCCAATTAAGGCGGGAAAGTGAAAGACTCCCTAGGCCTCGGATAACCTAATACCGTCGGGGTCGGAAGAGAACAAGAGTTGACCAAGGGAGGTCGACAGGAAAGAAGACGTAGAGGAGCCCGGCACAAGTAAGTGGAAGCAATGCCGGACTCAGCTGGGGTCCCGTGGTCGCCAACCCACGCTCCACTAGATGTGAGCCCCTGGGGGCAAATTGAAATAACTCTCAAGGATTTTGCCCTTATTCGGCCATATGCTAGCCCGTTTTATGCGGCGGCTACAATCAGTGTGACTTTCATGATTTTATAAGCATGTACCTCAGGGAAAAGCTGTGATAGTACCCGTGTGCATTATATTTGTCTGATACGTCTTTGTTATTGTGGTGTCTAGTAGTGTGTGTATTTGTGATATTGTGGTGTCTAGTAGTGTGTGTATTTGTGATTGAGACTAGGATCGGGAAGGAGCCGTGGCCTTAAGTAACCCGAACCATCCCGGCATTTTGCTGAAGTAGAAGTGAAAAACCATATAAAACCACTTCTAGAGTTACAAGAGGTGGGAATTGAACCCATCTCTTCTCAGTTCTGTCTCATGAGGCTGAGTATACCCCGATCCAGCCTTGAGATCAGAATTGAATTCTGGTCTGAGGGCTGGAACGGGGTATACTCAACCTTGTAAGGAAAATCTGAGAAGTTGCCGGTTTGATTCCTATCTCAGCCATTCTGGGAGTGGTTTTCCGTGATTTCCCACTTCTACTCCAGGCAAATGCCGGGATGGTATCTAACGTAAGGCCACGGCCGCTTCCTACCCAAATCCTAGCTCAATTACAAATACACACGCTAGTACAGACATTACAGTGACACAGGTTATCTGACAAATTCTGCACACACCCATGCACACGGGCCTACATGTCCCGGATGTCGCAAAGCCCCTAAATAATCAATACTTGTTCGTTTAATGGACAGTAGATAACAAAAATATGTTTTCATAGGCTTACCTCACCAATGTTAAATGTCTTTTCACAAACACACTGAGCAAAATGGAGTCAAATATAAGTTATTAGTCGTTAGGTGATAACGAAACCCATGTGACAAAAGACTAGATACATTTTTATTACATTTATTATAGAAATTTTACGGAACACCTCGTAGTGGCCTGATGGCTGGAACAGACTACACTCACTCTCGTGAGAAAGAACTAGGAAGAGGTGGGTTTGATTCGCACCTCAGCCATCCAGGAAGTGGTTATCCGAGGTTTTCCACTCCTACTCCAGGCAATGCCGGGATGGTACCTAACTTCAGGCCACGACCACCTCCTCCCTAGTCTTCATCTGAATTACAAACACACACACACTACTAAAGCTACCATAAAACACAGGTGATCAGACCAAATTCTCCACGCTCTAAAATACACTTTTTTTCTTTTTTTTTCCCTTTTTTTTCGCGTGGCTCTCTGGGAGGCCGAGTGCAGGTCTTTCTAGTTGACGCCCGTGGGCGACCTGCGCGTCGCAATGAGGATGAAGTGATGATGAAGACGTCACATACACCCAATCCCCGGGGCACGGGAATCAACCCCAGGAGATTAAAATCCCTAATGGCCCGGCCAGGAATCGAACCCGGGACCCTTCGGGCTAAAGCCTAGCACGCTAACCAATTAGTCATGGAGCCGGACAGTACACGGGGTAAACTGGGGTAAATGATCACGTTGTCCAAGCCCCTAAAATAAAAACAAGAACAACAACAACTTTAAACTGAGGCTAAATTTCGTCTTTATACACCTCGTCCGCAAATAAATACGAAATTTCAGCGAAAAATTCAAACTGTGCAGGAAGCTTACTTCATTACCGAGGGTGGCTTAAGCTGCTATCCCGAAAATTTAATTCAAAACTCATTTACAGATAATAATAATAATAATAATAATAATAATAATAATAATAATAATAATAATAATAATAATGTTATTGGCTTTACGTCCCTTCTAATGACTGCAGCTTTTAGAGACGCCGGGGTGCCGGAGTTTTGCTCCGAAGGGTATCTTTATCGTGCCATTAAATCTACTGACACGGCTTCCTCGTATTTGCATATTTGCGCACTCTAGAATGCCAGCTGACTGCTCCAGGATTCGATCCTGTAACCTTGGGAACAGTAGCCGAGAACGTTACTGCTGGATTCCTTTACATACATGCATAAAATAAAACTTACCAATATCGAAATGCCTAGCCAAACTTCTCGAACTATGCACCATTATGGTCTAAACATTTCGTACAATGCTTGGTTACTGGTTTGCATATCATATCACCCAGTTCTGTGTAGGCCACCACGTGGCTAGCATTCTTTGCTGTCACCCATGAAGTCCGGGTTTGATTTACGGTTCTGCCAAGAAATTTAATTCTAGTCTGAGAGATGGAATGAGCTACAGTTAGCATCATGAGGCAGAACTAAGGAGAGGTAGGTTGGATTCCCACCTCAACCATCCTAAAATTGGTTCTCCGTTTCCCCCCCCTTCTATGAGGGGTGTTCAAATGAAAAGGTACGAAACGACACTGTGCGTACAATTTATTAGTTACAAGCTGTACCCGGCATGCGTTGCAATGCCAATCAAAGAAAGTGTTGGCGTTGAAATTCTGTTTCTTGAAGTGCTTTTGGATACACAACATGTTTTTCAATTTCCGTTAACTGCCTCGAAGCTATCGTAAAATGGATTTTCTAATTTAGAACCATTCGTGGGAGCGTGCACAACAACTTTCAAAAGTTTCATCGCAATCGGATGAATGGCATATGAACGTATACGGGATTTTGTTTGAACGATTCGTGCGCTGTCACTCATTTGTTGAATCTACTCGTACGCTACCTATTGAGAAATGCATTTACTAAGTCGAAACCCTACCCTGGCGTGTACACAATAACTCATCAAGGTTTCATCACAATCGAAGAAGATTATTTGAACGCATAGGAGATTTTGTTAAAACGCTTCGCGCGTCGTCACCCATTTGTTGCATATGCACGTATACGGGGTTTTGTTTAAACGATTCGTGCGCTGTCACTCATTTGTTGAATCTACTCGTGCGCTACCTATTGAGAAATGTATTACTAAGTCGAAGTCCTTCCCTGGCGTGTACACAATAACTCATCAAGGTTTCATCGCAATCGAAGAATGTTATATGAACGCAATAGGGGATTTTGATGAAACGCTTCGCGCGTCGTCACCCATTTGTTGCATCTACTCTTGCGCTACTTATTGTGAAATGGATTTACCAAGTCCCCTTCCCTGGCGGGTACACAATAACTGATCAATGTTTCATCGCAATCGGATGAATAGTATATGAACGCATACCTGATTTTGTTTAAACGATTCGCGCTCCGTCACTCATTTGTTGAATCTACTCGTGCGCTACCTACTGTAAAATGTATTTACTAAGTTAGAAACCGTCACGTAAGTGTCCACAACATCTCACCCAAGTTTCATCGCTATCGGACTAATGGGATATGAAGACATAGGGGACTGTATTGAAACGCTCCGCGTGTCGTCGTTCATTTGTCGAATCTACTCGTGTGCTACCTACTGTGAAATGTATTTACTAAGCCAGAAACCTTCCTTGGAGTGTCCACCATATTTCACCCAAGTTTCACCGCTAACGGCAGAATGGTATATGACCTTATACGGGACTTTGTTGAAACGCTTCGCGCGTCGTCCCTCATTTGTTGAATCAACTTGTGCACTGCATATTGTATAGGGGATTTACTAAGCCAGAAATTTTCCATGACGTGTACACAACATCTCACCCAAGTTTCATAGCTACGGACGAATGGTACATGAATGCATACGGGACTTGGTTGAAACGCTTCGCGTGTCGTCGCTCATTTGTTGATTCTACTCTTACGCTACATATTGTAATATGGATGTACTCAGCCAGAAACCTTCCCTGGAGTGTACACAACATATCACCCAAGTTTCATCGCAATCGGATGAATGGTATGTGAACGTATACGGGACGTTGTCGAAACGCTTCGCGCGTAGTCACTCATTTGTTGAATATAAACGTGCGCTTCGTATTGTAAAATGGATTTACTTAGCCAGAAACCTTTCCTGGAGTGTACACAATAATTCACCAAACATGTATCACTATCAGATGAATGGTTTTATACGGGACTTTGTTGAAACGCTTCGCGTGTCATCGCTCATTTGTTGAATCTACTGGTGCGCTACCTATTGTAAAATATATGTACTAAGCCAGAAACCTTCCCTGGAGTGTACACAACATCTCACCCAAGTTTCGTCGCTATCGGATGAATGGTATATGAAATTATATGGGACTTTGTTGAAACGCTTCGCGCGTCGTCGCTCATTTGTTGATTCTACTCGTGCTCTACCTATTTTTAAAGGGATTTACTAAGCTAGAAACCTTCCCTGGAGTGCATACAAAATCTCAGCCTAGTTTCATCGCTATCGGACGAATGGTATATGAACGCAAACGTGACTTTGTTGAAATGCTTCGCGCGTCGTAGCTCATTTGTTGAATCTACTCATGCGCTGCCTATTGTAAAGTGGATGTACTAAGCTAGAAAATTTCCCTGCAGTGTACACAACATTTTACGCAAGTTTCATAGCTATCGGACGAATGGTATATGAATGCATACGGGACTTTGTTGAAACGCTTTGCGTGTTGTCGCTCATTTGTTGAATCTACTCGTGCGCTATCTACTGTGAAATGTATTCACTAATTTTGAAACCTTCACGTAAGTGTACACAACATCTCACCCAAGTTTCATCGCTATCGGACGAATGGTATATGAACACATACGGGACTTTGTTGAAATGCTTCGCGCATCGTCGCTCATTTGTTGAATCTACGCGTGCGCTACCTATTGTAAAATGGATTTACTAATTCAGAAACCTTCCTTGGGGTGTACTCAACATCTCACTCAAGTTTCATCGCAATCGGACGAATGGTATATGAACGCATAGGAGACATACCCACAGACAGACAGACAAATTATCACGTAACATTGATTTTTATATATATACAAGCTGTACCCGACATGCGTTGCAATGCCAATCAAAGAAAGTGTTGGCGTTGAAATTCTGTTTCTTGAAGTGCTTTTGGATACACAACATGTTAACTGCCTCTAAGCTATCATAAAATGGATTTTCTAATTTAGAACCATTCGTGGGAGCGTGCACAACAACTTTCAAAAAGTTTCATCGCTGTCACTCATATGTTGAATCTAATCGTACGCTACCTATTGTGAAATGGATTTACTAAGTCGAAACCCTTCCCTGGCGTGTACACAATGACTCATCAATGATTCATCGCAATCGGATGAATAGTATATGCACGTATAGGGGTTTTTGTTTAAACGATTCGTGCGCTGTCACTCATTTGTTGAATCTACTCGTGCGCTACCTATTGAGAAATGTATTACTAAGTCGAAGCCCTTCCCTGGCGTGTACACAATAACTCATCAAGGTTTCATCGCAATCGAAGAATGTTATATGAACGCAATAGGGAATTTTGTTGAAACGCTTCGCGCGTCGTCACCCATTTGTTGTATCTACTCTTGCGCTACTTATTGTGAAATGGATTGACTAAGTCACCTTCCCTGGCGGGTACAAAATAACTGATCAATGTTTCATCGCAATCGGATGAATAGTATATGAACGCATACCTGATTTTGTTTAAACGATTCGCACTCCGTCACTCATTTGTTGAATCTACTCGTGCGCTACCTACTGTAAAATGTATTTACTAAGTTAGAAACCGTCACGTAAGTGTCCACAACATCTCACCCAAGTTTCATCGCTATCGTCGTTCATTTGTCGAATCTACTCGTGTGCTACCTACTGTGAAATGTATTTACTAAGCCAGAAACCTTCCTTGGAGTGTCCACCATATTTCACCCAAGTTTCACCGCTAACGGCAGAATGGTATATGACCTTATACGGGACTTTGTTGAAACGCTTCGCGCGTCGTCCCTCATTTGTTGAATCAACTTGTGCACTGCATATTGTATAGGGGATTTACTAAGCCAGAAATTTTCCATGACGTGTACACAACATCTCACCCAAGTTTCATAGCTACGGACGAATGGTACATGAATGCATACGGGACTTGGTTGAAACGCTTCGCGTGTCGTCGCTCATTTGTTGATTCTACTCTTACGCTACATATTGTAATATGGATGTACTCAGCCAGAAACCTTCCCTGGAGTGTACACAACATATCACCCAAGTTTCATCGCAATCGGATGAATGGTATGTGAACGTATACGGGACGTTGTCGAAACGCTTCGCGCGTAGTCACTCATTTGTTGAATATAAACGTGCGCTTCGTATTGTAAAATGGATTTACTTAGCCAGAAACCTTTCCTGGAGTGTACACAATAATTCACCAAACATGTATCACTATCAGATGAATGGTTTTATACGGGACTTTGTTGAAACGCTTCGCGTGTCATCGCTCATTTGTTGAATCTACTGGTGCGCTACCTATTGTAAAATATATGTACTAAGCCAGAAACCTTCCCTGGAGTGTACACAACATCTCACCCAAGTTTCGTCGCTATCGGATGAATGGTATATGAAATTATATGGGACTTTGTTGAAACGCTTCGCGCGTCGTCGCTCATTTGTTGATTCTACTCGTGCTCTACCTATTTTTAAAGGGATTTACTAAGCTAGAAACCTTCCCTGGAGTGCATACAAAATCTCAGCCTAGTTTCATCGCTATCGGACGAATGGTATATGAACGCAAACGTGACTTTGTTGAAATGCTTCGCGCGTCGTAGCTCATTTGTTGAATCTACTCATGCGCTGCCTATTGTAAAGTGGATGTACTAAGCTAGAAAATTTCCCTGCAGTGTACACAACATTTTACGCAAGTTTCATAGCTATCGGACGAATGGTATATGAATGCATACGGGACTTTGTTGAAACGCTTTGCGTGTTGTCGCTCATTTGTTGAATCTACTCGTGCGCTATCTACTGTGAAATGTATTCACTAATTTTGAAACCTTCACGTAAGTGTACACAACATCTCACCCAAGTTTCATCGCTATCGGACGAATGGTATATGAACACATACGGGACTTTGTTGAAATGCTTCGCGCATCGTCGCTCATTTGTTGAATCTACGCGTGCGCTACCTATTGTAAAATGGATTTACTAATTCAGAAACCTTCCTTGGGGTGTACTCAACATCTCACTCAAGTTTCATCGCAATCGGACGAATGGTATATGAACGCATAGGAGACATACCCACAGACAGACAGACAAATTATCACGTAACATTGATTTTTATATATATACAAGCTGTACCCGACATGCGTTGCAATGCCAATCAAAGAAAGTGTTGGCGTTGAAATTCTGTTTCTTGAAGTGCTTTTGGATACACAACATGTTAACTGCCTCTAAGCTATCATAAAATGGATTTTCTAATTTAGAACCATTCGTGGGAGCGTGCACAACAACTTTCAAAAAGTTTCATCGCTGTCACTCATATGTTGAATCTAATCGTACGCTACCTATTGTGAAATGGATTTACTAAGTCGAAACCCTTCCCTGGCGTGTACACAATGACTCATCAATGATTCATCGCAATCGGATGAATAGTATATGCACGTATAGGGGTTTTTGTTTAAACGATTCGTGCGCTGTCACTCATTTGTTGAATCTACTCGTGCGCTACCTATTGAGAAATGTATTACTAAGTCGAAGCCCTTCCCTGGCGTGTACACAATAACTCATCAAGGTTTCATCGCAATCGAAGAATGTTATATGAACGCAATAGGGAATTTTGTTGAAACGCTTCGCGCGTCGTCACCCATTTGTTGTATCTACTCTTGCGCTACTTATTGTGAAATGGATTGACTAAGTCACCTTCCCTGGCGGGTACAAAATAACTGATCAATGTTTCATCGCAATCGGATGAATAGTATATGAACGCATACCTGATTTTGTTTAAACGATTCGCACTCCGTCACTCATTTGTTGAATCTACTCGTGCGCTACCTACTGTAAAATGTATTTACTAAGTTAGAAACCGTCACGTAAGTGTCCACAACATCTCACCCAAGTTTCATCGCTATCGTCGTTCATTTGTCGAATCTACTCGTGTGCTACCTACTGTGAAATGTATTTACTAAGCCAGAAACCTTCCTTGGAGTGTCCACCATATTTCACCCAAGTTTCACCGCTAACGGCAGAATGGTATATGACCTTATACGGGACTTTGTTGAAACGCTTCGCGCGTCGTCCCTCATTTGTTGAATCAACTTGTGCACTGCATATTGTATAGGGGATTTACTAAGCCAGAAATTTTCCATGACGTGTACACAACATCTCACCCAAGTTTCATAGCTACGGACGAATGGTACATGAATGCATACGGGACTTGGTTGAAACGCTTCGCGTGTCGTCGCTCATTTGTTGATTCTACTCTTACGCTACATATTGTAATATGGATGTACTCAGCCAGAAACCTTCCCTGGAGTGTACACAACATATCACCCAAGTTTCATCGCAATCGGATGAATGGTATGTGAACGTATACGGGACGTTGTCGAAACGCTTCGCGCGTAGTCACTCATTTGTTGAATATAAACGTGCGCTTCGTATTGTAAAATGGATTTACTTAGCCAGAAACCTTTCCTGGAGTGTACACAATAATTCACCAAACATGTATCACTATCAGATGAATGGTTTTATACGGGACTTTGTTGAAACGCTTCGCGTGTCATCGCTCATTTGTTGAATCTACTGGTGCGCTACCTATTGTAAAATATATGTACTAAGCCAGAAACCTTCCCTGGAGTGTACACAACATCTCACCCAAGTTTCGTCGCTATCGGATGAATGGTATATGAAATTATATGGGACTTTGTTGAAACGCTTCGCGCGTCGTCGCTCATTTGTTGATTCTACTCGTGCTCTACCTATTTTTAAAGGGATTTACTAAGCTAGAAACCTTCCCTGGAGTGCATACAAAATCTCAGCCTAGTTTCATCGCTATCGGACGAATGGTATATGAACGCAAACGTGACTTTGTTGAAATGCTTCGCGCGTCGTAGCTCATTTGTTGAATCTACTCGTGTGCTGCCTATTGTAAAGTGGATGTACTAAGCTAGAAAATTTCCCTGCAGTGTACACAACATTTTACGCAAGTTTCATAGCTATCGGACGGATGGTATATGAATGCATACGGGACTTTGTTGAAACGCTTTGCGTGTTGTCGCTCATTTGTTGAATCTACTCGTGCGCTATCTACTGTGAAATGTATTCACTAATTTTGAAACCTTCACGTAAGTGTACACAACATCTCACCCAAGTTTCATCGCTATCGGACGAATGGTATATGAACACATACGGGACTTTGTTGAAATGCTTCGCGCATCGTCGCTCATTTGTTGAATCTACGCGTGCGCTACCTATTGTAAAATGGATTTACTAATTCAGAAACCTTCCTTGGGGTGTACTCAACATCTCACTCAAGTTTCATCGCAATCGGACGAATGGTATATGAACGCATAGGAGACATACCCACAGACAGACAGACAAATTATCACGTAACATTGATTTTTATATATATACAAGCTGTACCCGACATGCGTTGCAATGCCAATCAAAGAAAGTGTTGGCGTTGAAATTCTGTTTCTTGAAGTGCTTTTGGATACACAACATGTTAACTGCCTCTAAGCTATCATAAAATGGATTTTCTAATTTAGAACCATTCGTGGGAGCGTGCACAACAACTTTCAAAAAGTTTCATCGCTGTCACTCATATGTTGAATCTAATCGTACGCTACCTATTGTGAAATGGATTTACTAAGTCGAAACCCTTCCCTGGCGTGTACACAATGACTCATCAATGATTCATCGCAATCGGATGAATAGTATATGCACGTATAGGGGTTTTTGTTTAAACGATTCGTGCGCTGTCACTCATTTGTTGAATCTACTCGTGCGCTACCTATTGAGAAATGTATTACTAAGTCGAAGCCCTTCCCTGGCGTGTACACAATAACTCATCAAGGTTTCATCGCAATCGAAGAATGTTATATGAACGCAATAGGGAATTTTGTTGAAACGCTTCGCGCGTCGTCACCCATTTGTTGTATCTACTCTTGCGCTACTTATTGTGAAATGGATTGACTAAGTCACCTTCCCTGGCGGGTACAAAATAACTGATCAATGTTTCATCGCAATCGGATGAATAGTATATGAACGCATACCTGATTTTGTTTAAACGATTCGCACTCCGTCACTCATTTGTTGAATCTACTCGTGCGCTACCTACTGTAAAATGTATTTACTAAGTTAGAAACCGTCACGTAAGTGTCCACAACATCTCACCCAAGTTTCATCGCTATCGTCGTTCATTTGTCGAATCTACTCGTGTGCTACCTACTGTGAAATGTATTTACTAAGCCAGAAACCTTCCTTGGAGTGTCAACCATATTTCACCCAAGTTTCACCGCTAACGGCAGAATGGTATATGACCTTATACGGGACTTTGTTGAAACGCTTCGCGCGTCGTCCCTCATTTGTTGAATCAACTTGTGCGCTGCATATTGTATAGGGGATTTACTAAGCCAGAAATTTTCCATGACGTGTACACAACATCTCACCCAAGTTTCATAGGTACGGACGAATGGTACATGTATGCATACGGGACTTGGTTGAAACGCTTCGCGTGTCGTCGCTCATTTGTTGATTCTACTCTTGCGCTACATATTGTAATATGGATCTACTCAGCCAGAAACCTTCCCTGGAGTGTACACAACATCTCACCCAAGTTTCATCGCAATCGGATGAATGGTATGTGAACGTATACGGGACGTTGTCGAAACGCTTCGCGCGTAGTCACTCATTTGTTGAACATAAACGTGCGCTTCGTATTGTAAAATGGATTTACTTAGCCAGAAACCTTTCCTGGAGTGTACACAACAATTCACCAAACATTTATCACTATCAGACGAATGGTATATGACTTTATGCGGGACTTTGTTGAAACGCTTCGCGTGTCATCGCTCATTTGTTGATTCTACTCGTGCTCTACCTATTTTTAAAGGGATTTACTAAGCTAGAAACCTTCCCAGGAGTGCACACAAAATCTCAGCCTAGTTTCATCGCTATCGGACGAATGGTATATGAACGCAAACGTGACTTTGTTGAAATGCTTCGCGCGTCGTAGCTCATTTGTTGAATCTAATCGTGCGCTGCCTATTGTAAAGTGGATGTACTAAGCCAGAAAATTTCCCTGCAGTGTACACAACATTTTACGCAAGTTTCATAGCTATCGGACGAATGGTATATGAATGCATACGGGACTTTGTTGAAATGCTTCGCGCATCGTCGCTCATTTGTTGAATCTACGCGTGCGCTACCTATTGTAAAATGGATTTACTAAGTCAGAAACCTTCCTTGGAGTGTACTCAACATCTCACCCAAGTTTCATCGCAATCGGACGAATGGTATATGAACGCATAGGAGACATACATACCCACCCACAGACAAACTATCACGTTACATTGATTTTATATATATAGAAGATAGAAGATATATATATAGATATAAAAGTGATCACCACAGGCCTGTGCACAGGTGTCCCATTGCTTCACTAGCCGCAGGATTCCCTGTTCCCAGAAGTCTTGTGGTTGTGAAAGGAGCCAATCCTGTACGGTGTCCTTTAGTTCGTCCGATTGGAAAAGTTTTCCCTTGAGACGAACCATTAACAGTGACGTGTATTGTGCGACACTCCGTAGCCTACGCAAGTCCATCAAGAACAAACGGCCTGGACTGCTTACGAAGGGAGTGATTCTGCCCCATGATAACGCTCGCCCACACGTCTCTAACGTCACACAAGGTGTATTGGCCACGTTCAAGTGGGAGCAACTTCAGCATCCACCCTTCATCCCGGACTTGTCACCCTGCGACTTCCATCTGTTTGGTCCATTAAAAAAAACATCTCAAGGGAAAACTTTTCCAATCGGACGATGACTGTTGTTCCCAAGGTTGCAGGTGTTAAAGGGACGTAAACATTATTCTATTGAATTATGCCACATACTGTCCATAAATATTCCATGATGTTTTGTTTATAATTAGTTCTAGGAGTTTGGTACATCTTGGTCATTAGTACCGTGCACTTGGGTGTGTGTTCAATTTGTCAGTTAACCTGGTTTAGTAGTGATTGTAGTAGTGAGTATACCTAATTATTAGGATCGGGGATGTAGAGATACCATGGGATTTGAATTAAGTTACTATCCCAGCATTTTCATTGAGGGAGTGTGCATAAACCCGGAGCAAACCATACGCAGAATAGTCTAGCTGCTGTCAGCGCTGGGAATCAAATCTTCGGACTTGCTGCAGCTCCCATCGCAGTTGTGGTGAGCTATTTAACGCGCACGGCTACGCCGCGGGCTCGTTATGTTTTAATGTTGATGTTGATGATGATGATGATGATGATGATGATTGTTGTTTTAAGGGGCCTAACATCTAGGTTATCGGCCCCTAATGGTTCGGATAAAAATGAAAGATGATGAAATAAAAAAATGAACTAAACCTAACTGCTGAGCCTCCGTGGCTTAGGCGGCAGCACGCCGGCCTCTCACCGCTGGGTCCGTGGTTCCAATCCCGGTCACTCCATGCGAGATTTGTGCTGGACAAAGCGGAGGCAGACAGGGTTTTCTCCGGGTACTTCGGTTTTCCTTGTCACAAATTTCATTCCAGCAACACTCTCCACTGTCATTTCATTTCATGTGCCATTCATTTCATCATTGCCCCGTGGGAGTGCGAAAGGCTTCTGCAACCGGCACAGTTCATATTCTCGCCGCTAGATGGGGGCTTCATTCCATTCCCTGATCCGGTCGGTCGACTGGAAGCAGGCTGTAGATTTTCATTTTCAAACCTAACTGAAAACTTACAACTAATTTATGTATTAGAAGAAGATATGAATAAATAAAAAAAGAACAAGTAGTTCCTTGAAGAACTATACAGCCTATTTTCATATATCCTACTCATGTTAATTGCCTCAATCAACATACAAAATTTCAGTTTGATTTTTGTAATAGATTCGTAGATATTGAGAACCGTCAAAATATTTCAGATGGTCGCCATGTTGGATTTTTATTTATGTACTATTACATGAAGATTATTGTGTACGTGTGGTATTCAAACTTCAATCACATGATTTGGACACATGAAGTAAAAACGAGATTATAAAATTACGCACAGCTGCCATCTTGTTGTTATGAAAACAATTTAAATAAATTAGATGCCAGTGGATTAACATTTGTGTAAGTATTTACCGTACAAAGTTTCACTGCACACGGATGGTTACGTCCCGAGTAACGCCCATTTAAATATTTATACTTCGCGTAGCCGCCATGTTGGATTTGTGCTCATCAGGTTATTGAAAGTCCTATAGATGGACTTATCTTCATAGCCTCTATGAACATAAAAAATGCAGTTTGATTGCAGTAAAAGATTCGTTGATACTGAGAACCGTCTAAATGTTTCGGATGGTCGCCATTTTGGATTGTTATATGTATAGGCCTTAGAGTTATGTACCATTAAAGGAAAATTATTGCCTAGCTTCATTATTCAAACTTTCACTTCGATCGCATGATTACGACACAAGAAATTAATCTTAATTTTAAAATTTCGCACAGCCGCCATCTTGAAGTTATGTTAACAACTGAACTAAACTAGATGCCAGTGCATTACAATAGCCTATGTATAATCATTTACTGTACCACATTTCACTGCGCTCAAATGGTTAAATCGCGAGAAAAGTCTATTAACAGGTTTCAACATCGCTTGGCCGCTATGATCGTTTTGTACTTTACAGGTATTTGAACGTTACATAGATGAACTTCCAGTAGTGCCCTTTATCACCGTACAAAATTTCAGAATTATATCAGTAATAGTTTCGGAGATATAGAATGACAGTGAAATATTTCGCACAGCCGCCATCTTGAGGTTATGTAAACAATTGAACTAAATAAGATGCCAGTGCATTACAATGTGTATAAACATTTGCTATACCACGTTTCATTACGTTTGGATGGTTAAATCACGAGAAAAGTCTATTTTAAAGTCTCAAATTCACTTGGCCGCCATGTTGGTTTTGTAGTTACCAGGTTTTTGAAAGTCTCATAAGTGAACTTCTAGTAGTGCCCTTTATCACCGTACAAAACTTCAGAGTGATGTCGGTAATAGTTTCGGAGATATTGAATGCTGGTGTAATATTTCGCACAGCCGCCATGTTGGATTGGTGAGACGTAATAAAATTTGAAGGGCACGGTCGGGGTCAGCTAAAATGGTGCTATGATCCTACCGAGTTTCATTGAAATCGCTTCATCCGTTTAGATGTTGTTAGGGGAGACACACACCACACACACACACACACACACACACACACACACACACACACACACACATGGACAAAGGGTGATCTCATAAGCCTTTTTTTTTTTTCATAAAATGAAAATAGGCTAAAAATAATAGAAAATTATAAACCAAAGTGTGCATACAGACCCAGTGAGAGAGAAGGTGGCGCTAGGCCATGGGGCCAAGTTATCTGCAGACTTGGCAGCTTCAAACCCCACCTTTGGCCGTCCTTGGAATGGTTTCCCATGGTTTACCATTTTCAACTCTAGGCAATCACTGCGTCAGTACCTTCTAACCAGGTTAATTTATCTTCATGCCTTTCATCTCTCATTAACTCCTTCCATGAGCCCAGCGTAATGAAGGACATCCAGCTATAAAAATTACACGCTATATAGAAATTCATCTCACCTTATCCCCGACCCCATTGACACGGGAATAATAAGGGGAAGACAAGCAAAACAATTGATGTAACTTTACTCGATTGAGCCTACTGTATTGTAATTGTGTAGTGTGTTACGATAATAACGCGAGATGGCAGGTCAAGCTATAGCCAGAATATGTACATTTTACTAACTGGGTTCAGTAATAGAACATTATGCAACGAGCCTATAATGGCTATAATTAAGAAACGAGTATTTTTATAAAACGAGCGTACGCGAGTTTTATAATTTCCATACGAGTGTCTTAATTACCATTATAGGCGAGTTGCATACAACTGTTTATGTTCGACGATAATTATAACTTTATTATATGTTTGAACATAAATATTCATAAATATCTGTTGAGAGTCAGCCACTTGAACTTTGTGATCGGAGAGGGAGCGCTAGGTATGATATCTCTGTCTTTCAAGATCTCGGAACGACCGACGCATGCGCTCTGTGTGCTTGCAATGCCATATTATGCAGGCCATATGTTTACATCTGCCGTCCCTCAGTAAAATTGTCACCGGAGTCGTTTGAAGGCAATGCGCTGTGTAGAAATTAGGGTTCGTGATATTAAGGTACAGTGCTATTTCTTGTCTCATATTCGCCAGTTTATTTACGCGAACATATGGACGCGTGCGTATTCCATGTCGGTAATTTATTATAGTTCGATGTTGTGTTTATGTCCGAAATGTTGGATTTTGAGCGCATGCGCGAAGGTATCGTTACCTAATTGGTCAATGAACGAGCTCTGATTGGCTGGAGAAACTGTATCGTAATGAACAAGAAGTTCCGTGACGAACTAAAGAGCCTACTTTTCTTAAAATTTCAGATTCATGCCAATGATCAATCTATTTGGATCTATCTAGAATAATGACGAAATTAAGTTGGTAATATCGAAATTTCTAATTAGTTCAAAATACTATATACCTGGCATAATGTAGCCTAATAGAGATCTACAGTTGGCAGCCCTGGTGACTGAATGTATTCTTAGTTCCATCTCTTAAGGTACAGAATACAAAAATTGGGAAGTCCAATGGATAGCGTGTACGTTACATGCAGTTAAACATTGGATCTAACAGCGCGCGTAAAAGCACGTTGGCAACAATGTCATCCATGTATTGGTCAGAAATAATCTGAAATAATACGATCTATTGTTGTGCCAATTTTGAATGAAATCCATTAGTTAGTATAGAAGTTACATGCATTTTAATATTGGACCTATCAGCAGGCTTAGAATCATGTTGGCAGCACTGACGTTTATTAGCTACTCCAAATAAATCTAGAATACCAGATACTATACATGTGCAAAGTTTAGAGCTATTGGCTAGCATACATTGATATATTGATATATTGATATTAGGGTAACAAAAATAGAAACAGCATTTATTAACCGTTGGCAGCCCTGGTTGCTCTTAAGAATACGCTTAGTCATACCTGTTATGGTACACATAGCACACACGAAATTTGCTTGAAATCCAAATGATAGTATGGAAGTTACATGTATTTAAAGTTGGACCTCTTAGCAGGCTTAGAATCATGTTGGTAGCACTGACGTATATAAGTTACTCCAAATTAATATAGAATGTCAGGTACTATACGTGTGCATAGTTTAAAGCTGTCGGCTTGCATACTTTCTGATATATGGGTATTTGGATTTAAAAAATTGAGGGCATTTATTAACAGTTGGCAGCCCTGGTGGCTCTTAAGAATACGCTCAGTTATATCTGTTTATGTACACATAGCACATACGAAATTTGGTTGAAATCCAATTGATAGTGTAGAAGTTATATGCATTTAAAATTTGGACCTATCAGCAGGCTTATAATCATTTTGGCAACACTGCCATGTATGGCCTCCGGGAAATAAAACTACAATATTATTATCTATACGTGTGCCAATTTTGAAATAGCTCCCTTCCATACCTTCCAAGGTATCCAACATGGAGCTCAAATTACAATTGCGATTTTTCAGCAGTTGGTAGCACTGACATCATTTTCAAATATGGCCGTGAGATATTCAGGTATAGATCTTTACTCCTACCAAATTTTGTTTTGATTGCTGCAGCCGTTTAGGAGTTGATAGGGGGACACACACACACAGCCAGACAGACAGACAGACAGACAGACAGACAGACAGACAGAAGGACAGACAGACAGACAGACAGACAGAAGGACAGACACACATTTGCCCGATCTCATAAGTCTACTTTTTCCTCATTTTTGCAAAATGTGAAAAGTAGGCTAAAAACAGTGTTATAATGACCATCATTATGATACAGTTTTCTGACACATAATAGTGAGGGTCGAACATAAATTTATTAATGTAGGTGACAATTATTTACTGCCCTTGTGTGGACAAAAACATTTCGTGGACTACAGACGACATAAATTTACATCCCCTACCAGAGTTCATGGTTAACGTGAATAGAAAGACTCAAGGTACGATCACGGCAGCTGTACATATAGAAATAAGTGTAAGGTTAGCAAGTTATTGTGCATCTGAACTTTTAATCAAGCATCAATTAACTGTTGCACACGCGCCACGTGGTCAAATGATGTTGAAATACTGTGAGAACAAGTAAATAACGTAGGCTTAATTACTATGACTGTAAATGACACAAGGTCAAGATGTTTGATGGATTTATTTTTTCTTTGAGTGTATGGCTTTTAGTGCCGGGAGTGTCCGAGGACATGTTCGGCTCGCCAGAGTTTGTAGCTGCTTCTATGCGGTCACCCATGGGGTGAGCTACAAGTACCGTCGCGTGTGGAGTGTTGTCTGGGGAGGAAAGTGTGACTGTAAGGACGAGGAATTGGCCTATAGTTAGGGACCAACCCCGGCATTTGCCTGGAAGGAAGATTGGAAACCATAGAAGACCATCTTCAAGGTTGCCGGCGGGAATATTCGAAACTCCTCGCCTCCCAGATGTGAGCGGCTGCCTGCTACCACGCCATAACGACCACGGCTAACTCACCCGGTTTTGATGGATTTAGACAAATCAAGTCTGATTCCAGCCCTTTACCTTTTATCTTGCATTTGGACTGAAGGATTTAGACAAAGTAAGACTTATTTCAGCCCATTATAACATCAGTCTCACACTTCCAAATGTACACATGCTACCCGCAGTATATTTTTGCATCCCGGGGAATTGGGTTTTTGATTATTGCAGGGGATAGCTCGCAATAATAATAATACATTTAACAAACCGGAAGACAAGTCTTTTGTTAAAGGGAAGATTATCCCATGTGTTCCGAAAGAAACCATGGTCATGCATTTAACGGTATAATGCAATGCAACCACAGCTGTCATGTTTGTATGCGTCAGTTCCCTTCCAATTTTTAGCCGACTAATCACATATTTTTTTTTAATTATGAAAAATTAGTCTTATGAGCTCACCCGGACAGATATGTCTGTCTGTGTGTGTGTCCTCCCCTATCAACTCCTAAACGGCTGTAGTTATCGAAACCAAATTTGTTATGAGTAAAGATTCATGCCAGGACATCTCACGTCCATATTTTAAAATGACGTCAGTGCTACCTACTGCGGAAAAATCAGAATTGAAATTTGAGCTCTATGTTGGATATCTCGGAAACTTCCAAAATTCACACATCCATAATATCCATTGGATTTCAGTCACATTCCGTATGTGGTGCGACTAATCATAGGAACCTATAGGAAAAGAAAAGCATTGCCAGGCGGTATTGCTTCTTAAGGGACGATAATTAATACCTTGGATTAGATACAGTGGCGGTTGGTGACAAGGGTGCAGTGTTGCACAACGACCAGATTTTTTCTCAGATCGGGGCCGATAACCTCGATGTTAGGCCCCTTAAAACAACAATTATCATCATCATCATTTCTCAGATGAGAAAGTACATATTTGGTAAATACAAACTACGCATTTAATGTGTTTTTCACCTTAGGCCTATGTACGTTGTACAATTCTTGACCTTAACTAACTCAAGAAATCCAATAATACGGTGAACTGCACTGGAAAAGTGATGGGAGCCAACACAGTATAGAAGTAATCAGCAAGTGGTCGTTGCACGGCTCGAGCACTGACCAAGTTCCTACTGTACAGTGGCTGATATGAGAGAGATGGTCCCTATCCCAACATTTAACTCCATTCGTTGTTGAACGGTGGTTGCAACAAGGCTGGAGGAGTGCTGAGATGCTCCAGGTTTTGCCAATCCACCATTGCTGAACAATGTCATTTAGACTGTGCACAAATTCTTCCTCATCCTGAACACATGTTGTTTCGTTTGGATGAAATTGAGATTTTTGAATGTTGTTATTTATGGCAAATTGCAATAAAACTATAATTTGGAACAAATGCATCGGTTAACAAACAAACATTTACACTTCGGGTGAACAAAAATATATTATCATTATGTACTGTATAATATTTCATTACTTTAGCCCGTGGCTCATAATCACAAGATTCACGGTCACGTAAAACTACAATCTTCCTTCCTTCCTTCCTTCCTCCCTTCCTGCCTTTCTTCCTTCCTTCCTTCCTTCCTTCCTTCCTTCCTCCCTTCCTGACTTTCTTCCTTTCATCCTCCCTTCCTTCCTTTCTTCCTTCCTTCCGCCCTCCCTCCCTTCCTGCCTTTCTTCCTTCCATCCTCCCTTCCTCCCTTCCTGCCTTTCTTCCTTCCATCCTCCCTGCCTTCCTCCCTTCCTTCCTTCCTCCCTTCCTGCCTTCCTTCCTTCCTTCTTCCCTTCCTCCCTTCTTCCTTCCTCCCTCCCTTTCTGCCTCTCTTCCTTCCATCCTCCCTTCCTGCCTTCCTTCCTGCCGTCCTTCCTTCCTTCCTCCCTTGCTTCCCTTCAATCCTCCCTTCCTGCCTTCCTTCCTTCCTCCCTCCCTTCCTTCCTCCCTGCCTTCCTGCCTTCCCTTCCTTCCTTCCCTTTATTCCATCCTCCCGTCCTGCCTTCCTTCCATCCTCCCTTCCTTCCTGTCTGCCTTCTTCCTTGCCTTCCTCCCTTCCTGCCTCTTTTCCTTCCATCCTTCCTTCCTGCCGTCCTTCCTTTCTTCCTTTCTTCCTCCCTCCCACCCTTCCTTCCTTCCTTCCCATCCTCCCTTCCTCCCTGAGGAAGAACGTGGAGCTATAAGTCCAAGCAGTTCCGAAAGCAATTGTTAGATGGCGTTAGTGCATCAGTAGAGTCTACACTGGAGTCGAGTGTATCTGTTCCAGAGGCAGCAGTCTCGACTCTTCGCGACTCCGTTCGCAACACATCCCTAGAATAGAAGTCTTCGTCCTAGCTCACTTCAAAAAATACTGGGCGATTTTTGCGTCCTTTTCAAATTATTTAGGTGGCAAAGTTCACGTCTTCACTGGTTCCATTTAATTACTAATTAGGCTTTCTCCAATTAAGATGGAAACATGAAAACATAATATGTTATATATTTCTCGTCAGTAACTTATTTGCCGAATATGTCCTCTTCATGACTTTAAATATGATTATACAGAGTGGTTTCATTAGCGGTAAAGGTAATTATTCCATTGGCTTGTGCCGGTCAGGTGACTTACACGCACTAGTCTATGCTTTAATCCTGGTGTAGTGCCTAGTATTCTCATGCATCCATGCTCTACATTCCTAATAGGCCTACTAGTTCTCATCTGCCTCGGTTCTTAATTAAAATTGCTCCATCGAGCTGGGTGAGAAAGTAATAATGCCCTTTATTGGTAACCTTAATGAGACACTACAAATGGAATGGCTCCTGCTGGCCCTGGTGTCGTTTCATTTGTAGCAAAAGCAAAATTTAAAAAAGTAAAAACAAACACAAAACAACGAACAAAATCAAAACCAAGAACAAATAAAATAATCAAAAATAGAAATAAAACAAAATCAAGAACAAATAAAATATTCAAAAATAAAAACAAAACAAGAACAAATAAAATAATAAAAATAAAAGCCAAATCGGGAATAAATAACATTAACAAAAATAAAAACAAAAGCCAAAACCAAATCAAGAACAAGTAAAAACAAGAGCAAATAAAACCAAAAGCCAAATCAAAATTAAGAGCAAATAAAACCAAAAGCCAAAACAAAATCAGGAACAAAAGAAACCAAAAACAAAACCAAAATCAGGAACAAGTAAAATGAATAGAAATAAAAACAAAAGAAAAAACAGAATCAAGAACAAATAAAACCAAAAACCAAGAAAAATCGAGAACAAAGAAAACAAAAAGCCAAAACAAAATCAAAAACAAATGAAACCAAAAGCCAAACAAAATCAAAGACAAATAAAATAAACAAGTAGTTCCGTGAAGAATTATATAGCCTAATTTCATATATCCTAAGTATATTAATTGCCTCTATCAGCATACAAATTTTCAGTTTGATTGCTGGAATAGATTCTTAGATATTGAGAACCGTCTAAATATTTCGGATGGTTACCATATTGGATTTTTATATATAGGTCTTAAGGTTATGTTCTATTACATGACGGTTATTGTGGAGGTGTTTTATTAAAACCTTCAATCGCATGATTAGCACACAAGAAATAACAAGTAGTTCAGTGAATAAATAAAGCCTAATTTCATATATCCTAATTATGTTAACTGCCACTATCAAAATACAAAATTTCAGTTTGATTGCTGTAATAGATTCGTAGATATTGAGAACCGACTAAATATTTCGGATGATCGCCATGTTGGATTTTTGTACGTCTTAAAGAGTTATGTAGGCTTACTGTTACATGAAGATTATTGTGTACGTGTAGTATTCAAACTTCAATCGCATGATTAGGACACTAGAAGTAAAAACGAGATTTTAAAATTTCGCACAGCTGCCATCTTGTGGTTATGGAAACAATTGAAATAAATTAGATGCCAATGGATTAACATTTGTATAAGCATTTACTGAACCAAGTTTCACTGCACTCGGATGGTTAAATTGCGAGAAAAGTCCATTTAAATATTTATACTTCGCGTCGCCGCCATGTTGGATTTGTAATCACCAGGTTATTGAAAGTCCTATAGGTGAACTTATGTTCATAGCCCCCATGAACATTTAAAAAAATCAGTTTGATTGCTGGAATAGATTCGTAGATATTGAGAACTGTCTAAATAGTTCGGATAGTCGCCATGTTGGATTGTTATATGTATAGGCCATAGAGTTATGTACCATTAAAGGAAAACTATTGCGCAGGTTCATTTTTCAAATTTTCTCTTCGAATTCATGATTACAACACATGAAATACAAACTTAATTTTAAGATTCGCACAGCCGCCATCTTGAGGTTATGTAAACAATTGAACTAAATTAGATACCAGTGCATTACAATGTGTATAAACATTTGCTGTATCAAATTTCATTGCGTTTGGATCATTAAATCTCGATAAAAAACTATTTGAAACTTTCAAATTCATTTGGCCGCCATGTTCGTTTAGTAGTTAACAGGTTTTTGAAAGTCCCATATATGAACTTTTAGTACCTTAGTACCTTTTATCTCCGTACAAGACTTCAGGGTGATATCAGTAATAGTTTCGGAGATATAGAATGCCGGTGAAATATTTCGCACAGCCGCCATCTTGAGGTTATGTAAACCATTGAACTAAATAAGATGCCAGTGCATTACAATGTGTATAAACATATACTGTACCAAGTTTCATTGTGTTTGGTTGGTTAAATCGCGAGAAACGTCTATTTAAAAGTCGCGACTTCGCTGGGCCGCCATGTTGATTTTGTAGTCACCAGATTTTCGAAAGTCACATAGGTAAACTTCTAGTAGTTCCCTTTATCACCGTACAAAATTTCAGGATGATATCCGTAATAGTTTCGAAGATATTAAATGCTGGTGAAATATTTCGCACAGCCACCATGTTGGATTGGTGAGACGTAAAAGAAAAAATTTAGAGCACGGTCGGGGTCGGCCAAAATGGTGCTATGACCTTACCGAGTTTCATTGAAATCGCTCCAGCCGTTTAGAAGTTATTAGGGACACACACACACATCTCTCTCACACACACACGGACAAAAGGTGATCTCATAAGCCTATTTTTTTTATAAAATGAAAATCGGCTAAAAATAGAAATAATGGATAAGAGAAAAAGAAATGCCCCCATTCCACGAAGAATGAGGATTGAGGGACTTGGAAAGAAGGAGAGCCCTGAAACACAGAAAGAAGAGAGGGTACGCCCCAAAGTCAGTGGAAAGGGGGGGGGGGGAAACGGAGACAGCTAAGGAATCCCTCAGGGTCACCAACTCCCAAACTCACCAGCCGTGAGCCCTTGAGTGAGGGTGCACCCTAAGTGGTGGGGCTACATACACCCTGCCTCCTTGAGGGCTTTGTGCAGAAGGCTGGAGATAAGAAAGGAAAAGAAGGCTGACCGCTCGAAGAATGAGGGTATCAGGAAGGATAAGACAAGGACCAATTAAGGCGGGAAAGTGAAAAACTCCCTAGGCCTCGGATGTTTTAATGTGTATGCTTAATACAGACTGAACACCATGTCACATGACACGCAACACATTTTTCATAAAATAAAGCGGTAGCTTTTCCTTAATTCTCACAAATGAGACTAATGGCTTACTCGAAATTTGCTCGTGTTCCTGTTCGCCAAAGCGTGCACTGTACTACAAGTACCGGTAACTTAATGCCTGCTGTCAAGGTCACTGTCACAGTGAAACACGGGCATTCGTTCCTGGTTTTGGCGCTCGTTGAGACAACAGTGAGCTATGTATGGGGCACTCTTCTCCTGAGTTCAAGGTTAGAAAGGTGAATTTTGGCACAGTCGATTAACACGTGAACCCTTAACTTAATGAATTTCTATATGCAACTAAAAAGGTTGCGTGATTATATGCCAAACAACATAGGTACAGTAATAATTTGTAATAACCCTACACACTTCCATGCATATCTTGGATCCGCAGTGGCACACCCGGAATTTGTTTCTAAAATATATATGTTCAAGTAGTTTCATTATGTGTTTCATCGTCCAAAAATGAGTTCAGAATTCATAATTATCATTCCTAAATCTGTTGAATTAGAGCATTTTAAAACGTTGAAACTTTAAAGAAACACACAAATATTGCAAGGGATAATCCGACTGATGACAGAAAGCGATTGTATTACGATTAGTAACAGATTTCAAACATTTGAAACTTCAAAAACATTGTAGGCTAATTAGTTTTTAAATTAAGTCATCATTTATCTTTAAAAAAAACCTTTCTTCTTTTTTTTTTGTGGGTAATAAAACATCTGTTCGTATTTACGTTGAAAGGCAATGATTAAGCTTAATGATAAAATAATTGGAAGTTGCAAACTTTACCTACTGGTATACAGAAAAAGTGGGAGTGAAGATTCAAGGAGAAATAATTTCAACTCTGAGATTTGCTGATGACATCGTCATCTTGATCGACACGCCAGAGGATTTGAAGCGAGTTTTCGAATGGTATGGACCCAGTCTTGAGAAAAGAATTCATGATGAAAATTAATGAATATAAAACAAAAATATTGGAATGCAGTCAAAATAAATCAAAAACCCCTATGGACATCAAATTGGCAGGTGAAATGCTAAAAGAAGTAGGAGACTTCTCTTACTTAGGAAGAAAAATAACCAGTGATGGACGTAGGAAAGAGGATATAAAAAGTAGGTTGGCTTTAGGCAAGGAAAGCCTTTCTACAGAAAATATATTTGT
The DNA here is from genome assembly GCA_946902985.2 of Meconema thalassinum. Taxonomy (NCBI): domain Eukaryota; kingdom Metazoa; phylum Arthropoda; class Insecta; order Orthoptera; family Tettigoniidae; genus Meconema; species Meconema thalassinum. The sequence goes on from OX336389.2 coordinate 125,591,207, forward strand.
TGGCACCAAATATAGATTTAGGTAATTGGAAGTCATCTTTGAAAGCTTTTGTCTGGAGCGTGGCACTATATTGAAGTGAAACTTGGACTCATGGTGCAGCAGAAAAGAGGAGAAAGGAAGCTTGTAGTTTAACGTGACCGTCAATCTTGAGATCATGAGCCACGGGACCTCCTTTTTACGTGGAATCCGAACCACCGGACATGGCATTTCACTTCGAAAATCTCACATGCATTGACCGGGAATCGAACCCGGACCGCCTTGGTGAGAGGCATACAGCTAGACCGCTGAGCCACCAGGCCGCCTAAAAGAGGAGAATTGAAGTGTTTGACAAGTGGGGTTACAGGAGAATGATGATCAGATGGGTAGATAGGGTTACAAATGAAGAGTTATTAAGACGAGTGGGAGAGGAGAGATGTTTCTGACGACTGCGAATGAAGAGAAGAAATAGGTTGGTAGGACACATACTACGACACCCAGGAATACCAAGCTCAGTTATGGAAGGAAGGGTAGAGGACAAGAATTGTAGGGGTACACCAAGGTTAGAGTATGTTAAACAGATTGCGTCGGATGTTCGGTGTGGTAGTTATGTAGAGATGAATAGGTTAGCTCAGAACAGGGAGGATGGGGTGCTGCATCAAACCAGTCAAAATACTGAAGATGGGGGGGGGGGGGGGGGGGCTTGTGCTCGCGAGCACTTTTTGGCTGGTATGACGAGAGCACCTGTTTGAGAACGCTTAGTGTACACTCTATGGAGAGTACGCTGATTGTTGTTTTGAAGGGCGTATCAATCACAACACTTGTATGCTTTTGCTCCTTGAAAACTTGTGACGGAGTGACAGTACAAGATTCCATAGAACTGAACGAGTACTGTGAATACAAATTGCCCTAGACATTCATAATTTAACACAATGGAACTCATGAACTGACAACATCTTATCTCGATGAAAGGCAGTGCAGCTTGAAGAGTGAGCTTGGGGACCGTGAGAATTGTCCGCTTCAACACTTCTTTCGCACAATGTCTGCGACCTAGAAACATCACAGAGGAAACAATGATCCAGTGGTTATTATGTGTAGCCTACATACTAAGAACATTTTGTAGCATCGAAAAAGAAGAGTAAAAAAGAAATAATTATTGTTGCTTCCATTAGGGACTAAGGGCACATTTGGTCAACAGCACCATGTACTTTTTTGCGTATTGTATTTGTCTGGTAACCTGCGCTATTGTGATGACTGTAGAAGTGTGTGCAGCTGTAAATATTCGGGTCTCCTTTACACAATCAGGTGGTTTCTTCTTCTGTCGTTTAGGCCTACTGTGGACCACTTTAATTTGATTTCAGCTTCTGGATCTTTATTTTTGCCCAATACTCCTTCATTCTATCGCTCTGCATTCCCCTCCTTTCTTCAGTCCATGGTGCCTGGATCCGTGATGTAGGGTGACTTTTAAAACCCGTGAAATTCTTAATTTTGGCTTTGTATGCTTCTCTGTTGCTGATTTCAGCTTCATATGTTGCCATTTCTTCTAGGTCCTGTGGTTCGGATTCCACGTAAAACGGAGGTCCCGTGGCTTATGATCGCGAGATTAACGGTCACGTTAAACTACAAGCTTCCTTCCTTCTTCACCTCCTGATTCCAGCGAGCTGTGGTTTTCCTGGTCGCAAAGAATTTCATTACCCGGTTGGTTAATCTACCTGGGTCCATTCTGTATACTGTCAAAAGAACATGGCCCTTCTTTTCAGGATGGTGTCTGAGATTTTATCCAATCTGAGGTATAATTCTTGGTTCCCATCTTATGTTCTTTTAGGTCCAAGTATCTTCCTAAGAATCTTTCTCTCTATTAGCTCCAGTATTTTGAGCATTCCTTTCTTTGTTAGACAAATCAGGCGGTTTGATATTCTTACAGAAAATGACATTAATTTAGAAAGTAAAAGAGACACATTCTGCGAAGAAAAGCTAACAAAAGTATCCAAAGTTGGAACGAATCATCAAAAATATTAAGCAAATTGTGTTACGTTTAATTAGAAATGATTGACATCGTATAAATGAGATAGACTAGTAAAAAATTAGTTGTACATTTATTTTTAAATGCATGTTAAATTCATGAAAGATTTACAGCGAAAACGAAGTATAAAAGTTTAATAACGTACAGTAGACATATTCGTCTTTTGTTTATATTTTCTTTCACAATATTAAATAATTATACAATCCTGAACATAGCGAACCGTTCTACTTATCAACTAATCAATTCAACGGATATACAGTACGTTACCTGTCACCCAGGTTGTGTGATCACCTGTCTCACCTTTATACCAACACCCTATCACAATACTGTACATCTCTCGTTCCGTCTCTCTTCCACTGGTCAGTTCCTCGGCTCACTCACAGCCGACCAGCGACAGCGGTCAGCAAGCTGCCTGCCGTGACTAGTGTGTCTACGCGCACATGTGGAGTGGCTTCAATTTCTCCTACGCCTGAGATACGCTCGACTAGCGTTGTTGGTTACCATATCTGAGGTTCTCTCTCTCTCTCTTCCACTGGTCAGTTACTCGGCTCACTCACGGCCGACCAGTGACAGCGAGCAGAAGAAGCCTGCCGTGACTACAGAGGTGTGCAAATTATTCGAATCAAATAGATAATTTAAATCATTTAGAATGATTGAACAACGGCTGACATCTTTTATCACCCTACTTAGTAAAGTTTTCTCCCCTGCAGACTTATAACCTTTCCCATAGGGAATTGCAACTGGAATTTTTCAGAATTGGGTATTCTAAGGGATACTTGACCTGTGTCCGCATTTTCTCTTGTTTCATTGACTTTGGAATGTGCCCTCTAAATCAAGTGATTTCAATCCATGTTCCACGAATCTTTGTATAGTTCAAGAGCGGATGATCAGTATGGTTGGTTGGTGGTTCCTTAGTTTAGGGGGTGCGACAACGCGGCCATGTAGCCCCGTGTACTTTGGATGTGAGTAGAATCTGTCTGATAACCGGTGCTAATTGTGATGACTGTATTAGTGTATGTTATTTGTTTTAATTCAAGTGAGGACTGCAGACAATAATTTCAAGTAGTTCCTACTTTGCAACCAAATTCTACCGTCAACGACACCTAGCTTGTGGAACTGGCTAATAGATGGCATCGCAGTCAGCACCTAGGGGCGAACGTTGGAACTAATAGAGCGTTTAACCAATATTGGCTTCTCACAAGTGTAGTTAGTGGAAGGTTCTTTTTCATGTCATAAATCTATGACATGGGACCGCCGGCTTTACTTTCCCTCCGAAGGAAGGTATACTGAGGGGCTTTTAACGCTCATAAAAATCCGACGACTTCGGCCGGGTTTGAACCCGCGACCGATGATGATCAGTATAAAAGACTTTGCATTCCTCGGCACTAAATCATACGAAAAGTAGAATATAGTAATCAAAACAAAACGTGTGGCATTTTGCATTAATGAGGCCCCTCTTTTAGTGGAAATTTTATAAAATCCTTTTACTATAAATTTCATAAAATAAAATGTAATTAAAGACTAACGGTTAAATATTTGAAATAACTTCATCACCTTGTAAATATATTTAGTGCATTAAATCATGAAAAGTATGAATGACATTTTGGAAAACTGGTGTCGAGTCTAATAATTTGCACACCTCTAACACCTCTGAAGTGAGTGTACCCACGTGGAGTGGCTTCAATTTAGACCACGCCTGAGATATGCACGACTAGCGTTGTTGGCTGCCATATCTTGAGGTTCCGGGTTCGATTCCCAGCTCTGTCAAGACATTTAATTCTGGACTGAGGACTGGAATGGAGTCCACTCAGGCTCATTTGGATAACCGAGTAAAGCGTGAATTCGATTTCCTCCTCAGTCCGTTTCAACAACCGTTGGAACAATTCCCTGCGCGTAGGGATATGAAGCCCTTTCGTCAAATACAAAAATATCGAAATTAGGAGCTAGTTAAATTAAATGGCTTCTATTTTGAGTCAGTCCACCTCATTGCGTAGTGGGAAGCATTCTTGGCTATCACCATGGAGGCCCGGGTTAGATTCCCAGCTCTGTTACGAAATTTAATTACGGTCTGAGGGCTGGAACGGGTTACACTTAGCCTTGTGAGGCAAAACTGAGAGGCGGGTTCAATTCCTACCTCAAATATCCTGGAAGTGGTTTTCCGTAGTTTCCCCACTTCTACTCCAGGCAAATGCCAGGATGTTACCTAACTTACGGCCACGGCTGCTTCCTTCCCAAATCCTACCTCAATTACAAGTACAAACATAAGTACAGCCATCACAACGATACAGGTTATCAGACTTATTCTACACACACCCAAGTATACGGGACTACTTGACCACGATGTCGCAAAACCCATAAAGAATCAATAAAAACACATTTCGAGTCATCACGATTGTTAATCTAAATGTTTTCTTATCTATGAAAGCAGAAATATCTTACCATATTTACAAATCCTTTCAAGACGATATGGTATTTTGATTACCTTGTAAAGAAAGTCATCGAAAAGGAAGTGTCAGACGCCTTCTGGAGTATGCTGTCAATAATTTAAAGAAAGAAAGAAAGAAAGAAAGAAAGAGGAACTAATTTTTGAAAATATTTCGACTCTTAAATATCTTGCTAAATCTGTCATATTTTAACAGAAACATAACACAGTCCATAATGTGTGTATGAATTTTAAAACAGGTTCTTTTCAATATAGGGTAGTGCTTCATAATTTGATATGAATTATGGGAAGTCAAGCCGACGGGCCCATGTCATAGATGTATGGCGTGTAAAAGAACCTTCCACTAACTACAAGTGTGTGAAGCTAAATTTGTAGGTTAGATTTGATTAATGCTCTATTAAGTTCCAACGTTCGCCGCTATATGCCGGTTGCGGTGGCATCTAGTAGCCAAGTTCACAACTAGGTGTCGTTGACGGTAGCATTTGTTAGCAAAAGTAGGAACTACTTGAAATTGATTGTCTGCAGTCCTTACCTGAATTACAGATAACACACATTAGTGCAGCCATCACAATTAACACCAGTATCAGACAGATTCTACACATACCCAAAGTACACGGGGCTAAATTACCGCGTTGTCGCAGCCCCTAAACTGAGGAACCAACCAACCATAATTTTTATTGCAATGAAACTAACTTATGTTGTTGTTGCTTATTTTAGGGACTGCGACATCGTGGCAATATATCCCCGTGTATTTGTGTGTGTGTGTGTGATAACCTGTGTTATTGTGATGGCTGTACAAGTGTGTGCATTTGTAAATTGGGGATAGGATTGGGAAGGAGGCAGCCGGGCCTTAAATCAGGAACCATCCCAGCATTTACCTGGAGTAAAAGTGGGAATATTGAAATATTAGAAGCCAATTTTCAGTGTTGGCTAGTTCTAGAATAGAAGTGGGAAACAACGGAAAACCACTTCCAGGGTGGCTAAGGTGGGAATCGAACCCTCCTCTTCTCAGTTTTGCCTCATGATGCTGAGTGTACTCCATTCCAGCGCTAACACCATAATTAAAATTTCATGGCAGAGCCGGAAATCAAACCCGGACCACTGGTGTGACAACCAAGAACGCTAGCAGCTGTACCACGAGGTATCGAAACTAATTAATAAATCACGTTTTAATTAAGAGGTATCTGGTATTCCTTTCGGGCTGTTGCTATCTCTTGATCTCTTGATGAATGCATATTTTTTGTATATTTTTTTTTTTTCTGTTGGCGCAGGCGATAGTTTTTCACCGATATCACAGTCTCAATCATAGCCGAGATGTGGAAGCTACTGAGATATGGGTTGTGCTGAGTAATGGTATCCAGGCTCAGCTGCTGCCTGTGGATGTTGTGAAAGGTGCTGATGCATTGTCTCAGTAAGGAAAGCAACGATAAACTACCACCTTATCACCTTGCCTACTATGACTCACTATAGCTAGAGCCCTGCGCGGATAAACAAAACGTTATCCGCATCCGCACGACTGTTATCCGCATCCGCCCCACATCCGCAAGACTTTTTTCCGCATTCGCAAGTTTGTTATCCGAATCTACTGGCATTACAATAATAGTCTATTTTTTAATTAGATAAAGCGTAAATTACTAAAGCAACATATTTAGACATTTGAGCGAAAAGTCGTCCCCTTAGGCTTTGTATGTCATGTGCTATGTTTAAAATGAATGTTATACCACAGCCAGAATTGCAACCATTTCCTGTTGGGAGTGTTAATTATGCTTAATAACATAATTTGAATGAGATTAGCTTAAATCATCATCTTACATTTGCCATGAATAAAAACATAACGGTAAAATATGAGAGTTTAGTGCTTTTCAGTCGGTCAACACGAATGTACCCAAAAGAGATGGGTTATGCCCTAATCCTGAAATAAATTACATGAGATTAATAAAACACTAGGATGACCAGTTTCGATCGTCAAGCGATCATCATCAGATCCATTACACTTAGGCTACAAAATCTATGTTTGAAATACAGGTGAAAATATTTACCACCGCAGTCTACCGCATAGTGAGTTCCAGTGAGCACAAAAACTGCGAGTAGCTGTTATACGGAAGGCAATCAGATAAGTAGTTAGCCTAAAATTTTATAGTTTAACCATAGTTTACAACCATATAATCTCTCTAAAGTACAATCTACGGATAGCTATCACCATTTAGCATTTCACCTAACATATATACTGCATTTAGCATACACTGACAGTTGCAGTACCAATACTGCAACTAAATAATTGTACATATTGTAAATATTTTCACCTGTATTTCAAGCATAGATTTTGTAGCCTAAGTGTAATGGATCTGATGATGATCGCTTGACGATCGAAACTGGTCATCCTAGTGTTTTATTAATCTCATGTAATTTATTTCAGGATTAGGGCATAACCCATCTCTTTTGGGTACATTCGTGTTGACCGACTGAAAAGCACTAAACTCTTGTTTACTAAGGCAACACTGAAAATATGGCTTCAAACACCACAAGGTAAAATATGATATGTCACAATTCATAAACATCCGGGTCGTAGTAATGATATTAGGCAAGTTTGGATTGTATTCTAAAAACTATCCGCAAATTTTCTCCAAATATTATCCGCAGCTTATCCGCTATCCGCAAAGCCATGCAAACTATATCCGCATGGCGAAAAATTTTGCGGATATCCGCGGGTTTATCCCCGGATATTTGCATCCGCGCAGGGCTTTAAACTATAGACGACTACCAAACAAACAGTACTGTTTTTCACGTGTGTAAGGACTTAAGCTAGGATGTAGGGACATGACAAAAATTAAGATGGCAACATTAACCTCATGAAGTTTTGATCCATTTTAATCCAGGCAAATGGCAGAATGGTTCCCAAAAGAACGACGACAACGATGCCTTCACCACCAATACAGACACCTCGATAGCAAAGATGACACAAATTCCACACACACACACACACACACACAAGTACACGGGGCTGATGACCATGCCAAAGCCAGGGCGCTGGGCTGGCCGTAGCCTGAAGCTACGATAACATCACATACGACTATCACCTGTCTTGGGATCCAGTGAAAGGAGTCTTTCTCCTGCGTTGTGTGGTGTCGTAACATGCATAGGATGTGAACTAGATTCAGCACTAGCAAGGAGACAGCACGGAATTAATGTTTCATGAATTTATTTATATATACCGCCGTGTAATGACACTTCTAAAGAACCCACACAAATAGCACAACATAAAGATTCTTCCACCTTTCCTCTCTAGGGTAATATCCTTGTGGACGAGGGAGAAAGATGACTTAGGGACCGAATTTTTTGAAAATGCATATGCGCATATACAAATGCATATTTTGAGGGTTTATTGGATTTTTTGCATATTCTGAACATAACAGCATATTTTGGCATACAAAGTTGAAATTAAGTATAATTTAAAACATCTTGAACAAAATAGGTTTCGCTTGCGTGTTGGACATCCCTTGTAAGCATCTTTCTGAGAAACAGATAACGAGATGACAGTACTCGTACTTTACACAATGCTGCCTGGCTATTTGAAGAAGGGAATGGCGTGGGACATTCCTTTCACCATCTCGACAGCCAGTAGCCAGGGGTTAGTTTTGTGAGGAGTTTCTTCAGTTAACGTGTTTTTTTTTCTTAGTCTGCATATCCTTAACTCAAAATGCCTAAAGAGAAGAGCAGCAGAAAGTATTTATTAAAGCAGTGGGTGTCAGGTAATAGTGATTATTCAACTGATGGCTAGGGACCGGACATTTATGCCCTGAAAACGATTGAAAAAGGCGTAATTGGCTCGTGAAAACATTGAAAAACTTGCAATTATCTATTGTGATGCTTCTTTATGCTGTGAATGATACATGTATAAAGTGAGTGAATAAGATTGGCTTCAAAAGTTTGATGCTATTCAGTCGGTCAACACGAATGTACCCAAAAAGAGCTGGGTTATGCCCTAATCCTGAAATAAATTACACGAGATTAATAAATACACTAGGATGACCAGTTTCGATCGTCAAGCGATCATCATTAGATCCATTACACTTAGGCTATAACATCTATGTTTGAGAATACAGGTGAAAAATATTTACAATTTGTACAATTATTTAGTTGCAGTATTGGTAATGCAACTGTCGGTGTATGCTAAATGTAGTATACGTAATGTTAGCTGAAATGCTAAACTGGTGATAGAAATCCGGAGTTGGTCTGTTTTCTATCACCAATTTAGCATTTCACCTAACCTTAGATATACTACATGTAGCATACACCGACAGTTGCATTACCAATACTGCAACTAAATAATAGTACATATTGTAAATATTTTTCACCTGTATTCTCAAACATAGATGTTATAGCCTAAGTGTAATGGATCTGATGATGATCGCTTGACGATCGAAACTGGTCATCCTAGTGTATTTATTAATCTCATGTAATTTATTTCAGGATTAGGGCATAACCCAGCTCTTTTGGGTACATTCGTGTTGACCGACTGAAAAGCACCAAACTTTTGTTTACTTAGGCAACACTGAAAAATGGCTTCAAACCCCACAATCAAACCCCATAATAAGGTTGGCTTATTGTTAAGTGCATATTTTTCAATTTTTAATGCATATTTTCTACATTTTAGTTTATAATTGCATGCATAATTTAATCGTTTTCGGTGTCTAAATGTCCGGTCCCTAATGATGACGCAGTGGTCAAACTACTCGCTTCTCACCAAGGCGGACCGGGTTAGATTCCCGGTTAATGCATGCGAAATTTCTGAAGGTGAAATATCACGTCCAGTGGTTCGGATTCCACGTAAAATGAGGTCCTGTGTTTAATGATCGAGAGATTAACTGTCACGTAAAACTACGAGCTATCCTTCCTTGCTTCTTCCTTGTGAACGGTGTGTCCATTGTTGTGGAAGACTAAAATACATCCTAGAAGTAGGCAACTTCTCTGTGATACAAGACTTAATATGCTTCCCTCCCACGCAAGCTACTCTCTATAAATGTTAGAAAGTCCGTTGTGCCATATTCAGTCACTTGAGACACACCAAGAGAGGGCCTAATCTGATATGCCGGGGGCACAACGAACAGTTACCTGCAATGATTGTTGCAAATAATATCCACAGTTGCTGATTACCATTGGGCGTCGATATAGAAATTCTTAACGAGGGAGAAATTACTGTCGGTTTCGTCAATTCATTTTTGGAGCATGGGGCATTATAGGTATCAGTTCCGTATTCTTGAAAATGTAAGATTTGACTGATAACCTGTGTTTCTGGGGTGAATATAGAAGTGCTACTGTAGTTTTCTTATTAGGGTCTAGGAGCCGGCCTCTCACCTAGCGGCCCCGGCTCCATCTGAGATTTTGAAAACTGTCGCGAGGGCTCGAATGGGGTGCACTCAGCCTCGTAAGGACAATTGAGTAGCTATCTGATGGTGAGGCAGCGCCCCGGTCATGGAGACCAAGTTTAACGGCCGAGGGGACCCAACGCGTTGACCACGCATCACCCCGCAATCTGTAGGCCGAATCGCTGGGCAGCGAACACCTGTTAGGCCAAAAGCCTTAATGGGCTGTGGTACCACGGAGCTTGGTTTTCCTTAATAGGGTCTGGAATTGAGGTAGGTGCTCCGGTACTTGAAATGTGGTAATAATATCAAGGGTTTTATGTCCCTTTAAACTACTGTGGCTGTAGAGTCACCGGGGTGCTAGCATTTCACCCTGAAAGGACCTTTAACGTGCCAGTAAATCTGCTAAAATGAGCCTCTCGCATTTAAGCACCAGCCCTCGAATCAACAGATTGGGTGATTACCAAGCAAGGGGGAGCCGCATCATTATTGAATAACTCTTCCTCCAACATACTACTATAGCTAGGTTTGCCATATTTTTGGCGAATGAAACCGGGACACTTTAATATTTACCGGGGGGAGGGGAGGGTCTGGGGGGGGGGTATTGATCGGGGGGTCCGGGAATTCTTTTAAAAATTAGAAGCAAAATGGTGAGTTTTAAGCCTCGCAAGTGACGGGAGGTGGAAATCTGCCACCCTAAATTGTTCGTTCTACACACCTTTTAAAAATAAAAAAAGGAATTTTAGCTACATAAAAATATATAATTTTTCCTTTATAATGCTAATTTTTCTGGTCTACCATCTAGAAATAAGTGTTACTAAAATACAATTTAAAATATTTCATAAAATTGTTTAATTGAACAATTACTAAGACTTATTATTTTTTGAAGATCTACAACTTTTTGTCTAACTACAAAAACAATTACAAAAAAAAATGTTGTTTGTTGAAAAGTAACCGATTCATAAAAGATTCTTAAACACATGAATTCATTACTTTTTACATCTTACAGCCGTTTTCCGGGACATTGATAAAACCGGGCGGGACACCGGGACAAGAGCAAAATACCGGGACTGTCCCGGTCAAACCGGGACGTATGGCTAGCCTAACTATAGCGCTCTTTACTTCTCTTTCGAAATCTCTACTCGTAACCCTTCCAGTGTCATTGAAAAATGTTGAAGTTTTCTTTGAGTCATTTTGTTTTTAAGAGAGCTTTTAAGAAGTGATAATTTGTATTATTTTGTATTGTTTAGAAAAACATTTAAAAGGAGGAAAACAGTACAAATATGAATCAGTTCAGTGGAACTATGAAACAAAATGGCGAAACAGGCATACCTTGGAATACTACACTTGCACCTGCATCACCGCTGGTCTTATTTCTTATCTGCTTTTGATAGAGTAAATTCAGATGGTACCACAGAAGTATATTCGCATCACTTTCTCAATTATTGTGGGATAATGAGAGAGAAAATAATATCTCAGTGCCATGATTCCATGGACGATATAACAGACCACTTCCATGACGGAATCATTCTGCAGGGTTATGCTCCCCTCCCCCAAGACCCCGATCTTATCTTAAGCGACTTTTATTGTAGGGGAACCCTAAAAAGAAAGTTTATAGGAATAATCATCATAATTAAACGAGCTATAAGATAATAAACAAGGGGGCGTGGTGGCTCAGCGGTCTAGCTGTATGCCTCTCACCAAGGGGGTCCGGGTTCGATTCCCGGTCAATGCATGTGAGATTTTCGAAGTGAAATGCCATGTCCTGTGGTTCGGATTCCACGTAAAAAGGAGGTCCCGTGGCTCATAATCACAAGATTCACGGTCACGTAAAACTACAATCTTCCTTTTTTCATCACCGCTGGTCTTATTTCCATCAGTTGCATTGCTATTTGATAATAAAACCTCAATCGCTTCAACAATGTCTTCAATATAACTGTCCGGTTTGTCCAAATACATTGAAATCGCAGTCACATTTTTATCGTACGAGCCCGATATTTTACTGTTTAAATCGTACCTCAGCTCAAGTAGGCCTATGTATCTGAAAAATGAAATGATTTACATATTCATTTCCGGTTCCAGGTGCTTTAGTAAAGGTTGTCCTGCCACCTACCGTAATTAATTGTAAACTTATGATAGACTGCGGAATATTCCGCACGCGACACGCAAGGCAAATGTATTAATGCGAAATATTCCGGAAACGACACTGTAAGGGTTAAGACTCTCTTTACTCTCTGATTTTCATTTCATGAACTTTCTCACTTTTACTAACCTTTTCTAATTTCTGTATTTCCAATGTCTTAGTACATCAGGTCACATTCTGACCAAACTGATTCACGGTAATCACCCCGCTCCCTCACTCAATTGTAGTCGGTCGCATCAATTTGAAATAGCCGATAGGCTAAAATTTTCAACGCCTTGCGTGGGTCAGGTCAGGTCAAGCAGCCTCGAATGCCAAATTACTAACTGCATAGGGATTCAATCCCGCAACCTTGTGCTCAGCAGGTGGAGGCCATACCGCTGCGCCACACTGCCAGCTTGAAATAAGGTATCATGGTTGGAGTGTGATTTTTTTTCTTTTTTAACCACTCACGATGACCACTTATCAGCGCCTGGTTTCGAAGCTTCAATCTCTAGACGTTTGACTCCCCCTTACAGTCGTAGTGCGCATCTTCCATCGCTCTCATCCCCGACCCCTTTGGAAAACGGGAATACACACAATGTGCATTACCATTAACAACGCAATTTTTGCTAATATTTCTCCAACTATGTTGCGTAATTGCCTGTTGTGAATTCTTTCAGGGCTTTGAGACATCGTGGTAATGTAGCCCCGTGTACATGGGTGTGTATACAATTCATCTGATAACCTGTGATGTCTGTAATTGTTTGTGCATTTGCAATTGAGGTAGGATTCGGGTAGAAAGCGGTCGTTAGGCACCACCCCGGTATTTGCCAGGAGTGGAATTGGGAAACCACTTCCAGGATGGCTGAGGTAGGAATCGAACCCACCTCTTCTCAGTTTTGCCTCCCCAGGCTGAGTGTGACCCGTTTCAGCCCTCAGACCAAACTTAAATTCCCTTGCAGAAGGAACCTGGTGACAGCCAAGAATGTTACCCACTACGCAACGGGGCGGACGATTTAACATCTGACTTGAGGGCTGGAACGGTGTCCAGTCAGCCATGTTTGGACAATGTAATAGCTACTGAATATGTAAAATTACGCCTTATGGCCTAAATTCGAAGTAATGCGGTTGAGTTTGTCTTCGCCGAATCCACATGCCTCCATAACTTGCAGGCTATGAGTATAGCTCTGCGCAGATAAACAAAACGTTATCCGCATCCGCACGACTGTTATCCACAACAGCCCCGCATCCGCACGACTTTTTTCCGCATTCGTACGTCTGTTATTGAATCTACTGGCATTACAATAATATTTTTAATTAGATAAAGCATAAATTACTAAATTGAGGAAAACGTCGCTCCCTTAGGCTTTGTATGTCATGTGCTGTTTGAAATGAATGTTATACAGTCAGAATTGCAACCCATTTCTGTTCGGAGTGTTAATTATGCTTAATGACATAATTTGAATGAGATTAGCTTAAATCATCATCTTACATTTGTCATGAAAAGAGCATATCGGAAAAATATGATATGTCATAAACATCCGGGTCCTAATAATATTAAACAAGTTCGGATTGTATTCTTAAAACTATCCGCAAATTTACTTTAAACATTATCCACAGCTTATCCACTATCCGCACAGCCATGCAAACTATATCCGCATTCATGCAGGGCTCTAGCTATGAGCTGGTGAGAGGAGTCTTTTGATGCTCGCCATCCTCTTGAAGCCTAATACTGTAGCAGGATTTGTTTCTCATCATCAAAACACACCTGAAGTACGTAAGTTATTGATGAGCCCCAAAAGTAACTTACTTCGCAGGATGGTACCTACTGTTGTTAATTTATTTAGGGGTAGGACATAGTGGTCATGATGCCTCATTTTCTTGAGAATCTATGTGATGATCTGTTTCATTGAGATGGCTGTGGTAATGTGTGTATTTGGGGATATGATTTTGGTAGGGGGCGCCCGTGGCCTTAATTAGCTAAAATCCCGGCATTCACCTGAAATAGAACCGACAGCAGTGGCTATGCTGGCTAAAGCGTAGCGTTAGGTCATGGTGCCAAAGCTCTCGGCTGACTCGGTAGACGCGTGGGTGCGGCCGTCCTTGAAATGGTTTTCCGTGGTTACCCATTTTAAACACCAGGCAAATGCTGGGACGGTACCTTCTGACAGGCCAGGGCCGCTTCCTCCCACATGCTTGCCCAGTTTCATTCATCTTCATCCATTCCATCTCTTATCCCAACGCGCAGGTCGCCCACGGGCGTTGACTAGAAAGACCGGCACTCGGCCTCTCATGAGGCCACACCAAAAAAAAACTGAAGTAAAAATGGGAGATCACTTCTAGGATAGCTGAGGTAGGAAACAATTCCCAGTTCTATCTTACGAGGCTGAGTGAACCCCGTTCCAGCCCTCATATTAGAATTAAAACTTCTTGGCAGAACCTTGGGGTGACAGCCAAGATGATGATGATTATTGTTGTTATAAGGGTCTTAACATTTAGGTTATCGGCCTCTAATGGTTTGGGTGATAGTAAAAAGAATATAAAGAATTGAAAACTATTTACCACAACTAGAAGAAATTGACAAAACAGGAGTAAGGGAAATAAAAGTCTGGGAAAGGATGTGCCCTCGAAGAATGAGGATTGAGGGACTTAGAAGGAAATAGAGCCATGAAAGACAGGTAGGAAATGAGGGAAAAGAGGAGTGGGTCAATCCCAAAGTAACGGGAAAAATGGGAAAATCGGACCCAACTTGAGGGTGTAGCACTATCCAGGGTGCACCTTAAGTGGTGGAGCTACACACACCCTGCCTTCTTTAGGGTCTTAAGCAAAAATCAGGAGGTACCAGGAAAAGAAAAAGAAGACAGCTGACCCCTCGAAGGAGGGAATCAGGAAAGATGAGACAAGGACAATTAAGGCGGGAAAGGGAAAGATACCCTAGGCTTCGGATACCCTAATACGGTCGGGGTTCGGAAGAGAATAACAAATGACCAAGGGAGGTCGAACGGAAAGAAGACCTAGAGGAGCCCAGCACAAGTAACTGGAAGCAATGCCGGACTCGGTCGGGGTCCCGTGGTTGCCAATCCACATTCCACAAGTTTCGTGAGGCACTGGGCGAGGACAGCCAAGAATGATGGCCACTACACCATGGACGGAAACTACCTCCTGGAATGAGGTGTGAAGTGCGCAAGAGCCACCTCAATTCGTCATCTAGGGCAGAGCTATCTCGCTGGATGACTTGGGTGTTCCTCACCAGGTGCGGGAAAGGTCAACCGCATAACTGTGGTTCGGAAATGTTAAGTATTCTCCGAATGAAGAAAGAACTAGAACTTTCATTCACACTTATCTTTAACTTGTTGAAGGCTAAATAGCTGCTAGCTAAAAAGTAATTGTAGTCTACATATTGCCATTTGTTGCTCTTCAGTCGGTCAACACGAGTGTGCCCAATGAATGGGTGGGGTGCAAGATATAAAGATGTAAACACACTCCTGGAAAAAACTACAAGTATTAATCAGATATCACAATTAATGGGGAAATTTAGGATTACGCGTTTCGACCCTCAAGTGGCCATCATCAGATCTGGTAATCTCAACAACACCATGAGACTTCACAAGTCGGAGTAAGTACACTGCATATTTGGATAGAGCATGCTACGTAGTTTCATGTTTGTTTGTTGACTTCCTACCACATTGTACACACGTGTATACACATTCTTTAAACATTTTTTTAATAGTACATTATGCAACGAGCCTATTTTTAAATACGTAATTCATAAAAACCGTTAAGAAAAAACGAGATTCATATTTCAATCATAATAATACATCCAAGACAAACTATAAGGTGCGTTCAAAAAGTAACGAGCCGGAGGCATAATTACAGAAACCAGTACCTGTATGTTAGAAGTATTGGCCCTGGCTGTTGAGGCACTTGTCCCACTGTGACATGAGGCGGTGAATGGCTGTCTCATAAAATTCCCTGGGCTGCGATGTGAACCAGTTCCGCACGTACAGCTGGACGTCGGCGTCCGAGGTGAATCGTTGGCCCCACAGTGCCCTTTTCAGGGGACCAAACATGGCGTAATCACAGGGAGAGAGGTCAGGGCTGTATGGTGGCCGAGAACCTCCCATTTGAATTTCTGCAGGAGTGCCGTGACTGTGTTGGCAGTATGAGGTCGTGCATTGTCGTGGAACGACCACGACGGCTATGGCGTTCACTGTCACTCGGCGGTCCTGGGTAATGAGTGCATCAACCAGCTGGACGTTGTCATCGGTAATGCAGGGGGTGCCCCAGACCGGGCATCATCGGCTAACGACACCCGTCCTTCCCTGAAGCGCTTGTGCCACGCCTTGACCCTTGCAAGGGACATGCAGTGTTCGTCGTACACTTGTGACATTCAGCGATGAATGTCCGTTCCCCCTACTCCTTCCGCTGTCAGAAAACAAACAACACCTCTTTGCTCTTCGTTTGACGCCTCCATGTCACTGTTTGCAATGCGACTAGCAACGTTGGACGATTGATGCATGCTGCTGCTCGTTTGTATCGTCACGTGACGTGCACGCGTGCCCTCTAGCGACGGGCTGTGACCTTCCACGCTCTTGTCGGAACCACACCTCGTTACACACGCCAAGATTAGCCGATGTTGTCACCGGTTTGCGCATTCCAGCCTCCGGCTCGTTACTTTTTGAACGCACCTTATACTACAATACTGTAGTAGCGACTTAAATGTATTTAATTAATTAATTTAGTGTAAACTTTAACCTTAAGACAGTGATCAGGACCTGATGATGGCCACTTGAGGGTCGAAACCCGTAATCCTCAATTGCGCCATTAATTGTGATAATCTAATTAATGCATGTAATTTTTTCCAGGAGTGTATTTACATATTTATATTTTATACCGGGAGCCTCCGTGGTTTAGGCGGCAGCACGCCGGCCTCTCACCGCTGGGTCCGTGGTTCAAATCCCGGTCAATCCATGTGAGATTTGTGCTGGACAAAGCGGAGGCAGACAGGTTTTTCTCCGGGTACTCCGGTTTTCCCTGTCACAAATTTCATTCCAGCAACACTAACCCCTGTCATTTCATTTCATCCGTCAATCATTTAATCATTGCCCCAGGGGAGTGACACAAGTCTTCGGCAGCCGGCACAGTTCATATCCTTGCCGCTAGATGGAGGCTTCATTCATTCCATTCCCTGAGCCGGTCGGTCGACTGGAAGGAGGCTGTGGATTTTCATTTTTCATATCTTGTACCCCGCCTATTCATTGGGCACAATCGTGTTGACCGACTGAAGAGCAACAAATGTCAACTTTGTATAGGCAACACTGAACATGAATGGCTTCAAATCTCTACATTAGTCTACGTAACCCTTATAGTCTAACTTAATGAATAAGAGGGAAAACTTGGATGGGTTTACTCATCATTGTGAGGCAGAATTGTGAATAGATGAGTTTGATTCCTACTTCAGCCATCTCAGAAGCGGTTTTTCATGGTTTCCTACTTCCTAAAATGAGATCACGGCTACCTCCAAACCAAATCCTAGCCTCAATTACAAATATACTGTACATAGACACACTAGTACAGCTATCACAAATGACACAAATTATCGGACATATTCAGCTCACACATCCAACTAAACAGGGCTACAAGACCACGATGCATACTTACAGTATAGGCTATAGCAAAACACCTAAGCGAATCAACAACAACAACGCTAAGCTGTAAGTCTAACCACTAAATGCCGGAATAAGAACAACCATACAGTTAGTTATTGAGGTTTTGAGGGGCGGAACAGAGAGGTCATCTTCCTCTAACCATACAGTAAACTAATAAACATTATACCCTTTGCTGGTCTACAGGTAGTTAGTTGTTGTTCATCATTCTTTGGGGCTTTGTGACATCACGGTCATGCAGCCCCGTGTACTTGGGTGTGTGTAAATGCTGTTTGATAACCTACGTCACTGTCATGTCTATACAAGTGTGTGTACATGTAATCGAGATACTATTTGAGTAGAAAGCTGTCATGGCCGTAAGTTAGGTACTGCCCCCGTAATTGAATTATATAGAGACCACGGTGGCTATATTTGTAATTATAAGGAGAGTTTTGGCTGTCATAGTTATGACGTGGGTAGTCATGACGTAAACACGGATGACGTAAATGTTATACCAGCAGGCTACTTGAGCTGAGATTCTCAGTGACGTCAGCATTTAGTCGAGAATGTTCCAAGATTTATGACGCAGTCGCAGGAAACGAGGAATTCTGCTGAGGAAGAAACTATGCTATTGGAGGAGAGGCATGAACCAATCAACGATAGTTTAAAGGAAGACGGAGATTGCTGAAACTATGGTATTTTTATTACTTTTGGAATGCAGAATTGTGGAAATCCATTTGCAGTAAAAGCATTGATTTGGAATTTTGGTGAAATTTATTTTCAGTTTTTGAATTTTGAAAATCCGTCATGTATTAACGAAGTTGGAACTTCTAGCGATGACGTAGTATCACGCTTTGGAAGGGATGGTAACGCCCCTCGTGAAGTTAATAAAAGGGCTTGCGCAGAAGAGAGGAGCCTCTCTCGTTCTCTGATCATTCTGAGATCTCATTCTCAGAGCATCGAAGTATATTTGTGAAAGTTCTTTTCTTATACATTCATTATAGTGAGACGTCGAAGTGAACAGCAGTGAAAAGAATCGTCTTTATAACGCGTGGCGAGGCCACTATATTAACGAGATCCAAGTCAAACTAGGTGAAGTTGAAACGGACCTTAGAAAGCTTCTACAAGTTTAGCTTCGAACAGTTAGCGGTCACCGATAAGCTAATTGTATTGTGCTGTGCTACATGCAGTTATAGAGAAAAGCTGAACAATTTCGACCGATTAGTTCGAAAGATATTAGCAGTTTTATACGACTGAGAAAAGTGATTATCTCGCCACAAGAGAAGCACTTTTGTATAGCCAGAATCAACGCAACGGCTGACGCTGCGAGTGGAATCGAAAGACTTCAGATTGCTTGGTTACAGAACGATACAGTATAATGGAGCAATTGAATACGGCAGTTTGTTCTTCTAACACTACAACCGAAGAGCAGATGGAAGGCTAAGGGTTTATTGCAATTGGGACATACTTCAACGGAGTAAGATAGCGACATGGAACTTCGCTAATTGCTATTCCACACAAGCGAACATGCGGTGAATACCATCTACACCCATGTTTCGTAATTAAAGGCTGAATACCATCGAACAGCCATAAAAACAATTTCATACTCTGAATATGAATAATTTCTTCGGAAATTTCTACAAAACTTCATGACGATTGTCTACTGGAACTTCAGGGAATTTTTCAAGAGAGGTCAGGGATATCCCGACTCACAAAGAAGATTATTGCCGGAAGGATGTCTATTCGTCTTCGAGGAGCAGAGCGATTCACGGAGAAGGAAGCAGTTCGATTCTCCGAGGGTGCTATTTCCTATTTCGAGGATGGAGCTCAACTTTAACGTGGTGAAATGGATCCATCAGCAGTCTTCATTGGGGAATTTTCCTCTGGAACGTCAATCGGCAGATAAGGTAGTCGTGAACGTTTATTGTATTTGAGTATATTAATGATGTTTGAGCAACCATTTTTCCCATATTTTTATCCTCATGTATTTTTGCCCTATTTTCTTGTTGAGATTCTTATTCTCTGTACACCTTGATGAGCTTTGCATTTTTCGACGATTTATTAAGACATTGTTATGTCATGGGCATAGTTAACGATTTTGAATCAGTTGAGACTGATATTTAGAATTTTCAGTAATTAATATTTTTGTAGTCACGATTTGACTGTAAGTTAATGATTTTTATGGCAGATTTAAATCCAGACAGCGTGTCATTTTATTAAAGTAATTCTACCCCAGTTTAATTACTTTGACCAATTTTCTGTCATCATCAAGAAGGAAGAACATTTAAATGATTTTAGAGCGTTAAAATCTCTTACGTTGTCGACGATCTTGGAAATACTAGTCGTTATTTGTATTGATTGCAACACAGACATTTATCGTCAGTTATGAATGAACATTGCATCATAGACACTTTTGTGAAAGAGTAACTTTAATAATGAATTATTGAATGCATTAAAGTCTAGAACTTGTGTTAGGAGTTTTTCTCAATTAGAGATTTATAGAACGATGTTTTCATTCCCCAGTCTAATTGGATTCTATTCGACTACTTTGCATTTTAGTCGCACTTTATTTGAAGATAGTATTTTCATACTACAATTTTTTTTTTAAGATGTTAATCTTAAATTTTGATAGACCAGACAGGCGTATATAAGCGTATTCACTATTAAATTTGTTTGTGATTGGCAAGTTTTGACTTCATTTCGGTTCATGAATGAAATCCACGAAGGTTAAATAGAAAAACAGTTTTGAAACAATTAATGATTATAAATTTTTTTAAGTGGAACTATGAATGTATAATCGCTAGTGCAGCGCGTGTTGAAAGTCGCTGAGATATAATGCCCTTGAATATGAAGGAAGTTCCCACAAGAATAAATGTTAAAGAATTATTTGTGGAAGTTTTGTAAGTTATGTGGAAGTTGAATGCCATATAGATTAATATATGATGATTTTGGGCATATTTTTAATGCAGTTTGTGCATTAACTTGTTAGCGAAGGATTTTCCGCTGGAGTAAGATTGTCATAGTTCGTTGAAAATCAATCAAGTGAATTACTGTTATAATTAACACGAGTTTTGAAAGAATTTGAGATACGATTTTGAATGAAGGTTGCCGTCACAAATCATTATTAAAACCTTTATTAAACCAGATTGTGACATTAACATGTATAACTAACCTTCATTGGTCGATTATATTAAACACGATTATGAAAATTACCAACCGGATGAACCTGTGGTTAATGTATTTATTAAATTAATAATTTAAACAATTTAAATGTTACTATTGTAAATAATTGCTGTAAATATTTTTGAAAATAATGTGAAACGAGAGTGATGTTAAAGGCGTGCTTATAATATTTTTATTGTCTTTGACAAGTATTATAAACAATTTCTAATTGTTATAAATAATTTATGTGATTTTGTTATACACATTTAAGAGCTAATTAAACATTTGGATTGAAGTTAACAAGTTTAAGAAATTAACATAATGATCCAATAGGATGTAGGCAAAGTACTTGAAAGATTTGCGTAAATATAATGTGAGTTGTCTTGTAGACATTTAAAAGCTTGAGAGAGCAAGCTGTATCCTTACGTAACATAGCATGTGAGAAGGGAGTGCATTTGACCAGTATGCAACAGGTTCGAGGGTAGCTCGCAGCTGGGCCAACATCTGGTTCACAGAGAGTGAGGTCGTACACACTCCGGCCTTGCGACTATAAATACCATTCTCATGTTTATTAAAAGGAAACCAAATGCTCTATATATGTCACACCCTGATGTCCTTTTCCAATCCAATAGTGTTATGAATATTACGTTATTTGGAGCTCGTGGGAGCTAATATGTTTTATATCATGTTGTATGATAATTTTTGCAAGTCCTACTGGAGGACGTAGTCAGATTGACTTGGGCTACTGATAGCCACGTTGATTTTCTTGTGTTAGTAAAATCATACCCTTTATTAGAAATAAAGCTTTTGTACAGTTCAAAGTTCTCGCCTTCGTTTTGGCTCATTTTTAAATGTCATGGTGGAGGTTATTGTGTGAACAGACTTTTAGTGATCCTGTTGTCAACTCAAACCCCGAGATAATTAAGAGGTAAGTAACGGTAAGTATGAACCCCCGTCTATTTTGGTGTGTTCCACAATGATTTCCTGTGAACTTCTGTGCTCTTATCTCGATAGTATCTGTCAGTGCCATTTTCATTGATGTAACTGTGCCGGTGCAATTGATAATTGGCAATCCGATTGAGGGGGCGGATATCTGACAGCCTACTATCCAGGTAAACGGGGACAGTACCATCCCGGCATTTGCCTGGAGTAGAAATTGGAAACCACGGAAAATCACTTCCAGGATGGCTGAGGTAGGAATCTAACTCGCCTCTTCTCAGTTTTGCCTCATGAGGCTGAGTGTACCCCGTTCCAGCCCTCAGACCAGAATTACATTTCTTGGCAGAGCCAGGAATCTAGCCTGGACCTCCGCGTTGGTACAGACTGTTCAAGAGAGAGAGAGAAAGAGATTGCTCTGCACGTTTGCAACATTAATTAAATTTCAAATAATCTGAAGGTTCTATAGCTTTTTAATATCTCTTGGTATGCTTTTGGCCAACTTAATTTACTACTGTATGCTACACCGTTCCACAGGGAGCACTGCGCAATAGCTAACAGTAACAATGCTTATTAGAGTAGCCGTACGAGTTATTATTATTATTATTATTTATTTTCGTATGGTACGAATGATCTACATATATATACAGATATGTACATAACAATCAAAAATGAACATCAAGGCTCTTCAACCAGGAAAGCGCTGGAGCTGATGCTTTCATGAACTCTTCCCATTCGCCTGCAAAGCTACGCTGTGGGCACTCTCGAATGATGTGGTTCATCGTCTGTTCTTGAGCTCCGCAGTCACAAGCTGGTGATTCTAGCCACCCCCATTTGTGTAGCATTGCTTTGCACCATCCATGACCAGTTCGAGCACGATTTGTTTGGCACCATGTAGCTCTTGGTAGATCAGTTCCTGAGATATGCTGGGAAGGATAATCTAAGTGGTTTTAGTGAGGTGAAGAAAAATAGCTCCACCTTTCCTTCCAGATTTTGTTGACGTTGTAATGCCCTGGCTGTTTAATATTGTCATCACCCCAAATAGGATTCCTGGATTTCAGGCGCATGAGTGGAGGATTACTCAGTACTGAGTGAACCGGAAGGTGATTGAAGTCAGAACAGATGGAAGTTTTCCAAGCGTGGGCAGTTCCTTGTTGTCGTCGTCTCAGTTGTGGAGGAGGAATGCCTGCCAGGACGTGCAACCATGGCACAGGGTTTGATCTTAATGTGCCCGTTATGATCCTTGCCGTACGAGTGAAGTTACACAACACGACTGCAATGGGGATTGGAAGTTAGGACATTGGGAGTTTGAATTCATATGCTGACTGCAGGCATCCTGAGTGTGGTTTTTCTAAACTTCCTCAAGCCGAATGTCGAAACAGTGCCTCATTTCACGTACGGGTAACCTACCCCCAATCACTGACCCTGCCAGGCTTCACACACCCTATTACACGAGCCGATGACTTAGATGTCCCATGCCCCTTAATGAGTTAACAACAACTACAGATTACGCCCCAGTTTTTGGCCGGTCAACCCCGATTGCTCCGTCGTACAGAGGACAGTTGGCGAGCCTCAAGCATATGCAATTGATACGTGAGTTGTCAGTTGCACGGAAAGCACTTCACGTATCAATGGCACATGCCTGAAGCGACTTTCCTCTGTAAGACTGCTGTAAGACTACTGTTGCATATGAGCTAAGAAGTGAAGATGTGTGTGAGTGTGCGTACACTGTTCCATCTAATTGTATTTGATGCTTCATTTCAGGGGCTTGGAGATCGTGGTCATTTAGTCGCATGTACTTGGATGTGTGTTTATAATTTGTGTGACAACCTGTGTAATTGTGGTACCTCTAGTAATGTGTGTATTTCTAATTCAGGCGAGGATTGGTAAGGAGGCGGCCGAGGCCTTAAATTAGGAACCATTTCGGCATTTGTCTAGAGTGGGAAACGACAGAAAACCACTTCTAGGATGGCTAAGGTAGGAATCGAACCCGTCTCTTCTCAGCTGCCTCAGTCGGAAACGAACCCGGACCTCGGAGGTCACAGCCAAGAAGGCTACGCCACGAGGCGGACTGCTCCATCTGAATACCGTTGAATAATTTAGGACGAGGAAGTGAAGATAATTATGTGTGTGTAGCCTGCTTCATCTGAAGCATCATATCAGTACACGGGTCTGACCTGCATTTAGCCCAGCTTCCGGCAGCACGCTGGACCAGTTCTACTGACACACATCAAGCGGCCTTGCTTTACGCGTCATTACATAGCTAGGCGAACATCATGGCTATCGGAACAGATCTGATAGCTTATAGGCTTGGTTAGAGTTCCAGAAAATTGTGTTTTAGTGGTTCCAATGGCTGAAGATTTTGTAAATATATAGCTTTGATACCGAAGGGTTTACATTTTATTGAGCAAATAAACGTAAGCGTGTTTATGATAAGTTTAGGGGGCTGTACATCGTGGTCATTTAGCCCCATGCACTTGGATGTGTTTGCATAGAATTTGTCTGCTAACCTGTGTGAATATACTGTAGTGTCTGAATTCGGGTGAGGATTTGTATGGAGGCGGCTGTGGCCTTAAATTAGGAACCATCACAGCATCCCCATTGTTGGGTATTGAGATATCAAGAGTCCCATAGTCATCACATACACCTGTTTCTACGTAGTTTTTAGAATTTTTGATTGTCGATCATCTAAAAAATGAATTTAGAACTTCCTCGCCATTATTATTAACCTTCTTATTCAGCCTGCGCTTAGCGTCATTGCATTACGTTGTACTATTGTTTGAGTGGTCCGTACTAAATCTGAATCAGTTCCGGAAAACCATGCAATTTCCATCACGAAAAGCAATCATACCTTGGAATACTACACTTATTTGCATCACCACTGCTCTCAATCCAACAGTTTCATTGTTAGTTGCTCATAAACTCATCTCTTCAACGCTGTCTTCAAAATCACTGCAATCATTGTGTGATTAGTCCAAATACCTCGAAATCATAGGCAGATTTTTATCGTATGAGTCTGCTATTACATATGAAATGAAAATCCACAGCCTGCTTCCAGTCTCCGACCGGGTCAGGAATGGAATGAATGAAGCCCCCATCTAGCGGCGAGGATATGAACTGTGCCGGCTGCCGAGGCCTGACGCACTCCCCTGGGGCAATGATTAAATGAATGACAGATGAAATGAAATGATAGTGGAGAGTGTTGCTGGAATGAAATTTTTGACAGGGAAAACCGGAGTACCCGGAGAAAAACCTGTCTGCCTCCGTTTTGTCCAGCACAGATCTAACATGGTGTGACCGGGATTTGAACCACGGACCCAGCGGTGAGAGGCCGGCGTGCTGCCGCCTAAGCCACGGAGGCTTCTGCTATTACATATATCAACTCATATTGATACTGAAGTATGAAACCAAACGTGACAAATGTAAATTAAATTATTAATCACGTAGTTATTTCCTGTTCCAGGTGCGCGAGTAAAGGTTGTCTAATACTTTGCTGCCACCTACCGTAATTAAATGTAAACTGACAGCCTGCGGAATATTCTGTACGCGAACCGCTAGGGCGGGAATTTCGTTGCGGAATATATCTTAAGCGACACTCTCGGCAAAGGTATTACCGCGGAATATTCCAGAAAAGACACAGTAAGGGTTAATACAATTGTTGTTGATTTACAGACGTAGCCAAAGTATTAATTTGAAATAGAAATTCCTAAATTCTTTACTATTTGTAACCCTAATTGAGAATGTGAACTTTATTTCCATAAATGTGATTTTAGGATGCAATTTCTAAAATTTGGGCTATTTAATATTTTATGGAATTATTTTAGGTAAAATGGGCTCTTTCTACGCCATTGTTTTGTGAAAAATAGTTGTTGTTGATTTATTTAGGGGCTTTGCAACATCGTGGCCGTGTAGCCCCATGTACTTGGGTATGTGGAATTTGTCCGATAGCCTGTCTTATTGTGATGGCTGTATTAGTGTGTGTATTTGTAAGTCAAGTAAGGACTGGGAAGGAAATGAATTCCAAAAACTACGTAGAAACAGGAGTATGCGATGAGTATGGGACTCGTGATATCTTAATATCCAACAACGAGTAAGCTGAGATGGCTCTTAATTTAAGGCCACGGCCACCTCCATACCAATCCTCTCCAGAATTACAAATACACACTACTACAGGCACTACAAGAGCACAGGTTACCAGACAATAATTTCTCTGTTTGGAAAACTAACATAGAACATTAAACTGTTCAACCCCACTTGGGCTGCCAATTGTACCGGTTCAAAGGGCCAAATAAAGATCGTCCTCCAGTTGGGCGATAATTGTAATTTCTCAACCCCACATGGGCTTCAATAAGTTAATATACAGTAGAATGTATAATATTCATGAATCTCAAACTTGATATTAGGTTCGGGGTGTTGGGGGTTATACACCGTAGCGAAGTCAATATCAACGATATACATTCACACTTAGATACATTGCTGAACCTCTTGAAATTATAAAACTGGAAAATCTGGTATAAACATAATGCATTCTGAAATTACAGCATAGTAACTATGATACAACTTAGTACCTCCAAACAACATAGTAACTCCAAACAATTTATTCCTTGCCCACACTATCTATGAATACTCAATTTTCCTCGATTATACTGTATTTTCATGGTAACATCATCACTCAAACACATGATCTTATTATTTCCAACCTCAAAATGTCTACGCATATATAATATACACATTACTGAGACTTTTAACTTCAAGCTGGCTTGTTTCAAGAACTATATCATTAGACTTTAATATAACCTATATTTGTAACAGATCTGATTTTTTCAAATTTTAATATTTATACAACTAGTATTTTCAGAAATATTTTTGAAAACAACCTTTGTTAGGAAATATTTTTGAATGTAGGACCTGCAACTTGAATTAGATGATGATGATGATAATTGTTGTTTTAAGGGGCCTAACATCTAGGTTATCGGCCCCTAATGATCTGGGTGATAGCGAAGATGATAATAAAACGGAAACCAGAACGAAAATTAAGTGAGACGGAAAATACTTACAAAAAGGAACTCGGATTGAAACGACTCACAAAATGTTCTTACAAAAGGGAATTTAGAACGAAAAGATTCACAAAAGGAATAGATTGAAAAATACCCACAAAATGAAGGCTAGGTTCAAAATACGTACAAAATGCAATGTAGCGTCGAAATACTTACAAAATGCAACTGAAATTCAAAATACTTACAAAATGCAAATGAGATCGAAAATACGTACAAAATGCAATTGAGGTTCAAAATACTTACAAAATGCAATTGAAATTGAAAATGCTTACAAAATGTACGGTGATTCCAACGACTCATGTGGATTGACAATACTTACAAAAAGCAATTTAGATTGAAAATACTTGACAAAATGTAATTTAGATTCAAAATACCCACAAAATGCAATTGAGAATCAAAATATGTGCAAAATGCCCCCAAACAAAATGCAATTTAGATTCAAAATTCGTGCGAAATGCGGTTTTGGTTGAAAATACTTACAAAATGCAATTGAAATTCAAAATAGTCACTAAAAGGCCCCGCAACCTGCATTGAAAGACTTACTAAAAAGCAATTTAGATTGTCAATCTTTACAAAATGCAATTGAGGTTGAAAACAATCGCGAGATGTAATTTAGATCGAAAAAACTTACAAAATGCAACATAGATCAAAAATGCCTTAAAAATCGATAAAAGGGAATTTAGATACACGGTGATTCGAGTAACAAAAACAGTGCGGGAATCTTAAAGAGAAAAGGAAATAGAAGGAAAAGAGGAGAGGGGAGGGGAGAGAGGAGAAGGTCCGCCCCAAAGGGAAGGGACAAAAGGGGAAAACGGACCCAGCTCAGGATCCCTCGGGGTCGCCAACGCCCGAACTCACCAGCCGTGAGCCCCTGAGGGTGTAGCATTATCGACGGTGCACCAGAAGTGGTGGGGCTACATACACCCTGCCTCCTTAAGGGCCTTGAGCACAAGGCAGGAGGTAAAAGGAAAAGAACAAGAAGGCTGACCCCTCACAGAAGGAGGGTATCAGGAAAGATGAGGGAAGGGCCAAAGAAAGCGGGAAAGTGAAAGACTCCCTAGGCCTCGGATACCCTAATACCGTCGGGGTCGGAAGAGAACAAGAGTTGACCAAGTGAGGTCGACAGGAAAGATGACGGAGGAGAGCCCGGCACAAGTAAGTGGAAGCAATGCCGGACTCAGCTGGGGCCCCGTGGTCGCCAACCCACGCCCACTAGATGTGAGCCCCTGGGGGTGCAACTTGAATTATATTATAGCTTACTCGCTAAAGTACCCGTGCTTTGCTGCGGGTCATAAATAAATTTAAATGTGAAGGTGACAGTTAAAACAGGGGATAAGCGAGGTGCTGCGCCGAGGGAGATTAAGGATGGAACATTTTGTCCAACTACACCGATCGGCGTTGACCGTGTTTTATAGCACAAATTGACGTTTTACTCGCTAACCGTTGGAGATACACGAAAAGTGATAAGGAACTTTCGGATAGGAAATTAAATTTTAAACCTCGTATATGCCATCAGAAGTTTGCTATTTCTTAGCGTTATCTCTTATTTGAAATAGAAATATGAAGGTTTAAACAAAAGGGTGTAGTGACGTCACTGAAATGGTCGCCATCTTTAAATAGTGCAAAGTATCGAAATATATAGTAGCCTATATGTTAGCCAGGTAAATCAGCTACTTCCATGTAAAATTTCATGTAAATCGGACCAGTGGTTCTTGCGTGATTGAGTGATACACAGACACACACAATCTCATTTTTATATATTAGTATACGTAGATATTGCCTCTAAGGAAGGTCACATGTGGCCGAAATCGGTACTATAATTAAAATTACTTATTATTGATTTAAGGTATTAATTTTCAGAATACAGGGTGATTTTTTTTTTTGCTGGAGCGGGTCCAGCTACCAGGCACGCGCGCGCCTTCCGCAGCCATCCGTGCTTGCTTCCGCAGATTGCGCGGAGGTAGAAACCGTAACAGAGTACATTAATTAATGGTAAATTCACCAGAAAATCATGATTAAAGAACTTACCTTTTCACAGAAGATGCTGAAAGAGTTTTCTATCAGCTGACAGATAGGCGTTGTACCGTGTAAATAAATTAGCGTTTACACGTTGTGATTCTCCTTCCATAATGAGGGATATCTGCTGCCGTATATTGTTGAGCTCAGCTGACGAATGACAACAGCCAACATTCCTCAACACTTCAATTTTAAATCTTTGGAAGTTACATCGTTACATTATGTAAATACTTCTGAAACACCCTGCGTGATTACTGTAATAAATCGAAGCACGGACCTAGGCCCGTTTGATATTTAAGTGTGGGGTAATTTAAAACACGAAGTGTACAGATCAATTGCCCGTACTCTAGTGGAGCTGGAGAACAATATACGGCAGCAGATATCTCTCACAACAGAAGAGAATTACAACGTGTAAACGCTAATTTATTTACACGGTTCCTGTCAGTTGAAGGGGGACATTTTCAGCATCTTCTGCGTAAAGGTAAGTTCTTTAATCATGATTTGCTGGTGAATTTGCCATTAATTTATGTACTCTGTTACGGGTTCTACCATCGCGCAATCTGCGGGCGGAGTTCGGTTGCCTGGCGAAGGCGTGCGCGCACCTGCTAGTTGGCCACTGGCCCTACTCTAGCAAAAAAAAAAACCTATTTTAGCACATTATTGTAATGATATGACCGTACTTTGCGACATCGTTGTCCTGAAGCCCCGTGCGGAATCTGACAACCAGTGCCATTGTGATGGCTGCAGTTGTGTGTATAAGCTATTTGTAATTGAGGCTAAGATGTGGGAAGGAGGCGGCTGTTGCCCTAATTTAGGTATCATCGCGCCATTCGCCTGAAGTAGAAGTGAGCAACTACGGACAGTAACCATGGAGAATCACTTCTAATAAGATGGCTAAGGTAGGAATCACACAACCACCTCTCCTCAGTTCTGCCTCACGAAGCTGAGTGAACCCCATTCCAACCCTCAGACCAGAATTTAATTTCTTAACGGAGCCGGGAATATGTCAAAGACATCCGTGGTGACAGCCAAGTATGCTACTCACTACGCCACAAGGTCGACACTTAAAGTCCGAAGAATGCAAATATTCATAAGTAGGTTTAAAGATTTGTCACTTTCTGGTTTAAACTGGAATATCTCCTTAATTAGAAGCCGGGAACCGGTACCTTTTCAAAAATACTGTACTGTACACACACACACGCAAATGGATGTTCCCGAATACAAGGGGACTGTATGGAATTGAAATGTAATGAGGAAGTGCCTACATGTTATGGTAAGCACTTGGCGTAAAACATCACAGATTGTCCGGAAAATCAGTCGTTGTTTATTTATTTATTATCGTGTTGGAGTTCCTCCGTGGCTTAGGCGGCAGCACGCCGGCCTCTCACCGCTGGGTCCGTGGTTCAAATCCTGGTCACTCCATGTGAGATTTGTGCTGGACAAAACGGAGGCCGACAGGTTTTTCTCCGGGAACTCCGGTTTTCCCTGTTACAATTTCATTCCAACAACACTCTCCACTATCATTTCATTTAATCTGTCATTCATTTAATCATTGCCCCAGGGTAGTGCAACAGGCTTCGGCAGCCGGCAAAGTTCATATCCTCGCCTCTAGATGGGGGCTTCATTCATTCCATTCCATTTCCTGACCCGGTCGGTAGACTGGAAGCAGGCTGTGGATTGTCATTATCGTGTTGGAATCATTGTTTCAGTGTTGCCTTAGTAATCTAAATTTAATGTTTTTCAGTCGGTCAACAAGATTGTACCCAATTGTAATGGGTGGTTCCCTAATCATGAAAAAAAATATACGAGATTAATAAATACACTTGGATGACCAGTTTCGATCGTCAAGCGATCATCATCAGATCCCAATGGACAGACAGAAAAACATCAAATTTAGATATATATCTATTGATTTACCATAAATCATAGAAATATGGAAGGCCTAGTGAAAATGGACAAGCTCCAAATACATATTTTATGCTTCACTGCACAACTTACATCTACATTTCGTTGGGACATCCTGGTCATCAGCCCCGTGTACTTGGGCGTGTGTTCACAATTTGTCTGGTAATTGTGTTTCTATGGTGACGGTAGTAGTGTGTGTAGCCCTAATTATAGAGTCGGGAATTGAGTAGGTGTCCCGGAACTTAAAATAAAGTACTTTCCCTGCATTTGCCTTGAGGGAGAGTGGTAAAATATGAAAATCACGTTCAGGATAGCTGCTGTCAGTGCCGGGATTCGAACCACCGATCACTGGACTTGATGCAGCACCCCATCGCGATCGCGGTGGGCGATTTAACGTGTACTGCTACGCGAGTGGTCGCAGGGGAGGGGGGTAATAAGCATTTCGTGTTAACCTTGACTAGCACTAATTGAGAGATTACTATAGACCTCATGAAGTTTGTACGGCATTTTCACTGATTCAATTAGACACATTTTTTACGGTAATGACGAATTGACTTCAAGGATGAAATATTTGCAAGATCTTATTATCTTTTGCTGCATCACTGAAAAAGAATGGTTTCAAGTTTCTACAGATCTTATTATACAGTATGTGCGGTGCCTGGCAAAGGGAATGATGCAATTTCAATTTTACGGACAAATCTAGTCTATGTGACGCCAATTTCATGCTCCTCTCGTAAAAAAAAATGCAAACCAAAATTAATTTACGCTGGATTGTGATTGGATGCTATGAGTCAGTTGTTTAGTTTGTGCCTGTGCTGTGAAGGAAACCTGCCATCGTGGTCTAATGGTGACTATTCTAGCTTTAGTCACAGACGGTCCAGGTTCGATTTCCGGCTCAGGTATGGTGAATAATAAACTAATCTTCGTATGAGTGTTGGTATGCAGTGCACTCAGCTAAACGAAAGCAACTGAAATGATGGTCGTGTTAGAATCACTCTCTTGACCTGAATGGCTGTGTGGCTCAGCGGTAATGTTCTCGCCTGCTGGGGCCCAAGGTTGTATGATCGAATCCTGGCACAGACAGTTGACATTTGATGATGATGATAATTGTTGTTTTAAGGGGCCTAACATCTAGGTTATCGGCCCCTAATGGTTTGGATGACAATGAAGATGAAAATGAAATGTAAACTTATAACTAAAACTAACTACTAACTTATATACTAGAAGAAGAAATGGAAAACAAAAGGAGAATAAGGCAAATAAAGGACAGGAGGAAAAGAAATGCCCTCAACCCTCGAAGAAGGCGGATTGAGGGACTTGGAAGGAAGGAGATCCATGAAAGGCAGATAGGAAAGTGAAAGAGGAGAGGGTCCACCCCACAGGTAAGGGACAAAAGGGGAAAACCGGACCCAGCTCAGGAATCCCTCAGGGTCACCAACTCCCGAACTCACCAGCCGTGAGCCCCTGAGGGTGTAGCATTATCTAGGGTGCACCAGAAGTGGTGGGGCTACATACACCCTGCCTCCTTGAGGGCCTTGAGCAGAAGGCAGGAGATAACATGAAAAGAAAAAGAAGGTTGACCCCTCGCAGAAGGAGGGTACCAGAAAAGATGAGATAAGGGCCAATTAAGTCGGGAAAGGAAGAGACTCCCTAGGCCTCGGATACCCTAATACCGTCGGGGTCAGAAGAGAACAAGAATTGACCAAGTGAGATCGACAGGAAAGAAGACGGAGAGGAGCCGGCACAAGTAAGTGGAAGCAATGCCGGACTCAGCTGGGGCCCCGTGGTCGCCAACCCACGTCCCACTACATGTGAGCCCCTGGGGGAAGTTGACATTTGAGGGTGCGCAAATGCGAGGGAGCCATGTCAGTAGATATTCTGGCACGTTTAAGATCCCCTTTGGGGCAAAATTCCGGCACCCCGGCGTCTGAAAAAAAGACTCAGTAGTTAAGAGGCACGTAAAACCAATAGCATTATTATCATTATTATTATTATCATCATTATCATTATTATTATTATTACACTCTTGACCATCCTAGGAGTGCTTTTCTGTGTATTCTCCATTTCCATTCGAAGCAAATGCCGGGGTGGTACACGACTTAAAGCAACGACCGCCTCCTTCCCGATCTTGACTGCACTTACAATTGCATACAGTCAGATCAATAACACTAATTATCAAAGTACACACACAAGTAAACGAGGCTGATAACCACGGTGTGCCAACCCCCTTATTATAACAATGAAAACAACTATGCAGATGGGCAAAATAATGCGCTTAGGACTATTGCGTCTGTTCTTGCTTCAATTAGTATTTGTCAACAGCCTCGTGGAGACTACTTATATATTGTATTTGCCTGATAACCTGCAGTATTGCCATGACTGTAACTGCAGTTATTTGAATCCAGGGGAAAACTTCACTCAGGATCACTGATGTCAGCATACAGATTTATACCGCAGCTTCCCATTGCAGTCTTGGAGCGTGACTCAAAGCAATCGGCTACACTGCTGGGTGAACTCTTTCTCTTTTGGGAGTAGATATTTTCGTAGAGGGAAACGCAGAAGAACATTAAAGATTGCGTGATCGTCTGCCTGCAATCTTCCTTAGTTATTTATTTTGTTGTTATTTATTCCTTTAGGGGCTTTGTGACATCGTGATTATGTAGCCCCCGTGTACTTGAGTGTATGTGTAGAATTTGTGTGATAACCTGTATCACCGTGATGTCTATACTAGTATATTGGCAATTGAGGTAGATTTGGATAGGAGGCGGCCGTGGCCTTAAGTTAGATACCATCCCGGCATTTGCCTGGAGTAGAAATGGAGAAACCACAGGAAACCACTTCCAGGATGGCCGAGGTAGGAATCGAACCCTCATCTTCTCAGTTTTGCCTTACGAAGCTGAGTGTACCCAGTTCCAGCCCTCAGACCAGAAATAAATTTCTTGGCAGAGCCGCGAATCGAACCCGGGTCTACGCGGTGACAGCCAAGAATGCTAGCCACTACGCAACGAGGCGGACTACTTAGTTGTTGGTACCGCTCTTATTTAATTTGGGGGTGAATACTTTCCGAATTTATTTAGAAACCAAACTTAAGGGATAACTTGCCTTGAAATTTAAGTAACCTTAATTAAGGGAATTACTTACATTTTGTCCGTGTGTGTGTCCCCCTAATAAAATCTGAGCATAAAGTGCGAGCGTGTTAGCCAACAAACCACCCGTTGTTCTTGTTGTTGAATATTGTCATTAACCAGCCAAGATGATTCCCTGGTAGTTTACAATATTAATTTTATTTCGTTTACGTCCCTTTTACTACTGAAGGTTTTTAGAGACACCGGACTTTTGGAATTTTGCCCCCGAAGGGGATCTTTAACATGCCAGTATATCTACTGACACGGCTCCCTCTCCTTAGCACACCCTCAAATGCCAACTGACTGCACCAAAATTCGATCCTTCAACCTTGGGTACAGCAGGTAAGAGCGTTACCGCTGCATCAGTCCCTGAATGGTTCGATTGAAAAGATGTCTATCATTAGAAACCACAGAAAACTATGTCTGGCGTACGGGTTCGAACCCAGCTACCTACCGAATACATTATTGTGGCTAACAAGCTGTGCAGTGTACTTGTATTATGTACCCAGGCCTATGTATACCCAATTCATAAGGACTATTGACGCAAGTTCACCCATGGGACTTTCAATAACCTATGACCTATAATGTTGCTGAGTAATGGCATTCGGGGCAAAACTAGTGATTAACTGTGATCAGATTGCTTGCCTCTCACCAAGGTAGAGCGGGTTGGACCCCCGGTTAATGCAAGCGAGTTTTCCGAATTGAAATATCACGTCCTGTGGTTTGGATGGAGGTCCCGTGACTTATGATCGCGTAATTAACGGTCACGCAAACAAACACCTACCTTTTTTTTTATCTAATTACGAAATATTTGCATGTTGTCATTTCTTGATGAATGCAGTAGTTTTGCATTTATCCGTTGGCACAGACTAGATTAAAATGTGGCTTTTTAACTATGCCTCAGGTTCATTTATGTTTGTGATTAACTGATTATAAGAATGATACTGTGTTTTGCTGAGTATTCGGGGCAAAACTAGTATATGTGGGTGGTGTGAAATGTTGTTTCTCACGCTCAGAGCTGCTGTAGTGGCTCAGTGAGGAAAGCAATGGCAAACTACGTCGCTCCTCAACTTGCCTCATTAAAGCACTGGCACGTTTTTTTTAGCATATTTTCATTTATGAAAAAATAGGCTTATGAGATCACCTTTTGTCCGTGAGTGTGAGTGTGTGTGTGTGTGTGTGTGTGTGTGTGTGCGGGTATGTGCGTCCCTAATAAAATCTAAACGGCAGGAGCGATTTCAATGAAACTGGGTAAGGACATATTACTATTTTGTCCGACCCCGACCGCGCCCTTCAAATTTTATTACGTTTCACCAACCCAACATGGCGGCTGTGCGAAATATTTCACAGGCATTCTATATCTTCGAAACTATTACTGATATCTCTCTGAAATTCAGTACGGTGATAAGCGGCACTACTAGTAGTTCAGCTATGTGACTTTCAAAAACCTGTTAAGAACAAAACGAACATGGCGGCCAAGTGAAGTTGAAACATTTAACTAGACTTTTATCGCGATTTAACCATCCGAGCGCAGTGAAACATGGCACAGAAAATTTCTATACACATTGAAATGCACTGACATCTAATTTTGTTCAATTGTTTATATAACCTTAAGATAGCGGCTGTGCGAGAAATTTTAAAATCTCGTTTTCATTTCTTGTGTTCTAATAATGCGATCGAAGTCAACGATCTCATAATGAACCAACGCAATAATTGCCATCTAATAATACATAACTCTATGACCTACATATTTAAAAATCGAACATGGCGACCATCCGAAATATTTAGACGGTTCTCAATATCTACTAATCTATGATAGCAATCAAACTGACATTTTGTTTTTTCATAAGGACTATTTACGTAAGTTCACCTATGGGACTTTCAATAACCTGGTGGGCACAATTTCAACATGGCGGCGACGCGAAATTTAATTATTTAAATGGACGTGTCTCGCGATTTAACCAACCGAGCGCAGTGAAACTTGGTACGGTAAATGTTTATACAAATTTTAATCCACTGGCATCCAGTTTATTTCAATTGTTTTCATAACCTCAAGATGGCAGCTGGGCGAAATGTTAAAATCTCGTTTTTATTATTTCTTGTATCCGAATAATGCAATTGAAGTTTGAATAATAAACCTACACAATAATCTTCAACTAAATTGTACATAACTCTATGGCCTACGTATATAAAAATCCAACATGGCGATCATACGGAATATTAGACGGCTCTCAATATCTACGAATATATTACGCCAATCACACTGAAATATTGTATGTTGATAGAGGCAATTATCATAAGTAGGATATATGAAAATAGGCTATCATGAAACTACTTGTTTTTGTGTGTGTTTCTACTCACATAACAGACGGTGGTGGTCTTTTTTTAATAAACAGTTGTTGTTGATTCTTTTAGGGCCCTTTCGACATCGTGGTCATGTAGTCCCGTGTACTTGTGTGTGTGTGTGTGTGTGAATATTGTCTGATAACCTGTGTTATTGTGATGGTTGTTTTAGTGTGTGTACTTGTAATTCAGAAGAGAATTGGGAAGGAGGCAGTCGTGGCCTAAGTCATGAACCATCCCGGCATTCGTATGGAGTTGAAGTGGGGAAACCACGGAAAACCACCTTCAAGATGGCTGAGGTGAAAATCGAACCCACTTCTTCTCACTTTTGCCACACCAGGCTGGGTATACCCCGTTCCAACACTTGGAACAGAATTAGATTTCTTGGCAGAGCCGGGAGTCGAACCCAGGCCTCCGTGGTGACAGCCAAGAATGCTAGCCACTACGCCACGAGGCGGACTTTTTAATAAATAGGTGTGATGTTTGTTACCCATAAGGAAAGACACAAACAGCTAGGAAGTTCACAGACCTTCAGATTGCTTTAATATTACGTAATTAGCAGGGCAGTGGCGTGAAGAGAATGAAAGTGCGTGAGATTGTTTGTTTTACCAGGAGTGTTTACACAGTGACATTGAAGTGGGTGTGAACCGCGCAATCACAGCCACGAGTTACCACTTCACATGGGCTCTGGCCTTCCATGGTTACAGTTTTAAACGACATGGAAATACTGGGACGATGTCTGATACAGACAATAAAATTACAAACGTAATCAATCAGATTTCACACAAGCAATAAATGTATGGGGCTGAAGACTACAATATCACAATTCCGTAAATGTAACAACATAGATTTTATATTCCTGGTTTAAGAATGTCTTCTCACTGCCATGGGTTTAACGTCCTTTTTAACTGCTGCGACTGACCGGCTGCATGGCGCACCTGTAACATTCTCGCCTGGGACCGAATGCCGGCGCAGTCAGTTGGCATTTGAGGTAGAATAAATGCGAGGGAGCCGTGTTCAGTACATTTCCTGACTTCAGGGTGAAATTCCGGCACCCTGCAGTCTCTAAAAGTCATAGTAGGTAAAAGGGACGTAGAAACATTATTATTATTATTATTATTATTATTATTATTATTATTATTTGTATTATTATTACAGACAGAGGTAGCTACACTCGCTAAAGCGCAGCGCAGCGTAAGGCCATGGGGCCAAGCTCTCTGTGGACTTCGTAGACGTGGGTTCGAGCCTCACCGTCAGCCGTCCTTTAAATGGTTTTCCGTAGTTTCCCCATTTTCAACTCCAGGCGAATGTTGGGATGGTACCTTCTGACAGGCCACGGCCACGTCCTTCCACATCCTTGCCCAGTTTCATTCATCTTCACTCATTTAATCTCTCATGTACTCCTCTAAGGAGGTTTGCGTCAGGAAGGGCATCCGGCTAAAATACCATCCGCCACATAGAATTTCATCCCCTACCCCGTTGGGAACGGGAATGATAAGTGGTAGACATACATTATTATTATTATTATAAATTATAGAAGACCCATGCTACTCCACAGCATTCATTTCAACAATCCTACAGGCTAGCACATCTTTCCATACGGCATTTGCTGTTCGCATGCATTTATGCTAAAGACCTTGAACAAAAAACAATCCGAAAGTATAACGAAATTCAAATTGTGAATCGTATTATATATTCACTTGTTCAGGCCCC
This sequence comes from Meconema thalassinum, assembly GCA_946902985.2. Lineage (NCBI taxonomy): Eukaryota > Metazoa > Arthropoda > Insecta > Orthoptera > Tettigoniidae > Meconema > Meconema thalassinum. The sequence continues at coordinate 125,629,036 of OX336389.2, forward strand.
GTGGTGTTGGGGTAGCGCGCCTCCCTCTTACCCGGAGGCCCCTGGTTCGATTCCTGTCTCGGTCAGGGATTTTAGAAACTGACGTGAGGGATGGAACGGGGTGCACTCAGCCTCGTGACGATAATTGAGTAGCTGTCTGACAGTGAGGCAGTGCCCCAGTCACGAAAACCAAGATTTATGGCAGAGGGGACTCGATCCGCTGACCACGCGTCACCCCAATATCTGCAGCCCAAATGGCTGGGCGGCGGTTGCTTGGTAGGTCTAGGCCCTTCATAGGCTGTAGTGCCAGGGGTTATTATTATTATTAGTAGTAGTATATTATTATATTTACTTAACGACTGACTATTGTACTACAGTAGTGAATTTTTAGTTAGTGAAAATGTAAACTTTAACACAGTGATCTGAAGAGGGTCAAAACGCGTAATCCTAAATTGTTCCATTTTATTGTGATAATTAACTAATACATGTACTGTATTTTTTCCTGGAGTGTGTTAACATATTTATATTTTCTACCCCGCCCATTCATTGGGCACAATCGTGTTGACCGACTAAAAAGCTACAAGTGACAAGAACTGTTTAAGTCTGCAAAATACAAGTAGGCATATCTCAATGGAATTTCATATTACAGTGTACTTGGCATAAATCCCTATCCTTAATATTTTGATAAGACTAGCTGACCCGTGCGAGAAATCTCGCATGATCATGAGCCACCCTTTCCCCAATAAGTTTATAATAAGAGACTTAAGGAGAAAGGTTGTTATGTTTTTATTTGAACCGAATGATTATAGAACACTATTTACGTTTCAGGCGTCCCAACGGCCAAAATACGAACTGATCAGCAATGGTGTCGTATTTTTCAGACAGCAACAGTATTTGCAAATCGCACACTTCGTACAGTTTTTTAAGTCAATTTTTAAAGAAATTATAGAGATTTAAGAAATTAGAGTGCAATGCGTCACTGGTAATGTATATTCTCTTTCATTTGAATGCTCATTTTTCACGATCGGTCGCTTGTGAGTGCCACAGGAGGGATCTATACTACTGAAATAATATATATGATGATTGGGTGGATTCATTTAGGGTCTTTGCTATATCGTGGTCATGCAACCCCGTGTACTTGGGTATGTGTGAAATCTACCTGGTAACCTGAGGCATTGTGATGGCTGTAATAGAGAGTGTATTTGCATTTGGGGCTAGGATTTGGTTAGGAAGCGACTGTTGCCTTAATTTAGGTACCGTACCAGCATTCTCCTGGAGTAAAAGTGGGGAAACCATGGAAAACCATTTCTAGGATGGCTGCAGTAGGAATCGAACCTCTCTTCTCAGTCCTGCGTAACAATGCTGAATTGAACCCCATTCCGGCCCTCAAACCTGAATTAATTTTCTTGGCAGAGTCAGAAATCAAACTCGAACCTCTGTGGTGACAGCCAAATGAGTCAACAATAGCATATGGACAAAGAACATAAGTGATGCACATTTATTATTCGTTTTCCCCAGAAGATATAATATAGTCGAAAATTTTACAGTCTACAACAGGTAAGAAGCAAACAGTGATGTGATAAAAAATTAAGCAATATCGTAGGCACGGATTCAATTGCGTCACTAGACATGCTATGGAGAAGCCCAGACCACTGGCATTTCCATTTCCAGCCAAGCGGCAACCTTTGTTCTTCCATGAGTTGAGAACCAAGTTCAGACTCAGCTTTCTCCTTACTAGTTAAGAGTCGGACCAGCTAAAATACCACTCTACTGTCGTTCTTAATTTTTGTGCGTGAATATGGAAAAAGGACATGTTGTCTGGCATTGAAATAGCACTATTTCTGTACTGTATAGGCTATACCAGCATATAAGTAGCGAATAGAGGTTTTCGGTATTGAAGTTCATTTTAATCATCTAGAAAAGTGAACTTATTGTAGAACTTAGAAATTGAACTACAACATTCAACTTAAATACCCTAATTTCATATGCCTTATACCTCATTATTTAGTCTGCATTTGCCTTTGAATGAGAAGAATTGAAATGATCATCCGAATTTCTCATGGAAGACACTTCCCTTGACGGTAGTTGAAGCTTTGTTCTTACATTTACAGTAGCTGATGATCCTCCTGGAAATGTATTGAAGTGATACATAGCTTCAAACATTCCCTTAAAATTTTTGTTTCCATTAACGATATTAGCATCCAAATAGTTCCACTGGTTAATGAGTTGAGAAGTCACTAAACAGACAGGCACCAAAACTAAGAATCTTCATAACACTGCTAGCTATCTACCCGCAGTTATGAATTGCAGGCAAGGGGCTACTTTCAACCGACGACTTATATGAGTTCCTTATAGATGACATTAGCGCACTCTTTCCCAGTACGATGTACTACAACCTATATTCGCTTGCCGTCTCGGCCTAACAGGTTATCATCATAGATAACCAAAAACACAGTAATGCCCCTAAAACAGGATCAGGTGCTTGACGTAAAGTACAGTAGAAATAAATAACAAATAGTGCAACGAAATGTTCACACACGTAATCAAATGATGATCCGAATTTTTCATGGAAGACACTTCCCTTGTCGGTGGGTGGAAGCTTTGTTCTTGCATTTACAGTAACCGATCAGTCTCCCGAAAACGCATCGACGTGGTTTGTAGCTCCAAACCATCCCTTAAAAATGTTGTTTCCATTTATTTTTTTTCATCAAGGGTGCATCAAATTAACAACGAAACTCCCAATACATCCACAATTATCTTAAATCAAAACTCAACTGTTCGATGTTTCTAAGCGAAGGAAGAGACTCGCTTGCTCCCTCGCATTGTAATTGTTGTAATGAGATCGGAGATTGGGCGAGAAATTAAAAGCGACGATATCTCTTAAGGTATAGATGAAAAATACATAGGCTACATTAAATTACATTTTAATACACATTAGTTATTTAAGGTGCATATAAGCAATTTATTTTGACAATGACAAATGCTCCATTTAAAAAGTTTTTTAAATTTAATTCTGGCGCAGCAAGTTGGCATTTGAGGGGGCGCAAATGCGAAGGAGCCGCATCAGTAGATTTACTAGCACGTTCAAGATCCCCTTCAGGGCAAAATTGTGGCACCCCGGCGTCTCTAAAAGCCGCAGTTGTTAAAAGGAACGTAAAACCAATAACATTATTAATAATAATAATAATAATAATTTAAGGTCTATTTCTTGTTGTGAATTCATTGATGGGCTTTGCGACATCGTGGCCATTTAGTCCATGTACTTGGGAGTGAGTAGAATTTGTCTGATAACCTGCGTTACTGTGGTGGCTGTAGTATTGTATCTGCAATGCAGGTGAGGATTAGGAAGGAAGCGACCGTGGCCTCTAATTAGGAACCATCTCGGTATTTGCCTGGAGTAGAAGTAGGAAACACGGAAAACCACTTCCAAGATGGCTGAGATGGAAATCGAACCTACCTCTTCTCACTTTTGCCTCACGAGGCTGAGTGGACCCCGTTCCAGCCCTCAGACCAGAATTAAATGTCTTGACAGTACCATGATTCGAACCCGAACCTCTGAAGTGACAGCCAATAATGTTAGCCACTACGCAACGAGGCGAACAGCCCTCAGACTGGTAGAGCCGGGACTCAAACATGGACCTCAGAGGTGCCTGCCAGAATGCTAGCCACTTCACCACGAGCTGGTCTAATCAAAGTATAGATACGCGAACTTAACCACATAATTTATAATAGAATAAGAAGTAGTTTAGCAATCCCGAACAATGCGTCTCACAGTTGATTTTTGGCCTGATTAATAACCTGTAGCAGTTTTCCACTATTGCTCGCCAGTGCATTGTTAGTTGAAGCGTGCTGCCAACAGGGTGGGGTTCGCGACTCGCCAAGAATGCGGAACAAGGACACCCAACACTTGCTTGCTGGCTGTCCTCAATCCTTACCTGACAACGACTTGTTTGTAAGATGAGCTCACACACGCTCACATGTAAGTTGAATATGAATCGTCATACCGTAAACAGTTACTTCCTTTGTTGCCGCTGGTCTTGTTTACCTGCATCGTATGTGCATATAACGGCAGTACTGACCAACACACGGCGTCCAGTTTTAGGGAACGTTCTTCTTCTTCTTCTTCTTCTTCTGGTGTCGTCCTTGTTGCGCAGTGGCTAGCATTATTATTGGCTGTCACCGCGGAGTCCCTGGTTTGATTCCCGGCTCTGCCAAGAAACCTAATTCTGGTCTGAAGGCTGGAAAGGCGTCAGCTCAGCCTCGTGAGGTAAAATTAACAAGAGGCGGGTTCGATCCCTACCTCAGCCATCCTGGAAGTGGTTTTCCTTGGTTTCTCACTACTACTCCAGGCAAATGCCGGGATGGTACCTAAGTTCAGGTCACGGCCGCTTCCTACCCAAATCCTACCATAATCTCTACATAGTATAAAACTAAGTCCCCGATTCTTGGAAGTAACGGGTAATCTCGAGAACTAGATGGATTTTGATGTGGTTTTCACCATTCTGTAAAGGATTTCTCGAGGAAGGATTCTGTAGAAAATTATTAATTTATAACTAAAGAAGACGAGCAGTAACGATTTCAGTGAATCGAGTCGAAGAAAACCCTGCCGTACGTGCGCCTTTTAAGCTTGCGGTGGGTAAATTGTTAAAAATATCTAAATACTATGAGTGTAAGAATTGTTCAGCATGAAAAGTTCTAAAAAAAAAAAAGTCCGCGACATCGCCTACTATAAGTTTTTTTTATTATTTTTTTACGTTTTCATTTCTACTAACAATTTCCATTCAGTGGAAATTTAAATTACTAGCTTCGGAGCGAGTTTACGAGCTAGCAACCGAGCCTATCACCCCAGCTTCGGCCGGAATCAAACTGTCGAATCGTGTCGAGTTAAGACCTCAGAGAAGAGTGGTTGCCTTTGGAGTTTCGCTGTTCACCTCGGCTTTTCTGAGTTGCGTCTGGGACCTGCCGTCCGTGCGCCTTTTAAGCTTACGCTGGGTAAATCATTAAAGATACCGGCCGAAGCCGGGGCGGGTTGCTAGTTTCAAATAAACACACTAGTACAGACATCACAGTAATAACCCCTGACACTACAGCCCGTGAAGGGCCTAGGCCTACCAAGCGACCGCTGCGCGCTGGCCAGCCATTTGGCTTGCAGATATTGGGGTGACGCGTGATCAGCGCATCGGGTCACCTCGGCCGTTAATCTTGGTTTTCGTCATCGGGGCGCTGCCTCACTGTCAGACAGCTACTCAATTGTCCTCTCGAGGCTAGTGCACCCCGTTCCAGCCCTCACGTTTCTAAAATCCCTGACGGAGCCAGGAATCGAACCCGGGGCCTCCCGGTGAGAGGCAGGTGCACTACCCCAACACCAAGGGGCCGGCATAGACATCACAGTGACACAGGTTATCAGACAAATTCTACACCTCCCCAAGTACATGGGGCTATATGACCACGATGTCACAAAGCCCCTAAAAGATTCAACAACATCAACAACATTCTTTCATATGAGGGGCTTGGACATCGTGATCATTTAGCCCCGTGTACTTGGCGGTGTGTGGATTTGTCTGATAGCATATCATTGTAGGCCTTATGGCTGTACTGGAGTAAGTAGGCTATTTGTAATTAAGGTGAGGACTGGTAAGGAGGTGGCCGTGACTTTGAATTAGGAAACATAACAGAATTTGCCTGGAGTAGAAGTGGGAAACCACAGAAAGTGTTAGTTGTAACTCTTCAGTCGGTCAACACGAATTTTCCGAATGACTGAGCGGGGTTACAATGTATAAAATATGTAAATAACACTCCCGGAAAAAGTTACATGTGTTAATTATGATCACTATTATATCCTTAAATTCCCTCATTATAATATTGATTATAACTAACACATGTAATTTTTTCCAAGAGTGTTATTTACATATTACACTGTACACATTGTGTGTAAAGCCTCCGTGGCTTAGGCGGCAGCACGCCGACTTCTCACCACTGGGTCCGTGGTTCAAATCTCGGTCACTCCATGTGAGATTTGTGCTGGACAAAGCGGAGGCAGATAGATTCCTCATCGCAGTCGTGGTTGGCAAATTAACGCACACGGCTACACCGCTTCAGGCGTCAGACGCATCCAACAACAACCGCCACCCACCTCATAGCCCACAGATTATGAGGGACGCGTGGCCAGCGTTACGACATCCTTAGCCGCATTACCTTTGAGGACATGGAGCGTTTTATCTCATATCAAGAAGTTACTCAATTGTCCTCACGAGGCTAAATGCACTCCGTTCCAGTCCTCTAAAGTCAGATTTAAAGAACACACAACGTGGTTCTGAAATATCATACAACCTGCCACCATAGCCATGCTCGCTGAAACGCGTGAGAAATAGAACTGTAACCCCGGGACCCAATTGTTCGAAGGGGTAGGAGGCGGTCGTGGCCTATTGTTTGTAGGTACAATCTCGGCATTCACCTGCAGTAGAAGTGGAACACCACAGAAATCCGCTTCTAGGATGTCTGAGGTAGGAATTGAACGCACCTCTTCTTAATTTTACCTCACGAGGCTGAATGAACTCAATTCCAGCCTTCAACCCAGATTTAAATTTCTTGGCAAAACCGGGAAGCAATCCCGGACCTCCAAAGTGACTGCCAAGAATGCTAGTCACTACGCCATTAGGGGGACGAGCAAGGTTCCTTGAGGGGTCTAGAAAGCGAAAGTCCAGTGGATCGATACCAAGCAACGGCGATTTTTTTAGAGAATTTCCTGTGTGTGGTGACATGGCAACCTTTCAAATTCTTGGCTACCTTTCTCTTCCAGGTCCCCATTTATACATACACTATCCAATACAAATACTACAATAACAGACTGTCTGTGATAGGCTATACTCACACAATAAGCATACATGGCTGATAACCACTTTGTCTTTAGCGCCGACAAGAAGCAACAACAAGTACATTCACATCGTGGCGTTTTGGCTAGCATTCTTGACTATCAGAAATTTTAGAAATGTAATTCTGGTCTGAGGGCTGCAGCGGGGTCAACTCAGCCTCGTGAGGCTAAACTGTGACGAGGTGGGTTCGATTCCTACCTCAGCCATCTTGGAAGTGGTTTCACACTTCTACCTAAGGTGAATGCCGGGATGGTTCCTAACTTATGGCCACAGCCACTTCCTTCCTAATCCACACCATAATAATTAAAAAATACACACACTAATACAGCCAACACAATGACACAGGTTATCAGTCAATTTCCACCGTCACCCAAATACAGTACACGGGGCTAAATGTCAACAATGTCTAAGCCCCCCAAATGAAACAACAGCAGCTCTTGGCTGTCACCGTCTACTGCTACCACAATCTCAAGAACAACAAGAATTCTTAGCACATAGCTAACTTTAAGATGACTTGGAGAGAACCACTCTGACGTCCAAGAGATAATAATGTATTTTATTGTATGTCTACCCCTTATTATTCCCGATTTCAACGGGGTCGGGGATGAGATGGGATGAAAGTCTATGTGGCGGATGGTTTTTTACGGCCGGATGCCCTTCCTGACGCCAACCTCATGAGAGGTGTTAATGAGAGATGAAATGAATGAAGATGAATCAGGACAAGGATGTGGAAGGAAGCGGCCGTGGCCTGTCAGAAAGAAACGTCCCAGCATTTGCCTGTAGTTGAAAATGGGGAAGCCACGGAAAACCATTTCAAGGACAGCCGACGGTGGGGCACGAACCCACGTCTACCACATACGCAGATAGCTTGGCCCCATAACCTAGAACTGCGCGTTAGCGAGTGTAGCTACCGCTGTCTGTAATAATAATAATAATAATAATAATAATAATGCAAGCAGGCGTGCTGTGCCACGCAGCCAGTAACGGGCTGAACGTTGAACGTAAAATGATCATGATAATTGTTGTTTTAAGGGGCCTAACATCTAGGTTATCGGCCCCTATTGGTGTGGGCGATAGCGAAAATGACAATGAAATGGAAACCATAACGAAAATTAAGCTGGACTGAAAATACTTACAAAATGGAACTCAGATTGAAACGACTCACGAAATGTAGAGTGGAAATACTCACAAAAGGAATTTGGATTGAAAAATACGCACAAAATGTAGTTTAGGTTCAAAATACTTATGAAATGCAATTAAAATTGAAAATACGTACAAAATGCAATTGAAATTGAAAATACGTACAAAACGCAATTGAGGTTAAAAATGCTGACAAAATGCAATTGGGGTTCAAAAAGCTGACAAAATGCAATTGAGGTTCAAAATACTGACAAAATGCAATTGTAATTGAAAATACGCAATGCAAGTTACATTGAAAAAGGCCGGTTCAGATTCAAAATACTCACCAAGTGCAATTGGAATTCAAAATTCTTACAAAATGCAATTGAAATTCAAAATTCTTACAAAATGCATGGTCGATTTTAAATACCGGTACTCATAATATGTGGGAGCCCGCGGTTCAAAATACTGTACTGACAAAATGCAATTGAGATTGAAAATACTTACAAAATGCAATTTAGAGACACGGGGAGCCAATTCAAAAAAAAAACAGGGCGGGAATCTTAAAGAGAAAAGGAACTACAATGAAAAGAAAAATAAGGCTGATCCCTAGAAGAATGAGGGATCAGGAAAGATGAGAGAAGGGCCCATGAAGGCAGGAAAGGAAAGAAACTCCCTAGCCCTCGGATACCCTAATACCGTCGGGGTCAGAAGAAAACAAGAGTTAACCAAGAGAGGTCGACAGGAAAGAAGGCGGAGAGGAGCCCGGCACAAGTAAATGGAAGCAATGCCGGACTCAGCTGGGGTCCCGTGGTCGCCAACCCACGTCTCACTAGATGTGAGTCCCTGGGGGATGAACGTAAAAGGAACAACATTTTGTGCTTAATCTAGGGCCCATGTGGAAGAAAGTCGCTCATTTTTTATATAGTTTCTTATCTTTTATTACAAAGTGAAACATCGATCTCGTGCCGTCTCCATGTCAGTCAAAAGTCCGTTGTCAAGTTTTCATGTTCCAGTTTGAGTTGGAGGAGTTCTTTCTTCTAACCTGCATATCGTGACGGCAAGTGTTCCATGAACGTCACAGTCCACAATTTAGGTCGAGGAAACAGATGAGCAGAGGACAGCGCCTGTAGTCTGAAAATGTAGTGTTCAAATGCCTTTTACTTTTATTTTATTTTTTGTGCAGACTCGTGTCATTAGAGGCGAAACGTGGCTCCATCTTGCCTTCACTTCACCTGTCCTTCTCAGATGTCCTCGTAAGGAACTGTATTGCAGCTGATATTGCCTCACCTGTTCGGGTAATTATATAGCGGCCTACGTTAAATAAAGAATCTCTTTGCATAGAAGGAAAATGTCACTTATTTTTATAGCCTCGTGAGGCAAGACTTAGGCTGGTAACATTCCTATCTCCGGGGCGTGGTGGCACAGTGGTCAAGCTGTTGGCCTCTCACCACGGCAGACCGGGTTCGATTCCCGGTCAATGCATATGAGATTTTCAAAGTGAAATGCCATGTCCTGTGGTTCGGATTCCACGTAAAAAGGAGGTCCCATGGCTTATGATCTCGCGATTAACGGTCACGTAAAACTACAATCTTCCTTCCTTTCGATTCCTATCTCAGCCATCCTGGAAGTGGGTCACCCCGACTCCTAGGACACCTCATAAGTCCCTAGCATTATTGGTTCACGAGATATAAAAAAGCCGATGACCTATTAGTTTTGGGTCCTTTGGTTACATTAATGGGGCTATAGGAAATCAGGGGGCGTCACCCTGAGTCCTAGGACACCTCATACAAGTCCCTAGCATTATTGGTTCGCGAGATATTAAAAAGCCGATGACCTATTAGTTTTGGGTCCTTTGGTTAAATTAAGGGGGCTATAGGAAAAGAGGGGGCGTCACCTAACGAAAAATGGGTTGGCACCATCTCAAAGCCAACGCGCGCGCTCATTGGTCAAATCAAATAGCGCGTGCTTCTCCGGTTTCCTGTAACACATTTCCGTCCCTTTTCCAAAATCACTCCCACAAAAAATACCCAGCAACCGAGAGGAAAGATGTTACACATCAAAAATGCATGTGATTAAAATATATGTTGTTATGGACTATTGAAGAAGGAGAAAACTAAAAAGAAAGAACTTGGACAAGACAATCTGGTTTTCCCTCAGTTTTCACCTTCTTCAATAGTCCATAAAAATATACAGGGTGTATCCGTGATGATGTTACAAACTTTCGGGGATGATGATGATGATGATGATGATGATGATGATGATGATGATAATTGTTGTTTTAAGGGGCCTAGCATCTACGTCATCGGCCCCTAATGATCTGGGTGATAGCGAAAATGACAATGAGATGGAAACCACATCGTAAACTAACGGAGATTGAAAAACATGGCAAAAGATTGAAAATACACACAAAATGTAATTTAGAGTGGAAATACTTACAAAATGTAATTTACTGCAGATTGGAAATACTGGCAAAATGTGGTTTAGGTTGAAAATACTTACAAATTGAAATTCAAAATACTCACAAAAGTCCCAGACCCTATATTGAAAGACTTACTAAAAATCAATTTTGATTGTCAATCCCTACAAAATGCAATTGAGGTTGATAATCACTCGCAAAATGCAATTTAGATCGAAAAGACTTACAAAATGCAACGTAGATTGAAAATACCTACAAAATGGAGTGTAGATGCAAAATAATCACTAAAGGGAATTGAGATACACGGGGAGCCAATTAACAAAAACAGTGTGGGAATCTTAAAAAGGAAATATGATGAAAAGAAAAAGAAGGCTGATCCCTAGAAGAATGAAGGATCAGGAAAGATAAGAGAAGGGCCAATTAAGGCGGGAAAGGAAGAGACTCCCAAGGCCTCGGATACCCTAATACCGTCGGGGTCGGAAGAGAACAAGTTTTGGCCAAGAGAGGTCGAGAGGAAAGAAGACGGAGAGGAGCCCGGGACAAGTAAGTGGAAGCAATGCCGGACCAAGCTTGGGTCCCGTGGTCGCCAACCAACGCCCCACTAGATGTGAGCCCCTGGGGGGATAGGGATGATGGACGAAGACAAATGGATCCATTTGAGATAAGGACCCATAGTAGCCTACAGAAACGATCGAGTCACAAGTTATAAACAAAATGCTACTCATTTAATACCGTGTACTTGCACACGTTTCACAAGCTGCTACATTTACAACAACTATTCAAAATGGCGTCCCCCTGCGTCAATGCAGGCATAGCATTGTCGCTCAAAGTTCTATTGAGTACGGACGCTAAACAACTGCGATTATTAATTACTGTGGACTCGATCGTTTCCGAGCGATGGGTCATATCACAAATTGGTATATTTGCCTTCCTCCAGCATCCCTGAAAGTTGTTAACATCATCACGGATACACCCTGTATATCTTAATCACATGCACTCATTTTAGGTTATTTTTTCGCATATTCCAGTTATTGGAATTATTGTGTTGACCGACTGTAAGTTATAATATCAATTGTCAATAAAGCTCTACTGAAAAATGGCTTCAAAGCTATCTTTTCTCCGTGGTTTCCCCACTTCTACTCCAGGCAAATGCCGGGATGGTACCTAACCTAAGGCCACGGCCGCTTCCTACCCAAATCCTACCTCCATTTACAAATACACACGCTAGTACAGACATCACAGTGACACAGGTTATCAGAGAAATTTTACATAAAAGTACGCGGAGCTACATTACCACGATGTTGGAAAAAAAAAACAAAAAAAAAGTGTCACTACAGTCCATGAAGGACCTAGGCCTACCAAGCGACCGCTGCCCAGCCATTTGGCCTGCAGATATTGGAGTGACACGTGGTCAGCGCATCGGGTCTCCTCAGCCGTTGATCTTGGTTTTCGTAACCGGGGCGCTGCCTCACTGTCAGACAGCTACTCAATTGTCCTCACGAGGCTGAGTGCACCCCGTTCCAGCCCTCACGTCAGTTTCTAAAATCCTTGACGGATCCGGGAATCGAATCCAGGGCCTCCGGGTGAGAGGCATGTGCGCTACCCCAACACCACAATCAACAACAATAACTTATCTTTGTAACCTTTGAACCTAGGAAATTCACGTCTTTCATGGATGCTGTATTTTCATGAGCAAGGGATAAGATAGAAATGGGACTTCGCAAACTCCTGAGTGGTGAATAATAAGGATTGAAAAAATAAGCCTTAAAAATAAGATGGTATATTGGCTCTCACGGCCAAGGAATTAAAACACAGCAATTTTTCTAGGTTTATGCCGTGTCGTATGTGGGGTTTCGCCTAGGAACACCAAGATAGGCTCATCAGCGGGCTTCGGTTTCCGTGCCCGGACCCCCACAGGAGTAGCGAACTGCACTACCTACTAGGTTTTCTGAAGAGAAATTGTAGTGAATTCGCCAATAGAGGTTCTCTCAAAATTTTATTTTTATCTTATATAAGGTCGACTGTTGAATACTGTTGTGACGTATGGCTGCCTTCTCAGCAATATGCTATTCAGCGGTTAGAGAGAGTGCAGGTGAGATTCATGAAGTGGATCAGCTATAGGTATATGGGCATTCGACTCTCTACATTGGACTAGGAGACCTTCTGTGGAACCATGGGTATGCGGTCTTTGAGGTCTCGCCGCATGTGTGCCAACGCCATGTTTGTATATAATTGTCTGACCAATAGAATCGACTGTGCGCCCCTTTTGTGGTTGATTCCGCTTCAGTTCCAGGCCGCAATACAAGGCAAAAGCTCACTTTCCGGATCCAGAGGTGTAGAACTGTAGCCCATGCCAATTCTTGGTTATTAATGGCGTTGCGCTCTCTAAACCATCTTGATAGCGCTATAGATATATTTTACTCGAACCTACTGAAATTCGTAGGACCTCGTTGAACTCAAGATCTTAGGTGTTTGTTGTATATATTATGTGTAAAAATTGTTATTTTAATTTAAGTGTATAGAGAACTTAGTTTATGAGCTTGAATCAATGTTTGTTTCTAGGTTAGAATAGTTGCTTTTAAGTTAATTTAATGTTTTATTATATCATCTGTAATTGGGTGCCTGTCCTGTTAATGGTAAATAGATCTATCTATCTATCTATCTATCTATCTATCTATCTATCTACCTTCTTATGAAGCGCACCTGCGCTTCTTTACAGCGAGAACTAAAAGTTCAAGCAGCCTTTCACCTTCCTATCAAGGCTTCCAAAAAGATGGTATATTGGCTTTCACGGCCAAGGAATTACAACTCAGCAATTTTTCTAGGAAGCCTTTATAGGAAATATAGAGTTTCGAGTTCCGAATACTTTGAAATACTGGAATAGATCAGCTAGGTGGCTACACCTCGAAATATCTACACCACAACGTGGAAGTCACAGATTATCATAATTTTTGATGGCTTTAAAAACAAGATTGAACCGAATGTCTCCTTAATTTATTTGTGGTGTTGTTGTTCATTCATTTATTCATTCAGGGGCTGTGCTACACCGTGGTCATGTAGCCCCGTGTACTTGGGTGTGTATGGAATCTGACAGCCTGTGTCATTGTGATGGCTGTAGTAGTGTGTGGGTTTGTAATTAATGCTACGATTTGGAAGGAGGCACTCATGGCCTTAAGTTAAGAACCATCCCGGTATTTGCCTGGAGTAGAAGTGGAAAACGACGGAATACCATTTTTATGACGGCTTAAATGGGAATAGAACACATATCTTCTCAGTTTTGCCTAACGAGGCTGATTGTACCCCTTTCCAACTCTCAGAACAAAATTAAATTCTTTGGATGATATGTCTCAATACGTATCCTGAGACCACAGTAGGCAGGCTTCGTAATGTTTGATTCTTTTATTGGGGGGGGGGGGGCTTTGCGACATCGTGGTCATATAGTCCCGTGTACCTGTATCACTGCGACGTCTGTACCAGTGTGTGTGTGTGTGTGTGTGTGTGTGTGTGTTTGTAATTGAGATAGGATTTTGCTAGGAAGCGGCCGTGGACTTCAGTTAGGTACCATCCCGGTATTTGCCTGGAGTAGAAGTGGGAAACCACGGAAAACCATTTCCAGGATGGCTGAGGAATTGAACCCGCCTCTTCTCAGTTTTGCCTCACGAGGCTGAGTGTACCCCGGTTCCAGCCTTCACATCAGAATTAAATTTCTTGGCAGAGCCGGGAATCGAACCCGGGTCTCCACGGTCACAGCCAATAATACTAGCCACTACGCAACGAGGCGGACTGCTTCGTAATTTAAAGGTTAACATGTGAGACGTAATCCATTTACACACACACACACACACACACAAAGGTAAATATTGCCCACATTTGGAAATGCCACTACATGTTTCACTTCCAGTCACCCTCTAAAGCAGGGGTGCTTAGCCTTTTTATAAGTGGGGGGGGGGCTAAATTTATCTTTCAGTTCTTAACGGTGGGCTGCAAGCTACCTTCGCACTTCAGCACTTGCCTACCAACCACCTCAATAGCTAATTTTACCATTACATGATTAACTTACGCTACCAGAACATTGAAGTATTAGAAGCCAATTCTTAGTGTTGCATAGTTCTTTCCAGTCGGCCAATACAAATTCAAAACAGATATTTAAACACCCTAACCTGAAAGAGATATTACATATCTATGAGATATTTATCACAAAATAACACGCTTTTATGTACAAAAAAAAAACACGTAAAATGTGCTGCAAAACCTATTTAAGGTCCTTTTAATGGAAGACTTAAATACGTGTCTCATACATTTTAAAGTTTAGAGCTTAATGTCCTTACTGAAGTCTGAGAAAATACTCATAATAAGAAACTGTTAGGCCCTAAACCTTAGCGTTATACAAAGAAATACAATAATAATTAGGTCAGCGTCTTCGCCCCCTCCACTGTTAACGCCGAACCACAAAATCAAGGCCTTTGTTTTGATGATGATGATGATGATGGTTGTTTTAAGGGGCCTAACATCTAGTTTAGGTTTGGGTGATAGTGAAAATGAAAGCTGATCAAAGGAAACCTACAACTAAACTTAACTACTCACTTACAAACTAGAAGAGGAAATGGGAAACAAAAAGGAGAATAAGGTAAATAAAAGACAGGAGGAAAGGAAATGCCCTCAACCTTCGAAGAATGATAATTGAGGGACTTGGAAGGAAGGAGAGCCAAGAAAGGC
The DNA here is from genome assembly GCA_946902985.2 of Meconema thalassinum. Lineage (NCBI taxonomy): Eukaryota > Metazoa > Arthropoda > Insecta > Orthoptera > Tettigoniidae > Meconema > Meconema thalassinum. The sequence continues at coordinate 125,644,141 of OX336389.2, forward strand.
AGGGAGGAAAGAAGAGAGGGTCCGCCCCAAAGCCAATGGAAGAAGGAGAAAAACCGGACCCAGCTCAGAAAGCCCTCGGGGTCGCCAACGCCCGAACTCACCCGACGTGAGCCCTTGAGGGTGTAGCACTATCCAGGGTGCACTATAAGTGGTGGGGCTACACACACCCTGCCTCCTTGAGGGCCTTGTGCAGAAAGCAGGAGATACAATGAAAAGAAAACAAGAGATCTAACCCCTCGAAGAATGAGGAGTTTGTTTTGAAGTAGTGACTCAACAGCCACTATAAACAGCGCAGTAGTCCATGAGACAGTGATGTGATGATGCTGACGATAATTATTGTTTTAAGGAGCCTAATATCGAGGTTATCAGCCCCTAATGGTATGGGTGAAAAAGAAATAGGAAGATGAAATGAACACTAGAACTAAAACTAACTACAATTTACAACTAACGTATGGGCTAGAGGAAAGAATAAGGGAAATAAAAGGCGGGGAAAAGAAATACCATCAACCCACGAAGAATGAGGATTAAGAAACTTGGAAAGAGGTAGGGCCATGGAAGGCAGAGAGGAAAGGATCCGCTCCACAGCCACAGGAAAAGGGGGGGGGGGGGGAAACCGGACCCAACTCAAGAATCCCTCCGGGTCACCATCTCCCGAACTCACCAACCGCTAGCCTTTAAGAGTGTAGCACTATCCAACGAGCATTATAAGTGGTGGGGTTACACACACCCAGCCTCCTTTAGCCTTGAACTGAAAGCAGGAGACCCCATTAAAGGATAAGAAGAGGTCTGACCCCTCGAAGAATGAGGGATCAAGAAAGATGAGAAGCGCCTTAAGGCGGGAAAGCGAAAGACTTCCTAGGCCTCAGATACCCTAATACCGTCGGGGTCAGAAGAGAACAAGTGTTGACCAAGGGAAGTCGAAAGGAAAGATGACAGAGAGAAGCCCAGCACAAGTAAGTGGAAGCAATCACTGACTCAGCTGGGGCCCGTGGTCGCCAACCTACGTCCTACTATGTGTGCGCCCCGGGGGGAGAGACAGTGATGTGAGAATGTCAATGTACAATATTTGGTTTCTATTTGAATTTGTTTGTGTTCGCAACAAAGGCTCCTTTTTTTTTACTGTACTTAATTAGTGTAGCCTGCTGTACATTGTTATCATCGGCTTAGTTTAACTTAATAATGAGACTAAACTCGGTATTCCCATGCAATTTCGACCACTAAGAAAGATTGGTCACTGGGACCGGGCCGCAGGCCGCATAAACTGACGCTGAGGGCCGCGGGTTGTGCACCCTTGCTCTAAAAGGTGTGAACGTATTTAGTACGCACCCTGTATGATGCTTAAGTGCTACTCTCATTCTTAAAGATTTAAATATTAAAAATATGATATCAAACCAAGGACGGGTAGCACGATAGGTTCAGAAAGTTAAGATAAAGTAATAGCCCTAAAATAACATTAAAACAGTTTGAACGAAATTTCTCACTTCTTGTGCGAGTTTCGCTCGAGAGCTCTGTGTCGAGGCACGAACGTCATGCTCGGGCAGCGGCAAATGGGAGCCTTCTGTGGGGAAAGGTGGAGGGCTCAACAAACAGGAGAACTCCGTGTTATTGTTTTCAGTCATCAGGTGCTGTCTGGAAACAACACTGTGTTGGTAAAGTGAAAGTACACCCCTTGCGGATTACTATTAGCCTACTCATCTGCAATATAATAACTAGGGCTAGGAATTCGATAACTTTGCATCTTCTTTTATGTAAGCCCAATTCGTTTATGAGTTTTATATAAATGTGTTTTCAGAGTTAGAGGTGCTGAACTAAGCATATTTGTTAGGGCATTTCTTTGCATTTTTCTCTAATTTTTATTGCATTTTCATGCATTTTTCAATACTTATCGGAATTTATTGCATTTGATATGTATTTGAAGTAGGCTACATATTGGGTGTACTTTCCTTTTTTTTTTAAGTTTTCACGGGTATTCATGTATGCCCCTTATTATTCTGGTTTCTACTGAATTGGGGATGGGATGCGAATAATTTATATGTGGCAGATGGTTCTTAAAGCCGGATGCCCTTCCTGATGCCAAACTTGTGAGAGGAGATGAATGGAACTGGACGAGGAGTCGGAAGGGCGTGACCATGGTCTATTAGAAGGTTTGGTCCTGGCATTTGAGTTGATCTGAAAAGGGGAAATCGTGGAAAACTATTTCAAGGATGGCTAACGGTAGGATTAAAACCCATTTGTCTACCTTGGTCCGGAACAACCTGGACTGATGGTATTGTGCAAGAGTGCGCATAGCTACCATGGCCGGTTTCATCTTTTCAAGAGGGATATTTTCGGTTTTAAATTTCATTTCGTAATAACGTGTTTACCATGCCTATAGTATTTCTTAACTTTCGGTAACTTCTTTATATAAGCTTTATCTTTACTAAACTGTACTATTTTATTCTACGTGATTTTTAAGTTATATTCAAAAACCAGATCTTCTTCATTTCCCGTTTCCAGTTCCCTGCGAATCAAGGACCTCCACAGTTGTCTATCCCTCCACCATTCATTTCCTTCCTTCAATACTTCTTTTTATTTTACTCCTCTTCTTTCTATGCTTTCCTTCACCGTATCTATCCACCTCTTTCTGGGCCTTCCTCGAGGTCTTCTTCCTGGTATTTTCTCCATAAATATTCTTTTTGGTACTCTATATTCTTCCATTCTCATCATATGTCCGTACCACTTCAGCTTACTGTCTTGTCTTGCAGTTTTGGGAACCAAGTTCTCTCCCTAATGCCCACATTTCTGATTTTATCCCTCCGTGTCTTCCCAATTATTCCTCTAAGGAACTTCATCTCGGCTGCTTGGATTCGGCTTTCATCGCGTTTTGTTGTGGTCCAAGTACAAAAAAAAAGAATCAAATTTTAAGGGCATTTTATAAATATTATAGGGCATTTCTTGGAGATTTTAGGCCATAACTGCATTCTTAAAGTGCATTTTTCATTATTTTATAGGGCATTAAAGTCCTAGCCTTAATAATAACTGCCAACCATGTCAGGAACTAAGCCGGTGATGAGCTGGCGGACAAGTTTGAGTTGGGCCCCACTGTCAAAACATTCCCCTGCTGATTATCCCCGAAGGGGAAGCACGAGCTAGCGCGTTAGCTACATATCTACAATGGAATTAATTCCTGTGAGATTTTCGAGGTGAAATGTCTCGTTCGTGGTGCGGATTCCACGCTGAAAGGAGATCGCGTGGCTTATAATAGCGAGTTAACAATCACGTTAAACTACAAGGTCCTTTCCGTCCTTATCTGCAACAGATTAAAAAATATCTGAAGGGGGCATCTTAGATCGCTATGCCTGTTTATCACATCAAATGAAAGGGAAAGTATATTACTGTGTACTGTTTGCCTGTGTTCCATTTAGGTGATATTGTCCGCAAAAGAAAGCGACGACCAGGATTGCTGTGACCACAAGGTGGTGCTAGGTGGTACGCACCAATCCACAGTGAAGGCCTCTTTCCTCCTTCACTTTACTAATAAATTATACACAAAACACTGCCCATGTAGCATCATCTAGGTACGCTTGTAAAGTCGCGCAACGTTACTGCACGGGGGAGATAACAAGAAGTTCCGTGACGAACTAGAGAGCCTACTTTTCTTAAAATGTAAGATTCATGCCAATGATTGATATATATGGACCTATCCAGAATAATGAAAGGAAGATTGTAGTTTTACGTGACCGTGAATCTTGTGATTATTAGCCACGGGACCTCCTTTTTACGTGGAATCCGAACCACAGGACATGGCATTTCACTTCGAAAATCTCACATGCATTGACCGGGAATCGAACCCGGACCGCCTTGGTTCCAGAATAATGACGAAATTAAGTTGGTAATATCGAAATTTCTAATTAGTTCGAAATATACCTGGCATAATATAGCCTAATTGAGCACTACAGTTGGCAGCCCTGGTGACTGAATATATTCTTAGTTCCATCTCTTAAGGTACAGAATACAAAATTTGGCTGAAGTCCAATGGATAGCATGGACGTTACATGCAGTTAGACATTGGATCTATCAGCGCACGTAAAATAATGTTGGCAACAATGCCATACATGTGTTGGTCAGAAATAATCTGAAATATTATGATCTTTTGTTGTGCCAATTTTGGTTGAAATCCATTTTTTTGTATATAAGTTACATGTATTTTAAAATTGGACCTATCAGCAGGCTTAGAATCATATTGGCAGCACTGACGTATGTACGTTACTCCAAATTAATCTAGAGTGTCAGGTACTATACGTGTGCAAAGTTTAGAGCTGTTGACTTGCATACTTTCCGATATATTGATATTAGGTTTTTTTTTTTTTTTTTTTTGTCGTGTAGCCTCCTGAGAGGCCGAGTGCAGGTCTTTCCAGTCGACGCCCGTGGGCGACCTGCGCGTCGGGATGAGAGATGGAATGAATGAAGATGAATGAAACTGGGCAAGGATGTGGAAGGAAGCGGCCGTGGCCTGTCAGAAGGTACTGTCCCAGCATTTGCCTGGTGTTGAAAATGGGAAACCACGGAAAACCATTTCAAGGACAGCCGACGGTGGGGCTCGAACCCACGCGTCTTCCGAGTCAGCAGAGAGCTTGGCCCCTTGGCCTAACGCAGCGCTTTAGCCCGCGTAGCCACTACTGTCTGTGATATTAGGGTAAAAACATAGAGACAGCATTTATTAACAGTTGGCAGCCCTGGTTGCTCTTTAGAATACGCAGACATATCTGTCATGGTACACATAGCACATACGAATTGTGGTTGAAATACAATTGATAGTATAGAAGTCACATGTATTTAGAAATTGGTCCTATCAGCAGGCGTAGAGTCATGTTGGTAGGACTGACTTATATTAGTTACTCCAAATTTATCTAGAATGTCAGGTACTATACATGTGCATAGTTTAATGCTATCGGCTTGCATACTTTCTGATATATTGGTATTTGGATACAAAATAGAGAGAGCATTTATTAAAAGTTGGCAGCCCTGGTGGCCCTTAAGAATATGCTAGGTCATATCTGTTTATGTACACACAGTACATACGAAATTTGGTTGAAATCCAATTGATAGTGTAGAAGTTATATGCAGTTAAAAATTGGACCTATCAGCAGGCTTAGAATCATTTTGGCAACACTGTCATATATGGCCTCCTGGAAGCTAATCTGAAATATTATCTCTATGTGTGTATATTTTGGAATATCTCTCATACATACCTTCCAAGATATCCAACATGGAGCTCAAATTTCAATTTCGTTTTTTAAGCAGTTGGTAGCACTGACATGATTTTCAAATATATCCTTGAGATAGTCAGGTATAGATCTTTATTCATACCAAATTTGGTTTCGATTGCTGCAGCCGTTTAGGAGTTGATAGGGGAGACAGACAGACAGACAGACAGACAGACAGACATATACATTTGCCCGGATCGATCACACAAGTCTACTTTTTCCTCATTTTTGCAAAATGTGAAAAGTAGGCTAAAAACACGGAGGTTAGAGTCCCACTGGTGAGTATTATTCTCCTCCGAGGTTTTCCAACGCTCCCCCAGACATAATCTAAGACGGTACCTTACTTCTATTCACGGGGCACCTACCACCATTCTAAGCCCAAAAAATTACAATTACATGCACTGTAAAATCACCAAAGGAACACAGGTTATCAGACAAATTCAACAAGCACACAAGTAAACGAGGCTTGACGACTAAGATGTCCCAAACCCCTCGAATAAACATCAACACCAACAACTAACAAAATACTGCATGTAAGACATGGTGAGATGGTTCTGTCTTGTTGATGAAGTGGTAGATTAATTCTCACTGGACAGAATTACCTACCTGTGGCTATTATAATCACTTCCCCTTTATAATAATGATAATAAACTTATACATGTACTTTTTTCCAGGAGTGTACTGTATTTACATATTTTTAGCCTATTATCATTTTATGAAGAAAAAAAAAGGGCTTAGGAGATCACCTTTTGTCCGTGTGTGCGTATGTGTGTGTGGATGTGTGTGTGTGTGTCCCTAATAACTTCTTAACGGCTGGAGTGATTTCAATGAAACTTAGTGAGGTCATAGTACTATTTCGGCTGACCCCGACCGTGCCCTTTAAATTTAATTAAGTCTCACCAATCCAACATGGCGGCTGTGCAAAATATTTCACCGGCATTCTATATCTCCAAAACTATTACCGATATCACCCTGAAATTCTGTACGGTGATAAAGGGCACTACTAGACGTGCACCTATGAGACTTTCAAAAACCTGTTGACTACAATACGAACATGGCGGTCGAGCGAAGTTGAAAATTTTAAATAGACATTTCTCGCGATATAATCATCCAAACGCAATGAAACTTGTTACAACAAATGTTCATGGACATTGTAATGCAATGGCATCTAATTTTGTTCAATTGTTAACATAATCTCAAGATGACAGCTGTGCGAAATATTTCACCGGCATTCTATATCTCCGAAACTATCACTGATACCACCCTGAAATTTTGTACGGTGATAAAGGGCACTACTAAAAGGTCACCTATGAAACTTTCAAAAACCTGTTAACTACAAATCAAACATGGCGGCCAAGCGAAATTTATACTTTAAAATAGACTTTTCTCGTGATTTTACCATACAAACGCAATGAAACTTGGTACAGCAAATGTTTAAACACATTGTAATGCATTGGCATTCTAATTTAGTGCAATTGTTTTCATAACCTAAAGATGGTGGCTGTGCGCAATTTTAAAATTAAGTTTTTATATCTTGTGTATTAATCATGCGATCGAAGTGAACGTTTGAATAATAAAACTACGCAGAAATTGTCATCTAATAGTACATAACTCTATGGCCTATATATCCAATATGGCAACCAACCGAAATATTTAGACCGTTCTCAATATCTACTAATCTATGATAGCAATCAAACTGAAATTTTGTATGTTGATAGAGGCTATGAACATACGTTCACCAATGGGGCATTCAATTACCTGGCGAGCACAAATCCAACATGGCGGCGATTGAAATGGATGTTTCTCGTGATTTAACCATCCGAATGCAGTAAAACTTGGTACGGTAAATGCTTATGCAAATTTTAATCCACTGGCATCTAATTTATTTCAATTGCTTTCATAACCACAAGATGGCAGCTGTGCGAAATATTAAAATCTGATTTTCATATCTTGTGTCCTAATCATGCGATTGAAGTTTGATTACTTCATGTAATAGTACATAACTCTAAGTCCTACATATATAAAAATCCAACATGGCAATCATCTGAATTATTTAGAAGGTTCTCAATATCTACGAATCTACCACAGCAATTAAACTAAAATTATATATGTTGATAGAGGCTATTAACATAAATAGGATATATGAAAATAGGTTGTATAGTTCTTCACGGAACTACTTGTATACTTTGTAATCCTCAAATGGATCCTAAATTTCCCCTTTATAGTAGTGGTAGATAATTTTAGGTGAATGGTCTTATCTAATGCTTGCATACAGCCCGATATGAAGCAAGAAGTGTTCCGCGATGTATACCTTTACTCTTTCGCTTCACAGAATATTACAGAATCATTGATCCGTGGAATGCTCAATTATAAACCACAATGCACGAAATTTTCCATTGTGTTAACGGAGAAGGAAGCAATGACCCTGCAGTGAAAGGAAGAAACATGCTGACCACTCCAATCTGCATCAAGTTGCTTCAGATGGGTCACAAGACATCTTACTTCCAATTCCCACACTTTGCCACCTTCCGTATTGAGACTCCTCTCTCAAGTGTCCTGGTTTGATCAAGGCTCTGGCGAGAAATGTAATTATGGTCTGATGGTTTGAAAGCGATACATTCGGTCTCGTCAGAATAACTGAGAAGAGGTGGGTTCATTTCCCATTTCAACCATTCTAGAAAAGATTTTCCTTGGTTTTTCCATTTACAATCACGGCAATTGCCTAGCGTTGAACTAACGTAAGGTCACGTTCAACTTGCGTTCACCTCATTCCCACAATCCTAGCCCCGATCATCATTAGCACAAATGATTTAGGCAATTTCATGTACATGTATTATTGAACGTATATAGATTACAGCATTGAAACATATACCAATTAAAAGAGAAACTCTCAAGTTTTTTGAGTCAGCTTGCTAAAAATGCCCGGTGTGCCCTCTTCGCGTCACACTTCAAATATCGATACGGTAGTCCAACTCCGACCACACATGCTGGAGCATATCCTGGTCAATTTTAGCTACAGCCGCATGGATCTGATTCCTTAGTTCAACAATATTAACCGTCATGGGTGGTACATAAATTTCATCTTTGATAAACCCCCTTAAAAACAAATCACACGCGGTCAGATCAGGCAACCAGGGAGGCCAGCACATAAGACACTGAACTGTGATCGAGGTCCATCCAATCCAATGCTCAGGAAGTTGTTCATTAAGATATTGGCGCACTGCAAGGTGGAAATGTGGGAGAGCTCAACGGTTTCGTTGGAGGCAGACGCACCACCGGTGATTTTTTTCTTACACAAATATCCTGTGTTACAAATTTCGAATGCCATGCACGTATAGTGTTTTTATTTGGAGGTTCCTTGTGAAATCGTGTGTGGAAATGTCTTTGAACAGTGCTTACAGACTTAGTTGAGTGAAATTCAAGAACACAATAAGCACGCTTCTCGCCTGTCTTCGCCATCTCGCGTACTGACACCTAACCACACCTAGCGGCCGACCAGTGTACTAAGCCTTTCCGCAGTAAACTTAAGACAAAACTTGGTGAGTTTCTCTTCTCATTGGTAGGCCTATATGTATCAATGCTGTAGGCTACATACTTTCAAGGGGCAGATGACCTCGTAGTCCCGCCCCTTAAAACAACAATAACTAACTAACTACATGCTTTCATCAATACATGTAGGCCTACATGAAATCGCTTAAATCATTTGTGCTAACCCTGTATAATATACTAAACGCTAAGGTGTATGTTTCACAGAACTGAAGATCTTAAACCAGAGGGAGCAAGAAGGTGTGGTTTGTGCCAAAATCTTCCAAATCGTCTCAATAGCACAGGAAAAATAATAGGTTTCTTGAAAAGTCAACGGAAATATAGCCTACGTATTTGTTAAGTGTGTTTAAACGAATAAACAAGACGATAGTCCCTGCCAGAACTATGTCGCGTCGAGCCCGCATAGAAATGAAGCCGGGTGGGTGGCTTGTACACATGCGACTGTTCTCGCATGGGTTCGCTAGTTACAAATATTTACCTCAGTGCATGCACCACAATAGCACAGGATATTTGACTGAATCACCTCATACTCAAGCACATGGGGTTGTTGACCCCGTTTTGAATAAATTGTGACTTTCATACCCATTCCGTGAAATCAACATCTTGCTTCTTTCCCTCTATTCTAGATGTTTCTTGATTCATTTAGTGGCTTTGCGAGATGTAGCCCTGTGTACGTGGGTGTGTACGGAATCTGTCTAGTGACCTGTGTCATTGCGATTGCTGTAGTAGTGTGTATTTTTAATCCTGGCTAGGAATTGGAAGCAGGTGGCTGTGGCTTCAAATTAGGAACCACCCCGGCATAAGGGTAGCCACTTCGTGGACAGCTAAGGTGGAAATCGAACCCATCACTCCTCAGTTTTACCTCAGACCAGAGTTATATTTCTAGAAGAGCTGGGAATCGAACCCAAAACCTCTGAACGCGGAATCTAAGTACGTACTCTTAGATCACAAAAGCGGCGGATTATACGTTGTCGAATCAACACAATTCTGAGGCATTGCAGACGTATTTCACTGAGCAGGATTAACGCCAGTTGTTTCCAGGTTTGTTGCTAGAATATTATTGGCTTACTTACAACGTCGTAAGAAATAACCATTATGCCTAAACCACAACATTTGAAATCCTGAATGTTTTAGTTAAATGAACACGCTGATAAAGAAAAAGAGCACTGCATGGTGCCAAACATGTCACTACGTGGACTTTTCAACAATTACAACTATGACTGAACTTCGAACGTGACCAAGCGCAGTAATTCTACCAGTGCCTCTCCGGTGATTAAATCCAATGTCTACTTTTCATTAAGATCAGCTAGGAAGTTATATGGAGGGTGATTCAGAATAAATGCGACGAGCTCTTTGACATTGCAGATCACGAATAGCAACAAAATAGCCCCGAGTATCCAAACCGCGTCGATGCTGAAGATATGAGGAAACTAAGATTAACCGTTGATGGTGCAGGAGTAGATTTGTCCATTTGTATTAGTTTGTTCATTTACTGATGTGTTGCATACTGCACTAATTGTTCCATAATGCATACATGGATCAGTAAATCAGTGCCAACTGGTGGACATATCGTACCTCAATGACACCACAGAGACACTAAAACTATTTACTGTGCGATTCATTGTGTTTGGAGTCATTTGTCACTTTCGCAGCATATATTCTCAAGTCGGCCTTCTTCTCCTAGGCAGCAATAACGTCCTCTCATGGACTTCCACAACTTTCCAAAAATGCCTGTGGTATAGCCTATGTGATGACAAGGCTGATGATATCATCAGTGAATGATCTTCGAAACGAAGAACTGGTTTTTCATACATGATCCCAAGGGATTGAGGTTGGGTGCTTTGATAGGCCAGTCCTCCGGACAGTAATTGTATATCTATCTGTCTCTAAATGCTACAAGACTGTGTGTCATTCTCAAGTGGTCGACCATATCGTGATACGCGCGCTTTAATCGGTGGGATCTTTGCTTCCGGATATCTTCAGCATCAATGTTCTTCGGATACTCTGGAGTTTTCTTATTCATATGCAACGATCCAGAATATCTACGAGTTTGTCGCATTCATTATCAGTTGGCATTTGAGGGTGCACAAATGCGAGGGAGCCGTTTCAGTAGATTTACTGGCACGTTAAAGATCCCCTTGGGGGCAAAGTTCCGACACCCCGGAGTCACTAAAAGCCGCAGTAGTCAAAAGTGACCTAAAACCAATAACATTATTATTATTATTATTATTAGAGGCATTGCGACATCGTGGTTTTGTAGCTCCGTGTATTTGGGTGTGTGTGTAGTATTTGTCTGATATACTGTGTTCTTGTGGCGTCTGTACTAGTGTGTATTTGTAATTTGGGTTGCCTGAAGTACAAGTGGGAAGCCATGGAAACCCCATTCCAGGATGACTGAGGTAGGAATCAAACCTGCCTCTTCTCAGTTTTGCCTCAGGTGGTTGAGTGTACCCCGTTCCAGTCCTCAAACCAGAATCCTTTCCTCTATGGCGAGGTGGGCTGACAAATGAAAGGCGAATATCTGATAATCAGCCAATGCTGCCAAATTTCATGTTACATTATGACAGTCAGTGCCAGTGTTTGCAAATACGGTGTCTTCGAAGCATGAGCGGCAACAGTGAATTAAACTCTGATGCAACATAATGACTATAAAACTATGTTAGTAGTGATGGATGGGGTAAGGTTACATGGGCGCCCACAAAGGGTGGGCGCAAGGAGGTGCCTACCCCCCCCCCCCCTTCCCCCTCTCCCCTGGGATCCCGAGAATATTTCGATTCGTCATTGTCACACCAGTTTATTTCGTAATTGAAGTTACTGATAGTTAATTGATTTAGATGTAGGGATAATTCCACAGTGTTTAGTAATTTTAACTTAGTAATTCGGGATTATTTGAAAATATCTCCAGTTATTTTGAAAATCGGCGAACTGGATTGACATTACCATTTTAATGAACCGCTTGATTTTTATTTTTGTCGATACATGGTGATACAACTACTTCTTACCCGTTTTTAAGAAACGAACATTATGACGATAATTCACAAAGAAAAGCGAACTTCTATGGACAAAAACTCTGAACTATGAAAAACTATTCCTCGCATTCATGCCATAAAGGTAATGTACCCAGCGGTTTAAGAGCAGTCAAATAATGAACATCACGAAGCAAGTAAGAAATGAAACGAAAATTGCGGGGGAGGTACGTCTCATCATCACCTAGTGACAGGTAGGTAATGAAATGCAAAATATTACTTGCCCTCCCCCCCCCCCCTCCCCCCTTCCCCTCGCTCCCACAACTGGAAAAAATTCTGCGGGTGCCCATGTAAGGTTACATTCTATAATTTATGGTATGGTAAAACTGTACATGGGTCACCCAGTACAACGATTTGCTTCATTTCGAGGTACAGTACTTCTTAGCCTATTGAGTGCACGCGCGCTACTCAGCGGAGAATTGAAATGCCATGCAAGTGTTGCGGAACCAAGGTACAGATGGAGCGGAGGTCGCAACGCTTGACCCAGCGCTGCAGGCAAAGGACACTCATTATCCCCAGTCCCGCAACTGCAAGCGGTCAACACGCGTACAGGGAGATCACGATAGGTTAGAGGTGGTTTGGTGCATGAAGAGAAATACCCCCACAGGAAGTACGAGGGGGTGTTCAAATGAAAAGGTACGAATCGTCATAAAACCGAAACCGGTTGATATTTGAATATGCCGCTTTGTGTATAACGTAGGCAGACATCTAGGAGATGTAGCGTCCGGCGTGGTAATGTGCATGCGTCGGCACACACACACACACACACACACACATGACGCAGAAGAGAAGCTGACAGTTGGACGTTCCGTCCGTCCAGTTGAAGTTGAAGTTAAAAGTTAAAGAAGCCTGGACGAACCACTAACAGTGACGTGTATTGTGCGACATTCCGTAGCCTACGCAAGTCCATCAAGAACGAACGCCATGGACTGCTCACAAAGCGACGAAGGGAGTGATTCTGCTCCATGATAACGCTCGCCCACATGTCTCTAACGTCACACAAGTTGTATTGGCCACGTTTAAGTGGGAGGAACTTTAGCAACCGCCCTACAATCCGGACGTGTCACCCTGCGATTTCCATCTGTTTGGTCAGTTAATAATAATAATAATAATAATAATAATAATAATAATAATAACAATAATGCCATATGGCCGCTGGTGCTGGGTGCAAGCTTTATTTGACACCCAAAGGGTAGCTTGCATGTCGAATTTCGTTGTTCCTTGAAGCACTATGAAAGTCAAGGAGGTTAGATATCTAAGCTCCTTGAACACTATAGCGCTTTCTAGTAGAGAAATGAGGAACTTTGTGTTGGCGGAAACTCCCGAGATTGATTTTGTCATTATGAACACTGCCTACTGAATTCAAATGGGTTCTTTGACATGCCAACATCGTATGACATGGTGTCGTAATTTTTGCCGCCTTTCAAAAATCACTTAACATGGCCAGGAGCGAACCTGCAAGCTTGGGGGGGTTGTAATCCGACACGTTGACCACTCACCCACCGTTAAAAAAACATCTCAAGGGAAGACGTTTCCAATCGGACGACGAACTAGAGGACACCGTACAGGATTGGCTCCTGTCACAACCACAAGACTTCTAGGAACAGGGAATCCTGCGGCTAGTGAAGCACTGGGACACCTGTGCACAGGCCTGTGGTGATAACTTTTGAATAACGAATAAATTGTACCCACAGTATCGTTTCGTACCTTTTCATTTGAACACTCCACATAATAAACGTTACGGCTTTCACGTTCCTTTTAACTTCTGTGGCTCTTTAGAGACGCCGCGGTACGAGAATTATGCCCTGGAGAGGATCTTTTACTAGCACGTTAATCTACTGATACGGCTCTCACGTATAATTAACCACCCGCAAATGCTAACTGACTGCGTTGGGTTTCGATCCCGGAACCCTCAGCACAGCAGGCGTTAACTTTCCCACTGCGCCACGTAGCGAGGAAGTATCTGCAAGGGTGCCCGGAGATTGGTTGATTATTTCCACGGCTACACTTAGAGCTTAAGAGTTCCTTGTCAGTAGCGCCCTACTTATTAGGTTGATTTTGTTGTTTCGTTTAGGGTCTTGGACATCGCGGTCATTTCACCCCTGTGTATTTAGTGTAATTTTTTGCCTTAACCCTTGTTATTGAGGTGTCTGTATTAGTGTGTGTAATTGAGGCGAGGATTGGGATAGAAGCAGCCTTGGCCTTCAGTTAGACGTCATCCCGAAATTTGCATGGGGTAGAATTGGGAAACCAAGGAAAACCCCTTCTAGGATGGCTGAGGTGGAAATCGAACCTGCCTCTTCTCAGTTTTGTCTCTCGAGGCTGAGTGTACCCCGTTCCAGCCCTCAGATGAGTATTCAATTTCTTGGCAGAGCCGGAAATATAACCCGGATCTCCAGGGTGAAAGTCAAGAATGCTAGCCGTTACACTACGAGGTGGTCACATTTAATACGATCAGGGCTATGAACATACCGTAGTAGCAAATGTACCACTTGGTGAGTGTTCCGCTTCGCTTTTTCAGTGCACTTCACGGTAATATTGGATTTCTTGAGTTATTTATGAAAAAAAGCTATCTAATTCTTATGCACATAAGGTGACCGATAGCGCTAACCCATGCCTCGCTGGCATCGGGAGAGCATGGGTTCGAATACCACCAGGCAAATGCAAGGACGGTTTCTTTCAATAGGTCCACGGCAGATTTCCTTCCAAAATCCCTTCTCTGACCCGTCCTGAAAATGAAATAAACGGGCATTGGCTGCATTAATGAAATTATAAGGTGAACAAATCTGTACAGTAGCCTATATAAAATATGAGGCGTCTGGTATCAAAACAAGACACATATCTTCAACAAAATTTTTCAGGAGACACGTAAAACTGAACAAGTCCCTTGTTTACTGACAAATAAATATACCTATTTTTTGATAGTTGTAAGTGATAGAGACAAATATTTCCCAAACGTTTCATAACTCATGCAGTTTTATCTTCCTTATTATAAGCGTTTTAATGTTTGACTAGCGGACCCGTGCGAGAAATCTCGCATGTTCATAAACCACACTTTCCCCAATAGCTTTTGCAAATCGAACACTTCTTACAAAAATTGATATTTAAGAAATTAGAATGCAATTTGTCACTGATAATGTCATTTGTGTGCTGCGTGTGCTGTGACACTCACCGGTTATTCGATATTTATGAAATTATACTGTACGATTTGAGTACTCATTCCTTTGATTTACTGTTTCTGAAATCCATGCAGAATGATAATGTTCAAATGACATAAAACGGGCGTTACAGCGACCAAAATGTGAAATGGACAGCAATTATGGAGTGTATTTTCATACATCAACTGTATTTGCAAATCGCACACTTCGTACTTTTTTTAGTCATTTTTTAAAGAAATTATTGATATTTATGGAATTAGAGTGCAATTCGTCACTGCTAATGTCTATTCTCTTTCATTTGAATGTCATTTTCTCGATCGGTCGCTTATGAGTGCCGCAGGAGGGATCTATACTACTGAAATAATATATATGATGTGTCTTATTTTGTTGCTGATATATCTTGTTTTACAACTCAGTAATCGGATGTATCTTATTTTGAAAAGAAAATAATCACTCTTCACAAGTAAGTTATAAAGTCGATTTAACAAAACCAATACAAATGTAAACACACCGGCACTAACAGAACACGAAAGAATTGCAGAAGCAGCACACAGAGAGCGAGCGCCCTTTCAGATGATGCGCTATTCGATGCGCAATAGACCCTGCCAAGATGTGTCTTGTTTTGATACCCATTCATCTACTGCTCGGGTCCAAACACTTTGAACTTGCCGGATGAGGTGAATGAGCAGGGAAGGGTCAGGCAAGAAGAGAAGGGTCTGCCAACAGCCCGCCGTGATATCTGGTATTCCTTACTACTGTATTCCAATACTGCTAATATAGAGCCGTTGCTCAAACCACTGTGGTGTTACGAATGAGTGAGTGAGTCACCGACCAATGTATTTGGTTCTGTACAATGCACGGACCGAGAAACCTCATCACTCGTCAACACCACCTCTCATAGTCTGCGATGCACTTTCCTCTCAGGTTCACGCAGCTTAGACCCGAGTAGTACTGAACCCTTTACCCTATGTTGGTTAAATGATTCTACTTTTTATTTCTTCAATTAATAAATATTTCAACCAGCATCATGAAAGTAGCCAGACAGTGATGAGGAAATTTCAAGCATTTGTTGGAGACAGTAGGGACATACCTGCGACAGTTTAACAAAAGGCTAAGTACTTGAGCTATGAAAAGAAATAGCAGAGCGATGTATCATAAGGACAGGTGTGGCTACCTCAATTTTAGAAGCGACGCGCGGTGAGACATGGTTCTGGTATGTTCATTGTGATATTCGCGCCTAGAAGAAATATGATGCAGTAACGTGAATGGCTGATGAAGAAAATAGACACTCCCAAGACGCCAAGATCTACTAGAAACCGCCAAATTACAGAAAATGGACAACCAATGAGAAGAGAATGCCTACTTGCGCGCCAACTCCGGCTGGGGTACGCGGCGGCTAGCATTCACGCGGGAAATCGCCTAGACAAAATCTCTACGATCGATTCTAGGATTAATGGGCATATTCTTGACCTGTGCAACATTACGAGTTCAGTGATATTTATTTCATTCCTGTACCACAATTATTTCGAGAAATTTTTACATAAAATCCCCCTCCATCTAGACCCAAGGGCCAGTTCATTTATAAGTGTGTCGAAGAGCCAAGACATTGACTTTTTATTCCGTGTGTTGAGGACACACTACTATTATTCTGTGCGTCTACGGACGTAGACTTTGATTCTGTTTATCAGAAGAGATAGACTTTTATTGTGTGTCGAGGAACACAAGATATTCATTGTAAAGTGTTAAATTCAGTGATAGATAGTCATAGTACTATAGTTATAGGGGCAGTAGCGTCGATAATTCGCCAACGAACAGTGACAGGGAATTTAGTACCTGAACAAGCGAATTTAGTAGTCAGACATAAAGTGTATAATAACCTAATTTTTGTATCAGCGCAAGGATGACATCGATGAATGCAGAGGAAGTTTGGAATTCTCAACACTCCGTCCAGATGGCTGCTATGAGATAAAGAACCATCCAGTTGGGAAATGGCGTCTGATGTTCTTTGACGGGTGACTACAAAAAGAGATGAGTACCTAATAATATTTTATTATTTGTTAAATTAACGTATGGTTTATGGGACATATTTTTTGTAAATACTTTGCTTGTGTGATTAATGTAGTATATTTAGTTTTGATCTGACACACTTTTGTTTGGAAGCAGCTCGCACAATTGTAGTTAATGGAAAGTTCTTTTCTTTGTGTTGTGTTAACTAACGTAGCTATGTGAACGGCCGTGTTCGCCTAGGTTACGAAGTGCGGTTAAAAAAACGTCTCTCGGAGATATGTCGTGTTTCAGAAGTAGGACTGAATTAATATAATTATATAGTAGATTGGAGGGTAATTAAAAGTTTGTTGAGATTTATTATTGATCAGATTCAGTGTGATTATTGCCTTTTGGAGCAATGTAATTTGTGACGAAGAGTATTCTGCTCTATCGTAGGTTTTAAATATTGTGTTAAATGTTTGCGAGCTCTAATTCAGCAGACCCATGTGAAAGGCGTTATGTCAGTCCCAGATGTGTGTATTGTGAGTATATATTGTTGTGGTATTACAAGCGGGAATTTCAGCAGAGACTGATTTCTGTCAGCTTGGTACCAGATTCATATTGTATCCTTGCGAGGACAATTATGGATATGTGATTATTGTCTGACCATATGTTGAGTTGGAGAAAATGTTAGTTGCTGTTGATTCCTTGAGATAACAGTTCAGCTGGTCGGCTATTTATATACACTGGAAGGGGGACATGACTGGTATGTGGAAAGGGTGAGTTGTGGTCACAAGGGCTGGCTGAGTTTCGCAAGCAAGCTCATTAAAGTGGAGTGCACGTCTGGCTCCCAATTACTCGAAAATAAATATAAATGTGAGAAACTGATCAATGGTAAAATTGTTTAAATAAATGGGAGTTGCCTACGAAACACGATAACCTTCGAAGCGTTTCCTTAACATGCAATTTTGTTAATATAAAGTAATCTTAACCACTCAGGTTGTTTGTTGTTGTTGGTTTATTCTATGTTTATTTTCCATGTCAGTGACCCGTGAGTCACGTGCGGCGCTGTGTTTCCTTGTTGTTGAGTGTCTGGCCAAGGTGGCAGCTCATTTGGTTAAGTGTGTCACCACACTAATAAGGGTCTCAGAGAGATGCCTGTAAATAGTAGAGTTGTAATATGTGTGTCAGAATTAGATTTAAGGATTTTTATTAATGTTATGCCCATATCCATAAACGTTGATTTACGAGATGATTGTTCGTGAGCACCGTGGCTGTTAACCCGTTGTGAACGAATGATCATCCAAGTACTCATTTCTCGTAGATAGTCACCACGCGAACATAAATTCACATGCAAGATAGTGGAACTTGGATCCACATTTTATTAGAAAGGGGGAGATCCATCTGACTCCTCAAAGTGATAAATGTTCCTGTCAGGGGAAAATTCAGGGAGGATTTTGTTTATTATTGTTTGTTTTATTCTTTTATGCACAAATTAGTTATTAAATCTTGTTATTATCTTACGTTTTGTCTCCTTTCTTTCTTAGTTATAGTTTTCATCCTATAACCCTTGTCTCGGAAAAGCACGTTGTTTGGCGGACGTAAACACCACACTATGAACTGAACGCGACCCCTTGATCTAAGATTCTTGCATAAAACACTGCTATTCTGAAGGGTTCATAGGTGAAAACTGGCGGCCAACGGTGGGGCTATTCACTGTGGTGTAACGGGGAGATTACACATGTCAATAGTGGCGTATTTGAGTAAAACTGGCATGCCGCAAGTGCAGGCAGATATGACAGTATTTAATCACCGGGAAGTGATATTTTATTAAAAGTAGTTGAGGCGAAGTGGATACCGCCAAATGTGTGAAAGATAAATTAAAATCAGGAGTTTGCAAAGTAAAATACGGTTCACGTTGTTGTCTTTTAAATTAAAGTAAAATTAAGATGTGATACCGGGCGCCCAATGATAAAGTTAAAACTAGATTTGTGTAGAAAGTCAAACTCATGGAAATATTAGGAGGCTGTAGCCTAAAATGACAATTAATACTTTGTTAATTAGTCAGTGTTAATATCAGATCAGGATAACTGTTTAATGACTAAATATGTGCTTGGGGTTAAAATTAAATTGAGTAAAACTAGAACTACTCAGAGATGCAATCGACTAATGGGATTAAAGGTAAAAATAAATGAACTGAGTAGGATAAAGAAATTAAATGTGCATTGGATTTATGTGCGTGTCAAAGGGCATTGGCGTATGCCATTTCCCCTATTTCTCATATATATTATAAAACATGGCAACGGTGGCGCAGATCCAGGAGATCATTGAAAGTGCAGCGAGGAGAACGCAGGAATTGTTGGATACTAAACTAGCAGAACAGAGTCAATCTATAAACACTAGTATGTTAGAGAAAAATGAAGCGTTGAATACAAAATTATCTGAACAAATAAACACTAGTATGTTAGAGCAAAGTGAATCGCTAAATACGAAAATGTCAGAACAAAGTGAATCGCTAAATACGAAAATGTCAGAACAAAGTGAATCGCTAAATACTAAACTGTTAGAGCAAAGTGAATCGCTAAAAATTAAACTGTCAGAACAAAGTGAATCGCTAAATACGAAAATGTCAGAACAAAGTGAATCGCTAAATACTAAACTGTTAGAACAAAGTGAATCATTGCGGACACAGTTAAATAACAGTAGAATTGAGCAAAATGAATATCAGGCGGAACAAGCTAGGTTATTAAAGAGTGAAATTAATGATACTATAAATTCACAGTTGGAGGCGCAAAATAATAAAAACACGAACCAATTAGCTTCGTTAACCGCAGAAATGAAAGAGCACACAAACCAACAGATGATATTACTGGCCCTTGATGTAAGCAAAAATAATGAGAAACAATTAGAGCAGATTGAAAAAATGGAGAGAATTTTTGATAAAAAACTTAGCATTCTCGATGAAACGGTGTTAGCTAAATTAGAGCAGATTGAAATAGCATGCACAATGAATACAAGCGAGGTCAAAATAGCTCAAGATAAGTTGGAAGGACGATTCAAGGAGATGGAGAAAAGTGGCAGGGTCATTCAACAACAAATATCAGCAGTAGATGAGAACATATCAGGCATAATTAAAGATATGGACCGTCTCGAGATAAAATCAGCGGAACAGTGGAAAAGCCTAGAAACGGAACAAGAACAATTTAGGAGTACATTAGACGAAAGGCTAAGCCAGATAGAAAATAATCAGGATGAAAATAAGAGCCAGATTGAAGAAAAAATAAGCACGATTAAAGAACAGATCAGGAAAGATTGGAAGAAAATGAATATTGATTCTAGAGAGGAAAGATCCACCATTCTTAAAACAGTAGGCGAAAACCACACGCGTATTCAAGCTTTGGAGCAAGAGGTAAAAAATAGACTTAAAGAGCAGACAGACAGGATCATAAAAGCCGAACTCCGCTCATTAGAACAATCATCTATATTTAAAACGGGAGCGTTGAAAGACAAGCCGGATGACTCACATAGTTCCCAACCCAGTATAGCAGGAAGTCAGACTCAAGCAGAGAGCCCATTAACAACAAACACCGAAGGATTTCGCAAGAACGTAGATAGGAGCTCAACACCACACTATTAACTGAACGCGACCCCTTGATCTAAGATTCTTGCATAAAACACTGCTATTCTGAAGGGTTCAGTACTTGTCTTATTTTGAAACCAACAGACTACTTCACCATTTAAAAACAGCATGATGTGTCCTGTTTTGAATACCTTTCTCTTCCCATATGTAAATAGGGCATTTAGGACTTGTCAAATCAGCCGTAATCTCAAAATCGCAAATATAGTGATGTGTCTTGTTTTGATAACAGACGACACATATGTAAGTTTTACTTTCCTCCTTTTCCCGCTGTGAAATATCTTATGGTTGCACAACGCTACACTTGTCTTGTAGTTTCAGAGAAAGACGAAAGTTGGACATGAAGCACATGCTATCGTGATCTGGCCAGCCGTGACACCAGTATGTGAGGGAAATGCAATCCATCTCTCGTGCTCGTAGAACAGAAACAAACCATTGCCTTTCATTCTTAGTCATTAATATCACTGCTAAATTATGAGTCTGCTGGGAAGAACGCTCACGAGCCGGTGAAAGCGTGAACTCGCCTCGAGATGAAATGATGCCTGGAGAATCGATATCGTTAATCAACGGACTGTGGAGAGAATATCACACTAGTGAAACGTACGGAACACTATTACTAACAGAAAGCCTAAAATAATTTCTCCTGAGAATAAATCTAAGTAATACCAGCTCCTCTCAGTTTTATCACACGACGTTAAGAGTTACCCCTGTTCTAACCCTCAATCCAAAATTAAATTTCTTGACAGAAACGAGAATCGAACCCACGACGTTTGGGACCAGAGTCACAATGAATACTTACATACTAACTTGTTAAAATCTAGTCATTTATTTCTTCATGCCAGCGTCTGTGGCATAGGGATAGCCTATGTATTGAGATTCCCTTGTAAAATTTGCTAATTTTGATTCCGAACTCTTCCAAGAAATCTTGTTGTCGTTAATTCATTTCAGGGGCTTTGTCATCAGCCCCGTGTAGTTGGGTGTGTGCTGAACTTGTATTTATATTATTACTGTAGTAGTGTGTGTAACTGTGATAGGGACAGGGATGGGATAGGTGCCCCGGGACTGGAAGTAAGGTACTATCCCGGCATTTGCCTGAAGGGAGTGTGGAAAACCTGGGGGGAAACCACACATAGGATAGCCGATGTCGGCACTAGGATTTGAACCTACGATCTCCGGACTTGCTGCAGCTGCCCTCATGGCCGTGGTGCACGATTTAACGAGAATGGCTACACCGCGGGATTTGAAGAAATCTACAGTAATTCTGGAACAGTGTACACACAACCTTGTGATGGATAGGCCTAAGTGAGTGGAGTTGGGTTCGATTCTTATTTTTAGTCAACTTAACGTGTTTTTTCCAATTCTACAGATGGTGGGATGGAATTTAACTAAAGCTTTCCAATTCTAGCCCTAATTACAACTACACACAGAAAATTAAACTGCCATTTTTTGGTGTTGTCTTGTTGGATTCTATGTAAAAAAGAAAAAGTCACTCAACAACACAGACGCCAAAACAACACAGGCTATCATACAGATTTGATACAGACCCAAGTACAAGAATCTGATGACTACGATGTCCATGCCAATAATGAACAGACAGTAACAAGTACCTTTAAAACCGTGAAGAGGAGGGAAATGCGCCAACCATGATGGACTTGAGTTATGCTCTGCGTCAATCCTGGAGCAACTTTTAGATTACCGGTATTTCATTATGCAAGGTGGCATTGAAGTCACTTAATTAGAAGCTTTGTGCATTAATAACACCTCACTCTCTGACTAATGTGTCCCCTGAGGGAATTGCGATGTGACCTTCAAGTCTATAGATGTATTTGCTCTCATTAGTCCTCATAGCACCAGATTACCGCCGAAGGACGTGTTGCTGATTTCCGCCTAACAGTGACACGCAGAGTCAAATCATTGAAACAACAGGCAAAGTGAAGCACGGCAAAGTCTGTTAGTCAATGGAGGGATGTGGAGATTATTCCTCTGTAGGAGAGGTGGCCAGTCTTTGCACGCTCGGCGTGCCAGCTATGTTGCGCCGCACGCCAACAGGCTGGTTTCTACCTCTCTTGGCTGGGCTGCCTGCCCTGAGTGCCGGCACGTCTGACCGAGTCAAGTTGGGATTGCTGGCGCACAGGACGTAATGTAAACAAACAAACAAACAAACAAACTGTTCTTCCAAAGTGTTGGTTGTCCGAAACATCTAAATTTTGTTCGTGCGTTTTTCCACGTACCGTCACTTGAAGATTACGTGCTTAGCATTAAGATATTTTGTTGTTGTTAATGTTGATAAATTTAGGGGCTTTGCGACATCGTGATCATGTAGCCACATGTACTTGGGTGTGCGTAAAGAATTTGTTTGATAACCTGTGCAATTGTGGTGGCTGTATTAGTGTGTGTATTTGTAATCCAGACGAGGACTGGGAAGGAGGCGGCCGTGGCCTTAATTTAGGAGCCATCTCGGCATTTGCCTGGAGTAGAAGTGGGGAAACCACGGAAAACTACTTCCAAGATGGCTGAGATGGAAATCGAACCCACCTCTTCTCAGTTTTGCCTGACGATGCTGAGTGTTCCCATTTCCAGCCTCAGACCAGAATTACATTTCTTGACAAAGCCGAGATTCGAACCCGGACCTCCGGGGCAACAGGCAAGAATCCTAGCCGCTACATGACGAGGTGGTCAGAATTAAAACAATCAGAAATATTGATAAGGTATCATTGAACTCGTGCAATTTTGGTCACAATTTTATATCCCTTGTTTTCAATTTGTTTTCATATTTACAATATGCTCAATGTTCGGTTAGATTGTTTGTGAGACAATCAACCGGAGCCTGTTTCGCAAGTTATCGTCGAGACATCAGAGCACGATGACGTGATTTTGTTAGTTTCAATACAGAGAAAAACAATTGTTCCCACTCTTTCTTAAAAGAAGTCGACTTCCACTCCTCCTATTTCTTTTCAGCGCCAGCCATAGTCAAACGTTCCTTATCCCTGCGACTAAATAATGTCAAGTCAAGTGACACTACAGCTAGCAAGATAAGGGGCACCACACCGCGACCGTTTGATCTTCGACATAGCGAAGGCAGTACGGGAAAGAGTAAGACGGTAAAGTGAGCGAGAGAGACAGACATATAGTGTTCCCCAACCATCACTGCTAGGCCGTCCCCGCCAGAAGCACGCTGGCATGCTGTATGGCCACCTCTGCTCTGTAGTAATGCGGGCTGATGACCAAAATGTCCATAGACCTTAAATCAGCCATGTTAAAGTGAGAGAGTGCTCTCAGTTTGACGGACTAACTTGCCGTGTACACGGTAACTACAGTGTGTCCGCAAAGTCTCTCCGCAGCGGTACTGCTGAAGAGCGTGTGTTTTTAATGAAGGAGGTTTTCCGTGCTGGTGGAAACTTTACGGAGCACAATGTGATAGTGGTGAGTACTTCATTTTATGTAATTGTTTTCCTTGTAACATAACATGAATGTACTGCCAACCCAACACGTCCCGCAGGGCGAGACACGCGCTGTGGAGAAACTTTGCTGACACACTGTACCTTTATCATGCTGGCAACCTCTCGTTACGGCCAACACGCACCCAAGTGGCGTTCTTTCATCCCCCATGACCCTACCGCTCAGTCCCGTCCAACTAGTAATGAGGGTTTGGTGTCAGCTTCCTTTCTTTCGACGACAGATATCCCTATGATTTAAAGGTATTGTGGCTGTATAACTATTGTCTTGGAGATAGGATAGACACTTGAGAGCCAACTTCCGCTAAGGGACTCCAGAATGTCATATGTTGTATTGCCCATTTCCAAATTTTTTATTTTCCACTTTCGCAGAAACTATTAACGGGAACTAATCGATATTTGCAGTAATGTTCTTCAAGACTCTCTCCTCACTTTGACACATGCTTTTTGAATTAATTAGGAAGAATATAGAACATACTGTAGTGTATTAAGTGAAAATGTTTCAATGTTCTTCAATGCAATGTTCTTCAATGGACAGAACTTTATAGTACATTCTGTAACATCAAATTATTCGAATTTTTCAAATAATTTCGAACATGAATATTTGATTCGAACAATCAAATAGTTCGACCTAAATTCAGTTGATCAATTGACCTATACAGTACCCGGTTTACGCGTGGACATTGAGGAGTACAGGGCAGGATTTATGATTCAAATTATTCGAATTTCAAAATATTTGCATTAATTTGTGAAATATCCCTACAAGTGATGCTTGATTTTGAATGATATTTATTTATTTATTAGGATCTATCAGACTAAATGTAGAAGAGGTTAATCCCC
This sequence comes from Meconema thalassinum, assembly GCA_946902985.2. NCBI lineage: Eukaryota > Metazoa > Arthropoda > Insecta > Orthoptera > Tettigoniidae > Meconema > Meconema thalassinum. Next base: position 125,669,035 of record OX336389.2, read on the forward strand.
ATCCGACCCCTCAGATTCGCCCCTGCTTGGATTAACTCGACCACTGAACACATTTCTTTACACAAATTGCTGTAATGTTTGGGTACTTATCTTCAAATAATTCAAATATTTCAACTGTTCGGTTTATTTTATTAATCGACCATTCGATATAGGCCTACTCGAGTACTTCGAATGATTTGAACAAGAAAAGTATTCGGACATCCGCATTGTTCGAATAATCGAATAATTTATTCGAATATCGAATTAATCTGTTATCCGAATTATATGTTCAGCCTTAATTTATAGGTTATGTTATGCATCATACTTTGGCTAATGATATGAAGAATGACGAGCATGGACTAGACTAGAGGTGGCTATACACCGGGCGTGCTTCTGGCGCGAAAGTCCTTGCATTGATGGCGGGAAAGACTATATGTCTGTCTGTCTGTCTCTCTTTCGTTGCCTCGTCAGTCAAAACTGAGAAGAGGTGGGTTCGATTCCCATCTTAGCCATCTTGGAAGTAATTTCCGATGGTTTCCCACTTCTACTCCAGGCAAATGCCCGGATGGCCCCTAAGTTAAGGCCACGGCACCTCCTACCCAGTACTTATCTGGATTACAAACACACACACACACACTAATACAGCCACCACAATTACACAGGTATCACACAAATTCTATGCACACACACCGAAGTACACGGGGCTACATGATCACGATGTTGGAAAGCCCCTATATCAATCAACAATGCCAAACACGTAATCTTCAAGTACCGGTACGTGGAGAAACGCGCGAACTAAATGTACAGTAGATGTTTCGGACAACCAACACATTGGAAGAACAGTGTTTGTTTGTTTGTTTGTTTGTTTGTTTGTTTGTTCACATTACGTCCGGTGCGCCAGCGATCCCAACTTGACTCGGTCAGACGTGCAGGCACTCAGGGCAGGCAGCCCAACCAAGAGAGGCAGAAACCAGCCTGCCGGCGTGCGGCGCATCATAGCTGGCACGCCGAGCGTGCAAAGACTGGCCGCCCCTGGACTAGACCAAGTTTGCTGTCAACTGCCAATGGTTTCACGAGACATAAATTTAGATTGATCAATTGACCTATACCCGGTTTACGCATGCGCACTGAGGAGTGTAGAGCAGGATTTATGACCTCATGCTCGATGCATGGCTGCTTTCAATGGAGCAACAGCAAATAGCAACTGATTTGGCTTCCGCTACAACAGATGATAATAATGTTATTCGTTTTACGTCCCTTTTAACTACGAGCCAACAAATCTACTGACATGGCTCCCTTACATTTGCGCACCCTCAAATGCCATCTGACTGTGCCAGGGTTCGATCCTGCAACCTTGGGCACGGAGAGTTACCGCTGCGTCACGCAGTCAGTCTACAACAGATGATGAAGGCAGTGTGATGAGCACTGGGCCTCAGCCGCATCCAAGTTAAACTTGTTTAAAATTTAAAATGTTGTTATGAACTTCCTAGAACCTACTCAAAGGTGAGATGATTGGCTCAATAAGCCACTTGCTGTGTTGTGGGATGAGACGTAGTGTGGGACAGGCTGGAGGTCGCGATGGGTGGGGAAGGTGAAGGATGAAGCTGGAATGTAACTCCCCTTCACTTGACTTGACTTCCAATAGGTCGGAATCTCAATGAAGATACTTGCTTCGAGGACGTGAGCCTTCTTTTATTGTCGATTCTCTGTGAACCTGCTCCTGTGATGCTATGCATAATTAATAAACGTGTATCTGCGTTGGCAACGAGAGTTTATGGTAGTCGACATAATCTGTTTTCTAAACGTTCTGGAATGTTAAACCGCTAAACCGCATCTATCCTAGCAATTACTCGAAATGAAGGACGGGAACTTCTTTTATCACTCCAGGATACGAAGACTATTGGCCCACAACTAGTGGGATGTGGTTTGGCGACCACGGGACTCCACCAGAGCACGGCATTGCTTCCATTCACTTGTGCTGGACTCCCTTCCTTCCAAATCCTGAACTGCATTACACACACTAATACAGACAACCCAATAACGAAAGTTAACAGGCAAATTCTACACACACCTAAGTATACGGGGATAAATGACCACGATGGTAATAATAATATCGTATGGCCTCGGTGCCGGGTGCAAGCTTTGTTATTTAACGCCCGGAGGGCAGCTTGCATGTCGAATTTTGTCGTTCCTTGGAACGCTGTGAAAGTCAAGGGGGTTAGATATCTAAGCTTCTTGACACTATAGCGCTTTCTAGTAGAGAAAGGAGGAACTTTGTGTTGGCAGAAAATCCCGAGATTAATTTTTCCATTATGAACACGGCCTACTGAATTCAAATGGGTTCTTTAACATGCCAACAACGTATGACATGCGTGCCGTGATTCTTGTCGTCTTTCAAAAATCACTTGCCACTGCCAGGAATGAACCTGCAAGCTTGGGTTGGTAGTCCGACACGATAACCATTCACCCACCGTGGCAAGCTAATGACCATGATATCCAAGCCCCTTCAATGAAAGAACAACAACATCTGTTTGCAATCAAGTCGCCCTTATGTTTCCCTACCAGCAGTTAGTACTGCAACCTCCTCAGCTTCTTCTGTACACCTCTCACCCAGCAATCGTTGAACAATGAATATAACCATCGCCTCCTAGGTCTACCTCTGCTCCTCTTGCCGTCTATAGCAGAGTTCATCAACCTCCTAGGTGATCACTCCTCCACCATTCTTATTATAAGGTGCGTACAAAACGTAACGAGCTGGAAGCTGTAATGCGCAAACCGATGACGACATCGGCTAATCGTGGCGTGTGTAACGAGGTGTGATTCCGACCAGAGCGATGAAGGTCACAGGCCGTCGCTAAAGGGCACGCGTGCACGTCACGTGACGATACAAAGCGAGCAGCAGCATGCATCAATCGTCCAACTAAGACCAAGACAGTAGGCCATTCGACATGCTTCCTGGTGTAGTTGAAGACTGGGGGGCACCCATTGGGCACACACTTTCCGCAAGTGCAGTCGTTCCTTCATGGTGGTGTGCACACCTGCGACGCTCAATCTGACCACGGCGGCTATGGCGTTCACTGTCACTCGGCGGTCCTGAGTAATGAGTACATCAACCAGCTGGACGTTGTTATCGGTAAAGAAGGGGGGGGGGGGGGTGCAGACCGGGCATCATCGGCTAACGACACCCGTCCTTCGCTGAAGCGCTTGTGCCACGCCTTGACCCTTGCAAGGGACATGCAGTGTTCGCCGTACACTTGTGACATTCGGCGATGAATGTCCGTTCCCCCTACTCATTTCGCTGTCAGAAACCGAACAACACCTCTTTGCTCTTCGTTTAACGCCTCCATGTCACTGTTTGCAATGCGACTGGCAGCGTTGGACGATTGATGCATGCTGCTGCTCGCTTTGTATCGTCATGTGACGTGCACGCGTGCCCTCTAGCGACGGGCTGTGACCTTCCACGCTCTGGTCGGAACCACACCTCGTTACACACGCCACGATTAGCCGATGTCTTCACCGGTTTGCGCATTACAGCCTCCGGCTCGTTACTTTTTGAACGCACCTTATAAATGACCCTATCATCAGAGTCGGCTCATATGAACAGCTTCATCTCACGTGTTCATTTGTAACTTCCCCGTCATCTTATCATTATTGGTACCCACCAGCCATTGCTCCCATTTATTTGTCCCGTCCCTGCAATCGCTCGTGCTACCCTCATATCAGTTACTTCTAGCTTACGTATGAGAGATTCTGAATCCACCCAGCTTTCACTTCCATATAGCAGAGGTCAGTCAAAATACTGAGCAATATAGAGAGAGTATGTGAGCCTCCGTGGTTTAGGCGGCAGCACGCCGTCCTCTCACCGTTGGGTCCGTGGTTCAAATCCCGGTCACTCCATGTGAGATTTGTGCTGGACAAAGTGGAGGCAGACAGGTTTTTCTCCGGGTACTCCGGTTTTCCCCTGTCACAAATTTCATTCCAGCAACACTCTCCACTGTTATTTAATTTCATCTGTCATTCATTTAATCATTTCCCCAGGGGAGTGCGACAGGCTTCGGCAGCTGGCCCAGTTCATATCCTCCCCGCTAGATGGGGGCTTCATTCATTCCATTCCCTGGCCCGGTCGGTCGACTGGAAGCAGGCTGTGGGTTATTATTTTCATAGAGAGAGTTTCGCCGCTACACCAACAGTAGATAGCAACTGAAAGCTCACTGTACTGGCTTTCCTGCATCCAGGGAGAATACACAGCCCAAGAAGGCATTTTCTTGTGTTTCTTCCGTACCGACATCACCGTTTTTGAAATGCTGACTCTCATATCATAGTTCATACGTTTCTGTTCAAGTTCTAACATATTGATGATTGGCTGCGTGGCTCAGCGGTGTCGATCTCGCCTGCTGAACCCAAAATAGCGGGATCGAATCCCGGCGCAGGCAGTTGGCATTTGAGGGTGCATTAATGTGAGGGAGCCGTGTCAGTAGATTTACTGGCACGTTAAAGATCCCCTTCGGGCCAAAATTCTGGCACCCCGGCGACTGTAAAAGCCGCAATAGTTAAAAGGGACGTAAATCCCATAACATTATTATTATTATAGCTTGCCACGGTGGGTGAGTGGATATCGTGTCGGTCTACTAAACCCCAAGATTGCAGGTTCGCTCCTGGCCGTGGTAAGTGATTTTTGAAAGACGGCAAAAATACGATAGGCATATCATACGATGTTGGCATGTCAAATAACCCATTTGAATTCAGTAGGCCGAGTTCATAATGGCAAAATTAATCTCGGTAGTTACCGCCAACACAAAGTTCCTCATTTCTCTACTAGAAAGCGCTATAGTGTTCAAGGAGCTTAGATATCCAACCTCCTTGACTTTCATAGTGCTTCAAGGAACAACGAAATTTGACATGAAAGCTACCCTCTGGGTGTCAAATAACAAAGCTTGCACCCGGCACCCGAGTCCATACGATATTAATTAATGTATTATTATTAATAATATTATTATTATTACTCTTATTATTATTATTATTATTATTATTATTATTATTCTAACATGTTGGCGTGTAAGCTTTCGACAGTGTCCTTACAACCACATCATCAGCATAGGCCAGACCACCTAACTGAACCCCACCCAGCCAGTTTAATGGCATTCAGGGAATGGGCCATATATTAAATAAATAAATAACGTTGAAGATTAGAGCCTCCGTGGCTTAGGCGGCAGCACGCCGGCCTATCACCGCTGGGTCCGTGGTTCAAATCCCGGTCACTTCATGTGAGATCTGTGCTGGACAAAACGGAGGCAGACAGGTTTCTCTCCGGGTACTCCGGTTTTCCCTGTCAAAAATTTCATTCCAGCAACACTCTCCACTATCATTTGATTTCATCTGTCGTTCATTTAATCATTGCCTCAGAGGAGTGCGACAGGCTTCGGCAGCCAGCACAGTTCATATCCTCGCCGCTAGATGGGGGCTTCATTCATTCCATCCCTGACCCGGTCGGTTGACTGGAACAGGCTGTGGATTTTTTTCAACGTTGAAGATTACAACCTTCCCTCACTCCTGTACAGTATGTTAAGAAAACATACCTTTAGGAAAAGTGCACCGTTAGTACAATGTGACTGTATATCCAAACAAGGAAGGAATATGTTTACAGAGCAAAATAATATGACACGTCAGTAAGTTTCCTGCAATAAGGAGTAATTTGTAATGTTTTAAGTTAGCCGAAACATGTTTTAACAGGTAGGCTGCAAGAAATCTTACTTGTCAAAATGTACCCTGTGAATTTTACGGAAAAGTCCGAGTTGGAGATTCCTGCACAAGCACTCTCCCATGGAGCTAGGCATACCTAGGTTCGAGTACTGTTAGTAGCTGTACCGTTCCCTGCCGCCAGCCAAGTTATGGTTGCATAACTCTCGGTCGTCAAACACTTTCTCCTGCAGACCTCTTGAATTAGCCTACATCTCAGCTGTGGAGCTTCTTCAAATTGATGAGCTTGAATAAGGAGCTAGCAGTAAAACCAAATTTACCAAGTTTCAACGTTTATGCAGATTCCAAGAAACTCCAACCTTGAAGCTAAGTAATTATCGACGAATAATAAATAATTATATACTGTTTTACAGCCTTATATTTCGAACGAATATGAAAGAAAGAATGGGGTTATTTTATACTTGCGAAGTATTATAAGAGGAATGTCGAATATATTAGCCGTAATCGGAGAGTTACTCTTTATTCGTCAATAATTACTTAGCTTCAAGGTTGGAGTTCCTTGGAATCTGCATAAACGTTGAAACTTGGTAAGTTTGGTTTTAATGCTAGCTCCTTATTCAAGCTCGACCGCGATGGAAGGCTGCATCAAGTCAAGAAATCTGAGATTAGATTCCCGGCGCTGAGAGCGGCTATCCTGAGTATGTCATTTCCACACTCCCTCCAGGCATATGCCGGGATAGTACCTTAGACTAAGTCCCGCGGCACCATTCCAATTTCAGACCCTAAGAATTACAGTTACTCGCACTACCTCAATCACCACAGAAGAAAAGGTTCTCAGACAAATTTAACACACACCCAAGTACGCGGGTTTGATGACCAAGATGTCCCAAGCCTCTAAAATGAATTATACACAACACCATAACTCTGCAGTAATATTTGTTCCGTTTGTTCAGACGATTGGATATTGATACAGGGAGAGGGGAAGAGACACACAACGGATCAATGTTAATATAAATTACGCATTCGCCTCATTTTGATTAATTAGCCAAAGACTTTGTAAGTTGGTGCCCAACTCCATACAGAGGTTGGTACGTGATTTCGTAATTCATTAAGAATTCGATGATTGGTTAGCCTCTAGTCCACTAAGACAACGAAAATCCAAGTGATTGCCATTTTGGTTTCGCTAGGGTGGTGGCAATAGGAAAAGTGTGGTTAAGGTAGGTTAAAATCGCGTAGTATCGTAGAGGAAAGGCTCTCGCCAAGATTTTCTCCAAACAAACACGTACATATTTCATGGAAGTTGGCACTTCATTGGCCAATTCGTTGAAGGAATTCACTCTCATTATCGCATGTTCGTTAGTAAAATCGTGATATATTGAACAATGGAAAGTGGCACCATTCAATATCGTTTCTTGGCAACGACAAAAAATGCTCGATAATTATTCAGGCACGACGAAAAGCCTCAAAGCTGTCACAATCTGCTCTAATGGGAACCATTAGGGGGAAAACTACTGATTGATTGATTGATTGATTGATTGATAGATACGGGTGTGCCAATTGAGTAAAATAAAAATCTGGGCATTACAGTGCTTTACTAGGAGGACAAGGGAGATGAGATTGCTTTGAATACGAAACTCACCGGCCGCGGTGGCCGAGAGCGCTGACGCGCTACGTCGTGCCTCACTGGCATCGGTAGAGTGTGGGTTCAAACCCCACCTCGACCGTCCTGAAAATGGTTTTCTTGGTTTCCCCACCAGTGAATAGGTCCACGGAAGATTTCCTTCCAAAATCCTTCCCTAACCCGTCCTGAATATAAAATAAATGGCCATTGGCTGCATTATAAAAATTAATTTAAAACGAAAATTCAACACGGTAGAATCACCACAGTGTTAAATGGAGGCAGCCAAGGTGGGGTTCAACCCCATGGTCTCCCGAAGTCAGCGAGGCACGAGGTATCACGTTAGCGCTTTCGGCCACCGCGGACGGTGAGTTTCGTTTTTAAACGTGTACAACTACCACTTACAGGCTCGGGAATCCTCATGAACAGAGGCAACAACTTCAGAATACGCCACAGAGCTGACTTGAATAATTTCCAGGTGCTGGAAATTCTGGTGTGAGGGCTGGATCGGGGTACACTCAACCTCGTGAAGCAAAACTGAGAAGCGGTGGTTTCGATTCCCGCTTAATGATTCTCGCTGCTTAATGAAGGGGTTTCTAAATTTTCCAGTTACAAGAGAGCACCAGTCCTCTTAGAGCCTTCAACCTAGTACATAGTAAGGTAGGCAGTAGGCCTATCACTCAGTTGGTTTACACTATGGGATTGATTCTGGTACAGTCGGTTGGCATTTGAGGTTGCTTAAATGCGACAGACTCAATTCAGTAGATTTGTTGTTTTTGCTTATTTTAGGGGCTGAGACATCGCGGTCATGTAGCCCCGTGTTTTTGGGTGTGTGTGGAATTTGCGTGATAACCGCTGTTATTGTGATGGCTCTACTAGTGTGTGTATTTGAAAATTGGGGGATAGGATTGGGAAGAAGGCAGCCGTGGCCTTAAGTTAGGAACTATCCCAGCATTTTCCTGGAATAGAAGTGCAGTTTTGCTTCAGGAGGCGAGTGTACCCCGATCCAGCCCTCACACCAGAATTAAAATTCCTTGCCAGAGCCGGCAATGGAACCCGGACCTTCGGGGCGACAGCCAAGAACGCTAGCCGCTACAGCACGAAGTGGTCATTAGTAGATTTACTGGAATGCTTATGACATGGCTATCAAACTAGTCAGATTATTATTATAATTATTACACAGCTTCTGTAATAAGCCTCCGTGGCTTAGGCGGCAGCACGCCGGCCTCTCACCGCTGGGTCCGTGGTTCAAATCCCGGTCACTCCATGTGAGATCAGTGCTGGACAGAACGGAGGCAGACAGGTTTTTCTCCGGGTACTCCGGTTTTCCCTGTCAAAATTTCATTCCAGCAACACTCTCCACTATCATTTCATTTCATCTGTCATTCATTTAATCATTGCCCCAGAGGAGTGCGTCAGGCCTCGGCAGCCGGCACAGTTCATATCCTCGCCGCTAGATGGGGGCTTCATTCATTCCATTCCTGACCCGGTCAGAGACTGGAAGCAGGCTGTGGATTTTCATTTTTCACACAGCTTCTGTAATCAGAACATAGGGTAGTCTAGGCTATATTATAGTGAAGGTGTCACATTCTATTCACCAATTTGCTGTCAGTGAAGAGAAAGCCGTCCTGCAGAAAATTTTAATTTCTTTTTAGAGGACATCTTGGTCATCAGCTCCGTGTACTTGGTTGTGTGTTGAACTTGTCTGATAACCTATATTGATGTAATGAAAGAATGAAGGAAGATTGTAGTTTAACGTGACCGTGAATCTTGTGATTATGAGCCACGGGACCTCCATTTTTCGTAGAATCCGAACCACAGGACATGGCATTTCACTTAGAAAATCTCATATGCATTGACCGGGAATCGAACCCAGTTCAGCATGGTGAGAGGCCAACAGCTTGACCGCTGTGCCACCACGCCCCTCATTTTATGTAATGACTGTATAGTAAAGCCATTAATCTCATGTAATTTTGTTTTCAGGATTAGGGAATCACCCATTACAATTGGGTACAATCGTGTTGACCGATTGAAAAACATTACATTTCGCTCATATATATATCATTTGGATGGTGGCTTGCCACTTTACTGCACGTTGTTCCTATCCTGATTTATTGTTGAAAAAATTATTATTTTGCACTCACATGTCCCGGACTTTGGATGGGCATGTCTAAAACGTCATTTTGTCATTCTAGGCGCTGATTACACAATTTATACATTAAAATGTCACTATCACTGATAACATTTTCCAATATTGTCGCTTTCTTAGAACGCATTAAAAGTAGCTTAAGGTCATAAAAAATAAGAATATAAGAGTACAAGCCTAATGAGCATTTCCCACTTTACTGCTCTTGCAAAACATTACCCCCCCCCCCCCCCCCCCCCTAGTTATCGATGATTGTTCTTCGAAGTTAACGTTGTCATTGGGTTTATCTTTGGCTGTGGATTTGACCAGGGACTGAATAGCCTACTAGATGTTCTACCTGTAATAAAGTGGGTTTGAACTATGCACTCCAATCACATTACATGACGCCCCGTTTCGAGGCCTGCGCAGTTGCATACTTAAAGATCCAAGGTTCAAACCTCAACACTGACGACAACCTTTCTGAGTGTGGGATTCGAATCTACATCTTTACAACTGCCCTTAGAAGGCTACAACGTTTTAGCCCTCGAACCAGACGTTAAACGCTTGGCAAGCCAGACTTCGAACCTGGGATTCTTGGAACATGGGCCTCGCTAGGAAACACTGTCTGTACCTAGGAATGAGTGAAGTCTCGCGTAACTGGATGACCGTGGAGTGGCAGTACGCAGCGGGCAACGGTCAGCGGTGTAGTGGTAACGGGACAGGGCAAACCCTTCCGTGAGCAGTGGGCCAGCCACGTTCACGACTCAGTCGTGAGGGGCATAACAAAAACATTTGGCAGCCAGCATGCTTCACTGGTCCTTGGAGATAGGAGTGGAGCCTACAGGCTCAAATAGGGATTACAGACCTCACGGTCATCTGAGCATGCTTTGTTTGTTTCGTAGAAAAGTTGAGAAACAACATTTGCTCCAGTGCGGTTTGGGCTCCTCCCACAATTCCTTCCTCCCAGGACTCCGAAGCTCGGTGGTTCGAGTCTCGGTTCTGGCAGCGACCATTCTGAGTGTGACTTTTCCCCGGACTTTTCCATATTACCTCCAGGACATTGCCGGAATAATACCTTGTAATAAGTCTCAGGGCACCTACCCCACTTCCCGCCAATAACAATTAAAGTTACTCACCCTTCTACAGTCCGGCTCCATGGTTAATTGGTTAGCGTGCTAGGCTTTGACCCGAAGGGCTCCGGGTTCGATTCCAGACCGGGTCATTAGGGATTTTAATCTCCTGGAATTAATTCCCCTGACCCGGGGACTGGTTGTATGTGACGTCTTTCATCATTATTTCATCCTCATAACGACGCGCAGGTCGCCCACGGGCGTCAACTAGAAAGATCTGCACTCGGGCTCCAAGGAAGACACACGAAAAAAAAAGGAACCTTCTACAGCCATCACAGAAACACACGGCACCAGAAAAATTAAACACGCACCCAAGTACACCGGTCTGATGAAAATTTTGTCCCAAGCCCCTAAAACGATTTAACAAGTCATTACTAGTGTTTCCTATGATCTCCTCAAGAAACGAGCAACAGCTGAATCGGTTGGCGTTGGTGAATAGTAGATCAGATTCACGTTACAGAATGACCGAGACATGGCACCGGATACGGTCACGTGCCCAGGCAATATTGCAAATGTCTTAAGATTTGGCAATGCATTTCAATTTACAGAAACATTTTCGTTAGTTACTATGAAATAAATATGAGGTCCTGACATGGCCATCATATCCTTTAAAAACAAATCAGGTATACATCAGAGACAGGAGAGAATGTAATTCACTATGCTTCTTCATTTAAAGGGTTGTTTGTTTTATGTTGAGCTATGTCTTACTTCGATGGCCTTAAAACAAGCTAATGCAGCTGACTGTGTCTTCACGCCGACTACGCACCCCCATAATACGTCGGCGATGAGCTGGGTGGCTTGTGGTGTAGCGGCTAACATTCTTTGCTGTCGCCCCGAAGGCCCGGGTTTCATTCCGAGTTCTGCCAAGAAATTTTAATTCTGGTCTGAGGGCTGGAACTGGGTTCCCTGAGCCTCGTGAGGCAAAACTGAGAAAAGGAGGGTTCCATTCCCATCTCATCCATCCTGGTAATAGTTGTACATGTTTTTCCACTTCTGCTCCAGGCAAAAGGCGGAATGGTTCCTAACTTAAGGCCACGGCCAACCCTTCCCTAATCCTCATCTGAATTACACTTACACACACTAATACAGCCATCACAATAACACAAGTCATCAGACACATTGAGAAACACACCCAAGTACACGGGGATATATGACCACGATGTCGCAAAGCCCCTAAATCAATCATCAACAACAACAACAAGGGCTTTGCAATATGACATTGTTTCGGTAATAAACCGCCTGAAAATACACGGAATGATGATGCTGTTGTTTGTTGTTTTGTTATAAACTCGTATGAGGGGCTTGCGATATCTTTGGTCATCAGCCCCGTGTACTTGGGTGTGTGTTGAATTAGACTGATATCCTCTGTTTCAGTGATGACTGTAGTAGTATGTGTAGGGAACTACTGTATTAGGGTCAATGATGGGCCGGGTGCCCCGGAACTTCAAATAATGCTCTATACCGGCATTTGGCTGGAGGGAATGTGGAAAACTCGGGGGTAAACCACAAGGATAGCCGCTGTCAGCGCCAGGATTCGAAACTCCAGTCCCCGAGTTAATGCAGCTCCCCAACGCGGTCGTGGTGAGGGATTCAACGTGACGGCTATTCCGCAGGGTACGGATCATTTAAAATATGTGTGCCATGGAGAGGATTATTCTCACATAATTAATATTTTCTTAAGTGCCAACCCTGGTGGGTAGGACTAGGATTCTTATGTAAATACATATTCTTTCCCTATGCTTATCTGTCTGTTAGGTAGTCAGCCCGAAGGCTGGTTGGATCCTCAAAAGCACCGCCGTTACGTTATGTGAGTAGATACCCACAAAAACCCAAGGCAGCGCTATATTGAGGCGTTCTAGGCAAGAAGAGGAGTGAGGTAGTTTGCCATTGCTTTCCTCACTGAGTCAGAACAGTAGTCCTAACCCTATGAGTAGAACCTTTCACAGCATTCACAGGCACTGACTGTGCCCTGAATGCCATTACTAAGCACCACCCATACCTCAGTAGCTTCCATATAATCACAGCCATGAGTGAGACTGAGACATCGGTGAAAAGCCACCTTTTACTCTAGCCTGTGCCAACTGACAAATGCAAATGTACTGTATTCATCAAGAGATGGCAAACAGGCCAATATAAATAAAAATATATAAATGTCCATTAATTAGCTGTTATTATTAGCCAATAGCTATGCATAATAACATTTTGTTTTTACATATTTTACATGTTCGGTCAAAATTACACTTTTTACATACATTTATTTTTAAATAAATAATACACATTCTGTCTCTTTATTCTATATTTTTGATCTTAATGCCATTTTTCACATGCTTTTACTTTTTTTAAATGTAAAATTACTTATGAAGGGTCCACGGGAAAACGAGAAAACGAGTTTTAGAGTGTTATTACTTAGCCTATATGTTCTTATATGTATGCGTCAACTTGAAACGTCACTTTCTCACGACCCTCATTGTTCTTAGCAAGACACACTTGTGCCTTCAATACGTCGTAAAGAGGCCACCAGATCGCGCTGATATCTTGATTTTACATTTTGAGTGGCATTCCCCCCTTTTCCCATGGACCCTATTCTGTCTCTTACTACAAAAAGAAGTATTTTTCGCAAGTGGAATAAATCATGCGGTAATTCAAAACAGTCTGTATGACAATATTTATTCACTAGAAACTCAGGTACATGAAACGGATTTTGCAAGTAATTCATAAGCTGCAGAGAAAGGACTAGGGAAGAATTCCAAGAAAGATATTAATGAAGATAGGGGCTGGATGGTGTCGTGCCGTATGCGACCCGTGCCGCAAGCGACCCACCAATTTGCCGTCGTGCCACTAGCGACCCAAACACTGATGTATCGAGGGAATCCGAGAATTTCTAACACATCTGCCTCTGCTAAAATTCCGCCTAGGTTAGGTTATGTTTGGCGCCGTAAAAATTGGAAGAGCTTATTTCCAAAGTGACGTGAATCCAAATTTGACGGTTTTTCAGCTTTTTCTTTCATAAGCAAGTTTATAGGTTTATAGCAAAGGTTCTAAGTCGCAATACGTCGTATATCCCATATTCACAGAGATCTAAGAACTAAGTTTATTTGCTAAGTTATGTAACTTCAACGTGTATTTATTTCCAATGTGTCATATCTATGTTGACCAATCAGAAGGTTAGGTTAGGCGCCGTAAGAATTGATGAGTTAATTTCCAAATTGACGGTTTTCATTTTTTTTCTTTCATAAACAAGTTTATAGGTTCTCTCAACGTATAGCAAAGGTTTTAATTCTCATTACGTCGTATATCCCATATTAACAGAGATCCAAAAACTAAGTTTATTGCAAAGTGACGTAACTTCAACGTGTATTTATTTCCGATGTGTCTTATATCCATGTTGACCAATCCGATGGCTCTCTGGATATCACGTGATAAATCAACTTTGAAGAATATGTAGAGCATCAGTTTGTGTTTGTTGTGTTTAAACCATTTAAATGTTCATAAATGCCACTCAAAGCGTATGATAATATATGATTTATTTCTAAAATGTCTTAACTCCAACTTACAAGAGATGATTACCACAATTTCCAATGATAGGAGATTTTTAAAACACAGTGTCAGGATGTGCATAAGAGTAATGAATGGAATTACATTATATTCATAATCCTATCTGAATTAATAATACGAAGAAACAAAAACGCGATTTCTGAAGTTTTGCATTTCATAGATTTACGACACTTTGGAAATAAGATCTCCAATTCTTCTCTTGAACAACGGGTCGCATGGGGCACTGTAAGTTACTAGCAGGGTTGCTACAGCCACAATTTTTAATGGGTCGCATTCGGCACGGTCGCATTCGGCACGTAATCGGCTGGACTGTAGGAACTTCTTTAGTGAACCATGACAATAAGAGACAACATGTGGCATCTAGAACCGCCAACAAGCTCCGGTCATTTCATTGGGATAGTCTGGACCATCTACCCACGAACAGTCCGGACCTCGCCCCTAGTGATTTCCACGTATTTGCTCCGCTGAAGAAGTTCCTGGCAGGACAGCAATTCACGTGCAACGATGACGCCAAGACAGCAGTCCGACGGTGGTTCCACAGTCAGCCAGCTGAATTCTACACCAGAGGCATCTCAAATTTAGTGCTGCGATGGGACAAATGTCTGAACAAATGTGGAGACTATGTGGAAAAGTAGTGTAAATTACGTAGAAGAGTACGTATATTTATAATTACCTGTACGTATTTATGTTTGGCTAAAAAATAGGGGCAAAGATTTTTCGATCCGCCTTCGTACTTTAAACGATGACCCTCAGTTGTAACGAGTGTGTAAGTTGTTAGCATAGTACTGTATTTAAACCCACTTGTTATCTGTCTCTGGGCTCACAAACTGTACAGCTTCATGGCGTGCAGTCACGTCCGTCATGTAACCAGATTTTTCGATACTTTTAAATAAAAATATATTGGAAGTCAAATAGAGTCTTCTTCATTGGAAGAGCTAAGGAAAACGCAGCCACGGTCTGAACTCGAGGGACCATTGCTTGGTTAAGTTGTATTTTGCTGCTTTTCGGTCAGTAAACACGATTGTGCCCAATAAATTGGGCGGGGTACAAGTTTTAAATATGTAAACACACTCCTGGAAAAAAATTACATGTATTAGTTGTTAAAACACTTAAATTTCCACATTGCTTTGTTAAGAGCAAACACTTAACTCACGGAGATAAATGACCACGATGTCCAAGCCCCTCAAACAGAACAACAACAAATAATCATTTTTCACCGATGAATGTTAAAGAGCTGGTTTGTGTGTGTGGGCGCATCGGAACAGATTCCACGAATTTAACTGAGGAAATATAGGTGAAAAATAAAATGTTATCATGATAGCAATGGTCTGACTAATAACATCTTCTTTGTCGTTAATTGAGTATTACTATTATTATTATTAAAATCAATTCCTTCTCCTGGAGGATCTATGAGTTAGAGAATCAAAAATCGGTCCCATAACCCATTGAACGGAAGTGTATAGATTGCATTCACTGACAAACAAGAACATTCATATCAAGGTTGGCCCACGCGTGACTTGGTAAGGCCATGCAAAATAACTACTGTACAACTGAAATAAAACACTTTACACGCCTCAAGACCGTCTTGCCTGCCTGGCAACAACTGAATGTTCCGTCTTTAAGCAGTCTAGGTTGGCAAGTCCCATGGGCCAATTCTTCAATTTATATTGAGCGTGTGGCGTAATTTGAAACTACTGTTGTTGGTTAGAAATGACGAAGGGAACTTTCAAAGTGTCAGTAATCTACTGACTATTTAAGCATCTTCAAGTGCAAACTGACTGTTTCGATAGCCTTTACCCCGCGCCGTAGCCATGCTCGTTAAATCGGGCACCACGGTCGCGTGGGCAGCTGCAGCAAGTCCGGAGATGGCAGGTTCGAATCCTGGCGCAGACGGCCAATGAGTGTGGTTTTTCCCCGGTTTATTCCACACTACCTCCATGTAAATTCCGGGATTGTACCGTACTTCAAGTCCCGGGGCGCCTACCCCGTCCCCGGACCTAATACAGTTACACACGTCATCAAAGGAATACAGGTTATCAGACAAGTTCAACACACATTTAACTACACGAGGCTGATGACCAAGATGTCCCAAGCCCCTAAAATGAATTTATAACAACATTCTATCCCGCAACCTTGGACACAGGAGCCGTAAGTCTTACCTATCCTAGGGGCCGATAACCTAGATGTTAGGCCTCTTAAAACAACAATTATCATCATCATCATCATCATCATCATCTTACCTATTGATCAACACAGCCGACCTACTGTATGTAATTTGAGATGCACTTTGACGAAAGCAAGTCCATGTAAAACCATCCCTTACTATTCCTGTTTCAATGGGGTCGGGGATGAGATAGGATGAATTCCTACGTGGTGGGTGATTTTACGACCAGATGCCCCTGTTGACGCCAACCTCATCAGAGAAGTTAATGCGAGATGAAATGAATGAAGATGAATGAAAGTTCTGAAGGTTGAAAACGACTAGGAAGGATGTGGTCGTATTAGAAAGTATTATCCTCGTATTTACCAGGAGATGAAAATGGAAAGACTCGGAAAACCATTTCAACTATGGCTGACGGTCGCGTTCGAACCAACACGTCTACTAAGTTCACATATAGCTTGTCCCCAGGGCCTACCACTTCGCCACTATAAGTGGACACATGCATGCCTATTATCCATATAAACACAAATGACCATAGCCTACTATGGTAGCCTATGAACTTTAGAGCAAGGAGTGCAAATGACTTAACATGATCGTGATCAGCCATTTATAGCGAAAGGTTTATACCAACGGGGCTATCTCAGAGCGGCCGGCCCCGTGGTGTTGGGGTAGCGCACCTGTCTCTCATCCGGAGGCCCCGGGTTCAATTCCCGGACCTCTGGGGCGGCTGCCAAGAGTGTTAGCCGCTACATCAGGAGGTGGTGGTTTCTCACTTTAAACTCAGTAGCCACGGTTCGTCCAAATGTTGTTGTTGTTGATTCATTTTAGAGGCCTGGGGTATCTTGTTATCAGCTCCGTGTGACTGTCATTATGAAGAATGTGGTTGTGTGTGTGAGGCTAGAGTTTGGAAAGAAGCGTCCGTGGCTTTAAATTACGTACCATCGCACCATTTGCGTGGAGCAGAAGTGGGAAACTACGAAAAACGCTTCTAGGACATCAAAGAAGGAAATCAAACCCATCTCTTCTCAGTTTTGCCTCACGAGGCTGAGTAAACCTCCTTGCAACCCTCAAACCAAAATTAGTTTCAGCTAGCGTTCTTGCCTGTCACCCTTGAGGTTCGGGTTCGAGTCCCAGCTCTGCCAAGAAATTTCATTCTGGTCTGAGGGCTGAAACTTGTTACGCACGCTCAGGCTCGTGAGGCACAACTGAGAAGAGGTGGGTCTGATTTCTACCATAGGCATCCTAGTCCGTATTCTCACACTTCTACCCCAAGTAATTGTCGGGATGGTTCCTAACTTAGGGCCACCTCCTTCCCAATCCTAATCTGAATTACAATGACGTACATCTCTACAAATAACACGATAACACAGGTTATCATCCTATCCCTCTCAGTACACGGGGCTAAATGACCACGATGTCACAAGCACCTAAATGAAAATACAACAGAATTTTCTTGGCAGAGCTGGGAATCGAACCCAAGACCGATGACCCTGACGGCTCAATGCATACCCCGAGACCATAGAAGGCTGCGCGGTGGTGGAGCAGATTACTTGTCTGTGAAGTTGCCGCCTCGTGAATTAGAAAGACTGGAGAATAACAGATTAGCATCAAAGTTGGGAATAACAGATTAGAATCAAAGTTGGAAGAGGAAGTCCGCCGAATGGTGGCCGTCAGAGAAGTGTCCCCCAAGACACAGTCGTGGTCTAGCGATATGTCTGCTGGGCCTAACAACCAACCTTCATGGCGATGGACGAATTAAATTTTGGTATGTGGGTTGGGACGGGTTCGAATGTTTTCTGTCTTTCCCACTTCAACGCCTGAGAAATGTCAGGATCCTGTCCAACAATCTGTCCCAAGCACAAGTACAAATTAGTTACTTGAACATTCACCACAATAACACAAGTTATCAGAAAAATTCTGCACGCACGTGAGTAGGCGAGTCCGGTGACTACAATAATGAGATGCAATACAGATGAGCACTTTCTTGTCAAGACATGTTTTTATTAGAATTGATTTTGTGGAGATAGGCATGAGGTCAGGAACCGGTATTTCTTATAAGGGATGGGTGGATCCCAAGTTGACTAATAGAGTGCACCAAGAATTCAGGCCACAGCTGAGACTCGAGCATCAAACCCACGACACACTGACCTAGTCATCTCATACTCTGCTTCTCTCTTTCTCAATGAGCTTTGTCTCCTGCTCAGTATCTGTAGACTAGCAGATGCGAGACATTTGGGAGCAAGACAGTGAATGAGATGGAGATACACAAACTGGGGATTCTTGCAAACATCAACTGGACCGATAACCTTGATGTTAGGCTCCTTAAAAGAATCAAATCATCGTCATCATCATCGCCATCGTCATCATCAACTCCCAGAACTCGCTTAAATTTGGCACACCTATTAGTAGCAGACCACAAGGAAAACAGCCTGTGATAGTCGATAAGAATTCATTTTTAGGGACATGGGATATAGGACATCATTGTCATCAGCTTCTTATACTTGCAGCGGGTGATACCGAGCTGTGCTAATGGGTTCTCTCCACAAGGATATTTCGGTAAACGGGAAGTTGCCTGGAGCGTGCTTCACTGTGTATATTGGATCAACCATTGTAGTTACGATACAATCCCAAACACAAATACAAAATTAGCACGAACCTTTGCGGTAAAGGAAAATGTCATGAAATATGCATGAAATTTAGGAATCTACGTCCAGAAGTTTGCAACACACCATCCTTGTACCCTAGCCTATACCGACATGTAAAGTGTGCACCGTCCGTAATGTTTGTAAAAACAAACTGCAGAATATCGCAAAAATAAATAGCACTGTACCTTAATATCCGCAACTCCAATTTCTACACAGGGCATTGCATTCGTAGGATTTCGCCGACAATTCTAGTGAATGATGCTGTTAATATAAACACACTAGAACATCATGGTGCAGATCAGCAGGCTGTAAACATATGGCATTGCCAAGCAGAGCTCATGCGTGGGTCAGAGAACTTGTAAAGCTCGGACAGCAATCTCAACGCTTGCACTCCGATCACTAAATTCAAGTGACAATCTCTACAGATATTTATGAATATTTCTGTTCGAATATAAAATAAAGTTATAATTATCGTCGAACATAAACAGTCGTATGCAACTCGCCGATAATGGTAATTAAGACACTCGTATGAAAATTATAAAACTCGCTTCGCTCGTTTTATAAATATACTCGTGTCTTAATTATTGCCATTATAGGCTCGTTGCATAATGTACTATTTTACATTGCCTCACCAACACGTATGTACGCCTCGTGGTGTAGTGGTTAGCATTGTTGCTACCACCCCGGAGGCCCAGATTCGATACCCAGCCTGTCAAGAAATGTATTTCCGGTTTCAGGTAAGTTACTGGAAATATATCGTTGACAAAGCAAGTCACACACATGGTGTTAATTTTGGAGACATGTATCAAGCCAATGAGCTACACGAGTTTACCCAACCAGTACGTGATCAAAGCATGACCAAGATCAGGGAGTTCACGTCCACGAGATTGGTTCCCTTGTCAGACAGAGTTACCAGCCCTTATGTCACCAAGTGGGCACATGACCTTGTCAACAGCTCAGGTCTAAGAAAGGAAGGTAGCTTGTGGTTTTACGTGACCGTTAATCATGTGATCATGAGCAACGGGACCTCATTCTTACGAGGAATCCGAACCAAAGGACATGGCTTTTTACTTCGAAAATCTCACATGTATCATGGTGAGAGGCCAACAGCTTGACCGCTGCGCCACCACGCCCCTCATGTCTAAGAGGCAGGTGATGCATTTTCTACGTGAATTATCTATTCCTTACGAAGTAGCACAGAAACCGTAATGGAAATAATAAACTAGTCTATTTGAACCCTCGTTTTACAGGAATTATACAGAACACAACAGTTCCATATTTCGCAACAATACCGAAAGGAGGACTACAATTCCAAGACAGTTAATTCTTAGAAAAATGTAATGCGAGTAAGTGTTAGTCAAATTACAATGTAGTCCGGCTGTGTGGCTCTAAAAGCCGTTAAAGTACTCGCCTGCCTGATAACCTGTGTTATTTTGATGACTGTATTAGTGTGCATTTGTAATTCAGGTGAGGATTGAGTAGTGGGCGACCGTGGACTTAAGTAAGGAACCATCCCGGCATTTTCTTGGAGTGTAAGTGGGAAACCACGGAAAAAACACTTCCATGATGGCTGAGGTTGCAATCGAACTCATCACTTCTCTGTTTTTGCCTCCAGCCCTCAGAGCAGAATAACATTTCTTGGCAGAGCCGGGAATCGAATCCGGACCTCCGGGACGTCAGCCAAGCATTATAGCTGCAACTCCATGAGGTGGTTCAAATGAGAGACGGTGGGTTCAAATACACACACCCACATCCACACCCACACACACACACACACACCACTATAAAACATATCATACTAATTCAAAACACTCGTAGTTGAGGCTGATGCTCATTGCGTTCTGATATTCTACTGTAAATCAAACAACAACAACAACAACAACAACAACAACAACAACAACAACAACAACAACAACAACAACAACAACAACAATAATAATAATAATAATAATAATAATAATAATAATAATGAAGTAAATATATGTGTTCTGGATGGATGCTGCTAGTTTTAAAGACATATTCTTCATGTTCCCTCACTCAGGGGCGGATCCAGGGGGGGAGCGATGGGGGGCTCGATCGCCTCGGCTTGCCGCATGCCCGCCAGCATATCTCTGTCTCCTTCTATCACACTCCCTTCCCTTGCCTGAAGCACAGCAGTGGCCAGCGGCTTGCTGCCTGGCTCAGCAAATACGGAGAGTTCGTAGATTTGAATCGCGCGCCCGGAAGTAAAAAAGTAACCTCATTTTCTCGGAGGGAAAAAATTTCTCCGCCAATCCGATTGCGGCATCGTCTTTTACATAACACACAGAGCGTCCCTGATTTTTTTGTCGGTATAATTAAGATACACCCTGTATATTAACGTGTGAGTAACTGTGACGACTTGGATCCAGGATGGTATTAGGCGCCACGGAGCAAGAAATGAGATACCCTTGGCCGCTGGCAGAACCAGGTTTAGAACCTCCAATCTCCGGGATTGCAATATACAGTTTCTCATTGCCAATATCAGTGGGACGACACTTAATAGGGAGCGGGCGGATTGCTGTAAAGCTGCGTTTGGCAGTTTTGCCAACGATTAAAGAATTCATTTTAGTACTAAGGTTTCGTAGTTGGCACTCGCACCAAACCGATCGGTGGGGGTGTTTTGCATTCTTTGGATTGCGTTTCGAAGTAGTGTTTGCGGCCTCGTGTTGTTTGTGGTTCCGTCTTCTGATTTTCTTTTTCTCAAAACAAATTTCATACGTTACAAGAACTGACTGCGTTACTGTGACCCGCCATTGCTGTATTACTTACTTGTAGAGTGAACAATACATGCTCTGGTGTGTTTACAGGTGTTGGTGAGATGTGACGAATCAGCATGTTAGGTTATGGAAGTATTATAATGAAAGCAGTAGGCATTTTGATGATGATATATGAACTTAGAAATATTTAATTGATATAAGACTAAAATAATATGCTAGAGTCGTGGGAGAACTAATTTTAGCAAATGTGTTATACCAACATTCAGATAATTTATTGTCATATTTCTTTTTAAATCTACGAAGTAGTCATATATGCAAAGTAATTAATTGGAAACGCATAGCCTATATCTCATATTACGCATACATATTTCAATTATTTCCATTTTTGCAAGCAATACCGTTGGTTTACATGCGATACACATTCATATGGCATTTCTCTCTTTGTGTTGACTGACTGCGTGGCTCAGCGAAAACGTTCTTGCCTGCTGTTCCCAAGGTTGCAGGATCGAACCCTGGCGCAATCAGTTGACATTTGAGGGTGCGCAAATGCGAGGAAGCCATGTCAGTAGATTTACTGGCACGTTCGGGGCAAAATTCCGGTACCCCGGCGTCTCTAAAAGCCAGAGTAGTTAAAAGGGACGTAAACCCAATAACATTATCTCTTTGTGTTAACAGAATTGCCAGAACGAAACATAGCCTGAGGCGGCCTTATCTCTAGGCACGTTTATAACCAAGAGTGACGCATCTATTATTCCATGATTCTCGTCCAATATGGCCAGCAGTGTGACTCCACGCGCTCGGCTAAGCTGATGAGTATGGCCCGGAAGTTCATGCAAAATCATATTTTTTATTATTTATGCATGTTTTGGTTCTTTTGACTCAATGCATCATATTTTACTCCTTTGCCTGATTAAGTGCATATCTCTGCTTGAGAAGGGCGTATATTCGAATTTCCTATTGATTTGAAGTGCTTTTTGTTACTTCATGTTCTTACCGTCGTATATTTAGATTCGGACCTAGTACCTTTCAGTCCTTCTTGCAAGTTAATATCAATTGTTTTTCCTCAGCATTCACTATATAAATATTATAAAATTATTTTCATTTTTAAAAATTAAATAGTTATTAAAATTGCATATCAGTTATACGTAAAAATTATCAAAAAAAAAATATTATTGATGGTCAACACCGCTTGACGTTACATAAAATAACATTTCCTAGTATTTAGAACTGATTCTTAGTTGAGATATTTCAAAAAAAAATGTGTAGTTAGCCTATATGTCCGTCTGTTCATATGCTCTTTATATTCGAAATAGAAACGCTAAAGGATACGGAGTGATCGTAATTGCCGTAGTTATTTCGTAGTGCATATTTTTTGGAAATGCGATGCATATTTGACCAATAATTAGTGTATTTTTGCATGCATATTTTTTCATTTAATAGTGCATGAACTTCCGGGCCTTCCGGGGGGCGGGGTGGGGGTGAGGGGGCGGGGGGGGGGTGAGGGGGGGCGGATACCACTGATGTGTCAAGAAAATTAAACTAATTGAGTTTACCATTACAAACAGATCCACAGCTATTATCTGAATTGAGTGCATGGGAGAAGGTTAAGAACCTAATTGGGATCAGTCGTGTTTACTCCCATCGTTTCCGGAAGACAAGACTGTGGGACACCGTGCGAAATGAGGGCAGTAGCCTTGCACCTTGTTACTTCAAGTCCGTTAACCGGAAAGCCTTAACCTTCAGGGCACACTCAATGACACCTCAGTAGTGTCCTGTACTGATTGTGAGAATGAGTACTCCTCGCGACTAAGCTCTGTGAACTTGCGGGATGAAGGGCAGAGGCAGGGTAGGAGCAGGCAAGAATCGACAAGCCTGTGGACAGCCCGCCGTGTTACCTGACATTCTCGTCTATTCCAATACTGCTAACATAGGGTCTTTTCTGAAACCAGTGTGGCGTTGGGAATGAGTGAGTGAGTCACCGACGAATGTATTTGCTTCTGTTACTACGCAAGGACCGAGAAACCTCATCACTCGTCACCACCACTACTCATAGTCTGCGATGCATATTCCTCTCAGGTCCACGCAGCTTAGACCCGAGCAGTACAGTGGTCTGCGGGGCGCTGCCCTAAGGTTGTTGTCTCCTTCCCAATCCTCACCTGAATCACGAATACACACACTAATACTGTCATCACAATAAGAGAGGTTATCAGACAAATCACACATACCCAGGTACACGGGGCTAAATGACCGTGCTGTCGCAAAACCCCTAAATATATCAACAACTCAAGTCTATTCGCCGAGTCGAGACAGTGCCCCTGGCTATCCCGACAAGGAAACACGCCCAGTTCACGTCATCGGCTCTGCCGGACAGGGGTAGCCAAGAAGCTCCGAGATCATTAGTCATGCCGTAGCCATAGAAAAGACAATACTTGCTGCACTTACAAAGTGATGTACTGCACTGTATACTGTTGCCTGTCATATGCAGTTAAGAACTTATTAATTAATTAATTAATTAATTAATTAATTAAATACATGAACAAACAACAAATAAACCGCGCACATTCTCTTGGTGTAGAAGAGGGAAACCACGGTAAAACCACTTCCAGGATGGCTGAAGTAGGAATGTAACCCACTTTTCTCAGTTTTGCCTCACGAGGTGTAGTATATCATGTTCGAGCCCTCGGATCAGAATTACATTTCTTGGCAGAGCCGGAAATCGAACTTAGACCTTCAGGGTGATAGCCAAGAATGCTAGCCGCGACACCACGAGGTGGTCAATTAGCATTTGGATCTGCTCCGAAGATCATGTAGGCCTAAATAAAATAAGGATTGAAACCTTTCTGTACGTGGTGTGGAGGATATATTAAAATAACTAACGAGTAGTTCCGTGAATACCTAAAAAAGCCTATATTCATGTACCCTACTGGTCTAACTTAGAACGCTAGAAATGAAAACAGAGATTTAAAAAAATTGCATAGCCACCATTTTCAAGTTCTCATAAAACTCCATTAAATTAGACATCAGTATATTAAGGCCCACTAGGTTATTGAATGATTCATTGGTGAACCTAAGTTAATAGCCCGTTATCAATAAACGAAATGTCAGTTTGATCCCTGTAATAGATTCGCACATATAGAGAACCGTCAAAATATTTCAGATGGTCACCACATTGGATTGTTATATGAGTAGACCATAGAGTTATGGACCATAAGATGAAATTATTGCGTAGGTTCATTATTCAAACTCATTTCGATCTCATGATGAAGACACAAGAAATTAAAACTTTATTTTAAAATTTCGCACAACCACCATCTTGGGGTTATCCGAACAATTGCGTATAATTGGATGTCAGTAGATTACATTTTATATGAACATTTACCGTACTAAGTTTCACTGCACTACGGTCATTAAATCGCGAGTAAATTCTGATTAAATCACGAGTAAATTCTATTTAAATGTTTCAAATTCGCTTGCCCCCCATGTTCGTTTTGTACTTAACAGGTTTCTGAAAGTCACATAGGCCTAGATAAACTTCTAGTAGTACCCTTTGTCACCATACAAAATTTCAGGGTGATATCCTTTACTCTTGTGGAGATATAGAATGCCAGTGAAATATTTTGAGCGGCCGCCATGTTGAATTTCTGAAACTTATTATAATTTGAAAGGCACAGTCGAGGTCGGACGAGGTAGTAGTGTGCACTTACCGAGTCTCATTGAAATCGCTTCAGACGTTTAGATTTTATTAGGGACATACATACCCTACATACATACAAGTCAAGTCAAAATGTGATCTCATAAGTAGGGCTCGAATTTTTAGGTAAATAAATATTTTTATGTAAATACATATTTTTAGCATTTTTTCTATAAATATATAAATTCCTGCTTTTCACTTATTAGCACATAAAACGACTTAATATTTACATTTAAAAAATCAGTATGCTAGATCTTTCAGTTTATTCCTTTTTTGTTCTTTGTTAGTTCAACAGGGAAGGACCTGTGAGCTAACTTACTGTATCTTCATGCAGAGCGTATGTCAGCTTGCAACTGAGTTATTCTTAATTTGTCGCCCCGTGCCACTCACTGTGGAAGCCAGGGATTTCCTTGTCCATAGCCATATTGCACCACGTGCTAGAGCTACCCCATCCCCCCCAGCTACCTGTAACAAGTGTCACTCACATCCGGTTCATTTCTGGCACTGTGAAGTGTAAGGCAGTTCTACGATGCCTAAAGTAAAAGCAACTACAAGTGATCGTCTGCAGCAGAATATTGCAGAATTTAAAGATAATTTCACTTCTGATGGGGGCGTTTTGTTCTGCCAACCATGTGGGAAAGCAATCAAGGCTGAACAGCGATCTCAAGTTACACAACACCCCAAGGGCAAGAAACATATTGCCGCAGTTTCGTACCTTCAGAAGAAGTGTTTCGCAACAATCGTCTGTTATTTTTGATGGACATCCTGAAGATGTATCTCGTTGTGAATTGTACAGTAATTCTTCAGTAGTCAGTGAGGCATAGGATAAATTGCATTCGTAAGCACTGCATATTGTTTATATTCTCATTAATAAACTAAATTATAATTAAATATTTTTACTTTTTTGTCACATATTTCAGGTATTTTTAATACATAAAAAAATAAATATTTTCCCAATTTTTAGCACCTAAAAATCCGAGTCCTACTCATAAGCCTCTTTTTTTCTTTCATAAATGAAAATAGGCTTAAAAGGAATTCAACTTTTCACAGTAAGTAAGCCTTGAGCCTGGGTTCTTTGGTGCGATACCACTCGCGCACATTCATTATATGGTTCAGTGATCATTCTTGCACTTCTAAACCGCATATCTAAATATCAAATAGTCCACTTCCTGGTGTAGCGGCTAGCATTCTTGGTTAACGGCCCAGAGGTCAGCGTTGGATTCCTGACTGTGCCAAGAAATGTTATTCTTTTCTGAGGGCTGGAACGGTGTACACGCAGCCTCGTGAGATAAAACTGAGAAGAGGTGGGTTCAATTCCCAACTCAGCTATCCTGGAAGCAGTTTTCCGTGGTTTCCCACTTCTTCTCCAGAAAAATGCTGGGATGGTTCCTAAATTCAGCCACGGCTGCCTCTTTCCCAATCCTCACCTCAATTGTAAATACAAACAACACTACAACAGACACCAAAATAACACAGGTTATCAGACAAATTCTATCTCTCTCTCTCTCTCTTTATATATATACACACATTCACACACACTTAAGTAGGCTACACGGGGATGGCCACGTGGCTCAGCGGTAACGTTCTTGCTTGCTGTGCCCAAGGTTGCAGGATCGAACCCTGGCGCAGCCAGCTGGCATTTGAGGGTGCACAAATGCGAGGAAGCCGTGTCAATAGATTTACTGGCACTTTAAAGATCCCCTTCGGGGCAAAATTACGGCACCCCGGCGTCTCTAAAAACTTCAGTAGTTAAAAGGGACGTTAAACCAATAACATTATATTAAGTACACGGGGCTAAATGAGCACGATGCCTAAGCCCCTTTAACGAAAAACAACAACTAAATGTCAAATGCTTTCAATTGAGACCTTAAATACAGCTCGGAATACATTAATTCATTCAACTCTACTCCTGTTCATGACCACTATTCGCTAATATAGGGAATCAACGGTAAATATTACCCCAAATCGATAACACTCCTCCACGTCCATATTTAATTCCTATAATCTGCTAGCGAGTGATATATGTCGGTCATCTGATGACGATGAGCAGAGTCGGACAGGGCATTGGGCCAGCTATCACAACAGCTTCCTTGCCAGCGGGTAGAGATGGTATTAAGCGATGTTCGGTTAATTGATTAATAATCGATTAATCGAATTATTTGAAATTAATCGACTGACCAATCATTCGATTAATCGACTAACCGAATAATAGATTAATCGGCTAACCAAAGAATTGATTAGTAGACACGAGATATGAGAAGAAGATTAAATGAGAGATCATTGCTTAAGTTGAGTTAAGCTTATTTTTGGAATGATTTATAGAAATGTATAAAAACTACTTTTTGACTAAATATACAAAGTGTCCTTTGTTTATGTTAACAATAAACAAATAAGAAGCGTCAGTGACAATGGAAGGACAAACGCCAATCAAATTAGGAAGGGTTTCGAAAAAAAGGAAACGAAGAGATTTCAGCAAAGATTTTGAATTCTTCAATGTTTACAATTTAGGATAGGAACATTTTTGTTTTAATTTGTTTTAGATATGTTTTCACAAAGAAAGTACATTATTTGAAAATATATGATACAATATGTTTAAATTAATTTAATGTCTGTTTTGCTTCTGTGAGAGAGTAGTGAAAGGAGCAATTATTCAATTATTCAATTATTCAACCAAGGGATTAATCGATGAAGGGCACAATCGATTAATCGTTATTTATATCAATTAATCGATTTTTCTGCTTCGATTAATCTGTTATTCGATAACTCAAATTGATCGAATAAAAGTACCAGCCTTACTAGTGATTGTCGTGTGATATGGGCTTTTAAGTAGTGACAGTTTTCTAACATGTAGAATGTTCACTACGCTATTCATAATGTGGCAAACCTCACCGTAACTCACGTACAACCAACAATGTTCGGTAGAGTTTCCTGTTTGGTCAGTAATTTCGAGAAGGCTAACTCTAGTATCGGCCCGGGCAGGGCCGTAGACAGCGACTGCGGGCCGCAGGACTAGAACTTCCGGGTCCCTCATTTTTAATTCGTCCCGTGACATTAACCTAAAAACAACTGTAATTAGCATAGGCTATCTAATTAAATGTGAGTTTTCTTGTTCTTCCGTTATTGAGAGCCCCATTATTGTCTCCCATTCATTGTTTCATTGTAATTCTTGCTTTTGATCAATGTGGATTTTAGTTGGTTTTTGTGTGTGTGTGTGTGTGTGTATGACCGTTTATGCTCGCCACAAGGACAAGCAAGATGCTTTTCAGAACCATGGTAAGTAAATCGATTTTTCTAATATTTATTTTGAAAATTTTCACCCTATATGAACTCTCTTAATTTCAATGTGTCATAATAATAACTCTGGGAACTTTGCAATTTCCCTGGAAGAGAAGCTAAAGACATCATAGGTATCTTAACATTCATTTTATGTGTTCTTTATGAGGTTTTCCACACTATTCACTAGTTGCTCTTACATTAAATAACATAGCCTTGCCAGAAGAATTCAAAAATATTTAGAAATTACGTTCAAGGAAATTGTCTTTTTTGGGCTCTTCTACCACTCTGGGCCCCTCAGCAAGTCCGGGCCCCAGGGCTACAGCCCCGTTTGCCCCTCCCTCTCGTCGGGCCTGGGCCTGGGCATATTTACCGGCCTCTACAAACTGCTATGACATGTAATAGTGAACGTTAGTATTTTGTATTGGAGAATTGAAAGAATGCTTTCAATTTAGTTTAAACCAACACCAGATCAGTGCACTTTTTAATGCATATTTAAAGAACCCAATTAACTTTAATAATATAGCATAGCCCTAATTAGAATATTTGCCTAGCCGAAGGCCAGGAAAATGATGAAGGCCTGTTGTAATTTACCACGCCTTCGCGATTTTATGGATGACTGATAAATAATTAAATGCTGCTACACCTAGATGCATTGATTACGTTAACTGTATCTTGATGTTTTCATGACGCCTTCATGACTCCGATTGTTGGACTGCTGCATTTCGGGTTCAAATACCCTGTTGTGCATGTGAAATTTGTGCTGTACCTTGAGTTTTGGGGACAAAGTCTCTCCAGAATATCCTGTATCTTTAGTAACGCTCCATTAACATTCATGTCTGTTTGTCCCAAGAGGAGTGCAATAAGCATCACCAACAGCACCATCCGGCACGCTTCAGTTCCTCGGCAAAACTCCCTGGCATTAAGTAAATTTAAAAATCTTGCCCGTGGGCAAACTGTGTATCTTGATGATGAATGAATCATTAAGACATCACAAACACTCATTCCCCGAGCCAGTAGGATTAACCATCTATAAGTATATTTACAACACTAAGGTGATTTTTGTTACCACGAGATTGAGAGAACGGCTGAACCGATTGGCTTTGTAAAGCACTCTGACGAAAGCTCTTGGCCTGTAGATTTGCAGGTTGTCTTTAAAAGAAACAAAAATGTTACCATATATTTTTAAATTACGGTAATTAAAATGTAAAATTCTTGGCACTCGCGCATGCGCACAATCGCCTTGGCTCATGACAGGCATGGCGGAAAGAAGTCCACCGCGTTGCAATGTGATAGTTATTTATGAGAATTATAAAGGAGGGGAATATTGTTTATGATGTTTCCACAATATTATATATTGGAATAGAATTATAAAAGAAGGGAAATGTTGAAGAACTTAAACTGACTTTTGAGTGTGTATGCTGTTTACGTAACTTAATATTGCGATTCCTCTCTATTGGCTCGGTGGCTAAGGCCGTGGCGTTGCTGATTCTCTGTATTATGCATCGTCGAAGGAGTTTGAATCCCTCCTCGGAGATGTTTCTTTTTTCGTATTCTTCTTTCTTTATATTGGTATTCCATTGTCAAAACATATTTTACTTTTATCATTCCCGTAAAGTAACGAATTCTCCGCGGTTTGCGTTGCCATATACTTTTAAATTATTAAAGAGAAATGTAATCCAGGCACTCGCACGTGCGCACAATCACTTTCGCCAAGAGAGATAATTGGCGAGCATAATTCATTTCAGGGGCTTGGACATCGTGGACACAGCCCCGTGTACTTCGGTGTGTGTGTAAAATTTTCTCTGAAGACCTGTGTTATTGTGATGGCTGCATTAATGTGTGATTTTTTGGGGGATCGGGAAGGAGACGGCCGAGGTCATAAATTTGGAACCATCCCAGTATTTGCCTGGAGTGGAAGTGGGAAACCACGCCCTTAAAGTTGCAATGGCGCTAAAAAGTAATCGTACAAAGAATGTACCGTACCCTATATAAGGAAATCCTTCAGTAAATATTTTCCCATTGACCGTTATGTTTTGACGGGTTTTAACTAGTTGGAGTTTAAAATCACCAAGGCCCAGCTGGGAATCGAACCTGGGACCCTTCGGGCCAAAGCCTACCATGCTAAACATTTAGCCACGGTGCTGGACAGGTAATAAGAAAGGAAACTTGTATTTTTACGTGACTGGTAATTTCGTGATCATGAGCCATTTTACATGGAATCCGAACCACAGGACGTGATTTTTCACTTGGGAAATCTCACATACATTCATCAGGAATCGAACCCGGTCCGCTTTAGTGAGAGGCAAGCAGCTTGACCACTGCCCCTACAGGTAATATTAATAATAATAATAATAATAATAATAATAATAATAATAACGTATTATTACAGTTTTCAACGGGGTTGGGGATGAGATACGATGAAAGTCTATGTGGCGGGTGGATTTTAAGGCCGGATGCCCTTTCTGACGTCAACCTAATGAGAGAGATGAAATGTATGAAGATGAATGAAACTGGGCAAGGATGTGGAAGGAAGCGGCCGTGCTCTATCGGAAGGTACCGTCCCAGCATTTGCCTGGAGTTGAAAATGGGAAATCAAGGAAAACTATTTCAAGGACAGCCGACGGAGGGGCTTGAACCCACGTCTACCGAGTCCTTAGATAGCTTGGCCCCATTGCCTAGAGCTGTGCGTTAGCGAGCGTAGCTACCGCTGTCGGTAATAATAATAATTATTATTATAATAATAATAATAATCAGAAGAATGAGAATGGTTGGCGTGTGAGTGGCATTCGAAGTGGCTTGGTGTTTGTCTTACGAAACTAGCACGATAATCATATTATGATGATTCCACTATCACCCAGTCCCCGAGCTAAGGGAATTAACCATAAGGGATTACGATACTCATAGTCCGGCCGGGAATCGAACCCAGGATCCTTCAGGCCAAAGCCTAGCAACCACTTGTTCATGGGGCTGTACCATCAAATCGGCGATGCTCACGATGGACTAGAAAGTATTCTTCTGTACTTTGTCATAGGACACACACATTTATCAGATTGATCACAGAAACAAAAGAGCAGTTCCGTGAAGAACTAAATGGCGTATTTTCACATATCCTACTAGTCCTACTTAGGACACCAGAAATGAAAACGAATTTTTTAAAAATTGCACTGCTACCATTTTTAAGTACTCATAAAACTCCATTAAATTAGATGTCAGTGTATTAAGGCTTGTATGAAGATATACCGTGCCAAATTTCGGTCCTTTATATTTCAGTAGAGACACAAAAGGTGATCTCATAAGCTTATTATTTTCATAAATGAAAACAAGCTAGAAAATACTAATAAACTGACTGGCACCTAGCTCATACTCTGCAGGTGCGTTTTCAGTGTAATAGCACCTTCGGTTTGGGCGTTAATGAGCTGCTTTTTATTCCAAGTAGCTACACATTTGTCCACACGAGATTTAGTGCACCCCGTTCCAGAACCCACGTCACATATTAAATCTCCGTTGGACGACCAGTAATTGAACGTGGGCATTTTAGGTACCAGGCAAGCATGCTAGCCCTACACCACGCGGTGCTCTAAATAATGATAATAATAATTTCTCTATCTCAGTACACATCATTGGAGATGAGTACGTTGGACTGTTCGATAATCTCCACTGGTTCAGGCAGTGCTGAAAGTAACGGCAATGACAATTTGATGCAGTATTTAATGCCATTCTCTGTGAAAAACCAATTTATATCTCTTTCGCTGGATAGAAAAATGCATTCCGTTCCACCATTTGTCCGTGATGCGTACCAATTTCGCGCTCGGCTGAGATTGTCAGACCTTAAACTTTTACAGAATGGAAGGTCGGCTACCATTTCGACCGTAGAGGTTGTTGTTGATCTATCTTATGGGCTAGGGATACTGAATTCATTTCAGTGTTCGCATTCTAATAACATCTGTTAATATAGTGACTGTAAGGTTATACGGAAAAAGCCTCCGTGGCTTAGGCGGCAGCACGCCGGCCTCTCACCGCTGGGTCCGTGGTTCAAATCCCGGTCACTCCATGTGAGATCTGTGCTGGACAAAATGGAGGCAGACAGGTTTTTCTCCGGGTACTCCGGTTTTCCCTGTCAAAATGGCATTCCAGCAACACTCTCCTCTATCATTTCATTTCATCTGTCATTCATTTAATCATTGCCCCAGAGGAGTGCGTCAGGCCTCGGCAGCCGGCACAGTTCATATCCTCGCCGCTAGATGGGGGCTTCATTCATTCCATTCCTGACCCGGTCGGAGACTGGAAACAGGCTGTGGATTTTCAAGGTTATACGGATCTGTAATTACGTCTATGATTGGGGTAGATTACATTAAACCTCCCCCAACGTCCACAAGTTGTGGGACGTGGGTTGGCAATCACGGAACCCCAGCTGAATCCAGCATTATTTCCACTTACTTGTGTCGGGCTCCTCATTATCATCTTACTGTACCTGTCGACCTGCCTTGGTCAACCCTTGTTTTCTTACGAACCCGACGGTATTCGGGTGTCTTTTACTTTCCCGCCTTCATTTGCCCTTGTCTTTCCTGATACCCTCATTCTTCGAGGGGTCACCCGTCTTCTTTTTCTTTACCTGGTATCTCCCGCCTTCTCTTCAAGGCCCTCAAGGATGCAGGGTGTAAATAATAATAATAATAATAATAATAATAATAATAATGTTATTAGTTTTATGTCCCTTTTAACTACTGTGGCTTTTAGGGACGCCGGGGTGCCGGAATTTTGCCCCGAAGGGGATTTTTAACGTGCCAGTAAATCTACTGACACGGCTCCCTCGCATTTTCGCACCCTCAAATGCCAGCTGACTGCGCCAGGATACGAACCTGCAACCTTGGGCCCAGTAAGCGAGAACGTTACCGCTGAGCCACGCAGCCAGCCCGATGCAGGGTGTGGGTAGCCCCACCATTTATGGGGGATAGTGCTTCACCCTCAAGGGCTCACGACCGGTGAGTTCGGGAGTTTGCGAGCCCGTGGGATTTCTGAGCTGGTTCTATTTTCCCATTTCTCCCATGACTTTGAGGTGGACCCTCTCCTCTATCCCTTTCCTGTCTGCCTTTCATGGCTCCATTTCCTTCCAAGACCCTCAATTCTCTTTCTTCGAGGGTTGAGGGCATTTCCTTTCCACCTTCTTTTATCTCCTGTATTCTTTTCATTTCCATTTGTTCTTCTAGTACGTAAGTCAGTTAGTTTTAGTTTTAAGTGTGTAGTTAGTTTTATTTTTAGTTTCAATTTCATTTTCATTTTCACTATCACCCAAACCATTAGGGGCCGATAACCTAGATATTAGGGCCCTTAAAACAATAACTATCATCATCCGATTGCATTACCCTGGACTCGCGGCTAGACCACTTTCATTTCGTGAGAAGGGCCACGAGATCAATTTATCTCCGTGTCGTGTGATTTTAATTTCGTTAATTCCCCAGGCTCGGAGTCAAGAGTGTTTGTGCCGTCTTTTGACTTATTCCATTCTCATCATAACGCGCAGGTCACCCACAAGCGTCAAATCGAAAAAACCTGCGTCAGACCTCTCCGGGGTCCACACAGCATTATAATCTTCTTCACATGCTTCTTCTTTGACCTTTGGGATGGCAGCTATTAACGTTAACCAATATACATCGAGGCGGTCGATGAATGATGGTCCACACATAACACTACCGCGCAGCGTCCTTGTTGGGTTAGAAAGTTTAGTCAGAGAGATGAGTGGTCGAGGCCTTGGGGCTTGAATCTTTCTTATAAGGTCAACCAGGACGTCCATAGCGGTACCGACAATGGACTCACAAGCTTAGGTTGAGTGCTTTGATCCCGGGTCATGGCGCCTTCAAACATACATTGTACAGTATATGCGGTGTTTCACACACACACACACACACTCAAGAACGAGAACCTCATTGCGATCAGCCAGCCTCGTGAAACTTACTGTGAGTAACAAATCAAACTGGCGATACAAAACTAACCAACCAACCACCCACCCCTCCTTCCTTTATTTGTATTCTTTACAATGTTGGGGTTTGAAGGCCAACGCTTAACCATCTTCGGCACCCAAGAAAAGCACCCGGTACTTTAAATGTCGAAACCATTCATTGGCAGAAACTACTTTTACAGTGTCTTCCATTCTTCATAACATGCATTGTACAGTCAGTTTCAGTACAAACTTATAAGAACTAATAACAATTAGTAGCCTATATTGACATTGCGATCTTTATTTTGTTGTTGCTGTTTCATTTAAGGGACTGCGACATCATGGCCACCAGACGCGTGAACTTAGGTGTTTGTGGACTCTACCTGAAAACTTGTGTTACTGTGATGTCTGTGTTAATGTGTGTACCTGTATGGGGTCAATACTGGGAAGGAGGAGGCCATGGTCTTACGTTAATTACGATCTTGTCATTTGTCTGGAGTAGCAGAGGGAACGCCGAAACCTCCTCTATGGATGACTGAGATGGTTATCAAAACAAACTCTTCTCAGTTATACTCATGTGACTGTCTTCCATTCCAGTCCTCAGTTCAGAACCAGCTTTCTTAGCAGAGCGAGGGATCGGACACACGACCTTCGTGGTAGAAGACTCCATTGTACCCCTATAACCACAGAAGGCTGCCAACCAGTGTAAGTACGGAGTCGTGCCAGATGCGACCGTGCCTGATGCGACCCGTGCCGCAAGTGACCCACCAATTTGCCATCTTGCCACTAGCGACCCTGCACTGATGTATCGGTGGAATCTGAGAATATCTAACACATCTGTCTCCGCTAAAATTCCGCTTAGGTTAGGTTAGGCGCCGTAAAAATTGATGAGCTTATTTCCAAATTGACGTTTTTTTTCTTTCATAAGCAAGTTTATAGGTTCTCTTAACGTATAGCAAAGGTTTTAAGTCGCAATACGTCGTATATCCCATATTAACAGAGATCTAAAAACTAAGATTATTTGCAAAGTGACGTAACTTCAACGTGTATTTATTTCCTACGTGTCTTATATCCATGTTGACCAATCCGAATGCTCTCTGGACATCACGTGATATCACGTGATATCACGTGATAAATCAAGGCCATGGCTAACTTTGAAGAATATGTAGAGCTTCAGTTTTGTGTTTGTTGTGTTTAAACCATAAATATGTTCATAAATGTCACTCAAAGCGTATGGCAGTATATGATTTATTTCCAAAACGTCCTGACTCCAACTTACAGGACACGATTACCACAATTTCCATTAATAAGGGATTTTTAAAACACATGTCAGGATGTGCATGAAAGCAATGAATGAAATTACATTATATTCATAATCATGTCTGAATTCAATTAGACGAAAACGCGATTTCTGAAGTTTTCCATTTCATGGATTTACGTCACTTTGGAAATAAGATCTTCAATTCTTCTCTCGATTAATGAGTCGCATGGGGCACTGTAAGCTACTAGCTGGGTCGCTACAGCCACGATTTTTACTGGGTCGCATCCACACGGTCGCACTCGGCACGTAATCGTAAGAACGTAGGGGAGATATTGAGCTGGGGTCAATTAGGAAAATCCCAACAGGAGAAGTTGCCTGAGGCGTTTCCACTGCCCCCTCCAAACTGGACGTGAAGGTAAAAAACATTGTTGAAATGAGTCAACCTGCGCTGATATTCTCGGTGTTCTTCACTATCTACTCTTGATACATCAAATACGTATTCGATACTATTAATTAGCAAGTTTCGGCATTATTCCAGATTCCTGGATTCCTTTAGCCTTGCACTTAAAGCTCAAGCTCAGTCATTTTCTTTGTGTTTCTTAGTTACTCTTCAGATCTGCACATTTTAATGTGTATGTTTTAGCTTCGTAAAAATGTCTTCGTATGCAAGTGAGCTTTGAAACGATAACGTGGGAACCAAAATGCTTTTATGTATTCTGCTACAAAACAAGGTGCATTCGTAAATAAATGGGCAGAACATTCCTTGTTCGAACACCTCTACTTTTGACCCCGTTGTGACTACTCACACAAAATGAATAGTTTCCTATAACTAGCAATTCTCCACTGATTATATCTACAGAAACTCCAAGGGGTCAAGGTGTACGTAGCTGTCAGTCAACTCATGGCTTAACCAACATTTCAGGAGAGGTTGCCTACACCCACTGTCTTCTCAAATCCATTAGCGCAGTTCGACCATCCCGGCATGGAGCATGTCTTTAGTTTAGTGAAAGTGTCATTTGAACAGTACAGTTTAAAGCAATGATACCGGTAGTTCATACTTTCACCAGTCGTAAAGTGTTTATTTAAAGCCATATCAAAAGCTATTACATTACAATTACATCATCCAAGAAACATGGTTTCAATGGATTTAATACTGACATGGCTGTGTATTCAATGTCACTTACTACATGTAAAGTTTCGAGCATCAAGTTCATCAGCTCCGTACTGAAGTTTGTATTTTCTGCGGGGGTTTTGATTTGTGAAAGAAAACTGTCTTAGCTTTAAGAAAACTGTCTTAGCTTTGAGAAAGACAACATTTCAGCATTTGCCTGTCGTTGAAATGCTAAACCATAGAATAACTTTTAAGGATTCCAATGGTTGGAATTTAACCCACTTGCAGGTTTGATTCAAAAGTTTCATTAGACTGCCAGGTCTTTCAGTCTGCAAACTTCTGTGAGCGAACGAGGCATCTCCAATATACACTATTTGCATTTCACGTCATATGGATTTGGAATTAATTTTACCATTGGTGAATTGTGTAATCCTAAACCACCTGAGCACAAAGAGGGCTGTGATAGGTCCACTCCTATTTCAGAGTAATCATAGTAATAGTTGTGTTGCATTTAGAGACTGTCTTTGACATCGTAATAATTTCAGTACCCTTTACTTTGACCGTGTTGTGTGTATTACCCTTTCACGAATTGATTGCCTGCGGTCGAGATGGGAACCTTTCTTTGTTTACTTGAGTCACACGTCAGCCTGCTTCGTTGACAGGTACAGTTGTGCGAGTAGGATATGACTCAGATCCAGTAGCCTCAGTCACTGTCCGTGGTAACATGAGCTCCTGTGACGCTTATCTGACGCAATGCTGCTTGACTTATGTGCGTACTGCACTCTTGTCATCACTGTGTCCTCCGCTTCACCCCGCGTGGCTCCTGGTACAATAATCAACAAACGCTGGCACAACCACGCTCAGCGGCAATCAAATGTTGAATGGGTAATATAGATTTTGATAACCTATGTTATTGTGGTGTCTGCACTAGTGTGTGGGATTGGGAATGAAGCTACTGTGACCTTAATAAGTTAGGTATCGTAGCCTCACTTTCGTGGTTAACGACCGGCGACTCAAACATTAAGCATTAGCACGAGCCGACAATAGCCATTATTTATGGCTGACAAGTATATGACGGTTCTTGACCAATAAGATGCTTCCTCCATCTATCCACGAGGGTGCAGACAAGGTGTTGCCGCCAGTCCTGTCTACCTGCTCACCGGCCATAAGCCGTGAATGCCAGGGCACGCCGCAGCTATGGAATGTAAACATCCGTCCAGCTAGATCTCAAAGACGAGCCGGTCGTAAACGAGGAAAGTGAGGCTACTATACCAACCGACATTTGCCTGCAGTAGAAGTGGGTGCGACACCACCATCAGCGGCTCGTCTAAATGTGTCTGGGGTTCAACGTTTGTATGTCGTAGTGTGTAATGTTGAAATTATATACTGAATGGCTGCGTGGCACAGTGGTAACGTTCTTGCCTGCTGTTCCCAAGGTAGCAGGATCGAATTCTGTCCCAGTCAGTTGGCATTTAAGGGTGTGCAAATGCGAAGGAGTCTTGTCAGAGTTACTGGCACGTAGTTGGTAGCATGCTGAACTGCTGTGCCCAAGATAGCGGGTTCAAACCCGGCTGAAGACGTCGATTTTTAGAGCATTAAAATCCTTCAGTATGCCATCCTTCGGAGGGGAAGTAAAGCCGGCGGTCCCATGTCATAGATTTATGGCATAAAAAAGAACCTTCCACAGACTAAACTTGTGTGAAGCTAAATGTTAGGTTAGATTTCGTTGGAAAGCTCTATCAAAGTTCCAACATTCGCCACTAGGTGTCAGTGACATCTGGTAGCGAAAGTAGGAACTACTTGAAATTGAACGGAACTTGTAGCTCACCCTAAGGGTGTTTGCTGGAAGCAGCTACAGACTGGCGAGCCGAACATGTCCTCGGACACTCCCGGCACTAAAAACCATATGATAAATAAATAAATAAATAAATAAATAAATAAATAAATAATTCGGGGCAAAATTCCGGCAACCCGGCGTCTCTAAAAGCCACAGTAGTTAAAAGGGACCTAAAGTTATGAAGTTAAAAATAATAACAGAGGTTTCGTACTGCTATGCTTTGGCAATGCAAGGCCAAAATAAGTACCTTGCTTTTGGAGTAGTATCGTTAACCCTTAAGATTTGGCGTGAAAAATACAGCACGAGGACTGGCGCTGGGTCATTTAGACCCATAGTGTAACACCCATTTTTTTCTAGTCGTACAGAATTTAATTATGTAATTTACGCCGGGTGCCTTCCGATAAGCCAATCCCAAATATAAAATGAGGCTTAATTGCATTGTTCGAAGTTAACATGCAGAAAAATAACAATATTTTTTGCAATAGTATAATTGGCCTGGAAATTGGCGGCAAAGTATTTATTTTCTATTTTAGTCAACTGATGACCAAGGTATCCCTCGTCCCTAAAAATTGGATCAAGAAGAACGTGAGCCTTGTGGTTTGTTCAGGTGCAGCACAAAATAGGTGGATTTGCCCCCTTATTTTTACATATCGTCGCGACTAATGTATGTCGAGAATTGTCACCTGAGGACTGGCACCATGGGTAAATCTGATCCGACGGTAAATAACATAGTAAAAACTAGGGTGTTCACAAAGCTATACTTTTGCAGGGCGAAGTTCAAGGCTAGGAAGAAAGGTACTGTAGGCGTCGGGAAATAAGGGCAAAACTAATTAAAAATATAGAACATTATTTAAGTCTCACGGATTAACAGCTGTCTTCTTGAGCCCCCTAAACCCATTTGTAAGATCCGCTGCTGGAAATTACGAAAGGTCATCTCTAGGATGGATGACAAGGGAATCAAACCCACCACTTTATCCTCATGAGTCCTCAAACCAGAATTAAATTTCTTGGCAGAGCCGGGAATCTAACCCAGGACCATTATAACGGGAGTCTCAATAAGTACCCCTAGACCAAGGAAGTCACAGAGCCTTGCTGTTTCCGTGTCCAGTGAGAAGTGGTAAGAGGATGGGCCTATATGTTTGGAAGTAGGTGACGAGGATGTCGAGGAATAACGGAGCCCTAGTGCCAGCGGCAATGCCGTGCTGCAAGAACATGCTCAGCCTTCACGCTTCCTCCACCTGCCCTCCTGCCCCCCACCCCAGACTGACCTCGTTCTTTAAGTTACGGTAAATATTCAAACTACCTACACAAGCAGACACGAAACTCGTACTCCTAGCCTGCCTTCCTTCCATCCAGTAAATGTCCCATCCGTCCGTGTCGAAGCGAATTCCCGCGGAACCTAGGTCAGTGTGAAAGGAATCATTCCTCAGACCTCTGAAGATTTCTCAAGATAATAATAAATAATAATATCAACAATAATAACAATAAATTGAATCATGCATTATTTTTAAGCTTGTAATGAATACGGGCATCATTGTATAAAAGGAGAACGTAAGTGCTTAAAATATGAGACAATTGAATCTGGTGTTTGTACTGCTCGCAAGTATACGAAGCTAATGCAGGATATTCGATGGTATTTTCCCATAACTTATATCATAATACTCTACATTATAATAATACATTATGAAACATTTCAATTTAGTTCGTGCAGATGGTTTTTCAGTGCGGAGATTATATCTGTATCAGGAGGAAAATATTTGCAGATCTCTCTTCCTAATAATAGAAAAGTGGCAAAGGAACAAAATTAGCAATAGGTGTAACTTAAATCTAAGCATAGGTTTCATTTTCTTGAAACTGTCTTAATGAAAATGAAAATCCCAGCCTGCTTCCTGTCTCCGAGCGGGTCAGGAATGGAATGAATGAAGCCCCCATCTAGCAGCGAGGATATGAAGTGTGCCGGCTGCCGAAGCCTGTCGCACTCCTCTTGGGCAATGATTAAAAGAATGACAGATGAAATGAAAGGATAGTGGAGAGTGTTGCTGGAATGAAATTGTGACAGGGAAAACCGGAGTACCCGGAGAAAAACCTGTCTGCCTCCGTTTTGTCCAGCACAGATCTTACATGGAGTGACCGGGATTTGAACCACGGACCCAGCGGTGAGAGGCCGGCGTGCTGCCGCCTAAGCCACGGAGGCTCTCTTGAAACTGTCTTAATGTTGATTCAAAATTACATTTTAGTTACAAGGAAATAAATAATTTCCGACAATCTGAAAGTGGAACCTACAAACAGAGGAAGTAAGCTGCCAGGGTGCTGGATTTTATACACAGAAACCTCCGTGGATGCAAGTTGAATTCTTATGTTAACACTTGTGAGACCAATACGAACCTGACTACCACTGATAACCTCCAAAACTTAGAGGATGTCCCACGTCGCGCTGAAATAAACACGAATAGCTGGCACCTCCTTATGTAAACAAATAGATGTCACTTTGCTACACAAGTCCCTGACAGGGGACATTCAAGTTTCACCATTTCCCTTACTCTTCCTCTTCCTATCCTACCGTTCCGACCGAAGGGACAAAGGGGTGTGTCTTAGGCTTCGATCACATTGGAGGCACGCTTGTCCAAGTAATTTGGTGGCGCGCGCGTGCGCAAGCTGGCGTGAACAGCAATGTGCTCACACTAAATGCAAGAAGGTGCAAGTTAATTATTATAAACAGGTAAGTCGAAATGGAGATGTCAGACGATGAGGACCTTGTTTTGGAAAATGGAGTTTTAAAATTTTTATTTTTGGATGAGCACAAAATCAGGGAAGAGTGGGTGAACGAGTATTTTTTGGTCAGAGAGGAAGATGGAGAGTATGCACGAATATTCAACGATTTGCTTAGACAGCCTGATAAGTTTTTTGAATACTTCAGAATAATACCAGACACTTGCTACTATATACAAGACAAATCGATCTTTTTCTTCTCACGGCATCGATAAGCGTTTCTGTATCCATTATATACTTGTAAACACACAAATCAGGAGCTCCAAAACACTAGACTGTCACTGCCTCGATGGTCAGAAATCAACTGAGATCACGCACGCTTGCAAATACAAAACAAATATTTTTGTTTCGAAGTGGAGTCGGATCAAACTTGCGCAAGCGTGCACTTGCTTGTGGCAGGCAGTGTGAGCGACGATGGACACGTCACCTCTTCTTTCTGTCGCTCTCCAATAGATTTTGTTTATATGTGCACGCTTGCGCGCGCGCGCGCCACCAAATTACTTGCACAAGCATGCCTCCAATATGATCGAAGCCTTATACCACCTTCTGCGAGGACCACAGATTATCCTACTGAGTCCTTGCTCGTTCGGCGTGGCTTTGAAACAACCTCCCCGCCAACATTAGTACATATGGTTAAGTGTTGTATTAGGAAGCATATTATGCGATGAGAAAATTTACGTATATGAATATGTGGAAGAATGAATGAGTGGAAGTGGGTGAATAAGACCTGTCTAAAAGAACAAATCTAAAGCAAACCCCGTGGCGCTACAGCCCATGAGGGCCTAGGCCTACCAAGCGACCACGCCCAGCCATTTGGCGTTGGGTCCCCTCGACCGTTAATCTTGGTCTCAGTCAGACAGTTACTAAATTGTCTTCACGAAGACACTGAGTGCACCCCGTTCCAGCACTCATGACAGTTTCTGAAATCCCTGACGGGGCTCCGGGTGCGAAGCAGGCACGCTACCCCCAACGCCTCGGCCTGTCTAAATGTACAAATGGAAGTACAGTATTTTATACTTTCTAACTTTGTAAACAGTGAATACATTTGCTTTTGCTCTATTGTACACAGGTCATTAATTCGATTACTTTATTTAAAATGGGGGTAAATTCCCGGTGGGAAATTGGGACAATTACAGAAAATTACCAACAATAATATAGTAGCCTCACTATCCTGGTTAACGACCGGTGACTCA
Organism: Meconema thalassinum; assembly: GCA_946902985.2. Taxonomy (NCBI): domain Eukaryota; kingdom Metazoa; phylum Arthropoda; class Insecta; order Orthoptera; family Tettigoniidae; genus Meconema; species Meconema thalassinum. Next base: position 125,711,756 of record OX336389.2, read on the forward strand.
AACGTTAAGCATTAGCACGAGCCGACAATAGCCATTATTTATGGCTAACAAGTACATGACGGTTCTTGACCAATAAGATGCTTCCTCCATCTGTCCACAAGGAATGCAGACAAGGTGTTGCCGCCAGTCCTGTCTACCTGCTCACCGGCCTTAAGCCGTGAATGCCTCGGCACCCCGCAGCTATGGAATGTAAACATCCGTCCAGCTAGGTTTCCAAGACGAGCCGGTCGTTAACGATGAAAGTGAGGCTACTATATCAAACCCAATATGCATAAGTCGTGATTTGGGAACTAAAGTAATTCTAATTACATTGTAATATTTACACAACATTTCAATCTTCTCTTAAACACATCAATATGTTGGGGGCAGGTAACAAGTTCCAATTATCAATGCCATGATTAATGAAAGAATATTTCCCATAATTTGTAGGATGCGGTCGGCCCTTAACTTTATATGGATGATCTTCCCTGCTCAGGTGGGTGGGATTTCCCAGACGTTTGCTTAGTTCTCCCCATGCTGGCCGATTAGTGTTAGGTTAAACATAGCGTATACAGTAGTCTGGATTTCGTCCTTCTATCTTCCAGAGATTCCCACCCTAGATTTTCTATCATTCAAGTTCACTATTTCTAGGATTAAAATCGTTGAGCACAAACCTAGCAGCCTTCCTTTGTACCATCTCCAGATCATTGATGAGCCCTACCTGATATGGGTCCCAAACCGCTGAGCCGTATTGCAAGATTGGCCCCACCAGGATCAAATATCCTAATTCTTTTGCGGTAGAACTACTACCTTTTAACACCCGCATTACAAAATTAAGTGATTTGAACGCTTTGGAGACGACACAACCCACATGGGTACTCCATTTCATATATTTCCTTACATGGATGCCCAAGTATTTGCACGAGTCTTCTTCTACAAGTATTTCCAAGCCAATATTATATTGAAAACCATGCCTTCGCCCTCTTCCTATTCTCATGAGACTACATTTACACGTATTCATTTTCATTTTGTTGTCAACAGCCCATCTATGAACCAGGTTGAGGTCTGAGCATTGTCTTGTCAGGGGATACTATATGAATGGGGCAGGCCCTCTTCCCCTGGTCTTCCATAAATTCATTTTGTTTTAGGTTTATGGTAAATAAATAATGAATAAATGAGTAGTTCTGCAACTGTGAGCTTTAGTAGTGGACAATGAAGTAAAGCGTCTAGTTCAAAGCTCTAACCTCTGTTTTAGGAGCACAAATTGAATTCGAAAACGCCTACACGCTAAATTCGAACTAATCTATCGCATACCAAGTGATGTATTTTGTAAACACTGGATACGTCCATGGTGGTTGACCTGTCTAATACATCTTGATCCAACACCTGTTCCTCATTATTTCTAGGGGCGTGGTGGCGCAGCGGTCAAGTTGTTAGCCTCTCACCAAGGTGGAACGGGTTCGATTCCCGGCCAATGCAAGTGAGATTTTCGAAACTGTGGTTCCGATTCCACGTAAAAAGGAGGTCCTGTGACTCATTATCGCAAGATTAACGGTCACGTAAAACTACAAGCTTCCTTACTATATCTTACACCTAGAGACACATCAGTGACTAGTAATAACAATAATAATAATAATATCATATGGCCTCGGATGCCGGGTGCAAGCTTTGTTATTTGACACCCAGAGGGTAGCTTGCATGTCGAATTTCGTTGTCCCTTGAAGCACTATGAATGTCAAGGAGGTTAGATATCTAAACTCCTTGAACACTATAGCGCTTTCTAGTAGAGAAATGAGGAACTTTGTGTTGGCGGAAACTCCCGACATTAATTCTGCCATTATGAACACGGCCTACTGAATTCAAATGGGTTCTTTGACATGCCAGCATCGTATGACATGTATGTCGTATTTTTGCCGCCTTTCAAAAATCACTTACCACGGCCAGGAGCGAACCTTCAAGCTTGGGGTTAGTAGACCGACACGTTAACCACTCGCCCACCGTGGAAAGCTAGTGACCAGTGGATAGTGCTACTCTCTGTGGAATGGCAGTGACCTCTTTGGTACTTTTAGTGCAACACCCCGTTGAGTTTGTGTGGAATATGGCAGTACTGTAATAGTACCGTACAATCAAGGTTACATAAACATTATATTCGTGTGACTGACTCTTGACCTTCGAACGGTTTCATATTTAAAGATTATCATACGGATGTCAGTCTTGTACCGCAAGGCCAACTCGTACAATCATTAGACCACCTCGTGGTGTAGAGTCTAGCATTCTTGGCTGTCACCCCAGAAGTCCGGGTTCGATTCACGGATCTGCCAAGAAATGTAATTGTGGTTTGAGAATTAGAACTGTGTACACTCAGCCTCGTGAGGTAAAACTGAAAAGAGGTGGGGTTCGATTCTCTCCTAACCCAACCTGGAAGTGTTTTCCGTGCTTTCCCACTTCTACTCCAGGCATATGCCGTGATGGTTCCCAACTTAAGGCCACGACCGCTTCCTTCCCAAACCTTACCTACATTATAAATACACATACTACTACAGACACCACAATAACACAGGTTATCAAACAACTTCTACACACATCCAAGTACACGGCACTAAATGACCACGTAGTCCAATTCCATCAAATGAAACAACAATGCGGTACAATCGCTACGCAGTCGGCAGGGTAGCTCAAGACCAGCGTGTGAGGATCTGGAGCAGAGAAGCGGGCACGGACACCAAGGGCCCGCTGATGAGCCAGCTTGGTGTTCCTAGCCGAACCCCCACACAAGTCACGGCATATACCTAGAAAAATTACTGAGTTTTAATTCACTGGCAGTGAAAGCCAATATACCATTTTTTAGAGAAGCGTCTGTTGCTAGTTCGAACCCGGCCTGGAGCAAGTGTACTTGTGTTGCCTATATTAGAAAGTTCAAATCATCACATATCCAATTCATCGTGTAATATTTTAACAAATCCAACCTCAAAAAAATATCTGGCAAAAATGAAAATTTCTTCATATTGATCCATAAACTCTGCCTGGCCGAAAGCCAAAAACTATTATTTTTAAATAATTACACCAGATGCTCTACAGTCTTGTGTGTTCCATTGTACAACCATTAATCTGTACTAGCATAGTGGAGTCTTAAGTTATTTGCCTATTTTCATCTTATGAAAATAAAATAGGCTTAGGCTATGAGATAAATGTTTGTCCGTGTGTGTGTGTCCCCTAATAAAATCTAAACGGCTGGAGTGATTTCATTGAAACTCGGTAAGGACATAGTAATATTAAGTACAACCCGGACTGCGTCCATCAAATTCAATTGTATTTAACCAATCCAACATGGCGGCCGCGCGAAATATTTCACCGGCATTCTATATCTCCGGAACTATTACTCTTATCATCCTGACATTTTGTATGGCGATAGAGAATATTATGGTACGTTCAGCTAAGTGATGATCAAAAATATGCCAAATGCAATACCAACATGGTGGCCAAGCGAAGTTCAAATATTTAAATGGCGATTTCTCGCGATTTAATGATTCGAGCACAGTGAAACTTTGTACGATAAAATGTTTATACAGGATTTAATCTACTGTCATCTAATTAGGTTCAATTTTTGTCATAAGAGCAATATGGCAGCCATGCGAAATTTGAAAATTAAGTTTATATTTTTTGTCCCCTAGTCAAGCGATCGAAGTGAACGTTTGAATAATGAACCTAAGCAATAACGTTTATCTAATGGTACTTAACTCTATGGACTTCATATAGAACAATCCAATATGGCGATCATGCGAAATATTTAGACGGTTCTCAATATCTGCGAACCTATTACAGCAATAAAACTGAAATATTGTATGCTGATAGAGGCTATAAAAGTAAGTTCACAAATGGGACTTTCAATAGGCTGATGAACACAAATCCAACATGGCGGTGATGCGAAATTTAAATATTTATATGGATTTTTCTCGCGACTTAATTATCCGAGCGCAGTGAAACTTAGCACGGTTTATCTTTATACAAGGCTTAATACATTGACGTCTAAAATTATTCAATTTCTATAAATACTTAAAAATGGCGGCTGTGCGAAATATTTAAAATCACATATTTCTCGTGACCTAAACAACCAATTGAAATGTAGGTTGGTGTATTGAGCCACGATTATAATATTCTTCCGCTGGCATACAATTCTATAGCATACATATAGCAATCCAACATGGCGTCCGTACGATGCATTTCACTGGTTCTCAATATCTCCGAAACTATTCAAGCAATCAAACTGAAAATTTGTATGCAGTTAAGTACACATATGTAACATTCCAAATCCTGAGAAACACAAAACCATCATGGTGGCATAGTGCTTTACAAATATTAACAAGTAGTTCCGTGAAGAACTATACAGCCTATATCCATATATCCTACTCATGTTAATTGCCTCTATCAACATACAAAATTTCAGTTTGAAGGTTGTGATAGATTCGTAGATATTGAGAACCGTCTAAATATTTCAGATGGTCGCCAGGTTGGATTTTGATTTTTGTACTATTACATTAAGATTATTGTGTACGTGTGGTATTCAAACTTCTATCGCATGATTAGTACACAAGAAGTAAAAACGAGATTTTAAAATTTCGCACAGCTGCCATCTTGTGATTATGCAAACAATTGAAATAAAATAAGATGCCAGTGGATTAACATTTGTATAAGCATTTAACGTGCAACGTTTCACTGCACTCGGATAGTTAATTCTCGAGAAACGTCCATTTAAATATTTATACTTCACGTCGCCACCATGTTGGATTTGTGCTCATCAGGTTACTGAAAGTCCTATAGGTGAACATATGTTCATAGCCTCTATGAACATAAATAATTTCAGTTTGATTGCAGTAAAAGATTCAGAGATATTGAGAACCGTCTAAATATTTCGGATGCTTGCCATTTTGGATTGTTATATGTATAGGCCATAGAGTTAATTACCATTAAAGGAAAATTATTGCCTAGCTTCATTATTAAAACTTTCACTTCGATCGCATGATTACGACACCAGAAATAAAAACTTAATTTTAAAATTTCGCACAGCCGCCATCTTGAGGTTATGTAAACAATTGAACTAAATTAGATTCCAGTGCATTACAATATGTAAAATCATTTACTGTACCACATTTCACTGCACTCAGAGAGTTAAATCACGAGAAAAGTCTATTAAAATGTTTCAACTTCGCTTGGCCGCCATGTTCGTTTTTTACTTTAAAGATTTATGAAAGTTACATAGATAAACTTGTATCAGTACCCTTTATCACCGTACAAAATTTCAGGGTGACATCTGTAATAGTTTCGGAGATATAGAATGTCAGTGAAATATTTCGCACAGCCGCCATTTTGAGGTTATGTAAACAATTGAACTAAATTAGACTCCAGTGCATTACAATGTGTATGAACATTTGCTGTACCAAGTTTCATTACGTTTGGATAGTTAAATCGCGAGAAAGGTCTATTTAAAAGTCTCAACTTCGCTTGGCCGCCATGTTGGTTTTGTTGTCACCAGGTTTTTGAAAGTCTCATAGGTGAACTTCTAGTAGTGCCCTTTATCACCGTACACAATTTCAGGGCGATATCGGTAATAGTATCGGAGATACTGAATGCTGGTGAAATATTTCGCACAGCCGCCATGTTGGATTGGTGAGAGAGAATAAAATTTGAAGGGCTCGGTCGAGGTCGGCCAGAATAGTGCTATGATCTTACCCAGTTTTATTGTAATCGCTACAGCCGTTTAGAAGTTATTAGGGGGAGACATACACACACACACACACACGCACACACGGACAAAAGGTGATATCATAAGCCTATTTTTTCAAAAAATTAAAATAGGCTAAAAATAGCTCTTCTGGTGATCTAATCACCCGAGTGCAATGAATCTTGACACAACGAATCTTTATTCAGAGCTTAGTGTACCGACATGTGACGATGTTCATTATTAATTTCAAACATTCAAGATGGCATAAGTTCGAAATTTTAAAACTTCATTTTTTTTTTTATTATTTCTCGTATATTATTCAGGCGAATGAAAAGATGATTCGTATGATGGGCTATGATACTGGCACTAAATTTTGTAGATTACATTTCGTAAATCATAGAAGTTACCTTTCAAAAGTAGTTACCGTTAGAGTAACGACCTTACAATTGTCAAAGTAACGAATCGTTACTTTTGTATAAAATATAGTTGCTATAATTTACTTGATATGAACGGAATAGTGGATTCCAGTAATGCGGGGAAAAGAGAACTATCACCTCAAAGCTACAACAGCCTAGATCTCGTCGTGTTTTCAAGGTTGCTTTACTATACATCTAAAAGCCGGACACGCTGTACAATACATCAGAAGGGCAGCACACAGGCAATAGTTGGGAACAGCAGGCGACAACGTTACCGCTGCGCCACGCTGCCAGTTAGTCTCATTTTAAAGACTTGGACATCTTGGACATAAGCCCTTGAATTTCGATGTGTGCGTGATTTGACTTGATAACCTGTGACTGTAGGAGTGTGTGTAACTGTAATTATTAATGTCTGGGATTAGAGGAAGTGTTCCTGGACTAGAAATAAGGTACCATAACTGCATTTTGCCCGGAGGGGTGTAGAAAACCATGGGAATATCACACTTAGGATGGCCACTGTGCATGCGAGGATTCGAACCTCGATCTGCGGATTTGTTGCAGCTCTCATCGCAGACGTGGTTTGCAAATTAACGTGTACGGCTACGCCGCAGGGTAAACTAAATATTACACTGCGAGAGATTTTAAGGAAAGGAATATTATTTATTAATATTCATTATCATCATAAGTGCTCATAATCCTCGCAAATGTGCGTTTACATGCAAAATTACACAGTTCTTAACAAAGCTGATAAGGATGATGTCAGTTGCGTGAATTGTCGGTGGTTGAAAATTCGGGTTGTATGGAACTGCGCCCAATCTTCACTAATGACCAGGATCATTAGCATCAGCCTTCAAAAACTGGCTGTGAAACTGCGCCCATTGAGAGCGGTCAGGTAGCTTCCCTCCCTCCACCCCTCTACCGAATTATGTTGTGTCTAGTGGTGTGAATCTGAAGTGACTCATTTCAAATCGGTTGTGTCTTGATTGCGAACAAGTCAAAAACTGTCCAGATTGCGAACAACTAAATATACCCTGTCCAGATTGCGGACAAGAGATTAGTGTTGGCCTGGGATACATAAAACAGGTACAGTTTTCAAAACACACTAATATGTAATTTTTGTTCTAGCAATATTAGCATTAACTGGTACATTGGGACGTTTTCGACAACCTAACCATATTTTAAAAATAGTTTTGTTGTTGCAAATGTTTAATAATCTAGTTTGAGGTAATCTTACCCTTTAGAAGATTATTATATGTTTTATTGTATAACAAAACTAGAGGGGTAGTTATTTATGGTGGATTAGAGAGAGTTGTATTATTATTATTATTATTATTATTATTATTATTAGTGTAGCCTCCGTAGTGCAGCAGCGCACCGGCCCCTCACCGCTGGGTTCCGTGCTTCAAATCCTTGTCACTCCATGTGAGATTTGTGCTGGGCAAAGCGGAGGCGGGACAGGTTTTTCTCCGGGTACTCCGGTTTTCCCTGTCATCTTTCATTCCAGCAACACTCTCCAATATCATTTCATTTCATCTGTCATTCATTAATCATTGTCCCAGAGGAGTGCGACAGGCTTCGGAAGCCGGCACAATGCCTATCCTCGCCGCTAGATGGGAGCTTCATTGATTCCAACCCTGACCCGGTCCAATGACTGGAAAAAGGCTGTGGATTTTCATTATTATTATTATGATTATTATTATCATTATTATTCGCCTCTGTGGTGTAGTGGTTAGTGTGATTAGCTGCCACCCCCGGAGGCCCGTAGTACAGCTGCTTATCGGGACGAAGGACTACCTCTTATTCTCAGCAGTGCAGAAGCTAGTGGTGGGAGACAGTCCGTCACTTCCCCTTAAACCGACCTTGGGCTAACAGCCGACTTGACTATGGGCGCAGTTCAATCGGCCTAATTAAAAGGATCTGGAAATACCACTGATTATGGGCGCAGTTCCATATCTCCCGAAAATTCCTGGATCTCATTTATTGAGTAAATTTTCTATTGTATCACATAACTTGCGTAATGTGGCCGATTCCCCACCAAGTTCATTGCGATGCACCAGAATCACCCTGCTCTAACCACTGTTTGACGCTGAGATGCTCTTCACTTTGCTACACGTGTAGCGAAAACTCCGAGAAAATACCCAATTACAAACTAAGGACCAGTAGCCATGGATTTGTTACCACGTAGCTAAACACATTGCAACTCGTGAAATGTGTAATCTTTCACAACATCTCTTTCGTCAGCTGTTTGCGTTTGGTAATGAGGAGTGAGATCGTGTGATGATGGGAGATCTTATTCAACATGTTGCACGCATGTGTTCGTTCCCATCGCACTCGTGGAATGAACGGCAGGTAATGAGCGTCCGACATTCACGTATTGAGGTAAAAACATAACGTTACCTTACAGTACATTACCATTTGCGATTTCCTCTCGTTGAAAGCACCCACTCTCCAACTCAAATTATCCAATCGTGATGTGAACTAGGAGAGAGGAGGGGGTTTGGGCAAGGGAGAAATAACCCAGAAATATAAGGTTAACGTAAGGAGAAAGATAAACTGACGTGAGGGCTGGAACGGGGTGCACTCAGTCAGCCTCGCGAGGACAATTGAGTAGCTGTCTGACAGTGAGGCAGCGCCCCGGTCACGAAAACCAAGATTAACGGACGAGGGGATCCGATGCGTTGACCACGCGTCACCCTAATATCTGAAGGCCAAATGGCTGGGTAGCGGTCGTTTGGTAGACCTAGGCCCTTCAGGGGCTGTAGTGCCAGGGGTTATTATTAATTATTATTATATAAGGAGAAAGATATTTCTTACAGACTACATTCCTTCTATAAAAGACATTTGCAAGCTGGCCCGGGAGAGGAAGGAGCCAATGGAGCTGCAAGCGTGCCGAAGCACCCGGAAGGCGTATTTTGAAATCACTACTCGATTTCGAGGCTCAACCAACATCCACCCCTATTTTCTGATGATCTCTGATTGGCCCTCGTCTAACTCAAATCTCCTCTTCCCACCTGAATACCAATATTTCTATCGGGATCCAACATAAGAATATATTTAGCAATATGCATATTAGGGCTGGTACTTTTAATCGATTAATTTCAAAAATCGATTAATTGATAATCCAAGCAGAAAAATCGATTAATTGATAGACTACAATTAACGATAAGTCGGTGTGTCAATTATTCGATTAATTGTTTTTTTCGATTAATCTATGACGTATTTCGCACCATTCACTACGCTCGCACAGAAGCTCGCACACATGGTTTCTGAATGTGATCGCTCGACATGGTTGTGGTACGATAGAGATAGCAATTCTTCGGAACTGATCTGTGTGAACGTCTAAAGAAAACAGGCAAAGCTACCCCAGGACAGTGGGAGAAAGGTGAGGTTGACACATCGCTAACTACAACAACAACAACAACAACAACAACAACAACAACAACAACAACAACAACAACAACCCTGTGTGCACCGGGAGCTGACAATGGACACATTCATTCAGAAAGAGAAGATCTACCACAGGGAAATAAACGACCATACCCAGCATAGTTAGGACTTATTTCGAAAAATTAGCGGACGGATCACTTTGTGTGTACCCTGTGTAAGAAACGATTGGTGTACAGAAGTTCAACATCCACTAGTATGGTACTATGCTTGAACCAGAAATCTTACTTGGCTTCATGTAGGGTGCACCATATAATGCCTACGCTACACCCTTACATTTTGTGGCACCAACAGAAATTGGTGAATTCCAACAAAATTATTCATGTCAAAAATACTGGGAAGGTAACTTATTTCAAATATCGGGACCCCTACCGAATTCTACACCGTAGTAATTTATTGTTTGACAGTATTACTACTGTACAGTCACCATCAAACAAAAGAATTATATGAGGATTAGCATGTTGAAAGAGATACCCCTGAAGTACTGAATGAGTTGACAGCACTTACGATATGTGGAGGGAGGAGATAAAATTCAGAATTGTTGATTCATTTAGGGGCTTGCAGAGCCTCTGTGGCTTACGCAGCAGCACGCCGGCCTCTCACCGCTCTCCATATGCGATTTGTGCTGGACAAAGTGGAGGCAGACAGGTTTTTCTCCGGGTACTCCGGTTTTCCCTGTCACAAATTTAATTCCAGCAACACTCTCCTCTCCAGTCGGTCAACACGAATGTACATTCGTGTTGACCGACTGAAAAGCACTAAACTCTTGTTTACTAAGGCAACACTGAAAATATGGCTTCAAACACCACAACAAACTCTCCTCTCCACTGTCATTTCATTTCATATGTCATTCATTGAATCATTGGGGAGTGCGACAGGCTTCGGTAGCTGGCACAGTTCATATCCTCGCCACTAGATAACCCGGTCGGTCGACTGGAAGCAGGCTGTGAATTTTCGTTTAGGTTTTCGTTAGAGGCTTTTAACATCGTGGTCATTTTAGCCCGAGTATTCGCGTGTGTGTGTGGAATCTGTTTGATAACCTGTGTCATTGTAATGGCTGTACTAGTGTGTAGTTGTAATTGAGGCTAGGATTGGGTAGGAAGCGGATGTGGCCTTAGGCCAGTTGGTATCCCGGCATTTTCCTGTACCGTATAGCATTAGGAAATCATCTGCTTCTAGGATGGCTGCGGTGGAAATGGAACCATCATCTTCTGATTTCTGACTTACGAGGCTGAGAGTACCCTGTTCCAGGCCACAGACCAGCATTACATTTCTTGGCAGAACCGGGAATCGAACTCAGACCTCAGAGGTGGCAGCCATGAATGCTAGCCACTACACCATGAAATGGGTAACTAGAATGGAGATAATCCAAGTACCAAACAGGTGACCAACCGCAATGAGCCCCAGTTCCGGAGAACAAGTAGAAGAAGCATGTGAATAGTTTGTACAGTAGTGTAATTCGCCGGGCTGTCCTTGGCTCCAACTCGACCTACGTGATAGGCCTGAAGCAATCCCACTCTGCAATGTTCCATGCTCGCGTTCAAAGCGTACGAATTAGCAATTAGCTTACCTTGGGATGGAATTGAAGAGTTTTATTTTCAACCACATTATGCAGATCCAATTGGAATAGTCGGGCCATCACCTTCTGCTGTATCTCTCACACTACCCAGTACAGAAAACTGTGAAACTCGCCAAGTTCAAGTTCCTGCCACTAAACGCACATTGCGAGCTACCTACGAACTGATTGACAATAGATGATGATGATGATAATTGTTATTTTAAGGGGCCTAACATCTAGGTTATCGGCCCCTAATGGTTTGGTTGATCGTGAAGATGAAATGTAAACTTTAACTAAAACTAACTACTACCTTATATACTAGAAGAAGAAATGGAAAACAAAAGGAGAATAAGGCAAATAAAGGACAGGAGGAAAAGAAATGCCCTCAACCCTCGAAGAATGCGGATTGAGAGACTTGGAAGGAAGGAAGGAAGGAAGGAAAGCCATGAAAGGCAGATAGGAAAGTGAAAGAGGAGAGGGTCCGCCCCACTGCTAATAGACAAAAGGGGGAAAACCGTACCCAGCTCAGGAATCCCTCGGGGTCGCCAACTCCCGAACTCACCAGCCGTGAGCCCCTGAGGGTGTAGCCATATCCAGGGTGCCCCAGAAGTAGTGGGGCTACATACACCCTGCCTCCTTGAGGACCTTGAGCAGAAGGCAAGAGATTACATGTAAAGAAAAAGAAGGCCTACCCCTCGCAGAAGGAGGGTATCAGAAAAGATAAGACAAGGGCCAATTAAGGCAGGAAAGGAAGAGACTCCTTAGGCCTCGGATACCCTAATACCGTCGGGGTCAGAAGAGAACAAGAGTTGACCAAGTGAGGTCGACAGGAAAGAAGACGGAGAGGAGCCCGGCACAAGTAAGTGGAAGCAATGCCGGACTCAGCTGGGGCCCCGTGGTCGCCAACCCACGTCCCACTAGATGTGAGCCCCTGGGGGATGATTGACAATAGTATGGTGGTTTACCTCAAATAGAATTAACGTCCCACAAAATGTAATATTGTGCGTGATAATTTTAGGGACGGAGTTAAAAAGTTAATATACTAGAATCCTGACACTTCAATATTCCTATTAACTGGAGTTAAACATAAGTTAACAAAATAGTCATCAGTTTTTTAGAGCACGAATGCCGCACACGAAACAAACATGACCTCAGCGGGCAACCTGGCGTGAAACTGCTGTTAGGAAACCGTGCAACTTAATGAAACGGAATACAATTGGCAGCTTATTTTCTTTTGTGCAGACCACCTCGTGGTGTAGCGGCTAGCATTCTTGGCTGTTGCCCAGTAGGCACGGGTTCAATTCCCGGCTCTGCCAAGAAATTTAATTCTGGTCTGATTACATATTTGTTTTATTTAGGAGCATGATATAACGTGATCACTTAGCCCCGTGTACGTAGGTGGTATTGATTCATTTTGGGGCTTTGCGACATCGTGGTCATGTAGCCTCGTGAACTTTGTGTGTGTAGTTGTAATGAGGGCTATGATTTGGGTAGAAGGCGGCCGTGGCCTTAATTTAGGTACTGTCCCCGTTTACCTGGATAGTAGGCTGTCAGATATCCGCCCCCTCAATCGGATTGCCAATTATCAATCGCACCGGCACAGTTACATCAATGAAAATGGCACTGACAGATACTATCGAGATAAGAGCACAGAAGTTCACAGGAAATCATTGTGGAACACACCAAAATAGACGGGGGTTCATACTTACCGTTACTTACCTCTTAATTATCTCGGGGTTTGAGTTGACAACAGGATCACTAAAAGTCTGTTCACACAATAACCTCCACCATGACATTTAAAAATGAACCAAGAACGAAGACGAGAACTTTGAACTGTACAAAAGCTTTATTTCTAATAAAGGGTATGATTTTACTAACACAACAAAATCAACGTGGCTATCAGAAGCCCAAGTCAATCTGACTACGTCCTCTTGTAGGACTTGCAAAAATTATTATACAACATAATATAAAACATTTTAGCTCCCAAGAGCTCCAAATAACGTAATATTCATAACACTATTGGATTGGAAAAGGACGTCAGGGTGTGACATATATAGAGCATTTGGTTTCCTTTTAATAAACATGAGAATGGTATTTATAGTCGCAAGGCCGGAGTGTGTACGACCTCACTCTGATAACCAGATGTTGGCCCAGCTGCGAGCTACCCTCGAACCTGTTGCATACTGGTCAAATGCATTCCCTTCTCACATCCTATGTTACGTAACATACAGCTTGCTCTCTCAAACTTTTATCTGTCTACAAGACAGATCACATTATATTTACGCAAATCTTTCAAGTACTTTGCTCACATCCTATTGGATCATTATGTTAATTCCCTAAATTTGTTAAGTTCAATCCAATTGTTTAATTAGCTCTTAAATGTTTATAACAAAATCACATAAATTATTTATAACAATTAGAAATTGTTTATAATGTTTGTCAAAGACAATAAAAATATTATAAGCACGCCTTTAACATCACTCTCGTTTCACATTAATTTCAAAAATATTTACAGCAATTATTTACAATATTAACATTTTAAATTGTTTAAATTATTAATTTAATAAATACATTAACCACATGTTCATCCGGTTGATAATTTTCATAATCGTGTTTAATATAATCGACCAATGAAGGTTAGTTATACATGTTAATGTCACAATCTGGTTTAATAAAGGTTTTAATAATGATTTGTGACGGCAACCTTCATTCAAAATCTTATCTCAAATTCTTTCAAAACTCGTGTTAATTCTAACAGTAATTCACTTGATCTATTTTCAACGAACTATGGCAATCTTACTCCAGCGGAAAATCCTTCGCTAACAAGTTAATGCACAAACTGCATTAAAAATATGCCCAAAATCCTCATATATTAATCTATATGGTATTAAACTTCCACATAACTTACAAAACTTCCACAAATAATTCTTTAACATTTATTCCTGTGGGAACTTCCTTCATATTCAAGGGCATTATACCTCAGCGACTTTCAACACGCGCTGCACTAGCGATTATACATTCATAGTTCCACTTAAAAATTTTTATAATCATTAATTGTTTCAAAACTGTTTTTCTATTTAACCTTCGTGGATTTCATTCATGAACCGAAATGAAGTCAAAACTTGCCAATCACAAACAAATTTAATAGTGAATACGCTTATATACGCCTGTCTGGTCTATCAAAATTTAAGATTAACATCATAAAAGAAATGTGTAGTATAAAAATACTATCTTCAAATAAAGTGCGACTAAAATGCAAAGTAGTCGAATAGAATCCATTAGACTGGGGAATGCAAACATCGTTCTATAAATCTCTAATTGAGAAAAACTCCTAACAAAAGTACTTGACTTTAATGCATTCAATAATTCATTATTAAAGTTACTCTTTCACAAAAGTGTCTATAATGCAATGTTCATTCATAACTGACGATAAATGTCTGTGTTGCAATCAATACAAATAACGACTAGTATTTCCAAGATCGTCGACAACGTAAGAGATTTTAACGCTCTAAAATCAATTAAATGTTCTTCCTTCTTGATGATGACAGAAAATTGGTCAAAGTAATTAAACTGGGGTAGAATTACTTTAATGAAGTGACACGCTGTCTGAATTTAAATCTGCCATTAAAAATCATTAACTTACAGTCAAATCGTGACTACAAAAATATTAATTACTGAAAAATCCAAATATCAGTCTCAACTGATTCAAAATCATTTACTATGCCCATGACATAACAATGTCTTAATAAATCGTCGAAAAAAGCAAAACTCATCAAGGTGTACTGAGAATATGAATCTCAACAAGAAAATAGGGCAAAAATACAAGAGGATAAAAATATGGGAAAAATGGTTGCTCAAACATCATTACTATACTCAAATACAATAAACGTTCACGACTACCTTATCTGCCGATTGACGTTCCAGAGGAAAATTCCCCAAAGAAGACTGCTGATGGATCCATTTCACCACGTTAAAGTTGAGCTCCATCCTCGAAATAGGAAATAGCACCCTCGGAGAATCGAACTGCTTCCTTCTCCGGAAATCGCTCTGCTCCTCGAAGACGAATAGACATCCTTCCGGCAATAATCTTCTTTGTGAGTCGGGTTATCCCTGACCTCTCTTGAAAAATTCCCTGAAGTTCCAGTAGACAATCGCCATGAAGTTTTGTAGAAATTTCCGAAGAAATTATTCATATTCAGAGTATGAAATTGTTTCTATGGCCGTTCGATGGTATTCAGCCTTTAATTACGAAACATGGGTGTAGATGGTATTCACCGCATGCTCGCTTGTGTGGAATAGCAATTAGCGAAGTTCCATGTCGCTATCTTACTCCGTTGAAGTATGTCCCAATTGCAATAAGCGCCTTAGCCTTCCATCTGCTCTTCGGTTGTAGTGTTAGAAGAACAAACTGCCGTATTTAATTGCTCCATTATACTGTATCGTTCTGTAACAAAGCACTCTGAAGTCTTTCTATTCCACTCGCAGCGTCAGCCTTGCGTTGACTCTGGCAATACAAAAGTGCTTCTCTTGTGGCGAGATAATCACTTTTCTCAGTCGTATAAAACTGCTAATATCTTTCGAACTAATCGGTCGAAATTGTTCAGCTTTTCTCTATAACTGCATGTAGCACTGCACAATACAATTAGCTTATCGGAGACCGCTAACTGTTCGAAGCTAAACTTGTAGAAGCTTTCTAAGGTCCGTTTCAACTTCACCTAGTTTGACTTGGATCTCGTTAATATAGTGGCCTCGCCACACGTTATAAAGACGATTCTTTTCACTGCTGTTCACCTCGACGTCTCACTATAATGAATGTATAAGAAAAGAACTTTCACAATTATACTTCGATGATCTGAGAATGAGATCTCAGAATAATCAGAGAACGAAAGAGGCTCCTCTCTTCTGCGCAAGCCCTTTTATTAACTTCACGAGGGGCGTTTCCATCCCTTCCAAAGCGTGGTACTGCGTCATCGCTCAAAGTTCCAACTTCGTTAATACATGACGGATTTTCAAAATTCAAAAACTAAAAATAAATTTCACCAAAATTCCAAATCAATGCTTTTACTGCAAATGAATTTCCACAATTCTGCATTCCAAAAGTAATAAAAATACCATAGTTTCAGCAATCTCCGTCTTCCTTGAAACTATCGTTGATTGGTTCATGCCTCTCCTCCAATAGCATAGTTTCTTCCTCAGCCGAATTCCTCGTTTCCTGCGACTGCGTCATAAATCTTGGAACATTCTCGACTAAATGCTGACGTCACTGAGAATCTCAGCTCAAGTAGCCTGCTGGCATAACATTTACGTCATCCGTGCTTACGTCATGACTACCCACGTCATAACTATGACAGCCATAACTCTAATTATAATTTCAAATATAGCCACCGTGGTCTCTACATAATTCAATTACGGGGGCATTCTCCTCCCACCACGTTTTAAAAACAGTTGCAAATTGTTTTTAAACTCAATGTTACAAGTATCTCAACTCTCTTGAACACGAAATTGAATTATTACTGGCTTACTCTAGGATAGTATCTTTTTAAATTTCCAGCATTGAACTTGCCGTAAACGACATTATTCTCATCATCGTAGAGTTCATAACAGTTGTTTCCATAAGCGTTCGTAATCCTAAACGGCCCCAGGAACACTAATCCAAATTTGGGGTAGATTTTCTTGGACATATCAGCCTTGACAGGTCTGCGTAATAATACAAGATTTCCAACTTGAAAGGGTGTACCAAAACGTTTTCCAGCTACTCTTTTCAATCGTTTCTCTGCTGCTTTTTGGAGTTGTTCCTTTGCCTTGTCAATCCTCTGCTGTCTTCCTATGTCGGGATCTCTCGGTATGTGGTTGAAAAGATTATCCCACGGCCTTTCTGGGTTTCTTCCTAGATGAAGTCGCATTGGCACTTCTCCTGTGCTCTCCTGCACTGTAGAGTTCAGACATTCCTCAATAAGGGGTACAAATCTCACCCAACCAGAATGATCATTTGGACAGAAAATTCGACAGAATTTCGAAAATTCAGCCATATATCTTTCTGAGGAATTCGACTCAGGGTAACGCACGCTTGAAAATAAGTGCTTAATGCCAAGCCTTTCCATATCCGCTGCGAATTCCACGGACGTAAACTGCGTTCCATGATCTGACAGTAGATATTCCGGTATACCAGCTTTAGGAAATACAGCATTTTCCAGTCTGCTTACTACGTTCCTCGTGTTAGCTTTCTGCATGGGACTCATTGTAACAAATTTTGAGAAAACATCCACGGTCACCAACAAGTACTGGTTACCCTGGTATCCCTTCGGACAGGGGCCAAATATATCCGTCGCCATAAGTTCGTTTGGCTTAGAAGGAATCATCGCCTTCGGTTTTCCCTTTAGTAAAGCAGAAGCATACTTTGCTCTTTGACATTTATCACAGGATCTAATGACCTTGGCAATGCTGGAACGCATGTTAGTCCAGATAAACCTCTCTTTAAGTGTATTAAGAGTTTTATCTAAACCGGCATGTCCAGTTGCATGATGAGCTACCCACACTAAATTGACAATAAGTTTAGGTGGCACGACTATTCGGAGTTTTGTATGCGCAGAGTCAGCATACTTGCATACGATGTCTCCACTCAAGACAAAGTGTCGTGAATTTCTCCGTGTAGCCTCATAGTCAACATCCGTATTGTCCATGTAACCCTTGAGGAACCTGTACATTTTCCGTATTGGAGCGTGTCTCTTCTGTGACACACCGATTCGGGCTAACCTCCTAACGGTTTCTTCATCTTCTTGCTCCAATTGTACATGGTGTATCTGCACATTTTTAATAGGGTTACGTGATAGAGCATCAGCCAGTAAGTTATCTTTCCCAGGCTGATGGACGATAGTAGCGTTAAACTGTTGGGTGAACAAAGCCCAACGTGTCAATCTATCACTTGACATGTCAGTTTGCAACATAAACTGTAGTGCTTTATGGTCAGTAATAATGATGACCTTATGTCCCAGCAGGATTTTCTTCCAGGCTTGTAAAGCTGTCACAAAAGCTAACGCTTCAAGCTCTGTCGTGAAGTAGTTTTCCTCGTGCTTTTTCAACTTCCGACTAGTGAACGCAATGTAGTGCTTGTTGCCTGCCTCGTCTTTCTGGTATAAGACTGCACTAATGCCTATTCTTGATGCATCAGACTCAATATAGAACACCTTCTCAAAGTCTGGGTACTCCAGTTTCACATTATTTCTGAGCGTTTCTTTTGCTTTCTCAAAAGCCTCGTCTGCAGCGGTACTCCATTTCCATCTGTTGTTCTTCTTGAGTAAGTCATACAGAGGAGCCATAATTTCCGAGTATCTTGGACAGTGGCTGCTAATAAATTGGCATGCACCTACAAATTCTCTGACTTGTTTTACCTTAGTTGGCTTTGGAAATCTCGTGATCGCATCTACTTTTTTCATGTTTGGATGATATCCATCTTTATCAATAGTATGCCCCAAATAATTTATCTCCTTCTTCAAAAATTGACATTTTCCAAAGTTCACCTTGATGTTGGCCTCCCTTAAATTCTCGAACAACTTTCTCAAGTGCACTAAATGTTCTGCAGCGCTGGGTGAAGATACGATTAAATCGTCAATGTAGCAGATTACATTTTCTTTCACTTCGTCAGTGAGCTTACTATCAAGTGCTCGAATAAGTGCTGGTCCACTGTTAACCATTCCAAAAGGCATTCTGGCAAAGACCCATGACGTCTGGTCAAATAGGAATCCAGTGTACTGCATACTATCCTCTTCTAATTGAACTTGATAAAATGAAGACGTCAAGTCGAGAACGCTGAAACAAGCTCTTCCTTTGAATTTCCGAAGCAGATCTCTAATCTTGGGTGGTCTGTCATTTTCTGGAAGAATCTTCAAGTTGATGGTCCTGGCATCGAGACACAGACGTATCTGACCATTACTTTTCTTTACTACTGTGATGGGGTTTATATAAGACGACGCCTGTTTTCTAATAATCCCGTCTACCTCCATTTTTCTGATTAACCCTCGTACTTCTTGATAGTATTTCTCAGGAATGGGGTATATTCTCTTCTGGTAAGGGGTTTCATCTGTCAGCCTTATATTGTACTTATAATCCTTAATCAATCCAGGCTTTTCATCGAAAATATCTTGGAATTCCTTTATCAGATCCTCAAATTCCCCCTGAATTTCTTCAAATCCTTCAGTTTTTCTACTGGGTATTTCTTCTAAATTTTCCACTTCATTAATTATTGTATTCAAAATTTCTTCCCTAAGGTCTATTTCCAGACTGTTTTTCACGTCCTGTTCTTCTATCTCTTCTGTGATTATGTACCCATCATTAAAGCTAATACTTCTGTTCTTCATGTCAATAATAGCTCCGACCTTCGATATAAAATCGATTCCAAGCACCAT
This sequence comes from Meconema thalassinum, assembly GCA_946902985.2. Taxonomy (NCBI): domain Eukaryota; kingdom Metazoa; phylum Arthropoda; class Insecta; order Orthoptera; family Tettigoniidae; genus Meconema; species Meconema thalassinum. The sequence continues at coordinate 125,731,274 of OX336389.2, forward strand.
ATCAAAATTGATCTTGCTCACCACAATGAAGATCTGTTCATAATTCCTTCCATTGATCTCAAAGTTCAATAACACTTGAATCTTGCATTTCACTGCCTTATCTTGGAATATCCCTCTCACTTTGACGGTAGAAACAGGTAGAACTGTCATGTTCTCTCCTCTTAGCAGACTTTGATAACATTCCTCTGAAATGATGGAAATAATAGCACCAGTGTCCATCAGGGCTTCGTACTGCTGTCCATCTATCCGTACAGCAATAATAGGTAATGCACATGGTCTTTCCTCTTTAACAATACCCCTCTCTTCTAGTAAATCTTCATTGGTAACTTCGTATATCTCATTAATCGTAACCAGGTGTGGTGTGGCAATGTATTTATTACTGATGTTGAGAAATCGGCGTTGTTTTTTTTTGTGTTACCGACCTCAAAATTCTGTTGGCTCGTAGAAGGCCCAGGATCGATTACAACATCCTGCCTTTTCTTTTGATTGTCAGCTTCTTTATCCCTTAATTCTTTTAAGTATTGCTGGCTTTCCTTCTCTCTTTGCTGATATTGATCGGGTGTCATAACCTGACTTTGAGTATTCTGGTTTCTATTTTGGTTTTGGTTATTCCTATTATAGTTACGGTTATACCCATTATTGTTGTAATATCTACCTCTTCCATTGTAGTTTCCTCGGTTGTAGTTCCAACCTCTTCTCTGTTGATACGGTCGGTAACCTTGTGATCTGTAATTTCTAAACTGATTATTCCTGTGAGGACCTACATTATCAGTTTTCTCCTGCTCTGGCTTGTCAGTTTGTTGGACTTGGTCCATGTATACCGTATTGATTTCTTTAAACTCCTGCCTTTGACCTTTCTGGACTACGTTAGGCATTGGACTTGTGTAGTCTAACCTTCTCAGTAATTCATCCATGCTGGATAAATCCCTGATGTTGGACGAAATTATAAGTCTCCTCACCTCAACTGGCAGCATACGAGAAATCACATCTATTAGTTGCTCCGTGGACAATGGGGGTTGCAAAAATCTCAAGCGGGACAACTGACTCGTAAAGAAATCAGCGTACCTCGTTGGAAGAGTACCTGAGTATTTTCTTGAATACACCTCCGCTCTTAACGAATTCTGCGCTTCTATGGACCAAAATCGTTTGATTAAGGCCTCTGCAAACTCGTCAAAGTTACTGAATGTGTATCTAAATGCGCAAAACCATTCAAGGGGTCCTCCAATCAGATATCTCTCTACTACCTTCATCTCTCTCTCTCTGGGAATGTGAGCTTCGATGAAATAATCTTTGAGATTCCTTACATACTCTATAGGTGTCAAACTATCAGTGTTACTGAATTTTTGTGGTTTGTCTTCGAAATTCCTAATGACCGTCACGTTCCTCGGATATGAATCCGGATAGTTTTTCCCACTATCTCTATAATTCCACTCAGGTTCCATATTCCTTTCGTCATCCTCCTCTCTGAATCTGGATACACGTTCTTCAGGAGTCACGTCTCTTTCTTCTGGCTCTAGGTTATGTCTTCTAGCATAATTCCTATTCAATTCGCAAGCTAAGCCTTCTGTATCCTTGTCGGTGATTTCTGTTAAGACTTTCTTGATAATCTCTTCTTTGTAGTTCTCCATTAAACTAGCCTCTCCTAACTTCAAATTTTTCAGTTTACTCGTCGTTTCATTTACATCCGAGACAACTTTATGCATCTGTTCCTCTAATGTAGATTGTAAAGTTTGCATATCCTGATCTAGTTGTGTTCTATCGTCAACTTGTTTTTCGGATAACGAATTTATCCTGACGCTTAAATCTTTCCTAATCTGTACTACTTCATTGTTAATTTCAATCTGCGTACTGGCAAGTTTTCTTTCAATCCTTTCCTGAATTTGGGTTACATGTTCCCCACTTGACTTATTCCACTCGTCTTTCCATACCGCTACGTTTGCTGTTAACATTTCGGCTATGTCTACTTCGATATCCTCTTTTAATACTCTATTGTGGTCTAATACCTGTGTTCTCATGACCTCTACATCATACTTCAACTCTGCTAAAGACGTTGTTGTTCTAACAGATTCATCGACTAACCTAGTCGCTAATGCAGTTATATTACGCGTACAAATAGTTTTTGAGTTTTCGATTTCTTCCCTGACTTTATTTACGTCAGTTTGGACTTTAGTAATATCTACGAAAACTGTGTTGACCTCTACCTGAATCTTAGTTATGTCACTTTGCACCTCAGTTATATCCGCATGAATGTTATTAATGTCTACCTGAACATTGGATACATCAGTTCTAGCTTTTTGAATTTCTTTCTGGACTTCCTCGACCTTGTCTTGGACAGTCGCTACATCGTTTTTGACAACAACTACTTCGGCTCTAGCACAAGAAATATCCCCTCGGACATTAGCTACATCTAGATTTAACATTGTAAGGTCTCTCTGTACCTTAGACACATCATTTTTAACATCAGACACATTTGTGCGGATGTCACTTACAGTATTCTCAATTCCTAGGATATTAATCTGTAAACGCGACATATTATCCTCTAAATTAGCAGCACTAGTTTGGATACCCTTCAAACTTTCATCCATGCTAGCTTTCAAATTACTAGCATTCTCCTCCATTCGACTAGTATTCCTAGCTTCCATCTCCTTCATACTACTATTCAAATTAGCAGACATATTACTAGCATTCTCCTCCATCCTTGCATTCAAATTAGCAGACAAATTACTAACATTCTCCTCCATTCTTGCATTCAAATTAGCAGACAAATTACTATTATTCTCCTTCATGCTTTCATTCAGCATCTGCTTCATACTGCGATTCATGTTAGCAGACATCTCCTCTAACATCTTCTTCAAACTTTCATCTGCCATTACAATATTATTCAAAGATGGATTGCTGTAGGGACATACATCAAAAGAGCAAAATAACAACATTTGAGCAACACTTTTCACCATATATAATTTTGATCAATTTTCTGTCTTAAATCTAACTTATAACTACCTTATAATTAACCTTCGAAGATACTTCATATTGAAACAAACTCAAGCACATGTTCAAATTTCTTTGGCTCATTTTAAAATATCCTAACACAAATAATTTACATTTACAATCCAAATAATTAATTTTATCTTTAATATGACTAAAATGTCATAAGCCGGTCAAATAAAATAAGATTCCAGATCATAGGCGATTTTTCTAAGTTTTCAGCCTATTTAACCTTTCTCAAGTTGTATAAGATCTGATCTTTTCTGAGTGTAATTTTCCTAATACAATACAACATTTAATTCCTATATAATCACACTCTTAAATTCTACAATTGGCCTAGACATCTAACAAAGAATCAACCTCTTTATTTGAGTCTAATCGAACCTCACGTTTTAGGTTTGCCACTCTTTCTGGCGTTCAACCTGGTAATCCAGTTATGTTGAATCGAGCCCCAACGTTTTAGGTGCGCCAATCTTTCTGTCCCCGTTTACCTGGATAGTAGGCTGTCAGATATCCGCCCCCTCAATCGGATTGCCAATTATCAATCGCACCGGCACAGTTACATCAATGAAAATGGCACTGACAGATACTATCGAGATAAGAGCACAGAAGTTCACAGGAAATCATTGTGGAACACACCAAAATAGACGGGGGTTCATACTTACCGTTACTTACCTCTTAATTATCTCGGGGTTTGAGTTGACAACAGGATCACTAAAAGTCTGTTCACACAATAACCTCCACCATGACATTTAAAAATGAACCAAGAACGAAGACGAGAACTTTGAACTGTACAAAAGCTTTATTTCTAATAAAGGGTATGATTTTACTAACACAACAAAATCAACGTGGCTATCAGAAGCCCAAGTCAATCTGACTACGTCCTCTTGTAGGACTTGCAAAAATTATTATACAACATAATATAAAACATTTTAGCTCCCAAGAGCTCCAAATAACGTAATATTCATAACACTATTGGATTGGAAAAGGACGTCAGGGTGTGACATATATAGAGCATTTGGTTTCCTTTTAATAAACATGAGAATGGTATTTATAGTCGCAAGGCCGGAGTGTGTACGACCTCACTCTGATAACCAGATGTTGGCCCAGCTGCGAGCTACCCTCGAACCTGTTGCATACTGGTCAAATGCATTCCCTTCTCACATCCTATGTTACGTAACATACAGCTTGCTCTCTCAAACTTTTATCTGTCTACAAGACAGATCACATTATATTTACGCAAATCTTTCAAGTACTTTGCTCACATCCTATTGGATCATTATGTTAATTCCCTAAATTTGTTAAGTTCAATCCAATTGTTTAATTAGCTCTTAAATGTTTATAACAAAATCACATAAATTATTTATAACAATTAGAAATTGTTTATAATGTTTGTCAAAGACAATAAAAATATTATAAGCACGCCTTTAACATCACTCTCGTTTCACATTAATTTCAAAAATATTTACAGCAATTATTTACAATATTAACATTTTAAATTGTTTAAATTATTAATTTAATAAATACATTAACCACATGTTCATCCGGTTGATAATTTTCATAATCGTGTTTAATATAATCGACCAATGAAGGTTAGTTATACATGTTAATGTCACAATCTGGTTTAATAAAGGTTTTAATAATGATTTGTGACGGCAACCTTCATTCAAAATCTTATCTCAAATTCTTTCAAAACTCGTGTTAATTCTAACAGTAATTCACTTGATCTATTTTCAACGAACTATGACAATCTTACTCCAGCGGAAAATCCTTCGCTAACAAGTTAATGCACAAACTGCATTAAAAATATGCCCAAAATCCTCATATATTAATCTATATGGTATTAAACTTCCACATAACTTACAAAACTTCCACAAATAATTCTTTAACATTTATTCCTGTGGGAACTTCCTTCATATTCAAGGGCATTATACCTCAGCGACTTTCAACACGCGCTGCACTAGCGATTATACATTCATAGTTCCACTTAAAAATTTTTATAATCATTAATTGTTTCAAAACTGTTTTTCTATTTAACCTTCGTGGATTTCATTCATGAACCGAAATGAAGTCAAAACTTGCCAATCACAAACAAATTTAATAGTGAATACGCTTATATACGCCTGTCTGGTCTATCAAAATTTAAGTTTAACATCATAAAAGAAATGTGTAGTATAAAAATACTATCTTCAAATAAAGTGCGGCTAAAATGCAAAGTAGTCGAATAGAATCCATTAGACTGGGGAATGCAAACATCGTTCTATAAATCTCTAATTGAGAAAAACTCCTAACAAAAGTACTTGACTTTAATGCATTCAATAATTCATTATTAAAGTTACTCTTTCACAAAAGTGTCTATAATGCAATGTTCATTCATAACTGGCGATAAATGTCTGTGTTGCAATCAATACAAATAACGACTAGTATTTCCAAGATCGTCGACAACGTAAGAGATTTTAACGCTCTAAAATCAATTAAATGTTCTTCCTTCTTGATGATGACAGAAAATTGGTCAAAGTAATTAAACTGGGGTAGAATTACTTTAATGAAGTGACACGCTGTCTGAATTTAAATCTGCCATTAAAAATCATTAACTTACAGTCAAATCGTGACTACAAAAATATTAATTACTGAAAAATCCAAATATCAGTCTCAACTGATTCAAAATCATTTACTATGCCCATGACATAACAATGTCTTAATAAATCGTCGAAAAAAGCAAAACTCATCAAGGTGTACTGAGAATATGAATCTCAACAAGAAAATAGGGCAAAAATACAAGAGGATAAAAATATGGGAAAAATGGTTGCTCAAACATCATTACTATACTCAAATACAATAAACGTTCACGACTACCTTATCTGCCGATTGACGTTCCAGAGGAAAATTCCCCAAAGAAGACTGCTGATGGATCCATTTCACCACGTTAAAGTTGAGCTCCATCCTCGAAATAGGAAATAGCACCCTCGGAGAATCGAACTGCTTCCTTCTCCGGAAATCGCTCTGCTCCTCGAAGACGAATAGACATCCTTCCGGCAATAATCTTCTTTGTGAGTCGGGTTATCCCTGACCTCTCTTGAAAAATTCCCTGAAGTTCCAGTAGACAATCGCCATGAAGTTTTGTAGAAATTTCCGAAGAAATTATTCATATTCAGAGTATGAAATTGTTTCTATGGCCGTTCGATGGTATTCAGCCTTTAATTACGAAACATGGGTGTAGATGGTATTCACCGCATGCTCGCTTGTGTGGAATAGCAATTAGCGAAGTTCCATGTCGCTATCTTACTCCGTTGAAGTATGTCCCAATTGCAATAAGCGCCTTAGCCTTCCATCTGCTCTTCGGTTGTAGTGTTAGAAGAACAAACTGCCGTATTTAATTGCTCCATTATACTGTATCGTTCTGTAACAAAGCACTCTGAAGTCTTTCTATTCCACTCGCAGCGTCAGCCTTGCGTTGACTCTGGCAATACAAAAGTGCTTCTCTTGTGGCGAGATAATCACTTTTCTCAGTCGTATAAAACTGCTAATATCTTTCGAACTAATCGGTCGAAATTGTTCAGCTTTTCTCTATAACTGCATGTAGCACTGCACAATACAATTAGCTTATCGGAGACCGCTAACTGTTCGAAGCTAAACTTGTAGAAGCTTTCTAAGGTCCGTTTCAACTTCACCTAGTTTGACTTGGATCTCGTTAATATAGTGGCCTCGCCACACGTTATAAAGACGATTCTTTTCACTGCTGTTCACCTCGACGTCTCACTATAATGAATGTATAAGAAAAGAACTTTCACAATTATACTTCGATGATCTGAGAATGAGATCTCAGAATAATCAGAGAACGAAAGAGGCTCCTCTCTTCTGCGCAAGCCCTTTTATTAACTTCACGAGGGGCGTTTCCATCCCTTCCAAAGCGTGGTACTGCGTCATCGCTCAAAGTTCCAACTTCGTTAATACATGACGGATTTTCAAAATTCAAAAACTAAAAATAAATTTCACCAAAATTCCAAATCAATGCTTTTACTGCAAATGAATTTCCACAATTCTGCATTCCAAAAGTAATAAAAATACCATATTTTCAGCAATCTCCGTCTTCCTTGAAACTATCGTTGATTGGTTCATGCCTCTCCTCCAATAGCATAGTTTCTTCCTCAGCCGAATTCCTCGTTTCCTGCGACTGCGTCATAAATCTTGGAACATTCTCGACTAAATGCTGACGTCACTGAGAATCTCAGCTCAAGTAGCCTGCTGGCATAACATTTACGTCATCCGTGCTTACGTCATGACTACCCACGTCATAACTATGACAGCCATAACTCTAATTATAATTTCAAATATAGCCACCGTGGTCTCTACATAATTCAATTACGGGGGCAGTACCATCCTGGCATTTGCCTGGAGTAGAAATGGGGAACAGCCGAAAACCATCTCTAGGATGACTGAGCCCTCGTGAAGGTCCTCACACTAAAAAGAGTGGTGAGTTGAGCCCTCGTGAAGGTCCTCACTCTAAAAAGAGTGGTGAGTTGAGCTCTCGTGAAGGTCCTCGCCCTAAGATGGGTGCTGAGTTGAGCCCTCGTGAAGATCCTCAGCCTAAGAAGAGTGGTGAGTCCTCGTGAAGGTCCTCACTCTAAAAAGAGTGGTGAGTTGAGCCCTCGTTAAGGTCCTCGCCCTAAGAAGAGTGGTGAGTTGAGCCCTCCTGACGGTCCTCGCTCTAAGAAGAGTGGTTAGTTGAGCCCTCGTGAAGGTCCTCGCTCTAAGAAGAGTGGTTAGTTGAGCCCTCGTGAAGGTCCTCGCTCTAAGAAGAGTGGCGAGTTGAGCCCTCGTGAAGGTCCTCGCTCTAAGAAGAGTGGCGAGTTGAGCCCTCGTTAAGGTCCTCGCTCTAAGAAGAGTGGCGAGTTGAGCCCTCGTTAAGGTCCTCAGCCTAAGAAGAGTGGTTAGTTGAGCCCTCGTTAAAGTCCTCAGCCTAAGAAGAGTGGTGAGTTGAACCCTCGTGAAGGTCCTCAGCCTAAGAAGAGTGGTGAGTTGAACCCTCGTGAAGGTCCTCAGCCTAAGAAGAGTGGTGAGTTGAACCCTCGTGAAGGTCCTCAGCCTAAGAAGAGTGGTGAGTTGAGCCCTCGTGAAGGTCCTCACACTAAAAAGAGTGGTGAATTGAGCCCTCGTGAAGGTCCTCGCTCTAAAAAGAGTGGTGAGTTGAGCCCTCGTGAAGGTCCTCGCTCTAAAAAGAGTGGTGAGTTGAGTCCTCGTGAAGGTCCTCGCTCTAAAGAGTGGTGAGTTGAGACCTCGTGAAGGTCCTCGCTCTAAAGAGTGGTGAGTTGAGCCCTCGTGAAGGTCCTCGCTCTAAAAAGAGTGGTGAGTTGAGCCCTCGTTAAGGTCCTCAGTCTAAGAAGAGTGGTGAGTTGAGCCCTCGTGAAGGTCCTCAGCCTAAGAAGAGTGGTGAGTTGAGCCCTCGTGAAGGTCCTCAGCCTAAGAAGAGTGGTGAGTTGAGCCCTCGTGAAGGTCCTCAGCCTAAGAAGAGTGGTGAGTTGAGCCCTCGTGAAGATCCTCGCCCTAAGAAGAGTGGTGAGTTGAGCCCTCATGAAGGTCCTCAGCCTAAGAAGTGTGGTGCGTTGAGCCCTCGTTAAGGCCCTCGCCCTAAGAAGAGTGGTGAGTTGAGCCCTCGTTAAGGCCCTCGCCCTAAGAAGAGTGGTGAGTTGAGCCCTCGTTAAGGTCCTCAGCCTAAGAGCGAGTGGTGAGTTGAGCCCTCATGACGGTTCTCAGCCTAAGAGCGAGTGGTGAGTTGAGTCCTCATGACGGTTCTCAGCCTAAGAATATCTACGAGTGTTGAGTTGAGCCTTATGGAGGGCCCCACTTTTATACATTCCTACATAAATTAGCAGCGCATAACAGAACAGGTTCCCGTCTTGCTTGCACGTATAATATTGTGTTGCGCACACTTTGCAACAGACTAGTTTTTTTGATGCACTGGATTAATATCAACAGCTCAAGGTCGCGTGCTGGGCACCTCCCATCCTGGTGGCTCATAATAAATGGGTAGTAACCATTAGTTAGCTACCGGACATAAGCATCACGCTTCCAACTTCAGAACTTCATGGGTTTGAAGCACCGCGAGAGGCAGAGTTCACACATAGGCACTCGGCAAAAAAAAAAAGAGCAGCTATGCATAACACATTTCATCTTCTAATTCTATTCAACAAATAACATTCATTCAAAAGTGACTTCCGGCATCGTAGCCACCAGCCGCTTGTTCAAAATGTGCAGAATATGTCTGATGAGCTGTGTTATTGTGGTATCTTTACAAACGAACGTATATGTAAAGTAACACATACAGCTGATTCATGACAGGACATGATGGGTATGGAGAACTGTCATTATACCACTACCATCCTGTTAACAATCAATCATTTACGCTATGTCATAAGGATAGATTAGTTTTAAGGCGTTTGTTTGGTGTCCCGGTGGACATTTAGTAGATTGGGACGAGTTCCCTTCTTGGGATATATTTTAATCATGTTTTAATTTCCAACATTTCCCAAGACTTAACAATTTTATAAAAATATTCCGTTAGCCGAACGGAGTAGCTACGCACAATCAAGTGCATTGCGATAGAATCAGGTTATCTTCTGACTCGGTAGAGTTTCGGGCTCTCAACCACACCTTCAGCAGTTCTTGAAATAGTTTCCCAATGCCGGGATGATACATTCAAATAGACCAAGGCCACTTTCTTCTACATCGTACCCTAATTCATCTTCATTCATCTCTCAATAACTGCTTTAATGATATTGGTGTCAGGTAGAACATCTGGCCGTAAACAACCTAAAACATATACATATACATTCTTCTCACCAAATCCTCGACCCAGTTTAACGAGAATTACTAGTGGTAGTAACACAAACATTACTTACAGAAGAGAGTGATGGCGCAGCGGTTAAGTAGTTTAACTCAGAGTTCGATTCCCGGTTAATGCACGTGAATTTTCAAGGTGAAATGCCACGCTCAGTGGTTCTGATTCAAGTAAAAAGGAGGTCTCGTGGCTTATGATTGAGAGATTAACTGTCACATTAACCTACTTCCTTCCTTTGCATTTCTTATACAACAATGTTATGAAGGCCTTGGAAGTAACCTACGTCTTAGGTGGAATTAGCTGGAAATGATGTACTCTTTAGGGGCATGCACCTCAATAGGCTACATGCAGTTCCTCACGGTAACTTGCCTCAGATTGATGCTGCTGTTTCATTTGAGGGGCTTGGACTTCGAGGTCATTTAGCCCCGTGAACTTGGGTGTGTATAGAATTTGTCTGATAACCTGTCTTATTGTGATGTATGTAGTAGTATGTGTATTTGTAATTCAGGTGAGGGTTGGGAAGGAGGCCGTGGCCTTAGTTAGGAACCATCCCGGCATTTGCCTCGAGTGGGAGTGGTAAACAACGGAAAACCACTTCCCGGATGGCTGAGAGGGCCCCGTTCGAGCCCTCAGACCAGAATTAAATTTCTTGGAAGAGCCAGGGATGGAACCCGGATCTCCAGGGCGACAGCCAGAAACGTCAACCGCTACACCAGGAGGTAGACGTACAGAGTGATGCAACTGGTCTGCTATTGTTTCCCGCCAACACCATCAATGATCGCTTGATTGTTGCCAACACACCAAGAAGTAACGGCGAGAAATTGTACAAAAGGAAGGGAAACCAAGCAATCGCGACATTAAAAACGAATACCTACCAAGACCTGATTAATGTTGTTATTAATTCATTTAGGGGCTTTCGACATTTAGTCCCTTGTACTTGGGTATGTATGTGTATGACTTGTCTGATAACCTGTGCTATTGTAGTAGTAGTAGTAGTAGTAGTAGTAGTAGTAGTGCGTGTATTTGTAATTGAAACGGATAGGGAAGAAGGCAGTCATGGGCTTGAAATAGGAGCCATCCTGACATTTGCCGGGAGTAGAAGTGGGAAACCGTGGAAAACCACTTCTAGGACAGCTGAGATGGGAATTCACAGTTAAACCTCACGAGGCTGAGTGTAGCACGTTCCAGCCCTCAGACTAGACTTAACCCAGACCTCCGGGTTAACAGCCAAGAATGCTAATCACTATACCACGGGGTGGTGAAGTCTAACTGTTTATCAAGCAAGAGTTAGAAGGTTTAGAACATATTGGTCATCAGCCCCAATGTACTTGGGTGTAACGTGAATTTGTCTGATAACCTGTGTTTCTGTGTGACTGTAATAGTCTGCGAACTGTAATTATTAGAGTCTATGTTTGGGGTAGGTGCCCTGGTACTTAAATAAAGTACAAACCCAGCATTTTCTTGGTGGCAGGGTTGAAAATTTGCGGATGGCCACTATCAGCGCTGGGAATTTATCCTTAAATATCCGAGCTTCCAGTACCCCCTTGCAGTCGTGGTGTACGACTTAATGCGTACGGCTACGTTGCTTAGTGACAAAAATAATGTGCTTGATGGTATCGTCATATGAACTCTCATTTCTTATTTCGTTCAAGGCATTTGTAATCGGCCTACTTAAGCCGTGATCTTTCTGTGTGGGGAAAAGTTCTGTTCACAGCTAAGATGAGATCTGTGCCCGGGGGCACCACAGCGAGTGACCAGAGCTGTGTTGTGTTTACCTCGTCAAGTTTAGAAAGCACTGTCATTAAGAATTAACCACAAAAGAAATCGCAAAAAGGGGTTAAATCAACAAAGAAAATATAGAGGTAAAAGTGAGAAATTTGATGGTAGAAAACCGCACAGCTGTTAATGCTTGAGAGAGAAGAGAAGGTGCGACAAGTGAAAGTGTTCTATCAGTGTGAGCAAGAAGGCGCCCAGTACGATACGGTCCACCAGCACATAGTTCACTATCATAAGCTAGACCAGTGGTTCCCAACTTGTAAGGGCTTGAAGGACAAAATGGGAACTTCGGGTATGGTTCCGGGCCACACTTTAATAAATAGGCTAATTTTCATAAAACTTAAGGCTGGATGCCCTTCCTGATACCACAGAATTTTTCAACTGAAAATCCTACCCCAGCAATCAGCGGGATTCATTTATATTATCAGAAACTATTCTACAATTCCACAAAGGAGTGAAATTAAATATACCAAGATATCAAGAAAAATTTAGTTTTATGTAGAACACTCAATAATGTAAGTTTATTTGAATTAATATAAAGCATGGGTTCATTATTCCGTGAGTAAAGGAAGGAAGATTATAGTTTTACGTGACCGTTAATCGCGATATCATAAGCCACGGGACCTCCTTTCTACGTGGAATCCGAACCACAGGACATGGCATTTCACTTTGAAAATTTCACATGCATTGACCGGGAATCGAACCCGGTCTGCCATGGTGAGAGGCCAACAGCTTGACCGCTGCGCCACCACGCCCCCATCGTGAGTAAAGGGGACGGAGGTCAGTGACCTGCTGTGTGATGTAGCGCGTTGTATAACGGTTCGCCATCAATTCTTTATCAAATTACTTTGTTCTTTTTTGCCGAATAGAAATACATAGTACTTTAAAACAAGCAGAGAAATATATTCTTTCATGATATTTTTTTTAATAGCTTTCCCGGGCCGCAAAACTTGCCTCGCGGGTCACATAGAGCCCGCGGACCGCCAGTTGGAAACCACTGAGCTAGACCAAGGGTCTCCAAACATTATAGCCTGAGGGCCACACTGACTCCTCCTCCTCCTCCTCCTCCTCCTCCTCCTAGGACCAAGATCTAGCTAGCATTCATCGTACCAACATGCTGAATTTCTGAATTAGGCCTACGCAAAAATTATCGTTTCGAAACTAACCGGCTAGTGCGATATGTGTGGCACAGGGCGCTTGCTTGTGGTTTTTCGATCTGCTTTCGGCACTACTTATTTGTGTGAAAAACGTTCTACAAAATGAAATATACAAAAATATTTATAGATCCAAATTAAGTGTTGAGCATTTGATGTCACTACTGGTAATTTCCTCAAGTAAACTTGATCCACAACTGCATACAATTGTCAGTGGAAAGTAGCTACATGAAAATGAAAATCCACAGCCTGCTTCCAGTCTCCGACCGGGTCAGGAATGGAATGAATGAAGCCCCCATCTAGCGGCGAGGATATGGACTGTGTCGGCTGCCGAGGCCTGACGCACTCCTCTGGGGCAATGAGTAAATGAATGACAGATGAAATGAAATGATAGTGGAGAGTGTTGCTGGAATGAAATTATGACAGGGAAAACCGGAGTACCCGGAGAAAAACCTGTCTGCCTCCGTTTTGTCCAGCACAGATCTCACATGGAGTGACCGGGATTTGAACCACGGACCCAGCGGTGAGAGGCCGGCGTGCTGCCGCCTAAGCCACGGAGGCTGAAAGTAGCTACATAAATCCCATTAATCAGAATTATAATGTTCAATTTCATTATGAGAATCACCTATGTGATATCATTAATTACAGTTAAAATGTTCAATTTCATTAGGCTATGTATGTCAGTGTTTTTAATTGGTCGTTAAGTCATAACATCTGATTATTATTTTGTATGATTTACTTATATTGTCAAAATAAATTATGGCGGGTCGGATACGAAGCTTGTCCGGCACGCTCCCGCGGGCCGGATCGGTTGTACTCACGGGAAGTTTTGCCTCACGAGGTTGAGTGTACTCCGTTTCAGTCCTTCCAACATAATTAAATTTCTTGGCAGAACCCACAATCGAACCCGGACCTCAGAGGTGACAGCCAAGAATGCTGGCCACTGCACCACCCAAATTTTCTGAAGGCAATGGAATGTAAATATAGTATAAAGGATTTCCTTGACCAGAGCTAACACTTCCTGGAAACATTTGCTGTTGGCTCACACGAAGGAGATCCCTAACTCTGGAGAAATCTCATATCAACCGCTGCGCACTACGGCTGTGTGGCCTTGGCTATAAGTATAGTTTGCCGGTAGGGGGAGGTCTTGACCAAGGCTAATGCCTCGCTTCCCCGCAAAACAAAACCTCTGCGGAAGAGGCGTAATGCGAAGTGCTGGCCAAGGAAGACCCTGTATCTTAGTACAGAGGAAATACGTAACCAGTCGACCAGTATTCCTAATATAGAAGGTTTCAAGGTTGCCCAAGAGGGAAGGGGGGTATGTAGTCCATCACTTCCAAAGTGTGTTCAATGATGATCATGATGATGATCGTTCTTTTAAGGGGCCTAACATCTGGGTTATCGGCCCATAATGGTCTGGGTGGTAGCGAAAATGACAATGAGACGGAAACCATAACGAAAAATAACGGAGATTGAAAAGAGACAAAACGAAATTTAGATGAAAAATACTCACACAAATAATTTAGATTGAAAATACGCACAAAATACAGGTTAGAGTCAAAAACAATTGACAAAGTTCAATTTTGATTCAAAATAATTTAGATTCAAAATACTTACAAAATGCAATTGAGATCCAAAATACTCAGAAAATGCTATTGAGATTCAAAATACTGTACTTGCAAAATGCTCAACGTAAAAAAATGCAATTTAGATTGAAAATACTTGCAAAATGCGGCTTAGGTGGAGAATACTTACAAAATGAAATTGAAATTCAAAATACTCACAAAAATGCCACTCCCGCATTCGAAGACTTACTAAAATGCAATTTAGATTGTCAATCCTTACAAAATGCAATTGAGGTTGAAAATACTCGCAAAATGAAATTTAGATTGAAAATCCTTACAAAATGCAGTATAGATTCAAAAAATTTACAACATTTAATTTAGATACACGGGGAGCCAATTCACAAAAACAGTGCGGGAATCTTAAAGAGAAAAGGAAATATAATGAAAAGAAAAAAAACAGGCTGATCCCTAGAAGAATGAGGGGCCACTTAAGGCGGGAAAGGAAGAGACTCCCTAGGCCTCGGATAACCTAATACCGTCGGGGTCGGAAGTGAACAAGAGTTGACCAGGAGAGGTCGACAGGAAGGAAGACGGAGAGGAGTCCGGCACAAGTAAGTGGAAGCAATGCCGAACTCAGCAGGGGTCCCGTGGTTGCCAACCCACGTCCCACTAGATGTGAGCCCCTGTGGGGCAAAGTGTGTTTCTTGGATAAACCAATGTCGATCTTGTGTGTGCACATTATATTTCTTATGCAACAGCTCTATGTGTATCTCGTCATAATGTGTGAAATATCTTAAGTAGTTTATGGGAAAAGGTGCATATTAATGAGGTATTTTTTCTTCTTTTATCTTTTTGCATCATAGTAGATACATATTTTGACGATTTATATAGGAAATAAATCCAGTTAACCTGACTCGTCATCGCAAAGCGAGGCCATCGGAATTTAGCATCGATCCCACACATTTTATGAGAATTTTCAAACGAAATTGACTTGCTACGTGGTGTTGTCAGTATGGTCCTTACGTTCCCCTCAGTTTATGTCTTATTATTATTACTACTAGCGGACCCGTGCGAGAACTCTCGCGTGTGTATAAACCACCTGCCTGGCTTTACGTTTATAAATCAGAGAGCAATTCAACACTGCTGCTGGTTGCGCAATGGGTTGTGTGCGCCCCATGTGTACAGACTACCCGACCGGTTCTCGTGCTATGCGCCTGTACGCGACAAGGTTCTGCCAGGGGCAATCGACTTGTTTATTTGTTTAAACGCACTTTAGTTATAGTTAGTTACTGTTGTTTTAAGGGGCGGAACTACGAGGTTAAAAGCACTTTATAAACAAATATATTTCCGTTGACTTTTCAAGAAATGCAAGATTTTTCCGGTACTATTGAGACGATTTGGAAGATTTTGGTACATACCACACCTTCTAACTCCCTCTGGTTTAGGAGCTTGAGTTTTGTGAAACATACACATTAGCGTATTATATATATAGAGAGAGATTTTATTCGATTTATAAGAACAGTAAGCCTACTAACGATAGCCTACAAGTAGAACTGATGTAATAGACACACTATTGTACGCGTGTAAAATTGTAACGTAAACTGTTCATACTCTTTCATACTATTCCACAAAGAAACAACATTTGCTTGTGTAACTTTTCGTAACAGCAGGGAATGTGACTCCCCCCACACAAACCATCGCATTACACCTGCACCTTACGTCCTAATCGAGTGGAACTTACAGCTGTCTGCCGTCTAACCTTAGTTTAATATAATCCATGTGTCATGTCCACAAGCGTAAGTTATGCGACTCGATTAGATTCCTAAACTAAGACACGAGTGCATCCTGAATCAGAATTTACATGGCCAGTTCATTTCCACTTCTTCTGCCACAGAACAGACTGACTCCCATCTATCATCAAGAGGGTAGGACTTAAAAATACTTAGCGAAACTGCGAATCAGATGAGCTACAACATAATGCTAGCCGTTGCGCCATAAGAAGGTCGACCTTTAGATTAGAACATGAATTACCCAGCAGTGTAGCCTAGCGCGGAGGCCCATTACAAGACTGCAATGAGGATCTGCAGCAAGTTCGGAGTTCCCAAGTTTGAATCTCTATGCAGAGAGCGGTAATTCTGGGAGTGCTTTGTATTACCAAACTATTATAACCACCAACCTCAAATGTTGTATGGTGATAGAGGATATTATAGTAAATTATCCTATGCTACTTTCAAAATCCTGGTAAGTACAAACCAATATGGAAGCGAAGCAAAGTTCAAATATAAAAATGGACTGTTTTCACACTTCATCCTGGGAAATGCCGGGCTGGTACCTTACTTTAAGTCCTGGGACACCAACGCAGCATTGACCTGAATTACTAGTCAAGCAAACTACTACAGTCACCGCAGAATTACGGGTTGGTTCTTGCCTGCAGAGCCTAAGGTTGCGGGATGGAATCCCAGCGCAGCCAGTTGGCATCCGAGGGTGCCCAAATGTGAGATGCACGCGTTATTAGCACTTCGAACAACACATTCTGGCACACCGGCGTTTCTAAAGCAGCAGAAGTTAAAACCGATAACATTATTATGATTATTATTATTATTAGCAACACAGCATCAGTCAAATTCAACACACACCCAAGTACACGGGACTGAAGAACATGCTGTTCAAAGCCCTCAAATGAAGTAGTAGACGAACAACATGAAATGAAATTTCAAATTTCGTCGACAATCTCGTGGTGTAATGGCAAGCATTCTTGCTCGTTACCCGTGAGTTCCGGGATCGATTTCTGACTCTGCGAAGAAATTGAAGTCTGGTCTGGGGGGCTGTAACATGGTAGGCTACACCGAATCTTGAGAGGCAAAACTGAGATGTGGTGGGTTCAATTTCTCCCTGAGCCATCCCTGAAGTGGTTTTGAAATTCCACACAGACATATCCACACACACAAAGTGCACAGGGCTGATGACTACGATGCCCAAGCCCATACGTGAAACAACAAAATAACAAAATGCATTATTTCCCGTTTCCCTAATGCAGTGGAGACTCTTGATTTTTGTAATGTGTAGAACGTAATAAGATAGGCTACTTATTAATCTAAGATAATTATTATAGCTGGGCTAAGTTGAGATATTAGACTCAGTCTAATATTAATTATTCAGTCGCACAGCACTATTACGAACACATTACAGAATACAATACAATCGAATACCACTCCAAAGATGTTACTTATTAATCTAAGATAATTATTATAGCTGGGCTAAGTTGAGATATTAGACTCAGTCTAATATTAATTATTCAGTCGCACAGCACTATTACGAACACATTACAGAATACAATACAATCGAA
Source organism: Meconema thalassinum (assembly GCA_946902985.2). Lineage (NCBI taxonomy): Eukaryota > Metazoa > Arthropoda > Insecta > Orthoptera > Tettigoniidae > Meconema > Meconema thalassinum. Next base: position 125,748,938 of record OX336389.2, read on the forward strand.
TACCACTCCAAAGATGTGCACACGCTGAAAACAGACTATACATTTATCTGCAAGAAATCGTAACAAATAAGACCGTAGTGTTGGTTTAAAATCAACCAATAGCGAGACTTGAGGACCTCAGTAGTCGTCCTCAGAGCGCCATTAAACAGAACAAACTTGCCCCTTCCACCTCAAGGGCTCCCATACATTTCTAAAGCTACAGGATCTTAATATTTGCTTGGCAAGGATATTCTTGCTCGCGCGCTCCGCCAGTGACAGCTCAGTTCCCGGCTGCCGCGCGCGCGTATATACGGCAGAATACGGTGATTAAAATCAATATCATGCATTTTTACTCACCATGTTTACAGCAGATGCTGAATATGCTCCCCATCCACTGCCAAACATAATCGGCATCTCCTTATGAAGTTTCCGGTTACGGCCCTCCTGTTAATTTAGCTTCAGTAAGAAAATCTGCACGTCTATTTTTATTGTTTACTGAACCTGTACGTTTGAATCTCTTAGCCAGTTGCTTTTGTCCGATTTATAGGAATGGATCCCCCTGGAAATCTCACTCGAAACTTTTGTCTTGTTCTAGCGTACGATTTCCTGCACTTTATGCACGTATTGTGCAGATATACACGTTCACGTAACGAATATTTTACATAAGGCATTACAGCACTACACACAATCACAATAAAACACTACACAATACGATATACAGTACCGGTACACAGTAGCTTTATAAAACACTGAAATATTGAAACACCCAATTAGCTCCGAGTTCACTCGTCTACAGAAGAGCGAGGGAATAGCCGGGGTATACGACTGGAGACCACGCGCCAACCTGGCCGGGGACCGGCGGCCAAGGTCGTGCGAAGGCCTGCACAATACGTGCCTTATAAAACGTACGCTAAATCAAGACAAAAGTTTCGAATGACATTTCCAGGGAGACCCATTCCTATAAATAGTACAATAAATCAACTGGCTAATAGATTCAAATGTACAGGTTCAGTAAACAATAAAAATAGACGTAAATGTCGTTATTTCCTTACTGAAGCTAAATTAACCGGAGTAACCGGAAACTTCATAAGGAGATGCCGGTTATGTTTGGCAGCGGATGGGGAACATTTTCAGCATCTACTGTAAGCATGGTGAGTAAAAATGCATGATATTGATTTTAATCACCGTATTCTGCCGTATATACGCGCGCGCGGCAGCCGGGAACTGAGCAGTCACTGGCGGAGCGCGTGAGCGAGAATGTCCTTGCCAAGCAAAAATAAAGACCCTGTATAAGCACGTGCTTTGAGGATGCAAAGCTTCCTTCCTCAGCTTTCTACTCCGGGCGTTGAAGGTCACTTCACCCATCTAGGGGTGAAATGTAGAACTAGTTACAAGTACTGACAGTGACAGCGAGGCAGAGCTTATCGAGAGGGCACACAATGAAGCCCCAAAGACTATTTTACAAAACTTTTTTTTTAACAGCTACAGCTCAGAGCTAACTGTAGGATGATCCTCACGTCCTACATGGAGGAATCGCCACTGCCCTAATGATGTTGAGTGAAAGGGATGAAGAACACTCACCAGTTGCTAGACAGTGATCTTAACAAGCTGGGAATATGGAGGCGGAGAAAGTACGGTATCCTACTGTATTAGTATGAGCGACAGCGCTGGCATGACATTGTCCAGCGTCATGAGAAATTACATTCTCTCACCTCTGTTATTTCATTGAACTCCTCCCTAGAATAATTGAATTCAGAGCGAGCTTGGAGCCTCTGGCACAGACGACGAATTTTAAACAAACTTCAAGCTTCAATGAACACACTTTCGATATTCAAAGATCTATCACTTCCGGGTCAATACTGAGGAATTTAAATAAGGGTCGCTGACTGATTGCTAAATGTCAACGGAAGTTATTATCCCCCTTTCCAACCACCAAGCCAAAAACAGTTGATGATGTCCCCAAATCAGGCGTGGATCTAGCAGATGAGTCAAGAGGGGACGATCATTGGAACATAATAATAATAATAATAACAATAATAATAATAATAATAATAATAATAATAATAATAATAATAATAATAATAATAATAATGTTATTTTTTGACATCCCTTTTAACTACTGCGGCTTTTAGAGACGGCGGGGTGCCGGAATTTTGCCCCGAAAGGGAACTTTAACGTGCCAGTAAATGCACTGACACGGTTCCCTCGCATTTACGCACCCTCAGATGCCAGCTGACTGCGCCAGGATTCCATCCTGCAACCTTAGACACAGCAGGCGAGAACGATACCGCTGAGTCACGCAGCCAGCCAAATATCGGCGAGGATGAATTACAGGAAGTGTACCAAAACAGTATCAACTTCTCCACTTTACACCCACTGCCTTAATCCAAAACTACAATAGATTAGCTAATAAAATTAAGGCCTCCTCCACCACCGCTAGACCGTACACCAGGTGTTCTTAACCTGGTGCTCGCGAGCACCACGTTACTCATTAAATGAAATTTGGTGTTCTCGTCATGAATATGAAAATCCACAGCCTGCTTCCAGTCGACCGACCAGGTCAGGGAATGGAATGAATGAAGCCCCCCATCTAGCGGCGAGGATATGAACTGTGCCGGCTGCCGAAGCCTGTCGCACTCCCCTGGGGACAATGATAAAATGAATGACAGATGAAATTAAATGATAGTGGAGAGTGTTGCTGGAATGAAATTGTGAGAGGGAAAACCGGAGTACCCGGAGAAAACCCCGCCTGCCTCCGCTATGTCCAGCACAAATCGCACATAGAGTGATCGGGATTTGAACCACAGACCCAGCGGTGACAGGCCGGCATGCTGCCGCCTAAGGCACGGAGGCTTTTTGGTGTTCTCATCATACGAACCAAAAAGTGCTCGTGAGCATAAGATCCCTGAGATCCATTCTTCGATTCAAATTCTGTTGCACGAACCAGAATAATAGTGTCTTCATTACAGGTTTTGATAGTCAGAAATTTTATAATTTTGTGAAATAGTATTTTTAATCTACAGTAAAAATAATTGTGCATCACTCTTTTATGAGTAACACGAAAGATGGTCATTCAACTCGGCTGCTCACACATAAATGTGTCTTATCTTATTTGCATTAGTCATGAAAGCAGTTGCAGCATGCCTAGCGAGCGGTGAATCTATAGCTATTTCAGCACAGTCAGAGGGATAGTGGAAAGGAAGAGAGGCGCAAGCTTGTTTCATTATTATTATTATTATTATTATATTATACCTCTAATAATAATAATAATAATAATAATAATAATAAATCTGACTGATGCAACACTGCAAATTAATCTCTTAGAAGAGATAGCCAACAGAACAGGTTTAAGAATTTCTGTAGAAAAAAACAAATTTATGACAAATATAAAAAATGCTCCAGAAATCCTAGTCACAGAAATTGGTAAAATTAAGAGGGTAACGAAATTCAAATACTTGGGAGAAATCATTCAGGAAAATGGTTTAGAAAAATCTGCTGTAGAAGAAAGAGCACACAAAATGGAAAGAGCATATGGTTTAACTAGGAAAACCTACAACAAAAAATCTTTATCTAGAAACTTGAAAATACAGCACTACAGAACAGTATTCAAACTAGAATGCCTATACGCAAGCGAATGTCTAGCACTGAATTATAAGTTAGATAAATTGGAAGTATTAGAAAGACGAATTATACGGAAAATATTAGGTCCATTAAGAATTACAGAATTCTGGAAATTAAGAAGTAATGATGAAATATACCGAGACATTGAAAATATAACAGACACAATAAAAAAGAGGCGATTGCTATTTTTTTGGACATTTATATAGAATGAATGACAACAGCTTAACCAAACAGATATTCAAATATCTTTGGAACAAGAAATTAACAACAACTGGGATTCAAGAAGTTAAAAAGGATTTGGAAAGAAACAATATAAGAGAAGAAGATGCAATAGAGAGAGAAATGTTTAGGAAAAAAAAAGTGTTGGGAATGGAAGGGTTCCAAGGAAGGAAGGAAAAGAAAAGAGGCTCAAAATGGTCCGAAGAGAGAAAGAAGATGCATAGTGTGAAGATGAAGGAGTCCTGGAGGAAGAAGAAGAAGAAGAAGGAGACCTGGAGGAAGAAGAAAGAACACCAAAGGACTAAACATTGAAATTGGCTCGTGGTCCTTAGAAGACCGTAACGGAGAAAGAATAATAATAATAAATTATAATAATATGTAGGCGAGTGATCAGCCTAGTGTTAAGTTCAACACAGTGCGGATTCGCAAGTCTGAGTAAGTAAAACATTGCAAATAGTATTTTGATAGTGCATGTTAGTTTCATGTTTGTTTATTGACTTAGTGTTTAAAATAGTACACTCATGTATATACATTTTTTTGCATTTTTAGCCTATTTTCATTTATGAAAAAAAATAGGCTTATGAGATCCCATTTTGTCCATGTGTGTGTGTGTGTGTGTGTGTGTGTAAGTGCGAGTGTGTAAGTGCGTGCGTGCGTGTGTGTGCCACAGCCACACCCCCTCCCCTCAATAAAATCTAAACGGCTGGAGAGATTTCAATCAAACTCGGGAAGGACATAGTACTATTTCGTCCGACCTCGACCGTGCCTTTCAAATTGTATTACGTATCACCAATCCAACATGGCGGCTGTGTGAAATATTTCACCGGTATTCCATATCTCAAACTATTACTGATATCACCCTGAAATTTTGTACGGTAATAGAGGGCACTACTAGAAGTCCACCTATGTAACTTTCAAAAACTTGTTAGATACGAAACGAATATGGCGGCCAAGTGAATTGCGAAATATTAAGTTTTTATTTCTTGTGTCTTAATCATGCGATTGAAGTCAACGTTTGATAAATGAACCTACGCAATAATTGTCATCTAATAATACATAATTCTATGGCCTATATATATAATTATATAAATCCAACATAGCGACCATCCGAAATATTTTGGCGGTTCTCAATATCTACTAATCTATGACAGCAAACAATCTGAAATTTTGTGTGTTGATAAAGGTTATCAACATAAGTTCACCTATGGAACTTTCAATAGCCAGGTGGGCACAAATCCTTCATGGCGGCGACGCGAAATTTAAATAATTAAATGGACGTTCCTCGCGATGTAACCATCCGAGCGCAGTGAAACTTGGTACGGTAAATGCTTACACAAATTTAATCCACTGACATCTAATTTATTTCAATTGTTTTCATAACCTCAAGATGGTGGCTGTGCGAAATTTTAAAATGTCGTTTTTAATGTCTTGTGCCCTAATCATGCGATTGAAGTTTGAATAATAAACCTACAAAATAATATTCATCTAATAGTACATAACTCTATAAATATAAATAATTCATCATGGCGACCATCCAAAATATTTAGACGGTCCTCAATATCTACGAATATATCACAGCAATCAAACTGAAATTTTGTATATTGATAGAGGCGATTAACATAAGTAGGATATATGAAAATAGTCTATTTAGTTCTTCACAGAACTACTTGTTACTCACGTAATTCATTAATCCGTTAAGACAAAACAAACATAACTTATAACGAGATTCAACTACGAATCGTAAATAATACACCCAAGACATACTACTGCAATACTATAGTAGCGTAATTAATTATTTTAGTGTAAACTTTAACCTAACATAGTGATCAGAATCTGATGATGGCCACTCGAGGGTCGAAACGCGTAGGCTATAGTCTTTCCGTTTGGCCATGATACCCAGAGGATTAAGGACTTCTCGGAACTCAACTCAGTCACTCACTCACCCTCCCGACCCACTCGCCGGACCGGCTGGTGGCGATCAATGACTCACCTACTAGCGCTGTCCCACAGGACTAAACCTTTTTTAGCCTATTTTCATTTATGAAAAAAATTGGCTTATGAGATCACCTTTTGTCCGTGTGTCTGTCTGTGTGTGTGCGTGTGTGTGTGATTGGTGTGCGTGTGTGTCCCTAATAATATCTAAACGGCTGGAGCGATTTCAATGAAACTCGGTAAGTTCATAGCACTATTCCGGACGACCCCGACCGTGCCCTTCAAATTTTGTTACGTCTCACCAATCCAACATGGCGGCTGTGCGAAATATTTCACCAGCAATCAGTATCTCCGCAACTATAATCGATATCACCCCGGAATTTTGTACGGTGATAAAGGTAACTACTAGAAGTTCGCTTATGTGACCTATGAAAACCTGGTAACTACAGAACCAACATGGCGGCCAAATGACGTTGCGACGTTTAAATAATCGTTTCTAGCTATTTAACCAACCAAATACAATGAAACTTGGTAAAGTATTTGTTTATACACATTGTAATGCACCGACATCTAACTTCCAATTGTTTACATAACCTCAAGATGGCGGCTGTGCGAACTATTTCACTGGCATTCTATATCTCTGAAACTATTACCGGTACCACCCTGAAATTTTGCACGGAGATAAAGGGCACTACTGGAAGTTCATCTCTGAGACTTTAAAAACCGTTAACTAGAAAACGAACATGGCGGCCAAGCGAAGTTGAAAGTTTTAAATAGACTTTTCTCGCGATTTAATGATCCAAACGCAATGGAACTTTGTACAGCGAATGTTTATACACATTGTAATGCACTGTTTATTTCAAGTTTAAATTTACAATTTTCAAGTTTTTTGAATTCTACATAAAATTCTAAAGAGAATGAGACCAAACGCGACTGAAATGCTTCATATTCACGGTCTGCTAGTCTGTCAAAATTTATGACGTATTTCTTGCCATAATTGTTGGTAGTAAATGCGTCATAGTTATCTGTTGCAATACAATCATAAATTGCATGTAATAAACGACAGTTTAAGAAGTAAGAAGTCCGATTTTGGACACATTTTCTTTAGAATTTTATGTAGAATTCAAAAAACTTGAAAATTGTTAATTTAAACTTGAAATAAGAAAAGTTTTAGTGCTGTGGGACAGCGCCAGTGGGCGAGTCATTATTCGCCACCTGCCAGTCCGACGATCGGGTCGGGAGGGTGAGCGAGTGTCGTCAGTTGAGTTCCAAGGAGTCCCTTAATCCTCTGGGTATCATGGCCAAACGGAAAAACTATAATCTTAAATAGCCCCATTTAACTGTGATAATTTAATTAATCCATGTAATTTTTTCCAGGAGTGTGTTGACATATTTATATCTTATACCCATTCATTAGACGCTATCGTGTTGACCGACTGAAGAGCTACAAATGACAATAATATATTCGACTTAAATGGTGCTCGGGTACTTGGTATGGCATGGAGGTGGTACTCACAGTTTCAAAAGAAAAAAAAACGAGGAAGTTGGTAGTTTTAAATGACCGTTACGCGACCGCGAGCCACGAGACCTTTTTTATTACATGGAATCCGTACCACAGAACATGGCATTTCACTTCGAAAATCTCACATGCATTGACCGGAAATCGAACCCGGACCACCGTGATGAGAGGCCAACATGCCCCCATTTCAAAAAGGTTGAGAACGACAGCCGTGGATAAAAGAATGAACATTCATTTCGCTACGAATGCACTCAGCCAGTACGATGAAAACGGACAGTACAAAGAAAGAGCTGTGTTATTTCGTAAATAACATGCATAACCTATCAACTCTGGTACAATCAGGAAGAAGGCTGTTTGAGATGACGAGAAATGTGGGAGTCAACAAAGGAATAGTGACTGAGAAGTGCCACTTTCACTTCGAGTTTGTCTCTATGCTTGACCGTTCCTCTCCGGTCGCGGCCTCTCGACATGGTCATTTCCTGCTCAGACTCAGCACGTGTTTGCCCGAGCCCAAACAATCTCAACAAGTGTTTCACACTGATATTTGCTTCAATCCTATGAAACAAATTGAGAAGGAAATATTTCTGTAGCAAATGATTGAAGTGATTGAAGCCATTTTCCCGAGTTGCCTAGTTCTACAGTGCTCAAAAAAAGTTTTCCATATGGCGATTTAGTGACTTGTTTATTTTGCTATGTGTATGTATGTATGTTGGTTGGTTGGTTCCTTAGTCTGGACGTGGTGGCTCAGCGGTCTAGCTGTATGCCTCTCACCAAGGCGGTCCGGGTTCGATTCCCGGTCATTGCATGTGAGATTTTCGAAGTGAAATGCCATGTCCTGTTGTTCGGATTCCACGTAAAAAGGAGGTCCCGTGGCTCATGATCTCGAGATTAACGGTCACGTTAAACTACAAGCTTCCTTCCTTTCCTTCCTTGTTCCTTAGTTTAGGGGCTGCGACAACGCGGTCATGTAGCACCGTGTAACACCAACCGGTGTAAATTGTAATGACTGTATTAGTGTGTGTTCTGTTTTTAATTTAAGTAAGGATTGCAGACGATGAGCCTCCGTGGCTTAGGCGACAGCACGCCGGCCTCTCACCGATGGGTCCGTGATTCAAATCCCGGTTACTCCATGTGAGATTTGTGCAGGACAAAGCGGAGGCAGACAGGTTTTTCTCCGGGTACTCCGGTTTTCCCTGTCCCAGATTTCATTCCAGCAACACTCTCCACTGTCATTTCATTTCACCTGTCATTCATTTAATAATTGCCCCAAGGGAGTGCGACAGGCTTCGGCAGCCGGCACAGTTCATATCCTCGCCGCTAGATAGGGGCATCATTCATTCCATTCCCTGACCCGATCGGTCGACTGGAAGCAGGCTGTGGACTTTCATTTCATTGCAGACGATAATGTCAAGTAGTTCCTACTTTCATTACCAAATGCTACCGTCCACGACACCTAGCTGTGAACTTCGTTACTACTAGATGCCATTGCAAACAGCGCCCGGTGTCGAACGTTGGATATAAGAGCATTAATATAAACGTAACCTACACATTTTGGCTTCACAGAAGTTTAGTTAGTGGAAGGTTCTTTCTCATGCCACAAATCTATGACATGGGACCGCAGCTGGCTCTACTTCCCCTATGAAGGAAGGCATACCGAGGGATTTTAATGGTCTTAAAAAATCCGACGACTTCGGCCGGGTTTCAACCCGCAACCTTGGGCATAGAATCTCAGCATGCTACCAACTACGCCACTATGAGTATATAATCACATTATACACAGTATAGGGTACACTTATACAAAGAAAAACAACACAATCTGCTCTGCAAATTAGACAGAAGCACACAACGTATAACAAAAGTGATAATGTGGGACTGAGCACACAAGCGTCCTTTTCTTGTTGGGGCATATCATTTAACAATTATGGCCACCACGAGCTCATATTTTCCTTTTTCCTTTTCTATCCAAACCCCTTATTCAAAATCTTTCTAAATCCCTTTTGGGGAGGATTGAAATCAATTCAATCTCGCCCTAAACACGAAGCCTTGAAAGAATGTTGACAGTAGGAAGGAAACAATACATACTTAAAGCCGGATAAACTAAAAGCAGCAATTGACTGCCGACATTTTGGTCAGGAATTAACGGACTGCGCATGCATAACTTACAGTTGAAATTTCCCGCTCTGTGGCACAGCGTGTCGAATTGACTTCTTCTGACGCGCAGACAATAGACTACAGGTCCTACCAAAAGTTTAAGGACACATGCCTATTTCATGAATTCCACTCCTGTCCATAAACGTTTGGTCTACGGCATGCGATACTTTACAGGTAAATAGTGAGTGTTCAGAGGAACATTTGATGAAATATTCATTAAACTAATTCGCCTCATTTTGAACTTTTTGTCTTGTTTGTAACATCCGTAGTCGTTCGTAGTAAGTTTACCCTCCAGGTAGGCTTTTCCCACGGACTCAGCGAGAGATCCCACCTTTACCGCCTCTACGGGCAGCGCCTTGGAGCTTGACATCCAGTCGGGGGATACAACTGGGGAGGCGGGACTAGCGCCTCGCCCAGGCGGCCTCACCTGGAAAGTGAACAGTGGGCCCCTCATGAGGGATGGGACGGGATGGGAAGAATGGGAGGGATAGACAAGGAAGAGGGAAGGAGGCGGCCGTGGCCTGACGGTAGGTACCATCCCGGTGTTTGCCCGAAGACGAAGTGGGAAACCACGGAAAACCACTTCGAGGATGGCTGCGGTGGGAATCAAACCCCCTCTACTCATTTGGACCACCCGAGGCTGAGTAGACCCCGTTCCAGTCCTCATACCACTTTTCAAATTTCGTGGCAGAGCTGGGAATCAAACCTCGGACCTCCGGGTTGGCAGTTAAGCACGCTGACCACTACGCAACAGAGGCGACTGTGTGTAAAATAACATGAAAAATGTCTATGATTTATATTTGAAGATATCTGTGCAGTCTAATATGGGGATTACAGTGATGCATTTTGTTATGGAGATACACAGATACCTGTGGAATATTTTAAATTGTAATCTGCAATATGAGTTTCCATTATAAAATGTCCCCAGTTTTATAGCTCTAAAGAGAACCGCAAAAAGTCATAAAACATACATTGGTTGACCTTGGTTGGGCGGGAAACCCTTTAACATAGCGAGATCGTTTCTATGTCATGTTGTAGTGTCAATACCGTACTACAGGTTCCAGCACTATTTGGTTCAGGAACAACTACAGTATCTTCTCGCTTCATTTCTCATAAAGTTTGAGGTTTGCTAGTGTTTTTTTTTCTGCGGTTCTCTTTAGACCTATAAAACTGGGGACATTTTCAATGGAAACGTATTATGTTGCAGTATTACAATTCAAAATATTCGACAGGTCTCTGTGTTTCTCCATAACAAAATTAATCAGTATCACCATATTAGACTGCACAGGATGTTGATTCTATAAAATATTTAGGAAATGAATTCGACGAAACGGTCCTCGTAGACAAACACGTAAAAACGACTATTCAACGTTCCAAGACACAGATCAGAACTTTATACCCACTGATCAATCCCAAAAGAAAACTAAACACCAAAAATGTCTTACACACACAGTGTACACTACACTTATCCAACCCATCCTCATTTACGCATTCCTAGCAATAGGCTTTCTTTCATTCTTCAACCTCAAACGATTACAATCTATCCAAAACTGGCTATTATGCCTAGCAGTAAAATCCGAATGTAAACTGCGCATTACAGACATGCACAAAAACACTAAAATCCTGTACCTCCTCGACTTTGTTGCCAACCTCACTCATAAATTCTACCTCAAAACCGCCCTAAACACCAATCCGCTCATACGCCGACTAGGCAGATATGAACCTGATCCCACCACAACCAGAAAACGAAAACCAAAATACATGAATGAAAATCCACAACCTGCTTCCAGTCTCCGACCGGGTCAGGAATGGAATGAATGAAGCCCCCAGCTAGCGGCGAGGATATGAACTGTGCCGGCTGCCGAGGCCTGACACACTCCTCTGGGGCAATGATTAAATGCATGACAGATGAAATGAAATGATAGTGGAGAGTGTTGCTGGAATGAAATTTTGACAGGGAAAACCGGAGCACCCGGAGAAAAACCTGTCTGCCTCAGTTTTGTCCAGCACAGACCTCACATGGAGTGACCGGGATTTGAACCACGGACCCAGTGGTGAGAGGCCAGCGTGCTGCCGCCTAAGCCACGGAGGCTAAAATACATACTAATACTCAAACAAATCCTACAAAACGCAGACATCTAATACGGACATAACAATACACATAGCCAACAAAAATAGTCACTAATAATAACTCAACCTCACTACATCATATACCAATCAAAAACACTACCAGTACAAAATAACAGTTAAGGCCCACAGGTCGCGGTCGGACACTGGATGACTGTCCAACGTCCGAATAAACTTTTCGCCAATCATCAAAATTAACAACTCAAAAAGCATATACTGTACACACAATCTACACCCATCATTATTCATAAAATCTATAAAAATAAAATAAAACACTCACGCCACCCAATCACCCACAAATGACACTAACAACAGCCAATCACAGCGCTCCATTCTCCCCAGACCCCAATCAATGTAACTAGTAGCGAAAGCAGAGCTGTTTCGCTCTTATGGCTTACTGGGAATGAAAATCCACAGCCTGCTTCCAGTCGACCGAGCGAGTAAGGGATGGAATGAATGAAGCCCCCATCTAGCGGCGAGGATGTGAACTGTGCCGGCTGGCGATGCCTGTCGCACTCCTCCCAGGCAATGATTAAATGAATGACAGATGAAATGAAATGATAGTGGAGAATGTTTTTGGAATGAAAATTTTGACAGGAAAAAACCGGAGTACCCGCAGAAAAACCTGTCTGCCTCCGTTTCGTCCAGCACAGATCTCACATGGAGTGACCGGGATTTGATTCTAATGGCTTAATACTAGCTACAATTAAACATTACACACATTACAATTACGCACCTGATAAGGGTCCCCAAAGACTAATTACCAACAATTACACCTGGTACAACTATGGGAGTACATTTTAGCCGCTCCTGCCCCCCCCCCCCCCCCCCCAGGGGCTCACATCTAGTGGGACGTGGGTTGGCGACCACGGGACCCCAGCTAGTCCGGCATTGCTTCCACTTACTTGTGCCGAGCTCCTCTCCGTCTTCTTTCCTGTCGACCTCCCTTGGTCAACTCTTGTTCTTTTCCGACCCCGACGGTATTAGGGTATCCGGGGCCCCGGGAGTCTTTCACTTTCCCGCCTTAATTGGCCCTTGTCTCATCTTTCCTGATCCCTCCTTCTTCGAGGGGTCAGATCTCTTGTTTTCTTTTCATTATATATTATTTTCTCTTTAAGATTCCCGCACTGTTTTTGTTAATTGGCTAGCGATTTGTTTTTGCATCTACACTCCATTTTGTAGGTATTTTCAATCTACATTGCATTTTGTAAGTATTTTCGATCTAAATTGCATTTTGCGAGTGTTTTCAACCTCAATTGCATTTTGTAAGGATTGACAATCTAAATTGCTTTTTAGTAAGTCTTTCAATATAGGGGGTGGAACTTTTGTGAGTATTTTGAATTTCAATTGCATTTTGTAAGTGTTTTCAACCTAAACCGCATTTTGCAAGTACTTTCAATCTAAATTGCATTTTGTATGGTGCGCATTTTGCAAGTATTTTGATTCTCAATTGCATTTTGTGGGTAGTTGGAATCTAAATTACATTTTTTAAGTATTTTCAATCTAAATTGCATTTTGTAAGTATTGTCCATCCAAATAAGTAGTTAAAATCTATGTGCATTTTGTAAGCATTTTCAATTTCAATTGCATTTTGTAAGCATTTTGAATATCATTTGCATTTTGTAAGTATTTTGAATATCAGTTGCATTTTGTAAGTATTTCGACTCTACATTGCTTTTTGTACGTATTTTGAACCTAACCTACATTTTGTGCGTATTTTTCAATCTATTCCTTTTGTGAGTATTTTCGTTCTAAATTCCCTTTTGTAAGTATTAGCGCTCTCCATTTTGTGAGTAGTTTCAATCTGAGTTATTTTTTGTAAGTATTTTCCGTCTTAATTTTCGTTCTGGTTTCCATTTCATTGTCATTTTTGCTATCAACCAGACCGTTAGGGGCCGTTAATCTAGATGTTAGGCCCCTTAAAACAACAATTATCATCATCATCATCATCATCATCATCATCATCATTTTAGCCAAATAACACCGTATTGGCAACCGTTTAAACTTCACTTGGCAACTTCTCACTTATCGCTACCCCCTAGAGATGCTGCTGCTGATTCAACACTGCGCTCTTACATCAGATGGTTAGCTAAATGGGCGGTCTAATCCTAGACTCATTTTCCCACGAAGCCGACAATCTAGGCCATGACTCAACTGACAGGAGGGTAATCTCAATTTCACGTGTACGCCACCCAAAAATTACGCCATTCTACGCACACTGTAAAAAATATAAATTCAAAACAGTGGGCGTATATCTACGTCACCAAAAAAAATCACTCAAAATTAATAACTTAATACAAAATTTAACAAATTACGGGGTAAAAGGAGCACCAATCTGGAGCACCAGGACCCAATTTTTCAGACGTCATATATGACGTCCTTGCCTGAGATAACCCCTCTCCTACCCCTAATACTGCTTCAGCCTCCTCACCCTCAAGCGATATGTTCGAGATTTTTACACTCGTTACTGATCCATCTCTTCGCGACCTAATTCAGATCGTGAAGGGTACCCTCTGACGCCTCGTAGGCAGTGACGGTTCTCCATTGAAGCGTTTGAATCGCCACGTCACCTGCTTTGTTACAAAATAAGTAATAGTGTAAAAAAACATATTTTGGCATTTATTTGATTTTTAAACATGATTTTCATTGCATTAGATGCTACCAAAGGCATGAACATCGACCTTCAAACGACACGGCACGGTGGCGAATCTACAGCCGCGTTGCTCAACTAGCCTGAAATGATCGTGTGTCCTGATGCGACAGGAATGTGCTGGCAAGAACGTCCCAGCCTTGGCGATTGAGTATGGCCGGAGGGGAAACGGAAGTCAGCGGTAACCATGGTAACAGGAGTTCCATGGTGCGATTTCAGCCAGCAAGCGAGTCGTCTCTCACCAATGAATGCTCATCCACATTGCTCTCATTTCAAGCAATCTTGTACTATAAACAGTTATTGTGCTTGCTGTACGTACAGTTCATATATTAGATGCGACGTGTTGCGTGTGTAATATGTTTTACATTTTGATATTCCAAGATAAGAAATACAAAAATATGAGTATTGTTTCGTTGTTGTTGTTATCGGCACTAATGTTACATTAGTGAAATACCGTACCTAAAAGAGAACAGTATGGACGATGTGTTCGTGGAAGCATTCAAATTATTCTATTTAAATTTGTTCGCGAATATCGGCGGATTGATACGAGCAGGTGTACCGCAGGGCAGTTTTATCTCACCCGCCTTATTCGCGGAAGTCCAGGATCTCACCTATTTCGGTGAAGTAATCAGATGGCAGTCAGCTACAAAGTACCTGGGAGTCACGCTAGATAAGGGACTTACTTTCGCCAACGAAGTAACTTAGCGCACAAACGAGGCGAAAGCTTATCTAGCGAAGCTCTGGTCTCTCACGGGGTCCCAGAGCTACCTTGATACCTTCAACAAACTCCTGGCTTACAGCACCATTATGCGACCAATTATGGAATATGTCTATCCTGTGTGGAGGTACGCCGCCCCCTCCCACACCCCTCCCACATCAACAAATTACAGGTTGTTCAAAACAGAGCGCTTCGCACGATATCAGGTGCCCTGTGGTACGTGCGAAACGCTCAGCATCATGCCGACTACAAGCTCTCCCTTCTAGGCTTTAGAGTTAAGAAACAGGCAGGAAACCTTTACATAAGTACTAAGAACTCCAACCCTCTAATCAAGAGGTTGGGTGATTACCGAGCCACAGAATACCGCTACAAGAGACCCAGAATATTTATCGAATAAACGTTCACTTCCATATACCAACTATAGCTCTTAGACTTAAAAGCCCCTCTATACGTTCAATCTCGCTTCTCCAAGCAAATTAACGTTTCACCCTTTCACCTTCTGTACTTCACTGTGCCCCGTGCACTAGGTCACATTCTGGCCAATTATGATATCACTGGTGATCACTCCTCCTCCTCAACCTAATGCTGTCAGGTCAAAACAGTTTTTGATAGAGCTGTTAAGGCCTTCTGGGTGAAAGGCTAAATTTTCACGCGCGGAGCTGACTTTACGTCTCTGGGCTCGGTTCGGTTCGAATATTAAAAAATTGGAATTTTTTCCTATTATTTTACACACAAAAAAAAAAATCAAAATGTGGTGTGATAGTTTAATGAATAGTCAGTCTGAGACCAAAAGTTTATGGCCAGGAGTGGGATCCATGAAATAGGCATGTGTCCTTAAACTTTTGGTAGGACCTGTACTGTAGTTCTTGTATGTGTGTGTTTCTTGCGACCTTGTCGTGGTAAGTTTGCTCTAGTCTTCCATAATAATGAATATAGTATATATACAAGCAATATTAAATGAATAAAGTCACATTGTTTCACATAATATTGCACTTAATACATATTTGCAATACAATTTGCGACCACCTCGTGGTGTAGCGGTTAGCATTCTTGACAGTCTCCCTGGAGGTCCGGGTTCGAGTCTCGGCTCTACTAAGAAATTTAATTATGGTCTGAGGGCAGGAACGAGGGTACACTCAGCCCCGTGAAGAAGAACTGAGAAGTGGCTTTCCGTGGTTTCCTATTTCTACACCAACCAAATACCGGGATGGTTCCTAAATGAAGGCCACGGCCGCCTCCATCCCAATCCTAGTCTCAATTACAAATACACACAATACTGCAGACAATGACACAGGTTATCACACAAATACACACACCCAAGTACATTGTGCTAAATGACGACGATGTCGTGAAGCCACTCAGTGAATTAACAAGAACAAAGATAAAAATTGCTACAAAATGTTAAATCTGAAAACTTACTGTATATGGTCCAAATCACTAAATGTATGTCTACCCCTTATTATTCCTGGAGTTGAAACTGGGGAAACCTCGGAAAACCAATTCAAGGGTGGCCGATGGTGACGCTCGAACCCACGTCCTACCTAGTCCACAGAGAGCTTGGCCCCATGGCCTAGCGCTGTGCTTTAGCGAGCGTAGCCACCGCTCTCGGTTACAGTTCACTAAATGTTTGATTCGAAATGCTAAATTTGGCATTTTAAAATGCTGTAGGGCATAAACTTTGCCAATGATTGTTGAGAGGTGGTTCATTGTTTTATCATCTTCTATCTCTCTATATATAAGAATGAAAGTTTGTCTGTTTTTTCTGAATTTCTACGGAAATTTGCGTTATTTACGCGTTTCAGACTGTTTTATGACGGATGCGCGCGAAAATAAAATTTTTGTCTGTCTGTCTGTCTGTCTGTGGACAAAGTGGTTGTTCCCTTATAACTCGAGAACGGCTGGGTGGATCAACGTAAAATTTGGTTCAGATATCCTTCAGAGGCACGACACTAATCATTGATGTAACTCTTCTCTGTACCTCTCATAAAAGGGGGCCTACCCCCTTAAAATACTTGCTGAAATTGCTGAAATAGGCGTAGAACAGCGAGACAAAGCTCATTTTCAGCCCCTCAATGTGAGAAGCAAAACTCGGGGCCCCCGAAAATCTCATTTTAAGGCCCTAAAACCAACAGTTTTTGAGATATTCCCAGAAAATCAATTTCATTTAATACAATAATGAAAGAAAGTAAGTCGGTAACCATGGCAACAGAAACTCACAGGTCCATCTATTGCTGTAAGACGCAATACAATTCCATTTATTACGTTGGTTGGTTGGTCCTTAAGTTTAGGGGCTGCGACAACGCGGTCATGTAGCCCCGTGTACTTTGGGTGTGTGTAGAATCTGTCTGATAACCGGTGTTAATTGTGATGACTGTATAAGTGTGTGTTATCTGTTTTTTTAAATTAAGTACTGCAAAATGGAATTTTTCAAATAGTTCCTACTTTTGCCGCCAATCGCCACCGTCAACGACTACTAGGCCAAGTTCAGAACTTAGCTACTAGACACCACCGCAGTCATTTATTACGTTACTGGGAAAGTTTGCAAACGACTATAAGTTTATAACAGAACCAAATTAAGCTGTAAAATTCATCAATACATATAATGCGCTTAAGGGGGCCAAGGGGTACTCTAGAAAATTAGAGTATCCCTTGACCCCCTTAAGCGCATTATATGACATTGATGAATTTTACGGCTTAATTTGGTTCCGTTATAACCTTATAGCCGTTTGCAAACTATCTCAGTATTGTAATAAATGGAATTGTATTGCGTCTTACAGCAATAGATGGACCTGTGAGATTCCGTTGCCATGGTAACCGGCATGCATTCTTTCGTTATTGTATAAAATGAAATTAGTTTTCTGGAAATATCTCAAAAACTGTTGGTTTTAGGGCCTTAAAATGTGGTTTTCGGGGTCCCTCTCGGGTCCCCGAGTTTCGTTTCTCACATTGTGGGGCTGAAAATGAGCTATGTCTCGCCCGTCTACGCCTATTTCAGCAAGTATTTTAAGGGGGTAGGCCCCCTTTTATGAGAGGTACAGAGAAGAGTTACATCAATGATTAGTGTCGTGCCTTTGAAGGATATCTGTACCAAATTATACGTTGATCCACCCAGCCTTTCTCGAGTTATAAGGGAACAACCACTTTGTCCACAGACAGACAGACAAACAGACAGACATACAGACAGACAGACAGACAGACAGACAGACAGACAAAAATTATATTTTCGCGCGCATCAGTCATAAAACGCAAATTTCCGTAGAAATTCAGAAATAAAACAGACAAACTTACATTCTTATATATATAGAGACTAGCAGAAGTACCCATTCTTCGAACGGTCTTCGGTATTAATAACCAGACGTAATCAATTGAGCTACTGTTGCAATGGTTAGAGACTTGGAACCTGTTTCTCGACAAAGAAAAATGATTAGTTAAAATATGCTCTGAAACTAAATTTACCTAACGTGTACTTCCGGACGTGAAAAAAAAATGAAAACCTCGTAGACGAAACGCAATACACGTCAAATAAAACTGACCTTCACTGTTGTGTCATGTCCCCATCCAGAGGAAGACCCCTTTAATAATTTATAAAGGCTTGTGGTGCATGAAAATTCAGGTTTTTTGGACTCCAATGGCCCAAATTCCTAAAAGAAAAAAAAAGAAAAAAAAAAAACTACAGTGTTTCAATTCAGGAAATTTTGAAAATAATGCTTCTGTTTGGAGATATAATAGACCTTCTGTACGTCATAACACACATTTAAGTCGTGTGAAGAAAATCTAGGGTACCCCTTGACCCCCTTAAGCGCAGTGACGAATTTTACAGTTTTAGTTGATTCCGTAATAACCTAATAGCCATTTGCAAACATTCACAGAAATTTAATAAATGGAGTGGCTTTACTTCTTGCAGTAATAGATGGAAAGTTGGATGTCACCTTTTCAGATATTGCTGTCATGGTTACTGGCTTGCATTCCTTCATTAGTTTATTAAATGAACAAGAGTTGAGTGCTTTTCAGTCGGTCAACACGAATGTACCCAAAAGAGATGGGTTATGCCCTAATCCTGAAATAAATTACATGAGATTAATAAAACACTAGGATGACCAGTTTCGATCGTCAAGCGATCATCATCAGATCCATTACACTTAGGCTACAAAAATCTATGTTTGAAATACAGGTGAAAATATTTACAATATGTACAATTATTTAGTTGCAGTATTGGTACTGCAACTGTCAGCGTATGCTAAATGCAGTATATATGTTAGGTGAAATGCTAAATGGTGATAGCTATCCGGAGATTGTACTTTAGAGAGATTATATGGTTGTAAACTATGGTTAAACTATAAAATTTTTGGCTAACTACTTATCTGATTGTCTTCCGTATTACAGCTACTCGCAGTTTTCGTGCTCACTGGAACTCGCTATGCGGTCGACTGCGGTGGTTATCTTAACGACTGGTTTTTCCCTGCCTCCTCCCCCCTGTCCCTACGTGCTGTGGGGAGTGATAGCGATGTGTTTATGTGAGGTGTTGCCAACCTAGATAAGATGTATGTTATTGAATGAGGTGGGTCCACAACTATTAAAGACCGTGGATTGGCCCTCGCCACGCGTGGAGCATAACCCATTCGAACTAAGCGTTGACGGTCTTATGAGGACGTCCCGGCACCTTTAATACTGCCGCGAATATGGGCCTTGGTTTATTGCAGAAGCAAAGTACATCGTACACCTGATCCAGATAACATTTACCTATTAAAAACCCCCTAATTTTCCCCCTTTTTTTTATCTAGCTTGGCTGTGTCGCTAAACTGTGTTTTGTTTACGACAGGGTGTGTTTTTTAGTAGCGTGAAGGGGGGTGAGCTCTCCATGAACGTGTGTTCATTTAGATTGTTGGGATTGTTTCGTTTGGCTAGGTGTATCTCGATTGCTTCCTTTATGTCAAGAGCTCTGCCTTTCGATTCGTGATGGATTATTTTAAGGTCCGACTCTATGTTGGTAAAGCTGTGCCCTGCGTCACACATATGTTCGCACACGGCTGAATGTGTTCCGTATCTTATCGCATTCCTATGTTCATTATAACGTGTGTCTACTCGCCTTCCACTCTGCCCGATGTAATTAGCTTGACAATCGGTGTCTTGGCACGTTATAGAATATACCCCTGACCTTGAATACGGGTCACGTTTATTTAGATTACTATTTAGGAGGTGCCTAGCGGTTGTGTTTTTCGTCGTGAAAGCTATCTTTATGCCTTGTTTTTTGAATAGGTTAGTGATTTTATATGTATTCGCATTCACATAGTTGAAACGCGCAAATTTTTTCTCATTACTGTCCGGTTTGGGAATCGTTTTATCTTTATTTTTATGTTTGGCTATAATTTGATTTATTTTGCTTGGCGAGAAGTTGTTTTCCTTTGCTATTTGCATAATAGTTCTTATTTCCTTATTATAGTTGTCTTTTGACATGGGTATGTTTAAAGCTCTGTGCACCATTGAATTGAAACCCGCTAGTTTGTGCGTACTGGGGTGATTAGACTGATTGTCGATTGCATGCGAGGTTTGTGTTGCTTTCCGGAATATGGAATATGAAAGGTCGTTGTCTTTACGTTCAATAGTTATATCGAGATAATTTATTTTTCGGTCTATTTCGGATTCCTTAGTGAATTTGATAGAGTGGTGAAGGCTATTAATGGATTGGAGAATTGTTTCTTCGCTTGTTAGTTCAGTATCGTAGATGCAAATTACATCATCTACGTATCTTTTCCATATTACTATTCCCTTTGTTGAAGACTTTTCTAAGAACGCATTTTCTAGTGCATTGATGAAGATGTCAGCGATTAACCCACTTAGGATTAGGGCATAACCCATCTCTTTTGGGTACATTCGTGTTGACCGACTGAAAAGCACTAAACTCTTGTTCACTAAGGCAACACTGAAAATATGGCTTCAAACACCACAATGTTCACGGCTAGTCAGGCAAATCGTGAAGCCAAGAAATTCAAATCACTCAGGCTTAAACTCATGAATTTAGACAAGTCAATTTGGTTCAACAAAAAATGTATAGAACTAAACCTCACCCCTAAATACGTACCAATTAAAACCGTACCGAACACACCAGCCACGATCATTTCAACCAAACAAGCCAAAGCGCTTTGGATAAAAAACGAATTAAGATTTGCATACATAAGAAAGCAAAAAATTAACCAACAATTATACGACATTCAATTGCAACTAAGTAATTTCTGGCACGCGGCCCAATGGGACAGCTTCACCGAGCACCTACATGACAACATCAAAATCAGAGCAACGAGGAAGCATGAAACGCTATAAAATAAATTAAGAAAACTAGGAGAAACACAGAACCATCAATCTAACGAACAACACACGAATAACAATGAATTCAATTTCCACAGCAGAGTAAACAACAGAACGAACGTAACCTTTTCTCAAGGTGAAATGAATATGTTAGACAAAGGTTTGAAATACAACTGCACAGACGCACACACGAACCACAATATAAAACAGTTAATCACAGATATTGAGATAGCCAGTCACAAGCTCCCAGCAGAAGACAGGGAATTAACCAAAAATCTCGCCACCAACGAAGCCAAAAAAATCCTCAAACGAGAGGGCGATAGCAATAACATTCAAAACAACAAACAGCTCAAAGAAATAAAGTCGTTGAAACAAAAAATAAAAGAACATGACTTAATCATCACAAAAGCAGATAAGGGAAACACTACAGTAATTTTGAACAAAACAGAATACATTGAAAAAACAGTCGAATTCCTAAACAACAACGAAATCAAGGAATTAACAAAAGACCCCACCAACAAATTCCAAAAACAAATAAAAAGTGCGCTAAAAGAAACAGAATACATACTGACCAAAGCCGAAAAATCAAAACTAATAAACATGAACCCGAAAATACCGTCATTGAGGGGACAACCAAAAATACACAAAAAGGAATGCCCAATGAGACCAATAGTCAATTGTAGGAATGCCCCTAATTACAAAATCAGCAAAGAGTTACTAAAAATCTTAAAATGCCGTCTTTCCAACGACAAAAACAACTCTGTAAAGAACACAACAGAACTAGTAACAGCATTGAACACCCTACAAATGAAACCTAGCTTCAGGCTAGTATCCTTCGACGTAACTAACATGTACACCAATATTCCGATTATTGAAGCAATCAACACTATCGAAAACAACTTAAAATCCAACAATTCGGTAAAAGAAATTGAAGAGATTGTGAGATTACTGAGGGTCGTTCTCACCCAAAACGTGTTTCAATTCGACAATAAAATATACACACAGAGAGAAGGCCTAGCAATGGGATCGCCACTAAGTGGGTTAATCGCTGACATCTTCATCAATGCACTAGAAAATGCGTTCTTAGAAAAGACTTCAACAAAGGGAATAGTAATATGGAAAAGATACGTAGATGATGTAATTTGCATCTACGATACTGAACTAACAAGCGAAGAAACAATTCTCCAATCCATTAATAGCCTTCACCACTCTATCAAATTCACTAAGGAATCCGAAATAGACCGAAAAATAAATTATCTCGATATAACTATTGAACGTAAAGACAACGACCTTTCATATTCCATATTCCGGAAAGCAACACAAACCTCGCATGCAATCGACAATCAGTCTAATCACCCCAGTACGCACAAACTAGCGGGTTTCAATTCAATGGTGCACAGAGCTTTAAACATACCCATGTCAAAAGACAACTATAATAAGGAAATAAGAACTATTATGCAAATAGCAAAGGAAAACAACTTCTCGCCAAGCAAAATAAATCAAATTATAGCCAAACATAAAAATAAAGATAAAACGATTCCCAAACCGGACAGTAATGAGAAAAAATTTGCGCGTTTCAACTATGTGAATGCGAATACATATAAAATCACTAACCTATTCAAAAAACAAGGCATAAAGATAGCTTTCACGACGAAAAACACAACCGCTAGGCACCTCCTAAATAGTAATCTAAATAAACGTGACCCGTATTCAAGGTCAGGGGTATATTCTATAACGTGCCAAGACACCGATTGTCAAGCTAATTACATCGGGCAGAGTGGAAGGCGAGTAGACACACGTTATAATGAACATAGGAATGCGATAAGATACGGAACACATTCAGCCGTGTGCGAACATATGTGTGACGCAGGGCACAGCTTTACCAACATAGAGTCGGACCTTAAAATAATCCATCACGAATCGAAAGGCAGAGCTCTTGACATAAAGGAAGCAATCGAGATACACCTAGCCAAACGAAACAATCCCAACAATCTAAATGAACACACGTTCATGGAGAGCTCACCCCTCTTCACGCTACTAAAAAACACACCCTGTCGTAAACAAAACACAATTTAGCGACACAGCCAAGCTAGATAAAAAAGGGGGGAAATTAGGGGTTTTTTAATAGGTAAATGTTATCTGGATCAGGTGTACGATGTACTTTGCTTCTGCAATAAACCAAGGCCCATATTCGCGGCAGTATTAAAGGTGCCGGGACGTCCTCATAAGACCGTCAACGCTTAGTTCGAATGGGTTATGCTCCACGCGTGGCGAGGGCCAATCCACGGTCTTTAATAGTTGTGGACCCACCTCATTCAATAACATACATCTTATCTAGGTTGGCAACACCTCACATAAACACATCGCTATCACTCCCCACAGCACGTAGGGACAGGGGGGAGGAGGCAGGGAAAAACCAGTCGTTAAGATAACCACCGCAGTCGACCGCATAGCGAGTTCCAGTGAGCACGAAAACTGCGAGTAGCTGTAATACGGAAGACAATCAGATAAGTAGTTAGCCAAAAATTTTATAGTTTAACCATAGTTTACAACCATATAATCTCTCTAAAGTACAATCTCCGGATAGCTATCACCATTTAGCATTTCACCTAACATATATACTGCATTTAGCATACGCTGACAGTTGCAGTACCAATACTGCAACTAAATAATTGTACATATTGAAAATATTTTCACCTGTATTTCAAACATAGATTTTTGTAGCCTAAGTGTAATGGATCTGATGATGATCGCTTGACGATCGAAACTGGTCATCCTAGTGTTTTATTAATCTCATGTAATTTATTTCAGGATTAGGGCATAACCCATCTCTTTTGGGTACATTCGTGTTGACCGACTGAAAAGCACTAAACTCTTGTTTACTAAGGCAACACTGAAAATATGGCTTCAAACACCACAATTATTAAATGAAATTAGTTTTCTGGGAATATCTCAGAAACTGTTGGTTTTAGAGCCTTAAAATGTACTTTTCGGGGACCCTTTACTGCTATTTAGGGGCACCGAGTTTTGTTTCTGACACCAAGGGCTGAAAATAAGCTTTGTCTCGTCGTTGTAGGCCGTAGTATAATAATAACTATAATAATAATATGACAATATAGGGATAGGGATATAATAGACCTTCCATACCACACCCGCACGTGAAAATCTAGAGTACACCTTGACCCCCTTAAGTGCATTATTATGATATTGATGAATTTTACAGCTTTATT
The DNA here is from genome assembly GCA_946902985.2 of Meconema thalassinum. Classification (NCBI taxonomy): domain Eukaryota; kingdom Metazoa; phylum Arthropoda; class Insecta; order Orthoptera; family Tettigoniidae; genus Meconema; species Meconema thalassinum. Next base: position 125,773,387 of record OX336389.2, read on the forward strand.
TGGTTCCGTTATAACCTTAAGCCGTTTGCAAACTATCTCAGTAATGTAATAAATGGAATTGTATTGCGTCTCACAGCAATACATGGACCTGTGAGATTCCGTTGCCATGGTAACCGGCTTGCATTCTTTCGTTATTGTCTTAAATGAAATTTGTTTTCTGGAAATATCTCAAAAACTGTTGGTTTTAGGGCCTTAAAATGTGGTTTTCGGGGGCCCTCCGAGTTTCGTTTCTCACATTGAGGGGCTGAAAAATGAGATTTGTCTCGCCCTTCTACGCCTATTTCAGCAATTATTTTAAGGGGGTAGGCCTCCTTTTATGAGAGGTACGGAGAAGAGTTACATCAATAATTAGTGTCGTACATCTGAAGGATATCTGTACCAAATTTTACGTTGATCCACCCAGCCGTTCTCGAGTTATAAGGGAACAACCACTCTGTCCACAGACAGACAGACAAACAAACAAACAGAGAGACATACAGACAAACATTTTATTTTCGCGCGCATCCGTCATAAAACAGTCTGAAACGCGTAAATAACGTAAATTTCCGTAGAAATTCAGAAAAAACAGACAAACTTTTATTCTTATATATAGAGAGATTATACTAGACGAGACAAAGATTATTTTCAGCCCCTTGGTGTCAGAAAAAAAACTCGGGGCCCTTAAACAGCCGCAAAGGGTCCCCGAAAACTGAATTTTAAGGCTCCAAAACCAAGAGTTTCCGAGATATTCCCAGAAAACTAATTTCATTTAATAAACTAATGTATGAGTGCAAGCCAGTAACCATAACAACAGTATCTCAAAAAGTTACATCCAACTTTCCATCTATTTCTGCAAGAAGTAATGCCACTCCATTTATTACATTTCTGTGAAAGTTTGCAAATGGCTATAAGGTTATCACGGAACCAACAAAAACTGTAAAATTCATCAATGCGCTTAAGGGGGTCAAGGGGTACCCTAGATTTTTTCACAAGACTTAAACGTGTGATATGTCGTACAGAAGGTCTATTATATATTCAAACAGCAACATTATTTTCAAAAAATCCTGGATTGAATTTTTCTTTGCTTTTAGGAATTTGGGCGATTGGAGGCTAAAAAAACTGAATTTTCATGCACCACAAGCCTTTATAATTTATTAAAGGGGTCTTCCTCAGGATGCGGACTTGACACAACAGTGAGGGTCAGTTTTTATGTGACGTGTATAATTGCGTTTCGTCTACGAGGTTTTCAATTTTATTTTCACGTCAGGAAGTACACGTTAAGTAAATTAATTTCAGAGCATGTTTCAACTAATCATTTATCTTTGTCGACAAACAGGGTCCAAGCCCCTAACCATTGTAACAGTAGCTCAATTGATTACATCTGGTTATTAATAACGAAGACCGTTTGAAGAATGGGTACTTCTGCTAGTCTATACATACATATATATAAAATCAATGTTACCGTACGTGATAGTTTGTCAGTCTGTGTCGCCTAAATCCATTTTACATTAGATGGCGCACGATTAGTTTCAACAGATGCTCACATGGTCAACCGTATGTGGCTTGCTCACACGTCGGAAAACCTTCGGATTTATTTATATACGCACCAGACAGAAAAACAAAGAATATTGATTATCCAAAGGCACTTCAGTAAACGAAATTACAATTCGAACACTTCTTTCTTTCTTTCTTTCTTTCTTTCTTTCTTTCTTTGGCACGCTGTGTGGCTCAGCGGTAACGTTCTCGCCTTATGTGACCAAGGTTGCAGGATTGAATCCTGGCAGAGCCAGTTGGCATTTGAGGGTGCGCAAATGCGAGGGGGCCGTGTCAGTAGATTTACTGGCGCGTTAAAGATCCCCTTCAGGCAAAAAAAAAATCAGTCATCCCGGCGTCTCTAAAAGCCGCATTTGTTAAAAGGGACGTAAAACCAATAACATTATAATTATCTTCCTTCCTTTCTATCTGTCTTTGATTGGCATTGCAACACATGCCGGGTATAGCTAGTAGTCTATAAATAGAAACCTATGTGAACAAAAATCAAGAGTTCTTAAGAGATTTGTGTGTCCGATCAATAAATTAACCAAAAGAGGATACTTAACCTTAATGTTTACATTGCACTGTTGAAGGACACCTGTTACGTAAAGGTTGTTTCAATAAGAATAAAGCCTCGAAAGAATTGGTGGAGTCGTGAACTTAGTAAGTATGCAATGATGGGAAACATGACAAAATTTTCCAAGAAATCAAATTGTAGAGGTTGTTTTTTTTTTGCCGGTGAATGTAATTGTCACCAAAAATACGTTAAATAAGTAGTTCCGTGAAGAACTATACAGCCTATTTTCAAATATCCTACTTATGTTAATTGCCTCTATCAACATACAAAATTTCAGTTTGACTGCTGTAATACATTCGTAGATATTGAGAACCATCTAAATATTTCGGATGGTCGCCATGTTGGATTTATATATCATAAGAGTAATGTACTATTACTTGAAGATTATTGTGTACGTGTAGTATTCAAACATCAATCGCATGATTAGGACACAAGAAATGAAAATCAGATTTTAAAATTTCGCAGAGCTGCCATCTTGTGGTTAGGAAAAAAATCGAAATACATTACATGCCAGTGGATTGAAAGTTCTATAAGCATTTACCATACCAGGTTTTACTGCACTCGGATGGTTAAATTGCGAGAAACGTCCATTTAAATATTTATATTTCACGTCGCCGCAATTTTGGATTCGTGCTCACCAGGTTATTGAAAGTCCCATAGGTGAACTTATGTTCATAGCCTCTATCAACATACAACATTTAAATTTGATTGCTATCATAGATAATTAGATATTGAGAACCGTCTAAATATTTCGGTTGGTCGCCATTTTGGATTTTTATATATGTAGACCATAGAGTTATATACTATTAGAAGAATATATTTGCGTAGGTTCATTATTCAAACGTTCACTTCGAACGCATGATTAATACACGAGCAATAAAAAAAATGCACACAGCCGCCATCCTGATGTGACGAAAACAATTGAATTAAATTAGATGCCAGTGCATTACAGTGTGTATAAACATTTACTGTACCATATTTCACTGCGCTCAGATGGTTAAATCGCGAGAAAAGTCTATTAAAATGTCTAACATTCGCTTGGCCGCCATGCTCGTTTTGTACTTTACAGGCATTTGAAAATTTCATAGCTGAACTTCCAGTAGTACCCTCTATCACCGTACAAAATGTCAGGGTGATATCAGTAATAGTTTCGGAGATATAGAATGCCGGTGAAATATTTCGCACAGGCGCCATTTTAGGGTTAACTAGACAATTGAACTAAATTAGATGCCAGCGCATCACAATGTGTTCAAACATTTGCTGAACCAAGTTTCATTGCGTTTGGATGGTTAAATCGCCAGAAATGTCCATTTAAAAGTTTCAACTTCGCCTGGCCGCCATGTTGGTTTTGCAGTCAACAGGTTTTTGATAGTTCTACAGGTGAACGTGTAATAGTGCCCTTTATCACCCTACAAAATTTCAGGGTGATATCGGTAACAGTTTCGGAGATATGGAATGCCGGTGAAATATTTCGCACAGCCGCCATGTTGCATTGGTGAGACGTAATAACATTTGAAGGGCACGGTCGGGATTAGCCGAAATAGCACTATGACCTTACCGAGTTTCATTGAAATCGCTCCAGCCGTTTAGAAGTTATTAGGACACACACACACACACACACACACAGACACACACACACACACACACACGCGGACAATAGGTGATCTCATAAGCTTTTTTTTTTCATAAAATGAAAATAGGCTAAAAATTCACTTGATCTAACAACTAGTCGCTAAGTGGGCAACACGGGTCTCAATGACGATGTCTCAGCTACGTGAAAAATGAAATCTTGGAAAACATCTTTCCTGTTTGGTTTCAATCCATCAAGGATGGCTGACGAATCAATCAGCTACGTGGCAAGGTAATTCCTTCGACAGCCCTCTTAAATCCCTTGAAGGGGAGAACAAGAACCACCTTACAACTTCAGGACTACCTCGTAAACAGTCATTTTTGTTCTAAATTGGGACACTATGCACACAAGCAGCGAAAATACAAGACGTCGAGATTCAATTTACTTTCAAACCCGTAACTGAATCTACTGTGTAGGCCTACCTCAACGTTATTCTCTTACCTCCATCTGAAACGGTACGACCTATACCGTGAGGTAAGCAAATTTCTAGTGAAAATTAGTCTAACTTTGAATCCTTACATTTCAAATGCAATAGCAGTTGAGAATGGTAAATTGAAATAGACAAGAATGGGTGGGATATGAAAATTAAGTGAAAAAGTATGACTACAGTACCTAGTGGTGGCGAGAAACGTACAACTCGTATGGTTCAATAACCCTTTAGTGTTCGAAATACACAACACTTGGGTGAATTCTGCGACCATTCCCGTACTCTACTAGTATGTTACCATAGGCAAGTTTTCGAAGTCCCGAATTCACGCTAGGGGAATGTGGTGGCGTTGAAGCGTCATTCGGCGTATTCTAGACTTTAAAGTCCAATAAAATGGCGTGATGCTTCCGGAAAAGCTTAGTGGAAGTCTTTCGTGTTGACGCTGGCGCGTCGTGATGAGGATCATGACGACGTCACACAAACTCGATCCCCAAGTCAGGGTAATTAACTTACAAAGACCCTGTCATGAATCGAACCCGGGGCGTCGTGGCCAAAGTGTAGTACGGTATCCACGAAGCCAGACTTCATGTCTGCTGAAAACCCTTAATTTGGAGGGAGGGAGGGAGAGCATGAGAGGCTTCATCCCTAAATATTACTGCACTCAGCTCCATCACATCGCACTTCCTACTTTCCTATTATACAATTATTTTACACTTTGTAACGAGATACTAAGCAGTTGGGAACTTGGCAGCTCAGTACGATCCAGACTGGAGATTGGACTCAGTCCAACGATCCCTCTGTTTAGTGTGCAATATGATGGCCAAATTAAAAGAAAATCATGGAAGTCACGTTTGATGTGTCTCACAAGATGAGGAAATAGGTAGAGGTATGAGGCTAAACTAGGAGAAAGATTTATTGAATTGTTAGTCACGTCTGTTGAGATGACCATCTCCATGAGCTCTTGAGTGCACTTCAGTTCCTGGGCGGAAGAACTAGTGACGCAACTTCTGTCAACCGTTACACTCTGCGAATAAAACAACTGTGACCACAGCTAGACACTTAAGTATGTTACATCGACATGGGAGGCTGTACAAGATATTCGATACCTGAATCGTATGGATTATGTCACACGACATAACAAATAAACGTCTGGAAAAATTGCTTTATAGCACGAATGCAAAGTTGAGACTGTGTCTATTAAGTTACACTTAAAAAAATGTCTTTCTTAGGTTTCACTCACCAGCCAAGAAGTTGTGCAGATGGTTTGTTTGTTGCTTTTTAATTTTTATTTATTTAGATGAAAGAAATTGAGGAATCCCTTTCTGCATCTGACCAACTCTACTTCTACATTTCAGTTTTTTTATATTTATTTTTTTACTTATTTTACTGATTTCAACTACAGTAAATAATGGTATAATAATTTGCTAAAATCCAAAACAGCATAAGACAGGGACCGCCAACAGGCGACCCATGAGCAAAGCTACAACTAAACACCACGCTTATGATTATAATCTTACACTATACATTGATCAAAAAACAATAAGTTGATTTCTATTTTAAGTACCTTCAAAGGAATATGAAGTTTACTCAGCGGCGTAGCTATGCGCGTTAAATGGCGCACCAAGACTGCGATGGACAGTTGCAGCAAGTTCGGAGATCAGAGGTTCGAATCACGGCGCTGACAGCGACTATCATCAAGTGTGGTCTTTCCCCAGGATTTTCTCACACTCCTTACACTCCACTTGGACCTGCCTGAATAGTACCTTATTCCAAGCTCCAGGGCAACTATCCCATCTCTGTCCACAATACAGGTACCCACACAGTTACAATGATCACAGTAAAACAGGTTACCAGTTCAACACACACCCAAGTACACGGGGATGATTACCGAGATGTCCCAAGCTCCTAATATGAATTGACAATGTAGTTCAATGAATATAACTCAGCTAAGCTTTGCATTTGTTTGAATAGTATAAGAAATATTGATAGATACTTGTATGTTTGCCGGCCCCGTGGTGTTGGGGTAGCGCGCCTGCCTCTCGCCCGGAGGCCCCGGGTTCGATTCCCGGCTCCGTCAGGGATTTTAAAGCTGACGTGAGGGTTGGAACGGGGTGCACTCAGCCTCGTGAGGACAATTGAGTAGTTGTCTGACAGTGAGACAGTGCCCTGGTCCCGAAAACCAAGATTAACGGCCGAGGGGATCCGACGCGCTGACCACGCGTCACCCCTATATCTGCAGGCCAATTGGCTGGGCAGCGGTCGCTTGGTAGGCCTAGGCCCTTCAAGGGCTATAGTGCCACGGGGTTGTTTGGTTGTTGTTACTTGTATGTTTGCTAAATGGTAATCCTCCAAACACCCATGCAGCCCGAGAATCTCTTCGCAGTGTAAGTGCTGTTTCTAAGGTAGGAAGCGAGGAAGCTTCCTGGATGGGAAATATACTATTCTTACTGTTCAACTTACCTTTAAATGTTTCCAAGTCTTTCGGTATCTGGTACCGGTATATCTCTACATCCTATTCTGAATTAAGTTTGTAAGCTGTTTTGATGTTGAGTCATTTAGGTAATTTACAGCATTGTGGTCATGTAGCCTCGTGTACTTGGGTGTCCGTGAAATATATTCAATAACCGGTGTTATTGTGATGCCTGTACTAGTATGTGTATTAATATGATTGAGGCTAACATTTGTGTAGGAGGTGGCTGTGGCCTTAATTTTGGTACCATCCTGGCATCCGCATGGAATAGAAGTGAGAAACCATGATATCGAATCCACCCACGAGACTGATTGAACCCCGTTTCAGCCCTCAGAGTATAATTAAAATTCTTGGCAGAGCCGGGATTCGAATCTGGGCCTCCGCGTTGGCAGCCGAGAATAGACTCTAAGCCACGAGATGGACATTTCCTTAACATCACTTCTCAATATCACTCAGTTCTTGTTCAATTCTTTTCTCTGTATGTTTGATATCCTCAGTTTATATATTTCTTGCCTGACTATAAACAAGCACGTTGCCTCCTCCAAGAAACACAAAAGCTTCATCGTTGGAGAAAAGTCCCTGACTTTGTAAGGGTCAGAAGACGTTTCCTGACTTGCCTCTTAATGTGGACACCAAGTTTAAAGCAACTTAATGTCAATCAATCAAACCGATCTAGCATAACGTAGCCTACAATATGATATACTGGGGTTCAGAAAACTTTTTTAAACACCAAGGCAATCTTAGAAACGGTATGACAACCGATGCTATTTTACATTGAATAGAAATCTAAAATTATGCAAAAAAAGAACCTGGTAGATTTCAATGTTATTTCACAATAATGAAATGAAACATGCGTTTCGTACGTTTACGGAATACGAGATAAAAACGAGTTTATTTCAACATAAACAGTAGATAGCATATGTCTCATCAAAGGATTCTGAAAGCCGTCGTTTAGAACATTTAAGCAATAACCTACTGACAATTGTGTATTGAGTCGCTTGCTTCATAGACAGCAAAACTCTATTCAAGATACACAATACTTGGTACCAAAATGAACGAAATGAAGTCACTTGGAACATGACCTGGATATTTATAAATTGCTACAGCAAGAAATATTCTTAAAATATATGTACAGTATATCCCGTAAGCAACATAACATGTATATCGGTGAGAACAGGGCAAAATGATCCCTCTAAGGTAGATTTGTGCATGTAGTGTAGCAACACAATACGTTAAAGACAACATGAGATTAGGTGCACATATTAGGTATTGATGACCTAATCACCTTTAAACGTAAATACAATACAGAAAATACACACTTAAAATTTTAATACAATGAATCATTTTACCCGAAGTCCATGGCAATATCGTCCTCCCTCATTCCCAGACAGTTTAATAACATTGTACTTGTTTTATTATATGCTACAAAGATGTATACTATTTGCCATATGCTTGAACAGGTTACTTTGGAATAACAGAGAAACAGATCTATAGACGAAATGCAATAATACAGGAATCGGTTTATCCAATAAATTCATCCATTCATCCATCATTCATTCCATCCATCACAAAGTACAAAAATAAACCAGTTTTATTTTTATTTTTATGTGTAACATCTTTCCACTCGGTTGCTGGATGTTTTTGTGGGAGGGATTTTGAAAAATGGGACGGAAGTGGATTGGACAGAAGTGTGTAAGACGCACTGCCAGCTGGATCGGATCGCATCCCTCCTGGCTGCTTTCTGGCAGTGGTACCATGTGGAATGTATATAGCATATGGATTAGTTCAAGGTTTGAAGGCGCCATTACATATATTTCTACAAAAAATCATCAAGTTGTCGTTCTTTGGTGTAAAAATATTCATTAAATCATATTTGCTGAAAACAATTATGATTTATCACGAGTCTGTTTTTCAATCTCTGGATAAAAGTGATGGGCATCCACTCGCCGAGTAACTTTCCTCAACACTTTCATACTGAACGGTAAACGCTCATGCGAACTCTGGTGTTAACTCATTGAAACACAAACCAAAGCCGGTATTCAGATATTAACCCACATTATGGCAATGCAGTGATCAATGTATCGATGTTTTATATGGGAACTGGGCTAGCCTTTCACGGACCATTATAGGAATTCCCTTTACTGTCAAGTAGGCCTATTCATAACCAATTTAAAACTCAATTCCACGCAGGAACATTATCGAAAAAAAAAGCAAAATATTAATGAAAATGAAAATGAAAATCCACAGCCTGCTTCCAGTCTCCGACCGGGTCCGGAATGGAATGAATGAAGCCCCCATCTAGCGGCGAGGATATGGACTGTGCCGGCTGCCGAGGCCTGACGCACTCCTCTGGGGCAATGATTAAATGAATGACAGATGAAATGAAATGATAGTGGAGAGTGTTGCTGGAATGAAATTTTGACAGGGAAAACCGGAGTACCCGGAGAAAAACCTGTCTGCCTCCGTTTTGTCCAGCACAGATCTCACATGGAGTGACCGGGATTTGAACCACGGACTCAGCGGTGAGAGGCCGGCGTGCTGCCGCCTAAGCCACGGAGGCTCACCAAAATATTAATGGAGAATAAAAAATACTTCCATATTATTACCGGCACGTGAAAATGAGTACCTGTCTTGTACTCCAAATGTCTGTGGTTGTAATGGCTGCGTGGATAACATCTTCGTCTGTGAATCATGAGGTCTCAGGTTCGAACCCCAGTCCCGGCAATTATTTTTGCTACCGGATTATTGATTTAAACTATATATATCATAACATTATGCGTCATTTGAACAGAATCCACATGAAATTACGATTTATCTAATTTTAATTACAATAGTTTGCACCAAGCAGGAGTTGGGAAATTTGATTGTATTGAACATTATTTCTAGTAGTCTATAGATAAGCTAAAGACTGGTTTCATTCCTCGTCTTTAATTTACAATATAATATGTGATGTTTGTTCAAACAAGTGTGACAGTAGCATATCTCCAATTCAATCTATACATTCAGCATAGTAGGATAACATGTCAGATGACTTCACATACATTTCATCTCAATTTCATAGTAGGATAACATGTCAGATGTTACACATCATAGCCTATGCGACTACTGTAAGGCTCGTATCTTTTATTTTCAAGGACGTATGATATAATCTGAACAGTAGGATCACTTAACGCATTTAATTTCCTACGGGTTTAGAGGAATATTTTTTTGTTAGACCTACAGATATGGGGAAAACGATCAGCATATCATAGAAAACACAATGGAATGACTAAATAGGCCTACCGTCTACTGTGGAGGATATGAAGCGTCATCATATGCATTTAGTGCTTAAATCTTATATGCTTGTGAATAAATTCAGTTCTACACCTTGAAACACAAAAAGTAATGCTAACGATTATCTTATCTTAGATCAAGATGGCATAAAATAACATTTTCATGTATTTTCCTATATTTTTGAAAAATAAAGCACCGTGAATCAAATTCGCACATTATATAATCTTCCAAGAGGCCTGTCGAGTTGACAGGCGTGAGTGTTCTGCACGTCGCGTCGTGATGAAGGTGCAGTGAATAATGAAGACGCCGAAACATCAAACGCGACCCAGGGCAATTAAACATTTTATATTTTATTTCTTTAATCGCGGATCCTCCCAGCTCAGCTTCACCCACGAACTCTGCGAGGGATCATTCCTCTACCGTCGCAAGGACAGTGTCGGAGCTTAACACACAACTGGGGATGGTGACAGGCCGATTGCCAGACGACCGCTAACTTAGGTCTAATTAAGGAAAATCCAAGGAAGGGATTTTGAAAGGAATTCGGCCGTGGACTTGTTGAAAGGAACCATCCTTGGATTTTCCAGGTGGTAAAAATGGGAAACTACGAAGAGCATTTTCAGGACGGCCGAAGTGAGATTTGAACCGACGCTCTCTCGATGACACTGAGGCACGAGCTAGCGCTCTCGGCCACCATGGCAATCAAACATACGAAATTAAAATCACCTGACTCAGCCGGGAATAAAACCTGGGATCGTTGTCACGAAATCCTAGCGTGCAGATGAATTAGCCGTGGGGCAGAACTTTTAAAGTGAATTATAAAATATCCATTAATTGCTTCCACTCGAGTCTACTGGAGACAGAACAGCACCTGCCAAGCGAATGTAATGTGATCGCTTCACTTGTTCTAGTGTGATCGCTTCACTTGTTCTAGAAGTCCCGGTACCTCTCTCTCAGTTCGGGCGACCTCTGACTAACCAGGTGGCCTTGCCGAGTGCCGGGTGGGAACAGTTTAGACAACACGCCTGCTGGTTTACGTGACTTTAAATATCAAGTCCCTAAACTACAGAGCAATCAATAGCTTCACTTTATAACATAGAACACTTTGAAGCCATTTTTCAGTGTTGGATATTAACAATCAAACTATTCCACTGGTCAACACGTAACTACTCTATCAAATGTGGGATGCAAACAACGATATCATTGGTGAATATACAAACTCCCTAAGGTATTCATTCACTCCTCAGCTAGTTTCATACTACTGAAGAGATGACTGATCAGGCAACTAAAATATCACAAGCAAGGGAAGACATCAAGATGGTCAAAACGATAGCATACAAAATTGTATTTGTAAAATCATATCTCCGCTTTGATAGAATTAGGATGGTGATTACAGTTTTAGAAGGATCATACTGCGTGCTAACCAGCCCCTGGCTGAAGATAATCAGAAACTACCCCACACTTTTCTATAGCAAAGGACTCTCACGGAATAGAAATGCCTAAAAGCTGAGAAGCGATCTTAATGAGATTTCAATAGTTACACGTCCAATAATTCAACACTCCACATCATTCTCGTTCAACCAAGATACATTTACGAGAAAGCTAGTGAGTGAAGACTAAAATGCAAGTTATAGCACAATCTCATGTCGATCAGTGTACTATTAAGAGTACTGAGTAATCCAAATTAATATTTACTTTCTTATCATGAAACATGTGCCAGAACGAATAAAGTCTCTCAGAATGCAATTCTTGACGTAGTAATGATGGTGATACTTCCTGCTTTAATGAGTGAAACATCGAGGTCATCTGTCCCCATCCTATTGTAGAACAAATACCGTTGAAAAATTCTTAGATATTTTTCATTCTTTTACAATTTTCGTGTGGAATACTATGAGAGTTCTATGATATCGGTATACCAACACGTAGCAGACCGGTTTCTTATAGTTGCGTATGCCACATTAGCTGAACATTTCATCACCAATTTGCCCCAGTTTTGGTCGGAATAATAAAATTCCACACATCAAAAGTTTCTTGAATTCTAAGGGTATCTAGCGGTCGGTTTCTATTAAGAATAAAACCGTCGGTTATCTTAAACTGCAGAACATTTTACCGTCATAATGACTGATTTGTTTAAAGTTCTCCATCAGTTACCGAAAAAGAACAAGCATATCCGATAAAATGCCAAGCAAGAGAAAAATCAGAAGTATATTTCTCCAATTTGTTAATCTTTACCGACCTCAGGATTTATTGAGTGCCGAGTTCATTTACATCGTCCCCTCTCCAACATACAAGTCGTGCATGCTGGACTGTTCTGAACGTACTGTTTCTTAAAAATAAGTTATAATAATATAAATAATAATATTGTTATGGACTTAACATCCTTTTTAAGCACTACTGCTATTTAGAGAAAACTCGATGCCAGAATGTTGTTCTGTAGAGGATCCTTAACGTCCCAGTAAATCATCTATGCGAGTCTGTCACATTTAAGCACCCACAAATGCCAACAGACTTTGTCAGCATTCTGCTACGTAACCATGAGTACACGTTACGTCAGAAAAAGTATAAGAACTTTTTATAGGGTAGTTGAAAAGAATTCAAACTTTATATTTGCAATACAAATACTTGTGCCTATAACATAAAAATTTCATTATCCTCAGCCAAGTAGTATTCCATGTATATAGTTTTAAGTGAGCGGTTCATAGAAAAGACGCCAAAATCCCAGAATATTTTTCATACAACCACAAATAAAAAAATAATTATTAAACTCGAGAATAATTGGCTTATATAGTCTAACGCAGAATTAAACAAGGAAAAGATTGGTATAACTCGTTTTTCAATAGGTCTGTTGGTTTGCATGTAATTAAGGTCTAAACTAGAGTATCCAAAATAATAAAAAAATCCGATAGTTGAGAAATGCCGATTAAGCCACACAGCTGGCCTCCGTTTCTTAATTTTGGAACTTCATTCATGCTGTAGATCTCAAAAACTTAGCTCCGGTTTTGCAGTAAAGGGGCATGCTTAGCAATGGAGGATGCTAAATCAGAATACAATGCGTTTAGTAAAGAATCTAGAGAGCACTCGCTCAGTTCAATATACTGTACGTGCTATGATTTTCTGGAAAAATATTCCCACTTAAAACATTTATTGCAAAGTTCATACCAAGGAAGTGATTCATCTGAAGTTGTGCAGACCAATGACTGAAATCCTTGTTTAGAACGGGTCAGCAAGACAGCTTCCAATAATGGGAAACTGAAACTGGTTGTATTGACCTGCCGTTATCTACGATTTTGTCGTGGAGAGTGAGAAATCCTATCCGGTTCTTATAGGCAAACCGTTGTGTCAGATCTTAGCAGTTGTACCGTACACAATTGTGTATTACCAATCATTATCCCCGTACCTGCAGAGTCGAGGAGGCGTTGTCTATGTGGTGGATGGTTTTTGCGGCTACTCACGCCAACCTCATCTGAGGAGTTAATGAGATATGCAATGAATGAACTTGGCCAAGGAGTTTTAAGAAAGGGACCGAGATCCATTAGAAGCCCCATCTCAGCACACTCCAGGAATTGAAAGGGGGGAGGGGGGGGGGCAAAAACCACAGATATCATTTCAAGAACGACTGATGAGTTCGGTCCCAATCATCCCCCGAGGCCAGAGAATGCCTGGTTCCATGGCCTTGCACTTTACTGAATCCTGATCGGTGTTTATTTGACGACAGAATGAAATGCAGTAAATCCCGACAGGATCCACTGCTAAAGGTGGCCAACAACAATTAGTGTACTACAACCATATCGGTGAATTACCGGGTGAGTTAGCCGTGGTGGTTACGGCATGACTAATGGCAGTCGCTCACATCCGGGAGGCGAGGAGGTTCGAATCCCCCCGCTGGCAACCTTGAAGATGGTCTTCTGTGGTTTCCCATCTTCCTTCCAGGCAAATGCCGGGGTTGGTCCCTCACTATAGGCCACAGCCGCTACCCTCCAACTCCTCGCCCTTCCCTTCCAACTTTCCTCCCCAACGGTACTTGTAGCTCACCCATTGGGTGTCCGTCTCGAAGCAGCTACAAAACTGGCGAGCCGAACATGTCCTCGGACACTCCCGGCACTAAAAGCCATACGCTAAAAAAAAAAAAAAAAAAACGGTGAATTTGTTACTTTGAAAATGAAGAATTCGTCGAGATTGTCTAAATTGTCGAACATTTCAATTTCAAAGTGTGGTCTGTAGATCCTTTGGAATGGGAGAAAGCAACTAGGGCACAATGCCGATTATCACAGCTACTGGTGTACTTCAGCCGGCCCCGTAGTGTTGGGGGTAGAGCGCCTGCCTCTCACCCGGAGGCCCCGGGTTCCCGGCTCAGTCACGGATTTTATAAACTGACGTGGGGGCTGGAACGGGGTGCACTCAGCCTCGTGAGGACAATTGAGTAGCTGTCCGACAGTGAGGCAGCGCCCCATTCACGAAAACCAAGATTAACGTCCGAGGTGACCCGACGCGCTGACCACGCATTACCCCTATATCTGCAGGCCAAATGGCTGAGCAGCGGTCGCTCGGTGTCATCTTAATATTAATAATCTTAAAGTTTTATCATTTCATACATAGGTCTATGCCCTCATGGGCTGTAGTGCCAAGGGTGGTTATTATTATTATTATTATTATTATAACTGGTGTACTTCACGTAAGGGGCAGCAGCGAAACGGGTGTAGCATTCGTTCTACGAAGAAGGGCATCAGTATTTAACAGATAACATAGGTAGAAAGTGGATACAATAAGTTAAACAGTAATGACTCGCTATCTCACATCATAAACAAAGATCAGCCATGGGTGCATTTCTGTTTATATACAGAAAATATGAAGGTAGCTTAACAGAAACGGGGAAGGGCCCGATATCGATAATCATTCCGGGCTCTCATCCATGCAACTTTATGGCTAGTGAATGTGCCATGTTAATAATAATAATAATCTTAAAGTTTTATCATTTCATACATAGGCCTATCGTTAGTATGTTTTCTTATTTACAAGACTCCCTGAATTGCTGGGACTACACTGATGGACAGATTAGCCTATCCCAAAACAATCCTACATTTGACAGAAAACCACTATTATTTATTTTATGGAGAATTCATCTTTCATTTTTGAAAGTTTATGCTCAATTCTATATTGGTCGAGCAAAAATCATAAACTAAGTCAAAATTTGTGAAATCTTTTATTTCATTTTCTTCATGTCAAACGCACAAAATTTCAAAACTTCCAGCTGATTATAGACTTCTGCGAAAGGTTTGATTTAATTTAATGGCCTCAGACGCATGTTACCTGCAAACTTACAACTGTCGTCTTCTGTAGGATTCCTGATCACCCTGCTTTAATATATTGTAGTAAACCTCAAGTAAGAATGCTACCTCAGTGTCAAAAAATTGTTTTGTTTGACGGTACTTTAGTTACAAGTATTGTATTAACTTGATAGTAGAGCAAGACTACGCTACATACGTCCAGCATATTGTGTTCATTATAAAATGCCAACAAACGCCTCTTGATAAGCTAATCGAGATCCATAATTAACAGCTGAATTATAAGTCACAAAGTGGCATAACTAAAAGTAAAAAAATACTGTCGCCTGGTGGTGAATAAATTCCCGTGTATCATCATCACATATAGTGACTGAAAAAGAACAATCTTGTTACACAATGTGTTAGATTTGTATTGACTAATGACTATCAAGTGTTATTTTAAAAAAATGAGTTTCAGCCACAGCGTGAGGTTTTTCTAGTGATAAGGGTTATGAGTTAGATCTTTGGACGCAAATAAGACAACAGTGGCCACATTCCAGTGGAGAGTGCAGCATTCAGAGTTGTTGATAACTTTAGGGGCTTTGCGACATCGTGGTCATATAGCCCCGTGCACTTGGGTGTGTGCAGAATTTGTTCGATAACCTGTGTTACTGTAATGTCTGTATTAGTGTGTGCATTTGTAATCGAGGTAGGTTTTGGGTAGGAAGCGGCCGTGGCCTTAAGTTAGATACCATTACCATCCCAGCATTTTCCTGGAGTAGAAAACGGGTGGGGGGACCACGGAAAACCACTTACAGGATGGTTGAAGTAGGAATCAAACCCACCTCTTCTCAGTTTTCCCCACGAGGCTGCGTGTAGCCCATTTAAGTCCTCAGACCAGAATTAAATTTCTTGGCAGAGCCGGCAATCGCACCCGGGTCTCCACGGTGACAGCCAAGAATGCTGGCCACTGCGCAACATCAG
The DNA here is from genome assembly GCA_946902985.2 of Meconema thalassinum. Taxonomy (NCBI): domain Eukaryota; kingdom Metazoa; phylum Arthropoda; class Insecta; order Orthoptera; family Tettigoniidae; genus Meconema; species Meconema thalassinum. The sequence goes on from OX336389.2 coordinate 125,789,518, forward strand.
CATTCAAAAGCAGTCCACCACCAGATGTGCATGTTACATAATATAGCTTTCGTAAACAATATTATAAATTATGTGTCCAAAGATCTAACTAAAGATAGAACGATTGTCACTAAAACATTCCACAGTAATAACAACCGAATATTCGCAGACTAATAATGGCAGACCATGACAGTTTGTAAATAATTAACACTGACCAGTTAGTAATACTGTAATAATTCTATCTGAAGATGTTCACGTGACGAACGAAACTTGTCAACCCTCAATTATTTTAAATAGTGAATTGCACAATTTCTAGTGTGTAATTTATTACTGGTATGTGAAGAATATATTTAACTTACTGCCTAAGGAAATTGAATTCCCTACACACGTTGGCTGACTGAAGAGCATTTTTTCATAGAAATATACAAGACATGTAATTTTATTACTTGTTAACCCTATGTAGGAGCACATTAAAGGTGTAATCTGAACACACACTACAAACAAGGAGAAAATAACAACTCTACACGATAGAGATCACAGTTTTTAAGCTCTAAATGTTTTGTTAAAAACTGGATGCCGATGACATGTGTTCCCTAATGCACTTAACGAAATCTGGCAAACCTAATTGCCAATAAAGTCACCACTTCCCCCAGGGGCTCACATCTAGTGGGTTGTGGGTTGGCGACCACGGGGCCCCAGCTGAGTCCGGCATTGCTTCCACTTACTTGTGCCGGGCTCCTCTCTTTCTTCTTTCCTGTCGACCTCCCTTGGTCAACTCTTGTTCTCTTCCGACCCCGACGGTATTAGGTTATCCGAGGCCTAGGGAGTCTTTCACTTTCCCGCCTTAATTGGCCCTTGTCTCATCTTTCCTGATACCCTCCTTCTGTGAGGGATCAGCCTTCTTTTTCTTTTCCTTTTACCTCCTGCCTTGTGCTCAAGGCCCTTAAGGAGGCAGGGTGTATGTAGCCCCACCAATTCTGGTGCACCGTAGATAATGCTACACCCTCAGGGGCTCACGGCTGGTGAGTTCGGGAGTTGGCGACCCCGAGGGATTCCTGAGCTGGGTCCGTTTTCCCCTTTTGTCCCTTACCTTTGGGGCGGACCTTCTCCTCTCTCCCCTCTCCTCTCTTCATTATATTTACTTTTTTCTCTTTAAGATTCCCGCACTGTCTTTTGTCACTTGGTTCACCGTGTATCTAAATTCCCTTCTGGCGATTTTTTTAAAGGCATTTTTAATCTACGTTGCTTTTTGTATGTTTTTTCGATCTACATTACATCTCGCGATTGTTTTCAACCTCAATTGCATTTTGTAAAGATTGACAATCTAAATTGCTTTTTAGTAAGTCTTTTAATGCATGTGCCCGAGCCTTTTAGTGAGTTTTTTGAATTTCAAATGCATTTTGTAAGAATTTTCAACCAACGCCGCATTTCGCACGAATTTTGAATCTAAATTGCATTGTGTTTGGTGGGCATTTTGCACATATTTTGATTCTCAATTGCATTTTGTGGGTATTTTGAATCTAAATTCCATTTTGTCAAGTATTTTCAATCTAAATTGCTTTTTGTAAGTATTGTCAATCCACATGTGTCGTTAGAATCACCGTACATTTTGTAAGCATTTTCAATTTCAATTGCATTTTGTAAGTATTTTGAATTTCGATTGCACTTAGTGAATAATTTGGATTGGAACTGGGATAGGGCCTATTTCAATCTTAATTGCATTGTGTATTTTCAATTTCAATTGCATTTTGTAAGTATTTTGAACCTCAATTGCATTTTGTACGTATTTTCGATCTCATTTGCATTTTGTAAGTATTTTGAATTTCAGTTGCATTTTGTAAGTATTTCGACGCTACATTGCATTTTGTACGTATTTTGAACCTAGCCTTCATTTTGTGGGTATTTTTCAATCTATTCCTTTTGTGAATCTTTTCGTTCTAAATTCCCTTTTGTAAGAACATTTTGTGAGTCGTTTCAATCCGAGTTCCTTTTTGTAAGTATTTTCCGTCTCACTTAATTTTCGTTCTGGTTTCAGTTTCATTATCATTTTCGCTATCACCCAGATCATTAGGGGCCGATAACCTAGATGTTAGGCCCCTTAAAACAACAATTATCATCATCATCAAAGTCACCACTGTCACATGCCACTTGGTTTAAAAGAGGACGAACCATTCGCCAATGCAGTATACAAACAAGTTCTATCCGGACTGGAGCCAGAGAGTGACAGATCCTTGACGATCTTTGGTGTATGTAACAATTGAAGACCCCACGGAAAGAACGGAGTAAGTCCATCCTTTTTTTCGGAAATGAGTTTATGGTGCATTCTGATGGTCAGTCATCGTCACTACAGATTAGTTGAAATTAATCTCTACTTAGTATAAAACGAAGTCCCCGATAATTGGAGGTCACAGGTAATCTCGAGAACCATTGGATGGATTTTGATGCGGTTTTCACCATTCTGTAAAGGATATCTCGAGGAAGGTTCCTCTACAAAATAGTTTATTTATGATCAAAGGAAGCCAAGCAGTAACGATTTCAGTGAAAATGTCGAAAACAGAACCTGGCGTCCGTGCTGTTTTTAAGCTTACGCTGGGCAAACAGTTAAAAATATCTATATACTATGAGTAAGAATTGTTCTGCATGAAAAGTTCTACAAAAAGGTCCGCGAGAGCATATCTCTATCGTCATTTCATTGCCAACTATAAGTGGTTTACGTTTTCATTTCTTCCAACAATCTCCATTCAATTACTGAGGCGACGGTTTCCGAGCTAGCTAGGGGCGAGCCTATCACCCCAGTTACAGCCTAGCTAGTGGGCGAGCCTATTACCCCTGATACAGCCAGCAGCAAACAGTAGAGTCGTGTGAAGAGTGGTTGTGTTTGGAGTTTCCCTGGAAGTGCAACTCGGTTTTTCTTCATTTCGCATGTGAACTTTTTGTTCTACAAAATACACAGTCAAGTTAAGGTTGGACGGAAGGGGGATTTGTGTTCTCATGGACAGCTTTACGTGGCTCTATCGCGTGTTACATCAAAACGAAATCTTTTCGTGTTCACTGCTGGAGGGAAAACGACTAATGTCGTATGCCAGGAAATCTTATAAGACCTCGGTTAAAAGTAGCTTATCAATTTGCATTCATATCTGTTCCCGGGCGAAGTCGGGTGGGTTGCTAGTTTCAAATAAAACGGAATGTCACCGAGATACAAAGGTTTTTATTGTTAGTGGAAATGGAGAGAGCGTCCCATATCCTCTCACTTTTTTTCATATTTTAACTTTAGTTGTTATTTGTTTTACATGTAGGCCTACTTCCTTTATAAGAAATAAATTTGGCAAAGAACTATATTGCTTGCCCTAAATTGAGGTGTTTTAAGTATTTCTTTTTAGTGTTGAAAGTTTAAATTTGCTCTCCTGAAAAATTTACAGAATGTGGCTTACCCCGTATTTCCCGTGGAGTCTTACATCAGTTATTCATTGGTAGTTAAAGAAAAGAGAAAAATTACCAAGTTCTGTTGTGGAGATTTTAAAATCAACAAGTGATACAATTAAATCAAATCATCGTTCATTTCATGAGCGTACAATGCAAAAAGTAGAAACTATTTGATTCCGTATTAATTCCATTTTCAATGGCTCCCAACGTAATTTAGGAGAAATAAATATTACATTAAAAAAATAGATTGAACTTCAATTATTGTTAACGCCTGTAGAAGAAGCACAAAATTCATTATTGTTATTATTATGGGGTGGCACTTCTAGTATCTACAACCTTGCCAATATAAAATACACTAGTGTTGTAGCTCAATGAGGACAAGAGACCTACGATATCATAACAAATACCGAATGACCTCAATATGTTTATATTGCCAGACACAGATTATTATTTTGACAATCCAGTGGTACATTGAGGACTTACCTTTGAGTCCCACGAGGCTTTCCTCTTGCCCTTGTGTTCAATGGATATTGTCATTTCTCTACACACGAGAACAGCTAATAACACATTGTAGTGCGAGCACAACTCACTAAAACACAAGCCTGCAGCCGCAACGGGCAGACAGCAGTCAACTGGCGCGCTACGACCAGTCGCGGCCACCTGGAAGCAGAGCACGGAGCGGTCTTTCTCCCCACCCCAGTTCTAACAGTCTGCTTACCAATCAACTAAGTGATGGCCCTTTCTGACAATCTTGGCTCACATCGTCAACACGGACTTATTTTTCGGCAAGGTTTTACTAAATGAAGTCACTCAAAGTCTAAAGGACTTGTAAATATATATATTAGCTACCCGTCCCGGCTTCGCCCGGGAATGCATTACGTGCTAGCTCGTAAACTGTCGCCTCAGTAATTCAATGGAGATTGTTGGAAGAAATGAAAACGTAAAAACATTTATAGTGTGCGATGTGTTGTAGATAGAGATATGCTCTCGTGGCCTTTTATGTAGAACTGTTCATGCTGAATAATTATTACACTCATAGTATATTGATATTTTTAACGGTTTGCCCACCGTAAGCTTAAAAAGTGCACGGACGCTTGTATTTTTTCCAACTTTCTCACTGAAATCGTTACTGCTTGGCTTCCTTTGATCTTAAAAAAAAAAAACTATTTTCTACAGAAACCTTTCTCGAGGTATCCTTTACAGAATGGTGAAAACCGCATCAAAATCCATCTAGTGGTTCTCGAGATTACCCGTGACATCCAAGATTCGGGGACTTTGTTTTATACTAAGTGCTAGCTCGTAAACTGTCGCCTCAGTAATTCAATGGAGATTGTTGGAAGAAATGAAAACGTAAAAACACTTATAGTGTGCGATGTGTTGTAGATAGAGATATGCTCTCGTGGCCTTTTATGTAGAACTGTTCATGCTGAATAATTCTTACACTCATAGTATATTGATATTTTTAACGGTTTGCCCACCGTAAGCTTAAAAAGCGCACGGACGCTTGTATTTTTTCCAACTTTCTCACTGAAATCGTTAGGCCTACTGCTTGGCTTCCTTTGATCTTAAAAAAAACTATTTTCTACAGAAACCTTTCTCGAGGTATCCTTTACAGAATGGTGAAAACCGCATCAAAATCCATCTAGTGGTTCTCGAGATTACCCGTGACATCCAAGATTCGGGGACTTTGTTTTATACTAAGTAGAGATTTTGATGCGGGTTTCACTAGTTTGTGAAGGATATCTCGAGAAAGGTTTATGAAGAAAATTATTTATTTATGATCAAAGGAAGCCAAGCAGTAACGATTTCAGTGAAAAAGTCGACAAAAAACCGGCGTCCGTGCGCTTTTTAAGCTTACGCTGGGCAAACCGTTAAACATATCAATAGCCTATACTATGAGTGTAAGAATTGTTCAGCATGAAAAGTTCTGCAAAAAAGTCCACGAGAGCATATCTCTATCTTCAATACATCGCCCACTATAAGTGTTTTTACGTTTTAATTTCTTCCAACAATCTCCATTCAATTACTGAGGCGACAGTTTACGGGCTAGCGCGTAATGCATTCATAACTGTTCCCGGGCGAAGCCGGGGCGGGTTGCTATTATATATATATGGGCATAACTAGAATATGAATTAACCAAATGATAGTGGCGAAAAAGATTGTTGTTTTGAGGAACAAAATATCTAGGTCATCTGCCCCTGATGATAAGGGTGATAATGAAACTGAATACCGGTACTACTACCGAATTATATGTAACTTTCAACGGGTTCGTGAATGAATTTATTTCTATTATGCTCTTCATGACGCATTCCTGACTCTCACTCCTGAGGCCCAGGCTTGATTCCCGGATATGCCAAGAGATTAAATCCTGTTCTGAGAGCTGGAACGGGTTAGACTCAGCCTCGTCAGGCAAAACTGAGAAGAGGTATGTTCGATTTCCATCTCAGCCATCCCAGAAATGATTTACCATGGTTTCCCACTCTACTCCAGGTAAGTACCAGGATGGTACCTAAATTAAGGTCACGGCCGACTCCTTCCTCGATCCTCGTCTCAATTACTTCAAGAAGAGGTCCCACCTCTCGAAAATGAGGGTTTCAGTAACGGAAAGACTAGAACCATTTAAGACGGGAAATGAAAGACACTTTGGGCTTTGGGTAACCTACTGTAATAGCGTCGGAGTCGGAAGAGAAGAAGAGTTAATAAAGGAGGTCAGCAGGAGAGATGAAAGAGAGGAGTCTAGCACAAGTACTGTACGTAGAAAGAATGCCAGTCTCAGCTGGGTTTCCATGGTCGCCAACCCTCGTCCCACTAGTTGTGAAATCCCTGGGAAGGAAGAATTTACTAACAATATGAGTAGCAAGACAGGTGCTGAAAAATAAATCATTTACTTTAGCATACGCTACTTTGGATACACAGTCGAACCTCGGTGTCTGGAATGCGTCTTATCGAAATTCGAGTTTTGGAAATACGTAGGAAAAAATGTTAAAATTTGTGATACACTGGTCGTAAATTACAACCTATCAATCATAAGAATAACAAGAAGTTCCGTGACGAACTAAAGAGCCTACTTTTCTTAAAATTTAAGATTCATGCCAATGATTAATCTATATGGATCTATCCAGAATAATGACGAAATTAAGTTGGTAATATCGAAATTTCTAATTAGTTCGAAATACTATATACCTGTCATAATGTATACTAATAGTGAACTACAGTTGGTAGCTCTGGTGACTGAATATATTCTTAGTTCAATCTCTTAAGGTACATAATACAAAATTTGGTTGAAGTCCAATGGGTAGCATGGACGTTACATGCAGTTAAACATTGTATCTAACAGCGCGCGTAAAATCATGTTGGCAACAATGACATACATGTATTGGTCAGAAATAATCTGAAATAATATGATCTATTGTTGTGCCAATTTTGAATGAAATCCATGAGTTAGTATAGAAGTTACATGCATTTTAAAATTGGACCTATCAGCAGGCTTAGAATCATGCTGGCAGCACTGACTTATATTAGTTACTCCAAATTAATCTAGAATGCCAGGTACTATACGTGTGCAAAGTTTAGAGTTATTGGCTTGCATACTTTCTGATATATTGATATTAGGGTAACAAAAATAGAGACAGTATTTATTAACAGTTGGCAGCCCTGGTTACTCTTAAGAATCGGCATAGTCATATCTGTTATGGTACACATAGCACACACGAAATTTGATTGAAATCCAAATGATAGTATGGAAGTTACATGTATTTTATTTTGGACTTCTCAGCAGGCTTAGAATCATGTTGGTAGCACTGACGTATATAAGTTACTCCAAATTAATATAGAATGTCAGGTACCGTACGTGTGCATTGTTTAAAGCTGTCGGCTTGCACACTTTCTGATATATGGGTATTTGATTAAAAGAAATTGAGAGCATTTATTAACAGTTGGCAGCCCTGGTGGCTCTTAAGAATACGCTCAGTCATATCTGTTTATGCACACATAGCACATACGAAATTTGGTTGAAATCCAATCGATAGTGTAGAAGTTATATGCATTTAAAATTTGGACCTATCAGCAGGCTTATAATCATTTTGGCAACACTGCCATGTATAGCCTCCTGGAAATTAAACTGCAATATTATTATCTATACGTGTGCCAATTTTGAAATAGCTCCCATTGATACTTTCCAAGATATCCAACATGGAGCTCAAATTTCAATTGCGATTTTTCAGCAGTTGGTAGCACTGACATCATTTTCAAATATGGCCGTGAGATATTCAGGTATAGATCTTTACTCCTACCACATTTTGTTTCGATTGCTGCAGCCGTTTAGGAGTTGATAGGGATACACGCACACACACACACACACACACACAGCCAGACAGACAGACAGACAGAAGGACAGACAGACACACATTTGCCCGATGTCATAAGTCTACTTTTTCTTCATTTTTGCAAAATGTGAAAGTAGGCTAAAAATACAACCTGGGGGAAAAAATACTACTCATTTGATCGCCTCTCAAACAAACTTTCTTCCCCGGTAATTTTGGCGGCAATGGGTCAATTTCGTTCCGCGATAACTTCCGATTGACAACACTTCGAGCTACTCTGACTGCGCAGTTGTTTTCTCCATGTCTTGTTTGTGATGGATCCGCTGTAGGCACTTTCTCGAAGTGTTGCCAATCGGAAGTTAGCGCTGAACGAAATTGACCAATTTTGCCACCAAAATTACCGGTGAGGAAAGTTTGTTTGAGAGGCGACCAAATGAGTAGTAGTATTTTCCCAGGTTGTATTTGTATTTTTATTTTTGTGATTGATATCATGTAGTAAAACTGCAGTAAAAGATTCATAGATGTAGGACTAGCAGTTTTTGAGGGAAAAAAACATTTTAGTAGGCAAAACAGGTTTTTAGCCCTGTTTAAAAAGGCAAATCATTCCATCTCCAAAAGTATTAGAGCTAGAGCAGCGAAATTTTAAATGAAAACCCCTCATATAGATGTCTAATAACATCATGCAAAACAATGACTGAAATGCTGTTACATTAGGGATAAATGTGCATGAAACAAAATTTACACCTGACCCTAAACTTTCTGCAAGCGTGTACCGTAATTGCAGGAGTGTCATTTGCATTTCAGGAAAGTTGTAAGGAAATGTCTGAAATGCTTTGTGATATACACTGTCAAATATAGGAAGCTGCGTTTTCCGTCTCTTCACACTTCCCGGTTCTCTTAAGTCCCAATTTTGATGCCATTCACTCCACTAGTTTTGACGCTAACCCATAATAAGTAGACAAAGAGGCAAACAGGCAAAAATAAACATTTGGTCATTATACGCTTCGTCCGGGATAAGTATAAGTTTTTAGTCGATAGTTCATTTACGGAAATAAAGATTCCATTTTGTGTTTCTGCAAATAATATTGTCTAAAATTCCTGAATTTTTCATAGAAACATTAAGAGTGGATCACGTCATTGTCTGTCCCTCTCCTACACGCTCTCTCATCTGAGACGAGGTCACCACATACCATCTGATCCCATTGCGCTTTACGAGCAGATCTTCAGTAATCAGCTCAGCGGTGTTACTTGCTCAGTTAGAGAAAGTCGGACATCTACAATACACTGTAAACGGCTTCATAAACCCCAGTTTTTCCTCGAAGATATATGTTTTACGTTTTAAGTGCATTGGTACTCAAGAGAGTGAATACCTGCTTGTTTCTTGATGGCCCAGATCAGGTACAAGTTAATGTGTTCCAATCAATATTGAGACGAGGGAGTGGGTCAACTGTGGGAGAGGATTCTGAAGGCATGGTCAGTCGCACTACAGTCTACTCTAAACCTATAGGAGAGCCTACACAAATCTATTGATATCTTTTCACGAATTATACAGTACTGTATGTGGCGTGTACGTTAATTTATCATACAAGAATTCTCCTAGCTTGTCTATGAATTATCCCCCCAGGGGCTCACATCTAGTGGGACGTGGGTTGGCAACCACGGGGCCGCAGCTGAGTCTGGCATTGCTTCCACTTACTTGTGCCAGGCTCCTCTCCGTCTTCTTTCCTGTCGACCTCACTTGGTCAACTCTTGTTCTCTTCCGACCCCGACGGTATTAGGGTATCCGAGGCCTAGGGAGTCGCTTCCTTTCCCGCCTTAATTGACTCTTGTCTCATATTTTCTAATACCCTCCATCTGCGAGGGGTCAGCCTTCTTTTTCTTTTCATGTTATCTCCTGCCATCTGCTCAAGGCCCTCAAGGAGGCAGGGTGTATGTAGCCCCACCACTTCTGGTGCACCCTAGATATTGCTACACCCTCAGGGGCTCACGGCTGGTGAGTTCGGGAGTTGGCGACCTCGAGGGATTCCTGAGCTGAGTCCGGTATTCCCCCTTTTATCCATTACCTCTGGGGCGGACCCTCTCCTCTTTCACTTTCCTATCTGCCTTTCATGGCTCTCCTTCCTTACAAGTCCCTCAATCCTTATCCATCGAGGGTTGAGGGCATTTCTTTTCCTCCTGTCCTTTATTTGACTTATTCTCCTTTTGTTTTCCATTTCTTCTTTTAGTATATAAGTTAGTAGTTAGTTTTAATTATAGTTTACATTTCATTAACATCTTCACGATCACCCAAACCATTAGGGGCCGATAACCTAGATGTTAGGCCCCTTAAAACAACAATTATCATCATCATCATCGTCTATGAATGATCCGATCACTATGCAATTTGGCACAGTGAACCAATACTATCACCTAATCCTCAAGTAGATAAATCCATTGGTTCCTTTTCATAAATTATAGATGGCGTGTTTGTCAATTCTCAAAGTATGAATTCCCCAACTCATCAAGGAACGATCCTATCAAAAGGTGCCTGTACACTGGAGAGTTTTTGCCCTAGCTAGAGCGTAGAGTAGCTCTGGACTCTATGGTGTAAACAGTATTTGGGTGCCCTAGCTAGACCAATCTAGCTCTATTCGTCCGGTTGAATATTGGAAAGTGCTCTACGTAGAGTCAGTGGTGGATTGTAGTGGTTCTTTATTTATAGTGTTTGAATATGGCTGAATTTGTGTGGAGTCACGAAAAAACAATAACATTAATTGAACATATTGAAGCCCATCCAAAAACTTGGAATTTTACTGTGAAAGAATACAGACTCAGAAATTTGAAAGCACAGTTGTTTCGGGTGATAGCAGAAACAATGGGAAGCACTATGCAAGAAATTTGCAGAAATTTTCACAATCTCCGCTGCCAATTCAATGCTGTTGCGGATAATTAACAAGAAAAAAACTGGCGATGAAGGTGGCATTAAGCTGTTTTTAAGTTTGCCATATATTTAGCAAACAAATTTTCCGTAAAACACCTATATTTGAATTTACGAATATATGCTAAACGCTTTCTTGAAGACATTTTAACTTTGCAACACAGCGCAATAAAACCTAGACGCACACTGCTCTCAGAACTTTTTAGCGCTGCTCTACCTAGTGCAGGGGCGCCGAATCCATGGTCGAGGTCTAGCTACCGCTAGACCTGGCAAGGGGGTGGGTCTCCCGGTCCCCTTGAGGGGGGGGGGTTCGTTGGGGGGTTACGGATAGAGGAGGAAAGGGAAGGAGAAGGAAAAGAGGAAAGGAAAGAAGGGAGAGAGAAGAGAAGAGAAGAGAAGGGGAGAACTGTGCGAAATAAGCTGTAAAACCGTAATTATTGGGGTAGGGGTCCGGTTTAACAAGGGGGGGGGGGTCCCACAGAACGAGAGGGGTGGGTGTCTGCTAGACCAGAAAAAAAAAGATTCGGCGCCACTGACCTAGTGCATTTATATTTAACAGTGTAAACAGGTTCAGAGAGTGATCTAGGTAGATTTGTCTATCTCCGCTCTACGAATGCTCTACCTAGGGAAAATTACTCTACAGTGTACACGCACCTTAAGACAGAGCACAGTGAACCAATGCCTTCTAAACCAGGGTTAGGTAAGTTACTTTTCAAAAGTAACTTCATTACAGTAACCGTTACTTTCCAAAAAATAGACCGTCACAGTTACTTCTCAGAAATAGCAACGAAGTTACCGTTACCGTTATTTTCATAAATAGTAACGGAGTTACCGTTACAGTTACTTTTCATAAATAGTAACGGAGTTACCGTTACAGTTAAGATTGCGCAGCCTTTAAGATTGCGCAGTGGCATTTTCTTACAGTTGGCAGCACTGCTGACCCAAACCATTCTGTTGATAAATGTGGCTTGCAGAGTGCTCTTCGAAACTGTGAAAGATTTTGCTGATTCTAATAGGGATGTAGCCGGAGGAAGCTCGCGCCAGATAGTGCTCGTATAGTACTGGGTAAGCGTAAGGCGATCGTCTTATGTTTCTCCCAGTCAGTTGCGAGGAATGTATAAATTGAGACCGAGTTTTCTAAGCTAAAGTAAATTATATCTTCTCTAATTTTACTCCAAGACTATATTAATTAATTCTATAGGTTTATCTCCTAATATATTATGGACGAATTTCAGAGTTTAAGCGTTAAACAGCTGCGAAATGACCTACGGACCAGAGGCGCTAAAACTACCGGGAGGAATGAAGAATTAATACAGCGGTAATAACACAATTCTAACACGCTATGTTATTCAAATAATGAATATGAGTCAGCATGCTTTCTCCCAAAGATTACAATTAAGTTACTTGAGTATTGTAGGCCTATATTGATAAATATATCACCATAAGACTTAAATCATAAATAGAGATTTAAATATTCACTTGGTCCCCATACTTATAGACTTCGATTCAAATCTTTTTTTTTAGGTTGATAGCTTACATGAAACTGTCATGTTTTAAGGTACCGGTAAACATAATCAAAGAAAGTTGATACCGGTATTGTACCGGTATACCTCGAAAATGCTCGCAACGTTTGGTTCTTATGTAATTTTGTCAATTTCTCAATAAGAATCGTTCCCATACCCCTGGGAAAGGTCTTGGGGGTACAATTTTTTAAAAGTTCGAGAATCCCTGCTTTAGGGCCAGGAACTGTTTCCATTCATCTGACTATGTCTCAAGAATGTAGAAGTCATTCGCTACCACATTCTCCGTCGGGCAGATGGAAGTTGACGATTAATTCTGATTTCAAGAAACCAACCATAATAAGTTTGTGACTGTCAATGTTGCGATATTTATTCTTTAAGTATTTGTCCGAGTATTGATGTCTTTGAAAATGGGAGTCAGAAATGTTACATTCACTTCTTCGTGTATATTGACGATTTCTTCCCGTACTTCAATGGAGATGATTTCTGCAGATTCCGATATTGTAGGCTTATCGTGATAATCCTGAAAGTTTCTTGTGTATGGCCTCTTCCTTATTTTTGTTGTGTTCGTGGTCCACGGAAAAAGCGATGGAACAGCGCCCGGTTTTAATCTTTCTCTCTCTCCTTTAAATACAAACGCATAAATTCAGTGGTTGTTATCGAAATGTCTAAGTTTATAGGTACAAAATAGGAATTATTTCCCTTTGTGAATCACAGTTATCCAACACAGTTTTCGTGAAGTCATCGGGTTGTAAATGATGGGAACACACTTTAATAGATTCGGTCAGATTTTTCTCACCGACATTTTTCCTTCCAATAGCATGTAACGATTTCTTCCTCATTTCTTTCTTTTATGGAAATTGGTGAAACGAAAACGGGCTTCCCTGATTTTTGCAAAGAGGAACACAGCAATAGCTCGGCATAGTCACGAAAATAACAATTTAAACAACTTAAATTCGTACATATTAGCGGCATGAGAACACAGGAGACAAATGAAGAGCGCCTTGCGCTTACCCAGTACAACAGCAGTGCGCTCTATCGGTGCTAGTTCTATACTGTGCCCTTGCAGCAAGAAATATGCACATCACAGTATGCCAGCATTGCTCAATTCGGGATTTTTCGGGGCCGCGGTAAGTTCTCCCACTCTGTGACTTACATATTTTGGATTAAATAGAGGATACACTTGCAAAAATAACAACAAAATCAACTCCTATTTTAACACATTTAATTAATCAAAAATTATGGCGCTACAAACAAATAAACACATAAACTACTGACCAATATCATTCTACTTGTTCAAAGTGAACAAGGAATAGCATAAAAATAAAACAAATATTAGATTAAAACACATGGTTTTCTTTAAAACCAACAATTCACGATTATTTTCACTTCCATAAAGTACTTATCTTAAAGTTCCAAATAACTACGAGCTTCTTTGGCTCGATACTTTCCCATAATAATGGTGTCATATTTTTGTACACCTCAAGAATTATTTTTATCTTTTCTTATCATCAAAACAAATATATAATTACATTTAAAATTACATGTTAATTATTCACTTCAATATTTGGGCATATCACATGTTCTCCATATTTACTATCTCTCTCAAGTTTTGCAAATTCACTACGGTGATCGGGAAAACTATTTGTGTACTCCAGAGTTATAAAGATTACTTGACAAAGTCAAAAACTATGATCACTCCCGAAACCTAGTTATCTTCACAAAACTCGTGGATTCCTATTTTCCATCCAATATTACAATAGGGATTTTATTTAATTCATTTGTCTTATAAGAACATTATCACATAAGAAAACTACGATCTGAATTGGCAAGCGATAATATCAATCTACAAGGACCTCGGTTCAACGCCCGGGTCATTAACAACTTTAAACACTCACGGTGTATTTAACACATCTTACAAGACGGTTTTTACCCACCCTCGCTCGATGAGGGTCAGGCCATTATACTCGTGCGTGATTTATGACAAGGAAAGCGACTCTCTGCCTAACCTACGGTGGCAGCTCTCTTCAATGCTTTAAAACAAACCTTCACATTATTCTCAGTTCTGTGGAGAGACCTGGCTTTTACTTCACTTATTTCCATTCAACAATATTCTTTGGCTCATAAACCACTTTCGTAACCTTGGCATTTATTAATTATGAGAGGGTCCTCATTGATTGGGAAGATTAATACACATTCTACGACGAATAATTAGGGGCTTTAACAACAAGAGGATTCTAGGTTCGAATCTCTTAACATGCCTCGGGAACATTTCCACATCAGAGGACTTATACAAAACGCGATTTAGGGTCAAGCCGTAGCTTACAGGACCTACGCTCAATAATACCGTACATTAGCTCCCTTTTAAATAATACACACATGGCCTCGTGATCCACGTCACAATTTAGAGGACTTACAACATATCTCAATTCACTGCAATCAACTACCCTCCATAAGTAACTTACCAAGTACTTTAACTTTTACGCGTTCCTAGCGTGACTTTTTTATTTAATTGCGTTCCATTACGCTACACATTACTTTACGGCCGAATGTCTTCCAAAGAACTGATAAATTTCATAGTAACAATTGATACATATCTTAATTCTTATATTAATCTTTTCCGTTGACAATAAATCGCTCCCTTTTTAAGAACACGCATTCACATCATGTCTTATACATTTGTTAAGGCTTCAACGCTCTATATTTTTATATCATTCAATTTAATCTTTATTTAGATTTCTTTACCTTGTTATTCACATCATGTTTTCATTCCTTACAAAAGCTCAAAAGCTATTTCTTTCATATAATTCAAATTTACCTTTATGTAAATATCTTTGTTATAATTATTATTATCACGCTTGCTTTTATAACATTCATTAAATACTGACATTTTATTCCATGCATTTCCTCTACAGGATTTATTATTTCACATACTGTAATTATTTATTATTTCTTAAAACTTTATTTTCGTTCAGATCGCGTTCTTATTTAGTTATTATTCATTTAAAAACATCCCTTCTACTCAAAACTCCGGTGGAATTGTACACAAAAATTTTCCCGACACCAAAACATAATGAAAATCTTTACTTACATGTTTAAGGTCGCTTTCTGACCTTTATTTTCGTTTGATGTGACATTTTGGCCCACCTTCTTGACCTACTCCATATTGTACAATCTCATCTTATGTACAGAAATTTCTTGACACATATTCACTATATTTAACACTGACAACATTTTTTTTAATACACTGGTGTATCCGTTTTGAACACACATTAAAACACTAAAAAATATTACTCTGGTACATATTATAACACATATCACTGTGCATAAAACGCTTTCACTTTACCTAAAACACTTAAAATGATACTCTTATTTCTTACAATATTTACACTTCACTCCTATCACACGGGTGTATCTCAACGATTTTTACAATTTCTGTCGGCTGTTGATGATCCCTGATGTGAATCCTATCGACCTGCATTGGACGTGTGATTTTACTCGTTCAAAGTTTCTCTCTCCTACAATGGAAACTACTGGTTTCAGTCTCTCAAAACCGCTTCTATTGTCTATTACTCGGCTTTACTTTATCTGCTTTAACTAGGCGATAAATGTCTTTTCTTTGCCGTCACCTTTATTTATATATGGTGGTCTATCGCACCCTATAGTTTCTATATCTTGGCCTCCCTTCGAGGACCGTATACTGCCTATCGTACCCTATAGTTTCTATATCTTGGCCTCCCTTCGAGGACCGTATACTGTCTATCGTATATTTTTGACGTTTTCTCACTAGAGTACGTTTTCCCTCTGGTTTCGAAACTAAGTTCCTAAGTTCCTTTCGCTTGAACTTCTATCTTTCGCGATCGTAATTACTGTAAAGTTCCTTTACAGGACTTAATGTCTTTAACAATGTTTTTACTAGACGTAACGCCGTTTATTTGTTGGAGTTCTTATAACTTCATAACTGTATTGAACTAGTATTCTTCTGGAACTCGAAGTTCCCTACTGATCGCTGTGTCTTACTTTGGCGATATTGCTTTAAAGTCCGTATATTTAATGTTCTTTATAAATTAGGACTCTTCAAAGTCTCGAACTGCTAACCCTCAGCGTAGCGTACTTATATCGTAACTGGTCTACACTCGGTGAACTTGTAGCATAGCCTCCCACAGGCTCTGGATCGATGTCTGATACAGCTTAACGTCCCCCTCACGGGCTCTTGAATAATGCGTATACGATGTGGTGCAGCACTTCCGCTCACGGAATGCTCGTAGACTGATGATTATGATGCTCCAGCGTCACGCCCCCCTGGACGGACTAATACTGCATGTACTGATACAGCGTGACGTTCCCCTCACGGGCTCTCGTAGACTGCATGATTGGCTTGGTGAGGCCAGGAGTTTTATACCTTTCAGTCACAAAAAGATAAAATCCTAGTCCTTTTCGTGACCAACTTTTGAACTAATTGTCGCACAATTATAAAAATCGTATCTCCAGACAGCTCGTCTTCCAAACGTAAAATAATCTTCCTGTCCATAGAAATCGATCGCGCATTTCCGAGATATTAATTAATTTCTCGTCCTCAACTGTGTGGGTGGTGCTGTTCTTTTTTTATTCTCCCACTCCTCGGGTCTCGGTGAACCCCCAATGACGTCTACTTGCGTTTGCAGTTTTCTCCTGTGCAATTTTTACAAGGTTTTTCTTTACACAAAAATCTCTAATCCAAATTGATTCACCGTACTGTATCTGTTTACTTATTTTTATACTCGTAAACGGGTTAAATTTAATTATTCCTGTTCTGTCTCAGCAGCGAGGTTGCCATATTCCTGCAACGTAAGAGCAATTTCCGAGTCCAGCTTCTTCGTCTTACAGTCAAAACTTTCCACTCGTTCTAATAATATCCATGACTGGCTCCTTATAAATGTCAAGAGGCATGAGCTCATCTAAGGAACACCTGGCCCTAGCGCTTGCACAATGTTAGGCTATAATCCTGGCTTGAAATCTCTCTCCGTTCCCTTAGAGACTGTATGATTCTTTCATTCCTTTCTCAAAGTACATGGATTCGACCCTCTTTGAGGCCATGGTACATGGGTTCAATACATCCCTATTCTATAAAGAATTAAGAGGTAAGAATAACTAATCATCCTATTTGATATAATTTTTATTCTTGAGAAAATAAGCCTTAGCGCTCATTTATTAAATTATGATATAGTTGAAATAAATACTACTCTCACAATGGGAACTCCTAACAAAGGCTGTGCATGGCTCGGTGTGTGTATACATAACTGCTTCTGTCACCTATTAGCGTAAGTGTTGAACTACGCAGAAGCCTGTAAGACCGCGCACGCCGCGCACTCTGCGCAGTCTTGCAGGCATTGTGCGCCATCTTGACAGGCACATTCTTGTTCTGTAGAAATAGTTTATATCGAGGATATTCTTTCTTGCAGACGTCCATTTAACGGCAGTATGAGCTAAACAAACTCAAGAAAATCTGACAGGAAACTTATATTTACGTCAGAAATCTTAGAGGAAGCCAGAAGGAGAATTGAAAATGGTGCAAGTCAAGCAAAAGTGGCTACTTCATTGGGTACCAAGGAATCCACTTTGAGAAACAGATTAAAATTGGTAAGGAAGAAATTAATTACGGTAGTTGATTAATAATTGTCTATGGTAATCCTCCTTATACTGGATAACCACATTTCCCACTGCAGCATTGATGCTGTTCTTTACTGCAGAGAACACAGCATCACCTTGCTTTCTCTACCACCCCATGCAAGCCACTGGCTTCAGCCTTTGGATGTTGGCTTTTTTGGGCCTCTGAAGAAAGCTTATTCTCAAGAAGCTGATACGTGGTTGGTGAATCAACCTGGCAATGCAATTACACAGGCCAACGTGGCCAGGATCTTCAAATCAGCCTACGAGAGAGCAGCAAAGATGGAGATAGCCGTTCAAGCTTTCATGAAAACTGGAATTCATCCGTTTAACCGGAATGTATTTTCGGATGACGACTGTGCTCCTTCGGAGGTAACATTCCGCCCATCTGTGCAGGAGAAAGAACCTGCTGTAGGAGAGCAAATTCAGAATTCAAAAATTGACGAGCCACAAGTGTCACCTGCTATGATATCTCCCCTACCAAAGGCAGCTCAAACAACCAAACGAAAGAGAACTTGCAAAAGGTCTAAAATTCTATCTTCCTCTCCTTATAAGAATGGCCTTCTAACGAGGAATGAACAAGCGAAAAAAAAACAGGGCAGGAAATCTCTTCGCTACGATGGAAGTTCAGTAGCGTCAACTTCGTCACAACTGCCGAAGAAGAGAAAATCGTGTCCTTGCTATGACGAAGAGTATGAGGATCCAATTATTGAAGACTGGGTGCAATGTAGTAGATGCAAACGGTGGTGGCATGAAGGGTGTTCGATCTATGAAGGCATAGGACTCTTCAAATATGAATTATGCAAATGCGCATTCTTACAGGACACCATGCGCATTCTTAAAGGACAGTGCCTGTAAGATTGCGCATTTGCAATTAATTTAAAAATATTAATTTACATTTAATTTATATTATTTTTCGTGTTTTTTGTATACGCATTGTGTTCGTAATTATTGAAGTCTTGTTAATAAATTTTGCTCTAGTAGAGAAATGAGGAACTTTGTGTTGGCGGAAACTCCCGAGATTAATTTTGCCATTAGGAACACGGCCTACTGAATTCAAATGGGTTCTTTGACATGCCGTATTTTTGCCGCCTTTCAAAAATCACTTACCACGGCCAGGAGCGAACCTGCAATCTTGGGGTTGGTAGACCGACACGCTATCCACTCACCCACCGTGGGAAGCTACTTCACCTGTCATTTGGTCGTGGATGGCTGCCGTGTTCTTTTGGCACAGAAACGTTAACTCTGCACCATTAACGAACCCTTGTTCATTCCTGGGACGAACAAAGGCAAACTACGGAAACCACTTCGAGGATGGCTGAGGTAGGAATCGAACCCGCCTCTTCTCAGTTTTGTCTCATGAATTTGAGTACACCCCGTTCCAGCCCTAAGACCAGAATTAAATTTCTTGGCAGAGCCGGGATTCAAACCCGGGCCTCCACGGTGACAGCACAGTGTCAGCCAAGAATGCTAGCCACTACGCAACGAGGCGGACAATTTATAAACAATACAAGCTCCACTTCATTTCACAGTTCAACTTCACACCATCACCAGCCACCCTCCATCAAACGCAGTCGGAGATATACACGTCACCTGAGTAAAACCAAACGTTCGCTGCGTCAGCGCTGCGCTGGGCGGGAGGACTACACAAAGTGCGATAACTTATGAATGCTATCTGATATCGAGCTCTGGTTTGTTTTAAAAACTATTTCAGACATTAATGCGCATTTCTTCTCGCTTAGTCACCAACGTAAAGTCTACAGCAAAAATGTTTATCGCTACGTAACTTTCCTGTGACACTATCCCAGATTTTTCATGTAACATTTAAGAAAAAGAACATAACTTTCTTAGGAAAATAATTACTGCCCTGAGAAATAGGGTATCTTCTACCAACATCAGGCAATCTAAAAATAAATTCTTGATGTGTTGCGATCATTAGTTCATTATCTATGGCGTGATAAATTTTATATCTGCAAACATATATATTCGCGCTAAAATATCGTAATTGTGAAAATTGGGCCATGTGTTAATTATTTATGGCTTATATTTTTACATAATCATAAATAGCGGAAAATTCTCTATAAGACCACGCAAACATTTTCTTAAATTTGCCACTTTCAATTATTGGGAAATGGCAACATCGTCGGGGTAGAAGAGGACGAAGCGAATTGCAGGATATATGAGTGCGAGTGAGAGGCAAATACTACATTTAATTCCCTACTGTCTTTTAAGGTAGAGACACACTATAGACACAAACACGTTAATTCAGTCTTATCAGATGATATTAACAAGACATTTGGCGTACAAGATAAAATACGTCAGAGGGATATTACTCGTAACAACAACTATGGTGACACGGAGAACATCGAAAGCAAAGGTATTTAGATATTATTTCTCGGTACTTTGTGCCAGCAATGAGTGGAATTATGGCATTAACCTTTTCGCTTCCAATTTTCGTGCGGGCTTATTGTACCCTTGCGAACAATTAATACGTGATCATACTTCCGTTAGCTCAGTGGTGTCGGGGGTAGTAAATTCATTCCCACTATAATACACACGTATTTTGGATCAAAAGTATCAGGTCAATACTTGAAATAAACGAAAAATCAAATCTAGAACATATTTAATATTCACTAAAGTTTGGCGCTACACAAATCAAAATTGCAACAACAAAACTCAAAATACAATAATTAATAAAACACTTGTTCCATTGAACAAGAAATCAAACCCTTAAATCATTAGATTTATAATTAATTTGGTTCCCTTTGAACCAATACTCAAATTTCACTTCCATATAGTCTCTCCATATACTAAAAGTTATATGGGCTCGCATGGCACCATATTATCTTTAATTACTTTACACAGTTATTTAACTTACATCACTTCTTTAACTTTGGGTATTACAAAATGTGTGTTCCACACTTATTAATAATAATAATAATAATAATAACATTCATTATTTTATTGTGAACACATGAAACAAATCATTTATTTTTCTCTCTTAATTAGTACCGTACTGCCTTTGTCTTAAGGAGGTTCGCGCTACCCTTAAGAACACAAATTTACTGAATTTAATCAATTAAACAAAGCTCCCTGCATTTGTTTAGAATTTGCATTAACTTAAGAATTATCCATTTTTCATGATCCATCACACACTAGAATTTTACAACAACAATAAGAAAACCATTTATTTATCCACGGGTTTTGAACGATATAACAGCCATTTGCAATGATTACAGGGCCACGGGTACAACATTCGGGCCTGCTCCTTTAAAAGTTCAAATCTTCACTTCGACTGATGTGTTTATATTACACGACCTTGCTCAAGGCGGTTAATGGGTCGCCAAGCCTCTTGAATGGCCGGACTGATTTATTACTCTCGGCCGTCTGCCTGCATGTCTGTCTGAAAGTCCTTCCCAAGACCGGCTAGTTAGATTCATTCACTCACATAATATATTGCACCAAAATCTTTATTAATTAAACCCTGTCGGTTTTACTGTATTGTGGCTCTAAAATAGCCAATATTATTTCACAGGAATGACGATTAATAAAGTAGACTCAATATTGCTTGATCTGAGATGGGATCATTAACTAAGGGGCTCAACACAACTGAAGCTTAACAACTCAACAATGTGTATTTCCTAGGGCCTTACCCATGTTCAGAATACACAACAATACGGGAACAGGAATGACACCTCTGTTCTATGAGTTTATGCGTCGTCAGAACGGAACATGTCAGTATCTGCGCGCTAACACTCTCCATCCACGAGCGGGACACAACCACTTGGCCTCGTCATTAAAATACATAGCTCCCTTCACACACAATTCAATTCGATCAATCACTCTCCCGATCCAAACAACTCCGCTCTTTATTAATGTTCCTGGACTTTAATTATAAAAATCTACTGATTCTATCTTTACCTTCGCTCATAGCGTACGGTATCTCACAATTATGTCTATAAAGATTTTCGTGACTTATTTATTTTTCTCAGCCGTCTTTGCTTTCAGAATGCATTCACTAAAATATGACCCTTTCATTATTATCACCATTATTTCAATTCATTTACATGAACACTACCATTTAACTCATTACACTCTTAGGCCTATATGAGATATTTTTTTACTCTTACATTATTCACTTGGAATATGACCAATATTTCTTTCAATATTATATTTCATGGGCTGTCGTTCAAAATCCGTTGTCTTTCATTTCATATCTTACTTTACAAATCAATTCTCTGTTTCTACATGTGTGATTTTTCATTCATTTAAGGATGCGCGAACCCCTTTCCAAAATAATCATAATGGCATATTGTACTCACTTTTTGTCCGGCGGCTCCCTGAAACTGATGACTGGAAACTTACTCGCCCACATAATGGGTTTTAGTTCTCCATCATAATTACCGCAGCACAATTCACACTTAACCCCTTTTTAAACATTTTTACACAAATTTATATCACTTAATTCCTCTTTTGAAATGCTTTCTAACATGATTAATACACTGTAACACTTGAACAAAACTTAATTCTACACACACACACAAAATTACACTCAAGCCTATTAATTTGCTTGTTTATACTCGTGATTATTTTCACTTCACACGCTTTACTATCTTAAAACCTTCTCTCAGAATGCAGGTGCTAGTGCCTTCTTGCTCTGGCCCTATCATTCGCTTGAAGTTACTGAAAGTCTCGATACTGCTACCCGTATCTTCACCATTCCTCTTAGACAGTTTATTCTGATTCCCTGCTTGTAGTTATCGGCTCTGATGCAGTTTAGGTTTTAACTAACGCTCTGATTTTAGAAATGTTTCTCCACTTGAATTCACGTTCAGTACTGTCTACTATAGTACTGTGTTAGTACTATTTTTCTTGACGATTTAAAGTCTTACGCTTATTTCAAATGCTTCTAATTCGTACTTCACTTTTCCGAACTATCGACACTATTATTTCTGACCCCGAAGAACAGGCGTGTTCAGATTTCTAATTCGGCGTTATGACCTGCTCCGGTCTCGAATGTACTTGTCGACTGCTGTACACCCTCTGTGTTCCCGAATTCGTATGATACTGGTGAGATATTCACTGAATTTAGATGTTATCACATCGTAAAATTTTTACTAAAGTTCTTGCTGCCTATATATTCGCCGTCAATGTATGGCAACCCGGTCGGTTCCATGAAATAATTCAACTATTGACGCGGTATGACCCTTATGTTGGTCCTTCGACGATGGTCGGTGATCTGATGCAGCGTCTCTCCACGGAGACTGTCCGTGACGCAGTGTAACCCTAAGAGGTTCTTTGTAGACTGCTTGCGATACAGCATAACCCTTACACGGTTAACTGAAAACTGTATAACGATGATACTGTGCCCGTTTAGACCGAAGTCCAACGACCAAAAATCAGTCAGCACGAGAATCTAAACTCAGGGCGCCAAATGGGTTAAAGTTACAACAATAACCAAGGTCTGAAACTGCTTTACTGATTTTCGGCTCGATGCAACAATAAGGATAGAAGGGAGACTTTGAAAATATCACAGTTCCTAAAATAATCCCATTTTATTCACAATTTAAAAGTTGACTCTAAAATAATGACATAAAAGCATTGAGAATGCATGAAAATTCATACACTTTATATACAAAAACACAGAATCATCAACACATGAACACTATTGGATTTGAACCAAAGCCAGAATAGCAGTCCGGTTGACTTTGTCCAAATTATTTTATATACAACAGTAGGATATTCAGGGCAAATTAAATCGTCCAGCCTGAATCCTACTTGACTAGCATTCACTAGTTGAAAGAAAAATAATATTTAACTGTTTCACTTGTTGTCAAAATCACTTTGTTTATGAGTTCATTTCTTTAAACGAAAAACTATCACTTTCCAGGAATCATTATTCAAAATTGGTACATTACATATCATAGCCATGAAATAAACACAACAATATCGATTTGTCGGACATCTGAGCATCATTAAATAACAATATTTAAACATTATGAGCATGGATTCGAAGAACTTCGATGGTGAGCAAAATATTTATTACATCATCTGTTCTCGATCCGAAAATAACAATTATGAGTGCATGACTCAACTAGAAATTCATGGTTCAAAAAATATTAACCAAACCATTACTTTAAATGTTAACTAAATCATCCAAACATTAAACTTTCATATAATTGAAAATATCATTCTGAAAATTGTCATCAAAATAGCAACAAATACTATTATCAAAATTGTAATTCTTTTCTTCTGCATAATATGAAAATATTAATGTTTACAAAATATTTTATTTTACAATATTTATAACTGCAATAGGATCACAAATATCTTTGAAATGGTAGTGGATGTTCATTAAATAACAATATAAACTTTAGCACCGGCCCATTCTATTTATGTGTCAATAGTCACCTGATCACATTTTGTATTTGACAAACGGTAAGGTATCATCGAAATTAAAGGTTTATCTACAATAAACTCGGGTTGACAAGTACTGGGAAAATATCTGTAGAACACGAGAATCAAGTGTGAAACATAACTGTGATGGTTGCATGAAATAACCATTGATTATCAAATTCGACGAAAGTGTGATTCGTAATTATTATTAACTTCCATATTTTTTCAACATATTTTATAAAAGCCATCTAACTCTAACAATGGTTGATGCTTCACGTAACGACGATTTCATTCCTGCGACTTAATTGCACAATTTGAATGACAAAATTCAACTATTTCCACACACAACATTTCTCCTCATATTATACATTATTATGATAACCAAGCCCCTGCTTGTTATCTAACTGGAAGACTAGGAAGCTAGTAAGCTCCTCAGATGAGTTTACTACAAATTTCACCATCACATTAAATCTTAGTATTTTTATATCGTGTCTACTCATGGCCAAACATTTCATAAAATGACGTTCCCAAATAATTTATTATTTATATAAACTCTAGCAAACCCTAATGTATACATTCAGTTTTCTTCCCATTGTGATAACCTTCCGTGTCTCTACATGATTTGACTGTAAAACGCAATTATTAAATGCTTCCAATATTATTCTGTTATTTCAGAATATGGGCGTGCGTCTAACCACTAACCTTCGGAAAAGCAATGATCCGAAGTAGTTAACTGTTTCGGATATCCAGTTGATAAATCCATATAACATGACATGATTATTATAAGTTACAAAATTATTATTATTAATATTTCAGAAAATGAAAATAATAATTATTATTAAATCATTATTATCATTATTATTATTATTATTTCCAAACTATAATTAGCTTCACAAAACAATTCTAGAAACGATCAAGCTCGAATTCTGAAATAGGAAAATATCCATTCCTCAACCTAAATAAATTTTAATATTACAGATCCGATGGCTGATGACCGCGATTAGAAGAATGACAAAATCAAACTAAAATGCTCATGATGCTTGTCCATAGATTCAAATCATCGAATCCAAATATCTGAACACAGGATATGTCCAGACCTAGGCCTCCAATGCCTCGAAGCCTAATTTGCAACAGCAAATTACTGTACAAAAGAAAAATATGTTTTGATAAAACTATAGAAATGGAGAATTCCGAATGACTAAGCATAAGAATAATTCAAATGTAGCTTACATTCTTGTAGATGTTGTCGATGAAAATCTGGTTAGAACCAGACTATTCCATTCTTCGGTCCCATTTGGACCCGTACCTAAATCCTGGTATCGGCCTCCATTTTCTACCCGCAATATGTCTAGCAAGACATAATGGCTAGATTCTTCGTTGCCTCGACATAATCTTGAAGAATACTGTTCATGTTGAAAGCTCTAATAGCTGAAGCTATTATCTTGAAAGGAACTTGATCTGTAAGATCCATGGTGAAATTACCAGACATAACATAGACGCAACAGTGACACATTCAGTACGATATCAATACTCTTACAATCTTATTCAGTTGTGGTAAAAGATCTGATGTTCTTGTTGTCCCTGGGTGGAGTTATGCATTCCCCAGACGGCGCTATGCACAGCTGGTCCCAATGTCGGTTAAGTGATCTTATCAAGCAAGAATGGTATTTAGTAAAGTACTGATATGATGTCATGGTTGTTCTTCCTGTTACCAAGACAAAGCTTGCCTCTGGTAGTTGGAAGTAAAACATACTCCAAAATAATTGACAGTGGATTGTGTAGACTAAGTCTACCATATGTCCGTCTGCAGTTGGATTTTACTAAGTGTTCACTGCATGATAATGTCTATCACTTGAAATGTTACCTTCGATAAATAAACTATGTTCCACTGTCTGAAAAATATACTAACACCTTCGTTCATTACTTGGTCCAATATTTCAAAGTATGAAGTAACGTAGTACCAGTAACCATGTACTGTTTAAAGATTCACTCAGCGAACTATTAGCGAAGAGTTTAGCGACCATGCGCTCCGAAGAACTGACTATGTGATCTCAGCGACCGTGCGCTGTAAAGAAGTGAGGTACTGAGTGGTGCTGGGTACGTAATTTATACCGTACAGAGCTCTCCTCTGACGTCACAGCGGAGTAAGTCCTCTATCATTAAACTGCTCATATCTCGGCTTCCACTGATCCGATTTTCTTCTGATATGGCTCTTTCTTCTTCTTTTTCCCGTGCCAGTAAAATGGTATACCTTCCAAGATTCTATCCAATCGGGTAATATTTAATTAAAAATATAGCCTCGATTATGACGCGGCACGCGTCACTAACCTTTCTGTTGCCTGCATATTCCTTCGATTCCAATCTACACACATCAAAAAAAGTTTTGCATCACCTCGGTTCCAAGAGTTCCGGAACCGTTAAATACAAAGGGAATAGAGATCAACACAAACAACATTTCAGCTCGTTTTATTGCTCATGAGACCCACACATTGCATGTTGTACCATCATACAGCTAGACTTTCAGCATTTGTGGTCCAGATTGCAGTACACACCACTACCTCTAATACCCAGTAGCACGTCCTCTTGCATTGATGCATGCCTGTATTCGCCGTGGCATACTATCCACAAGTTCATCAAGACACTGTTGGTCCAAATTGTCCCAGTCCTCAACGACAATTCGGCGTAAATCTCTCAGAGTGGTTGGTGGGTCAAGACGTCCATAAACAGCCCTTTTCAACATATCCCAGGCATGTTCGATAGGGTTCATGTCTGGCGAACATGCTGGCCACTGTAGTCGAGCGATGTCGTTATCTTGAAGGAACGCATTCACAAGATGTGTACGATGAGGTCGAGAATTGTCGTCCATGAAGACAAATGCCTCTCCAATATTCTGCCGATATGGTTGCACTATGGGTCGGAGGATGTCATTCAGGTATCGTAAAGCCGTTTCGGAGCCTTCCATGACCACCAGTGGCGTACGTCGGCCCCACATAATGCCACCCCAAAACATCAGGGAACCACCACCTTGCTGCACTCGCTGGACAGTGTGTCTAAGACGTTCAGCCTGACCAGGGTGCCTCCAAACACGTCTCCGACGATTGTCTGGTTGAAGGCATATGCGACACTCATCGGTGAAGAGAACGTGATGCCAATTCCGTGGGGTCCATTCAGCATGTTGTTGGGCCCATCAGTACCGCGCTGCATGGTGTCGTGGTTGCAAAGCTGGACCTCGCCATGGACGTCGGGAGTGAAGTTGCGCATCATGCAGCCTATTGCGCACAGTTTGAGTTGAAACACGACGTCCTGTGGCTGAACGAAACGCATTATTCAACATGGTGGCATTGCTGTCAGGGTTCCTCCGAGCGGCAATCCGTAAGTAGCGGTCATCCACTACAGTAGTAGCCCTTGGGCGGCCTGAGCGAGGCCTGTCATCGACAGTTCCTGTATCTCTGTACCTCCTCCATGTCCGAACAACATCGCTTTGGTTCACTCTGAGACGCCTGGAAACTTCCCTTGTTGAGAGCCCTTCTTGACACAAAGTAACAATGCGGACGCGATCGAACTGCGGTATTGACCTTCTAGGCATGGTAGAACTACAGACAACATGAGCAGCGTACCTTCGTCCTGGTGGAATGACTGGAACTGATCGGCTGTCGTACCCCCTCCGTCTAATAGGCCCTGCTCATGCATGGTTGTTTACATCTTTGAGCAGTTTTAGTGACATCTATGAACAGTCAAAGGGACTGTATCTTGGATACAATATACACAGTCAACGTCTATATGCCGGAGATCTGGGAACCGAGGTGATGCAAAACTTTTTTTGATGTGTGTAGAACAAATGTCGAGCGCTATTCAAACCTTCCGCCTGGGACTTATATATGTGCCTGCAATCACCAATCTGCACAAGTGGATTTGGGCACAATACGTCGTTCCTCCAGAGAGAAACTCTCAAGACTATATATTGTTGTTGAAACAGCGTGATGTTGGCGAAACAGCGTCACGTCCTTCCCGGACTGACTAGAACTGAATACTGTGAAACAGTGTGAAGCGCCCCCGCGCTCACTCAGACTGAATGCATCCTGTTGGACTGGCAGGCTATTTATTCAAATTAGCTAAAAATAGTCCATTTTCGTTTCTTCTCGAAACTAACTCTTAAACCAAGCCTCGTAAGCTTGTGTGAAAATTATCTACGTACTCCTCATCGTCTAAATGTCTCAAATTTACCTTAGCTGTTGAAAACCGATCGTAGCTTATATTTTATAAAAAATAATAAGTGCTCTTGCCATGTGTGGGTGGAAACCCTTTTTTTTCTACCTCTCTGGGAGACTCGTTGGTCCCTCCCATAACTACGTCATGCTAAGTCAGCGCTTTTATTCTGTACAATTATTAAAAGATTTTATATCGGCCAAAAGAATAATTCCCAAAATCATCCATATTGGCTATCTCAGTTCTTAATAATTTTGCGTGGTTTCTGAAAAGAGGGTTATTTCACAACGGTTCCGGGCTCCGCCTACGATCACGTTGCCAAATTATTGCTTAATTATCACTCTCTAGTGAATCCCCTTTCTGCCTCTGCGAGTGGAAACTTCCTTCGCTCCTTGCACCACCAGGCCTCAAAAGCTTTGATCATGTACACCGTATGACGCATACACGGATTGTACGCTGTAAATTGTGATAGCGAGACCTATCGCTTCTGAGTCAACTGTAGATTTCCTCATCTTGCCACATCTCTGGCCTGTACGTATATTAAAGTCTTGCGAATATTCTTCCTTTCTTCACTTAAATAGACATGGGTTCGATTCTTGTACCTGCTCCAGAAGGGTACATTATATGCTTCAGGCAGAGGACAGCCAGCATCGCGCCGGGGAGTATTTAGTTGGCTGATTAAGAAAATATCGGGTTGAGAACAAAGTGCATATCATAAATTGTTGAAGAAGGGCCCTATGTATGTAAGCATCCTTGTATGAAAGCAACGAACAGAAACTTAGGCTTCGATCACATTGGAGGCATGCTTGCGCAAGTAATTTGTTGGCGCGCGCGTGCGCAAGCGTGCACATATAAACAAAATCTGTAGGAGAGCGACAGAAACAAATGGTAACGTGTCCATCGTCGCTCACACTGCCTGCCTAAAGCAAGTGCACGCTCGCGCACGCTTGCTCCGACTCCACTTCGAAACAACAATATTTGTTTCGTAGTTGCAAGCATGCGCAAGCGTGCACGATCTCGGTTGATTTCTGACCATCGAGGCAGTGACAGTCTAGTGTTGATTTCATGTAAAAAAGTTTTTGACCAACCATATTAAAAACGAGTGTTTTATTTTCCAAACCTGATATCCAGGTTATTTTCATAAACTATTCACTGAAAATATATTCAATCGGCACTTCAATCGGTTATAATTAATGTTGTTGTTTGAGTCTTCAGTCTTTTGACTGGTTTGATGCAGCTGACCATGTCCCCTGTCCTGAGCTAATCGTTTCATCTCTACATAGCTACCACACCCTACATCCGTGGCAATTTGTTTAACATATTCTAACCTTGGTCTACCTCTACAGTTCTTGTTCTCGACCCTTCCGTCCATAACTAAGCCTGCTATTCTTGGGTGTCTTAGAATGTGTCCTACCAACCAATCTCTAATCTTCATTAGCAGTCGCCAGAAACATCTCTCCTCTCCCACTCGTCTTAATACCTCTTCGTTTGTAACACTATCTACCCATCTGATCTTCATCATTCTCCTGTAACACCACA
This sequence comes from Meconema thalassinum, assembly GCA_946902985.2. Classification (NCBI taxonomy): domain Eukaryota; kingdom Metazoa; phylum Arthropoda; class Insecta; order Orthoptera; family Tettigoniidae; genus Meconema; species Meconema thalassinum. The sequence goes on from OX336389.2 coordinate 125,819,466, forward strand.
TTTCAAACGCTTCAATTCTCCTCTTTTCTGCTGCACCAATAGTCCAAGTTTCACTTCCATAGAGTGCCACGCTCCAGACAAAGGCTTTCAAAAATGTCTTCCTAATACCTAAATATATATTCGATGTAAACAGATTCCTTTTCTGTAGAAATGCTTTCCTTGCCTGAGCCAACCTACTTTTTATATCCTCTTTGCTTCGTCCATCGCTGATTTTTTGCTTCCTTAGTAACAGAAGTCTCCTACTTCCTTTAGTTTTTCACCTGCTAATTTGATGTCCATAGAGGTTTCTGATTTATTTCGGCTGCATTCCTATATTTTTGTTTTACATTTATTAATTTTCATCATGAATTCTTTCCTCAGGATGGAGTCCATACTATTCAAAAACGCATTCAAATCCTCTGGCGTGTCGGCCAAGATGACGATGTCATCAGCAAATCTCAAAGTCGAAATTATTTCTCCTTGAATCTTCACTCCCACTTCAAATTTCTCTCTAATATCCTTCATTGCTTGTTCAATGTAAAGATTGAAAAGTATGGGTGATAAGCTGCAGCCTTGCCTCACACCTTTCTAAACACCAGCTTCTCTCTCGTGTCCTTCAGCACTAATGACTGCTGTCTGGTTTCTGTATAGATTGTAGATCACCCTCCTATCCCTGTACTTTATTCCAATCATTTTCAAAATGTCGAACAATTTAGTACAATCAACGTTATCAAAAGCCTTTACTAGGTTTAGAAATGCCATGAACGTTTTCTTATCTTTCCTTATTCTACCTTCCAAAATCAGCCTAAGACTCAGTACAGCTTCCCTTGTTCCTACATTTCTCCTGAAATCAAACTGGTCTTCACCCAACTCCGTTTCTATCTGGCTTTTCATCCTCTTATAAATTATTCTAGACAGGATCTTTGAAGCATGAGTAATCAAGCTGATTGTATTGTAATCCTCACATCTGTCAGCTCCTACTTTCTTCGGTATAGGGATGATAACATTATTCTTGAAATCAGAGGGTACCTCACCTGTCTCAAAAATCCTACACACCAAGTGAAATAACCTGAACAGACCTTCATATCTATGCAGCGTAGCAACTCAATTGGTATATCATCTATGCCTGGTGCTTTGTTCCTGATTAAGTTTTCCAATGCTCTGTCAAATTCTGATCTCAATATTAAATCTCCTTTTGCATCCTCATCAATTTCCTCCTCCCTTTCCATTACATGATTCTAAATCTCCTTTCTCTTATAGAAACACTCTATGTAGGCTTTCCATCTCTCAACCTTCTCTTCCCTATCTGTTAGAGGCTTTCCATTTGCGTCCTTAATATTACAGTACTTAGTCTTCTTTTCCCCAAAAGTATTCTTAATCCTTCGATAAGCAGTGTCTACTTTTCCTATAATAAATACGTTACATTAACCTTTTGGGGAGAGAAAGGCCTACAACACTTTTAATATTGGCAGATTGAATATCATTTTTAAATTCTTCAAAATAATATTTTAAAGTAAATACCGTAGTTAATAAATCTTCAAGTCTTACTTCAAAGTCACCATCAGCTTCTCTTCAGGTCACACACTTTCGGAAATTAGATTGCCTCCTTATTCTAGGTGTGTTTTGTCGAGTATATAGTAGAAAGTGTCTGGTATCATTCTGAAGAATTCAAAAAACTTATCAGTCTGTCTAAGCAAATCGTTGAATATTCGTGCATACTCTCCATCTTCCTCTCTGTCCAAAAAATACTCATTCGCTCACTCTTCCCTGATTTCCTGCTCATCCAAAAATAAAAACTTTAAAACACCATTTTCCAAAACAATGTCCTCATCGTATGACATCTCCATTTCGACTGACCTGTTTATAATAATTAAATTGCACCTGCTTGCATTTAGTGTGAGCACATTGCTGTTCACGCCAGCTTGCGCACGCGTGGTGTATTCTTTGGAATACACGGTAAGACAGAGTAAGCTTTTGCTTCTCTTTGCTTTAGTTCATCCCTTTTTTTTTGCAAACACCAACAGTGATCTCCTGATTTCTCTTTGTTGGTATATGTTTCTTACACTACCTGTAAGTCTGTTCTAGATATATATCTTCCATGACCCACCTAGCGTCATATAGCAGCGAATCTCTGAAGTTCCTCAATTTTTCCCTGCACAAGAGGACTGCCTTACCAATCTAGCCACCAGATCTCGTCGCTATCGCCAGCTATCATCTCCGTGATCAAGAGAACTGCGTCTACATTTTCACCCACCAGGCTGCGCTAGTGACGCCTGCTATCAACTCTTTGAAGACCATTTCATCAAGAGAAATTATTTACTTCAAAGTTGGTTATTCTTATATGTATTCCTTTTGTCTCCTACCCCCACCTCTTTTCCCTTCCCTGGTCTCTCCGCGCTCCGTTCAGCTGGCCTCACTTGTGCGTCTGAAGTCAAACCAGTCTGTTGGAGCTTAACTAAAGCTCGCCTCCTCTACTCTAGAGGCAAACTTTTAAATTCGACGCTATGTTCGAGTTTTAGAATCAACTGTCAACAGCAACATCGCCTTCTTCATGAAGCAAAGATAAGTATCTCATCGTTTTTAAAAGGCTCAATGCTTTTATTTGGATTTTATAGACAGTGAAAATTGCTATATGTGATAAAATAACTGCTTTCAAGAGATCTTCTTGATCAAACTCGAACTATCAAGTCTAACTTTCAAAATGAAAGATTTTCTGAGATGCTATCTCACATCGAGCGATATTTCTAAAATACCACCCACTGTCTATATAATCTAGTTTTCCGCCGAGGGATTCTTTACCCAAATTAAACAAGTCATCATTGCTCTGGAACCTTCCAGAACCTACACTCTATCTACCAGTTATACTGTCATGTATTTTCCACTTGATATGGGAATACTTTCTCCGCTGAGAAACTTATGTGGGATAAACTTCTAATCCACATAAACTGTCTTCCTACGTTTTTAACTGCCGCCCATAGAAACTACGACTCATAATTCCCTCAAGCCAAAACTCAACTTTTACATAACTGCAATAACTTTTCTTTCTATAAACTTTTTGTGCTGGTACAGTGAACTTTCAACTATATCAACAGACTATAGTGATAACAGTGCCTGTTCAACCTTTTAATCCGCGTCGCGCTCGTCCGAGTACAATAAATACGGCCATGAACACTCTTCCATAATCCAATTTGATCTTTCCCAAACCCTTTACTAACAAAATAAAATAATAAAATTGTTACTTTAGGTCTTTTTTCAATGAGGTGTCACTCTCAATAAGTGCCCTCCCTTACTTGTTCCACGTACAACGAATTAATGTCTGTTAAACTTCGTGTCTAGTACACGCCTTAAAGTATATTGTTTCTCCCTTCTAATGAGGGAATCCAATTCTTTCAACTCAAAAGTGAGTTATAACTAGGTTTCACGAAAGGGAAATTTGCCCCATTTTTCTCTTGATCCCTACTTAAACATAGGAGTTCTAGAAACTTCCTTTCAGTTTTTCTCTTCAGGCTTCACTATAAGTGACCTGCCCTATTTGTATAATCTCTAAAGTAGTTCTGTATTAATACAAGAAGTTATAGAAACTTCTATTTCATTTCTTCCTGGTTTTTGTTGTTGTTACTTTCGAAGTTGTTATTTGTTCATATTTCTAAGGTACCTATCTAGAAATCCTTAAAGTACACACCTTGTACTTGATTTATTGTTTAACCTTAATTACTTTAATTATCCTAAAATTTTCTATTTATTAATCTTAGCTATTTCAAAATCTTACAAAGATTTATCTTATATAAAAGGTTTGAAACCCAAAAAAAAAATTATCAATTGCCTGGCGCAAGATTTAAATGATTTCGGAGGTCTGCGACCCCAATTGTTTGTAAACTCAAATTATATATGTCTTAAATTCATTACACCTTTTTGCATTGTTAAATAAATTTGAATTTTTTCCTTTGCTCTATCGTTTCTCTGAAATAACGGTTAGGCATGATCCTGTCTTCCCTGACTCTTCCTAGGTTTATGCCCTCTTTAATAAAAATAAATCCATTGATAAGGTTTTCACTACTTGTTGCATTTGAGCAAGAACTCTTAGTTATTAACTTATTAAAGTCTCTCTTAGCTTTGATAGCTAATTCTAACTGGCCAGTAAGGCAAGCATAGCTCGCTATGCCAGCTTCCTGCTTGCGGAGATTCTCTCTACCACTTATGGTTGGTTTTTCAAAATTTAAGTGTTTCTCATTGTCTAAACTTTTAGTCGGCGCCTTGCTGGGTAAAAGCTTAGTCATTTCTAAATGCAACTATTGGTACTCTTACCAAAATTATTCCCAAGGGTATAATTGCTTTATCCCTATCCTTCTTGGAAGCATTCGGTCGCTCTTCAGAAATTCTACAATTTCAAGAACTAAAATATCACGGCTGATTCAAATTATTTGTATTCTTCAGAATACTTGTTTAGAAACAAACTCCTTTGAACAGATACACAATAAATCTGTTACCCTTTGTCTTGCCAGACCACCACCCTTCCCCATAGTAGGTATATTTATGCATGAGAGGGAATACGCTATAGCAGCTTTCTTGCGTATAGCCCAAGTTCCAGCTGCGTTTCCTGTTAGCTTCTCCCAGGTCCCTACCCACTTTAGGCATCGGAAAGCGGATTTGCAGTGGCAACTGCCTTTGAGTATACTTAAAGTTAAAATTATAACTTCTGTTGGACTCTCGTCCAATTTCTCCATCCTTTTTCTCCAGTCCGAAACCCACTTCTTTTTATTAATCATCTTCCCTTGGGGGTTAGGTTATTCCCAAGCTAATAATCTACCCAAAATATGGTGCCGAAACCCGGGAGAGTCCATTTATGACATTTTACTTATCAGGCTTTATTTGTCAAGGGTTATGTGACAATATTTTGCAAATCATTAATATCTTCTTTGAATTGTTCAGCTATACCTTCACCGTGCAAAGCCTGTGAAGGAGAAAGAGGCCGCTCCTGTCACCATTGGTGTGTCCCTTTCTTTCAACTTATTTGCTGCTGCCAGTCTGACAGCATTTCCAAGGTTCCACAGTTTCGTAAGTTATACTTTAATTTACCTATTTTGTCATGGCTCCTAAAGAAAAGGATAAGGATGAACAACTTACTTCTAAACGAGCATCCTATAAAGGGCAAATTACCCGATTTAGAAAATACATCAGAGAGCTAGATCCTTCAGAAACTCAATTAGATTTGTTAAAACATCGCGTAAAGGATTTTGAACGTTCATATGAAAATTATGGTTACATCCAAACTGAAATAGAAACTTGTATGCTCAATCAAACTGATGATCGAGTCGAAGTAGAAAATCGATATTACGAAGATATTGGTTCTGCTTTTAAAATAATACGCCAACTCGAGAAGAACAGAAAAAAGACGGTTCTGTTCTTGGTTCCCTTCACGAACAACTAACTTCTTTTCGTGAGGGCACTCACAAGCCCAAACCAATCCTACCTAAGATTGATTTACCCCACTTCTCTGGAGACGAATCTACTTGGGATTCTTTCTATGAACTATTTTGTTCTCTTGTTCATGACAATGAAGACATTCAAGTCATCTACAAGTTTCATTATTTGAGATCTATCCTCCGAGGTCAAGCTCTGCAGTTAGTTGAAGCACCCCCATTAAGTGCCGAAAGCTACCCCATTGCCTTTAACTTGTTGAAAGAAAGATACGGTAATTCACGGTTACGTATTCAACGCCATATGAAGGCTCTATTCAACTTACCTGAGTCACAGCACAATGACGTCACTAGTTTGCGTACTCTCATTGATACAACACAACTTCACGTTAAAGCTCTATCCCAATTAGATCAACCCATTGAACACTGGGACACTTTCTTAATACACTTAGTGGTTTCTAAAGTCGATGTTGCTACCCTCAAAGCTTGGGAGATTGAACTTTCCGGAGAAGACGATTACTCTTACGAGCATTTACTCACTTTCATAAATGCTAGATACCAACTCTTAACTCCTTTAGCTAATCAAAGTTAACCCTCATCCCCTAGTTCTAAATTTGAATCAATGTCTCTTACACCTAAAAGCGAACGCTTAGCGTCTAGTACCCAAAAAACTGGGCCCAGCTCTTCTAAACTCAGGTCAAACGCCACTGGTTACCCAACTAGGTCTAGTGAACGCCGTATTGCTAGTTCTCTCGTTTTAAACACTCAATTCGAACCCCGTAAGAGTTTAAATGAACCATTAAAGTGCATACTTTGTAAAGATTCCCACGCCTTATATCTATGTAAATCTTTTAAAGAACTATCAATCGACGACAGAAGAAAATTAGTTTCCCAGAATAAACATTGCTTCAACTGCCTAGCACCCACGCATTCTGCTTCAAATTGCAAGTCCACCAGACTTTGCTTCCATTGTGAAAAAGCTCATCACACTTTACTACATCGTCATGATCAAACAAGGTCATCGACCGCATCTACTTCTCAGAAAAGTGACAATGCTAACAGTTCCAATGCTTCATCTTACATTCAAAATGCCAAGTCCATACGTAGTGCCCAAGTACTATTGTCCCGTGTCCAAATCGAAGTTCAGGATAACTTTGGCAACTGGGTCCGTGCACGCGGTCTTCTTGATTCGGTGGCAACCCACGATTTCGTTTCTAATTCATTAATCAAAAAACTAGGCCTACCTGTAAACCCCACTTCTATTAACGTATCGGGCATTAACAGCTCAAAATCGCAAGCTTTACGGTTTTCAAAGCTAACCATAAGAGACATTTGCCACAGAAATAACTTTCTCAAAGTGAATTGTCTCATTCTCAATAGCATAGGAGAAGATACTCCAAGTCACTCTGCTGATATTTCAGGTTTAAGCATTCCCTCGCATTTAAGGCTAGCCGATCCTCTGTTCAATGTACAAAACCCCATTGACATACACTTTAGTGCCAATGTTTTCTGGAATTGCCTTCGTAAACAGGTTCGCAAGTTATCCTCAAACGTGGTTTCCAGAGACACTAATTTTGGATGGATCGTCACCGGTCAACTTCCTCATTATTCTCCCCAACCCGCATCGCAATGTTATTTCGCTAATACTGACTTGGAACAGTTCTGGAGGCTTGAAAGCGTCGATTCTCCTAACGTGACCTCTTCAGAAAACGAATTCTGTGAGCAACTTTTTCTGAACACCACCACTCGTTCTCCTGATGGCCGGTTCATTGTTCAGATGCCAAGATTACATAATCCCCTAAACTTATTAATTCTCAACCCAAAGCTTGAAAAGCTCTCTTTGCTATCGAGAGCAAATTCAAGAAAGAACCTCTCGTTAAACAGCAGTATACTGATTTCATGGATGAGTATGAAAGCTTAGATCATATGGAAGTTGTTAGCAAATCTGATGAAGAATTGCACCCCCCAATTGAAACGGTTTTCTTAAATCATCATCCCGTGTGGAAAAACCCTCTTGTAAAGGATAAAATCCGAGTCGTTTTCAATGGTTCATCACCTGACGTTAATGGCAACAGTCTTAACGATACTCTTTACTCTGGTCCTGCTATTCAGTCAGATTTATCTGCTATACTCTTAAACTTTCGATAATTTCCCATAGCTGTTATAGCGGACATAAAACAGATGTACCGTCAGGTTTTAATTCAGCCTGAACAACGAGATCTCCAAAGAATCTTGTGGCGCGACGAAATCAGCAAGCCCATTATGGTATTTCGCTTAAAGACGGTTACTTATGGCTAAAAACCTTCCGCTTTCCTTGCTATCCGATCCCTACATTTGTTAGCCTCTCAAGATGGTCATTTATTTGATTCTAAAGCTTCCGAAGCACTAACTACATCATTCTATGTTGACGATTACTTGCAGCCCTTCCCCACTCTGGAGGAAGCTTCTTTCGTGTCACTAGAACTTCAAGCATTGTTAAAGAATGGAGGATTCCCACTTCATAAGTGGAATTCCAACTCCCATGAGTTTCTCGCCCAGTTTCCTATTGAAGATGTAGACCCCTCCTCCGTCGAAATTTGTGGAGACTCCGAATCCATAAAAACTCTTGGAGTTCATTGGTGCACTAACATTGACACTCTCATCTATAAAGTTTCGCTTGCAGAAGAGCTCCCTAACACAAAAAGACAAATTCTCTCTGAAATTGCAATTTTTTTTGATCCGCTTCAATTCCTTGCCCCGGTTATTGTTATAGCCAAACTTTTCATCCAAGAGCTATGGTCGCTCAAATGTGAATGGGACGACACTGTTCCCCTTTCTTTTCTTAACAGATGGCTCTCTTTTCGCAGCAAATTGCTTGATCTTTCCCTGATTGAAATTCCCAGGAATTTAATTAACGCTCATCCTAATGCATCTTTTTTCCTTCATGTGTTTGCGGACAGTTCCGAAAAAGCTTACGGTTACTGTGCATATTTGGTTTATCGCGGTTCGTTAAATGGATCTTCAGTTTCCAACCTTGTTTGTGCCAAATCGAAGGTGGCTCCTCTTAAAACTATCACTTTGCCTAGGCTTGAATTGTGTGCTGCACTCATGGCCGCAGAACTTGTTAAGAAATTACGGGAAGTCTTAAAGGTCGAATTTTCGCAAACCTATCTCTGGAGCGATTCCCTGATCACTCTTTCCTGGATCGCCAAAAACCCCGTTCATTGGCAAACTTTTGTTGCAAAGAGGGTTTCCAAAATTCAAACTCTTTCTCCGGGATGTCAATGGAGGCATGTGCCCAGCGCTGACAACCCCGCCGACATCATTTCTCGTGGATGTTTATCCTCTCAATTGGCAGCTTCTCAGTTGTACTGGCATGGGCCCTCGTGGTTAATCGAAGACTCTTCTTGTTGGCCTTCTAAACCTCCAGCTACAAACTCCAACTTGCCTGACGCTAAAGTATCTAAATCTACTGCTTCGTGTCTTGTTTCCAACGTTTCTCATCCCTTGTTGTCCCGCTATTCTTCCTTTCACAAATTAATTCGAATTGTTGCCTATCTTCTCAGATGGAAATATCTTGTGGTTGACCAACCTCTTCTCCCCAAACCACACCTTACCAATCATGAATTGAATCTCGCTACCATTAAGGTTTTGCAACTAACACAGCACGAAGCCTTTTCTTCTGAATTGTCCTTACTTTCTTCTAAAAAAGATCTTCCCAAATCCAGTCGTCTTCGTGCCTTAGGCCCGTTCCTTGATGACAATAGGTTACTCAGGGTAGGTGGTAGGCTCTCGCAATATTTGCTTTCTGAGGACAAAAAGCATCCTGTTATTTTGCCTTCTAAACATCACGTAACTTCTTTAATTATACGTGACTTTCATTATCGTAATCTGCATGTTGGTACACGCACACTGCTTTGCCTCTTAAGGGAAAAGTACTGGATTATAAATGGAATTCATGAAGTTTCCTCTGTAATTTACAAATGCATTCCTTGCTTCAAAGCTAAACCTAAAGTCAATACTCAATTAATGAGCGATCTGCCCTCTTTTCGCTCTTCTCCTATACGTCCATTTGCTCTAACTGGTGTGGACTATATGGGTCCGTTCCAATATCAACGCAATTCCCCTGAAGCTAAACGCAAATTGTTTGGTAAGCTCTATGTTTCTCTCTTTGTTTGCATGGTTACTGGCGCGATCCATTTGGAGCTAGTAACGAATGCCTCTACTTCTTACTTTTTATCAGCTGTCTCACGCTTCGCTGCTAGGCGTGGTGTTCCTTCGGAGATGTTCTCTGATAACGCTTCCACTTTTCAAGGCGGCAGCTTCCTTGTGGAAGAAAGCTCTCACATCTTCTCCTGCCATGGAACAGATTTCTAATTTTTCCTACTCAAAGGGTTTCAAATGGCGTTTTATATTCCCTACGCCCCTCATCACGGTGGTAGGTGGGAATCCTTCGTAAAGCTCACTAAACGTCACTTAAGAAAGGTTTTAGGTAATCGCATTCTGACTTATGAAGAATTTAATTCGCTGTCTGTTCTGATTGAAGGTGTTGTCAATTCTCGCCCTTTAACTCCTCTTTCCAATGACCCTGATGAGCTGCTTACACTCACACCTGGTCACTTCCTTATAGGCACTTCTCTTTCTGCCCCTCCTCCCCTTCCCAACTCTTACAGAGATTCTAATTTACCTATTGTTTGGCGTAAACTTTAAGCCCTCCGTAATTCTATCTGGAAGAGGTGGAATTTGGAATACTTAACTTCCTTGCAACGGAGACAGAAGTGGTTTCTTTCCAATCCCGACATTAAAGTGGGGGACTTGATTCTGGTTTGGGATGTTTCTCCTCCCTTGGTCTGGATTTCTGGTAGAGTGACCGAGTGTTACCCTGGAAGGGATGGGAGAGTTAGTGTGGCCAAGATCTTGACCACTAATTGGTATATTATAAGACCACTTTCTTTAATTGCTCCTTTACCTTTAAGTTCTTAATTTCTTGCCTTTGTCCTCTGTTGGTGTTTACCCCTCCCAGCTTGGTGTATTCTTTGGAATACACGGTAAGACAGAGTAAGCTTTTGCTTCTCTTTGCTTTAGTTCATCCCTTCCTTTTTTTTTTGAAACACCAACAGTGATCTCCTGATTTCTCTTTGTTGGTATATGTTTCTTACACTACCTGTAAGTCTGTTCTAGATATATATCTTCCATGACCCACATAGTGTCATCTAGCAGCGAATCTCTGAAGTTCCTCAATTTTTCCCTGCACAAGAGGACTTCCTTACCAATCTAGCCACCAGATCTCGTCGATATCGCCAGCTATCATCTCCGTGATCAAGAGAACTTCGTCTACTTTTTCACCCACCAGGCTGCGCTAGTGACGCCTGCTATCAACTCTTTGAAGACCATTTCATCAAGAGAAATTATTATTTCAAAGTTGGTTATTCTTGTATGTATTCCTTTTTTCTCCTACCCCCATCTCTTTTCCCTTCCCTGGTCTCTCCGCGCTCCGTTGAGCTGGCCTCACTTGTGCGTCTTAAGTCAAACCAGTCAGTTGGAGCTTAACTAAAGCTCGCCTCCTCTAGTCTAGAGGCAAACTTTTAAATTCGACGCCATGTTCGAGTTTTAGAATCAACTGTCAACAGGAACATCGCCTTCTTCATGAAGCAAAGATAAGTATCTCATCGTTTTCAAAAGGCTCAATGCTTTTATTTGGATTTTATAGACAGTGAAAATTGCTATATGTGATAAAATAACTGCTTTCAAGAGATCTTCTTGATCAAACTCGAACTATCAAGTCTAACTTTCAAAATGAAAGATTTTCTGAGATGCTATCTCACATTGAGCGATATTTCTAAAATACCACCCACTGTCTATATAATCTAGTTTTCCGCCGAGGGATTCTCTACCCAATTTAAACAAGTCATCATTGCTCTGGAACCTTCCAGAACCTACACTCTTTCTACCAGTTATACTGTCATGTATTTTCCACTTGATATGGGAATACTTTCTTCGCTGAGAAACTTATGAGGGATAAACATCTAATCCACATAAACTGTCTTCCTACGTGGGAAATTTTCTGCCGTATTTAACTGCCGCCCATAGAAATTACGACTCATAATTCCCTCAAGCCAAAACTCAACTTTTACATAACTGCAATAACTTAACTTTCTATAAACTTTTTGTGCTGGTACAGTGAACTTTCAACTATATCAACAGACTATAGTGATAACAGTGCCTGTTCAACCTTTTCATCCGCGTCGCGCTCGTCCGAGTACAATAAATACGGCCATGAACACTCTTTCACAATCCCATTTGATCTTTCCCAAACCCTTTACTGAAAATGAAAATCCACAGCCTGCTTCCAGTCTCCGACCGGGTCAGGAATGGAATGAATGAAGCCCCTATCTATCGGCGAGGATATGGACTGTGCCGGCTGCCGAGGCCTGACGCACTCCTCTGGGGCAATGATTAAATGAATGACAGATGAAATGAAATGATAGTGGAGAGTGTTGCTGGAATGAAATTATTGACAGGGAAAACCGGAGTACCCGGAGAAAAACCTGTCCGCCTCCGTTTTGTCCAGCACAGATCTCACATGGAGTGACCGGGATTTGAACCACGGACCCAGCGGTGAGAGGCCGACGTGCTGCCGCCTAAGCCACGGAGGCTTCCCAAACCCTTTACTAACAAACTAAAATAATAAAATTGTTACTTTAGGTCTTTTTTCAATGAGGTGTCACTCTCAATAAGTGCCCTCCCTTACTTGTTCCACGTACAACGAATTAATGTCTGTTAAACTTCGTGTCTAGTACACGCCTTAAAGTATATTGTTTCTCCCTTCTAATGAGGGAATCCAATTCTTTCTACTCAAAAGTGAGTTATCTCTAGGTTTCACGAAAGAGAAATTTGCCCCATTTTTTCTCGTGATCCCTACTTAAACATAGGAGTTCTAGAAACTTCCTTTCAATTTTTCTCTTCAGGTTTCACAATAAGTGACCTGCCCTATTTTTATAATCTCTAAAGTAGTTCTGTATTAATACAAGAAGTTATAGAAACTTCTATTTCATTTCTTCCTGTTTTTTGTTGTTGTTACTTTCGAAGTTATTATTTGTTCATATTTCTAAGATACCTATCTAGAAATCCTTAAAGTACACACCTTGTACTTGATTTATTGTTTAACCTTAATTACTTTAATTATCTTAAAATTTTCTATTTATTAATCTTAGCTATTTCAAAATCTTACAAAGATTTATCTCATATAAAAGGTTTGAAACAAAAAAAAATATATATATCAATTGCCTGGCGCAAGATTTAAATGATTTCGGAGGTCTGCGACCCCAATTGTTTGTAAACTCTAATTATATATGTCTTAAATTCATTACACCTTTTTGCATTGTTAAATAAATTTGATTTTTTCCTTTGCTCTATCATTTCTCTGAAATAACGGTTAGGCAAGATCCTGTCTTCCCTGACTCTTCCTAGTTTTATGCCCTCTTTAATAAAAATAAATCCATTGATAAGGTTTTCACTACTTGTTGCATTTGAGCAAGAACTCTTAGTTATTAACTTATTAAAGTCTCTCTTAGCTTTGATAGCTAATTCTAACTGGCCAGTAAGGCAAGCATAGCTCGCTACGCCAGCTTCCTGCTTGCGGAGATTCTCTCTACCACTTATGGTTGGTTTTTCAAAATTTAAGTGTTTCTCATTGTCTAAACTTTTAGTCGGCGCCTTGCTGGGTAAAAGCTTAATCATTTCTAAATGCAACTATTGGTACTCTTACCAAAATTATTCCCAAGGGTATAATTGCTTTATCCCTATCCTTCTTGAAAGCATTCGGTCGCTCTTCAGAAATTCTACAATTTCAAGAACTAAAATATCACGGCTGATTCAAATTATTTGTATTCTTCAAAATACTTGTTTAGAAACAAACTCCTTTGAACAGATACACAATAAATCTGTTACTCTTTGTCTTGCCAGACCACCACCCTTCCCCATAGTAGGTATATTCATGCTTGAGAGAGAATACGCTATAGCAGCTTTCTTGCGAATAGCCCAAGTTCCAGCTGCGTTTCCTGTTAGCTTCGCCCAGGTCCCTACCCACTTTAGGTATCGGAAAGCGGATTTGCAGTGGCATCTGCCTTTCAGTACTTAAAGTTAAAATTATAACTTCTGTTGGACTCTCGTCCTATTTCTCCATCCTTTTTCTCCAGTCCGAAACCCACTTCATTTTCTTCATCATCTTCCCTTGGGGGTTAGGTTATTCCCAAGCTAATAATCTACCCAACGCGCGCGCCACCAAATTACTTGCACAAGTGTGCCTCCAATGTGATCGAAGCTGACGTGAACAGCATTGTGCTCACACTAAGTGCAAGCAGGTGCAAGTTAATTATTATAAACAGGTTAATCGAAATGGAGATGTCAGACGATGAGGACATTGTTCTGAAAAATGGTGTTTTAAAGTTTTTAGTTTTGGATGAGCAGGAAATCAGGGAAGAGTGGTTGAACGAGCAGTTTTTGGACAGAGAGGAAGATGGAGAGTATGCACGAATATCCAACGATTTGCTTAGACAGCCTGATAAGTAACTTCAGAATGATACCAGACACTTTCTACTATATTCTGGGCAAAATCACACCTAGAATAAGGAGGCAAACTAATTTCCGAAGGTGTAGGCCTATATCACCTGAAGAGAAGCTGATGGTGACTTTGAGGTAAGACTTGATGATTTATTAACTACGGTATTTACTTTAAAATATGCTTTTAATGAATTTAAAAATGATATTCAATCTGCCAATATTAAAAACGGTGTAGGCCTTTCTCTCACAAAAAAGTTAATGTACTGTAACGTATTACAATTATAACCGATTGAAGTGCCGATTGAATATATTTTCAGTGAATAGTTCACGGTCAAGCTTGCGCAAGCGTGCACTTGCTTGTGGCGGGCAGTGTGAGCGGCGATGGACACGTCACCATTTGTTTCTGTCGCTCACCTACTGATTTTGTTTATATGTGCACGCTTGCGCACGCGCGCGCCACCAAATTACTTGCACAAGCGTGCCTCCAATGTGATCGAAGCCCTACGCCCGAAGGCCACATCCACTTGTCACTACCGCTCTAGAGTCGACCTTGTCCACGCAGAGGAATCACTGGAGGCTATGGTAAATGAAGTGGAGCAGAAGAGACTGTAACTGGACCGTGGTGTCTTGTCTAAGGAGAGTGAAGGGAGCCTGTACACCACTAGAAACCCAAGCCTTTGGCTATTAATCGTGCAGACTGATGAAAATAGAGCAGAATATCCTCTTGTAAAAGTAGGTCCATTTTGATGAGTTCATTGTAGAACATCATACAATAATAATAATAATAATAATAATAATGGGGAGCGTGATGGCGCAGTGGCTTAGCTGCTCGTCTTTCACCCGGACGGCCGGGGTTCGAATCCCGGTGACAGCGGGGTGGAATTTTCAACTGAAAAATCACGTGGCGTCAGGAAGGGCATCCGGCCTGAAATCCCCGGCCAAAACCAAAATGAGCCTGCTTGGCTCCGGCGACCCCAATTAATTGGGAAAAGCCGAAGAAAGAAAGAAAGAAAGAAAGAAATAATAATAATGGTCGCCTCCGTAGCGTAGCGGTCAGCATGGTTAGCTGCCGCCCCGGAGGTCCTGGGTTCGATTCCCGGCTCTGCCACGAAATTTGAAAAGTGGTACGAGGACTGGAACGGGGTCTACTCTGCCTCGGGTGGCCCAAATGAGTAGAGGGGGTTCGATTCCCCCTCAGCCATCCTCGAAGTGGTTTTCCGTGGTTTCCCACTTCGTCTCCGGGCAAATGCCGGGATGGTACCTTCTTCAAGGCCACGGCCGCCTCCTTCCCTCTTCCTTGCCTATCCATCCTCACCATCCCTTACCTTCCCTCATGAGGCCCCTGTTCGCTTTGCAGGTGAGGCCGCCTGGGCGAGGTGCCAATCCCACCTCACCAGTTGTATCCCTTCCGATTCGATGTTCCCAGCTCTAGGACACTGCCCGTAGAGGCGGTAGTGGTGAGTTCCCTCGCTGAGCCCGTGGATTCTAGCAACCTGGAGGGTAAACGACTAAATAATAATAATAATAATAATAATAATAATAATCAGGGGTTTACGTACCTTTTAATTACTGCGGCTTTAGAGAACCTGGGGTACCAGAATTTTGCCCTGAAAGGAAACATAAATGCTCTCTTGCATTTAGACGCTCTCAAATGCCGATCGACTACACTGGGATTCGATCCCACAACTTTGGGTATAGCAGTCCAGAATCTTATCACTGCACCACGCAGCCGGCCAACATCTCAGAAGACCTGCATTATAAGCACAATATACAGTATCTATGATTACAGAAAATACATTCATTCCCTATGGTTAAAATATAGAAAATATCCACTTCCTGGTGTAGCGGCTAGAATTCTTGACTGTTGCCCTGGAGGCCCGGGTTCGATTCTCGGCATTTACCTGGAGTAGAAATGGGAAACCGAGGAAAACCCACTTCCAGGATGGCTAAGGGAGGAATCAAACCTGTCTTTTCTCAATTTTGCCTCACGAGACTGAGTGTACCCCATTCCAGTCTTCAGACCAGAATTAAATTTCTTGCAGAGCCGGGAATCGAACCCGGGCCTTCGCGGTGACACCTCAAATGAAACAAAGACTAAATAGAAGATGTGTGTCGTACCTATACTCCGCTCTGTAATTCTCACTAACTGTCGTGAATACCATTGAGAGTCCATTCATTGAAACACTGCATTGCTAGGGCGATTGGCGTTAAGAGGTCTACAAATTATTGTAACCACGTCTCAGCGGTGAAATAACGTTCCCGAGTTATACACACTAACTGTGAGATTTATCCAACTCTGAACCTCAAACTACCCAACGTTTGCTTACATCCGTACACCTCCTGGAACCTCGACTTAGAGGCCTACCCTGGTATATTGTAAGTCCATGATAAGTTAGTTCACTACCAACAATACGAATTCACTGAGCATACCAGTTTTATATCATTTAAGTTGTCGCCTGAGGGACATCACGCATATTTCAGATCTACTTTCTCAGACTGACGTACCATGCATTTGTCCATCTTTCTCTCATGTCATATTTTTGTCCAGTTCTGCACTTTCTCTCATGCCCATAGTGCGTGGGACGTGCTTCATCCATTAACACGACGTCAGACAGCCGAAAGGAAAGATCCGCGCTGTAGGCAAGAAAGCTTGAGAAATTGGCTTTACCTTGCATTTCTACATGTGCTTGTTGACCTTTCATTTTTAGGGATCATGTTCTATAAAGAGGAAAATGTCATTTGGTTGCCTGCCTGACTGTACTTCTGTCTGCCATCACTGCCTCTTATTTCTGGAACCACTCAACCAATCGACTTATCTTTTTCCATGGCTTTCTATACCATAAGTGATTTGAAAAAGCAGTTTTCATCATTAAAACTCAGCAATTTTTCTAGGTTTAGACGTGTCTTGTGCGGGGTTTCACCTAGGAACACCAAGCTGGTTCATCAGAGGGCTCATGGTGTCCGCACCCAGACCCCCACAGGACTAGCGAACTGTGCACTACCTCCCTTCGAATGAAGCGCTCGTGCGCCTCTTAACTACGAGAACTAATTGTGAGTTTCTTCCAGTGTCGAGAAAGGTTCCTATGGAAAATCTTGATTTTCGCCAGATATAGTTACACAGTGACAAGGGAGAAGGTGAAAGCGAATGCTGCCTATTTCCAGGAATCTATTACGACAACAATCAGCCAGGTAGACATCCCTTATTTGCACGGAGCCATCAAGAATCACATGTACTGTACAAACCATCCAGACAGCCACTCAGCTACGACATCGATCCGGGTTTATCATGTCATGGAGCAGAAAACAGGAATCCATATATTCCCCTTAAATAAATTCCTGTCAAGATTCCTGAAGTCCACAAAACTCGCCGTACCCGCTTGCACACTGGTGTACGTAAAGCAGGCTGTTCCAGCCGAGCAGCTCGCTCGTGAGCAGCAGAGTACTCGCAGCCTTTCGTGAGTAAACCTGCAACATGCAACACCGCTCTGCTGTGGGGGGCTGCCGTCACTTCGCGGTGGATACATCAAGACTGGCAGGAACGCATAGACTTGTGCTATGACCTTCGCCCAGTGACGTATTGGCTCTCACCCCCAGTCCCTCTCCAACCGTGCTCCGAGCATTACTGCTGAGTACTCGCGTGTACGCATACTCAAAGTCATGGATTTGGAACAGCCTGACGTAAAGGCTGCAAGGTGAAATGGGAAGCAAGTACTATACTCGTGCTCCAACAGGGTTTGTCACAGTGGAGGAATGGAAAGCAAGTCCTATACTCGTGCTCCAACGTGGTTTGTTGCAGAGGTGTAATGGGAAGCAATTCCTACACTTGTGCTACAACGTAGTTTGTTGTAGTGGAGGACTGGAAAGCAATTCCTCTGCTTGTGCTCCAACTTAGTCCAACTCCGAGGTTCAAGAAATTAGTCCTGAAGGGGATCTTTATCGTGTCAGTAATTCTACTGACATGGGTCACTTGCATTTGAGTACCCTCAATTGAGAATTTAATATAGCGGTATTCGATCCCACTACCATTGGCAGAGCAGCAGAGGTTTACCACTGTGACACGCAAATAGCAATGGTGAGTTCGAAATGAAGAAGGCGTTGGAAATACTCAGTCTCCATATTAGGTAAATTGCGCTAAATTTATGGTATTAATATCACACTGCCTGGCCGGGAATCGATCACAGGATACTTTGTGAAATATGTGGTGTGACGTGATGCAATGGGGTATTATATGATATGATGTGATTTGGTATGATATGATATGGTATGATGCGATTTGGTGTATGATATGATATGAAATGATTGCTATGACTGCCCCACATACACATCTTTAACCAGTCCTGTTGGGAGTAAGGTGACTTGATGGACCCGGGTACTGCCTATATAGCCTACTGTACTCTGTGTTGACAAGTAAGAGGTGTACCTCGGGGTCAGGTAGACACCAAGAATGTGAATGCATTTTTGGATTTTTTAAAAACTAATTGTGACTTTCATTTCAATAACAGCTTCTTTTCATGAGCTTTCATCTTAGCTTTCATTACTCCGCTTAAAAGTAATTCAGCTTTTTTGTAACCATGCAAGAGAAAGGCACTGCGGCTACCATAACCTTACTCTCTTCAAGGAAAGTTGCATTTTGTTTCGTGCTTTCGATATTGTTCTACTCAGGTCATTCACGGCAAGCAATCTGCTCTATTTCGCTTCCTCACTAGAAATGGAACGTTTGCCTTGGCTCTATCCGAACAATTTACACCAATATGAACATACTTACGAAGAGGCAATGAAAGCCAAAACTGGAACCGCAGAACCTTTACCATAGCAGTCGAACATGCAACTAAAGATAAAGCTGAAAACCTTTAATAATGTGTCTATTTACCGTTTAGTGCCACTGTTTATTTCCCCAAAAGTTATAACTAGACCTTGGAGGTTTATGCACTAATAATATCAAAATATGAATGCATATATGCACTAAAATTGGCTTCAGTAGCCTATGCAAAATATATGCACCATAAAGTATCAGTATTTGTCATGGCATTTGATTATGATGATTGCTGTGTGTGATTTAAAAATATAACTAGTTGAAACCCGTCAAAACATGACGGTCAATAGAAAAATATTTACTGAAGAATTTTCTTATATAGGCCTACTGTACATTCTTTGTACGATTATTTTTTGACTCTATTGAAACTATAAGGGCGTCAAAAGATTGCACTCTCAACATTGCAAAATACTGCTGGCCATGACTGAAAAATTGTTGGGGGCAAATTGAGGCCTATACGTTCCAGAGTTCCCCCTTGACCTTTATTGATTGTGATAAAGTATGCCAAATGAATTGGAAAATATTGCCTCTTAAAAGAAAATGATAGTGTTTTATCGGATGGTGTTAAATCAAGTCGAAGGATTAGACCTCTCTGCCTAATTTTAACTGCACCTATTATTTCCAAATCCAAGCAATATGGTTGCATTTAGGAGTCCTTGGGAAACGTTCAGATTTCTAAGCAGCATAACGGGTCAAGCGTTTGGAGTATGTGGCGGTCAGTCATTTAGTTCCAAGGAATTCAAGAACTCTGAGGAGTCTAATACAACTGGCCGCAAACCGTCGCTTATAATTTTGGAATATACCGAAGAAATGCGATGATGTGCAATTCCATACATTTTAAAACAATGTGGACCGTGTGCGTGTGGCACAGTAACATTGGCACCAAATGAAACGAAGGACATAGCATTGTACTGCCGATTAGTCTCTCTGAAATTCCTTGAGATATCATCTCCAGTGAAAAATAATTGTTGCAGCCTGTCAAATATTTTATATTTATTCAGATTAATTTTACCATTACAACAGCAAAGGTCAAAGTAACCAGGTGTAGATTTCTCGCAAGAGAAATACAGTGCAGAACAATGTTTACATTTGTTCGTCAAGGACCCTAAACTGTAACAGCATAATAGTATCTGGAATTGTTTCTGAAATGCCATATTTATATTGGATTTTAAAAGTGGCTTCGTATTTTTCTCCGATTTCCCTCTTATTTGCGGCTAATGTTCTATTTCGTCAAGTGGGTTTATTTATAGCAGCATTTCTCCCCAAATTAACGTCATTTTAAATAACAAATATTAAATGGCAAATAATACCTTACTTCCATTGCCAAAATCAACTGCGTGGTTAGACCCATTGTTATGTACTCCAAACGAATATTCAATAAACAATAATATTCACATATACAATGAAGTTCAGAGACTTCCATTCTCAAGTTGGTTGCTGATGAGAATGCGATGAGACTGATCGCCAATAATAAAATCCTTGCAATTTTTGCAATTTGCTTGCAAACGCAACTCAGGATGACGATCTTCATTTTGAAATAAACAGAATGAAATTGCTGTAAATAATCAATTTCCATCACCTGTTGAAGGTACAATACTTTGAATTTCCATGACAGTAAAATATGCAAGGGAGCATAGAATCACTTCGCCACTACTGGAATGAGCATAGACTCACTTCGCCAGCCACCGTAATGGAGGGAGTTTTTGAATTATATGTTCAGTGCTTGTCAAAGATCGTATTAACACAGGGAAGCCCACTCTTAAGGCTACATTCTGAGCTATTGCCCCGGATTCCAGGTTCGATCCCCGCTCTGCCACGAAATTTTATTCTGGTCTGAGGACTGGAACGGGGCGCACTCGTGAGGCAAAACTAAGAAGAGCAAAGTTTGATTCCCATCTCAACAATCTTGGATTTGGTTTTCCGTGGTTTCCCACTTCCACTCCATGCAAATACCGGGATAGTTCCTAACGTAAAGCCTCGGTCGTTAACTCCCCATTCCCCACATTAATTACAAATGCACACATCAACACAGCCATCACATTAACACAGGTTATCAGAGAAAAGTTTACACTCGCACACCAAAATAGACGGGGCTGAGTGACCACGATGTCTGAGTCCATCAAATGAATTATGTTCGCCAATTTGTTAACGCTGATGTGTGTGTTTGAACTACTGGATATAAGTTCAATGACTTTTAAATTAATATCATTACATTGTTGCAACTTGGCAAATATTTTATACTCCAGCAGATCAATTTTACCATCACATCAGTAAAGGCCAAAGTAACTGCGCGTAGATTTTACGCAAGAGAAATACAATGTAGAACAATGTTTACATTTGAGCGTCAAAGACCTTACACTGTACTGCATAACATCTGGAATTGTTTCTGAAATGGCCTATTTATATTGGATTTTAAATGTGGCTTCGTATTATTCGATAACACTCGTGTCCTGCAATATCGGAGCCGCTAAATATTAAATGGCAAAAAGTACTTCCATTGCCGAAATCAACTGCGTAGTTCGACTCAGTACTCTAAACAAATAATCATTCTTATACAATTAAGTTCAACATGACCGTCCAGAGTCGTTCATACTCGAGTTGGTTGGTGAGGAGAATGCGATGAGACTGATCGCTTAAAATAAATTCCTTATAATTGTTCCTGCCAGCGAAATTTCCTGCAATAGCTTGAAAACACAGCTCAGTATGACGTTCTTCATTTTGATATAAACAGTACAAAACTGCTCTAAATAAGCTATTTCCATCACCTGTTATAGTTTATGGCAGTACATTTTGCAGGGGAACATAGAATAACTTCGCCACCTACTGGAATGAGCATAGGCCTATACTCAATACTCACTTCGGCAGTCACCCTAATGGAGGCAGTTTTAGAATTCTATGTCCCGTGCATGTCATAAATCGTATTAACACATGGAAGCCCATCCATTCTTGGCTATCGCCTCGGAGACCCGGGTTACATTTCCTGCTCTGCCAAGAAATTAAATTCTGGTCTGAGTGCAAAAACGGGGCACATTCAGTCTCCTGAGGTATAACTAAGAAGAGGAAGGTTTGATTCCCACCTCGACAATCTTGGATGTGGTTTTCCGTGGTTTCCCACTTCCACTCAAGGCAAATACCGGGATGGTTCCTAACTTAAGGCCTCGGCCGTCACCTTGCCGTTTCCCACATTAATTACAAATACACACAGTAATGCAGCCATCACAATAACATGGGTTATCAGAGGAAATTTTACACTTACACACCAAAGTACACGGGGCTGAGTGACCACGATGTCAGCGCCCTTCAAACGAATTACGTTTGCCAAGTGTCTAGGATGCTACCAACTTGACCACCGAAGCATTGGGAAGAAATTGCAATATTAAGGAACATAAACAACATAGCCTACACACTCAACTGTCAGTTAATGTTCTTCAACGTTTCCCTTCTTAAAAATTCCCCTCCTTTATAATTCTCCATCACGTGAAAAAGCGCCGTGTCTTGTGTTTTAAATATATCGATGCAATGGTGCTGCCATCTGTTGTCAGTTACTGCAACTATATGGGCGAGGTACTGCCATCTGTTGTCAGTTACTGGAACTGATGGCAGATATTAGCTAGCTCTTTTGACCACATGCTGTAATGCAATGGTAAAACGGAAATAAAACGTATTGAGAGGGAATGTAGAAATATGTATCTTTAACTGACATAAAACCTTACTAATACTCCTTGATAAAACAATATTTCAGAGGTAAAAAAAATACTGGCGAAAGCTGGGATCGAACCTATGATCCTTGGATCCACAGTCAATCGCCTTAACCATACAGCTAATATTTCACTCTCGTTGAGAAGCAGACGCAACCATTCAGTATCTTCATAAGCCGCTATCTGAAGAAAATAATCCAATTGATTATCAATAAAATCAATATTGCACATTCGTATATGTTCATACTGTTATTATATTTTATTGTCAGAACTTGGTTAATGTATGTTTTCAATTACATGGAAGCTTATTAAATAACTTACATTTTAATGGACTTCTCACCGCCATTTTGTCATGGGCCCAGGCGGATTGTGCGCATGCGTGAGGAGCAAGAATTCTGCTATTTTCTATATTTATTTAAAAATATACCGTAATATATTTGTTTATTTTAGAGACACTCTGCAAATCTACATGCCAAGAGCTTTCGTTAGAGTGCTCTACGAAGTAAATCGCTTCTGTCGTTCTCTCAATCTCGTGGTAACAAAAATCGCCTTAGTGTTTTAAATATATAGATATGAAATTAAACTCCAACATCACTGATCAGGATCTGATGATGGCCGTGCGACGGTCAAAACGCGTAATCCTAAATTCCCCCTCTATCAGTGAATAATATTCATATGTATTTTCTTTTTCAGGAAAAATGTGTTGTATATAGTCACCCCGCCTAACCTAATTGGGCAAAAGCGTTTTGGCGGACTGAAAAGTATACATTGATAGAATAATATAATACAGCGAACTTAATTAATTTGAAGCCGAAGGCACCGATAAGAAATGTATTATGCAAAATTTAGAATCAGGCCAAGTTTCATTTTATTGAATAGGAATGTCAAGGAACTACGCGAAATGTTCAAATTATTCACAATTATTCCAAGATAAAAATAAAGATAAAAATTAAGTTTCACAGTGCAATGCCAAAAAGTTGTTTATGCGATGTAAACATCAGTATAACGTATTGTTATGTAAACCAATATAGTACAATATATTTCCGTCAATCAATACCAAACAAATTATGTTAAACTGTATTAACACTCACATTCGTGGGACATGTTTCGGGGCCATGCTGCTCCCTTCTTCAGCCACTTCATCTCCTCAATGTCATCGTGCGTTCTCAAAGATATCTCATTATAAAAGATTCTCACACAAACAAACATTAAAAACAATAAAAACAATCTTAAAAACACTATACTAAAATACACATACGTATAAACTTATGCAACTATTTCGAAACTTAGAATGTCTGTCACCGTGTCCATGTAAAATAATAATTCCTCTTCTACGTTGAAGATGGTCCAATCGACTGTTTTGGCCTTAGGTATCATTCACGGTACATATTACGGAGTGACCAGTCGTTTAAATTATAGTGCTTGATACACGATGACTCGGAGGAGATGAAATGGCTGAATAAGGGAGCAGCATGGCCCCGAAACATGTCCCACGAAAGTGAGTGTTAATACAGTTTAACATAATTTGTTTGGTATTGATTGACGGAAATATATTGTACTATAATGGTTTATAATCTCTTGTCAGTACGGACCATGGCGGAATCTATAGAAGGAGTATTGTTATGTCTCATAAAATAATTTCTACATAATTTATTTCCCGGGAGAAACCAACCTGACCTGGCCCTACATTTCCGAATGCCCGAACCTATATACACCCGTTTAATCACCGAGTCAAAAACATTTCTCGATCTGTTTGGGTCGGGTTGGGCGTAGGTTTTTCATGCACAGGTCTAGTAGCTGATTGGACGTATAGGACTCGCTCGTTCTATAAAGGGCACCTCCTTGTAATGGGACAGGGATGGGGTAGGCGTCCCTAGACCTGATGTAAGGTACTATCCCGTCATTTGTCTGGAGAGAGTGGGGAAAATCGGGGGAAAACCTCACTCAGGATAGCCACTTTTAGTACCGGGATTCAAATCTCCGATCTCCGATCTTGTTACAGCTGCCCTCGCGGCCGTAGTGCACGATTTAACGAGCACGGCTACGCTTCGTGACCTAAATTAAGGCCTTGTAACTCCGAATAATTGGTCTCGCGGTGTCAAATCATCTCTTCGCAAGTGTGTTCATATTGGTGCAAATTGTTCGGATAGAACCAAGGCAAACGTTTCATTTCTAGTGAGGAAGAGAAATAAAGCAGATTTCTCAGTGTGAATGACCTGAGTAGAACAATAAAGAAACCACGAAACACAATCCGAGCAAATGCCAAGATGGAACTTCGTTCCAAGCCCCGGAGCACCTATCTCAATCCTACACCCTACAAATTACAGTTACACGCACTATTGCAGTTACCACGGAAACACATGTTATCAGGCGAAATCAGCACGCACCTAAGTGCACGGAGATGATGCCAAAGATGTCCCAGACCTCTCAAAATTAATCACCAACATATTTATTTATCAGTACGACCTCGGTTAACAGGAAAAATATCTCACTGGCGCTGACGGAAACCCCATCAAGAAACCATTGTTTATTTTGTTAATTCGCTTTATGCACTTGGTACTTTTTGGTCATCAGCTCCGTGTGCTTGTGTGTGTTCAATTTGTCAGATAACCTGTGTTTCTGTGGTGGCTGTATTAATGAGTGTAACTATACTGTAGTTATTCGGGCCGGGGATGGGTTAGTTGCCCCGGGATTTAAAATAAGGTGCTATCCCGCCATTTGCCTGAAGGGAACGTGGACAAACCCGGAGAAAACCACACTCAGGATGGCCACTGTGGGTGACGAGATTTGAACCTCTGATCTCCAGACTTGTTGCAGCTCTCCATCGCGGTCGTGGTGCTTGATATAACGCGTACCACTACGCCACGGTGTAGGAACTGTTGTCTCATTGCTTGAAATCCTGAGGGCGCACTTCTATCATTGCACATTATCTGCAACTTAAGGCAAGTCAGGCTGTACCAAGCTACTGTGCACATACGCGGACACTTTTTGCCGTGAGAACTTTCGAACGACCTAGAATCACAACCATGGTATAAAGGAAGCTGGAGAACCAATGGAATGGGAACATTTTTCTCGCTGTACCTGTAACCGCACAGCGGTGCAACTGTCTTTTGATCCATAATCGCCATATTTGCAACAATTAAAATATGATATCATTTCTCCTCCTTACCCACAAATTGGCTGTAGCAGTCTGAGCTTCACACTACATCCTGAGTTTAGTTGCACAAGGTCCATAAATTATATGAACAAAGTCCAGTACATATGTTCATCTTAGACATGCAGTTGCATGTACAAAAGAATGTTCTCATCAATGAGTGGACCAACGGAATAATAATAATAATAATAATAATAATAATAATAATAATAATAATAATAATAATAATAACTAGACGGCCTTTGCGAGAAATCTTGCATGTGTTAAACAACCCGCCCGGCTTTACTGTTAGGCAAGCTCGACGCGACACAGTTCTGGCAGGGGTTATCGTCTTGTTTATTTGTTTAAGGTGAGAACCACCTCCCCTATATAGTCCATTTTAAATTTTAAATTTTTAGCCTACTTTCAATTTTTGCAAAAAATGAAAGTAGACTTAAGAGATCTACACAGGGCAAAAATTGTGTGTCTATGTGTCTGTGTGTCTGTGTGTCTGTGTGTGAGTGTGTGTGTGTGTGTGTGTGTGTGAGTGTGTACTCTGAATGTA
Organism: Meconema thalassinum; assembly: GCA_946902985.2. Lineage (NCBI taxonomy): Eukaryota > Metazoa > Arthropoda > Insecta > Orthoptera > Tettigoniidae > Meconema > Meconema thalassinum. The sequence continues at coordinate 125,845,612 of OX336389.2, forward strand.
TGTCCCACCCTATCAATTCGAACACGGTGAAACGGAATTGAACGAAATTTGGTACAGAGGTAGAACTAGCAAAGGGCACCTCAGTGTCATGTTTTATATCGCCGCCATCTTGACGGAAACGTAATGGCGGCCACCCAAATGTTCAAAGCTTAAATAATTACGACTAACTTAATCATCCGATCTCTACCAAATTTTGCAACAACATATATTTATAAGGCGACCGTCTTTTGACCAAACTACAAGGTCATCAGCCCAATAGTTTGCAGACGGCGGTCATGTATGTGTGCAAATCGATTCCCCCTATCAAATCAAACATGGTGAAACCGAATTGAACTAAATTTGGTACAGAGGTAGCACTAGCAAACGACACCTCAGTGTCATGTTTTATATCGCCGCCATCTTGACGAAAACGTAATGGCGGCCACCGAAATGTTAGAATATTAAATCAAATTACGACCAACTTAATTATCTGATTTATACCAAATTTTGCAACGTTATACTTTTATCTATGAAAAATCTTTTTTCCAAACTACAAGGTCATCAGCCCAATACTTTGCGGATGGTGACCGTGTATGTGTGCAAACCGATTCCCCCTATCTATTCAAACACGGTGAAAGCGAATTGAACAAAATTTCGTACAGAGGTAGTACTAGCAAAGAGCACCTCAGTGTCATGTTTTATATTGCCGCCATCGTGATGGAAACGTAATGGCGGCCAGCCAAATGTTCAAAGCTTAAATCAAATTACGACTAACCTAATTCTCCGATCTCTGCCAAATATTTCAACAACATATATTTATATGGCGAGCGTCATTTGACTAAACTACAAGTTCATCATCTCAATAGTTTGCAGATGGCGGCCATGTATGTGTGCAAATCGATTCCCCCTATCAATTCAAACATGGTGAAACCGAATTGAACAAAATTCGGTACAGAGGTAGCACTAGCGAAGGGAACTCCAGTGTCATGTTTTTTATCGCCGCCATCTTGACGGAAACGTAATGGTGGCCACCCAAATGTAAAAAGCTTAAATCAAATTAAGACCAACCAAATCATCTGATCTATAATACATTTTGCAACAACATACCTGCAAGTGAGAAACGTTCTTTGACCAAGATACAAGATCATCAAGCCAATAATTTGCATATGGCGGCCATGTATGTGTGCAAATCGATTCCCCCTATCAATTCAAACACGGTAAAACCGAATTGAATGAAATTTGGTACAGAGGTAGCACTAGCAAAGGAAACCTCAGTGTCATGTTTTATATCGCCGCCATCTTGACGGAAACGGAATGGCGGTCATCCGAATGTTAAAAGCTTAGATCAAATTATGACCAACCTAATCATTTGATCTCTACCAAATTTTGCAACACCATACCTTGTTGTGGGAAGCATCTTTTGACTGAACTACATGGTCATCAGCTCAATAGTTTGCAGATAGTGGCCATGTATGTGTGCAAATCGATTCCCCATATCAATTCAAACACGGTGAAACCGAATTGAAAGACATTTTTTACAGAGGTAGCACTAGCATAGGGCACCTCATATTCATGTTTAAAATCCGTATAGCACGTTGTATTTCAACAAGCTACTACAACCAACATTCAATTATACTCCTTGAAAAGGACAAAGAGTTATAACAATACCCATGCATTTAGGAGAAAGTAGGCTATATGTTCTTTACTGAACATCTTGTTTTGGTACAGATTACTCAAAGCCTATTTGGGTTATTACAATGAAATTTTCAGAGATTGTTATATGCATCTTTCTCTGTAATAATTGGAAGGATTATTTACGGAAATTGGATAGTTTTTTTTTTCAGAATAAAGTTTTTAAAAATACATTATTGTTTTCATATATTTCTTTAAAAAATCATAACTTTATTCTTAGGTAACATACTAAAAAATCCCTTCCTATTACCATTCGCAGAGGACTTATTAAGCCACAGAAAAAGTTTCGGTGGCCTAGCATAAGAACTTTTCTCAGAAATGGTACCAAAGTACAAAAGAATACCCAACTGAGAAAATTGAAGCTAAAGTTTTTCAGTGTAATTTCTTACGTGTGAAGGTTCTCAAGACTTTCCTGCCCCATAATCTGGATTATTTGCATCCACCTCAGTCCTTTAGAGATTCATCTCTATTCTCCTTTCCTTTTAGTCATGTCTTCAACCACTAATTCTATAGCCTGGTGAGCACAAATCCAACATGGCTGCGACGTGAAATTTAAATTTTAAATATTTAAATGGACTTTTCTTGCAATTTAACCATCCGAGTGCAAGTGCGTTAGTTTCTTCGATGAACTTTGTTACAACAAAATCTACTAATGATGCTTATGAAGTCAATATCAGGTACGTTTATGCCATGAGATGTATAGGGAAGGGGAAAGCTGCTGTTACAAATGTTAAAAATTGAGATGGAATACAACACAGGGAATATTTTTAATGCTCTTTCACGGCTACCAAATTGAAAATTGATCATTACCAAGCGAAATGGTAGTGCATTCAAAAATTTACCTCCAGTAGTTCAGAAATTATCCGCAAATGAATGAGTCGAGGTAAACTTGTGCGTGTCTTTTCAAAGAGTAACATGATTACAAAAAGTGTCATAACATGCACTTTTTTAAGACTTTTTCATTTTTTCAACCTATTTGAGTTATCCACATACTAATTATTCAAAAACAATAGAAAACTAAATTTCGGTTTCTTTTTTCACCCCAAACCAGGTGTTTTTCACCTTAAACGCACTTTATAAACAAATAAATATATTTCTGTTGACTTTTCAATAATTACAAGATTTGTCCTGTACTATTGAGACTATTTGGAAGATTGTGGGACAATCGGCACTTTCTAAATCCCACTGATATATGATTGAGCTTGAGTTCTGTAAAAAATACACGTTAGCGTTTTATTATATTGTTACGGCTGTGAGTTTGTGTCATCACTCGCCGCATGAGTCACAACTGCCCCAGGGCTGGGCTGTGGCCTGCCTCCTGTATTGCGTGTGCCTTATGCAACAGGGCTACTAGGACAAAGGGGTAGTCCAGAATATTCGTGACTGGACCAGCGATGGAAACCTCGAGAAGCCGTGAACCCTGGATGGATCTAGAAGCATTTATTGAGTCACCGGCCTGCTATATAAGTGCGACCTGTCTAGCAGTTGTTGTTGTTGTGTTTTACGAGCTAGTGCGAGCGATTATCTTGTGCGACAGAAGTGTGGTGACGAAGTGCTGTGCGAGTTACGAAATCCAGTGACATTGTTTCTCCAGCTTGTGGACAGCGAAATAGCCTGCAGCAAGTGATCGTAAGTAATTGTGGTCGGTGAACATAAAGGAGAGGAGCAGGTAGTTTCTGTCAAGGCCACCGTACTCATTAGGACGGATTAACTTCTGTGATCTGTTGACAAGTGGAAGGACCAAGAGCGCTCAAGGAAGAGACTTGAGGAAACTGGAGTAAGGCTCCTAATTGCTTGTATTTGCTGATTAGTGTAATTTTCTGGCCACAATAAAGTTAATTATTTCTTTAAGCAGTAATTGGTGTTGTGCTTTGTACCCCCCACCGTAATCCAGTTAACAAAAGTGCCATTAGGGGGTGGCACGTAACAACTGGTGTCAGAAGCCGGATTACGAACTCAAGCACAACACCTGACGGTCCTGGTTTCAAAACCCGAGCAGGTCATTTTCTCTAATTTCCCTGTGAGTGCATGCCCTTTACAAGGCAAACAACTAAAATGGAGGTGCAATTGGCAGCATTGCTAGAAAAGTTAAATGGCATAGAAGACGGCCAGAAGAATTTAACCAAGGACCTAACTGCCAAATTAGAAGACGGCCAGAAGAAGATGGACAGCCAGAAAAGTTTAGCCGAGGACCTAACTTCCAAATTAGAAGAAGGTCAGAATAAGCTAGCAGAGGACCTGAAGGACGGCCAGAATAAGTTAGCAGAGGACCTAACCGCCAAATTTCTGGATGGCCAGAAAAATCTGGAAGAGTGTCTGCTGACGAAATTAGAGGAGAGCCAAAGGAAATTAGAACAGGGCCTACGTGAGGAAGTCGCAGCAGTGGAAAAGAAGTTCGACGCCTTACAAGTGGAAGTTGCCGAGCTGCGTCAACGCCCGGTGATGGGGGTGGAGGAGAAGTTCAACGCCTTGCAAGTGGAAGTTGCCGAGCTGTGCCAACGACCGCTGATGGGGGTGGAGGAAAAATTCAACGCCTTACAAGTGGAAGTTGCCGAGCTGCGCCAACGCCCACTGACGGGGGTGGAAGAGAAATTCAACGCTCTACGAGAGGAAGTTGCCGAGCTGCGCCAACGCCCGCCCACCGTTACACCGGGAATATCAGGAACGGGACATAGCAGAGTGACGCCCCCAACCTTCGACGGAAAGGTCCCGTGGAGCACCTACTTACGTCAGTTCGAGGCGGCCTGTTTCATAAATAACTGGAACAACACTGAAAAGGCTACAGCTCTCATTGTAGCGCTGAGAGGTGACGCCCTTAACGTCCTTCAGGCCATCCCGACTGGATCCCAGGACTACGCTTCACTGATCGCCCATATGGAGTCCCGATATGGAGATAGCCATCTTCAGCAGGCCTACCAGATGCAGCTCCGGACCCGGGTACAAAAGAACGCGGAAACCCTGCAGGAGTTCGAGATGGACATCGCACGCCTCGTAAGGCTCGCCTACCGAAAAGCGACGCAGACTTTCACCGACGGGCTACGGGACTCGGACACTCAACAGGCGCTGCGACTCGCGCGCAATAAGACCCTGACAGATGCGCTGAGCCACGCACTTGAGTTCGAGACGGCAAAACAGGCATCCAGAATGCACGCGCGGGTGCGTCAGCTGGACGTCGACGAACCAGCCAAAGCCGACAAGACCAAGCCCCTGGCCGATGAACTGATGGAGGCGCTACGCCGGTTCTTCAAGAGTCGCAGTACCACCAACAAAAACGCAGCCGAAGAACATCCGGAGAGGCGGCCCGGAAGAGGACTACCGACCTGCTGGACCTGCCGTAAGAGAGGCCACCTGAGCAAGGACTGCGGTGATCGCCGCCGCGAAGGGTTTCCGTCGGGACAGTCAGTCGTTGGGAAACCGCGCGGCCCAGGAAAGCAAGTATCAGCCAGCCTTAGGGGGCAGAGGTTGGCTTGTGACAGTCGTCAAGCCCCGGCAGTCCAGGTTCGTGTGACGAAGTTACGGAGGGACAATAGCAGCCTGATGGTCGACGGAGTCGCCAACGGAGAGAGCTGGCCCATGCTAATCGACACGGGAGCATCGAGGACCATCGTCAGTCCCACCGTGATCCCGAAGTGGAGAGTGCAACCCACACAAAGGAACCTCCAGCTAATAACCGTGACCAGAGAGACCGCACCGGTACATGGCGAAGCATCACTGGAGTTCGTCATTGGTCGACGGGCGATAAAGCATCCAGTGCTTGTGGCTGACGTATCAAATGAAGTGATCATCGGACTGGACTTCCTGGACCAGAACAACATCATTTTGGATCTGAGTACCAACACTCTGCACTTCGGAGGTGAGGAACTTGCTTTGCAACCTGCGCACGAGTCCATCACCGCACGACGAGTAAGGCTGAGAGAAGACGTCATCGTTCCCGCCAGGACGGAGGCCAGCGCTGCCGTAATTGTCGACGGAACTGCTGAGGGAGTGGCGGCTGTCATCGAGCCAAAATATGAGGACATCCAGACAAAAGGATTGCTAGTTGCCAAGACTCTCATCAACACGACGTCTCGGCCGTACGTCCGCCTGTCCAACCTGAACGACTACGATATTACGGTTCACCGGGACACCAACCTAGGAGTCTGCGAGCCCGTTACCTGGATTGCCCGCATCACAGATACGACAGACGGACACCTGCAGACGGACAACCGAAGAAGACGCACACTGCCAGAAGAACTACAGAAGCTGTACCAAGGATCCCAGGACCATTTAGACGAGGAACAATCACGCCAACTTCAGGACCTGCTACGCGAATTCCAGGACGTCTTCTCCGTGGGGAGCAAAGACTTCGGCAGGACAAGCTTGGTTCAGCACAGAATCGACGTTGGGGACAGCGCACCGATTAGGGCCCCATTCCGACGTGTCCCGCTCGCCAAGCAAGCCGAAGTCGACCGGATGGTAGAAGAGATGAAGGAGCAAGGTGTGATCGAGCCATCACATAGTCCTTGGAGTTCTCCGGTCGTGCTAGTGAAGAAGAAGGACGGTTCCACCAGGTTCTGCGTGGATTACAGGCGGGTGAATGACGTCACGAAGAAGGACAGCTACCCTCTACCCCGGATCGACGACACCCTGGACACCATATCAGGGTCGAGATGGTTCTCCACCTTGGATTTGAAGAGTGGCTACTGGCAGGTGGAGGTCCACCCTAAGGACCGCGAGAAAACTGCGTTCTCTGTGGGCAGTTGGCTCTGGCAGTTCACCGTCATGCCATTCGGTCTGTGCAACGCCCCTGCGACCTTCGAAAGGCTAATGGAGTCCATTCTGAGGGGACTACACTGGAAGACCTGCCTGGTCTACCTAGACGACGTCATCGTTCTGGGGAGAAGCTTCGAGGAGCACTACAGCAACCTGAAGGAGATCTTGTTGAAGCTACGGGCTGCCCAGCTGAAGTTGAGCCCCAAGAAGTGTCAGCTCTTCCAGAAGCGGGTCCAGTACCTTGGGCATATCGTCTCCGAGGAAGGGGTGCGCACCGACCCAGAGAAGACCGCAGCTGTGAGGGAGTGGCCAGTTCCGAAGGACAAGTCCCAACTACGGAGCTTCCTGGGACTCTGCACTTATTACCGTCGCTTCGTGAAAGGATTCGCCGACATCGCCAAACCTTTACATCGACTGACTGAGAAGGACCAACTCTTCACGTGGACATCAGAATGCCACAGTGCCTTCGAATAACTCAAGCAGGCTCTGTGCACCGCGCCTATTCTGGCCTACCCCAGACCTGGAACAAGGTTCATCGTCGATACCGATGCCAGCGACTTTGGCATAGGGGGAATCCTGTCGCAAGTAGTGGACGGCGAGGAGAGAGTAGTGGCCTACTTCAGCAAGGCCTTGTCAAAGCCAGAAAGGAACTACTGCGTCACCAGGAAGGAGCTGCTCGCCATCGTGAAGACCATTGAACACTTCCACAAGTATCTGTACGGGCAAGGATTTCTCATCAGGACCGACCATGCATCCCTGCGGTGGCTCCTGAACTTCAAGCAGCCCGAGGGTCAACTCGCGCGGTGGTTAGAGAGGCTTCAACAGTACAACTTTGAGATTCAGCACAGGAAAGGCCAACTGCATTCTAACGCCGACGCCCTGTCACGAAGACCGTGCCCCGAAGACTGCACCTTCTGTGCCCGAAGGGAGGAGAACACCGGGATACAGTACCGAAGGACTACCGTGGAACTTCAAGGGAGCTGGAGCCGCGAATCTTTCACGCGGGCGCAAGCAGAAGATGATGACCTGGGACTGATAGCCGAATGGAAGAGGGTCTGTGTCCCCAGACCCGGGTGGAACATTGTGAGTGACTGCAGCCCAAAGTTTAAGTCCTACTGGGTACAGTGGGATTCGCTGATTGTAAGGGATGGCCTCATCTGCTGTACCTGGGAGAGCACCGACGGGAAGACATCTCGGGAACAAGTCGTCGTTCCAAAGGCTATGATGGAGGAAGTCTTGAAGGAAGTTCATGGAGGATCATCTGGTGGACACCTAGGGATAAAGAAGACCCTGGAGAAGCTGAGAGAGCGGTTCTACTGGATCGGATGCCGAACAGACGTGGAGAACCACTGCGCGAGGTGCCACGATTGCGCAGCCAGCAAGGGCCCAGGACGAAGACGACGGGGTCCACTGAAGACCTACAACGTGGGCGGCCCCATGGAGAGAGTGGCCATCGATGTTGCTGGGCCATTCCCGTTAAGCGAGGCAGGGAACCGCTACATATTAGTAGTCAGCGACTACTTTACCAAATGGCCGGAGGCGTATGCGCTCCCTAACCAAGAAGCCGCGACGATTGCAGAGACCCTGGTGAAGGAATTCGTCAGCCGGTACGGAGTACCCCTGGAGCTGCACTCCGACCAAGGGAGGAACTTCGAGTCGCAGGTGTTCCAGGACCTATGCCAGCTGCTGGGAATCCGGAAGACAAGGACAACGCCACTACACCCTCAGTCTGACGGGATGGTAGAGCGATTCAATCGCACCATCGAGAACCATCTCCGAATAGTCGTCAGCGAGCACCAGAGGGATTGGGACAAACATCTTCCACTATTTCTCCTGGCCTACCGCGCCGCCGTGCACGAAGCCACCGGGTGCACACCAGCCCGGGCCATGTTTGGGAGGGAGCTCCGCCTACCTGTCGATCTTGCCTTCGGCCGACCTGGGAATGATCCGATCCCGGTAAGCCAGTATTGTCAAGAACTGGTCGACCAACTGGAGGACGTGCACGCGTTCGCGAGGAGGAAACTGCGGATCGAGACCGACCGAATGAAGACCCGATACGACCAGCAGACGGATGCCGGCGGATTCCACGAGGACGCCCTGGTCTGGCTCTTCAACCCATTACGGAAGAAAGGCCTGTCACCCAAACTGCAGAAGTCCTGGGAGGGCCCGTACCGAGTCGTGAAACGGATCAACGATGTCGTCTACAGGATCCAGCGGAGCCCGAGGGCAAAGATGAAGATCGTGCACCGAGATCGCCTGGCAACCTACGGAGGGACACAGACGGACCAATGATTGATCGGGACGATCAGCCTTTTTAGGAAGGGGGTGGTGTTACGGCTGTGAGTTTGTGTCATCACTCGCCGCATGAGTCACAACTGCCCCAGGGCTGGGCTGTGGCCTGCCTCCTGTATTGCGTGTGCCTTATGCAACAGGGCTACTAGGACAAAGGGGTAGTCCAGAATATTCGTGACTGGACCAGCGATGGAAACCTCGAGAAGCCGTGAACCCTGGATGGATCTAGAAGCATTTATTGAGTCACCGGCCTGCTATATAAGTGCGACCTGTCTAGCAGTTGTTGTTGTTGTGTTTTACGAGCTAGTGCGAGCGATTGTCTTGTGCGACAGAAGTGTGGTGACGAAGTGCTGTGCGAGTTACGAAATCCAGTGACATTGTTTCTCCAGCTTGTGGACAGCGAAATAGCCTGCAGCAAGTGATCGTAAGTAATTGTGGTCGGTGAACATAAAGGAGAGGAGCAGGTAGTTTCTGTCAAGGCCACCGTACTCATTAGGACGGATTAACTTCTGTGATCTGTTGACAAGTGGAAGGGCCAAGAGCGCTCAAGGAAGAGACTTGAGGAAACTGGAGTAAGGCTCCTAATTGCTTGTATTTGCTGATTAGTGTAATTTTCTGGCCACAATAAAGTTAATTATTTCTTTAAGCAGTAATTGGTGTTGTGCTTTGTACCCCCACCGTAATCCAGTTAACAAAAGTGCCACTAGGGGGTGGCACGTAACAATATGATAATAATAATTTTTATTTAATTTAATTTATTTATTAAATACTATTGATATTACATTAATGTGATATGTCTCACGAATCTGACGGCAAATCCAGTACAGATTATCTGTGAGACATATTTATTATTATTTACAACATATATACAGAGTGTATTTCAATACAAGAGTGCATACAAAAGATATGTTTTTTTTCTTTTATTTTTTTATATTTATATACAGAATTATAATTATAATTATAGACTTTTTTATTTTGTTCTGTTTTAATATTTTTATATATAGTATATAATTCAATTTAACATGTTAGGTAGCCGTGTCAGTACATTTACTGGCACGTTAAAGATCCCCTTCGGGGCAAAATTCCGGCACCCCGGCGTCTCTAAAAGCCAGTGTAGTTAAAAGGGACGTAAAACCAATAACATTATTATTATTACAACATGTTAGGTGATAATGAGAAAAATATTAATGTGAATGGTTCACAAATAGTTCCACTATAGTAGTTATAATAATACGTTTATGCTATAAGTTAATGTTTATTTAGATAATAGTTTTAATGTGACGTATAGCTAGTTGTTCGCCGTTCATTTTCGACAATCCAGGTTGTAGTTCATTAAGTAGTGATGGTATAATATAATTTAGTCTCTTGAAACCATAGCTATTTATACATAGAGGTTTTACATATTAAGTACTTGCTATGGCTCTTGTTTGTATGTTGTGAGATAACTTATGCCTGAACCTTTCATCATGGTAGTAGAGATTCAGTACAGTAATTTGAAACAACTCTTTAATATAACAAAAATGTATACCAGTGAAATATTTAAAGAAACTGTTTTGGCTATCTTGCAGATGATTAAAGTTGTGTTTTGATTTCCCCAAGCTGATATAGCATATCTTAATTTGCTTTCAATCATAGCACTATAAAAGGTTTTGTAAGTATTTTTATCTACATAGAATTACAGATTGTAGAAAGTGTAAAGGTTTGCTCTTAGGTTTTTATCATGTTTACTGTGTGTGTGTTTATTTAAAAGTGTTCATCAAGGGTAATTCCTAGGTACTTTTGTGTCGAATTACTATTTATAAAGGTGTTACATTTGCAACCTGCAAGGATGCTTTGGTGTATGCATGATATGCTGTGGTGTAATTTCGTAATTTTGAAATATGTAGTTTTTATAGTTGCAGGTGTCGTTGATTACTCTCGACATTCTCAATTACTTCATATGTTGTGCTCCTTCCTTATATTTAACCACTCATCGTCGTAGTTTTATTACAATTGTTACTGTTCCTCCTGACTTCAGGTAGTTTAACATGGTGAAATAATGTTGTAGACTTATTTCACTGAAATGCGTTCTCGTAAAAATGGATGTACTTTCAGCTTTAATGTATAGTTTTTAATTTCTGCATGCTGTCGAAATGTTCATATAATAGTTTCACAACATATGTTTGGAGTATGATATGGCATTTCACTGCAGAAATCTCACATACATTGACCGGAAATGGAACCCGGTCCACCTTAGTGAGAGGTAAACAGCTTGACCACTGGGCCATCACGCCCCCTGCTACATCGCGAGGTGGTCGACATGTCCTCTCTTACAAGTCCATGGGGGTGTCAAACGCTTGCTCTATTCTATGTCTTATTGTTTAGATGAGAGACGTGATATCAATCTTGAATAACTCTCCACTTTCAATCCTGTATCGTCTCTGAAAAATTAGAGAATGATGATGAATCACAATACGATAAGATTCATAATTATACGGAATGTTTCAATCTCAGAATCCGCAAATTACCGATGAAGATTCGGCCGCCAGACCGCTATCATAGTATCATTTAGAATAACAATGGATAGGGATAAGACCATTTGGCTAAGAGATCAATTCTCCACGAATGAATAACTTGAAGGATGAAAGTATGTAGGAACGTATTATGGGGTATATCCACATGCGGCTGGGGGCGTGATCAGTTTTAGGTAAATTAAGGGAAATAACCACATTGTCACATATTTAATTTTACAAGGCGCAGCGACGAGTTCTTAAGTATCGGCTAAAAGTTATACTGCCGTTATTCACCGTTTATATTGCATATTCACTACGCTGCTGTAAGTAAACATATGAATCCGTATTCCTATGTTTTATTATGCGTATGATGCCGTTCTGTAGTCACGACTCCCTGGAAATACAGCACTATTATAATGCTTGTGCTTCGTCATATGTTGGAGATAAATCTTGAGTTGAAGTAAACGTCCAGGGCTGTACGTGTCTCTGGGAAGATTGTCAGCCGCAACATAAGGCTAGGTAGGGTTCTCATTGTCGGATGGGTGGACAAAACCTCATTTAGCTAAGATATATATTCCCCACGAACGAATAACTTCAAGGATGAAGATATGTAGGAACGTATGCAAAGAATTCCATGAGAATAAAATGGTAACAATAAACAATAAAAACTATCACATACTTTTACTACTACAAATACTGACAGTTTAGACACATATACAAAGTGGTATGAAGGTGATAATCCAATTATCTTTATTACCATCTGTGTGGACCTTCCAGTCATAATGTTGTGCTGCTGGGTTGAGCCTGATGACTTGGCTAAATGTATGGAGAAATCAGTCAAGTATTATCCTTGACAGTACTTCGAAGGTCTCACATTCAAATGTTGTCCCAACTACAGTAGATAGCTAAAAGGTCGGTCTGATAGAACGCTGAAGGCGCAAGTGAATACCTGTAATATTTATGATGTAAAATCAATCTCAAACCGTTGTCATATCTTGTTACTCATGCCCGAGGTATCACCAGTAATAATAATAATAATAATAATAATAATAACTAGTGAGGCCATGCGCAGCCTGCACACTTTACCGTCAGGTCATTGCAACGTGAGCAGAAATCTCATTAAAAAAGAAAAAAAAAAACCACAAATTATTACTGGAAACAAATGTTATTGAAATTGAGCACAAAGCAACACATATTTATATATACGTAGATAGATTGAGCCAGTATATCCACCGCCTTGGAAATTATGAATAAGGTCATTTGACTGCTCGAGTGCAGTAGGCGGATGAAAGTGGAACATTTACGGGGCTGAAATGCCAATGTCCAAGTAGACCTACCTACTACAAACAACACTTCCTGTAGTAAACCTAGGATTTAGTACACAAATGAATCCTAATATAAAATAAACATGTACAGAAATTTGTATATTATAATTAAATGGGATGTAATGAAACACCAAGCAAAGAAATACTCTAAAATTGGCAGCCCAAAAAGTGGGATTTGAACCATCTAAAATGTATAACTTCATAAAATGCCAAGCAGGCTATCCCCTAGACCACCCTTACACGGTATTATATAAGTCTGCCTCGTTGCGTAGTGGCTAGCATTCTTGGCTGTCACCGCGGAGGCCTGGGTTTGATTCCCGGCTCTGCCAAGGAATTTAAATCTGGCCTGATGGATGGAACGAGGTACACTCAGCCTCATGCGTTAAAACGGAGATAGGTGGGTTCGATTTCTACCTCAGCCATCCTGAAAGTGGTGTTCCGTGGTTTCCCATCTCTCCTCCAGGCAAATGCTGGGATGGTGCCTAACTTAAGGCCACGGCCTCTTCCTACCCAAATCCTGCCCCAATTACAAATGCACACACTAGAAGAAACATAACAGAGACACGGGATATCAGACAAATTATACACACACCCAAGTAAAAGGGGATATACCGGGTGAGTCTTCCGCCCCTTATTAGCCTACTTTTCACATTTTGCAAAAATGAGGAAAAAGTAGACTTATGAGATCGGGCAAATGTGTGTCTGTCTGTCTGTCTGTCCATATGTCTGTCTGTCTGTCTGTCCTTCTGTCTGTCTGTCTGTCTGTCTGTCTGGCTGTGTGTGTGTGTGTGTCCCCCCCTATCAACTCCTAAACGGCTGGAGCAATCGAAACAAAATTTGGTAGGAGTAAAGATCTATACCTGAATATCTCACGGCCATATTTCAAAATGATGTCAGTGCTACCAACTGCTGAAAAATCGCAATTGAAATTTCAGCTCCATGTTGGATATCATGGAAGGTATGAATGGGAGCTATTTCAAAATTGGCACACGTATAGATAGTAATATTGCAGTTTAATTTCCAGGAGGCCATACATGGCAGTGTTGCCAAAATGATTATAAGCTTGCTGATAGGTCCAATTTTTAAATGCATATAACTTCTACACTATCAATTGGAATTCAACCAAATTTCGTATGTACTATGTGTACATACACAGATATGAATGAGCATATTCTTAAGAGCCACCAGGGCTACCAACTGTTAATAAATGCACTCCCTATTGTTTTTATCCAAATACCAATATATCTGAAAGTATGCAAGCAGACAGCTTTAAATTATGCACACGCATAGTATCTGACATTCTATATTAATTTGGAGTAACTTATATACGTCAGTGCTACCAACATGATTCTAAGCCTGCTGAGAGGTCCAACTTTAAATACACGTAACTTCTATACTATCATTTGGATTTCAACCAAATTTCGTGTGTGTTATGTGTACCATGTCAGACATGACTATGCGTATATTTAGGAGCATCCTGGGCTGCCAACTGTTAATAAATATTGACTCTATTTTTGTTACCCTAATATCAATATATCAGAAAGTATGCAAGCCAATAGCTCTAAACTTTGCGCACGTATAGTACCTGGCATTCTAGATTAATTTTGAGTAACTAATATAGGCCTACGCCAGTGCTGCCAACATGATTCTAAGCCTGCTGATAGGTCCAATTTTAAAATGCATGTAACTTCTCTACTAACTAATGGATTTGATTCTAAATTGACACAACAATAGAACATATTATTTCAGATTATTTCTGACCAATACATGTATGTCATTGATGCCAACATGATTTTACGCGTGCTGTTAGATGCAATGTTTAACTGCATGGAACGTCCATGCTATCCTTTGGACTTCAACCAAATTTTGTATTCTGTACCTTAAGAGATGGAACTAAGAATATACTCAGTCACCAGGGCTGCCAACTGTAGTTCTCTATTAGGCTACATTATGCCAGGTATACAGTATTTCGAACTAATTAGACATTTCGATACAGTATTACCAACTTAATTTCGTTATTATTTTAGATAGATCCATTTAGATTAATCATTGGCATGAATCTTAAATTTTAAGAAAAGTAGGCTCTTTAGTTCGTCACGGAACTTCTTGTTTTTTTTTAGTTTTCGGCCACACTTCCAACGTCTGATGCCAGCATGGTCGACAGTTCCCCGTCTATAGCCAAGCCACAATGACCCTAAACGACTTTACAAGATTTATGACGACATGGAAGCAAGACCTTTACAAAAACATGTGTGCGACAAACTTTCATAAGGGCATGTTCAAAGAACCGATTATACGGTTGGATACGAAAATAACACTGGGTTCTGTGGCTTACTGATAAAAAACCGCGAATGAACCTTCGAAGAAGTTAAAAGTGCATCATTAAAGAAGACACGATGAAGTTCCATTATATACTGCAACTAGGTTACTTACTGATATTTACGTACCGTTCTAATGTTAGATTGATTGATTGACCAATTGATGGTTTCATTGTTTGATTGAAGGGTAGATTAAATGTGTGACACGATGGCTTTATCACAGTAAGGCACCGTTTCTCACCAATTGCCACTGAAGGGTATGCAGGGTGAAGATTCACTCATTCCTTGAGTTCTAATACGGAATATGAGGGCAGTTTTATTAACACTGGGCTGACTGCGTGACGCAGTGGTAACGTTCTCGCTAGCTATGCCCAAAGTTGCCGGATTGAATCGCGGTGCAGCCAGGTGGCCTTTAAGGCTGCTTAAATGTCAGAGTGCAGTGTCAGTAGGTGTGCTGGCTCGTAAAAATCCTCTTCAGGGCAAATTCCAACACCCTGGTGTCCCTAAAAGCCACAATAGTTAAGAGAGACGTAAAATCAGTATCTATAGTAATGAAAATGATAATGAAAATGAAAATCCACAACCTGCTTCCAGTCTCCGACCGGGTCAGGAATGGAATGAATGAAGCCCCCATCTAGCGGCGAGGATATGAATTGTGCCGGCTGCCGAGGCCTGACGCACTCCTCTGGGGCAATGATTAAATGAATGACAGGTGAAATGAAATGATAGTGGAGAGTATTGCTGGAATGAAATTTTGACAGGGGAAAACCGGAGTACCCAGAGAAAAACCTGTCTGCCTCCGTTTTGTCCAGCACAGATCTCACATGGAGTGACCGGGATTTGAACCACGGACCCAGCGGTGAGAGGCCGGCGTGCTGCCGCCTAAGCCACGGAGGCTTTTATGAAAATGATAATAATAATAATTATTATTATTATAATTACTGACAGCGGTAGCTAAAGCGCAGCGCTAGGCCATGGGGCCAAGATCTCTGAGGACTTGGTAGACGTGGGTTCGAGCCCCACCGTCGGCCATCCTTGAAAACGTTTTCCGTGGTTTCCCATTTTCAACTCCAGGAAAATGCCTGGCCACGGCCACTTCCTTCCACATCCTTGCCAGTTTCATTCATCTTCTTTCATTTAATCTCCCATTAACCCCTATCATGAGGTTGGCGTAAGGAAGGGCATCCGGCCGTAAACACCATCTGCCACATAGAATTTCATCGCATCTCATCCCCGACCCCGTTAGAGACGGGAATAATAAAGGGTAGACGACTAGACGTACAATTATTATTATTATTATTATTATTATTATCATCATCAGTACTATACCCCAAACGGTTTTTACATCCCTAAGAAACACCTCTGATAGAGGAAAATCCTCCGGCCCACAATTTTATAGATATTTGAGTTTACTGGAAGTCTGGAAACCGTTTCGAAGGTGAGCTACCACTGTCCGGTTGATATGATGGTGAAAAACAGTAAAAGTTATAGAATACACCATTTTGGTAAATTATAATTTACAGACGTAGTCAAACATTAGTCTATATAAGTTTTCCAAAGTGGGTGCCACATGCTTTAACTGAGGTGCAAAAATGGACTCGATACGAGACATGGCGTTTCCATCTGGAGCGATTCCAACATGAAGCACGTGATATGTTGAATCGCATTATTGCAATTGATGAAGCATGGGCACAAGCGTATGAACCAGAACTAATGAGAAAATCAAATGAATGGCCTCGCCGTGGTTCACCACGAAGACACAAGGTTCGACAGACTGCATCACTCACGAAGGTCATACTTATTTTGGCTCATAACAGCCAGGGTATTGTCGTGTGTCATCCTATTAATGAGGGCCAAACTGTCGCTGCCACGTACTACAGATCATTCCTGCTGCACACTCTGCGTCGTACACTGTGGAGGAAACGTCCAGGGCTTCTCAACAATGCAATACTTCTCCATGGTAATGCAACAAGCCACACTGCAGCCTGTGTCCATAACCTTGTGTGACGGTGGGGGTGGGAGATCTTGGAATAGCCTCCGTACTCCCCTGATCTCAGTCCGTGCGACTTTGATCTCATTCCCAAATTGAAGGTGCCGCTGCGTGGACAGTGGTTTGCAAACAGGGAGGACGTCGTAACAGCGCATCGACGAGAGATGGCGCGCATAGACGCATCACACAACGTGGATGGTATTCAGTGCCTTCCTCACCGTTGGCAACAATGTGTGGACGCCTTGGGGGATTATTTTGAAGGTTGTTCGCTCGTATGAGTACGAGTATTACGCGTACTGTTTTGTTGTGTGCATATAAAATACGAATAAAACAATGATCTCTATTTACGCATATCTCAATGTCTCCTAGACTACCCATAGCCGCTTGTAACCCGGATCCCAATGTAGTACCTAACTAACCCCGTGGCACTACAGCCCTTGAAGGGCCTAGGCCTACCAAGCGACCGCTGCCCAGCCAATTGGCCTGCAGATATTGGGGTGACGCGTGGTCAGCGCGTCGGGTCCCCTCGGCCGTTAATCTTGGTTTTCGTGACCGGGGCACTGCCTCACTGCCAGACAGCTACTCAATTGTCCTCACGAGGCTGAGTGCACCCCGTTCCAACCCTCACGTCAGTTTTAAAATCCGTGACGGAGCCGGGGATCGAACCCGGCACCTCCGGGTGAGAGGCAGGCGCGCTACCCCAACACCACGGGGCCGGTCCAATGTAGTACCGGCATTGCGAAAAACGTTCCAGCGATCTTCCTACATATATCCTGATTTTAGTTTCCGGCAGCTTTATTGCCGGTTAAAAAATAGTTGCCATGGTTTCTGAAATGACCCTCGTATTTGTATCTTGTACCCGCCCATTCATGAGGCACAGTCGTGTTGACCGACTGAAAAAGGTACAAAAAGTCATTTGTATGGTCAACACTGAAAAATAATGGTTTCAAACCTCTAGATGATGATAATTGTTGTTTTAAGGGGCCTAACATCTAGGTTATCGGCCCCTAATGGTTTGGGTGAGAGTGAAAGATGAGATGAGAATGAAAACTATAACTAATACTAACTACAGACTTAAACACTAGAAGAAGAAATGGTAAACAAATAAAGGATAAAGCAAATAAAGGACAGGAAGAAAAGAAATGCCCTCAACCCTCGAAGTATGTGGATTGATGGACTTGGAAGGAAGGAGAGCCATGCAAGGCAGATAGGAAAGGGAAAGAGAAGAGGGCCCGCCCCACGGTCAGAGGAAAAGGGGACAAGGCGGACCCAGCTCAGGAATCCCTCGGGGTTGCCAACTCCCAAACTCACCAGCCATGAGCCCTTGAGGGTGTAGCACTATCCAGGGTGCACCAGAAGTGGTGGGGGCTACATACACCGTGCCTCCTTGAGGGCCTTGAGCAGAAGGCAGGAGATAACATGAAAAGAGAAAGAAGGCTGACCCCTCGAAGAATGAGGGTATCAGGAAAGATGAGACAAGGGTCAATTAAGGCGGGAAAGTGAAAGACTCCCTAGGCCTCGGATACCCTAATACCGTCGGGACGGACGAGAACAAGAGTCGACAGGAAAGAAGACGGAGAGGAGCCCGGTACAAGTAAGTGGAAGCAATGCCGGACTCAGCTGGGGTCCCGTGGTCGCCAACCCATGTCCCACTAGATGTGAGCCCCTGGGGGGTCTAATATATAGAAACTAACCACCAAACCACAAGGCGTCTCAGCCACTGTTGAGCGCTGGATCTGGGCCAGGAAGTGAGTGAGACATGACTCCAGATGACAAGGTGCTGATAATGAAGATAGTTAACACATAGCGTGCGCCAAGTTTCGTGCTTTACATTTCACGGGCATGCGAATAACCTGGCATTTTCAAAGTACTTGTAATTGACTCAAGATGTGTTCATTTTAAACGTTCTTACGCAATTACTACATGAGGTTTTTCTTACCAGACTCCTTTCACATCCGGCACTTGAGGCAATCTCTGTTGGTTAACCCTGGACGACTGTGCCGAGTCAATGGGCTGCTAAACATCCTCCTATTATAATGCACTTTCTAATATATATTTCGAGAATCTTCGGTAATAGCATACACTCATTTTAGAAAGGATATCTTATTGTTGATACATTTCGGGGCAATCGCTTGGCTGGAGAGACTGGGCATACGTCTGTGAGAGGCTACCACATTGCCGAAGTATTTTTCACATTTCTTTGTTTTTTAATATACATACAGTAAACTCCCGATTATCCGCGGAATTGACAGGCGCGGATACCGCGGATAATCGAATTTCGCGGATAAGCCGCAAAATTGCTGGTAATGGTTAAATAAAGGTCGAGGGCACTAAAAAACAACACACAAGTGCTTTAAAGAAGTTTATTATACAATAAAAGGGCGTACATGATAACAAAACTCAGTCGATGTAATGTGTGTTATTAAAAAGTCTTGTTTACTGTTTCACAAAAAAAATCGGTCATTTGCTTTTGCTTTTTCGTAGTGAAACACTTTTTTCTTTATTTGTGATTTGAGTTTTCTCAACACCATCTTGTCACAAAGTGATGCGTCGTCTTGCTCTTCAAGGTATTGAAGAATCCTGTCAATGTGTCCTAATGCTGCATCATGAGTAACGGTCCTATGCATCTGCGTTGTGTGTATACCGATATACAGTACAGTTCAGTACAGTAATACTGAA
Source organism: Meconema thalassinum (assembly GCA_946902985.2). Lineage (NCBI taxonomy): Eukaryota > Metazoa > Arthropoda > Insecta > Orthoptera > Tettigoniidae > Meconema > Meconema thalassinum. The sequence goes on from OX336389.2 coordinate 125,865,131, forward strand.
CTACTGTACACGTTTTGTACTGTACATTATTAAGTGTACTGTACTGTATTTGCGATTTACAATTTTTATTACGTTTAAGTATTTAGTAATTTTATTTCAATTTTTGAGAAATAATTTTTGGTTTCTAAACCTTCCTTTTTTATAAAAATGTTCTCCTACAGGCACCGCGGATAATCGAGAGTTTACTGTATTTACATATGTTGTGACCCGATTGTCAATTGTAACATCACACGCTAATAGACTAATAATAATAATAATAATAATAATAATAATAATAATAATAATAATAATAATAATAATATTACATTGGGGCCTTGCCACATCGTAATCATGCAGCCCCGTGTACTGCTCGGGTCCAAGCTCTGTGAACTTGCGGGGTGAGGGGAAGGGGCAGGCGAGAAGAGAAGGTCCTGTCAACAGCCCGCCGTGTTATCTGGTATTCCTGTCTATTCCAATACTGCTAACAAAGGTCCGTTGCTCAAACCATTGTGGTGTTGCGAATGAGTGCGTCACCGACCAATGTATTTGGTTATATTACTACGCAAGGACCGGGTCACCATCACTTCTCATAGTCCGCGATCCACATTCCTCTCAGGTTCACGCAGCTTGGACCCGAGCAGTACTTGAGTGTATGTGGGAACTGTCTGATAACCAGGGTCATTATGGCTGTGGTTGTAGTAAAGAGACCTAGACCCAGGGAAGTAGTTAACAGCCAAATATAAGTTTTTCAATTTCAGAAGAAAAACAAATCGAAAATAACCAATACGTAGAAAAGTAGCCAACAACTGAGATGAGTTTTTCAGTTTCCAGAAAAATAATTCGTAAATAGCCAAGACCTAGAGAAGTACTTATTAATTGAGGCTGGGTTATGGAAAGAGTTGGCAGTTACCTTAAGTTTGGAATCAACCCGAAATTTTCCCCGAATGGAAGTGGGAAAAAATCCCACGGAAAACCACTCCTAGGACAGATAGCTTTTAATATTTGCCTAAAAAGGCTGAGATAACGGTAAGCCCGTTCAAACTCTCAGACCAGAATTACATTTCTTTGGAGAGCCGGGAACCAAACCCAGGATCTCTATATCCGGAGTCTCTATACGTATCTCAAGACCACTGACGGCGGTGAAAGGATATCTCAAGGCAGGCTGTTCGCAGATAGTATAGGTATGACTTACTTCTTTCATTTAGGTAAGGAACATATCGTCACCCTAATGCAAGGGTGAGAAAGGCTATTTTACAAAATAAAACAAAACTGGGGATTATACCATTTTACTGATAAAATTAAGTTCTTTTAAATGCTATATCAGCTTGTTCAGTTCTTTACAAACACCTGGTACATTTGAGATGGTGTCTTCGTGATTGCGGACATTCCAGATTGCGTTCACCTCATTAGTAGTCCAGATTGCGGTCACTTTCATTTTAGGGAAGAGCTATAAACATTCCAGCGTCCAGATTGCGGTCACTTTTCTTGGGAGACCGGTCCGGTTGTGACTCCCCCGGAGAATTTCCTCACCGTTCAACCACCCCTCTCGCCAATGTTATTTACTTTTACGAGACGAATTTTTCGAGGTAATGAAAAGAATGTCGATATACAGTACCTATTATAAAAATAGATATCTCGCTCCTTAAATGGGAGAGGAGGGGTAGAAATTAATAAAAATTATACCCTGTTAAGTACAAAATTTCCCATAACAACAATTTTGTTGAAAGTGAAGGTCGTTGATTCCGATCCTAAAACGTGTCTATTCTTAAGATTGAAAATTTTACAATCATTGCTTTACGAGGTGCTGTCAGATTGGGAGGGGAATTGATTTTTTTAAGCGAAGTTATATGGGGTGTGCTCAGCTGAACACTGAACTGTATTCTTTGGTTAGGTAGTGAAATATCAGTTTCCCCTTGTTATCCACAAAACTTACGGAAGGTATGAGTCAGTCGGGAAGAATCAAGAACCAAGGACCGGTCTCTCAAGAAAAGTGATCGCAATCTGGACGCTGGAATGTTTATAGTTCTTCCCTAAAATGAAAGTGACCGCAATCTGGACTGCTAATGAGGTGAACGCAATCCGGAATGGTCGCAATCAGGACACAGCATTTGAGATAATGTTTCGGGACAGCTAACCCAATACCACTGATTAAATTGAGCTGCATTAGTTAGAAGGCACCTCTGCAACACACAGTATCTGGAGAGCCCTGCGCGGATAAACAAAACGTCATCTGCATCCGGCCTGCATCCGCACGGCTGTCATCCACGTTTGTTATCCGAATCGACTGGCATTACAATAAAAATGTGTATTTTTTAGATAAAGCATAAAGTATTAAAGCAACACATTTAGACATTTGAGAAGAAAGTTGTTCCCATAGGCCAGGGGTTCTCAACCTTTTACACACTGCGACCCCCTTTTTAAGACTGAGAAATTTGGCTACCCCCCCCCCCGCCAGTTTTAACGTTAAAACAATAATTAAAAAATTACAATAATTGGTTTTATTCATAAAAACACTTGCAACTAATATTAATAAACACTAGACTACTAATTAAAAAACTGGTTAATTCCAAACAAGCTCAAGTTTCTCATTAATAACAGGGGTCGCACCCACCGGTTGAGCACCCCTGCCATAGGCTATGTGAGTCATGTGCAATGTTTAAAATGAATGTTATACAGCCAGAATTGCAACCCTTTTCAATACTGTGTGTTAATTATGTTTATGTTCGACCCTGACTATTATATATCTGAAAACTGTATCATAATGATGGTCATTATAACACTCTTTTTCATTATGAAACAGTTTCTCCTACCAATCACAGCTCAAGAAACAGTTGTTTGACCAATTAGATAAGGATACCTTCGCGCATGCGCTTAAAATCCAACATGTGTATATAAATTACCGAAAGTGCACCGTCCATATGTTCGCGTAAATAAACTGGTGAATATGAGACAAGAAATAGCACTGTACCTTAATATCTCCAAATCCAATTTCTACACAGCGCGTTGTTTTCAAACGCATTCGGTGACATTTTTACTGAATACTGGTGTTCAATCTGCACATATGACATTGAAGCACACAGAGCGCATGCGTCGGTCGGTCAAAGAGCTTGGAACTCAGAGATATCCTATACTCAGCGCGGCACCCGATCACAAAATTTTAGTGGCAATCTCAACAGATATTTATGAATATTTATGTTAAAACATATAATAAAGTTATAATTATCGTCGAACATAAACAGTCGTATGCAACACGCCTATAATGGTAATTAAGACACTCGTATGGAAATTATAAAACTCGCATACGCTCGTTTTATAAAGATACTCGTGTCTTAATTAAAGCCATGATAGGCTCGTTGCATAATGTACTATTAATGACATAATTTCAATGAGATTATCTTAAATCATCATCTTACATTTGTCATGAAAAAAAACATAACGGAAAGAATATGGTATGTCATAAAATAATAATAATAATAATAATAATAATAATAATAATAATAATAATAATATGATCATCATTTCCCCTTATCCAGCTCCTGCCGGGTCGGGGGCATTTATGGCACTTCTCCACTTTCCTCTTTCCTTCCACAATTCTCCTTCCACGATCTTGTCCCAGTCCAGATTTCTTTTTCTTACATTGTTCTTCACTGAATCAATCCACCTTGTTCTAGGTCTTCCCCTTGCTCTCTTACCCTTACACTTTGCCTCCAGCATCTGTCTGGTATTCTATTTTCCTCCATCCTCTTTACATGTCCAAACCACCTTAGTTTATTCTTCTCAATTTTCTCATTTAGTTTTCCCATCCCAACTTCCTTCCTAACATCTTCATTTCTCACTCTGTCTTTCCTTGTCTTTCCTATCATACTTCTTAGAAATTTCATTTCACTGGCTTGGATTCTACTCTCTTGCCTGCTTCTTGTCAGGGTCCAAGTCTCAGCTGCATAAGTTAATATGAATAATAATAATAATAATAATAATAATAATAATAATAATAATAATAACATTTTTTCGCCCAGTTTGTACTGAGGAAATTTGGATGAAACGGAAATCCCAGGAGCTTTATCGGCTTTCGGAGAAAATCTCGGACACATTCAGGAAAATACGTTTCAAATTTTATGGGCATATTCTCAGAATGAGTAATTACATGCTGACTAAAAGAATTCTAAATCTTACCTTCTCAATGAAAGCTATGTAAAACTGGCTGCTTGAAGTTGAAAAAGACCTTCAGGAACTAGACGTCTCAAGTGATATGGTACTGGACAGATCTAAATTTAGAGAACTAGTTGACAGCCATCAATTTTCAGATCACCCAAACCTCGATGGAGGAGAAAGAGCCATGGCGAGAAGATGAAGAGATTTTGGGAAGGCAAGAAAGCAAGATCAGTTGGTTCAATCACGTTTCATGTTCAAAACTATGTAAAATAGTGATATATTGCATGTCTACCCCTTATTATTCCCGTTTTCCAACGGGGTCAGGGATGAGATGCCTTTGTGGCGGACGGTTTTTACCGCCAGATGCCCTTCCCGATGCTAACCTCATGAGAGGTGTTAATGGGAGATGAAATGAATGATGGTGAATGAAACTGAGCAAGGATGCCGAAGGAAGCGGCCGTGGCCTCTCAGAAGGTACCATCCCAGCATTTTCCTGGAGTTTAAAAAGGGGCAAACCACGGACAATCATATCAAGGACGGCCGACGGTGGGGCTCGAACCCACGTCTACCCAGTCCGCAGAGAACTTGGCCCCATGGCCTAGAGCTGCGCGTTAGCGAGCGTAGCTATCGCTGTCGGTGATGTAAAAATAGTAATAATGATAATAATAAAGTATAGTATAATATACACACATCAAAAAAAGTTTTGCATCACCTCGGTTCCCAGATCTCCGGCATATAGACGTTGACTGTGTATATTGTATCCAAGATACAGTCCCTTTGACTGTTCATAGATGTCACTAAAACTGCTCAAAGATGTAAACAACCATGCATGAGCAGGGCCTATTAGACGGAGGGGGTACGACAGCCGATCAGTTCCAGTCATTCCACCAGGACGAAGGTACGCTGCTCATGTTGTCTGTAGTTCTACCATGCCTAGAAGGTCAATACCGCAGTTCGATCGCGTCCGCATTGTTACTTTGTGTCAAGAAGGGCTCTCAACAAGGGAAGTTTCCAGGCGTCTCAGAGTGAACCAAAGCGATGTTGTTCGGACATGGAGGAGGTACAGAGATACAGGAACTGTCGATGACAGGCCTCGCTCAGGCCGCCCAAGGGCTACTACTGTAGTGGATGACCGCTACTTACGGATTGCCGCTCGGAGGAACCCTGACAGCAATGCCACCATGTTGAATAATGCGTTTCGTTCAGCCACAGGACGTCGTGTTTCAACTCAAACTGTGCGCAATAGGCTGCATGATGCGCAACTTCACTCCCGACGTCCATGGCGAGGTCCAGCTTTGCAACCCCGACACCATGCAGCGCGGTACAGATGGGCCCAACAACATGCTGAATGGACCCCACGGAATTGGCATCACGTTCTCTTCACCGATGAGTGTCGCATATGCCTTCAACCAGACAATCGTCGGAGACGTGTTTGGAGGCACCCTGGTCAGGCTGAACGTCTTAGACACACTGTCCAGCGAGTGCAGCAAGGTGGTGGTTCCCTGATGTTTTGGGGTGGCATTATGTGGGGCCGACGTACGCCACTGGTGGTCATGGAAGGCTCCGAAACGGCTTTACGATACCTGAATGACATCCTCCGACCCATAGTGCAACCATATCGGCAGAATATTGGAGAGGCATTTGTCTTCATGGACGACAATTCTCGACCTCATCGTGCACATCTTGTGAATGCGTTCCTTCAAGATAACGACATCGCTCGACTACAGTGGCCAGCATGTTCGCCAGACATGAACCCTATCGAACATGCCTGGGATATGTTGAAAAGGGCTGTTTATGGACGTCTTGACCCACCAACCACTCTGAGAGATTTACGCCGAATTGTCGTTGAGGAGTGGGACAATTTGGACCAACAGTGTCTTGATGAACTTGTGGATAGTATGCCACGGCGAATACAGGCATGCATCAATGCAAGAGGACGTGCTACTGGGTATTAGAGGTAGTGGTGTGTACTGCAATCTGGACCACAAATGCTGAAAGTCTAGCTGTATGATGGTACAACATGCAATGTGTGGGTCTCATGAGCAATAAAACGAGCTGAAATGTTGTTTGTGTTGATCTCTATTCCCTTTGTATTTAACGGTTCCGGAACTCTTGGAACCGAGGTGATGCAAAACTTTTTTTGATGTGTGTAGTATAGTATAGTATGCGCCCAACGATTGTTCTTAGAAAAGAGGGGTAGAGGGAAAACAAAACGCTTAATCCTCGGAAAATGAGCATTGGGAATGTTTCGAACATTTATGGTTAAAAAGACATGCTAATGAAATACATGAAGTGCTTAGCGGAAGCAACTTCTTATATGGAGATTAGGTGGCATATTTTACTTTCTTAACTGACATTTCACACTATTTGAGTGATCTGAATGTTTCCATGTAAGGGAGAGCATTCAGTGCAATGTGGAATAGTATCAGAGCGTTTACGTCAGAGCTACTGTTGTTTCAAACACAGCTTAAGAGAGGAATCCTGCGGAGCTCAGTTCACTCGAGTCCTTTGGCTGTTTTCTTCTGAACGATTATATACGTTAGTGTTGTTTTTGCTTATTTTAGCGGCTGCGACATCGTGGTCATATAGCCCCATGTATGGGTGTGTGTCTGTGTGTGTAATTTGTGTGATAACCTGTGTTATTGTGTGGCTGTACTAGTGTGTGCATTTGTAAATTGGGGATAGGATTGGGAAAGAGGCAGCCATGGCCTTACATTAGGAGCCATCTGAGCATTTGCCTGGAATAGAAGTGGGGAAACCATGGAAGACCACTTCCAGGATGGCTGAGGTTTTGCCTCTTGAGGCTGAGTGTACCCCGTTCCAGCCCTCAGACCAGAATTAAAATTTCTTGGCAGAGCCGGGAATTGAACCCGGACATCCGGGACGACAACCAAGAATAAATGTGTGTGTGTGCGAAAAGATAAAAGTTCCCATCTTCTAGTTAAGAGATATTATTCCAATTTAAACTGAAAACATGCATATTTGTATGCTTGTCACTCAAAACTAAACGCACACTGCAGCAGAAGGTTAGGGCAGGAGCACACATAAGAAATAAATGAATGCACTTGATTTTTCCAACTCTCTGTGTAGCCGTGCGCGTTTAAATCACTCAGCACGACCGCGATTGGAAGCTGCAGCAAGTCTGGCGATTGGAGGTTATAAACCCCGTGCTGACCGCGGCTGTCCTGATTGTGATTTTTCTAGTTTTTCTTTTATACTCCCTCTAGGATAGAACCTTATTTCTAGTCCCGGGGCACCTACCCCATTCCCGACCTAAATAATTACAGTTACACACATTAATAGAACAGTAGAAGAAGGTTCATGCTAATATTTGAGCGTTCACGTAAGGAAATGGAGTAGTCATGAAGGATGTGTAGTTTCTAAAGCTTACAAATCTCTGCACGTTGTAATGAGGGTATAACTATTAACACGCGAGGAGTGGCGCATGGGTATTTTTGACCCGAGGCTTCCTTCCTAGCCATGAACTTCACCCTGCAAAAGTAACATGCCCATAGCTTTTAGAACACTCAAGTTATTTCTATATTATTTACGGTTGGGTCAGATTTACCCATGGTGCCAGTCCTAGCGTGACAATTTTCGACTTACGTTAGTCGGGACAATCTGAAAATAATAAGGGGGATAATCCAAAATATTTTCATGCAGAACAATCACATAGTTCACGTTCTTGTTGATCCATGTTTAGGGTCTAGGGACACCGTTGTCATCAGCTCCTTTGTTCAAAAATATCGAGATGACTGCTTTACTGACAATATCAAGGCCAATTATACTGTTATGAAAATTATTGGCATTTCTCTGCATGATAAATTTGAAAAATCTAAATAAACCTCATTTTATATTGGGAATAGTTCATAGGAAGACACCAGGTGTAAAATCACTTCATTAAAATCCATACGACTACGACAAAAAGGGAGCGACACACTGTGGGTCAAAATGACCCGGCGCCAGTATTCGTGTTATATTTTTTTCAACCCAGTTCTCAAGGGTAAAAAGGAAGTAGTACCTCTGCTAAATAATTAGGATATTTGTAACTTGTAGGACCTATTCTGGAATACGCCTCGGTGGTTAGGGGTCCATATCAAGTAGGGCTCATCAATAGTTGAAAATGGCTCAAAGAAGGTCCACTAGAATTGTGCTCAGTGACTTTAATCCCTAGAGCGGTGTGACCCGTATGTTAAAGAAACTTGGGTGGGAATCACTTGAGGCTAGGAGGATGAAATCTAGACTCTGCGCTAAGCACAATACATATACAAATCAACCAGCATGGGGTGAACTTAGCAAACGTATGGGAAAGCCCACTTACGTGAGTAGGAGTGATCCTTCTACAAAGTTAAGGGCCGACCACAGCGAACAAATTATGGCAAATATTATTTCGTAAACCGTGCCATTAATAATTGGAACCCTCTAATTGCCGCAGTCTTAGAGCCTTTCCCCAAACATATAGGAGTGTTTAAGAAAAGACTGACGATTTGTGTAAATACTCCAGTTTAATTGATTTTGAATTGTTTTGTATCATTGTTTATTTGTTATGTATCCTAAAGTTGCAACCGGGGGACACATCCCTAATTGTAAATAAATGAATGAATGAACGAATAATACGGTCACCACAGAAACACAGCTTATCAGACAAATTTTACACAAATCCAAGTACATATTGCTGATGACCAAGACGTTCCAAGCTCCTGACATGAATTATCAAAAACAATAAAGATTTTTCCAGCATATTTAGTTTGAAAGTATACAAAAATCTTTGTGATAAACAATCACTAATACTGGAAAATACTATTAACTTCAGTACTCAGATACAAGCACCCAGCAATAGCAAACTTAGGTAAGGAAGAAAGGGTCGAGGACAAGAACTGTAGAACCAAGGTTATGTTAAATACAGTAGGTTGCCTCGGTATGGTAGCTATATGAGGAACGATTAGCTCAGGACAGCTGCACCAAACCCACTGAAGACTCAAACAAGAGATGTATAAAACTAAGAAACTGTGTTAAATCAGGCCCCTATCATAGCCTATGCACTCTCACTGACTGAAGATTGGCAGTGTATGCAGATTACCACAGAGAGCCTGTTGCGACATCGTGATCATGTAGCCTCGCGTCCTTGGGTGTGTACGGAATTTGTCTGGTACCCTGTGTTATTGTGATGGCTGTATTAGTGTGTGTATTTGTAATTCTGATCAGGATTTCGAAGTAGGCCGTGGCCTTCAGTTAGGAGCCATCCCGGCATTTGCCTAGAGTAGAAGTGGGAAACCACGGAAAACCACTTCCAGGTTGGCGAAGGTGGGAATCGAACCTACCTCTTCTCAGTTTTGTCTCACGAGCCTGAGTGTACCAGTCCTCAGACCAGAATTAAATTTCTTGGCAGAGCCGGGAATCGAACCCAGTCCTCCATGGCGACAGCGATGAGTGCTAGCCACAACGCAACGAGCCCACCTGGCCACAATGAACAGCGCAAATAAAATTATACTACCTCGTGGTGCAGTGCCTAGCATTCTTGACTGTCATCCCTGAGGTGTAGGTTCAAATCTCGGTTCTACCAACGCGTTAAATCTCGCACCATGACACCGATTCCAAATATCAGAGGTTCGAATCCGGATACTGATAGCGGCTATCCTGAGTGTTGTTTTTCCTCTTTTTTTTCACATTCCCACCAGGTAAATGCCAGAATAGTACCTCAATTCAAGTTCTGGGTCAACTACAGCACCCCTGTCCCACACACATAATCACGGAAACACAGGTTATCAGACATGTTTAACACATGCCCAATTATACGGGGCTGATGACTAAGTTGCCCCAACAACTTAATTCTGTTGAGAGGACTGGAACGGGTTACACTCTGCTCCTTGAGGCAGAACTGAGAAGAGGTGGTTCCGATTCCCACCTCAGCCATCCTGAAAGTGTTTTTCCGTGGTTTTCATCTTCAACTCCAGGCAAATGGCGAGATGGCACCTAAACTAATGCCACAACCATCTTCTTCCCAATCTTATTGCTAGTTCCAGTTACAAATACACACACTAATAGGCCTACATAATAATGCGATTGGTTTTACGTCCCATTTAACAACTGCGGGTTTTAAAGACGCAAGGATGTCGGAATGTTGCTCCAAAGTGGATCTTTAACGTGCCAGTAAATCTACTGACACGGCTCCCTCGTATTTGCGCACCCTCAAATTCCAACTGGCTTCGCCAGGATTCGATCCTGCAACCTTGGACACAGCAAGCGAAAACGTTATCGCTGAGCCACGCAGCCAGCCCAATAGTCCTACAGACATCATAATAGCACAGGTTATCAGATAAATTGCCCATTTATCCATGTACACGGAGCTACATGAGCACGATGTCTCACGGCCCCTAACAACGCAACGAAACCTGATCCGTGTATGTATTTGAGGAAGTCTGTCCAGTGAAGTTCCTAGACCACCTCGTAATGTAGCAGCTAGCATTCTTGGCTGTCGCCTCGGAGGTCCGATTCCCGGCTCCGTCAAGAAATTTAATTCAGGTCTAAAACACAACGACACTCCAACCCTCTCATAAGCAACCAGGGCACTTATGAGCCGGACAGACAGGACAAACTAAAAAGACCACCAAAATACAGTACATACTAATGATCAAAGACATTCTACAAAACCACGAGAACTGACATGCAACATCCAACTTCGAACGACGCCACTACCATTCACAACTACTCCACAACACCCAATCAAACCAGCCCCAGGGCAAATTCGCACCCAACCAAGAAATTACGGACGTGGTCATGGGCTGGGATGGTGACCACTCCAAGTCACAATACACAGACACCACCACCCTAGCAAGCAAACCAAGTCACTAAGCAAACACTCCACACAAAACGAACCAACCCAAGCGACCTCAGATGTGGTCCACGACCGGGATGGGGACCAAGAAGGAAACCACTGGCGTCGGACTGAGATACCACCTACCACCCAATCCACCACGATCCAACGAGGCTAATAACAACAACAACGCGCAACGGCCATGGTGAGCGGCCGTCGGTGAACGCAGACTGACGCATGAATTCAAAACAACAAACATTAAATTAAAGATAATCCAATCGAAAACAAACACCAACTTAAAACACATGACAACGCTCGACGAATATACATATCAAACGAAGCCGCCGGGGTGACGCCCGGCCGCTACGCGGCCGACAGCAGCGCACGGCGGATAAATTAATTAATTATTATATATAAAAAACAAACTCCATCAATCGAAAATTAACAACCAAAACCCTTTAATACAATACACACTACGCAACGAATTAACACATATCCAGGCAGAGTAGCGCATGACGCAACGACACCTGGCCCCTAAAATAATAGATTGCTGAGGGCTGGTACGAGATGCACTCACCCTCGTGAAGCAAAACTGAGAAGTGGAGGGTTCGATTCACATCTCAGCTTCTCCGTGGTACCCCACTTCTACTCCAGGCAAGTGCCGGGAAGATTCCTAACTTAAGGCTATGGTCGCCTCCTTCGCAATCCTCACCTGAGTTACAAATACACACACTAATATAGCCATCAGACAAATTCCAGACACATACCCACGGCGTCACAAAGCCCCTAAATCAATCAACAACAACTGAAATTCCTAACGTTTGACTTCCTCCATGAGTAGGTCAGGAGGATACAATACAATTAGATACCACCCCTACGGGAATGAGACGCTAGAAATAATCTACGTCTATTATGGAGCGGAAAGGCTACTTTCTAATGGTTTATATGGCAACGGGTCTCCAATCAGCTGAGAAACGGCTGTTACAACAGCAGCAGTATAACTTACTCGTAAAATCACGCTATTTTAATTAAAACTACATTCCACAAACGCTGTCTGACTTAAGTTCAGCTACCTAAGCTTAATTCATAGGTAACTGTGGCGAAAGGAGTGGTTGTCGACTTGTATTTCGTTGACAAGGAATCAGACCTTGTATCATTTAGACAGCAAAATACGTTCTAAGAGACACCCAACATGTGGGTTAAATTTGAGTGATATGCAAGCCGTGTGTTCTGAAGTAGGGAAATGTAGTTGTTGCTGTTGTTGTTAATTCATTTAGGGGCTTGCGACGTCGTGGTCATTTAGCTCCGTGTACTTGGGCGTGTGCAGGTGTACATATAGGATTTATTTAATAACCTTTGTTATTGTGGTGTCAAAATTAGTGTGTGCATTTGTAATTAGCACTAGCAGTGGGAAAGAAGGTGACCGTGATCTTAAGTTAGGAACCATTTCGGCACTTTCCTGGAGCAGAAGTGGGGAAACCACGGAAAACCACTGCTAGGATTGCTGAGGTGGAAACCGAACCCACCTTTTCTCAGTTTTCTCTCACGAGTTTGAGCGTACCCCGACACCACAAAAGGTGGTATTTATTTATTCATACAGTATATGTTTTTATTTATTTATTTAGTAATTTATTTATTTATTTATTTATTTATTTATTTACATTTCAGTTTGGGGAGTGGATGACATACTATTATCGCACACGTCCAGTTGCGAAAAGGCAGCCATAGGATGGGGTATTGTACGCGCGCACCTAGCAAGTAGTGATGGTAAATGCCTGATATTTCAATTTAAGGCGGGACATCTTTAATAGGTCGTTACCAACGTTTACTAAAGAAGGAAGAAAACCGGGAAAGGATATAAAGAAAGGGGATATGGAAGGCAGGTGAATGAAGGATACTCAAACTTGAAGTGCTCAAAGATAGTAAGTGTTTGCTTAATCCTAGAACAGTAACCTTTCGTAATATTTACGACGTCAAAAGGCAGCACGGTCTAGTTTATTGCCTTCCATACACGCGTGTTCCCACTAATTTTATGTAGCTGATTTTCTCGAGCACTTGTTGTCTACGGTTGATGCGATTGATGATATCGTGATTGATTCTTGTGGGATTTGGGTGGGCACAGTAATGTTGACGAACAGTTTTTTTATATACCAAGAGCCCGTCAGCTAAGCTCCGGATGTACTGCAGCCTTGATGCTTATTGTACTGCCCTGTGTACTCAGCACCAGTCCATTATCCCTGTGTCTTTAATAAGATAATGCAGTCCCATGATGGACTCTGTTTTAATTTCTTTTGGTTCAATTGTCGATCTCCCAAAATGATTGAATCTTCTGCGATCTAGAGCTTCGCAAGAACAGATTATGTGATGGGCTGTCTCCGTTTCTTTCCCGCAAAGTCTGCAGTCTAGGTTTCCTTTGATTATGCCCATTTTGTTTAGATGCTTTTTCACGGGAGCATGGCCCGTGAGAAGAGCCACTATGTATCTTACCTGATTTTTTTTACATCTGAGTAATTTTTCAGCTATTTTCTTACATGGTTCGTTGATGAACATTTTCCCATGTTTAATGCCAGGGTTAGATTTCCATCTATTCCTATGTTCCTTATTGATCCAGTCCTTGATAGCTTCTCTTATGGAGCATTTAGATTCTCCTAGAGCCGGCTCTGGTCCATGAAAGATTGTTGCCGATCCTTTTCGGGCGAGTTTATCGGCTATTTCGTTTCCTTCAATGCCCTTGTGTCCTGGGACCCATATCAATTTGACGTTGTTATGTTCCCCCAGTTTAGTTAGGGCATTAAGACATTCTTCCACCAGTCTTGAGTTCACTTTGGGGCTTATTAAAGCCTTCAGTGCTGCCTGGCTGTCTGAGTATATAATAATCTTCTTATTGGTATAAGATCTTTTTATATTTTCATATATGCATAAACTTCTGCCTGGAATACCGAGGGATATTTTCCCAGGGGAAAGATTATGCTTTTTCCTGGTCTCATTCCGTATTCTCCCGAGCCTACCCCTGAGTCGTATCTTGACCCGTCGGTGAACCAGATCAAAGATTCCTCAGGATGCTCGGGTTTTGTCTTCCAGGAGTCTGTTTCAATTATTACTTCAAATTTTTATTGAAGTTATATTGTGTAGGAGTGTAGTCTGATCTCATATCAAGTATGGAATATTCTACAGTTTTTATTATTGATGATATTCCTGATTGTGAGTCAAGAATACTTCCAGCTTTACCCTGTTCCAGCCTATGGAATGCCATCCTTGCTTCCCCTTTGATCAGAATGTCAAGAACGCCCAGATCTAGTAAGGCCTCCATAGCCGCTGTGGGGGTAGTTTTAAATGCTCCAGTAATTGCTAAGCAGACTTGTCTTTGAATTCTTCCCAGTTGTACCAGAGTTGTTTTATTTTACACCTTGGTCCACCATACCAGTGCACCATATGTTATTGAGGGTCTCAGTACCCTAGTATACAACCAGTGTATCATCTTAGGTTTTAGTCCCCACGTATTTCCATACATCCTCCTCACATTCATGAAGGAGGTTACAAATGTATTGTATATTTTGCTCAAATGCTGGTTCCAGGTTAACTTGGAGTCAAGAATTACTCCCAAGTATTTAACCTCTCCCTTCATTTTAATTTCTTCACCTTTTAGAAGCAGGGAGCTTGTTGACGAACAGTTAGTAATTGAGTAACTGAACTAAGTATAATGTATTGAACCCGCTGAGCTATGGTTCATGTGATATTTTTTTTATGACAGAGCATTTATGAGGGGATGTTGTACTTTTGAACACACCCAGAAAGCCACGTGAAGCTGAGAGATCACGCGATACTTTGAAGTAGCGGTGAATCGTACTTTTGACTTTGGTGTAAACTGCTAATTATTATCTGAGGTCTTATTAATTATTTTTATCTTTCCTACGAGACTCAGAATATTCCATTTCGTCATGCTGCATTATTAAAACATTTTGGAGAATGTTTATTTTTACTTTAGGTAAGGTAATACCCTTGCAGATACGCAAAAAGGAACGTAAGTAGTCGCTCAACGTTTTCGTTTTGACGACCTACTTTCTAGAGACACCCAGTACCGGAGCACTGCGTCTTGAGAATCCGCCTTGTGTAGGCGTGGAATTACATTTGTCCTACGAGACGTAGAAGAATATCCGCTGTTTAGCGTTAAAAGTGATTATAAGGTGCCATCGAGCAAGCAAATACTAATATTCACTGTCGATGAAGTCCAGTGAATTAAATAAGAAGCTTGGGAAATAATTATTGGCAAGTATAGTGTATTGCACAACATTGCTGTGACATCACATATTACCCACGCGTATGTGGAGGGCAGATGCCTAGTGGAAATATACAGGTAATAGTGTTACAATTAACCTGAATAAGTGTGATTATAATAGTATGAGATATTTAAATTGCCAAAGTGGAAATTTCATCTTTGAAACGTCGTATAATTCACGGATGCTGCGTGATACAAAAGTAGCGTCACTAGCACGTGCAGCATTATAAAATAGTATTAGCTCACATGCTAATCCACATCTGCAAGATTAAGGCTGTGTCGTATTTTATAATTGAAGCCTATAATAGTCACGACGGACATTATAATTTTGGAAGTGAGAGGATGAATAATCACGCAACTTATTTCGCTACCCACGTGATTGGACTTTTATTCACCATGGTTGAAGCAGTCACCATGGGCTAATACCATCCCAGTATGGGGGGGTGACGTTTCTACAGGAACCAGCATGATGGTGGAACTTCCAGAACGATGAACGAGAGGGAAGGAGCCAAAATGCCATTTCCAGGCATATCCACGAAGATGTCGACAGGGACAAATCGAACCCTGGTCTTTGGGAGAGTCCAGATGGGAATCCTGATGAGGAGGATACCGATCCAGAGAGCCAGAGAGGTTTATGTACAACCCTTGTTGTGGAATAGAGAGCTGAGTGAGAGCTCCTCCATTTCGTGAGTTTTTGTCACACCCCTTCTTTGTTCTAGTTTCTGGTGGTATAGTAGTTTTAATGTAGTTTGTGAATCAACCACACTCAGTGTCAGCCATTTTTCTAGGTAGGGATGTAACTAGATTAGTTAGATGTCATTTATTTCAGTTTAGAGTGAGACACCCTTGGGGTCAGACATTTTGGTCAGCCCTGGTGCAGCTTGGTGAACGTCGTGGAACGTCAATGCCTACCTTTTTGCTGAACCTGATCGTAGTCATTTTGAGGCTATTTTGTTCAACCCTACTTGGGGTAATTTTCAAGTCTTTGCTGACTGTAGTTATGGCAATCAGATGCCTTGGTTATTAATTGACTGCATTCTTCGCAGCCATCCTTTGTTACACCCCTGACTGTCGTTAGAACGGTCGTATCATTTAGGTAGTCGACAGTAACTACCAGTTTGTAAATGCATTATATTTCATTTTGAATAAGCTCAGAAGCTATTCTTGGTCATGTTTGAACCTAACAACTAGAAGGAATGTTTCGTTGCCTAGCATCGAACGCGGTTCCCAACGTATCATTAAGCAGATCTAGTGTGTGAATCTGTGCCACATTTATCATTTTTTCTTGTGTCGTGTGAGACACGTTTTTATTTGATGTTCTAGCAACTACTGAGTTGCATTTTTAAAGCAAAGAGCTTCAGTTATTGTAAGTTTACTTTCATTTAGACGTCTTTGGTAGAAAGACGGAATTGTATTACTATACTCAGATTTATAGCGTGCGTTTGATACACGGACTCTGTAGAGATCCGTAACCTATGGTAATATTTTTTATGAACCGGCCAAGTGCAGGTTTTGTATTGATTAAATCGCCGGCCTTGAATAAACTGGTTATGTAACCCAGTGACCTAGAGCACGCCTGCTTCATTGTGAGACAAAACTACTATAGACGAGGACAGAGTACAATTTGTATTCGCTTTTCCTTTCATTGCTATTTTGCTTATGGAAATCAGTTTCCACTCTTGTATTTGATCACTTGTTTTATGGATCGGTTTTTGTTAGTTTAACGCTCTGTTGCGTGTATTGTCGTATGACAGGTACAGTTATGTAAGGTTTTCTATAGGATGGTGAAGTCTACCCTGTTATAGCAGGATGTTATTGTATGCTTTGTCCGGGGATGATCCCGTTGACCAGATGTTACTGGAAGGTAACTGTTGTACAGGCCTATCCCAGAGTTATTGAACGCGAGCTTAGCGCCGCTGGTAACCCGTGTTATTGTGTGTCCGAGTTGTTATACTCGTTGATTATATTCCGACTGTTGAGTCGAGGCTTTTTGGTGGAGAATGATCTCAGTTGGAGACACTCCGTGCCCAGGCTATTGTCAATGTTATTCGCCATAAACCTACGATAAACCTATAAACCGACATTCTAATAATAAAATGCATAATTGTTGTAAAACAAGCCTAACTAACGATTCTTTCTATCTAACTTTGTTCTTTGCATTCTGGAACTGTTGACATAGCCGTGCAGTTGAAGATAATTTCCTTGTGAGGAAATGACTAGGACAGTTGACATTTTTGTAGCGACCTGAAGCATGTGCGAACCTAGAGTTCGTAGCTTGTGGAGCTCAGGCCATGCGATGTCAGACGTGGTCTCAACTGCGCATTCGTCACCGTAACTATACACATTAGATGACTATGGTTTACAAAGAGTAAACCAAGGTGTAGGCAGGAATTTTTAATAAAACTACTGTGTCTATTTCGTTATTAATTTATGATGTCAAGTGTATTAAACCCTACATGTTACTTTATTGTGTGCTGTTAGCACATAGTTATTAAGCATAATTAAATTGTTTGTTTTTCATGGCTGTTCACTTAGCTTTTGGATGTAATTGTTTTCTTTTACGGACGTCATCGCCGTAAATTTTGTTAATTGATAGGACTTAGCTAGTTGAATTAATGTTAAATTTAAATGTCGAAATGGTACCATCCTAACCTAGATTTGTTTTGCTACCCTGTTAAATGTAAATTCAGATATTAGCTTGATCTTGTAACTTGAACTAGGGACTTGCGTCGTGCCATATTCCTAGCGTTGCTGTTGTTGCTTTATCATTGTGAGTTAGATCTTTCGCGAGGGTTTTCAGTAACTTCTCAGGTAGGGGACCTGTTCTTTATCTTAGTTTATTTATTAACTTGTGGACTAGCCGATTATAACCCTCCGAACTAGGCTAGGGGCTTGTGAATTGTAATAAATTTTCACGGTGTTTTACATGAGTCTGGATGTTTATTTTCTCAGTCTAGTTTTAAGGTGAACCTTTCCTTAGGCGGTCTATGACCATCGTCACCATGTACCACGATCCCTGTGGACTACGGACTCTCGTGCCGCTTTAGCCTTTTTGGAAGGTCACCTGATCCTCACGGTACTTTTTATTCGATTTATGTGTCGTTAGTTGAGTCATCGTGGTTGTTGACATCAACTAAACGGTCACATAAAATGGCGCCCAACTCATGTGCCGACGTTAACGTGGTGACCCTCAGTACCATGTTATTTTTTTTGAGGATCCTAATGTTGATTAATGGTAAATTGACAGGACTGGGACGAACTTAGAAAGTCGTACTGCAGATCAATTGACCGCATGGCATTCATGTTTGATAGAAGTCCATGGGGTGAGGCTTTAGTGTTGGATAAATGAAGGATAGTATTTTCTTTGATGATGCCTCATCCTAAGTAAATGTAATACTTTGCTTTGCTCACCGTTGTCTTTGTAAATGTAGAAGCACTTAGTTTGCATACTTCAGCTGTACTCGTGATATTTATATAAATGAAGCAAGCTTTATACCACCAAGTAACTAATCATAGCTGTAAGTTCCAGTAGAAATTGATCCCTCACTTTCTCATATATTTCTTATCTATGGATGAGGAAACTATTCGTCGTGTGTTTGGAGAGATGATGGCAGGTGTGAATGCCAATCTTCAACAGATTACTGCTGACTTAGGTCAGAATACTCAGGCTGTAAATACTGTAAGTGGTCATGTGGACCAGGTTAGACAGGAAGTCAACAATGTCAGTGGTCATGTGGACCAGGTTAGACAGGAAGTCAACAATGTCAGTGGTCATGTGGACCAGGTTAGACAGGAAGTCAACAATGTAAGACAGGACTTAGAGATTAACACTCAGTCTATGAACAATGTAAGACAGGACTTAGAGATTAACACTCACTCTGTAAATAATGTTAGGGCTGATTTAACTCAAGTCAGGGCAGACATGGACACATATAGGATCGAAGCGAGAAATGATCTGACGACAGGTTTAGCAGCTGTTAGGGTTGATGTCATACGACACCATCAGGAGGCTAACCAGCGCGTAGATTGCTTAACCGACCAGATGAATAGAGCTAGGGAGGAGGTGCAAAACCGATTGGAGGAGCACACAGCTCAAATTCAGACAACCTCGAATAAAGTCCAGATAGACATGAGAGCAGATCTGGAACACACCAGGGAAGAATTCGGGACTCGACTAGATCACGTCGAGGGATTTATCGGAAATGTGAAGAAGGACATGGCAACCATGAACGTTGGTTTAATCTTGATGAGAGGAGCTGCCAATGCCGTTAATAACAACGTGAAGACTATCGTTGATGGCATGATGGAGATTAAAGAGGAACTTAACACCAACAGGAGAAACATTTCTGAATTGACGGAAACCGTAGCCAGTCTACGTGAGACAGTTGATGTTCATCATGAGGAACACAAAATTGACCTCATGTTATTGAGAGGTGACCTCAACGAACACGAAGCTACAGTCGAGGCTAAGGTAGCCGAGGTTAGAGACGATGTGGGTAAAATCCAAGAAAATATGTCCAGAGTTGAAGGAGATATCGATTCCTTACAAAAGAGATTTGAGGAAGTCGCGGTGACCGAGAGGTTAGATCTCAGTTATAACCTTAGGACGGCCATACGCGAGGTAGACACAAACCTCAAGGGAAAGGTTGACAGGATCGAGCTGCAATTGAACGACTTAGGCAACAAAGTCGCAGCCAGAACCATCCCAGGTCTTGAAGTAATAGAAAGACGCCTGGACAGACTCGAGACGACTCCAAGAGAGAGACACGTACACCCACAGATGGGAGAATCTCAGGAAACGCCTATATCTCAATCAGGAGGAATGATGCCTACCCATTTCCAACCCAGCGTGCCTATGGAACCGCAACCGTCACAATTCACTAATATAGCACAAGGTCAGACCTTGAACTTTGACGCTCACCCGTTTCAACCAGCATCTAATCGAATTAGTCATGAGACTAACACTCCTACGCAGAGTTACATGCAAAATACTTTCAGACCCGCGAATACGCAGGGAAATGTCACCATAATTCGTTCAGGAGAGGAGCAACCAGCTCGCTTCTCGGGAACTGGGAGCGGTGTTACTCCAGTGGAATTCCTAGCAAATGTCGAAAGCTACTTACGTGATACTATGGTAACTCCAGAGAGGGAACTAAGAGTTATAGAGCGACTGCTTGAGGGACAAGCCGGTACCTGGTTCAGAGCATTCCGATACTCATTCACAGGCTACCAAGACTTTAAGGAAGCGTTATTAAGAACATATTGGTCGAGCGACATCCAGCAGAGCATCCGAGCTGAGATGTACACTCGAAGGTACAGTTCCAATACACCTACACGTTATGCGAATTACTTCGCAATACAGCTCGCGAAGCTCCGTTGTCTTCAGCCTCCATTGTCCGAACAAGATTTGGTGAACACAATTGTTTGGCAGTACCCTGCGGATGTACAACGTGTGTTAATCGCTGCAGGGGCATCCACTTTCCAGCAGTGTGACCAGATACTGCGAAGGTTGGACGCTAACACAGAACAGTTTCCTACACACCGTCAGCAGAAGGCTGATAGGCGCGAGGATAGACATATGAATCTGACGACTGTTGATAAAGTGAGCCAGACGCCACAACAAACACAAACCACAGAGGATTCTGGGCGACGTGATAACAATTACAGTTATAACAGGAGAGAATGGAACAACACTCCGTATACTCGAAATCAACATGATGACCGGCGAAGTCATTGGGACCGGCGATTCGACCGAAGGACGGACGACAACCGACGTCATGAAAACAACCGCCGAGGGAATGAAGGAAGAAATCAGCAACACGGATGTATCCGTAGAGACTATCGATATAGTGGGGGTTACGACAGAAATCGAGACCCTAGATACCAGCCAGACAGGGATTGGAAAGGAAGAGCGCGGGAGAGCCGTGAGTACCTCCAACAATTGAGAGAATTGCAGATCCGAGAAAAGGGAGAACGGAACCCTACTTCGAGGGAAAATAGACATTCGGCGCAGGAGACGGAGCAGAACCAGCCCAGTACTTCTCGCCATGACAGAAAAAAAACTCCGAAAAATCAATAGATTCTTGTTTGGTTGAGCACCGAGTAACTGCCTCTATATTACTCTGGGAGCCAATCCAAGAAGACTTGTTGGACGAACGACGAACGACGAACCACAATTATAAATTAACACGTCTACCCAAGATTGTAGCCACCTTGAATGAAGTCAGTGTAGTCATACTCATCGATACTGGAGCGATGATTAGTGTAATTTCCGCCGATTGCCATGCCAGACTTAGAGCAAACTCTGAGGTGACGGAGTTGCCCATTTCAGCTATAAGAGTCAGAGGTGTCATACCTGACCGCGTTGTAACGTGCAAAATCCAGATTTTGTGTACTGTGAAGATTTCGAGCCACGTGTACTTGCACGAATTTCTCGTAATGAAGGGCCTGCATCATGATGCCATTTTAGGCGCAGACTTCATTAGAAAATATGATGGAATCATTGACATGGGACGGAATACGGTAGAGTTTAAGCCGAACGAACCCATTCAGATGAGCCTAATTGAAGAAGAACCGGAATTCCTATCCGAAGTAGACGTAGTCGAAGCATTAAAGGGCAAGGAAATTGAGGCGACACTAGATGCCGACGAAGAGGCAGAATCGTTATCAGCACCCACACATGAGGATCTTGAGGCAATACTGAACGAATACAGAGATATATTCGACACCACACCTGGTGAGATATTAGACTACGAGTATGATCTTGTATTACTGGACGATTCCCCATTCCAGAAAAGGATCTATCCGATTGCCGAGAAACATCTCGAAGAAGCTGCTAAGAAGATCCATGAGATGGAAGCAGCAGGTACAATCAAGAAATCACCGACTCCTTTCTTGAATCCCATAATACCTGTGGTTAAGGTAGATGGAAGCTTGAGACTTTGTCTTGATGCCAGAGCCTTGAATGAACGCCTAGCTCCTGAGCACGACAGACCGCCCAAGATTAGGGACATTCTCAGGAAGTTCAAAGGAAAAAGGATATTTTCATCATTAGACTTGGTTCAGTCTTATTACCATATCAGATTATCTGAGCATACTCAGAAATATACTGGATTCTTGTTTGATCAGACTACTTATGTCTTCCAAAAACTACCATTTGGATTGAAAAATGCCGGAGCCGCATTAATCAGAGCACTTGATGCCAAGCTGACTCATGAAGTGAAGCAGAAAGTAAGATGTTATGTGGATGACATAATCATAGCTTCGGGAACAGAAGAAGAGCATTTAAAGACATTGTGCCTTGTTTTTGAGAATCTCCGACAGGCAAATTTTAAGGTCAAGTTTGACAAGTGTCGATTTTTTCAGGAAGAAGTGAAATTCGTAGGACACATAATCAATGGAGAAGGATATAGACCGAATCCGGCAAAGATTAGAACTGTTGCTGCATTTCCAACACCAACCCGTGTGAAACACGTGAGACAATTCTTAGGAATTCTCCAATTCTTTGCTGCTCATTGTGAGAAGTATTCCGAAACTGTTGCACCACTGCAAGGATTATTGAAAAAGAACTGCAGGTGGAACTGGAATGATGAATGCGAGATAGCTTTCAGGAGAGCTAAACAGATGCTTGTGGACTCAATTCAGTTAGAATATCCAGATTACTCTCGGAACTTTATTCTAGAAACTGATGCATCTGCCATTGGTATAGGAGCCATTTTACTGCAGGAAGATGATGAGAAGAAACGTCATTACATCGCTTTCTTAAGCCGACGTTTAAGAGCACATGAATCTCACTACTTCACGACCGAGATAGAAGCACTTGCAATTGTTTACGCACTTGAATACTGGCAGAAACTTCTGTTAGGTCAGAGGATTATTGTGAGAACCGATCATCATGCGTTGACCTTCATCTTGAGAACAAGACTGGCAAGCGACAGGATCACACGTTGGACGCTGTTTCTCCAACAGTTCGATTTGGAAATAGTTTATCGACCAGGCAGAGAGAATGTGTTGGCCGACATCCTCAGCCGGAATCCTTAAGCTACTGTTAATGCCATAGACATCGAGGGAGAATGCGAGGAACACCTTCGCCGATTTCGTCATTTACCTGAAGGACAGCGACGTGAGGAGGAACTCAGACATATTATCCGTTTCCTAGAACGAAGAATGGATCCACAGGATGATCATTATGCAAGGATTGCTGCTGTTGCAGATGATTATTTGATTTATCATCGTGTCTTATACAAGTTTGTAGACGAGGACCACACTCAACTGCGTGCAGTTATTCCTAGGAGATACCAAGAATCTGTTATTCTTATGGTACATTTATCCATTGGACATGGTGGAACAGACAAAACCATTGCAACTATCAAGGAGTCTTTCACATGGAAAGGGTTAGGAGCCACCGTTAGACAGTGTTTACGTGCTTGCGACGCATGCCAGCGGAACAAATACACGTCACACTTGCTGAAGGAACAACCTAGACCAATACTACCAACTCAACCTAGAGAGTTGTATGCACAGGACCTGTATGGCCCAATACCTAAGGCTCGTCGTGGGAATCGATACATCGTTGTAACGGTGGATGTGTTCACGAAATATACGATGCTTCATCCGATTCAAAAAGCTACTGCACATCAGATTATTCAGAGGATTAGACGTCAAGTGATACCGGAGGCAGGAAAGCCACAATTCTTGTTGACTGATCACGGATCACAGTACACCTCAGCAGAATTTGCCAATGCCATGAATGAGCTTGAAATAGGTCATGTTTTATCATCTATTCGACATCCAGAGAGCAACCCAGCAGAATGCGTGATGTCTATTATCGCAAAATTCTGTCGATTATATTGTCAAGAAGAACACTGGCGATGGACTGAAGTCCTTGTTATTATGGAAAAATGTATTAATTCAACAGTACATGAAAGCACTGGTCAAATACCTATGGTCTTGCATTTGAACCAGATGCCGCTGAGAATATGGGATCGTGTGATTGTAAATCCACCTTGTTTACAACCATCACATGCCAGCAGACTTTTAGCTGCAAGAGAGACTATGGACAGACAAGCTGCCAAGCGCTTGAGAAGAACTAGACGCCAGAGGTTTAGAGAACCACTAGTAGAAGGAGACCTTATCCTTATAAGGAGACCCGGAATTTCTAGTCCTATAGACCGCATATATGGGAAATTTCTATCCTTGTATTATGGCCCTAGTCGTATCCGACAGCCTTTAAACAATGGAAGTTATGTGATAGAAGACATTAGGACAGGAGAACGCATTGGAACCTTTAATGCAGCCAATCTAAAAAAATATCACTCTTGAATGAATTTCAAAGCAAATAAAAATGTTATCCCAACATTTTATTTGAAACGACAGAGAGGCAGATGAACCCGCTGAGCTATGGTTCATGTGATATTTTTTTATGACAGAGCATTTATGAGGGGATGTTGTACTTTTGAACACACCCAGAAAGCCACGTGAAGCTGAGAGATTACGCGATACTTTGAAGTAGCGGTGAATCGTACTTTTGACTATGGTGTAAACTGCTAATTATTATCTGAGGTCTTATTAATTATTTTTATCTTTCCTACGAGACTCAGAATATTCCATTTCGTCATGCTGCATTATTAAAACATTTTGGAGAATGTTTATTTTTACTTTAGGTAAGGTAATACCCTTGCAGATACGCAAAAAGGAACGTAAGTAGTCGCTCAACGTTTTCGTTTTGACGACCTACTTTCTAGAGACACCCAGTACCGGAGCACTGCGTCTTGAGAATCCGCCTTGTGTAGGCGTGGAATTACATTTGTCCTACGAGACGTAGAAGAATATCCGCTGTTTAGCGTTAAAAGTGATTATAAGGTGCCATCGAGCAAGCAAATACTAATATTCACTGTCGATGAAGTCCAGTGAATTAAATAAGAAGCTTGGGAAATAATTATTGGCAAGTATAGTGTATTGCACAACATTGCTGTGACATCACATATTACCCACGCGTATGTGGAGGGCAGATGCCTAGTGGAAATATACAGGTAATAGTGTTTCAATTATCCTGAATAAGTGTGATTATAATAGTATGAGATATTTAAATTGCCAAAGTGGAAATTTCATCTTTGAAACGTCGTATAATTCACGGATGCTGCGTGATACAAAAGTAGCGTCACTAGCACGTGCAGCATTATAAAATAGTATTAGCTCACATGCTAATCCACATCTGCAAGATTAAGGCTGTGTCGTATTTTATAATTGAAGCCTATAATAGTCACGACGGACATTATAATTTTGGAAGTGAGAGGATGAATAATCACGCAACTTATTTCGCTACCCACGTGATTGGACTTTTATTCACCATGGTTGAAGCAGTCACCATGGGCTAATACCATCCCAGTATGGGGGGGTGACGTTTCTACAGGAACCAGCATGATGGTGGAACTTCCAGAACGATGAACGAGAGGGAAGGAGCCAAAATGCCATTTCCAGGCATATCCACGAAGATGTCGACAGGGACAAATCGAACCCTGGTCTTTGGGAGAGTCCAGATGGGAATCCTGATGAGGAGGATACCGATCCAGAGAGCCAGAGAGGTTTATGTACAACCCTTGTTGTGGAATAGAGAGCTGAGTGAGAGCTCCTCCATTTCGTGAGTTTTTGTCACACCCCTTCTTTGTTCTAGTTTCTGGTGGTATAGTAGTTTTAATGTAGTTTGTGAATCAACCACACTCAGTGTCAGCCATTTTTCTAGGTAGGGATGTAACTAGATTAGTTAGATGTCATTTATTTCAGTTTAGAGTGAGACACCCTTGGGGTCAGACATTTTGGTCAGCCCTGGTGCAGCTTGGTGAACGTCGTGGAACGTCAATGCCTACCTTTTTGCTGAACCTGATCGTAGTCATTTTGAGGCTATTTTGTTCAACCCTACTTGGGGTAATTTTCAAGTCTTTGCTGACTGTAGTTATGGCAATCAGATGCCTTGGTTATTAATTGACTGCATTCTTCGCAGCCATCCTTTGTTACACCCCTGACTGTCGTTAGAACGGTCGTATCATTTAGGTAGTCGACAGTAACTACCAGTTTGTAAATGCATTATATTTCATTTTGAATAAGCTCAGAAGCTATTCTTGGTCATGTTTGAACCTAACAACTAGAAGGAATGTTTCGTTGCCTAGCATCGAACGCGGTTCCCAACGTATCATTAAGCAGATCTAGTGTGTGAATCTGTGCCACATTTATCATTTTTTTCTTGTGTCGTGTGAGACACGTTTTTATTTGATGTTCTAGCAACTACTGAGTTGCATTTTTAAAGCAAAGAGCTTCAGTTATTGTAAGTTTACTTTCATTTAGACGTCTTTGGTAGAAAGACGGAATTGTATTACTATACTCAGATTTATAGCGTGCGTTTGATACACGGACTCTGTAGAGATCCGTAACCTATGGTAATATTTTTTATGAACCGGCCAAGTGCAGGTTTTGTATTGATTAAATCGCCGGCCTTGAATAAACTGGTTATGTAACCCAGTGACCTAGAGCACGCCTGCTTCATTGTGAGACAAAACTACTATAGACGAGGACAGAGTACAATTTGTATTCGCTTTTCCTTTCATTGCTATTTTGCTTATGGAAATCAGTTTCCACTCTTGTATTTGATCACTTGTTTTATGGATCGGTTTTTGTTAGTTTAACGCTCTGTTGCGTGTATTGTCGTATGACAGGTACAGTTATGTAAGGTTTTCTATAGGATGGTGAAGTCTACCCTGTTATAGCAGGATGTTATTGTATGCTTTGTCCGGGGATGATCCCGTTGACCAGATGTTACTGGAAGGTAACTGTTGTACAGGCCTATCCCAGAGTTATTGAACGCGAGCTTAGCGCCGCTGGTAACCCGTGTTATTGTGTGTCCGAGTTGTTATACTCGTTGATTATATTCCGACTGTTGAGTCGAGGCTTTTTGGTGGAGAATGATCTCAGTTGGAGACACTCCGTGCCCAGGCTATTGTCAATGTTATTCGCCATAAACCTACGATAAACCTATAAACCGACATTCTAATAATAAAATGCATAATTGTTGTAAAACAAGCCTAACTAACGATTCTTTCTATCTAACTTTGTTCTTTGCATTCTGGAACTGTTGACATAGCCGTGCAGTTGAAGATAATTTCCTTGTGAGGAAATGACTAGGACAGTTGACATTTTTGTAGCGACCTGAAGCATGTGCGAACCTAGAGTTCGTAGCTTGTGGAGCTCAGGCCATGCGATGTCAGACGTGGTCTCAACTGCGCATTCGTCACCGTAACTATACACATTAGATGACTATGGTTTACAAAGAGTAAACCAAGGTGTAGGCAGGAATTTTTAATAAAACTACTGTGTCTATTTCGTTATTAATTTATGATGTCAAGTGTATTAAACCCTACATGTTACTTTATTGTGTGCTGTTAGCACATAGTTATTAAGCATAATTAAATTGTTTGTTTTTCATGGCTGTTCACTTAGCTTTTGGATGTAATTGTTTTCTTTTACGGACGTCATCGCCGTAAATTTTGTTAATTGATAGGACTTAGCTAGTTGAATTAATGTTAAATTTAAATGTCGAAATGGTACCATCCTAACCTAGATTTGTTTTGCTACCCTGTTAAATGTAAATTCAGATATTAGCTTGATCTTGTAACTTGAACTAGGGACTTGCGTCGTGCCATATTCCTAGCGTTGCTGTTGTTGCTTTATCATTGTGAGTTAGATCTTTCGCGAGGGTTTTCAGTAACTTCTCAGGTAGGGGACCTGTTCTTTATCTTAGTTTATTTATTAACTTGTGGACTAGCCGATTATAACCCTCCGAACTAGGCTAGGGGCTTGTGAATTGTAATAAATTTTCACGGTGTTTTACATGAGTCTGGATGTTTATTTTCTCAGTCTAGTTTTAAGGTGAACCTTTCCTTAGGCGGTCTATGACCATCGTCACCATGTACCACGATCCCTGTGGACTACGGACTCTCGTGCCGCTTTAGCCTTTTTGGAAGGTCACCTGATCCTCACGGTACTTTTTATTCGATTTATGTGTCGTTAGTTGAGTCATCGTGGTTGTTGACATCAACTAAACGGTCACATAAAATGGCGCCCAACTCATGTGCCGACGTTAACGTGGTGACCCTCAGTACCATGTTATTTTTTTTGAGGATCCTAATGTTGATTAATGGTAAATTGACAGGACTGGGACGAACTTAGAAAGTCGTACTGCAGATCAATTGACCGCATGGCATTCATGTTTGATAGAAGTCCATGGGGTGAGGCTTTAGTGTTGGATAAATGAAGGATAGTATTTTCTTTGATGATGCCTCATCCTAAGTAAATGTAATACTTTGCTTTGCTCACCGTTGTCTTTGTAAATGTAGAAGCACTTAGTTTGCATACTTCAGCTGTACTCGTGATATTTATATAAATGAAGCAAGCTTTATACCACCAAGTAACTAATCATAGCTGTAAGTTCCAGTAGAAATTGATCCCTCACTTTCTCATATATTTCTTATCTATGGATGAGGAAACTATTCGTCGTGTGTTTGGAGAGATGATGGCAGGTGTGAATGCCAATCTTCAACAGATTACTGCTGACTTAGGTCAGAATACTCAGGCTGTAAATACTGTAAGTGGTCATGTGGACCAGGTTAGACAGGAAGTCAACAATGTCAGTGGTCATGTGGACCAGGTTAGACAGGAAGTCAACAATGTCAGTGGTCATGTGGACCAGGTTAGACAGGAAGTCAACAATGTAAGACAGGACTTAGAGATTAACACTCAGTCTATGAACAATGTAAGACAGGACTTAGAGATTAACACTCACTCTGTAAATAATGTTAGGGCTGATTTAACTCAAGTCAGGGCAGACATGGACACATATAGGATCGAAGCGAGAAATGATCTGACGACAGGTTTAGCAGCTGTTAGGGTTGATGCCATACGACACCATCAGGAGGCTAACCAGCGCGTAGATTGCTTAACCGACCAGATGAATAGAGCTAGGGAGGAGGTGCAAAACCGATTGGAGGAGCACACAGCTCAAATTCAGACAACCTTGAATAAAGTCCAGATAGACATGAGAGCAGATCTGGAACATACCAGGGAAGAATTCGGGACTCGACTAGATCACGTCGAGGGATTTATCGGAAATGTGAAGAAGGACATGGCAACCATGAACGTTGGTTTAATCTTGATGAGAGGAGCTGCCAATGCCGTTAATAACAACGTGAAGACTATCGTTGATGGCATGATGGAGATTAAAGAGGAACTTAACACCAACAGGAGAAACATTTCTGAATTGACGGAAACCGTAGCCAGTCTACGTGAGACAGTTGATGTTCATCATGAGGAACACAAAATTGACCTCATGTTATTGAGAGGTGACCTCAACGAACACGAAGCTACAGTCGAGGCTAAGGTAGCCGAGGTTAGAGACGATGTGGGTAAAATCCAAGAAAATATGTCCAGAGTTGAAGGAGATATCGATTCCTTACAAAAGAGATTTGAGGAAGTCGCGGTGACCGAGAGGTTAGATCTCAGTTATAACCTTAGGACGGCCATACGCGAGGTAGACACAAACCTCAAGGGAAAGGTTGACAGGATCGAGCTGCAATTGAACGACTTAGGCAACAAAGTCGCAGCCAGAACCATCCCAGGTCTTGAAGTAATAGAAAGACGCCTGGACAGACTCGAGACGACTCCAAGAGAGAGACACGTACACCCACAGATGGGAGAATCTCAGGAAACGCCTATATCTCAATCAGGAGGAATGATGCCTACCCATTTCCAACCCAGCGCGCCTATGGAACCGCAACCGTCACAATTCACTAATATAGCACAAGGTCAGACCTTGAACTTTGACGCTCACCCGTTTCAACCAGCATCTAATCGAATTAGTCATGAGACTAACACTCCTACGCAGAGTTACATGCAAAATACTTTCAGACCCGCGAATACGCAGGGAAATGTCACCATAATTCGTTCAGGAGAGGAGCAACCAGCTCGCTTCTCGGGAACTGGGAGCGGTGTTACTCCAGTGGAATTCCTAGCAAATGTCGAAAGCTACTTACGTGATACTATGGTAACTCCAGAGAGGGAACTAAGAGTTATAGAGCGACTGCTTGAGGGACAAGCCGGTACCTGGTTCAGAGCATTCCGATACTCATTCACAGGCTACCAAGACTTTAAGGAAGCGTTATTAAGAACATATTGGTCGAGCGACATCCAGCAGAGCATCCGAGCTGAGATGTACACTCGAAGGTACAGTTCCAATACACCTACTCGTTATGCGAATTACTTCGCAATACAGCTCGCGAAGCTCCGTTGTCTTCAGCCTCCATTGTCCGAACAAGATTTGGTGAACACAATTGTTTGGCAGTACCCTGCGGATGTACAACGTGTGTTAATCGCTGCAGGGGCATCCACTTTCCAGCAGTGTGACCAGATACTGCGAAGGTTGGACGCTAACACAGAACAGTTTCCTACACACCGTCAGCAGAAGGCTGATAGGCGCGAGGATAGACATATGAATCTGACGACTGTTGATAAAGTGAGCCAGACGCCACAACAAACACAAACCACAGAGGATTCTGGGCGACGTGATAACAATTACAGTTATAACAGGAGAGAATGGAACAACACTCCGTATACTCGAAATCAACATGATGACCGGCGAAGTCATTGGGACCGGCGATTCGACCGAAGGACGGACGACAACCGACGTCATGAAAACAACCGCCGAGGGAATGAAGGAAGAAATCAGCAACACGGATGTATCCGTAGAGACTATCGATATAGTGGGGGTTACGACAGAAATCGAGACCCTAGATACCAGCCAGACAGGGATTGGAAAGGAAGAGCGCGGGAGAGCCGTGAGTACCTCCAACAATTGAGAGAATTGCAGATCCGAGAAGAGGGAGAACGGAACCCTACTTCGAGGGAAAATAGACATTCGGCGCAGGAGACGGAGCAGAACCAGCCCAGTACTTCTCGCCATGACAGAAAAAAAAACTCCGAAAAATCAATAGATTCTTGTTTGGTTGAGCACCGAGTAACTGCCTCTATATTACTCTGGGAGCCAATCCAAGAAGACTTGTTGGACGAACGACGAACGACGAACCACAATTATAAATTAACACGTCTACCCAAGATTGTAGCCACCTTGAATGAAGTCAGTGTAGTCATACTCATCGATACTGGAGCGATGATTAGTGTAATTTCCGCCGATTGCCATGCCAGACTTAGAGCAAACTCTGAGGTGACGGAGTTGCCCATTTCAGCTATAAGAGTCAGAGGTGTCATACCTGACCGCGTTGTAACGTGCAAAATCCAGATTTTGTGTACTGTGAAGATTTCGAGCCACGTGTACTTGCACGAATTTCTCGTAATGAAGGGCCTGCATCATGATGCCATTTTAGGCGCAGACTTCATTAGAAAATATGATGGAATCATTGACATGGGACGGAATATGGTAGAGTTTAAGCCGAACGAACCCATTCAGATGAGCCTAATTGAAGAAGAACCGGAATTCCTATCCGAAGTAGACGTAGTCGAAGCATTAAAGGGCAAGGAAATTGAGGCGACACTAGATGCCGACGAAGAGGCAGAATCGTTATCAGCACCCACACATGAGGATCTTGAGGCAATACTGAACGAATACAGAGATATATTCGACACCACACCTGGTGAGATATTAGACTACGAGTATGATCTTGTATTACTGGACGATTCCCCATTCCAGAAAAGGATCTATCCGATTGCCGAGAAACATCTCGAAGAAGCTGCTAAGAAGATCCATGAGATGGAAGCAGCAGGTACAATCAAGAAATCACCGACTCCTTTCTTGAATCCCATAATACCTGTGGTTAAGGTAGATGGAAGCTTGAGACTTTGTCTTGATGCCAGAGCCTTGAATGAACGCCTAGCTCCTGAGCACGACAGACCGCCCAAGATTAGGGACATTCTCAGGAAGTTCAAAGGAAAAAGGATATTTTCATCATTAGACTTGGTTCAGTCTTATTACCATATCAGATTATCTGAGCATACTCAGAAATATACTGGATTCTTGTTTGATCAGACTACTTATGTCTTCCAAAAACTACCATTTGGATTGAAAAATGCCGGAGCCGCATTAATCAGAGCACTTGATGCCAAGCTGACTCATGAAGTGAAGCAGAAAGTAAGATGTTATGTGGATGACATAATCATAGCTTCGGGAACAGAAGAAGAGCATTTAAAGACATTGTGCCTTGTTTTTGAGAATCTCCGACAGGCAAATTTTAAGGTCAAGTTTGACAAGTGTCGATTTTTTCAGGAAGAAGTGAAATTCGTAGGACACATAATCAATGGAGAAGGATATAGACCGAATCCGGCAAAGATTAGAACTGTTGCTGCATTTCCAACACCAACCCGTGTGAAACACGTGAGACAATTCTTAGGAATTCTCCAATTCTTTGCTGCTCATTGTGAGAAGTATTCCGAAACTGTTGCACCACTGCAAGGATTATTGAAAAAGAACTGCAGGTGGAACTGGAATGATGAATGCGAGATAGCTTTCAGGAGAGCTAAACAGATGCTTGTGGACTCAATTCAGTTAGAATATCCAGATTACTCTCGGAACTTTATTCTAGAAACTGATGCATCTGCCATTGGTATAGGAGCCATTTTACTGCAGGAAGATGATGAGAAGAAACGTCATTACATCGCTTTCTTAAGCCGACGTTTAAGAGCACATGAATCTCACTACTTCACGACCGAGATAGAAGCACTTGCAATTGTTTACGCACTTGAATACTGGCAGAAACTTCTGTTAGGTCAGAGGATTATTGTGAGAACCGATCATCATGCGTTGACCTTCATCTTGAGAACAAGACTGGCAAGCGACAGGATCACACGTTGGACGCTGTTTCTCCAACAGTTCGATTTGGAAATAGTTTATCGACCAGGCAGAGAGAATGTGTTGGCCGACATCCTCAGCCGGAATCCTTAAGCTACTGTTAATGCCATAGACATCGAGGGAGAATGCGAGGAACACCTTCGCCGATTTCGTCATTTACCTGAAGGACAGCGACGTGAGGAGGAACTCAGACATATTATCCGTTTCCTAGAACGAAGAATGGATCCACAGGATGATCATTATGCAAGGATTGCTGCTGTTGCAGATGATTATTTGATTTATCATCGTGTCTTATACAAGTTTGTAGACGAGGACCACACTCAACTGCGTGCAGTTATTCCTAGGAGATACCAAGAATCTGTTATTCTTATGGTACATTTATCCATTGGACATGGTGGAACAGACAAAACCATTGCAACTATCAAGGAGTCTTTCACATGGAAAGGGTTAGGAGCCACCGTTAGACAGTGTTTACGTGCTTGCGACGCATGCCAGCGGAACAAATACACGTCACACTTGCTGAAGGAACAACCTAGACCAATACTACCAACTCAACCTAGAGAGTTGTATGCACAGGACCTGTATGGCCCAATACCTAAGGCTCGTCGTGGGAATCGATACATCGTTGTAACGGTGGATGTGTTCACGAAATATACGATGCTTCATCCGATTCAAAAAGCTACTGCACATCAGATTATTCAGAGGATTAGACGTCAAGTGATACCGGAGGCAGGAAAGCCACAATTCTTGTTGACTGATCACGGATCACAGTACACCTCAGCAGAATTTGCCAATGCCATGAATGAGCTTGAAATAGGTCATGTTTTATCATCTATTCGACATCCAGAGAGCAACCCAGCAGAATGCGTGATGTCTATTATCGCAAAATTCTGTCGATTATATTGTCAAGAAGAACACTGGCGATGGACTGAAGTCCTTGTTATTATGGAAAAATGTATTAATTCAACAGTACATGAAAGCACTGGTCAAATACCTATGGTCTTGCATTTGAACCAGATGCCGCTGAGAATATGGGATCGTGTGATTGTAAATCCACCTTGTTTACAACCATCACATGCCAGCAGACTTTTAGCTGCAAGAGAGACTATGGACAGACAAGCTGCCAAGCGCTTGAGAAGAACTAGACGCCAGAGGTTTAGAGAACCACTAGTAGAAGGAGACCTTATCCTTATAAGGAGACCCGGAATTTCTAGTCCTATAGACCGCATATATGGGAAATTTCTATCCTTGTATTATGGCCCTAGTCGTATCCGACAGCCTTTAAACAATGGAAGTTATGTGATAGAAGACATTAGGACAGGAGAACGCATTGGAACCTTTAATGCAGCCAATCTAAAAAAATATCACTCTTGAATGAATTTCAAAGCAAATAAAAATGTTATCCCAACATTTTATTTGAAACGACAGAGAGGCAGATGAACCCGCTGAGCTATGGTTCATGTGATATTTTTTTTATGACAGAGCATTTATGAGGGGATGTTGTACTTTTGAACACACCCAGAAAGCCACGTGAAGCTGAGAGATTACGCGATACTTTGAAGTAGCGGTGAATCGTACTTTCGACTTTGGTGTAAACTGCTAATTATTATCTGAGGTCTTATTAATTATTTTTATCTTTCCTACGAGACTCAGAATATTCCATTTCGTCATGCTGCATTATTAAAACATTTTGGAGAATGTTTATTTTTACTTTAGGTAAGGTAATACCCTTGCAGATACGCAAAAAGGAACGTAAGTAGTCGCTCAACGTTTTCGTTTTGACGACCTACTTTCTAGAGACACCCAGTACCGGAGCACTGCGTCTTGAGAATCCGCCTTGTGTAGGCGTGGAATTACATTTGTCCTACGAGACGTAGAAGAATATCCGCTGTTTAGCGTTAAAAGTGATTATAAGGTGCAATCGAGCAAGCAAATACTAATATTCACTGTCGATGAAGTCCAGTGAATTAAATAAGAAGCTTGGGAAATAATTATTGGCAAGTATAGTGTATTGCACAACATTGCTGTGACATCACATATTACCCACGCGTATGTGGAGGGCAGATGCCTAGTGGAAATATACAGGTAATAGTGTTACAATTATCCTGAATAAGTGTGATTATAATAGTATGAGATATTTAAATTGCCAAAGTGGAAATTTCATCTTTGAAACGTCGTATAATTCACGGATGCTGCGTGGTACAAAAGTAGCGTCACTAGCACGTGCAGCATTATAAAATAGTATTAGCTCACATGCTAATCCACATCTGCAAGATTGAGGCTGTGTCGTATTTTATAATTGAAGCCTATAATAGTCACGACGGACATTATAATTTTGGAAGTGAGAGGATGAATAATCACGCAACTTATTTCGCTACCCACGTGATTGGACTTTTATTCACCATGGTTGAAGCAGTCACCATGGGCTAATACCATCCCAGTATGGGGGGGGTGACGTTTCTACAGGAACCAGCATGATGGTGGAACTTCCAGAACGATGAACGAGAGGGAAGGAGCCAAAATGCCATTTCCAGGCATATCCACGAAGATGTCGACAGGGACAAATCGAACCCTGGTCTTTGGGAGAGTCCAGATGGGAATCCTGATGAGGAGGATACCGATCCAGAGAGCCAGAGAGGTTTATGTACAACCCTTGTTGTGGAATAGAGAGCTGAGTGAGAGCTCCTCCATTTCGTGAGTTTTTGTCACACCCCTTCTTTGTTCTAGTTTCTGGTGGTATAGTAGTTTTAATGTAGTTTGTGAATCAACCACACTCAGTGTCAGCCATTTTTCTAGGTAGGGATGTAACTAGATTAGTTAGATGTCATTTATTTCAGTTTAGAGTGAGACACCCTTGGGGTCAGACATTTTGGTCAGCCCTGGTGCAGCTTGGTGAACGTCGTGGAACGTCAATGCCTACCTTTTTGCTGAACCTGATCGTAGTCATTTTGAGGCTATTTTGTTCAACCCTACTTGGGGTAATTTTCAAGTCTTTGCTGACTGTAGTTATGGCAATCAGATGCCTTGGTTATTAATTGACTGCATTCTTCGCAGCCATCCTTTGTTACACCCCTGACTGTCGTTAGAACGGTCGTATCATTTAGGTAGTCGACAGTAACTACCAGTTTGTAAATGCATTATATTTCATTTTGAATAAGCTCAGAAGCTATTCTTGGTCATGTTTGAACCTAACAACTAGAAGGAATGTTTCGTTGCCTAGCATCGAACGCGGTTCCCAACGTATCATTAAGCAGATCTAGTGTGTGAATCTGTGCCACATTTATCATTTTTTTCTTGTGTCGTGTGAGACACGTTTTTATTTGATGTTCTAGCAACTACTGAGTTGCATTTTTAAAGCAAAGAGCTTCAGTTATTGTAAGTTTACTTTCATTTAGACGTCTTTGGTAGAAAGACGGAATTGTATTACTATACTCAGATTTATAGCGTGCGTTTGATACACGGACTCTGTAGAGATCCGTAACCTATGGTAATATTTTTTATGAACCGGCCAAGTGCAGGTTTTGTATTGATTAAATCGCCGGCCTTGAATAAACTGGTTATGTAACCCAGTGACCTAGAGCACGCCTGCTTCATTGTGAGACAAAACTACTATAGACGAGGACAGAGTACAATTTGTATTCGCTTTTCCTTTCATTGCTATTTTGCTTATGGAAATCAGTTTCCACTCTTGTATTTGATCACTTGTTTTATGGATCGGTTTTTGTTAGTTTAACGCTCTGTTGCGTGTATTGTCGTATGACAGGTACAGTTATGTAAGGTTTTCTATAGGATGGTGAAGTCTACCCTGTTATAGCAGGATGTTATTGTATGCTTTGTCCGGGGATGATCCCGTTGACCAGATGTTACTGGAAGGTAACTGTTGTACAGGCCTATCCCAGAGTTATTGAACGCGAGCTTAGCGCCGCTGGTAACCCGTGTTATTGTGTGTCCGAGTTGTTATACTCGTTGATTATATTCCGACTGTTGAGTCGAGGCTTTTTGGTGGAGAATGATCTCAGTTGGAGACACTCCGTGCCCAGGCTATTGTCAATGTTATTCGCCATAAACCTACGATAAACCTATAAACCGACATTCTAATAATAAAATGCATAATTGTTGTAAAACAAGCCTAACTAACGATTCTTTCTATCTAACTTTGTTCTTTGCATTCTGGAACTGTTGACATAGCCGTGCAGTTGAAGATAATTTCCTTGTGAGGAAATGACTAGGACAGTTGACATTTTTGTAGCGACCTGAAGCATGTGCGAACCTAGAGTTCGTAGCTTGTGGAGCTCAGGCCATGCGATGTCAGACGTGGTCTCAACTGCGCATTCGTCACCGTAACTATACACATTAGATGACTATGGTTTACAAAGAGTAAACCAAGGTGTAGGCAGGAATTTTTAATAAAACTACTGTGTCTATTTCGTTATTAATTTATGATGTCAAGTGTATTAAACCCTACATGTTACTTTATTGTGTGCTGTTAGCACATAGTTATTAAGCATAATTAAATTGTTTGTTTTTCATGGCTGTTCACTTAGCTTTTGGATGTAATTGTTTTCTTTTACGGACGTCATCGCCGTAAATTTTGTTAATTGATAGGACTTAGCTAGTTGAATTAATGTTAAATTTAAATGTCGAAATGGTACCATCCTAACCTAGATTTGTTTTGCTACCCTGTTAAATGTAAATTCAGATATTAGCTTGATCTTGTAACTTGAACTAGGGACTTGCGTCGTGCCATATTCCTAGCGTTGCTGTTGTTGCTTTATCATTGTGAGTTAGATCTTTCGCGAGGGTTTTCAGTAACTTCTCAGGTAGGGGACCTGTTCTTTATCTTAGTTTATTTATTAACTTGTGGACTAGCCGATTATAACCCTCCGAACTAGGCTAGGGGCTTGTGAATTGTAATAAATTTTCACGGTGTTTTACATGAGTCTGGATGTTTATTTTCTCAGTCTAGTTTTAAGGTGAACCTTTCCTTAGGCGGTCTATGACCATCGTCACCATGTACCACGATCCCTGTGGACTACGGACTCTCGTGCCGCTTTAGCCTTTTTGGAAGGTCACCTGATCCTCACGGTACTTTTTATTCGATTTATGTGTCGTTAGTTGAGTCATCGTGGTTGTTGACATCAACTAAACGGTCTCAGTATCTTCATGCCTTTTTTTCACATTTACATTTGTTTTTATTTAGATGGTAATTTTGGTTTCTTTGCATTATAAACAAACCCACATGCATTATTTTATGGGTTGATTTTAATATGTTGTATAGTAAAATTTGGTTCTTATAAAACGTGTTAATGTCAGAAATTCCGTGTCTCGAGCTTCTGTTACAGTATTTCATAAACAATAACATCAAGTTATTTAATATATATGTTAGTAGGTCTAATTAAATTCATGTTGGGTCCATGACTGTATATGAAAGCTGTTATGTAGAAAATGAAACAATTCTAAATTTGAGTCGCCAAATTTATTTAAAGAGTTAGTAATAATAACAATATTAATATTGTATGGCCTCGGGTGTCGGGTGCAAGCTTTGTTAATTGCGCCCAGAGGGCAGCTTGCATGTCGAATGTTATCGCTCCTTGGAGCGCTATGAAAGTCAAGGAGGTTAGGTATCTAAGCTCCTTGACACTATAGCGCTTTCTTGTAGAGAAAGAAGGAACTTTTTGTGTTGGCGGAAAATCCCGAGATTAATTTTACCATTATGAACACGGCTTACTGAATTCAAATGGGTTCCTTAACATGCCAACAACGTATGACATGCGTACCGTGATTATTGTCGTCTTTCAAAAATCACTTACCACGGCCAGGAGCGTACCTCACCCACCGTGAGATGAAAGAGAGCTACTGTTCTGAGGCTGAGAGGAAGAGAAGAACGACAATATAATATAATAGACTGGTGAATGAAGAACTCTCAATTGCCCGATTAGCAGGAAGGTTGGAAGAGAATAAGAGTTTAGTTAAGAAGAGATGAACAAAGAGCATGGCATGAATGGGCAGGGACGAGTTCAGGAGAACATGTTCAGTTAAAGTACCCGAACAGTACGTTATCATTGTATTATCAGGTCTGATCTAAGAATCTCGAAAATATACAGTGTGTGCGTATTGCCTACTTTTCACATTTTGCAAAAATGATGAAAAAGTAGACATGAGATCGGGCAAATGTGTGTCTGTCTGTCTGTCTGTCCTTCTGTCTGTCGGTCTGTCTGGCTGTGTGTGTGTCCCCCCGCCCCCTATCAACTCCTAAACGGCTGCAGCAATCGAAACAAAACTTGGTAGGAGTAAATATCTATACCTGAATATCTCACGGCCATATTTGAAAATGATGTCAGTGCTACCAACTGCTGAAAAATCGCAATTGAAATTTGAGCTCCATGTTGGATATCGTGGAAGGTATGAATGGGAACTTTCTCAAAATTGACACACGTATAGATAATAATATTGCAGTTTAATTTCCAGGAGGCCATTCATGGCAGTGTTGCCAAAATGATTCTAAGCCTGCTGGTAGGTCCAAATTTTAAATGCATATAACTTCTACACTATCAATTGGATTTCAACCAAATTTCGTATGTGCTATGTGTACATAAACATATATGACTGGGCGTATTCTTAAGAGCCACCAGGGCTGCCAACTGTTAATAAATGCTCTTAATTTTTTAAAACCAAATACCCATATATCAGAAAGTATGCAAGCCGACAGCTTGAAACTATGCACACGTATAGTACCTGACATTCTATATTAATTTGGAGTAACTTATATACCTCAGTGCTACCAACATGATTCTAGGCCTGCTGAGAGGTCCAACTTTAAATACATATAACTTCTATACTATCATTTGGATTTCAACCAAATGTCGCGTGTGATATGTGTACTATAACAGATATGACTATGCCGATTATTAAGAGTAACCAGGGCTGCCAACTGTTAATAAATACTGTCTCTATTTTTGTTACCCTAATATCAATATATCAGAAAGTATGCAAGCCAATAGCTCTAAACTTTGCACACGTATAGTACCTGGCATTCTAGATAAATTTGTAGTAACTAATATAGGCCTACGCCAGTGCTGCCAACATCATTCTAAGCCTGCTGATAGGTCCAATTTTAAAATGATTGTAACTTCTATACTAACTAATGGATTTCATTCAAAATTGAGACAACAATAGATCATATTATTTCAGATTATTTCTGACAAATACATGCATGTCATTGTTGCCAACATGATTTTACGCGCGCTGTTAGATCCAATGTTTAACTGCATGTAACGTCCATGCTATCCATTGGACTTCAACCAAATTTTGTATTCTGTACCTTAAGAGATGGAACTAAGAATATATTCAGCCACCAGGGCTGCCAACTGTAGTTCTCTAAGTGGCTATATTATGCCAGGTATACAGTATTTCGAACTA
Organism: Meconema thalassinum; assembly: GCA_946902985.2. Taxonomy (NCBI): domain Eukaryota; kingdom Metazoa; phylum Arthropoda; class Insecta; order Orthoptera; family Tettigoniidae; genus Meconema; species Meconema thalassinum. The sequence continues at coordinate 125,905,673 of OX336389.2, forward strand.
ATTAGAAATTTCGATATTACCAACCTAATTTCATTATTCTAGATTGATCGATATAGATTAATCATTGGCATGAATCTTAAATTTTAAGAAAAGTAGGCTCTTTAGTTCGTCACGGAACTTCTTGTTTGTCATAAGACCGGACGGCGTATTTATACAGGAGTGAGATAAGGCTGTAATCTTTCACCGTTACTGTTTATTTTATATACGGACCACAAGCTAAAGAGTGATATTCAGTTAGATAGAAACCAGGCACGCAGTTTGGCTTATTCTGATGACCTGGTTGTTATGACACACTCTATCGGAAGCTTACACTCTAACATGTTCAAACTTGAATAGAAATGTAGGGAATATGGTATGAAATTCAGCATTTCAGAAACGAAGGTGATGTCGGTAAGGAAGAAACGCAATAAAATGGAATGCTAAGTACAGTAGGAGGAACAAAATTGGAGCATGTGGACCATTTCAGTAGCCTAATTGAACTGTGTCTTCTCTCTGGAAAAGATAGAGTCAAAGTGTAAAAAAGCCAATGCAGGGAGTTTTCAGTTGCTATCTACTGTATCATGCAAGAAAGAAAGAAAGAAAGAATTATATCAGCTTCTGGATTAATATCTTAGATATAATACAATGATAAGTCCTTTGTGGCGGCTTCGGTGGCGTAGTTGGTAGCATGCCGAGCTTCTATGCCCAAGGTCACGGGTTCAAACCCGGCCGAAGTCGTCGGATTTTTAAGAGGGTTAAAATCCCTCAGTATGCCTTCCTTCGGAGGGGAAGTAAAGCCGGCGGGTCCATGTCATAGATTTATGGCGTATAAAAGAACCTTCCACTAACTACACTCGTGGAAGCAAAATTTGTAGGTTAGGTTTGATTAATGCTCGTAAGTTCCAATGTTCGTCACCAGGTGCTGGTTGCGATGGCATATAGTAGCCAAGTTCACAGCTAGGTGTCGTGGATGGTAACATTTGATAGCAAAAGTAGGAACTACTTGAAATTATGGGTCTACAGTCCGTACTTGAATTAAATACAGATAACACGCACTAATACAGCCATCACAATTAACACCGGTCATCAGACAGATTCTACACATCCAAAGTACACGGGGCTACATGACCGCGTTGTCACAGCCCCTAAATTAAGGAACCAACCATAAGGCCTTTGTAGCAACAAAAAATATCTCCCTACTTCTCTCAGCATCCAGACCTACCTTCCAGTATGGGAGTATGGGTTCAGAATATCTCATACATAAGCTGGAGGAAACTGATATGAGGGTAACACGAATGATTGCTGGGACAACACATGGGAGCTATGGTAGGAGGGCATTCGTACTGAAGAGATAAAAGGCAAGGAAGGAATTAAATAATAAGAATAATAATATCGTATGGCCTCGGGTGCCAGGTGCAAGCTTTGTTATTTGACACCCAGAGGGTAGCTTGCATGTCGAATTTCGTTGTTCCTTGAAGCACTATGAAAAGTCAAGTAGGTTAGATAATCTAAGCTCCTTGAACACTATAACGCTTTCTAGTAGATAAATGTGGAACTTAGTGTTGGCGGAAACTCCCGAGATTAATTTTGCCATTATGAACACGGCCTACTGAATTCAAATGGGTTCTTTGACATGCCAACATAGTATGACATGCGTGTCGCATTTTTGCCGCCTTTCAAAAATCACTTACCACGGTTAGGAGCAAACCTGCAAGCTTGGGGTTAGTAGACCGACACGTTAACCACTCACCCACCGTGTCAAGCTAGGAATAAAATAAAATAAAAACGTTAGATGAGGCTGTTCGTATGAGCTGAATCTGGTGGTGGGGGTCATGCGATGTGAATAGGGAGGAGGTTAATGAAATCGGTTATAGAGAGTAAGAGAATCTGAGATAGGCCTAGGAGGTGATACTTAGATTTGGTGGCTGACGATTTCAAGGTGAGAGGTGTAGCTGCAGAAGAAGCCACAATGCTAGCTGCTCATATGGGAACAAGGAGGCGACTCGTTTGCACAGAGAAGTTTGCGGACTGGACTGAACACTGATAAGCAAAGCAGGCTCCAATGAAAATGAATTAATTATATCAACTCCTGAATACCGACAGTAGTGGCTACGCTGGCTAAAGCGCAGTGTTAGGTCATGGGGCTGACTCTCTGCTGACTCGGTAGACGCGTGGGTTCGAGCCCCACCGTCGGCCGTCCTTGAAATGGTTTTCCGTGGTTTCCCCAGTTTCAACACCATGCAAATGCTGGGATGGTACCTTCTGACAGGCCACGGCCGCTTCCTTCCACATCCTTCTCCAATTTCATTCACCTTAAGCAATTCCATCTCTCATCCCGACGCGCAGGTCGCCCACGGGCGTCGAATAGAAAGACCTGCACTAGGTCTCTGAGGCGACCACACGAAAAAAAAACCTCCTGAATTAATATCGTAGATATGATGCAATGACTCACATCTTCCTTGAGATTAAGGCCTTTGTTCATCTCGATATTCTCAGGAGTATGATTTATCGATGGCTGATCGATTCTGAAATCATCGCTTAGGTCAATAATTCCATACAATAGACTACATGTGTCGCCCATGATCTCAGCTGCAATCTATGCCATTTTTCCTAAAGAAATACTACAGACCCTCCAGTCTAATAATAACTGGTGCAATACATGTACATACATTTCTGAAAACATTTTGGTTATTTCGAATTTTGGACATTTTTTTGCATTCGTACAGAGTCGAATTAAAAAAAGCGTTCACTGTACTAGTAGAAGTAGGTTTTTTTTAGCGTATGGCTTTTAGTGCCGGGAGTGTCCGAGGACATGTTCGGCTCGCCAGTTTTGTAGCTGCCTCGAGACGGACACCCAATGGGTGAGCTACAAGTACCGTTGGGGAGGAAAGTTGGAATGTAGGGACGAGTTGGAAGGTAGCGGCTGTGACCTATAGTTAGGGACCAACCCCGGCATTTGCCTGGAAGGAAGATGGTAAACCACAGAAGACCATCTTCAAGGTTGCCTGCGGGGGGATTCGAACCTCCTCGCCTCCCGGATGTGAGCGACTGCCAGCAGTCATGCCGTAACGACCACAGCTAACTCACCCGGTAGTAGAAGTAGTAACCTGGAAAGACAGCACTGAAGCTCACATGACCGTGCTGATGACCTAGGTGCTAAACCCATTAAATTAAAATATTCATCCCACCATCCCCACCAATGAACTTCTTTTGTTCCCGCCTATGCTTTCATACTACTGGGGCGTGGTGGCGCAGCGGTCAAGCTGTTGGCCTCTCACAAAGGCGGACTGGGTTCGATTCCCAGTCAATGCATGTGAGATTTTCGAAGAGAAATGCCATGCCCCGTGGTTCGGATTCCACGTAAAAAGGAGGTCCCGTGGCTCATGATCGCATGATTAACGATCACGTAAAACTAAAAGCTTTCATACTACTGTAGCCTGTCAAATGCTGTCAACAAGCTCCTATCCATTTGTGGGAACCAATGTCAAGCACTATCCATTCATGCGAGGTACAGTACGCTAGCCTGCGCCTGTCCCACTTTTAAAGGTTTCAGACCGCGAGATGTTCGGTGTGAAGCTCTCAGTTAACGCTGCCAGTAAAGAGAAACATTTATGTCACGCTACCCGACAAATTGCGTTTCATGCTCTCCTTCCCTTGATTCATGCGATACCTTCTTCTTGAACAAGCTGTGATGTGACATTTCTACGGGCAATAATAATAATAATAATGTTTCAGACAAACATTGGAGCCTCCAGTGTGCAGGAGCGATACAGTTACCCTCACAGCAGCGTAGCCGAGCTCATCAAGTCACGCTCCACGACGGCAATGGGGATTGAAGGATCATGGATCTAATATTCAAACCTGTCGCGAACACCAGCGATAAATAATTATAAATTATTATAAAATATATTCAAAATGAAGATGATTTATAAATATTAAATTAATTGGAATTGATATTTAATGGGTTTGTTTTGAATGATGGTTGGTTGGTTCCTCAGCTTAGGGGTTGCGACAATGCGGTCATGTAGCCCCGTGTACTTTGGGTGTGTGTAGAATCAGAATCAGTCTGATAACCGTTGTTAATTGTGATGGCTGTATTATTGTGTGTTATCTGTTTTTAATTCAAGTAAGGACTGCAGACATTCATTTTTCAAGTAGTTCCTACTTTTCCTACCAAACGCCACCTTCAAAGACAAATAGTTCTGAACTTGGTTACTAGATGCCACCGCAGTCGGCTCCTGGCGACGAACGTTGGAACCTAAGAGCGTTAGTCAAATCTAACCAAATTTGATTTATTATTGTTTAAATAATGTTCACCATGACGAAGATGCGCATGCGATTCTGGTTTTATTGGTCGTTTTAGAGACAAAGAAGAAACGGAAAACAAAACGTGAAATGTGGTGTAAAAAGTTGTATCTTATGAGAAAAACATATTCACACATTAATTTACTGAACGAATTGAAGGTGGCCCCAAAAGATTGGCACAACTACCCAAATTTAATAATGGACGAAAGTACGTACTGTACCTACAACTCTTATCATTGGTTGCTCCATTGATTGAGAAGAAAATACTGTGATGAGAACTGCAATCTCCCCTCATGAGCGACTGACTGCAACACTGAGGTCCTAGCTACCGAGAGAAGTTTTGAGGACCTCAAGTTTTCGACAATCAAATCACTCCAAGAACTTGGTAGAATTATACCTGAAACCTGTGAAGCAATTAACAAAGTTCTACATAGGGATCACTTGAAGGTAAGAATAAACACATGTTAAGTAAAAAAAAAATGTGATTGCATGTTTAAATTGTATATAATTGTAGGAATTTATTGTTGTCAGTGTTGACCGACTGAAGAGCAATTCTAATTGTTTTCATGTTGTCAGTAAATAATTCCTATTCAAAATACAGCTGTATTAAAACACTTTAAACATGGTAATACAAATTAAAAGTTCAAAAATATTCGTATAAATTAAGGAAAGTAGTTGTACTCAGAAATATATGTGGCAAGTGTGCCATGTGTGTTTAGCTGCTATTGTTCTTGGTTCAGGTTCTGCTGCGATAAGGGGGGAGGGTCTGAGGTTGTAACAATGAGTGGCGATTGACAAGGGGTGTGTGTGCTGCTGGAGCTAGACTAGCAGAATTATTGGCGGAATAATGACACGGAGGAGCAAATTGCATAACTTAGGTGTGAGTGGGCGATATTGAGGAGGCATTTGGCGTACAAATGCAAAGCTACCGTTGTTAATTCATCTAATGGGCTTGGAACATCTTAGTTATAAGCCCCGTGTAGTTGGGTGTGTGTAGAGCTTGTCTGATAACCGGTGTAAATTGCGATAGCTGTATTAGTGTGTGTTATCTGTAATTCGTGTAAGGACTGCAGACGATCAATTTCAAGTAGTTCCTACTTTTACTACAAACCGTCAACGACACCTAGCTGTAAACTTGGCTACTAGATGCCACCACAACCAGCACCTGGCGACGAACGTTGGAACTTAATAGAGCGTTAATCAAATCTAACTTACAAATTTAGCTACACACAATTGCATTGATATTGATAAACCTACAAATAAACACTGCTCACCACGTGGACAGGCTTCAGGCGGCCTGGCGCCTCACCCCACTCACGTACCGGCTTGCATGTACTCTCTTCAGACCAACCGGCTGGACGAACGTGTTTTCGTTCGATCACCGGCCGCCTTTTCAGTCGGATCTGACAGGCCAGCCGGGTCCCACTCAAGTTCTGGCCGCCACACAGTGGGGTAAGAGTGCCTCAAATGCGGCATTAATTCAAAAACTGAAATTGGTCGTATGATGATATTTTTGGTATAACAGAACACTAGAAGACTTGCTCGACTTCAAAAATTGCCGGGAAAATTATTCCAGAAAATGTAGTCGGCCGAAAACAAATGCCGATATTTTAAATTACTTTTTGGTGAGTTCTGATCAATTTATCACCAGCAAAAGTAAACTTAAAAAAAAAAGGAGTTCCGTGAAGAACTATACAGCCTATTTTCATATATCCTTCTTTATCTTTCTTTACCCTGGCACTATCCAGCCCATGACGGGCTAAGGCCGATCCTACTCATGTTAATTGCCTCTATCAACATACAACATTTCAGTTTGAAGGTTGATATAGATTCGTAGATATTGAGAACCGTCTAAATATTTCAGATGGTCGCCAGGTTGGATTTTTATTTTTGTACTATTACATTAAGATTATTGTGTACGTGTGGTATTCAAACTTCAATCGCATGATTAGGACATAAGAAGTAAAAACGAGATTTTAAAATTCGCACAGCTGCCATCTTGTGATTATAAAACAATTGAAATAAATTAGATGCCAGTGGATTAACATTTGTATAAGCATTTAACGTGCAACGTTTCACTGCACTCGGATAGTTAATTCGCGAGAAACATCCATTTAAATATTTGTACTTCGCGTCGCCGCCATGTTAGATTTGTGCTCACTAGGTTACTGAAAGTCCTATAGGTGAACATATGTTCATAGCCTCTATGAACATAAAATATTTCAGTTTGATTGCTGTAAAAGATTCATAGATATTGAGAACCGTCTAAATATTTCGGATGCTCGCCATTTTGGATTGTTATATGTATAGGCCATAGAGTTATGTACCATTCAAGGAAAATTATTGCCTAGGTTTATTATTCAAACTTTCACTTCGATCGCATGATTACGACAAAAGAAATAAAAACTTAATTTTAAAATTTCGCACAGCCGCCATCTTGAGGTTATGTAAACAATTAAACTAAATTAGATGCCAGTGCATTACAGTATGTAAAATCATTTACTGTACCACATTTCACTGCGCTCAGAGAGTTAAATCACGAGAAAAGTCTATTAAAATGTTTAAATTTCGCTTGTCCGCCATGTTCGTTTTGTACTTTGCAGGTTTATGAAAGTTAAATAGATAAACTTGTATCAGTACCCTTTATCACCGTACAGAATTTCAGAGTGATATCTATAATAGTTTCGGAGATATAGAATGTCAGTGAAATATTTCGCACAGCCGCCATTTTGAGGTTATGTAAACAATCGAACTATATTAGACTTCAGTGCATTACAATGTGTATAAACATTTGCTGTACCAAGTTTCATTACGTTTGGATAGTTGAATCGCGAGAAAAGTCTATTTAAAAGTCTCAACTTCGCTTGTCCGCCATGTTGGTTTTGTAATCACCAGGGTTTTGAAAGTCTCATAGGTGAACTTCTAGTAGTGCCCTTTATCACCGTACTCAATTTCAGGGCGATATCGGTAATAGTTTCGGAGATACTGAATGCTGGAGAAATATTTCGCACAGCCGCCATGTTGGATTGGTGAGACACAATACAATTTGAAGGGCACGGTCGGGGTCGGCCAGAATAGTGCTATGATTTTTCCGAGTTTCATCGTAATCGCTCCAGCCGTTTAGAAGTTATTAGGGGACACACACACACACCTCTCTCTCTCACACACACAAACGGACAAAAGGTGATCTCATAAGCCTATTGTTTCATAAAATGAAAATAGGCTAAAAAAATCAAGGCCTTCCGAAAGAAGCATTAGATTTATTAAAATCTCCATTCATATCTACAATTAGTCCCAGGAGTCGGGGTGATGATGATGATGATGATGATGATGATGACGATGATGAATGATGATGATGAAGGGAGTGATGGTAGTAATTGAGACAATTGTACTTTCAATAGTTCTGAGGATTCATGTGATTTAAGTTGCTTTCTGCATTTCCATAATAATTATTTTGCTACAGTTATAATTGTACAATGTCTTACAACTATTTTATTAATAAACAAATGTCAAATGAACTGTATTTTCACTTTTCGTAAGACACAAACATGTCCTTGATAATGATATATAACTTAGAAATCCTATTAAGTAATTTGAGGGACTCTTGCCCCACTGTGCGCCGGTTTCCTGTGGACTGTCCAGGCTTAACTGACAGGCTTGCCGGTACGTGTATGGCCACCTTTCAGTCCTATATTCTGTCCTAGCATTGAGATCCCCATCAGTACTAACCTATCTTTACTGACAACTCTATATCAGTCAGTAACTCATAAAATCTGTCTACTTCATCCTCCTTCGAGCCTTCACGTGGAGCATTTACTGAAACAATCCTTACCCGAGTTCCTGAGATTACCAAGTCTATCCACATTAATCATTCATTTACTCGTAAGTATCTTACAGAGACTAGGGTTTTCTATAATGACTAACAGCCTTATTTTCCACTTGGCCCTTTCAGGCAAAGGTTGTGCTGTGTGCGCACTGATTTCCTTCCTTGCCCTGAAAGGTATCATTAACGCGCCAATTAATGAACTGATACGTGTTTCCCGCATTTATACAACTTCAAATGTAACCGACTGCACTGGGATTCGATCCCGCAACACTGAACGCAGTACAGTACCGACCATGACACATAGCTGGCCACTGTAAAAAAAATATTCCTACTGTATTCACAATACTCCTGCCAAGTAACGTTGTTGTTGTTGTTGTTGTTTGAGTCTTCAGTCTTTTGACTGGTTTGATGCAGCTATCCATGCCTCCCTGTCCTGAGCTAATCGTTTCATCTCTACATATCTACCACACCCTACATCCGAGGCAATCTGTTTAACATAATGTAACCTTGGTCTACCCCTACAGTTCTTGTCCTCGACCCTTCTTTCCATAACTAAGCTTGCTATTTCTGGATGTCTTAGTATGTGTCCTACCAACCTATCTCTTCTCTTCATTAGCAGTCGCCAGAAACATCTCTCCTCTCCCACTCGTCTTAATACCTCTTCATTTCTTACCCTATCTACTCATCTGATCTGCATCATTCTCCTGTAACACCACACTTCATACGCTTCAATTCTCTTCTTTTCTGCTGCACCAATAATCCAAGTTTCACTTCCATAGAGTGCCACGCTCCAGACAAAGGCTTTCAAAAATGACTTCCTAATACCTAAATCTCTATTCGATGTCGATGTAGAAATGTTTTCCTTGCCTGAGCCAACCTACTATTTATCGACAGTAGTGGCTACGCTGGCTAAAGCGCAGCGTTAGGTCTTGGTGCCAAGCTCTCTGCTGACTCGGTAGATACGTGGGTTCGAGCCCCACCGTCGGCTGTCCTTGAAATGGTTTCCCGTGGTTTCCCATTTTCAACACCAGGCAAATGCTGGGACAGTACCTTCTGGCAGGCCACGGCCGTTTCCTTCCACATCCGTGCCCAGTTTCATTCATCTTCCTCAATTCCATCTCTCATCCCGACGCGCAGGTTGCCCACGGGCGTCGACTAGAAAGACCTGCACTCGGCCTCTCAGGAGGCTACACGACAAAAAAAAACTACTTTTTATATCCTCTTTGCTTCGTCCATCACTGGTTACTTGGCTTCCTAAGTAACAGAAGTCTCCTACTTCCTTTAGCTTTTCACCTGCCAATTTGATGTCCATAGGGGTTTCTGATTTCATTCGGCTGCATTCCAATATTTTTAGCCTCCTTTTCACATTTTGCAAAAATGAGGAAAAAGTAGTCTTATGAGATCGGGCAAATGTGTGTCTGTCTGGCTGTGTGTGTGTCCCCCCCCCCCCCTATCAACTCCTAAACGGCTGCAGCAATCGAAACAAAATTTGGTAGGAGTAAAGATCTATACCTGAATATCTCACGTCCATAAATGAAAATGATGTCAGTGCTACCAACTGCTGAAAAACCGCAATTGAAATTTGAGCTCCATGTTGGATATCTTGGAAGGTATGAATTGGAGCTATTTCAAAATTGGCACACATATAGATAATAATATTGCAGTTTTATTTCCATGAGGCCATACATGTCAGTGTTGCCAAAATGATTATAAGCCTGCTGATAGGTCCACATTTTAAATGCATATAACTTCTACACTATCAATTGGATTTCAACCAAATTTCGTATGTGCTATGTGTACATAAACATATACAACTGATCGTATTCTTAAGAGCCACCAGGGCTGCCAACTGTTAATAAATGCTCTCAAATTTTTAAATCCAAATACCCATATATCAGAAAGGATGCAAGCCGACAGCTTTAAACTATGCACACGTTTATTACCTGACATTCTATATTAATTTGGAGTAAGTTATATACGTCAGTGCTACCAACATGATTCTAAGCCTATTGAGAGGTCCAATTTTAAAATGATTGTAACTACTATACTAACTAATGGTTTTCATTCAAAATTGACACAACAATAGATCATATTATTTCAGATTATTTCTGACCAATAAATGTATGTCATTGTTGCCAACATGATTTTACGCGCGCTGTTAGATCCAATGTTTAACCATGACGAATAGAAGGAGAAAGTGAGAAGACTCCTGAAGTTCAAGCGCGCCCCGCCAGGCAGCGCTAGAGTGGGTAAGTTCCACGCTGGCGGGGTTAGCTGGTCTTAGGGATGGTGCAAAGGGAAACGAATTACTTTGTAACTAGTACTCTTTTAAAAAGTAATTAGCGGTTACAATTAAAATAGCACGGCAGGGCACAATGGAAAATATAATTCATGGAAATAAGAACTACGGTCTTCATTGCATGTTACGGAACGCACAGATTCCTGGAGTATACAGAAACAGATAAAAACCACGGCTAATCCCCAGCATATTAAAACAAGCACACATAAACTATTTAAAGTAACTCTCTACTTACCAATTCATTTTGTCGGCTACGGTACTGAACTTTCGAAAGCTTGCGTGAAGACTTGGCGGATGTTCGAGATTGCAAATCTCGGCGGATTTCCTTCGTTCTGAAGATGAATCGGCACCCAAAATAAACAAGTCTAGGGATAATATCCATGGCACGCTGAAGACAGCAGCCAGCTCTTGAATGATCAACTGAAATTGTTCCTTTGGAATTGATACAATCATGAATATTTCGCTCCACATCGATTTTGAGTTTAATTTTCCGGTAATTACTTTCTCGGCCTGGAAAAGAATGCCACATACACTTCTCGAAGGACGTGTTATATACACTTCATTGTTCATCTTAGGGCACCTTTTTTAGTTTCTTTGTTGCTTTCTCTTAGCAACAATTTAGTCGTATTTCCGTTTATTCCTGATGAAGAAAGACATGGTTTCTTTCGAAACGCGTCGAGTTTGAATAAATAAAACACGGCATAAGCCCAAGTTTCTACATTATGGATAAAATGGTATTAGTTGCGTTTGACATTAACCATACCGTACATAAAACATCACAATAAATTGGTTGAAAAACTGAATCCAGATAGCTTTAAAACCCATCATTTTGCACCAAATTATACAAAAGTTATTGTGAAGTTATGAATGCATTTGCGGTAGCACTGCCGGAGACGTAATCGGGCTAGGCTATTGCGTTTTTAAAGTAGCTCCCGTTTCAGGGTTTTTAGGTTTTAAGTGCGAATAGTTCGTTTAATAGTTGTAAAACAGTAAGGAGAGTATGTTTTGTGTAGGTTTTGAGTTGAATTAAAGTTTATGTCGAGCTGAGAAGTGAATTTGGTATAGCTTAAAGTGTACGTTTTTTGGTCTGATCTGTTTCCTCTCAATTTGGTTAATTAAAGCTTAATAATTGAGTTTAATTACCGGTTTGGTGACCCATCGTCCCAGGCAAGCCGGTAACACCTGTAACTACTCAGGCAGATAGCTCACTTAGTCGTAATTTGGAAGTTATTGTGAAGTTATGAATGCATATGCGATTATGATAATTGTTGTTTTAAGGGGCCTAACATCGAGGTTATCGGCCCCTGATGAAATGAAATGGCGTGAAATGAATGGATTAAGATAAAAAAACAGCTCACTGCTATGGATGAAACGAAAATGGTTTAGATACAAAAGACAGTGAGCCCCAACAACTATGCCTTATGTAGCAGAGAAAATACTTACAAAAAGGAACTCAGATTGAAACTACTCACCAAATGGAGAGCGGTAATACGTACATAAGGGAATTTCGAACGAAAATACTCGAAAAGGAGTAGATTGAAAAATACGCAAAAAATGTAGGTAAGTCCAAAATACGTACAAAATGCAACGTACAGTCGAAATACCTACAACATGCAAGTGAAATCAAAATACTTACAAAATGCAAATGAGATTGAAAATACGCACAAAATGTAATGGAGATTCAAAATACCCACAAAATTGCAATTGAGACTTAACTACTTGAACAAAGCGGTGTAGGTTGAAAATACAAAATGTATGGTAGATTCAAACTTCTCATTAGGATGGACAATACTTACAAAATGCAATTTAGATTGAAATTAATTACAAAATGTAATTTAGATTCAAAATACCCACAAAATTGCAATTGAGACTTAACTACATGATCAAAGCGGGGTAGGTTGAAAATACAAAATGCAATTGAAATTCAAAAAACTAACAAAAGCCCCGGCCCGGATATTGAAAGACATACTAAAATGCAATTTAGATTGTCAATCCTCACAAAATGCAATTGAGATTGAAAAACACACACAAAATGCAATCTAGATCGAAAAGACTTACAAAATGCAACGTCGATTAAAAATGCCTACCAAAAAAAAATCCTAAAAGGGAATTTAGATACACGGGGAACCAAGTGACAAAAACAGTGCGGGAATCTGAAAGAGAAAAGGAAATGTAAGGAAAAGAGGAGAGGGGAGGGGAGAGGGTCCGCCCCAAAGGGAAGGGAAGGGACAAAAGGGGAAAACGGACCCAGCTCAGGATTCCCTCGGGGTCGCCAACTCCCGAACTCACCAGCCGGGAGCCCCTGAGGGTGTAGCATTATCTAGGGTGCACCAGAAGTGGTGGGGCTACATACACCCTGAAATGCATATGCGGTAGCACTGCCGGAGACGTAATCGGGCTAAGCTACTGCGTTTTTAAATTAGCTCCCGTTTCAGGGATTTTAGGTTTTGAGTGCGAATAGTTAGTTTAATAGTTGTAAAACAGTAGGGAGAGTATGTTTTGTATAGGTTTTAACTTGTATTATGGGTTATGTCGAGCTGAGAAGTGAATTTGGTTGAGCTTAAAGTGTAGTTTTTTGGTCTGTTCTGTAGCCTGGATTTATTAAGTTTATTGTGCTGCTGGCGTGATTAAAAGCTGTAGGATTTGATGTAGAGTGCTAGGATTGCGTGGGGGAAGTGTTGGTGAGAGGGAGAGGAGTGAGGGGATGGGTTTATGGAGTTGTTGCTTGTTTTTCAACTGATGTTTTTTGATGGCGTGCTTGTAGTGCCTACAACCCTGGTACAGTTTGATGGAGATTACCGCTTGCAGTGCTTGTAGCGGCGGGACCATAAACTACCGTGCTATAATGGCGGAGTCCTCACACTAGTTCCTTCTATTCGTCATGGTTTAACTGCATGTAACCTCCATGCTATCCATTGGACTTCAACCACATTTTGTATTCTGTGCCTTAGGAGATGGAACTAAGAATATATTCAGTCACCAGGACTGCCAACTGCAGTTCTCTATTAGGCAACGTTTTGCCAGGTATACAGTATTTCGAACTAATTAGAAATTTCGATATTACCAACTTAATTTTGTCATTATTCTAGATAGATCCATAATATAGATTAATCATTGGCATGATTCTTAAATTTTAAGAAAAGTAGTCTCTTAAGTTCGTCACGGAACTTCTTGTTGTTTTATATTTAATGATTTTCATCATGGATTCTTGTCTCAAGACTGAGTCCGTACCATTCAAAAACTCATTCAATTCCTCTGGCGTGTCGGCCAAGAAGACGATGTCATCAGCAAATCTCAGAGTTAAAATTAATTCTCCTTGAATCTTCACTCCCACTTAAAATTTTTCTCCAATTTCCTTCATTGCTTGTGTGACTGTTCCGGTCACAATGTTCCCAAACCCTTATTTGGTTGACTGCAAGAGAAGTCAGGTTAGGGTAATTTGTTCATATCATTCCTTTTCTTGCTCATCATCATCATTTAGGTTATAGGATTTCATTTTATTTAGTGTATATATCTTGTGTATCTCGGGGACTCAGTCAGGAATATTTCATTTAATTTGTATGGGAGATGTCAGCATACAAGACAGCGGATTGTGTTAGGCAAGCTACAAGATGTTGCAACAGCAGGAAACTCTAGGCCAAATTTAGATTGGGCCGAGAATAACTTCCCTTGTCTTGAAGAAAGCTTTGTATAAATTGTGTAAGATTCTGACGTCAGAGAAGAGTTTCGCGCCATGAGTTGTAAGAAATATACATGGGTTCGAGATTATTGGTGTATTTTGTATGGGTTGGAGGGTATCATGACCCTGGTGGAGAAAGACGAAAACATGTGTTTACAAGATGAGCGGTGGGTTTTTTCGTGTCAAGCGGGGCTTCACTTCTATTGTAGCGTCTGGTTGGAAAGGTCGCGTTCTCGTAATTTGGCGTAGGCCTATTTGGAGAAACAGTTTTGTTGAAAGCAGGGCTTTCGAAAGTACTCGAAACGGCTACAAATCACAACGATGTTATCTCTGTTAGCACAATTCAAGTTGGGTACGGAAGCACATTCATTTCTCTCGCAGAGATGTGGCTATGTAAACCAGTAAACATCTCTAACCTCAAACCACGTGTGGAAAATCTTAGAAATGCTGGGGAGACCTGATCTATCGAGCATGTCTCGTAGATTATCTGCTAGATCGTCGATGAGTGAGTAACAAACATCTTTATATTCCAACATTCATTTTGGGTCACATGTTTTCGTCATTGCCGAGGAGAATTGAAGATAGGAAACCATAGTCTGTTCGACGAGAGTCCCCGCCATATGTTTAAAGTTGATATTAATACACATATTTTGAAGGTTATAATTAGTTTTCTTTATAGGGAATTACACCTAATAGTTGAACGCCCAAATGATACCAGTTAGGTTGACCAAATGTGTGTCCAACACTCCACGACCCTGCCATTTCAATTGTGTGGTATATGATGAAGTACTTCCGATCAAAAATAGGAGGATGATTTTGGGAAGTTTTAAATCAGTCGCCCAAGGAAGGCTAGTAAAGAGTTACACTTGTTCCATGTCAAGATTGAAAAGTATGGGTGATAAGTTGCAGCCTTGCCTTACACCTTTCTGAATACCAGCCTCTCTCTCATGTCCTTCATCTTGAATGACTGCTGTCTGGTTTCTGTATAGATTGTAGAGCACTCTCCTATCCCTGTACTTAATTCCAATCGTTTTCAAAATGTCAAACAATTTAGCCCAATCAACGTTATCAAAAGCCTTCTCTTAGTCTTCAAATGCCATGAACGTTCTCTTATCTTTCCTTATTCTACCTTCCAAAATCAGCTTAAGACTTAGTACAGCCTCACTTGTTCCTACATTTCTCCTGAAACCAAACTGGTCTTCACCCAACTCCGTTTCCATCTGGCTTTCCATTCTCTTGTAAATTATTCTAGACAGGATCTTTGAAGCATGAGTAATCAAGCTGATTGTACGGTAATCTTCACATCTGTCAGCTCCTACTTTCTTTGGTATAGGGATGATAACATTCTTCTTGAAATCAGAGGGTACCTCACCTGTCTCATAAATCATACACACCAAGTGAAATTACCTGACCAGACTATCATCACCTATGCAACGTAGCAACTCAATCATACACACCTAGTACAGTGACACAGGTTATCTGACAAATTCTACACAAACCCAAGTACCACGATGCCCCTGAGCCCCTAAAAGAATTAACAACATCAACATACAAATAATGTAGCCATAGAAAACAATCCTTCTCCTACTGATGGTGACCGTGATCTTTTCTGCAAGCCTCCGGCTGTACTGTATAATATGACCTCCTCTACGTCCCCATCATCAGTAATTAAGAAAATTGTAGATGTTTAAAGCAGAGTAAATTAATTCCACTATTCGGATACCATGTGGAGCTGTAGACTCCGAGAGGTCCTTCAAACACGGTCAAAATGGCATAGCGGTACACTGTCAAAGAATGACGAGAGACAGGCGAGGTGACGGGGCTTCCGGAAAACTTGACGTTACAGACAGTTAGGAACGGGGCTTCGAGTGAAAGCCGAAGTTAAACGAATGACTTTGCGTCACCACATGGTAGCTTTACGATTGGTTACAAAGTGAGAAGCTTATTATCCTCTCTGTTTCAAAATAAATCATGTGATTGTGCCAGAACTTATCTATATTTACGACACTTTACTAAATGTAAAATACTGTAGTGTAATATTCAACATATCATATTCTCAGAATACATTACATTGAAGTACCTCCATTTTCTGCTCAGTTCTCATCGCACTGTTGGTCTAGGGGTATGATTCTTGCTTTGAGTGCGAGAGGTCCCGGGTTCAAAGCCCGGAAGATCCTAGCATTTTTATTACTTTTGTTTTTATCTCTTGAAAAGATTCAAAAAGTATGTAAAAGAACCTTAGGAACGTTCTTTTTTTCGGGCGAGACTTCCGGTAATTTAAATACATAGGTTGAGGTAAACGTTTCTTTTTTCCCCGCTGGTTTACCCTCCAGGTTGGCTTTTCCCTCGGACTTAGGTTGGTTGGTTGCTTCCTCAGTTTAGGGGCTGTAACAACGCGGTCATGTAGCCCCGTGTACTTTGGGTGGGTGTAGAATCAGTCTGATAACCGGTGTTAATTGTGATGGCTGTATAAGTGTGTGTTATCTGTTTTTAATTCAAGTAAGGACTGCAGACATTGATTTTTTGAAGTAGTTCCTACTTTTGCCGCCAAACGCCACCATCAACAACTACTAGTTCAGAACTTGGTTACTAGACGCCACCGCAGTCGGCTCCTGGCAACGAACGTTCTTCGTTAAAGAACGAAGGTTCTTTAACATGCCATAAATCTATGACATGGGACTGCCGGCTTTACTTCCCCTCCGAAGAAAGGCATACTGAGGGATTTTTAACGACGGCTTCGGCCGGGTTTGAACCCGCGATCTTGGGCATAGAAGAACAGCATGTACCAACTACGCCACCAAAGCCGCTACCCTTCTTTGGACTCAGCGAGGGATCCCACCATAACCACCGTAAGGGCAGTGTCCTGGAGCTTGAAACTCCTGGTTGGGGGATACCACTGGGGAGGTGGGGCCACCCTCCTTGCCTCTTTCTTGCCTATCCCTCCCAATCTTCCCCTCACTTTTCATCCCTCATGAGGCCCATGTTCGCTTTGCAGGTGAGGCCGCCTGGGCGAGGTGCTGGTCCCACCTCCCCAGTTTTATCCTTCGTCCAGGTGTTTCAAGCTCCAGGACACCGCCCTGGTGGCGGTAATGGTGGGATCCCCGCAGAATCCGAGGGAAAAGCCAACCTGTAGGGTAAAGCGACTAAAATAAAAAATTGCGTTTGACCTCAAACTATGTATTTATATTACTGGCACACAGTAAGTACAAGTCTCGCACGAAAAAAAAAAAAGTTCGTAAGGTTCTTTTATATACTTTTTGAATATTTTCAAGAGATAAAACAATAGTAAAAATTCTGGGCACTTCCGGGATTTGAACCCGGGACCACCGGCACTCAAAGCAGGAATCATACCCCTAGACCAACAGTGCGATGAGAATTGAGCAGAAAATGGAGGTACTTCAATGTACTGTATTCTGAGAATATGATATGTTGAATATTACACTACAGTATTTTACATTTAGTAAAGTGTCGTAAATATAGATAAGTTCTGGCACAATCACATGATTTATTTTGAAACAGAGAGGATAATAAGCTTCTCACTTTGTAACCAATCGTAAAGCTACCATGTGGTGACGCGAAGTCAATCGTTTAACTTCGGCTTTCACTCGAAGCCCCGTTCCTAACTGTCTGTAACGTCAAGTTTCCGGAAACAGATCATTGGGCTTGTGTTCGGTTGAAGTCGGCTCTGCTCGGGCTGTCCCGTTACGTGTTGCGTCACACACAGCTCACACTGACCTGGAGCCACAGATCCCAAACAGCACCCGTTGACTCACTGAGACAGAGACGAGATGATACATCACTCACAGTCCACGCACTAAATGAGAGCAGTTCACCACAGCCTTTCTAGGTCAACCTTCCCTCACAACAGGGGCGTATATAAGGAGAGAGCTGTGGGGGCTCCAGCACCCCCCCCCCAAAAAAAAAAACAATAAAAATTAAGAAAGTGTTGTTTTGGTAAAAGCATAAAATAATTGTAAATTTGCTTGTACCCTAATCTTAACTTATTGGCTAAGTCATAAACAATATTAAGATTGAAATTAGACTACCTCGTGGTATAGTGGCTAGCACTCTTGGCTGTCGCCCTGGGGGTCCGAATTCGATTCTCGGCCCTGGCAAGAAATTTTAATTCTGGTCTGAGGGCTGGAACGGGGTACACTCAGCCTTGTGAGGCAAAACCGAGAATTCCACAGTACGCTAATTTTGAGAAATAAATTATCAATTTGTTAAAAAGAAGAAAAATAATATTTACCTTTCTGCTTAATAAATTGACAAATAAAACAAAAGTTTGGTGCTTTTCAGTCGGTCAACACGAATGTACCCAAATAGAGCTGGGTTATGCCCTGATCCTGAAATGAATTATATAAGATTAATAAATACACTAGGATGACCAGTTTCGATCGTCAAGCGATCATCATCAGATCCATTACACTTAGGCTATAACATCTATGTTTGAGAATACAGGTGAAAAATATATACAATATGTACAATTATTTAGTTGCAGTGTTGGTAATGCAACAGTCGGTGTATGTTAAATGTGGTATATCTAATGTTAGGTAAACTTCTAAAATAGTGATGAAAATCCGGAATTTGTCTGTTAGGGGTGATTATATGGTTTTACAAAATCAACTATGGTTATACTGAAATAATGCAAGCTTATACTTATCGAGTTGTCTCTTTAACTGGAACTTGAAGCAGTTGCGTGTTTCCATAGACACCAGTTGTAGTCGACTAACCCCGAGTGTTCGCTGGGTGGAACTGGTTTTCCCCTTCCTCCCCCTTTAGTTGCTATGTTCTTCCAGAGGTCAGTGCCATGTATATTTGTGTGACTTTGCCAAATCTAGATAAAAGTGTATGCTATTGAATGCAGGAGTCTGCAACTACTAAAGACCGTGGAACTATCTTCGCCACGCATGGGCTAAAAAAGCCATTTATACTAAGCGGTACACGGTCTATTGAAGACGTCCCGGCACCTTTAATACTGCCGCGCATATCGGCCTAGGTCTATTGCACAGAAATATACATAGTACACCTGATCCAAATAACATTTACCTATGGCTTTTTTTTAGCTTTTAGCTTTTTTTTTTTTTGTAAAACCATATAATCACCCCTAACAGACAAATTCCGGATTTTCACCACTATTTTAGAAGTTTACCTAACATTAGATATACCACATTTAACATACACCGACTGTTGCATTACCAACACTGCAACTAAATAATTGTACATATTGTATATATTTTTCACCTGTATTCTCAAACATAGATGTTATAGCCTAAGTGTAATGGATCTGATGATGATCGCTTGACGATCGAAACTGGTCATCCTAGTG
Source organism: Meconema thalassinum (assembly GCA_946902985.2). Taxonomy (NCBI): domain Eukaryota; kingdom Metazoa; phylum Arthropoda; class Insecta; order Orthoptera; family Tettigoniidae; genus Meconema; species Meconema thalassinum. The sequence goes on from OX336389.2 coordinate 125,925,090, forward strand.
TATTTATTAATCTTATGTAATTCATTTCAGGATCAGGGCACAACCCAGCTCTATTTGGGTACATTCGTGTTGACCGACTGAAAAGCACCAAACTTTTGTTTACGTAGGCAACACTGAAAAATGGCTTCAAACCTCACAAAATTGACAAATATTTAGATATTTGCCATAACATTTTATTTTGTGTTGTTTTGTATTTTCCAACTTTTTTTGTATTGCCACTAATATGTAAGCTATATAAACTTAGAATTTTACAATTAAGTTAACTCTTATCTACAATAATTGCACAAAGTTATATGCTCTAAGATATTGGTTGATATTTCTGGGTATTTTGCCACGGCAATCCCCAGAGAATACTCACAATTTTCCAGGATAGTCAGCCACAACCGAAAAAAATTGTATATACGTCCGTGCTCACAACACAAACAATGTCATATCAGAGAGACCACGATAGCTCAGCGCGTTAACATACAAGACCATCTTTTAGCTGGGAGGAAGAGGAGTTCGAACTCCACTGTACAGCTTACGCCACAGTTTTTGGCCGATCGGCCCCAGTTGCGCAATAGACCAATAGTACAGAAGATAGTCGGCGAACCTCAGGCAAGCGCAATCGATACGTGAGTTGTCAGTAGCGCGGAAAGCAACTCAAGTATCAAATGAGACGTTCCCAACTAGAAGGGCGAACTCAACAAATGCACGTTTCGAGAAAAATGCCATTACAATTATCTACCAAGAGCCGAACTTGATATATTATTATTCTTTTGTGATTTCATCCAAAAAACATGTAGTTCCGTGAAGAACTATACAGCCTATTTTCATATATCTTACTTATGTTAATTGCCTCTATCAACATACACAATTTCAGTTTGATTGCTATAATACATTCGTAGATATTGAGAACCGTCTAAATATTTCGGATGGTCGCCATGATGGATTTCTATATATGTAGGTCTTAGAGTTATGTATTATTACATTGTGTAGGTGTAGTATTCAAAAATCAATCGCATGATTAGGACACAAGAAATGAAAATCAGATTTAAAAATACGCAGAGCTGCCATCTTGTGGTTATGAAAACAATTGAAATAAATTAGATGCTAGTAGATTGGAATTTGCATAAGCATTTACCATACCAAATTTTACTGCGCTCGGATGGTTAAATCGCGAAAAACGTGGATTTAAATATTGATATTTCGCGTTGCCGCCATGTTGGATTTGTGCTCACCAGGTTATTGAAAGTCCTATAGGTGAACTTATGATCATAGCCTCTATCAACATACAAAATTTCAGTTTGATTGCTATTATAGATTAATAGATACTGAGAACCGTCTAACTATTTCGGTTGGTCGCCATTTTGGATTTTTATATATGTAGGCCGTAGAGTTATGTACTGTTAGATGACGATTTTTGCGTAGGTTCATTATTCAAACGTTTACTTTGATCGCATGATTAATACACGAGAAATAAGAACTTCATTAAAAAAAATGCGCACAGCCGCCATCTTGAGCTTATGTTAACAATTGAACAAAATTAGATGCCAATGCATTACAATGTATATAAACATTTACTGTACCATACTTCACTGCGCTCAGATGGTTAAATCCCAAGAAAGTCTATTAAAATGTTTCACGTTCGCTTGGCCACCATGTTCGTTTTGTATCCTACAGATTTTTTAAAATCTCATAGCTGAACTTCTAGTAGTACCCATTATCACCGTACAGAATTTCAGGGTAATATCAGTAACAGTTTCGGAGATATAGAATGCCGGTGAAATATTTCGCACAGCCGCCATCTGGAGGTTATGTAGACAATTGGACTAAATTGGATGCCATTGCGTTACAATGTATTTAAACATTTGCTGTACCAAATTTCATTGCGTTTGGATGGTTAAATCGCGAGAAAAGTCTATTTAAAAGTTTCAACTTCGCTTGGTCGCCATGTTCGTTTTATAGTTAACAGGTTCTTGAAAGTCACATAGATTAATTTCTAGTAGTGGCCTTTATCAGCGTACGAAATGTCAGGGTGATATCAGATATGGAATGCTGGTGAAGTATTTCACACAGCCGCCATGTTGGGTTGGTGAGACGTAATAACATTTGAAGGGCACGTTCTGGGTCGGCCAAAGTGGTACTTTGACCTTACCGAGTTTCATTGAAATCGCTCCAGCCGTTTAGAAGTTATTAGGGGGGCACATACAGACAGACACACACACATACGCACACGCACACACACCACGGACGAAAGGTGATCTCATAAGCCAATTTTTTCATAAAATGAATATAGGCTAAAATATAGATGGTAATAAAATGAAACTGTTATCCCATTATTCATTTATTATAATGGTCACGTGAAATTAATGGAATAATAATAATACAAATAAATGCGCACAATCGATTTGTCATACTCAACAGAAGTATCGCCTTCACAATATTCGATGCCATTTGTAATAGTTGAACGGTTTGTTGTTGTTGTTTTTGCTTATTTAAGGGGATTTGTGACATCATGGTCATGCAGTCCCGTGTACTTGGGTATGTGTAGAATTTGTGTGATAACCTGTGGTATTGTGATGGGTCTACTAGTGTGTGTATTTGTAAATTGGGGATAGGATTGTGAAGGAGGCGGCCGTAGTCATACGTTAGGAACCACCTCCTTCCAAAAACTAGACCCAGTTACAAATACACACGCTGCTACAGACACCATAATTATGCAGTTTATTAGACTTATTCTATACACACACCGAAGCCCCTTGTCATGTCTTATTGGACATTGGCCTAGTTCACTGTGTTTGAATTCCAACATCAATATTTGACAGGAGGAGGAGCTTGTTGTTGTTGTTGTTGTTGTTGTTGTTGTTGTTGTTGTTGTTGGTGGTGGTGGTGGTGGTGGTGGTGGTGTTATAGTGGTGTCTTCAATATAATTTTTAATGAGAATTGGAAAGGAGGTGGCCGTGGCCTTAAGTAAGGAAGCGTCCAGTGGCGGCCGGTAATAAGGTCGCAGTGTTGCACAACGACCAGCTTAATTCAAGAAAAACAATTAATACCGTAATTGTAATTTTAGTAATAAAAGCTGTACGTTTCCTTTGATATGTACAGGAATTCATAATTCTGTTCTTTAATAATTCAGGAAATCTTATAGTAAGTTACTGTGAACTGTCTGAGAAAGCGAAGCGCACCAACTGTGCTCGTTCGTTAGGTCGTTGTCAGCCCCAAGCACCGACCAGATCTCAATAGTGACGGGTATGGCAGAGATGCTAGACCAAGTAAGTCCTATCCCAACAGTTAACTCGGACCGGGTGAGTTAGCCGTGGTCGTTACGGCATGACTGCTGGCAGTCGCTCACATCCGGGAGGCGAGGAGGTTCGAATCCCCCCGCCGGCAACCTTGAAGATGGACTTCTGTGGTTTCCCATCTTCCTTCCAGGCAAATGCCGGGGTTGGTCCCTAACTATAGGCCACAGCCGCTACCTTCCAACTCCTCGTCCTTCCATCCCAACTTTCCTCCCCAACGGTACTTGTAGCTCACCCATTGGGTGTCCGTCTCGAAGCAGCTACAAACCTGGCGAGCCGAACATGTCCTCGGACACTCCCGGCGCTAAAAGCCATACGCTAAAAAAAAATAATAATAATAAAAATAAATAAATAAATAACTCGGCTGGTCGTTGCCCGTTGATTGCAACAAGAGCCGAGGCGCAGACGGAGACATCCGTGATGCCCCATCAACTGCCGATACTACTGTATGTCTTGCAATGTAATTTGCGCGTTCTTTCTCGCCCTCGTATGTACGTAACTTACGTTGTTTTGTTCTCGTGAAGGTTTTCATGTAGACTAACTTACACTATAATCCATTTAGTCCGATGGCAATGTGATGTTCTCTGAAATACGGCATTCGTGATGGATGAGGTACATCTATTTTACCGCGCAATTGAATATAGTTTTCTCTGATATCAAGCAGTCTTTTACCCTAACCCCCATTCCCCTTAATGAAAATAGTGCAACACCTAGAACGATTATGCGCCAGCCGCCTCTGTTAGGAACCGTCCCGGCTTGGAGTATCTGGTGAATAGTGGGTTTGGAGCAGCTACTGGTCGAGCAAAACTCCCCTGATTTGCATTTGTCCATTTTTCATAGTACAGTATATCAGGGCGAACTCAACTACATTCATCTACAGTGAGTCCGGGAATTTTCTCCGCAGCGCCTACATGCGTCTGCGAGAGCTAGCTACAGCAGTTACGTTGGTAGCACTGCTGCCGCTTGCATCATAACAAATAAACAGTAAGCTTTGTACTCACCACAGCCATTCATAACAGATGCTGGAACCATTCACAGTACATCACTCTTTTTCCGTAATCAGTTTGTTTTAATTCATGAACCACGGTAACTTTATAAGGGAACGACTGAAGCTTGTCTCTTACAGCTTTATGTGCTGTCGACTTAGAGATTCCTGTTTGTTGATCTAATTTTCGTGTTGATTTACTTGGACTACGCAGCATTATATCGGATATTTCATCAAGTTTTTCGTCTGTTAAAAGCGTAGGCCTGCCTGTTTCCGGTACATCGTGAACTAAGCCAGTCACACGAAATTTACTTACAAAATCCCGAACGGTATCGCGGTTTGGACACTTTGAATTAGGAAACCGCGCCTGAAATCTTAATTTTACATTTTCTGTAAACCGATCGCCTTCGCGTAAAACGTATTCCACCAATAAAACTCTCTCTCCAGTAGTAAACATTACCGCCTGTATACTGTTGCACTCTTCCAATAATCTATCTGAACGCTCGCTTACTGTAATACACACTGAAGACATGCAGGCTCGCTCGCTTATCGCAATACACTCTGACAGCCCACACGTGGGAGTCCCGCTTTCAAGGACACAGTGCAGTGCAGCCAACTAAACTCATGACTCAACCACTCACAGCTGCACGTACTCACTGCGGAGAACATTCTCGGGCACCCTGTACAACAATGTTCACTGTTACCAATCGAGACGAACACACAAATAAAGAAAACCCTCACAAGTCGAGATCTCGCTTCTGGTCGGGAACGCCTCAATTGTTCATGTCTGAGGCTCGCCGACTGTCCTCTGTACGACTCGCAACCGGGGCTGTCCGACCAAAAACTTTGGCGTAAGCTGTAAGCCGTCTTTGAAACGGGTTTCCTTTGAACTCCAGGCAAAGGCTGCAACGATACCATCCATTAGGCCACGGCCGCTTCCTTCCAACCAAGGAGAAATAAGGAGGCGCTCTGTCAGCTCTCTAGCACGCTGCGAGTTGAAGCATTGACCACGCCCCCGTAAAGGCTCTAGCTGCTCGTACCTCTGTCTTCAATAGCAAATAATAGACTAATAATATCGTATGGCCTCGTGTAACGGGTGCAAGCTTTTTTTAATTGACATCCAGAGGGCAGCTTGCATGTCGAATTTTATCGCTCCTTGGAGCGCTATGAAAGTCAAGGAGGTTAGATATCTAAGCTCCTTGACACTATAGTGCTTTGAAGTACAGAAAGGAGGAACTTTTTGTGTTGGCAAAAAATCCCGAGATTAATTTTGCCATTATGAACATGGCCTACTGAAATCAAATGGGTTCTTTAACATGCCAACAACGTATGACATGCGTACCGTGATTTTTGCCGCCTTTCAAAAATCACTTACCACGGCCAGGAGCAAACCTGCAAGCTTGGGGTTGATAGTCCGACACGGTAACCACTTACCCACCGTGGCAAGCAATAGCAAATAATACGGTGTGCTTCGGTTATTGTTATGCTACGTTTATAGATATATACAATGAACTGATTAAAAATGAAATTCCACAGCCTGCTTCCAGTCGACTGACCGGGTCAGAGAATGGAATGAATGAAGCCCCCATCTAGCGGCGAGGATATGAACTGTGTCGGCTGCCAAGGCCTGTCGCACTCCCCTGGGGCAATGATTAAATGAATGACAGTTGGAATGAAATGGTAGTGGAGAGTGTTTCTGGAATGAAATTTGTGACAGGGAAAACCGGAGTACCCGGAGAATAACCTGTCTGCCGCCTCTTTGTTCAGCACAAATTTTACATGGAGTGACCGGGATCTGAACCACGGACCCAGCGGTGAGAGGCCGGCGTCCTGCCGCATAAGCCACGGAGGCTCAGGGCTTATTTCATATAATAATTATATTTATATTAACTTATGTCCCATGTAACTACTGGGGCTATTAGAGACGTCGGAGTGCCGGAATTTTGCCCCAAAGGGGTTCTCTAACGTGGCAGCAAATCGACTGACATAGCTTCCTAGCATTTGAGCACCCTCAAATACAACTGACTGCGGCAGGATTCAATCCTGCAACCTTGAGAACAGCAGGCTAGTACGTTACCGCTGCGCCACGCAGCCAGTCTGGCTTATTTAAGCAAGGTCACTTGTAGGGTACTTCCTTCTTACCAAGTTTCCCTTTTATTGCGTAATTACTCTCTGAATGATTCGTTTTAATATCACGCTCGACCGCCATTTTAAAAAATAGTGGTCGCTGTTACTTTGTTTTGTGCATACCATTCGATATATAAGGTTCCAACTTATCAGCAATTTTCATTATTGTAGCTCTAATACATAGAGAGTTATTTATTTTTAAATTATAAAATTTCAGGATGGCCACTGCGCGCTTTTTTCAGTGTGATAAATTTATCACCAACTATACAAAGGCCTCTTATACAATGCTCTCCTCTTACCATGGTTCGTATTAATTGTGCAAATATATCCTGAGTTATTAATTTGGATATTTTAAATGTACGCCTAGCTACCATCTTGAAACTATTGAGAAGCCGTTCTCTTGTTATTGCCATACGAAGCGACTTATTTGGTTTTATCTTATTTCTAAATTTCGTTATTATAATTCTAAGATACTGAGAATTATTAATGTATTTTTAAATTTCAAGATGGCCGCTGTGCCCTATATCCAGTGTGAAAATCTGATGACTAATGCAAATAAGAACCTTTATATGATACTCATCTCTTGCCAAGATTCGTTTTAATTACACAATTGCATTCTGAGTTGGAGGCCTATATTTTAATGTTGTAATAGTTCACGCTGCCGCCATCTTCAGTATATGGGGTCTCTTTTCTATTTTCTTTTGGCCACACAAGACCACAGATACGGTCCTATCTTGTCACTATATTTTGGAACTGTAGCTAATAAGTGTTGAGAGTTATTTATTTTTTATATTTTATTATTTCAAGATGGCGGCTGCGCGTAATGTATACTTTCATATAGTCATCACGTTGGTAAGAGAGGGTCCTTATATGGGACTGTCTGAATGCCAAGTACTGTGAGCATTGTTTCATTGGATCACTGGTTATGAATTATAATGCTTGCATGATTCATATGATCGCCATATTGTAAGTATTTGGCCGATGATCTAGTAGTTTGGTTCTCGGACACTTCTCGAAGGTTTTGTTTTCCTAAATTTGGTAGATCTGGTGATTATTTTTGTCGTAACCCGACTTAAGCTTTGAACACTCAGATGGCCGTCATTTTGTTTTCGTTAAGATGACGGTGATATGATACACATGCCACTGAAGTGACCTCTAATAGCGCTATCTCTGTATCAAATTTGGTTCAATTCGGTTTCTTTGTGTTGGAATTAATAGAGAGGGGACAGACATACACACACACACGGCTATTTTGTCCGTGTAGATCTCATAAGTCTATATTCATTTTCTACAAAATTTGAAAGGGGGCTAAAACATGCTTTCAAGTATTTACAAAGACCGTCATCTTGACTGTCTCATTATAATTGAATTAAATTGAACACCAATTGTCTATATTAAGCTTTAAATAAAGAATTATCGTGCCACGTTTCATTGCACTTGGATGATTAAGTCCGGATAAAAGCCCAAACAAATATTTGATCTTTGCGTGGCTGCCATGTTGGTTGTGCACTTGTATGGTTCTTGAAAGACATACGTAACTTACCTTTATTGCCCTATATCAACATACAAAATTTGAGGTTGATTGCAGCAATGATTTCGGGGATATTGAATGCTGGTGAAATATTTCGCACGGTCGCCATGTTGGATTGATGACACTCATTGAAATCTAAAAAGAACGATCAGTGTCGGACGGGGTAGTAGTAAGTTCTTACCAAGTTTCATTGAAATTGCTTCAGCCGTTTAGAATGTATTCAGGACACACGCCCACATACATAGCCTACACATACATAGTCTACATACACACACCCAGATAAAAGGTGATCTCGTAAGCTTATATTTCATAAGGTGAAAATAGGCTATAAACGCGAAGGATTCATCAATGATGTCAGGAATAACGTTTTTCATGTTGTAGACCACCTCGTGGTGTTGTGGCTATCTTTGTTAACTAACACCCCTGAGGTCCGGGTTCGAATCCCAGCTCTGCCAAGAAATTTAATTTTGGCCTGAGGGCTGTTACTGTGTACACTAAGCATCGGGAGACTCTATTCCTACCTCAGCCATTCCAAAAGTGGTTTCCCACTTCTACTTCAGGCAATGGCCGGGATTGTTCCTAACTTAGCCTAAGGCTGCGGACGCCTGCTTCCCATTCCTCACCTGAAATACACACGCAATGCTAAAAACATCACAATGACACATGTTACATGGTCATAATGTTTGTGGAATACACACACTACTGCAGCCATCCTAATGACACAGGTTATCAGACATATTCCGTACACATTCAAGTGCACGGGGCTGCATGACCAGGATGTCGCAAAGCTTCTAAGCCTAAATGAATGAAAAAACATATAAAGCATACATCATCTACTTCACCTGGGGCCAATGACCAGTGGTGTGCCGACGGGGGTGTTAGGGTTTAAACCCCCGTTCAGAGAAATTTGTTTACTTGAATCCTCATACAGTATTGCCCCATCTATCACTACCGCTAGTTAGGCTTCCTTAATTCTGTATATATTTTAACAGTGATCACGTTCTTCACTTGGTAATGATCGTGTGGCCTCCGGAGAGGCCGAGTGCAGGTCTTTCTAGTTGACGCCTGTGGGTGACCTGCGCGTCGTAATGAGGATGAAGTGATGGCGAAGACGTCACATACACCCAGTTCCCGAGCCACGGGAATTAACCCCAGGATATTAAAATCCCTGATGGCTTCGTCGGGAACCGAACCCGGGGCACTTCGGGCCAAAGTCTAGAGTGCTAATTATTCAGCCACGGAGCCGGGCCTTCACATGGTAAATACCCTACGCTCCACTCGCAGCGAGACCCCTCCTTCAGCATTGGAGCTAGCCATGGATCATTTGCGATCGGTAACTCTTTTCACGTCACTTCGGGCTGCTTTAAATGTGCATATCTCTGTCAGTGTGTGTCCGTTTCGTTAAAGATAATTCGGTACATGAGGGGTTTCTGAAATGTATTCCTGTCAATGACGCAGATAAAGCAATCAAGACAGGCAGTTTTTGAGAGTCAATAGTAGCCTAATGACAATAAGAACATGGAGAGCAAAGCATTATTTTTCTCTCACATAATATCCTCCCTATATTATTCTGCTAAGGTCCCATTCCGGTTTTGTACCGAAAATAAGGTCCTGTTAACACCAACCTACACATATGGGGTACCTACAGGTTCCGCATAAACCCATGTGTGCCCGGAACGCACTCACTTCCTCTTTAAATGCTTCACAATTAAATAAATACCTTAAAAAATGTACATTTACAATGGGAGCACCGTAACCTGGCGCGGTGGCGGCAGCCATCTGGCGGGAGCGCGGTGTACTGCTAGCTGAGGAGTCTCTCAGCAGATGGCTCTGGTGTAGTCTCGCCAAGATTGTCATGTTATCTAAGAAGCCAACTGGGCTAGGAAGCTGGGTAGTATACAATTCGTAACCCACATATAGGGTACCTACAGGTTCCGCATAGCCCCATATGTGCCCGAAACGCACTCACTTCCTCTTAACTACCCCCATAAACCTACATTCACGTTGCGAAATCTCGCACGGGCCCACTAGTCAATATTATAAGCAGTCACACATGGACATGATGATACCACTACATCATTTCAGTTTTAATATTTACTGTAGTTACTGAGGCTTCTTGAGAAGCAGTATTGGAGCTACAAAGATGGACAGAATGAGAGGACCAGAGAATTAATGAAGGAGGAACCATTAGAGGATGGTATAGAGAAATCTAGACTTAGATGGTATGGACATGTAAAACGAATGGAGGAGAAGAGGATACCTAGGAGGATACAAGTGATGAAGTGGAAAGGAAAGAGACCGAGAGACAGGTGGCCGAAGGGGGTGGAAAACAGCGTGAAGAAGAGAGGAGAAGACTGGTCAAGGGTGGAGACAAAGAGATGTTGAGATGACAGAAGACGTTGGAGAGGCTTGTGTTCCAAACAGACCCGGCCAGTGGCTGGAAATTGTGCATGATGATGATGATGGCTGTTTTCCATATTTTTAAATTGATTTTTTATTGTGCTGGAAAATATTATTAAAATCGTTTTCATGCAAAGAGAATATTTATTTAATTATAGCTTTTTATGAATAATAATCGAAATATCATTTTAATAATGTACACAACTACCATAGTGCATGAATGAACCCCACTCCCCAGAACGAAATCCTTCGTACGCCACTGCCAACGACCACACAGTTACGTCCCTTAAGACAGCAATAATCATAGTGAACTGTATCATACCAATATGAATACCAGGAAGAAGTAAATGCATTCTCTAAGATGTATGCGCGCATGAGAAAGCCTCTCTACTATAAGTGGGATGTGAAATAATCACATTATTATTAAGAGTTTCGATATTTCCAATGGTAACTTACAGTATGTCACGCTTCTTAGTGGAACGTGCATCACGATGATTCTGTTTTTTTAATTGGCCTGTGTTTTTCGCTACAATTCAGAGAAAATACACTTTGAGCCTTACGGAATCGGTCGGTGTTTCATTTAATTACAAGATTCTGTAAAATTAGCGGTGTTTGTAATTTTATCCAAAGAGAAAGCTGCGTGACCATTCTTTTGTAACGTTCATCACCAACGATTGACCCAAAGTATATGCTTCAAAACTGATTGAATACGAGCTTTTCAAAACCACTGATAGCAAGATCGATTCAAGAATACAATGAATACTCAGACAAAATACCACGAAGATTAGTAAGTCCCTACATTCAATGAGTCTTAGGTGCCATTGCTTTCTTAGTGCTCCCCTCGTTGCGTAGTGGCTAGCACTTTTGGCTGTCACCGCAGAGGCCCGGGTTCGACTCCCAGCTCTGCCAAGAAATTTAATTCTTTTATGAGGGCTGGAATGGGGTCAACTCAGCCCAGTGATGCAAACCTGGGAAGAGGTGGGTTCGATTCCCATCTCAGCCACCCTGATAGTGTTTTTCCGTGGTTTCCCACTTCTACTCCAGGCAAATGCCGCGATGGTTTCTAACTTAAGGTCATGACTGTCTCCTTCCCAATCCTCACCTGCAGTACAAATACAGACACCCTAATAACACAGATTATCAGACAAAATCTACACACACCCAAGTACACAAGGCTAAATGACCACGATGTCGCAAAGCCTCTAATTGAATTAACAACAACAGAAAAGCTTTCTTAGCACATCTTCTTCCGCCGTACAAGTAATTGTAAATATGACACGAGCTCCATTTCTTCCACGCCATAAGCAAGTGGAATTTACTTCGATGACGATGGGATGGAGGCTGTTGCTGGAACCACGTAACCAGAGACGTGGACGTCCATGAAACTCAGGGGTTCTGAAACTTTTTCTGTCGCGCCCCCCTTCTGAAACGTGAAAATATCTACACCCCCCTCTTCCCCCTCTCCCCTTGTTCTTCTTTCCGAAGAAGGACAAGCACTACCACTTTCATAGGGTCTCTTTTTACCTCTGCTAATAAGCCACTTATCCATGGGTAGTGGCGTTACTTGTATCAGTTTATTGTAAATCGGGCTAACCACTTCCACTGAACACGCATCAGAATTCAACTGTTCACTCACTGTCTTTACTAACTGCAAAGGCCTGGATGAATTCGAGTCAACAATAGCAGAAATAGAGGAATCTATTCTTGTAAGGAAGTGGCGGTCACATTATCAAGTGGCTTATTGCTGTTAGTGGTTGTTAAGTGTTTAGTAAGGAGATATCGCTGCAGGTGGTAGGTGAAAGGGTGCTGTGTGCGAAATGCTACTCTACACCTTTTCTCAGAATTCCTGCTGGCAGGATCTACTGGCAAGTTCATGCGAAATAAAACAGCAAAAGTAACGTACGAGTTTATTAGTCTTGAATGGTCTTGGAGCTACCTGTCTATTATACGTTCATGGATATGAGAATAGCAATATTTGATAAGGAATCATCATCATCTTCATTTCCCCTTTTCCAGCTGACACTGGATGGGGGCAAATATGGTTCCTCTCTACTTTGTTCTGTGGTTCCACCATTCCTCTTCCGACACAGTGTTCCAATCCAGGTTCCGTTTTCTAATACTATACTCCACCGAGTCCATCCAACGCATTCTTGGCCTTCCTCGTCCTCTCTTCCCTGTCATCCGTCGTTCCAGTAGCCTTACTTCATTCATCCGTTTGACATGTCCAAACCATCTCAATCTGTTCTGCTCCAGTTTATCATTTAGTTTCTGTACTCCCAGTTCTTTCCTTATATCTTCATTTCTCACTCTGTCACTCCTCGTTTTCTAGACCATACTTCTCAGGAATCTCATCTCAGCTGCCTGTACTCTGCTCTCATCCCTCTTAGTCATTGTCCAAGTTTCTGCTGCATATGTCATTATAGGAACATAATATGCTTTGTACATAACATCTTTAGCCTTAATTGGTATATCCTTGTTCCATACTAGTCCCCGTACCTGTTGGTAGAAAGCACTCCCGAGTTGTATTCTTCTGCTGATTTCCAAAATTGATAAGGAATATGTAATGAAGCCTCCGTGGCTTAGGCGGCAGCACGCTGGCCTCTCACCGCTGGGTCCGTGGTTCAAATCCCGGTCACTCCATGTGAGATCTGTGCTGGACAGAACGGAGGCAGACAGGTTTTTCTCCGGGTACTCCGGTTTTCCCTGTCAAAATTTCATTCCAGCAACACTCTCCATTATCATTTCATTTCATCTGTCATTCATTTGATCATTGCCCCAGAGGAGTGCGTCAGGCCTCGGCAGCCGGCACAGTTCATATCCTCGCCGCTAGATGGGGGCTTCATTCATTCCATTCCTGACCCGGTCGGAGACTGGAAGCAGGCTGTGGATTTTCATTTGATAAGGAATATGTAATATAAATATTTCAATCACAGCCGACGTCACCCTTCATCACTCTCTGTGCCCCCCACTTTGCGGACCTCTGATGTAACTGATGTTACCGGCGGTTACAAGAAATACAATAAAACTAGTGAACCCGTGCGAGAAATCTCGCATGTTCATAAACCACACTTTCCCCAATAGGTTTATAATGAGAGACTTAAGGAAAAAGGTTGTTATGGTTTCATATCAACCAAATGTCATTTGTGTCATTGGTTGACAGCGAACCTGTAAGTGAATTAACGTTTAATCGTTTGGACATGAAACAGGCATCCCTACGGCCAAAATGCGAACTGAACAGCAATGATGTCGCGTATTTTCCTACAGCAACAGTATTTGCAAATCGCACACTTCTTACAAAAAATAATAGTTATGAAATTATAATGGAATTTGTCACTGCTAATGTCATTTGTGTGCTGAGTCCATTGATTGACAGCTTAGCTGTAACATTCGCCGGTTATTCGATATTTATGAAATTATACGATTTGAGTAGTCTACTCATTCCTTTGATTTACTGTTTCTGAAATCCATGCAAAATGATAAAGGAAAGCCCTCAGAATGTTAAAATTACATGAAACAGGCGTCACAGCGGTTAAAATGTGAAGTGGACAGTAATTATGGAGCATATTTCCCTACAGCAACAGTATCTGAAAATCGCACACTTCGTACATTTTTTAAAAAGTCATTTTTTAAAAGAAATTATAGATATTTATGAAATTAGAGAGCAATTCATCACTGCCAATGTCTATTCTCTTTCATTTGAAAGATCATTTGTCACGATCGGTCGCTTGTGAGCTCCGCAGGAGGGATCTATACTACTGAAATAATATATACTAGCGGACCCGTGCGAGAAATCTCGCTTGTTCATAAACCACACTTTCCCCAATAGGTTTATAACGAGACACTTAAGGAGGAAGGTTATGTTTTTAGTTTAACCAAATGATTATAGAACACTATTTAAATTTCAGGATAAAGGAAATACCTCAGAATGTTAATATGACATAAAACAGGCGTCACAGCGGCCCGTGGACAGCAATAATGGAGCGTATTTTCCTACATCAACGGTGTTTGCAAATCGCACACTTCGTACAATTTTTTAAGGTAATTTTTTAAAGAAATTACTGATATTTATGAAATTATAGTGCAATAAGTCACTGCTAATTTGTATTCTCTGTCATTTGAATGCTCATTAGTCACGATCGGTCGCTTGTGAGCGCCGCAGGAAGGATGCATACTACTGAAAGAATATATATGATTATGATAGCTCTAATCAATACTGCTTTTAATAAGCCATTGATATTATAATATCATGCAAGAGAACAATCAGTATTGTAGATGGCTGTTGTTGAAACGTACTGATGTGATGAATCAAGAGTGATCATCGCCAGTGGACATTGACTATGGGGCCGGTTGCTGATTATCTGCCGGCAATATAGAGCTCATTCTGTAGGAGCGGCCGGAAATCAAATTCGATGTCCATTCAGGAGCCCTGTTACATTGTTGATTGGATTCTTGCATGTGTCGTGCCATTCCAGTATACCCCGAGCGTGTTTAATTGCCCACCACACCCGCGATGGAGAGCTACAACTAGTCCGGTGAACAGAGGTTCGAATCTCGACGTTGACACTGGCTATATTAAGTGTGGGTTTACTTGGGGTTTTTCCACACAACCTCCAGGCAAATGCCGGGATAGTACCTTATGTCAAGTAACTTACTTACCCCATCCCCGGCCCTAATAATAATATCGTATGGCCTCGGGTGTCAGGTGCAAGCTTTGTTATTTGACGCTCAAAGGGCAGCGTTCATGTCGAATTTTGTTGTTCCGTGGAACGCTATGAAAGTCAAGGAGGTTATATACATGCATTCTTCCAGTCTTGCACTGAAGCTGTCAAACGTCTTCTCTAACATGTCATTAGATTACGGATGAAAATGCAAATCGAAACGCAATATTCGTCTCACTGTTCGATCAGACATTTGCAAAGCAGCAACTTGTTTACGAGCCGGCCGCCGTGGACTGGTTTCCACAACTTGTCTCGCTCGCTCAACATTTTCTGGTGTCCTGGCTGACCTTGGACGGCCTGTCGACGTACGTTTTAAGGCTGCACCTGTAGCTCTAAAATTACTCACCCATAACAAAATTGTGTTACGAGATGGAACGCGTCCTCTTCGATCCACATTAAAGTGTTGACGGAACTGACGCTGACAACGACAGAAACCGTCAGATCTTTTTGCCGCATGGCAAAAGATGGGCATCATTTGAAAGACGTTATCTTCAAATCTTAAAAGTTGAAATCTATTGTTCTTTCATGTTTTCCATTAATTGACATGTACACCTTGCTGTTATAAGTAATAAAAGAGTTTGTATCATTTAAAATGTTTGTGTTGTTGTGATTTAAAAACCGTCAGATCTTTTTGCCGCTAAGCTCCCTGACCCTATAGCGCTTCTAGTAGAGAAAGGAGGAACTTTTGTGTTGAACATAATAATTACGGTATGTTATTGGTTTTACGACGGCCCCACGGTGTTGGGGTAGCGCGCTTGCCTCTCACCCGAAGGCCCCGAGTTCGATTCCCGGCTCCGCCAGGGATTTTAGAAACTGACGTGAGGGCTGGAACAGGGTGCACTCAGCCTCGTGAGGACAATTGAGTAGCTGTCTGACAGTGAGGCAGAGCCCCGATCACGAAAACCAAGATTAACGGCTGAGGGGACCCAATGTGTTGATCACGCGTCACCTCAATATGTGTAGGCCAAATGGCTGGGCAGCGGTCGCTTGGTAGGCCTAGGACCTTCATGGGTTGTAGTGCCAGGGGTTATTATTATTATTATTATTATTATTATTTTTATTATTATTATTATTATTATTGGTTTTACGTCCCTTTTAACTACTGTGGATTTTAGAGACAACGGGGTGCCGGAATTTTGCCACGAAGGGGATCTTTAGCATGCCAGTAAATGTACTAACATGGCTTCCTCGCATTTGCGCACCCTCAAATGCTAACTGACTGCAACAGGATTCATTCCTGCAATCCTGTGGACAGCAGGCGAGAACGTTACCATTGAGCCACGCAGCCAGTCCTAATACTAACAGCTAGACATACTACTAGTCACAACAGAAACACAGTTTATCAGAGAAATTCAGGTGTCCCTCAGGGTAGTGTGACTGAGCCTCTGTTATTTCTGGCACTTACTAACGAACTACCGAATGGGATTCGAAGTGACTGCCGATTGTTTTGCGGATGATTGTGTAACATACCGAAAAATTCAAACATCACAAGACAACGCTCAGTTACAAACTGACCTCAACCTTGTTTATAAATGGGCGGTTGACAACAAAATTAAGATAAATACGAGTAAATGTAATCTCATGAGAATATGGAGAGGGCGAAGGCATGCTTTTCAATATAATATCGGCTCGCAAATACTCGTAGAAAAAGACTCGTGCAAATACTTGGACATCCATGTAAGGAATGGTATGAAATGGAGTACTCATGTGGGTTGTGTCGTCTCCAAAGCGTACAAATCACTTCATTTTGTAATGCCGGTGTTAAAAGGCAGTAGTTCCACCGCAAAAGAATTAGAATATTTGACCCTGGTGGGGCCAATCTTGCAATACGGCTCAGTGGTTTGGGGCCCATATCAGGTAGGGCTCATCAGTGAGCTGGAGATGGTACAAAGGAAGGCTGCTAGGTTTGTGCTCAACGATTTTAATCCTAGAAGTAGTGTAACTCGAATGATAGAAAAACTAGGGTGGGAATCTTGGAAGATAGAAGGACGAAATCCAGACTATACGCTATGTTTAACACTTACACTAATCGGCCAGCATGGGGAGAACTAAGCAAACGTCTGGGAAATCCCACCCACCTGAGCAGGGCAGATCATCCACATAAAGTCACGGTCCAATCACAGCGTACAAATTATGGGAAATATTCTTTCATTAACCGTGGTATTGATAATTGGAACTCATTACCTGCCTCAGTCTTGGAGCCTTTCCCCCAACATATTGACGTGTTTAAGAGAAGATTGAAATTTTGTGTAAATACTACGATGTAATTACTGTAGTTCCTAAATTGCGAATTGTATATATTGTGCTTGAATTATTGTTGGTAATTTTCTGTATTTGTACAATTTGCCACCGGGGAATTGCCCCCATTTGCAAATATTATATATAATAACACCCCAGTACCCGGGGCTGATTAATTATTGTTATTTCTGTTTGTTGTTTTTGTTGTTGTTGTAATGTATAGAGGCACACCTGATCAATTATTAGAACCCTTTGTTGAATGGTTACAGATTGGAAATTGGTCCAAGCTTGGCACAAATAACGGCAGATATTCACAATGGTATGAATATGACAAGTCTCTGGAAGAGGTTCATATCGATTGAAGTCAAACAGTCATCAACCATTGCCGGAATTCGATGAGGGTCCTGAGATGCCTGAAGTTCCAGTAGTTGTACCGGGACTCAAATCGGGCGACTTTGCTGGCCATGAAAGGTGAGGGAGCTCCTTTGCGGTGTAACCAACTCCAACTGCTACTGCGTAGTGTACAATCTGAAATTAGCGCATGTAGACTGGCGTTTCGTTGTGAAGGTGTTACAAGACACTACACTTGGCATTCGCCGGTACTCTGTGCCATGAAGCACTTTCCTTCAACCACCACAATAGCCCGCCAATTTACTGCACACTAACGTGCCCTTGTTATGCCAAAACACATGTTTCATCATACCATGTGACACACCAAGAAAGTTCGCCACCTCCTTTTTGAACACACAAATGCGACCATGGCCTTCTGCCACTCTATAACATCCTTGTGACGCCTCGCTCTACAATACTCTGAGAACACACTCACTAATTCACATGATTGCCACATGTAGTGTAGATGTAAGTTTTTTTTTCTTAGTATAGGGGCTGAAAAAAAGCGGTCATATAGTTTTGCTTTTTGACATCATGGTCACGTAGCCCCATGTACTTGGCTGTGTGTGAAATCTGTTTGATAACCTGTGCCATTATGATGGGCCATACTAGTTGGTGTATTCTTGGAATACACGGTACGAGAGAATATAAAGTTTAATGCTCTTTGCTTGTTCATTCCTTCCTCTTTATCAAACACCAACAGTGATCTTCTATTTTCTCTTTGGTGATCATGTCGCTTATATCTTTTGTGAGTCTGTTCTAGATATATATCTTCCATGACCCTCCTAGCGTCATCTAGCAGCGAATCTCTGAAGCTCCTCAATTCTTCCTGGTGCAAGAGGATTTACTTATCCATCTGGCCACCAGATTTCGTTACCATCGCCAGCTATTATCTTCATGAGCAAGAAAACTTCGTTTACTTTTTCACTCACCATGCTGTGCTAGTATCGCCTGTTAACAACTCTTTGAAGACCATCTCCTCAAGAGAATTTCATTTCTTATGTTGATTATGCTGATATGTATTCCTTTTGTCTCCTACCCCCACTCTTTCCCTTCCTTGGACCCTCCGCGCTTTGCTGAGCAGGTCTCACTTGTAAGTCGGCAGTTGACTCGGTCAGTTAGGGCTCAACTAGAGCCAGTCTCCTCAAACTAAGAGACACTCTCTACATTCTACGCCATGTTGGCACATTAGGTATCCGTCAAAGGGAACTTCACCTTCGACATGCAACCAAGATAAGTACCTACTTCAAGTTTTAACTTCATCTTCATCGGTTTTAACTTCTACATGCTTTTAACGATATTTTATAGACAGCGTGAGATTACTTATTTGGGGCAAAAATCATTCTTCGCGGGATTTGCCATGTTGAGCTTTTGTCTGTCTAAGCCAACCTTAATAGAAAGTAGCTTTTCTTAAGCTAATTAAATGAGAAATCTTCTCACCACGTGGGATATTATCTAATACCCGCTGTCTATAAATCACCAAGCTAGTTCCTCCGCTGGATTAACTTTGGCCCCATTCTTCTATTAGGACTGTTCTGGAACCTTCCAGATCCTGTACTTTATCTACAAGTCTTGCCGTCATGTATTTTACACTCACTTGTGGGAATACTATTTAAAATGAGGAATCTTCATTATAAATTACTGCAATAGCGAATTTTCTTCCACCGCTGGAATGTTCTATGGCGCATTTAATTGTAATTCACAAACTTCTCCAGAAATAGACTCTCGCCTACCTAGTGCAACCAGTTATTTTCATCATTGCAATAACTTTCTTTCCCATAAACTTTCGTGTTACTAAAGTGAACTTTTCATCTATTCAACAAACTATAGTGAGAAACAGTGCTTTCAGTATTTCTTCCGCGTCGCGATCGTCCGTTTACATTAAATAAGGCCATGAACATTTATCCTCAATCCCAATTGATCTTTCCTAAACCTTCTACTAACAAACTATATTAATAAAATTATAAATCTGGATCATTTCCAATAAGGTGTCACTCTAGCGAAGTGTCCTTCCATCTTGCTTGTTTATCATTACTTAATTTCTGTATAACTACGTGTTTTATACACGGTTCAAACTTA
The DNA here is from genome assembly GCA_946902985.2 of Meconema thalassinum. Taxonomy (NCBI): domain Eukaryota; kingdom Metazoa; phylum Arthropoda; class Insecta; order Orthoptera; family Tettigoniidae; genus Meconema; species Meconema thalassinum. Next base: position 125,944,839 of record OX336389.2, read on the forward strand.
CATTGTTTCTACCTTATAATCAGGGAAAACAATTCTTTCAACTCTTGAGTGAGTTATTTCTAGGTCTCACGAAATGGAAACTGCCCCATTTGGCTCGTGATTCCTACTTAAACATAGAAGGTCGAGAACCTTCCTTTTGATTCTCTCTTCAGGTTTCACAGTAAGTGACCTGCCCTTATTTGTATATTAACCAACAGTAATTCTGTATAAATATAAGAAGTTATAGGAACTTCTTCATTCTACCCGCTTTCTTTTTTGTTATTTTCGAAGTTGTAACTTTTTTTAAAATAGTTACCTGGAAATTTCGTAAATTACACTCCTTGTACTTAATTTAATGTTTAAACTTTAATCACTTCATTTGTCTTTTTTAAATCTTACAAAGATTTTAGTACATATATAAGGTTTGAAACCTAAAGAATTGTTAATTGCCTGGAGCAAACTTTAAATGTTAGGAGGTCTGCGACCCCAAATTGTTACTAAAAATTTAAACTATATACTTGTCAAATTTATTAGACTCTTTTGCCTTGTTAATAAATTAAATATTTGTTTTTGGATTTATCATTTCGCAAATACTACAGTTAGGCAAGATCCTGGCTTTCCTAACTCTTCCTCAGTTCATGCTCTCGTTAACACAGAATAAATCTGTTACTATTTGTCTTGCCAGACTATCACCCTTCCCCATAGTAGTCTTATGCATGCTTGGGAGGAAATACACTAAAGCCTTTCTCTGGCAAACCGCCCAAGTCTTAGCTGCGGTTCCCGTCAGCTTCGACCAGGTCCGTACCCACTTTAGGTATCAGAGAGCGGATTTGCAGTGGCAACCGCCTCTGAGTGCATTTAAAGTTAAATTTATAACTTTTGTGGGACTCTCATCCTATTTTTCTATCCTTTTTCTCCAGTCCGAAACCTATCTCCTTTTCTTAATCATCTTCCCTTGGTGGTTAGGTTATTCCTCAGCCAATAATCTACCCAAAATTTGGTCCCAGAAACCCGGGAGAGTCCATTTTCTATTCTTATTCTTTTTAAAAGTGTCATTTGACAATACCTTGCAAATTATTAATATCTGCTTTGAATCTTTCAGCTATAACCACATCGTGCAAAGCCTGTGAAGGGGAAAGAGGCCGCTCCTGTCTCCTTTGGTGTGTCCCGGTCTTTCTACTTATTTGCTGCTGCCAGCTTGACAGCATTTCCAAGGTTCCACAGTTTCGTGAGTTACCTTTCAATCTATTTTCTTTGACATGGCTCCTACTGACAAAGATGAAACTCTCATTGCTAGACGTTCTTCCTATAAAGGGCAACTCACCAGATTCAGAAATTTCATCAACAAATTAAATCCCGCCGAGTGTGATTTAGACATCATAACACAACGCCTTAAGTTGTACGAACGGTCCTATGATTATTACGATCAAATTCAAACCGAGATTGAATCCGCTTGCCCAGAACTTCAATCGGATCGGGACGAGGTCGAACCCTTGTACTTTGAAGGGATTGCCAAGGCCCACCAACTGATCCGCAGTATCTCAGAACCGGACACTAGGGTCATCAATCTGGCCCAGTTCGCACCCGCTTCAGTTCATAAGGATAAACCGAAACCGTTACTTCCAAAGATAAGCCTACCTCACTTCTCAGGTCAGGAAGGTGAATGGTATTCTTTTTATGAACTTTACTGCTCACTCGTTCATGACAATAAGGAAATTCCCGACATTCATAAATTCTACTTCTTACGTACGTCTTTGGAAGGCGAGGCCTTGGCCTTGGTTCAGTCACTGCCTTTAAGCGCAGATAACTACCACATCGCCTTTAATCTCCTTAAAGAGAGATATGGCAATTTACGTTTGTGTGTGGCTCGCCATATCCGCTGTCTGTTTAACCTGCCAGTCCTTAAACCTAATGACGTCACCTCTTTAAGAGACCTGTTAGACTCTATGCAACTAAATGTGGGAGCATTATATCAACTCAAGCAACCAGTCCAAACGTGGGACACTATTCTTATTCATTTAGCTACATCCAGATTCGATTTTTCGACTTTAAAGGCTTGGGAGATCGAACTCGCTCGCAAGGAGGAATACTCGTTCGAACACCTCATTTCGTTTCTCAACAGCCGATGCCAAGTCCTTACAGCACTCTCATTTCAGTGCGAAAATTTCGAAACGAGTCATCAGTGTCACATTTTTGGGAAAAAACTTGCTTTTTCAAAGGGTCATCAGCCCCCATCTGTCGAGAACAAGCAAACCCGTTCTGCTTCTTTCAATCATCCAAGAGAACATATCAGGCCGCTCAACAAATCTTTAAAATGCATGCTCTGCAAAAAGTTGCACATTTTGTATTTGTGCAAATCTTTTAAAGAATTGTCTGTCGAAGATCGAAGGAAGTTTGTCTTTAATAGCAAACATTGCTTCAACTGTTTGTCACCTAAGCATTCTTCTTCAAACTGCACGTCATCCAATCTCTGTTTCCATTGTAAAAAACCGCACCATTCTTTATTGCACGTTCATGATAAATCGAGGTCATCAGTACCTGCCTCTTCAAACTCCATGCAGAGCAGCTCCGAACAAACTAATGCTTCTTCCTGCATTTCTAACGCCGAAACTTCTCACAGTGCGCAAGTCCTTTTGTCCACTGTACAATTCGAAATCCAAGATAAATTTGGAAATTGGTTTCGAACCCGTGGTCTTCTCGATTCTGCTTCAACCCACAACTTTGTTTCGCGATCATTAATTAAAAAACTAGGTCTTTCGTCATCACAGATTTCCATCAATGTATCTGGCATTGACAATTTGAAAACTCAAGTCTTGCAGTCTTCAAAATTGAAAATCAGAGACGTTTGCCAAAGAAACACCAATCTTAACTTAAACTGTCTCATTCTTACCAGTATTGGCAAGGACACTCCTAGCAGCTCTATTAATACTTCCGGTTTAAAGATTCCTTCGCACTTAAGGTTAGCTGATCCACAGTTTAATGCTCAAGGTCCCATTGATGTACTTTTCAGTGCCAATGTTTTTTGGAATTGCCTCCGTAAACAGGTTCGCAAGTTATCTTCAACCGTGGTCGCTAGAGACACCGATTTTGGTTGGGTTATTACTGGTGAAATCCAACATCCCAGTCTTCAAACCAAATCGCAATGTCATTTTGTTACAGCTGACATAAATCCCTTTTCTGAAAAAGAGAACGCTCATGTTTTCGATCTCAATACTTTTGAAAAACACTTGCCGAAACGATGTCTCATCGTAAACAACTACGCCACCTTTGTAAGTTGTTTAAATGGTTTTGCCTTATTTCTGCACAAGATGGCAATTCAAGTTCGCCTCGCATTGTGTTACTTTGTTTACCTTCTCATGTCATTTTTTCTAGCAGGTAATTGCTTAAACTCTCTATTGAAAACTATCTTCCCCTTGTGTAAAACCATGGCTATCAGTCACCATCACTTCGCTGTAAGCTATGTTTCACTTCTTTCGCTATTTAGAAGGATAGCCACGGCCGGCTCCTCCCCCCTTCCTCACAATTGGAAGTCGCTCATGAAACCGCTTGAAAATCTGAATTCTCTAGCATCTAGAATAACTATTCTTACGCATAAACTCCTTCTCAATGTCCCAGCTTCTCTTCCTATTTCGGAAGAACCAAGCTTTTTTCTGTTGAAAATTGTCGGATTCCGTAATCCTCAAAATTATGCGAAATTGATTTCTTACTTTATTTCTTATGTCTTTAAATTGTTTTTTCACGTCCAAGCTACGGATGACTGCATGTTGTGTTACTCGTTCCGCTTTAAGTTACAGCTGATTCAACTAGTGTTGTTTGTTTACTTCGAACTGCTTGTTTGTCAATTTTGTTTGTATACAAGCTTGAGTAAGGCCAAGTTGCTGTTCATTTCCTGTATGCTTGCCAAAGGTCAGAGCAAGTTTTTCTTTTCTCAACTCTGGCTGACTGCCAACCATTGTCTTGCGAGTCGCTTCCGTAAGTTCAGAAGCTGCTCTCCTCATTACCAAAACAAACTTGTTCCGCTCAAGGACTCTTTCAGCTATTTATATTCCTTATCTCGCTGTACTATGTGGGTCAAGGCCGTGCTTGCCTGTGTCTCCTACTTGTTCAGACTCGTATCCTACAACTGCTCCGATTCTTGTTTCATAACATCGTTGCATATCCTTTACGCGCTCATGTATTGCCCCTTGCTTACATATTTTGCAATCTTTTTGTTCATTGATGAACAAACTTGTTTTTTCTCGTCGTTACATTCGATGTGTTTTTGCATTTATGCTTGTAATGTCAAGTTTCTCGCTGACTTAAGTATTTTTCTGATCAACCCCTTTGATACTTATTATAACATAAGGTCATTGTTTATGGCTACTAGATTGTTGTTACCTATGGCGTTCTTGCTTTCTACTCGCATAGTTCCTTTGTTTATTTGGTATATTCTTATCCTTAATAGATGTACTTGTTTCTATACGCTTTGTTTAAACTTGTTAATTCTCTTTTCGCATCTTATCGCAATCTTTACTAGTGCTTTATTTCCCTCAGTTTCTAGCTATTTTGTGATTGAAGGTGTTGTTAATTCTCTTTTTTAACTCCGCTTTCCAATGACCCTGATGACCTGCTTCCACTCACACCTGGTCACTTCCTTACACGCACTTCTCTCTCTGCCCCTCCTCCCCTTCCTAATTCTTACAGGGATTCTAATCTACCTATCGTTCGGCGTAAACTTGAAGCCCTCCGTAATTCTTTTTGGAAGAGGTGGAACTTGGAATATTTAACTTCCTTGCAACGGAGACAGAAGTGGTTTCTTTCCAGTCCCGACATTAAAGTGGGGGACTTGGTCTTGGTTAGGGATGTTTCACCCCCCCCCCCCTAGTCTGTACTTCTGGTAGAGTGACCGAGTGTTATCCTGGAAGGGATGGGAGTGGCCAAAATATTGACCACTAATGGTCCGATCACAAGACAACTTTCTATGATCGCTCCATTACCTTTAAATGTTTACTTGTTTTTCTTGTTCTCTGTTGGTGTTTGGAATACACGGTACGAGAGAATATAAAGTTTAATGCTCTTTGCTTGTTCATTCCTTCCTCTTTATCAAACACCAACAGTGATCTTCTATTTTCTCTTTGGTGATCATGTCGCTTATACCTTTTGTGAGTCTGTTCTAGATATATATCTTCCATGACCCTCCTAGCGTCATCTAGCAGCGAATCTCTGAAGCTCCTCAATTCTTCCTGGTGCAAGAGGATTTACTTATCCATCTGGCCACCAGATTTCGTTACCATCGCCAGCTATTATCTCCATGAGCAAGAGAACTTCGTTTACTTTTTCACTCACCATGCTGTGCTAGTATCGCCTGTTATCAACTCTTTGAAGACCATCTCCTCAAGAGAATTTAATTTCTTATGTTGGTTATTCTGATATGTATTCCTTTTGTCTCCTACCCCCACTCTTTCCCTTCCTTGGACCCTCTGCGCTTTGCTGAGCAGGTCTCACTTGTAAGTCGGCAGTTGACTCGGTCAGTTAGGGCTCAACTAGAGTCAGTCTCCTCAAACCAAGAGACACTCTCTACATTCTACGCCATGTTGGCACATTAGGTATCCGTCAAAGGGAACTTCACCTTCGTCATGCAACCAAGATAAGTACCTACTTCAAGTTTTAACTTCATCTTCATCTTCACCTATCTCCTTTTCTTAATCATCTTCCCTTGGTGGTTAGGTTATTCCTCAGCCAATAATCTACCCACTAGTATGTGCATTGTGGTTAGAATTTGGGTAGGAGTCGGCCGTGGCTTTAATTTCGGAACCATTCCGGTATTCGCCCGGAGTGGAAGTGAGAAACAAAGGAAAATCACTTCTCGGATCGAACCCACCTCATCTCAGTTTTACCTCACGAGGCTGAGTGTATCCCGTTCCAGCCCTCAGACCATGTATTATTTAGGTGCAGCTCGTGGCATAGTGACTACCATTCTTGTCTGTCACCGCGGAGGTCAGTGTTCAATTAGACCTCTAAGCCACCGTGACCTTTTTTAAACCAATTTGTTACAAAATACTGTCTGAAAGCCATAGAAGCTACACAATGCTTAAGAATTCAAAATGCGATATATTCGATTTTAAACGCTAATAAACACAAACTCTACCGATGACCTGTGTTTCGGTTGTGGCTGTAATAATGGAAGTACCATAGCCTCATTGTATCCAAGATTGGGGTGCCGCGTGCCTCGCAGGCATCGGGAGAGTGTGGGTTCGAATCCCACCTCGGCCGTCCTGAAAATGCTTTTCGTGGCTTCCCACTTTTACCACCAGGCAAACGCCCGGACGGTTCCTTTCGATTGGTACACGGCCAATTTACTTCCAAAATCCTTTACCTTGCCCGTCCTGAAAATAAAATAAAATAAATGGCCATTGCCTACATTCATAAGTAGTTCCGTGAAGAACTAAACAGCCTATTTTCATATATCCTATTTATGTTAATTGCCTCTATCAATATACAAAATTTCAGTTTGATTGCCGTAATAGATTCGTTGATATTGAGAACCGTCTAAATATTTCAGATGGTCGTCATGTTGGATTTTTGTATATGTAGGCCATAGAGTTATGCATTATTACATGAAGACTATATTGCGTAGGTGTATTATTCAAACTTAAATCGCATGATTAGGACACAAGAAATAATAACGAGATTTTAAAATTTCGCACAGCCGCCATATTGTGGTTATGAAAACAATAGAAATAAATTAGATGTCAGCGGATTAAAATTTGTATACGCATTTACCGTACAAAGTTTCACTGCACTCGGATGGTTAAATCACGACAAAAGTCTATTTAAATGTTTCAACTTTGCTTGACCGCCATTTTCGTTTTGTAATTAACAGGTTTTTGAAAGTCACATAGCGAAACTTCTAGTAATGATGCCCTTTATCACCGTACAAAATTTCAAGGTGATATCAGTAATAGCATAGCGTATAGTTACGCTATGGTAATAGTTAAGGAGATATAGATAAAGCCTTGGGCGGATGCGGATATCCGCAAAATTTTTTCGCCATGCGGATATAGTTTGCATGGCTGTGCGGATAGCGGATAAGCTGTGGATAAAGTTTGGAGAAAATTTGCGGATAATTTTTAGAATACATTCCGAACTAGTTTAGGCTTAATATCATTACTAGGACCCAAATGTTTATATTATGACGTATCATATTTTTCCATTATGTTTTTTTTTCATGACAAATGTAAGATGATGATTTAAGCTAATCTCATTCAAATTATGTCATTAAACATAAATAACACTCCAGACAGGGAAGGGTTGCAATTCGGGCTGTAAAACAAAACATAGCTACAAAGCCTAAGGGTACGACTTTTTCCTCAAATGTCTAAATATGTCGCTTTAGCAATTTATGCTTTATGTAATTAAAAATATTATTGTAATACCAGTAGATTCGGATAACAAACGTGGGAATACGGATAACAGTCATGCGGATGCGGGGCGGATGCGGGTTGGATGCGGATAACAGTTGTGCGGATGCGGAACGGATGCGGATAACAGTCATGCGGATGCGGGTTGGATCCGGATAACACTCGTGCGGATGCGGGTTGGATGCGGATAACAGTTGTGCGGATGCGGGGTGGATGCGGATAACTTTGTCTTTATCCGCGCAGGGCTCTAGATATACAGGTGTTTCAAAAATAGGGGGCATAATTTCAGGTATGTATTTTTTATATGTAGACAATCAAAATAGTTAATTACAACATGTGTCCGGAAATGCTTCATTTGCGAGTTATGGCCTTCACAACACTGAACTTCACCGGAACGATTTTCTTCCGCAGGTCATTGCCATTACAGAAGATGATCAAATGTCCACATTCTGCTTGAATACAGACCTCACATTGATGTTTCATTGACCTCTCCTGGAACAAACGACGAGACAACGCAGCATTGCCGTCCACCTAACCGCACATAAAGTGCATCTCTGCCAGATGCTGATTTGAGTACATGACGCACTGACGAACGCCAAACACAACACTAAATTTAACCTTCGCCTCAGATTGAACCGTCAGAGAGTCCTCTTAATGTCTCCTATCACGGCAACGACCTGCGATAAGAAAAACGTTCAGTGTTGTGAAGGCCATAACTCAGAAATGAAGCATTTCCGGACACATGTTGTAATGAACTATTTTGATTGTCTACTTATAACAAATACATACCTGAAATTATGCCCCCTATTTTTGAAACACCCTGTCGAATGCCGGTGAAATATTTCACACAGCCGCCATGTTGTGTTGGTGAGACGTAATAATATTTGAAGGGCACGGTCGGGGTCGGACATAATAGTAGTCTACTATGACCTTACCGAGTTTAATTGCAATCGCTTCAGCTGTTTAGATTTTATTAGGGGGGAAACAACACATGGACAAAAGGTGATCTCATAAGCCTTTTTTTTTCATGAATGAAAATAGGCTAAAAACATGTTTTCATATATTTAAGATGGCGTCAATTCGAAGTTAAAAAATAAATTATTTCTCGTATCCTATTCAAGCGATCGAAGAGAAGCTTCGTATAATGTACTATTATAATAATCATTATCTAATGACACTGAATTATGTAGCTAATTTTTCGTAAATTATTGAAGCCGAGCATATGCCTATTCTTAAAATTAACTACTGGGACGTGGTTTGGTGACCACGAGACCCCAGCTGAATCCATCATTGCTTCCACTTACTTGTGCTGGGCTCCTCTCTGTCTTCTTTCCTCTCGACCTCTCTTGGTCAACTCTTGTTCTCTTCCGACCCTTGACGGTATTAGGGTATCCGAGGCCTAGGGAGTCTCTTCCTTTCCCGCCTTAATTGGTCCCTGTCTCATCTTTCCTGATACCCTCTTTCTGCGAGGAGTCAGCCTTCTTTTTCTTTTCATGTTATCTCCTGCCTTCTGCACAAGGCCTCAAGGGGCCAGGGTGTATGTAGCCCCACCACTTCTGGTGCACCCTGAATATTGCAACACCCTCAGGGGCTCACGGCTGGTGAGTTCGGGAGTTGGCAATCCCGGAGGATTCCTGAGCTGGGTCCGTTTTTTCCCCTTTTCCCACTGACTTTGGGGCGGGCCCTTTCCTCTTTTCCTTTCCTACCTGCCTTTCATGGCTCTCCTTCATTCAAAGTCCCTCAATCCTCATTCTTCGAGGGTTGAGGGCATTTCTTTTCTTCCTGTCCTTTATTTGCCTTATCCTTTATTTGTTTACCATTTCTTCTTCTAGTATGTAAGTCTGTAGTTAGTATTAGTTATAGTTTTCATTCTCATCTCATCTTTCACTATCACCCAAACTATTAGGGGACGATAACCTAGATGTTAGGCCCCTTAAAACAACAATTATCATCATCATCTTCATCATCAACCCTCCATGAGGAGCTAAAGGCTAGCTATCGTGGTCCAGACTTAACCATAGAACTCTTTTACTTCTAAGAGTACACATACTGCAATACGTCCTTCTTATGAACATTTCAATGCAGTAAACTGTAAGTGCTGAAACATGATATTCTTGGAGAGTTACCACAGCAAGTCTGGGTGCACAGGGCAGCAGTGAACACGACCGACCAGGCGGTCTTAATTCGAGTTTCTGAAGTCGTGTTTCTTTGATTATAAGTTACGAATAGAATTTTAAATTCACGCACTAATCAAGCACTGAACTATGCATCACTGGAAGAGGGTAAACATTGCTGTTAAGAGTTGGCTTACAAAACACAAGATTGCGGGTTCATTCCCGGCTCAGATCGATGGCGCAACGACCATGTGCCAGTACATTCTGGCACCCTGACATTTCTAAAGCCTCATCAGTTAAAAGGGACGTTAGAGACGTAACAATATTGTATGGGGTCTTTCAATGTGTAAGATAATACAGGGTGGGCCAAGACAAACCGAACCCTATCAATAAATGAACATATAAATTGCAAGGCATAAAAGGACAATATATTCGATGCAATAACACGTAATAATAATAATAATAATAATAATAATAATACTGTAATAATAATAATAATAATAATAATACTGTAATAATAATAATAATAATAATAATAATAATAATAATAATAATAATAAATCCTAGGTCCAATCAAAGAAAATGGTGAGTTCAGAAGACGACACAATCATGAACTCTACTCTCATGTAGAAAAGATCACAGACACCATTCGTAAGAGAAGGATAGTTTTCTATGGCCACATTGCGCGTATGAGTTCTACATGGTTGAGCAATAGGATCTTCAGTTTTCTTCTTAACAAGAAAACCAAGGCGGCATGGTTCACCGAGGTAGAAAAAGACCTGCGTGAAGTGAGAATAACCCAGGAGGATATCCAGAAAAGTGTTCCACTAAAGTCGTAACTCCAAGAACATCATGGATTCCAAGAAAAGCCAAAACTAAAAACTGACAAGATATGTAGTGAAGCGAAGAAGGAACAACATAGGAAACGAATGCGGGAATACTGGGCGAACGTTAAGGCCCCGGCGCAAAAGACATGGAAAAGGGCAGTTGAAATGGCGTGGTCCGTAGATGGCCGAAACGACAGCAAGAATGATAATAGTAATAATAATAATAATAATAATAATAATAATAATAATAATAAATAATTATAATAATATCAATAATTCACTTTCAAATAAGGGAGCTGCAGAAAATCTAAAATGGCTTTCTTGATTCAAACCTTTACTACATGACAGACAAGGTGTGGTTCGCGATATTGGCCATTCAAAATCCGCAACAAGAGTTCGAGCTACCGCTGCATGATGTTATTTCTTACCTCAAATACAAATACACACGTTAGTACAGGTTATCAGACACACACCCAACTATACAGGGCTACATGACCACGATATCGCAAAGCTCCTAAAAGAATCAACAACAACGATATGTTCATTACTTGATTCGGTTTGGTTTATCTTCGCCCACCCTTCAGGGAGGGGATTGAGGGTGAGGGCGAGGGGAAAGTGAAGCATAATCAACGTATTAGATTTCGATAGAATTTGATACGTGGTATCTGCACCTATCAACGTGTAAAAGGTCGAAAACGAACAATTTTGTTAAAGCGAGGAACAACGCGCAATTCAAAACCTCTTAGTTAGAAAACGCCGGTTATATGAGGATTTGGTTTATTGGATGTTGTGGAAGTATAGTGAATATATACTAACTATAGTATGAACTCTAAGTCAGAGATTATATCGGTAACGTTAAAGGGTCTCATTCACTCTCCTATGATCATTCAACTTCGAGACTTAGACGTCTCATTTTTCCGGTGTCTATTAGTAGATTGCTCACTATGTAGAAAGCAAACTTACCATAGTACCAGTTGGTGTTAAATTAGCAAGCCCAATTTTCGGAATATCTTCGTGAAATCATCTGGCCCTTTCTTTCCTCCAACGTTGTATACATATTAATAAACTAGTTTCCAACCAATGTTTAACTAGACCTAGTTAACACACAGTCCTAGTATTGGTTTTATTTATTCAAAACTTCAATAATCACAAGAAAATTGTCATTTGGGGGGATTGATCCCCTAATGACCTCGGTAGTTACGCCACTACTGTATAATAGAAATGCAGTGTTATGTTAAGAAAAGGGGTGCTACAATGATATAATTATTGTGTTTTGTTGGTACATCCACATCTGCCTGTCAGTGGAGTAGGACGATGTTATGTCTTATGGTGTCGAGCTTTCTCTTCTCATAAGGTCACCCACATCACGCCTGGTTGTTCTCCTATACGAGGTAGTTATCGCTCTGATTCATGTTTCAAGAATGTCCACAACTCTTCGCTTTTTTGTTCGAGCAAAAAGCTCCGAGATAAGTATCCATGATGGGACTGACTTACCCTCAGCATAGCTCTTACCAAACTCCAGTCTCCTTGATATCAAATCGTGTTAAAAACGCTGATGTACCCAAAGATGACAATTTCCTCCGGAGATAGTAATTGTTGTTTCATTTAGGAGCTTGGACGCCGTGGTCATTTCAGCCCCGTTTACTTCAGTGCTTTGTAATCAACTCCGGTGTGGCGGTCGTGGCCTTAAGGTAGGTATCGTCCCAGCATTTGTCTGCAGTAGAAGTGGTAACGGCCGCCTCCTTCCCAATCCTCAACTGAATTACAAATACTCACAGTAGGCTACTACAGGCACCACAATGATCGGAATGCTAAATGACCAAGATGTCCAAGCCCCTCAAATGAAACAACAATAAGTAATTGCAGAGTTGTGTTCCATGAATCTATATAAATACCATAATATCACAGGTTATCAAACAAATTTAATACATACACATCCAAGTACACGAGACGTGAAAAACGTACAGTAATGGGCTCGTAATTTAGCTAGAAAAAGTGGTTTATTTACATTATATAAACATGTCTAGCAAGATAATCGCACGTCCTCTTATTTAATGTCTGCACTATGTTGTCCGGTATGGATCTGTGTACGGCAAGTGATTCTCCAAAAAATTCATATTACTGCAATCACATTGTGGCAGGCTTTCTCTATAATCGCTCTGGCAGCAACGCCTCAAGAGTCAATGGTGCATACGCGGGGAAAGAAACGAAAGAGTTGTTGGACGGGTTCCCTCCCACTCTGCGAGACCCGCATTCTGATGGTCTGATTACGTGACCTTCACCAGGATACCAGTGGGCTACGTGTGTGTTATGTATTATCTTGTTTACACCTCCTCTTTTGGTTCCCAGGCTTACACCCAGTAGGAGGTTTGCAAGGTGGTATTGCTGAATGCGATGTAGGCTACTTTTCCTCCTGCTTTCTCGAGCTGCATAATGCTCCACCCACCCTGAATGCATATTTATTCTTGCCAACTTTATTCTGATACCATTTGCTGTTATGATACACAATGAAATGATGACTTGATGATTCGAACACAGAATTAACCCGTTTCAGCCTAGGGTGCCATATATGGCACGCTGTAATTTTGGTACGAGTATCAATTGGAATTAAGACAATTTTACATTTCTGTTGTTGGTCGCACTTAATTGTTGCATATACTGTGTGACTCAACTGTCATTACTTATCAGCTGCGTGCTTAGTTGTAGCATTGCATTATTGAAGTGAGAGGTGCGCGCCTTGATGAAAAGAAATGAATTCACAAAATTGGTATGCAATTTTTTATGAACAACATAAACTATTCTGCGGAACATTATTTTCATGCTACGTACTGTGAATTCCAACGTTTCAGTACATTATGCTACTTTGTCTGATTATTCATAATTGACTGAGCTATTTACAAACACATATAGCCGTGCCATATATGGCAGACTACTGTCGACCAAAGTATTATGTGCACTCGAGTTTGAAGGTTGTTTGTGAAGTAACCAATAGACCTATATAAAATCCAATAACATCATCATTTTCGTCGTTCTATTGCACGTTAACTCATGTAGGTTTGGAATTTTTAATTTAAATTTTAATATTTTTTGTCGCAGTTGGAGCACAAAAAGTGCACGTTTTTAAGCGTGTTTCAACCATGCGTCACATTTAAGAATTGTTATCTCAAAATCCAGTCATCAGATCGAATCTAAATTTTATCACAATATACATTGGAATGTTGTATAACTGGTTTATTAATTTCAAAATTTTGCGTGTCCAAGAAAAAAAGTTGTTATCATTTTTGTAAGGTAACTTTTTCTCGGCTCGGGGTGGTTGGAAAATGTAGTTCTTGGTTGCGATGTAATCCTTATACATCAAAAAGTTATGCTGTATGACTGTGAAATACGTAAATTAACTCTCTTATTTTATATCGGTTTGTATTTGTAGGCGGAAATAACACATCGTTCACCAGTTACCCGCTTCCGGAAAAGCTGTACAGCGTTGCCGAAATGGAGCCCATCACGCATCATGGCGTGCCTCGCTCGGAAGTGATGGGCTCCAAGGAGTAATACGCTCTTTAGCACGCTGTGAGTTGAAGCTTTGACCACGTTCCCGTAAAGGCTCTAGCTGCTCGTACCTCTGTCTTCAATAGCAAATAATACGGTGTACTTGGGTTATTGTGATGCATAGTTTAGAGATATGGTTATTAAAGTGATACATTTCCGTGGGCGATAGACTTATTAAGCAATATGAGTGATTTTATTTATTTATTATTTATCGTATGGATTTTGGTGCCGGGAGTGTCCGAAGACATGTTCGGCTCGCCAGAGGCTGTAGCTGCTTCAAGCGGACACCCCTAGGGTGAGCTACAAGTTCCGTTCAATTTCAAGTAGTTCCAACTTTCGCTACCAGATGCCAATGCTACCTAGTTGTGAACGTCAGAACTTTAATAGAGAGTTCCAACGAAATCTAACCTAGAAATTTAGCTCCACACAAGTTTAGTCTGTGGAAGGATCTTTTACATGCCATAAATCTATGACAAGCCTCCGTGGCTTAGGCGGCAGCACGCCGGCCTCTCACCGCTGGATCCGTGGTTCAAATCCTGGTCACTCCATGTGAGATCTGTGCTGGACAAAACGGAGGCAGACAGGTTTTTCTCCGGGTACTCCGGTTTTCCCTGTCAAAATTTCATTCCCGCAACACTCTCCACTATCATTTCATTTCATCTGTCATTCATTTAATCATTGCCCCAGAGGAGTGCGTCAGGCCTCGGCAGCCGGCACAGTCCATATCCTCGCCGCTAGATGGGGGCTTCATTCATTCCATTCCTGACCCGGTCGGAGACTGGAAACAGGCTGTGGATTTTCAAATCTATGACATGGGACCGCCGGCTTTACTTCCCCTCCGAAGGAAGGCATACTGAAGGATTTTAACGCTCTTAAAAACTCCGACGACTTCGGCCGGGTTTGAACCCGCTATCTTGGGCACAGCAGTTCAGCATGCTACCAACTACGCCACCGAAGCCGCTAATATGAATGATCATTTCCAAACATGAGGGCAAATTTTCGATGTAGACATTCCGTCATACTTTATTTCAGTAGCGTACTGAGAAATAACGAACAGTAACTAATAAGAGAACCGTGTGCAATCCCATAGCGGGTTCACAATGTAGATACATTTCCAGAAGTTTCAGCTTGATTTTCTAAAAGGACCTAAAAATTAATAGTGCGGTGCGGGGAGCATGCCGATTATTTCCCTATCTAAGAACATTGACGCGCGTGACAGTAGGTTCTCTCAATCGGACACAGACTAGCTCAGCGTGGCCAATGCTTTACGCTGCAGCAGTATACCGGAGAAGTGGGATGGGGAAGTGCAGAGCTAACTGCCAGTAACTGTGCATTATGATTGAAGAGTTTTAGGTACAGTATATACTTACAATACTTTGTTCGTCAAAAGTAGGCACATTTTGGTCGGATAACAGTCCTATTCCTAACACTTGCCAGCAATGTTTTGAACATCTCAGTGGGCGTGCCTCTGACTTCATCCTCTGGCCGTTGGGGCGTCTCCTTATTACTCCTTGCGCTAGGCTCGTCATTTAGGTTAGTTGCTCTCTTCTGACATTTGGCCACGCGCCACGAACTGCCAACATATACTGCTCGAGTCCAAGCTCTGTGAACCGGAGGGGAATATGGATCGTGGACGATGAGGAGCTATGTGGGGTTTCCCGGTCCGTGCGTAGTAACAGAACCAAATACATTGGTCAGCCACTCACTCATTTACAACACCAAACTGGTATAAGCAACGGCCCTGTGTTAGCAATATTGGAATAGACAGAAATTCCCGATAACACGGCGGGCTGTTGACAGGCCCTTCTCTTCCCACCTCCCGCGTCACCTCACGCCGAGGCTGGCTGCGTGGCTCAGCGGTAACGTTCTCGCTTGATGAGCCCAAGGTTGCAGGTTGGTATCCTGGCGCAGTCAGCTGACATTTGAGTTTGCGTAAATGCGAGGGAGCCGTGTCAGTAGATTTACTGGCACGTTAAGGATCCCCTTCGGGGCAAAATTTGGCACCCCGGCGTCCCTAAAAGCCAGAGTAGTTAAAAGGGACGTAAAACCAATAACATTATTATTACCTCAAGTTCACAGAGCTTGGACTCGAGCAGTAAGAGAAACAACCAACTGTGCCTATTGGCGAGTGACTGCGTCAAACTGTTGCTTGTCTCCTGCGCAGCTTGTGTGCTTCTCACTATAATAGTAGAAGCATGACGAATAGAAATAAATTTCTATTCGTCATGGTGGAAGTAATGGGAGGCAGAGTACTGCCGTGAGGCCCACCGCACCGCACTCCGAGCCCATAGACTTTTGAAGCCCAGCCCGTCCAGTGTCGTTCTCATCAAAGAGAATGTAATACCAGAGTCCCAGCTCCCATGTTAAATTATTTTCCTTAAATCCGCCCATAATCCGGCTTCAAAAAAAATACAATCATTTCTCTTCGGTAGGGAAAACATAAGGAACTAAATCCCTAAGATATCCGCTTATTTTTATGAATATTACGCAGACCTAGTCCCTTTGTGGATCAATTAACATTAATAGCTATTACCTTTGACAATATTAGCTCTGACAAAATGTATCACAAGCAATCAACAATATACTGACACATTATGAAATTTGTTGTCCACTTTGTAATGTTGGCAGTAAACGTACATATGTAGCTATATATTTGGATAATTATAATAATGTATTGTCGTAAGTTTATCAACTATATACCGTAAAAATCAATTATCTGACACGTTTTATAAGTTGAATCTTATAAAATGAAATATTGAGTCATGCCTGCTGACATAACCTCCAAATTCCGGAGCACATCCCATACCCGCCCCCCTTTTTCGCCCTAACCTACATAACCTCCAAAGCTGATTAAAGAATAATTCAAATAATCACCCCCACCCCCCTACCTGCTATCCTACACAGGTTCCAAATTCTTGTTTGAACCCCATGACCCTCTTGCAAATGTGATATGAGAAGGAAGGAGAAGGATAAATGAAAACCATAGGTGATTGAAACATTTTTTATTTTTTTTATTTTGCATCACACAATGTAAAAATAAAATTGTTGTATATGTATAGGTCTAGTATAGAAAGAACGTCACAATTGAAATTGCATTCTCGTCCAGTTCTGCTCTTGCAACTTGCTGTTCACCTGGATCCAGTGGACAGATCTGTAAGCATACAAACATCAAGCTATAAATACAATAAATTTTGAATGTAACTTATAAGACACTAGACATGGAAGAATGCAGGCTAAGCTTCTCAAGGAAATATCCTGTAAATGGGCATGGAGGATTTCAGTTATTTCAGTGATCTCTTTCGACTGCAATCCAATATTTTTGTTTAACATTTATTAATTTTCATCATGAATTCTTTCCTCAAGACAGTATCCATACCATTTAAAAACTCATTCAAATCCTCTGGTGTGTCAGCTAAGATCACGACGATGTCATCAGCAAATCTCCAAGTTGAAATTATTTCTCCTTGAATTTTTACTCCTACTTTGAATTTTTCTCCAATTTCCTTAATAATAATAATGTTATTGGGTTTACGTCCTTTTTAACTACACTGGCTTTTAGAGACGCCAGGGTGCCGGAATTTTGCCCCGAAGGGGATCTTTAACGTGCCAGTAAATCTACTGACACGGCTCCCTCGCATTTGCGCACCCTCAAATGCCAGCTGACTGCGCCAGGTTTCGAACCTGCAACCTTGGGCTCCCAATTTCCTTCATTGCTTGTTCAATGTATAGATTGAAAAGTATGGGTGATAAGTTGTGGCCTTGCCTTACACCTTTCTGAATACCAGCTTCTCTCTCATGTCCTTACGTTCGAATAACTGCATATCCTAAGGAACACAAAACGTGCTACACCTTAAAACAGTAGGCCTATTGGTATGGCACAAAATGGTAAAGTAAATTGAAAGGAAAGTGATTAGTCCCTTGTTCATAAATTTACATGTGTCAACATTGTTTGGTATCCTTTAAACATGAGTCACTTTCAGTGATCTCAGGAGTAGCCTAAGTATTGAGACACATGTCCTAAAGGTCCTGGGTTTTATTGCAAATAAATAATTAATTCTACAGTAGGTAAAACCTGAATTTTCCGCCGAATCAATACTTTACTTATAGACAATTCAATGGGTACATGTTTCGGAGACCCTACTGTCTCCTTCCTCAGCCCTCTTTTGGTACTACAAACATCGTATGTCACATTCGAAATCCCCTAATAAAACAACACAAAATACACATCACAAATTACAAAGCCACAACATATTAAGAACTACGAGCTTAAAACACATTAATTAAAATTCAACAACAACCATGAATACAGCATGTAATGCTCCTCGCATTTTCAGTCATTCGATTCTTGTTAAGTTTATGTCTTTGGACACGTTAAAATACTGTTTATGCACAACCATTCATTTTGTTCACAGTGTCTTCAGTCTCTAAAATAATGTAATCAATCTATGGAGATTCTTGCGTACTGAAACGTTTTGCTAGCTCCTAACTGTTGGGTGAGAAATGTAACTGTTTACCTTTGCCTAAGCTATGTTGTTTTAATGGGCGCCAAGACCTCAACGCAATGTTGAAATCTAAATTTGTATTTAACAACGTCTAGCTCTGGCAGAACACCTTCAAGACTCTATTCACTCAGATCGTGGTATGATTTGATCATTAACCCAACAAACAATTGTATCAGGAGAAGGAATTGGTCTATATCTAATGCTACCTACTGAAAGCAAAGATTGCATTGTCAAAGAAATGAATTTATTATATAAAACAAGAATAGCAAAATTAATAATAATAAGTATAAAATTTAAATTGGAGCGTTGTGATTTGAATATTACCGATAGAAAATTACGTGAAAACGGAGTCTGATAAATTGATTTTACTCTTATTTCCAAGCTATGAAGTTACTGAAATATGAAATGTAAAACAAAGAAAATGAGAGATTGTGTATTTCTGCGTCATTGGCGCTTACCACTGGAAATTGCCAAAGCATTTCCCTCGTTCTTCATGATGTTGTGAGCTTCCCACAGTCTCCTGGACGTCGTCATCTCCGTCGGAATTTGATGATATTCTGGTAGATTAGATAATTCTATGGTCCGTACCTCGGACCCAAACACTCGTACAACCAAGTTTTACAAAAGTTCGTCGCTAACTCCACTGAACATCGGAGCGACACGCACGCGCATCCATACTCCTCAAGTATTTCACAGATAGTCACTAACTCCACTGAACATCGGAGCGACACGCACGCGCATCCATACTCCTCACGTTCTACACAGATAGTCCTCGTTCCACGGAACATCGGAGCGACTCCCGCGTATATCCACACTCGGCAAGAACTATACAGATTGTTCTCGTTTCACGGCGCGTCGAACGATATATGCACACGTTGGCTCCCCACTCTTCAGTCCCAACTAGCTTACGTCGTCTCCCCTGATTGGCTGACCCACCACGCGATCTTCTCCTCCTCCGGGTCATTACACTCGGCGGGAGGGTTCCGTTTCAACAATTCGTCTTTTCTAGACCTTACGACCCAAGATTGCGTCATGCTTCTCGACAAGATTAAGCGTGTACTTGAAATCCCAGTGAGTCACGTCTCTCGATATACCCTAACTGACGAAAACTCCGTAAAATTCCGTAATCAGATAATTTTCTATGATATCGTCGTTCGTAATAATTTGCTGGATAGGGTTTTCTAAGACATAGAAAACCTATCTGAATGCTAATAATTTTTATAAAATGCTCCGAAAATACCTTAATAATAATTATAATAAATTAATAATAATAATAAATTACCATGAAAAATTCTCTTGGCTGAACAATTTGCCGCGTAAATAAATATAGAATGGCTTCCTACTGACTTATGCCAGTTGCATAAAACCCCTCGAAAAACACGTTACATATTCGCCTCGGATCATCGGATGATTTACCGTGACGACGGTCCATTATCCGATTATCCCAGACACGTTAATAAACCCCATCCAAAATACATATTACATAAATGAAATCACCCTAAATTACAGATATATACACTCATATTTTTTCTTCACGCACTTTGCGTCAAAGTTTGTTGTCACAATGGATTGCACTTTGCAACCAGTCCAATGTTTTACATATGGAATAGTGTTCCACGGATATTTCCGCCTCTCAAATTTCTCTATGTTGGAGAAATAGACATAATTAATGTGTGAGCACTATGTATTTATGATGTCATACCACACGCATTGAAGGTGTTCTGATATATTTATATCACCATAGAACTTCCTAATTTCACTGGAGGTCCCCTCCTTATGGTGACATTTAATTCCACTTATCACTGAGCACACGATCACACTATTGTGGCAGCGCCTCGTGACCATAATACTTAATCTCTCTTTGAAGTAGATTAAATTAATATTGACTTCTGAAAAAAAAAAACAGTAAATGCGCATTACATATAACACCAAATATTTCTGTGCCGTAAGCGCCCTGTCTTGTTAAGTTCCCGTTAACCATATTCTACTTAATACTAGCTCTCAACACAGACCATTTCTCCTCACACAAATAATACCATTGTACAGATTATCTTAAATTACACACTTACAAATCTTACATGGCGAGGCCGTAAACAGAAATCACGTGTGCTGATATGTATGATTTTCATGAAGGACTGTCTCGCATTCTGATGGCCCATCTTTTATCTCGTGGACGCCTTAAGCTAACAAGCCCTATTCAAGCGCTCCCCCATCTCTTGGAGATAAATGGGAACCCATCAGCGCTGCCAAAATGGCCTTGGTGCATCGAGACAATTTAGTGCTCAACAGCATCCGACAATCCCGTCATATTTCCCTGTACCTTAAAAACTCTCATTTACTTACATACTACCCCCCTGTGTGACTTCTGATACGCCTGCCTTAAGACCAGATCTTCCACGCACCAGACACCACACTTACTCATTTGATAGGCTGGCTCGCCAGCTAAACACACTCACTTTATGACACATATTTTCGTAGACTATGTATATTATACTATACCCTTGGGAAATAGCATGTAGACAAGATTCAAAATTTCGGGGTCGTAATGGATTCTTGTGAATGTGATTTAGAGGTTTTGCTATCAACATAACTTCCAGGGTTTATAAGGTTAACTTATTATTATTACAAAGCCAAGAAAAACAACAGGATCTACTAACAAATGAAATGTATTAACTGAATCAAACATTAAAAAAAACTATAACCACCCTTTTTATTGTTCACTCGCGTGAACAGATCTGACACTGACCAGCCTGACGTACCATGACGACACGGTATGACAGCTGTCAACAAGCATTGTGACTGCAATGTCACTTAAATCAAAGTAACAAAGAAAACGGATCACAAGATCCAAAAATAACAAACAAATAAAATAGTACAAGAATTTAATATTTATGAGCGACACGGTTTTTAAGACTAGTTCAAGTAATGAGCATTTTGACGGGCGCTCGTCTCCGACCAAAACAGTTGGTTCGGGAACGGACTCCGTACTGCGAAGGACGAATTACGGAAATGTGGGAACAACAATTACATATTTATATACACTACTGACATGCTCTAACCTTAGATTACCACAACCAAATACACGTGTGTATTATTTAAAATAAGGGCTGCGGAATTACCGACTTATACCTTAAACATTAGGAAAGCATAACATGACATGAACAAGTTTGGCCGGTTGCCAAATTATATTTATAATGAATACAATGGCCTTGAAAATAAGAGCCAACAACAACAAAATACAACTTTTAATTTTTACGCCAGAAAATTTGGCGTTTTAAAACAATGAACAAATAAGTCGTAGTAATGATAAAAGAAACTTGGATCGACAACATGGCAACTCCCCAAATTAAACCAAATAAAATAACCTTAACTCATTAGGCTTTAAAGCAAACATAACGTGTCATAACGGAGCTGGAGACAGCCGGGCCTGTTATGACATCTCCGAGTGAGTGGCTGATTTCTTTCCCCCACGTAGTAATTAGTGCCACACTAAATATAGATTCTGGCCCATTGCCAGCGTACAGCACCTTTGCTAATCGCCACCTGTTAAACGCGTACAAATAAATAACACATTATCTCAAAACATCCTCTCAGGGATTTTTAAGAATACATTTCCAGGTCAAACTTATCCCCACGGATAACTAGTTTGCCGGAATGATGTCGCAGTCACGGACAGGCTTTACCTCTCCTCATCATCATCACTTACACCCAAAAAACACGTGGCACTTTCTCGAAGATCTCGTCGTAGCATGAATCAGCACACCCCTCAGATAAATGACACACAACATGTCCAAATGACACTAAAGAATAATAACTGGAATCAGACTTATCCCAAGTTATCAAAGCAACAAAACACTAATTTTCCCCCCACGTAGTAATTAGTTTAACATATCATTAATTCAGTCCATTTATCATTGTCGTTCCTAGGTTCTCATTCATGGCTACACTTTTTATTGAAACGTTAATCGATGCGGCCGTTTCGCTATAAGAATTACGTATACATAAGGAAAATATTTAAATTACAAAATTTACTGTACAACAATTGTCACGCAATGCCAAAAATTACTACACGCATGTCAGTTAAGAAATCAAACCCTAAAATTTAAATTAAACCACACAAATAAAATCTATACAAAGTTCCACACATCTCTCGCGATTCCCCTCGTCCAAAATCAATAAATCAATTTTTTAATACTCATCACTTAAACTGCTTTCCAGAGGCCTCCCGCCTCGTCATTTCCCATCATTAGGCCGTTAGCCCATAACACTGATGGTAATGGAGGATGAAGCTTGCTGTCTTCTCTCCATGGTCGACATCTTGCTGCTGTTAAAACACAATTAAATCAAAGTTTTTAAACTGTTCTATCTGCGTTCTAAGTATTTTATTTCCTCAGATCGTCCTATGCAGAATCGTCGACTTTCCCTATTCTATGGCTAATTGCCATCTCACAATTTTATGAAAATTTCTAACTTCGTTGTCGACACACAACTATAATTTTAAAACCATATCGTCTTAAGGACGTCTTAAAAAGACTGTCGAAGAATAATTAGGAGTGCCCCGGTTCATCTCAGACATTTGTATATATACAGAAAGCCTAAAGTTTCAATGGTGGGAGAAAATAGCTCCTCAATATTTTAAGTAATGGGCCTATAATTATGTGTGACCTCTCAAAAATCTTGTATTTTCTCATAGGTCGCGAATCTGCCGTCGAACATGCAAACCGATCGCTAGATCTTTTTATAACCGATTGCCGCGCAAAACACACTGACGCTATGTTCTGGCGTCATGTTTTCTTATTGGTCAGATAAGTTGGCGTTGGAGTTCTGACCTTACAAATCCCGCCCTTATTTTCACGTCACGACACTTGTCCTCTCTCTCACTCCTTGCCTTGTACGCAGCATTTTGGCCTGTCGATGGTCACGTACGCCACAGCGTCATATCTGATTTTCTCAGAAATATAAGAATAGCATTGGTTGTGAAACTATTGGTCATTTCCAGCCAGCACGTAGCATGTCTTACCAAGTCCAGATTTCTTGCTACATCAATTTTACTCAAATATCCAGCATATCATGTATTTAGTATTTCCATCGTTTTTATTAATATGAAACATTATTATTGGACACAATGATAAGGGTTCATCTGACCCTTAGTTGATGAAATTCGAACTCAAATGAAGTCGAATTTCACATCCCCTACTTTTCTGGCTCAAATTTGAAGTTGCTGGTCACCCTCAAAATATAATGACTGTCCGCCTCTGTCTGTTTCAGTAGCCGTCTCGTTCCAAACTCATTAGGAAATTCCTGTATACTTATGCCCTCCGGCCTCTTTCCTCGCTACTCGTCTCCCCTCTCACTCTTTCAAAACATCAACATATTCATTAACGACTTCCGCCTGAACTTGTAACACGTCAGAGCCGTCTTTTGAGCGCGTTCACCACTAGAGTACCCCCGTATCTTTTGTTGTACGTTATCACGCGAATGTTTAATTTGCTGCAGTAACATTATTTCTCGGTTCGTATGGCTCTCTCTGATGATACAATTTTAAATTTGAGATATTATACACTGCCATGTTTCCTGTGCTCACCTCTCGGACTCTGTAGGCGTTGCTACCTAAGTTCGTAACCCCTAGTTGAACTTCCTTAAGCCGCTCCTGTCTCTTCTCCATTTTACCGTGATGTCATCTCCTTCTTCTCCCCCGCGTTGCCATCTTCTTCCTTCTCCCTTCTTCTTCTCCTATTCCCGTACAATAACTTTTTTTTACCATATTTCGAGACCCTTGCCTGACACGGCCCGCGAATCTCTCCTGCTATTCTTCTGTTTCCTATTGTCGGCTGCTCTATTTTCTTCTTCTCCATGCAGCTCCTCCAAATATCTCTGAGTTTCTACATGCATGGCCTCCAACATTTGATGTGTTCCGTTTTCCTCCTCGTAGTTGTCGGGATTCTTCCGCCGATCTATCGCTCTTTCCCATTTATCCTTATTGTTTCCCTCTATGTTACGTGGACTCTCCAGGTACTGTTGTGGGTCAGCGTGTCTCTCGTTCCAATTTCTCTGATCACCCCTTGGATCCGATTGCTCGTTAAACCGCTGGTTATTTTGTGCGTTATATTGTTGATTGTAACGCCTATTGTCCCTGGGCCTATATTGTTGATTATAGTGTCCTCCACGCCATCCCCGATTATAAGGTGCGTTATTATTATTATTCCTATTGTATGACGTTTGGTATCTCCTATTATCTCGCCACTGCTGATTGTTTGTGTTCCGGTAGCGGTTAGTTTCTTCCTGATTGTTATGGTTTCTGTCCCTATTTTCGTATCTCGGTTGAGATCTCGGCTCATATTCTTCGGTGCTCTGCCGTCTTTGGTTATCCCCAGTGTTTGTAGCTTGCGACCTCGTGTTTTTGTTCGGTGTCTTGACTACTTCGACTGCATTAACTAACTCTATCTGTCTCTTCTCTCTCGGGTTGATGTAATTAGTGGTTTCATCTATCTTCCTTAATACCTCTTCTGCCTGGACCACGGTCGTAATATTTGCCGCCACCAAGAATTGCTGAACGCTAATAGGCATCTGCTTTCCTATAGTAGTTATTAGCTCCATTTCGCTTGGGGGATTATCAAGATCTTGCAATTTGACAAGTTGCATGGCGAAAAAATCTGCATATTTCGTCTGATGCGTGGAATGGTATTTGCGCGAGTATAAGTCCATTCGCAAGCTTTGTTGATACGACCCACTCCAGTATTTGCTTAGGAAGGCCTTGTGGAAACCTTCCATTGATTTAAATGTGTTCTTAAATCCAAGATACCAGGTAAGTGCTGAGCCCGCCAAAAATTTTTCAACCATTCTTAATTGTCGCGTTGAGCTAACATTTTGGTCCGAAAAATATTCTGTCAGTTCCCTTAAGAAAGCTTTAGGTGTCCCTCCGCTCTCTGGTAAAAACTTATTCGGTTTAAATTCGTTTCCACGGATGACTTGTATAACTTGCGTGGGAAGTTGTGTGTTTTGAGGTGTCGAGCTACGACCCTCATAATTCTGGAATGCTTGCGTGTCTACCGTTCTTGGACTTTGCCCAAGCTCGTGGCTGTCTATTGTGTGCTCTCTTTCCGCATTCTCCCCTTTCCCCTTTTCCATTAGTGTCGCAAACATCGTATTATGTCCAAGTGACTGCAACTCCGATTTTATCATGCGGTCCTCTTGAATTTGAAATCTTAACTTCATATTTTCTTCTAACGCCTGTATTTTCGCGTTATTTTCCCCTAGCTTCTTGCTTACTGCGAGCCGTTCATCTTTCGAATCAGCGCTCATCTTGGTCCAATCTTTCCTAATAGTATCCTTCAATTTAACAAAGCGTTTTTCGACTTCCTGTTGATTAGCCTCCTGATTATCTTCAAGTTTATCTATCCTTTCTCCCAGAGAAATGTTGTTCTGTTCTAATGTTTGTTTAATTTCTTCCTGGTCAATTTCTAACTTTTTCCATTTCTTAATTGATTGTATTTCTAATTTGTTGAGTTCCGTCACTAAGCCCGTGATATTGTTATCTACTGTAATTATCTGATCTTGCATACCCTGTGTCCCTCGTTCGATCATCTCAAACCTTTTTTCTAAGTTTGTGTGTGCTTCTTTAATCTCAGATGAGTTGGTCAAACACGCTTGCTCGATTTGTGCTAGTTTTGCCATAACAGTCTCATCCATTCCTTTTATTTCCTTTTTAAACGAATCTTCGATACCTTTTATTATTCCTAATTGTTTGGTATTGTTAGTGCTAACGTCCTTTGCTAATTGGATTAGCTGTTCTTTTGTGTGCTCTTTGATTTCTACCGTTAGCGCAGCTAGATTTTGAGTGTTCCTTTCGTCTTGTGCGTTTAACATTTCATTGTTTTTCTCAGACTGCCTATGTAATTGTTCACTAACCAGAATGTTTTGTGTAGCGATTTTCTGATTTATATTCTCGTTAACTTCAGATAGTTTTGTGTTTAACTGTGTCTGTATTTCTTCCGATTGTTTATTTATAGCAGCTAACTGTGTCTGCGTTTCTTCACTATTCGCCGCTAACTGAGTCTGCATTTCTACCGATTGTTTATTTATAGCCGTTAACTGTGTCTGCGTTTCTTCACTATTCGCCGCTAACTGTGTCTGCATTTCTTCACTATTCGCCGCTAACTGTGTCTGCATTTCTTCACTATTCGCCGCTAACTGTGTCTGTATTTCATTGGTTATGTCCTTTCTCATCTCACTAAGTTGTTCTCGCGTACGAGCGGATGCTAGTTCAATCACTTCGCGAATTTCTCCCAGGGTTGCCATCACAACAATAATATATTTGAGACATAGGGAAATGACATAAGGGCGGAGCCCTGGATACGCGCGCTCACATATATTAAATATACACACATTAACCCTTTACATACTCAGTTCATTTACTTTAAATTACTCCCACAAACTATAGCATCACTGAGTATAATTTACTTATTATTCCATTTAATTTTTAACCCTTTGATTCAGTTATAATCTTCCTGACCTTACTTCACTTACAAATTTTAACCAATTAATAGAGTATTAATTAGTTTTTAAGGTCTAACCTTCCTGTCAAACAATTCTTTGAGTTTGGCTTTTCTACACAAAGCTAATTTAATTTTATTGGGCGCCTGGAACAGTTTGTTCTAATTTTAATCAAAGTTCAAACACTTAACTTGTTCCACATTTACTTTATTGCAAACTCCATGACTTTATATTTTCAAACATTTGGCGGTACTATCTTCGCCTAACTAACGTTAATAAACTTATCACATGCCGGTGATCTATTTTTTTACTCTAAAACACAAATGCCACACGTTCGGAAGCCAAAGTAACTCTTATATACCCTTGAGAAATAGCATGTAGACAAGATTCAAAATTTCGGGGTCGTAATGGATTCTTGTGAATGTGATTTAGAGGTTTTGCTATCAACATAACTTCCAGGGTTTATAAGGTTAACTTATTATTATTACAAAGCCAAGAAAAACAACAGGATCTACTAACAAATGAAATTTATTAACTGAATCAAACATTAAAAAAAACTATAACCACCCTTTTTATTGTTCACTCGCGTGAACAGATCTGACACTGACCAGCCTGACGTACCATGACGACACGGTATGACAGCTGTCAACAAGCATTGTGACTGCAATGTCACTTAAATCAAAGTAACAAAGAAAACGGATCACAAGATCCAAAAATAACAAACAAATAAAATAGTACAAGAATTTAATATTTATGAGCGACACGGTTTTTAAGACTAGTTCAAGTAATGAGCATTTTGACGGGCGCTCGTCTCCGACCAAAACAGTTGGTTCGGGAACGGACTCCGTACTGCGAAGGACGAATTACGGAAATGTGGGAACAACAATTACATATTTATATACACTACTGACATGCTCTAACCTTAGATTACCACAACCAAATACACGTGTGTATTATTTAAAATAAGGGCTGCGGAATTACCGACTTATACCTTAAACATTAGGAAAGCATAACATGACATGAACAAGTTTGGCCGGTTGCCAAATTATATTTATAATGAATACAATGGCCTTGAAAATAAGAGCCAACAACAACAAAATACAACTTTTAATTTTTACGCCAGAAAATTTGGCGTTTTAAAACAATGAACAAATAAGTCGTAGTAATGATAAAAGAAACTTGGATCGACAACATGGCAACTCCCCAAATTAAACCAAATAAAATAACCTTAACTCATTAGGCTTTAAAGCAAACATAACGTGTCATAACGGAGCTGGAGACAGCCGGGCCTGTTATGACATCTCCGAGTGAGTGGCTGATTTCTTTCCCCCACGTAGTAATTAGTGCCACACTAAATATAGATTCTGGCCCATTGCCAGCGTACAGCACCTTTGCTAATCGCCACCTGTTAAACGCGTACAAATAAATAACACATTATCTCAAAACATCCTCTCAGGGATTTTTAAGAATACATTTCCAGGTCAAACTTATCCCCACGGATAACTAGTTTGCCGGAATGATGTCGCAGTCACGGACAGGCTTTACCTCTCCTCATCATCATCACTTACACCCAAAAAACACGTGGCACTTTCTCGAAGATCTCGTCGTAGCATGAATCAGCACACCCCTCAGATAAATGACACACAACATGTCCAAATGACACTAAAGAATAATAACTGGAATCAGACTTATCCCAAGTTATCAAAGCAACAAAACACTAATTTTCCCCCCACGTAGTAATTAGTTTAACATATCATTAATTCAGTCCATTTATCATTGTCGTTCCTAGGTTCTCATTCATGGCTACACTTTTTATTGAAACGTTAATCGATGCGGCCGTTTCGCTATAAGAATTACGTATACATAAGGAAAATATTTAAATTACAAAATTTACTGTACAACAATTGTCACGCAATGCCAAAAATTACTACACGCATGTCAGTTAAGAAATCAAACCCTAAAATTTAAATTAAACCACACAAATAAAATCTATACAAAGTTCCACACATCTCTCGCGATTCCCCTCGTCCAAAATCAATAAATCAATTTTTTAATACTCATCACTTAAACTGCTTTCCAGAGGCCTCCCGCCTCGTCATTTCCCATCATTAGGCCGTTAGCCCATAACACTGATGGTAATGGAGGATGAAGCTTGCTGTCTTCTCTCCATGGTCGACATCTTGCTGCTGTTAAAACACAATTAAATCAAAGTTTTTAAACTGTTCTATCTGCGTTCTAAGTATTTTATTTCCTCAGATCGTCCTATGCAGAATCGTCGACTTTCCCTATTCTATGGCTAATTGCCATCTCACAATTTTATGAAAATTTCTAACTTCGTTGTCGACACACAACTATAATTTTAAAACCATATCGTCTTAAGGACGTCTTAAAAAGACTGTCGAAGAATAATTAGGAGTGCCCCGGTTCATCTCAGACATTTGTATATATACAGAAAGCCTAAAGTTTCAATGGTGGGAGAAAATAGCTCCTCAATATTTTAAGTAATGGGCCTATAATTATGTGTGACCTCTCAAAAATCTTGTATTTTCTCATAGGTCGCGAATCTGCCGTCGAACATGCAAACCGATCGCTAGATCTTTTTATAACCGATTGCCGCGCAAAACACACTGACGCTATGTTCTGGCGTCATGTTTTCTTATTGGTCAGATAAGTTGGCGTTGGAGTTCTGACCTTACAAATCCCGCCCTTATTTTCACGTCACGACACTTGTCCTCTCTCTCACTCCTTGCCTTGTACGCAGCATTTTGGCCTGTCGATGGTCACGTACGCCACAGCGTCATATCTGATTTTCTCAGAAATATAAGAATAGCATTGGTTGTGAAACTATTGGTCATTTCCAGCCAGCACGTAGCATGTCTTACCAAGTCCAGATTTCTTGCTACATCAATTTTACTCAAATATCCAACATATCATGTATTTAGTATTTCCATCGTTTTTATTAATATGAAACATTATTATTGGACACAATGATAAGGGTTCAATACGTCCCGTATAATCTGTTTCCCTCACTATTCTCCAGCACATATGCTGTTTTCCCAATACGTTTGGAAACTATAAATGTTTCTGCGTCACCTGCTTCCAACCTTGCAAGTGGCTCCCTTAAATGAACGTCATCACGTTGCTCTACCTAGCATTTTTCTCAGTGTCTGTAACGATGCCCTGTTGCTACTGTCCACACATGCTAACCCTACCTTCCTATGGTGTCACACCTCTACTCGACACTCTATGACCTAAAAATGTCACTTCTGACTGACAGAATGACGACTTAGACAGCTTCAAAGTGAACCCTGCCTGATCTAACTTCTGAAAAACTATATCTAAATGACGTAGATGCTCCTCAAAACTGCGTGAACTAATTACCATATCATCTATGTAAATGGTTACAAACTCTCCTGTGTCATCCCCTAATGCGATGTTTAAAGCCCTAATTAAAGCTGCTGAACTACTCTTTAACCCATAAGGTGTTCTACAAAATTGATAAAGGTTATATTTATGACTAAAAGCTGTAAATGGTCTATCTTCGTACATAAGTGGCACTTGCCAAAAACTGGAACTCAAATCTACACAAGTGAAATACTTCTTCCCCTCAAATGTTTGCATTAATTCCTCTATTGACATAGATTTCAGCTGATCTGAACTAATTCTACTGTTAACCAAACGAGCGTCTAAACAAATACGAACAGTGCCGTCGGTCTTGGGTACCGTGATCAAAGAATTAACATATGGACTGTTAGAGTGCTCAATAATCCCATCTTCAAGCATCTGATTAATTTGTGCCTCAACTGCACTCTGATAAGCGAAAGGTACAGGATATCTATGTCCTGTGAATACTGACCTATCAATAACGTTCAATGAATGTGTATAGCAATTGGCCATACCAATGCGATCCTCAAAAACTCTCCTATTACACAATAACACATCATAGAGCCGAACACATTGTTCCACCTCTATATTACCCTGAAATGCAGCCTCACGTAACGAGTCCTCTAGACTTCCGTTCGTAATCACACTGCCCACAAAACATGGAGAACCCCGCTCTACGGCTGGCGATATCTCATTTAAAGTACAAATCACACCTACAATACTACTCCTCTGAATATGGTCATTGAACGCTACTTCTACTTCAGAATCTCCCCATTTAAATTTCAAACTCCCTACATCATAACATAAGTTACCAGACACTCTACTTAGCCACTTTGAACCCAAGATAACACTGAATACTAAATTTGGAATTACAAGGCAAATCTGCTTCTCTACATGATTATTAATTTTAATGTCTACTAAAACTTGCTTAGAAATTACTTTAGACCTCTTCCCAACAGCTGTGATAACAAAAGTGCTTTTAATTGGCATCTCCTCAAAATTTACTCCAGTTCCTTTCATTTTATCATAAAATGCACTACTTATGCAACTCTTCATACAACCACTATCAATTAAAACATCTGTGTACGCCTCGGACACATTAAATTTAACTATGGGGCTCTTACTAACCACTTCCTGAATAATACCTTCATCATTTAGTTCATGTAATAATTCATTTCTTACATTTAGGTCATAGGGTTCCTGTATAATTGTATGGACAGGGCATGCTACAGACTGAGATTCTGACCTTACTTCGCAGCCTGGTTCGCGTTTAAAGAACCGCTACAGCTGGCCGTAGTACTAGTTACTACTGCACTGGTCTGGTTGTTCTGAGTTGTGTTGTCATTGTTTGGCTGTATATTACTACCACTAGGCTGTCCTCTTCCTTGACCCCTATTCTGGTTGTAATTATTGTCATTATAATTTCTCCCTTGATTTCCCCTGAAATCATTGTTTCTCCCTTGATTTCCCCTGTAATCATTGTTCCTCCCTTGATACTGATTACCATAGCCATTTCCTCTGTTCTGATTTAGCTGATTATTATTATTTCTATTTTGAGCATTGGCCCCTTCGCCACCGTTCCCTTGAACTTCCTGATGCCTGGCTTCATTAGGTCTATTATTATTATTACCCTGGTTCCTATTGAAATTGTCCTCATAACCCCCTCTCCCTAGTGCATCAAATGTGCTTAACAAATTTTCTACTTGTGATATAGTCTTTACATTCTGGATACAAGCAGCCTCCTTGATCCTATAGGGAAAGTGCCTAAGTAGCAACCTTACCACATCACTTTCCTCCTTCAAGTCATCCAGATATTTACACACTAATACCTGCCCTAAAAAGTATTCGGTCATGGTGGAGCTTCCTTTAGGGTTATATTTACCACACACTACTCCCTCACGATGCTGCGACTGAATAACCTCATTCCAGAACTTTTCACAGAATTTCATTTTAAAATCATTCATATCAGTAAACTTGTCTCTGTAGACAGCAAACCAATTCCTCGTTTCCCCCACAAACACTTGTTCTAAAATTTCAACTACCTGGCACCACTCAATACTACCATTTTCCAACCTCTCCCCGAATTTATTTTCTATAGTGTTCATGAACTCCATTGGGCACCCCTGTCGATTGCTGAACTTACCCAGTTCTACCTCCCTGTGTGTGCTTTTCACAAAAACTGGTCTATTCTGACTATTTTCTTGCCTGATCCTAGCTTTTAATTTTAATTCTAATTCTGCGATTTTCTCCTCAGCCTTCCTCTCAATACTGTTTACTGTTAATTTAATGTTTCCTTCTGATTCTTCTACTTTATCATATAGCTTTGCTTGTTTCTCCTCAATCTTGCTAATGCTCTCTTTATTACTCTCTCTTAAATCATTTACTTCTGCAACTATTTGTGAGTGGACTTTCTCAATTCTACCCCCCAGCTGTTCCTTAACCTCTTTAGTAGCTACCTGAATTTTGTCAATTTCTCCCCCCAATTGCTTTTTGACCTGCTGTGTTTCCAGTTGCACTAGTTCTTTTAAATTTTCAGCCTGTGTACTGATTCTAATTTCCAACTCCTCCTGTATTTTTCCTAATTTTCTGTCTACATCTGAAATAATCTCTTTAGCCTTTTCTTCCATCACCCCCCTGATCTCACCTCTAATCAGTTCGAATTTGTCACTCATTTCCCTACTGTTTTGTTCTAATTTAGCATTTAAAGTTTCAGTACTCTCTCTATTTTCCTTACTGTTTTGTTCTAATCTGGCGTTTAAACTATCGCTCAATTCCCTATTACTCTCTTTATTTTCCCTACTGTTTTGTTCTAGTTTAGCGTTATTCTGTTCTAACTTTGCATTTAAAGCTTCTGTACTTTCTTTATTTTCCCTACTGTTTTGTTCTAGTTTAGCGTTATTCTGTTCTAACTTTGCATTTAAAGCTTCTGTACTTTCTTTATTTTCCCTACTGTTTTGTTCTAATTTAGCGTTATTCTGTTCTAACTTTGCATTTAAAGCTTCTGTACTTTCTTTATTTTCCCTACTGTTTTGTTCTAATTTAGCGTTATTCTGTTCTAACTTTGCATTTAAGGCATCACTACTAACTTTGTTCTGATACATAAACTCGAGAAGTAAAGTTTTTAATTCTGGTTGGCCGCCTACACTCCCTGTTTCAGTATCGGGATTTACCTCCGCTACCCCGGTACTACCATCACTCGACATACTGCTCGTATCATCACTCTCCCGTTGATGACCACTACGTAACCTCATCTGTCTTTCTTTCTCATCCCCCATAATGATATACACTGATACAGACAAATAACCCCCAAAATACAGGCACAGAAATATATACCCTTCTCCTTCCACAAATGTTATTAGGTTTTCAGCCCCAAGTTGTCGGCGACAAGTGAAACGTTTTGCTAGCTCCTAACTGTTGGGTGAGAAATGTAACTGTTTACCTTTGCCTAAGCTATGTTGTTTTAATGGGCGCCAAGACCTCAACGCAATGTTGAAATCTAAATTTGTATTTAACAACGTCTAGCTCTGGCAGAACACCTTCAAGACTCTATTCACTCAGATCGTGGTATGATTTGATCATTAACCCAACAAACAATTGTATCAGGAGAAGGAATTGGTCTATATCTAATGCTACCTACTGAAAGCAAAGATTGCATTGTCAAAGAAATGAATTTATTATATAAAACAAGAATAGCAAAATTAATAATAATAAGTATAAAATTTAAATTGGAGCGTTGTGATTTGAATATTACCGATAGAAAATTACGTGAAAACGGAGTCTGATAAATTGATTTTACTCTTATTTCCAAGCTATGAAGTTACTGAAATATGAAATGTAAAACAAAGAAAATGAGAGATTGTGTATTTCTGCGTCATTGGCGCTTACCACTGGAAATTGCCAAAGCATTTCCCTCGTTCTTGATGATGTTGTGAGCTTCCCACAGTCTCCTGGACGTCGTCATCTCCGTCGGAATTTGATGATATTCTGGTAGATTAGATAATTCTATGGTCCGTACCTCGGACCCAAACACTCGTACAACCAAGTTTTACAAAAGTTCGTCGCTAACTCCACTGAACATCGGAGCGACACGCACGCGCATCCATACTCCTCAAGTATTTCACAGATAGTCACTAACTCCACTGAACATCGGAGCGACACGCACGCGCATCCATACTCCTCACGTTCTACACAGATAGTCCTCGTCCCACGGAACATCGGAGCGACTCCCGCGTATATCCACACTCGGCAAGAACTATACAGATTGTTCTCGTTTCACGGCGCGTCGAACGATATATGCACACGTTGGCTCCCCACTCTTCAGTCCCAACTAGCTTACGTCGTCTCCCCTGATTGGCTGACCCACCACGCGATCTTCTCCTCCTCCGGGTCATTACACTCGGCGGGAGGGTTCCGTTCCAACAATTCGTCTTTTCTAGACCTTACGACCCAAGATTGCGTCATGCTTCTCGACAAGATTAAGCGTGTACTTGAAATCCCAGTGAGTCACGTCTCTCGATATACCCTAACTGACGAAAACTCCGTAAAATTCCGTAATCAGATAATTTTCTATGATATCGTCGTTCGTAATAATTTGCTGGATAGGGTTTTCTAAGACATAGAAAACCTATCTGAATGCTAATAATTTTTATAAAATGCTCCGAAAATACCTTAATAATAATTATAATAAATTAATAATAATAATAAATTACCATGAAAAATTCTCTTGGCTGAACAATTTGCCGCGTAAATAAATATAGAATGGCTTCCTACTGACTTATGCCAGTTGCATAAAACCCCTCGAAAACCACGTTACAGTACGTAGGGCTATGTTAAATTGAAAGCATCTAGAATTTGCCTATTGTCGAAGGACACTTATGATTTGAGGTAGAGCATCAAATATTATGGTGTTCCCTCTCTATAATACTTAACAATATGCCGTAGTGAAGCGACTGTTGTTTATGAATAACAGTCCAATTAGATGGCTAGTATAGAATTGAGGACGGTCAATTCAGGGCTTCTTAGATGATGGTAGCTGACGGTCGGCGGCATCGATAAAAAAAATTCTTTACTATTGTTTTGGTCGAGGAACATTATCAAGTTGACACCTCGTCTTATTCGTCATGGAAAGCTGAATAGTTCCAAATATTCGGACATATGTGACCTTGTCAATATCACAACCCTTAAAGAGGTCAACTTCAACTGAACAACGCCTGAGGCGAGTATCTAACGTTAGTTACCTAACACTCTAACAATTATTGGTCTAGGCAAAAACCATTGGTCAGATGGATGCGATATAGTACCTAATGCATGGGGTTGGCAATACTGTACACGATGCTAAAAATGGCGGAGTCAGCTGGAATTTCATCTGTATAAGTCGTGATCCTATTTGGCATGGCTGGGTGGGTTACAGACAGCGGAGGAGTAAACATCTATTACTACTGAATATCATCTCCAGATACCACTACTACAGGTATCTTGGCTAATTTCAGTAGTTTAAGAATTTTTTACTTCGGTTCAGGTAAACTCCACTCTTACCAAATATGTATCCAATAATCTTTATAATTAGAGTTGAAAACTCTAGGAAAACAGACTGTTACTGAACCTGAAAGATTCATCACTCCATGGAAGTGTTCCATATGCCTTACCGCTGCCTAGCATACACATTGCTGCAAGTGCTTTTCAACCCACAGGAAGAAGTGATAGCCAGCTAAGGATGCAAGTGAAACAATGTCCTCTTTGGACTAAGCAGGTGGAAAGCAAAGACAGTAGGCCTACATATAGTGGTTTACTAGCATTATTAGTTAGAATCACGCAGGTTAATTCCTTAGGAAGCAAAGAGGACAGGTAAATGATTTAGGCCTACAGGTCCTCATTCTGAACCTTTGCCACACACAAATACCAGTCATGTAGTACTGCTCAAATAAGCACTATACAAACTTACATGATAGAATGAGACCTGCTGAATTATATTATTGGTATAACACACTCCAAAAAAAATGGATCAAGAGCATTTCAAAACTACTCCTGGCCGCGTTCCAGATATGAGGGTTTAGGTTATGTTAGTCTTCCACATGACTGACGCGCCACAGTTCATCACTAAACAACGTGTACATTTCATTACAAATGACATAATTGCTCATATTTTAATCCATCTTTCCTTTTGCTCACGAATCAACATTATTAAAACATCCACACCATTTACAAATATCTTTAATTAAAACAAATATCCTGCCGTAGTCTGCCATCTTGTAAAAAAAAAACGAAATGATAATCGGCAGCAAGGGTTGCCATCATAGTATTAATATCAACAGGTAAAATTCTTTAAATGTAACTGAATCTTTGCAATTATATCAGACACTGTAATGATGTTTATGATTATATGCGATCAACTTCTGAAATTCATAACAATAGATTTCGTTTTCAAGAAGTTTAATCTAAGTCTAAAACATAATACGGTTGTAGTCCTGTTAGTATCAGTGTAAGCCAATCACACTTAAGACATAAAAAACAGGGCGCTAGGTCTACCAACACACATCGTGCGTTCGTGCTATTACGTTTCCAAAGTTGCATAACCGGAGCGTAATAAAAAACCAGGCCCAAAATAAGGTTTAGCCAATCCCATCTAACTTCCGACGGCCTGGTTCTCATCTAAAACGCGGCCATGTCCCATAGCACTGGGCTCACAAAACCCACCGTAGCCCACCGCACTGGACGGACCGGGCAGGCAGACTATCCTTCACAGCGCATGCACAACAAAATGCTCGCTTTACACTTCTCTTCCGAATTGATAGCAATACTATTGTCACTAAGCTATTGGTATAGTTAAAACTGGCTAATCTCAATCTGAAATACATCGATAGTTGTTGTTGATTGATTGATTTAGGGGCTTTGCGACATCATGGTCATGTAGCCCCGTGTATTTGTGTGTGTGCGTAATTTGTCTGATATCATGTGTTATTGTGAAGGCTGTATTAGTTTGCGCCTTTGTAATTCAGATGAGGATTGGGAAGGATGCGGCCGTGGCCTAAGTTAGGAACCATCCCGGCATTTCCCTGGAGTAGAAGTTAAATAACAAATCGTAAATATTGGTTTTATTTAAACTTGTGTCACTATTAGGAAATTGTGTCAATGGTAGGAACAATAATAATATTATTACTAAAAATGTTTTGATGAATTTGAGCCACATTTCTCATATAAAGTAAGGACTCTGTGTTTAACGTATTTAGTTTATACTGGGTGGAGTGGGGTATTGCTGTTTTATATTATTAAGAGCAGAAAAAAAAGCACTATAGTGTTCAAAGAGCTTAGATATCTAACCTCCTTGACTTTCATAGTGATTCAAGGAAACGAAATTCAGCATGCAAGCTACCCTCTGGGTGCAAATTACAAAGCTTGCACCCAGCACCCGATGCCATACGATATTATTATTATAAAACAAGTTTCTCCAGCTCATTTATGAACACCAGCCAGTTCGTAGAGAAGGCCATTTCAAGCAAAATAATAGAAAATTGCACAGTTCCTTTTATCACGGTGTGTTAACGTCGTCCAGGGCGGTTTCGGTGGCGTAGTTGGTAGAATGCTGAGCTTCTATGCTCAAGTTCGCGGGGCCAAACCCGGCCGAAGTCGTCGGATTATTTAAGAGCGTTAAAACTCCCTCAGTATTCCATCCTTCAGAGGGGAAGTAAATCCAGCGGGCCCACGTCATAGATTTATGGCATGTAAAAGAACCTTCCACTAACTACACTTGTGTGAAGCTAAAATGTGTAGGTTAGATTTGATTATCGCTATATTAGTTCCAACGTTCGCCACCAGGTGTTGGTTGCGATGGCATTTAGTAGCCAAGTCCGCAGCTAGGTGTCGTGGATGGTAGCATTTGGTAACAAAAGTAGGAACTACTTGAAAATTGATCGTCTGCAGTCCTTACTTGAATCACAGATAACACACACTAATACAGCCATCACAATTAACACCGGTTATCAAAAAAATTCTACACATACCCAAAGTACACGGGGCTATATGCCCGCGTTGTCGCAGCCCCTAAACTGAGGAACCAACCAAACAACCAACATCGTTCACACACACACAAAAAAAAAGGAATAACACTCATGTTTTTGCCATGGCCCTCTCACGCTATGGCTCAGTCGTCCCAAGGATAATTGCGACGCAGAGAATACCTTATATTCGTCCACGGCCTCCTCGAATACCCCACTATGACACTAGTCACGCGCTGACATTTAAAATAGGAGGCCATGGAAGTCGGTGGCAGTCGCTCTAACTTCGCCGTAGCCTGTCTTCCCGCAGTACGCATTGAAGCTGCCAGCCCATGGACTAGAAAAAAAAAGCGCTCTCACTAGCCCGCCACTTTAAAAGCGACATAGAATGGCCCGGCTCAACCCGTGCGGTGACGTCACGGGCCGCTAGGTTTGAGAATTTTCAAGCCCAGTGCGGAAGGCCTATGTGTTGCTCTTTTTTAGCCTGTCTGTAAAGCAGTATTCCAAGAATATTATTATAACGACGGCAATGATGAGAAATTAAGGTCGAGTCAAGAGCAAATAGTGTTGTAAGCCATGTAGATGGAAGTTAGAGAATTAAATGTCAGACCCCAGCGCGACTCGGCGTTGTTTGGCGGGACTCTGACCACTTTTTTAATTTTTATTTTATTTTTCGCCTTTATTTTACTGTTCTTATTTCATTTTAAGTTTCCTCTTTACTTTATTATCGGTACTTATATCATTATACTAAAATCGGGAGATCCATCACTAATTAATAACTACCGTCCTATATCTATTTTATCTGCAGTAGCCAAAGTATTTGAATTCATATTGAACGGAAGAATATCAGTATTTCTCAGACCGCTCGTAACCGGATAACCAACATGGTTTCCTACCTAGGAAATCTACAGAGACGAATGTAACAAAATTTACTCAAATTATATCTAGAGAGTTTGCTAAAGGAGGGCAAATGGATGTCATAATTACAGATTTCGAGAAAGCGTTTGACACAATAAATCATGATATCCTTCTTAACAAATTGTGTATTTTGGGATTCCCACACCCATTACTCCAATTATTCAGCTCCTACCTCAGAGACAGGAAACAATTTGTTTTGCTCCAGAAAATTGTCTTAAAGGTATACATAGTTAATTTCGGAAGACCCCAAGGCTCGAACCTTGGACATCTGATTTTTCTAGCAATGATAAACGATTTTCCACGTTGTATAGTACACTGAAATAACTTAGTCTTTTATGTGCAGATGACTTCAAAATTTTTAAATAAATTTCTTGCACTAATCGCTGCATTCTATTACAAAATGACCTAAATAATATACACAAATGGCGTATAGAAAACAGATTATACTTAAATGTACCGAAATGTGTTCTTATGCCCTTTACACGTACGAAGAACCCAATCACATTCGTTTATGGAATTGGACCTGTCATTGCAAGCAGTAAACGAGAAGAAAGATCTAGGAATCCTGTTTGACCAAGAGCTTACTTTCACTTGTCATGTGCAAAAGACAGTCGGGGATGCTTACCGCATGTTAGGGTTTTTAATAAGAAACACTAAGCCATTCATTAGGACCAATACCTGCATAAGCATTTATATTGCCATGGTGAGATCCAAGCTCGAGTACGCCAGCCAAGTATGAAGTCCCTGGCAGAAAGCCTGCATTAAATCCATTGAGCAAGTTCTAAAGAAATTCCTCAGATATGTACACTTCAAAATAATGGGCAATTACCCACACATCCTACGGTGAACATTTGTTCAATTTCGGCATGACTAGTTTGAGTCTCGAAGGCGAGTAAATGATATGAAATTCCTCTATAAAGCTATTAATGGTCAAAATGATAACTCATTTTTCCTATCGCTCCTAAAATAATGTCAACATACTACAACCATAACATTCAAAAATATTATAACAAATACTGCGTCACATAACAATTCACCTGTATGGAGGCTTTGCAGTGTTTACAACGATGCAGTTCGTGTCAACTGGAAACTAGATTTCTGTCTCTCAATTAGACCGTTCCTCGAAATTATAATCCAGTCACTGAATTCATATTTGAAATAAAATTATCTATCACGCAAAACAGAACCAAGAATATATATATATATATATATATGGATAGGCCAGTTTTTAGTTATTGAAGTTACCGTTTAGTTTTCTATGTAATAATTTCAAAACCTGTGTTTATATTTTACATTAGATCAAATTTAGATTTAGTTATTATATTTTATTTAGATTAAGCTTTTTACTACTGTGCATTTACACCTGTGTGAACTTCCAATTTTTAAGAATTACATTTAGATATGAATACTTAATGTAAAAATACCCTGAAATGTATTTTACTGTGTAGGTGCACTGTTATTGGGGCTCACACTGAGCCCTGTTGTGTACCGTCAACAAATAAATTAATTAATAAGGATACCACAAATACCCAGTCCCCGAGCCAGGGAAATAATCATGACCTGCTCAGAAATTGAACCTGGAACCCTTCGGGCCAAATCCTGAGCTATAGGAGGACTTGGCACTGACACATCTATGATACAGTTCTGCGCTAACCTATCACACTTTGAATTGTTGCTTGGACGATTTGGGCACAACATGTTTGCTATTAAATCAGTTAGGGGCTTTGCGACATCGTAGTCATTTATTCCCGTGTGCTTGGGTGTGTGTCGAATTTACCTAATAACCTGTGTCACTGTGATGTCTGTACCAGTCTGTGTATTTGTAATTTAGGTAGGATTTGGGTAGGAAGTGGCCGTGGCCTTTAGTTAGGCACCATCTCGGCATTTGCCTGGAGTAGAAGTGGGGAAACCACGGAAAACCACTTCCTCGATGATTGAGGTAGGAATCGAACCCACCTTGTCTCAGTTTCGCCTCATGAGGCTGAGTGTATCACGTTCCAGCCCTCAGACCAGAATTAAATTTCTTGGCAGAGCCGGGAATCGAACCCAGGCCTCCGCGGTGACAGCCAAAAATGCTACCGAGGTGAACGACATGACCCAATAGCTTAGAGCCTTCTATTCTCATGTAAAACAACGAGTACTGTAAATATCACAAACGCCTGTTTTGCCTCAGTCAGTGAAGTATCCCAGTACTCCACTTCCACTACGAGCCATAGACGTGATGACAGAGGTCGCACACAGTCACACTCGCCACCTGTTTGAGAAGTTTTGTAACACTTTTACTATCACGCATTCCTTGGAAATGCAATACCCTCCAGCATGCCTCTTGCGCAGTCTGATTACTATTCCCTCAGTAATATCCACCCTGATATCCATTAAAAGAATTTCAGATTCACGTAACCAATGGAGAACTGTTCCCTTACAAGTACGGTACGTGTTACGTCGGAGGGTTGTTGCAATACACTGTGTCCGCCTCGTTGCGTAGTGGCTAGCATACTTGGCTGTCACCGCAGAGACCCGGGTTTGATTCCCGGCTCTGCAAAGGAATTCAATTCTGGTCTGAGGGCTAGAACGGGGTACACTCAGCCTCGTGAGGCAAAACTGAGAAGAGGTGGGTTCGATTCTTACCTCAGCCATACTGGAAGTGGTTTTCCATGTTTTCCCACTTCTGCTCCAGGGAAATGCCGGGATGGTTCCTAACTTACGGCCACGGCCACTTCCTACCCAAATCCTACCTCAGTAAGAAATAATCACACTAGTACAGATATCATAGTGAAATAGGTTATCAGACAAATTCTACACACTCCGAAGTATGGAGGTCATCTGTCCCGACACACTTAGGTTACTTTGATACTGTATCATCATCGTGACACTCATGGTTCTCAGACTGTAAACTTTTATCATCAAACAATACACCTTCTCTCTCAGCTTTCATCTCTTGCAGAAGATTCTTGCTGTGTCATTCACAAATAGAAACAAGGTGGTATTTTCTCCTTCACATTTTCTGGCCTCGTTCCTTCTAAGTGAAAATCCACAGCCCTCTTCCAGTCGACCGACCAGGCCAGGGAATGGAATGAATGAAGCCCCCATCTAGCGGCGAGGATATGAACTGTGCCAGCTGCCGAAGCCTGTCGCACTCCCCTGGGGCAATGATTAAATGAATGACAGATGAAATGAAATGATGGTGGAGAGTGTTGGTGGAAGGAAATTGTGATAGGGAAAACCGGAGTACCCGGAGAAAAACCTGTCTGCCTCCGCTTTGTCCAGCACAAATCTCACATGGAGTGACCGGGATTTGAACCACGGACCCAGTGGCGAGATGCCGGTGTGCTGCCGCCTAAGCCACGGAGGTCGTTCCTTCTAAGTGCTATTTATAATTCATTCCTTAGTTGTGATCATCTCATTATGTCCGGCTCCGTGGCTAAGTGGTTAGCGCGCTAGGCTTTGGCCCAAAGTGCCCTGGGTTCGATTCCCAGCCGAGCCATCAGGGATTTTAATCTCCCGGGGCTAATTCCCGTGGCTCGGGGACTGGGTGTATGTGAAGTCTTCATCATGATTGCATCCTCATTACGACGCGCAGGTCGCCCACGGGCGTCAACTAGAAAGACCTGCACTCGGCCTCTCCGGGAGGCCACACGATCATCATAATCATCACCTCATTATGTATGGATCACAGAGTATTGTTCTCATATGTGAGCTTCAAGTAGAACTACTTACTCACTACTTCAGTTCGGTCCTCGTTAGGTCCCCTGCTGTGGCGGTGGTGATGGTGGTGTTCACAGAGGGTTGGGGAGGTACAGTTCTTCGCAGACTGATGCATTTCCTACGAGAATGTCAGCTGTTGCTTGTCTCAACTTTACTTTTAGTCAGCTCGATCATCAACAAATCATTACAATGAGGCGTAGCCGTGCGCGTGAATTTTTGATGTGTAACATCTTTCCGCTCGGTTGCTGGATAGTTTTGTGGGAGTGATTTTGAAAATTGGGGACGGAAGTGGATCGGAACGATCGAGCTGGCAGTGGTGGATCAAACGGAAGTATGCACTGCCCGCTCGATCGATCAAACGGAAGTGTACCAGCTGGCAGTGGTGGACAACGGAAGTATGCACTGCCCGCTCGATCGATCAAACGGAAGTGTACTAGCTGGCAGTGGTGGACAATGGAAGTATGCACTGCCCGCTCGATCGATCGAATGGAAGTGTGCCCTAGCTGGCAGTGGTGGATCGAACGGAAGTATAAGACGCACTGCCAACTCGATCGATCGATCCAGCTGGCACTGGTAAGAGAAACAATCAGCGCGCGGTGTCGATAATTGATACCATGACGCACTCTCGGCCATGTGGAATGTATATGACATACTGAACGGAAAACGCTCATGCGAACTCTGGTGTGAAGTGATTTAAACAAATGACATGGTACATGTTCAAAGTCTTCGTATCAGTATTTAAATGGTAAAATGCCTTAATATCAATCATTGTAAGTAGTCGGCATCGCATTGGCATAAGGCAATTTAAACTCAATGTCACTCAGGAACATTATCGAAACAAGCAAAATTTAAATGAAACTTAATTCCGTAATGCAGTATTATTGGAACGTGGAAATAAGTCACCATCTTGTGCACAATATTTGCGTAGTCGTAATAGCCGTGGGGTTATTGTGTATGACTGTGAATCTAGAGATCGTGGGTTCGAATCCTGGGGGGGTTGATATTTTTGCTCCCAGATTATTATTTTGAACGATATTTATCATATCAATATGACTCATTTTAACAGAATCCATATGAAATTACGTGTTGGTCTGTGAATCAAGAGGCCCTGTTTATAAGGAATTTAAGGTTATGAGCGGTGTCGCGTCTATTAATATAGTTGATCCATATCGTATTCTTTATTTAGGCTAGTGCTGGTGGAAGCTACAATCATCTAATAAAATGAGTTCCGTATTATAAATTACAATATCTGTAAAACACTCCCTTTTACAATAGATTAATATTTGTGCCAATAATACTATAAAATACCGGTGTATCAACAATTTCACGTGAGGTTTCTTCTATGTCAGATGTTACACATCATATGCGACTTCTGTAAGGCTCGTAATTTTTTAATATTACCAACCATTGACCAATGGGGTGGAAAATGGCGTTTCTTGAGAAGAAAATCATACCTTCCCTAAAAGGCACAATATCAAAACCGTTTGAAATGGTCAATAGTCCTCTAACCATTGCCTAAAACTTTTGTCTAAAAGATTTTTTGATATGACCACCCTTGCGCTAAGGGATGAGCAAAATGTTCTCGAAGAAGGTGCCAAATTGTAGAGGGAAGAGCTAAGCCGAAGATAGGAATCACAAATTATTGCTGACTGTACTAGAGATGTCACCAAAACAATATTGATGTTTTGACAGCCAAG
The DNA here is from genome assembly GCA_946902985.2 of Meconema thalassinum. NCBI lineage: Eukaryota > Metazoa > Arthropoda > Insecta > Orthoptera > Tettigoniidae > Meconema > Meconema thalassinum. The sequence goes on from OX336389.2 coordinate 125,989,395, forward strand.
GTAAAGATAGCGTTATCTCCAACTCCTGTCCGGCTGGTGTTAGTACTGTGCAAGGTACTGCTCGGGTCTAAGCTGCGTGAACCTGAGAGGAATGTGCATCGCGGACTATGAGAAGTGGTGTTGATGAGTGATGAGGTTTCCCGGTCCGTGCATAGTGCAGAACCAAATACATTGGTTGGTGACTCACTCACTCACTCATTCGTAACATCACAGTGGTTTGAGCAACGGCCATATGTTAGCAGTATTGGAATAGAAAGGAATACCACTTATCGCGGTGAGCTGTAGACAGACCCTTCTCTTCTCGACTGACCCTTCCCTGCTCTTTCCCCTCACACCGCAAGTTCACAGAGCTTGGACCCGAGCAGTAAGTGAACTTTAATATAATAAGAAGATGGGACTTCTCGCATGCTAAACATGTAGAATGTTTGTACATATTATACAACAATTGGCAAATGTACTGAATTCAAATGATTTTTCTTTACATAGTGAAATCTATCTCCACCTTCCGGCATGCCGAGAGGGATTTTTTAATGTGTGTACGTTAGTTATGCTGTTGTTGATTATTTAGGGGCTTTGCGACATCATGGCAATGTAGCCCCGTAGAATTTGTATGATGATAATAATAATAATAATAATAATAATAATAATAATAATAATAATAATAATAATAATAATATCGTATGGCCTCGGGTGCCGGGTGCAAGCTTTGTAATTTGACACCCAGAGGGTAGCTTGCATGTTGAATTTCGTTGTTCCTTGAATCACTATGAAAGTCAAGGAGGTTAGATATCTAAACTCCTTGAACACTATAGCGCTTTCTAGTAGAGAAATGAGGAACTTTGTGTTGGCGGAAACTCCCGAGATTAATTTTGCCATTATGAACACGGCCTACTGAATTCCAATGGGTTCTTTGACATGCCAACATCGTATGACATGCGTGTCGTATTTTTGCCGCCTTTAAAAAAAAAAACACTTACCACGGCCAGGAGCGAACCTGCAATCTTGGGGTTAGTAGACCGACACTCTATCCACTCACCCACCGTGGCATGATGACCTGTGTTATTGTGTTGGCAGTATGCATGTGTGTATTGTAAGCTTTCTTTGTCGGTTTACCCTCCAGGTTGGCTTTTCCCTCGGAGAAGGCAGGAGATACCGTGAAAAGATACCCTCGAAGAATGAGAGGATCAGGATAGATGAGACAAAGGCCAATTAAAGCGGAAAGTGAAAGACACCCTAGGCCTTGGATACCCTTATACCGTAGGGGTCGGAAGAGAACAAGAGTTGACCAAGGGAGGTTGACAGGAAAGATGACAGAGAGGAGCCTGGCATAATTAAGTGGAAACAATCCCGGACTCAGCTGGGGTCCCGTGGTCGCTAACCTATGTCTCACTTTTTGTGAGTCCTTCGGGGGCAGACCAATTGAACACACACCAAAGTACATGGGGACGATGACCAAAGATGTCCCAAGTCCCCAATACAAATTATCAGTAACAATGGTTTATGAGACACGTCTCTTCTTTATATTGTTGTTGATTCTTTAGGGGCTTTCGTGGTCATGTAGCCCCGTGTACTTGGGTGTGTGTACAATTTGTCTGATAGTCTGTGTCTCTGTGATGTCTGTACTAGTGTGTGTATTTGTAATTGAGGTAGGATTTGGGTAGGAAGCGGCCGTGGCCCTACTTTAAGTTCCAACCCGGCATTTGCCTGGAATAGAGGTGGGAAACCACAGAAAACCAATTCCAAGTTGGCTTAGGTAGGAATCGAACCCGCCTCTTCTCAGTTTTGTCTCAAAGGGCTGAGTGCAGTTCCCCCACTCCGGCCCTCATACCAGAATTACATTTCTTGGCAGAGCTGGGAATCGAACCCGGACCTCAGCCAAGAATGCTAGCCACTACGCATCGAGGCGGAAAGTATGGACTTTAAGTACAGTACATATTATGTTCACGTGGTGTTGCCAAAAAATCACTACACAACTACACAACAGTGTCAACATACTGTAATGGGTCATTTCGTATCAAAATAAAAGTAGATTTGTTCTTTACAGCACACGCGTCTTGTTTTCATATTTTCCCTTTCTTTTCTGATTTATTACCCGTGTTTTCCTTCACTTAATTCTGCACTCTTCAGTGTGGGCTGAGCATGCTCTGGGTTGGGCGAGAGTGAGGTTGGAATGGAAATGCTATTGCGTCCTTACACTATATGAGCGTGTCACGCACTCGACCACTTGCCTTGATCCGGGAGCCTCCGTGACACATCCGGACAGACAAGGGAGCAGTGGCGTAACCAACGTGAGTGGTAGGGATTAAAGGTGCCCAAAATATTTTGAGAAGGAACTATAAATGTGAAAACATTTACGCGGAACATTCCAAAACCGGTCTCAAGTTCATTATTATTATTATTATTGATCTACTTTCGATTTTTGCAAAAACTGAAAGTACACCTATGAGAGTTACACGGGCCAAATGTCCGTGTGTATGTCAGTCCCCACCCCTACCAATTCGAACAGGACGAAAGTGAATTGAACCATATTTGGTACAAAGAAAAGAAGGAAGATTGTAGTTTTACGTGACCGTGAATCTTATGATTATGAGCCACGGGACCTCCTTTTTACGTGGAATCCGAACCACAAGACATGGCATTTCACATCGAAAAATCTCACATGCATTGACCGGGAATCGAACCCAGACCGCCTTGGTAAGAGGCATACAGCTAGACCGCTGAGCCACCACGCCCCCCATATTTGGTACAGAGAGTAGAGGGTTAGGGGGAATTCTATCCAGTGTCATGGCCACCGCACGCAACCGCACTTTTAAATGGTGGGCTTTTTAAATGACTATTTATTCATTATTAACTATTAATTATTATTTATTTATTATTTATTTAATTATTATTATTATTACTATTTATGTATTTATTTAATTTCTTTTATTTAATTATTTAATGTTTTAATTTATATATACACCGCGGACAGGCCAACAAGGACCACGCAAATATCACTTCTTTATAGGTCTAGTTTCCTTCTTTCTCTTCCAGAAGTCTTTCATCCTGGTCGACTGTGCAGCTCTTCTTTCAGCAGTCCATTCTCCTCTGTTGAGATTTTTCTTCTCCCCGACAAGAATTTTGAGACCAAAATTTTTTTTTCTGTACTCTATTCGATTTAGACAATCTTCTTCAGTAATTTTGAATTTTTGAAGTTCTTCTTTCATTTGTTTTACATAGCCTCCTTGTCCTTTATAGTTCCAGATTTTATCAAAAATTTGTTTGTTTAACCTTGAGCAATCCATGCGGACCATATGTCCGTAGAACTGAAGTCGCCGTTTTCTGATCATCACTTCAAGGTTGTCGATTTTACTATAAATTTCTGCATTCGATCTCAGTCTATAACCTTCCTGTGTTTTCCTAGGACCATAAATCCTTCTTAAAATTCTTTCTTGAGCAAATTCTCCATTCCGGTTATATTTGTAGTTTCCATGCCGTACAAGATGACTGGTCTAACAACAGTATTAAAATGTCGTAATTTTGCATTGATAGACAGGTTCTTTTTATTGTATATATTTTTTGTACAAAAATTTAATCTTTCCAATTTCCCTTTTTTGTTCTCGATTGCCAATTTATCCGTCCCATTGCTACTAATTATTTCTCCAAGATATTTAAATCGGTCAGTGACCCTGGTGCTCCCATAATTTGTTTTTATCATTTTCTTAGTGTATTTCTGATCACTTGTCATCATCTCTGTTTTTACCAACGAAATCTGTAAGCCCGCTTTTTCCGCCGTTTCTTTTAACTGATCAATTTGGTTAATAGCTTCTTGTTCTGATTCAGCAAACAACGCTACGTCGTCAGCAAATGCTAAACCTTTGACTCTGAGGTTCTTATTCTTTGTACCAATTTTAGCACTTGAATCGTTCTTCTCCCAAAACGTCCTCATGCCTTTATCCAAGACCAAATTGAAAAGCAGTGGTGATAGACTGTCCCCTTGTCTTAGCCCAGTTTTTACCTCGAAGGGCTCGCTAACTTCATTTAAAAATTTGACTCTGGAAATCGTATTAGTTAATGTAAGTTTTATTAAATTTATGGTTTTTTGATCAACTTGGTATTCCTTCAATGTGTCAAAAACAGTATCCCTATCCACTGAATCATACGCTTTCTGAAAACCAACGAATGAGATAAAGATATTCTTTGGCCTGTTGTTGTAATATTTTAATATCAATTTTAAACTAAGAATTTGTTCTGCACACGATCTATTCCTTCTGAAACCTCCTTGGAACTCGCCAAGCTGTGGTTCGATCTGTGGTTCAAGTCTGTTTAAAAGTAATTTGGCAAATATTTTATATGTGACAGACAACAATGAGATCCCCCTATAACTATTGACATCAATTTTTGAGCCTTTTTTATGTAGTGGATGAATTAAGGCGATTAACCAGTCTTCTGGAATTGCTTCCTCAATCCAAATTTTCTGGAATAGATTTGTCGTCGCTATTAAAAATTCATCATCTACAAGCTTCCACATTTCTGCAATTATTCCATCCTTGCCTGAGGCTTTATTGTTTTTAAGTGAGTTGATAATACATTTAACTTCATTTACATCTGGGGGCGTAGAGTCAAAATTTTGTGTTGTAAATTTGAAACTCAACTTGTCTGTCGGTTTTGGACAATTTAACAACTTCTCAAAATACGCAGCCAAGATATCACAATTTTCCTTGTTGTTTAATGCTAGCGTACCATCTTCCCTTTTGAAATTTAAACTCGGCGCTGAATATCCAGTGATTTCATTCTTAAATGCTCTATAAAACAATCGGGTGTCATTTTTCTTAAAATTGTCGTCCATTTCCATTATTTGGTCCTTCATATATTTTCTTCGAATCGTTCTTAAAGTCTGGTGGGCCATTTTCCTTAATCTTTGTACTTCCTCTAAATTTTCTGGAGTCTTGTTCCCGTTCCACTTGTGCCAAGCACAATGTCTTTCTTTGATCACTCTTTCACATTGTTCATTCCACCAAGCATGTTTCCTATAAAAGTTCAACGGTGCAATTTCCTGAGCTGGTTCAAGAAGGTTATTAGTAACATCATTCCAATTGGTTGGTATTTTAAGTTTTCCTTGAAATTCTATCCTTTTTTCATTTGTAAGAACCTCTCTATTAATTTTCGGAATTTTAATTCTAGTTGTATTTTGTTTGCGTGTAAAAGGTATGAAATTCATCTTGATTTGAGAAAGGTAATGATCTGAAGTTACATTAATGGATTTTCTGACCTTGACATTTTGAATTTCTTTGAAACAATTTCGAGAGATAGCTACATGATCTAATTGAAACTCACCCAGCAACGCATTTGGGGAGACCCATGTTTTCTTTTTACTTGGTTTTGCTTTAAAATGTGTGGACATAATCTTTAAGTTTAGATGTTCACAGAGTTTAATTTATTATTTATAATAATTTTTATCCACCACTTATTTTTATTTTTTTATTTTGACAAAGGGCAAACTACACATTTTGAAAATTTTGATTTTTCGACTATTTAATTTTATTTAATGTTTAAATTTATTATTTACATAATTTTCATTTACCATTTTGTTTTTTGTTTTTAGATTTTGCCAAAGGGCCTAACTACACATTTTGATTTTTTTAACTTTTTAATTCCATTTAATGCTTTAATTTATTATTTATATTATTACTGTTTATTCTTATTTTTGATTTTGACAAGGGGCCTAACTACACATTTCGAAAATTTTGATTTTTCGACTTTTTTTTAAATTTATTATTTATATAATTTTATTTACCATTTTGTTTTTAGTTTTCAGATTTTCACAAAAGGCCTAACTGTATATTTCGGGAGCAAAAGTGGGAGCAAAAGTGGATTCAAAGGTGGGCGCAAAAGTGGGAGGAAATGTACGCTCAGCTTAAAGCGGGAGCAAATATGGGCGCAAAAGTGGGAGCAAACGTGGGATCAAAGGTGGACGCAGTTTAAAGTGGGTGCAGTTACAAGTGGATGGAGATCAAAGTAAACGTAAATATGAGCAATATAGGACATTCTAGAGTCCTTTAAACTATTTGCAATAATTTAAAAGCACAATTCTATCCCCTGAGGTGATATTTTACAGACAATCTACTGACACAGTTACCTCACATCCTGAAGGGAATTCAGGGTTGGGCGTGAGAAATTATATAGGGTTTAGTATTATTTTTGTTATTTTTTATTTATTTTATTACTAATTATTATTATTATTATTGGGTCTGGAATAAGGTAAGGGGTAAGGGGAAATGTGTTGGGATGTAAGGGATGGTTGGTAGAGATAACCTTAACCAGCATACTGAGGAGGACTCGGCCATGGAGGGAGGTGTATGCATTGGGTAGCAATCGTTAACCTTCGGGGGTCTTCGGCAATGTTCGGAGAGAGTGGCTTTAAAGTAGTTAAAAGTAGACTATAATATGGATAAATTTGGGGTGAATCTGGGAAAATGTGAGGTAATTTAAGGAATATTTAAATATTTTGGGTAATTTTGGTTGCATTTGGCAAATTTCGGTTGATTAGAGGTATCTTTGTATATTTTAAATGATTTTTGTTAATTTGGGTGAAATATGGCGAATTTCACGTGAATTTAGGGACATTTAGGAGAATTCTGGGTCGTGCTTAAGAAATCATGTAGTGTTTAATATTATTATTATTATTATTATTATTTTATGTTTATTAGTCATTTTAATTATTATTATTATTATTATTATTATTTTATTATTATTGTGTTTGGAATAATGTAAGGGGGATGGGGTGGGATAAAAGGGTTGTTGGTAAAGGTAACCCTTAACCAGCATGGGTCAGGGGAAGGCATTTTGGAGGAAAGTCTGCCTTGGCCTTAAGTTAGGTATCATTCTGGTATTTGTCTAGAGTTGAAATAGTGGAGGTCGAACCCATATCTATCGAGTCGGTAAAAGGCTTAGTTCCATTACCTAACATCGGGCTTTAGCGAGCAAAGCCACCGCTGTCGGTTCTGTAATTCACATAAAGATTGGGAAAGAGGCGGTGGTGGCCTTACTAGAACATTGTCGCTTATAACTATAGATTCATACAATCATGCATACTGTGTATGCGCTCAGTGTTGAAAATAATGGGATACGTCACGAATTCTGTCGAATACTTTTAAGAAGGGCTATAGCTGAGTGATAGGCTTGAGAGAGAAAGCTGCTTCCCCGTCCCAGTTCCCGCCCCGCTAGTCAACTCTTCAGCTCGCAACCACTGTCTGTGTCTATACTGAACTGGAAAAAATGTCCTTCTGTGGTCTCAGCCTTGCCCTTTCCCACATTCCTAACTGTCTATGTTCGTCCCGCAATGTAACATATTATGATGTGCTGCCAGGTCTATAGTATCCTAATTTAGTGTATGTTACTGTATTCAGGACATCTTCAACTATTAAAGACCAGTTTTCATTCTTACCACGCGTTAACTAAACAGCCATCTCTAAGCGCATCCGGACTATTGAGAATGTCGTGGATTATTTAATACTGCCGTTATTGGCCATAAATAGTTGAAGATGTCCAGATACAAAATATCACCGAGTAAATGAACAATGTATATGCAAAGTATATGGAAAAAGTGCGAAATTTACCACTTCAATCAGTGCAAAAACAGGACATGGCCTTTAAATGAATTTATAAAAGCAAACAAATAGTAATGGAATGCTCATTGGAGTGCAACTTTGATTCTATTAATAGACTAGCAACCCACCCCGGCTTCGCCCGGTATCTTTAATGGTTTACCCAGCGTAAGCTTAAAGGACGCACGGACGGCAGGTCCCTGACGCAATTCAGAAAAGCCGAGGTGAACAGCGAAACTCCAAACAAATATACTCTTCTCTGAAGTCTTAACTCGACACGACTCGACAGCCGAAGCTGAAGCTAGTAATTTAAATTTCCACTGAATGGAGATTGTTGGAAGAAATGAAAACGTAAAAATACTTATAGTGGGCGATGTATTAAACATAGAGATATGCTGTCGCGGACTTTTTTGTAGAACTTTTCATGCTGAACAATTCTTACACTCATAGTATATAGATATTTTTAACGGTTTACCCAACATAAGCTTAAAAAGCACACGGGCGGCAGGTTTTTCTTGGACGAGATTCACTGAAATCGTTACTGCTCGGCTTCCTTTGGTCATAAATGAACGTTTTTCTACAGGAACTTTCCTCGAGAAATCCTTTACAGAATGGTGAAAACCGCTTCAAACTCCATCCACTGGTTCTCTAGATCAGCGTTTCCGAAACTGTGGTACGCTCATACTGCTGCAGTGGTACACGGTGATGTTACGAAAAATAGAAAAAATATTAGATACTTCACGAAAAATAAATTAAAAAAATAAATATAAAAATATAAAATATAAAATTTAAAAATATATAAACATTGATATGTTGCCGGAGGACTTTAAGGCCAAAGATAAGGAGGAGTTTTATGAATTGAATTGTGATTCAGAACTAAGGCACACTTTTTCAAAATTGGCTCTTGTGAACTTTTGGGTTGATAGGCGTGTAGACTATGCACACATAGCTGATAAAGCAGTTAGATTTTTACTGCCTTTCACTACTTCGTACTTGTATGAGACTGCATTTTCTTCACTTGTTTATCTCAAGAATAAATACCGAAATAGGCTCCTTACAGTGGAAAACGATCTTCGTTTGAGACTCAGCAACCTTAAAACAGACATTACTAAGTTGAGTTCTAATCTTCAACCTCACCCTTCGCATTGAAGTTGTTAGTTGAACTTTGGTTTTTATGTTTAATTATTAAGTTCTTTTTAATTAATATTATTTGCACAGTGTCATTTCTGAATGTTTGAATTGAATACTTATTGAAATAAATAATAAAACAACTGGCAACACTTTTTATTATTTGAACTTTGCCTCCAACAAACACAATTTACAATCCATGTTTTGGTCTGCTATGTAGTGATAAAGGGGGTTATAGTTACTATATCTCCCAATCAATAGGTGGTACGCAAGAGATTCTCATCTCTTAAAGTGGTACACACACAAAAAAAAAAAAGGTTTGGGAAACACTGCTCTAGATTACCCGCTACATCCAAGAATCGGGGACTTTGTTTCATACTACAGTATGTAGAGACATTGCTAACCTTTTCCTGGCCATTCGGCTGCAATAAACTTCTTATTAATGGTAATAGTCCTACCTGATTAAGAATAAACATGTTTTCTGGTATTTTGCATATTTTGTTATGACAGCAACATTTGCGTCATCCAGCGAGCTTGGTTGCACCTAAGGGCTTGGCATAAAATGCATAAACCATACGAACGGCTTTGTCTATTACTACTATAGGCTAGGTTGTTTAACGAGTCTTTTATATGCAGATGACTTCAATTTGTTTAAAATCAATTCCTTGCACTCTACTACGAAATGACCTAAAAATATACACAAATGGAGTATAGAAATCAAAATTATACTTAAACGTACCGAATTGTGTTGTTATGACCTTCACACATAAGAAGAACCCAATCACATTCGTTTATGGAATTAGACCTCAGTCATTGCAAGCAGTAAGCAAGAAGAGAGATCTAGGAATCCTGTTTGACCGACAGCTTGCTTTCACTTGTCATGTGCAAATGACAGTCGGGGATGCTTACCGCATGTTAGGGTTTATGATAAGAAACACTAAGCCATTTATTAGGACCAGTACCTGCATAAAACTTTATATTGACATGGTGAGATCCAAGCTCGAGTACGCCAGCCAAGTATGGAGTCCATGGCAGAAAACCTGCATTAAATCCGATTACATGACAGTTCCCTACACTGACACTTCCACACACTGCCCAAAATACTGACACTTCCCCACAGCCCTTGGACGCGGCTACCTGTTTAATGACTCAGAAATAATCTTGACTGACAGTTCCACACACATCCCCCCCCCCCCTAAGGCTATAGGCTTCAGCGATCATCGTAACAGCCGCACCAGTGACAATGCACCATAATACTCCATTGGAGTGAAGAAAAGCGCTCGGTCTATGTACTTCAGTACTAACACGGTCTCGAAAATATCATTGAGATGTAGTGTAATTTCCATCAAAATAAAATAAATGCAAAGTCTGATTTCCATCACACTTTATCCAGGCTGTGGACTGGCTACATAATAACAAAACCGGTCATTTTGGTGATGTTATCATTTTGGCGTGTTTAAAATCAGCTTTCTAGGCTTCGTCAGTTGTTTTGTATTTTTTTTTTGTTCAACAATAATATTAACCTACTCCATTTTCTGTGAATAGGCAACTGCCTTCAGAAAACTTTTTTTTTGTGTGTGTGTTCATTTTCGAACTTTTTCTGAATGATCTCAATCCATCCGTCCAGTTTGACATATTTCCGACTTCTTTTTTTTTCCTTCCATGTTGAGCTCGGCCTTTGCAAATGCGCAGTTTGTCTTCTCAGCTTCCGTCTTCAACACTTTGACAACCTCTTTTAATTTGGGGTGAGGTCTCCCGTAAGATGGTTGACTCGGTTGTTCCAGCCCTCAACAGCATTCGTTGTCCTGTGTCGTGCTTGGTGGCAGTTCCACATCTCGATTGGAATGTCTTGGTTATCTAACCAGTTGTCAAAGAAGTAGGCTAGTCAAAAAACTGGCTAAGTTTGGGACTTTCCGGAGCTTGAGAGTGTATTTCCACCCATCCATCGAGCACATCTTCAGGCCTTAAAAACGCAAGTGCTGCGCACTTACGGACATGAAGGCTGATTTCGTTATTCTCTCGGTACTCCACCGACAATCCGAGATCCTGTACTTTTCTCCATAAGCATTTTGTCATGTGAAAATGACAGCCATGTATTTTTGTTGTTGGAAATACGTCTTTCAGAGAATAAATTACAGCAGCTTCAAAATCCACATTTATGTCCTCAACTTGATCGTTTTCATAGTAGCCTTGGTGGTGGGGGGAAGATGTGTGTGGAAATGTCAGTCGAGATTATTTCTGAGTCATTAAACAGGTAGCCACGTTCAAGGGCTGTGGGGAAGTGTCAGTATTTTTGCAGTGTGTGGAAGTGTCAGTGTGGGGAACTGTCCGGACACCATTAAATCCATTGAGCAAGTTCAAAAGAAATTCCTCAGATATTTACACCTCAAAATAACGGGCAATTACCCACACATGGTACCCTACGGTGAACTTTTGTTCAATTTCGGCATGACTAGTTTGAGTCTCGAAGGCAAGTAAATGATATGAAATTCCTTTATAAAATTATTAACGGTCAAATTGATAACTCATTTTTCCTATCGCTCCTAAATTTCAACATCCCTCGCTCAGCTACAAGATCAACCATAACATTCAAAAATGATATAACCAATACTACGTCACATAACAATTCACCTGAATGGAGGCTTTGCTGTATTTACAACGATGCAGTTCGTGTCAACTGGAAACTAGATTTCTGTCTCTCAACTAGACCGTTCTTGGAAATTATAATCCAGTCACTGAATTCATAAAATTATCACGCAAAACAGAACCAACATTGTATAATGTGGATAGGCCTGTTCCCTAGTTATTAAAGTAACACATAGGTATTTTTAGTTTTCTATGTTATAATTAATTTCAAAACCTGTGCTTATGTTTGATATTAGATCAAATTTAGATTTAGTTTTTTTAAATATTATATTTAGATTAAGCTTTTTACTACTATGCCTTTACATCTGCGTGAACTTCCTAGTTTTAAGAATTGCATTTAGATATTAATAACGGTCAAATACCTGGAAATGTATTTTACTGTGTAGGTGCACTGTTATTTTGGCGCACACTGAGTCCTGTTGTGTACCGTCAATAAATAAATAAATAAATAAATAAATAAATAAATAAATAAAAGAAGAAATAATTCTATTTCATATCGAGGGTGTGGCAGCCGGTGCCAGCAGCTCCAGGTCCATATGGCAATTTCAAGCGCTTTCGTATACAACCGCTCCGAGTAAAATGATGATGTAGTCCGTAACTGCTATTAACCCTCCAAATGAAGTAAGCGTGGCAATATAGAGTGATCACTTTAGTGATACTTTCAATGTTTAGCTTGGCCCATTTGTCGGTCAAATTTTGTTTCTTGTTACCGAGATCCCCGAATGGTAATTATTTCTTTGTAATGTATTAATTGCTTAAACCATATGCATAATCTTGTTATCAATCACCTATTCATAGATATTATAGTTCTCACCTTGAGTGTTCCAGTCACTCGCTACCTCAAGCGTCCTCACTCCCGACATACAGGGCATCTACTGGTTCATCTGCTGTCTGCTGAGCAGGGTCGACTGACGTCACCCTGACTTTCGTTCGACCAATGGCAGGTCTTTGTCTGGTCGGGCAATCTCCAGCTTCGAGATTGTTCCATGATCACTATTTAAGACGCCACTTGCTGGCGTTCTCCACCACTTCTGATCAACCACCACTTCTGACCACTTCAACCTGCTGGTCACCGCTACTGCATCTCATGACACCATCGCTAGTCTCTACGCTACCTAGCAGTTACGTCACTAGATCTGCACCCTGACGTATTGCTCAAGATGACAAGAATAATTGCCAGCTGTCGTACTCTTCAAGCCGTACCTTAGATGGGGTACTTTGATTCGTCTTTCGAAGTAGCTGCAGTCCTTTCGGACGCCAACGAATTTTCAAAATGCTACTGGATCACCACTTGGACGCTATAAGTGTCATTCCTTCGCAAGAGAAGAAGAGAGAGCTGACCTTTTTTTTTATCAATTGTGTACTTATCTCTAGGCCATGTACGCCTCCTTCAGAAGAAACTGTGAGGACTTCTTCATCAACGCTTATGCTAGCTGGAACTTTTAAGGAGCTGGCTCTTCAACCCTTTGAGAAGATAAGTTCAATTTTATGAAGAATTTAAATCATACTAGTTATCTTACACTCTTAATCAGTTTTATGGTTCTTTTTTATAAGGTGCATTTTTTTATGTTAAGCTCAACTTCTCTCGAATTAAGCAAGCTTGTTTCATTGGCATTTCCTTAGTCTGGGTTTCTGTCATCAGGCCCTCACACTTTGTTCCATTTATAATTATTCATTTCTGTGATAAGCACTTAAGTGCAATTTGTTTATTGGTTATAAATTTATTATTAGAAATAAAAATTGTTAATGTGTGGTTACCTACATTGGGTTTCTAGTAATGTATTTCATGCCCACTACCCCGCACCGCTTCAGTCTAATTTTCTTGACCAACTGTAGTTATTTTGTCCAGGCTCTCGCCTGATGCGTTCTCCCGTATGGGGAAGTTTTAGGGCAGAACTCTTCTCCATAGAGGAAGGGAAGGGAAAATTGATTGGGGAATAGCTTGAGTTGGCTCACTTGACAAACCCTGTTTTAAACATTTAGACTACCGTTAGCTATTTATAGTTATACATTTTAATTATATTTTCACTCCGTCTTATTGCCGATTCTGGACGGGTGATTTGCATAACTTGTATGCTCGATTTCAACAATATTGTTGAGCTTACAACTGCTACAGGGGAGCAGGAAATGAGCGCAATAATCCTTCACAATTTGATTGACGGCCTATGAGCACTGTGTTTCCGCACCGCAGGCCAGTGAACCCCGACGTACACCAAGGTTCCCACATTATATTGGTGAAAATCACTAGCCCGCAGTCGGAAGTCACTAGACTACTATGTTAACAATAGTAAATATTTTTTCTTTCGCTCTAGGGACTTTAAAATGTCACTACATATTTATGTCGCTAGATTCCCATTTTAACAATAGAAAATATTCGCTCTAGGGAATTTCAAAGTCACTAAATGAGTATATCACTAGCTCCATCTAGTTGTAACTAAAGTTTGCAACACAGAACATTGGTTGACAAATTATGTCACATTCTTCCTAAAGCAAGCAGTACAGTCGAGGGTTAAGTAAATGTTCTGCAGTTCTACTGCCTTTTATTTTATTGAGCACTTCACAAGATCAGCTCGGAATACTCAAAATTCAAGTCCTCGCGAAATTAATTGTTTATGTTGGATTATGACGATTCATGGAAGGGCTTGTTGATGATCCAGCAAGCTCCATGGATATCGGAATTTATGACCTTATAAATAGAACAAAAGAGGAATAACTCCCTACACAGTTAACAGGCACGACTGTCTGGACGAGAATTACTGATTGCACTACAAGCAAGGGGGTGTGGGGCGTATGCCTCAGGTTAGGTTTGTTTTGTATGTAGAACAGTATTGTCACGAGGGCAATTTCTAGACTGGGCGTGATTTACCCACATTTCTTAGTGGGCCCTATTTTCCCCGGGCACGATTTTCGTCCAACCGAGATAGCAGGTTTGAATCCCGACAGTGGATAAAATGAGTGTGGTTTTTCCCAGGGTATTTCCACATTCCCTCTAGGCAAATACGGGGATAATACCTTACTTGATTACGTGCCGAGTGCGAACGTGCCGGATGCGACCCAGTAAAAATCGTGGCTGAAGCGACCCTGCTAGTAGCATACAGTGCCCCATGCGACCCATTGTTCGAGAGAAGAATGGAGGATCTTATTTCCAAAGTGACGTAAATCCATGAAATGCAAAACTTCAGAAATCTCATTTTTGTTTCTTCGTATAATTAAATTCAGATATGATTATGAATATAATGTAATTTCATTCATTGATTTTATGCACATCCTGACACTGTGTTTTAAAAATCTCCTATCATTGGAAATTGTGGTAATCGTCTCCTGTAAGTTGGAGTAAGGACGTTTTGGAAATAAATCATATATTGACATACTCTTTGAGTGGCATTTATGAACATTTAAACGGTTTAAACACAACAAACACAAACTGATGCTCTACATAGTCTTCAAAGTCAGCCATGGCCGTGATTTATCACGTGATATCACATGATGTCCAGAGAGCCATCGGATTGGTCAAGACACATTGGAAATAAATTCACGTTGGAGTTACACCACTTTGCAATTAAACTTAGTTCTTAGATCTCTGTTGAGCCTCCGTGGCTAAGGCGGCAGCACGCCGGCCTCTCACCGCTGGGTCCGTGGTTCAAATCCCGGTCACTCCATGGGAGATCTGTGCTGGACAAAACGGAGGCAGACAGGTTTTTCTCCGGGTACTCCGGTTTTCCCTGTCAAAATTTCATTCCAGCAACACTCTCCACTATCATTTCATTTCATCTGTCATTCATTTAATCATTGCCCCAGAGGAGTGCGACAGGCTTCGGCAGCCGGTACACTTCATATCCTCGCCGCTAGATGGGGGCTTCATTCATTCCATTCCTGACCCGGTCGGAGACTGGAAGCAGGCTGTGGATTTTCATTTCTTAGATCTCTGTTAATATGGATATACGACGTATTGCCAATAAAACCTTTGCTATACGTTGCGAGAACTTGCTTATGAAAGAAAAAACTGAAAATCCGTCAATTTTGGATTTACGTCACTTTGGAAATAAGCTCTTCAATTTTTACGGTGCCTAACCTAACCTAACCTAACCTAACCAAAGCGGAATTTTAGCAGAGACAGATGTGTTAGAAATTCCCAGATTCCACCGATAGATCAGTGCTTGGGTCGCTAGTGGCACGATGACAAATTGGTGGCTTGCGGCACGGATCGCATCTGGTACGGTCGCATCCGGCACGACACCCCTTACTTCAAGTCCCGGAGTGCCTACCCCATGCCGGTCCCTAGTACAGTTACACACACTACTACAGTCATCAGAGGAACACAGAGTTCTACACACGGGGCTGATGACCAAGATGTCCTAAGTCCCTTAAATGAATTAACAACAACTATACGACATGTACTCGGCCAGCCTAGCCACGTGCAGTAGAG
This sequence comes from Meconema thalassinum, assembly GCA_946902985.2. Classification (NCBI taxonomy): domain Eukaryota; kingdom Metazoa; phylum Arthropoda; class Insecta; order Orthoptera; family Tettigoniidae; genus Meconema; species Meconema thalassinum. Next base: position 126,005,181 of record OX336389.2, read on the forward strand.
TTCAGATCTCTTTCCCATGCTCTCTGCTCGAGACACGAATATAGGTCAGTGACCTGACCCTAACCTCTCCACCTCGCGAGTTCCTGCGGCGAGGGCAGGGCACGCTTCATCCCCCGGTGGATCTAGAGCGGGCGAGTACAACTTGTGAAACATACTTCAAATATCATATCCCTGCGCGGATAAACAAAACGTTATCCGCATCCACCCCGTATCCGCACGACTGCTATCTGCATCCGCCCCACATCCGCACAACTGTTATCCGCATCCACCCCGTTTTCGCACAACTGTTATCCGCATCCACCCCGTATCCGCACGACTGCTATCCGCATCCGCCCCACATCCGCACGACTGCTATCCGCATCCACCCCGTATCCGCACAACTGTTATCCGCATCCACCCCGTATCCGCACGACTGCTATCCGCATCCGCCCCACATCCGCACAACTGTTATCCGCATCCACCCCGTTTTCGCACAACTGTTATCCGCATCCACCCCGTTTTCGCACAACTGTTATCCGTATCCACCCCGTATCCGCACGACTGTTATCCGCATCCGCCCCGTATCCGCATGGCTGTTATCCGTATCCACCCCGTATCCACATGGCTGTTATCCGTATCCACCCCGTATCCACATGGCTGTTATCCGTATCCACCCCGTATCCGCATGGCTGTTATCCGTATCCACCCCGTATCCACATGGCTGTTATCCGTATCCACCCCGTATCCACATGGCTGTTATCCGCATCCACCCCGTATCCGCATGGCTGTTATCCGCATCCGCCCCGTATCCGCACGACTGTTATCCGCATCCGCCCCGTATCCGCACGGCTGTTATCCGTATCCACCCCGTATCCACATGGCTGTTATCCGTTTCCACCCCGTATCCGCATGGCTGTTATCCGCATCCGGCCCGTATCCGCACGACTGTTATCCGCATCCGTCCCGTATCCACATGGCTGTTATCCGTATCCACCCCGTATCCGCATGGCTGTTATCCGCATCCGCCCCGTATCCGCACGACTGTTATTCGCATCCGTCCCGTATCCACATGGCTGTTATCCGCATCCGCCCCGTATCCGCACGACTGTTATCCGCATTCGTCCCGTATCCACATGGCTGTTATCCGTATCCACCCCGTATCCGCATGGCTGTTATCCGCATCCGCCCCGTATCCGCACGACTGTTATCCGCATCCGCCCCGTATCCACATGGCTGTTATCCGTATCCACCCCGTATCCACATGGCTGTTATCCGCATCCACCCCGTATCCGCATGGCTGTTATCCGCATCCGCCCCGTATCCGCACGACTGTTATCCGCATCCACCCCGTATCCACATGGCTGTTATCCGTATCCACCCCGTATCCACATGGCTGTTATCCGTATCCACCCCGTATCCACATGGCTGTTATCCGTATCCACCCCGTATCCACATGGCTGTTATCCGTATCCATCCCGTATCCCCATGACTGTTATCTGCATCCACCCCGTATCCACACGACTGTTATCCGCATCCGCCCCGTATTCGCTTGACTGTTATCCGCATCCACCCCGTATCCGCACGACTGTTATCCGCATCCACCCCGTATCCACATGGCTGTTATCCGTATCCACCCCGTATCCACATGGCTGTTATCCGTATCCACCCCGTATCCCCATGACTGTTATCTGCATCCACCCCGTATCCCCATGACTGTTATCTGCATCCACCCCGTATCCACACGACTGTTATCCGCATCCGCCCCGTATTCGCTTGACTGTTATCCGCATCCACCCCGTATCCGAACGACTGTTATCCGCATCCGCCCCACATCCGCACAACTGTTATCCGTATCCGCCCCATATCCGCATGACATTTTTCCGCATTCCCACGTTTGTTACCTGAATTTACTGCCATTACAATAATATTTTTGATTAGCATTATGGGGTTTGAAGCCATTTCTCAGTGTTGCCATAGTCATCGCCGTCTGCTAGACGGCGATGCCTTAGTAAACAAAAGTTTGGTGCTTTCTAGTCGGTCAACACGAATGTACCAAAAAGAGTTGGGTTATACTCTAATCCTGAAAAAAATTACATGTATTTATTAATCTCTGAAAAGCACCAATCGTTTTATTTATTTTTTATTTTTGATTAGATAAAGCATAAATTACTAAAGCAACATATTTAGACAGTTAAGGAAAAAGTCGACCCCTTAGGCTTTGTGTGCCATGCGCTATGTTTAAAATGAATGTTATACTATACAGCCAGAATTGCAATCCTTTCCTATTCGGAGTGTTTATGCTTAATAACATAATTTGATTGAGATTAGTGTAAATTATCATCTTAAATTTGTCATGAAAAGAACATAACGGAAAAATATGATACCGGTTTGTCATAAACATCCACGTCCTAATAATGATGTTTAACAATTTCCGATTGTATTCTAAAACCTATCCGCAAATGTTCTCCAAACATTATCCGCAGCTTATCCGCTATCCGCTCAGCCATGCAAACTATATCCGCATGGCAAAAATGTTGCGGATATCCGCGGGTATCCGCATCCGCGCAGGGCTTTATCTATAGAGTCCGCCTCGTTGCATAGTGGATAGCATCCCTGACTGTCGTCGTCACCGCGGAGACCCGGATTCTGGTCTGAGGGCTGGAACGGGGTACACTCAACCTCATGAGGCACAACTTAGAAGAGGCGGGTTCGATTCCTACCTCAGCCATCCTGCAAGTGGTTTTCCGTTGTTTCCCACATCTACTCCAGGCAAATGCCTCAACTACAAATGCACACACTAGTACAGATATCAGAGTGACACAGGTTATCAGACAATTTCTATACTAAAGTTCATGGTCGTGTACGACCATTATGTCGCAAGGCCCCTAAAGAATCAACAACAATTTAGTGTTTACACCCCTCTCCCAGACATGTGTTTACCTGCATTCATATATCGTTCCATCTATCACACCTGTTAAATATCCTACACCGACGCCAGTAGGGCGTCTTTACTTTACTTTTCGGTATATTTAGTTTTCCATATTTTAGCCTATTTTCATCATATTAAAAATAGGCTTATGAGATAGGTTTCTGTCCTTGTGAGTGTGTCCCCCCTAAGAAAATCTAAACGGCTAGAGCGATTTTAATGAAACTGGTAAGGACATACAATAGTAGACTATTATTTTGTCCCATCGCGATCGTGGCCTTCAAATTTGAATACGTTTCACCAATCCAACATGATGGCCAAGCGAAATATTTAACCGGCATTCTATATTTCCGAAACATACTACGTTTAATGGCGAACTCAAATCGATTTGAATACGATCCTGTTTTTAGTACGATGCCCGTTTTCATGAGCAGTTTCAGTTCGTATTGAAATCGATTTCAATACGGTATATAATTTATGGTAACCAACCTGCAGTTAGGTTGACTAACTCGTATTAAACAGCAAAACAGGCCCGTAATTATCATCCGACGTGGTTTTTTTTTTCACGGGTTGTTTGCAAACATGAAAAATGGATGCGTGGAAGATTTTGATGTTGTTTGTTCTTAACAAGTTTATGTTCAGCTTAATAATGATAAAATGTTATTGGCTTTACGTCCCTTTTAATTACCGAAGCTTTTAGAGACTACAGGGTTATTATAAATGATTTGAGTGGTTTCATAAATTGACTGTTGCTATGTTATTTGACATATCATCACAAAACATTAAAACATTATAAGACAACTCAAAACATGTTTTACAAGTGCTCTATGTATGCTCCCGGACAGATTCAGCAAATATCAAGTCTATAACGAACTTCTTCCCAAACCCGACGTACCATGTCTCTTGTCTATCAATGTGTTCAAAAGCATTGTTGATGCAAGCTCGCATTTCTGGTAGGTTTGCTGGTAAAGGAGGCACAAACACTTGACATTGACCCACAAGAAACAAAAAACATGGGATTAGGTCAGGGGAACGTGGAGGCCATATTAGGAATTGCTCATCATCATACCTACCACGACCAATCTAACGCATTCTCGACCTCCCGTTTAATAATTCACTAACATTATGTTTTTTTTAGTGTATGGCTTTTAGTGCCGGGAGTGTCTGAGGACATGTTCGGCTCGCCAGTTTTGTAGCTGCTTTGAGACGGACACCCCATGGGTGAGCTACCAGTACCGTTGGGGAGGGAAGTTGGAATGTAAGGACGAGGAGTTGGAAGGTAGCGGCTGTGGCCTATAGTTAGGGACCAACCCCGGCATTTGCCTGGAATGAAGATGGGAAACCACAGAAGACCATCTTCAAGGTTGCCGGCGGGGGGATTCGAACCACCTCGCCTCCCGGATGTGAGCGACTGCCAGCAGTCATGCCGTAACGACCACGGCTAACTCACCCGGTAACATTATGATGAAAGTGGGGTAGAGCGCCATCCAGCTGGAAGATTAATTTCACATTGTCAACTTCCAGCTGCGGCATGATAAACTCACGACCAGTATATGCTTTCTTGGTGCCCGTCGTCATTTTTACTAACTTTTAACTGTTGATGCACTCTTGCGGCAAAAATACGAAACGCGGACGAAATAAAATAAAACTTAATGTTTTTTTTTCATACGCCTGTAAAGTTTCATGACAATATGTCAAATAATATAGCCAAAATAACTTTATGAAAACTCTCTAACCATTTATAATAACCCTGTAAATATTGTGGTACACAATTCTGTAGTGTTGTACTGTATTCATGTATTGTAGCTACAGCATTGCCATGTGACTTTGGACACATATTTTCCAGTGATGAGAGTTATTTTGAGCAACGATAACAGCTTTGGTTTAAGACAAGACAAGCTCTATTATCATAGCAAGACCATTTTGCTTTCTTAATATAGACTACTAGGAGACCCATGCGAGAAATCTCACATGTTCATAAGTCATACTTTCCCCAATAGGTTTTGAATGAGTGACTTAAGGAGAAAGGTTGTTATGTTTTTATTTCAACCAAATGATTATAGAACACCATTTTTATTTCAGTTAAAATTCCAAGCTGTACGATCTCTAACTTAAGAAGGCAATCACTGAAAATTCGATCATCATAACACTCACCAGTTATTCGATATTCATGAAAGCATCTTGGTCAAGATTTCCTGCTTTATCTTGTTGGCTGAGGAGCCTCTTTCTCGCTTATCAGGACAGCCCTCGTTAGAAAACTTCTTCACGCCCCGCTTACAGTGAGGCTTCCTTGTTCCTAAGTGCAACGATCAGCGTTAAACTCCTTCGCACACTGCCTGCAGGGCAGCTTTCCCTGTCCTGTGTGGTAGCGCTCAGCGCTAAACTCCTTTGCACGTTACCTACAGGGATGCTTTCGCTTTCTTGAGTGGAGCGTCAGCATGAGAGCGTGCTGTAGCTGGTTTCTTTCTGTGAGCATTGTATACTGCTTCTTTGATCTCATTTTCCATGTTTTCCTGAAGTCGGGTTTTGATGTATTGTGTTAGATCCTCGACCTTTTCGGCAAGGGCGGCTATTACCACCCTACAGGATTTATTCATGTCCAGTGCCTCAGGTTTACATGTTTCACACAGCCATATCAGTATCCTGTTCTTTCTTTCAAGGTCTCTGACTTCCTGACCAATGAGGCGAGCACAGTTTTCGTGGGTCTTTTCTCTGTACCTATCGCATTCGATTGTGCTGTCCTCATTAGTGCATTGCCTCTGACATATCGGGCAGAATTCCTTTTTGTTGCTTCTGAGTGCACTCCGGGCAGAAAGCATATTGGTCAAGATTTCCTGCTTTATCTTGTTGGCTGAGGATCCTATTTCTCCCTTATCAGTACAGCCCTCGTTGGATAACTTCCTCACGCCCCACTTACAGTGAGGCTTCCTTGTTCCTAAGTGCAACGATCAGCGTTAAACTCCTTCGCACACTGCCTGCAGGGCAGCATTCCCGGTCCTGTGTGGGAGCGCTCAGCGCTAAACTCCTTTGCACGTTACCTACAGGGGAGCTTTCGCTTTCCCGAGTGGAGCGTCAGCATGAGAGCATGCTGTGGCTGGTTTCTTCCTTTGATATTTATGAAATTAGAATGCAATTCGTCGCTGTTAACGCCATTTGTGTGCTGAGTCCATTGATAGACAGCTTAGCCGCAACATTCACCGGTTATTCGATACATTTCAGTCAGAATTCCAAGTTGTACGCTCCCTAACCTAAGAAGGCAATCACTGAAAATTGGATCATCATAACACTTACCGGTTTTTCGATATTTATGAAATTATACGATTTGAGTACGATTTGAGTACTCAATCCATTGATTTACTGTTTCTGAAATCCATGCGAAATGATAGAAAAAAACTGTAAGATAATTAACGTTCAATAGTGTTAAGGTTTCAGACGACAACTCATAATTGCAGCATGTTACAGCAACAGTATTTGCAAATAGCACACTTCTTACAAAAATTGTTATTTATGAAATTAGAATGCAATTCGTCACTGCTAATTTATGAGGCCTATATGATGATAGTTTTAAGGTTTTAGACGACAACTCATAATTGCAGCATGTTAGAGCAACAGTATTTGCAACAAGCACAATTCTTACAAAAATCGATATTTATGGATTTAGAATGCAGAAGAAAAACCTGTATCGCAGCATAGGCCTATTAACAAACCTGGAATTTAATAAATCCATTGTTTAGACGGATGAGCTTAAATCATGTGTGTGCTAAGTCCATTGATTGAAAGCTTAGCAGCAACACTTGCCGGTTATACGATTTGAGTACCCAATCCATTGATTTAGCCTACTGATTCTGAAAACCATGGGATATGATAGAAGAAAGAGCTGTAAATGAATTAACGTTTAATACCGGTAGTTCTAAGGTACGACGTAACAGTCACCGGTTATACGATTAGAGTACTGAATGCATTGATTTACTGTTTCCGAACACCATGCGAAATGATAGAAGAAAAACTGTAAGAGAATTAACGTTCAATAGTTTTAAGGTTTTAGACAACAACTCATAATTGCAGCATGTTACAGCAACAGTATTTGCAAATAGCACACTTCTTACAAAAATCGAGATTTATGAAATTAGAATGCAGAAGAAAAACCTGTATCGCGGCATATTACCAAACCTGGAATTTAACAAACCTGAAATTCCATAAATCCATTGTTTAGACGAATGAGTTTAAATCATGTGTGTGCTGAGTCCATTGACTGAAAGCTTAGCAGTAACACTCGCCGGTTATACGATTTGAGTAGGCTACTCAATCCATTGATTTACTGATTCTGAAAACCATGGGATATGATAGAAGAAAAACCTGTAAAAGAATTAACTTAATGTTTAATAGTTCTAAGGTTTTAGACGACTTAACACTCACCGGTTATACGATTAGAGTACTCAATCCATTGATTTACTCTTTCTGAAAACCATTCGAAATGATCGATATTTATGAAATTAGAGTGCAGAATAAAAAACTGTAAAATAATTAACGTTTAATAGTTTAAGGGTTTAGACGACAACTCATAATTGCAGCATGCTTGAGCATCAGTATTTGCAAATCACACACTTCTTACAAAAATTGATATTTATGAAATTAGAATGCAATTCGTCACTGCTAATTTATGAAATTATACGATTTGAGTAGGGCCTACATATTTATTTCATTTACTGTATCTGAAATCCATGCAAAATGATAAAGGAAAGGCCCCAGAATGTTAAAATGACATAAAACGGGCGTCACAGTGACCAAAATGTGAAGTGGACAGAAATTATGGAGCGTTTCTTCATGCACCAACAGTATCTGCAAATCGCACACTTCGTACAGTTTTTTAAAAGTCATTTTTAAAGAAATTATTGATATTTATGGAATTAAAGTGTAATGCGTCACTGCTAATGTCTATTCTCTTTCATTTGAATGCTCACTTTTACGATCGGTCGCTTGTGAGTGCCGCAGGAGGGATCTATACTACTGAAATATTATATTATATTATATTATAATTATATTATATTATATTATATTATATTGTTTGCCAACTGTAGAGCACATGTAAACAGCCGATACCGTGTGATCATCAGTCGGACGTTCATGTCTGCATATCCAATGACCTACCTTAGAGATCTATACCTAATGACTGGGGAATTCCTGTCTTGAAATACAATACAGTGACAAGGGTTCATTCACGAAATTGAGAAGCAAATTACTGGAATTGCCAAGGGTCAAAAATGTGGGCAGCAGTCATCTAAGGAGTACACCATACCACCAAATAGTCCTATAGGAAATATGTAGTCTACTTATGAATAAATACGCAAGAATATGTTTTTAATTATAACAAGTAGTTCCGTGAAGGACTATACAGCCTATTTTCATTTATCCTACTCATGTTAATTGCCTCTATCAACATGCAAAATTTTAGTTTGATTGTTGTAATAGATTCGTAGATTTTGAGAACCGTCAAAATATTTCAGATGGTCGCCATGTTGGATTGTTATTTATGTACTATTACATGAAGATTATTGTTCACGTGTGGTATTCAAACTTCAATCGCATGATTAGGACATAAGAAGTAAAAACGAGATTTTAAAATATCGCACAGCTGCTATCTTGTGGTTATGAAAACAATTGAAATAAATTAGATACCAGTGGATTAACATTTGTATAAGCATTTAATGTACAAAGTTTCACTGCACTCGGATGGTTAAATCGCGAGAATCGTCCATTCCAGTATGTATAATCATTTACTGTACCACACTCTACTACGCTCAGATGTTTAAATCGCGAGAAAAGTATATTAAAATGTTTCAAATTCGCTTGGCCACCATGTTCGTTTTGTACTCTACAGATTTTTGAAAATTACATAGATAAACTTGTAGCAGTGCCCTTTATCAGCGAACAAAATTTCAGGGTGATATCGGTAATAGTTTCGGAGATATTGAATGCTGGTGAAATATTTCGCACAGCCGCCATGTTGGATTGGTAAGACGTAAGCAAATTTGAAGGGCACGGTCGGGGTCGGCCGAAATGGTGCTATGACCTTACCGAGTTTCATTGAAATCGCTCAGGCCGTTTAGAAGTTATTATGGGGGGACACACACACATATACGCACAAACATACACACACACGGTCAAAAGGTGATCCCATAAGCCTATATTTTTCATAAAATGAAAATAGGCTAAAAACGGCAAAGATATGTAAATGGAAAATATTTAGTTACATAATAGTACATTATGCAACGAGCCTATAATGGCTATAATTAAGACACGAGTATGTTTATAAAACGAGCTTTAGCGAGTTTTATAATTTCCATACGAGTGTCTTAATTACCATTATAGGCGAGTTGCATACGACTGTTTATGTTCGACGATAATTATAACTTTATTACATGTTTTAACATAAATAATCATAAATCTCTGTTCAGTAACTAGAATTTTGTGATCGGGTGGTGCGCTAGGTAGCATATCTCCGTGTTCCAAGCTCTCTGGCCGACCGACGCATGCGATCTGTGTGCTTCAATGCCAGATGTGCAGATCGTGAACCAGTATTCAGCAAAACTGTCACCGTAGTCGTTTGAAATCAACGCGCTGAGTAGAAATTGGATTTAGGTATATTAAGGTACAGTGCTATTTCTTGTCTCATATTCACCAGTTTATTTACGCGAACATATGGACGGTGCACTTTCGGTAATTTATATAGACATGTTGGATTTTGAGAGCATGCGCGAAGGTATCCTTATCTAATTGGTCAAACAACTGTTTCTTGAGCTGTGATTGGTGGGAGAAACTGTTTCATAATGAATAATAGTGTTATAATGACCATCATTATGATACAGTTTTCAGACACATAATAGTCAGGGTCGAACATAAAAAATATTTTAACATAACTATCCGGGCCTTAATCATCACTCTCCTGTAACACCACATTTCAAATGCTTGTATTCTCCTCTTTTCTGCGGCACCATGTGAGCTATATAGTCAATACTGGATATTTGGCTTATGTGATTAACTAACATTAAAAGCATATCATTCAAAATAGCTAATTTGAAAATGTAATGTACGTTCAGACTTGTAATTGAGCAGCCCTGTTTCAATTGTTAGTACCTTGAAAATGTTGATACCGAGCTGCGCTAATGAGCTCTCTCCACAGGGGTCAATTAGGAGAATCCTAACAGGGGAAGTTGCCTAAGACGTGTGTCACTGCCTCCCACACCAAACTGGACGTGAAGGTAAATATATTTAGGAATGTGACAACCTGCGCTGATCTGTACGGTGTTCGCCTCTATCTACTCGTGTTATCTCAAAGACGTATTCGAATCTACTCATTAGCAACTTTTGGTATTATTCCAAAATTCCTGGCTTTCTTCAGCCTTGCACTTGATAAAGATAAGTTTCGGTCATTTTCTTTGTGTTTCACAGTTACTATTCAGATCTGCACATTTTAATTTGTATAGTGTAGCTTCGTAAACATGCAAGTTATAGCCTGCACTCTGAGCTTTAAAACGATATCGTGGGAACCAAAATGCTTGTAGGCTATGTTATCTGGCACAAATTAAGGTGCATTCGTAAATGAATTTCTTGTTGGAACATTTCCACATTTGGCCCCGTTGTGACAATTCAAACTTACAACATCTATAGTTTCCTATAACTGGCAATCCTTCACTTCTTTGACTGTACATGGATAACATGTTACCTGCACTGATTATATCTACGGAAACTCCAGAGGGTCCAAGTGTACGCAGCTGTCAGTCAACTCATGGCTTAACTAACATTTCAGGAGAAGTTGCGTACCCCCAATCTCTTCCCAAACCCATTATCACGAGCAGACGAATACGTGCCGGGTGCGACCGTGCCGGATGCGACCCAGTAAAAATCGTGGCTTTAGCGACCCTGCTAGTAGCTTACAGTACCCCATGCGACCCATTGTTCGAGAGACGAATGGAAGAGCCTAATTTCCAAATTGACGTAAATCCATGAAATGCAAAACTTCGGAAATCGCGTTTTTGTATCTTCGCATAATTAAATTTATCTAGATATGATTATGAATATAATGTAATTTCATTCATTACATTTATGCACATCCTGGCACTTTGTTTGAAAATCTCCTATCAATGGACATAGTGGTAATCGTCTCCTGTAAGTTGGTGTTAGGACGTTTTGGAAATAAATCATATATTGACATACGCTTTGAGTGGCATTTATGAACATTTATATGGTTTAAACACAACAAACACAAACTGATGCTCTACATAGTCTTCAAAGTTAGCCATGGCCTTGATTTATCATGTGATATCACGTGATGTCCAGAGAGCCATCGGATTGATCAACATGGATATGACACAATGTTGGAAATAAATACCCGTTGGAGTTACATCACTTTGCAAATAAACTTAGTTCTTAGATCTCAGTTAATATGGGATATTCGACGTATTGCGACTTAAAACCTTTGCTATACGTTGAGAGAACCTGTAAACTTGCTTATGAAAGAAAAACACAAAAAAACATCAATTTTGGATTTACGTCACTTTGGAAATAAGCTCTTCAATTTTGTTTTACGGCGCCTAACCTAACCTAAGCTGAATTTTAGCAGAGACAGATGAGATAGAAATACCAAGATTCCACCGATCCATCAGTGCTTGGGTCGCTAGTGGCACGATGGCAAATTGGTGGGTCGCTTGCGGCACGGGTCGCATCCGACACGGTCGCATCCGGTACTGACACCGAGCTGACAGGACTGTTTGGGTTTAACCTAATTAGTGCAGTTCGACCATCCCGCTTGAAAATGCCTGGGACAGCTACTGTAGCAGCAACAAAGTACTCTGGAATTTATATCATCCTGATTCCTGAACTCATGTTTCTTAACTGATGCAATAAGGCGTGATCAAAACGTTTGCGTACAGTCTAGAATTGGTATATCTACTGTATCAGGAAAAATCGCCGTGAAGCATCGAGGTACCGACACTCATCCCACCGACGCACCAGGTTGAAGATCCCCGTGTGGTAAAACACCGTGTGCTGCTGCGCGAAGAAGACCCTAACTACCTGCTGCACATCCTCATCCGACAGGAATCGTTGACCCTTCAAGGCCTGTTGATAATTGCTCTCTCTCTCTCTTTTATTTATCCAAATACCAATACATCAGGAAGTATGCATGACAACAGTTTTAAACTATGCAAACGTATAGTACCTGACATTTTAGATTAATTTGGAGTAACTCATATACGTCAGTTTTACCAACATGATTCTATGCCTGCTGATAGGACCAATTTTTAAATACAAGTAAATTCTATACTATCAGTTGGATTTCATCCAAATTTCGTATGTGCTATGTGTAACATAACAGATATGACTAGAAGCTTTCTTAAGAGCAATCAGGGCTGACAACTGTTAATAAATGCTGACTATATTTTTTTACCCTAATATTCTAGATAGGTTCATATACTGTAGATTAATCATTGGCATGAATCTTATTTTTTTGAAAAGTAGGCTCTTCAGTTCGTCACGGAACTTCTTGTTTATTTCTTTTTTGTATTTGTATTTTCCAATGGTACAATGTTTGGAATGGCTCGTTACTAATTCTATTTCTTTCATAACGTGACCAATATCAACGATGCGTCGCCCTATTGGAGGCAGATCGTTGGCCTCAGTATTCCTTTCAATTACCATCGGGCCTCAGTATTCCTTTCAATTACCATCGGTGGTACTTCACAATCAGACTCATTCTCATCATCTGCATCACCTGAATCGTTCGAAAAAATTATGTAATAATCTTGATCTTCATACCTGAAATCACACAATGTTAAAAAATATTACCTTGATTATTATAAACATACAGAAAGCATACGCATTAAAAGTAACTCCAGGCAAATGCTGGGATGGTTCCTCTCTAAAAGCAAGCCTATCCCCAATTTAGAAATTCACACAATAGTATAGTCATCACATTAGCACATGTAATCACACAAATTCCATACACACCCAAAAATACATGGGGCTATATGACCTCGATGTCTCAGACCCTAAACACGTTTTACAAGTAGGTAATCTACTAAAAAAATGACAAGTCCTTTAAAATTAATTAATTAATAATTAATTTATATAATGTGACAATAGTTTACTTACCGACTTGCATCGTTGCCTGTTGGGGGAGTGCTTTCACCTAACAATCTGTTGAATATTTCTTCGGAGTCTTCCAATTGAGCAGAATCGTTTGAAACATTCAAGGTGATTTCCTGTTGTTCTCTTTTCTCCCACGTAGCCATTGCTGCGCGGCCTCTTCTAGAGCGTTTCCTTGGAGGAGGATGCTTTCGTGGCATTGTAGAATAAAGTGTGAATGATATAGAAATACACTACTGCCCTATCACTCAATCACGAAACACAAACGCAGAATTAGGAAATGAAACGAGAAAGGGGCGAGATTATTCTTCTATTGCTTCCTCAAGACTCGGTCTAGTCAGACTCAGCGCGCAGGAAAAGGTTTTGCAAGAAGGCGAGTTATTATTATTTCTCTTTTTTTCTTTGCACTCCACGGTAAGTAGAATGGAATGCTGCGTAAGGAAAGGATTGACCCGTCACGGGAGGTGCGGTGCGGTGCGGTGCTTGGTAGTAGGGTGGGGGAATGAAGCTTGGTACAAGTGGGTGCAACTGTTATTGCGGGTAGCCTATCGTGTAGCCTGTGTAGTTACCGTTCTGCCAAGTTGAAGACTAGTCAAAGGTACATACGTCACGGGTTTATCACTCGTGGCCCACGAAAGATACTGGCCCCAGTGCGAGCAGCCATCTTGTCTGTGACGTAGGCGAAGTAGTGACTCCGGTTGAGAAGACTTGTTTGTGAATAGCAGTGTGAGAATAGTTAGTGTTTTATAAAGTGTCATGTCCAACTTTACATCCAACTTGTGTTGTGGTGCATCATGTAGCTGCAATAATCACGTAGCCTACAGGGTAAGTGTTAACACTTTATTTCTCATTAATGACACAGGTTAATCAAACGCAAGTGTGGTGCAGGTTATGTACGAACTTACGTTAGCCTAATATTGTGGATGTTAAGGACTATTAGAATGCATGCTAAGTTAATTATCTGAGTTAAAGTTAGATATTTAATGAATGTGTCTCTTTACAGGAAATCAAAATGCCGAGATGCTGTAATGTGGCTGGCTGTAAGAACAATTACAGATCCCAGCATGAAAATGTTTCTACATTTTCTCTCCCAAAGGACGAAAAATTAAGAAATATATGGCCTAGAAAAATTCCCACTGACTTCTCTAAAGTGAGCAAGCCTATAATTTGTATAAAACATTTTCCTGATAGCTCTGTTTTCAGGACAGAGCAAGTTGATGGGGAAATAAAGACATTTGCTAGGAGTTACCCGAAGTTGAATCCTGATGCAGTATCTTCAATATTTTCGAATTTGCCAGAATAGCTATCCATTCCTGGGCCTTCTTCTAGAAGACTGTGTGATGCAGAGGTAGAAAATCTCGGATAAAGCCATAGAAGCGAGCTTGGAAGACTTCAGACACTACGAAGAAGAGAATTCTGTGCACAGTCTATCGGATATATCTGAACACTTCTCCTCCAACAGGAATAAATTTAAGCAGGAATGGACACATATCAAGACAGAAGACAAGTTGGTGAAGTACTTGAAGAATTTGAGTGATGCAGTGCCCATAATTACAGGTTCTGTGTGTATTCTAAATAACCTCAGCATTGAGTCAATGGGTTGCAGATTCCCAAACATTAAGTTCCACAAAACTTTCTTTGCATTACTGATAAAAATTCATTTGATGAACTAGCCTACTTCAGTTCATTGAAAATTCTGAGTGCGATGAAAATGGAAGAAAGTTGTCAGTAGTGAATGCTCCTGTGAACACCCTACAGAGAAGTTTTTCGAGTGATGATTGCACACCCTTATAATTTTTAATAGAGCAAATTAATTTTTTAGATGTTAGGTAAACAATCGTAGGTACAGTGGAGACACGTTACTCTTGGCAGCTTCCATATAATATGTTCAATTGTCATCAGTGTACAAAAAGTTACATCGGAGTGGTCATATTTATCTGCCTCATCCATCAAATCTTCAAAAGTTGCTTGGTAAGTTTGATTTGAGTACTTTTGACATTATTGGGAGTATTGAGTAGCCTATCTCAGTCTAAAGAAGAATAATTTCTTGAAAGATCATGAATGTTCATAAATTACTTTTACCGTAGTTCATTTTAATGGAAAAGTTGAACTGTACTCTTCTAAAGTCATGGCGAGACAAAGCCATTGGTCGCTACTTGGTTAGGCGACTATCTGGACCAAAATTATTGTTAGTAGGCCTAGTACAAGCAAGGAGGTCTGGGGTTAGGTTTGTGTTTGTACGCAAAGAATACTCTGTATTGCCGGTACCAATAATGAGCACTGGCAGTTGTCAAAGCTAACACGTGAGGAAATGCTGCGTTGCCACTGAGGCAGATCATGACTCATAACATTCCAAGAAGTTTCCAGGAAGACACAAATACTGGGATCTGTGGTGTGTCAGCCGTATTCGTGTGAAGGGTCAATTAAACATTGCGATGCACGCGAGTTTAGGGGAATTTTTAGTTGCCTAATCGCTCTAGCTGCTACTAACTTAATTATGGGTCTATTCCTTTCATCGCCCCCTCTTCGTCACTTGTGTCTGAATTGGATCTGGAATTGCTTTCCAGGGAAACTATGAACCAATCTACCCTATCATCGAGTATACATTCACGTTTCGTAGCCTCATCCAGTTCTCGTTGCACTATTAACACAAAACGCTTCCAGTTTTATGAAGTCACTTCCCTAATAGCCTAAACGGTAAGCTTCTCAACCTCACGGAGTGTGAAATTCTTATTATGCCGTGCTAGATAACCCTTCACTTGACCCCATATCATTTCTATAGGATTGAAGTGGCAATGATATGGGGCAGCGTGATGATCTCATGGCCATGCTTTCTCGCCAGTTCATCCACGTGGTAGCCTACATGGGTTTAGGCTTGCGCTGCTGTATAAGGTTGAGAAGGATATTAATTCTGAATGAAAGTGGAACGCGGCTTATACACTTGTAGCAGACATGAATGTACTTTTACATACCTTGTGTCCTTGTTTCATTTTTTGGGCGATATTACGTATTGAAATTAGGAACCCTAATTAAAACTTACTACTGAACCTCATATATGTGCTAAAGTACGTAAATATGTGTTTTTGTTTTTTGCTATTTTAAAAACAGCTGCCATGCTTCGATAGCACTTGATCTCGTTTAACCGTCATCAAGGCTCACTCTAGCAGCACGCACCGAGGCACACATGTGAGATACAAAATCACTGTTGATAGAAAGAAGTGGGATGCAAAATCACTGTTGATAAAAAAAAGAATCATCGGGACACGTTAGGCAGTAACCATTGCCAAAATTCATTGATCTGGGCGCGTTAGGCTGTAACCATTGTCAAAAACCATTGGATTGGACAAAGTGTAGGTAAGAATGGTCGGGTGTAGGTGCAGCCTTGGCCGCGCGCTACTAGCGGGGCATGGTTGACACAAAACCATTGATCTGGGCGCGTTAGGCTGTAACCTTTGTCAAAACCACAGTTGTGCGGGAAAAAATACACATACTTATTACAGGAGAGCGATATACTGCATAGTTATTACAGAGCAGATAACAAAAAACACTCATTTCAGCCGTACAGAGATGCGAAATATTGCACACACTAGCATAATTAGAGTCGTGAACTGAGTGCAGCGAACGAATGATGCCCACTAGAGAGTAAATTGGGCACTTTTTTGTTTCACATAGTACCGTAAGGGCGAGGTTGGCAGTACTGTTATGGTACTTTTTTGAAGATTGATTTGAACAATGGCGCTCACTGCTGTAATTTTCGCTATATTTGGAATGGCTGGGTGTGTCACAGACGGCGGAGGAGGAAACATCTATTAAAACATTGCTTCCTGATTTATTTCTCATCCTTTTATAAGGTATTTTGGCGAATTCATGTATTATATAGAATGTTATCGCTCGTTCTATGTTCATTCAGCACTACCGAGAAGGATTCCATTTGTCCGAGAGCTGTCGCATGGTAGGTTACACGATGGTGGTCCAGCCATTCCAACATTCGT
This sequence comes from Meconema thalassinum, assembly GCA_946902985.2. Classification (NCBI taxonomy): domain Eukaryota; kingdom Metazoa; phylum Arthropoda; class Insecta; order Orthoptera; family Tettigoniidae; genus Meconema; species Meconema thalassinum. Next base: position 126,022,221 of record OX336389.2, read on the forward strand.
GACTTCGTACTTAAAGTTGTTGGAGCTTATTCTATCTGACCTATGTGGTACGAAGCATTGTCCATTACAATAACACTGTGTTCAGGGATGTTGGGTAACAATTGTTCCTGGAACCATTTTAGTCCATGTCTTCATGGTAATCACGAGTTCTTTTCGACCTAAAGAGCAAAAGTGTATTATTAACAAATCCGTGTGATAGCCCGGCATATAGAATAATAAATCGACCCCCTCTGCCTGACGGCCCTTCCTTGTCCCCTGAACTGAGTTGTCACTCCAACCCTTAGATACTGTGTGACCAGCATTGACCCTCATTTCACCTAACCACACAATATCGATAACATTTTTGCCCTATTAACTTAAGTTTTGAATTTTCCAGTAGCCTATTTTCACCCAATTTTCACCAAATTTTGAAGGTTCTTTAAAGTGAGCATAATTAAGGGAATTCTAAACTTTGGAGCTATTTGGTTCAGTCATTTAGAAATTATAACATTTTATGTAATAAATATGCAAATTTTGAAAATGTCCCAGGTACATCAAATTTAAAGTTATCAATCTAAAACTTCTATGGAATGATCATCAATGGTCTACAAATAAAAATTGGTATTACTTTTAAAATCAGTGCAAATGGTTTATTATTAAAATGTTTTTATCTTAGAATGACCTGTTGTTCTGTTAAAATATGTCATTTTTTTCAAATTTGAACCTAAATATTTCTGAAAGTTATTAATATTTTTCAAAATGGATTCCACACATTATTAAGACCACAAAGTTGTATGTGCAAAACAAGTTTGAAGGTAATGGGATCAAAAGGCAGGCAACTGGAACATTTAAAATGCTGAAAAATATAGTATTGAGAAAAACCTAACTTTATTAAGAAAAACAGTATTTTAGTGGAATTTCCTGCATCAAGACTTCCCTGAGTTGACAAATCACTTTTCCCACACTTCAGAGGTAACTTATTACTAAACCCATCTTTCTCCCTGACGTTGACACGAAGATTTACTGCCACATTCACCACACAGTTCTGTAAACAAATTTTGGAGGGCACCCATATATGAATGAGAATGTGCTTGTCATTAACACTAGGTCTAACAGTATTCTCCTCACTAAAATAGGCCTATTCCAGTTTTCTGACACTGGCAGAAGAAGTAGTTGCAGCTGTTGAACTTGCATTACTTAACTTCACATGTAATATCACCCCACTGTTTGTCAACATTCAAAATAGCACTATTCCATTTCTTTGTTTCACAGACTTTCGGTTTACGCCATCGACTAGATACAGAATACATCTAATAAACTGCACACAAATCTCTAAAATACCATTAACTTACACAAGTTCCACCACTCACAGTAAACCAATAAAAATATAATTCTTGCGAATAAACTTCACTAAAGCCACTGACCATCAAAATAAACAAAGACGCATGGTTCCACTATGTATCCAAAATGGCCTATACTTTACTACAAACCAAAATACTTCTGTTCGATGTTAAATATGTGCATGTGTATAGTAATGATATTCTTTTAGTGAATGCCATACAGCTAAAAATTATATGGGATAAGAAAATAACATGTACGGTAAGAAAAGTTTCACACTTGACAAACATTGCCTAGGTTACTCATAACTGATAAATTGACCAACAGATGGCACCATAAGCTTGTATTCAGATGATTGGCATGATAATCTTGGCCAAGAGTATGAAATTACAACAAAATTGAGGGGGTTTTTGGTTCTAGGAAGTAGGCGTTGCCCATATCAAGACCTAAGCACGTGTTCTTTAAAAGCCCCCGTAAGGATTTAAAAATGGCCGTACATAAAAAACAAATGTATATTTAAGTGCCCCAAGTGATAAGGTAACTTCTAGGGCATGAAACCAGATTTTGGTTTTTTGTTTGTAATTTTTGGCCTACAACTCAGTAGGGTCTCCCCATTTCATGTAGGAACTGACACCTCAAAGCCACAATATCTGGCCTCTCCATGATCACCTTCCCCCCATTAATTTTCTTATATTTAAATCCCAGATCGTGCAACACTTTCAGTGAAGAAAGGCTTCCTTGAAATAATTGTGCCTCTCTTAGCAAAAACAAGAAGTTTGCGACATGTTGGAATTTCTTCCCTAAAATAATATCTATAAATATGCCGTCTAACAGCATCTTGTTGAAAGCCATCTAAATTAGTGACCACCCCTTCTCTATGCCTCTTCTTCCCTGGAGTTGATAGTTTAGACGGGCCAGCATCATCAGACAGGAACTTCCCTTCCGTCACTCAGTATGCAGTCATTTCACTCACACCAAGAGTCTTGGAAATTCTTTTCCTCACCTGAACAAATGGAATCAGAGGTTTCTCCCGTAAGTGCATACTTTCCTCTTCTTCCTCCATAAAATTCCTCACCGCACATACCATCTCCTTTACTTGGCTATGGAGAGTCACACCACGGCCTGAAGTTGTTCTGTCGCAGAGAATGGATCCTGGGCCTTCCGCGAGCATGTACCGATGCCATTTTTACACAACGAAAATAGACACGATGATGCAAATAAAAGAAATAAACTCAAAATCTGTATATACACACGCTTCCAACAAAAACAGAAGGATAACGTTTACTGTAGCCTATGAAAGAATAAGCAAATGCACTTCAATATATACACGGGATATTACTAATGGCAGTGACGAGTTAGTTCACAGTAGAACACTGCGTCAAACCATGTGCTCACTGTTGTGTCAGCATTCATTGCAACACTGCTCGCTGTTGCTATGGACACAGTTACCCCTCTTGTCTCCACTCCTCACCTCACTATTCAAGCGGATGGCAGCTTGCACCGTTCATATTTTGTAAATCAGAGTATAACACATAGAATTTAACATGTATGCAGCGTTTAAACCCTAAGTGTTGTCCACGTTGTCATGGAAGATGCAATTTTGTGTCTAGGGGAATTTTGTAAGTGTGAATTCCATTCCATGTCCACATTAAAGCTATTGACACAAGTTGGCAGGCTTGTTTTGTTGAGATAAATTAGAGATGAAAATAGTACAAGAGTTAATACAAGACTCTATCGTTGCCAAGGATGCAAGATACCAATATAATTGATAGTGATTTTGTACTGCATAAGGAAACAGTAGCAAGGCAGCTGGAATCAAGTTAGACATGTCCAGTCCTCAAATTGTGTTCATGCATCTTTGTAACGATGAATTTGTAACCCACTAAGCTCCAGTGAGATTGAGAAATGGTGTCAGAAAAATTTAAAATCCTGAAGAGATCATGAATCATCAGCAGGGTATAATGGCTGTAGGCCCTATGTGCAGTGCAGGATTTTTTGAGAATATTAATAGCTGGAGGATATTAGATCCTAATAATCGTCAGTAATATATCCAAGATCAGCAAGATATCACCTTTATAGCCTACTTGGTGAAACCTGCAAACTTCATTTTCTACATTCTAAGATTCTTCCAGACAATGTGTTAATGTGCTTGAGATGCATATATTTATAACCAATATCCTAAATAAAATAATGTCTGTAATACATTTTGTGTGTGCTTATTATAATTTAGTGTAAACATTACTGTGTCATTGGAGGAAGATTACTTGCAATTTGCTAGTGTTCTTGAAGATACGGGCATAGTTTTGTACTCCAGGGCCCTACCAATCACCACATCCATAATTCTCTGTTAAAGCTCTAGATTTACCCATTTCAAACCGATTTACCCAGTGTGTAGTACTGTTAACTGCTTATGTTAACAGGATGCCCATGTTCTTTTTCAGGGGGAATGGATGTGGTGAGGATTATGCGATATTTTCTGGGAGGAAGGGGAAGGGGGGGACTGGGTATGTTATAAAATTCTTCATCCCTAGACCACCAGGGTGAAACAAAAAATAGAAAAAATAATTAAAAGTTGAGGAATGCTTTCATTTGAATAATTTGAAGGGTCTCGTTTGACATTTGGTGGAGATCTTGGACATCTTATTGGGAGGGAGATACCATGTCCGTGTAGCCAGCATAGATCCAAATTACAATGGCAAGTATGGTCTTTCTTTAATTTTAATAAATGGAACAGTTCCACCTACATGGAGTAGGGGTAAGTAAAGTGGCTTCTTGTCCAGATGACCTGTTTTGCGAAGGAGTATTTGAAACCTGATATAGGATTTAGTCTTCAAAGCTTCGCACAAAGGCTCTTGATAGAATGATTTGAATCCCACTCCTTGCATCCTGGAAGTGTCTTCCCAACTCAACTGTAAATAAAAGCTAACTGAAAACCACTACCATATCCTTTTCTATTACAAGTACAGTACACACATAAGTGCATGGGGCTGATATCCACGACATTTCAATCCACTGGATTAACTCACAATGAATAAGTTTCCAAGGTCCTTCATTTGTAGTAATATACTTCGTTATAAAAATCTTGAGCCCATAAAACCATAAATTTGACCTAAGCCTAACTGGGAACGGGAGAGAACCGTTAAACATGTCCAACATGAAGGTAGTTGCCACAAGAAGTAAACCTGCCACTGTAGGGGATTGGTGTCAGATAAAAGGCTCTCTGCTAAAGGAGGTAAGTATAATCTCAGCAATTCATATATGTATCTGAAGTAGTCCTATGCATTAAATTTTTGTTGTTGAAAAAGATTGTCTTATGGTAGGCCTTCTCAAAAAAGCAAAATGCTAAAAACCACGAGTGTAGGCTCAAATTTCTTATATTCGTTTTTATTATTTTGGGGCATGAATGACCCTTCCCTTGCAATAAATGAAGCACTGAATACTTTCTCCTAATGCAATGCTTGGTTGTTTCTTCTTTTTTTAAAATTCCAGCTGCTTTTAAAGTTAAACTCACATGTAAACTGGTATATATGGAAACAACTTATTGATGAACGAAGATAAGAGGATAATATGTACAGTTTTGTATATCTGCATAAACTGGAACATCCATTCAACGTTTGTATTACACTGCTTAATATTCTACTGCTCTAAGGTTTTGAGCTAGTGATAGGGGTGGATTTCTTCCACAGCTTTTAACTTTATTTTTGAGTATCCTTAAATTCACAATAACAAATTACTCGGCTATTGGTAGGCTTCTATAGATGAGAATACCTTGGTGCAATCAATGCGGCGAGGCGAGCGAGCGACACCACTCCTCTGACGTCACAGATCCGCGCCATGGCCTGTCTTTCTCGTCGGCCACGTTTATCACTAAACAGTTCCTTTCATCAAACATTCGAACTGCTCAGAATTTGAGCCTCTAAAATATTGAATAAGTTTGAAGTTATTATAGCATTTTTTTTTTACAATAAAAAAGGTTATTGAAATATGATCCTTTTATAAAATATGTTGAATTTTGAAATATAAATTTTTCATAATGAAGCTAGTATTACAAGGGTTATTGCACAGAAATTTCGAAATTCTCCGGTTATTAGTTTTGTCCTGACGTATGTACCTTTAACCCTCAAAGTAGACACTTAGAAGCCATGCCCTGAACAAACGAACAGTCTATATTTTACAAAAGTGGCATATAACAAGTCCCGAAGACCTATATACTAGATTAAGAAGAAAAAATAAAATTTAAAAAATATTTTATTTTTCGGTAGCACAGCCTTAAGGGACCTAAGGCGCGATAATTACACGGGGAGAGATCAGGCCTTTAGGGCGGATGCTCGAGTGTCTCCCACTTGAGTTGGCTTACCTTCTGCGTTACGACCTTTGCGGTATGGAGACATGCGTTATCATGGCGCAGCAGCACTTTTTGATCACCCTTTATACAGGGTGTTTTAGGAGGAATAGTAAATATTTCAGGAGGTGGTAGTATAGATGAATTGCAATTTAAAAAAAATCCATATAACATGTGTCCCATTTGTTTTGTGTATAGAGATAAAGCTGGTAGTAATTAACCCAAACAAATTTAAAGACAGTGCAAATAAGAACGTTCAAAGTTGATTTTCAAAAATCTACCACCAACTTCAATGCATTTTGCACTACTCTTGATAACACCCCGTGTAGCTTTTCGGAGTGCGTCTTGGCGTTCTTTGATGAGGGCTACACTATGCATAATCCGGCTCTTGTGTTAACGTTTTTCTTGTAGACTTCGCCCTTCAACCATCCCCACAGGCAAAAATCACACGAAAAGACAACTGCCCTGGTTACATACCGACATCTGTATTTCAGTACGCAATAGAAATGGGACACATGTTAGTCTATATGGAATTTTTATTGCAATTCATCTATCCTACCACCTCCTAAAATATTAACTATTCCTCCTGAAACACCCTGTATACACTATACAATCAAAAGTAACATCCAAATTGCAGGTTTGAAGTAGATTTTGAATACAGGGAGAAGATACTGCCAGTTATGTGGTCAATTGTGTTTTGGTGATTTGTGTCATATCATAGGTAAACTTAACGCCGATTCTTTAGTACGAGCGGACCCATGCGAGAACACTCGCATGTGAATAAACAACAGGCTTTATTGGTATGCTGGTTCGACGCGACACAGTTCTGGTAGGAGCTATCGTCTTGTTTATTTGTCTAAACGCCCTATTTAAATACATTGTCGATATTTATGAAATCAGTGTGCGATTCATCACTGTTGCGGGTAATTCCCTTTCTTTTGAATGCTCATTTGTTACGATTGGTTACTTGTGGGCACCCCATGTGTATAGACCACCCGTTCGGCTTTACTGTTATGTGGGTTGGACGTGACACAGTTCTGGCAGGGGCTATCGTCTTGTTTATTTGTTTAAACGGCACTTTATAAACAAATAAATATATTTCTGTTCATTTTTCAAGAAATCCAAGATTTTTCCTGTACTATTGAGACTTTATGGAAGATTTTGGCACACACCACACCTTCTAACTCCCTATGGTTTAAAAGCGTGAGTTTTGTGAAACATACACCTTAGCGTTTTATAAATATGATAACTTCATGATCCTAATGTTATGTGTAACTGCTGTGCTAGAAAAGGTTAAGTACGAGACAGGTTCTAAATATTTTTCATAGAATTTTGACAGCGTAGCTGTGCGCGTTAAACTGTGCAGCAAGTTCTGAAATCGTAGGTTCGAATCCCGATGCTGACGGCGGTCATTCTAGACCCTTATGATCAGTCACACACACAGAGAAATACACGTTATCAGACAAATCCAACACACACCAAGTATGCGGGCCTGATGACTACGCTGCTACTAGACCTTAATGAATTAATAATAACACAATAAGTGGAAAACATTGCCTTAAGATCATACCTCTAGTTACGAAAACTAGGTTATATAATATTGTGTTTGCTTTCTGTTATCACTGATGCAGTCATACTGAAGCTGTGGATAATAATGCTAATCTTTGTTTCTATACGTAACAACTGTAGCACTACCTGCGTCTACTTTCACTGCCAAACCATGACCCATCACCTCCTCTCCCTCGAATGTTACCGCAGAGTAGGATCCGCCCACCACTCAGGCAGGCTCTCTCTAGTAGTCCTTGGCTTAGTAGAAAAAGTGAAGCATCCATTTAGCTACACAACATTTCTATTGATGCTGTGTGTCACCCGGAAATACAGGATTCTCACTTCCGCTACATGTCTTCCTCCATTTCCTGCAACTTGTCCATTCCTTCACGCTGACACCGACCTGCATAACTGTGCGTAACTCACGTACCGTATGAAGAACCGGCGCCGAAACGGAATGATTTAAATCCGAAGTAAGGGTGAATTTCGGTAAACATACTTTGTGTTGTATTTCTTGGATTATTTCCCCCACTCAATTCACTAAACTGTAGGGATGGTATTTACGTCTTGCGACATATTTCACTATCTTAACCTCAAATATTTACAGCAATGCACTTTATAATAATAATAACAATAATCCACAGGATGGTCAATCAGAGACTGACCAAAAGGATTCTTAGCCTTGCCCTGTCAATGAAAGTTAAAAACACCTGGCTGCTTGAAGTTGGAAATGATCTTCCGGAAATAGGCATCACAGATAACATTGTACAGGGCGCCAGGGAATGTTTTCCGCAGTGCCTACGTGCTGCTGCGAGATGTATCATCAGCAGTTTAGTTGGCAGCACGGTGTCCTTGACAGGGTGAATGCCACACGTGTGGGCTGTAGGCTGTCGAAATCGTCAGTGTGTATTGCAGTAAGCGAGCGTTCAGATAGATTAATTATTGGAAGAGCGCAACAGTATACAGGTAGTAATGTTTACTACTGAATAGAGAGCTTTTTGGTGGAATACGTTTTTCGCGAAGGCGCACGGTGTACAGGAAATGTAAAACTAAAATTTTAGGCACGGTTTCCTAATTTAAAGTGACTAAACCGAGATACCGTTCAGGAGTTGATAAGTAAATTTCGCATGACCGACTCAGTTCACGATGTACCGAGAACAGGCAGGCCTACGCTTTTATCGGACGAAAAACTTGATGAAATCTCCGATATAATGCCGCATAGTCCAAGAAAATCAACACGCAAATTAGCTCAAGGAACAGGAATCTATAAGTGTACAGCACATAAAGCTGTAAGAGACAAGCTTCAGTTGTTCCCTTGTAAAGTTGCCGTTTTGGTAAAAGCGGCAGCCGTGCTGCCAACGTAACTGCTGATGCTACCTCTCGCAGCAGCATGTAGGCGCTGCGGAGAACATTCCCTGGCGCCCTGTACTAGACAGAGCTAAGTTCAGAGAATTAGTCGATAATCACCGCTTTGCAGACCATCCAAGCACTATCACCAACAAAATCTGGTCAGAAGATAGCAAGAGAAGCCACAGCGAGAAGATGAGGGATTTTGGGAGAAGAGAATGGCAATGCCATCAGCTATATAAGTTCAATCCCGCTCCTTAGTCGGGCATGACGAAGAAAGAAAGAAAGAAAGAAAAAAAGAATAATATAAGGTGCGTTCAAAAAGTAACGAGCCGGAGGCTGGAATGCGCAAACCGGTGACTACATCAGCTAATCGTGGCGTGTGTAACGAGGTGTGGTTCCGACCAGAGCGTGGAAGGTCACAGCCCGTCGCTAGAGGGCACGCGTGCTCGTCACGTGACGATACAGAGCGAGCAGCAGCATGCATCAATCGTCCAACGTTGCCAGTCGCATTGCAAACAGTGACATGGAGGCGTCAACCGAAGAGCAAAGAGGTGTTGTTCGATTTCTGACAGCGGAAGGAGTAGGGGGAACGGACATTCATCGCCGAATGTCACAAGTGAACGGCGAACACTGCATGTCCCTTGCAAGGGTCAAGGCGTGGCACAAGCGCTTCAGGGAAAGACGGGTGTTGAGAAAATTGTAAATGTTAAGGTTGGTAACGTTTCGTTCCTATGTACAAACTCTTTGGTTTTACTATTCTGTGAATTGGTGTTAGCATATTTGTTTGTGAATAAAAGTTGGTTAGAAATCTTTGAATCTCAATAAAGTGTTCCAGATAATGTGTAGTTACAACTAAAAGAACATATGGCGACCGTGACAGGACTTTAACAAGCGTGTATAAACTTTGTTGAATTACAATTTGATAGTAGCGAGTATAACTGTGCCTGTATAATCCAGTATACCGTATCCTGTTGTTTACATCCGTAGCCCGTAATTATGGCGGGTACACAAATAACTAAGAGGAGAGCGGTTATCCGCACATTGTTCACGAAAGCTTGCAGTGCTTTAGACGAACTACTGACGCAGAGAGATGCAGATTTACAATTAATAAGTGCGCGTTTATTAGTGCTCGAAGAAAGAAGACATGAGTTATCGGAGCTGGACAGTCAGATTTGTGAAAACATCTGTGCTGAAACAAAGGAAGAGGAGATCGAAGAAGTACTGATGGCGGAAATGGAGAAAGCAGAGGAGTATACCTTACGTTACCACAGCATTAAAGGTAAGGCCTCTGATCTGATAACAAGGAATAGCGCTGCTCATACTTCATCTAGTTGTGTTGGCGATCGTTCGGGAAACGAAATATCTCTTCGCCTACCGAAATTAGAATTGAATAAGTATGACGGGGAAATAGCCGGTTGGATCTCATTCTGGTCACAGTTCTCACAAATTGACGAGTGTCAGTCGTTAAGTAAGGAGGAAAAATTTCAGTACTTGATTCAAGCCACGAAAGAGAACTCTCGAGCACGCGCGGTTGTTGTGAGTTTCCCTCCCTCAGGCGAAAATTACGGAAAGGCCATTCAAACACTTAAGGACAGTTTTGGACGTAATGATCTCCTTATCGAGTATTATGTACGGGAACTACTGAGTTTAGTTATGGAAAGGAAGACGGTCAAGATCAGCATTTTGTATGACAAACTAGAAACTCAATTACGGGCACTAGAGTCATTAAATGTGTTCTCGAATAATTATGCCGCATTATTGTTTCCGCTAATAGAATCGTGTCTACCCGCAGACATACTGAAGGTGTGGCAACGTTCCAATGAACCCAATAGGACACTGAAGGAACAGATGGATAATTTAATGTTGTTTTTGAAGAGAGAAGTAGAAGGGGAGGAGAGAGTTGCAATGGCAAATAATCAGTCCCTTTCCTACAACCAGGCTAAGAGTCCAGGAAAATCGCATGATATGGACAAAGTTAATTTTGCTTCTGCGATCGATCTTGCCAGTCTGAGCATTGAATCTGACACTCAGAAGTGTGTATTTTGTAAAGGGGTGAATCATTGTTCCACAGAATGTCTCCATGCACAAAAAATGTCCCTTGAAAACCGAAAAGATGTTCTGTATAAAGATAAGCGCTGTTTTTCTTGTACCAAATCAGGCCATTCTGCACAGCAGTGTCGAGCACGATGTGTTATTTGTCGTGGACGACATGTACCATTATTATGTCCAGCTGTTCAGAAGTATCAAGCAGAAGAGAAAGGTTGTGTTGAGGGGAAGAATTCTGAGATCAAAAGAGAAGAGGTTTCCTTGTTTAATACTTCATCTATTGACAGAAATTTGTCAGTTAGCTCTCAAACGGAGGTCTATCTCCAGACTCTGTTAGTTTACGTTAAGAATGGTGACAAAATCAGGAAGGCCAGGTTACTGATAGACAGTGGATCCCAACGTTCGTATATTTCTAGTAGTTTGGCTGAAGAAATGAACTACTCTCCGATTGGGGAAGAGAGCATTATCCACTCTCTTTTTGGTGGTAAGCCAACAGGGGTAGTTAAGCACCGATGTTACAAGGTGCACTTACTCAGCTTGAATAACGACTTTGCATGCAATTTCGTAGCGTTAGACCAAAGGACAATTACAGCTACGATTCCATCAGTAGAAGTCAGGAAAGAAGTGAGGGAAGAATTACTAAGAGAACACATTCCGATGTGCAGAGATTCTGTAGCTCCTATTGACATCTTGATAGGTTCTGACATTGCGGGAAAGTTGTGGACAGGTAAAATTAAGACTCTACCTTCTGGACTGGTAGCCATTGAAACCTGTTTAGGATGGACGGTAACGGGGAAGAAGAAGGTAGTAGACACCGTGGGAAAAAAGGAGCTAGCGAAGCATGCAAGTATTGCGAATGCAGTCACTGCACTCAGTATTACTCAGCTACCCGTTTCTGATCTGTGGAAAATGGAGACCATTGGGATAACCGATCCTGTAGAGAACACCACAAAGGAGGAGAAGAGGATGTCAGCACTGAGGTATTTCAAAAATACGGTTGCTTTTGTAGATGGCAGATACGAGGTACGTCTTCCATGGGGGAGAGATGCTCCAGACCTTCCAACCAATCGAGGGATTGCAGAAGGCAGATTGATTCGAATGACCCGAAAATTAAAGGCAAAGCCTGGTCTCTATGAAGAATATGACACTATTTTACGAGATTGGGTGAAAGAAGGCATTGTGGAAATGGCGAGGGATCTATCTACTGGACACTATCTTCCTCACCGTCCAGTGCTGAAGGAAAATAGTACAACTACGAAAGTGCGTCCCGTGTTCGACGCATCGGCGAAGGAGAGAGGTTTGCCATCACTGAACGACTGCCTTGAAGAAGGACCTAACCTTATTGAAATCATACCCGAACTACTCTTGAGGTTTCGGCAACGAAAGATAGGCATCACAGCTGATATCAAGAAGGCATTTTTACAGATAAGTGTACACCCAGAGGAGAGAGACTACCTGAAGTTCCTGTGGTATGGTAATAATAGTGAGAAAGACCTACAAGTCCTTCGTCATGCCAGAGTGGTGTTCGGTGTTACCAGTAGCCCGTTTCTTCTTGGAGCAGTAATTGGCTACCACCTGGAAAAATATATGGAATCAACTGATCCAAAGGAGGCTAAAATTGCATCATCATTGAAGAACAATTTTTATGTTGACAATCTGGTGACAAGCCTCGATCGAGCAGAAGAAGTTGAGGAATTCGTTTACCTTTCAAGGACTATCATGGCGAGGGCCGGGTTCGACCTTCGGGGATGGGAGTCAACCGGAGACGGATCTTCTCAGGAGTCTTCACTGCTTGGCATTAGGTGGAATCGCCAAGACGATACTCTGAAGATCAATATGGATTGGTGGGAGAGATCGTGTGAAATAGGAGATTTGACGAAGAGGACTATTCTTTCAATAATCCACCGCATTTTCGATCCGATTGGACTAACCATTCCAGTAACGATTAGGCTGAAACTGTTAATTCAAGAGTTATGGACCAGAAAGTTGGGATGGGACGAGCCTATCGACAAAGATACTCGACGGCGGTTGGAGAAGTGGCTAAAGGACTTGCCTCACTTAAGAGAAATTGAGGCGATACGTCACCTTGGCAATGAGGAGGACATCTCACTACACGTATTTTGTGATGGAAGTCAAAACGCATATGCAGCTGTTGTCTTTATCAGGAGCAGTTATCAGGGAGAGGCACATCTTCGGTTAGCAGTAGCTAAAGCAAGAGTAACACCGCTTAAGCCCCTGACCATCCCTCAAGTGGAATTATTAGGAACTCTTATTGGAGCGCGTCTGCTGGAATCAGTTCAAGAAAGTCTAGGTTGGAAAGAAGTAGCTGTTTATTGTTGGACCGACTCAAGTACTGTACTAGCCTGGATTCTTGGCAACGGAGACAAGACAGTATTTGTTAGGAACCGAGTGAAGGAGATAAGGGAGCTCACTGATGCACGAAGCTGGAGACACATACCAGGGGATTTGAACCCCGCAGACCTACCCTCAAGAGGATGTACTGTCGCACAACTAATCGAATCCAAATGGTGGGAAGGGCCTAAGTGGCTTGTTGAAGGAGAAGAAAACTGGCCTGAATCTTCTATACGCTATGAAGTGGTAAACGAACATAACCTTATTGCCATCACTCATAATACGACATGGCTGTATCACCGGTTCAGTAAATATGAACAAATTGTGCGGATGGTGGGATGGATCTACAGATTTCTCAACAACTGTCGACGCAATGAAGTTAAAAGAAGTGGTCCGTTATCGACAAATGAGGTGGCTACAGCCGAAGACAAAATTGTTTTGTTCATTCAAAAAGAGTCCTTCGAATTCCCAGACGATCAGAGACTTAAGAGCTTTGAAGTATTCCAAGATCAAAAGGGCATAATTAGACTCAAGACACGGATAGTCGAACGTGTGGATAAGGGTCCGTTCAAACTACCAGCCGTGCTACCTTCCGAACATCCGTTGGTCAAGAGGTATGCAGAAGAAGTGCATTGTAAAAACAATCACCCCGGTCCAGCAACTCTCCTAGGTTTGTTACGCGAGAGATTCTGGATCCTTAAAGGACGCCAGTTGGCGAAGGGAACAGTCAAGAGATGTGTTGTTTGCCGACGTTTTCAAGCAAAAAACTTAGACACTCAGTCTCCTCCTTTGCCAGATCTTCGAGTTAACGATGCGGCCATATTCGAAGTCATTGGAATAGATTTGGCAGGACCCTTGTATATTCGTGATTCATCGAAGACATGGGTTGCTCTATTCACTTGTGCTTGCTACCGAGCTGTACATCTGGAACTAGTTCCGTCTCTGTCAACTGAAGCATTCATAAGAGCACTGAGGCGTTTTATCGCACGGCGTGGTCGACCTAAAGTAATCATCTGTGATAATGGAACAAATTTTCGAGGAACGTGTAATGCTCTTGAAAGGTTAGACTGGGAGAAAATCGTTACCTACAGCACTGGAGAACGCATAATTTGGAGGTTCAATCCGCCTACGGCGTCGTGGTGGGGAGGCTTCTGGGAACGATTGGTGAGCCTGGTGAAGCAAATTTTACGGAAGACATTGGGGAAGGCTTCATTGTCTTGGGATGAGCTTCAGACCATACTTATTGACTGTGAAGCAGTGATTAATGCAAGACCATTGACTTATACGGCAGAAGATAATAGAGATCCTATTCCATTGACCCCATCCATGCTACTGCAAGAAGTACAAGAGACAGGAGTTCCTGACCTGGACTGCATTGAGTCAGCAAGCATCACTCGGAAAATTCGGTATCTACAAAGACTGAGAGAAGAGCTAAGAAGACGCTTCCGATCAGAATATCTGGGGCAGTTAACCTGGACCAAGCGGCGCGAAACTAGAAAGCCTATAATTGGAGAGGTGGTTATAATAGGATCGGACAATCGGAAGAGAATAGATTGGCCTTTGGCAAGAATTGAGCAGCTCATTCCAGGGCGAGATGGAAGAGTCCGGGTGGTTCAACTAAAGACTAGCAGTGGTACTGTTGTACGTCCTATACAGAGAGTCTACCCCTTGGAGGTCCAGTCCTGCACCGAGAGTTACCAAGAAAAAACCCACTTCATGGACGATGATGACAAGGATGTGTCCAAATCCCCTGAAGAATTGAGGACAAGAGCAGGAAGAAAAGTGGCCCCTCCTAAAAGACTAGATCTTTGATTTCATGTTACAGAGGAGAAGGAATTCAGTTGACATACATTGTACACCTGTTTGACACTTTGATAATTTCCAATTTTGAGAAAATTGTAAATTAGGTGGGAGTATGTTGAGAAAATTGTAAATGTTAAGGTTGGTAACGTTTCGTTCCTATGTACAAACTCTTTGGTTTTACTATTCTGTGAATTGGTGTTAGCATATTTGTTTGTGAATAAAAGTTGGTTAGAAATCTTTGAATCTCAATAAAGTGTTCCAGATAATGTGTAGTTACAACTAAAAGAACAACGGGTGTCATTAGCCGATGATGCCCGGTCTGGGGCACCTCCCTGCATTACCGATGTCAACGTCCAGCTGGTTGATGCACCCATTACCCAGGACCGCTGAGTGACAGTGAACGCCATAGCCGCCGTGGTCGCTCCACGACAATGTACGACCTCATACGGCGAACACAGTCGCCACTCCTGCAAAAATTCAAATGGGAGGTTCTCGACCACCCTCGATACAGTCCAGACCTCTCTCCCTGTGATTACGCCATGTTTGGGGCCCTGAAGAGGGCTCTGCGGGGCCAACGATTCACCTCGGACGCCGACGTCCAGCTGTACGCGCGGAACTGGTTCACGTCGCATCCTTGGGAATCTTATGAGACAGCCATTCACCGCCTTATGTCACAATGGGACAAGTGCCTCAACAGCCAGGGCCAATACTTCTAACATACAGGTACTGGTTTCTGTAATTATGCATCCGGCTCGCTACTTTTTGAACGCACCTTATAATAACACTGTTGTCCTGTGTGACTTCATAGTGCAAACGATGATTCGTAACTGAATGATACAATGAGGACAATATCAGGGGGCGGGCATCAATTCCACTCGGGTACCTGAGTCAGGTAGCCAGGGTTACCTCAATTCCACTCGACACTCCAGGTAGTCGCCAGAGGAGTTCCTCAACTCCGCTCGGTCGCGGTCTCTTTATCCTTATGCATTCTTAGAACGACACAAGTCTTCCATGCTCACTTCTACCGTTGATTATAATCAATGCTTCTAATATAACTAATATAACTTCTAATAATGATAACAAATTAAGTATAACTTCTCAAAATAACCTACCGTGGTCAGTTATATTTCAGCAGTACAATAACCACTGCTTCAGTGTTTACATTTTTAAGTTTACTAAAATAAGTGGAACAGCTAATTTCAAAACATAGAGTAGAATTGTTTAACTTTTTTGTTGTTACTTAGTCTGCTCCTCGTTTAACAATTTCTTATCACTTGTAAACTGATAAGAACAGACGAGATGATTGCATAGAAAAAGTGGTGTGCAGACGATTTCTTGAATCCGAATAGCTGTTATGGTAAACAAACCTAGCTCTATAGGAGTTAGAATTCATAACTAATTTGTTGTGTGGGAATGCAGCTGATTTTTCCGTTCTAGGCTGGAAAACAGTATTTTCAGCATCCGCAGCTGATATCGAAAGTATTTTTACGTACAAAATATACACCTATTAATATCTTAACTTAATTTTATAATGTCTGACTAGGTTAAAAAACATACAAACATTTAATTATGCACATGTTAAAAACAATGCATAAAATTTGTAGAAAAAATAGAAAACTTGGCAGGCTTGTTTAAAAGAATATTATAATTAATTTTAAATCACTTGTATTTTCTGCCATATAAGTTATAATGTGCCAAACATGCGCTGGAGAATGTGTTTGACCCAGCCCTTGTTATGCGAGCAGGAGTGTTATAACATTTGTTTACGTAATTGGGGATAACCCCTTTGCCGACCCCTTGCCAAAGCCTGAGCGGAGTTGAGGAACTCATTTTTGGGTCCCTTGGAGGACCGAGTGGAATTAAGGAAAATCGAGGGGAATTGATGTTCGACCATATCAGTCACCATCAAGCACACACCTTTGAGGTGGGTGCCAGTGTTATCCTACATCCATCCACCTCATGTACGAAGTAAAACAGCTCTGCAAAAAGCATGGCAGAAATGTCGCAAAAGATAGCTTTAACAATTGACAATGTAACATTCAGTTGTTCGACACAAACTAATTCAAATAATTTAAATTACTGGAATATGCGAAAAAATAACATAAAATAGATTACATGTGATTGAGATATGTGTTTGAGTCTTCAGTCTTTTCACTGGTTTGATGAAGCGCTCCTCGCCTCCCTGGCCTGAGCTAATTGTTGCATCCCCACATAGCTGTCACACCTTACATCTGAGGCAATCTGTTTATGATATACAGTATATGTATACTCAAACCAGGCATGCGTTGCAATGCCGATCAAAGACAGAAAGGAAGATAATGATAATGAACTCCCGGCCAATAAAGCTGCCGTTTCCTCCAGTAGCGGAGTCATGTCCATTGCCCAGTAAACCCCTTACTAGCCATGACCAAGAGACATCCCTTACTAATTTTGGTTTTTAAATGATAATAATTATTATAAATAATAATAATAATAATTATTATTATTATTAATATTACTATTATTCTTACTGTCCAGGAGAGACGAAGTATATTCTCTTCAGGAAGTCAGAATATTATAAGAGTCCACTCCAAGCCCACAGGCAAAGCATGTAAAAGCTTGCTATTTCAAAAGCACTGTAAGTGAACATATTTCCATGAGATATTTCTCGGAAACACAGAACTGGGAGTTGGCCACTGCTAACATTCTTAAACTTTCCAGACTGTCTCCACTATTTCACAAGGGACACATATTTCTGTTCCTTTCTCATAATAATTCTTAGTATTGAAGCTTTCCACAACGACTTTAAGGCCAGCCCAACCAAACCCCAACGCTTATGGTTTGATTGGCTAAAACCCCCTCTTACCACTAGAGATACACGCCATTGGTGAATCTCTACATGTGACAGCTTTTCCCTCTCCAGAGAAAGTTAGCCTATAGTTTATAAACTGAAGCAGAGCTGATAATCACTCTCTTCATAACAATACAGCAGACCATGTGGTCACTCTTCAAGACAGCTATATAGATACTGTGTACGCTCTGCCTCACGGCAAGCAAGTCAGGCTTCATGTATAAGTATTGTAATTACTTAGGTGTTGGTAACCAATAAATTAACATCTTCTCAACGTCTTCTATTCTTTTGTAAGTATAACAATATGCAGCGCGGTAGAACTTGAGCGGACCTAAATAGTAGATCCTCAAGCAATATTCAAATTAAGTGAGTGTCGATAAGTTCACTCTTCTCCAACTAGACAGCTGGCCGGAGATCTACGAAAAACTTATCTGGGGGCCCTTGCCGGAATTGATACATGATCTATCAGATCTATATGCAGATTGGATCAAGCATTCAGATAACGTTCAGAGAAACGCCTTTCGTTGCTTGACCAAGAGGCTGTATCACACCGCAACACTCTGTAGTATATACTCAAAAGAATCAGCGAGCTGGGGTAGCCAGTAGTTAGCCGACAACGCTCAAAGAGAAGCGCCTTTCGACAACCAACCGACTACGCACGCTGAAGGAGGGAGGTAGCCGACAACGCTCAAAGAGAAGTGCCTTTCGACACCAACCGCCATCGCTGTTCGAGTGAGCTGACAACTCCAAAAGAAGGGGCCTTTCAACCATTCGACAACGAACCGAAGACTTGAAGGAAGGAGGTAAGCTGACAGCTCTGAAATAGGGGCCTTTCAACTATCAACTTCTACACCGATGTACGTGAGAGCTGGTAACGTTCCAAGAGACCAACGTCCCAAGTAAACGCCTTCCAACCACACGACATCAGGGAACCAACAACCGACTTCTACCATTGCTGTACGTACGTGCTGATAACGTCAGAAGAAACCAACGTTCCACGTGACGCCCTTCACCACACGACACCAGAGGAGGAGCACAGTGCGAGGAAGATGAGGTCCGAACTGCCAATTCTCCTTAGCCTGTGAGTACAAAACAATACCTTATTTGTGATGCCTGAATATTGCAGTGAAAACATGGTCTTTAAGTTGTGTTGAGCAAAAATTTAACAATAAATTCATTTTGCCTTTCAAATAACGCGAGTCTTCGCTTAATCGAAAGATCTGTTGCCTTTCCCATGCTATTCGAATTAATACGTAGATTATAAGCTAATAATAACTTCATTCTGCCCTTCAAATAAAGTGAGATTTAACTTAATCGAAAGATCTGTCGTTTCTCCCATTTTATTTGAATTAATAATAATAATAATAAAATAAATAATAACAAGCTTCGTTTTCAGAAAGAATAATCAAAGTGCGCTCTGACTAGCAGACCTTACACTTCTTTATTAACTTTCTGAATTAAAACAGAAAACTAAACCTTTTTTTTTAAACAAATATCATCACATTAATCATCAAACTTATTTCAGAAGGAAATACCATTCTCATTTTATAAATATTATTGTCATTAGAACCTTGTGGAGAATCTAAACGGGATATCCACATATCATTAATAATTTATAATAATAACTATTAATCTCATTTTATAAATATCATTGTCATTTAGAACCTTGTAGAGAATCTAAACGGGATATATACATATAATTAATCTTTAGAATTAATAATAATAATAATAATAATAATAATAATAATAATAATAATAATAAGTTAGTTTCTTTATCGTGAAAACTTAATCGGAGCTCTTTCACGAGCACTCATATAATAATAATAATTAGTTAATTTCTTTATCGTGAAAACTTAAACGGAGCTCTTTCACGAGCACTCATATAATAATAATAATAAGTTAATTTCTCTATCGTGAAAACTTAAACGGGGCTCTTTCACGAGCATTCAAATAATAATAATAATACGTTATTTTAATAAAATTGTAATTATTTCTTAAGAACAATTTTTCGTTTCAATTAATTTTCAATTAGCTCGCGTTGTGTAAAACCTTATCGGGGCTCTTTCACACACACACACACACACACACACACACACACACACACACATATATATATATATATAATTTTTAATTAATATTTACATTCATAAATAAGTAACTAACCTTTTTAAAGTAATCCATTTAAATTTATTAAATTTATTAAAATTTTAATTATTTTAATAATCTGTACTAGCTGAGACAAACTCATCATTAAGATTAGAGTTAAACCTATTCTCATTTGAAATAAGAGGTATCCAGGAACCTTACTATTCTTATTTGAAATAGGTTTCCAAACAGCTTGTCCACTAAGCTACTCAGCATACAATCTATTTTACTAACACTTTGAAGCCACATTAAAGTATACATTGCCTAGCAGTATCCAATATTATTAATATTTAAAAATTCATAATAATAATAATAAGTAACTTTTAAATAAAATTTTAATTATTTTAAAACAGTTTTCATTTAAACTAACTTCCAATTATAATAATTTAAAATGGCTGAAGCAAATCTGTTATCAAAATTCGAGTACGCTCAAATTCAATTATTACCTGAATTTAATGGTAGTCCATCCTGCAGTCTAGATTATTTTATTGCAAGATGCGACAGTTTTCTACACCCCCATAGAAGAGCAGCCGCGACCGCCAACTCAAATGTAATTAATGAATTTTTATTCAATGTCATAAAATCTAAATTGAAAGGTGAAGCCAGTAGTATACTCGACCTAGATGCGAACAGTAACTACGAGAGGTTCAAAGAAAAACTAATTAGGAGGTTTGGGGATGTGAAAGACGAGAGATTGTTAGTACAAGAAATTTCTAACTGTTTCCAAAAACGAAACGAGAGCTATACTGATTATCACGACAGACTAGATGCCCTAGTTCTGCAATGTAAAAGCCTATGCAAACTTAACTACCGAGATCAGATCTTGGAATTGAAACTTCGGGAATTAGACGAGCTTTGCTTAAACACCTTTAAGGCAGGTATTCTAGAACCGTACCGTGCATATTTGCGCTACGCACAAATTGCAGACTTAAGTAGTGCGTTGCGACATTGTAGGATTTACGACAATGACCGCGCCCATGAAAGTTATATGGATCAGTTGAGAGGAACATCAAAATATCCTCCCAACCACACTTCCAGTCAGAAAATGTATCCACCTAAGAACAGTCAAACGAACCAACCACTAAACCAGGCTTCTCATAATCCGTTCACATATCCAAAACCACATAATAATTATTTTCCGCAGATGCGACAATTTTCAAACCCACCAAACCCGCAATTCAGATATCCGAGTCCGCATCCGAACTTTCGACCTGTCCAGAGTTCAAACCCCACCAGTGCCAGACCGCAAAACCAACCTTTCAAACCCACAAATCGACCCTATCCTACACCAAATAATATTGGAAGAAGATTTACTCCCAATAACCAGAGATACCCAAAACCAATGTCAGGAGTGTCCACCACCCGAGCAAACGTAAATGCACATGAACAAGACATTGATAGAACAGATAGTTATCCTCCTGAGGTACAATCAGAATACCCTCAGCAGACACAAGGATTCGAACCCATGCATGAATATGAAACAGAACAGGAACGTGAATACAACACTGACTATTTAACGTTTGAAACACCTGTCAAGCATTATGCACGATATAGTCAACAATCACTTGAAGTTCCTTCTGAGCTTAATTATGCACAAGAACAGGTTTATTCGCCTTACCCAACAACTTAGCCGAAAACCTGAATGATATAAGAAATGCCTCAAAATTGCCATTTATCACACTATTTGGATTAAAAATCTTGATAGACAGTGGAGCTTGTAATTCCATTATGAATCCAAGCGTGGCATATGAACACTTTACAGAATATTTGTTCAAAGAACCATTCTGTATTCAGCCTGTCCATTCAGAAACAATAGGTGAGGACAACATGAAGTTTCCCATCTTTTCAGAATACGAAATTAACGTACCAATAAAGTTTCGAGTCATGAAATGGCATAATTACTTTGACGCGTTAATTGGAACAGCTGATTTTGTGAAGCTAGGAGTAAAAATAGATTATAAATCTAACCTAGTCACGATAAATAATGAAGTCATACCATTTCACTTTCACTTGACAGATGAACATGTGAATCCTCAACCCGCAGTTAATAAAATTAACTCCGCGATTCCCACTACTAGTAAGAAAGAAGAGGTGTATTTAATGAATTTTAAATACGGTGAAATGCATTACGTAGACAGAAACCACCATACCATACATCCCACAAAAGTAGAACAGGGAATTGAAAAACAGATTCTAGCCGAACCACTAGAAAGTATTGATACACAACCACCGGAATTGAATCCCGTTACAGGAGACGATATTCAAGAATATCTCCATAAACACGTAGGACAGTTTGATTCTGACAATAAAATTGTTAAAGATAAAACTAACTATGTAGTTGACGCCCTTTCACGGATTCAAATTAACATGAATGAAGAAGAGATTTCTAATGTAGCCATTCCTGGAGATAAAACATATCAGCAGGAAGTAGATAATGAAACAGTTCATTCTAACCAAGACGACCCGATTTTCACTTTGAGAATGTCAGAAAGAAACCTAAATCAGAACAGAAATCAGATAATAGGTAAGTATGGAAAGTTTCCAAAAGTTTTGGAAATTAAATTATTCAAGAAATTTACTCGTCATGTTATGATAGTAACACGAGAAAATCTTACTGAAGATTTAAGAAAACACCTTCTTAAACATACTTCAAACAGATACGCCACTTATTTCGATGATGTGACACTAGAAATTCCATTCATCAGAGTATACCAAAAATTATTTACCTCAGAGTTAATAATTATTAGAGCATCAACATTTCTGGAAGGTATTGAAAATTCAGAAACACAGAAACAACTGATTTTACAATATCATTCAATAAACCATAACGGAATCATTGAAACATTTGAACACCTTCGAACCAAGTACTATTGGCCACATTTAAAAGAACAAATTAGAAATGTGATAAACCAATGTAATTTGTGTCAGAGGAACAAATATGAAAGACATCCAAATGTAGTACCAAATCAAGGTCCCATTATAGCTGACCACCCATTTGCACAAGTTCATATAGATACTTTCCATTTTGAACAAACCCGCATCTTGACGATACTAGACGTATTTTCAAAATACGGACAAGCTTATGTTTTAGTTAATGGCACAGCCATAGCGGCCTTAAACCAATTACAAGGGTACTTTTCACACCATGGTTATCCCAAGAGAATTACCCACGACCAAGGCGGTGAATTCGAGAATAGTCTAATTACAGAATATTGTAAATCTGTAAACATCGAATATCATGCAACCACACCTTTGAATTCTTCTTCGAATTCCCCAGTAGAGAGATTGAATTCCACTCTCCTCGAGAAATTAAGAATCTCAAGAGACCATGATAGATTCACCCCACTACCACAACTCATTATTAATGCAATCATGAATTATAATTCATCGATTCATTCATCTACTAATCAGCCTCCGTTCAACGCCCTATACGGTCCTTATTACAAGGCCTTAGATCACATCTTTTCTGCGTCACCGAAAATTAACGAGTACGTAGAAAGACAAGCGAATCAAATTAAGATCTTGAATGAAAAGCAATCCGATCCAAGGGATTCCACATTTACACATCCCTATAAAATAGGAGAAACAGTATATGTTTTAGATCCAAGAGTTTAGTGCTTTTCAGTCGGTCAACACAGCCAAGCTAGATAAAAAAGGGGGGAAATTAGGGGTTTTTTAATAGGTAAATGTTATCTGGATCAGGTGTACGATGTACTTTTCTTCTACAATAAACCAAGGCCCAGATTCGCGGCAGTATTAAAGGTGCCGGGACGTCCTCATAAGACCGTCAACGCTTAGTTCGAATGGATTATGCTCCACGCGTGGCGAGGGCTAATCCACGGTCTTTAATAGTTGTAGACCCACCTCATTCAATAACATACATCTTATCTAGGTTGGCAACACCTCACATAAACACATCGCTATCACTCCCCACAGCACGTAGGGGCAGGGAGGGAAAGGCAGGGAAAAACCAGTCGTTAAGATAACCACCGCAGTCGACCGCACAGTGAGTTCCAGTGAGCACGAAAACTGCGAGTAGCTGTAGTACGGAAGACAATCAGATAAGTAGTTAGCCTAAAATTTTATAGTTTAACCATAGTTTACAACCATATAATCTCTCTAAAGTACAATCTCCGGATAGCTATCACCATTTAGCATTAAACCCTAACATATATACTGCATTTAGCATACACTGACAATTGCAGTACCAATACTGCAACTAAATAATTGCACATATTGTAAATATTTTCACCTGTATTTCAAACATAGATTTTGTAGCCTAAGTGTAATGGATCTGATGATGATCGCTTGACGATCGAAACTGTCCATAACACATTCGTGTTGACCGACTGAAAAGCACTAAACTCTTGTTTACTAAGGCAACACTGAAAATATGGCTTCAAACACCACAATGTTTTAGATCCCCTGACCAGGAATAAGAAATCTAAGAATTTGTACAACGAAGGTACAATACTCAAAATTGAGGCCAACCGAGTTCATTGTAAGATGAAAAATGGTAAAATCAATGTCCGGAATTTTAGAAATATTAAACCTAAAAGGAAAACTCTTCCTATTACAGATTCCTTTGCGGATATGGCGTCATCCTCACAGAGCCAGTAGAAACCCCAGGATTTTACGATGATCCCCTCGGACCAGTAGTAATTGTTAACAATTATCATAAATTTATGTTTCATTTCAAACTTACCGCTTTAAAAGAAGCATATAAGAATATTGATGACACTGTCTCCAGTCTATTAATTAAAAGCAATAATACCTTCTCATATTTAATAAATAAATTAATACCAATTAATTCTAATAGAAATAAATTAATTGAAATAAATAAAGAATTTGAATAAATTAATACCAATTAATGTTAATAGGAATAAAAAAATTAATAAACTAATATCTTTGCAAAATTTAACTGCTCAAAACATTGACTATGTTAGTAATACAATATGAAGATAATTCAAGGTATTCTACAGGCAGAAAGTAGACTTCAAGATCAACCTGCTGGAAGAACCTCAATACGTGTTAATGTGTGTTAATAAATTTAACCAAATATTACGTGTGCTTCAAGAGACAATTTCTCTTTCATTTAATGAAATGACTAACGTCAGATTATTTTCAAGAAGACACTTAACTAATTTAGTAAAGCATTTATTGTCAATATATCCTGTTAAAAGCATGATCCATGCACATCAATATCACCAATTTGAAAACCTCAAATTATCAAAAACTCAAGTGATAATATTAGACGAAGAAATTATTGTAATCCTTTCTATGCCTATCACAGATGGCAGTCAATACCAACTGTATGAAATTACCCCTGTACCTACTGTTAAAGACATTATACTTGTACCAACGGAAAGATACTATTTGCAAGGACCCACTTCTAAATGGTCCAGTATACCCTGTATCAAAAACACTCAATCATATGTGTGTATGTATTATAAAATTAGGATAACAAGTTGCAACCTAACAGATACCAGTGGATGTGAATATGCTTCAATAAGCAATGAGATAAAAATATTTCAACCTATAAATAAAGAACATATTCTGTTCTTTAGCAAAACAACTGAGATAATTATGCAAACATGTATAGAAGCTCAAAGTTCTCTACAAATCTCAGGTCCACAAGTAATATATTCAAATGAATCTTGTCCTATCTCTAGCCTAGGAATAACGTTGCACCAAAAACCTACCAACTATGTCCATAGTTTCCCAATCCTAATTATTCATGATAAACCTTTAATAAATAAAGAAATAAACCTTCTCCATTCCCACCTTGTTGTAAAAAAGCTCAAACTAGATTTGAAGCCAATACCAACGAACTATATTACAAAGAAACAGTTGTATCTATTAATGTAACGTTTGTCTTACTCATAACATTTGTGATATTGTTTGTATTTAGACAAAAATTAAGTAGCTTGTATCATCTTGTGAAGCTTAAGTGTAAGAAGAAGGTAACTATCGCTGAGGTCAGCGACTCGAATCTTAGGGGGGAAGAGTCATGTCCATTACCCAGTAAACCCCTTACTAGCCATGACCAAGAGACATCCCGTACTAATTTTGGTTTTTAAATGATAATAATTATTATAAATAATAATAATAATTATTATTACTATTATTCTTACTGTCCAGGAGTATATTCTCTTCAGGAAGTCAGAATATTATAAGAGTCCACTCCAAGCTCACAGGCAAAGCATGTAAAAGCTTGCTATTTCAAAAGCACTGTAAGTGAACATATTTCCATTAGATATTTCTCGGAAACACAGAACTGGGAGTTGGCCACTGCTAACATTCTTAAACTTTCCAGTCTGTCTCTACTATTTTACAAGGGACACATATTTCTGTTCCTTCCTCATAATAATTCTTAGTATTGAAGCTTTCCACAACGACTTTAAGGTCAGCCCAACCAAACCCCAACGCTTATGGTTTGATTGGCTAAAAACCCCTCTTACCACTAGAGATACACGCCATTGGTGAATCTCTACATGTGACAGCTTTTCCCTCTCCAGAGAAAGTTATAGTTTATAAACTGAAGCAGAGCTGATAATCACTCTCTTCATAACAATACAGCAGACCATGTGGTCACTCTTCAAGACAGCTATATACGAGGCACGTCCAGAAAGTAAGCTCCGTTTGGTAATTAAATTAAATTGTGTACAGATACAGAAAAAATATTTATTGCACAACATTCTACACCTCTTAAACTACTTTTCCACATAACTGCCGAACTTTTGCAAGCATTTGTCATAGCGTGGCACAAGTTTTTGGATACCTCTTCATAGAAGTTTGCCGCCGACCCGTAAACGAGAGTGAAGACTCCCCTTAAGATATCCTACTGTTTGGTCACTACTGTTAGGCAAATTGCGTGCTTACCAGGAGAACTGCGTATGTTTAGGAGTTCTCCTGACCACATACGCAATTTGCCTAACAGTGATGGCCAAACAGTAGGATATCTTAAGGGGAGTCTTCACTCTCGTTTACGGGTCGGCGGCAAACTTCTATGAAGAAGGTATCCAAAAACTTGTGCCACGCTATGACAAATGCCTGCAAAAGTTCGGCAGTTATGTGGAAAAGTAGTTCAAGAGGTGTAGAATGTTGTGCAATAAATATTTTTTCTGTATCTGTACACAATTTAATTTAATTACCAAACGGAGCTTACTTTCTGGACGTGCCTCGTAGATACTGTGTACGCTCTGCCTCACGGCAAGCAAGTCAGGCTTCATGTAAAAGTATTGTAATTACTTAGGTGTTGGTAACCAATAAATTAACATCTTCTCAACGTCTTCTATTCTTTTGTAAAAATAACAATATACAGCGCGGTAGAACTTGAGCGGACCTAAATAGTAGATCCTCAAGCAATATTCAAATTAAGTGAGTGTCGATAAGTTTACTCTTCTCCAACTAGACAACTGGTCGGAGATCTACGAAAAACTTATCTGCGGTACCGCTTTCTAGCGACCGTAATGTGACGGTGAATGACGCCACAAAAACGTTCCGCATAGAAACAAAGCGAGTGGTTTCCTAGGAAGCGTTTATTACCACCGTCACGTAAAATTGAGGTGGCGTCATTCATATGACGGTGGTGAGTGCGGTAGCAAACAGTTCGTCAACGTTTTTGTACGGTGTACGGTATGGGTTGAAAGTAGTGAATTATATACAAAGACTGATAAGATGATATATTGGAGTATGGAAGAAGAGGAAACATTACCGTAATAGATTTCGTAAAGAATGAAGAGGCATTGTATAATGAGAAGAGTACGGGTAACCTTAAAAATACACATAGTTTCTGATCTGGATATATTGGCCTTTTGTTTCTGTTGTTCGACACTGAAGTTATGTAATCTTTTATGAAATTCAGAGTATAATCAAATAACACTGGTGTCAACCGAAAATATTCTTATTTGTCTTCATTGCAATGCAGATGATGACGCAATAAATTTCATATGCACCTTCTGTTGGACGCATCTTTGAAATGTCACATCCCCCCGACCGTTCCCTATCGGCTTTGGATGACTCTTCTTCCAAAAGTATTACGAGCGCCATGCCAAGATCATCCATTTCATATTTAACTTTATAATAATAATGATATTTATTGCAACCAATGGTCAAATACAATAATAATTAAAATTGCACACACTGAAGTCATGTACAGAATTCTGTTAATGTCACTGTTCTCTTGCTACAAACTTTTGCGTGATATCTTTCACACGACTTTCCACACAACTCACACCTACAGTTCTCGTCTGGGTTGTGGTATACCTTCTTGCAGCACAGCTTGAAATGAAAACCATGAACAGCGAAACGTGTCATGAAATGGCGAAGTTCATACATAGAATTCCTCCACTCTGAGGTCATCATGGCATCTGTTTGGTAGAAATCCATCCAGATGTTGGCTTTCTTCTCTTGAAGTTCTTGCAGTATTAACTGATATTGCTTTGTAGAAGGCAGTAACATTCTTATGCGTAACTATTCTATGTAAAATGGTTGTCTCGTTAGTTCATAGGTCGTCCTTGACGGTGCATTTTGTCCTAGACACAGAATCTTTTTCATGTATATGGCCTTTACCCTTTCTATCTGAGCAAGATCGTTTCTCGAGAGATGCTCCCATATTAATCCTATTGCATATGTCATGATTGGATAAATTTTTATGTGAAAGAGTTCTAATGCAGTCTGTATGGAGAGTTGTCTTATTAGTTTTATCTCATTCATGGCTATAACCGCGGTAGCAGCTCTATCTTTTACATGTTTGGAGAAATTCTGTCCAGTCGTTTGGAGTATCAGGCCAAGATACTTGTAGGAGTTTACCCTTGTTAGCTCCACATTGCCATACATGATTTTCACTGATGCTGGTAACCTACCTCCATTCCTGAACGTCATGTGTACTGTCTTATGTGGATTAAGCTTGAGGTCATTACTGTATGCCCATCTTACAAGTTTATCGAACGCCTCTTGTAACAGTTGCTGCGAGATCGACGTTATTGCCATATCATCTGCGTACATATAAATGTTTACTCCTGGTGTTTCTATGGCATCGACAACATCTCGAACTGCGATATTGAACAGCAACGGACTTAATGGATCGCCCTGTAGGACTCCTGTTGTCTGAAGGATAGGCTCCGATCTTGTAAGATTGTTATCAATGATTACATAATTTTTCATGAGTATTGTCGTTATTATCCTACTCAGATAATGGTCTCTTCCTATGATCGATTCCAACTTGCCTATTGTTTTTTCCCTGTCAACTGAATCAAACGCCTTAGCGTAGTCTATATATATCACATGTAGTTTGCCTCTAGAAAATCTTAGCGCATCGCCAATATTATCTAATAGGCACTGAATAGCATGTATCGTTGACCGGCCTTTCCGGAAACCGAACTGTTCTTCAGGCAGTTCGCTGTCTATTAATTCTCTTAATCTTTCTGTCAGTATCTTTGACAATAGCTTAAGACCTGTATTTTCCAACGCTATACCACGATATGAATTGGGATCATCCATTTGACCCTTGCCTTTATATAGCATTTTCATTATGGAGTATCTCCATTTCTCTGGTATTGAGGCCTGCTCAAGACATTGATTGAGTAGTACTGTCCAAGCCTCTACCAACATAGGGCTACTTTCTTTGAGATGTTCATTACAGATCCCGTCCGGCCCACAGGCTTTTCCATTTTTTGTTTGTTGAATTACATCCTTGACTTCCTCACTGGTAATAGGTTTCATTACTGCTGAATAGTCTACCATTGGAGCAGCGATTGGAGATGTGTCCGGTTTCTGTAGTACAGCTTTAAAGTGTGTTGTCCATCTTTCCATGGGTATTTCTCTGGAGAATTTTGGTTTAACTTTATGACAACACACCGTCACGACACACACGGATAATTAGCTCTAACTTTACACCATTGCTCACCGTCAAGACGGTTCCCTGTTTATATAGGCTACGTCATTCGCCGTCACCAGACGGCCGCTAGGAAGCGGTACCGCTACTGGAGGAAACCGTAGCTTAACCGTGGCGTGAACTGTATTGGAATAGACAGCGATACCAGATAACACAGCGGGCTGCTGACAGTCTCCTCATGCAGGTGCGGATGTAGAGTTTGGCTTGGAGGGGAGGGGGGGGTCAGAGAATCGAAATTGTTAAGAAAAATTGTATCACTAAAAACGCAATCACAAAATAACCAAACGTACAAAACCAGACCAAATTTTTGCAAGCTACATGGATAGAAATTTTATGCGTTTAGCGCACCAAAAATATTCGTACAAATTGCAACGGCGTGTTTTGCCACTTTTACATCGAGCTTCGAGAAAAGTATCAAGATACGTTACAGTTTCGGCAAGTCGAGTTGGTACCGACAAAGGGGGAAAGTCACAGCTTAAATTGTCAACCAGGCTTGCAGTTTGGACGTCGGCAAAATTTGTTGGTGCGAAAAAAGCCCCAAATTCCTATTCGTGCATTGCTGCACATTCATCGTGACATCACTATAAACATCGATTCGGTAATCACAAGGTTTGCTAAACAAAATAGACGAGTTGATTTTGTTATATAAATAATCGTTTTTATACAACAGGTATGAAGTTGTAAATATGTACACTTGTAACAGAACATAATAATTGCAATAAATATATTTTCAGTATTGAATAAAATGAAAAAAAAAAGTTTTTCAGTTAAAATTCTTTGAGTTTTATTTGTCTGGTTCTTGTGTTTTCGTTTTTTGAGTTTGCAAAAAAAATTGGTCTCCCGTTTGTGGGGGGGCATGACCCCCGTGACCCCCCCCCCCCCCCCTTGAATCCGCGCCTGTCCTCATGTCACCTCGCGATTAATCAGCAAGCTATTCTCACACCTGGCATTGCGGTGTGATAAGTATACAGATTGTGCAATTGGGCTACTGTGGGATTTAAGGGTTCCTGTTCAGTCCCTCGCCCTTTAGTGTTACATAAATAATTTGTAGCTAGCAACCTTCCCTGGAGTGCACACAACAACTCACTCAAATTTCATCGCAATCGGATGGATGGTATATGAACCCGTAGGGGACATACAGTACATACAAACTATCCCGTAACATTGATTTTTATAATATAGATGGTTATAGACTAAGAAGGAGAAAACTAAGGGATCACATGATTGTATATATTGTAAGCCTATTGTGATCTGCTTATTTTCAAATCTTTGCCTCAATGTATCTTCATTTTGCCATACAAAATTAAATAAAATATAAATAAAGGCCGGAATGGTACCTAACTTAAGTCCACGGTTGCTTAATACGCAATTACTACCTCAATTACAAATACATACTGTACATTAGTACAGACATCACAGTGACACAGGTTGTCAGACTAATTCTACACACACCCAAATACACGGGGCTACATGACCATGATGTAGCAAAGCTCCTAAAAGAATCAACAACAACAACAACATTCTTGGACAGGCTCCGTTTCCCACTCTGACTCTATGCCTATGCATTAGGTTGATGTCTAAGATGCCCCTGGTTCCTAAAGTCGTTACGTCCCCTTTGACAGATTGAACTGTGGACCACTGGAGTGGAAAAGAAGCAGATGGCGTGAAGTAAAGAAGAAAGGGAAGCCACTTCCTTCCGTTCACCCGTTAATGAACTGCACGCATTAACATGCAGGGGTCGGGGCGGAGTGCCTTGTACATGCAACAGTCACTGGGCATGGGCACATTCCCGAATATTCAAGGTGTGCCTTCAATTTGTCTGATGACCAGGGTTTGTGGTGTTTAGCATTTGAAGGGTACAGGAGTAAAATGTTGTTGTTGTTGTTGTTGTTGATTCATCTAGGGGTTTTGCGACATCTTGGTCATATAGCCCCGTGTAATTGGGTGTGTGTAGAATTTGTCTCATAACCTTTGTTATTGTGTTGGCTGTATTCGTGTGTGTATTTGTAATTCAGATGAAGATTGGAAAGGAGGCAGCCTTTGCCTTAATTTAGGAACCATCTGCCATTTGTCTGGAGTATAAATAGAGCCTTGCGACATCATGGTCATGAAGTCTGATGTACTTGTGTGTGAGTGTGTAATCTGTCTGATAAACTGTATTATTATGGTGCCTGTATGTGTAATTGAGGGTAGAAGTGGGGTGAATGCGGCCGTGGTATTTAGTTAAGAACCATCCTGGCATTTGCCTCAATTAGAAATAAGATACCACGGAAAACCACTTCTAGGATTGCCGAGGTGGGAATCGAACCCACCTCTTCTCAGTTTTACCACATGAGGTTGAGTGTACCCCGTTCCAGGCCTCAGACCAGAATGACATTTCTTGGCAGAACCGGGAATCGCACTGGAACCTCCGGCCAAGAATACGAGGGTATGGAAGGACGAATCGGGTCAATTTTAAAAATTTTCTCCTAGCCACCAAATGAAACACACTCAAGGAAGTGCTCCCATCTAGCGGCACGCATCTTACCTTCGTCTGTAAGCTGGTGACAAGTAGCTACTGTGAGTCACACTTGTTTGTGTGTTTTTATTGAGTAAGGTCGTGCTGTTTCAGGTAAGTTCCGATTTTTAGCCTACTTTTCACATTTTGCAAAAATGAGGAAAAATAGACTTATGAGATCGGGCAAATGTGTGTCTGTCCTTCTGTCTGTCTGTATGTCAGTCCTTCTGTCTGTCTGGCTGTCTGTCTGGCTGTGTGTGTGTGTGTCCCTATAAACTCCTAAATGGCTGGAGCAATCGAAACAAAATTTGGCAGGAGTAGAGATCTATACCTGAATATCTCACGGCCATCTTTGAAAATGATGTCAGTGCTACCAACTGTTGACAAATCGCAATTGAAATTTGAGCTCCATGTTGGATATCCTGAAAAGTATGAATGAGAGATAATTCAAAATTGGCACACGTATAGATAATAATATTGCAGTTTAATTTCCAGGAGGCCATACTTGGCAGTGTTACCAAAATGATTATAAGCCTGCTGATAGGTCCAATTTTTAAAATGCATATAACTTCTACACTATCAATTGGATTTCAACTAAATTTCGTATGTGCTATGTGTACATAAACAGATATGACTGAGCGTATTCTTAAGAGTCTCCACGGCTGCCAACTGTTAACAAATGCTCTCAATTTTTTAAATCCAAATACCCATATATCAGAAAGTATGCAAGCCGACAGCTTTAAACTATGCACACGTTTAGTACCTGACATTCTATATTAATGTGGAGTAACTTATATACGTGAGTGCTACCAACATGATTCTAAGCCTGCTGAGAAGTCCAACTTTAAATACATGTAACTTCTATACTATCATTTGGATTTCAACCAAATTTCGTGTGTGCTATGTGTACCATAACATTATATGACTATGCCCCGATTCTTAAGAGTAACCAGGGCTGCCAACTGTTCATAAATGCTGTCTCTATTTTTGTTACCCTAATATCAATATATCAGAAAGTATGCAAGCCAATAGCTCTAAACTTTGCACACGTATAGTACCTGGCATTGTAGATTAATTTGGAATAACTAATACAGGCCTACGCCAGTGCTGCCAACATGATTCTAAGCCTGTTGATAGGTCCAATTTTAAATGCATGTAACTTCTATACTAACTAATGGATTGCATTCAAAATTGACACA
This sequence comes from Meconema thalassinum, assembly GCA_946902985.2. Lineage (NCBI taxonomy): Eukaryota > Metazoa > Arthropoda > Insecta > Orthoptera > Tettigoniidae > Meconema > Meconema thalassinum. The sequence continues at coordinate 126,055,548 of OX336389.2, forward strand.
ACAAGAGATCATATTATTTCAGATTACTTCTGACCAATACATGTACTGTATGTCATTGTTGCCAACATGATTTTACGCGCGCTGTTAGATCCAATGTTTAACTGCATGTGACGTCCATGCTATCCATGGACTTCAACCAAATTTTGTATTCTGTACCTTAAGAGATGGAACTAAGAATATATTCAGTCACAAGGGCTGCCAACTGTAGTTCTCTATTAGGCTACATTATGCCAGGTATACAGTATTTCGAACTAATTAGAAATTTCGATATTACCAACTTAATTTCGTCATTATTCTAGATAGATCCATATAGATTAATCATTGGCATGAATCTTAAATTTTAAGAAAAGTAGGCTCTTTAGTTCGTCACGGAACTTCTTGTTCACTCTCCCTTCAGGTAAAGTTTGGAATAGTAACTTACTCCAAGTCTCGGAGCACTTACACCATCCCTGTCCCTTATACAGTAGCACACACTCTTATAGTCATCACATAAATACAGGTTATCAGACAACTTCAACAACTACACGAGGCTGAATACCAAGATGTTCCAAGCCCCTAAAATGAATTAACAACAACAATAGAACTGGTAACACACAGTACTTTAAACACGCACACTAATTTTTATTCGCAGATCATGAATGCGTACAAGATGTTTCAACTTCCGAAACACTCCCCTGACTATAACAATTCTGGTGTTATACCCTTAGATTCGAATGCTAGTACGTACTTTATTCTTCACGGAACATTAAGTACCAAGTGCCATTTACTCGGCAAGGCTGTCCTTCATTTTTAGCCAATTTTTATTTATGAAAAGAATAGGCTTATAATATCACCTTTTGTCCATGTGTGTGTATGTCTGTGTGTCTGTGTGTCCCCCCTGATACAATCTAAATGGCAAAGCGATCTTAATGAAACTCGGTAAGTGCATACGGTACTACTATTTCGTCCGACCCCGGCCGTGCCTCTTAAATATTAATCCGATTCACCAACCCAACATGGCGGTCGTGCGAAATATTTCTCCGCAACAATAACAGATATCACCCTGGAATTGTGTACTGTAGGATGATAAAGGGTACTACTAGAAGTTCATGTATGTAACTTTCATAAACTTTTAAATTATAAAACGAACATGGCGGCCAAGCGAAGTTGAAACATTTAAATAGACTTTTCTCGCGATTTAAACATCCGAGCGCAGTGAAATATGGTACAGCAAATGTTCATACACAGTGTAATGCACTGACATCTAATTTAGTTCAATATTTTACATAACCTCAAGATAGCAGCTGTGTGAAAAAATTAAAATTAAGCTTTTATTTCCCTTGTCCTAATCATGCGATAATCTTCATCTAATGGTACATATGGCCATGTTGAAACAGTGGATCCCATGAGAACTCCGCAGTTAAGCAGCATTGGGCGTGGTCGGAACTTGGATGGCATGCCGGTTCTAGGTACTGCGCGCTGATGGCAAACATAAGGAGGAGCGGAAAGGCCCTGACCATCCTACCGCACGTAAACTCTGGCTGAGGATAGCCTCTTCGGAGGCTCGGACCTGCCTTCGGGCAGAATACCAATACATAACACTATGGCATACATAAATGATAATCCAACATGGCAACCATCCAAAATATTTAGACGGTTCTCAATATCGCCGAATCTATTACAGGCAGGGATATGACCTAGAAGCTGTGAACCCGTCAATGGTGGGTAATGAAAGTTCCTAGTAACTATACGTTATTGTTGTTTATTCTTTAGGGTGCTTCCGACATCGTGGTTATGTAACCCTGTGTACTTGGATGTATGCATATTTTGTCTGATAACCTGTGTCACTGTGTTGTCTGTACTAGTGTATTCATTTGTAGTTGAGGTAGGATTTGAGTAGGAAGTGGCCGTAGCCTTAAGTAAGGTACAATCCCGACATTTGCCTGGAGTAGACGTGGGATACAACGGAAAACCACTTCCAGGATCGCTGAGGTAGGAATCGAACCCGCCTCTTCTCAGTTTTGCCTCATAAGGCTGAGTGTACCCCGTTCTTGCCCTCAAACCAGAATTAAATTTCTTGGCAGAGCAGGGAATCGAACCCGGGCCCTGCGGTGGTAGCCAAGAATGCTAGCCATTACGCAACGAGGCAGAAAGTAACTACACACATCAAAAAAAGTTTTGCATCACCTCGGTTCCAAGAGTTCCGGAACCGTTAAATACAAAGGGAATAGAGATCAACACAAACAACATTTCAGCTCGTTTTATTGCTCATGAGACCCACACATTGCATGTTGTACCATCATACAGCTAGACTTTCAGCATTTGTGGTCCAGATTGCAGTACACACCACTACCTCTAATACCCAGTAGCACGTCCTCTTGCATTGATGCATGCCTGTATTCGCCGTGGCATACTATCCACAAGTTCATCAAGACACTGTTGGTCCAAATTGTCCCACTCCTCAACGACAATTCGGCGTAAATCTCGCAGAGTGGTTGGTGGGTCAAGACGTCCATAAACAGCCCTTTTCAACATATCCCAGGCATGTTCGATAGGGTTCATGTCTGGCGAACATGCTGGCCACTGTAGTCGAGCGATGTCGTTATCTTGAAGGAACGCATTCACAAGATGTGCACGATGAGGTCGAGAATTGTCGTCCATGAAGACAAATGCCTCTCCAATATTCTGCCGATATGGTTGCACTATGGGTCGGAGGATGTCATTCAGGTATCGTAAAGCCGTTTCGGAGCCTTCCATGACCACCAGTGGCGTACGTCGGCCCCACATAATGCCACCCCAAAACATCAGGGAACCACCACCTTGCTGCACTCGCTGGACAGTGTGTCTAAGACGTTCAGCCTGACCAGGGTGCCTCCAAACACGTCTCCGACGATTGTTTGGTTGAAGGCATATGCGACACTCATCGGTGAAGAGAACGTGATGCCAATTCCGTGGGGTCCATTCAGCATGTTGTTGGGCCCATCTGTACCGCGCTGCATGGTGTCGGGGTTGCAAAGCTGGACCTCGCCATGGACGTCGGGAGTGAAGTTGCGCATCATGCAGCCTATTGCGCACAGTTTGAGTTGAAACACGACGTCCTGTGGCTGAACGAAACGCATTATTCAACATGGTGGCATTGCTGTCAGGGTTCCTCCGAGCGGCAATCCGTAAGTAGCGGTCATCCACTACAGTAGTAGCCCTTGGGCGGCCTGAGCGAGGCCTGTCATCGACAGTTCCTGTATCTCTGTACCTCCTCCATGTCCGAACAACATCGCTTTGGTTCACTCTGAGACGCCTGGAAACTTCCCTTGTTGAGAGCCCTTCTTGACACAAAGTAACAATGCGGACGCGATCGAACTGCGGTATTGACCTTCTAGGCATGGTAGAACTACAGACAACATGAGCAGCGTACCTTCGTCCTGGTGGAATGACTGGAACTGATCGGCTGTCGTACCCCCTCCGTCTAATAGGCCCTGCTCATGCATGGTTGTTTACATCTTTGAGCAGTTTTAGTGACATCTATGAACAGTCAAAGGGACTGTATCTTGGATACAATATACACAGTCAACGTCTATATGCCGGAGATCTGGGAACCGAGGTGATGCAAAACTTTTTTTGATGTGTGTATAAAGAATTTATGTTGACGTTACAGTACATGCTAGTCCTTCCATTTATTGCCATTTTTTTTAGCGTGCAACGAGAAAATAACTTCTGCAATACTTATCTTTTAGGGTAATCATACTTGAGCTGCACACTCTCTGGCTGGATCAACTCGAGGCGTTGTACGAGAAGAGACAAGAAGGAGATATTGCTTCTCTGGTATAGAGCTTCCACTCTTTTTCGTTTGTTCTCTTGCCGTTGACGCGCCACTTTTGTTTTTGATACATAACGAAGTTCCGGTTTAATAGTCAGGTAATAGATCAATAGGAACTGTATACTACCGTACAATTTACTTGCCTGAAACTGAGCAATTTCTTGTTGCTGGGAAAAAATGACCGTAGCGTAGCGGTCGGCATGGTTAGCTGCCGCCCCGGAGGTCCTGGGTTCGATTCCCGGCTCTGCCACGAAATTTGAAAAGTGGTATGAGGACTGGAACGGGGTTTACTCAGCCTCGGGTGGTTCAAATGAGTAGAGGGGGTTCGATTCCCACCTCAGCCATCCTCGAAGTGGTTTTCCGTGGTTTCCCACTTCGTCTTCGGGCCTAGTGGTACCTACTGTAAGGCCACGGCCGCCTCCTTCCCTCTTCCTCGCCTATCCATCCCAATCTTCCATCACTTCCCATCCCTCATGGGGCCCCTGTTCAATTTGCAGGTGAGGCCGCCTGGGCGAAGTGCTGATCACACCTCCCCAGTTGTACCCATCCCGACCAGATGTTCCAGGCTCCAGGACACTGCCCATAGAGGCGGTAGTGGTGAGTTCCCTCGCTGAATCCGTGGGAACCACCAATCTAGAGGGTAAATTGACTAAATAAATAAAAATAGGAAAACATGAAAGTGGTAAAATGAACCAAGAATGATTTGATTTTCAGCTAAGCACAATGAGAAAGCTCTACTTGTGGTTGTTCGGGATATCGCACTCCTCGCATTGGCCGCACGAAAAAGTGAGTCCAGGTAATCGGTTACATTCGCCTGGAGGGGGGAGAAGATCTGTTGATCTGTTCTCCGTCAGCTGTTTGACAGTATGTAATGTGTGGAAGGCGGGCAATATTTTATCGAAAATGATAATTTCTTGAAAATATATTTATTTCATAACAGTTTCAGACAACACATTGCCGTTAACTAGTACAAACTAATTTATGAGGATCTGAGAAGAAAATAAATATGGTATTTATTTTAAAGGGCATGGTTGTTAAGTCAGATTTCTCATATGCATAGAGAGTAATGAAAAGGACTCTGAATATACTTGTAAAAAACTGCATTCTTGGCTGTCACCGCGGAGGGCCCGGGTTAGATTCCCGTCTCTGCCAAGAAAATTTTAATCCTGGTCTGAGGGCTGGAGCGGGGTACACTCAACCTCGTGAGGTAAAATAGGATAGAGGTGGGTTCGATTCCTACCTCAGCCATCCTGGAAGTGGTTTTCGGTGGTTTCCAGGCAAATGCCGGGATGGCACCTGACCTAAGGCCACGGCCGTTTCCTACCCAAATCCTACTTAAATTGCAAACACACACACCAGTACAGACATCACAGTGACACAGGTTATCAGACAAATTCACACACACCCAAGTACACGGGGCTACATGATCTCGATGTCGCAAAGACCCAAAAACATTCAACTAAAACTGCAGCGCAGACTTTTTGGCAGTGCACAGTAGCTTCTGTAAAAAAATGTATCTTTCTCTTTCAGTCATAAACATAATGCATTACTGCAATCGATGCCAGTATTTTCTGGGTTGCAGGAAGGATATAGGCTACCGTATTTTTATAGAACATTGCAGTTACTTGTTTCAGGCTAACAAATTTAATGCCAGAACTCCCTTGGTTAACTCATATTTTCGTGTGACCCCAAAGCTATTTGAGTAATGTTTCTGGGGGCTAGAGTATTGTTACGGCTGTGAGTTTGTGTCATCGCTCGCCGCATGAGTCACAACTGCCCCAGGGCTGGGCTGTGCCCTGCCTCAGTGTATTGCGTACGCCTTATGCAACAGGACTACTAGGACAAAGGGATGGTCCAGAATATTCGTGACTCAACCAGTGAAGGAAACCTCGAGATGCCGTGAACCCTGGATAGGTCTAGAAGCATTTATTGAGTCACCGGCCTGCTATATAAGAGCGACCTGTCAAGCAGTGTTGTTGTGTGTTTTACGAGCTAGTACGAGCGTTTATCCTGAGCGACAGAAGTGTGGTGACTTGCGAAACCCCTAGTGAAGCCGTTTCTCTTGACAGCGAGGAAGTGAGAAGCATACAGGGGACTGCCTGTGTTTTGAGTGAGTGTGATTTCACTGAGCGTCAGTGGTGAAGTGCCGCGCGAGTTACGAAACCCAGTGACATTGTTTCCCAGCTCGTGAACAGCGAAGCAGCGTGTAGCAGGTTTTCGTAAGTAACTGTAATTTGTGTACATAGGGGAGAGTTGCATGTAGTTCTGTCGAGGCGACCAGACTCATTAGCGAGAAGATTAACTGTTGACAAGTGAAAGAGGGCAAGAGCTCTCCATAAGCAAGAGACTTGAGGAAACTGGAGTAAGGTTCCAATTGCTTGTATTTGCTGATGAGTAGTGTATCTTTCTGGCCACAATAAAATTAATTATTTCTTTAAAGGAACATCCTGTGTTGTGCTTTCTACCCACCGTAATCCAGTTAACAAAAGTGCCACTAGGGGGTGGCACGTAACAACTGGTGTCAGAAGCCGGATTACGAACTCAAGCACAAGCACAACACCTGACGGTCCTGGTTTCAAAACCCGAGCAGGTCATTTTCTCTAATTTTCCTGTGAGTGCATGCCCTTTACAAGACAAACAACTAAAATGAAGGCGCAATTGGCAGCATTGCTAGAAAAGTTAAGTGGCATGGAAACCAAGATGGAAGACGGCCAGAAGAAGATGGAAGACGGCCAGAAGAAGATGGAAGACGGCCAGAAGAATTTAACCAAGGACCTAACTGCCAAATTAGAAGACGGCCAGAAGAAGATGGAAGACGGTCAAAATAAGTTAGCGGAGGACCTGAAGAAGATGGAGGACGGCCAGAAGAAGTTAGCCGAGGACCTAACTGCCAAACTAGAAGACGGCCAGAAGAAGATGGAAGACGGTCAAAATAAGTTAGCGGAGGACCTGAAGAAGATGGAGGACGGCCAGAAGAAGATGGAGGACGGCCAGAAGAAGTTAGCCGAGGACCTAACTGCCAAACTAGAAGACGGCCAGAAGAAGTTTGCCGAGGACCTAACTGCCAAACTAGAAGACGGCCAGAAGAAGATGGAAGACGGTCAAAATAAGCTAGCGGAGGACCTGAAGAGGATAGAGGACGGCCAGAAGAAGATGGAAGACGGTCAGAATAAGTTGACACAGGACCTGAAGAAATTAGAACTGGGTCTGCATGAGGAAGTCACGGCAGTGGAAAAGAAGTTCGACGCCTTACAAGTGAAAGTTGCCGAGCTGCGCCAACGCCCGCTGATGGGGGTGGAGGAGAAATTCAACGCCTTACAAAAGGAAGTTGCCGAGCTGCGCCAACGCCCACTGACGGGGGTGGAAGAGAAATTCAACGCTTTACAAAAGGAAATTGCTGAGCTGAGCCAACGCCCGCCGACGGGGATGGAAGCGAGATTCAACGCTCTACAAGAGGAAGTTGCCGAGCTGTGCCAACGCCCGCCCACCGTTACACCGGGAATATCAGGAACGGGACATAGCAGAGTGACGCCCCCAACCTTCGACGGAAAGGTCCCGTGGAGCACCTACTTACGTCAGTTCGAGGCGGCCTGTTCCATAAATAACTGGACAACACAGAAAAGGCTACAGCTCTCATTGTAGCGCTGAGAGGTGACGCCCTTAACGTCCTTCAGGCCATCCCGACTGGATCCCAGGACTACGCTTCCCTGATCGCCCATATGGAGTCCCGATATGGAGATAGCCATCTTCAGCAGGCCTATCAGATGCAGCTCCGGACCCGGGTACAGAAGAACGCGGAAACTCTGCAGGAGTTCGAGATGGACATCGCACGCCTCGTAAGGCTCGCCTACCCAACAGCGCCGGCCGACTTTCTGGAGCAGATAGCGACGCAGACTTTCACCGACGGGCTACGGGACTCGGACACTCAACAGGCGCTGCGTCTCGCACGCAATAAGACCCTGGCAGATGCGCTGAGCCACGTACTTGAGTTCGAGACGGCAAAACAAGCATCCAGAATGCACGCGCGGGTGCGTCAAGTGGACGTCGACGAACCAGCAAAAACCAACGAGACCAAGCCCCTGGCCGACGAATTGATGGAGGCGCTAAGCCGTTTCTTCGATAGTCGCGGCACCACCAGCAACGACACAGCCGGAAGACAACCGGAGAGGCGGCCCGGAAGAGGACTACCGACCTGCTGGGCCTGCGGTAAGAAAGGCCACCTGAGCAAGGACTGAGGTGATCGCCGCCGCCGAGGGTATCCGACGGGAAATCAGTCGTCTGAAAACCGCGCGGCCCAGGGAAACGAGTATTAGCCAGCCTTGGGGGGCAAAGGTTGGCTTGTGACAGTCGTCAAGCCCCGGCAGTCCAAGTGCGTGTGACGAAGTTACGGAGGGACAATAGCAGCCTGATGGTCGGTGGAGTCGTCAACGGAGTGAGCTGGCCCATGCTGATCGACACGGGAGCGTCGAGGACCATCGTCAATCCCACCTAGATCCCAAAGTGGAGAGTGCAACCCACACAAAGGAACCTCCAGCTAATAACCGCGACCGGGGAGACCGCACCGGTACATGGCGAAGCATCACTGGAGCTCGTCATTGGTCGACGGGTGGTGAAGCATCCAGTGCTTGTGGCTGACGTATCAAACGAAGTGATCATCGGACTGGACTTCCTGGACTAGAAAAACATCATCTTGGACTTGAGTACCAACTCTCGGCACTTCGGAGGTAAGGAACTTGCTTTGCAACCAGCACACGAGGCCGTTACCGCACGACGAGTAAGGCTGAGAGAGGACGTCATCGTTCCTGCCAGGACGGAGGTCAGCGCCGCCGTAATTGTCGACGGAACTGCTGAGGGAGTGGCGGCTGTCATCGAGCCAAAATATGAGGACATCCAGACTAAAGGATTGGTAGTTGCCAAGACCCTCATCAACACGACGACTCGGCCGTACGTCCGCCTGTCCAACCTGAACGACTACGATATTACGGTTCACCGGGACACCAACCTAGGAATCTGCGAGCCCGTTACCTGGATTGCCCGCATCACAGACACGACGGACGGACACCTGCAGACGGACAACCGAAGAAGACGCGCCCTGCCAGAAGAACTACAAAAGCTGTACCAAGGATCCCAGGACCATTTAGACGAGGAGCAATCACGCCAACTTCAGGACCTGCTACGCGAATTCCAGGATGTCTTCTCCGTGGGGAGCAAAGACTTCGGTAGGAAAAGCTTGGTCCAGCACAGAATCGACGTTGGGGACAGCACACCGATTAGGGCCCCATTCCGACGTGTCCCGCTCGCCAAGCAAGCCGAAGTCGACCGGATGGTAGAAGAGATGAAGGAGAAAGGGGTGATCGAGCCATCACATAGTCCTTGGAGTTCTCCGGTCGTGCTAGTGAAGAAGAAGGACGGTTCCACCAGGTTCTGCGTGGACTACAGGCGGGTGAACGACGTCACGAAGAAGGACAGCTACCCTCTACCCCGGATCGACGACACGCTGGACACCAAATCAGGATCAAGATGGTTCTCCACCTTGGATTTGAAGAGTGGCTACTGGCAGGTGGAGGTCCACCCTAAGGACCGCGAGAAAACGGCGTTCTCTGTGGGCAGCGGGCTCTGGCAGTTCACCGTCATGCTATTCGGTCTGTGCAACGCCCCTGCGACCTTCGAAAGGCTAATGGAGTCCATTCTGAGGGGACTACACTGGAAGACCTGCCTGGTCTACCTAGACGACGTCATCGTTCTGGGAAAAAGCTTCGAGGAGCACTACAGCAACCTGAAGGAGATCTTGATGAAGCTACGGGCTGCCCAGCTGAAGTTGAGCCCCAAGAAGTGTCAGCTCTTCCAGAAGCAGGTCCAGTACCTTGGGCATATTGTCTCCGAGGAAGGGGTGCCCACCGACCCGACATCGCCGACATCGCCAAACCACTGCATCGACTGACTGAGAAGGACCAACTCTTCACATGGACAGCAGAATGCCACAGTGCCTTCGAAGAACTCAAGCAGGCTCTGTGCACCGCGCCTATTCTGGCCTACCCCAGACCTGGAACAAGGTTCATCGTCGATACCGATGCCAGCGACTTTGGTATAGGGGGAATCCTGTCGCAAATAGTGGACGGCGAGGAGAGAGTAGTGGCCTACTTCAGCAAAGCCTTATCAAAGCCAGAGAGGAACTACTGCGTCACCAGGAAGGAACTGCTCGCCATCGTGAAGACCATCGAACACTTCCACAAGTACCTGTACGGGCAAGAATTTCTCATCAGGACCGACCATGCATCCCTGCGGTGGCTCCTGAACTCGCGCGGTGGTTATAGAGGCTTCAACAGTACAACTTCGAGATTCAGCACAGGAAAGGCCAACTGCATTCTAATGCCGACGCCCTGTCACGAAGACCTTGCCCCAAAAACTGCACCTTCTGTACTAGGAGGGAGGAGAACACCGGGATACAGTGCCGACGGACTACTGTGGAACTTCAAGGGAACTGGAGCCGCGAATCTTTCACGCGGGCACAAGCAGAAGATGATGACCTGGGACTGATAGCCGAATGGAAGAGGGCCTGTGTCCCCAGACCCGGGTGGAACATTGTGAGTGACTACAGCCCAAAGTTTAAGTCCTACTGGGCGCAGTGGGACTCGCTGATTGTAAGGGATGGCCTCATCTGCCGCGCCTGGGAGAGCACCGACGGGAAGATATCTCGGGAACAAGTCGTCGTTCCAAAGGCTATGACGGAGGAAGTCCTGAAGGAAGTCCATGGAGGATCATCTGGTGGACACCTAGGGATAAAGAAGACCCTGGAGAAGCTGAGAGAGCGGTTCTACTGGATCGGATGCCGAACCGACGTGGAGAACCACTGCGCGAGGTGCCACGATTGCGCAGCCAGCAAGGGCCCAGGACGAAGACGACGGGGTCCACTGAAGACCTACAACGTGGGTGGCCCCATGGAGAGAGTGGCCATCGATGTTGCTGGGCCATTCCCGTTGAGCGAGGCAGGGAACCACTACATATTGGTCATCAGCGACTACTTTACCAAATGGCCGGAGGCGTATGCGCTCCCTAACCAGAAGCCGCGACAATTGCAGAGACCCTGGTGAAGGAATTCGTCAGCCGGTACGGAGTACCCCTGGAGCTGCACTCCGACCAAGGGAGGAACATCGAGTCGCAGGTGTTCCAGAACCTATGCCAGCTGCTGGGAATCCGGAAGACAAGGACAACGCCGCTACACCCTCAGTCCGACGGGATGGTAGAGCGATTCAATCGCACCATCGAGAACCATCTCCGAATAGTCGTCAGCGAGCACCAGAGGGATTGGGACAAACATCTTCCACTATTTCTTCTGGCCTACCGTGCCGCCGTGCATGAAGCCACCGGGTGCACACCAGCCCAGGCCATGTTTGGGAGGGAGCTCCGTCTACCTGTCGATCTTGCCTTCGGCCGACCTGGGAATGATCCGGTCCCGGTAAGCCAGTATTGTCAAGAACTGGTCGACCAACTGGAGGACGAGCACGCGTTCGCGAGGAGGAAACTGCGGATCGAGACCGACCGAATGAAGACCCGATACGACCAGCAGACGGATGCCGGCGGATTCCACGAGGACGACCTGGTCTGGCTCTTCAAACCATTACGGAAGAAAGGCCTGTCACCCAAACTGCAGAAGTCCTGGGAGGGCCCGTACCGAGTCGTGAAACGGATCAACGATGTCGTCTACAGGATCCAGCGGAGCCCGAGGGCGAAGATGAAGATCGTGCATCGAGATCGCCTGGCAGCCTACGGAGGGACACAGACGGACCAATGATTGATCGGGACGATCAGCCTTTTAGGAAGGGGGTGGTGTTACGGCTGTGAGTTTGTGTCATCGCTCGCCGCATGAGTCACAACTGCCCCAGGGCTGGGCTGTGCCCTGCCTCAGTGTATTGCGTACGCCTTATGCAACAGGACTACTAGGACAAAGGGATGGTCCAGAATATTCGTGACTCAACCAGTGAAGGAAACCTCGAGAAGCCGTGAACCCTGGATGGGTCTAGAAGCATTTATTGAGTCACCGGCCTGCTATATAAGAGCGACCTGTCTAGCAGTGTTGTTGTGTGTTTTACGAGCTAGTGCGGGCGTTTATCCTGAGCGACAGAAGTGTGGTGACTTGCGAAACCCCTAGTGAAGCCGTTTCTCTTGACAGCGAGGAAGTGAGAAGCATACAGGGGACTGCCTGTGTTTTGAGTGAGTGTGATTTCACTGAGCGTCAGTGGTGAAGTGCCGCGCGAGTTACGAAACCCAGTGACATTGTTTCCCAGCTCGTGAACAGCGAAGCAGCGTGTAGCAGGTTTTCGTAAGTAACTGTAATTTGTGTACATAGGGGAGAGTTGCATGTAGTTCTGTCAAGGCCACCAGACTCATTAGCGAGAAGATTAACTGTTGACAAGTGAAAGAGGGCAAGAGCTCTCCATAAGCAAGAGACTTGAGGAAACTGGAGTAAGGTTCCAATTGCTTGTATTTGCTGATGAGTAGTGTATCTTTCTGGCCGCAATAAAATTAATTATTTCTTTAAAGGAACATCCTGTGTTGTGCTTTCTACCCACCGTAATCCAGTTAACAAAAGTGCCACTAGGGGGTGGCACGTAACAGTATCCTTCCTTTTACTGCCCCTCTTGCCCCCTTCTGGTTCTTATATTCTCATTCTCTAGAGACTGTGATATGAGTTACGTATTAATTACCGTACATTGCAGATTGTATGTGTTCAATATAAAAACAAGATGTTCAGTAAAGAACATATAGCCTACTTTCTCCTAAATGCATGGGTATAGTAATAACTAGGGCTCGGATCGATATGCTCGATAAAATCTCCAGATATGCTCGAAAACCATGTGTTTTATGCTCGATAGATATGCTCGAAAAACCCATTACATGCTCGAAAAAAAAACATTATATGCTCGAAACCCCCATTATATGCGGTTAAATATGCAGAAGATGCTCGAAAAGCACCGTTAAAAAACTATAGAAAGGAAAGTGAAACGAAAAAAACAATAACATACTCGCATTCAAGTTTTTCAAGTATATAGTCTATAAGAGAAGTGTTCTTATAAAAGTTACAGTTTAAAAGTTCATTTACAAAATCTTCAGAATTAGGCGAGTCAATAATGAAGTAGATCTGCATTGGTCTGTACAACAAGAAATTTTCTATGTTTTCAGTTTTGAATGATTTTCTTCAATCAGTCAATAAAAGTTTCAATGACGAGAACGACCTCACTATAGGTTAAAATCCTGCGGTTCTATTCTTCGCACCAGATAGGCTTTTCAATAATTATTTCTGTTTTCGAACCTTAAGGATGGTCAGGGCCCGAAATCGGGGGAGAATTCGAAGAAAAACTAACTATTTAGATGAAACCCGCAAGAATATGCATTTATATGCTCCTATTCTGAAAACCGCGGTTTTATGCATTTATATGCTCGATAAATTTCAATTCTGTTGGTCCCAGAGAGGTGAAAATATCGCCGAAAGGCTTCTTTCAATGTGTACTATTCAGGAAAAAAATATGCAAATATGCTCGAATCCGAGCCCTAGTAATAACTCTTTGACCTTCTCAAGGAGTATAATTGAATGTTGGTTGTAGTATCTTGTTGAAATGCAACGTGCTATACGGATATTAAACGTTGATTAGTTGAATCCTCACCTGAATTATACAGTATATACACACACTAATACAATCATCACAATAACACAGGTTATAAGACAAAATCAAACACTCACCCATGTACACAGGGCTAAATGTCCATAATGCCCATGCATCTCATATGAAACAACAACAACAGCTTCCTTCCCAAATCCTTCCTCATATAAAAGTACACACACTAGTAAGCCTACAGACATCACAGTGACACAGGTTATCATACAACTTCTATACACACCCAAGTGAACAGGGCTACAAGACCATGATCCCGCAAAACCCCTAAAGAATCAACAACCATAACAAAAACAATAGTCTCTACCGCGGATCAAGTTCAACGAATATTAATCGCCGTATTCGAGTGTTGAAATATGTGGTGTTATAAGTATATATAATATTTTCGATTTCAAATACACTCTACAGTATATATGCTTAACATTATAACGTGTGAGTAGTTATAAATCAACAAACACCAAAAAGAACGAAGTAAAGAAATTTGAACCTGCAGTGATTTGATCCACGAACCCCCAGACTGAGAGCCCAAGTAGCTACCATTATGCCACGGATGCCCTACGATAATACTTGATAAACAACTGGTTTAGTATAACCGTAGGCTATTATATTTTGTGTTGAAATCAACGATTTCATTAGCGTTTCCTGGCGTTTGTATAAACCATTTGATACTAAATATGTATTATTTTGTTCAGGACATTCCTAAAAGGATAGAAACTTATGAGGTTACGAAAATATATGTATTTACGAGCAAAAATAGCGGCCATGTTGACAACGGGACGGCACGCGCCCACAACGATATGACACGGTAAGGCTGACCTGCTAGTCACTTCTACGGTTTCATATTCTATCATAAGATGCTAATATCTTACCGGACACGATAACCGATGTACGATAACTGAATTGTTGAGGCCAGGCCTTGTTTAATCATAAGCTACGGTTAGGCTACAATATTGCATGATTCATACATCCACCACTTTGAAACAATTTGGCTGATGACCTTGTAGTTTGGAAACAAGACGCTTCCCGCATTAAGGTATATTGTTGCAAAATTTGGTAGAGATTGGATGATTAAGTTAGTCGTAATTTGATTAAAGCTCAGAACACTTGGGTGGGCGCCATTCCTTTTTTGTTATGATGGCGGCGACATACAATATGACACTGAGTTGCACTTTCCTAGAGCTACCTCTGTACCAAAGGTGGTTCGATTTTGGTTCAGTTGTGTTTGAATTGATAGGGGAAAATGATTTGCACACATACATGGCCGCCATCTGCAAACTATTGGGCTGAATACCTTGTAGTTTGGTCAAAATATGCTTCCCACAAAAGATATGCTGTTGCAATATTTAGTAGAGATCAGATGATTAGGTTGGTCGTAATTTGCTTTAAGCCTTTAAATTTTGGGTGGCCGCCATTACGTTTCCGTCAAGATGGCGGCGATATAAAACATCACACTTAGGTGCCCATTGCTAGTGCTACCTCTGTACCAAATGTCGTTCAATCAGTTTCACCCTGTTTGAATTGATATGGGGAATCGATTTGCACACATACATGGCCGCTATCTGCAAACTATTAGGTTGATGACCTTGTAGTTTGGTCAAAATATGCTTCCCACGTAAAGCTATGTCGTTGCAAAATTTGGTAGAGATCAGATGATTAGGTTGGTCGTAATTTGATTTAAGCTTTTAACATTGGGGTGGCCGCCATTACGTTTCCGTCAAGATGGCGGCAATATAAATCATGACACTGAGATCCAGCTTGCTAGTACTACCTCTGTACCAAATTTTGTTCAATTCGGTTTTACCGTGTTTGAATTGATTGGGGAAACGATTTGCACACATACATGGCCACCATCTGCAAACTATTAGGCTGATGACCTAGTAGTTTGGTCAAAATATGCTTCCCACATAAAGGTATGTTGTTACACAATTTGGTAGAGATCAGATGATTAGTTTGGTCGTAATTTGCTCTAAGCTTTAACATTTGGGTGGCCGCCATCACGTGTCCGTCAAGATGGCGGCGATATAAAACATGGCACTGAGGTGCCCTTTGCTAGTGCTACCTCTGTACCAAATTTCGTTCAATACGGTTTCTCCGTGTTTGAATTGATAGGGGGTATCGATTTGCACACATAAATGGACGCCATCTGCAAACTATTGGACTGATGACCTTGTGGCTTGGTCAAAGGTTGCTTCTCACATAAAGGTATGCTGTTGCAAAATTTGGTAGGGATCAGATGATTAGGCTTGTGGTAATTTGATTTAAGCTTTTAACATTTGGGTGGCTGCCATTACGTTTCCGTCAAGATGGCGGCGATATAAGACATGACACTGAGATGCCCTTTGCTAGTGCTACCCCTGTACCACATTTCGTTCAATTCGGTTTCACCGTGTTCGAATTGATACGGGGGGACAGACATGCAGAGTACACACACACATAAACACACTCACACACACACACACACAGACAGACACTTTTTGGCCCTGTAGTGATCTCATAAGTCTACTTTCATTTTTTTGCAAAAATCGAAAGTAGGCTGAAAAAAGGGAACAATTTCCTTAGAATAGTAATTTTTGTTGCAACAAATGCACTTTATTAGTCAAACTTCAGAATGAAATTTAGTGATTAAATTGAAGTTAAAGTGGAAAATTTTTAAATTTTGCCCAAATTATCCAGACAAAACACCATCTGAATAAGCAAAATATACTCTCTATAAAAAAGAAAGGCTTGATCTCCATCCTTTAATGGAATGACCCTATGGATGATTTGTTTATTGCTGTATCCATAGGGGCAGATGACCTTGCTGTTCCGCCCCTCAAAACAACCATAACTAACTGATGTATGTAGGCTACATACCGTTAATTGATTGTAGGGTACATTTGTTATATAGGCCTGCAGAAAAAAAAGCATGGAAGTTGCTCAAGTTTGCATACCTATGCCTAAAAGTTTGAAAAGCATAAGAGCTTAGAAGTTAATAGCCTACCCAACAAGCGAATTTTTCATATTATGCTGAAATCTACTAAAATAGCCTACTTATTTCTATTAAAGCGCGTGGAAATTAAGATTCCCTATAGGCCTATGAGTATCACTGCACTTCTCCTGTAGATTGTAGTCATTGCCGTGTATTTCGAAACAAAGAAATGTTGAAAAATGACAGCTTACACCAAATGTCTTCTTTTATCATTTCAAATGATCTTGTCGACTTCCTCGTTATGCTTGAGTCTAAAGTTATGCGGGACGGAGACGGTTGCGTTACGGAGACGGACGTGACGTCATGCAGCCGCGCGGGAAGCCTAAGTTAATGGGTAAAGGACGGCGAGTGCGTGACGTCATGTAGCCACGTGGGAAGCCGAAGTTAATGGTTAATGGAGTCTGTTGAAAGAGTCCTGGGGCGTCGAGCGACCTGGGGCTTTGAGCGAAGCGAAAAGAATACAGGGTGACTCCTAAAGAGGTGTACAAGATGCCAGATAAGAATACAGGGTGACTCCTAAAGAGATATACAAGACGCCAGATAAGAATACAAGGTGACTCTTAAAGAGGTGTACAAGATGGCAGAGAAGAATACAGGGTGACTCCTAAAGAGGTTCACAAGATGTCAGACAAGAATACAAGGTGACTCCTAAAGAGGTGTACAAGATGTCACACAAGAATACAGGGTGACTTCTAAAGAGATATACAATATGCCATATAAGAATACAGGGTGCCTCCTAAAGAGGTGTGCAGGATGTCAGAGCAAAATACAGTACAGGATGCCAGATAACAATACAGGGTGACTCCTAAAGAGGTGCACAAGATGTCAGACAAGAATACAGGTTGACTCCTAAAGAGGCGCACAAGATGTCACACAAGAATACAGGGTGACTTCTAAAGAGATATACAAGATGCCATATAAGAATACAGGGTGCCTCCTAAAGAGGTGTGCAGGATGTCAGAGCAAAATACAGTACAAGATGCCAGATAACAATACAGGGTGACTCCTAAAGAGATATACAAGATGCCAGATAAGAATACAAGGTGACTCTGAAAGATGTGTACAAGATGGCAGAGAAGAATACAGGGTGACCCCTAAAGAGATGCACAAGATGTCAGACAAGAATACAGGGTGACTCCTAAAGAGGTGTACAAGATGCCACACAAGAATTCAGGGTGTGCAGGATGTCAGAGCAAAATACAGTACAAGATGCCAAATAAGAATACAAGGTGACTCCTAAAGAGATGTACAAGATGGCAGAGAAGAATACAGGGTGACTCCTAAAGAGGTGCACAAGATGTCAGACAAGAATACAGGTTGACTCCTAAAGAGGCGTACAAGATGTCACACAAGAATACAGGGTGACTTCTAAAGAGATATACAAGATGCCATATAAGAATACAGGGTGCCTCCTAAAGAGGTGTGCAGGATGTCAGAGCAAAATACAGTACAAGATGCCAGATAACAATACAGGGTGACTCCTAAAGAGATATACAAGATGCCAGATAAGAATACAAGGTGACTCTGAAAGATGTGTACAAGATGGCAGAGAAGAATACAGGGTGACCCCTAAAGAGATGCACAAGATGTCAGACAAGAATACAGGGTGACTCCTAAAGAGGTGTACAAGATGTCACACAAGAATACAGGGTGTGCAGGATGTCAGGGCAAAATACAGTACAAGATGCCAGATAAGAATACAGGGTGACTCCTAAAGAGATATACAAGATGCCAGATAAGAAATCAAGGTGACTCTTAAAGTGGTGTACAAGATGGCAGAGAAGAATACCGGGTGACTCCTAAAGAGGTGCACAAGATGTCATACAAGAATACAGGGTGACTCCTAAAGAGGTGTGCAGGATGCCAGAGCAAAATACAGTACAAGATGCCAGATAAGAATACAGGGTGACTCCTAAAGAGGTGTACAAGATGTCACACAAGATTACAGGGTGACTTCTAAAGAGATATACAAGATGCCAGACAAGAATACAGGGTGCCTCCTAAAGGGGTGTGCAGGATGTCAGAGCAAATTAAAGGGTGACACTTAACGAGGTGTACAGTATGTTAGATTCAATTCAAATACAGGGTGACCCTTAAAGTGGTTTGCAAGATATCAGATTCAAACAATGGGTGACTCTTAAAGAGTTGTAAAAGATGTCAGACTCAAATACAGGGTGACCCTTAAAGAGGTGCCCGCGCGGGAAGCCTAAGTTAATGAGTAATGAAGTCTGTTTGATTTTTTTTTTGATTTATTGATTTATTTTCACTGCTACACTTAGAGCTTAAGAGCTCCTTTACAGTAGCGCCCTACATAAAATAAGCTACATTCATGCACCTGGGTATTCTAAAGTTTTGTAGATAAACTCCAGTTGTCGTGTTTTTCGCTCTGCAGAGATATCAATGATGCGTTCTTTGAAGATGTCATCCCTAGAAGGATAGTTCACCAAACTCTTCTCAATAGCTAGAGTATTCAAATTGCTCAGTCTAGAATCTGACATAGAGTCCCTTAACTCTCTTCAATGCACTCATACTTCGTTCAGTAGAAACAGGAAAGGTAAGAATCAGTCTTATGAGGCGCACTGTTTATTGATATATGTTTTCTAGGCCGTTATACCAAAAAAAAAAAAAAACAACACTAACATAGGACATAGGACATCGAAGAAAATGGTCTTGATTTTAAATACACTAATACATCCCAACACTGATCCTTGTTTTAAAACTCACAAACGAACATGCACGCGTTGAAATGCCGCCCGCCTCACGAATACACTGCTTGGAGCCTAGGCTCTCTGCTGACGCATTCAGATGTTGACCTTCCGCTTGGCGCATGTGCAATTGCCTTCTCTACCCCGAGAGACTTGAGCCTGTTTCAAAGGAGACTCACTGGCTGCTCAGTCCCGCGCTGAGAAGCTGGCGCTAATCTCACCGTGGCTACAGAGAATAACACCGAAAACTTAGAGATTTAATTTGCCTATGCCAATGAAAAATAGGAACTTTTAAATGTGCAAATTCCTTGAGAATGAATTGGGTATTCTAAGGCTCAAAGATTTCCCTCCAGCTTTGCCACTGTTAATAAGCCTAAGTAAGCAACCTTTCAACGAGCGCGCCATGCAGATTGAGCGATGTTCGCCCCTTCCACCAGGCAAATGTAATCGCA
This sequence comes from Meconema thalassinum, assembly GCA_946902985.2. Lineage (NCBI taxonomy): Eukaryota > Metazoa > Arthropoda > Insecta > Orthoptera > Tettigoniidae > Meconema > Meconema thalassinum. The sequence continues at coordinate 126,075,137 of OX336389.2, forward strand.
AAGCAAGAGGCCTCACTCCAGCCATGGGAGCGAGGCATCCAGTAGTATTATAGAGATCAAAGGTTGCTGGTATAGAGCTTCCACTTTTTAGCCTACTTTCGATTTTTGCAAAAAAATGAAAGTAGACTTATGAAATCAACACAGGGCCAAAAATTGTGTGTCTGTCTGTAGGTGTGTATGTGTGTGTACTCTGCATGTCTGTCCCCCCTATCAATTCAAACACGGTGAGACCGAATTGAACAAAATCGATTTCCCCTATCAATTCAAACACGATGAAACCGAATTGAACGAAATTTGGTACAGAGGTAGCACTAGCAAAGGGCACCTCATATTCATGTTTTATATCGCCGCCATCTTGGCGGAAACGTAATGGCGGCCACCCAAATGTTCAAAGCTTAAATAAAATTACGACTAACGTAATCATCTGATGTCTACCAAATTTTGCAACAACTTACATTTATGTGGGAAGCGTCTTTTGACGAAACTACAAGGTCATCTGCCTAATAGTTTGCAGATGGTGTCCATGTGTGTGTGCAAATCGATTCCCCCTATCCATTCAAACACGGTGAAACCGAATTGAACGAAATTTGGTACGGATATAGCAATAGCAAAGGGCACCTCATTGTCATGTTTTATATCGCCGCTATCTTAACGGAAACGTAATGGCGGCCACCCAAATGTTCAAAGCTTAAATCAAATAATGACTAACCTAATCATCTGATCTCTACCAAATTTTGCAACAACATACATGTATGTGGCAAGCCTTCTTTTGACCATACTACAAGGACATCAGCCCAATAGTTTGCAGATGGCGACCATGTATGTGTGCGAATCGATTCCCCCTATCAATTCAAACACGGTGAAACCGAATTGAATACAATTTGGTACAGAGGTAGTACTAGCAAAGGGCACCTCAGTGTCATGTTTTATATAGCTGCCATCTTGACGGAAACATAATGGCGGTCACCCAAATGTTCAAAGCTTAAATCAAATTACGAATAACCTAATCTACCGATCTCTACCAAATTTTGCAACAATATACGATACCTTAATGTGTGAAGCGTCTTTTATCCAAACTACAAGGTCATCAGCCAAATAGTTTCAAGATGGTGGATGTATGAATCATGCAAGTGTTATAGCCTAATTGTAACTTACGATTCAACAAGGCCTGCCCTCAACAATTCAGCCTATCGTACATAGGGAGGTTTAATCTGTCTTCAAAGAGGTGACCGGTAGGATATTAGCATATTATAATAGAATATTAACCGTAGAAGTGACTAACAGGTCAACCTTACCGTGCCATATTGTTGTGGGCCTGTGCCGTCCCGTTGTCAAAATGGCCACTATTTTTGCTCGTAAATACATACATATCCGTAACTTCCTAAGTTTATATCCTTTTAGGAATGCACTGAACAAAATAATACATATTTAGTATCACATGGTTTACTGTATAAAAATGCCCGATAACGCTAATGAAATCGTTGATCTCAACAGTAAATATGATATAGTTATACTAAGCCAGTTGTTTGTCAAGAAAGTATTATCGTAGCGCATCCGTGGCGTAATGGTAGCGACTTGGTCTCACAGTATGGGGGTTCGTGGAACACATCCCTGCCGGTTTAAACTTTTTACTTCGTTTCTTTGGTATTTATTGATTTATAACTAAGCATATGTAGTGTGTATTTGCAATCGAAAATATTATATATATATAGACCCTACTTAAAACACCACATATTTCAACACTCGAATAGAGCGATTAATATTCGTTGACCTTGATCCGCGGTAGAGACTTTTGTTGTTGATTCTTTAGGGATTTTGCAGCATCATGGTCTTGTAGTCCCTTTTACTTGGGTGTGTGTAGAAGTTGTCTGATAACCTATGTCACTGTGATGTCTGTAGGCTTACTAGTGTGTGTACTTTTATACAAGGAAGGATTTGGGTAGGAAGCTGTTGTTGTTTCATTCGAGATGCATGGCCATCATGGTCATTTAGCCCCGTGTACTTGGGTGAGTGTTGAATTTTGTCTGATAACCTGTGTTTATTGTGATGGCTGTATTAGTGTATATATAATTCAGGTGAGGATTCAATCAGTCAACGTTTAATATCCGTATAGCACGTTGTATTCCAACAAGCTACTATAAGCAACATTCAATTATACTCCTTGAAAAGGACAAAGAGTTGTAACATAACTATACCCATGCATTTAGGAGAAAGTAGGCTATATGTTCTTTACTGAACATCTTGTTTTCGTTTGTTCTCTTGTTGACGCGACACTTTTGTTTTCAATACATAACAAAGTTCCGGTTTAGTAGTCAGATAATAGATCAATAGGAAGTGTATACTACGGTACAATTTACTTTCCTGAATCTGAGCAATTTCTTGTTGCTAGGAAAAAAAAGAAGTGGTAAAATGAACCAAGAATGATTTGATTTTCAGCTGAGCACAATGGAAAAGCTCTACTTGTGCTTGTTCATTATGTAGGCTATTATCGATGCGAAATGTCAGCTAACGTTATGCCTCAGTACAACATTCGTCTCTAAATGCTGTATATTTTCCCGTTATTTTACCGCAAATTATCTTTGAAAATTATATAAAGTTGTGATAAAGAAAGTGCATATTGAAGTAGGAGAATGTCTTTATTTAACTGTATGCAGGTCCCATAACCCTGACGAGGTTGGTATTTTCACAGGGCGATTTTACACCGTAGTAGGCACGCAACTTTTTATAACTTAATTATTTAATTTTCTTGCATCTCGTCTATAGTCTAATTCATGGTCAACATTTTTGAAATCAAATATAATCCATATCATCATTAGAAGGTCTCGGTCTCCATAATCCATACAAAATGAGGATAATTTGTGTAATTGAGGTCATAAACCCCCTCTTATTTTTGTGATTAGTTTACGTAGATTAGAGTGAAGATGCGGATGAGCATATTTATTTTCGTCGCCAGTTGCTAGGCCTAGTAACTTAAAAATCTCCATACTGAAAACTATAATATAATATCAAATATCGCGTTCATGCAATACGTTAAATAGATAGCCTATATAATTATAAAATAATTAGAGAAGAAACGTTGAGTTGTTTGTAAATGTTATACAAATCGTAGCCTTTCTCCGTGGTCACATTTTCGAATCTAAACGGGTCAAGTTAATGCATAATATACCAATGTAATGACCAGATAGCAACTGCTTATACTTTTCTCACATAGGCTATAACAATATTTGATTGACACCAACTCAACATCATTATGGTCCAAAATAATGTAAGATGAATTACGTTTGAAATGTGAAAATCGTACATTTTGTAGGCCTGCTATTTATTGATTTTTTTCCCCTTGCGAAGTTTTACAAACCACTGTATTAGGAGGCACTTGTCTTTGGAGTATCCATTAAAGGCCAACCCTCTATTTCTTATTTTATAGGTTGAACATCTAAAAACAAAATCCGAAATAATAACTGACTGTTCAATGTCAATGAAAATCAAATGGAGATTGTATCTCTAAATTATAGACTGTGGTTATTTGTATATTTTATAATTTCCAGTTGGCCGCTGCGCGCTATTTTCACCCTGATGTTACTATGAATGTCTTCTTTATGGTAGTATACTCCTCTCTCACTAAATGTTGCGTTAATTGTAGAGTACGGACAGTATATGGCGGGTTTCAAGGTCGCGGTACAGTATGAGTGGCGGGGAGCTGGAGGGCTGGAGGAGAAACCCCTCCCTTAGCTGCGCTCAAGACGATTGCATGAACAGATTTTAAGCATTAACACGCGATGTCGACTGCATCGCGGGCGACGAATGACTGATGTCGCTGTTCCCCCACCACTGAAACGTGGCTGGAAATATGTCTGTCCAGAGCGGTCAGCTTGACCTTGAAGCCTCATCGCATACCGTCCGTACTCTATTATTATATTGTGAGTTAATGATATTGAAATCTTAAGAATACGCCCAGCCGCCAATGTGAAAGTTTGGAGTCGCTGTTCTTTGGACTTGGTCATAGGAAGCCACTTACAAGGTTCTACATTACTGCTTATTTTCGTTGTTGTACCTTATAAATACTTTAAGTTATTCATTATCATATTCTATATTTCCAAAATGGCCACCTCAAATTGTATTCAGTGTGTTATTATTACTATGGCTTATTGCAGCAAGGTCACTTCTATGGTACAGGTAGGCTACTTCTTTCTTACTAACTTTCGTTTTAATTGCAAACTTAAATTCCGAATAAATCACTATTATATTAGGCTACGTCTTAATATTACGCCCAGCGACAATATTGAACATTTATATATTAAAGTCGCTATTATTTTGCCTTTGGTTAATGAAGACTTGGGTCATGCAGTAAAATGACTCGTCAAGGGCAACCGTTCCACGAACTTTCCGCAAATTTCAAAATCACTTCCTCATGAACTTGTTGACAACATAGGCGGTAAAGGTTGAAACACTCGCACCTACACGCTGGAGTTGATTTAACTTTAACTACTCCTACAGAATTTACTGCTTTTAAATACAGGCCACAAGTGAATTTAACATTAATTTCCCGACTTTAAATGGGCGCAAAGGTTGAACATATGGATCTTCCTGAATCCGACATTGAGACTCCCTATCCCAGGTGTGTGGCATTATGCATGCGTTCGCTGATGTTACCAGGATCATGCAAGACAGGGATAAACACTGATATCTTTGAAAACCACCATATATTCTGGTTGTACTGGTTTTTACATACTGTGCCCGCTTCTCCAATGTTTATGAAAGGTTAAGAACTTCGTAATAAGGCGCCCTAGCGTCTTTCATACTCACAACAAACATTTAATCGTGACCCTTCTGCCGAACGCTCTGTGTGAAGATCCAAACAACCTGACTGTCGAGCGCACCATCAATTACACACCTGCGCTATTCAATACAACTCATCAATGAACGTTGCACGTTCGTCAAGAGGACCCTGTCCTTACAAATTCAATTCAACGGGCATCCGTCGCCCCGTGAATAATCTCGTCACATTTTGACGGAAAAATACCATATCTAATTACCACATAATTATCACATAAACTTTACACAACATCATTACAAAATAAATCATGCATTATTAGCATGTCTCAAGAACCCACACTAACAGAGCGTATCAACTTTATCGGGACCACGAGGTCGTATGATAATATGGCATCCTATCCAAGGAACCTTATCCGACAATTTTCAACCATATTCATTGCTATAAAAATCTGTTCATTCCGTGACAAACCTTTCAGAATAGAATTCGAATAATGACCTCTGAAATCGACGTGCTAGGATCTCCCAGCAAAATGGGCATCTCTTATTATGGTTACCCAATTTCAAATTATTATTATTATAATGACTCAGAGAATAAATACATGTCTTACTCCTACCATTGATGCTGTAAATTTATATAGGTCAAATGACCCGAGAAGAAAGACAAAAAAAACATCTGCACGACCCTATGAGGAAAAAAAAAATGATGCTCTTATTCAACCTGGAATAAATGATTATAAAGGGCGTTAAGTTACACGATCTCAGGTTATCTCATGGCATGGCTATCCGAGGTAGAAGTTCTCTTCTTTCTGATGAACAAGGATGGAAAGGAAACGTCTTACTTTATATCCGGTGTCCTCGGAATTCCATGGCGTCGGCGTCGTCATCGTCTGCGGCATCAGGGCGGCGGCGTCCCTCCAGCGTCCCCGCGATGTGGTCTCCCAGCGTACTGGTAGAGGTATCCGCCCATGGCACCTCCCGATCTCCTGGCGACGCCCATGTCTGCCCACAGGTTGTCCCCGGTCACTTTCAACAGCGCCGTCTCCCGACGTCCCAACCATGGTCCACTCGTCCATCTCGTTGTGACCGTTCATCCCATTATGGCCCCTTAGAAGTTCAGTGCAGCATAATTCGCGTGTTAATATGCATGTTGATGCCCAGAATATATGAGTCCATGGCTATTAAGTTCATGCTGCCATGTGGCAATATTACATCTCACTATATCAGAGCACATTCACGCTCGCACACTATAGCGTCTAGTTCCTGGTTCACTTGAGTTATATGTTTTCACTTCCTTTAACCCGGTGACACACTTCCTTCCACGAGGAGCTATTTCGAGCTGGCCTTGACCGACATATCAAGTTGCCTGCGGCCCGTAGTCTTCCAACCCAAGCTTAAAGTAGATATGGCCTTCCTTACTGCGTTCTCACTACGTTTCTTAAAACGCCGTACTGCTATGCTATTTCCGAATGGATGTCAGTTAAAATATAGGGCCTCGCGATAATGTTTCGCCTCGACTATCGTTATATAGTTCTTCCCCTGATACTCGTAAATTTAAACACCTCCTGGTATCAATCTTTAATGAACATAAATTGTCGGCATAAACGGACTTCCTTTATCAATTCTAACTGTTTCCTCACATACTAGCAAGTCCGATATCGCCTTGAAATTCACACTGTTCGACAAACAAACTGACATACTTCACTGAAAAAAAACTCACTGGCAATATATGCACGCTAGTCTCAGGCTTCATGGCCTGCTGGTTACTCACAAAAACCATTCAAGTTCCCGATGTAAAATCACTGTCTACATGACATGGGCTAATCTTCCGTGCTCCGCTGTGTGACATTCTCGTCCACGCACTACTGACTCACACACTGCTGACTCACATACTGAACATTCACATACTGAACATTCCGGAACTGCGTCCTTCTTCGAGAAAAAAAGTGGGAGGGGTTGGAACCTTCCGGAACATTCCCCTGCTCTCGCGGTTACCTCGCCGCGTCATGCCATGACGTCATACTGACTCTCCGGGTTCCTTCATCTTCTGTCATCCGGGGCTGGTAATTGACCCTGACTGGATCGGTCACATCTCTCCCGCGGCCTTCAAAATATAAGCGGTGGGAACATAGCTTATGTTTTTCCTCAAGTGATGCATGTGAACGATCTTTTTCAGTCATCTCCTCAATGCTGACTAACGGGCTTGCCGGTGATACTTCCGCAGATTCGCAGCATTGAAATTCCCAACAAGTGCATTCGTGACGTTGTCAACCACCCTATAGCAATTGTTGTCCATCACTCTGGCAACCCTATGGGGTCCCGAAAATGGGCGCGCAAATTTCCCATACACTCTGAGTGGTAAGTTCGATGACGTAGGTTTCCGAATCAGCACCAGGTCATTGACTCGAAGTGGCTCGCGAAAACGGCGGCCAGCCTTCCTTCTCTCCCGTTTCTGCGCCTGTAGCTGCATCCTCTCCCGAGCCAGTTCGTTTCTCCTTTGCACCGACGGCTTAATCTCTGGGGGTGCCTGTATAACAGCATGCCAAGGCCTACTTGGTTTTCGTCCATGGTGCAGAAGGCAAGGAATTTGTCTGGTACTCTCATGTGTTGTAGAATTCAAGCAACGTTCAATTATGGGTACCACTTCCATCCATCGATGATGCTGTTCATGACAGTAAATCCGGCAGTATTTTCCAATCTCCGCATTTACTCTTTCAACAGGATTTCCTTCTGGGTATCTTATGGAGCTCAAGATATGCCTTATGCCGAGTCGTGCCATAGCTTCCTGAAATTCGGCGCTCGTGAACTGCGTTCCGTGATCGCTCAGAAGGAACTCTGGCTTCCCTGCAGTTGGAATCACGCCGGTTTCAATCCTGCGAATCACGTATCGGGATGTTGCCTTCTGGATAGGGTGCAACATGACTAATTTGGTAAACACATCCATCGTCACCAAGATGTATTGGTTACCCCTGGTGGACCTCGGAAGGGGGCCATACAGGTCCGTAGCCATTAATTCATTCGGACGAGTCGGTATAATGGCCCTAGGCTTCTCCTTAGATACGTCCGATGGGAATTTGCATCTCTGACAGATGTCGCATGTCCTGATTACCGCTCGTACGGTTTTTCCCATATACTCCCAGGTAAATGTTTCTCTTATGGCATGTAAGGTTTTATCACATCCTCCGTGCCCAATAGATCGGTGAGCCAACCAAACCACTGCTGAAATCAACTTCGGCGGTATTACAATACGTAGCCTTGTGTGGTCTTTATCGACAAACTTGTGAATCACGTCACCAACAATGTGATAAAAGTGAGCAATCTTCGCCGTTCCAGCATAGTCGGGATCATCTGCACCCATGCGATTCTTCAAATACCGGTATATCCGTCTTAACGGAGTATATCGCCGTTGCACCTGGCTCAGGCGTTTCAAACGTTCCACCGTTTCCTGATCGTCCGGTATTAGCTCTACCTGGTGCAAAACAGCCTCCTCACGTGGGTTTCTGCTCAAAACATCCGCTAGAAAGTTTTGCTTTCCGGGCCTATGAATAACTTCTGCATCGAATTGCTGCAGGAACAGGGTCCAGCGCGTGACTCTTTCGCTTGAAATGTCAGACTTTAACATAAACTGTAACGCGCGATGGTCCGTCACAATCACGACCTTATGCCCTAGAAGAATCTTCTTCCACATCTTTAGAGCATAAATTATAGCCAGCGCCTCCAACTCCGTGGCAAAGTAATTAAGCTCAGGCTGTCGCAATTTCCTACTGGTAAATGCCAGGTAATGTTGTTTCTTCTCGTCATCCAACTGGTACAACACAGCGCTCACTCCTACCTTTGAAGCATCGGTGTCAATATAAAATGTTTTGGAGAAGTCTGGATACTCCAGTTTAACGTTGTTAAGGGGCATGTGTTTAGCTTCCGTGAAGGCCTCTTCACACGCCTGATCCCACTTCCAACGATTGTTTTTCCTGAGCATGCTCTGTAGAGGGGCAACTACATCCGTGTAACGGGGACAATGACTAGAAAAGAATAAAGTCATTCCCAGGAACTGCCTCACTTGTTTCACCCTTTCTGGTCTGGGAAACTCAGCTATCGCTTCAATTTTCTCCGGGTTTGGCCGATATCCATAATCTCGTCCAAACATGACTGAGACACCACACTAATCATCGCTCCGGTGTCAACCAGGGTTTTTATTTGTTTACCGAGCACCTCTACTGTTATGATTGGCAAAGGATACACTTTCCCGCGGCGGATAACGTCTTCCTCATGAATCAAGTCTTCGTCGGTAGCCTGAAATATCTCTTGAATTTCTATCAGTTCGGGAGGACCAAGGTTTGAGGAATTTCTTAATTTGAAGTTTTTTTTTGTTGATCTGACCGACTTGTGTCAGGTGGTCGGTCAGCTTCCCCCGGTGGTGCGGATGGATTACTCCGTAATTGTTGTAAATATTCCTGGCTCTCTCGATGTCTTTCCGTATAGCTCGGCCGCGACCCCTGCGAACGAGAATCCCTATAGGCATTCTGTCTCTGATAATATTGATTTGACTGCCTTCGCTGATATTCACCATATCGTCCCTTCGTATTGTTGAATCGGGATCTCCTACGTTCTTCATACGGTTTATTCCTCCATCTGGGTCGCTCGTCTGTTCCACTGTAGCTCCTATCTCGGCTCCGATAGTACCCTGTGTCCCTTGGCCTGTCCGTCTCCCGCGGCGTTCGCTCTTCCGTCTGCGCAATTTTGTCAATCACGACCGTGTTCACATCTCTATTTTCCTGTCGTCCGGACCTCGCCTGTAACTGTGCGCTAGTGTGGTCCAGTTTTCGAAGAATCTCTTCACATCCCTCTAAAGTCTCGGCTCCTGACGCTATTACACTCTTCTGGACCTCTACAGGTAACTGTCGTATAATGGCTTGGACCAATTCGTCCTCCGGCACTGGTGGAGTCAAATACTGCAGCCTGGCGAGTTGCGACGCGAAGTACCCCGCGTACCTAGTCGGATTGGACGTCGCATACCGTTTAGCGTATAGTTCCGCCCGTATGTTCAACTGTTCTTCAGGGCTCCAAAAACGTTTGATTAATAATCGTTCGAACTCATCCGTGCTCGTGAACGTGTATCGAAATGCGCGAAACCAAGTTAATGCCGTCGATTCCAGGGACCTCTCAATAACTCTTAGTTCCCTCTCACGTGGTATCTTATTCTCCGCCATGTATTCACGGACCTCCCTCATAAATTCGATAGGTGTGACGTTATTAGTCCCATTGTTCCCCGAGAATTTCCTCGGCTGGTGGTCTATACTTCTGATGATAGTTAGGTGTCCCCCGGGATTTGTACTCCGTATTCTCGGCGTTGCAACTACCTCACCCGCCTTTCTAGAAAATGGGGCGTTTTCACTTTCCGTCCCGTTAAGATGTGGCGTGTTTTCAATTTCGGACCATCTAACCCTTTCTGACTCCGATTTGTCTTTTATCTGCGTCATTTCCGCCTCTAAGTTGCCTAATCGAGTGAGTTGCCTTCCCTGTTGAATAATGATCTTCTCCTCCAACTCAACAATGGAAGTGTGGATAGATTCTCTCACATGTTCGAGTAATGTCGTTTGTGAATTAGTGATTTTCCTGTCATACGTGTCCTGGAATGATTCAACCTGTATCTGCATGTTTTTCACGTCCTTCGCCACCTCTTCTTTCCAACCTGACACGTCCTGTTTCAACTTATCCAGGGTTTCCTCGTTAGACTGACCAATTTGCTCAATTTTTGCCGTCAAATCTTGTCCCATGCCTTTAATATTACTGTTCAACTTCTCCTCAAGTCCTTCAATATTCCCCCGAAGCGAACTCTGAGTATCCCTGATTTGCCGTGCCATAGAATCTTTGAGCTCCGCGGTGAGCACTTGGAATGTAGTTTCTACCTTTTTATCGAGTAGATTAATCTTATTATCTATAGCCTTTCCTGATAGCCTAAGATTACGTTCTACAGCATCAATGTTTTTCTGCAAATGAGATTCTAAACTCTTAAGATTAGATCCCATGACTTCTAATAAGTCGGTTCTGAGACCATCAACTTTATCACTAACATCTTTTTTTTATTCCTGCTACCTGAATACCGACACCCTCTTGTGTCCTCTGTACCTCTGCTACCTGAATGCCGACACTCTCTTGTGCCGTCCATAAGCGATCCATATCGCTCTTCATGTTTGTTTTAATTGACCCAACACTATCCTTAACATTATTCATTTCAGTGGTTAGACCAGTTAATCCAACTTGGATTTGTTTTAATATATCAGCAATATTTTCTGTGGTTACTGCTTGTGACATCTTACAATACAACTTAAATATAGGGGCCTACATGGGAATGTAGGTCGTCGAGTATAGCCATAACCTGAGATCGTGTACCAACCCTGTCAAATGGTTCACTAAAGGCTCAGTGTGATACGAGGTTAATTTTACACAAGAATTACACATGGCAAGTATCGCGCTCCCATCAAAGGCACGAATCTGACCACACAGTATACTCCCATCATCACAACAAATGATTGAGTACAAAAAACATGCCCATGACGGAAACGAAACACACCATCGTCGTCGAGCCCAACACGTTGGCGGCGCCACTTCCCCCCCCCCCTGTGCCCGCTTCTCCAATGTTTATGAAAGGTTAAGAACTTCGTAATAAGGCGCCCTAGCGTCTTTCATACTCACAACAAACATTTAATCGTGACCCTTCCGCCGAACGCTCTGTGTGAAGATCCAAACAACCTGACTGTCGAGCGCACCATCAATTACACACCTGCGCTATTCAATACAACTCATCAATGAACGTTGCACGTTCGTCAAGAGGACCCTGTCCTTACAAATTCAATTCAACGGGCATCCGTCGCCCCGTGAATAATCTCGTCACATTTTGACGGAAAAATACCATATCTAATTACCACATAATTATCACATAAACTTTACACAACATCATTACAAAATAAATCATGCATTATTAGCATGTCTCAAGAACCCACACTAACAGAGCGTATCAACTTTATCGGGACCACGAGGTCGTATGATAATATGGCATCCTATCCAAGGAACCTTATCCGACAATCTTCAACCATATTCATTGCTATAAAAATCTGTTCATTCCGTGACAAACCTTTCAGAATAGAATTCGAATAATGACCTCTGAAATCGACGTGCTAGGATCTCCCAGCAAAATGGGCATCTCTTATTATGGTTACCCAATTTCAAATTATTATTATTATAATGACTCAGAGAATAAATACATGTCTTACTCCTACTATTGATGCTGTAAATTTATATAGGTCAAATGACCCGAGAAGAAAGACAAAAAAAACATCTGCACGACCCTATGAGGAAAAAAAAATGATGCTCTTATTCAACCTGGAATAAATGATTATAAAGGGCGTTAAGTTACACGATCTCAGGTTATCTCATGGCATGGCTATCCGAGGTAGAAGTTCTCTTCTTTCTGATGAACAAGGATGGAAAGGAAAGGTCTTACTTTATATCCGGTGTCCTCGGAATTACATGGCGTCGGCGTCGTCATCGTCTGCGGCATCAGGGCGGCGGCGTCCCTCCAGCGTCCCCGCGATGTAGTCTCCCAGCGTACTGGTAGAGGTATCCGCCCATGGCACCTCCCGATCTCCTGGCGACGCCCATGTCTGCCCACAGGTTGTCCCCGGTCACTTTCAACAGCGCCGTCTCCCGACGTCCCAACCATGGTCCACTCGTCCACCTCGTTGTGACCGTTCATCCCATTATGGCCCCTTAGAAGTTCAGTGCAGCATAATTCGCGTGTTAATATGCATGTTGATGCCCAGAATATATGAGTCCATGGCTATTAAGTTCATGCTGCCATGTGGCAATATTACATCTCACTATATCAGAGCACATTCACGCTCGCACACTATAGCGTCTAGTTCCTGGTTCACTTGAGTTATATGTTTTCACTTCCTTTAACCCGGTGACACACTTCCTTCCACGAGGAGCTATTTCGAGCTGGCCTTGACCGACATATCAAGTTGCCTGCGGCCCGTAGTCTTCCAACCCAAGCTTAAAGTAGATATGGCCTTCCTTACTGCGTTCTCACTACGTTTCTTAAAACGCCGTACTGCTATGCTATTTCCGAATGGATGTCAGTTAAAATATAGGGCCTCGCGATAATGTTTCGCCTCGACTATCGTTATATAGTTCTTCCCCTGATACTCGTAAATTTAAACACCTCCTGGTATCAATCTTTAATGAACATAAATTGTCGGCATAAACGGACTTCCTTTATCAATTCTAACTGTTTCCTCACATACTAGCAAGTCCGATATCGCCTTGAAATTCACACTGTTCGACAAACAAACTGACATACTTCACTGAAAAGAAACTCACTGGCAATATATGCACGCTAGTCTCAGGCTTCATGGCCTGCTGGTTACTCACAAAAACCATTCAAGTTCCCGATGTAAAATCACTGTCTACATGACATGGGCTAATCTTCCGTGCTCCGCTGTGTGACATTCTCGTCCACGCACTACTGACTCACACACTGCTGACTCACATACTGAACATTCACATACTGAACATTCCGGAACTGCGTCCTTCTTCGAGAAGAAAAGTGGGAGGGGTTGGAACCTTCCGGAACATTCCCCTGCTCTCGCGGTTACCTCGCCGCGTCATGCCATGACGTCATACTGACTCTCCGGGTTCCTTCATCTTCTGTCATCCGGGGCTGGTAATTGACCCTGACTGGATCGGTCACAATACATATATATAATACACTGTTTCCACATGTTATCGACCCTTTAAGATGTACTTCTAATAATGTTTTTGTACAGTACCTTATTTTCACAGATTCTACGCTCTTAGAGCAACAACACTTCTGGTCAGTTTGACCCCAGTCATTCAGCCTGCTATCATTTTTACACTTGTACAATTTGTACAGAATATATACACTCGTTCCAACTGGTTTACTTTCACTTTCTTTCTCCTCGAATTGTTGTTTCACTTCTCCCCATGACATCACGATAAAATGTTTATGTATGGTGATTATCCTTTTGGGCGTGGTAAAGCATTAGGGGAAAGTCTGGCAGCCCCGGACATTTTCATATTTTGTTTGCTGTCCGTACCCATTCATCGAATTTTAAGCAATATTTACATTATCACACAGTTTATATACAGTAGCACACTGTTTAAGGCAATATTAGTAATTTGAAAACTTTTTGAAGAAGTTGTGGGTTTGATAAATTTATTCATAATTCGTGCATAAAATCAATCTGTCTGGTACCCCCGGACACACAAATAACTGCTCTAAGATTTTTACAAAGATTGAACTTAACCCAAAAATCATCAACATGCATATGTCACAGATAGAATTATCATTATGAGTTGTTTCTAACTCAGCACAACCCTCATGAGCCCATCCCTTGCACCTATAACACTGTATCCAGTTTGTGGGTCGTATGAGGAGGAGTCCTCAAAATATGCGCATGGTGAGAACGCGCAAATAAGATCACTTGCAAGTCTTTGTGACTGCATTGTCCATCAACTATCAGGAGGACAGGGCTTTCCTCTGTAGGATGCACATGCTTCACAAATTTTTTCATCCATATTAAGAAATTCTCTGCATTTTGCTGCATCACTGCAGTAGATTCAGCAGGTGAATTTATCATAACCCTGTCATTGACACAGTCTTTTATATGTTGCACCATCTCATACTCCAGTTGTTCCGAAAATATTTTTTCGAACCTACCCAACGTCGGATTATTCAACCTCACAGCCTATTATTTTCTTAATTTTATCACGCAAAGACCTTTTTGGCATGCCAAAAACTTGAGCAGCTTCTCTACATGATATTGTATTCCCTAACACCCTTTCTATCGCTTGTTTCATCGCATCTTAACTACAGGTACCTCCATTGGTATTCCTGCCTTTAAACTTCAGCAATTTTTAAGCCCAGAAATTACTTGCAACCAAATAAAAACATTGTCACTCTGTCCGGGGCTACCATCACAACTGGTGTCCGGGGCTACCAAATTGCTTATGTAAGAGAAATTCATTCACATTCCCTCAACTACAAATACTTTCGTTATGAAATATGTTGGCTGTGTTTTTTTAATGTATTTTGAATAATTAGGGTAAGTGCCAAGTGGGTGCTTTCCCTACAAAGTCTGGTCAGGACGAATAGAAACAAATAGTGTCATCACTCCGCTCTTAAAGCATTGTAGTTCATGGTCCAGCCAGTGCGTGGCGCGGAAGTCGCGCCGAACCTTACGCACGTGTGACAAGTATTTTCGCGGTTAGTCAACTGTAACATCCTGTGCGCGAGAAGTCATGCTATGCGAGTGAATTTGTTTCTTTATAATAGTTTAAGAATGTCTGTGTAGTGCTTTGTGTGTGCAAACAACTAAATTTTCTGCTGTTTCGGGAAAATGTCGTACTGCTTCGTTCCTGGATGTAAATCTGGTTATGGAAGGAAAGCTGATGGTAGACATTTTTTGACACCGCCAAAAGAAAGAAATTTGTTTGCGAAATGGGCGCGTGTTATTCCGCGGAAAGATCAGCAATTGTCGACCAAAAGTAGGATCTGTGACGTGCATTTTTCGGAAGATTTAATTATAAAGGCGGACTGTTTCGTAGTGAATGGTGAGAAAGTGGAACTTCGTCGTGTCAAGTGGAAATTAAAACCAGGATCGGTACCTCACATTTTTCCAAATTTACCGAAATATCTATCCACTGAGGTAAAATCACGAAAGGCGCCCAGTAAGAAACGGAATGAAGGCAGCATCAAGGGGGCAAGAAACAAGAATCGCAATGTGAGTGAAACAGTTATTCCAACAGCAAGCGGTGAAGTTCAAAGTCAACCTAGTTGTAGTCAGATTCAGGGCCAACCTAGTTCTCTTACTGATGCCGAAAAGACAATATTGTCTCTCAAAAGGCGACTAAAGAATGCAAATCGTAATTTAATGCGAGCAAAATGTAGTCTGTCCTCTGCCAAGGTTAAGATTAATGTCCTACAGAGACAGATTAACAACACGGAAGTTCAATTTAAAGATTGTAAGTTTCTTAGTAAAAAGCAAAAAATTATTATAGACACAATGTTAAAGAAATGCCAAGTAAAATCTCCCCATGGTATGAGATACAGTAGTGATTTTCTTTTAGAGAGTTTATTACTTAGAATAAAATCACCTAAAGGATACAGACACTGTGTGCGGCATAACCTGTTACCTCTTCCCTCTGAAAGCCATTTGAGGAAACTCTGCAAAGGACTTAAATGTCCCTATGGAGTAAATCCCCATTGTATAAGTGCTATTTCCAATTATTTCAAGGATGAAATGG
The DNA here is from genome assembly GCA_946902985.2 of Meconema thalassinum. NCBI lineage: Eukaryota > Metazoa > Arthropoda > Insecta > Orthoptera > Tettigoniidae > Meconema > Meconema thalassinum. The sequence goes on from OX336389.2 coordinate 126,091,232, forward strand.
ACGAGAATAAACGGTATGGGGTAGTTATATTCGATGAGGTTAAGCTAAGAGAAGAGATTCAATTTAATGGTTCTTCACTGAAAGTAGATGGCTTAGTCGATTTAGGTGAACTTACACCAGATTGTCAAAGAAATCAGATGGCAAATCATGCATTAGTTTTTATGTTTGTACCTTTTTTACAGAACTGGATTCAACCTATAGCCATTTATGCAAGCAGAAATGCAACTCCAGGAGATATCCTTGCTAAAATTCTAATACAGGTTATAATGCAGCTAGAGGCGGCTGGGGCTAGAGTGGTAGGATTCACGTGTGACGGTAGTCAGTCAAATAAAAAAGCCTGGAAACCTTTAGGAATTAGTGGGAAGAAAAAACAAGCGCAATGCTATATTCTGAATCCAGCAGATGTGAAACGGAAGATCTGGGCTTTTTCAGATTTTGTGCATATATTAAAATGTATCAGAAACTTTTTCCACGATAAAGTAGAACTATCGTACAATGGAAATAAAATCAAATTCAGCTTTTATAGGGAACTGTTTAAGGAAGATCTTTCTGGGTACGCAGGACTTCGAGCTTGCCCCAAGCTGACAACAGATCATTTAGATCCCTCCTCTTTTCAAAGAATGAATGCCAGGCTCGCATTTCAATTGTTGAGCGATAGTGTCGCCAAAGGTCTGCGATTTTATCGAGAAATGGGACTGACAGGATTTGTAGGCAGTGAGGACACTGAGGCATTTACAAGTGACTTGAACAACGTTTCTGATGCACTCAATGCATTCATACCTTGTAAGGCTCTTTATAAAAACTCATCAACCCACAGAACTCTCCTAAATTTTCTTCAAATTCTAAAATCTACAGACAACACGTTTGCCTCGTCTAGGACTATGGAATCCTGAATGGTAACTATTCAAAGTACATTAGAGATGAGTGAATGGCTTTGGGAAAGAGGATATGCGTATGTACTGACAGGAAAACTCACTCATGATCCTTTGGAGCGACACTTTGGAATCATGCGTTCGCTCAGTTCGGATGACCATCCATCCACGATTGATTTTCTTCATTTACATTTACTACAATGTATCTACGTTCCTGTGAAGCAAGCACTATCCTCTGGAGGAAATTGTGAGCCGAAAAGGGAATAAGTACTAACGTCCTTTGTAAACCAAATGCGAATGTTGGCCCGAAATGTGAAAGTGCGCAACGAGACTGTACAGAAATCAGTGGAAACTTCCATAAAAAGCAAAATCGTTATTCAAGACTGTTTAAATATTGAAGATTGGGAAAGTGCTGTGCCGGAGTTGAACCCAGTTTCCGATGCTTCGATTGAAAAGTGTTTAGTTTATCATGTGGTATGTTATTAGGCAATCCTCGAAATTTATTAAGTGTTTATCCTGTGTCCGTTCTCTCCGTGACGAAAGTGAAAGTCGTTTTTCAGCTCTTACGGAAATAAAAGATTACGGATCCGATAGTGGCACGAAGTTTTTAACACGTCCCTCCAAAAGTGTGTGTGACATTCTTTTCCAGACTGAAAGGAAAATCAATGAGAAACTGAGCTCATCTAGGTCGATGTGGGGTGACATTTTTTACGAGTGTCTTGATTCGATTGAGACAATTTCAGTTGTGCCATCAGGGGCTGGCTGTTGTATTGAACATACTTTGGACATTATTCCTAAACTAGTCTACCACTATTTAAAGTGCCGATTCTTCTTCAGAGCGAGAGAAATCCGCAGAGATCTTCAAGCTCGGAAATCTGCTAAGTCTACTCGTAAACTTTCGAAAGTGGCCTCAAGCTAGTTTTGGTGAGTAATTTACTTCATTTGAGTTGTTTTGTTGTCTGTTATTTTAGGGCTGTGATATCGTGGTTATATATTCCATGTACTGTATTTGGATGATTGTGTATAGAGTGTGTGTATAATCGCTATATCAGCACACCAGCAAATCACTGATGACTCACTGACAGCATATTACATCATTGAGCGCCCTGGGGTTACCAATCGGCAATCCCACATGACTAGAGTTACACGTGTAGAGTTATTTTTAGGCTCGTCATTCCACAACTCAAAGAAAAATGCTTACGAAGGTATGGTGTAATATGTCCCTTGACAATATGATCATAACTTGAACTGTTAGCTTGATATTAAAACTGAAACGAAACATGAGGCTGTCAGACCCATTCGCGACTAACGGAGGGTTTTAAAAGATATTTCTACATGGAGGCTGAAAATATTAATAATAACTCTTTGAAAGTAATATTCATAAGTCGAAACAAGGAATGTGCTGTAATGACCGTAACCAGGGCCTTCGTAAAGAGTTTTTTTTTAGGCCGGGAGGTATTCCAGTTTTGAACAGCTGACTATGTAGCGTTGGGGGTCTGCGCTGCTAGCGCTCGTCAAGAGCGGGGCACGCATGAACTCGATGAGTGATAACACTATATTATTCTATTCGTCCAGGTCTGGTACAGAGCTTCAAATTTAAGTTCTGTCCGCGAGTATTGCGCGCCAAAACAACATATGTTCACAGAATGTATGCTTGCCAACTTACAAAAAAAAACTATTCACAAATGTACGTGGATGGTATCTAGCAAGCAGCAGCAATTGCATGCTGCACTATCTGGTGAGTAGGTATGAAAGTAAGCCATGTCCGGGGCTACCATCCGTCCGCGGCTACCGGACCTTCCCCTACCAACAGCCTATGGTATTTGGACCGAACCATGGAATGCAATGAAGCTACCAATAACCCCTAAGAGCTCAGTGGTTTGTGGGAGTCCGGGTGGGGACACCAAGAGCCCGCCGATGAGCCTAGCTTGGTGTCCTAGGCGAAACCCCACACAAGACACGGCACAAACCTAGAAGAATTGCTGAGTTTTAATTCACCGGCCGTGAAAGACAATATACCATCTTTTTGGAAGCCTTCATAGGGAGGTTAAGGCTGCTTGAGCTTTTAGTTCTCGTAGTCAAGTGGTGCAGTTGCACCTTTATAAAGGGAGGTGGCGCGCAGTTCGTCACTCCTGTGGGGGTCCGGGTGGGGACACCAAGAGCCCGCCGATGAGCCTAGCTTGGTGTCCTAGGCGAAACCCCACACAAGACACGGCACAAACCTAGAAGAATTGCTGAGTTTTAATTCACCGGCCGTGAAAGACAATATACCATCTCACTGCTTGTTCGTGCTACGATACCATGGCCAGTAACAACGACACTGATTCGCAAGTAGACATGGCGATGAAATGTTTATGATTATCCTTCTGGCGTGATAAAAGTTTGACCAACAGCCTATGGTGTTTGGACCGAACCATGGAATACAATGTAGCTTACCAATAGCCCCTAAGAGCACAGTGGTTTGCTAAAGTCTCCGCGTGTTCGTGTTACGATACCATGACCAGTAACGACGACACTAATTCGCAAGTAGACATGGACTTTGCTGTAAAAGCAAGAAGACGACCTCACAACACTGAACACGTCATTTTAAACACTGATGTATGAATATCCTTCCACCCGGGGCTGCGCATAGTCCGGCTGGAACTATTTGGTGCGTGCCCGCTCCAAGCAGATACACGTGGCAACATACGAACAATTGACATTCGTAATCCACACGATCGCTCACGGACGGACCCGAACGGCTCCGAACGTCATCTCAGTATATTTCCACTCGCCGGTTCATGGGAGTTCACGCTATTTATAGCCCAGGAAATACCTAGACTTGAGACAACAAGTTGAATTATTGCTTAACTTTTCCGGGTGTGTCAATTTTCAGACTTCGAAATTCTGATTCATTTGTACCTTGCAGTACAGCCAGTAATTGAAAATTTTAACATTCCTAGTCAAAATAAACACATTAACCCCAAATCAAAATGAAATAATCTTCTACTCAAAAATAATACAGTTTCTTATATCCCTGTTCCCAAAACGTAATAAATAGCAATATCCCCGTATTTTCTAATATCAAATATCCAAAAACCGATAATTGATAAACAACGAATCTAGTCGGCTCGGAACATCCGAAAATGAATCCGTCCACAAAAATACACTCGGCACAATAAAAATCACCGCTCCTTCCCCGACTTTAACCCAATATAATAAGATATGAATAAAATACCCCAAACTAACTGCACAAGGCAAAAACCCGAGGGTGAGCTTATGTAACTGAATAAATTCGGTTACAACGTTTTATGAAGAAGGCATACAAAAATTGTACTTCGCTATAACAAGTGCCTCCAAAATGGTGGGAGCTATGTGGAAATATAGTATACGATCTGTAGTTTGTTTTTTAATAAATAGTTTGGCTGTAGCTGTTCTCATTTTGTTTTATTACCAAACGGAACTTACTTTCAGGACGTATAACATGCATAGCATACACCTCTTGCATTGGTGAGTTAGCCGTGGTCTTTACGGCGTGGCTGCAGGCAGTCGTTCACATCCCGGAGGCGAGTATGTTCGAATCCCCCCGCCGGCAACCTTGAAGATGGTCTTCTGTGGTTTCCCATCTTCCTTCCAGGCAAATGCCGGGGTTGGTACCTAACTATAGGCCACAGCCGCAACCTTCCAATTCCTCGTCCTGACATTAACACTTTCCACACAAGACAACACTCCACACGCGATGATACCTGTAGCTCACCCCTTGGGTGTCCGCGTAGAAGCAGCTACAAACTCTGGCGAGCCGAACATGTCCTTGGACGCTCCAGGTACTAAAAGCCAGTGGCGTACGCAGGATTTCCTTCTGGGGGGGGTGTCATTAATAAAATAGGGTAATTGTGCACATTAATAAGGGACAGGTGACCTTGCTGTTCCGCCCCATAAAACAACAATTATTATAATTAAAATGACATTTCGATTAATATTCATAAAAACAATAATTATGCATGAAAACTGTTTTAGGCCTTATTATTTTTTCGACACAATGAAAAATATGGAAAACAGTAACTAATTAAAAGTGAAACGATGAAGTGGTATCATCATGAGCATACGTGGTTGCTTATAAAATTGATATTATGCGAGAGAAAGATAATGTTTTGCTCTCTGTGTTCCTACTGCCATTACTATTGACTCTAAAAATCTGCCTAACTTGATGACTTATCCGTATCATAAATTGGAATAAATTGCAGAAACTTGTCATGTACTGAATTATTTTTAACGAAACGGACACACGATTAAAGCAACACGAAGCGACGTGAAAAAGGTTACCAATTGCACACTTTAACAGTAAAACTGATCCATGGCTAGTATACCATACCAAATCATTTTACTATACAGTAATCAATATTTTATTAACACAACTCAACATCGCATCCAAAGACATTCCAAAGACACGACACTCAAAGATAACAAAAAAATAAATAAACTATGTAAATCAAAACACTGTCTATTTTTGTACAGGAAGTCGATTGCTCGAACGAGCTTTAGTTCACTTTCTCCACATTCTCCCACCTTGCAAAAGGTAGTTTTGCAACACACACTCATAAACTGAAGTAAACATTCCAAAATTATAGTTGAACATTGAGCTCAGGAATGTGAACCACTATAAGTCTAGTTTCTTGAGTTGCCTAACAGTTCTACCACAACGAGTCTTGAATTCACTCTCCTTTTCAGTTCCAGAGTTACTGCAGGGAATATCTTCATTAAGGACCGGCCCACTTAGTCGGTGTTGTGAAGTGTTGATAGAATCACCTTTGTTAAGACAGTTTCTCTCTAACGAATAAAGTCGCTGTACTGGACGAAGTAGAATGCCAGTTGCTGTCTTAATTTTAACCAGACGAGTCACATTGTCTCTTCCAGGTAACAGCTCCACCACTCTTCCTAAGGGCCAGTTGATCCGTTTCTTGTTGTCGCTCTCCACCAGTACTATGTCTCCTACTTGTATGGATCCCTGTTGCTTTTTGCTCCGTGATCGGAGAAATCCCAGGTATTCTTTTTTAAAGCGATTTCTCAGGCTCTCCCGAATAGCTTGTAGATAACGCCATCTGTCGTTTAAACTGCTGGTTTGAATTTGGTCTAAGTCGTTACATCATTACCCTATAGGCTCTGTAGGAACATGGAGGGTCTGAGTGGCTTGAGTTCATCTTCTTCAGAAAGATAAGTCAAAGGTCGGTTGTTCATCAGGTTCTCTCAATCGCACAGATGAGTACACATTTCCTCATAATTTAGGCAATCTTTACCCAAATTACGGCGAAGCAAATCCTTTAGAATCTTAATCAACCTTTCCCAGAATCCTCCCCACCAGGCTGCAGTGGGAGGGTTCAGCTTCCATTTAATCTTCAGAAGGCTGCACGTCCTCTCTATTTCAGTCCAATCCAATTGCTCCAAAGTTCTGCGAAGTCCTGTGAAATTCGTCCCATTGTCCGAATACATGGTATTCACTCTTCCTCTTCTTGCCACAAATCGGCGTAGTGCTTGGATATATGCTACCGTTCTAAGTGAAGTGATCAATTCCAGATGTACAGCCCGATAAACCGCACAAGTGAATGTCACAATCCATCCCTTTTCTCCTCCTCGTAGAAACACAGGGCCGGCCAAGTCTGTGCCCATGATCTGGAAAACACTCGATGCCTTGATTCGATCCTGTGGCAACGGATGAAAAGGTACCTCAAAACCCTTAGCAGAGTTACGACGACAGATCACGCATTTCCGAACAACTGCTGCAACCGCCCTTCTTCCTCTAATTATCCAAACCCTTTGGCGCAACAAAACAAGCAGTGTGTGCATCCCAGCATGATTATGGTATCGATGAAATTGTTCAATCATTCTTTCAACCATCACATGTTTTGATGGAAGTACAACTGGATAGGTATACTCAGGAGTGTCGTCAGAATCAATAACTCTTGACTTCATGCGTAGAATTCCTTCATCGTCTGCGAACACTTCCAGATTCTTCAATTGTTCTTTTCTCTCTTCTTCATAAAGCGTTTCATTCTGGATAAGGAAGAACAGTTTCTTCTCAGCATTGAGAAACTCTTCGCTATCAATTTTCGTAGATACGTGGTCTCTACGATTCCTTTGTTTCAATCTCAAAATCCAAGCAATGATCCTAACGATTTTGATGTATCCAGAGAATCGTGAACTTAATTGCAGTAAAATCGTTTCCACAACAGTGTTCTTAGCAGCTACAACTGTTTTCCTCCTTTCCCTGTTGACTTCTTCCAACAATGGTTCAGGACGATTAAATACCCATTCTTCTTCTTTACATTTAAGCCAAGACGGACCCTCCCACCGTCTGGATCTCCAAAGTTGCGTTGGTGAACACCCTCTAGACAGGAGATCTGCTGGATTGAGACTGCCCGGTATGTGTCTCCATGAACTAGCCTTACTGTACTCATGAATTTCCTTTACCCGATTCTCTACGAACACCGACCAAAGCCCTTTATTAGCAATCCAAGCCAAGACTACTGTTGAATCGGACCAAAACACTGTGTGTATGTCATTCCGGTGTAGGCATCGAAGGCTCAACCCAGTCATACTAACTCCAAGGAGCGCTCCCATCAGTTCAAGGCGGGGTAGTGTTAGTTCTTTGAGAGGCGCCACTCTAGATTTAGCCATCAGAAGACTCAGTTTAATCTTATTTTCTTCTTCTGTTCTCAGAAAAATGCAACAACCAAACGCTCTTTTGCTAGCGTCGACAAATACATGCAAAGTGCTGTTGTCGTTCAGGAAAATCCTTCTAGGTATCCGACAGTCATGCAGGTATTGCAACTGCTGAGTCCATCGACAGAATTCCTCACAAATGTCTCCTGGTAAAACCTCATCCCATCCTATACTTTTCTGCCAGGTCTTCTGTAAATTGAACTCGGGACTCAGAGTTACTGGGGCAGAAAATCCAATCGGATCAAATATTTTTTGCACGCTGGATAGTACCACTCTTCGGGTTACTAAACTTGTAGTCGGGCTGAAGTTACATTCAAGTCCATCTACGTCGCAATACCAACGAAGTCCTAAGACATTCTCAGTTTTACCAACACCACAATCAAAGGAATTCACCCATCCCCTCAAATTGAAACCTGCGGATAACATCAACTCTTGTGCCTTTGAAATAAAGGGTCCAATTTCTTCCTTTGAAGCAACTCCAGTAAGACAGTTGTCCACATAAAATGCAGGTTTCATTTTTGTAGCTACTTCCTTCATATGAGTTGGGGGTTCTTCCAAAAGGTTGTTCAGGACAGAAACCAATAGGAAGGGACTGGAACAAACACCAAAAACCACCCTGCAATGTCGAAAAGTGGTGATCTTATCATTATCCCACCAGAGAAAACGAAGCATATCCCTGTCTTTAGGATCAATTATAATCTGCAGGAATGCCTTCTCTATATCAGCTATTAGACCTATGGGATAGGTTCGAAAATTGGTCAGCACTGATGGAACAAGGTCGATGAGTTTGGGTCTGGGCTCGAGGCAATCATTCAAGGAATGACCATTTCTGTCTTTGTTGGAAGCATCGAACACCGGCCTTATCTTAGTAGTGCCACCATCTTTCAGCACAGCTCTATGAGGCAAATAATGTGTAGGTCCATCCAAAACCTCGTTTTCAACACCTTCGATAATTCCTTTGTTTACCCATTCCTGTAACACCTCATCATAATCCTGAAATTTCTGCATCCCTCGTAACTTTCTTGAAGTGTTCAATAATCGTTTCTGAGAAATTTCACGATTCGTTTCCAGTGAAGTACAACCATCAATCCAGGGTAGTTTGACAATGTAGCGCCCAGATTCCTCTTCTCTCTACACAGTCCTATCGAAGAAAATCTGAACTTGTTGTTCCCTTTCTTCCTTTTTTTATGTTCGCCAGGAGCTTTTATACCCAAAGTCTCAATTTCCCACAAATCCGCCACTCTTGTTGATTGAGTTAAAGTAAGTAGAGTGTAAGACGAGGCAGTAGTTGAGGTGATCTCAGAAGAACCCATAAGTGTACACCCTAAACAAGTTTCTCACAGCCACTAGACTCTTGTTTACATGTACAAAATCTGGCGTGATTATCTGAGCCCACACGTCAGCTCCGAACAATACCTGTATGTCAGTACTGTTGCCACCATTATCTTGGCCAACGTCACTAAGTTCAACTCCCTTGTCCCTCAGTAAATTAAACAAGTCAGCATCAACTAGGGGGGCACCTCCACAGATACTATCAGAGCCTAACACTGCAACCTCACATCTGTTTTCCTCGTTCATACCCAGCAAAGTTATTTGATAGGACTCGAAACAAACAGGTGCTGTTTTCCTACCTCCAAATAATTCTTGACTTAATGTTACCTTTCCAGTTTGTTCCAACTCTAATTTCTTAGCACAAGACTTCTTTATGTAGCTTCTCTGTGATCCACTATCACACAGAACTCTTACTATGTGCGTGGATCCACCAACAACTACTCTAGCAACTAAAGTCTGCAGATAGGTCACATGTCCTTTATTACTACCTGCCATCATGCTAACTGTTTTTGGAACCGAATCACCTTTTGGTTCATCTGAGGCTGTCTTCGCACACATCAAAGCGTAATGTTTCCCCTTGCAAAATGGGCACTTCACAAATATCTTACACTTAACACTGACATGTCCCGGTCGTAGACACCTAAAACAAGCTCCCTTTTTCTTTAACGTTCCTTGGCGTTCTTCTAGGGAATAATCAATAGCCACAGCACAGTCTTGAGAAAGATGTGAGGTTCTGCCACAAAATATACAAGCCGTAGCTTTGTTATTTCTGTTTCCCTTACTAACTGAAACATCCTCTATTGAAATTAAAGAAGCCGCTGAAGGTACGTCCCTATTCTTAGACTTGGTCCTATCGTCTTGCTTAACTCGATCCGTCCTCTCATTAACTTCAAAAGAACTATGTCTTAGTTTAAGAGCCGGCCGGAGTTGGGACGGCCGGCCGCCAGCCCAGCTCTTGTTGTAACATGGGACAAAAGTTTGTGAAACGATTTATAAAGAAACGGGACAAGGTAAAATTATTTTGTTTCTACAGCACGCTGTAGTATTTTATACACTTTTCATCAGTGCAAAAGCATATCGAACAGGAATAGAATGATAGTTATAAAAAGTGTAGTTAAAATCACAATTCTCCATATAAAATAGAGTTCTGAACTGCAATTTTCTTAACCTCTTCAATGCCTTCAGATGATGTTGAAAACAGAAACAAACTCCACTGCAAGACAGCTTATAGTTTTCTCTATTGTGCTACTGAAACATATTTTCAAATTAAGAACTCCGTATATGTTTAATCGTGATTTTAGAAAATGTAAGCATATTGAGTTGCTAATGTCGAGGTGCTGGTAGTTCAGGCAGTTACCGTCAGATACCGCATCGTCGCAAAGTCGTGTCCTTGAAACAGGGTGAAAGAAGACAGAGCCGGCTTCTGAGAGATGGTAATCTCATGCCAGGAAGTGATGAAATCAGCTCATGTCCAGGTGCTGTCAGTCGCTTCATTACAATCAGTGCCGGATCCAGGCCTTGCGGGGCCCTGGGCGATATGATACGGTCGGGCCCTCAACAATAGAAAATATAAAAAATATCAAATCAAATGGAAAATAGTTTTGTAATAATAATAAAATAAAGAATAGTTACAATATTTTGAATACACTACGGTACATTCTTTTAATAATACGAAAGAAACCCGTAAGTCCTCTTGAAGAAGATTATGTAAACTATGAAATATTAAAATATTAGTTTGCGACTCTTTTTCTCGGATGAAGTCTTCCATCATTTCACTGAAATCTATACTTGCTAAACGGTCACGGGAGGTCATAGCTGCACTGAAAAAAGAATATGAATTATAAATTAGTTTGAAAAGTATAATTAATTAATCAATTAGACTTAGACAACAGATGTTTGAGCAGACTCCCAAAGAGAGACAACCGGGAAAGAAGTGGAGGGAGGAGAGACAGAGGAAGCATAGTGTGTGTATGAGAGGTTTTTGGGAAGAAAAGAAGAAAGGGCCAGAATTAAACATGAAAATTGATTGTGTTATAACGCTCTCTTTATGGGGAATTAACGAATAAATAATTAATCAATGAAATTTAAAACAATCCATGACGCAGCCCCCCCCCCGCCCCCCCCCCCCCCCCGGATCGCGGGGACCTGGGCGGTCGCCCTCCTCACCCTCCCCTAGATCCGCCCCTGATTACAATCGGCTGCATTCTAGATCATCATATTATGGTGTATGGCCTACAGGTCTTTTGTAGTTCCAGTGTTGATTATGAGCTTTTTAGTTCTTTATAACATGTCTGTAATATAGTATAGGCTACTTTCAAGATTATGCCATTGTTGTACTGTAAATAGAGTTGTTGCTGTTGTTGTTGTTGTTGTTGTTGGAGGTGGTGATTCGTTTAGGAGCTTTGGGACATGGTGGTCATGTAGCCGCGTGCACTTGGGTGTGTGTATATAATGTGTCTAATAACCTGTGTTATTGTGATGGTTGTATTAGGGTGTGTATTTGTATTTGGGTCGGGTTTTGTATATGCGGCGGCCGAGGCCTTAGATACCATCCCAGCATTTGCCTGAAGCATAAGTGATGAAACAACTTCCAGGATGGCTGAAGTAAGAATGTAACCCTTCTCTTCCCAGTTCTGCCTCACAAGCCTCAGTGTATCCCATTCCAGCCCTCAGCTCCCAAACCTGGACCTATGCGTTGACAGCTAAGAAGACTAGCCACTACGCCACGAGGTGGATTGTAAATAAAATGTTGCTTTGTCAGTCTAAATATGATGTAGCGACTACTATTCTTTTCAAGTTACAGTAATTATTATATGAGTAGCAAGCAATCACTAGTTAGTAACCATCACTAAAGTGGGCCTGAATTTCATTAAACTAATTTGTTTATTTATTTATTTATTTATAATTATTTGTTTGTTTATTTGTAGTTCTTCTAACAGGTTACAACCTAATTATGAGAAATAACAATATGAATTACACTTAATATTTTTCTTACACTAATATAAAATGATACTTATAATACGTATGACTAAATATTATTCTAGTAAGTATCGTACTTGAAATTATGTTACAAGTCACTGATAAGGAGTGTATGATATTAAGTGATTTCTCTACAATACAAATGAACAAAAGGTGCTGTCTGATATATTGAAATGTGTGCATGTTTTTTTTTTTTGTAGATATTGAATGTGTTGGATACAGGCGAATGTTTATGTTACTCTGTATTGGTTCTTGGCCAGTGGGATGTTATACGTTTCGGTCTTATTGACCGCGAAGGAACATATAGTTCAAATTCAGATGACAAATAAGGTCTATCAAAGATGTTATCAAATTATTTAAATGTAATAACCTGCCTACTTTTCTCTAAAGTCTTTAAAGAAAAAGTTCCAGTAGGAAATTATGCTTAGCATTTTTAAAAGAATTGTGTAGTTTATGTTACCATCAATCTCGCGATCAATTGCCACGGCACCTCCTTTTTACGTGGAATCCGAACCACTGGACATGGCGTTTCACTTTGAAAATCTCACATGCATTGACCGGGAACCGAACCCGGTCCGCTGTGGTGAGAGGCCAACAGCTTGACCATACCACTGGTCCACCACATTCCCGCTTAGCATATTTAGGATATACATTTGTTCTTTTGTATTCCAAGAATATAGGGAATTTATTTTTATCGATTCAAGTCTATCGTCAGCATTCGCACATCTTGGGTTCCAAACTATTGAGCCAAATTCAAGTCTACTTCATACGAATGCATTATATATTCTTTAGCAATGTACAGGTTCCTAAAATAAAATGTGCATCTTCTTATATATCCCAGCATTTTGAATATATCTCAAAAATTCGATCAATACGGTGAGAAAAGGATAACTTTTTTTTTTATCAAAGTATAACCTACCATAAACCTAGATGACTTGAGATGGGAAATACATAGGAAATGGTGGTGTTTTCTATCAAAATTTGTGTGTTTTCGTGTAAATGCAATCGGATGACACTTATAAATCTAAATAATTTGTTTTGTTCCAATTTATTTTTTCTTCATCTTTTGGAACAGCATACAATCCCATAACGAATAAATGTATTTAAACGATTACACGTCAATAGCAAATAATAATAATAATAATAATGATATATTGGCATCCCGGAGATGGTTAATTAAGATAAAAATTACAGAGGCACAAGATTCGATCCCAGGGTAACACCAGAGGGTGAATGGATCGTTTCTCTATGATACAAAGTGTTGCCTCTTACATACTGTAAGTATGATCCGTAATATGACATTTTCGTAAGTTGTAGGCTACGTGATGGTTAACTCTGCCAATAATCTGTATATATTACATCGGCTTGTTACCCTTTAATCTAAACCAGATGACTTCTGATTCGTGAAAATTGGTTATTGTTGATCATCGAGGGATGAATCCGTGTTATGAATCGTGAATAAAATGACATGTATGCCTGAATAATTATGTGTTCATGAAGTGTTTGCTCGTAAAGTTTGTTTGGGGCAAACATATTAACTACCGGTACTGTCCGATAGGTAAGAATTAGTGAGATCTTACCCGACTTGTGACTGACTTTAGTAAGTTTCCATTTCTCTGGAAATATCGAAGACTTGATCGATAAATTAAATTTAATATCAAGAGGATAAGCTATTTTTTCCCGGATCTTTTTATCAAATTTGGAAGAATAACTTCAGGAGCTGCTACCCTCTTGTGTCCCATATATTCATCGTAAGTATCGGAGTGAGAATGTCACTACGGGTTACCTCATAATAATTAAGATGTCAATTTCGAGATGACTTTCTAGGTTATCATGCGTTAAAATGTCATAGTTGGATCCATTTTGGCAATATACTGATGAGTAAGGCTAGGATTTTAATGTAATATCTATCATCATCATAGCAAACATTCGTATCGAGTAGATTGGCCTTTCAATCCGGAATGTCTCATTGGTGAGATCGGAGGTGACTATACAGCCCAATGCGGGAGGCACACAATTTGCCGCAGTGATGACAGGTGGTTCCACATGGGGCATCTGCGTTCTTCCATTTCTTCTATGTAATATTACATTAAAAAATTTGAAATACCGGTATGTAATATTGATTTAATTTTTATATAAATCATATACATTGCACATGATATTGCTTGTAGATTCTTCATTTTATTCTTTTTTTTTGCAAAATAAAGGGTGGTACACTAATTAATTAAGCATGTTAATATTATAGCAAATTTAAATAAATTCCATGATTATGTATGAGAAAATGCGTTCGAACTCCACAATAAGTATTGTCAGAGTCACTTTTTGTTTGCGAGGTGGGAGGAAATATAGGCTAGTAGCCTTTATGATCAACGTTGAAAAGTTGAGTCTCAGGCATTCACTGGACAATTGAAATGAACCAAATCCCGCCGATGAGTCTCCGGCAATGTGTGATGCGAATTCCCATCCCCTTATCTTCACTAATATCTTACTTGGAATTCTTCCCTTGCCCTTTCTCGGCAGGTTATGAATAGCTTGGAAAATCCGTTTCATGTACCTGAGTTTCTAGTGGACAAATATTGTTATACCTAACTGTTTTGAATTACCGTTTATTTCATTTGCGAAAAAATACTTTTTTTCAATCACAGTAAGAGACGGTATATGTAATTTTACATAAAAAGTAAAAAATGCTATTATGATAAAATATACCAACACGTATATAGCCACCACGGCTACGCTCGCTAAAGCGCAGCGTTAGGCTGTGGGGCCAAGCTCTCTGCTGACTTGGTAGACGTGGGTTCGAGCCCCACCGTCGGCCGTCCTTGAATGGTTTTCCGTGTTTCCCCATTTTCAACTCCACAAATGCTGGGACGGTACTTTATACAGGCCTTGGCCGCTTCCTTCCTCATCCTTACCCACTTTCATCCATTCATCTCATCTTTCATTCCGACACGCAGGTGACCCACGGGCGTCGACTGGAAAGACCTGCACTCGGCCGCTCATCAGGCCACACGACAAAAAAGAAAATGATCAAATATGTAAAATATATAACATATAATTATATGATAGCTAAGGTTCTAATTCATGGACATTTATCATTTTTAGTTGTGTATAAGGAAAGGGAAACAATATATAAACATTTATAAACATTTAATGCAGCCAATGGCCAAAGAACATAAATACTAACTTAATACCTAAATACATGAATTATAACGTAAAAAAAAAAAAAAAAAAAAAAAAATGTTCTTTGGCCATTGGCTGCATTAAATGTTTATAAAGGGAAACAATATGCATTTACATAAAAATCCTAGCCCTACTCATGAGAAATAGTTCGGAAACCAGGCACGGCTAATTTTGACCGGGGAGATGATTTCGGGGTTCCCCAATTACGAAAATTGATATTTTAAGTCTTTCAAAAATGTCAAAATGAGTTTTATAGCCTATATAGTTTCATCACATTTACCCGCGTACACACAGTCTGTCGACGACTATAAGTTAGACTAAATTCAGCTGACCAGCTTAGGAAAATGTATGTATGTATGTAGATCTGATTACTAATTCAGTGTCTATTTAAAATAAATACACAATTTGTGGCTATAAGTTGTGTTTATATTAATATGATATCCTTATTTCTTCTCCCAGTCGTCATTTAAAACTACTATGAACAATACTTTACACACTATCGTTCTTTGAAGGTAATATATAATATGCATAATAATGGGGTTGAAAATAGGAAATCACTCAAAACCTTTTGAAGGACGACCGACAGAGGGGTTCGAATCCACTCACTCACTGAATCCGGGGATACCTTGACTGTTCAGTTCATTGTATACAGACTTTCACTACGAACATTCTGGTCGCAATGTTCTGAAGGTACTTTGGCGTGACACAGACACTGGAGCATGAAGAATAATAGAAATAATATTTCTATTCGTCATGACTGGAGTAGAGGATAGGATCGAATCGAACGGCCTTGAGCCTCCCTCACTGCCCTCTAGGCACCCTCGATGAAACTACCAGTGGAGCTAGCTGCAGTCGACAGCAACAGCGAACCTAGTGGCGAGCTTTTGAAATGAAAGGCGAAATCCGTTCCCACTCCGGCCGGCTCTTAAGCCGTTCTTCACCTTCTACCTCAGTCTTTAAGAAGGCTAACAATTCACTCATGCAACAGTCAGGTTCCTTGGTAGACGTTTCTTTTGATACACGATACCTGTCCCAAGTTCTAAACATAACCTCTGGTAAGGCACTCTCTACTAGTTGAAATAACATTGCAGCGTATTTCTCCTTTGTTACTCCAAAGGAATCAAGTGCTCTCAACTGTCCCTCCAGACTGTCATACAGTTGGGCTATGGATCTTAAACTATCCTTCTTTAACACCAATGATAAAAGTTCCCGAACATAGTATTCAATGAGTAACTCATCCTTCCCATACCTAGACTTCAACAACTCTATAGCCTTTTTGTAGTTTTCCTTTGAAGGAGGTAAGTTTTCTACCAACTTCTGAGCACACGAACCAGGTTCCATACACTGAATCAAATAAACAAATTTGTCTTCATCTTTAAGGCTGCTATCTTCATGTATTTTAGTAAATTGCGCCCAAAACCCAATCCAGCACTTCACATTTCCATCAATATTTTTCAGTTCTAGTTTTGGTAGTCTTAGTAGTCTCTGATTAGAAGTATGTGAACAGTTGCTCGTATTAGCTTCAGAAACGGCTTGATCTCCGACTTGTAAGGCCTGCACTTTTCCCTAACCTTAAATTATTTCAAGTCGTACTCACTGCAATTGTTGATCTCTGTTTCAAGCACGATGTCTTCAAGGTCTTCCTTTTGCAGCAGCTCGTTTTAAACTTCATCATCCAGACGTTTTAACTTCTCGTAGCGTTCCACAAGTGAAGCATATCTGTTACGAATCTCCACGTGGTCACAATCAGCAAGCGCCAACAGTTCTTCAAGTTTATTCACTTCACGTGTAATTACGCTGGGTAATACTCGACGATCGGTCATCGTTGTTCTGATTAATTATTTGATGTTGAAATTGCCAGTAGTCCTGTCACGGTCGCCAGTTATATACCTTACCAAATCATTTTAATATAGGCTACAGTAATCAATATTTTATTAACACAACTCAACATCGCATCCAAAGACATTCCAAAGACACGACACTCAAAGATAACAAAAAATCAAACTATGTAAATCAAAACACTGTCTATTTTTGTACAGGAAGTCGATTGCTCGAACGAGCTTTAGTTCACTTTCTCCACAGCTAGCTCCACCGCTGAAGGAGGAGTCTCGCTGCGAGTAGAGTGCAAGACATTTACCAAGTGAGGAACGTGATCACACTTAAAATATATACAGGAGTGAAAATCCACAGCCTGCTTCCAGTCTCCGACCGGGTCAGGAATGGAATGAATGAAGCCCCATCTAGCGGCGAGGATATGAACTGTGCCGGCTGCCGAGGCCTGACGCACTCCTCTGGGGCAATGATTAAATGAATGACAGATGAAATGATAGTGGAGAGTGTTGCTGGAATGAAATGTTGACAGGGAAAACCGGAGTAGCCGGAGAAAAACCTGTCTGCCTCCGTTTTGTCCAGCACAGATCTCACATGGAGTGACCGGGATTTGAACCACGGACCCAGCGGTGAGAGGCCGGCGTGCTGCCGCCTTAGCCACGGAGGCTTTTAAAATATATACAGGAGTAAGAAGCCTCAATAGCGGCAGCGTGAAACAGGTGATAGATGGGACAATATAAAGATTCAAGTAAAGAAATGTCTCTGGGAGGGTTAAACCCTGACCCCCCCCCCCCCCCCAAGTCGTTACGCCACTGCTAAAAACTATACGCTAAAACAAAACAAAAACAAAGAAACAATAAAAAAAACTTTCGCATTCAACTCAGCCAGAAGAGAAATAGACGTAAAATAGCTGTCAAAAGAGACATGAATAAGGTTATACCGGTTATTAATGGACCAGCATGGCATATTTGCGATGGCTTTTCTCGCGCTGACATTAAACTGTTGCCTTGTACCTTCAACCCTTTCCTTGTTGTATTTCCAGGCATGATATCCCCAGAAATCACCCTATTATTTTAGAATATGAAGTAGCCTACTGTGCACATGGGCATAATCTCTTGCACATAGCATTGGAACTATATACATGGTGGCCACTCAAATCGGTCAACGATTTTCTAGGAGTTTTCCAGGAATTTTCCAGGAGTAATTCTCATTTTTCCAGACTTATAAATAAGCACCAGTCCGGGGGGAGGGGCTTTATCGGTTGCCTACTTAAAATCAAAATAAAGCAGTTGTGTTTTAGTCCAGTCAATAGACGAATTTCACCCTACATCAGATGCAGGATCGTTTTTTATTTTTGGATGTTGTTTAGGACCATTAGGTAGTTATTAATCCAAGTTTCCGTCATCCTCCCCCTCTTGCTTCGTCCGCCATCTTGAAAAAACTGTCAGAAATCGGCACTTTTTTCAGTTTTTGGCCTATGTTCATTATTTGAAGATATGTCTTAATAAGAAAATGTAGATCACTAAATTTCCAACAACTTTGATATGAAAGTTTTTTCGTAGGACCAAGCATATTCGAGATGCGAGAAGGCGAAAAAGGGCGAAAATTGGCGATTCGGCAAATTTTTCACTTTCGCTCCACTTTCCATCGCAAAAACTGGGGGAAGACTTGATATCAGCAAAACGTTTACTGAATAAAAGTTGTAGAGAATTTAATTTCCTTTGACACTCATGTATCAAAAAAATAATTACGACCAATGGGTAGGAGTGGGGGTAAATTTAAGAAAACTAGAGGAAATGCGTTTTTTTTTTGTGATTCAGCCCTGGAGCGCCGTGTTGGTGAAAGTTTTTCGTTTTCATTATAATACAACCATTTTCTGAACACAGCAGTGCATCTAAATAATATTTAAACCAGTTTTGGATAAATATGAATAGATGGGAGAGAACAAATTCGTTACACATTCATTTAAAAAAGACAGTCAGTCTGAAAAATGCTACAAAGGCTGGAGGTTTGTCGCTTCGCTCGAAGCCAAAGACTCTTGACATGTTACGATGATCAAGAAACAATCAGAACGCTAGAAAGTTACAAGTCATGAGGGAACTGGAGCGCGCGGTGAAAGGAGGGAGCTGGCTGGATGACGTCACGCTCGCCGTGTCGTAACTCCAGAGCTCACCAGTGAACTCGGTACACATGCACCAAGCGGTACTATGACGTCGCACACCTCAGTGCATTCTCGGTACATTTCGTGACGTCGCCGTAACGTAAGCCTCAACGCAACGACAAAGTCGACAAGATCATTTAAAATGATAAAACGTCAGTGTGTATTTACAAAATATAGATTACAATACAATGCATTTTATATATTAATTATTTACATATTAATTGTTAGGTAATAATGAACACACTCAAATAAAAACTTTAAAATAGATGGGGTGTTGCTACAGTAACCGGAGACGTTTCGCAAGGGGGGTCGGGAGGGCTGACTCTTCGGCAGGGTCTTCGTCGAATGGTATGGACGGGTCGTCGATGTTTTCCTCTTCCTCGTCAGCGGCTATCAAGGGACGGTTGTCGCAGGACTTTCCGCCGCAGCAGACTTTGCAGAAAGTGGAGCAATGCAGACCGGCTTTTCTGCATCCACATGCTGCGGAACAACCGGTGACACACCTGCATGATACCGTCTTCAGCAGGGTACGAGGAGCAGCATCTCTGGTGGTTGTTGTCGGAATCAAGCCCCTGCCTGCTTCCTCTTGTCCAGCCAAAGATGATCGGGTCTTTCTTCCTGCTCATCCAGGACATCACTTGGTGGTATACTCTCAAGGAGTGGTATCGCGCTGCATCGGAGGTTGGGGGCAGCTTTTCTAGGTTCAAGTTTGTCGTGGTGGCAACAAATTTTGTGTGTCAGAGGTCAGAAAGTGATTGGCCGATTTCCCCACCATAGAGGACGACCAATATTTGCTCTCCTGCTTTGGAGATGTCCTCTAATGTGGCTTCTGGGTCCATGAAGACATCACTTATCTCCAACAATAATGGATTCCTCCGGAACAGGGAACAAAATTTAGTTTTACCGAACCCATAAATGTTTGACGTTGTGTCACACCCGCTGATGGCGTGGATGAGCAGCAGGTTCTCGGCGAAGTCATACATAAATGATGAGGGGGGTACATGACGTCAGGTGAATTGCCTCTTCCTGTTTTTTTAAGGTACACGTTGTTCATCGTATTTGCTGTCCCAGTGAGGATGACTAATAAATCGATGTCTTCCCCCACAATAATTACAGCGTCGTACGAAGAAGCCATCGATGTTGCAGTGGTCACAATGAGCACGTCAGCATCCTCCTCAGCTTGCTTGTTCATGACGTTGGACGCTTGAAGTGTTGTTCTGAGGAGGGCAACAAATCGTTTTTTATTGCTCTCATTGGACAGAAATGTATCTTGAGGAGTTGTGTTGACTGTGGCTTCATCAAATATCACATCTGCTGAGGCGTTCAGCTTGCGCCTTCTTGCTCTTTCAGCATTCTTGGTACTCATCAGAAGATTGTCTGGGTACCCGTCGAAGATGACCATCACCACTCTCCCATAATGCTGGTGGATGTACTTGATATAATCGGCACGAATTTGCCCAAAAGTCGAGTTTCGATTCCACACAACTTTGTGGAGCAGATGCCCACCATCGATGACAGCGAGGTGATTTGAGGGAAGCTCGAAATCTATATGCAGAGGTGTGAACGCTGCATATAAAGCAGACTTTGTGCTTTTGAGCATGCCATCCTCGTTGAACAACGACATAGGGTACGGTGCAAGCTCATATGAGAGGTATTCCTCAAGGTCGTCCTGGGTTGTTTTTGCTATGCACATCCTGTGATAGAGTGTGAGTGGGTCCACAGCAATCTTCTTCTCCCCAACTTTCAAGATGTTCTTGTCAGCTGCTAAAGATATCACTTTGTCCTTTTTGAAGGACACTTCACCGAAGGTTGTTCCCACTATTCTTGAGAGTCCAGCCATACCGACTTGCTGGGCCTTGTAGCAGTTCACCTGCTCACTTCCAACTACACCAGAGCTGATGCTCATAATTTCCTCTGCTTCAGGGAAAAGGGGGTTGTTTTGAAAACCATTCGAGCAGCCGTTGTACATCTTGTTCGTCCCGCGTGATCCTCCTGGGCCTCAGCTCCACATGTTGTTCTCAAGACAATGCTGTAACTTCAGTGTACTGCTCCATTTGTTGAGCTATATCCTGAAGAGAAGTCATTCCAAGAGTCCACTTCAACAATGTACTGTCTGTCATTCCCCTTCCACTAGTCAAGCCACCTCCAACTTTCATATCTTTCATGAGTTTCTGTTCGATTGTCATGTCAGTCCAAACGCCTGACCAAAATTTGTCTGACCTTCGGATTGTGAAATAACCTTCTTTTGTGAATTTCTGGAACTCAGTAGGATTCATTCTGTCTTCCAAACAGGACATTTCTTGAAGGTACAAATGCGCACTTTTTGCATAAGGCCAATGTCCAGCAGCATGGAAAAATGGTATCATCATCTTGATAGTGTCCAAGTGGAGTTGAAAGTTGCCCATCCTCTCTGCTTGTATACATTTCTTCACAAGAGTCACCATGTTGTAGTACTGAACCCAGAGCTGAGCTGTTGGACCTCTGCTTTGCTGCTTCACAGATTTGATTTCTTCAAAATCATTTGCTTCCAGAACCCTGGACTGGTCCAGCTCTGTTAGTAGCCTGTTGACAACAGTTGTTTCGTCGTTGGTAAATTCAATCGTACCCAGAATCAGTTTGGCCAATGCCTGATGTGTCAATAAATGAGCCCTCACAGCACGAGAATAGGCATGGCCATGCAGCATTTTATCAATGCTGTTTTCGGCATAGATGGTGGCAAATAACTCGAAGATTCCACTGCCGCTCATGATTGTGCCAACAGCTCCTAAGAATGACATGAGTAAGTGGAAGCCCCCAAGTCTTGCTATGACATCTTTCAATAGTGTCTCTGTACCGTTGTGGAGAATTTCCTGTGCCTTCATATACAGTGGCTGGTCGAACGTCACAAAGCAGGTTTCTTGCTTGACACTATCGCATTCTCGGCGAGCCTTGAGCAAGGATGTGTAGACAGTGTCATCATGGTTTGGAGGGGCATTGATAAATGGCAGATATATTATTTTAGATCGCTGGAATTCTTTGTTTGCTGTGGCATTTTCCATGTAACCATTCCATCCTGGCAAATGTCTACCAGTTGACTTCCCTTGAAGCCACAAGATGTCTGCAGCGGACTGAGATATGACGTCAGTAGGAGCCAAGGGCAGGCAATCAAGATCCTTGATAACAACTGTTTTCAAGCCACCTTGTGGGTTCTTCACAAATCTTTGAAGCTCAGTCGAACCAGCAACTGCTTCCAACTGGCGGGCATTCATCCACGCAGAACGCGTAATGTTGTCTCTTTCCCCTGCTGCATCAAATGGAGTCACACATATGATTCCTCCCATCGCATGGAATGTCCCGTGGCCGTCTATTGTATTGACATTTAAGTCAGCGTTGTCAAAAACCAGCTGACAAAAACCAAGAGCATCAGGTTTGAGAGGGGATGATTGAGACTGCCTCAAGCAGCTGTGCCTCATAGTGACTGGAAGAAAATCCAAGAGATGACATCTATGTCAATTAGAAGTTTCGATCCAAATTTTCGGTACATAAATACACTCAATCCCGTAAGAAGGGAGGAGAGGAACGACCGAGGACATGCAGCAGCAATGATTGCATGGGAAATGGCAATACTGATCCTCTTCCATTTATTCAAACTTCCTTGTTTGTTTTTTAGCACAACTGTTTGGACCATCGTCAATAACGTTGGTGGAATGTCCGACTCAACACTGTTAAAATATTTACCAGGGGGTGGAGAGTCAGTGGTATTGTACACACGGGAGTGAATATTCTCTGTAATTATATCTGCAGCTGCTTTCACCACTCTCATTCTTTCTTCCTCAGGATTCAAATTTATATTGGCATACCAAGTGTCATTCAATATTTTATGACCAGTATTTTTGAAACAGACCGTCGATTTATTGCCTGTTTCAACGAACATGATGTCATCCTCGTACTTTTTCAGCAAACGGGATTTTACTGTTCTCCGGTCAAGTTCACATCCTTCCTTAAGGGCCCCCATCAATTGATCAAATGAGAATTGGCATTCTTCTTTGTTTCTTTCCAGAAAAGCATAAACACATTCCATTGCTTCATCAACTCTGGGGTGTGTTCTGTATCCTCTTGCCCCTCCCCCAGCTCTCGGTGGTCGGTACAGCTTTTTCATACAAGCATCGTGATACTGACCGTCAGCAGCAATAAGATCTAAGTCTGGGGAAACACGATTAATTATTTGTTGAGCCCACTCATCTCCGTGTGCCCGAGCTGCTAGCAAAAAGTTGTCCCTTACCTCCATCTTCTCCACCAAGCGAACTGGATTTCGAAAAATCAAGGGGAGCTTTTTCTGTTTTTACTGACCTTAGCTTTGAAGATGGTCCAGGTGTAGAGGATTCTGAGCGTAGAGCTACGTCTATCCGTCTTGGATCGGTGTAATTCTTTGAGCAGGCATTGTGAACTTTAATTTCACCTCTTTTCTTCAAAATATGGCTGTGGTCGTTTCGCCCCCTTCGAACACTTGCGCTTAATAGAGTCTGAACTCCTTTCTTCTTCACAGTAATAACAACTCCTTCGTCCAAACTCTTTCCGCATATGAAGCACTCACTGTCCGGTGCTTGGGATGAAGAAGCCATCCTTCACCACTACAACTCACTCCACACAAAAACACTTTCCAAGCACGTTGACTAAACCCGATGTGAACACTGGAGGTACGAACATTAACTGATAAATACAAGAATTGAATCGGTCATTGTTAGAAGGCACTAAGTCAATTCTTGTCGAAATTGCGATTTCCATGGATACGTATAGTATGAATGTGGACGCATCTAGCTAAGTTAAAAGTAAGGGCCTTATTTTTTGGTGAAATAAAACCGTTGATTTCGGTGTTAAAACTGACGCCATTTCGGTGGGTATTTCGCGAAATAAATTGTCATAATGATCAATGTTTCTTCTGAAATCTTCATTATAGTATGGGATAAATGTAACAGATTATGTGATAAGGGGGTTTTTAAGCTTCTTTGCGATGCGTCGAGTATCGCCGAATGTTATTTGCCGCTTAGAATTATGTTCATTTCCTTCTTTCTTCCTCTTTTTTTGCGTTGCTGAATCTCTGCAGTGTTTATTGCACGTGTCTTTTCGCTCCCACTGAATACGAACATTGGAGTATTTACACATTAGAATCTTTCCTGCAGCGTCAAATACATAAAACCCCTCTCTGTTGTATTCCTCGGCCCTCGAGAAAACTGTTGTGACTTTAATTTTCGGCATTTTTATACTTAAATGCTGGATGTTTGCCGATAGTTTTACCAGTCGCAAACTCGCTCTGATGTATCTAAGACCACAACGCCATTTGATGTAATCGATAGCGGATATCGATTTTCATCGATAGCCATAGAGATCGCGGAACTGAATACACATACTTCCGGCGTTGTGGGCTTTTGTGTAGAGATGCAGCACTATCAATCAAATCAGAAGGAAACCACGACGGTCAATGCGTCAGAGCATTTAAACGTGTATTGGAGAGCTTTTTCGATAATATTTAACATTTTCGTACCAAGTGGAGTATATTTCGTGATTATTTGTGCAATTCGTGCAATAAATCAGATTTCGTGATATTTCGCTAGTTCATTTTGCTAAAATACGCTACGGTACTTTAAGTACATACAAGGTCATATATAGGCAAGAAAGGAGGTATGAACAAATTTCGCGCGTATCGCTATTACAAAAAATACGGCCCCTAGTTAAAAGGAACTAAGTCTGCCCGTTCAGTATGCTGTATCACTACTAGCTGAATTTAACGTTCAGTGTTAAAGATAACTAAGTCATACTTACACGGGACAGCAACTATGCTTTACAATTAAGTGAGACAAACAGTTTTTGTCAATTATCTCAATTCTTACAAAAATGACTTAGTGCCTATTAACAATGACCGATTCAATTTATTATATACGCGTGTGTGAGAGAGTGTGAGTGTATGTGTGTGGTTACATTTATACCAAAAATGGTTCAAATATTATTTAGATGCATTGCTGTGTTCAATAAATGGTTGTACAGTAATATAATGAAAACGAAGAACTTTCACCAACACGGCGCTCCAGGACTGAATCACAAAAAACGCATTTCCTCTAGTTTTCTTAAATTTACCCCCACTCCTACCCATTGCTCATCATTATTTTTGAGACATGAGTTTCAAAGGAAATTAAATTCTCTACAACATTCATTCAATAAACGTTTGGCTGAGATCAAGTCTTCCCCCTGTTTTTGCGATGGAAAGTGTTTTTTTTTATTTAGTCAATTTACCCTCTAGGTTGGCGGTTCCCACGGACTCAGCGAGGGAACTCACCACTACCGCCTCTATGGGCAGTGTCCTGGAGCTTGGAACATCTGGTCGGGATGGATACAACTGGGGAGGTGTGATCAGCACTTCGCCCAGGCGGCCTCACCTGTAAAGCGAACAGGGGTCTCATGAGGGATGGGAAGGGATGGAAGATGGGGATGGATAGGCTAGGGAGAGGGAAGGAGGCGGCCGTGGCCTTACAGTAGGTACTGTCCCCGTTTACCTGGATAGTAGGCTGTCAGATATCCGCCCCCTCAATCGGATTGCCAATTATCAATCGCACCGGCATAGCTACATCAATGAAAATGGCACTGACAGATACTATCGAGATAAGAGCACAGAAGTTCACAGGAAATCATTGTGGAACACACCAAAATAGACGGGGGTTCATACTTACCGTTACTTACCTCTTAATTATCTCGGGGTTTGAGTTGACAACAGGATCACTAAAAGTCTGTTCACACAATAACCTCCACCATGACATTTAAAAATGAACCAGAACGAAGACGAGAACTTTGAACTGTACAAAAGCTTTATTTCTAATAAAGGGTATGATTTTACTAACACAACAAAATCAACGTGGCTATCAGTAGCCCAAGTCAATCTGACTACGTCCTCCAGCAGGATTTGCAAAAATTATCATACAACATGATATAAAACATTTTAGCTCCCAAGAGCTCCAAATAACGTAATATTCATAACACTATTGGATTGGAAAAGGACGTAAGGGTGTGACATATATAGAGCATTTGGTTTCCTTTTAATAAACATGAGAATGGTATTTATAGTCGCAAGGCCGGAGTGTGTACGACCTCACTCTGATAACCAGATGTTGGCACAGCTGCGAGCTACCCTCGAACCTGTTGCATCCTGGTCAAATGCACTCCCTTCTCACGTGCTAAGTTACGTAAGAATACAGCTTGCTCTTTCAAGCTTTTAAATGTCTACAAGACAACTCACATTATTTACGCAAATCTTTCAAGTACTTTGCTCACATTCTATTGGATCATTATGTTAATTCCTTAAACTTGTTAAGTTCAATCCAAATGTTTAATTAGCTCTTAAATGTTTATAACAAAATCACATAAATTATTTATAACAATTAGAAATTGTTTATAATATTTGTCAAAGACAATAAAAATATTATAAGCACGCCTTTAACATCACTTTCGTTTCACATTATTTTCAAAAATATTTACAGCAATTATTTACAATATTAACATTTTAAATTGTTTAAATTATTAATTTAATAAATACATTAACCACATGTTCATTCGGTTGGTAATTTTCATAATCGTGTTTAATATAATCGACCAATGAAGGTTAGTTATACATGTTAATGTCACAATCTGGTTTAATAAAGGTTTTAATAATGATTTGTGACGGCAACCTTCATTCAAAATCTTATCTCAAATTCTTTCAAAACTCGTGTTAATTATAACAGTAAATCACTTGATTAATTTTCAACGAACTATGACAATCTTACTCCAGCGGAAAATCCTTCGCTAACAAGTTAATGCACAAACTGCATTAAAAATATGCCCAAAATCATCATATATTAATCTATATGGCATTAAATTTCCACATAACTTACAAAACTTCCACAAATAATTCTTTAACATTTATTCCTGTGGGAACTTCCTTCATATTCAAGGGCATTATATCTCAGCGAGTTTCAACACGCGCTGCACTAGCGATTATACATTCATAGTTCCACTTAAAAATTTTTATAATCATTAATTGTTTCAAAACTGTTTTTCTATTTAACCTTCGTGGATTTCATTCATGAACCGAAATGAAGTCAAAACTTGCCAATCACAAACAAATTTAATAGTGAATACGCTTATATACGCCTGTCTGGTCTATCAAAATTTAAGATTAACATCCTAAAAAAAAAATTGTAGTATGAAAATACTATCATCAAATAAAGTGCGACTAAAATGCAAAGTAGTCGAATAGAATCCAATTAGACTGGGGAATGCAAACATCGTTCTATAAATCTCTAATTGAGAAAAACTCCTAACAAAAGTACTTGACTTTAATGCATTCAATAATTCATTATTAAAGTTACTCTTTCACAAAAGTGTCTATGATGCAATGTTCATTCATAACTGACGATAAATGTCAGTGTTGCAATCAATTCAAATAACGACTAGTATTTCCAAGATCGTCGACAACGTAAGAGATTTTAACGCTCTAAAATCATTTAAATGTTCTTCCTTCTTGATGATGACAGAAAATTGGTCAAAGTAATTAAACTGGGGTAGAATTACTTTAATAAAATGACACGCTGTCTGAATTTAAATCTGCCATTAAAAATCATTAACTTACAGTCAAATCGTGACTACAAAAATATTAATTACTGAAAATTCTAAATATCAGTCTCAACTGATTCAAAATCGTTAACTATGCCCATGACATAACAATGTCTTAATAAATCGTCGAAAAAGGCATAACTCAACAAGATGTACTGAGAATAAGAATCTCAAACAAGAAAATAGGGCAAAAACATGAGGATAAAAATATGGGAAAAATGGTTGCTCAAACATTATTAATTAACTCAAATACAATAAACGTTCACGACTACCTTATCTGCCGATTGACGTTCCAGAGGAAAATTCCCCAAAGAAGACTGCTGATGGATCCATTTCACCACGTTAAAGCTGAGCTCCATCCTCGAAATAGGAAATAGCACCCTCGGAGAATCGAACTGCTTCCTTCTCCGGAAATCGCTCTGCTCCTCGAAGACGAATAAACATCCTTCCGGCAATAATCTTCTTTGTGAGTCGGGATATCCCTGACCTCTCTTGAAAAATTCCCTGAAGTTCCAGTAGACAATCGTCATGAAGTTTTGTAGAAATTTCCGAAGAAATTATTCATATTCAGAGTATGAAATTGTTTCTATGGCTGTTCGATGGTATTCAGCCTTTAATTACGAAACATGGGTGTAGATGGTATTCACCGCATGTTCGCTTGTGTGGAATAGCAATTAGCGAAGTTCCATGTCGCTATCTTACTCCGTTGAAGTATGTCCCAATTGCAATAAGCCCTTTTAGCCTTCCATCTGCACTTCGGTTGTAGTGTCAGAAGAACAAACTGCCGTATTCAATTGCTCCATTATACTGTATCGTTCTGTAACCAAGCAATCTGAAGTCTTTCTATTCCACTCGCAGCGTCAGCCGTTGCGTTGATTCTGGCTATACAAAAGTGCTTCTCTTGTGGCGAGATAATCACTTTTCTCAGTCGTATAAAACTGCTAATATCTTTCGAACTAATCGGTCGAAATTGTTCAGCTTTTCTCTATAACTGCATGTAGCACTGCACAATACAATTAGCTTATCGGTGACCGCTAACTGTTCGAAGCTAAACTTGTAGAAGCTTTCTAAGGTCCGTTTCAACTTCACCTAGTTTGACTTGGATCTCGTTAATATACTGGCCTCGCCACGCGTTATAAAGACGATTCTTTTCACTGCTGTTCACTTCGACGTCTCACTATAATGAATGTATAAGAAAAGAACTTTCACAATTATACTTCGATGCTCTGAGAATGAGATCTCAGAATGATCAGAGAACGAAAGAGACTCCTCTCTTCTGCGCAAGCCCTTTTATTAACTTCTCGAGGGGCGTTTCCATCCCTTCCAAAGCGTGGTACTGCGTCATCGCTAAAAGTTCCAACTTCGTTAATACATGACGGATTTTCAAAATTCAAAAACTGAAAATAATTTCACCAAAATTCCAAATCGATGCTTTTACTGCAAATGGATTTCCACAATTCTGCATTCCAAAAGTAATAAAAATACCATAGTTTCAGCAATCTCCGTCTTCCTTTAAACTATCGTTGATTGGTTCATGCCTCTCCTCCAATAGCATAGTTTCTTCCTCAGCAGAATTCCTCGTTTCCTGCGACTGCGTCGTACATCTTGGAACATTCTCGACTAAATACATTACGTCACTGAGAATCTCAGCTCAAGTAGCCTGCTGGCATAACATTTACGTCATCCGTGCTTACGTCATGACTACCCACGTCATAACTATGACAGCCATAACTTTAATTATAATTTCAAATATAGCCACCGTGGTCTCCATATAATTCAATTACGGGGGCATTCTCCTCCCACCACGTTTTAAAAACAGTTGCAAATTGTTTTTAAACTCAATGTTACAAGTATCTCAATTCTCTTGAACACGAAATTGAATTATTACT
Organism: Meconema thalassinum; assembly: GCA_946902985.2. Taxonomy (NCBI): domain Eukaryota; kingdom Metazoa; phylum Arthropoda; class Insecta; order Orthoptera; family Tettigoniidae; genus Meconema; species Meconema thalassinum. The sequence goes on from OX336389.2 coordinate 126,120,790, forward strand.
GGCTTACTCTAGGATAGTATCTTTTTAAATTTCCAGCATTGAACTTGCCGTAAACGACATTATTCTCATCATCGTAGAGTTCGTAACAGTTGTTTCCATAAGCGTTCGTAATCCTAAACGGCCCCAGGAACACTAATCCAAATTTGGGGTAGATTTTCTTGGTCATATCAGCCTTGACAGGTCTGCGTAATAATACAAGATTTCCAACTTGAAAGGGTGTACCAAAACGTTTTCCAGCTACTCTTTTCAATCGTTTCTCTGCTGCTTTCTGGAGTTGTTCCTTTGCCTTGTCAATCCTCTGCTGTCTTCCTATGTCGGGATCTCTTGGTATGTGGTTGAAAAGATTATCCCACGGCCTTTCTGGGTTTCTTCCTAGATGAAGTCGCATTGGCACTTCTCCTGTGCTCTCCTGCACTGTAGAGTTCAGACATTCCTCAATAAGGGGTACAAATCTCACCCAACCAGAATGATCATTTGGACAGAAAATTCGACAGAATTTCGAAAATTCAGCCATATATCTTTCTGAGGAATTCGATTCAGGGTAACGCACGCTTGAAAATAAGTGCTTAATGCCAAGCCTTTCCATGTCCGCTGCAAATTCCACGGACGTAAACTGCGTTCCATGATCTGACAGTAGATATTCCGGTATACCAGCTTTAGGAAATACAGCATTTTCCAGTCTGCTTACTACGTTCCTCGTGTTAGCTTTCTGCATGGGACTCATTGTAACAAATTTTGAGAAAACATCCACGGTCACCAACAAGTATTGGTTACCCTGGTATCCCTTCGGACAGGGGCCAAATATATCCGTCGCCATGAGTTCGTTTGGCTTAGAAGGAATCATCGCCTTCGGTTTTCCCTTTAGTAAAGCAGAAGCATACTTTGCTCTTTGACATTTGTCACAGGATCTAATGACCTTGGCAATACTGGAACGCATGTTAGTCCAGATAAATCTCTCTTTAAGTGTATTAAGAGTTTTATCTAAACCGGCATGTCCAGTTGCATGATGAGCTACCCACACTAAATTGACAATAAGTTTAGGTGGCACGACTATTCGAAGTTTTGTATGCGCAGAGTCAGCATACTTGCATACAATGTCTCCACTCAAGACAAAGTGTCGTGAATTTCTCCGTGTAGCCTCATAGTCAACATCCGTATTGTCCATGTAACCCTTGAGGAACCTGTACATTTTCCTTATTGGAGCGTGTCTCTTCTGTGACACACCGATTCGGGCTAACCTCCTAACGGTTTCTTCATCTTCTTGCTCCAATTGTACATGGTGTATCTGCACATTTTTAATAGGGTTACGTGATAGAGCATCAGCCAGTAAGTTATCTTTCCCAGGCTGGTGGACGATAGTAGCGTTAAACTGTTGGGTGAACAAAGCCCAACGTGTCAATCTATCACTTGACATGTCAGTTTGCAACATAAACTGTAGTGCTTTATGGTCAGTAATAATGATGACCTTATGTCCCAGCAGGATTTTCTTCCAGGCTTGTAAAGCTGTCACAAAAGCTAACGCTTCAAGCTCTGTCGTGAAGTAGTTTTCCTCGTGCTTTTTCAACTTCCGACTAGTGAACGCAATGTAGTGCTTGTTGCCTGCCTCGTCTTTCTGGTATAAGACTGCACTAATGCCTATTCTTGATGCATCAGACTCAATATAGAACACCTTTTCAAAGTCTGGGTACTCCAGTTTCACATTATTTCTGAGCATCTCTTTTGCTTTCTCAAAAGCCTCGTCTGCAGCGGTACTCCATTTCCATCTGTTGTTCTTCTTGAGTAAGTCATACAGAGGAGCCATAATTTCCGAGTATCTTGGACAGTGGCTGCTAATAAATTGGCATGCACCTACAAATTCTCTGACTTGTTTTACCTTAGTTGGCTTTGGAAATCTCGTGATCGCATCTACTTTTTTCATGTTTGGATGATATCCATCTTTATCAATAGTATGCCCCAAGTAATTTATCTCCTTCTTCAAGAATTGACATTTTCCAAAGTTCACCTTGATGTTGGCCTCCCTTAAATTCTCGAATAACTTTCTCAAGTGCACTAAATGTTCTGTGGCGCTGGGTGAAGATACGATTAAATCGTCAATGTAGCAGATTACATTTTCTTTCACTTCGTCAGTGAGCTTACTATCAAGTGCTCGAATAAGTGCTGGTCCACTGTTAACCATTCCAAAAGGCATTCTGGCAAAGACCCATGACGTCTGGTCAAATAGGAATCCAGTGTACTGCATACTATCCTCTTCTAGTTGAACTTGATAAAATGAAGACGTCAAGTCAAGAACGCTGAAACATGCTCTTCCTTTGAATTTCCGAAGCAGATCTCTAATCTTGGGTGGTCTGTCATTTTCTGGAAGAATCTTCAAGTCGATGGTCCTGGCATCGAGACAAAGACGTATCTGACCATTACTTTTCTTCACTACTGTGATGGGGTTTATATAAGACGACGCCTGTTTTCTAATAATCCCGTCTACCTCCATTTTTCTGATTAACCCTCGTACTTCTTGATAGTATTTCTCAGGAATGGGGTATATTCTCTTCTGGTAAGGGGTTTCATCTGTCAGCCTTATCTTGTACTTATAATCCTTAATCAATCCAGGCTTTTCATCGAAAATATCTTGGAATTCCTTTATCAGATCCTCAAATTCCCCCTGAATTTCTTCAAATCCTTCAGTTTTTCTACTGGGTATTTCTTCTAAATTTTCCACTTCATTAATTATTGTATTCAAAATTTCTTCCCTAAGGTCTATTTCCAGACTGTTTTTCACGTCCTGTTCTTCTATCTCTTCTGTGATTATGTACCCATCATTAAAGCTAATACTTCTGTTCTTCATGTCAATAATAGCTCCGACCTTCGATATAAAATCGATTCCAAGCACCATATCAAAATTGATCTTGCTCACCACAATGAAGATCTGTTCATAATTCCTTCCATTGATCTCAAAGTTCAATAACACTTGAATCTTGCATTTCACTGCCTTATCTTGGAATATCCCTCTCACTTTGACGGTAGAAACAGGTAGAACTGTCATGTTCTCTCCTCTTAGCAGACTTTGATAACATTCCTCTGAAATGATGGAAATAATAGCACCAGTATCCATCAGAGCTTTGTACTGCTGTCCATCTATCCGTACAGCAATAATAGGTAAGGCACATGGTCTTTCCTCTTTAACAATACCCCTTTCTTCTAGTAAATCTTCATCGGTAACTTCGTATATCTCATTAATCGTAATCAGGTGTGGTGTGGCAATGTATTTACAGGTTCTCACTGACGTTGAGAAATCGGCGTTTTTTTTTGTGTGTTACCGACCTCAAAATTCTGCTGGCTCGTAGAAGGCCCAGGATCGATTACAACATCCTGCCTTTTCTTTTGATTGTCAGCTTCTTTATCCCTTAATTCTTTTAAGTATTGCTGGCTTTCCTTTTCTCTTTGCTGATACTGATCAGGTGTCATAACCTGACTTTGAGTATTCTGGTTTCTATTTTGGTTTTGGTTATTCCTATTATAGTTACGGTTATACCCATTATTGTTGTAATATCTGCCTCTTCCATTGTAGTTTCCTCGGTTGTAGTTCCAACCTCTTCTCTGTTGATACGGTCGGTAACCTTGTGATCTGTAATTTCTAAACTGATTATTCCTGTGAGGACCTACATTGTCAGTTTTCTCCTCCTCTGGCTTGTCAGTTTGTTGGACTTGGTCCATGTATACCGTATTGATTTCCTTAAACTCCTGCCTTTGACCTTTCTGGACTACGTTAGGCATTGGACTTGTGTAGTCTAACCTTCTTAGTAATTCATCCATGCTGGATAAATCCCTGATGTTGGACGAAATTATAAGTCTCCTCACCTCAACTGGCAGCATACGAGAAATCGCATCTATTAGTTGCTCCGTGGACAACGGGGGTTGCAAAAATCTCAAGCGGGACAACTGACTCGTAAAGAAATCAGCGTACCTCGTTGGAAGAGTACCTGAGTATTTTCTTGAATACACCTCCGCTCTTAACGAATTCTGCGCTTCTATAGACCAAAATCGCTTGATTAATGCCTCTGCAAACTCGTCAAAGTTACTGAATGTGTATCTAAATGCGCGAAACCATTCAAGGGGTCCTCCAATCAGATATCTCTCTACTATCTTCATCTCTCTCTCTCTGGGAATGTGAGCTTCGATGAAATAATCTTTGAGATTCCTTACATACTCTATAGGTGTCAAACTATCAGTGTTACTGAATTTTTGTGGTTTGTCTTCGAAATTCCCAATGACCGTCACGTTCCTCGGATATGAATCCGGATAGTTTTTCCCACTATCTCGATAATTCCACTCAGGTTCCATATTCCTCTCGTCATCCTCCTCTCTGAATCTGGATACACGTTCTTCAGGAGTCACGTCTCTCTCTTCTGGCTCTAGGTTATGTCTTCTAGCATAATTCCTATTCAATTCGCAAGCTAAGCCTTCTGTATCCTTGTCGGTGATTTCTGTTAAGACTTTCTTGATAATCTCTTCTTTGTAGTTCTCCATTAAACTAGCCTCTCCTAACTTCAAATTTTTCAGTTTACTCGTCGTTTCATTTACATCCGAGACAACTTTATGCATCTGTTCCTCTAATGTAGATTTTAAAGTTTGCATATCCTGATCTAGTTGTGTTCTATCGTCAACTTGTTTTTCGGATAACGAATTTATCCTGACGCTTAAATCTTTCCTAATCTGTACTACTTCATTGTTAATTTCTATCTGCGTACTGGCAAGTTTTCTTTCAATCCTTTCCTGAATTTGGGTTACATGTTCCCCACTTGACTTATTCCACTCGTCTTTCCATACCGCTACGTTTGCTGTTAACATTTCGGCTATGTCTACTTCGATATCCTCTTTTAATACTCTATTGTGGTCTAATACCTGTGTTCTCATGACCTCTACATCATACTTCAACTCTGCTAAAGACGTTGTTGTTCTAACTGATTCATCGACTAACCTAGTCGCTAATGCAGTTATATTACGCGTACAAAGAGTTTTTGAGTTTTCGATTTCTTCCCTGACTTTATTTACATCAGTTTGGACTTTAGTAATATCTACGAAAACTGTGTTGACCTCTACCTGAATCTTAGTTATGTCACTTTGCACCTCAGTTATATCCGCATGAATGTTATTAATGTCTACCTGAACATTGGATACATCAGTTCTAGCTTTTTGAATTTCTTTTTGGACTTCCTCGACCTTGTCTTGGACAGTCGCTACGTCATTTTTGACAACAACTACTTCGGCTCTAGCACAAGAAATATCCCCTCGGACATTAGCTACATCTAGATTTAACATTGTAAGGTCTTTCTGTACCTTAGACACATCAAATTTAACATCATCAACACTTTTATGCACAATAGACACATCTTTATGGACATTAGACACCTCTGTGCGCATGTTACTTACAGTATTCTCAATTCCTAGGGTATTAATCTGTAAACGCGACATATTCTCCTCTAAATTAGCAGCGCTAGTTTGGATACCCTTCAAATTAGCAGACATATTACTAGCATTCTCCTCCATTCGACTAGTATTCCTAGCTTCCATCTCCTTCATACTACTATTCAAATTAGCAGACATATTACTAGCATTCTCCTCCATCCTTGCATTCAAATTAGCAGACAAATTACTAACATTCTCCTCCATTCTTGCATTCAAATTACTAGCATTCTCCTCCATCATCTGCTTCATGTTAGCAGACATCTCCTCTAACATTTTCTTCAAACTTTCATCTGCCATTACAATATTATTCAAAAATGGACTGCTGTAGGGACATACATCAAAAGAGCAAAATAACAACATTTGAGCAACACTTTTCACCATATATAAATTTGATCAATTTTCTGTCTTAAATCTACCTTATAATTAACCTTCGAAGATACTTCATGTTGAAACAAACTCAAGCACATGTTCAAATTTCTTTGGCTCATTTTAAAATATCCTAACACGAATAATTTACATTTACAATCCAAATAATTTAATTTTATCCTTAATATGACTGAAATGTCATAAGCCGGTCAAATAAAATAAGATTCCAGATTATAGGCGACTTTTCTAAGTTTCCAGCCTATTTAACCTTTCTCAAGTTGTATAAGATCTGATCTTTTCTGAGTGTAACTTTCCTAATACAATACAACATTTAATTCCTATATAATCACACTCTTAAATACTACAATTGGCCTAGACATCTAACAAAGAATCAACCTCTTTATTTGAGTCTAATCGAACCCTACGTTTTAGGTTTGCCACTCTTACTGGCGTTCAACCTGGTAATCCAGTTATGTTGAATCGAGCCCCAACGTTTTAGGTGCGCCAATCTTTCTGTCCCCGTTTACCTGGATAGTAGGCTGTCAGATATCCGCCCCCTCAATCGGATTGCCAATTATCAATCGCACCGGCATAGCTACATCAATGAAAATGGCACTGACAGATACTATCGAGATAAGAGCACAGAAGTTCACAGGAAATCATTGTGGAACACACCAAAATAGACGGGGGTTCATACTTACCGTTACTTACCTCTTAATTATCTCGGGGTTTGAGTTGACAACAGGATCACTAAAAGTCTGTTCACACAATAACCTCCACCATGACATTTAAAAATGAACCAGAACGAAGACGAGAACTTTGAACTGTACAAAAGCTTTATTTCTAATAAAGGGTATGATTTTACTAACACAACAAAATCAACGTGGCTATCAGTAGCCCAAGTCAATCTGACTACGTCCTCCAGCAGGACTTGCAAAAATTATCATACAACATGATATAAAACATTTTAGCTCCCAAGAGCTCCAAATAACGTAATATTCATAACACTATTGGATTGGAAAAGGACGTAAGGGTGTGACATATATAGAGCATTTGGTTTCCTTTTAATAAACATGAGAATGGTATTTATAGTCGCAAGGCCGGAGTGTGTACGACCTCACTCTGATAACCAGATGTTGGCACAGCTGCGAGCTACCCTCGAACCTGTTGCATCCTGGTCAAATGCACTCCCTTCTCACGTGCTAAGTTACGTAAGAATACAGCTTGCTCTTTCAAGCTTTTAAATGTCTACAAGACAACTCACATTATTTACGCAAATCTTTCAAGTACTTTGCTCACATTCTATTGGATCATTATGTTAATTCCTTAAACTTGTTAAGTTCAATCCAAATGTTTAATTAGCTCTTAAATGTTTATAACAAAATCACATAAATTATTTATAACAATTAGAAATTGTTTATAATATTTGTCAAAGACAATAAAAATATTATAAGCACGCCTTTAACATCACTTTCGTTTCACATTATTTTCAAAAATATTTACAGCAATTATTTACAATATTAACATTTTAAATTGTTTAAATTATTAATTTAATAAATACATTAACCACATGTTCATTCGGTTGGTAATTTTCATAATCGTGTTTAATATAATCGACCAATGAAGGTTAGTTATACATGTTAATGTCACAATCTGGTTTAATAAAGGTTTTAATAATGATTTGTGACGGCAACCTTCATTCAAAATCTTATCTCAAATTCTTTCAAAACTCGTGTTAATTATAACAGTAAATCACTTGATTAATTTTCAACGAACTATGACAATCTTACTCCAGCGGAAAATCCTTCGCTAACAAGTTAATGCACAAACTGCATTAAAAATATGCCCAAAATCATCATATATTAATCTATATGGCATTAAATTTCCACATAACTTACAAAACTTCCACAAATAATTCTTTAACATTTATTCCTGTGGGAACTTCCTTCATATTCAAGGGCATTATATCTCAGCGACTTTCAACACGCGCTGCACTAGCGATTATACATTCATAGTTCCACTTAAAAAATTTTATAATCATTAATTGTTTCAAAACTGTTTTTCTATTTAACCTTCGTGGATTTCATTCATGAACCGAAATGAAGTCAAAACTTGCCAATCACAAACAAATTTAATAGTGAATACGCTTATATACGCCTGTCTGGTCTATCAAAATTTAAGATTAACATCCTAAAAAAAAAATTGTAGTATGAAAATACTATCATCAAATAAAGTGCGACTAAAATGCAAAGTAGTCGAATAGAATCCAATTAGACTGGGGAATGCAAACATCGTTCTATAAATCTCTAATTGAGAAAAACTCCTAACAAAAGTACTTGACTTTAATGCATTCAATAATTCATTATTAAAGTTACTCTTTCACAAAAGTGTCTATGATGCAATGTTCATTCATAACTGACGATAAATGTCAGTGTTGCAATCAATTCAAATAACGACTAGTATTTCCAAGATCGTCGACAACGTAAGAGATTTTAACGCTCTAAAATCATTTAAATGTTCTTCCTTCTTGATGATGACAGAAAATTGGTCAAAGTAATTAAACTGGGGTAGAATTACTTTAATAAAATGACACGCTGTCTGAATTTAAATCTGCCATTAAAAATCATTAACTTACAGTCAAATCGTGACTACAAAAATATTAATTACTGAAAATTCTAAATATCAGTCTCAACTGATTCAAAATCGTTAACTATGCCCATGACATAACAATGTCTTAATAAATCGTCGAAAAAGGCATAACTCAACAAGATGTACTGAGAATAAGAATCTCAAACAAGAAAATAGGGCAAAAACATGAGGATAAAAATATGGGAAAAATGGTTGCTCAAACATTATTAATTAACTCAAATACAATAAACGTTCACGACTACCTTATCTGCCGATTGACGTTCCAGAGGAAAATTCCCCAAAGAAGACTGCTGATGGATCCATTTCACCACGTTAAAGCTGAGCTCCATCCTCGAAATAGGAAATAGCACCCTCGGAGAATCGAACTGCTTCCTTCTCCGGAAATCGCTCTGCTCCTCGAAGACGAATAGACATCCTTCCGGCAATAATCTTCTTTGTGAGTCGGGATATCCCTGACCTCTCTTGAAAAATTCCCTGAAGTTCCAGTAGACAATCGTCATGAAGTTTTGTAGAAATTTCCGAAGAAATTATTCATATTCAGAGTATGAAATTGTTTCTATGGCTGTTCGATGGTATTCAGCCTTTAATTACGAAACATGGGTGTAGATGGTATTCACCGCATGTTCGCTTGTGTGGAATAGCAATTAGCGAAGTTCCATGTCGCTATCTTACTCCGTTGAAGTATGTCCCAATTGCAATAAGCCCTTTTAGCCTTCCATCTGCACTTCGGTTGTAGTGTCAGAAGAACAAACTGCCGTATTCAATTGCTCCATTATACTGTATCGTTCTGTAACCAAGCAATCTGAAGTCTTTCTATTCCACTCGCAGCGTCAGCCGTTGCGTTGATTCTGGCTATACAAAAGTGCTTCTCTTGTGGCGAGATAATCACTTTTCTCAGTCGTATAAAACTGCTAATATCTTTCGAACTAATCGGTCGAAATTGTTCAGCTTTTCTCTATAACTGCATGTAGCACTGCACAATACAATTAGCTTATCGGTGACCGCTAACTGTTCGAAGCTAAACTTGTAGAAGCTTTCTAAGGTCCGTTTCAACTTCACCTAGTTTGACTTGGATCTAGTTAATATACTGGCCTCGCCACGCGTTATAAAGACGATTCTTTTCACTGCTGTTCACTTCGACGTCTCACTATAATGAATGTATAAGAAAAGAACTTTCACAATTATACTTCGATGCTCTGAGAATGAGATCTCAGAATGATCAGAGAACGAAAGAGACTCCTCTCTTCTGCGCAAGCCCTTTTATTAACTTCTCGAGGGGCGTTTCCATCCCTTCCAAAGCGTGGTACTGCGTCATCGCTAAAAGTTCCAACTTCGTTAATACATGACGGATTTTCAAAATTCAAAAACTGAAAATAAATTTCACCAAAATTCCAAATCGATGCTTTTACTGCAAATGGATTTCCACAATTCTGCATTCCAAAAGTAATAAAAATACCATAGTTTCAGCAATCTCCGTCTTCCTTTAAACTATCGTTGATTGGTTCATGCCTCTCCTCCAATAGCATAGTTTCTTCCTCAGCAGAATTCCTAGTTTCCTGCGACTGCGTCGTACATCTTGGAACATTCTCGACTAAATACATGACGTCACTGAGAATCTCAGCTCAAGTAGCCTGCTGGCATAACATTTACGTCATCCGTGCTTACGTCATGACTACCCACGTCATAACTATGACAGCCATAACTTTAATTATAATTTCAAATATAGCCACCGTGTTCTCCATATAATTCAATTACGGGGGCAGTACCATCCCGGCATTTGCCCGAAGACGAAGTGGGAAACCACGGAAAACCACTTCGAGGATGGCTGAGGTGGGAATCGAACCCCCTCTACTCATTTGGACCACCCGAGGCTGAGCAGACCCCGTTCCAGTCCTCATACCACTTTTCAAATTTCGTGGCAGAGCCGGGAATCGAACCCAGGACCTCCGGGGCGGCAGCTAACCATGCTAACCGCTACGCTACGGAGGCGACTGGAAAGTGGAGCGAAAGTGAAAAATTTGCCGAATCGCCAATTTTCGCCTTCTCGTATCTCGAATATGCTTGGTCCTACAAAAAAAACCTCTCTAATCAAAGCTGTTGGAAATTTAGTAATCTACATTTTCTTATTTAAACATATCTTCAAACAAATGAACAGGGAATGAGCTAGAGGCCAAAAACTGAAAAAAGTGCCGATTTCTGACAGTTTTCTCAAGATGGCGGACGAAGCAAGGGGGTGGGGATGACGGAAACTTGGATTAATAACTACCTAATGGTTCTAAACAACATCAAAAAATAAAAAACGATCCCGCATCTGATGTAAGGTGTACCCCCTTTTTGAGCCTGTATTGACTGGACTATTTGGTTTACTTACACAGATGTTGACAAACATTAGTGGTGATTGCGTTATTGATACGCAAGTCTACACACAAATGATTTAATTGTTATTTTATAAAAGCCTTTGTGACTCAAATATCCGCTTAAAAAAGAGAAAAGAATGCCGCCTGCAATTTTATCGCGGTGAAGTTGTCTATACTCAATATGTTTTACAAAAATACTATCGCATGTTCTCCCGCACAGAAACAGGTAGACTGAGGAAATTTCTTTCGTTAACGATAGAGTGCTCACACAAAACCGCAGCGGGAGTATGATTTAAGATGGAAAGATTTTTATAATTAATTAATGGTGGAAAAATCCAGGAGTTTTCCAGGTTTTCCAGGAGTAGTGGCCACCATGTATATAATACAGTACATTCAAATAAAATAAAATTTTACACGTGAATTACCAAGAGACTTGCAATGACCCACAGTATATCACACTCAACTGGGGTCCTTGGTTTGAAGTCTGCCCTCATATAATCTGGTCACAATTTTAAAACTATATGATCTGGCCACATAAACAATTATGAAACCAAGTTTTAAAAAATGTGTCAGTAATGGAATTTGCACAGTTTTCACAAACTGTACACATTTACATTGTTTACCATTGTATTCCCTAAGGTCCCTGGTTAAGAACCACTTCAGCAACTTTTTATTTCTCCCAGAATTAGTCACATTGGCCCATACATACTAAATAAATTGCCAAATCCTAATTTAAATATGCTAATATACAGTGTGGTCCACCAGCCCCTTATTTTTTTTTTTGGAGGAAGGCAACCCAACTAACGCGTATATCACAGTCATCCTAAAAACATTAGTACCTGCTCCTTTACGTCCATTGTACAACTTTACCGTTGAGTACATCCTCGCGAATATAGTAGAAATCAATAGTGGCAGTGTTCTGTCAATGACCTCAAATATAATGCATGATTGAAACGATCAGAGCTCCGAGTAACACCTTCTTACGTTTGGACAGGAAGTGTCTACGAATAGATTCAATACGTGCCAGCAATACACTATGATTCTCGGTAGCTATGGTGGCTAAATCAAGAATTGCTAGAGTAGCGTCAACGAAGTCGCATTGTAGTAGGTTCGAACCTTGAACTAGTGCATTTTTTTGCTTAATTTCGTTTATTGTGGATGTATTATGGACGCATATCTATCTGTTCCAACGAGTGATTTTTTATTTGGTCCTTAAAAGGACAGTACTTATCCGATGGTACGCAGCCAGATTGGACGACGACATAACGATCTGTCGAACGAAAGCATGGTATCCTGTATATTCAAGGAAGCAAGTGTTCGAAATTTTGACCACCTTTGTTTAAAGGAAAACTCCGACTCACTCAGACGACCCACATAACAAATTAATAGATTTGTTATGTGGGTAGGCTCACGAATAAATACATCAGACCGAAACTATAATTTCTTTCAACGGCGTCTGTGCGAAAAGCGCTTGCTATACACTTACAGTAATAGTGAGGTTTTAAGGGGCGGAACTAAGAGGTCATCTGCCCCAAACATACAGCAAATACAGATAATTATAATGTTATTGGTTTTACGTCCCTTTTAACTGGCTTTTAGAGACGTCGGGGTGCCGGAATTTTGCTCCGAAGGGGATCTTCAACGTGCCAGTAAATCTACTGACACGCATTTGTGCACCCTCAAAAGCCAGCTGACTGCGCCAGGATACGAACCTGCAACCTTGGGCACAGCAAGCGAGAACGTTACCGCTGAGCCTCGAAGCAAGGCAGTAATTACAGAACGTGTCATATTATTATTCTGGAATAAATATTGAACTATTAAAATTCTAATTATCACGAATAGAGTCGCCTCCGTTGCGTAGTGGTCAGCGTGATTAGCTGCCACCCCGGACGTCCTGGGTTCGATTCCCGGCTCTGCCACGAAATTTAAAAAGTGGTATGAGGACTGGGACGGGGTCTACTCAGCCTCGGGTGGTCCAAATGAGTAGAGGGGGTTCGATTCCCAGCTCACCCATCCTCAAAGTGGTTTTCCACTTCGCCTTCGGGCAAATACCGGCATGTTACCTACCGTACGGCCACGACCGCCTCCTTCCCTCTTCCTTGCCTATCCCTCCCGATCTTCCCCTCCCTCAAGAGGACCCTGTTCGCTTTGCAGGCGAGGCCACCTGGGCGAGGTACTGATCCCACCTCCCCAGTTGTATCCCCCAGACGAGATGTTTCAAGCTCCAGGACACTGCCCGTAGAGGCGGTAATGAAGGGATCCCTCGCTGAGTCCGTGGGAAAACCTAACCTGGAGGGTAAAATCGACTAAAAATATAATAATTATAACGAATAGTATCCATCCATGGTTTTGAACAGTATTTAGGGAAAATAACCATTTAAATGAGACAAGAAAATAACTTTCCCTATCGTCTTCGCAGATAATGTGAACAAAACCAAGTTGAAATCTTGCTGTACGAGGTAGGGAGGGTATAATAAAATAGTTAAAAGGAATTTTAAAAGTCTGCAGTTGGATAGTCTTGAACCCGGGATCTTCGAAAGAGCGAACGGGTGCAATAACACTTGCACACATTTTCAACACACTCGGGAGGTTTTTGTTGCGCTTCTTAGTAACGCGTATGCTAAAATATTAAATTATTACAGTTAGATCTTAAATATTGATTGGAATGCATTCATTCAGTACCTATAATGTTTTCTAATTTACTTAAAGCAAGTTTCGCGACCGTTTTGCGTTAATAAGGCGAATGAACTGCAAATAATGCCCTCAAACGACAGCCCTTCGGTTTTATTTCATACAACTTAGCGTACAAAATGCTAGCGTATGATACACTTCGGTCATACAAGCAGATATACTGACGAAGAGAACAGAATCATACAGGATTTTGTACCAGCGATCACAGCAGCTTCCTTGCCAGCGAGTGTCATGTGATACGGGCCTAAAGAAATGCTAAGACTATTTGTTAAAATTTAATAACAAAACAAGATGTTCGGTAAAGTACGTATAGCCTACTTTCTCCTAAATGCATGGGTTTTGTTATAATTCTTTGTCCTTTTCAAGGAGTATAATTGAATGTTAGTTGCAGTAGCTTCTTGAAATTCAATGTGCTATACGGATATTATACATGAATAAGATGTGCCCTTTGCTAGTGCTACCTCTGTAAAAAAAAAAATCATTCAATTCGGTTTCACCGTGTTTGAATTGATAGGGGGAATCAATTTGCACACATACATGGCCACCATCTGCAAACTAATGGGATGACAACCTTGTAGTTCAGTCAAACGACGCTCGCCATATAAGTATATGTTGTTGCAAAATTTGGTGGAGATCGGATGATTAGGTTAGTCGTAATTTGATTTAAGCTTTGAACTGTAGCCGTCCCACCTCAAACGTTTAAGTCCATCTCAAAGTCTTCAATCACGTTTTATGGTGTTGATTTAACTTTCTACTATTACAGATCACGTGGCGTAAGCTATTAATTCGATCGTATTACGTGTATGTGTGTTATTTCAAGGAGCAGTAAGTCATATGTTAGTAGAATGGGCCATAGTATTTGGCGGGGAAATGTTTAAGGTAGGTTTTTCTTTGCTAGACCCATGACCCAATTACATTGCTGTCGCACAGTCAGAGCGCAGAGTAATATCGACCATCGAGAGAAATGCGATGTTAGTTGGGTTTCATAAAACTAAATAATAAGGGGCGGGTGGACCACACTGTATATCTCGGTAGCCTGCTTCATGGAGTCCTTAGTTCCCAATGTCTATTCCCATCGCCAATAAAATCATCTGAAGGGTAAAAGGCAGGAAAGGTTGAATATTTGGTTGTAGGCCACCGTCACTACCAGCATTTACAGTACGCTGGTTTACTGTATCCTCATCAATATCACTTGTTACTATCCTTTAACTGATCATTAACATAGAAATCATACAGAAAATCACTTCCACACGAACTTTCCGAATCACCACCATCGCTTCTATTCAATTCTGTTTAGGACATCGACATCTGAGAGAACAGCCATGTTTCCTAGCAACAGCTGGGAGAAAGGTCAAGGAACAAATATTGTTACCGCTAAAAGCAACACTATGCCTTTTAAATGCTGCCCTATGCCTGCCTGACACATTACCTGTAGTTCACAATTAGTTTTAATTCCACACCAATACGAGAGGTGGCAGAAGGCCAGAACATACACGGGCGCTTTAGCAGGGAGCTGTGACTTACATATCTGGGCGCTGTGGAAGGAAAGGGTTAATCAATTAAATATGATACCTCACCAAATATATTGCCGAAATTTCCGTACTCTACATTCCTTATTTCATGGTGTTGGGATACTTTTTCCGCCAATGTATAAGCATGTTCATTTCTGAAGAACACAATTTACTGATATTCTATTGCACCTGTCTCTCTGGAGGTTGATAAACCAGTACCATGAATATATTGGTACTTAATTCCAGAGTATTGTATTCATGTATTGAACCCGTGCAATGAAGAAGGGCTTCTATGCCATTTTTGGTCTTTAGTTTAAATTACGTTTTTGTTGTTTGAAAACGCGCTACTGCAGAAATTTCATTTAGATTTGATGCAAGAGGTCCCTATTATCATATGAACATCTTAGTTTACTCGTGTGGTATCTCAGTGATCACTGAAAAGATATATTGGGACATTGATGCCAATAATATAGGAAGAAGGGCTCCAGTAACAGGTTTTGATGTCCCAGAGCCCACTCGCTCATAGCAGGTATTTAGTGGGACTGGTGCCCTTAATCCACTGAACCGATATCATCCTGGGAGTGGGAAGCTACCGACAATTTTTCGTTCAATGGTTGAGAGTGACATTCGAACCCATCTCTCTTTTCATTTGTCATCACAAACTCAAGTGAACCTCGTTCCAACACAGAAGTATCCAGGATGAATGAACTAGGGGTGTGGAGACATAAAGTTGTTCTAGAGAAAATGACTAAAAATATAGTTCTCTTTCTTTTCCAGACCCAGGGTAACAATCTTATACTGACTTTCTCTTTTGGACGGGAAGAAGCACAAAAATATGATTGACATGATTTACAAAAGGTGAAAATTGACAAATATAATTTCGGAAACAGCGAGTCATTCGTGCATCAGATAGCGAGCGAGGAGGATGTCAACGAGTTACCACATTCAAATGACGTCGTCCTTATAAACTGTCCTGCAATTGAGAATGTGTAGCGATAATAATGAATTCCATGACAACACAAATTGATGTGGAAATAAAACATCTTGCAGAGCTTCTCACTCACACGTAGAACATTTCTGGAATGCAAACAGAGACGTGGATCACTACAAGAACATGTAATGAGAGTACTGTATTTTAAAATATTTTCTTGATTTTCCCCCTCACAATATTGAGAGTGCCCTGAAGGGCGAGGAGGTGACGGATGCAGGTGCGCTAGCACCCCTTGGCTACGCCCCCGAGTTCCAACCCTCATACGAGGATTACAATTCCTCCTTGGCAGAGCTAGAGATCAAACCTGGAACCTCGCAATAGCAGCCAACACATAAAATCGGTGCCAGTCGCACATATTAAATTAAATTTACACAAATGAGGACTTCAGGGGACAATCTTGTACTAAGAGGTCTTCCCCTGAAAAATTGAGTATTTTCCGGGGACATCCTTTTGGCAAAGAGGATTTCTATTATCGTAGAATCTATCATACAGCCATGTATTCTCTACAGTAGCTATGAGTGATCTAGGGGTAAGCGTAGTAGCTCCCTGTCCAGATGGTAAGGTTCGATCCATGGATAAGTCAAGGAGTTTTTAAATCTTGGTGGGAGTGTTGGAACGGAGCACACTGAAACTTGTAAAGGTAATCGAGGAGAAGATTCCCGGTACCTACCCTGTCCATCCAAAAATGGGTTTCCGTGGTTATCCATTTTTACTCCAAGTAACTGTTGGGATAGTACCTAACATGCCATGGTCGCATTCTTCCCAATCCCAGCCCGTTACATGTGAACACACTAGCACTCAAAACAATAAAAGCACATTATCAGAGAGCTTCCACACATTCACAAGTACACGGGGCTGATAATAACGGTGTCTCAAGTCCCTAAATGAAACAACTTATCTCTCTACATTATCAATATGATTATATTCAAATAGCACCAAATTGACACTCTCGTATGTAAAATTACGGAGGCCCTTTTCCCACTCTGTGCTTTTGTGGGTATTTGACATCCCCGTTGATTTACATACGTCGCCCCAGCATATTTCAACTTCTTTCTCTTCACATCCTTCCAATCTTGCATGTTACGTTCACGTTTGCAAACAATATCACATTTGCTATCCGACGAGAAAGGCCTTACCTTCCCTATGCCTACCATCTTGAAATACTGGAGCCCTTCTTCCACAAGTGTCATTTGAATTGCAAATATCTACCTATTGGAGGCAGTTGTATGCACGTTTAACATATTTCATGCTACATGCGACCAGGAACCTTTTGCCATTGTAATCTCAGAACAGACCGAGGTGGCGCGGAGGCCCTTTTTCGTTTAAAGGGTTCTATTGTAGATAAGCCTCATTGTGAGACTTAGGAAACACATTTACAGTGTGTTGGTGCGATTTAAATTGTGTAATGACGAAAGCTTTTATGCAAAGCAGGGCAAGCACTAGTACCATAGACCATTTTGCTATTATAAAATATTATTTATAAGTTTCTTGTCTGTAATGACATCATTTGGATATTGAGTTTGAAATTGTTGTTCTATACATCATCACAATGTAGGTCATGTACCGAAAGGTATTTAGGAGGTTACATCATATGGAAAATCTATTTAATACACGGGAGAGTTTCTAAATGGAAAAGTCTGGTGGATTATATGAAAATAAGCTATTTATTTCTTCATGGAACCAGTTGTTCGAGATTCAGAGAGCGCTCTTGGAATCTTTTATTCAACATACTTAAGTTGAATAAATATATACATTTATGCTAAACAGAGGCTTAACTCTCATGAATTTGTCTTCAGTATTCAATTCCTCATTACCAGAGATCGGATCTGTTTCTTGATATGGAACTTAAAGCAAGTGCATTATGAGAATCATCAGACCCCTCCCAATATTTTCGCCACCTCAATACCAGAATTATAGCCACCGAGGAGAATATCAATAAAGGTTCGCATTGGTTTTTTCATGTTGCATTACAATTAGTATGCTGGACAAGGAGATAAGCATCAAATAGGTTTTAAAAAATGCACCTACAGGGGCTTGGTTGTTGTTAACTGTGTATTAAGCCAATCAATAACTTCACACACACAACCAATCCAAACATATTGCATTTTAACATGGACAGGGTTTCTATAAACAGTTTCATTGTTTACGACACGATTACCATTAGTATATTTACAGAGAAATTTGTTCGTTATCTCAATTCGTTTTAAGGGCTTGGGATACATTGGTCATAAGCCCCCGTATGCTTGGGTGCACCTGAATTTTCTGATAACCTGTGTTTCTGTGGTGATTGTAGTAGTGTGTGCACCTGTAATTGTTAGTAGGGAATGGGATCAGTGCCCTAGGATTTGAAATAAGGTACTATCCCAGCATTTCCTGAAGGGAGTGTTAAGACAAAAAAAAGACAGTGGGCATATCTCGGTTAAAACTGCTTGTTAAGTCTTAAATTACAAAATGTACCGTACACTCACTGGCAAAATAAAATTCAAGGACTTGTTAGAAGCAAATTAAACTTTGTTTGTGAATGTTAGGGGAGATAAGAAAGTGATTAAACAAGGAGAGGGAAATTGTTATAACAATACACATCAAAGACGGGTCTAGTTCAGTTTGGCCGCCTCCGGCCTGGATACAAGAAAAGGCTAAGTCTAGAAAAGTTGGTTTCTACAAAACACGAAATTATCAAATCAGAATGTTAAATTTGGGATTGCGAATGTTTTAAGCCACAAACTATAAACATCCATAAAAATATTATTGGCATAAAGCATATTTACTCGCATAATTTTCCCTCCTGATTTTTAGAAAAAATAAAAATGCATATTCCTCAGTTTTATCTACGGTTTCCACTAGTTGCGAACCACGGACTTATCTCGTCGTGATTCATGCCGATGTACGGAAATCGGGAACTAGTTTGGAAATTCCAGTTCATGTTTCCCATGCTAGGAGAGGAGGAAGTGTGGCAAGGCCCTACGAAATGTGACCAATTACTCAACATTCCAGCGCTGGGGCTAGAACACCTGCGACTGCTAGCCATAAATCGCCCTTGTTATCAGCTGTGACTCGCACGAGTACAGTAATCGCTTTCAACGGTGTTCTTACGTGTGAATTGTTGTGCGAAACGTTTGTGAAGGGAAAAAAAAAGCAGTAGTTACGACGCACAATTTAAATCTTCTGTAATAGAATTTGACGAAAATAACGGCAATTGTGCTGCATCTCGTGAATTTTCCGTAGCACCATCACACGTGCGTTACTGGCGGAAGCAGCAAGAAGAATTACCGTATATCAAAAAACAACTTTATCATTTCGGGGAGCAAAAACTGTGAAGCATCCACAAATAAAAAAGGAAGTTGTTTCTTACGTACATCAATTGAGAAATGATGGCTTTTCAGTTTCCCACGAGATGCTCCAGTTAAAGTCTGTAGAAGTAGCAAAAACCTTGATAATTCCTGATTTTAAAGCAAGCAGAGGGTGGCTTGGTCGGTTTACGAAAAGGAACAATCTTCCTTTTCGAAGAAGGACATCTCTATGCCAGCGAATTCCGAACGACCACAGTGAAAAAATCGTGCAGTGTATTAATTAGGAAGTGGCGCGAGTACAATTACCTATCGCAAATCGGAAATGCAGATCAAACTCCCATTTTCTTTGATATGCCGAGGAACACTACAGTTACCGAAAAGGGAGCATCCAGCGTAGTCATGAGGACTACTGGGGCAGAGAAGCTTCGCTGCACAGTTATGCTGGCTGTTACAGCGGACAGGCGAAAACTTTCTTCCTATGTAATTTTCAAGCGAAAAACAATTCCTAAAGGGAAATTTCCTTCCGGTGTGTACATTCGTGTCCAGGAGAAAGGATGGCTGGTGACTGATCCCTTGAAGGATTGGTTGCGTGTTGTGTGGGGAAAACGGCCTGGCCATCTCTTAAACCAGAGGTCTCTCTTGGTTTTGGACAGTTTTCGTGGCCAACCAGAAGACGAATGCTGCAATAATTCCTGGTGGCTTGACGTCAGCCCTGCAGCCTCTTGATGTGTCAACAAGCCATTCAAAGAAAACATGCGGCGGGTATATTCTGATTGGATGGCAGGATGTTCTCACTCTCTGCTGCCTACCGGGAAGATCAAAAGGCCTTCACTTGAATTAATATGCCGAGTGGATTGTTTGAGCATGGGGACTGATTTCACTGGACATTATTGTGACAAGTTTCAAGAAAACTGGCATTTCCAACGAACTAGATGGAACTGAAGATGACTGCATCTGGGAAATAGAAGAGAATGGGAGTGATTCATCGCAGACGACTTGGGAAGAAAGGGACGATGAATGACATGGAAAGTCTATTTATTTGAAGTGAAAGGATTGCATGTTGTGTAGACAATTTTACAGATTTTACCCTAATACAGTATTATAATTTATTTCAGGTATCTGGCTCCGATCTTCAGCGAATTCTCACGCAACATTAAAAGACGACTGTTTCCATATAATTATTGCTAAGGAACGTATTATTGCCTTCGATTTTTTATTAAAATTAATTGTGTAATACATTTTTCGATTATTCGGTACTATTTAGGTCTAAATACATTTCGTAACTTAAGTAAGGTTGTTGTTAAGGGAGTTGTTAAGGATAGCAAGAGGACAGAGTACCAGGAAAGGAGAATCAAAGTATGGAAACTCAAGGAAAAGGAAGTCAAGGAAGAATTCCAGAAGATAAGGGAAAGGATGCCAACAGACAATCCTAAAACAGGGGAAGAGGAATGGAAGCAATTAAAAAACACATGGTAGAAGCTGCAGTGGCAGTATGTGGTAGAACAAGCAACAGAAAGCGGTGTAAAGAGACACCATGGTGGAATGAGAGAGTAAAAGAAGCTGTGGGAAGGAAGAACAAGGCTTTCAGAGTGTGGTTCCAGGAAAGAACTGATCTGTCAAGGGAAGATTATAAGATAAAGAAGAAAGAAGCAAACAAGATTGTCGCAGAGGAGAGGAAGAAGTGGATGGTAAAGTGGACGGAGATGATGGAGGAAGACAGCAGAGGAAATAAGAACGTTCTTTATGGGATGGTCAAAAGTAAGAGAAGAGGTCTGCGAGAGGATGTGGTAATGATGGACAAAAACGGAAATGAGGTACACAACAAAGAGACACTCAAGACAGTGTGGAAAGAGTACTTTGAGGATTTGCTGAATCCAAATGGTCATAGGGAGGAAGACAATGTATTGGAAGATGGAGAAGACAACACAGCAATGGAAAAGGACCTGACTTGGAGAGAACTGGAAATGGCTATAGACAAGATGAAAGGAGGAAGGTGTGGATGAAGTGAGTGTTGAAATGGTGAAGGCAGCAGGGGAGGTTGGGAAACAGTGGCTGTACCCAGAAGATTGGAAGAAAGGATTAATTGTCCCAATATTTAAGAAAGGAAGCAGAAAGGAGTGCAGAAATTACAGGGGTGTCACACTCATACCTCACTGTGCCAAGATATATGAAAAGATATTAGAAAGTAGAATACGAGCCAAAGTGGAGAGAAAATTGAGAGAGGAACAGTATGGATTCAGACCTGGGAGATCAACAGTGGATCTCATATTTTCAGTGAGACAGCTCCAGGAACACCACTACGAATTTGGAGAGGATCTGTTGATGGCCTTCCTGGACATCGAAAAGGCCTATGATAGTGTGTGTAGGGAGAAGGTTTGGAAAGCAATGGAAAACATGGGAGTGGAAAAAGAGACTGTAGGCAGAGTGAAGGAGATGTATTGTGGAAGTGTGAGTTGTGTGAAAGTTGGAGGGGAAAGTACAGACTGGTTCAGACAAATGATTGGCCTGAAACAGGGTAGTGCGCTGTCACCCCTTCTCTTTATTGTTGTTATGGACGAGGTAATGACACGGATAGCAGGAAAGATAGGAGAAGATAAGATGAAAGCAATGGTGTTTGCAGATGATCTCATGGTCTGGGGAAACAAGGAGGAGGAAATTCAGGAGCAACTGAAGGCTTGGGAAGAAACAGTGGGAGAGTACGGATGGAAGTTCAACATCAGTAAATGTGAGATCCTGTTAACGACCAGGAAAAAGGACAGACCAATGAGTGGGATAACACTTGGAGGTGGACAGCTGAAGAAGGTGGAAAGTCTCAAGTACTTGGGAAGTATAGTGGAGGAAAATGGGAGAAATGACAAAGAGATTACGGAACGTGGCAGACAGGCAGAAGCATTTCTGAGAAGCATTAGGAGCTTAGTGTGGAATAAAGATGTCCCACAAAAAAGCAAGGAAGTGTTATACAGAAGCTACTATATCCCGATACTGACCTATGCTTCAGAAACGTGGACAATGAAGAAAAGAGATATAAGCAGAATACAGGCAGGTGAAATGAAGATCCTGCGAAGTAGGATCGGAATAACAAGAAGAGACAGGGTGAGGAATGAAAAGGTCAGGGAAATGGTGAAAGAGGAGCCCTTGCAAGGTAGGATTGAGACATCAAGACTGAGGTGGTATGGACACTTAAAGAGAATGGATGAGAAGAAGATTCCCAAGAGGATACATGAGATGCAGAAGAAACGACCAAGGGGAAGACCAAGAGATAGATGGCTGAAAGGAGTGGAGGAATGTGTCAAGAAGAGAGGCGAGGACTGGACCAGAGTGACAGCGGAGAGGTGGTGGGAAGAAAGAACTAAGTGGCGAGGCTTATGTTCCAAACAGACCCAGCCTGGGGCTGGAAACTGTACAAGATGATGATGATGATGAAGTAAGGTCATTAAGTTTGATTCTTTCATTACCATTTTTAATTTTAATTCACATAATTTTCCCTCCCTGTTTTTAAGGTCGAAGAAAATAAATGGGGAGGGGAAGGGAAAATTACGCGAGTAAATACGGTACATACCGATAAATATTGAAACTTGCAAAATTAATGGCAAAGCATGGGAAAATATTTATCCAGTCTTGCATAAGAATAAAACTGGTGGAGTTGTAATTATATTCTACATACAGCACTTGACGGGTAAGGATAAGGAGATAAAATGTTTTCAAAACACATTATGTTGGGCAACTGCATCTTTATTCAAAAAAATCTTAACATAAAGACCAGTAATCAAATGTTAGAAATAGTTTGAGTCAAACATTTCTTTATGACAGGCACACCCCCTACATGTGAGTGAATATAAATATAGAGGAAGATTGAAATGTGCAAAATGAATGACAAATCATAACAAAATATTTTTCAATCATGCACAAGACTGCACGTCCATAACTTGGTGGGCTGAGGAAAGCAGCATTTCTGATGTTACTATACATTCATATTCTGCATACTGCACTTTTGACAGGTGGGACAGGCAAAATACAAGTCAATTCCAAACCACTTACTGTATGTAATATCGAAGAGGTCCACAAATCCCTGCACACCATTTTCAAGGGATGACAACACTTGCTTAAAGACTTAAAAATGTTCTTTGACAGAACATATCGAACATACCAATGGTCCTATATCATGAGATAGCAATGGCATTTCCAACCTATGCTCCAAACACACACACACACACTACAAGAGAGATATACAACCCGAGGCAATGTGCCACTACAAATCTAAAAGCGCCTGTTCCTCTCTAGGATAAAATAAGGTATTTCACACATTTCTGGATTGGATCATACTTTTGTAAGAAATTAACTATAGTTATGAATGTCTTCTAATTGTTCATACAAATTCTAAATTCAAATTCTATGTTGAAAACTGATACAGAACCTTTCATACCATAACAGTAATTCATGGAATGCTACATTAGCAAGGAATACACAGCTAAACTATAATACTGAAGTTTTCAATTGGCAAAGGACAACTTCTTGATCAGTATCAATGCAACAGGAAATGTGATACCAAGTATATAACATAAAATATGTACATACATCGTTTCATTGTAGTATTTTATGCATACATGATCAAATATTCAACACAACACGATAACTGGCTGTCTCCAGAGTGTAAGGGGGAATTAAGGGGAGGGCTGAGAAATGGTCCCTAATCCTGAATCTGAATAAAAGTCGAAGTACCAAAGCACTGAGGACCTTTCAGCAACATACAACATGTAGAATTACACAGGCATTTTTATTTAATAAGATTTACAAGACTGATTTCACTACTTTACACGAATAATTAAATTTATTTACCATTAGACAAATTACATGGAAAATCCTAATTAAGAGTTATGTACAAAGTTTTATGTGCCTATTAAAGATAACTTATTTTATTTTTAATGACACAGAAAGGAGTCACAATGATACTAACCACCAAAAAAATAAAAAATAAAATAATAATAAAAAAGTAAAAAAATGTTAAAAAAAATTAAATCCTTATTACATAACAGTTTCATAAAAAGGACACATCTTCTCATAGTCTAGTTCGCAATCATATGCAAATCAATAACAACATTTGCCAGATAAAACCATTTTAGCAACCACTGGCTGTTCTTTACCATGCCAGGAGAATAAAAAAATGTATAAATCAGTTCTGTGAACATGATGTGGTAGTATACATGCACCCAAAAATTGAGTGTTGTGAGAAAAATAAATAAGCAACTACTTAAAAATTAGATAATATAAATTCTCAATAACATCAAAGATGCACAACCTTTTATGTATATGTATCCCATGGCAACTCGCATATATACTCAGGAGCTTGACAGTGGACGACTTAAATATTCAAAAGATTCTAGAATTATTGCAGCCTATTTAAGGGCCAGGTTCACAAACACAGCGTTAACAGGCCGTCAGTAAATGTCTTGTGAATTTTAACATCGGAGCAATTTGTTAACAAATTTCAAGAACTTTCAGCTTTGTTTCCCGTGTTTGATTTTTTTGCACGGCCATTTTCTCTCTCAGTGAATAGCGCACCAACCAACTAACTAACAATTGGAATTGATTAACAGTGCAATGCGTGGTGGAGGGACAAATCACTTGCTGCAAGAAACTTGACTGAATTCTACCAAAACTTTCCCCACAATGAATTTCCTCACCTTCATCATGAAGCCGCCAAACTTATGAGTATGCTCGGGTCTACCTATGTATGTGGAAGACTTTTAGATATTAAAACGTAACAAACCGAGGTTCCAAGCAGGCATTTCAGATGAGAATTTGAGAAGCTGTTTACGCTTGTCTGTAACACGTTCATTTGTGCCTAATTTTAACAAGATTGTTAACGCACACAAACAAGACGTATTGTAAAGGAGAACAGCAATGAACATTAAGTGTATGAGCCAACATGTACGGTACTAGTTTTTAATTGGAGTGTGAAATTAGTTGTACGTTTGCAATTCAGTAAAGCTGTTATCGTGTGATATTTGGCACAGTGGAAATATGTTGTCTTTTCCCTTTTGCATAGGAAGGGAGACATGTACATGAATGACTATACATTTTGTGCGTGAAACAGTCCAGAGTTAACGTGAACATAATTTCGTAAGGAAATGTTTTACCGCTCTTTCCTAGCCCCTCCCTTCATATGACAAGCAATTTGATTAATGCAAAATAATATTTCATGAACAATACGTTCGGTGTTCTTGCTACGTTGCCTGCAAAATACACTCGTCGCCTGCTAATTGACCTCGACACGTTGAACAATGACACTCCCCCACCGCATGGAGTGGAGAGGAAGTAAGGACGTACGGTAAGGGAGGGGATGTACACCTGTTATTCTGAGACACACAGTATCTGCACCGTGCAGCTAGACCTTAGACGGTGCTGGTTTAGATTATAGTCATCCAAACATGATGAGAACTACACCTCTCTATTTCACTCTTTGCTTCATTAGAGGTAGCCCCCAAACCATAAGAATATTAATTATGTTGTGGGTTTTATGTCCCTTTAACTGCTTGAATTTTGAGATACTGGGGTGCCAGAATTTTGCCTGGAAGGAATGCTAAATTTTCCTGTAAATCTACTGACATGGGCCGCTCATATTTAAACACCCTTAAATGCTAACCAAATACACCAGGATTTGATCCCATAACCTTGGACATAGCAGGTGACAATTTTACAGATACATCATGCAGCTAGAACATTACAGTGTTTGTTAGTATATAACTCGCACATTTTTGACCAAAAATAAGTGTGAAAAATTTCAGTGCGTGATATATGCGGGGAATTTGTGTGTGAAAGACCATATTCCCGAAAGATCATAAAATTTTCATCATTGAAACAATACAACCGGTATTGTCACTGCTGCCAATCTCGGAGCTACTATCCTATGCATCATTCTGGTCATCAGCCTGACGTCCGTCCAACGCATTTGCGATGCCAGTCTTCAAGAAGCTCTCCACAACAACGTCCGTCGACACCATAACCCGTGCCCGAAAAACCCAATCTTGCACGAGTTCTACTGGCGGCCTTCTTTATTTTGTCTTCTGTCGTCAACTTATCGTAACTAACAATACCAGATCTGGAAGTGTTCTAACCTAACAATTACTTATTTAGCGTGTGCAGCATGAACAAAACAGCACACGATCACACCCCGTTTGTTTTTTTACTGCGATGCTACATTTGAAAACATCCTACGTGTTTGGTTAGTGGTTTCTAGCATTTGTTTCTGTTTACACCAGTAGCAAATATTAAATTCAGTCACAATGAATTCTCGACCGGCAGCTCTATTACCAATGTCTTCTGCGTATCTTATCACTTTCGAGTATAAACTCAGCCGTATAACTTCCACGTTTATAACTTAAAAGATCGACCTCGACAAGAAAACAATCACACTTAACTGAGAAACAACAGAGGAACATGTAGGCAGTATACTGGTACTGGTCGACAATGCAACAGGCGGACAACAAATACCGTGAAAGAAAAGAAAGCACCGCACCCACGACAAACAGAAACATTGCGGGCAAGATGTGTGATGTCCAGTGGGTGGCGGTTCTATCTTAAAATTACTATCTTTATGCCGGTGTCAGAAATGAATGTGAGGATTTTCCCCTGCAATTTCAAATTTAAAAATAGGGTGCGAGATACAGTATACACGAGGACGAGTTATATGCGAGCAAATACAGCATATGAAAATACTGAGGTTCACGGAAAACTTGCTTCTTAATTTGGAAACTCCTTCATAACTAAGGCACTTAGCCGACAGTCTTCACACATTGAGAGCTTGAAAGTGGAAGGGTTAAGAGTACTTCTGTTATTGTTTAGTGAACTTCTTCCTCTGTTCTCTCACTCTATTTAATTATATGTATGGTCCCGAAGGTCTGGTTTCGATTCCTGTCTCTGCCCAGAAATTTAATTCTGGATTGAAGGCTGGAACTGGGTACACTCAGCCTCGAAGGGGCAAAACTGAGAAGGGGTGGGTTTGCTTCCCTCCTCAGTCATCCTGGAAGTGGTTTTCTGTGGTTTCGCCACTTCTACTCCCAGCAAATGGCGGGATCGTTCCTAACTTAAGGCCATGACCGCCTCCTTCCCAATCTTCATCCGATTTACAAATACACACACTACAATATTAAATAATAAAAGCTGATTGAATTGAATATTCTAATCGTTCATGTTTATAATTTATTTATGTTGATAATAAAAGCTGATTGAATTGAATATTCCAATAGTTTATGTTGATTCTTTACAATTTATTACAATAATAAGGTTATGTTTATATTGGTTTATATTGCATCGGCCACTCGTTTCTAGTATTTGATTATGATAAATAAGACTAAAAAGTATATTTCATGATATGAATAGACAATGTTTATTTAGCGTTCTCTGATTTCTCCTCATTTTGGTGAATGTTGTATAATATGATGAAGTATTTTCTACAATGTGTGAGTTACAGGTTATGTTTCATGCCGTCCAGCGACTTCTCCATGAATTCAGATACTGTTTCAGTCGGAGTCGCAAAAAGGTATATAAGTAATTGCACGTAGGCATTGTTTGCAAGCTTTGTGGATTTAATTGTTTTATTTTTGGGAGGTTTTACTGTATACCTTCCTTAAGAAGAACTTAAAGATTTGGTAAAAATATTCTGTTTAACTTAACTAAAGAAAACCGTTGAGACTGATGGAAAGTGATCATTTAAATCTTGGGTGTAGACATGAAAGATGCACAACAAAGTTCACAGGATTGTCAATACTTGTTTATAAAAGTTGCAATGGCAGCAGCGTTAAGTCTCCTGATGTGTTATTTTTCTTTTTACTAAGAGAGTGTTGGAAGTACTAAAATCCCATTATCAGTATTAAAGAAAAGTAGAAACATTTGAGAAATACAATTTTTTTTCAGTTCCTGTAAACTTTGGTTTATGGTGCTTGCAACGTTCTGGTGGGGACCCATTCAATTGCTCATTTAAGGAGTCTTACATCCAGGCTACCAGCCCAAAGACAATACTGTAACAACAGAAAAAGATAAGACTAGTGGAAGACCTAGTTTACAGACTTAAGAGGTCAAGGGTTAAATATAAAAGCTGCGAAATCAACCGAGTCTACAGCCATGTCAAGTGGTATGCAAAATGCCATAAATGGCCATGGCATCTGTATAAACTAATATAAAAGGTTATGCATCTCAGGTTTACCACTTTTTTTTAGACAAATATAAAATATCTACTTAAAAAATAAAAAATAAAAATCTATATACTATGGGTAAGTGTCCGGACTACAAGTCTGTGTCGTACCAGGCAGCCACCTGATTATTATCTTGTGGAGGCTGAGGCAGCTCGTCCAAATGGTCGAAGTTGAGGTCAGTCGAATCTGGTCCAGCTACATCCATGGCATCCAGTGGACCATAGGTTGAGCCACCTCCACCACCGGCTGCATGGTGTGAACCAATATCCAGGCCTTGCATAGAATCTATTGGTAACGTGTCATAACCTAAGAGAAAATGCACATTGTTTCAGGTAAGTTGGTACAGGCAATACACATTATAAGGGATATTTATTCAATTATTAGTTCGCTATAAGATAAAATAGTGGACCTCCATTAATTCATACTCCATGCTGCTTTCTGTGTAATGTGGAATTACATATACGGTATGCCACAGAGTAACACTACATTAATTAACTTTAAAACTGCATATAATGCTCCTCATCAGCAATGAATGCAATATAGTGCAGTTCCATTCTTTAGTAAAAATGACAACCAAACTGTTGTCACAATAACAGAGGTTATCACACAAATTAAACACACACCCAAAATACATGGGGCTATATGATCACAATGTTGCAGCAATAAACAACAACCCTTCACACCATTTAAATGGACAATGTGTTTTTTACAAAATTATTAAGGTTAAACTTTTAAAAAAATCTTTCCTGATGTTCTTACACATGTCTTTTCTGCACAATTAAAAAAATGTATCCTTAAAGATTTTCCATTCTTCTTCCATACGGCCAACATCTGTCTTTGGTATTAGTTGTTGCAATTCCCTCAAACTCTTCTTGCACCTGTCTCCTTCAATCTCCATGTTCTTATATTTTCTTTCTTTTCTTCAATTTTCTGATTTTTCCAACTTACAACTTGGCTATTACTGCCCCAGGATCTCCCCCAAAAGCCTCCTCAGGCATGGCTGTAACATCCATCAGGTTTTTGTGTTGTCCTTTTTCTCCCAGAATGATCGATCAAGGTTTTTGTTCCTCTTTCTCCCCATCCATATCTGGTAATCTTCTGGCTGTTCTTCTTCCTGAACCATGTATTCCCTACCAATAGCTGATTTCTCTAGCAGAAATCAATTAACATATCCCCTTCTGGGTTTTTATTCCCATATCCGTACGATCCCACTATATCTTCCCTTCCGAGTCTGTTTCTTGCAACTTGAGCATTCATGTCTCCCATTATTATTACTTCCTTGTGTTCAATACACTTCTCTACTTCTTTGAGGAAGGAAGGAAGATGTGAACCCTGGATTTGTGAAAAACAAAGAAGGATGATATTGAAGGAACCTGAAGAGATTAAAAACCTATGAAGAAAATATTTTCATGAACTGCTAAATGTGAGGAATTTAATGCACACAGAAGACTAAGAAAAAGAATATGATGAAGATGAAGAAGGCAGAGGTGGAATTGGCCATTAAGAAAATGAAAATGGGAAAAGCAGTGGGAAAGTAGCCATGGAATTGATAAAGGCTGCAGGACCCATTCGAATACACTGAACTTTCAGAGTATTAAAGAGTGTGTGGAGAGCAAAACAAGTTCCAGAAGATTGGCAGAAAGGGATTATTATACCACTATTGAAGAAAGGAGACAAGAGGCTGTGTGGACACTACCGAGGAATTATTATAATCTCTCATGCTGCCAAGATCATGGAAAGAGTATTAGAGGAACGAATCTGAAAAAAGGTTGGAAACCAAATTCAAGAGGAACAGTTTGGATTCAGAAGGGGAAGATCAACAGTGGAACCTATTTTGTTGTAAGACGAACTGTGGAAAAACACTAGGAAAATGGAAAAGACATGATAGTGACCTGCATTGACTTAGAAAAGGCATATGCTACTGTCCCTAGAGACAGTGTTTGGGTAAGCCTAAAAAAAGGTATTGGAGAAGAAATAATACAAATGATAAAAGTGATGTACAGTAATTGTCACAGCTGTGCCAAGACTCAAATAGGTAAAACAGGATGGTTTGAAATTGGAACATGGATTAAAACAAGGGAGTGTACTCGCACCAATTTATACTGGTGATGGATGATACACTAAATGCAACAAAGGAAGCATACACAGGTACAAGAATGAACATAATCCTATTTGCTGATTTGGGGAGAGAATGAAAATGTGGTCCTAGATGTACTGAAGGAAAACATTGAGAAATGGGAAATGAAAACCAGTGTAGGGAAAAAGTAAAACAATGGTAATGACAAGAGGAAAGAAAGAAGGAAAAGGGATTGTTAAAATTGGAGATTTAGATCTGGAAGTAGTCGAGCACTTAAAATATTTAGGATGTGAATTGATGGAAAATGCAAGATTGGATATGGAGATCAACAAAAGAATACAACGTGGGAGTGTTTTCAATCACCAGTTCGGAGTTTAATTTGGGATAAAGAAGTGATGTACAAGACCTATTACTTACCCATAATGATGTATGGAGCAGAAAATTGGCCGATGACGAGGAGAGATGAAAGTAGAATACAGGCAGCCGAAATGAAATTCCTTTGAGGAGTATGGTACAGAAGAGAGAGTGAGGAATGAAGATATTCGAAAGGTAGTGAATGTACAGAAGCTGAATAATAAGCTGGAGCAGAACAGATTGAGATGGTATGGACATGTGAAAAGGATGAAAAAATGCTGAAACAAGTGATGGATGACTGGAAAGAGAGGACGAGGAAGAACTTGAGTATGGTGGATGGATTTGGTGAAGGGCAGTGTGAGAGAATGAAACCTTGAGTGGAGTTCAGTGGTTAAGACGGATGGTGGACAGAGTCAAGTGATGGGTGTCATATTTGCTCCGACCCGGCCCAAGCTGGAAAACGGAAATTGATGATGATTAAAAAGAGCTGGTAAAATGACCATTCTGTTGTTCACAAATTGACCCGAACAATTCTCTTGCCATATTGTGATCATACAAGGGGTTTTATTAATTTTATGGAACAGACCACAAACTGATTTGCTGTGAATTAAGCATGTTTGACCCAATGTGCAGACGGTGAGATCCGTTTGCAGATTAGGGTTGAAAATCGCTACGATAAGGAACGTAGGTAGAAATACATGGAAATGATTGATGAGAAATTCCAAAGAGTAGATGGTAAAATATTGCAGGACATTGAAACGGAGTGGTCAGGATACAGGGATGCAGTACTAGAAGTAGCAAAGGCATGTCTTGAGACAATAGTGCGTAAAGACAGGAAAAAGCACACATCCTGGTGGAATGATATAGTGAAGTGGGTTTGTAAAAGTAAAAAGAAAGCTCACAAAAATGGCTCCAAACAAGGAATACGACAGACAGAGAGAGAGACCTTAATGCAGTGGAAAGGAACGGAACCAAACAAATAATAGTAGAGTCC
The DNA here is from genome assembly GCA_946902985.2 of Meconema thalassinum. Taxonomy (NCBI): domain Eukaryota; kingdom Metazoa; phylum Arthropoda; class Insecta; order Orthoptera; family Tettigoniidae; genus Meconema; species Meconema thalassinum. The sequence goes on from OX336389.2 coordinate 126,152,721, forward strand.
AAAAGGAAAGCATGGGACGAATTTGGAGATAAATTAGAAATGTTAGGTGAAGCAGCAGGAAAGCCTTTCTGGAGTGTTATAAAGAATCATAGAAATGGAGAAAAAGAGAAATGAGTAGTGAATTGGATAGTTCAGGGAAACTCATTGAAGATGCGAAGGAAGCACTGGGAAGATTGCAGGAATACTTCTAAATGCAAATGAAGACTTATCTAGCAGTGGCAGATTTTGAGATTATGCAGGAGGAGAATAAGGATGGGAACAGGATCATGGTTGAGGAAGTAGAGAGGATGGTATATAAACTACAATGTGACAAAACGGCAAAGGTGGATGAAATTAGGCCAGAAATGGTAAATACAGTGGGAATGCACGGTTGAAATGGTTGCATAGGATAATCGAACTGGCATGGGTTTTAAGAAAAGTAACCTCTGACTCGACAAAAGTAATGATCGCCCCAATTTATGAGCAAGGTAACCATTTCTTTGATAAGTGTACCCAGATAATGTAGAAAAGAAAGTCTGATAGTTGGCCGAGAGTAAGATTAATGAAAACCAGTGTGCTTTAGACCACGACGAGGATGTCAGGATCAAATTTTTAGTATGTGTTAAGTTATTGAGAAATGCAACGAGAGGAATAAACATTTGTGTATTGTAGATCTAAAGAGGCAACGATAACAGTATCAAAGGAAAAGATGCTGAGCATCCTGCAGGATTATGGTATCGAGGGAAGGCTGTTACAGGAAATGAAAAGTATTTATTTTGATAATCAGGCTGCACAGACCTCATGGTAGGATAAGTTCTTGATTTAAAGTTGTTACAGGAGTAAGGCAAGGCTGTGATCTTTTACCACTACTCTCTATTTTATATTTGGACCATTTGCTGAAGGGCATAAACTGGCTAGGAGGGATTCAATTACGTGGAAACCAGGTTAGCAGTCTAGATTATGCTGATGACCGGGCGGCGTGGTGGCACAGCGGTCAAGCTGTTGGCCTCTCACCACGACGGACCGGGTTCGATTCCCGGTCAATGCATGTGAGATTTTCTAAGTGAAATGCCATGTCCTGAGGTTCGGATTCAACGCAAAAAGGAGGTCCTGTGGCTCATGATCTCGAGATTTACGGTCACGTAAAACTACAATCTTCCTTTTGCTGATGATCTGGTTCTTATGACCGAGTCCATTAAAAGCTGACAAGCCAACATGTTAGAACTTAAACAGAAATGAAGGGAACATGATATGAAATCATCATTTTTCCTCACTAGGCTAAGTGAACCCCGTTCCAGTCCTCAGACCAGAATTAAATTTCTTGGCAGAGCAGGAAATCGAACCCAGACCTTGAGGGCGACAGCCAAGAATGCTAGCCACTACACCAGGAGGTGGACACTTTTCAATATTTGTTGTCTGATGGTGTTAAAATAATTATGGGTCTAAAGTACCTCTCAGATACTCCACCAAGTGTTAGAATGTTATTGAATGCCTATGACACCAAAAATGGTATGGCTTTATATTGAAAACATATAAATTCCATTAAAGTTTAGTGTTTTAGTTTATCTTTTTAGGTCGGCCAGCGTATGTTTTAGTCTATCAGATTTTGGCAATAACAATACTCTGTACTCTTTTCTGTAACAATATAAACAGAGGATTAAAAACTAGAGGTGTTGAGTATTGATCCCAGTACCTCTTACACACTAAACAAGCCCCGTTTCACCAGTCCTGCTTGAGGTATTGAGGGTGGTTTAAATTGAGCTATCCACCAATGAAGTAGCCTAAACCTACACTCCTTATGGGTTGCATCTTTCAGTCCAATGAGGTAATTGTAGGAAGTTGGACATAAAATTTTGAAGAAAATATCAAATATGTGTGAAGGTAGTCTAAAGATGAAACAGTTTTGGGGGGTCTAACAATTTGCTGGTAATTTTTAAAGGAGAGGGAAGATTCAGGGACTTAAAGTAGGTGGAACGTACTCTGAATAGAAGCTGCTACATATCAGTAGGGCTAGGATTTTTAGGTAAATAAACATTTTTCTATGAAAATACATATTTTAAGAATTTTTTCTATAAATACATAAATTCCTGCTTTTCACTTATTACCAGATAAAAAGACATAATATTTACGTTTAAAAAATCAGTAAGCTAGATCATTCAGTATATTGCATTTTTGTTCTGTGTTACTTCAACGGGGAAGAACCTGTGAGCTATCTAATCTTCATGCAGAGCGTATGTCTGCTTGCAACTTTGTTATTCTTAACATGTCGCCCCGTGCCACTCACTGTGGAAGCCGGGGATTACCTTGTCCATAGTCATATTGCACCACGTGCTAGACCTTCCCCCAGCTACCTGGAACCAGAGTCACTCACATGCAGTCCATTTCAGTGTAAGGCAGTTCTACGATGCCTAAATTAAAAACAACTACAAGATATCGTCTGTTGCAGAATTTAAAGATAATTTTACTCCTGATGGGGGCGTTCTGTCCTGCCAACCATGTGGGAATGCAATCAAGGCTGAACAGCGATCTCAAGTTACACAATATCTCAAGGCCAAGAAACTTATAGCCGCAGTTTTGCGCCTTCAGAATAAGTGTTTCGCGATAATCATCGGTCATTTGTGATGAAGATGTATCTCGTTGTGTATTGTAATGCTTCAATAGTCAGTGAGACATAGAATAAATTGCATTCATGGGTACTGCATATTGTTTATAATCACATTAATAAACTAAATTATAATTAAATATTTTTACTTTTTTGTCACATATTTCAGGTATTTTTAATACATAAAAAATAAATATTTTCCCAATTTTTAGCATCTAAAAATCCGAGCCCTACATATCAGTGCTCGCAGTCAGTGACTGTATTCCCTTCTCTTCTCTTCTGGGGGGGTGGCTCTGGGCCCACCCCCTAGTTACAAAACTGCAAGAAACATGACAGTTTGAACGTATGGAAACATGACCATGATATCGGCAGGCAGCAGATTGCACATAAATTAACCAAATAGCTGTCAGATGGCATGCCCATTTCTGCTTAGACCAGCAAACAAACCATTCTTAAAATGATACATAGTTTGAATTGAACAGAATAACTTTGTGAAAAGAAAAAAAACACAATCCTTTTAATTTAGGGCAATGTTTTGACAAAATGTCCAAAAATAGCCTTATTATTTCTAGACTGTCCCCTTAATAGGAACTAGCAAAAAAAAAAAAAATTAAGACCTACTAAACCTGTATCAGCATGATTTTTTTTTTAAAGTTCGTATCAGACTTCATACCGTTCCCTTGTAAGCATTATTTAGGGTATAAGGATATGAGAAATATATCGCATCACCCAACCAGGAGCATTTAAATCAGAGTATTTCAGTTACTTTACTGGAATATTGGCTGAATACAATAAAAAAGGTTTTATAACCCTTGCTGATGTGGTGCGATTGTTGTTTAAGGGGTAGAACATTGAGGTCATCTGCTTCTTTACTGATGGAGTCAAAATCAATTATCAATTTCAGTTTTCCAGCCTAAGCCGGGTGGGAGCAAATATGACACCCCATCACTTTACTTTGTCTGTCCACCATTCTTCCTTAACCATTGAACTCCACTCCAGGTTCCATTCTCTCACAATGTCTTGCACCAAATCCATCCACCGTACTCTAGGTCTTCCTTGGCCTCTCTTTCCAATCATCCGTCTCTCCATCACTAGTTTCGGCATTCTTTCATCATTCAGCCTTTTCACATGTCCATACCATCTCAATCTGGTCTGCTCCAGCTTATCATTCAGCTTCTGTGCATTCATTTCCTTTGGACTGTCTTCATTCATCACTCTCACTCTCCTAGTCTTCTGTACCATACTCCTCAGTAGAAGAGAAATATTTATTGAGATTATAAAGAAGGAAATATACAAACAAAAATTGGTCTAACTGCATTAGGAAAATGAAGCAAATACATCAGCCCGAATCAAGGCACTAGAGCGCAGTTTGAAGAGCCCCAGGGTCTAAGACACTAATGCAACAGCTGTTCATAAGTATGCATATGATTTGAATCCATACCCCTCCCCCAAGATACAAGTGACGTTACTGATCAATCATAGCTGGTTACTCTTCTCGAGAGTTTAAATATGTTTCACTTATTTTACTGAAATATTGATAGAGCTTTGTACAACAAGTTGAAACCCCATTGTAGCTGAAGTCATCAAGACAAGACATTAATATGCTAGTATAAAGGAAGCATACTTGAAACAAGAAAGCATTCTATAGAGAACGTCATTTATACTTGTGAAGCAAGTGCGTTATCATATTGATAGTAGTATTCATAATTTAAGAATACATGCCGTAGTAAAAGAACACGTTGCATATTAACAGCAAGCAAATTCATCATCATCATCATCATTTCCCTTTATCCAGCTCCTGTCGGGTCGGGGTATTTATGGCACTTCTCCACTTTCCTTCCACGATCTTGTCCCAGTCCAGATTTTTTTTCTTACGCTGTTCTTCACTGAATCAATCCACCTTGTTCTAGGTCTTCCTCTTGCTCTCTTACCCTTGCACTTCGCCTCCATCCTCTGTCTTGGTATTCTATTTTCCTCCATCCTCTTTACATGTCCAAACCACCTTAGTTTATTCTTCTCAATTCTCTCATTTAGTTTTGCCATCCCAACTTCTTTCCTAACAACTTCATTCCTCACTCTGTCTTTCCTATCATACTACTTAGGAATTTCATTTCACTGGCTTGGATTCTACTCTCCTGCCTGCTTGTCAGGGTCCAAGTCTCAGCTGCATAAGTTAATATGGGAACATAGTACACTTTATACATTACCTCCTTGCTTTTCCTTGGTACTTCCTTATCCCAAACGAGTTTTCTTACACTTTGATAGAATGCATTGCTCTGCTGTACCCTCCTGCCAATCTCCATGTCCAACCTACCAGTTTGCAACAATTCACTTCCTAGGTATTTGAACGTGTCCACAATTTCCAAACACTGACTTCCAATTTTCACAGCGCCCTTTCCTTGTCTTTCCCCTCTTGTCATCACCATGGTCTTGCTTTTCTCTTTACTGATTTTCAGGCCGTACTTCTGAATATTTTCGTTCAGTGCATCTAGTTGTTTTTGCACTTCTTCGGTGTTCCTTCCCCAGACCACAATATCATCTGCAAATAACAGTAACTTCATTTCTTTATGTCCATATGCTTCCTTTGTTTCCTTTACAATTTCATCCATCACCATTATGAACAAGAGAGGTGACAGCACACTCCCCTGTCTTAGTCCAGTCTTGTTCCTAAACCAATCTGTCTTTCCAACTGGGGTCAGTACCCTGCTAACACAGTTGTTGTACATTGCTTGCACCATTTCCAACATTTCTCTTCCCAGTCTCTTCTTAACCATGGTTTCCCATACCTTTTCTCTGGGGACACTATCATATGCCTTTTCTAGATCTATGAAAGTCATGATCAAATCCTCTCCATATTCCCAGTTCTTTTCCATCACCTGCCTCAAGCTAAAGATCGGGTCCACTGTGGATCTTATTTAATTATATTAATGCACTCTCTAATGATAAGTCATGAATTGCACACTGTGGCTACAGAACAAACTGTATTACCGTTAGAATGTTCACTTGGTCACTCACTCTCCAGGACTGTTTACTTGGGAAGGTACATTCATTAGCAAGCTGCAATGAAGTCCATTAGCTCAGGGTGATTTAAAAAAATCACCGACAAAAGTAGGTTTGGAAGATGGCATTGGAGGAAACCATCCTTATTCACTTGAAATATTAATGGTTCTAACATCCATTGAAGAGAAACTTGCAAGGAAAGAGCTTGCTGACTTACGAGGAAATATCCTATCTTAAAATAATTAAGTAGTGAAATTAACATAAAACCATTTTCATGTGTGGTTATGATCCAAAGAATGTTCAGAACTCCTTTACCACTTTCCAGCAAATCTTTCAGGCACTCATAGCTTTGTTTCAAAGACAGTATAAGTAATTCATAACATGAGTCGAGAAAGCAGCATGAAATTGACAATATCATCAAGATAGGAAGGAACGATCAGTAATTATCAGGTAGTTAGTAATTGAGGTTTCAAGGGGCAGAACTACGAGGTCATCTGCCCCAATTATCAGGTATATGACAACACAATCGAAGAGGAAGTTTGACTGAAATGGGTTGTATGATACAACACAGTAATGATTCAGTTCATTCAATCTTCGGCATGCATAAAAAATTTGCTTTCTAAAAAAAAAAAAACCACCAATTTCCAAAGAAACGGAAATATATGGGAGCTTTTCAAAACCAGCCTACCTACCCTCCCGAAAATATTTAAAAACAAAAATAAAAATAACTAATATTTCTTAAACTTTACATATATAATTTCTATGCAGTAATTCGACATGAGTCGTTGCAAGCTACCTTACAAACCTGTAAAGGAAAATGCCTTTCACATCTGACATAGATTAAAGAATTCTAAATGCACAAACACTAAAATACGAAGTACGTCCAGAAAGTAAGTTCCGGTTGGTAATAACATTAAATTGTGTACAGATACAGAACAATTATTTATTGCACAAAATTCTACAACCCTTCAACTACTTTTCCACATAACTGCCGAAATGTTGCAGGCATTTGTCGTAGCGTGGCATGAGTTTTTGTATACCTTCTTCATAGACGTGTGCCGCCTGTGTCTTCAACTAGTTGTACGTTCCGCTGCAGCACAGTTCCGCATATGCGCGGAAGACGCTCTGTATCAAGGAGAAGAAACGTGCGCCATTTGGAGAGCGCTGTCAGCCACGTACGCGTTGTTGTGCATGTTTACTCGTACAATGTCGGTGTTGATTGAAAATCCCGCCGCTTGTGAAATCAGATCTGTGATTCGTTTTCTGAATGCTAGGAAAGTGTAACCAATTGAAATTTATCAGCAAATTTGCGAAGTGTATGGACAAAATGCTACGAGTGATTCAATGGTGAGAAGATGGGTCCGACAGTTCAATGAAGGACGTAGTGAAGTGCACGATGAAGAACGAAGTGGGCGTCCACCTTTGGTTACAGAAGAACTGGTTCACGCGATTGATGACAAGATCCGGGAAAACCGCAGGTTTACAATTAGTGCTCTCGCTATGGAATTTCCCCGAAATCTCACGATCACTAATTCATGAAATTGTTACTGAAAAACTTAACTTTTGTAAACTTTGCCGACGTTGGGTACCAAAGATTCTTACGGAGCAACACAAAACAAAACGGATGGGTAGTGAATTTCAGTTTTTGACCCGTTACAATGAAGGCGGCGAAGAATTTCTGACACAGATAGTCACAGGAGATGAAACTTGGGTTTCTTACGACATCCCTGAAAGTAAGCGGCAATCAATGGAATGGAGGCACACTTCATCCCCAGCAAAGGTTAAGCCGAAACAAATCTTGACACCTCGGAAAATGATGGAAAGGCATCTTACTCATTGATTTCTTACCGCGTGGTCAAACAATCAACGCAGATGCTTACTGCGAGACACTTAGGAAATTGCGCCGCGCAATACAGAATAAGCGCCGAGGGTTGCTGTCAAAAGGTGGTGTTTTTCTTCACGACAACGCACGACCACACACTGCAAATGTGACAAAAAAACCTCCTACAGGGATTTGGCTGGGACGTGTTTGACCACCCTCCGTACAGCCCTGACCTCGCTCCTAGAGACTTTCATCTGTTCACACATCTCAAGTCTTTCCTTGGCGGTCAACACTTCAACAATGACGACGAGCTAAAAGAAGATGTTTCCAACTGGTTGAAGACACAGGCGGCAAACTTCTATGAAGAAGGTATCCAAAAACATGTGCCACGCTATGACAAATGCCTGCAAAAGTTCGGCAGTTATGTGGAAAAGTAGTTTAAGAGGTGTAGAATGTTGTGCAATAAATCTTTTTTCTGTATCTGTACACAACTTAATTTTATTACCGAACGGAACTTACTTTCTGGACGTGCCTCGTAATTCAAAAATATACCGTATTTTCTAGCACATAACTCACACTATTTTGACCGTAAATAAGAGTGAAAAGTTTCGGTGCGTGACATATGCAGAGATTTGCGTGTGAAATATCGTACTCCAGGAAAAAAACAAAAATTTAAAATTTGCATTATTGAAACCAGGCAACTGGTATTCTCACTGCTGCCAATCTTCGAACTACTCTAGCGTGCATCATTCCTGTCATTGTCCCTACTTCCGTCCAACACATTTGCGATGCCCGTATACAAGAAGCTCTTTACAACAACGTCCGTCAACACCATAACCTATGCCCGTATAACTCAATCACACATGAGTTAAATGTTATTGGTTTGACATCCCTTTTAACTATTGCGACTTTCAGAGATGCTGGGGTGCCAGAATTTTGCCCAGAAGGGGATCTTTAACATGCCAGTGAATCTACTGACACGATTCCCTTGCATTTGCCAACCTTCAAATGCCAGCTGTCTGCACCAGGATTCGATCTTGCAACCTCAGGCACAGCAAGAGAGAAAGTTACAGCTGAGCCACGCACGGTTTTCCTTATTTTGTCTTGTGCCGTCAGCATATAACAACTAATAATACCAAATCTCGACATGTTCTAACCTAACAATTACTTATTTAGCATGTGGAGCGCCAACTAAACAGCTGATGATCACACCCCGTATGGTTGTTTGACTGCGTTGCTACATTTGAAAAGATCATACGTGTTTGGTTAGTGGTTTCTAGCATGTCTTGCTGTTTACACCAGAGGCGAATATTAAATTAAGTCACAATGAATTCTCGACCGGCAGCTCTATTACCATAGACTTCTGCACGTTTTATCACTTTCGAGTATAAACTTCCATGTTTTAACATAACTTAAAGATCGACCTCCACAAGAAAACAATCACACTTAACTGAGAAACAAAGGAACGTGTAGACAGTATACTGGCACTTATAGACAATGCAACAGGCCAACAACCAATACCGTGAAAGAAAAGAAAGCACCGCCACCAAAATGAACAGAAATATCGCGGGCAAGATGTGTGGTGTCCAGTGGGTGGGGGTTCATCTTAAAATTACTACGATCATCTTTATGACGGCGTCAGAAATTAATGCAAGGATATTTTTTCCTGTTATTTCAAATTAAAAAATGGGGTGCAAGATATACGCGATGGCGAGTTATATACGAGCAAATATGATATTATGACCAGTGACATTTCAGTACGAAATAATTAAAAACTCACAATAGCGTCACATACAATCCCAAACAAGAGACGATCTTGATATGAAATCACTTCATTTATACATGACATGTCCCTCAGCATTACCAATAATTTGTTCAAATCTCAACAACAAAGCTAGTCTCTCTTTCTTTGAACAAAAAATAGTTTAAATAATAAAATAATTGAGTGCCTTTCTGACAAAAAACACTGATTGCTCTAGTCTTAATGTTTTATCAGCCAATCTGTTCCTTCCTATCAGTGTATCATTAGTTAAGTTATCAAAAAAATTCTAAATGTGTTTCATTGAAAGCTTGCTATCACATTTCACAAATCAGGTTGATTTCATCATGCCCAATGTAAAACATTTGCACCAAAAATTAATAGACTTTAAGAAAAATAGTTTCTAGACTAGAACATTATTATGCTGAGCATGCATTCAAAGCAGCAAGCAGGCAAATAAGCATGTTACATACCAACTACTATCTACAGAGTCAGATTAGGAAATAATAATGGCCAGCTTTCCAAAATTGAACCAAAAGTACTGTAATTTCTAGAAGGGGTATATTTCAGAGAAATACGTCTCAACTACTTCCCATAATCAATGTTAAATAGAGGGCATTTAATGGAAATTATCTAAAAGAGTACAGAAATTACATTACTTCTGGTACAGTAAGTAAGATTTTCCCATGAATAAGAATACCAGAAATTTGTTATTAATATTCAGTTGTTAATCCTAACAATTTAAGAAACATAAAAAATACTTATGAAAATAATTCTTACTTTATAGACAATATATATAAACTGCCTATGTTGAGAAATAGAATAATGAATGACTAGATTTCAGAAGATTTAGAAAATACTTCCAACATTATGTTAAGTTCATTAGTATTTTGTTTTTAATGTTAATTTACTAATTTCTTAAAATCAAGGTTAATATTGATTAGTGTAAGACCCAATAGCTATCTTTGAAGTCCTACCTTGCTGCTGATAAGGCCTGCCGCCATGACTGCTATGAACACTAGGAGGTCCCTGCCCATACATACCATCATAGCCCTGGTCAGGCCCAAGCATGTCCTGCAATGGGGTAGCATATGCAAAACAACCACCACGCCACACGTGCTCTTAACACAATGGATTAACCCACCCCTCTCCTACACCTCGGACAAACACAACTTTATTTTATCCTTGGTGAAGCTGGGGTGCAAGAAAATACATCAACAATAATTACAATAAGAAAGTACCAGCAACAGTGATTGCTCAATCTCTATGCCAACATTTAAACAACAGTGCTTTGGTGTAGAAGATAAATAAAGATGTGACAATGCAATATGAAACATTTCCACCAATGCAAGAAAAATGTAGCAAAAAGTCAATCCAAGTAAAAACTGCAATAAGTTGCATTGCAATTACTCTGTCATAAAATATATGGACTCACAGGTGCATACCTGCCAACCTCTCAAAGTGAAAAATCGGGAGATTCGACGCGGCGACGGGGGGGGACGCTACATAATACATACATAGTCTAAGACATTGCAGCAAATATGTATCGAAGATCATATTATTGGTCGTTGTTGCAGGTGACTGAGGCTGATTTTGCCCTCTTCAAAAAGGTCTTGCTATATTCTTGCTCAAGACACTTCTCTTTCTGAATCGACTTCAGAGTTATAAGTTTGTCCAAAGTCTTGTCAGAGAGAGATGACCTGAACATCCTCTCACACTCTGCATTACTATGCGGAATGGTCAGAATGGAAAGCATAACTTGAGTACCCCACCACTACATATCATTTGGCCTACCAGTGCCCACTTCACATCAATTCTCTCTTCTTCTTCTTCAATAGATGTCACATCCTCAAGTTGGAAGTTACAAAATTGGGAATGTAAAGCATCCATTTCCTCATTAAAATTGTCTTGAGTGTCTGTTAACATGCTAGGAAATGTATTTACAAAAAACTTAATTTTGGAAAATGAAATGTCCCCCTTTCCAATATGCGAGATACTGAAATCACACCTACAGACACTACAAAATGCAAATGTTGCGCCTCTTCCTGACTCAGTTATATGCGGAATCAGGGTGTCGACTGTTAAGGATGAAGTAAAAATTAGTTACTTTTTAGCTACCTTTTAGTTAATTTTAGTTACCTTTGAATTCAAGATACGTCTGCGGTCTGCAAGCAAATGGGCTCATCACGCGGTGGAGAAAGAGAGCAATGAACTGTGTTTAAAGCGGTAAATACAATTCACTTAGGGAGTTACAACAATTTCAAAAACAATAAATAAATACTAGAAATGTATTATCAAATGAGTTGTTTCAGCTAATATGTCGTCTTGTGCACAAGGCGTTTTTATAATTGCCAAGAGGTTACTCTGCTCTGCTCTTGACCGTGGCGAGATTTCCTTTGTCCCCGCGGTAGATCACGACGAAATTTATGGGACGTTACATGATTGTAACCGAATTCTGTCTTCACAGTCAAGTACGGCGAAATTTCAAGATGTTACACGATCGGCGCTGGTCTCACCCGTTTGTCAAGATTCCCGTTGTTTTCGCGATAGAACACTGATAAATATCGCGATTTAATAATCGGTGTCACTTTTAGTCGTTCGACGAGATTTCCATTGTCTTTGAGGTCGGGCGCGAGGAAATATAGCATTATTATGCAATCGGCGCCACTTGCTGTCCGTTTGACAAAAATACAGTTGTTCTCGTCATTGAATGCGGAGAAATATCGCGATGTATCGCAATCGCTGCCGCTCTCAGCCGTTTTACGAGATTCAAGTTGTCCTCGCGATATTATGCATACCGCGCCGCACCCGGCCGTTGAACGATTGTTTATTCGTCCTCACAGATTGGTGGATGCAAGCTCAGGGTTGGGCATGGTTAAAATTCACGAGTAGTTATGGACAAGTTGTATGGCCGGCGCCGTGATTCCCGCTGTCCCTATGCTGTGGTTGGGAGCTCATCAGTTCAGGGTAGATCACGAGGAGAAATTAGTATCGCGACGCTACGTAGGCTGTCATTTCTAAGTGGGTAGATGCACTTCTCGCTCCCCGTACGCTTTTAAGTATACGGTCATGGGAAAAGTAGCGAGTAGGTTTCGGAATGTTTCGTGATTGGTGCCCAATCATCTTTGACGGGATTCCCGCAGACCTCGTGGTCACAAGTTCACGATAGGGGACGGGTTTTTTGATTTTACGCTACTGACGTCGATCTCGGTCCATTTGACGAGATTCCCGCAGGCAAGTCGTGCGGTCAGCCGGCCGTCTTGAGTATGAATGTTCGAAGTAGGTATCAAATATTAAGAATTATTCGGAGAGGATTACACGAATAATACGACTAGAGGACACGTTTTCTTTCAAATCCGAATCACGAATTATAAAAGTTATACAAGTTTTCGAAATAACCGGTTAGATTATAATATATCCGATGGAACCCAAGTTAGAAGGAAAAATCGACATTTAACGGAATTTCGAATTAACCATACTGGATGTCGCAAATTTACGAGACAGATTTTTAAAATAAGTTACAGCCTACGTATTTCGAATCTTTTTCAAAACGGTAACATTTCGCAAGATCGCGACATTAAATTATTTAGCGTTATTTCTGGACTTCAATTTAATAGTCTCCAAATAAATGCGAAAAATGCGAGGTTTCTGAATAATTTCAGAAGTTTTCACGAATAAACGTCTCGCGAAAAGTCAGGCTTCCTAATATAACACATAATTATTTCACACAAAACTAAAAGTCATCTTGATGCCGAAGATATACGCTGAACGATGTATAACACTAAGGGTTGTCTCAGTATGCATTTCCTCGAGGTCGGGCACGGGGAAATATAGCTTATGCAATTGGCGCCGCTTGCGTAAAACTCGCTCCATCGCAATCTCTGAGCTTAGAGGCGCGAGTTTAAATGATTCAATCCGCCTTCGGAAAATTTTCGTTACCCGTATGTAAAATTCGTTACTTTTCCGTTACCCATTTGTAAAATTCATTACTTCCGTTACCGGTAGACACCCTGGGAATGTTATCTTTGTACACACTTTTAAATGTCACATATCTTTTCGCCTTATTACCGACGAACCGACGCAATCACTCAGTTCGAAAAATCACAATAACCTACCGGCATATTAACGCCAACAACATCAAACTAAGTTATACACAAATCATATAATTTCACGTGTGAAACAGATACAATATTCCGCAGCGTACAACTACCTATCACCCACTGGTCATTATGCAACACATCTAGGAACAGGCGCTGAATTAACCTTCGACGATTTCAAACGAAGACTTATTCGAAGCCGATTTCAAACGAAGACTTATTCGAAGCCAACTTTTTATAACAGCAGGACGCGACGCGGGAGTTAGTACGCAGTTGTCGATTATCGATACAAAGCGAAACTGCGGTATCGAGATATAACTTCAAAACACGTAAAGTCGATCCGTTCGATAGACGACATATTAAATCCGAAATTACGCGTGGGTTTTTTGAAAAATCGGGAGATTTAATACGTTAAGCGGGAGGGCGGGAGAAATGGTCTGAAATCGGGAGTCTCCCGCCTAAATCGGGAGAGTTGGCAGGTATGCAGGTGTTATGAAAGAGGTTTCCTAAATAAAGAGTTGATCAACTAACATTTGCCGGTTAGGAATGAGCTAAGAGAGAGAATTAAGAACACATGATAACTGAAAGGAACAACTAATGGTTGGAGAAGAAAATTGCGGTATTACTAGCTACGTCACAAGAGTGAAAAAAGTGATCAAATTTAAGCAATATACCCAGATCTGGGATACTGGAGATTACAGGCATGAACAGAGTTGTATAAACAGAAATAGAAAGGATGACAAGTCCAACACTAAATGAAGAGTGCCAAGGGTTCACGACAAAATAAAGGCCAGCAGGCCCTGAACTTGGTTCTTTTTGCATTTCAGTACTAGGACTAGCATGTAACTTCACCAGAAATGCATCAAGCATGATAATAAAAGCAGACTTTATGGAAATTCTTATTTCTGCAGGACTGGAAAACAATAAGAAAGATAAATATAAGGTATTCTCTTAAGCAAAAATTGATTTTCTTTTCCCTTTTAGGAGCCTTCAAAGAATGATGACTTACTGAATAACCTACCCTATGACTATAAATCCAAGAGAATTTCATATGGCAATCTTAAATAGAATGTCTCTAGTTTCAACCAGTACTACCTGGCCTTGCCATAAATACTGTTACAAACTCTTGACACAAGCTGTACAAGGTATTAAGGATAGCAACTCATTCTTGAATTGTCTTCCACCCTGGTTTATTGAGAATTTGTTGAAGAGAAATCATGTACCTACAGTTTTCAAGATAGAATGGAGAGACCATGAAAATCACGTTGCTGCAATAGCTTTAGATACGAATGGAAATATTCTAGTAAAATTTTTCCACACCTTAAAAATAGCAAAGCATCAGTCTAATTTTTTGTGGATCTAGCTCTCCAGTGATTCACTGAAACCAGATCTGTTAATGAAGAAAAGGTAGTTTTCAATCTGAGAGGAGTTCAGCAGTGCAGAAAACAGTGGCAGCTCGTATTGGTTGAAATTTGGTCCAGAAGCAGTCGATGATGGCTCATAGGCAGGAAATGTTGAAAAGATCACTGTCCACATATGGTTCAGAGGGAGAACCTTGAACTTGAAGCATATTGCTTAAGTATCAAACATTACCTTCTACATATGTGTGATTGTCTCCTACACAATCATACCCGTAGGACATTAGAAGATTCATTTCAGACATGAAAATTTTTACCAGTGAAGGGTGTTTCAACCCTGAAAATGATAGGGTTTAAGCATCTAGCTCTAGGAATGCCAGCAAAAATTCTCTCAAAGTTCTGAGGGGCCTCCTTGGTGATGATTTGGTGGAAGTAAGTTATTCAGGTGCTATCCAGCTACATGTTTGTGAAAAGGGAGTTAAGACTTGTGCAAGAGTATGAAAACACAGCATAGGAGCCTGCTGTGATTGTTCCACAATCAATATTAGAGTTTTGTGTAAGATTCTGCTTCATCCTACAAGTTAAAATGGTCATGACACACATACATACCCTCCAAGCTTGACATCTGCTGTTTATGTATTTTAAATCACCACAGGGAAGGCAGTTAGCACTATTAAACCTAGTACTCCATAAGAAAGTCTCGCCTTTCTGGTTTGGCATGTCCAAGATGGTATGCAATTTGCAATATTAAAATGAAACTAACAATGAGATTTTAGATTGAACTGCAGAAGAATCTTCTTCTTAAACTGGTATTTCAAAGAATCCAAAAACTATAGATATTATTTATTGAAATTAAAACCGCGAGAGTACTGTACAATTATTTAAAGAGTTCAAATCATTGTAAGATTTAAATGTCAACTGACATTGCTCCTAAATGAGAAAAGCGCTTGCAGTTTCTTGCTCAAGAACCAATCCCAACTAACTGTATCGTATGAAACATACATGCTGTTATGAATTTGTTGTCTGAACAAAATCAAATACTTGAAAATCAGGCTATTCCTAATGGGACTATGCAATGACTTTGAACCCCTTTGTTTCTGCATATAGGCAATACAATCCTAGATCTGCAATTTTTATAACATACTACTGGTATGTCTTCTCAAAGATAATGCTGAATGGGGAAAATCTAATATTGCACAAATTCTTGGAAAATCTGCCAAATCCCTCTGACAGTTTCATCACTGGCAAAGTAAATATAATAATCAATATTACTAACTATAATGGATGCAATGCAACCACATAATACTGACAACTACACAAAATGTATGAGCCTCTCATGCTGAACATATTTCATGAACAAGGAACAACATCAGCTGGTAGTACTGAATTGATACTCATACACTCAACAACTGAAGATCGACACAAATTGAAGTGAAACTCAAACCGTATGAAGAAATGTGCATGGAAATGATATGTACAAAGCACTACGAATTCAAGGGGGGAAATAAAACCATAGGTTTGCAGAACAAAGAACAAAAATATAATTTAATAAATATCATAGCATAAAATAATGCTAAATATATATTGCAGGAAGGTTCAAATGGTATGATACATTATGTGTAATCTCATTGCATTTCATGATTTTAAGAGACTAGCACTAGCAACTCATTGCTGATTCAACTTGGAATGACAACAAAAAAATAAAAATAAAATGAATCTATATATATATACATTGTCTTCACATTTGCTTGGCAAGGACATTCTCCCTCACGCGCTCCGCCAGCGACGCCCCAGTTGCCGACTGCCACGCGCGCGTATGTACCACAGAATATGGTGCTTAAAATCAATATCATGCATATTTACTCACCATGCTTAGAGTAGATGCTCACAATGTTCCCCATCCTCTGCCAAACATAATCGGCATCTCCTTATGAAGTTTCCGGTTTCTTCGGTTAATTTAGCTTCAGTAAGGAAATAACGACCTGAACGTCTATTTTTATTGTTTACTGAACCTGTACGTTTGAATTTCAAATTAGCCAGTTGTTTTATTGTCCGATTTATTGAAATGGGTCTCACTGGAAATTTCACACGAAACTTTTGTCTTGCTCTAGCGCACGATTTCCTGCACTTTATGTACGTATTGTGCAGATATACATGTTCAAGTAACGAATATTTCACATAAGGCATTACAGTACTATACACAATCACAATAAAACAACTGGCTAAGAAATTCAAACGAACATGTTCAGTAAACTATAAAAATAGACATAAAGGTAGTTATTTCCTAACTGAAGCTAAAACTGGAGTAACCGGAAACTTCATAAGGAGATGCCGATTATGTTTGGCAGCGGATGAGGAACATTTTGAGCATCTACTGTAAGCATGGCGAGTAAAAATGCACGATACTGATTTTAAGCACCGTACTCTGTCGTACATACGGGCCGTGGCAGCCGGCAACTGAGGCGTCACTGGCGGAGCGCGTGAACGAGAATGTCCTAGCCAAGCAAATATGAAGACCCTGTATCTAAAATCTACCATTCCAAATATACTGAATGCAACAGCTATTACATTCATCTCGGTAAATAACATGCTGCACATGACTTTATGCAAATTTCAATATAAATATTTAAACATACAGACAAAAATCATAAGTTATAATAAATATTCCAAAAATATAAATCAGATAATTAAAAAAAAAATACAAAATTAATGTAAACATGCAATTTTTAAAAGCAGGTTTCAAATTTACCTTTCTGAAAGCCAATGAATAAACCTGTATATTGGTCATTCTTGATCTGATTATAGCAAGCAGTATTGGCTTGAGTTACAAACTTAGCCTCGTCAAGTTGCCAGTTCAAGATAATGTCTTATGTGGGTACAGGTAACAGGAGGTATAGGCTGAAGACAGATATGGAAGAAAACAACAAAACTACAAAAAAATATAGTTTCAGATTGGAAACTCAAATTACACACGCACACACACAAATAATAATACATTAGCGAAAGTTTCCTGAAGACAAAAACACTCCAGACAGAGACAAATCAGTCGAGTGTCTTCCCATCTCTTTAGGCTTACAGCAGTTTTCAGTATTCTGCCATTAGCTATTCCGTCTGCAAAAAACAATTAGGCTAAATGATGGACAGGTATTCTACCAAGGTGAACAATTCTAAGAAACAAAACATACACAAACACAAGGACAAGGGAACGCAACTGAACAATCTTGCTGTTACCTCACATCTTGAGGACGAGGTCTTCAGTCACGGGGCTCATTTGGCGGAAGTGAAGTCAAGTGTAGAATGTAGTTGTTCCGAGAATCTTGATCCTGGAGACTTGCCCACTGGTGGATGCACCAATGATGATGCATGCAGGTTAGGGGAGTAGGGCATATGAGTTAACAGTTGCAAGGTTATGATGTAATAAGCCAAAATCTGGGATCACTAGATCAAGTACAAATTCCTCTTGTAAATGAATGATAAAAAAAGAGTACTGTATCAAAAGTGTCAATGGATTGCAAAATAAAAACTAAATAGGTTTATAGAAGATCTAAAACAATGTCTGAATTCAATATGTTAATTCCACTGTAATGCTAAAAGTAAAAAGTAATAATCAATGTATACTAAATACTCAGAGTGGTCAATGTTGTCACATGAAAAGTGTTAAGATACAGAACAAGCTAATAAATAAAGAACTCTAAGGAAAAATGATCTAACTAATCTCTAATAAGGTAACATGATATGGGGCCTTCATTATGAAATGGATCCACAACCACTGGAACCTCACATTTCACTGTGAAAATAACACAGGCATTGACCATGATTTGAACCCTGGCTACAGCGATGATAACAATGTGCTATCATACCCCATTATAGCTCAAGAACGACCATATATTGAAAGATTTGTGAAACCAGGACCACTAGGACAACGAAAATCCCATAAACGGCACCAAGCAGGGAACATCACCAACTAGAGAATAGAGCCGACTGTGGGAAATCTTGACACCTACTTTTGCAGAAACAGTAGGTTACGTTAGAGAAGTGTATCCACGAATTCAAAACCGTCAGAACTGAGGGACCCCATCAACTTATCTGAGAACAAAACTAACAGCGTCGCAATACTTATGCCAAAATGGTTACCTGATAAGGATCGGTGGAGCGCAGGTTCGCGAATTTGTAACCAAAGGGATAATGGAAATGACATCTAGCTTGAAAATGCTGCTGGCTGCAAAACCTATTCATGCCAAAACGAAGGTCAGATAACAATTGGTGGAGCACACGTTCGTGAACTCTGGACTACCAGGACAATGGGAATCTAATCAATGGACCAACCATACAAAAAAGCTAATTATACACCCACAGAAACAACAGACAGAATACTAGATGTATCTGCAAACCCAAGACTGTAGGAACAGAGAAATTCATCTTGTTGATTCACCCGAAAACACAACCGGCCTTGTAACATTGCGATACTTACTCCATCCCTTATTCACACCAGGCTAAACAGCACCCAGCACATGAAGAGCACCCCTCAAACTTTGGAAATGGCATAACAGAGTTTCATCAACCAGCTCTAAATTTGGAGGTTAAGTCATTTCGATTAAACATCAATGTTACCTATTTGCCTATAGCATACTTAAAATAAATTATTTTTAATTTCAAAATTTCATTTGGTTTCTTGAATTTAGAACTTACCAGATTTTATTATTATATTTAATCACTAAATTCTGTTAAATGATATTATATTTTATATTATGGGCTGTTTTTTTAAAATTGTCATGATAATTTAATGGCTGCATCTAGCAATAATCTCCAATGAACAAAAAATAGTGACCTCAAATACTGGAAACCCTCATATAAGGAATATATTTTGTCTCTCCCTATCAATTCGTTAAATAGAGGTTTAACTGTACAATCTGATATGGTTCTCATTTCTTGGATTTGTCCAGTGTGCTCTAATGCTATTCATCCTGTTGATATCATTGTTTCTTACCTTTCCAGCCTTATTTTCCTGTGTTAATCCAGTTAACTCCATCCTACACCATCCAACGTTGGTGTGAATGCCCAACTTTAACGATGGCAGTATGTCCGACTGTAGGGCTGCTTATTTTACACTTTCCTCTCACCCTCCACCCACAACTACCCACCATTGTGTTTGTCCTTTTTATGAGTTTCTATTTCCTGACCAATGATTAGTTGCATATCCACCCTTTGTATCTTCGCATAGCGATTTATATCAACACAGGGTATGTGGTAGTTTTGTACACACTCACTTATTCAGTTAGTAAATC
The DNA here is from genome assembly GCA_946902985.2 of Meconema thalassinum. NCBI lineage: Eukaryota > Metazoa > Arthropoda > Insecta > Orthoptera > Tettigoniidae > Meconema > Meconema thalassinum. The sequence continues at coordinate 126,172,623 of OX336389.2, forward strand.
TTAGCTATAGGACGACATAAGCCCAAAAACAAAATTCTAACAACCGATATGCAGAGGATGTTACTTTTTAAAAATATCATCAAATATGCTTTCTTCTGATCTGCACATCAAATGAATAGCTGGACACCCCCTGCATTGGAATCAACATGAAACTTACTATGTGGTTCATAACAAAGTTCTTATAGAAGGCTATTGCTTTAATATAACACAATGTTTTGTGTTCTGATATAATTGGAATAAACACGAAAGCAAAAGAAGAATGTTGTGTATTCTGATGTGCTAACAAGGAGTACGGACAGAGAACTCACTATTGGAAATATCTGTTCCCGAAGGAAACAGGATGTAAAATTGTCCGATTGAGCTATGTACATTAACAAATTCACAAAGAAATTTGATAAAATGGTCCGGCTAGCTCAAAACAGTAGCCAGCGTTTCGCCCCAGTGTACCAATGGGCTCTTCAGTTGGTTATGGTACACCTCACCAAGACGCGTGGCTAGTACATACTGAGAAGGCCGCTGCAAGGCACTAAATGTCGCCACAAGCAGCGCCAATGTACTACGGAAGCCAGAACTTCCTTTCAAAAATAATGTTAGCTTACCTTGCTAATCCATATTGGAAATATCTGTTCCCGAAGGAAACAGGATGTAAAATTGTCCGATTGAGCTATGCACATTAACAAATTCACAAAGAAATTTGATAAAATGGTCTGGCTAGCTCAAAACTGCCCAACAGAAGTTTGGAATAGCATAGATTTTACTACAATGACTTCTTATAGTAAACCCATTGAGGTTTCTACAATAACTTATTAACAAACTAAGAATCAGTCCTTCTGAAAACAATAACAATCATGGTTAGATAACAATGAAGCAGTACAAAACAAAGCGAACTAGCTTCTTAGTGTCCCCTTTGAAAACAAAATCATTGAAAATCTGTATATCATGATGATCAGCATCAGTCTTTAGTAGTCCTCCCCGCACACGGAGGAGGCATGCTCTGAATGAGACCAAGTTTACCTTGGGGTAAGAGGTCCCACTCCTCTATGGCAGCGTCAGCATACAAGTGATGAAGGTAGTCCAAACTTTTGTTGAGCAGTGTATTTCATAAAGCTCTGTGCTAAGAGTGATTTAGAATGAATTACAGTGCACTCCCGATAATTCGCGTGCGGATAATTCGTTTTGCGGTTAATTCGCGGGTCTCCAGGAGTATTTTTTAAATTGGGAATTCTCACAGCAACTAAACATCACGCTAAGATAAGCAATCTCTCTGTCGTTTAAAAGAATTTTAATGCGACGCAATGCGTAAAGACGAAATAATTGAGATTCGAGAAGACTGAACTGCGTTTCTCTGCGATGTAACAGTAGGCCTACTTGCGCAATCTTCGAAACGTACGAGCATGTTGCCGCGTGTGGTATAGCACAGATTTACTTTGTCCTTGAAACCCAAACAATACAAGAGGAATGCACTTTCACTCGGAACCTACCCTCCCTTTCACAACAGCCTCGTTCCAAGGTCGCTGATCTGAGAGTTGTGAAGGGTGGATGCGCGGACAGCGTATTGTAAACAGCGATTATTGCGTAATGGTGCAAACGTGCAAGACACCGGAGCGTGTTTGTTCGATGCTCTTCATGCAGTCAACTAGTCGGGAGGAAAGTACCGCTGCTCTTCTCGTACAAAAGCAAGTGCTTGCCGACTTTTGTAACGACGATATTTCGAACGGGCAAGTTAGACTTCGATAAAGACGATTATGATTTACTACAGAAAAGCAAAGAAGAAATAGCATGGAATTTGACTGTTGGTGAGGAAAACGGAGATCCAGTAGATTTAGAGTGCGGGAGTGATGCAACGGAAATCCCGAAAGTTTCCCACAGTCAAGCTAATGTCTCTAGTCACACTTATCTCTTATATAGAAAAACGAGATGAATTTTCATTCTCATATAATATTTTCTTCGGAAATGTGTAATCAAAAATTAGAATAAACGATCTAAGAAACAAAAAGTGATGACGGCTTTTTTTTATATTAATATAGGCATAATCCACATAGGCTTACCAGTAGCCTAGCATGTCTTATAAGACACTACAATCAGGAGTTAAAATTATTATTTCGCATGTTCAAGCCTATTTCAATATTTTAACCAATAGTTTTGTTTTTCCTAGGCTTAACAAAAATAACTGCGGATAATTCGCGGTTTTCGATAATTCGCGAAAGTTCGTGCATTAATTACCGCGAATTAACGAGAGTGCACTGTACAAAAACTAAAAGGTAAACATGACTAGTTAACATGTACAAGGTTGCATTTTCAAATTCCCTTAAATGTGTAAATTAAATGTTTCTTTCTTTTATTTTTCAAGAAAAGAATTAATAAAAATAATTTTATTGGTATACGCTACCTTCTTACTTTATGAGTGTGCGTATTTATGATTTTTTAAAAATGAATGTTAATAATTACGTTGAAACATCAGTGCTTATGTTGATAAACTGTACTTCATGAGGCAATAAATTGTTAATTGCCAATAATAAATTGTATTGATTGTGCGGAGACCCCCCCCCCTCAACCCATTAGAATCGTTACTTCATGAGAAGCATGAAATTTGAATAAAATATGCACATTTGCATGAGCAATGTACTCGTCAAAATCAGAGGAAAGTTATCACACAATCACACCTTCCCATATCATATCTTCCCATATAGTACTTTTTACTAAACCTACAAATTTGACTACATGTTAACCAGCACATTGAATTGGCTACAATATAAATCACAGAAGAGTAGTGGAGAACTAGGGAAGGTTTAAGCTAAAACGTGAAGTTAAGAAAGAAAATGGTTTTCATTTCTGAGAGGAAAGAAATAATCTTGTTCAAAAAATTAGAAAGCCTGTCTACTAAGCATGTAAACCTTATGATCCATCACAATTACCTTATACTGACCAAGGGGCTCAGCTCTATGGTACATGAAAGCAACATGCAGGCAAAAGATCTATAAGCCAACTCATACAGCCTCTCCTCCAGGAGTTTGTCCAATTATAACGAAATGCACATGGGAAATCCACTGGCATTGTCACTACCGACTATGTCACGATGCAGTTTCTCCACAAACAGCCAACTTTCCATAATGAAAGTGAAACACTGAGTAACTTAATACAGATGATGAAGCTAAATAAGAACACAGCTAAATAAAATTTTAAGTCAAGAAAAAGCCATGATTTATATTCCTGACAATGTTCTTAATTTTTAAGCCATGATATTGAAGGCGTTTAACAATCTTACTTTCATTCTGTACGAGTCTGCTATGAAGCACTATGGCTGTAAGGTGTGGATGTATGGATGCTGATGATGTCCCACTTAAGTGACTCTAGGAAACATACTGATTGACAGATATTTGAAGTAGGTCAAAGTTTCCAGTTTTACACCCCTGAAATCAAAAGAAAAATTCAGCTTCCATCCCTGTAAAATACAGTTTGAATTGAAGTTCTGTAATCAGGGTTAAGAGGGACAGATGGGAAAGAGGATGACTCCTGTTAAGGCTCACCATATGTTATTCTCTACTTCTTGCATCCCTTTCAGTCACCTTTTGCGGCTGGAAATATCATGAGCCTATTCTTCTCCCGTTTCTTATTTTCAGCTATCTCTTCAATTGGGTAAAATTATAAACCTCTGTAACTACGAGCATCAGGCTCGTAAACATTGTCGTTGGTCTATCTTCTGGCCACACGAGATCCCTCAGTGGACAATTTCTCTGATTTATGAATCTTACTACTGTCAATATTTCTATTCATATGTATACCTTCACAGATGCAAAACATTGACCACTCTGCTGTATTAGTTTAATCTCAACTTAAATAACACACAGCATTCTGATTTCCTGCTAGTTGCTTTACCACAAGAACATACAAAAGTAAAAATGGTTAACTTGCTTTACTGGAAGTACCGGTTCCTCAGTAGCCGATATAATCTAATTTGCCACAAGTAAGTTCTTAGTACATCACCGATACTGTGATGTCTGAGCAAGCCACTGTGTACATAAAGTTGTATTAACACTAGAAAGACAGAGGGGTAATTTTTGACCCTTTGATGATTGAACACTCTGCTGTTGCAGTAATTTATATTAGATTTCGTTCCGAATCCATGACTTTTCATCATTTAGGCTCTATTGACTGTCGTTGAAATTTGGATGCCCCGACCCTAACAGCTTGGCCCCCATAATTCAATTAACCTAGAAGGACGGAGGGGTCATTTTTGATCCGTATTGGATTTTACAAGAACTTGCATGGTATTTGCATAACTTTGCTTCTATTTTGTTTCCTTTGTGTGGGGATGACTGTTTGCTTCTTCCCCCACTCCTCTCCATCCGATACCCTGTCCCACTCCACCAAGGTGAGTTGAGGTTAGAACAAACCCGCCATTCACAGTAAGGAGCTTGTGAAGTGTGCATTATAAACAGTTTGTTATCGTTTGTTTATTGCGCTGTTTGTTGTGCTTATTTTATGAATGATTCATCAAATATGGAGCACAGAAGGTATTCGAGACCAGACTATATTATAGTTTCTCTCCAGGAACTAAGTGAAGATGACTCTGGGAATGAGGAAGGGAGAATCAGTTCATCAGATGATGATTATTCCCCCACGAGCCTCTCCAAGTTCGTCAGAATCGGGCATTTTTTTTTTACAGCACTGCAGCTAGCTGAAAAGATGATATCCCAGGAACCCGGTCTTCTTGGTACAATAAATTGGACACGAAGGGAGGTTCCACTGGAGGTGAAAACTTGTCGAGCACAAGACACCCAGGTTCTAAAGAGCAACAACATAACTTCGAGTATTTATCAAGGCAAGATCAGGGAGAATGTAGCCTGCTTGTTTTCAGTTCACTTCATCCAGGTGTCCAGGTGGGGACAAACAGAAGGAAGAAACCCGACACCATAACATGTTACAATGGATCCAAATATGGAGTCGACGTTATGGACCAAATGGCCTGAATGTATACTATCAAGCCAGCTGCACATAGGTGGCCGTTACACACATTCAGTAATGTTCTCGACTCAGCAGGAATAAACACTTGAGTGTTGTACAAACAAGTTACAAATATTAAGAACTCGCAAAGAAACTTTCTCCTGCAACATGCTGAGGAACTTACTGTAGCAAACACCCAGAACTGAAATAAAGGGACCAATACTATGGACGATGATGATTATAGTGATACAGAAACTTAATCTGGCCGAAAACACAGGGAATGCCAAGTGTGCAACAAATGCAAGGACGACATGAAAGGTGGGCATGTGTGTAAGGCACGCAAAAAGCCGGTCTGTAAGAAGTGTATTGGAAATGAAAAAACGATCGTCACCTGTGTACAGTGTCTGTAAGCTTTGAGGTTGATGATACACTCACAGACATACTGTACTTCATCACATACTCATTAAGGATGTGTTCGGTATGGATATATAGGTTCATGAGGATAGAAAACTAATCAGACAAGAGACTCTCATTCTTCAGTCCATATAATATCCGATTGTGATTTTTAGTCGATTTGACATCTATTTATATCTGAAATTTTGATATGACTAGGGATAGAACATAATATTTAATATAATATTCAATCAGGAAGACCATTGGTATTTATTTTCATTGTAGAAAATATATCCCCATGGAATAAAACTTATATATCACTCAAGGGTCATTTTTGGCCCCTCCGTCTTTCTAGGTGGTGTCTGTCATTCCGTCTTTCTAGTGTTAACACTGATTAATAGTCGGACAAATCACATACCACAAGTGCAAAATTGAGTAGCCATGAACATTGGCTCTTAGCAAGAACATAACCGTTAAGACTCATGCTATCAGGAGTGAAATGAATGCCGAATGAGAAACACAAGAGAGCAAAACACAAGAAAATTACACATCTCTATTAGGATGTGAAGAATGACCGCTCGCCTGCTGGGGACAGGGTCTTCAAGTAATAATCAAAATGAAGAGCATAAACTGCAAGCCACACTGGAGCTGCTGTTTGTAGCAGAGCAAGTAAATTAGCCTACTACTTAATACAGTAAATTCTTCTAGGCATTATGGAATGTCAGAGAGATTTTGCAAAGATTTACTAATTGGGCCCATCAGCAGACTATCTGTACTCCTTATCTGGACCCCTCGTGGGACAGCAACGACTTGCTACATCCCAATAAAGGAGTGCATTGTAGTGTTTCATTGGTGAAGGTGTTAAGAGCTCAGCAGCACCTTTAGAACGGTTTTAACTTCCTATGGAGGCACCAAAATAGATGGAATGTTTTGGCTTTCATGGCTACAATAATTAATACCTAGAAGAATTTGCTGTAAAATTATCCTGGGCGTGAAAGCCAAAACAATCCAAGCCTACTATTTCCAGCCATATTTTACCTCCAATTTAGAACAGGTAATAAATAATCAAGGAAAAATCATGGCTGTGGGAAACTTTTCAGACAGCATCAGTAATGAAAGAAGTATGTTCCTTCATTGTGTGTCATTATTTTGCTATAAGTTACCTACTAAATGTTTAACTTATAAAATCCATATAAAATAACCAAATTAAAGATCATGTTGAAAATATCTAACCTACCAACTACTTCTAAGGCACATCGTTTACTGTGTGAGAAAATGAGAAAAAAAATGTGGCATAAGTAAGCTGTAAACTGTCACAAGTCTAAATATTAAACTGATTATTCTGAGACCAACGATTCATAAATGAAAAGCTAAATTCACAGGCCACATCATGCGACATAACGCTTTCCTAACCAATCTCCTGGAAGGAAAAATCACAGGGAAGAAAGGCCGAGGTCGACCGAGAAAATATTTCCTGCAAGTCATCGCACTAACTCTTCATTATGGTTCCTACTGTGAGATAAAACGAGGTGCTGAAGACAGAGAACAATGGTTGCGGAGACAAGGCATTGCCTTTAGAAGTTGATTGATTGTGATCGGGAATGAACCTCACAGTGAAAGTACGATAGCTGAAAAGTTGAGTTCAAGTCCATGATTACAGCATAGGAAAAGGACTAACCTGACATACACAAATTCCATTCACATATATCACATTAACCTAAAAGAAGGAGGATAATTTCATCCACACTTGGTATCTTCAAAACCACTATTCTTATTACAGCTATGTATTCAATCCTCAACGAAGAACATACAGGGTTATTCATAAATCAGTGTCACATTTCGGAAGTTAAGTACTTTACATATCAGTGTGAATGATATACCAAAAGATGGGCAATCTCTCCAAGTGTTTTTGGCATACCCTACAAATGTTCTGTGTGTACACCTTTGAATACACAGCAGACATCCTGGCGATAGTCCAACTCCGCCCGCAACCGCGCCAGCATGTTACGGTCGATCGATGCTATTGCTGCTGTATTGCGATCTCGGGGGTCATTCAAGTCAGTAGGAAGTGGCGGAATGAAGACCCTGTCCGTCACATATCCCCAGAGAAAGATATCACATGTGAGTAAGTCAGAGAAACGAGGCGGCCATCGCAACAATGCGACGTCATTGTCAGAGTTTCGTCCAATCCAACGATGCAGTAAGTTCTTGTTCAGGTACGCGCGCACGAGTCGATGGAAGTGGGGCGGGGCCCCATCCTGTTGGAAAACGAAGTTGCCACTGTCTGTACACAGTCTGAGAAAGAACGCCCACATGTGACAATAGAGCACGTGCGAGACTCCCCAAAGATCAACGTGTTCTGCGCCCTGTGAAAGGACAAGGCTTACGGACCCTATTCCTTCGCCGAAACCATAGTGAATGGCATCATTTATCTGGATATGTTAGAACAATGGCTTATGCCGCAAATGTGTACAGACGGTGGCAACTTCGTTTTCCAACAGGAAGGGGCCCCGCCCCACTTCCATCAACTTGTGCGCACGTACCTGAACAAGAACTTACCGCAACGTTGGATTGGACGAAATGCTGACAATGACGTCGCATTGTTGCGGTGCCGCCTCGCTCCCCAGACTTAACCCCATGTGATTTCTTTCTCTGGGGATATGCGAAGGGCAGGGTCTTCATTCAGCCACTTCCTGCTGACTTCAATGACCTCAGAGATCGCATTAGAGCAGCGATAGCAATGATCGACCGTAATATGCCGGCGCGGGTGTGGGTGGAGTTGGACTATCGCCTGGATGTCTGCCATGTATCCAAAGGTGCACACATAGAACATTTTAAGGTATACCAAACAAGTTTGGAGAGATTGCCAGTTTTTTGGTATATCATTCATACTGATATATAAAGTACGGTACATATTTCACAATAAACTTCCGAAATGTGACACTGATTTATGAATAAACCTGTATATTGTCATGTGATTTTCATACTTAATTATTATTATTTTTAAACCTTCTAACCTTTATTTCATGGCAGTGCAATGGAAGTGATTATTTCTCCATACCTTCAACAGAGTGAAGCCGACATTTTCTAGATATGCGATTACTGAAGAAACTGCCAGGATGAAATGAGTGCCTTATGAGATTGAAAATCAAAATAAATTATTCAGGGCAATGGGGGGAAAGCATCTGTATCCTGTAGGAAAAACACCACTCAGTATTTGCTCTATTATTATACGCTGCCGAAGTCGACGTCACTTCCGCTCCGTTGCTAAGCAACTGGAGCAATACATCATGGCTCCCTTGTAGCTTGCTTCAGTCTTTGAGCAGTCATTATTTCCTATTTGTATCGTATAATACTGTACATGCATGGATGTCCAGGGGCAAGAAAGCATAGAAAAGTATATTTTCCACAGTAATTTAACATAGTTGTCCAATAAAGTTGTAAAATATTGCGTACGAGATGCACATTAAGTCTTAGAGCATAAGTCGTAGAGATGTGGCCGACGATATTTACCTTAAATTAAGTGAAAACATGAAAATATAACATTTCTGGATATTGTGAATCACGTCCCGTATGAATGATCAATACTACGGAAAATAAAGTACCGTAGGCCCTACCAGTAAGTGACGAATAAAATGAACTTAAGGTCTATCAATGCATAAGGGAACAGTTTAAAATATTTGGATGAGAGTTTAGGCCAAATCTCATCAACGGCTATAGAAGAAACAAAGACTGCATTTCAATACAATTTGTGTGTTTACCACAACGCCGCGTTTGTTTGAAAACGAATCAAATTGACAAAGCCTAACCTGTGTGCTCAATAACAGGTTAGAGAAGTCTACAATTAAGGCATATCGTCCTACCTCGTTCTAAATAATGGGACACTTTTCCTATCCTAGCTCTAAATATTAGGCCACTAAAACTGACATGAAAATATCCGAGGCTCTCAACCAATAAGTAGGCCTACACCAAGCTGATGACCACATTATCACACTGATTAATGTTACACATTAGCTGGTGCGCCACAAAAGAGCTAAATAGAATTAGCTGGTATATAGAGATTTAGAACAACAACAAAAAAGCCACCCTGCATCTTCACGAGCAATCCTAGCAAACATTCACACAATATGTGCTGGACAGTCAAAGTGGTACAAGTAGCCTACTTGGTATGAAGTGGGCCAAAGAGTTGATGTAGAGAAATGCTAGTCCCGGTACCATAACGATGATCCATGTGCTATGATACTAGATGGCTCTCACAGTTTCCAGTTACCAAATTGAATAGGACTTTCTACTAGCAACTTCAAACCTTTCCACAGACCACATATTATGCTCAGTTTGCAAAAAATAAAATACGGTATTTAGGCAGAAATTTTCAGTCTAGAATAGGCCTAATTGTTATTTGGAAACAATTCACTGCTTAAAAAAATTAAGTGAAAAATCACTACTCAGAAAAGTTGTGGGAGAAAATTTATTGCTGTTAAATTAGTGAATCAGATGTAAGGTTATGTAGGTTGTCCTTTATAATACTTATAGTACAAACCATATTTAGTTACAACTACACTGCCCACATGAACCAAAAACCCCTCTATGTTACATATATGTCCTAAATATCTCTCTATATTAGCTATACTGTATCCACTAAATGATGTTATAAATAAATATTTGTAATTTGTAGAACCCGCCATGCAATTCTTGCCTCGGGAGTGAGGTCGACTTTATTCATATTATCTCGCAAAATTCTGGTACTTTATCAATAAAATTTCACTTCTATTTTGTAGCTCCAACATTGTGGATGATCTTCACGGGAGGCGTTTGCCTTATTTCACGCATATTACACCTTTTTATCCACAAAATTCAAGACACTGCGCAGCGTTAATGCAGCTTCCTATGTATAAAAAACCTAGCAACCAGTTGTTTGGGTCCAATGTGGCTGCGCCCATACGGTTGCTAGGCGCGTCACTTCGGCAGCGTATTGGAAAAAAATCTTGTATTATTTGTGTAGTCATTTTTATTTAAAATAACTCTAGCATTGACCTTGCGTATTTTTTATAATTAAACCTTGTACCTTTGTTATTCTATTGAGATTCTTGAGTTATTTGTGTATTTTTGTTACCGTATTTACGTGTGTCGGAAAGCCCGTGTATAAGCCCCAACCTTGTTTTAAGACATACTATGTTGTAAAAAAAAATCATCCATGTATAAGCCTCACCCTAGTTTTAAGACATACCATATTTTGTAAAAAGGAATAACTTCCTCTACATGAGTGTTCTACTAAGTGGCAACACTGTAAATTGTTTTGGTGCCTGACGGCAATTGAATTTCACATTGCACGACCTTGAAGAAGAGCGATTATATGACCTGCCGTAGGAAGTGCGACGATGGGAGGGGACGGAAATCCCGCAGATAGTGGAAACTTGCCTACCCTCTGGTCCGAATGGTTTCACATTATTGAAGGTTTTGGAGACGTGAAGGTTGAATATTGGTCGCACAAGAACAAGTTACACTGCTAAGTTCAAATTAGAGGTGGTGAAATATGCAGAAGAGAATGGTAAGAGGGAGGCAGGAAGGAAGGAAATACAATGTTGATCCTAAGAACTTTCGTCGTTGGGTGAATCAGAAGACATCTCTCCGAAAAACTAATAGAAATACAAGTAAACAGACATAGCGGGGGAAGGAAGCAAATTACCCTCAAGTGGAAGTGCTGTTAGGATATATACGAAAGACGTGAGCAGATTGTTTTGTTGTGTCTGTTGAAATGCTTCAACTTGTAAGCTCGAAAGATAGCCGATAAATTGAACATTTCGTCTACTGAATTCAAAGCCAGCTATGGATGGGTACGGCGTTTTATGAAGTGACATGATCTAGCAATAAGGCGACGGGACATAAATGGCTTAACGGCTTCTAGAAACGTACCAAGAGAAGCTACTACACTTTCAAACACATATTATCATGCTTCGAAAGAAGACTGACTACGACCTGGGAGTCATCAGTAATGTTGACGAAATGCTTGTGTTTTTCGACTTGCCACGAGATGCGACCGTTAATGAGATTGGTGCGAGTACGGTCCAGGTGCGGACAGCTGGTGCAGAAAAACAAAGATGCACTGTGATGTTAGTTATCACAGCTGATGGAAACAAGCTTATTCCTTACGCTAATTTTAAACGCAAGACTCTTCCCAAAGAAAAGTTACCATCAGGCATTGTCGTTCGAGTGCAACTAAATGGCTGGATGACAGAAGACCTTACACTGGTTAAAATCAGTGTGGTTTCGGCGGCCAGGTGCTCTCCTACGCCCACGTTCGATGCTCGTGCCAGACAGTTTTCGAGGTAATTTGACAGACAGTGTTAAAGGGAACTACATCTGCCTAGAGTTAGAAACATAAGGCCATAAGGCTCCACAGTCTTTTCTCAATGCTGGATGCTCTATAGGAAGAATTTTGTACACTTTGTGGAATCTTGTGGGAGTTTTGGATATGTGTGTTTGTATAGTTTGACTTGGTTTTCTTGCATTTCTATGAGGATTGCAAAAATTGACAGTATGGAGACTTGGGTCACAGTACATTTGCTGGTGTTTCTGAGGCTGCCTTCATAAACTATGCAATTTTCAGACATATATTATAATAAATTGCGTGGAATTGTTCAGAAAATTGTGTCGTCAATGGTATCAAATTTGCTAATGCTTTGATCAAATTACAATGTACTTCATGTGTAATGCAGCAACCACAATACTACACACATTATGTTTTAATTAGGAAACTCATAAAAAAAATACAACATTTTTTAAAAATATGATTTTTTTCATCACAAAAAGAAGCGTGCGGGCTTGCACAGTGGCATGAAGCTCTCGAGAAAATATGGCCTTTACCTTTTTCACAATGTACAGAGTTTCTTTTACTGCATTGGTTCACTGAAAGGTAACCACTGCCACAAATTAATGCAAACAAACCATAACACAGTAGAAGAAGAGGAACAAGACGAAGAAGAGTTAGCGTCCCTTTTAACGGTTGTGGCTTTATATAACTGGAACAAGATACAGTGCAGCCAACAAAGATGGCCAGCTTGGTTTCAACTTAACACTAATGAGAGGAAGATGGATATTTCTATCATGTTGAGTTTGGTGGGGTCAGCCCACTGATGCTGCAAAGCTTAATTGTCAAATATGCAGGATTCTATGAAAATTAGCAAAAGAAGCCCACTACTCTGGTGACTTATAAGACATACCATATTTACTTATACAGAGTGAAATTCAGTTTAGTGAAGTTTTTTAGTAAGGAACATTTCTTGAAAATTTATGAAACAATATCATTTGATGAAGACCAACAGCTCATCCTACATTTAGGATGATTTATCCCTTACCCCTTGGAAAGTGTAGCAATGATATCTTGCCTTGTTTTGGTTGCTTCCATCAACAACATATATACAGGGTGGCGCACGAAATGTCATACATCGAAAATGGTTTATAAAATGTGTAAATCTGGGCTCACAACCATGTCCTGTCGTGAACAGAAACCTTATTTCATGCAGGATTCGACAGACAGCAGCACATGTCGTTCAAGTGTACCGGCTTCCAGCTATACAGCCTACTGGCAGACAAAAGGAGGTTGAAAGTCATGGTGTGAAAGTGTGTGGGTGTGTGAGTGTGTGAGAATTATTGGGTCAATCTTTTTCAATGACACAGTCAACAGTGCGCGTTACATGGATATGTTGCAAAACAGTTTCTTCCACAATTCTTTGCATCACGACTACCAATAGACACACAATAGTTCATGCAAGATGACATTTCGGGCCCCGTGTCGATATCCCGAACGTTTTCAGAGCGGCTCAATCAGGCCACCACATAGCCCCGATCTGAATTCCTGTTATTTCGTACTGTGATGATATTTGAAGGAGACAATCCACCGCTGGAAACCAGAAAATGTACAGTACATACAATCTGCCATTGTGAATTTCTCCCGAGGGTTGAGTGAGGACATGTGTTGTGAAGTGGTCACAAACATGCAGGTTCGTCTCGAAGCTGTTGTTCGCTATGAAGATGGACAAATTGAACATGTCCTGCATACTGACTAATCATGCACATTTCAGTGAATCTTGTAATGCCATTTTCTATTAAATATGTTGTGTATTAAATATTCTATAAACAGTTTCCAGTGTATGACATTTCGTGCGCCACCCTGTATATATTTCTGGGACTTCAAAATTATAAGCAATACATCCTTGTTCAGAATTGGCAACTACGCATCAGCTGTTACTCTAGTGAACCAGTACACTGAACAAATTGATACTGTATTCATATTTCACTCACTCTACACACGTGGCACTAGCGATCAGAGAAGCAAGTAGCTATGTCATATGATCCTCTGGCTCTGAAGCCAAAAAATGTTCCACACACACTCTTAACCCATTTAGCCCCAACAGGTTTTCTCAACATTTTAGATACACAAACAACTGCATCAAATTCCCATCAATTGCTGGGGGTGGAGGGTAACTTCATATTCTCTAGTAAAACACATTCTGGTTTAGACATATATAACAGAAAAAGATTGCACTTGAGTAAATCAGTTCTTTTATCAATACATATTTTGCAAACAAAAATTTACACATATAGCACTGATAATAGCTGGATATTACAGTAATCAAGCCATATATTTTTTGCAATATATAGCCTAACAAGGTCAATTGTTATGTATGAAATTTAAAATAATATACATATATATATATATATATATATATATATATATATATATATGCAAGATTCAGTTGTCTTCATAAGAAAGGACAAAATTGTTACAAGCTTGATAAACACAGAGCAAACCTAGGCTTCAAGAAGCACACACTTCCTAGTATATGATGCAGGAAGCAGCAGACGAGTTACCATACAAAAATTCACAACAGGGAAGAATTAATAAGGTGGTAGATTAGTACGGGGCGAGATATTACCTGAGCTGCCAACTTGAACGAGGCTAGGTTTTGAAAATAAAAGCACAAAAGCACTAATCATACCTGTAGATCTGGGCCCATGCCAAGATCACCACCATTCCACAAGTTTTGCTCATCCCGGAATAGGGAGTTGGTCAGCTCCATCGACAACCTCTTCTTGTAGTCCTGGGGCTTGTCTTCCGACATACGGAACAACACAGCCGCTGCGTATGTAGCTACATTTTGGAAAAATTATAAAATATTAGTATAGTGAAATTATATGAGGGATATTAGGAAAGTTCATTCTCACACAAAGATTGTACTAAAATTTCATATATTACTTCTCCAACTTTGGCTTTAAACTCATGGTATTTAATTAGTTCAATGGGTGTGATTTTGCAGTGTTTTCCCCTGAATTTCAGTACTTATATAGTGAAAATATGGTACCAGTTACAACACAAGAAATTATGTTATGCAAAACAAAAAATACAACAACAAAATATGCATACTAACCATCATTATTACATCTTAAATAGGCCTACATATTTACAGAGAGAAACAAAATGAACCAATGGAACACCTACATGTGCACTCAAAGAATATATATGCACTCTTCTTTAAGCCTCATTAAGGTGTGCAAGTTTGTATTTTAATTTATTAAATTTTCTGGGATAATTTGACTGTTTTTGCAAGAATTGTGATAAACATGAATTTTATGCTAATTTCACAATGATATTATTTGTGAAAATCATTAGATTTTGGGTTTATCTGTGAGTAAAAACACATTATTTGCAGACTACTTTATTCACGAGATTCAAGTTTTCAGCATATTACATTAAGTTTGGAAAAATTTCTTGTTTATATCACCAAAATATCACATCACAACTAATGACTTACCAAAGAAAGAATATGATATATAGTTTTCATAAAAATTAAGCATTGTTGGCTATGGGCTTCTGGCAAGTCTTTTTAGGAGGGAAATACAGTAAATGGAATAAAGAATTTCTCTGGATTTCTTTTCCAATGAATGAGTATATTTCATGTCAACCACAGAATGGCAGATCCCAAAACGTCTCTGCAATTTCTATCTAGTAAAGAGGTATTTCTCTGTCCATTTCCTTAAATAACAAATTAGTTCCATACAAAAGGTACCTGTTGTCACCATTTCATTATCCCCAACCGTTGTTACAATGGAAGAAATATTTAGTCTTATATACCGTATTTCCTCGCATAATCGTCGCATATTTTTAGCCTAAAATTCGTGGACAAAAGAAGGGTGCGACGATTATACGAAAAATATTTAAGTACAAAGAAGAAAACCACAATTTTTCAATATATACGATATCATTATTTGCTGCACACTTGTGCGCTTTCTTAATATTATTTGTTTATTATGTAATTCCGTGTATTTGTCAAGATCACCGTATAATTCTTGTATTTTCACATTGTGGACAACACTTGCATAAGATCACGCACGGGCCTCTGTTGCGATGTTTCCACGGAAGTGGCTGATGCTAGACTGGCACGGGCTGTCCCTTGCGTAAGGTTCCGCCAATAGCAGTCGGGCCTGTTTTAACGTCTGAGAACTGGGGCTAGCAGCGCTTCGTACAGAGACTTAAATCTCGTCACTCCAAGGCCAACTCACGGAAACGACAGGTCCACACAATTTTCACTCCCCTGGAGTGGTGCTGAGCGCGATAGTTGTTTAGTGTGCCGTAGGCTGACCATTCGCGTAGCACGAGTTTTAGCCTGCAGTCGGAGAGAGACAGGCTCCTTTCTTCTGACCAGGGCACACCAGATTATAATCTCGCGGAATGTGCTAAGTGACGACACTGGCCGCTCGCGTCGCGGTTCGTAGCCTGCAGGGATGAAGACGAAATTACTTTCTTCTGACAAGGTCACGCCTGGTTTTAAAGTCACGGAATATGCTAAGTGACGATGCTGGCCGCTCGCATCGCGGTTCATAGCCCACAGGCATAAAGGCGAGATTACTTTCTCCTGACAAAGTCACGCAGGTAATAAAGTCGCGGCAGCATGCGCAACTCGTCAGCGCACAAATACAAATGTGCTAAGTGACGATACTCACATCACGTGGTCAAGTCCACAGGCACTGAAGTCAGGGACTCGTTTGTTCTGACAAAGTCACGCCAGGTTATTAGCTCGTGGCAGTGTGTGCAACTGACGGACGCACAAATACGAATATGCTATGCGATGATTATGCAATGAAATTTGATAAACCTATTTTAGAGTTTGAAAAGTGGGGTGCGACGATTATGCCAGGAAATATGGTAATATCTTCAAAGGAAATCAATCAAGTGATCCATCTCACGACTTCATTCCCCAAATTTTACTAACTACTACAAGTTTTTTCAGCACATGAGATGTAACAATAATACAATACAATATGTAATAGAATTACAGATTGTAGTATTAGTATTACAAATACAACAGAGACTTTCAATATTTCAGGATAGCTTTTCAAATCTAGAAATAATAGACAATAAAAAAGCATTTTACAAGCAACCGTATTTCCTCTGATAATTGTCGAATACTTTTAGCCTAAAATTACGCGAACAATATGTAAGTTCAAAGACGACGGCCACGATTTTTTTTAATGTACTGTATCATTATTTGCTGCATGCTTGTGAGCTTCTTTAATATTATTATTATTTGCTTATTATGTAATTCGGTGTATTTCACTTTCATCAAAATCACCGCAAAAATCTTGTATTTTCTCACGGCAGGTTATAAACCCATGGCAAGTGACACCGACCGGCACACAAATATGAACGTGCTAAATGACAATGCTGGCCACTAGCATTGCGTGGTCATAGTCTGCATGCACAGAGACGAGATTACTTTCTTCTGACCAAGTCACGCCAGATTATAAGCTCTTGGCAGCATGTGCAACCAATTTGCGAATAAATATGAATGTCCTATGTGACGATGCCGACCGCTCGTATAGCGTGTGTTATAGCCCGCAGGCAGAGGCAGGGACTCCTTTCTTCTTACAAAGTCAACCTAGGTTATGAGCTCGCGACAGTGTTAGCAACCGACCGGCACACATATGTTATACGACGCTTATGCAATTAAATTTTATAAACATATTTCTTGTGTTTGAAAAGTGGGGTGCGACTCTTATGCGATGGCGATGAACATGCGAGAATATACAGTACATACTAGTCCACATAAATCTGTAGAATGTATGGTGTAGTTGATCAAAAATTAAGTTCACTTCACAACCCCTCATTCCCACATAATCTGGTTCCATCATGACATACCCCTCCTAAACTCAACTATTTATCAGGTAGAAAATATAACCAGCCCCTCTATGACTCAGAAAAACAGACATTGACCTTTCACTGCCTCGGATGTAGTTATGTAGAGATGAAACAATTAGCTCAGGACAGGGAAGCATGGAGTGCTGCATCAAACCAGTCAAAAGACTGAAGACTCAAACAACTATTGAGATTCTACTTAACACAAAATAACGCCTATGGACGTAATTACATTTGCATAAGGTAATCCAGCACAGTTTTATTCACTTAACTCTCCAAGAGCTTCATTTACTTAGAAAGGAAGAAGTTCCTTAGATAGTTTGTGATTTTCGATAAAATCCTCCTTAGATAGTTTGTGATTTTCGATAAAATCCTCTCAAGTACATAGAATAATTACTGCAAAATATTCAGAGTGCACTGTAGTAAGTGGGAATACAAAATTCGTTATATAATCCTACTTACCAACACCTTCATTACGAGAATGAAGCAAATCTGTGAGCGGTGCTGTAGCTCCTTCCTGCTCAATCATTTCTGCACCTTCCTTATCAGCCGCTAATTCACAGAGAACACCAGCTGCCACTCTTTGGATATTCTCTATCTCATTGAACAGTAACTGCAATTAAAAAAATAAAATAATGAATTAAGTCATGGAAAATAAACAAGACATTCAGTAAAGAACATATAGACTACTTTTTCTTAAATGCATAGGTATTGTTATAACTCTTTGTCCTTTTCAAGGAGTACCTAGGTATAATTGAATGTTGGTTGTAGTAGCTTGTTGAAATACAACGTGCTATACGGATATTAAACATGTTGCTAGTGCTACCTCTGTAAAAAAAAAGTCATTCAATTCGGTTTCACCGTGTTTGAATTGATATAGGGAATCGATTTGCACACATACATGGCCGCTATCTGCAAACTATTGGGCTGATGACCTGGTAGTTCAGCCAAAAGATGCTTCCCACAAAAAGGTATGATGTTGCAAAATTTGGTAGAGATGAAATGACTAGGTTGGTCGTAATTTGATATAAGCTTTTAACGTTTGGGTGGCCGCCATTCTGTTTCAGTCAAGATGGCGGCGATATGAAACATGACACTGAGGTGCCCTTTGCTAGTGCTACCTCTGTACCAAATTTTGCTCAATTCGGTTTTACCATGTTTGAATTGATAGGGGGAATCGATTTGCACACATACATGGCCGCCATACGCAAAGTATTGGACTGATGACCTTGTAGTGTGGTCAAAAGATTCTTCATACATAAAGGTATAACGTTGCAAAATTTGGTAGAGATCAGATGATTAGGTTGCTCGTTATTTGATTCAAGCTTTGAACATTTGGATGGCCGCCATTACGTTTCCGTCAAGATGGCGGCGATACAAAACATGACACTGAGGTGCCCTTTGCTAGTTCTACCTCTGTACCAAATTTCGTTCAATTCAGTCTCACCGTGTTCGAACTGATAGGGGGCGGGGGGACACACGGACATTCAGAGTACGCACACACACACACACAAACACACACACAGACAGACAGACAGACAGACAGACACACAATTTTTGGACCTGTGTAGATCTCATAAGTCTACTTTTATTTTTTGCAAAAATCGAAAGTAGGCTAAAAATATTTGAACCTGGCAAACTGATGACTATGACTCAACATTCCCAAGGAGATGTCCAGGGACAGTTCACTTCCGGTTAAATATTTCACCTTCAATGATCACTCATAAATGTACTGACAATTTCCAATGTTGATTAACTCACTGGTGACATGCCCCGAGAAATCTCAGTTTTATTCCTGATGTCAATGATGGTATTCCTGCGACAACTATTGATGTAGCTTATATTCAACTATTTCTGGCTGGCACATGGAGTAGTACATTTTCAGATGTATATTTGCCACTTTCCACTTGTTCACGGCCTTTTACTCTTTGATTTAGTTTCGAAACGTCGACTTTCTTTCTGCTGGCTAGGTCAGTGACAAGATGGAGTGCTTGTGTTAAAATGAATTAGCTGACGACAAGATATTAGATGAAATATTTGCGGATGATCTATCACAAGGACCGAGCCACAGTGAAACTGAATGTGAAAGTGGAACCAATAATCAGGCCCCTACGTGCCGTAATGTACATAAAGTGCTTATCTATTCGAGTGACTCTCATGACAGTGATGATGTAAACATTGATGATGTAAACATTGATGATGTGATAGATATTGACGCTGAAGATGGATTTATAAAGACAGATCCACGGACATGTCTAGAACAGTTTGAAGGCAGGCAAGGACTGACGTACAGAATGTCCCTCAACATAATAAATGCGTAAGTGAAGCTATTGACATATTGTTTACTACTGATTTCATTACCTCGCTTGTCAATCAATCAAACCGTTATCATGATCAGAACAGTCACAAGTGCAAACAGTCTCCCAAGTCCCTCGAAAGGATATATATCACTACACATGAAATGAAGCGATTTCTCGCAACAATCTTCTTATGGGACAAGTAAGGAAAGATAGGCTTTGTGAACATTGGAGTACAGATGCACTAATCAAGACTCCAATTTTTGGTAAGCTAATGAGTAGGAATTGCTGGGAACAGTTATGGTCATGAAAGCCTACGATCTAGAAAGAAAAGAAAACCTAACATAACGAGATTCAACAGTGAATCGTCAAAAATACACGAAAGACATACTACTACAATACAGTAGCAGCATAATTATTTTAGTGTAAATATTTAACCTCAACACAGTGATCAGGATCTGATGATGGCCACTTGAGGGTCGAAAATCCTAAATTGCCCCATTTAAGTGATAATTATGGCCCGGGAGTTGATGCACTATTAACCCCTCAAGCCGGTTGGCCGTACACTGAACGTCCACTGGATTCTACTCGTCCAGCCCGTTCGACGTACCACAAACGGCCGGTGCAGGCGAAGTTAGAATGCCTATTACACATGAACCACTGCTGCTTCGCGGGATCTTTTTGCACGTTATGAACCGAGACGTTGTGTACCTTCATGCCATCTCTGTTTCATAATTAGAACTAATACGAAGTTGATCGATATCCGTTGCTTTTGACGACTCATATTGATCAGCGAAAGAACTTGAAACGCACTCTATTGAGTTTCAAATTAGTTGCTTTAGAAGGCATCACGGTCTCTCCTGCCATCTCGAGAATATTTTGTGAACTACAGTATGTCTAACTTGACTATTTTTGCCACTTATGAAGGGGAAGCACCGAAAGCAAATACTACGTAGATAAATAATTGCCGGGCTGTCTCATTATCTTAGGGGTGCAGAGATTATTCGTTTGATAGATGACAGTAGTGGAAGCGATGTATAGGGAAGCGATATTTTCGGTAGTGATACGGACTATGCACACACAGCATGATGTTATTGGGGAAGTGGCAGACAGCGCTGATGAAGAAGAAATAGCTTCAGCTGTAATAACAACGACCGCTCTTCAGTGTTTGTGGCGAGAGGTTCACGGGTATGCCGGGAACAGGAAAGCATTTCACGTCTGTTTTAGATTCTATGTTGCTGTTTTCGACGACAAATTGATTCAACTAACTGTTTGAAAAACAAATATGTACGTGACAGAATGTATAGTTGGCGCGCCCTTGAAATCAAGGTCGCGCGCCAGAAGTGGGAGTTAGGGGGGCAACATTTGTGTGTTCTAGGGGCTTGTAATGTTGATGGGGATAATGCAGAAACCTACCATAAAGAGGTATTTCACCTGGGATGAATTTTTAGAAACCCCTAGCCAATATTCTCTCAAACAATGCCAAGCGACAGGTTTGAACTAATATTGCGATATTTACATTTTGTTGACAATTCTACACGGGATACATATACGGGGCCTAAAAACTTTTCAAAATTCAGCTTTTCCTGGAAATTATACCCGAAAATTATATAGATTGAGCATTATCATATCGTTGTTTTCATTGTAAATATACCTGAAACAAATACCAAAAGTGAAACTTATCAAAATATTATATTTTTGTAAATATTGCGTGTGATCATGGACAACCCTGAAAAGCAGTCGTTACATATATTACTGAGAAACATTGGACATGTTATCGGTAAGTATTCCTAAAATTTTCATTACGTTATATTTCGTAGATTTTACATTATTAATTTTTTACCTTGTTGGTGTCTACACCTCTGCTGAGCTTCAATTTAAATACCGCCGGAGAAGGGAAAACCTCCAGATAGCCGGCCTGAAGGGTTAAATGAATAAATATGCATACAAATATGCTGTAGTTATTGGTCAAATATGCATCACGTTTTAAACAAGTAGTTCCGTGAAGAAATAAATAGCCTATTTTCATATATCCTATTTATGTTAATTGCCTCTATCAACATAGACAATTTCAGTTTGATAGCTGTAATAGATTCAAAGATATTGAGAACCGTCCAAATATTTTGGATGGTCGCCATGTTGGATTTTTAGGCCATAGAGTTGTGTACTATTCGATGATGATTTTTGCGTAGGTTCATTATTCAAACATTCACTTCGATCGCATGATTGATACACAAGATATAAAAACTTAATTTTAAAATTGTACACAGCCACTACCATCTTGAGGTTATGCGAACAATTGAACTAAATTACAGTACTGTTTGTAGAAAGAGAAACACCCAGAAGAAATTGTCGGAGACACTCCCAGAACAGGGGTCGTGTAGGCCTGCGGTACCATACTAAGGGATTGAAATCTCAAAGAGATGGCGTGCACATTGGCCCACCAGTACCCTCTGTCGTGGGACCGGACAGGTCAGTGTTCCGCACAGCTCTGCCGGCGTGGGGCCGTCATACCAAGTGGAAACGTGTAAGCAAGTGCAACGATGCCTCACCGAGTTCACAGGGAGGACTATCAGCATGCGAGTGCGGTTGAACAGGGCAGAATGCTTGGGCTCCGGGAGGCAGGGTCTGTCGTTCCGGGACATTGCGGCTCGTACAGGGCACGCTGCATCAACAGTAAGGCGTATGTGGATCCAGTGGAGACAGGAGCACACAGTGACGACGGGGTACAGGCCGACGTAATGTGATCACAGCGCGAGACTACCGCCATCTTCTTCGCATGCCCCGTATCGGACAGAACAGCGTCGTCCTCGGTGTTGGCTCGACGTTGGAGTGCCGTCATTTGAGAGCTGGACTGGTAGCACGCATGCCACTGCGTCTGCTTCCATTGACTGAGAACCACCGACGCCTCCGACTACAATGGGCACGTGCATGCTGACACTGGCAGGCTGAGTGGAGAAATGTAGTGTTTTCAGAAGAGTCCCGCTTCAACCTGTTTTACAGTGATGGCCGCATACGCGTTCGACGACGCCATCAGGCAGACTGTATTGTTGAGCGGCAAAGCGGATGAACACCAGGTGTAATGGTTCGGGGCGCAACTGCCTATAACAGGCGATCGCGCCTGGTACGCCTTGCAATCTGAACAGTGACCTACATCAGGGAACTTTTAAAGCCCGCGGCACTGCCCCTCTTGCAGGCTGTTCCACAGGCCATATTTCAGCAGGACAATGTCCGTCCGCATGTGGCGAGGAATGTGCAAGCCTTCTTCGCAGAACGACGGATACCTCTGCTTCCCTGGCCTGCCTGTTCGCCTGACATGTCGCCATCGAACATGTCCGGGATATGGTCGGCTGGAAACTTGTTCGTTCAGGTCCACCTCCCGCCACCGTTGATGCTTTGTGGACGTGCCTACAAACCGCATGCGACGGTATTCCCCAGCAGCGTATTCAAGCTCTGTATAATTCCAAGCCACGACGTCTAGCGGCCCTGAGTGCAGCACATGGTGGCGCGACGCCGTACTGAAGATCGACGTCACGTGCATGTACCGGACTGTCCTAATCAGTAATGTATTGTCATGTCCCTAATCTGTGGTATAAAGTGTAATGAGGTGTTTCACTTTCTACAACCAGTACTGTAGATGCCAGTGCATTACAATGTGTATAAACATTTACTGTTCCATATTTCACTGCGCTCAGATGGTTAAATCGCGAGAAAAGTCTCAAATGTTTCACCTTCGCTTGGCCGCCATGTTCGTTTCGTATTTTACAGGTTTTTAGAAGTCTCATAGTTGAACTTCTAGTAGTACTCTTATCACCGTACAAAATTTCAGGGTGATATCAGTAATTGTTTCGAGATATAGAATGCCGGTGAAATATTTCGCACATCCGCCATGTTGGATTGGCGAGACGTAATAAATTTTGAAAGGCACGGTCGGGGTCGGCTAAAATAGTACTATGACCTTACCGAGTTTCATTGAAATCGCTCCAGCCGTTTAGAAGCTATTAGGGGCGACAAACACAGACGGACAAAAGGTGATCTCATAAGCCTATTTTTTTTTTTCAAAAAATGAAAATAGGCTGAAAATATGCGCTATGAAATCACTACGGCAATATATTACAATCACTCCGTATTCTTTAGCGTTTCCATTTTGAATAAAGAAAATTGAACAGACGGACATATAACTAATTTTTTTTTTTAAATATCTCGACTAAGAAACAGTTCTAAATAGTAAGAAATGTTATTTTATGAAAATTCAAGCGGTGTTGACCATCAATAATTACTTTATGATATTAATTTTTAAGTATAGCTGATATACAATTTTAATAGCCATTGATTTAAAAAAAATGAAAATATTTTTTCAATATTTATATAGTGAATGCTGAATAAAAATAATTGATATTAACTCGCAAAAAGGACTGAAACGTATTAAGTATTAAAATAATTTCAGTATTGCTCGGTGATATTTCTACAAATGTTAATGCACATGCCATGCTTCATCATTGAACAGGCATGTCACGAGAAAGGGATGGTGTCTTGACTCTGGACAATCACCCTAAATATTTTTCTGAGCACCCATTATTATACTTCTTGCTTGTAGAAGTCTCAGAACTTTCCACATCGTCATTCAGCACAAGATAAACATTATTATGTTTCTAAATGAATTTTTGGTAAAGGTAATTTACGCTGCAGATATGCGGAAGGAAGTCAATAGACTGTCAACGACTCAAGTATCCGCTTGGACACAGCAGGGCGAGCCTATGCTCGAAGACAACCAATTTTGAAGCCGTCCAAGTGAGACGTGCTGTATAGTCCGTCTGTACGACGAGGAATCTAAGTCCACCCGCAGGGTGAAGGAAAGTATAATTTCATTTGACAAGTTTATTGTGCAGTATTCTTTCGCACTATTGTGTGCAGTGCTACGAAAATCACGTTTGTAGTCGTCCAAGTTGGACGCAGTTGTAAGTCCGTCTGTAAGACGAACATACAAGTCCACCCATGTGGTAATGGAAAATCTGCAATCATTAAGTATTATTTGGCATGGTAACTTGTGCAGTGAATGTGAAACCAACAGTATTGGCTATTTGTAAGACCATTTGTGAAAATTGTGTTATATTTCCAACATTATTTTTGGTCACGTGAACACCCACATTTCGACACGAGGGCCAGTGTAAAATTTAAGTCCATGAGGGACATGAAATATTGTAAAATAATTAGCAATCAACGATCATCGTGTGTAAAAAGGCACACCACAGTTCTAAATAATATTGTCACTCAAAGTCTAATTAATTTCGACGGAGGATTATTACGAACCAGAGTGATATTTGCTATTATAAAATCTGTGAACGTGACACCGAATGTGTTACATAGCATCTGTGATCGCAGACAGTGAGAGCCATTTTTATAATAAAGTCTGCAATATTATTGTGTAGAGTCAGTGAGTATTCTAATGATTGCTACGAAACAATAATTCTAAACTCTGTGCAGCAATCACGTGTGGAATTCACTTCTAAGATGTGTTATCACGATATAAGCCACATGTGCGCAATTTTACAAGTATTATCCATGAGTGAAATCGAGTAGACTTCAACAATGTGAGGGGTTTATCTGAAGAGGAAACTTCGTCATGGCAGGAGGAGGACCTTACAACCATGCGGGACATGGTGCTGAGATGCCCATCAACCCGAAAGCCGACCGCAGGGAGGAGTTGATGTACGTGAATCCAACATGAGGGCGCAGTAGGAGACTGGTACGGAGGAGGCTTGATCCAAGAAGCCTGGTTTGGAAACACCGTTGGAACCGTCCAGATCTTTCTTACCCCTCATTTGTAATGAAATTGAGATGAGGCGAATAGTACTGTAAGTCTGCATCTTGTCATTTGTGCAGGTTTTTTTCTGTGGTAGATTAATTGTATTATAGTTAACCGAATTCCTTGATGACCAGCTTAGGTAGAATATTTCTAGTTAGCATTCTTTTTGCTATTTTTTTTTTCAGTGCATACAATTTGAGATTATACTTGCACAAAATTCAAGGAAATGGAAGGATATCATCAGAATAAGCTGAGAGAACGTTGATCATCACGTAAAAAAAAGTACAACGATTTTTTCTTTAAAGAATAAAAATGACGTGTTTCGGCCTTGTCAACCATTTCAAAATAAATACACGTTTATTGTGCCAATGTATGAAGTATTAAAATAAAGAGTAGCAAACTCCATGTTACTAACCTGAACAAATATAGGTATGACTAGCTGTCCTCTGATAATGGCTCTGTTATTTGATTCTCTGCCTAAGATATGAAGGGCACCCACAGTACCCTCCACAATTTCTTCCATTCGAACTCCATCAGCATAGGCTCCAGGCTGTTGACTGCCACCGCTCGCAACAGATGACCGCTAAGAAGAAAAGAATTGATATAATCACATGATACTCTGAAAATTATTTCAGTTCCCATCAAAATCAGGTGGTTTCCATTTAGAAATGCGAAACTTGAGCTCTATGTTATGAACCCAGATCCTTATTTTAACACTAGGGGAATACCCCTCCAGCCATATTCCTTTTTACAAATGGAATGCAATGAAAAGATAGAAAAGGAGCAGAGCAAAGAAAACATGGGTTTAGAAAAGGAAGAAGTACAATTGACCTAATATTCTCTATACGACAATTGATGGAAAAAAGTTGGGAGTACCTTATAACAAAAAGGTGACTCAGTAAACAGAGAAAGACTGTGGGAAGAAATGAAGAAGATAGGTATAATGTAATAAAGACAATGTATAGAGGACACAATATTGTAGAGTTAGGACACCACTAGGAAACTCTAAAAGGTTTGATATAAGACAAGGACTAAAACAAGGCAGTATCCTATCCCCTGCACTATTTAATGTTCTAATGGGGGGAATGGATAGATTAGTAAAAGAGATGGTAGAAGCAAAGGAAAAAAAATAAAAAATAAATATTTGCAGACGATATGGTAATATGGGGTAATAAAGAAGAAGACGTACAGTTACATCTCGAAGCATGGAAGGAAGTTATGGAAAGGTATGGATTAAAAACAAATAAAGATAAGAGTAAAGTTATGATATTCGGAAGAGATAGAAAGATAAATGGGAATATTCAGTTGGAAGGTGAACCCCTCAGTGCGGTGGACGTATCACTTATTTCGGTAGTGACATATCTAGTGGTGGATAACAGATGAGATTACCAAGACACTGCAAAAGGGAGGAAATTTTTATGAAACAATAAAATATCTGGTTTGGAATAAAGAAGTTCCTGAAAAGCAAAACTTCTCATGTATAAGACTTATCACTCACCCATTGTCATGTATGGAGCAGAAACATGGACAATAACGGAAAGGGACTGGAGCAGACTGCAAGTAGGTGAAATGAGGTTTCTCAGAGCAGTTAAAGAGAAAACAAGATTGGACAGAATAAGAAATGTAGAAATTAGAAAAGAACTAAATCAGGAAAGTATGAGAGAGGGGGTAGAGAAGAAGAGACTACGCTGGTATGGTATGTTAAGAGGATGAGCGGGCAAAGGTTACCAAAAATAATGGAAGAACTTAAGATTGATTGAAGAAGACCTCGAGGGCCTCCAAGAATGCGCTGGAGTACAGGAGTGAGAGTCTGTATAGAGAGAAGAGGAGTCAACTGGCATCAAGTGGAGGAAGAAAAGTGGTGGGAAGATAGAATAAGATGGAGAGGCCTCGTAAACACCCAGACCCGGCAATAGCTGGAACGGGATTTGGATATGTATGTAGAAATGGAATGCGACAAAAGCAATGCAAATGCCACACGTAGGTGTTCCATGTCCAATTCATTATCCTCCAAAAACTTAAGAGATTTTAAAAAGTAAAGGTTTGAATAGAAAGCTTGTATTAAAAATGAAATCTGAAACAAAATTAATTTGTTTCTTAGAAACATATTTTATATGGGAAAAATACAGTTGAACATTATATCTGTCATCACATACATTGTAGTTAAGAGTTTGTTGTTTATAGCATTTGCAATAGATGCAAAATTTGTTCGAAACCTATCACGTCAGATATCTTCATGTTCTATGACCCCTACGAGTTGATCTTCATGGTATTTAATTGGCGATAGAATGTAAAATTGTTCTCTTTCTGCTAAATAAATACAATATTCTTGATTTTCGACAAAATAAGCAAATTTGAAATAAAATAGTGATGCATATCCTCACAAGAACAGTAAAAATTATATTGAAGTTTTTATTCATTAGGTAGATTGTGTTCGAAATTTTTTCAACAAATGAGATTTCTTTCACTGTCAACAACCAAAATGGTTAATTTTTACTAAACCAAATGTTTGTACATATAATTACAGTGTAACTTCACATTTATTGCTATGTATATTTGTATGTTAGGTTTTTCTGTCATAGGTTTCTATTTTCTTTTGTAAGTAATATGAAATGCAATATTATTGAACTATATTATTCTAGTTCAATTGCTACATGTTGGCCTGTTGCATTAGTTTTGCATTGATGATGATGATGATCATGATGGTTGTTTTAAGGGGGCTAACATCTAGGTTATCGGCCCCTAATGGTGTGGGTGATCGTGAAAATGAAAAAAAATAAAAAATAAAAAAAATGCAAACTATAACTAAAAACTAACTACTAACCTACATACTAGAATAAATGGAAAACAAAAGGAGAATAAGGCAAATAAAGGACAGGAGGAAAAGAAATGCCCTCAACCCTCGAAGAATATGGATTGAGGGACTTGGAAGGAAGGAGAGCCATGAAAGGCAGATAGGAAAGTGAAAGAGGAGGGGGTCCGCCCCACAGGAAAGGAACAAAAGGGGGAAACCGGACCCAGCTCAGGAATCCCTCGGGGTCGCCAACTCCCGAACTCACCAGCCGTGAGCCCCTGAGGGTGTAGCATTATCTAGGGTGCACCAGAAGTGGTGGAGCTACATACACCCGGTCTCCTTGAGGGCCTTCAGCAGAAGGCAGGAGATTATATGAAAAGAAAAAGAAGGCTGACCCCTCGCAGAAGGTGGGTATCAGAAAAGATGAGATAAGGGCCAACTAAGGCGGGAAATGAAGAGACCCCTAGGCCTCGGATACCCTAATACCGTCGGGGTAGGAAGAGAACAAGAGTTGACCAAGTGAGGTCGACAGGAAAGCTGACGGAGAGGAGCCCGGCACAAGTAAGTGGAAGCAATGCCGGACTCAGCTGGGGCCCCGTGGTCGCCAACCCACATCTCTAAGATGTGAGCCCCTGGGGGTAGTTTTGCATTGTGTTGGCACAGGGTAGAAAAAAATGTGGCTTTTCGCCAGTTTCTCAGTCTTATTCATGACTGTGATTATATGGAAGTGACTGAGGTATGGGCAATGCCTAGTAATGACATTCAAGGCACAGCTAGTGACTGTGAATGCTATGAAAAGCTCTACTCATAGGATCAGTACTGATGCACTGTACAGCATCAGTACGGAAAGCAATAGCAAACTACCTCACTCCTCACCTTGCCTAGTATCCTCAATATGGTGCTTCCTTTGGTTTTCGTGGGGTTCTGCCCACATAACCTACGGTAGTGCTTTTTGAGGATTCTTACAGCTCTGGGCTGACTACCAAACAAACAGACATGCAAAATCCTTATTTAACCAATTTGCTATAAAATTATTATCTAAAAATCACAAATGCTACAAAACACTAAATTCAAAAAGAAAAAAAAAAAAAAGAAAAATATTTTTGAACATTAAATACTACAAACTCTAATTATATTTGTTTTATTTAGGGGTCTGAGAATCAGTATAGAGAAAAGCAAGACCATGGTGATGACAAGAGGGGAAAGACAAGGAAAGGGCATTGTGAAAATTGGAAGTCAGAGTTTGGAAATTGTGGACACGTTCAAATACCTAGGAAGTGAATTGATGCAAACTGGTAGGTTGGACATGGAGATTGGCAGGAGGGTACAGCAGAGCAATGCATTCTATCAAAGTGTAAGAAAACTTGTTTGGGATAAGGAAGTACCAAGGAAAAGCAAGGAGGTAATGTATAAAATGTACTATGTACCCATATTAACGTATGCAGCTGAGACTTGGACCCTGACGAGCAGGCAAGAGAGTAGAATCCAAGCCAGTGAAATGAAATTCCTAAGAAGTATGATAGGTAAGACAAGGAAAGACAGAGTGAGGAATGAAGATGTTAGGAAGGAAGTTGGGATGGGAAAACTAAATGAGAGAATTGAGAAGAATAAACTAATGTGGTTTGGACATGTAAAGAGGATGGAGGAAAATAGAATACCAAGACAGATGCTGGAGGTGAAGTGCAAGGGTAAGAGAGCAAGGGGAAGACCTAGAACAAGGTGGATTGATTCAGTGAAGAACAGCGTGAGAAAAAGAAATCTGGACTGGGACAAGATCGTGGAAGAAGAATGGTGGAAGGAAAGAGGGAAGTGGAGAAGTGCCATAAATACCCCGACCCGGCAGAAGCTGGATAAGGGGAAATGATGATGATGATGATGATGATGATGATGAGGGGTCTGAGGCACTATCGTGCCCTTATGAAGCCTGGCAGTATGTTGTGGTTGCCAAGAGCACAAGAGTAACACGCTTTGACACCAACCAGAGAAGCAGCATTTAAAAATTTATGGAAAACCGGATAGCATGATAAAATCAGGAATAATGTATCGAATGTTCAAGATCTAGAAGACATCGTAGTTAAGCCCTGGTAAAAGAAAAACAAAACAAAAAAAAAAAAATTACGAATTTCTATCGCATGCTTAAATAGATATAAAATTATTAAATTTAGACCTATCACCAGTAAGATGATGTTGGTCCTGAAACAGAATATAAGCCGAATACTAACGCTGCTAGTACAATACAGTGAAAACACACGATACATCGGAGAAGTACAATAGTACGCTTAATCGTTTTATGCCAGAAGGTTACGCCGAAATTAAGTCTAAGTTGCAGTGCAATCTTGCAACAAATTTATTTGCATTTATGAACAATAATTATGCTGGAAAGTTAAATGGAGTGCTGGGGACTTCATTTTTTTAGCCTATTTTCATTTATGAAAAAGTAAGCTTATGAGTAAACCTTTTGTTCGTGTGTGTGTGTGTATGTATGTGCCCGCCCTAATAACTTCTAATGGGCTGGAGCGATTTCAATGAAACTCGGTGAGGTCATAGTACTATTTTGGCCAACCCCGACCGTTCCCTTCAAATTTTATTACGTCTTACCAATTCAAAATGGCAGCTGTGCGAAATATTTCACCGGCATTCTATATCTCCGAAACTGTTGCCAATATCACCTTAAAATTTTGTAGGTTGATAAAGGGAATTACTAGAAGTTCACCTATGTGACTTTCAAAATCCTGTAGAGTACAAAACGAACATAGCGGCCAAGCGAAGTTGAAAATTTTAAATAGACTTTTCTCGCGATTTAACCATCCAAACACAATGAAACATGGCACAGCAAATGCTTATACACATTGTAATGCACTGGCATCTAATTTAGTTCCATTGTTTACATAACCACAAGATGGCAGCTGTGCGAAATATTTCACCGGCATTCTATATCTTCGAAACTACTACAGATATCACCCCGAATTTTGTACGGTGATAAAGGGCACTACTAAAAGATCCATGTATCTTTCAAAAACATGTACAGGGTCAGTAGTTCCGTGAAGAACTGTATAGCCTATTTTCATATATCCTACTTACGTTAATTGCCTCTATCAACACGTGATCTATGCCAGTCACAGCCGGTTTAGCTTGCCGTGTTTATCGGGGCGCAAATAGATAATGACCCTGTACAAAACCAACATGGCAGCCAAGCAAAGTTGAAACATTTTAAAAGACTTTTCTTGCGATTTAACCAACCGAGTGCAGTGAAACTTGGTACGGTAAATGCTTATACATAACCACAAGATGGCAGCTGTGCAAAATTTTAAAATCTCGATTTTATTTTTAGTGTCCTAATCATGCAATTGAGTTTGAATACTATAACTACACAATAACCTTCATGTAATAGTGCCTAAATCTAAGAACTACATATATAAAAATTCAACATGGCAACCATCCGAAATATTTAGTATGTCCCTAAACAAACTTCAATTGCAGACGAATGGGCACTTTTGAAGAATGAAATAACAAAATCCGCAGAAGAAAACATTGGTAGGAAAGAAAGAATAGGTAGAAAACCGTGGATCACTCAGGATATACTAGAATTGATGGATGAAAGGCGAAAACACAAGAATCTAAGAGATGAAAAGGGGAAAGCAGAATACAGACGTCTGAGAAATGAGGTTAACAAAAAGTGCAAGGAAGCGAAAGAAGAATGGTTGAAAGAGAAATGTGCAGGTATAGAAAATTGTCTGAAATTAGGAAAAGTAGACAGCTTATCGAAGGATTAAGAATACTTTTGGGGAAAAGAAGACTAAGTGCTGTAATATTAGGACACAAATGGAAAGCCTCTAACAGATATGGAAGAAAAGGTTGAGAGATGGAAAGCTTACATAGAGAGTTTGTATAAGGGAAAGGAGATTGAGAATCATGCAATGGAAAGGGGGGAGGAAATTGATGAGGATGCGAAAGGAGATTTAATATTGAGATCGGAATTTGATAGAGCTTTGGAAGACTTAAGCAGGAACAAAGCACCAGGCATAGATGATATACCGATTGAGTTGCTACGCTGCATAGGAGATGAAGGTCTGATCAGGTTATTTCACTTGGTGTGTAGGATTTATGAGACAGGTGAGGTACCCCCTGATTTCAAGAAGAATGTAATCATCCCTATACCAAAGAAAGTGGGAGCTGACAGATGTGAAGATTACCGTACAATCAGCTTGATTACTCATGCTTCAAAGATCCTGTCTAGAATAATTTACAAGAGGATTGAAAGCCAGATAGAAACGGAGTTGGGTGAAGACCAGTTTGGTTTCAGGAGAAATGTAGGAACAAGGGAAGCTGTACTAAGTCTTAGGCTGATTTTAGAAGGTAGAATAAGGAAAGATAAGAGAACGTTCATGGCTTTTGTAGACTTAGAAAAGGCTTTTGATAACGTTGATTGGACTAAATTGTTTGACATTTTGAAATCAATTGGAATAAAGTACAGGGATAGGAGGGTGATATACAATCTGTACAGAAACCAGACAGCAGTCATTCGAGTTGAAGGACATGAGAGAGAAGCTGGTATTCAGAAAGGTGTAAGGCAAGGCTGCAACTTATCACCCATACTTTTCAATCTTTACATTGAACAAGCAATGAAGGAAATTAGAGAAAACTTTAAAGTGGGAGTGAAGATTCAAGGAGAAATAATTTCAACTCTGAGATTTGCTGATGACATCGTCATCTTGGCCGACAAGCCTGAGGATTTGAATGAGTGTTTGAATGGTATGGACTCCGTCTTACGGAAAGAATTCATGATGAAAATAAATGTAAAACAAAAATACTGGAATGCAGCCGAAATAAATCAGAAACCTCTATGGAGATCAAATTGGCAGGTGAAAAGCTGAAGGAAGTAGGAAACATCTGTTACTTAGGAAGCAGAATAACCAGTGATGGACGAAGCAAAGAGGATATTAAAAGTAGGTTGGCTCAGGCAAAGAAAGCATTTCTACAAAAAAGGAATCTGCTGACATCGAATATAGATTTAGGTATTAGGAAGTCATTTTTGAAAGCCTTTGTCTGGAGCGTGGCACTCTATGGAAGTGAAACTTGGACTATTGGTGCAGCAGAAAAGAGGAGAATTGAAGCATTTGAAATGTGGTGTTACAGGAGAATGATGAAGATCAGATGGGTAGATAGGTTTACAAACAAAGAGGTATTAAGACGAGTGGGAGAGGAGAGATATTTCTGGCGACTGCTAATGAAGAGAAGAGATAGGTTGGTAGGACACATACTAAGACACCCAGGAATAGCAAGCTTAGTTATGAAAGGAAGGGTCGAGGACAAAAACTGTAGGGGTAGACCAAGGTTAGAATATGTTAAACAGATTGCCTCCGATGTAGGGTGTCGGAGCTATGTAGAGATGAAACGATTAGCTCAGGACAGGGAGGCATGGAGAGCTGCATCAAACCAGTCAAAAGACTGAAGACTCAAACAACAACAGATAGACCCTGTAAGATATATGAAAATAGGCTATATAGTTCTTCACGGAACTACTTGCTGTGAATGTTATGAGGTGATGTGTAATGTCAAACAGAACACTGTTTCCTGGTAGAACCCGTGCAAATGCGGAAGTATTTATGGATTGAGACAAGCTGACATCCAGCATGTGCATTCACGAACGTTCAATATAGCCAAAGCTCGCAAATTCATAAATCAGCGCACCATTTAAAGTGAATGTAGTGTAAATAATCACAGAATGTGTGACTGTGCATTTGAGAAACATATCAAGTTTCGGAGAACTGACCATATTTTGACAATTATGGTTTTCTTCAAACCAGAGACTGACTACATGGAATATTTGGAAGACTCTATGACCATGGATAGCACCATGTGTGGCTAAGATGGAACAACAGGACTGGACTGGACACCATGGTGACCTGGGAATGCCTCAACATAACGCACATGCTGAGATAGACCCAGCTTACCAATGGGCATTGAAGAGAATCAACAGCCCTCTAGATATTCCAGCCATTAAGATAGAAACTAAACAGCCTGCCATGCAGTAGTTTTGTTTGTTAGCCAAGTTATTCTATCACAGATAGTAGATATTTCTTCGTAGAGTAAAACATACTCGTCATGCACTATACAGTGTCGTAGAATAGAACCCTACGATGCAGCAGCCAGACTTCGAAACATGATAAGACAGTAATTTCTCTGGTTGGACCATGTTATCTTAAATAACAATAGACTTATGGAAAAAGTTCCATTTTGAACAAAAATTACTTAAATCCATTTGTAGTGATTACAGATATAAAGAATGCTTATTAGGATTGATAAATGAGGCTATATACAGTGAAATGAAAACAACACAGACGATATAATGAGCATGGCGTGGACGGTGGTAATGCAGGTAGGTGTGAGTATAGCAGTGCCCTCCATTGGGAATCAGGAAGGAACGGCGCCAAACGTTCACCGCTGTGCCATTTGTTTGACGTGCTCAATGTGAGGTCAGTGAGTCGTGTGCTTCCGACGTCACTATGGAGGCCGGGAAAGAGGAACAGCGAGGTGTGGTGTGGTTTTTGGCTGAGGAAGGAGTGTCAAGAAGTGAAATCTCATTGCCCGAATGTCTGCTGTGCATGGTAAATGGCTTTAGACCTGTGTTTTGGTTATAAGTGTGTAAGTTGAACTAAAGGCTCAGGCTTTGGGATATTTAAGACTGCCCACGATGTATAAGATAAATGTCTCATTTCTCACTAGCATGCTATTTGTGTGTACAGACATTTGGTGAACTTATTGTTCACAACCTGTATTTATGTACCAGCCAGTCATCGTCTTAAATTCATTCAACTGTTCCTAACCACTAATTTCCTTCTCTTTACTGTATGTGACACAGAATTTAATATTAATAGTGTTTTCGTAATTTACAGAGGATCCACCTTTAAGCTTGTATCCAGCATAAAATGGTTTAATTTAAAACTATGTAAAAGGATTTGATTTTTTTTTTTAAATGATTAAATGGGTGAAAATCATAAACAGATGATGCCAGTCAAAAACAGACACGAAATGTTATATTTAATAACTTTATAGTATTTGTGAAGCTGAAGAGGGTCTTAAGCAGCTTGAAACATTTACTAAACAAACATTCGTGATTACATAATATGATATTGACAAGGGAGACAGTTTTCCTCGAAAACGCCTTAAAAACTATTGCGAGTCAATAGAGAACCAACATGAAATTTATCTCCTTTTAAACTAATAGCTATCGGTATTGTTAAAGTCACATCCATTGTTATGATGTCAGAGTTCACTTCTGAACATAGTAAGATGGGTGAATTATGTGAATAAAGTTCAAAGTTAGTAAATCAAATGCTGAAAACCAATGGAGTAATATACACAAAGGCTCTTTGAACATTTGTTATGAAACTTTTTCTACGAGTTTACATAATCCCTCCAATTAAAGTGAAATATATTATGCAGTAAATACAGTATGTAAAATCATCAATCACAACTCAAAATATTTAAAAATTTCAATATAACTTACTGCAAGTGAAACAATTTATCTGCCAAATTATTAATTTTATCTCCTTTCCTCTTTAAGTTCCTAGAAGCCACAGGCAATACATAATTGTATTACCTTTCTGCCTGAAGTGATCATTTATGGAAGCAATACCTGTGCTATTTCCTAAATTTTACAAAAGCATGTGCAGTCTGTTTGGTGGCACGATTACAAAATTAAGTACAAACCAAAAGAGAAATAGAGAAAGAAAACATAGACTTGAAAGCTACTTACCCGCTGAGTATCCTGGAAAGCTCTCATAAGTAAACGCACCAGATGATGTATGGCACCATGTTCTCTCAGTGGGGCATGGTTAGCTGGGCAAAGGGCTAGATTACGAATCAATCCAATCACTGCTTTTACCAAGGGCCATCGTGATGGTGCCTGCAACAACTTGACTATCACTTGCATCCCATAATTAAGTCTCACGCCATTCTGTGCCATTTCTGACTCCACATGACGAGATGTGAGGTGACGTAAAGCACACACAGCTGGTTCTGTGATTTCTTCACGGTCTCCAGCATTACAAATGGTGCGAACCAGTGCATCGACACCTCCAACTTGGCACACAGTTACTTTATTTCGTTGGTTGTTGCATGTAAGATTTGAGAGGATTCCGGCTGCACATGTAACAACATTCACATCAGTCGAAGCAAGAAGTTGTACCAAGCTTTGTAGTAAGCCTTCTAACCCATCCTAGAAGCAAAAGACAATTGAAATCACATTCTTGAACACCAGATAGGTTTAATCATTCATTTCAGAATATTATTAATAAAAATCTATTTCAAACTGAAATTGCAAATGTTAAAAGAATAAGAATACTTTATTCATCAGTAGTGCAACACAGCAGTGGAGTGTCATACAGTAGCGTGAGAGACAGTAGTGCGTTATAGTGGTGTAACCAGTGCATTTTTTCAGGGGAAACGCGGGGATATGAGTACCCCTTAAACATTTGAAAACTCTTTAAGAAAAAATATTGGTACATTTGAACATAATCCAGCAAATATAACTTCTGACTTGCAAGTATATCGATCAGCTGGCATCAACGCGCTTTTCACAACAGCTGGAGATTTTGAGTGAACCTCTATTTAAATCGATCCATAGAAATCAGTTTCTTTTGGTCGGCAACTCGGCACTCCGTTCTAATAAGCACACAGGCTAGTGTTTGGAGGCAAGGTAGGTTGTTATTTTGTGCGTGCAGTTAGTTTTGAAGGATGAAGAACTATATAACATCCACCGAGGCATCGAAAAAGCTGAAAGTTAATGATTCGAACACAAACAATGACCGAGCTTTGCAAATTGCCGAAAATTGGAAGATCATGATGTTTTGTCAACTACAACTGAGAGTACCCCTTAAATTTTTTTTGAAATAAAGCACTGGGTGTAACACACAGTACAGTGGTGCAACACACAGTAGTGCAGTGTCACAGAGTAGTGATTTGACTATGTTATCGTTAGTTGAATATTAATATTTTGTTGTGACTAATATTTTAGTATTTTAATCGTAATAGAATTGTAGCATTTGTTTGCTAGTAGAATGTTAAGTATTTGTTTGTAGAATTGCCTTATTACTTTATTCTGAATGGGAGTAGTATACTTTCAGAATAAATCAATTCTTCACTTGTCTTATAGACTGTAAAGATATTGATAATATTAGCCAACTAGTGGCTACACTGAGTTCTGCTGCACGGCTGAAAGCAACAGGAAACTACAGCCGTATTAATGAAATTATTCATTTTTTTTGGTTTCTTCGAAATGTATGGTACTTAATTTTATTTTCACACAGCAATAGCACAAAAAACATGAATAATTTCGATAGTAATCCCGGCCGTGAAAGTCTTAATCTACATACAGCCGTATTGCTCTTCCCGAGGATATGCACCTCTCTATGTACAATTACTAGGGCTCGGATTTTTAGGTAAATATATTTTTATGTAAATACATATTTTAAGCATTTTTTCTATTAATACATAAATCCCTGCTTTTCATTTAATAGCACATAACATAATATTTACATTTTTTAAAATCATTATGCTAGATCTTTCAGTTTATAGCATTTTTGTTCTGTGTTACTTCAATGGGGAAGAACCTGTGAGCTATCTAATCTTCATGCAGAGCGTATGTCAGCTTGCAACTGTGGAAGCCGGGGATTTCCTTGTCCATAGCCATATTGCACCATGTGCTAGACCTCGCCCCTCACCCAGCTACCTGGAGCCAGTGTCACTCCCATGCAGTTCATTTCTGGCACTGCGAAGTGTAAGGCAGTTCTATGATGCCTAAAGTAGAAACAACTACAAGTTATCGTCTGTTGCAGAATTTAAATATAATTTTATTTCTGATGGGAGCGTTCTGTTCTGACAACCATGTGGGAAAGCAATCAAGGCTAAACAGTGATCTCAAGTTACACAACACCTCAAGGGCAAGAAACATATTGCCGCAGTTTCCCACCTTCAGAGTAAGTGTTTCGCGATAATCGTCGGTCATTTGTGATGGACAACCTGAAGATGTATCTCGTGTATTGTAATGCTTCAGCAGTCAATGAGATATTGAATAAATTGCATTCGTGAGTAATAAATATTGTTTACATTCACATTAATAAACTAAATTATAATTTAATATTTTTACTTTTTTGTCACATATTTCAGGTATTTTTAATACATAAAAAATAAATATTTTCCCAATTTTTAGCACCTAAAAATCCGAGCCCTAACAATTACATGTGATAATGGCCTCCTTGCTTGTAAAATTTCAATCCGGAGGTAAACTAGTCCCTTGTTCGTATCTCTGGGTGGGGACTACTCGAGAGGGGGTTAACATCATAGAAGTGACAAAGAGGAAATCTGATATTCTACGGATCGGAGCGTGGAATGTTAGAAGTCTGGTAGGCAGTGGAAGGTTAGAAAATTAGAAAGTGAAATGGATAGGTTGAGGTTGGGTTTGGCAAGGATTAGTGAAATGCGCTGGCAGGAAGGTCAGGACTTTCGGTCAAGAGACTATAGCATCATTAGCACTAAATCAAACAATGGCCAAGCACGGGTTGGTCTCATATTGACTAGGAAACTTGGACAGCGGGTAGAATATGACGAGCAATATAATGGACGGACTAATGTAGCAAAAATCAATACAAAACCAAAGTGCACCACTGTGGTACAAGTCTATATGCCCACCAGTCAAGCTGATGATGAAGATGTTGAAAAGATCTATGAAGAAATAGATAAAGTTTTGAGGGATGTCAAGGGTGATGAAAATGTTATAGTAATGGGAGATTGGAATGCTGTGGTAGGAAAAGGAAGAGAAGGGAAGATAGTAGGAGATTTCGGATTAGGTGAAAGGAATGATCGAGGGAGCAGGCTGATGGAATTCTGCACCGAGCATGAGTTGGTCATAGCTAACACCTTATTCAAAAACCACAATAGAAGAATACACACATGGATGAGACAGGGCGTTACCAAATCGACTTCATTATGGTCAAGCAGAGATTTCGAAACAAGATTTTGGTTTGCAAAACAAATCCTGGTGCTGACATATATGTTGTTGTTTGAGTCTTCAGTCTTTTGACTGGTTTGATGCAGCTCTCCATGCCTCCCTGTCCTGAGCTAATCGT
The DNA here is from genome assembly GCA_946902985.2 of Meconema thalassinum. Classification (NCBI taxonomy): domain Eukaryota; kingdom Metazoa; phylum Arthropoda; class Insecta; order Orthoptera; family Tettigoniidae; genus Meconema; species Meconema thalassinum. The sequence continues at coordinate 126,212,179 of OX336389.2, forward strand.
TTCATCTCTACATAGCTACCACACCCTACATCCGAGGCAGTCTGTTTAACATATTCTAACCTTGGTCTACCCCTACAGTTCTTGTCCTCGACCCTTCCTTCCATAACTAAGCTTGCTATTCCTGGGTGTCTTAGTATGTGTCCTACTAACCTATCTCTTCTCTTCAATAGCAGTTGCCAGAAACATCTCTCCTCTCCCACTCGTCTTAATACCTCTTCGTTTGTAACCCTATCTACCCATCTGATCTTCATCATTCTCCTGTAACACCACATTTCAAATGCTTCAATTCTCCTCTTTTCTGCTGCACCAATAGTCCAAGTTTCACTTCCATAGAGCACCACGCTCCAGACAAAGGCTTTCAAAAATGACTTCCTAATACCTAAATCTATATTCGATGTCAACAGATTCCTTTTTTTTTGTAGGAATGCTTTCTTTGCCTGAGCCAACCTACTTTTTATATCCTCTTTGCTTCGTCCATCACTGGTTATTCTGCTTCCTAAGTAACAGAAGTCTCCTACTTCCTTCAGCTTTTCACCTGCCAATTTGATCTCCATAGAGGTTTCTGATTTATTTCGGCTGCATTCCAGTATTTTTGTTTTACATTTATTTATTTTCATCATGAATTCTTTCCGTAAGACGGAGTCCATACCATTCAAAAACTCATTCAAATCCTCAGGCTTGTCGGCCAAGATGACTATGTCATCAGCAAATCTCGGAGTTGAAATTATTTCTCCTTGAATCTTCACTCCCACTTAAAATTTTTCTCTAATTTCCTTCATTGCTTGTTCAATGTAAAGATTGAAAAGTATGGGTGATAAGTTGCAGCCCTGCCTAACACCTTTCTGAATATCAGCTTCTCTCTCATGTCCTTCAGCTCGAATGACTGCTGTCTAGTTTCTGTATAGATTGTAGATTACCCTCCTATCCCTGTACTTTATTCCAATAGATTTCAAAATGTCAAACAATTTAGTCCAATCAACGTTATCAAAAGCCTTTTCTAAGTCTACAAATGCCATGAACGTTCTCTTATCTTTCCTTATTCTACCTTCCAAAATCAGCCTAAGACTTAGTACAGCTTCCCTTGTTCCTACATTTCTCCTGAAACCAAACTGGTCTTCACCCAACTCCGTTTCTATCTGGCTTTCAATCCTCTTGTAAATTATTCTAGACAGGATCTTTGAAGCATGAGTAATCAAGCTGATTGTATGGTAATCTTCACATCTGTCAGCTCCCACTTTCTTTGGTATAGGGAGGATTACATTCTTCTTGAAATCAGGGGGTACTTCACCTGTCTCATAAATCCTACACACCAAGTGAAATAACCTGATCAGACCTTCATCTCCTATGCAGCGTAGCAACTCAATTGGTATATCATCTATGCCTGGTGTTTTGTTCCTGCTTAAGTCTTCCAAAGATCTGTCAAATTCTGATCTCAATATTAAATCTCCTTTCGCATCCTCATCAATTTCCTCCTCCCTTTCCATTACATGATTCTCAATCTCCTTTCCCTTCATACAAACTCTCTATGTAAGCTTTCCATCTCTCAACCTTTTCTTCCCTATCTGTTAGAGGCTTTCCATTTGTGTCCTTAATATTACAGCACTTGGTCTTCTTTTCCCCAAAAGTATTCTTAATCCTTCGATAAGCTGTGTCTACTTTTCCTAATTTCAGACAATTTTCTATGCCTGCACATTTCTCTTTCAACCATTCTTCTTTCGCTTCCTTGCACTTCTTGTTAACCTCAATTCTCAGATGTCTGTATTTTGCTTTCCCCTTTTTATCTCTTGCATTCTTGTGTTTCCGCCTTTCATCCATCAATTCTAGTATATCCTGAGTGATTCTATTCTTTCTTTCCTACCAATGTTTTCTTCTGCAGATTTTGATATTTCATTCTTCAAAAGTGCTCATTCGTCTGCAATTGAAGTTTGTTGAGCGTTTTTCATTAGTCCTTCCTTTATACTCTTCTTGAATCTTTCGTTTACATCCTTTACTTTCAGTTTCTTCAACTTTAATCTGCATTTCATTACAACCAGATTGTGGTCAGAGTTTATGTCAGCACCAGGATATGTTTTACAATCCAAAATCTGGTTTCGAAACCTCTGCTTGACCATAATGAAGTCGATTTGGTAACGCCCTGTATCTCCTGGTCTCATCCATGTGTATATTCTTCTATTGTGGTTATTGAATAAGGTGTTAGCTATGACCAACTCATGCTCGGTGCAGAATTCCGTCAGCCTGCTTCCTCGATCATTCCTTTCACCTAATCCGAAATCTCCTACTATATACTCTGACCATAATCTGGTTGTTATGCAATGCGGACTTGAGTTGAAGAAATTGAAGGAAAGTCAAAAGCCAAAAAGGTGGGCAATAGACAGACTGAAAGAGAAGGACGTGAACAAACGATTAAAGACGAGTATAAAGGAAGGACTAGTGAAAAACCCTGAACAAGCTACAAATGCAGAGGAAAGGCACTTTTGAAGAATGAAATAACAAAATCGGCAGAAGAAAACATTGGTAGAAAACTGTGGCGCACATAGGATATACTAGAATTAATGGATGAAAGGCGGAAGCACAGGAATGAAAGAAATGAAAGGGGAAAAGCAGAATATAGACATCTAAGAAATGAGATTAACAAGAAGTGCAAGGAAGCAAAAGAAGAATGGTTGAAAGAGAAATGTGCAGATATAGAAAATTGTCTGAAATTAGGAAAGGTAGATACAGCTTGTCGAAGGATGAGTACTTTTGGGAAAAGGAAGACTATGTGCTGTAATATTAAGGACTCAGATGGAAAGCCTCTAACAGTGAAGAAAAGGTTGAGAGATGAAAAGTTTACATATTGTAGAAGGGAAAGGAGATTGAGAATCATGTTATGGAAAGGAAAGAGGAAATTGATGAGGAAGAGAAAGGAAATTTAATATTGAGATCCGAATTTGACTGAGCATTGGAAAACTCAAGCAGTAACATAGCACCAGGCATGATATATACCAATTGAGTTGCTATGCTGCATAGGTGATGATCGGGTTATTTCACTTGGTGTGTAGGATTTATGAGACAGGTGAAGTACCCTCTGATTTCAAGAAGAATGATATCATCCCTATACCGAAGAAAACAGGAGCTGACAGATGTGAACATTACTGTACAATCAGCTTGATCACTCATGCTTCAAAGATCCTGACTAGAATAATTTACAAGAGGATGGAAAGACAGATAGAAAGAGAGTTGGGTTTAGACCAGTTTGGCTTCAAGAGAAACGTAGGAACAAGGAAAAAAAAAAAAAGGAAGATTGTAGTTTTACTTGACCGCGAATCTTGTGATTATGAGCCACGGGACCTCCTTTTTACGTGGAATCCGAACCACAGGACATGGCATTTCACTTTGAAAATCTCACATGCGTTGAGGAAGCGGTACTAAGTCTTAGGCTGATTTTGGAAGCTAGAATGAGGAGGGATAAGAGAATGTTCATGGCATTGGAGTGAATTGTTTGACATATTGAAAACGATTGGAATAAAGTACAGGGATAGGAGGTTGCTCTACAATCTATACAGAAACCAGACAGCAGTTATTCGAGCGGAAGGACATGAGAGAGAAGCTGGTATTTAGAAAGGTGTAAGGCAAGGCTGCAACTTATCACCCATACTTTTCAATCTATACATTGAACAAGCAATGAAGGAAATAGGAGAAAAATTCAAAGTAGGAGTAAAGATTCAAGAAGAAATAATTTCAACTCAGATTTGCTGATGGCATCGTCATCTTAGCTGACACACCAGAGGATTTGAATGAGTTCTTAAATGGTATGGATTCTGTCTTGAGGAAAGAATTCATGATGAAAATTAATAAATGTAAAACAAAAATACTGGAATGCAGTCAAAAGAAATCAGAAACCTTTATGGATGTCAAATTGGCAGGTGAAAAGCTAAAGGAAGTAGGTCACTTCTGTTACTTAGGAAGCAAAATAACCAGTGATGGACGAAGCAAAGAGGATATAAAAAGTAGGATAGCACAAGCAAGGAAAGCATTTCTACACAAAAGGAATCAGTTGACATTGAATATAGATTTAGGTATTAGTGAAGTTTGGACTGTTGGAGCAGCAGAAAAGAGGAGAATTGAAGCATTTGAAATGTGGTGTTACAGGAAAATTATGAAGATCAGATGGGCAGATAGGGTTACAAATGAAGAGGTATTAAGACGAGTGGGAGAGGAGAGGTGTTTCTGGCGACTGCTAATGAAGAGAAGAGATAGGTTGGTATGACACATACTAAGACACCCAGGAATAGCAAACCTAGTTATAGAAGGAAGGGTCAAGGATAAGAACTGTAGGGGTAGACCAAGGTTAGAACATGTTAAACAGATTGCCTCGGATGTAGGGTGTGGTAGCTATGTACAGATGAACGATTAGCTCAGGACAGGGGAGCATGGAGAGCTGCATCAAACCAGTCAAAAGACTGAAGACTCAAACAACAACAACAACAACAACAACAACAACATCATGCTTCATCATTCATGGCACAGTATTATTACAAGTTATATACAGTTATTAAAAATCAATATTAACAATTTTCATATCCAAGAATTCTTTCAAGTTATAAAATGGATTTTCCGACATCCAGTTGTACAGGTTTCTTTTGACAAAAGGGCATACAATGTGCAGAACGTGGTAATTTATTAAAACAATGTATGCCATTTAGTTTATGTAAGCTACTGGTTTTTGTAAGTCTATGGCTTGGGATATCAAAGTTTCCTTTGTTTAGAGTGTTATGATGGTGTATGTTTTCTCAAGTGATACTGTAAATTAACTTAAATTGTTTTAGACATACAGTAACAAGACAAAAATATATAGATTTTTAAATTGTTAATATTTAAAGTGTAAGTCTAAGTCTAATAGCAGTGATACTCAATGAGAAGGGGCAAACAATGACTTCTTAGGGGAGGGGCTCGAGTAAAAATTGAAAAAACAAATGCATGTGTCATATTGCTTACCATTTACTCCAACAATTTACCGCCAACAATGAAATCTTTCAGGTGCACTCTATGCAACTTTTGCTCCGGAATTAAATTACAAATGATGTTCGAATCGATTGTTTCAAATGGCAACAACATTAATAGCGAAATTGTTGGAAACATGAAGTATTTGCTAAAGTATGTTACTGACAGATACTTGTCTCTATGAGGCTTACTCAATCTATTTACTTGTTAACTATTTATCACTGTTCAGTTGCTTATTATTGTGGTAGTGCACAAACAATATATATTTTAACTAATTTTGCAACATGGAGATATTCATTATCAATAGTGATCCACCATGTGACATCAATTAAAATAGTGTTGAACCATATGCAAAAAAATTTTAAAAAATTAATAGTGGTGACCAAGGGCGATCAGTTAAAATAGTGTTTAACCATCTACAAGCAATTCAGTCCACCGTGTGGTGTAGTGGCTAGCATTCATGGCTGCCGCCCTGGAGGTCAGAGTAAGATTCCCGGCTTTGACAAGTAATTTATTTCTGGTTTGAGGGCAGGAACGGGATTCACTTGGCCTAGTCAGGTCGGCTCGATTACCACCTCAGCCATCCTGGAAGTGGTTTCCCACTACTCCAGGCAAATGCCTGGATGATTTCTAAAGTCCAGGGCCCCCTTCTTCCCAATCCTTACTTTAATTACAAGTACACACACTACTACAGACATTGAAATAACACAGGTTATCAGACAGACTGTGGTTTCCCATCTTCCTTCCAGGGCAAAATGACTCACGATGTTGAAGCCCTTCAAATGAAAAGACAACATCAGACTGATAAGTCCATCAAATGTATTATAATTCTTAAAAAAAAATTATATTTCTTTTAGAATTTTTAATAGTAAATCACCGGGCGAGTTAGCCGTGGTCGTTACGGCATGACTGCTGGCAGTCGCTCACATCCGGGAGGCGAGGAGGTTCGAATCCCCCCGCCGGCAACCTTGAAGATGGTCTTCTGTGGTTTCCCATCTTCCTTCCAGGCAAATGCCGGGGTTGGTCCCTAAGTATAGGCCACAGCCGCTACCTTCCAATTCCTAGCCCTTACATTCCAACTCCCCCCCAACGGTACTTGTAGCTCACCCATTTGGTGTCCGTCTCGAAGCAGCTACAAAACTGGCGAGCCGAACATGTCCTCGGACACTCCCGGCACTAAAAGCCATACGCTAAAAAAAAAAAAAGTAAATCTACAAGCTAGTAGAAAATATTTAAAAATTTGGTGGAAGTTCAAAAGTAATACAGAATTTTACAAACCTAACAAAGGTAAATTAGAGCCACCCCACTGGAAAACATTAAATTGGTCAACCAATATGGGATTAAAATCGATGAATAGGTGGGTGTGTCTGACGATACTGAGCTTCTTATATATGTTTGGTATTTTAAAGCTGTTTCTAGGATTTAGACATTTACCAGAACATACTTTACTGTTTTCACTGCCAATTCCTGAGGCAACAATCACAATAATAATGCTCTAAAATATCAAAATAACATATTCCACACAAACTCAAGAACACAAGGATGACCAGCATGTCCATAATCCCTTAATGAAGCAAATTAGCAAATGTTTATACCAACCACTTGCCATTTGCTAAGGGGTACTTCCCTTGTGTATAGTTCTGTACAGCTTCCAGAGAGCGAACATTTAGGACCGGTTTCACCACGAGGCCGCTTCCCTCCTTGGCGAAGGGAGGCTTATGATTAAGCGATCCTTAAATACAACCGCCTAAGGCTGGGTGTTGCACCTGCCCATCTTGTACTTCGCTTAGCTAAGCCATGTCTGAACGAACATGGCAGCGAGAGTCAAAGATCTTCGCTTGGTTAGTAATGCTCCCTTTAGCAAAGAACACTGTAGCCTTCCCGTTATGCCAACCTAATCCCTACCGTGCAAAATTACTTGCATAACGATGATGTGCAATATAAGGCTAAAACGACAACGCCAGTAATTAGGGAGCTATTTGAACGCTATTATTGTATTCGTATCATACATATATATAAAATAAGTTCCGCAGTATTGATCTTCCGAGATCGATTTTGTTTGTCATGTTGGTCACGGTTATAATTTGTTTCTAGCTGTTGCAATAGTTTTCCACGACTTTACAGCTGTTCTACTTTAGGTTGGCGACCATGAAATACATTACTAGTTGTAGAAATAGTAGCCTACTGTGTTTGCGAGATGTAGCAACAGCTGGAGTAGACGCTGGGAAAACCATTGAAATATAAATTAGTGTATTTATCCTTATCATTACGGTACTTCCTCAACCTGTTATTGACTACACCCCACATTGAGATATGTTGGTCGAGCGGTTGAATCTTGCGAAGGTTATGTTTTCTTACTTGGATTTTATTATATCTCTTGTTTTATGAATACCCATACAGTATAGCAATAAGCACATAAATTATAGTGCATATTTTCCTATGATATATATACTGTATATAAATATACAAATAATTTTAACACAGCATGTTTTATTGCAAGCATCTGCAATAGACTAGTCCGTCATTAGCTAAGGATTTCTACATCCAATTATTAGTTTAATGACCAAAAAAGTACATTACGGTACTAACAATATAAAGGTATTTATTTATTTACATTGTCAGAAGCTATGTTATTTATTTACATTGTCAGAAGCTATGATGTCTGTAGTAAACGTTACCGTGATTCTAGGACAGCAAAGGAAATCCCTGTGGCAGTGCATTGAAAGAATGTGGTTTTATATGTATATATTTAATTTCCATTGCAAAATGCACACTATGCATGCTTCATATTATAACGACTGAATAATTATAAAACAATAAATATAATAGGCTGAACATCAAGTAAACACATTCCTTCCGACTGGGAATCAAATCCCGGCCCACCGGGTAGGAGTCAGCAACATTACCGACTCAACCAAAGAAGTCCGTTAATCATCATCATCATCATTTCCCCTTATCCAGCTCCTGCCGGGTCGGGGTATTTATGGCACTTCTCCACTTTCCTCTCTCCTTCCACCATTCTTCTTCCACGATCTTGTCCCAGTCCAGATTTCTTTTTCTTACGCTGTTCTTCACTGAATCAATCCACCTTGTTCTAGGTCTTCCTCTTGCTCTCTTACCCTTGCACTTCGCCTCCAGCATCTGTCTTGGTATTCTATTTTCCTCCATCCTCTTTACATGTCCAAACCACCTTAGTTTATTCTTCTCAATTCTCTCATTTAGTTTTCCCATCCCAACTTCCTTCCTAACATCTTCATTCCTCACTCTGTCTTTCCTATCATACTTCTTAGGAATTTCATTTCACTGGCTTGGATCTGGTGAATGAGCAGGCCATGCTACTGGACCTCCTCTCCGATCCATCGACCAGGGAAGACACGACTGAGATGTGCCCGGACATTAACGGCGAAGTGGGCTGGAGCACCGTCATGTAACATAATCCTGTGAATCATCAACGGTATGTCTTCCAGCAGGGGAGGAAAAGTCACCTGCAAGAAACACCGATATTTCCGGCCTGTTAGGAGACGTGGAAGGAAGACTGGTCCCAAAACACGGTCGCCAATTATCCCGGCCCACACATTCCGAATCAACCGCTGATGATGATCGCTGGTAGCAAAGCATGGGGGTTCTGCATACAAGCCCACAGATGACTGTTATGAAAGTTGAAGATACCACTCCATGTAAAGGTGGCCCCATCAGTGAATAGGATGGATGCCACAAATCCCAGCATCGTAGTTGGCTGGTCAATAAACCAGTGACAAAACCGCTCCCAATGTGGAAAGTTTGTCGCTAGTAAGCCCTGCACACGCTGTAAGTGATAAGGGTAGTAACAATAGTCATGGAGAATGTTCCACAGTCGTCTGGCTTACCCTGTACTGGCGGGCCAACTGCCTGGTACCAACACGGCGGTCGCCTTCCAAAGTGTTAATCACATTTTCCTCCACGTCTGGTGTCTGAACTGGGCGGGTACGTCCTTCATGATTTCCTGCTTACTTAAATGACCGTCTCAAACAAACGGCGAAACACTGTTGCACACATTGAATGCTGTGGTTGCTGTCGGCAGGGATAGGTCTCCCGATACAACTGTGCTTCCCCCTTGCCATTTCCCTTGCCATAAGTAAACACCATGTCGGCAAGCTCTAGAGTAGAATACAGAACCATTGTGTACAACACTGTAACACATCCACTACCAGGTGAGTCAGCACGAGAAGTGACTCGGACAACGGTGCCAATGACGATGGCAGGAGAAGGCGCTACGGCATGACGTATGGGGAACAGTACCACCCTCTAGGAGGAAACCACGCATACTGTAACTTTGGTGGCATGGTACAGCGTGCTTTGGATTGATGTCTATGTAACAAAGTATGATTGAATACATGGTCGCTAGCATGGACACCATGCATTTCCGGACATATGATCATTAGACCATATTTGTTCCGTATCCTCTCCTCGATCAATCCCTAGAGTTAGTACACGGTGAAAAAAATCACCCTGTATACCCATAACCAGGGCATAGCTTCCTGTCCTGTCACTACTCTCTAAGATTTTGTCAAAATACAGATAAGAAAACAAAAGAAAGCAACTGACATAAGATCGTATGGTTAACATCAGAGAATTTTGTGGTGGCTCAGGTTATTCGGAATATGATTTGTGAAATCACAGTGAAATTCAAAACTATCATGGACAAGCAAAAGATTGTCTTCAACAAGTGTGCCTTTATAGTAAAAGAAGCTAAATTAGTAAGGAAACAAAAATTATAAAACCTAAGAATCAGATCTCTATTTGTCATATCATTCTTCCATATTCCAACAGCCAAGGCTCACTGGAGGGAAGTGTGCGGCACTTGATCCTCCTTTATGCACGTTCTATTGATTACCAGGCAAACATAGTAATCAAAATATGCTTTAAACCAATCAGAGATTAGGATTGAGCAGTGGCAATAATGGTCATTAAGAATCCACAAAGGACTTTCATATCATTCCCGCTGCAATCAGGAGAGTGAAAATGAATAGATGACAGATGAGAAACATCTGTATTAACACGACACACTAAATGCTTTGCTACCACAAGAAATTATATTACATTTGAAGCATTTGAGATGTCACATACCACTTTTGTTCCAGCATCAGAGAGATTTCTCAAAGTCCAAAGGCAATTCTGCACTAGCCGTTGACTGGGATGACCGAGATGCATAGCCAATGCTTGCATACCTCCAGCCTCAACAATAGCAGGTTTATTGCTTGAACACACTGAAAGCACTGTAAATAAAGAAAAACATGAAATGAATAAAAAACAGCAACTCTACAACATTTGAAAGAAAATCTCTGGTGAGAAAATTATACTTTTGTAATAAAGTACACTTTTCACCGTATCCGTTTTAACCACATCCACAAAGAAAGATTAACTTTATTGGTCTTCCAGGCAAATACTCTTCCCCGACTTAGAACTGTTATTTTGTTATTGTGTTTCTCTGATGACTGTGTGAGTGTGTGTAGCTGTATTAGGGACAGGGATGGGTTAGGTGACCTGGAACTTGAAAAAAGGTACAATCCTGGCATTTACCATTTACCTGGCAGGAGTGTGGGAAAACCCTGGGGAAAACCACACTCAGGATAGCTTATGTCAGCACCGGGATTCAAACCACCGATCTCGGGACTTGGTGCAGCTATCCATCATGGTTGTGGTGCGCGATTTAACATGCCACAGGGTGCCTGATTTACCACGCCCTCGGTGTACTATGGAAATATCGGCTTAAAAATCAGGTTAATGTGTAAGTTGAGGCAGTGAATTGATCGTGAACATGTTTTGGTGTCCGTTAGTGAACACAAAGCTAACAAATGGAATGGTAGCTTATACGCAATGTTGCTATAAGAAATCTAAATCAGATGTGTGGAAACAAATCACTGTTGCAGTAGTAGTTAAGATCTATCCTTTTTGGTGGCTCTCACTACTAAGGTAGACCGGGTTCGATTCCCGGTCAATACATGTGAGATTTTCGAAGTGAAATGCCATGTCCTGTGGTTCGGATTCCACGTAAAAAGGAGGTCCTGTGGCTCATGATCGCAAGAATAACGGTCACGCAAAACTACAAGCTACAAGTTAACTCACTATAATGAGAAGGGATTAATTTTTATCATAGGAAAAGAACAACTATCTATTAATATAAAATAGGCCATAGTGCTAATCAAGGAAATAAAGGACATAACAGCCAGAATACAACAATTTTACATGGAATGAAACTCTTATTATTTTCTTATAAGATAGTTTTGCATTTCTATGAAATGTATCATCCAAACAATTCAATCAGAAGACTTCTGACGAATCGGTTAAAATGGGCATGTTTCTACTTTCTGGTCCCCCCCCCCCAAAAAAAAATTACTACATTCTTGATTATAATATAACTTGCATAGCATTGTGTCACGATGTTGTTCGTAATGACACAGCCTATCTGATGGAATACCATACCTTGACGATTAAAAATCCCTACTAATGCGAAAATAATTTCTTTCACCAAACCTATAAGTGCATCCTTTCAAGTTATTTAATCTGTTTAATTTAAAGTATGGATGAATTGAAATTCGAAGGGCAATGACGTGAATGAAATTTAACCTTTTATTCCTCACTTCCAAGCAATTTCTTTAAAAATGTTGCTGTTCTTACAAAATTCATCACGCTACGCTTCAAGAAGTGCGTCCTCAAATGCGCAGCTTTCTAGCAATAATAATAATGATCGTGTGGCTTCCGGAAAGGCTGAGTGCAGGTCTTTCTAGCTGATGCCTTTCTAGCAAAGAAAGTATCTTTTCACTCAAATGTATTCATAAATAACTAAATTGATGATTAACTCCAGTATTGTCACGACTTGGTACATGGCCAGTCAAAACATAAATGAATACGAGTGATATTCATTTTATTAGTGCATCCAATGGCCATTTTCTTTTCAGGATGGGTTGCGGAAGGGATTTAGGAAGGAAATCGGCCGTGGACCTATTGAAAGGAGCCGTCCCGGCATTTGCCTGGTGGTGAAAATAGGAAACCATGAAAACCATTTTCAGGACAGCTGAGGTGGGATTCAAACCCACGCACTCCCTATGCCAGCGAGACACGAAGTAGCGAGTTAGCACTTTTGGCCAACGTGGCCGGTTTATGAGTGATATTGCTGTGTATATTTGGACTTCATACTTCAAATTATTATTTCTATGCTGAAAGTTTAGTGTTTTCAATAATTAGTGTAATGGCAATGAAAGGTTTTACAAACTAAAAATATGCCTAATATAGTCAGTTTCCTCTCGTATACTTGACATCGTGATGTATATATTCAACCTCCCTTTGCTATTTCTTTTATTGGAGGCATTCAGTAATCATAGTGAAAGCATTATGTTTATTTTAATGAAAAGTTCACTGATAACATTCTAGCAAAACTAGTTCTTCAATTCGTCTTGCACAGTTATTTCCCATATGTAACCACTGCTTGGCTCCAGGAAGCTCCGAGAACGACAATCAAAACTAAATGAAGTTTCCCGTTGGCCTTCCTGGGCAACTTTGGCTTCTCGTTCCCGGAGAGTGATTGTGAACCGACCCATGCGGTTTCATGAGATTTCAACATCCTTCTCGTTCCCGGGCGAATATGAACCAGCCCTAAGCTTCATTTCCAAATTATATTTACCGTATCTGGGTTCCAAGGCAATACAGAATACTAACGTTCATATTTTTAGCTAATGAAGCAGCATGGGGAGACTGCATTCATCACGAAGTCACTTCACATACAGGCATTGCAACAAAATCTAAGATGAATGGAATGACAAATGGCGAGTCTCTTCTAAGACAAAAGACCTTTATGTAAATGTGCTGCCCAAGAGATAGATTGTACACTAGCCATGCAGCACAGTTATTTGGCTACATCTCTATCTTTATGCTACACAAGAAGCAATACCAAGACGAATATGGTTTTTAAAGCGAAGTATATACAACACTTCACTACTAAAACTAGAATTAGACTCAATCATGCCTACACTCCTGAACACCTATTTCACATGAAGGTTAACCTGTTAGGACGAGCGGTCTCACTTGTAATGTATGGGCATGCGCGGAGTAAATTTTAGCTATCAGTTTGCCGATACGGAACATGCTGTATGATTAACACAACATTCTTACAAGATACTAACATAATTCAGTATGCATACATGTATGTATACATACGAACATCAGGAGCATACCTTAAAAATATGGGGCATAGTGTAACTATAGACGGCCTTATGTAGTGACGGACCCCAATGCTGGTCATAGGGTGAGGTTAGTGACAAATATGAAATTTTGGAGTAAAGCATATAGGTACAAGTAAATACTGCTATACGTACGTGACTAGGGGAATTTGACATAATGAATGATGTGCCTATAATTACTATGTTCGTTTGTTTGATGGTGTGACTTGAATTGCCACCTTATTGGTCAGCTGTATGAGGTTTCAAACAGTGTGACATTACATCCCGATGTAGTCACATGTGTTCAAGTGCGAGGTGTGGTGGTGAGTTACCAATGTTCATGAATTACCCTAGTTCAATTTAATAGAAATGTTGCACTGTACTCTTCTAAAGACATGGTGAGTCAAAGCCATTTGTCCCTACTTGGTGAGACAATGGTCTGGGCAAAACTATTGGTCACTACTAGGTTAGATGACGGTCTGACGAAACCATTGGCCACAACTAGGTTAGACCACTGTCTGGATGAAAATTAATGCTTGTAGCATAAGCAAGGGGGTCTGGGGCGTAAGCCCCAAGTTAGGGTTGTGTTTGTTTGTAAAGACTTATAAACACACATAATTTATCACGTATGCATCAATTAAAGCTTTAGTGTCTTAAATGAAGTCTTTGATCCCGCCATTTTGTATCTAGGAGAATTTGGTAGTGTAATGTATCCCGATCTATACTACTCCCAGGTAACAAGCATCAAATAATACATTATGGGAAATATTGAGGAAGGCATTTCTTTGTTCTACAGGTGAATCTTGTGATGATATTGATTTCACCCATGGGTACGTCCATGAGAACATGTCCGAAAGACTAATATTTTACAATTTTCTGACAGTCACGTGTGATATACCATATGAAAGCTTAACCCTGGAACCGCTAAACGTCGCTATCGCGATCCATTTCTGCTCAGCTCCAGCGCTAAAGTCGCGATCGCGATGCATTACGTCAGCGCTTACTAAACTCGTCTTCGCGCCTTTATTGTTTGTTTATTTATCACATATTATACATAATTTAAAAGAGGAAAGGTGTATCCACATGTATATCTTTGGTTTTAAGAATTTTAGAGTAATGGAGACAGTTGGCACGCCTGAGAAAAACTATAACGTTTTGCAGTTGCTCAGCGTGATGTATATGGCGCGCTCCCAGGTAAGAAATTGCGGTTGTGTCCTGTCTGTTCAACCTCGGAGAAGAAATCCCGTAGCCACTTTTGGTGTCCAGGATGTAATTGTGGTGTCCATCAACAATGTTATCACAAATTACAACATTACTGGAGGCCTATGAAGGCAGGAAGAAAGAGAACCCATGAAGATGCTGAGGATGTGTCTGACTAAACACTCAGGCGTTGGAATGCTGTGTACATAATAATATATTTGGTAATTTTGTACATTTGCAGTAGTGACAAATAATGAAAAGTGTATATAATTAGAATCAGCATAAAATTGTGGAGATTTTATACATTACAACTAACACTGGGAAACCGATATTTTTGAACTTTTTTTTGCCTAGAACTTTGAATTTTTTTACAATTTTTGTGTGCGTGTGTGTTTCTTTATCAATACTGCCTTACACTGCTGCATTGGTGAGTTTAATTTTTTATTGTTATATTCTTTGACTTTTTCTGAATAAAATGATGTATAACACTTCATTATTAGTGAACAGAACACATTGTTTATGATTTTATGAAAATTTTGTGACAAAGCTCCCAGAAATTCTTAGCAGTTGAGGGTAATATAGTCAGCGGTTGCAGGGTTAAAGTCTATATTTTACTTTCAAGGTTGTATTTAACTTATTTCTACAAACAAAAGGTCCATTTTACCATCACGAATATCACATCAATTTTCAGCACCGACAGAGATATATTTTCACATGTTTTATTTAAAATTATTAATTAATCAAGATTTAATAATTTTGGTATAAAAATGTTAGTTCTTCATTTTTAAAACTATCCAAAACTAATATAATATACAGTCCATTCCTTAAAATATGTTAACTTGCATTATATGTGACAGGCTGCAACATGTCTCACTACCACTGATCTGACGAAATGCATACATAATACATGACAGCACCAGCGTGAACTAGGTAAGTACAAATTCCTATACTCAATGACTCAGTGCCGGGCGGGCGCCGCATTATGGCAAATTGCTTGGCGGGAGACAGGCTCGCAACGTGGGCGAGCAAAAATTCCCGTCACATATAAAACAAAGTCCATGTATAACCACAGATCAATTTTTTAATTTTGCATTCTTGTGCTGAAATTGGTCTCACCACTGACTATCTCAATTATTAGTATGCGTTATTGCTTCTCATCTTCCATTATAGACTAATAATTATATGATTATACTATGAAACTTGTTAAAAATAGACCAAAGCACATATTTGTAATTCTTGTGTAAATCACAGTAGCCAACAATGGTAACTTCTCTTGTGGGCCACTTTGTCAGTTGCACGTCTCTGAACCTTTAGAGTGATATTGGCAAACAAATGTGTCTTAACCCTCTCAGTTCCACGCGCCGATCAGATTGGCTCTCGCTGCTCGCGCCAAAAGTCTCAGAACCGATTCAATCGGCGCGCTGTTTATCTTATATTTGTAGATTTCTGTTGGCATATGCCCGTGATTATTTCATACTGTTGGAAAGGTGAGGTTTCAAGCTTTCCAGTGCGGTGTTTACTTTTTTCCTTTGAAGTCCGTTACGCGACAGGTTTGAGTTTGTATTTACGCCCTTCCCTTTGGGCTCCCCGAATCACGCGAGTTCCCGCCAAAATTGCGGTGCAGTGTTCTTCTTGTTGAAGTTTTCTGCCTATATATGTATCTAAGAACTTTCTACAGCTGGAAACGTAGTGTTTCTTCGAATATGATTCTTAGGTGTCCTTAATTTAGGCTCAAAACTGATTTAAAAAAATAAAATTGAACAATTATCAGAATAACCTCAATTAAAAAGGTTGAGATACCATATTTACTTTTATGAACATAATGTATGAAAGAATGAGGTATTGGTTATAATGCATGCAGCAAAAATAAGATTCTATCGTTGGAAATGTGGTGTTTATGATTTTCTTTTGCATGACCATTGAAAATGGCTTGGCATCCTTGGCAAGTATTTCAGGAAAAGGCTTGGCACTAAGAAGGTTAAGGAAGAAAACTTTGGATAAACTTTTGCTGTGCCGACAGCAGGATTTTGACCAAGTCCAATGTGCATGCGCTAGGAAGTTACACTTCACAATTTTCGGTGGAGAGCTGAAATATGTATGTTGCGAGAGCAAAATATTTTATAGGAATGGGTAATGGGACTAAGATACTGGTGTTGAACATTTTATTGCTAGAGGGTGTTACTGCATTTTTTTTTTTGCGCTGCTTTTGCCACTTAGTTCGAAAGTGGTGAATGCGGAATAAGGCATTACATACAAAAACAAACCTCACCTGGCGCTTATGCCCCAATGGTTTTGTCCAGACAGTCTTCTAACCAAGTAGTGACCAATGGCCTTGTCTCACCCTACTTTAGTTCATCAGACGACGAACCTCGCTACAGCCGAGTGCAGTGAAGCAAGAGAGCAAAGAGACAGCTAAGAGATATTGTTGGTATTCTATGAAATTTTGCATATGTGACGCTGCATAGTCGAAGTTGAGTATTTTACGGACTTGTAATATAGTTTGGTCGTCCGTCAGCACTGCGTAAAAACAGACAAAACTTTTTCCTTTACATTGTTGCAATGAAAATATCAATACCACTACCATCTCTTATTGACCACCTCGTGTGTAGGGACTAGCATTCTTGGCCATCGCCCTGAAGGTCCAGGTTCGATTCCCGGCTCTTTCAAGAAATTTAATTCTGATCTGAGGGTTGGAACAGGGTACACTAAGCCTCTTGCGGCAAAACTGAGAATATATGGACTTGATTCTTACCTCTGTCGTCTTTGAAGTGAATTACCGTGATTTCTCACTTCAACTCCAGGCAAATGTTGAGACGAGTTCTTAACTTAAGGCCACGGCCCACACTTACAAATTTACACACTAATACAACCATCAAAATAACATTGGTTATCCAACAAAATTCTAAACACACGAAAGTGCATGGGACTGAATGGCCACGATATGCAAGATCATCAAATCAAATCTTGTATTGAGATGTACTGACCGCAGCTTGCCACTACAGTATGGAAGTCCAAACAAAGCTTTAATTTCAGATCTATTCGTTTTCATGGCACCTCCCTCCATGGAAAAATTAGAATTCGCTAATTCAATACAAACATTTGTATACCCTACAATGAGGTCAATTATCCTGTTTTCTACAATCAACATTAATTATGCACGATGTATAACTTTTTTCTTTTCGCTTCCATTTCGACAATATATCATTTTCATACCTTATTTTATCTTTTGGGGGGATATTATCAATTTTAACTAGGGGCAGATGACCTCGTAGTTCCGCCCCTTAAAACAACAATAACTAACTATCAATTTTAACTATCAACCTTGATCACTTTAGCACCGACTGCACCCGATGAAAGTGCTAAATCACGTAAATTTGTGCTTTATTTAACAACTGGAGCCATGTTCGTCAGTTGGTTTTTAGTATGTGAAACTGCCGCAGTGAGCACTCACAACGAGGCGCACACATTAACGTCAGTAGTTGCCAACATGTCCGATACAAAATACACCACACGACACTTAACGTTGAAAATATGTGAAAAAAGAACTAATTGGGCTTTTGTGTATTATGTATTTGTAAATAATGCTTGCATGAGGCAATGGTGCCAACTTCACTTTACCGCAATCAAAAACCATTGAACTGGACGAGCTAGGCTGTAACCATTGTCAAAAACCATTGGATTAGACAAAACGAGGTTAGATTGGTCGGGTAGGTGTGGCCCAGGCCGCTCGCAGCTAGCGAGGCACGGTTGATACAAAACCATTGATATGGGTGCGTTAGGCTGTAACCATTGCCAAAAACCATTGGATAACAAAGGTTAGAATGGTCGGGTGTGGGTGCGGCCTTGGCAACGCGCAGCTATCAGGGCAGGGTTGACACAAAACCATTGATCTGGGCGCGATAGGCTGTAACCATTGTCAAAAACCATTGGATTGGACAAAACGAAGGTTAGAATGTTGGACAAAACGAAGGTTAGAATGGTCGGGTGTAGGTGCGGCCTTGGCCAAGTGCAGCTAGCGGGGCACGCTTGAGACAAAACCATTGGATTGGACAAAACGAAGGTTAGAATTGTCGGGTGTGGGTGTGGCCTTAACATTCAGGTATCCTCTTGTTCCAGGTTACAGATAGGTTATGTTTTATCCATCTAACTTCCACTTCACGATGGCAATTCGTGCACGGTACTGTTTTCGGTACTAAAATGTGTTGTTGCAATAGCTTCAGCAACTTCTTAGGTTGATCATAGAACCGCCGATCGAAGTTACCAATTGTTATCAGGCAACTTTGACAATCCATAGTGAATAAATTATTCAATTCGGCGCACTATCAAATGAACTGAGTGCTGCACACAAATGATGCGCACTAGAGAATGAACTGGGTGCTTCTTTGTTTTATATAGTACCGTAAGGGCGAGGTTGGCAGTACTGTATTGATGACAGACCAGCGGGGCTAACGAAGAGACCCGAATACTCATGACCGCAACCGATGACGATTGATTTGGTCAAATGGCGGCCACAGCTGTAATTTTGGCTATGTAAGTCATGATCCTATTAGGGATGGCTGGGTGGGTCATAGACGGCGGAGGAGTCAACATCTATTACTACATTTTCTCCAGATATCTTCCTGACCATAACTACAGGTAATTTGGTTAGTTTTTCAACTTTAGAAAAGTTATGACGAAGTCATATGTCCATGCACTGCTACCCAATCAACCCTAGCAGTCAATAGCAGCCTTTGTTGATAGAGCTTTTTCATTAGGATTGGGTAACCGCAAAATAACATTATGCGCTCTACCTTTGAGGTATGACACTTTTGCACCACACAGTACCATTCTTCTTCCCCTTTCGAAATCACATTTCATAGCTGACGGGATTACATCTTTATCAATTTCATGTCGAGATCCATTGGAAGACATACTGTACCTTTGCTTTCTGGCTCATGACTATCCTGTTTTACATCACCTCGACTATCCTGCTCGGTGTCAGTTTCAAGGTCCATATCTGACTCTCCACGATCATCAACTTCATTATCATGTTTGTCACCTACTAAATCACATTTTTAATTGTCAATTTATACATTTCTGTCAGTCAACAAGCTTTTTGTCCAAACCCCACCCATTATGATAGGGTGGGGTTACATTACATAAAGCACTGGTCCAGAAAAAAAAAACCTGTATTAATATTATGCATTGATAAATAAGGGGATTTAGGAATTTATGCCGATTTACCAGTGAATAATAATAATACATCTAATATTTTTCAGGTCCAGTGTCATATGTACCGAATAGTGTAACCCTGGGTGTTGGCCGACAGAAAAGTATAAATTGACAGTTTGCACTGGCAACACTGAAAATTGGCTTAAAGCTACATGAATTTATAATTAAAATCGCTTAGTTCACTTCTTTTCTCCATTGCGAACAGTCCTGCAAATAAAATTGAGCTCACTAAAATAAATTTACTTAAGCTACGGATTCGCGCGCGCGCTGGTAGAAGAGAGACGTCAGTACGAGCACAGTATAGTAACCATACAGTAAGGACACATCAGGCCTTTACCATGTAAATTTTTCGTCATGGTTTTGAATCGGCCGGTTCCGGAAGCACCGCACGCACGCACGCACGCACGCACGCACGCACGGCGGCGACGGTTCACCATGTATCCGCGAGAGAGCAGTCTACCCGTATTCATTGAGTGCGGCCTGTCGATTTTGTCTGAAGAAAACATTGTTTGTAATTATTAAAATCAACTCAGAAATATAATTTTGCATTTTAACCAATGGCAGAAATGTGGGAAACCAACATCTGTGCGGTAATTTATTGCGCAGTTCTTGTCACACTGGACATAACAGCATTCCGGTTTCTCGTGCATTGGAGCGGTAAATACAAATATCACACGTTTCATCGAATAATTCTGGTTTTAATATCCATGAGATGTCAGTCCCTCAAACACCTATCCATTAATTCACAAATTCCTCATTCCTAATCCAGATATAATGACTGGATAAAGGCCTGTAATCAGGAGGATTTACTGGCAAACGTGGCAAATCTACACGCCAATATATAGGGTATGTAGCCTTTATTTCTCAAAGGAAGTGTTTTAAACCACAAGGAGGGCAGTGCTAGGCTGAGATTAGGTAATATTGCCCAACAAACATTAAATCTCCACCCTAGAGAAGCTATTGTCTCCTTTAATGTGTCCGTTTTCTAACCCCACTTAGCCTAGGAGGTAAATGGTTTCCTGACTGAAGTTAGTTGATGTGTTTTATTAACTGTAATTTGTTAAGCTGCAGCCCTTTACAGTGAATTAAGAGCTTTAATTACAAGCTACAATGCAAATCGGATTTAACATTTGCTCCCTCACCTATGGGACTTTGTGCTATTCCTGAAGAGTTCTGGAGAAGTTTGGATTGTCGTGTACCCAAAGCTACAATCCCATGAAATGACAAGGTACTCCAGTCCATCAAAATTGTAAATAGTGTTGCTTTCAGAGACAAACTATTGAGGTTAGCAACCCCTCACTACGCTCTGCATGGCATTAAGGCTGTGTGACTTAAAAACCAGGGCTGTTAACCTTGATGTTCCTAACTCATAGACATATCACAATGCCCTTAATTTTATTTAATTCTGTGAGACCACTAAAAGTTTGCCCACCCATGTAAATGATAAGCCCACCCAATTTCTTCTCAAGTGATACCTCCCTCTCATTCCACACACGCCCAAATACACGGGGATATATGACCACGATGTCTCAGCCCTTAAAATAAGCAACAACGACTGTATCTTCGATACACACTGATCAAATTCCTGGATACTTCTATACTTTCAGCAATGATCCTAGGGATGATTTTTCTTCACTATGTCACATGCAGAACATGGTACCACTAAAGCAATACTGTATAGGTCCATGTTATTTGAAAATGAATACCGGTACATAATAATCATACAAGAGTGGAGCCTTGCATAAGTGAGGAGATGTAACACCAAACTCTGGGTGTCAACAAGCCTTGCACTTATATCACTCGGGAATTGAGAAATTGGGTGGGCTTATTGTGTGATAATCTTTGTTACTGTGGTGGCTGTACTAGTGTGTGTATTTGTAAATAGGGGATAGGATTGGGAAGGAGGTGGCTGTGCCCTTAAGTTAACAACCATCCCTGCATTTGCCTTGAGTAGGGAAACCACTTCCAGGATGGCCGAGGTGGGAATCGAACCCTCCTCTTCTCAGTTTTGCCTCACGAGGCTGACTGTAACCCATTCCAGCCCTAAGGCCAGAATCAAAATTTCTTGGCAAAGCCGGGAGTCAAACCCAGACCTACGGGGGTGACAGCCAAGAAAGCTATCTGCTGCACCACGAGGTGGTCTCGCGAAAATGTAATGCCTTGGTCATAAATATATTCTATATAAATCTACATGAAAATAGCCTACTCCCTATCCAAACATTTTCATAAATTTAAGTTTCATATACCATTTTAAAGCTCAATGGTTTTAAAATTTACAGTTATCTTAAGTCATAGCAACAGATTTCAATGTTTACATTAAGCCACATTGTTCAAACCTGTTCAGGGATGTCGGAAATTCCTCAGATAATGGCAAGCTGCAACTCACATCCTATTCTATTGTTGGGCAAGGACTTGATTCTCATCATTGCAGAAATAATCTGTTTAATACTAGCTGTAAACATGGCCAAGGTTTCATGTGATACAAGCTAAAGGTGTAGAATTTGGTATAAATGTTTATCTCAAGTATCCAGTACCAGTACCTCTATGTCAATGTTGCATAGGCATTGTGCTTGCTACACTTGTCATAGTATGTGGTACGGTATAAATTTCAGAATGTGCATCAATTTTAATTTCTACCGTTTGATTATTCATATTTTTGTGGGGGTCAGGAATCGTATGGTTTGTGAAGTGATGCTTAGGAAAAGTTGTCTCCTTTCTTTTTAAGGATGTGTGAAGGACAGAGTGGTGTGTCTTTATAATGACATACTAAAATTGTAATGGCTGATGAAGGATGTAATTAATATCCAGAACATGTCCTACTATTTGCACATTATTTATTCATTTAAGGGTTGATTAGGCAGAAAGATTTACAGAAGATTACAATTCAAGAAATATTATACTCATCAGAGTTAATTAGAGATGAATGAAACTGGGCAAGGTACTGGAAAAGCCTGTGACCTATTAAAAGGAAAGGTCCCGGCAGATTTCCCCTATATTGTTCAACCAGCCACATCTGGTTACGACCACTATATTCTTCCTGAAGTAACTCCACAGAGAGAATGAAAAGTGTCAAGAACAAACTTCTGCTTGCAATCGCACATTTTTCTGCATTACAGTATTACTTACTTGTTTACATGGTTTATGTAGAATCAACTCGTACAAATATTACAGTGAATTCTATGTCTGTGCCCCATCATATCCATAGTACCGTACCTAGAAGAATTTGCAGTAATTTATTTTCTGGCCATGAAAGCCTAAACATTCCAACTCAAACAGGCATATTTTTCTGCAAATGTTTGGGTATTCTGATATATTTTCATGGAAACATTTGACTTTTTTTTTTTAAGAAACATTATTTTTTCCTGTTTTCAATTTTCAGAGGTGAAGCTCACCAATTTTGTGACTACATCCTGAAGTTGGTTGGCCTAGAAGCCTAGAGTATATAAAATATGGTAGCGAGTGTTTAATCGTAAAGAGGTTTTCTCAATAGTGATTTTTAATGCCCTGGCATTGTCATTGAGGAGCAAATTTAACTTCCTAAATACTGTAACATTTAAGTTGGTCTAACACGAAAGAAATTTAATAATACTATACCTGTAAGGTTTTAGCTACCTACTAAGAAAATTAATGTGCAATTTTTGAATGGAGCTACCTAGGCAAATCTTTACACCAAAAACCAACATATTGTTTATCGCTACCTTTTAGTGGAGAAACTAGAATTCATGTCAGATAACCTGCAGCTTCTGTGACTGATAACTATAGTTTTGTCTTGTTGTCAACAAATGTGATAGACAGGTCTGAAGCAGTTCATTATTTCAAAAACTGACTCTCTCTATCAGAAATCAAATCAGTGATTTGAGATCATGGCGATATCAGGAATGTTTGTTTATTGCATTACAACAAAGGATTTTGAAGTAATCTCATAAAGCAATAACTTCTAAATCAAAATAACTTACAATTTTATTGTTGGACAGCCAAAGGACTTAACATAATCCTCCATGGTTTTAGACAGGTGCAACGATCCATTAGTTCTGGGTTATCCCATCCCGTTAGAAAATGGAAGGATTGGGGTTTGAGGCCTAAGGATGTTGTACAACATTAACTGCAAATCACATCACCACACTGAAGACCTGGTTTGTGAAATAAGTTGGTTCATGTCCCTTCACCTGTCATTTCAAGTTAGCTTCCTTGTTTCTCATCTCAAAATGCTGAGATGGTGGCTTTCCCATAGACCACAGTCACTTCCCCATTCCTTTCTTAGCCTCTTCTACTTTCCATCTACGTTGAGGCTGCATGGATGATCCTTTTCTCTAGAATGAAAGGGCTCCATGACACTGTCAATTATGACGATAAAGACTTTGGGAGTGAAGTACGGGGATAAAAGAAATATTCATATCCAAGAAATAAAAATAGCCAAACATATAAGCCCATTGTTTCCACAGCTACTGCCATGGTCTAGAAGTAAGCATAGCTGCCTTCTAACTGGTTGGCCCAGTTTTGAATCCTGGTTTTGCCAAGGAGAATTTAAATTTTGGCCTGTAGTCATGTGTACTTGGATGTGTGTATCATTTGTCTCATAAACTGCCTTATTGTGATGGCTGTATTAGTGTGTGCATTTATAATTTTAGGTGAGGATAGGGAAGGAGACGACTATGGCCTTACGTTAGGGGTAGCTTACCGTCTCGGCATTTACCTGCAGTAGAAGTGGAAAACCAAGGAAAACCACTTACAAGATGGCCGAGATGGGAATCAAATCACCTCTTCTCAGTTTTGCCTCACAAAGCTGAGTGTATCCCGTTCCAGCCCTCAGACCAGAATGCTAGTTGCTACACCACGAGGTGATCTAAGTGAAAAGGGATGGATTCTAATCCACCTCTTGGTCCTAATAGAAGTGAATTTCTATGGTTTCTAATTCCCCTTCCCCCCTCCCAGAATGCTCCATGCACCAAACATTCCATCTTCAAATTATTTTGCATGCCCAATTAAATGGAGTAATATAGCTCGGGTGGTGTTGGGGTAGCTCGCCTGCCTCACATCAGGAGACCTCGGGTTCGATTCCAGGCTCCGTCAGGGATTTCAGAAACCGGCGTGAGGGCTGGAACTGGGTGTACACAGCCTTGCAAGGACAATTGAATAGCTGTCTGACAATGAGGCAGCGCCACGCTCATGGAGACCAAGATTAACGGCCGAGGGGACCCGAGGCGCTCACCACGCGTCACCACATAATCTGCAGGCCAAATGGCTGGGTGGCGATCGCTTAGTAGGCCTAGGCCCTTCATGGACTGTAGTGCCACGGGGTTTGTTTGTTTGTTTCGTTTTAATGGTAGTTCGGAGACTACGGTTTCAATAGTCTTCTTAGAATGTACAGTATATGGGTGTTAACTTTAAAAATACCCGCACGAGTCTCTCTGGAGGACTCACACATTATTACTATTACGTAAACATATCTTGCATAAGAATCATGGCCCTACTAATAATATAGTTCATCGTATCTTGGTGAGAAAAATACCTTACCTGTATGTGCATTTGCTCAAAGAACTTTTTCTTTTCTGAATTTTTATTCCATACATATTATTATTATTTTTAAAATTAATATTAGGCATCCACCTATAAATTTTAACTCAACTAAAATTTGTATTATTTTGTGTTAAGAGGGACAGATGACCTTGCTGTTCCGCCCCATAAATAACAATAAATATCCATACTATGTGTGATGTTAATGAGCAATTCTGAGAATATTTACAGCAGATCTAGATTGCAGTCATGGACCACCTTGTGGCGTAATGACTACCATTCTTGGCTGTTGCCCCAGAGGTCTGGGTTTGATTCCCGGCTCTGCCAAGGAATGTAATTCTGGTCTAAGGGCTGCAACAGGGCACACTCAGTCTCGTGAGGCACAACTGAGAAGAGGAGGGTTTGATTCCCACCTCAGCCATCTTGGAAGTGGTCTTCCGAGATTTCCCACTTCTTCTGCAGGCAAATGCTGTGATGGTTCCTAAGTTATAGCCAATGCCGCCTCCTTACCAATCCTCACCGGAATTGCAAATACACATACTCAGACAGGCATCACAATAACACAGGTTATCAATCAAAATTCCACACTCGTCCAAGTACACGGGGCTAAATGACCACGATGTCCAGGCCCCTGAAATGAAACAACAGATTGCAGTCGATGTACAGAAGTTGTCTAACATGGTGGCCAGATCGCTCCTTAGTGCCTCTTGGTCTATTGGAATGGCTGTAACATCCGGCGCATTATACCATAGTCGAACTGTTCCTCTATTGGAGCACGAAGATTGGGATTCTCTGCCGTCACTGTCTCATGAAGCCATAGCCAGGTGGCTATGCTAATGCTTGTTGTTTCATGTAGGAGGTTGTACATCATGGTAGTCAGCCCTGTGTACTTGGGCGTGAGAAGAAACCCATACAACAGGAGCAATCGAGTGTGGCAACGGGTGGGTGAGAGATTTCACAAGCTCTTCATCCAGGAACGCCTCCAACAGCAAGGAAATTGTCATGTTTTGTGGTGGGATCATGTTTGGTCGACGTACGCCTCTAATTCCTATCCACGGTAACATGACCGGTCTGGTATACAGAGACAACATCCTCAAACCTGTCGTTACAGGATTCGCTGCCACAATGGGTGAGGGCTTTACACTAGTGGACGATAATGCTCATCGAGCTAGGGTGGTCATCAGTTCCTTCAGATGCAAGGCATACTGAGAATGGAGTGGCCTGCATATTCTGCGGACATGAACAGTATCGAACATCCATGGGAAAAGATTAAGAGTGCAGTTTCGCACTGTCCCAATCCTCTAACAAACAAACAAACAAACAAACATTCAGCAACTGATTGAAGCTGCTTTCAAAGAGTGGGATAATCTGCCCCAAACCCGGTTGGTTCGTAGTTCGGTATGCCTCTTAGTCGGCAAGCATGCCTTAGGGCTCGTGGTGGCCATACATGGTATTGATATGCCCCAACTAGAAAAAGATTGCCACTTTTGTTAAGCTTTTAGTGTTTGTCTCTTTTGCACAACATATTGTGTGTTGTTTTTCTTTGTATGCCATTACATACTACCTTACCAGGGAATTGTTACTGCTAGACGTGGAGCACGGCTGTTGTGTATACATTACGTCAGCTCGCCTCGCTATGGCTGCCGCGAGCGGTTGCTGGCCAAGAGGGGGAACGCATGCACAGTCGTACAATGATAACACACCGCACAGCGCACGACCCAGCACGAATCATGCACACAAATGACATGCGATGAGGTTTCTCTGGCGACAACTGCACGTCTATCGCAGGAGTGTGGCTGGGCGGAGTGCATTAGTTCCGATTTCCGCCACCGGTAACAATTCGCTGGTAGGATAGTACACATAGCAAAACACTAAATCCCAATATGCAACACCTTTTTTGGAGTACTGTTCAAGTTACAAACACTGCTAGTCACCATAACACTCTAGGGGCAGATGACCTCGAAGTTCCGCCCCTTAAAACAACAATTACATTACATTCACCACAACACTGATTATCAAATACCATGCACACACAAGTACACGGGTCATAGACCAAAGAGGTCCTAATTGGAACTATAATAATATATACAGTACCGGTATGTCAAAAAATATGGTTATATAAATGACTCCAGATTATAGCTTACCAAGAGACATACATAGGCCTACTTTGAACCGGCCTTGGTGGCCGAGAGCGCTAATGTGCTATCTCGTGCCTCGCTGGCATCGGGAGAGCGTGAGTTCGAATCCCACCTCTACCGTCCTGAAAATGGTTTTCGTGGTTTACCATTTTCACTACCAGGCAAATGCCGGGAAGGTTCCTTTCAATAAATCCACGGCCAATTTCCCTCCAATATCCCTTCCCTGACCCGTCCTGAAAAGAAAAGTACATGGCCATTGGCTGCATTAATAAAATTATACATACTTTGAAACTTTAGTTTTTAAAATAAGACTGCTGTTACGACTTGAAACTGAATCCCAGCACTCTGCGCAGAGTGTGAACTGATAACACCACGATAGCCCTTTGTTAACTCTTGGGCCTAGTAACTGAAACTATGGCATGTAGTTAGGCCTCCTAATGACCAGTATTAATTCTGCTATGATGTACATGTCGCTTACAGGTACCAACTGGAAAGACCTGCCCCAGGCCTCTCCAAAAGCAACACAGCATTATGAGCCTAACATTTCTCTCATCCAGGTGTAAAAACCATCCATCGCATGGAAAACTCATCCTACATTATCTCCATTTCTGCAGAATGGGGAGAATAAGGAGTTGACATACCACTGACAAGTAAAAAGTGCGGTGCGGATAGATGGCAACTTATTAGTCGTGACGAGGTTAAAGTTAGGTCTGATAGCTATGGTTAGAGCAAGTTTAGGACTGAGCGTTTTACTTGATTGATTGGCGACACCATTGCACATAGTGTTATTTACCAGTTATATTACTTTATTACATTCACTAGCGACAGAAAGCAAAGCAAACTTGTAGCTTCACGTGGCTCTCGTGATCATAAGCCACAGAACCTTTCTTTTTTATATTTGGAATTTGAACCACGGGATGCAACTCTGGAATTCTAACATGCATTAACCAAGAATCAAAACCCAGTCCAAAACTATAATATGACGACTTTAGGATCTCCGAATGGAGATCTGGGTGTGACCTTGGCTTCTAGGATTAAAGAAGCAGGCCTCTGTACGAAGGGTGGTTGGCCGGTTTACTTACTGTAAGCCCTGAGCTTGTATTTCAGCTTTACTTTACTTATTTTTAGGCCATCTGTAGGCTAAACAAAACAATCTACCAGTAAATGTATAGTCTATTTGTTGAATCTGAAAGCTACTTGTTGCTCCTATAATAGGCATACAAAGACGTGGAACTAATAAAGGTAATGAAAAGAGATTCCTTAGCACATGACTTACAGTACCGGTATTGAATTCTTCTTGGAACACAAGATAATGAACGGAAGTGTGAGTAGGCTAAGAAATAAGGAGTAAGAAGTAGCCTAGGCATATCATGAAATGTGAAAATAACACTGCATAAGGCTGTCCCCACCCATCAACATGACTTTTTATTGACTAAATAAATTCCCGGGTATTTACGTTAGGAAGCTAAGAACATTAAAAATTAACACTTATTTACAGTTTCTGTAGAAAACTTGAATTGCATTATCTCAGACTACAAAAGTTTAAGAAACAAAATCCACATTTCCCCCACACTTTTCAATATATCGTGTGTTAATTTAATCATTAAAAACATATCATAACCTTTCATCGTCACGATGCAATCACAATGCGACACCACAGGACTGGAGGAGGAATGTGGTGTTAAACATTAAATTCCACACTTCTTAGAATTAAAACACAGTAGTATTAACACTTTCTATTTTCTTGTTATTTATTTTCCTAAAATATCTGATTATAATGAGAGCTAGTGTGTTGAAATAGAGTTAAATAAATGACATAAAATATACATTCATCAATCAGCTGTTTATCATGTGGTTGTCCATAAGTGGTGCTACCTAGCGGCTTACAGGTGTATTGGTGCTCCCCCTTATCAATTGTTTTTTTGAAAATCCGTTCTTCCGGTTTTGCCGAAGTGTCCATACTGTATGGTTACTATACTGTGGTACGAGTCACCAAAAGAATGTGTTACAATATTATGCAATCATAGTAGACTGGGAGAGTCCATTTGGAAAACAACGAGGGGTGGAGGTAAAAATATCGATTAGACCTGAGTCCCATGGAATTATTACCAAGAAAACCAAATCTCAATAACTTAACTCGGCGACTGTAAATTTCAAACTTAAGTATATCGATAACACTGTCGCTATAGGTGTATGTGGCCCAGTCTATTAGTTTTTGCAGATACGTTTCCACGATAGGTCTATTTCAGGAGCTTGCTACATTTCTCATATATTTTATTTGGGTTTACGTACATATTACTAATGCTACCCCGCATTATAGGATACACCCAAGACAGGGATACAGGGTACTATGCTCGGCGACAGCGTTGACGGCCCGTGGACCTCAGAAGCGCAATAGCGTGGTCCCGTCTCATCGCCAGTCGTTCTTAACTGTAAGAACCTTATCGACATAGAATAGTGTTTATTTAAATAATAAGCGTAGTAGTGCTATTGTGTCCCTCTATGCATACCGAATGTGCTCCTAAAACAACGGGACGCGTTTCATAAGCAAGCCAGAGATTAATTTATAAAGTCGACACGTTTTTCAAGCGAGTAAACGCAGGGATTCCATCGTGTGATGTTGCCAAGCGCAGGAGCGCACAACATAATTGTTGTTTGTGAAGCGAAGTTATCTGTGCAGGCAAGTGAAAAGTGTGTAGCTTAGATCTCATGGAACACTAATGCAACCGTTACAATAACACAGTTTATCAGACAATTCCACACACACATACAGGGTGAAAGAAAAAAAAAAACGTGCACGGCGCAGAATTTAAAGTTGGAAGGAAGTTTGCAGTTTTACGTGACCGTTAATCTCGCGTTCACAAGTCACGGGACCTCCTATTTCCGTGAACTCCGAACCACAGGACATTTCACTTTGAAAATCTCACATGCATTGACCGGGAATCGAACCTGGTTCGCCGTGGTGAGAGGTCAGCAGCTTCACCGCTGCGCCACCACGCCCCATTGGAGCAGAATGACCACGATGCCCAAACCCCTTAAAATGAATCATCTCCAGGAAAAAAAAGTACCAAAACGAGTCACTAGAATTGACGACTTTGATCAGGATGTTTTACACCGAAGGTAGGCATATACGAGTTTTATGATAGACGCGTGTTCCCTACACCAAAGAATTTAGTCATCGCCGTCCATAATTCTGAAGCCGCGCTGTTGGTAGAATTGGCAACACTGCGAGGTGGCTGTAAGGAGTGTGAACACACCAAGCTCACGTGCTAACTTTAGTTGATAAATACAGTTTATTTTAATAAAACCGGTACAGCATTTATAATCAGTTGTTATTTAGCCTACTCTTTTAATACCTGTGAAATTCCTCGAGGTAAATCAGACCTGCTGAATGTTGTAAAAGAGAGTATTTCCCGTATCGAGTTGTACGTAAAGTATAACCAATGTCTGGTAATGAATTTAACAAATTCTTCACTAATATTTCACTGAAGTACAGCATCTCAAGATGCCTAGGAAGTGCTGTGTGCCTTTCTGGGAGGCAAAGTATGGCAGCAATGTGAAATTAAATAGTCTTGTTACTAAGTTTTCCATCCCTAAAGACGAAGTAAGGAACACGCCTGTTTTCATGCCTAAGTTCTTGATTTGGTCAACGCCACACTGACGTCTATCAGAGCCGAACAGATTGAATTTGCTTTCGTCCGTAAGTAAGACCTGTCCACAAGCTTATATTTGTATGCTTCAGCAAATGCTGAACGCCCGCGTGGACTTCTTGCGTTTTCCGACCCATGTGGCTAACTGACGACGCAGTACTCTGAAAACTAAGGCCTCTTTCACACGGGGCCACCATGGCCGCGCCACCACGTCTTTGCAATATTTTCTCTAGCCACCAAATACGCCACCAGCCATGAGCCAGTCTTGAAATGGAGGTGGAAGAAGCAGCACTTGCTGTTTTTCTATATATCAGGTTGCGTAAGCGCCGAAAACAGGGAAATAGAAGACTTTGGGTTGACCCACTTTTGCAGGATCGATCCACGAAAGTGCAGCTATATCAATTAGGGACAAGTTTGCTGACTACTTTGTCAGTGGGGATGGCGAACTAGAATGGCAATAACGTGTAATATGAAAGAATTTGTTTGAGGAATATATTTTACCATGTCTTTTACAATATTAAATATTCATGCGTAGTAGTTATTTTGTGATCGAACGGATATTACTCATCCCCCAGACATCGCGAGAAGACCACCTCTCGAAAGCCCCCCCCCCTCTCTAAACGACCATATTATTAAGCAGCGGAAATAAACTTCCATAAGACCAATGCCTCTCTATCCCTTTTAAGATGACCACCCCTTTTCCCACCCAATGACCACTCTAGCAATGTCCTCGCTTTATGACGACCACTAAAATAAACATAGAATATTTTAAGAGTTTATTTTTCATTGGAGCAGTTAATTGTATTTACATGCTTATGTTCAGCATCACATTTTACCTCGATCACCCTTTAAGAAGTCGACCACTTTCTCACAAAACGTCAAGGTTTCACTTTATGTAAATTT
Organism: Meconema thalassinum; assembly: GCA_946902985.2. Lineage (NCBI taxonomy): Eukaryota > Metazoa > Arthropoda > Insecta > Orthoptera > Tettigoniidae > Meconema > Meconema thalassinum. Next base: position 126,243,973 of record OX336389.2, read on the forward strand.
GTCCACCATCAAACTTACCAAATTCATTTTTCTCTGCAGTTGAGGCATCTTCTTTGTTAAAAAGGAGAGTTACCAGTTCCTCCCAATTCTTTCTCTTCAACTCCCTGTTTGCATATGTTTTTAGACTAGCCTGGCCGCACAGAATGTCGCGTCTCGTGTGAAAAGCTCCGTTTGACTCAATGTCAACATGTGGTGGCGTTGCAAGGTTGGCCGCACCGAAAATCGCATTGCCCGCCACCAGCAATTCTGACCGCAACACCAGGGCGCCACCACCACCATCACCACCACGTGTGAAAGGCTAGACTTAAATTAATGCAAAGACGTGGTAGCGCGGCCATGGTGGCCCCGTGTGAAAGAGGCCTAATGCATATGGTCAACCTCCATCCTGTACGTTCGCTGTCCTCATTGGATAGGCGCACATCCAATGAGAATAGTCGCCGGGAGTGTGCACATCCTTTATTGGCGTATTGGTGTACATAATATGAATTATGTCATGTGATAAATAGTGGATCATTGGTTTAAACCTCGAATCATATATATCCTCATCCACGGAATCTGTGAAGTAGGTTTGCGCATGACGTCACACTGAGGAAGTGAAAAGAGAATGCGATAGGTGGAGCTTGGCAGCCCAGCCGTTGTGAGGGTTGGTTGAAGCCAAGGTCGCGCCTCCCACCAGCGCTTATTATTCAGTGGCATCGCGCCTCCCCCATTCCTAAATAGGAAGAGTCGCCTCGACAAGACGCTGGGCGTAAACATGTATAAAGCCCTCATAAGGTCCATTATTATGTACGCCAGCCCTGTATGGGGTTACACAGCTAAGTCGAACCTCAAAAAGCTGCAGATGATCCAAAACAAATGCTTGCGGTTAGCACTAAAGCTCCCGCGGGATACACCCACGCGGGAGCTAGAACGCATAACAAATACGCCAAGCATCAAAACCTTTGTGCGACAACTTGCACTAAGGTCACAACGCTCCAGGCGCTATTCGGCAAACCCACTCGTAAGAGCCCTTGGCCGACACGATATGGGCCGAAATAGCAAATACCCTACCCCTCGACACATTCTCTTCAGGTAAAGTCAGGAAAGGTAGGTGCTATGAGTAGCGCAAAGCGGCACTAACCCCAGGGACATACAACACAAATGTCACCCCCAAAATACACATCCCATGGAATTCTCCCATGGATAACCCCAACACCACATTCCCAAGGAAGTCCTTGGAAACGGCTCAGGCCAACCAAGGCGGCCGCACGCGCTCCCCTTGCTGCATACATGAAGTGTATATATTTATGTGTAGAAATTGTCTATGTCCATGTGCACGTCTGACTCTCTGTTTCAGTTTTTTTTTTTTAAGCTGAAACATAGAAACAAACATTAATTAGTTTTAAAAACCCTTCCCCTGGCTTGCCGAAAGGATAGCCAAGGGGAGGACTATTAATAATCATTAGCTTATAGTTTCAGGACGAGTGTATGCAGCGGCGGAGTGATTGATATAACAACCATCAGCTATGTCCAGGACACGAGAGAAGAAGCCCCTGTTCGCAGGCGTGGCTCCCCTCTCCGGATCACGGAGACTTGGTACTAGGACGCTCTAGGCGGGCGGACTGTGCTCCGAACCTAACCCCGGAAGTACAGTTCGTCCGCCATTGCGGACGCGCTAGTCCCAGCAGTGCCAAGCCAACTGATTCCCACAAATACTAATCTAGGCGAGGAAACGGATTTTGCAACTGTTGCATGATACACCTCCCGTACTAACAAAACCTACTCATTTCCATACCCACATTATCCTTGCATGTGGCAATAACCAAGCCGCCAGGTTTTACGTGTAGGCAATCTTTCCTTTCTGCCTATGCGGTTTTCCCTGGCCCTACAATTTTACCCTTATATATGAGTACATATTTATATGTGCTCATATATAAACATATACCCATGTTAACATCTACCAATTATGCCTGGTAAATCGCGACCACGATGGGACAGGCACAAAGTCCTAAAAGACATTCCTTTTATCCAATCCCCTATGCTTTCTCTTCTACTATCGTAGACTAACTGCATGTCGGAGGCACCAGTAGTAAGGTCGGGTGTCAAGCGGGGGGAGCGGGTACCTTTTCGCCCCCCCCCCCCCCCCCCCCGAAAAAAACTCATTGGACCAGTCAGCGAAGTCACTCCTGTGCGCGCAGACTACGTGTCTGGCACTTCGCCGATTGCTTGGACGGTGTTAGATTAATGTTTGTTGGAAATAACAAACGTGACCGTTAAGATAAGATAAATATGTCCTCAGCAATCACCTGGCCACGGCCGTCGCGAAAATTAATGAGTAAATACTTTCCATACCCACTGTAGGACAACTTCTATTTGACCAGGACGATGCAATATTTCACGATACCGAATTTGCGAGGGACAGTGTAGAAGGCGATGGATAAACCCAATTTCACATATCACTTAAGGCTCGGTCAACAGAAACTGGACGAACGACCGCAGTACGCCGCAAACACTAAAGTGGCGTGTATTTTTAGGCCTATCGTGTGTGACATTTATACTGCTGTACATGTTGTCAAAGCTGCTTGTTGCCTGTATCCAATTTTATTAAAGCTAACACACAGAATCGCATTACTGACGAGAGAAAATTAGTAGCAGAAGAGACCTCAAATCAGCCTACCAATGCGTTCTCAGTTCAAAAATAGGTTATGAGATCACCTTTTGTCCATGTGTTTGTACTGCTCGGGTCTAACGAGGGAACGGTACGAAGTCGGACGGCGAATTTTGGTTTTATTTTTACATAGTCGTGAAGGTCTTTTTACGCTGAAAATGGTAGTGGAGGTCTAATTTTTCGCAAGTTCTTTTTAAGGGGTCATTTGGGAGCTCAAAGTTGGTGGTGCGTGCTCTAAATTGTACAGTACATGCCAGCACACGTCAGCGCGCACAGCCAGCGGCTGTCTTGCCACGCTTACCCTCTCCACTCGATCGGTTCTCCACTATCCCCGAGCACACACTGCTGCCTACAGTTATGTTAATGGGACGGCGAATCCTATTCTATACGGTTATCCACGACTGATGGCTATTCCACAAACAGGCGATCGCATTGGAGTCTTTGCGTTGTAATGACCGCTTGCAACATTATTGCAGCTCTTATTAGTGCCTACGGTGTTAATATTCAGGAAGCTACAGAGCTATCTTATAAAGAGCAAATAATTTACATACATATAATATGCAATTTTGGAGGACAAATGCAAACTTATTCAGGAGGAAGAAGCTTTCTTCGTTGATTCAGAAGACGACGATGGCGTTGAGGAGGGGACACAACCACCGAAAAAACGTCAACATGGAGATGAGTTTAACGAAGAGAACATGTCGTGTGATGGCCGAGGAAGACCCTGTACGTCAGTGGAAGATTATGACTCCGAGTTATTGTTGGACATTTATGAAACAATAAAGGATCAAGGACACATGTACGCTGTACGGAAGTATAATAAGACTCGGCGAAAAATTTACGGAATCGTCAACCACGTTGAACACAATGGAGAAATTAGGAAATGTGCAATGGTTCGAGCGTATGTGAAGAAGGAGTTCACCAAGGCAAAGATGCGTTATTTATATGTCACAAAATCCGACATTGAGCGCTGGATTGGTGAGGGTAGAGAGTTGTTTTGCTCCAAACACTCTCTCCAGAGCGACTCCTACTTGACAAACCTTAAAAGGAGTTTGAAAATTCGGTTCCGAAAAGTAACCAAACTCGTCGGTAAAACTTTTAAAACAGACGAAGAAGTACGACACGAAGAGGCTAAAAAGTTTGTAAAATTCATTAATGAATTGCAAGAAGAGAAAGAGATCCCGGATGCCAATATCTGGAATTCGGACCAGTCCCGATTCGAGTACGAAATGGCAACACAGGGAAGTTATGATTTTCGTGGTGTGAAAGACGTTCTTGCTACGCTTGTTTGCCGAAATAGTTTTACACACTCCCACACAGTGCAATATCACATTTCTAAAGCCGGAGAAATGCGACATTTGTTCTTGATCGTATTCCAAGAAATTAATGGAAAGTTTGGACCTGGGGTACAAGAAAGTATCAACGCCTACATGGATGTCTTTAAGTATGTCGTCATTGATTGTTCATCTTCCGGGAAAATGGGGAAAGGGCATGTACGTGCCTGGTTCCAAAACGTTTTCCAACCGCAATTATAAGACGACGCACGAAATCTTCTTCTCCTAGATTCATTCAGTGGCCAGGGCAAAAATGCAAAAAGTGTCGAACAGGAATGGACATGTTTTAGAAATTGTTTTGTGAAGCTGTGTCAGTAGATTTACTGGCACATTAAAGATCCCCTTCAGGGCAAACTTCCGGCGTCTCTAAAAGCCACAGTAGTTAAAAGAGACATAAAACAAATAACATTATCATTATTATTATTAATACCATACGAAATGTCAGTTTGATTGCTGTAATAGTTTCGAAGATATTGAGAACTGAAGTATTTAGCATGGCATTTATGTTGAATTGTTGTACATGTGGGCAATATATTTATATACAGGAGATGAAGATTATTACGGTGGTTCATTATACAACATTAAAATAAATAGTTCTTTCTTCGGGTGCTTAATGCTTTAAAATTTATTAGTACTAATTACCACACTTGCTAAGTTTCCCGACGTTTCTTGTATTTTGTTTTTATAAGGCAGAGACTGTCTGTGGGTATCACTGTAGGTTTGGTAGCATTTTATAGAGCCATTTGTCTTGCAGATTTGGATCTGATGATGCTCATTTGACGAGCGGAACATGTCATCCCTTAGTTTTCTTCTTCTCCTTCAATAGTTCGTAGCAATATTATATATTGTGCCCTTAATAGATATGGCAACATTGTGGATGAACATAAATTTGAATTCAGCACGAGGAGTGCTACATCTTGCCGGAGAGTAGAAATAACGCAGTGCGCGAAGATGGAACCAATTAGAACTCCAGTATTGTAAAAATATAATTTAGTCAAAAATCAATATAAAGGAAAGAAATAAAGTTATTTGAGAGGTAATGGCCATCTCGGGGAGCTCCTTATAAAATTTTAAGAAGTTATATAATACAGAAATAAAGATATTGATTTTTAAAGTCTAGGCTAACAGAGTATTGCAAATAGTGTGAAGTGTCGGCTGATGTAGAGCGAGGGCGAGGCCAGCAAGTCCTATATAAGACACGGGCCGGAATGCAGTACTATGCAGTCTCACTTATGTGTGCAGTGCTACATGTGCAATCTTTTAGTCCGAGAACTATATCGATTATCGTCATGCTTTCCCTCAGTGTTCACAAAATGCAAAGTGTGTTGTGAAATCTCATTACAAGATGTGACACATCGCAGCTCAAGATCACTTTCAAGATCTTTCGTAAATATTGGAGAGTACAGTTTTATTTACTAGTTTATTTGTTCTGAGCACATATGTAGCTGGCGAGTTTCAGTATCATTTAGCTTTTATAGGCTCGTCATTGCGGGCACTGTGCTTACCGTCTCTGCTTCCCTGCACTCCTAGACCTCAGTACTCCACCACTGAATTTTAACTGTATAACAAATTCAATTTTAACTCCTAGGCAGCAATTTTTGCAGTAGAGGAGTTGTAAACTCTTATAGTACATTGGGACTGTTCATAGTTCTGAAAGAGCTTCTCAGTTTGTACTAGTCAGATTCTTGGTGAGATGTACCTATTAACTGACGATGATGATGAAGGTTGTTTTAAGATGCGAAACAGGGAGGTCGTGTGCCCCAAATGCGCGGAAGAGCCCAATGATACACTGGGGCCGAATGCTGGTAAAAAGATTACAATTTTTCAAGACTCTTTGAAATTTTGTTTGAAACCTTGATACCACGGTGCCTTGACCAGTCCGATAAACACTACAGGCTACAATTCTTACATGGATCATCACTATCATCCTCCACAACCACCATTAGGAACGTGACTAATGTACTATAGACATACTGCAAACATTTCAAGTCATTCTGCTCACCGATAAGACAATACAAGGATGCACCTAACAATGGATTTAATGCTGCATAGCACTCGTTCATATTTCTAATCCAGAGTGCTGCTTCCTCTTCCCTTACTTTCTCCTCCAGAATGTTTGCCAGTACACAAACTGCTGGTACCATGATTGGCAAGCCAGTTTATGTCTTGTACATAGCTACACTCTTCCTAGAGACTTTGGGTGGGAGATGTGGAACGCTGGAACATGCTGTATTCCACAAGGTCTTCCAGGATGCTTTCTTTCTGAACTCCAGTGGCATATTACTGTATATTCCAATTGAAAATAACTCACAGGAATGAGATAGTTCTTTGTAGCAGGATTTCAAAATCCTAGCGTTTTTTCAGAGGAAAAACTACAGCCGAAAAAAGTTTGTTCAAGGAAACTTTACATTTATCATACAGATTTTCAGCATGGACTTACATTTGATGACATATGGACGAGGTTAACTTAAACTCAGATAGCGTAAATTTGAAGTTTCACTGTGGAAAATGAGAAGGGACCATTTGTCACTTTTTTTTTCAACGTTGACTTTTTGTAATATTCTTATACATTACAAAATTCCCAACGATTTGGCACCAAAATTTTATACTGGGTACCAACATTGTTGCATACTCAAATTTACAATCACCGATTTAAGTGCCAAGTTTCTGAAGTTCCATATTATTGATAAAAATATTTGCTCTCATCATTAAGACAGTTAGATTAACTGAAACCCAATCTAAACAAAGATATAATATTTAGCCAACAAATGACACTTGAAGGTGCAGCATAGTCTGGCATGTACATGTAAATCAAGTATATACAGTGGGAGCAGGGGCAGCAATATTCAGGTGAGTACAAGTAAAGATGAGCATAACTAAATAGTGGAAGTAGGTTCCTCAATGTTTTGGTAAACAAGAGTAAATAGCAGTCGGTAGCACGAAGTTTTGGTGTGAGCACCGAAACAATGAGGGTTGTGCAATAATGCTCAAATGGGGGGGTCACATCTTTTTCTTCTCCCCCCCTTCTTTTTATTATTAGCCTGTTTTCATAATTTGAAATATAGACTTAAGAGATCACCTTTTGTCCGTATGTGCGAGTATCGCAAATAAAACCTCAACAGCCAAAGCGATTTCAATGAAACTGACAAAAATGTTGAAAATACTTCCGTCCCATCAATACATTTATTAAATGTTAATTTGTCAATACGGACCTAAAATGGATTCGAGCAATCTTGGTTTCAATGAAACTTGCTAAGAACTTCAGTACCTCATCTGACCTCGACTATGACTTTTAAAATCCAATAAGTGTCACTAATTCAACAGGGTGGCCGTGTGAAATATATCACCGGCATTCAACATCTCCGAAACTTATCAACTTGAAATATTGCATGGAGATGGAGGATACCAAGTCGATATATGTGGCTTTCAAAAATTTTAAATTAATTATATTTCTTGTGTCCTAATCAAGCGATCAAAGTGAAAATTTGCTATCTTTAATAGAATTAGGCAACACTGAAAAGCGGCTTCTATCACTTCAATTTTCACCGTCAGTCAGGCAAATCGTGAAACCAAAAGATTCAAATCACCGAGGCTAAAAATCATGAACTTAGACAAGAACATTTGGTTCAACAAAAAGTGTTCAGAATTGAATTTAACCCCAAAATATGTTCTATTGAAAACTAACCCGAAAACACCATCAGCGATTATTTAAACTAAACAAGCGAAGACCATATGGATAAAAAACAAAATTAGGTTCGCGTATATAAAATGTATGCTGACCGACTGGAAAGATTTCTTTAATTAAATGAAAATTTGTATAATGAACCACCGTAATAATCTTCATCTCCTGTATATAAATATATTGCCCACATGTACAACAATTCAACATAAATGCCATGCTAAATACTTCAGTTCTCAATATCTTCGAAACTATTACAGCAATCAAACTGACATTTCGTATGGTATTAATAATAATAATGATAATGTTATTTGTTTTATGTCTCTTTTAACTACTGTGGCTTTTAGAGACGCCGGAAGTTTGCCCTGAAGGGGATCTTTAATGTGCCAGTAAATCTACTGACACAGCTCCATCGCATTTGTGCACCCTCAAATGCCAGCTGACTGCGCCAGGATTGGATCCTGCAACCTTGGCCCCAGCAAGCGAGAATGTTACCGCTGAGACACGCAGCCAGCTGTATGGTATGGTATTAAGTGGACTATTAACCAAGTATGCATATATGACTTCCAAAAACCTGGTAAACATGAAAACAAAATGATTGCCACATGAGATTGAAATATTCAAAGTTACTTTTCAGGCGATCTAATCATCCGAGAGCATTGAAACTATTTTTTTCTTTTTCATATTCTATTCAAGCGTTCAAAGAGAAGCTTCGTATAATTAGCCATTATAATAATAATTATCTAATTCTGCTGCTCACATTTCATAAATTATAGGAGCCGTGCATTTGACATTTCTTAAAATTAACTCCTGTATCTTGTTACAGAAAGATGCCATCTTGTGGGAGGAGTCATAATTACCCCTATTGAAAGTTATATATTTTAGCATGTAATATTTTGTTGTTGTGGTGGGAATGATTGTTTTAAGGGGTGAAATACAGAGATCACATGCCCAAATTTTCTATTGTTGTAGATGTAGGTAATATAGATTATATGCATCTTCATATCTGGTAATGAACATATTTTACTTATCTTTTTTATTGAACCAATCTCTTGGTAAATTGATAAACCAGTACAAATTAAATATTCTGGTACACAATTCCTTAGTGTTGTATTAATATACTGTAAATAAGGCTCATCATGTAACTTAGAACCAGGGCTGGCATGCGAAACGAAATGTATTATCAATTTAATTTAGCGTCGCGAAATGAAATTGCTCAATGGAATAACATTTCGTTCCTGGTGCGAAATGAAATTCGTTACAGACTTTTAATTTTGCTCTTGGTGTGAAATTAAATTCATTATGGACATAAATGCCATGCTAAATACTTCAGTTCTCAATATCTTCGAAACTATTACAGCAATCAAACTGACACTCAACCGAGTGTTTCCTTCTCTCTCTACCTACTGGCGACACCTTAACCAGTTAACCGGCAAGACCTCCACACCTCACTACCCTATTCTATATAATGGGATGGCACCTCCAGACGACGCAGCCAAATGGGAGTTGTTCACTTACCTTCAATGTCTGTCCGTACGACACATTAGGTTTCTTGTCCGCTTTGGAACAGGTAAAGGTACTTGTTGCCTCATTGTACACTAAGTACTGCGTTATGAATGTCAGGGAAGGCCAAGTCCGAGGTTCAGTCGACGACGATTATGATGATGCCATAGCACTGAATTTCTCCTACACTGGATTGACTCATGTTGCTGTAGCGGCCCAGCATTTTATGCAGATGGTCTACGCTAATACTTTTGCCAACGTCGGGACTTTGAACATCGTACCGAACATAATTTAACTCTCGAAACGAATATATTTTAATTTCAATATCGAAATGGAATGTTTCATGCATTTTAAATTCACGCCGGGAGAGGGGAGGGGGCGCGAAACTAAACACCTTTGGGAATTTTATTTCGCTTTGGGAGCGAAATTAAAAGTATGTAACGAATTTTAAATCGCGCCGGGAGTGAAATTAAAAGTCTGTCACGAAATTGATTTTGCGCTGGGAGCGAAATTAAAAGTGTGCAACGAAATTTATTTTGCTTCGAATTAAGTTTCGCTTTGATTAAATTACGTGCCGACAATCATCCTCATTATTTCGCTCCCGAATATCGCACTCATGGCGAAATTAAATTATTTTCGCCCCCACTGCGATGCATTTAGTTTCACATGCCAGCCCCGCTTAGGACACATTATTTTCCAGTGCTGGTGGTATGTTGAGATGAGTTATCTTGAGTAACGATGAAAATTTCAAGCACTAGCATCATAGCAAGACCATTTTGCTATCTTAAAATATTTTTATTTTCTGTTTATTGTCTGCAATGACAACAGTTTTTGATATTTGAGTTTGAAATTGTTGCCCTATACTTCAGCACGACTTAGGTCATGTACCAAACGCTATTTTGCCCATCATATTGAATATCCATTTAATACACGGGGGAGTTTTTAAATGGAAAATGTCAGAATATATGAAAGTAGGCTATTTAGTTCTCTACGGAACTATTTGTTATTGTGAAAATGTCTTTTTGTGGCAATGTCAATTTTCCATAATACTGTAATTTCCTCCTTGGTCATATCATCATCTTCATTTCCCGTTTCCAGCTTCCTGGGTCGGGTTGTGAATTAAGGACCTCCAACGTTTCCTGTCTCTCCACCACTCCTCTCCTGTTTTTAGTACTTCTTCAGGTTTTCCTCCTCTCTTCTCTACACACTCCCACACTGTATCTGCCCATCCCTTTCGGGGCCTTCCTCGTGGTCTCTTCCCTGTCATCTTTTCACAGAAAGTTTTCTTTGGTACTCTCTCCTCTCCCATTCTCATCATATGTCCATACCACTTTAACTTTGTTGTTTCTATCCTGTCCTGCAGCTTCAAGATTCCTGTCCTTTTTCTAATCTCTTCGTTTCTAACTATCTCTTCTGGTCTTGCCCTCTATACCTCTTAGGAATTTCATCTCCGCGGCTTGTATTCTACTCTCCTCTCTTTTTGTAGTAGTCCAAGCTCCAGCTGCATATGTTAGTATGGGTCTGTAGTAGGTTAAATATAATACATTTTTACATTTCTTTGGGACATCTCGGTTCTACAGAATACCCCTTATGCTCTGGTAAAAACCGTTCGCTTGTTGTATTCTCTTTCCAATTTCCTCAGTTATCCTTCCATCTTCTGTGATCACACTTCCCAAGTACTTGAAACTTTTAACCACTTCTAGAATTTTCCCATTCAATTCTATCTTTCCTCTTCCTTCCTCTTGACATTACCATTGTCTTGCTCTTCTCTGTGCTTACTTTCATCCCATATTTCTCTATTTCTTGATTCCATACATCTAGTTGTTTTTGTACTTCCTTTTCATCCTCGCCCCATATCACTATATCATCTGCAAACAGCATGGCCTTTGTTGCCTCTTGTCCCAATCTCTGTTTAATATTCTTGTGAATTTCATCCATGACTATGATGAATAGTAAGGGGGACAATACACTTCCCTGTCGGAGACCTGTTTCCACTTTAAACCATTCTGTATCTCCTATACTGGTCTTCACGCTACTCACACAATATTTGTACATAGCTTTTAACATTTGGACATCAGCTTCGTTAACTCTCCTTTTCCTTAATACATTCCAAACCACCTGTCGAGGCACACTGTCGTACGCTTTCTCAATATCAATAAATGTCATCACCATGCCTTTTCCAAATTCCCATCTTTTCTCCATCATTTGCCTTAATGCAAAGATTAGGTCAAATGTTGATCTGTCTTTCCTAAAACCATACTGTTCTTCTTCCATCTCTCCTATCTTCCTCCTCAGTCTGCCTTCCAGAACTCTCTCAAAGATCTTAGCTACATGAGCGATAAGAGTGATCCCTCTGTAGTTATTGCATTCCTTTTTGTCACCTTTCTTAAAAATCGGGATAATTAATCCCTTTCCCCATTCTTCTGGAATCTCTTTCTTCTTCCAAATTATTCTAAATAATCTATACAACCACTGTACACCTATTGGTCCCGCTGCTTTTATCATTTCCGCGGACACCTCATCCTCTCCTGCTGCTTTACCGCTCTTCATCTTCTGTATGGCTTCCTCTATTTCTAGCATAGTGATCTCCTTTTCTTCTTCTTCTTCCATTGTTTCTTCTTGTTCTTTTTCATCTTCCAGTTCAATGTATTTAACATTTAGTAGCTTTGAAAAGTATTCTTCCCATCTTTTTAATATAACATCTCTTTGATACAATATCTGTCCTGCTTCAGTTTTTACAAATTTTGTGTTTTCCCTACCTTTTACGCTGTTTTTCACCAATCCATATAGAACCTTTTTACTTCCTTGGATATCCTCCTTCAAAGTTTCCGTGAAACCTTCCCAACTTTTCCTTTTTTCTTCTTGTACAATTTTTTGGCATGCCTTCTTTGCTTCTCTATATTTTTGCCATTTCTCTGCATTCTTACTGCCTATCCACTTCCTCCATGCCATTTGTTTTTCTTTAACAGCTTCCTTTACCCTGTTGTTCCACCAAGGAGTCTCCCTTTCCTTTTTCTTCCCTGATAGTCTTCCACAAGTGTTTACTGCACACTTCACAAAACAATTTCTAAAACATGTTCATTCCTGTTAGACACTTTTTGCTTCGTCTTTGGGAATTTCCTTTTTCAAGTCTTCTCGGAACTTTTCCATTGCCTCTCTCTCTTTTAGCTTCCACACCTTTATTTTTCTTTCCCTTCTCTCCGCAAGCTTTGTGATTTTCCCAAGCCTTAATTTGGCTATCACCACTTTATGGTCTCCTTCAAAATCTCCTCTTGGCATAGCTGTCACATCTACCAGTTGTCTACGTTTATCCTTTTCCACTAGGATAAGATCGATCATTGTTTTTGTCTTTCTGTCTCCCCATCCATACCTAGTTATTTTTTGGGAGTTCTTTTTCCTAAACCATGTATTTCCAACAATTAATCCATTCCTTCTACAGAAATCTATTAACATTTCTCCTTCTTCATCCTGATTTCCATAGCTAAATGGGCCAATTATCTCTTCTTTTCCCTGCCTATCTGTTCCCACATGTGCATTCATATCACCCATTATTATAACCTCTTTGTCTTCTATACACTTATCCAGTTCTTCTAAGAAATCCTCTAAACATTCATCCACCTTCCCTGTCTGGGGTGCGTAAATCTGTATAAAATCCTTTGTTCCACTCTCAAGTCCTAGTCTAATTTTCATCATTCTGTCATTAATTTGGTCTACTTTCTCAACATACTGCACTAAGTCTTCTCTCAATATTATTGCATCACCATTCATTGCCTTATTTCCTCCACTCCAATATATTCTATATCCCTTCCCTTTCTTGACTTCTTTCTCACCTTTTCCCTTCCATTTCGCCTCACTGACTCCCATCATTGCTATTTCCTTCTTTTCCATATAGTCCACCAATTCTTCTGTCTTGCCATTTAGGCTCATCACGTTTATGAAGGCGATGTTTGTGGTGTCTGGTAGCCTACTTCTCACAGTTCCCCCAGACCCCTGGGAACTGCGCGTCGCCTGCAGGGGACGCCCTAGCACTTTCCGAGGCCTCAATTCACACTCACTCATTTTATAGGCTATTAGTACGATGAGTTCGCCACACTCAAAGGCATTTTATGACCTACTGCCAGGTATTGTTCTAGGCCGATCCACTGGATAACAGACGCCTTTTGTAGCCGCTCCTCTGGAGTACATACGCTCTCTTTGGTCATAATTACGGACAATTCATAATCGTGTTCTGTCCTTATTTAAGGTAATTGGCAGTGGTAAAGTATAAACCCTTTTATTCGAGGTAATTGGGACAGAGGGAAGCTCGGATAGCAGAAAACTCGGTTAACTCGTGAGTGGTCGCATCATGGTCTTTTAGACCGGGCGCATACTTTTTTACTCTTCTAAAATAATTTCACGACATAAAGCTTCCTCCCCTCCTATACCTTTCAATGGACTCGTCCACTGCACGTGTCTACGTTTGCTATTCCCACTTCCATTCCCAGTCAGTTAGTGGAGAGCTTTGTTTGCAAGCCTGGTCCTTTACATCGTGTGCGACTCCTGGCGTTCGCGGTCCACGGCCTTTGTTGTCGCTATAGAAGTGATTTTTCTAAGATTTAATTTTTTCAGTAGATTATTGTTGTAGAATGGTGTATACTTGCATATAAATAAAATTGTATATAATTGACTATGCAGCAGAAGAAGAAAGAATTTTACGACTCATCGAGAGTGTACAGAAAGAAGAACAACGAGAAGAAGAAAGACCTGTGAACCCAGGCACTATAAGGCGGCAGCTATTTCGTGACGAAAGTGCAATTGAATTTATTGATGGTGTCGCTTCAGATGATAAAAGAGATGATAATTTGGAAGTACAAGAATTACACACAGCAATCCGCTGAAGAAGACGTACAGATAGTACGAGAAATAAGAAGAGATACTCCTACCAATGGTGTGCAAGATGCGGCAAATGTTACTGGTCCTCAGTATGTTGGAAAAGATAAATCCACAAGGTGGGATATTCATTGTCCTCCGGGAAACAGAGAAACGTCCGCAATCATAAAGGTATAGCTAGTGTAAGTGTCATTACTAAATGCCTTGAGTGTGTAAAGATATATGGAAATAATCCTAAAAAATTATTGAATAAGATTAAAGAAAATAATGCAATAAATATAAATCATCTTCCGTGGTGACCAGTAGGGCCAATTAAAGTTTTAAATTCATTATGTAATGTTTTAATAACAGAGTATCAAGAACATAGTCCGACATCTTCCTTGTTCAAAAGTTCTCATTCCAATTGATTCACCAGTTCAGGCTTGTAGACTTTCTTACAGAAGAAATTTCAAATGATATTGTGACGTTTACCAACCAACACATTTCAAAAGTAAGGCCGAACTACAGCCGTGAGAGAGATGCTGCTGATACTTCAAGGACGGAAATAGATGCCTTTATAGGGATTCTATATATGGCTGGTGTACTCTGAGCTTCCCATTTGAATCTTATATGATTTGTGGTCGACTGATGGCACTGGTGTTGAATTCTTTCGGAATTGTATGAGCCTAAGGAGGTTCAAATTCTTGATAAGAGCTATCCGGTTTGACAATGCTGAGACACGAAAGCAGCGTAGGAAACACAACAATCTATCTGCGAGATTTAAAAAAAAAAGTGGTTCAACAGTGTAGATCTAAGTATGCTGTTAGTGAATATGTAACAATTGATGAAATGTTGGAGTCATTCAGGGGCCGTTGTCCGTTTAGACTATATAAAAAATAAGCCCGCAAAATACGACATAAAAGTTTATGCTTTGACTTGTGCAAAAAAAGTTTTACATGATGAACATGGAAGTTGACGCTGGTAAGCAGCCTCAAGGACCATTTTCTGTTGATAATTCTGGGCTCGCTGTAGTTTCAAGGCTAGTTCAACCGATTAGTGGATCTGGAAGAAATATCACAACCGATAATTGGTACACCTCTATACCATTGGGGGGCGTGGTGGCTCAGCGGTCTAGCTGTATGCCTCTCACCAAGGCGGTCCGGGTTCGATTCCCGGTCAATGCATGTGAGATTTTCGAAGTGAAATGCCATGTCCTGTGGTTCGGATTCCACGTAAAAAGGAGGTCCCGTGGCTCATAATCACCAGATTCACGGTCACGTAAAACTACAATCTTCCTTCCTTTTTCTATACCATTGGCTGAAAGACTTTTGAAAGACCACGACTTATCCCTCCAGAGTTTATAGCTACAATCAAGCCAGTCAGTTCAACCATGTTTGCATTCAGAAACAACACGACGCTTATGGTGTGGAGATCAAGTATCGTTTTGATGGAGGGCTTTTCAACCTAACTCGTCTCCGCTCCTTGAGGAAAACTCAAGTTACTAAGGTTACTAACATGTTGTATGCAGATGATGCTGTGTCACCAACTCTCACACCAGAAGAGCTGCAAGAGTCAGTTAACTGTTACAAAAGTGCATGTGATCGCTTTGGTCTTACCATAAATGTCAATAAGACTAAAGTCTTGGCACAACCTTCACCAGGCACACCTCTTCCTCAGTTCAATATCTCCATTTCAAATTTGCCATTAGAACAGTACGATTTCTGTGAGCTGTACCTGTGAGCAGGATGTGGATAAGAGAATTGGCGCAGCCCATGCAGCATATGGACGATTAGCGCACCGGGTCTTCATGAATAAAGATCTATCCATGAGCACAAAGCTTATGGTGTACAAAGCAGTAGTCATTTCTACATTGTTGTATGGCTGTGAAACGTGGACCCTTTACCGACGTGATCTTAGGAAGCTTGAGCGTTTCCACCTACAAAAACTTCGATCAATCCTGAGGATTAAATGGGAAGACCGCATTACCAATATTGCTGTTCTGGAAAAGGCTCAAATCAACAGCATAGAATCATCCATAATAGGTCACCAATTTAGATGGATTGGTCATGTCCATCGGATGGATGATGTGAGATTACCTCGTCAAATGCTATATGGTGAGTTATGCTATGGCACCAGACCTCATGGTGGTCCTAAGAGGCGCTACAAGGACCAATTTAAGCAGACCCTGAAATTGACAGGTTTTGATTCACAAACCTGGGACATGCTGGCTGAAGACCGCTCAACTTGGCGCCGTACCATCTCGGATAATGTAAAGACGTTTGAAAGGGATCGACGCATACATGAAGAGGCCAAGCGTCAAGCTAGGAAACTTCGAGCAGCCCAACCACGTCCTCCTCCAGCAATACTATGCGACTTGTGTGGTTGCTTGTTCCATGCCAGGATTGGACTCTTTAGTCACCGTAAACACATCCACAAACTGGACTGAAGGAAGAAGATTTATACTCGGATTCGAGTTAAAGCCGATGATGACTGCCCGAAACGAAACAAAGTTGTCCCTCTCATCTGAACAATGCATGCCACTGATGAGAATGATCCTGACTCAGGAGAAGACAACAAGCCTTATATATTAACATTCTATAATTCTACAAAGGGTGGAGTTGACGTAGTGGATGAATATAAAGCACGATACTCGGTATCCCGAACCAGTAACAGGTGGCCACTTACTCTATTTTTCACACTGTTGAATGTTGCTGGCCACAATAGTTTCATTATTTATAAGCACACGCGTGGAGATTTTGGCATAGTCAGGTGGAACTTTCTAAAACAACTTAGCAACGAGTTGTGCAGAAATTACATGATAGACCGTAGGGATGAGAACAGGCTTCCTCAGCTACTAAAAAGGAACATTCGACAGATACTAGGACTTGAAGAAGAAAGTGTTCAAGTGCAACAGGAAGAAGAGGGTCCAGGAAAATGCAGTTATTGTGACTGGAGACTAAACAGGAAAACAAAAACAAAATGCCGCATATGTCAACGTTTCATCCGTAGGGAACATACAAGTGTTACCTGCGTAGAATGCACCAATCCTGATGCTGCCCAGGATTATTCCGAGGATGAATAAATCAATAGATTAAGTGAGTTTCATGGATATATTTTTCTTCAATAATACTACGTGTTTCGGTACGAAAACTGGTATTTAGGCCTAGTAACATGTATGTATTTTTCTTTAATAATAATATGTGTTTTACAACAAAAAATGGTATTTTATACTCCCCAGTCATAATGAGCATGCACAACCCATCGTGGAACTATTTAGACGCGACCCCTCGCGGGTTAAGGGGGAATGTGTAGGAAATCATATTTAATTCAACTCATTATAAAAATGGAAGTACGGTATTTACAGTAACCTTTTAAATCAAATATTGCAAAAAAGTCCTATATTTTTGTTGTTTGAGAATAATAGCCCTCTTGCTCGCCGCTATATTGCGCCACCGTCTCATCCAAAGCAAGTCGTGTGGCGTGGACTCCTCTTGTTGTTCTATATAAACCAGTGCTGCCTCGATTGCACACCTTCTGTGTGAGGAATCTGGTGCATGCCTTCGTCGTCACTTTCATAACCGACTTCCGAACAAACAACTTGAACAATGTCATTGTCGGTTATTTCCTGCTCCTAGTCTCCATTCAACCAACCCATGACGTCTTTTTGGTTCACAGGCTCAATAACAGGAAGATTGTTTGTTAGTCACAAGTTCTTTAACATCATTATTAGGGTCGTAGTTAGTGGTAGTAGGCGCTTTCACAATTCCGAACAGTTTCCTCCATGGCTTTCTCTTTGTATAGTCATTGATGTTATCCCATGCCTCAGCCTCCCAATACACTACATCCTTTCATGTCATTGATTTCAGAGTGTCTGTCACACCTTTCCCGCCTTCCAAATGTTCATGTAATGTTTTGAGCATTCTCTTCCTACAAATCCTCTTCAGAGTTTCTAGGGCGCCTTGATCGAGAGAGTGAAAAAGCGATGTGACATTTGGAGGCAGATAAATTGCCTTGATATCATCACTGGTTAGTGCCTCCACATCCGGGTGAGACCTTGCATTATCAAGCAGAAGTAGAGCTTTGCGGGATAGTTTCATTTTTTCTAGAAATGCCTCTTCTCAATGTTTGCTCTTTTCAGTCTCCAATCCAACACCCAACTCGGCTGCTATATCTTTGATATTCTCGCCGCTGTCGATACGTCGTATAGCACCTAATTTTGTTTGTAACGAAACTACTACTTGCTAACGTTTGCCACTCATCTTGGTAACGAATCACAAAACAATAGCGCATAAAACGATGCAACGTGTGTATATACGTCGAAATACAACTAGTCGAGCAAGTGAAGCAACACGCAGTGATGTGCGACTAAGAGTGAAGATAAACGAACGGCTCCGATCCGAGCCGAAGTTCGTCTATATGGACTCTCCCACACACTCAACTTGAGGGGTGTTGGATTAGTTCGTTACTATCATTATTATGAATTTTAATGCTAATTTAATTAATTACATTGACAAAATGAGCAACTCTAACACGGAGCCTTGGATAAGTGGGTCTCGGTTAAGCAGGTCTTACTGTATCTAGAATGGAACAACAGAAATGATTGGAAATATTAATTTGCAGAGAACACAATTTTTTAACATCAAGGTGTATGTTATCAGAGGGAGTAAGGAAGTGCGGTTAGTGCCAAAATCTTTTAAGTAGTCTTTCTAGTTCAGGAAGAATCATTAATTTCTTAAAGAATGGGGGACTGGGGGCACATGGATACTTATACCCCAATCTGCCTAGCGAGCTCCCATATAAACACAGGTTTGGTGTACTGCATTAATAATAACCCCTGGCACTACAGTACAGCCGCCGAGTGTCCGGCCCTGACGTTTCTCGTGAGGGAGGGAGACAGCGTTGCCAGTTCACTACCGCAAAATATAAAAGAACGCGGACTACACAAAATATTTCACATGTTTTTAAATGAGATCCTTCGTTACTGTAGACTCGTTCATACAAGTCTATATATTACCACGTCATATTAAAACAGGGAGATAGTTGTGATAACCTCAATAGTAAATATGCAATTTCTTTATTTTATTATATATGTATAACTCACATTTTGTTAATCAAGTGGAGACACGCCACAGTTGTTGTAAATATCAGTCTTCATCCTCATCACTGATGGCACTGCTGTCATCTTCATTCAACGAAATAACTAACTGTTCCGCACGCAATTCCACTATACCCTCGGCTTCCCTGGCTTGTTGCAAAAGTTTCCAGGTATGATTTACAACACTTTTCCACTTCTCCACCGTACCTGTTCGATCCCTTTGCGCATTAATCGTTCGACATCGGTGAGACGAAAAGTAGTGTTATTTTCTCCTACAAACCCTTTTACTTGGGCCCAAATTAATTCAATGGCATTAAAGTGGCAGTGGTAAGGTGGTAGCCTATTAACAGTGTGGCCGTAGCCTAATAACAGTGTGGCCGTGAGCATTGGCGATTGATTCTATTTCGTAAGTGCAGACACGTGGTTTGTAGAGTATCACATTCTGCATCAGTTCGGCTTTCGCCATGTCAGTAGTTATCCCTTGAACATTATTCGCTACTAGCCATTGCAAAATAACGTGTTTTCTATCGTTCGCTGTGGGTGCTTTGTTTTACTGCACAGAGTGGTAAGGCGCGTTGTCCATAACAATGACAGAATTAGCACTGATATTAGGTAAAAGAGCACTTTGAAACCAAGTCTTGAAAGTGATCCCATTCATTTCTTCGTGATAATCACGGGTGCTCTTAGATCTAAAAAGTAGCATTGCCCCTGGAACAAATCCGTTCACACTACCTGCATGAAGCAAAATCAGTCTGTTTCCCTTCCCAATTGGTACTCCCATTGTCCCTACTGCGGTGTCGTCTGTTCATGTCTTTGATTTTTTATGTCCAGCATTGACCCAAGTTTCGTCTAACCATCACTCTTTCGGGACCAATCTGCAGAATTTCCGTTAAAAATCTGCCACGCCATGCAACAATCTCGCTTCTTTCCATCACAGCTTTCCTCCCTGAAAATGTTTTATGCCTAAATCCAAGTTGTTTTAGGACTTGACTCAAGCTTGTTTTCCCCCCTTTGAATAAACCAGCTTCTTTCGAAGAAACGAGAAGCTTCTCACGAGTGGGAAATTCTTTCCTCATATAATACCGATAAATATGCTGCCTAATTTCATCCTTATCAAATGTATCGGGTGATGTTTTCGGGCTAGCTCGCGGTCTTTGCTTACCAGGAGTACGTAGCACTACAGACGGTGTATTATGTTCAACTGGACATTTTTCTTTAGTCACGCTTTTCACGGTCGTTTTCCCCACCTTTAAAGCATTACAGACTATCACTTTTGTAACAGGAAGAAGGGGCCCTTCATTGTCTCGCTCCCTCTCAAAGTATTCACGCAGCCTATAAATGAATTCACGGCTTTGGCTCGTATATGCACTTATTTTCTTCTTCGATTCTGATGAACCGCTGGCCATATTACTAAAGTAAATAGCCTCACACACAGTTAACCGGTAATTCTGCACACGCAAGACAATAACATAATCAACCTAACGTGACCTGCACTGCACTAAACAAGGAGCAACTGAACTGGACTACAGAAAAGAGCTTTGGCAACAACGAGCTAAAATTAGAGACCCGCTTACCAGGAAAACCGCTGATTGGTGCTAGGTGACAACATTCTTCACAGTAGTAAGAGAGTCTACCAGCCTCACCTACACAGGTAGAATTCCACTGCGATCGAAGAACTTAGGTTTTGTAACCGCAAACCGTCCGAATAACAAAATGATGCATAAAATTGGAACCGAGGTGTGGGACTTCCATGTTACATAGTTAAGACGTTAGAGAAGAATTACAATGATAGCAAGTTTCAAGGACCTATTAACAGCTTGTCACTGCCGTAGGTTGGCTATATTGTTCTTCCTACCCCTCTTCCCCCACCATCGCTAAACGTCAGGGCCGGACACTCGGCGGCTGGACTGTAGAGCCTGTGAAGGGCCTAGGTCTACCAAGCGACCGCTGCCCAGCCATTTGGCCTGCAGATATTGACATGGCACGTGGTCAGCGCTTCGGGGCCCCTCGGCCGTTAATCTTGATTTTCATGACCGGGGCGCTGCCTCACTGTCAGACAGCTACTCAATTGTCCTCACGAGGCTGAGTGCACCCTGTTCCAGCCCTCACGACAGTTTCTAAAATCCGTGACGGAGCCGGGAATCGAACCTGAGGCTTCTGGGTGAGAGGCAGGTGCGCTACCCCAACACCACCCTGACCACAGCAGTATCATCATCATCATCATCAATTTCCGTTTTCCAGCCTAAGCCGGGTGGGAGCAAATATGACAGCCCACCACTTTACTCAGTCTGTCCACCATTCTTCCTCAACCACTGAACTCCACTCCAGGTTTCGTTCTCTCACACTGTCCTTCACCAAATCTATCCACCGTCCTCTAGGTCTTCCTTGTCCTCTCTTTCCAGTCATCCGTCTTTCCATCACTTGTTACGGCATTCTTTCATCATTCATCTTTTTCACATGTCCATACCATCTCAATCTGTTCTGCTCCAGCATATCATTCACCATTTGTACATTCACTTCCTTTCAAATGTCTTATTTCTCATTCTATCTCTCCTAGTCTTCTGTACCTTACTACCCAGGAATTTTATTTTGGCTGCCTGTATTCTACTTTTATCTCTCCTAGTCATCGGCCAAGTTTCTGCTCCATACGTCGTTATTGGTAAGTAATAGGTCTTGTACATCAGTTCTTTAGCCTTCAGTGGTATGTCTTAATCCCAAATTAAACTCCAAACCTGATGATAGAAAACACTCCCACATTTTATTCTCTTGTTGATCTCCATATCCAATCTATATTACTGTTATTAATATTAGTGAAATTTATTTCCAATTAAGTAGAAATGTGATGTTCAAATTAAAGCTCCTAACGTTTTATTTGAAGAGCTTAGAAAAAGAGACAACGGCTACACTCGGTACTTGAGAAAGAACAATATGTCGAACAGCATTTTGAACAATGTACAGGAAGAAATTGCAAGAGATATTAGCAAGAAAATGAAAAGTGTGCTGCAAAACAATAATGTTTACCAGACAATGTGTAAAATAGATAAAATTCTACAATGTATTATTTCTAAAATACATATGAATTTTATGTATGCATCTTGTCCATACAAGATTGTATGCCAATTCTGAACCGATACCATGACGAAGTTTTAATCTTTCGAAAATTCTGCAAGGTGAAAATTTTGACTGATGTATCCGTTAGATTTCTCACCAGGGAAATTCCTTATTTCAACTATGCACTCACGACATCAGTTGAAGTGAAAAGAAGTTTCTACTCGTACAAAAATGTTCTTCAGGACAACCGGCAATCCTTCGAGTACAAATTCAAGACACTACGAATGGCTATGGTATCTTGACTGACAAGGTATGTCGACAGTTTTCAGTACCTCCAGACAGTTAAATATCTACTGGTTTGTCATCCTCACCATCAGATAAAAAGTATAGAATTCATTAATAAATATAGTAAAACAACAATAAAGGTAGTTAATTAAATTCTTAAATATTTACCTTAGTATATAATTTGTTAATATTCCCTCTTTTACATACATGTTTAGAAAATAGCTTTCCTTTTTATCCTTACACGAATTTTAGATGATTCTATAGGTAATTTTTCAGTCATTTTTAGATCATCAACTTCCAAGCCGGGTGAGTTAGCCGAGGTCGTTGCGGCATGACTGTTGGCAGTCGCTCACATCCGGGAGGCGAGGAGGTTCGAATCCCCCCACCGGCAACCTTGAAGATGGTCTTCTGTGGTTTCCCATCTTCCATCCAGGCAAATGCCGGGGTTGGTCCCTAACTATAGGCCACAGCCGCTACCTTCCAACTCCTCGACCTTCCCATCCAACATTCCTCCCCAACGGTACTTGTAGCTCACCCATTGGGTGTCCGTCTCGAAGCAGCTACAAAACTGGCGAGCCGAACATGTCCTCGGACACTCCCGGCATAAAGCCATACGCTAAAAAAAAACTTCCAAGCCCTTAAACCTGACACTACTAGATCATTAAAAAAGTGTTACAAAAATGGGAAACAAAGTTGAATATGTGTCCAATGATAGGAAGCTGCAACATTTAATTTGTTGCTTAACCCTAGAACTGCTGCAGATTTATCTATCAAGTACCGCAGTAACTTTCCATAATATACAGACTAAAAGAAAACAGTGTCAACACATTGTAATCTTAACGTACCCTTATCAACTAATTTCAATCAATTATAATGATAAACACTGGTCTGCCCTGTCAATAAATTTATCAATACAATCATGTCATTACAGATCTGAAAGGTAACAAATAGTTCCGTGCAGAACTATACAGCCTATTCTCATATATCCTACTTATGTTAATTGCCTCTATCAACATACAAAATTTCAGTTCGATTGCTGTAATAGATTTGTAGATATTGAGAACTGTCTAAATATTTCGGATGGTCGCCATGTTGGATTTTATATATGTAGGTCTTAGAGTTGTGTACTGTTACATGAAGATTATTGTGTAGGTGTAGTATTCAAACTTCAATCGCATGATTAGGACACAAGAAATGAAAACCAGATTTAAAAATTTTGCACAGATGCCATCTTATGGTTATGAAAACAATTGAAATAAATTTGATGCCAGTGGATTAAAATTTGTATAAGCATTTACCGTACCAAGTTTTACTGTGGTCGGATGGTTAAATCGCGAGAAACGTCCATCTAAATACCGTATTTACTAGGCTATAAGACCCCCCCCCAGCATATAGTACCCCCCACCACCCCTTAATTTTCGAGAGCCAAAATAAAAAAAATTTGGAAATCGCTTATAGTACCCCCTCCTTAATTATTGAGAGTCAAAATACAACATTCTTGGAAATTGACGAATTCTTTAAAAAAATTATAATTACAACTGAAATTCATTCTCTTTTATGACAAAAATATTTTTCTTGTTACGGTCTTCAGACTATATGACCGCCATTTTGAGTACCGCGTACGCGATTGGGCAGGATATCGAATTGTGTAGCCAATGGGCTTCACCCGATATCCAATAGAAGATGCCACACTATTGGCCGAGTAGAAGCGCCATCTGCCAATGAAAGTTATGGTTTCATCATGCCTGCATTCTTCTGTTCAGTGCATGTTGCGATTCGATTGTGTTTACGACAGTCTCCTTAGTTTTATTTTAACCCTTCAGGCCGGCTATTTAATCTGGAGGTGTTCCCTTCTCTGGCAGTATTTAAATTGAAGCTCAGCAGAGGTGTAGACACCAACAAGGTAAAAAATTAATAATGTAAAATCAACGAAATATAACGTAATGAAAATTTTAGGAATACTTACCGATAACATGTCCAATGTTTCTCAGTAATATGTGCAACGACTGCTTTTCAGGGTTGGCCATGATCACACGCAATATTTACAAAAATATAATAATTTGATAAGTTCCACTTTTGGTATTTGTTTCAGGTATACTTACAATGAAAACAAGATATGATAATGCTCAATCTACATAATTTTCAGGTATAATTTCCAGGAAAAGCTGAATTTTGAAAAGTTTTTAGGCCCCGTATATGTATTCCGTGTAGAATTGTCAACAAAATGTAAATATCGCAATATTAGTTCAAACCTGTCGCTTGGGATTGTTTGAGGGGAATATAGGCTAGGGGTTTCTAAAAATTCATCCCTGGTGAAATACCTCTTTATGGTAGGTTTCTGCATTTTCCCCATCAACATTACAAGCCCCTAGAACACATAAATGTTGCCCCCTAACTCCCACTTCTTGGCGCGCGATCTTGGTTTCAAGGGCGCGCCAACTATACATTCTGTCACGTACATATTTGTTTTTCAAACAGTTAGTTGAATCAATTTGTCGTCGAAAAACAGCAAAATAGAATCTAAAACAGACGTGAAATGCTTTCCTGTTCACGGCATACCCGTGAACCTCTCGCCACAAACACTGAACAGCGGTCGTTGTTATTACAGCTGAAGCTATTTCTTCTTCATTAGCCCTGTCTGCCACTTCCCCAATAACATCATGCTGTGTGTGCATAGTCCGTATCACTACCGAAAATATCGCTTCCCTATACATAGCTTCCACTACTGTCGTCTATCAAACGAATAATCTCTGCACCCCTAAGATAATGATACAGCCCGGCAATTATTTATCTGCGACTGAGTAGCCTCAAGCCTACGAAGAAAAAAATTATCTACGTAGTATTTGCTTTTGGTGCTTGTGCTTCCCCTTCATAAGTGGCAAACATTGTCACGTTAGACATAGTTCACAAAACATTTTCTCAAGATGGCAGGAGAGACCGTGAGACCTTCTATAGCAACTAATTTGAAACTCAATAGAGCGCGTTTCAAGTTCTTTCGCTGATCGATATGAGTCGTCAAAAGCAACGGATATCGATCAACTTCGTGAAATGAAAATCCACAGCCTGCTTCCAGTCTCCGACCGGGTCAGGAATGGAATGAATGAAGCCCCCATCTAGCGGCGAGGATATGAACTGTGCCGGCTGACGAGGCCTGACGCACTCCTCTGGGGCAAGGATTAAATGAATGACAGATGAAATGAAATGATAGTGGAGTGTGTTGCTGGAATGAAATTTTGACAGGGAAAACCGGAGTACCCGGAGAAAAACTCTGCTGCCTCCGTTTTGTCCAGCACAGATCTCACATGGAGTGACCGGGATTTGAACCACGGACCCAGCGGTGAGAGGCCGGCGTGCTGCCGCCTAAGCCACGGAGGCTCTCTATATCGATCAACTTCGTATTAGTTCTAATTATGAAACAGAGATGGCATGAAAGTACACAACGTCTCTGTTCATAACGTGCAAAAAGATCCCGCGAAGCAGCAGTGGTTCATGTGTAATAGGCATTCTAACTTCAGCCTGCACCGGCCGTTTGTGGTACGTCGAACCGGCTGGACGAGTAGAATCCAGCGGACGTACAATGTACGGCCAACCGGCTTGAGGGGATAAACACTTTTCAATTGTTGCAATAACCATCGGCATTTGTGTGTGTGAAACGTTATTGGTATATGAATGCGAAATAAGATTATGTGAATAATACGTGCTCAGTTGTGTTTACAAATGTTAGTGAGAAGTGATCCTGTATTTCCTAATTGATGCATTCTCCCTCCCTATGTTCAAATAAAAATAAAGTTTGCATTTCCATGTCTGATACTTTGTCCATTTAATTCTATTTCTTTGATACTAAGATTTTTGCTTAGCAAGGGATAGTAGTGAAAGTCATTGGGGGATAGCCGGGAAACTGAGGTTATGGCAGTCTCATAATGGGCTGATTAAAGATGTAAACTTTGTTTATTTAGATTAAATATATCGTACTATGTAGCATCAAAATAACATAGCTTATTTTTCCTCTCTCATCATCATCATCATCTTGTACAGTTTCCAGCCCCAGGCTTGGTCTGTTTGGAACATAAGCCTCGCCATTTAATCCTTTCTTCCCACCACCTCTCCACTGTCACTCTGGTCCAGTCCTCGCCTCTCTTCTTGACACATTCCTCCACTCCTTTCAGCCATCTATCTCTTGGTCTTCCCCTTGGTCGTTTCTTCTGCATCTGCATCTCATGTATCCTCTTGGGAATCCTCTTCTCATCCATTCTCTTTAAGTGTCCATACCACCTCAGTCTTGATGTCTCAATCCTACCTTGCAAGGGCTCCTCTTTCACCATTTCCCTGACCTTTTCATTCCTCAACCTGTCTCTTCTTGTTACTCCGATCCTACTTCGCAGGAACTTCATTTCACCTGCCTGTATTCCGCTTATGTCTCTTTTCCTCATTGTCCACGTTTCTGAAGCATAGGTCAGTATCGGGATATAGTAGCTTCTGTATAACACTTCCTTGCTTTTTTGTGGGACATCTTTATTCCACACTAAGCTCCTAATGCTTCTCAGAAATGCTTCTGCCTGTCTGCCACGTTCCGTAATCTCTTTGTCATTTCTCCCATTTTCCTCCACTATACTTCCCAAGTACTTGAGACTTTCCACCTTCTTCAGCTGTCCACCTCCAAGTGTTATCCCACTCATTGGTCTGTCCTTTTTCCTGGTCGTTAACAGGATCTCACATTTACTGATGTTGAACTTCCATCCATACTCTCCCACTGTTTCTTCCCAAGCCTTCAGTTGCTCCTGAATTTCCTCCTCCTTGTTTCCCCAGACCATGAGATCATCTGCAAACACCATTGCTTTCATCTTATCTTCTCCTATCTTTCCGGCTATCCGTGTCATTACCTCGTTCATAACCACAATAAAGAGAAGGGGTGACAGCGCACTACCCTGTTTCAGGCCAATCATTTGTCTGAACCAGTCTGTACTTTCCCCTCCAACTTTCACACAACTCACACTTCCACAATACATCTCCTTCACTCTGCCTACAGTCCCTTTTTCCACTCCCATGTTTTCCATTGCTTTCCAAACCTTCTCCCTACACACCCTATCATAGGCCTTTTTTCCTCTCTCACATTCCCAAAATAATGGAGTTTTGCGAAGTACGCGTCTATAGTCCCCCCCTCAATTTCGGAACTAAAAATTTAGAAATAAAAAAGGGGGTCTTATAGCCGAGTAAATACGGTATTTATATTTCCCGTCGCCGCCATGTTAGATTTGTGCTCACCAGGTTATTGAAAGTTCCATAGGTGAAATTATGTTCATAGCCTCTATCAACATACAAAATTTCAGTGTGATTGCTATCATAGATTTTGAGTACCATCTAAATATTTCGGATGGTCGCCATGTTGGATTGTTATATGTATAGGCCCTAGAGTTATGTACCATTAAAGGAAAATTATTGCGTAGGTTCATTATTCAAACTTTCACTTCGATCGCATGATTACGACACAAGAAATAAAAACTTAATTTTAAAATTGTGCACAGCCGCCATCTTGAGGTTATGTAAACAATTGAACTAAATTAGATGCCAGTGCATTACAATGTATATAAACATTTGCTGTACCAAGTTTCATTGCGTTTGGATAGTTAAATTGCGAGAAAAGTCTATTTAAAAGTTTCAACAGTCGGCTTTGCCGACTTCGTTGCATATGAATTTTAGCCTGTCGGCTCGAAGGCCTTTAGAGCTCTAACAGAGGGGTTTCGACCTACTGCAATTGGGTGATTACCTAGTGTCTAACCGGTCAGGATATGACCTAGTGTATTGAAACACAAGAAATACAGAAATTAGAATGAGTAGAGGTAGAGGTTTCTAAGAGAAGAAAATCAGGAAAGAAGAAGAAAGTCTAAGAGTAAAATGTCAAAGAAGAAAGTACCGTATTTCCTCACAAAATCGTCGCACCCCACTTTTCAAACACTAAAATAGGTTTATAAAATTTCATCGCATAATCGTCGCATAGCATGTTCGTATTTGTGTGCCAGTCAGTTGCACATGCTGCCGCGACTTTATAACCTGGCGCGACTTTGTCAGACGAAAAATATCTCGTCTTTATGCTTGCGGGCAATGAACTGTGACGCGAGCGGCAAGCTTCGTCACTTAGCACATTCCGCGAGCGTATAATCTGGCGTGATCTTGGCAGGAGAAAGTAATCTTGTCTTTATGCCTGCGGCTATGAACCGCGACGCGAACAGCCAGCGCATATTCCGCGAGCTTATAGGCCTAATCTGGCGTGATCTTGTCGGCAGAAAGTAATTTAGTCTTTATGCCTACGGGCTATGAACTGTGACGCGAGCGGCCAGCCCACGTTCTGCAAGGGTATAGGCCTAATCTGGCGTGGTCTTGTCAGGAGAAAGTAACCTCATCTTTATGCCTGCCAGCTATGAACCGCGACGCGAACAGCCAACGCACATTCCGCGAGCTTATAGGCCTAATCTGGCGTGATTATGTCAGCAAAAAGTAATCTCGTCTTTATGCCTGCGGGCTATGAACCGCGACGCGAACGGTCAGCGCACATTCCGCGAGCTTATAGGCCTAATCTTGACAGCAGAAAGTAATTCGTCTTTATGCCTGCGGGCTATAAACTGTGACGCGAACGGCCAGCGCACATTCCGAGAATTTATAGGCCTAATGGCGTGATCTTGTCAGGAGAAAGTAATACCGTATCGTCTTTATGCCTGTCGGCTATGAACCGCGACGCGAACGGCCAGCGCAAATTCCGCGAGCTTGGCCTAATCTGGCGTGATCTTGACAGCAGAAAGTAATCTCGTCTTTATGCCTGCGGGCTATGAACCACGACCCGAATGGCCAGCTTCGTCAGCACATTCCGCGAGCGTTAACCTGTCGTGACCTTGTTAGAAGAAAGAAGCCTGTCTCTGACTGCAGGCAATGATTCACGCCAGACTCACGCTAGGCGAATGACTGGCCCGTGCAGCAAATAATGATACAGTATATTCTTTGAACTTAAATATTCTTCGCATAATCGTCACACCCTGCTTTTTTCCACGAATTTTTGGCAAAAAAAGTGCGACTATGCGAGGAAATACGGTAATAGGTGTGCTATAGTAGGGGCATATTGAGGGAAATTATGAATCAACATAGTTGGCTGCCACTTCGTCTCAAAAGCAACCTTAATGTCAACATGGAAGTACTTCCACTTCTGTAGCCAAATAATAACCTACAGATCGTCATTTGTTCCTCAAAGGCTTTCAGAACGAAACATAAACATATCAGGAACCACCACAACTTGAAACTAGTGCCATCTGATAACCAACAATAAAACTATATTTGAATCCAGAGACCGTCTCTCCGAGAGATGATTGCACTGAATCAAACAACACACAGTCTTCCGGAAAGACGGTCAGCAGTTCGAGGGTTAAAACATTCTTAAATTGTGCTCTTCTTTAAAAGACAAAAAAATACACTTGAAAATTGCATGGCTGCAAACAACAATTTTACCCACTTTGAGCTATGTCAACCAACACTGTAAATTTATTTTGGTGCAGAGAATAACTCTTTTGAAACATGCCAAATTATCAGTGCAAGAAGTAAGAACAGTAAATATCCTTACCTTTCAAAACGCGAGATGTGGTCCACAGAAGCTTCTCATAATCGTACGAACGCATAATTCGGACCAACTCTACAGGGCCCTGCGATGCCAAAATGATCAGTTTACTTTCTTGATTGCCATATGCCAAAATTTGAAGACAGTCAGTAACAATAGCCAGGAATTTGACATTATTTCGTTGCAGGAGTGCTACCATTTTCTGCAAACCTCCTGCCAATCTTACTGCCATTTTGGAACCTTCCTGATGTAACAAGAGGTTGTGAAGCGTAGTGATTGCATAGAAAAGAACTGACTCAACCGGTGAACTGCGGAGGAAAAGAAATTACTAAGTCAATCAGAGTGGCCACAATAATAATTATTCAAAGGGTTACCAGCTTTTAACACTTGACTAACATGCACTGCCATGTTTAATTCAAAATTTTTAAATTTGTTTTCCTTACTTCTAATAGAGTTTTGTAAGAACTATGAGAACATTTCATAGGAAACCTGGAAATTTTGACTCATTAATATGAAAAAAGAAAACCCCTTCTGTCAAAATTGTTTTAAAGAAAATATCCAAGCATTGTCTGCACCACTGGTCTGAACTATACCCTGCTGACGAGCAATTAAATTAGAAGTACCTGACCACTAGTGGACGGAACCCCATTCTTGCTGTCATGACACTGGCAAAGCAGCAGGGAGAGGCATGTACTCTACAACACACAGGAAGCATTGGAAAACCACGCCAATCCACAACTGTTCCACAGCCTCCCACTATATATGAAGATCAGTCTGGGCAGGGCCCATGGCGAGCACATCTCTCTGGACAGCATCCCAGATGTGTTCAAAAGGACTGTGTTCCGGTGATATCTCAGGAACCAGGGAAGTATCATGTCCGTGAAGTGCTCATCAAATCCCTTTGTCATACTTTTAGCGCAAAGGGCCAGTGCAATGCCTTGCTATAGACACAGGTCACCAGCAAGGTGCTAAGGGCACAGAAATCGATACACATGATCTGTGAACACATTCCTGTATTGTTCAACAGCGAGTGTCATTTGCAAACGTGCCAAGGGTCTTATTTCAACCTCTGTAAGCAGTCCCAAGACAAGGATATCACCACCACCAGTCTGAACTACACTCGGGTGACAAAGATCCACCACCTCATGTGCTTTGCAATCAGAATCTGCCATCATAATGTGTTAACTTGTACCTGAACTTGGGGGTTGAGGCATCCTTTTTCCAGCCTTTGAAGGTCTAATGGTGGAGTTCTTGTGTTTACGTTAACCATTGTGTCTTGTGACGTTTGATGAGCAGTGGTTCACTGGTGAGACGGCGGAGTGAGGAAATGATTCTGGATGGTATGACTGTTCAAACACTGTTATAGTCCTACAATGAACTGGCAAGTAATCTGCTGCAATGTGGCCTGTCTACTATTTGAGCAAGCCATGGCGACCTGCCATCCACGTATCGTTCACCACAGGGTTAAGCTGGGGTGACAGTTTTTCCAGCTCCATATACTCCTGACATGGTGGCCCGGGGTAAGGTCAGGGCTAGGACAACTTCAGGGACGGATGCACCATATGCCTGGCCCTGAAAATCCAGCCACAAAGCAGAATTCCTGCGTCTTCCATCCTGTGCTCAACTGTTACTGCAATAGTCATCCCCAATACAATACACATCACTGGGGTAACCATACCAATTTTGCTGATATGGCAGGTAGCTCTAATTCAATTGCTCACCTGTGTAAATAAGGGTAGGTTCTTTATATTTTGCATTTAAGTGACTTAATTTGGGCAACTAAAATGTATTATGCCAAGGTTGCCTGGGACAATATATTCAAGCATACTGGAGTGCATTTGTGAGCATTTACTGTTTAGTTCCTTGCAGCTGGACCTCACATCCAGATGAATGCAGTATTTGATCATGTTTTAAGGTGTTACAGATTAAACACCATGCCTCCAGAAAACTTCAAACACTCTTTGTAAAAGAACTGTCAAACAGCTTATAAAATCATGGAGGAGAAGCATTCAAGGCTGAATGTCTTTTTTGAGCATACTGACAATTGCATTACAGCAACGTTTGCTTCCTGTTCAATAAAAATGTTTGTACAGGTTTTGAACAAATGTTAAAAAATTGCATTGTGACTTCAGGCAGTATTGTGAACTTCACAGAGAGTTAGCGTCCGTAAGCCACCAGAAGAAGGTAATTCATTACAGACCAGATCACTTGGTGAACTGTAATTGGATGGACCAAAACCAATTTATTATGTTTTATTTCCCTTAGAATGAGAGCACCAACATATGCACCTCGACCACATCTTACTAAAGCCAACTAGGAAGTATTGAGTTAACAGGACACATATAGAAGAAGAGTGAGCAACATTTATTTTTAACAATTATTTTATTCCCACTAAAAGTGTTGCTAGAGTGCTGATAGCCCTGGTAGGATCCAATTTCTGGATTCCATCTCGAGCAATAAATGATTATATATCACGAAAAGAACTTTTAAGTCTAGTTTGCACTTCTCATTCATGGAAGTATGAACCTGAATCTCTAAAAATGTCACCTTTGCATCATTTGCTATTATCTAAGATTGAATTCACTGTAAGTAAGGAGAGCAGTAAGAAAAATATATATTTACCTCAAGAGCTTCACTAGAGCAGGGATACCTCCACTTTTAAATATGGCCAATAGTCCCTGTCTATGATGAGACAAGTTATGGAGAGTACCCACGGCAGCTTTTGTAGACTCCAAGTCATTACTGTTGGAAATAGCTCGCACAAGTGCGGCCACCATCTAAAACAATATTATCAAGCTCTTAGTTTAATAAATGAATTCAATTTCCAAACCTGAATTTTTTTTTTAACATTATCCAAAATACTGCCCTTCCTAGAAGGTGATTTATTGAACTTAGGGCCGTTTTCACCAACGTCAGTTATCTCCTAATTCACCAATAAAGGTTATTTAACTTAGCACGAGCATTTCACCAAACAAAAACGCCCGTTAACTTACCACTAATAAGGAATTACGTTAAATGGCCAAATCTGGCCACTCAACTCTCTAAAGCATCTTAAAGTGGCTAGAAACAGCTGAACTGTGCCTTGCACATTCCACAATGGCGGTTTGTTTCTGAGTTTCACACGAACTTTCATCCATATGAATATAAAATATTCGAAGGGGGATTCGAACTCCTTCCTGTGCTGCATAATGAATTTAGAGTCTGCACCTCAACCGCTTATGCTACGAGGACAACCGGGGAGAGCACGTCCTATGAAGCTATCTATCACACAACTGCCAGTTCTCCTAAATACTTTGTTCATATCATTTTAAGCTTTTGCCACGAATAAGGTCTTCTGTATTTCCCTTCCTTTATAGTTATGTTCGAGGAAGTCTCAAGGAAGCATCGCAAACAACAATCAGTGCTAGACGCTTCTTGTTCTGTCCGCCAGGCTCTCCAAGATGAAACAGTCTATGCATGCGCGCGAGCCGTAAATCTTACTTGCGAACCTGAATGGCCTCATGAAATGCATCGAAGATAATCACGCATTAAATCTCGTATTTAAGTTAAATGGGAATTAACTAAATAATCGTTAGTGAAGAGTTGGTGAAAACGGCCCTTAGGCACTAGCACACTAAACCAGTCGCTGGGTATGCAATAACCTGTCTGTTGCTACGAGTTGTCAATATGCTACTTAGAATCAAGGGAGTACCCATATCTGCTGTGAGGAACAAAATCGCTTTGCTGCTGTGCTCCGTGATGTTATCACTAAGACAAGCAAGCACGATTCTCATCATGTCTTATGCGACAAGCGCATAGTTTTATTACACAATCTCTCTCAAATGAGTATATGTTCCTTCATATTTTCATTATTGAAAGGAAGCCTCATAAAATTGCAGACACTTAAGCTGAGACGTGTGTACTATTGATGTCAAAAGAACAGTCTTGCGGCATGTAGTCCTCCTATAGCCTGTTCTCTCTGCCCACATAAAATGATTTAATGATATCGAGAAGAGAAAAAACGATGTTCCCTCATACTGCTCAAAATTAGAAGGTTGTTTATTGCCTCATGCAAATACTGATATAGGATATTGCTGAAAGATGTACAGATCAGTGGGGCAAGAGCAGATTACTTGTGTCAAATCCTACATCCCGAATATGTCATTCAACACGTGTTACAAATAAAATGAGAAAAGAGAACTTAGTTGCGTCTCAATCTGCAGAATAAGTACAGTAGGTTTTTATTATTATTAAAAACCTCAGCATTGCGGAAAATTCTCTACCAAGAGAATCTGTTATCTGAAACTTGTCTTGAAATTAAGTAAAGAGTCATTAAACACGCGTGCGCCAGTAAACACGGCAAGCTAAGCCGGCTGCGACTAGCGTAGATCGCGGCCGCATGCACCCGGCGGTTGGTGTGCTTCGCTGACTCATATCGTTAGTATGTTTTGTCATTCATATGGGCGTGCAGTATGACCAGTATAGGAGAAACAGAATGGTTTAAAGTGGAAACAGGTCTCCGACTGGGAAGTGTATTGTCCCCCTTACTATTCATCATAGTCATGGATGAAATTCACAAGAATGTTAAACAGAGATGGGGACAAGAGGCAACAAAGGCCATGCTGTTTGCAGATGATATAGTGATATGGGGCGAGGATGAAAAAGAAGTACAAAAACAACTAGATGTATGGAATCAAGAAATAGAGAAATTTGGGATGAAAGTAAGCACAGAGAAGAGCAAGACAATGGTAATGTCAAGAGGAAGGAAGGAAGGAAGAGGAAAGATAGAATTGAATGGGAAAATTCTAGAAGTGGTTAAAAGTTTCAAGTACTTGGGAAGTGTGATCACAGAAGATGGAAGGATAACTGAGGAAATTGGAAAGAGAATACAACAAGCGAACAGTTTTTACCAAAGCATAAGGGGTATTCTGTGGAACCGAGATGTCCCAAAGAAATGTAAAAATGTATTATATTCAACCTACTACAGACCCATACTAACATATGCAGCTGGAGCGTGGACTACTACAAAAAGAGAGGAGAGTAGAATACAAGCCGCGGAGATGAAATTCCTAAGAGGTATAGAGGGCAAGACCAGAAGAGATAGAGTTAGAAATGAAGAGATTAGAAAAAGGACAGGAATCTTGAAGCTGCAGGACAGGATAGAAACAACAAAGTTAAAGTGGTATGGACATATGATGAGAATGGGAGAGGAGAGAGTACCAAAGAAAACTTTCTGTGAAAAGATGACAGGGAAGAGACCACGAGGAAGGCCCCGAACGAGATGGGCAGATACAGTGTGGGAGTGTGTAGAGAAGAGAGGAGGAAAACCTGAAGAAGTACTAAAAACAGGAGAGGAGTGGTGGAGAGACAGGAAACGTTGGAGGTCCTTAATTCACAACCCGACCCAGGAAGCTGGAAACGGGAAATGAAGATGATGATGATGGGCGTGCATTTGCAAAGCTTACACGTTAGTGTTGCATGTTTGTTCATGCCTAGACACCAATCCACGTTGCGCGAATGTGTGTATATACATAATTCATAAATGAAATGCAGAAAATCTTGTCCTGAAACGAGATGAAAATTTTGAATCAAGTTTCCAGAAAGACCTGTGCCTAATGACAGTACAAATAACGATTTAAGGAAACAGGCTCCGTAAATAATAAAAGAGTTGACAGACATTCTTTCATCAGAAGATGTCAGGTGTGTGTTACAAGAGAGGACATTTTCAGCATCGCCTACGAGTACTGTAAGTACACATTATTGAACATGTTCGGTAAAAGGGTGAAAGTGTGCCCCAACAGCCGGCTGAACCGGGTGCATGTGGCCGCGATCTGCACTAGTCACAGCCGGCTAGTTTGCCGTGTTTACTGGCGCGCACATGTTTAATAACCCTGTACTTAATTTAAAGACAAGTTTCAGATAACAAAGGAAACACAAAAATTTCACTGCAAATCCAGTTATAGAACAGGCGCAACTTAGGGAAAGCTACAGTAAATATGAAATTTGAAAGCTTTCATTGGCAACTCTTTCTCTTGCCCATCAAGTAGAGAAAAGATGTCGAAACAGAAACAGAACTCTTCACTAAATCGCCCCATGTACATGAATTGTAGAAAGACTTAAACCAAAAATTTTGCAAACTTTTAGATCTGTACTTTATCTTAAAATGCTGTTTTTTTTTAAAACACTATGTAGGTTAATTAACTTTTTAATTTTTCTTTTTCCAAAAGAAAAATTCACAACTCCCTTTCTCTTTTTATATTTAAGGTAAATTGATAAGAAGGTCACAAATTCTTTATTCCTATGGCTTGAATAGCTTAAAAAAATCAAATATCTATTCTTAATACTTCCCGAGAGAAAAAAAAAACACCATTTGCCTACAAAAAAATACAAATTCGAGAAAAATACTCTTGAAGATAAATATTACCATAATGTGCTCCAAACCCATATTTTGGGTCATCTAGATTATCTTCATCTTCTCTGCTCCTTTTCTGCTTCCTTTGAATAGACTTCAAATTTTATAACAGAATTTCTCATTCGCAAATTGTCCATTTCACATGCAGTAATCATGTTCACTTGTGGTTCTATGCCCAGTTATCCCAACACCTTAATTTTACCGTTGTTCCCTTCATTGAATGCCAGTGCAGAATCATTCACATCTATTAACAAAGTCCATTTCCCCACAAATACTGTTTTTGGCTCCCTGATCCAAATCACATTATGGATTACAATTGGGTACAATAGTGTTGACAACTGAAAAGCGTTAAATTAATTAATTCATTCATTTATTTACATAATTAATTGTGTTCATACTG
This sequence comes from Meconema thalassinum, assembly GCA_946902985.2. Taxonomy (NCBI): domain Eukaryota; kingdom Metazoa; phylum Arthropoda; class Insecta; order Orthoptera; family Tettigoniidae; genus Meconema; species Meconema thalassinum. The sequence continues at coordinate 126,280,803 of OX336389.2, forward strand.
AACCCATATGCCCCAGAGTCACTTGGCACGAAGCCCGAGACAGAGGATGGAGGCAAGAGAGAGGAAACCATGCATCATATTAAGAGTCCGTTGAATGTATGGCCAGGGATGGGACATATTCTCTTCATTAAGGGATAAATTTCATGTGCTTGCTGGAAGTCACAAGTTGAGCTGAGAATTGGCTTGTACAGGAAATTAGAACGTTCTCTGGAATGCAAGGGGAGTCGATCTCGACCTGTGGATAGCTAGCGAGGGGATTTTTTTAGGCCAGGTTGATGCAAGAGCATCCGCCCGCCCTAACGACTTGGCACGTGTGAGACAGAACGAGACTGCACTAGTTTTTGCATAAAACAGGGCCTAGGAAGATGATTATAAAATTTGAAGTAACCACAAAATTCAGCCACACTGTGACATGCATTGTGATGGCCATAAACTAATTATCCACCGCACCATATTTACATTATTAATTATTTACCAGGGGTGATGTACCCCTCCGCCAACTTGAACTTGATTTGCTGGACTTGAACTTGATTGTTGGGGATCCCCTGTTGTTAACCAATGGCATCCTGGATGTAATGGATTTTATGCAAATGTGAGCAATCTATTTCCAATTAAATTGACATTATCATTAAGAATGGTACAGTTTTTGCTACAAGAGGAGGGCACCAGTGCCTCGGGGTGACAACTGAGAAGGCCAGCGGAGGTTATGAGATGATGGGCCCATGGTCTGGGGGCTCGGAAGTTATAAAACACCCACGGTCAGAACACAGGGCCTAGATTTTCTTCATGGTGCACGGTGCCGGTGTTAACACCCATTGATAAACGAGGGTGAGCAAAGGAACTTATAGTAATTAGCGACGGGCAAATTTCCGGAGCGCTAGCCCATACTGATGCACTAACATGAACGTGATCTTCTGCATTACGGAACTGTGCTTGGTTCAGCCAGCTGACGTAACAGCAGTGTCCGTAATAATAGATAAGAGACCACTCAACAGTGACGTTATAAATAACATTTGTGACTTATGTAGAACAGTGCTGGCCGAATATTTTGGGATAGTAAGCAGGTAACAACGTGTCATGCGAGACAGCATGTTATTTATGTTGTATTAAGCGGAATCTGTTCAACGCGTAAACAGAAAGAAATTATGATTACAAATGTTCAAACCTTACTGTATAATGCAGAACTTATGCTTTATCTGTGTAATTTATTTAGGCATAAATCAGGTACTGCAGTAAAATTGCTACATAAATATTTCGCCAGGCGGAGAACCAGGTGATTACGTACCATATCACGCGGCTCTAAATGAGGCCCAGGTTTCCCAAATTCCTCGAAGAATGGGATTTAAATCTCCACTAATTGCCTTTCTCTTAATATGATTCTTAGAGATTCTTATCTTGATGTACACATTGAGCCCAATTCTAACGTGAACAGTTTTGTAACTTTGTGTCCTGTCAGTAAATTTGTGTCAGTTGTGAAGACAGCACGATGGCCAAGAAATATACGTGATTGACACTGAACGAGAAGGTGAAGGCAATTGAAGCAAGTGAAAAGGAAAAGTTGTCTGTGCATGAAATTGTCTGGTTTTCAGTGTGGCCATTCCATGTGTGAATTTCTGCAATGTGTATCTGGTACCCAGGTATGCACCTGGTGTGTATCTGACAGTACCCATTTTTGGTGAGGGGCGGCGAGCAGCCTGTGAGCTCGCCACAGTGTGTGATACTCCGATTTTTGGAGCTCATTCGGGTTCGAACTGGAGGCTCATATGCGTACGTTGTGTATGTGCTGAGCAGCTGTCATCATTGAGGTTACATTGCAGAGGCAGGATTCCCGCGCTGGCCCTATCTGTGATGGCGAGATGTGTCTCCATATATTATGGGATGGTGGCCACCAACTGGACGTAAGTACAAGTGGCAAAATTGGTAAGACTGGATCCATAGCCTTGCAATTGTGTCATATTTATGTTGTGCCAGCTTTTCTTTTTAGAGCATGCCATGGTTACGTAGGATTCCCTGTCAGCTGCTCACTTAGTTTTCCTAGTTGATAAGCCATAGTAGATTTTGATTTTCATTTGAGGTAGTTCATTTTTGGATAGTGTTTAGGTCCCTCAAGGGTAATTTTTTGTGTTTTATTAAGTATTCTTTTCCTGTTCACTTTCGGTGTTAGCCCAGATTAGGTGTTGGGCGATTATAGTAAAGACCATAATGCATTGTGCCTTTATGTGATGTTTGTGATTAATGTAAATAATATTAAGGTAGCTAATTTGTGTTCATTTTAGTGATAATTTGATGTTATGATACGTACCTTGGCAGCAGCCAAGAGCGTCTTAGTCACGTTCCCGGTTGCGGGTTTAAATGAGTAGTTTTTCGTTTGTTTCTTGGTTAGCAGATAATTGGTACATAGACGTTTGTTTGTTTTGTCTGTCCACATTGTCACTGCAGCTAACCAGTATTCACCCAGCTGATCTGAGGCTGGGCTGAATCTATAGAGCGCTCATTTTACGATTGCCTCATGCAGCTCCGAACACGTCAGAACTAGTCTCGGCAAAACATCATGATCATTGGATCAAAATTCATTTTTCGGCACTTCAGCTGTAATTTTGTTTTGGTCTAGTTATTCCTGAGTTTTTCGAGTGATACTTGACCCGTTTTACTGTATCTTGTATTTTGTACTTTCCAATCGTATCCTTGTGTGTCATTTAAGTAGTTAGCCATGTGTTCCACCACCCACCAGGATAGTGTGCATATTAATTTAACCATTGTAAGCCGAGTGCATCCCAGGAATAGAGTCCAATCCTGGGAAGACCCCAATACAGGCACAGTACAGGCTACAGCACAGGTGTAGAACTTCCCGTCCCCCAGTATAAGGTGGGGGTCAAAGTTTACTCAATCATCATCATCTTGCACAGTTTCCAGCCACTTGCCGGGTCTGTTTGGAACACAAGCCTCTCCAACGTCTTCTGTCTTCCCACCATCTCTCAGTCTCCACCCTTGTCCAGTCTTCTCCTCTCTTCTTCACGCTTTCTTCCACCCCCTTCAGCCACCTGTCTCTCGGTCTCTTTCCTTCCCACTTCGTCTCGTGTATCCTCCCGGGTATCCTCTTCTCCTCCATTCGTTTTACATGTCCATACCATCTAAGTCAAGATTTCTCTATACCATCCTGTAATGGTTCCTCCTTCATTAATTCTCTGGTCCTCTCATTTCTTATTCTGTCCATCTTTGTAGTTCCAATACTGCTTCTCAAGAAGCTCATCTCACTGGCCTGTATTTTGCTCGTCTCCCTTCCTTTCATAACCCAGGTCTCCGAGGCATACGTCAGGATACGGACATAGTAAGTCCGATATATGATCTTTTTGCTGTTCTGAGGGACATCCTTTCTCAATAACATGCTTCTCACACTCCTCCGGAATGCTTCTGCCTGTCTACCCCGCTCATTTATTTCTCTATCGTTTCTTCCATTATCTTGTATCAGGCTTCCCAGATACTTGAAACTCTCCACTTTCTTCAGCTGTTCCCCACCAATTGTTATTCCCGTCGTGGTTCTTTCCTTCTTCCTTGTTGTGATCACCATCTCACTCTTATTTATGCTAAATTTCATCCCATATCCTTGTATTATTCCTTCCCACACGTCCAACTGTTCCTGTACCTCCTCCTCCTTGTTTCCCCAAATCATCAAATCATCTGCAAACACGATTGCTTTCATCTTTCCTTCCCCAATTACTTGTGCCACTCGGGTCATTATGTCATCCATCACCACAATGAAAAGTAACGGTGACAGTGCACTTCCTTGTTTCAGGCCGTTTCTCTGTTCCAACCAGTCCGATCTCTCTCCTCCCACATTCACACAGCTCACGCTTCCCTTGTACATCTCCTTTATCCTCCTTATAGTCCATTTTTATACTCCTCTATCCTCCAGGGACTTCCATACTTTGTTTCTGCATACACTGTCATATGCTTTCTCAATGTCCAGGAAGGTCATCAGTAGATCTGTTCCATACTCATAGTGCTGTTCTTGTAACTGCCGTACAGCAAAAATCAAATCCACTGTGGACCTTCCTGCTCTGAAGCCATGTTGTTCTTCCCTCATCCCTCCTTCTATCCTTGTCCTAATTCTCCTTTCCAAAACTTTCTCAAACATCTTTGCACAATGACTCATCAGTGTTATTCCCCGATAGTTTCTGCATTCTGTTCTACTACCTTTCTTGAAGATCGGGACAATTATTCCCTTTTTCCAGTCCTCTGGGGTCTTCCTTTCCTTCCATGCTGTCTTCATCACTCGGTACAACCATTGTATCCCCACCCCTCAATGCCATATCAAAACATGCTTACTAAATACCAGTACTAGAATTCTAGCTGGGCAGTTGTATGTTGTAGCAGTGAGAACAATAATAATTATTAATCTGCAGAGGAGATGGCAGGATGTAATTTTACAGGGAAGTTGGTCTTCAATGGTGATGAAGTTTTCCAATAAATATCACAGGTGAGAATGCACAATTACAGCTTAAATTACATGCTGTATCTCATTTACTGAAATAAAAGTAGAACCCAAACTATCTTTACCAGTCATTGAGAAAACACATTTCAGACATCTGCTCAGCTAATTTAACTTCACACATCAATCATGGGACACTCAATGCCCAAAAGTACATCGAAGAGATCCTGTTGGATCATGGTTGGACCTTTGCACGTTTTTACTAGCCAGAACTTTATGGTAACACTTGATGATGCCCACCCTCATACCACTTTCAGTGTTGTGCAGTATCTGCAGGAAGTTGGGATTCAAATCCTGGGTAACCAGTACGAAGCCCCGCTTGGAGAACGTCATTGTTGGGAGGAATGAGATCACATACTGGCAGAGACCATCCAACAACTTGTGAACAGTATGCCCGAGCATTTACAGGCAGCCCTAGACACTATTCCCTTGACGCCCGATCAATACAGTGAAATCGTAAACATGTGGAAGAAGATGCATTGTTATTGGTAGGTTCATGTAAGTTACTTGGTTACCATGTCCAACAAATCAATCACTGCAGGCGAACCTCAGGCGTGACCTAGTGCATTTATTTTGATCGGGTGTAAAGTTGCAAGTATTAGGAGTGGTAACACCCACTTTTAATGATCAGTGTCCTTATAAAGTGCACTACTAACATTAACATTGTTTCATTTAGACATAAATTTAATAATAATTGGTAAAACACAACTGAAAAGTTAACTTTATTCATAAAATGTAAGGAAAATTGTGAGTTATTGCCTGTTGTAAAACATGCTTTGGTATTTTCTATACCCAAACAACCTAGCTTTTGAAAAAAATACATTGGAAAACCAATATACTTCAGGGGAATAAATAAAGATTTTACATAAAAAATTATTATTAACGTGTTGCTACTTTTTTCTCTTTGACGGTCAGTGTATAAAACCGTAGTACTATTTCCACATTCCAGTGTGCAAAAGAATCATAAGTACAATAAAAGGCAAAATATTTACAAACTTTGCAGTGTCAACAAAATTTCACAAATTTTAAAAAATGTAGTAAAAATAAAAAGGATCAGCCACGAAGCTTATGAAAATACTGGGGAAAAAATTAAATCATGGCCAGGAGCTACAGGCTGACGCACAATAATGGAACAGAATAACTTCCCATTTTGACTAAATATTTCTTCGACAAAACTGCCATGAGGACAATGCTAATAAAGTCTGCCATATGGTTTCCTCCTTAGCCTGATGGCCTTGTGGATTAACAATCTATGATGATGATGATGATGATAACTGTAAACAACACCCCTGTTGTTTCATTTGAGGGGCTTGAACATCGTGGTCATTTACCCCGATGTACTTGGGAGTGTGTGGAATTTTTGTCTGATAACGTGTGTTATTGTGATGGCTGTAATAGTGTGAACAACATCTCTATCAACTGCTCTGGTTTTAGATATGTTCAGGTGCTATGAGCTGATGACCTTGCTGTTCAGCCCCTTAAAACAACAATCATCATCATCATGTCCTGGTGCTAGAATTTTCTCAAGAATTTTCTCTCAATAGTCTTTTAACATGACAAATTCCTGACATCAGTTTCATTTGAATGCCCTTGAATGCCAACTGTCTGGTTTGGGATTCAAAACTACAACCACAGGCATAGTAAGCAAACATTCTTACTCATACACATTATTTCCTACAGAAAGAGATGAACTTTGCCAAGTTTAATAAATCGACTCAAGCTTATAAGATAGATGGACAGCAAATTAAATTACTATTAACCAATGAACTCAACTACTGGCACCCAGGACTAAGTACATCATATCCGGTGCAGTAATTTTAAGAACCTGAACTGTCACTATATATTGCTGGTCATCACTAATTCACAAACATGAAAAATTGAACTTTTAATACAATATACTTTTATTATACTGATCTATACTGGATGATGAAGTTTAAGAGAGCAGAAAAATTCTTTTCATCAAATGCTTGTGGAATGTACTGGACTAAATTCTGTCCTCCAGCACAATCATACTCTCAATTACCAAGTTTCCAGTTGTTTACTCTCAAAACTAAGCATATAATGTTGAAATTTAACTTACAACTGAATTTACGCACATCAAAAAAAGTTAGGCATCACCCGCCAAAGGTACTCATGTAACCGCCTAACATTCAATGAATTGGGCACGCTTGCGAAGCATAGATATATTCAGATTGCAGTTGAACAAAGCAACTTCGCTCTTACATTCTGGAACACAAATTCATTTTCAATCCTTCACAAATTTACTAGGCCAATATACAAAAAAATATTGATTTTTAAATAAGGTCTTTCCAAAGACAATTTGACAAACAACTGTGGTGTGAGTTTATTACTGACAGTCAAAACGGAAAGAAATCCATGAAGTATTATGATATATTACCTGAGGACTGTTCATAATAGCATGACGAGAAGCTTCCTTCTTTGAGAGTTGGTGAACCATCATAGCTGCCTGAGATACAACAACCTGATCTTCGTCGTTCAGCAGTTTTATCAATTCTGGAATAGCTCTGGTAGCTAAATCTGCATCATCCTAAAACAGATACAGTACTTGTTTAATTACAGTATATATTACATGTAACACTGAAAAATACACATTAAAACTACAACAAATCAGGTACAAAGCTGTTTAAAGGGCATACACCTTATAACTAATATTTTTGTATATAGTATACCTCAAGTCTGTAGATATATAGATCAATAAATGTGAAAATCGTCAAACTCCGCCGATATGTATTTATGCCTTATGGACTCTTATGTGCAGTTTTTGGCTATTTTGAACCAGTGATAAAAAGCAAGATAATTAGTTTTCTACTTAATAAAACACATAATTTTGTGGCTATCAATCTTTGCCTCATAGAAGAATTTTGCTAAAATGCCAAACTCACTTGTGCTTCCTGAGGGTTGTATCCATTGAAGAAAGATGTTATGAATTCAATAGGAAGCCACAAAAATGAAGCACATGCAAATAAATGCATGCAAGGCAATTTGAGCCAGGATGCACTGCAGAGTTCTCAGTTGCGATCTACAGTATTCTGTAAGAAAGAAGTAAGTGTAGCGACTAAACTCTCCCTACATCGCTCAGTATTTAGACCGACCTTGTTCTATAGAAGTGATAGCTGGGTAGATTCAGGATATCTGATACATAAGCCCGAGGTAACTGATATGAGGGTAGCACAAATGATTGCTGGGGCAAATAGATGGAAGCAATGGCAGGAAGGTACTCACAATGAAGAGATAGAGGCTAAGTTAGAAATGAACACGCTAGATGAAGCTGTTCGTATGAACCTACTCAGATGGCGGGGTCATGTGAAGAGAATGGGGGAGGAGAGATTACCTAAGAGGTTAATGAATTCGGCTGAAGAGGGTAAGAGAAGTAGAGGTAGACCTAGGAGGCGAGGGTTAGATTCAGTGTTTAACGATTTTAAAGTGAGAGGTGTAGAAGCCGAGGAGGCCGCAATGCTAACTGCTAATAGGGCTTCACAGAGGTGACTCGTTAGCAAACAGAGGCTTGCAGACTAGACTGAACGCTGAAAGGTAAAACGGTCTCGAATGGAAATATATGCATGTATGCACAACACACAGGGCAGGATTACAGATTAATAAGGTCATGTTAGAAGCCATTCTTGCAGTGTTTACTTTATAATCTACTCACAGAAAGTTAAAAACAATGGTAACTTATTGTAAACATTGTTGTGCACAAGTGTACCTAAAGAAGGCCTAAGTGAAAAAGATCTGATGCTGTTTGCCTGATTAACAAAATATGACTTCCAATTAATCCCCCACGTTTTTATTTGGAAAGTGTATAAAAATTGAATAAATAATTCATGTAAAATTCTTTTCAGGTAGTAATTATATTAATGTTATTGGTATTACGTCCCTTTTAACAACTGCGGCTTTTAGAGACGCGGGAGTAGTAGGTTGATTAGATAAGTGTTATTCCCTGCATGTTTTAATTTGGCACTTTTGTCTTAAGTGACTGAAAAGCAATTCCGTTAGCAGATTAAAGATCAAGCTATGTTGTAGCACATTGTAGGCAGCTAGTGGAAAAATGGTACTGCAGATCATTAATAAAGTTTATGGTATTCAGCATTAATTGTGGAGTAATTCAAAGATATATCAGTTTACGTGATATTACAACTACACGTTGAATTAGCAACATTATGCAAAATTGCCTCAATAATGAAATGGTTCATTTGCAGATAAATAAATGCAATATTCTTGGTTTTCTGAAAAACTAAATTAATTTTCAAGTATATTATTCCTTCATGAATATTCTTTTTTTTTTTTAAATTATTATTCTTGGAACATAAGCAATTCTATATATATTTTACGAGTACTTAATAGTCTAAGGATAACACATCTGCTTTCTGCACAATAGTTTAGTTCAATTCCCAGTTTTATTTATTTTAGAAATTATCTCCCTAAAAAAAGATGACATATTCCAGCCAAAGAGAATCTTTCATCAAAGCACTGATTTGCCTATTTGTATTCATAGTTTTTCATGGTTTCACCTTGGTATATTTCCAGCAGGTTAGAAAGACTTTTGCAAAATAGTAACTTTCAGTTATTCCTGCGTTAGTGGTTCCTTCCTTTTTTTTAAATTTTAACCACAGTTTCCCATGCCTTTTCTACAGGGTCTTTTTTTAGTTCTCTCCGGAGCACCACTCAGAGCACGGCATGGCTGGCCCAATGACACTCCGTCCCTAGCCGTATAATGCACGCTTTTCCTCCCCACTACATCGCGAAAAATTCACACTTATAGAAAGCCATTTCTAGTGAAATTACGGTATTAGTCTAAAACCTACCCTGCATTACATTTGATGTTCAAAATGTTGTCCCTCAGCTGTCAAACACGCCTGACATCTCGTAAACAGGTTTGCAGACACTCGGCGAATCTCAGCCAGTGTGATGTTCGAAATAACTTGTGTAATGTTCTCTTGTAGCTCTTCTCTTGTGTGAGGGTTGTTCACATACACTTTTCCCTTCAGCATCCCCCACAGGTAATAATCACAGGGATTTAAATCAGGGAGATCTAGGGGGATAATTAACCACCCGATCTTCGAAAACTTTCCATATTACTTCCATAGACCGATTAGCAGTGTGTGCCGTCGCATTATCTTGCAAGAACCAACCATTACTCCTTTCTTCTTCCGTCAGCTCTTGAGAGAATGGTCTGAGAGTGAGGTTTATATATCGATCAGCATTTTTTGTTTCACGGAAAAATATAGGCCCTATAACTCTACGAACACTTACTGCGCACCAAACTTCTTTACATCATGAAGTGGACGGACATGCAACTGGTGGGGATTTTCTGCACACCAGTAGCGATTGTTTTGACTATTTTCATAGCCACTTAAGTGTAGCCATGCCTGATCAGTATAAAATAAAAGTTCTGGGTCAACATATACATCGTGAACTGACTGAAGCAACCAGTTACAATACTGAACTCGAGCGAAGATGTCAGGGCCTCTTAATTGTTGGGCAGGGGTGGGTTTGTACGGTTTGGCTTTTAACAGTTTTGTTGCTTTGTGGGCAGAAGATAGTGACACATTAGCTTGTACGGCGAGACGTGACAGGGATTTTGTTGGAGTTCTTTCCAAGAGTGCTCCTATTTCGTTAAGCTTTTCCTCTGTTAAAACGGTTAGTCTCCTGCGTCATTTCTTGTTAAGAATGGACCCGGTGGTGCGGAACTTCTTTACTAATTTACGTACCGTACTCCTATGGGGGGATGCCAGGAAATTTGCGAATGAATTGAAAGTGGCACTCTGTATAAGAAGAATGCTTCGCAAAGCACAACACAATGAATAGACGCTGTTCCACTGTATACATCACCCTTTAAACACACGATAACTTTTGTATTCCTACAGAAACTACGCTATTTTAAAGCGAACACATTGAACACGCTACCAGTACCATAGATGTTAAACTAAACTATTGCTGTGAAGCAATGGTTATCGCTACCGTACTGCATTAGATCATCTTAGCCGTCATGACGGGATATATCTCTCGGCAAATGAGTCACCCGGCCGGGCTATCGCCTTCCGTGCATGTTCCCTGATACTCAGAGCAAACTAAAGAAAAACCCTGCAATAATCCATATATTCTTTAATCTGGTCCAACCACTTCCTCCCAGGAATGATGACCAAGTGGACATATCAATCCAAGTACTGCATAAGTAGTAATAATTTCTTGGATCTAATTTACATGACCGAACTACATAAGTACTGCAATACTCGGTCACTCTTCCAATTGTTAAGTCCACCTGTATGTCTTTTCTTATATATTCATTCAGATTTTATCCTTCATATTAATTAGTGCAAAATTAGTGTTCTGAAGATAAAGTTATTTTCAACATAGTATGGTTGAGGCATTAAAGACTGGATCCTGGTTAGTTTTCACAAAACCATGGAGGGATTAAAATACAATCAGTATTTCCATACAGTCGTGCTTCATATGCCAGGACAGTACAAAAGAGTGAAAATGAACATAGTTACTACAACTGTTGCTGGTGAAATTTCTCTATGATTATTTACCTTCAAGTGTAATTCTTAAAAACTCACCTGATAGTTTATCAAATTAACCACAGCGTGCTTTAACATTTGGCTGGGTTCCGCCAATCTCTGCACGGCTGTAGGTTGAGCAGGATCAAATTGGGTAGAGGGTATTTCAATACCTTCTTCCAGGGTTTCTGGGAACATAGCAGCTCTCACTCTTTGTGACCGAGTTTGACTTAGCTGCTGATTCATCTCTGAAAAATATAACAGTTTCTAAGTGGCGGTCTTCACAACACAAATGAAAAAAAATTACATTAATAGTTAAGTCCATCATTAAAAGCATTTATTTGACTGCAGGGAAGAAGAACAAAAACATTGATTTTGAACATTCATTTACAATCTTAAGTTTTCATATTGTCAATTGGCAAAGTATCTTCAATGCCTTCTGTTAGGATGATAAGCAACTGACAATATATCGCCAATAGCCGAACTAGCAAGTGAGATCGCCCGTTCATAAATCAGCAATGAAATACCACATTTCCCAGCATAATCGTAAATATTTTGTAGCCTAAAATTCATAGAAGAAAAACCCTCCTTTAAATATACTGCATCATTATTTGCTTAACTCGTAATAGTTTGTATTTCACTTTCAACTTCAAGATCAGTGCATAATTCTTGTATTCAAATTATGAACACCCTGTACAAACATCACGCATGGGATTTTTCCATGGAAGTGGCTGATGGTGCAGGACATCCCTTGCGTAAGTTTCCACCAATAGTAGTTGGGCCTGTTTTCATGTGGGTGAATTGGGGTAAGCAGCACTTCATACGGTGGCTTATTGAAGCTCCTTGTTCCGAGGTCGACTAGCAGAAGCAATGGGTCCATACAAGTTTCACTACCCTGGACTGGTGCTGAGTGCGACTACTGTATAGCGTGCCGTGTGCCGGCCGCTCACATAGCGTGAGCCATAGCTCACATGCAGAGTCTCCTTTCTTTTGACAAGACCACACCAGGTTATAAGCTCGTGGCAGCATGTGCAACCGACCAGCGCACAAATACGACAGTACTATGTGACGATAATGGCATCAAATTTCATGAGCTAAATTTTTGTACTTGAAAAGTAGGGTGCGATGATTATGCCAAGAAGTATGGTAAGACAACAATTCTTTGAAGCGAATATTAACATACGATAAAATTAATTGTATTATTTCAGTTTTTAGGTTAAGGTTTGTGAGTTGTTGACGTGTTCTTAAGAAATGAGTTGGCGCAGGAGCTGATCGCTGGAATGGATTACAGAATTCAACAAGTGACTCTCTGACCTTCATTCTGTAAACGAGTTATTAGAATATTTTGATGATAGTGATATTGACGCAGACATTGAAACTGGTAAGTTATCTACACAGGCCGACAAAAATATTCATGCACCAAGAAGGAAATGTCAGTTTGTCGCACTCTTCGGTATTCAGTTACATCTCAGGATGCTAGTTATTTGATTAGTGGAACAGCCTCGCCACCCGAGGCCGTGCACATGTCCCAATCCAAGGCCAATAAAAGGGCTCGCATAGGCCACAGGATACTCATACATAGTGGACTATTGTTCTCGATTGCATAAAGCTCGTTGACCATTCAACTTGCCTCCACAACGCATTCGAAGTGCATTAACCCATTTAACAGACCTGGAGAGGGGATGCATTATTGGGCTCCATGAGGCTATTATATGATCGTATAACCAAAATGCTGGCCACCTAGGCCATTCTGACCATGCTGTTAATGTGTGCTGGGATCAGTGGAAACGCAAAGATGTGCATACACAGCAACAGGGCTCAGGTTACCATCAACAGGCCACCCGGAGAGATGATAGTCTGATCATCCAAAAAGCAAGTACAGATTAAAATGCTTTGGCAGCTGCCATCCAGAGATAGGTGGCAGGGTCATTACAGGCCCGTGTTGGCCCACACCATTGCCAAGCGCTTGGCTGAAAGGAACTTGGTCTCATAGCGCCTATTACGTGTCCTGCCATTGACACCCGTCCACCGTCACCTCTGACTGCAGTGGTGTCGGGACTGAGAAACCAGAATTAGACAGGAACCGAGTTGTCTTTAGTGACAAATTCAGGTAGTCTTCGGGTTCCGACGACAGATGTGCTTGTGTCTGGAGACCTCGTCGTGCGAGCTTCAATACAGCATTCTTCTGGCATGTCACACTGTCCCCACTACTGGCGTGATGGTCTTTAGGGCCATCACACATGACTGCCGATCACCCCTAGTAGTAATACGAAGGTCACTAACGGCGTAGCAATACATGTACAATATCCTTTGGCCACATGTCTTGCCACCCATGGCAGTGCACCAGACAATCCATACCGGCAGGATAACACTCTACTGCCTCACTGCCTTGACTCACTCAATCCCCAGACCTGTCGCCAATTGAAAATATTTAGGACCATCTGGGGCACCAACTGCAAGAGTCAAGAACTGGGCAAGATCTTGAGAAACCGTTCCAGCAAAATGAAGAGATATGCTACAAGTAACCAAGCATGCCTGTATTGCAGCCAGTATCCAAGCTAGATGTGGACCATCAGGGTCCTAAATCCTCCATGCAGATGATCTGCGTTCTGTAAAACAAGTGTTAGTTTGCTCTGATATTGCAATAATTTACGTGCATCAACGTTACAATCATCCATAGCCAGTTTCGTACAATTCCCACAATTCCTTTTTGGTGCATGAAGTTATTTTTGTCGGCCTGTATTACATCTGGTATACCACAGAAATTAAATGTGTTTATGATATGGATAAAAGCAGTGATACCTGTCTAGTCTCTATTTTAAACACTGGTAAATCAATTTTGAGAACCTAATCTAGTAAATAACAGTGGGCTTGATCCGTTTCCAATTACAGCGAAACCTCTATCAATCCCAGAAGTACAATTTGTCCACATTCTTTGTCCAAATTCTGCAGTCCCAATAACCTATGTTAACAAAACCCACATCAATTGTTCCTTATGCTTCTGTCATTCAGAAATCTTAGCCCAACGAACTTCAATCCCATATTGATCATTTTCATGAACAAAAGAGATTCAAGCGAGATTTTTCTTTTCTTTCTGTTTATTTGATTAAGGTAACTAATTTCATATTGCACGTAGCTTCCAAGAAATACGAGCTTAGTGATTTTCCTGTTCACATCTTTCAAATGTCATCATACAACCCACTTGGAAACACTTCGTCAACAGTGACAAAAAAGTACAAACATACTTGCCGATGGCTGCGTATGCAACGTTCTTTGTAGAACTGGCACATAGTTTGGTAGAAATTTACTTACATCAATGGCATATTAAAGGGCAACCATAATTTGTGCGTTTCACACCCACCACTTGCCACTACAAGTGAAAATTTATAAAATTATGTTTTGCAAATATACATTTCCACAATGGCGATGTGCAAGCATCATAAATAAGTAGGGACCCTGGTTTATGGCAATATAAAAAGGCTTCAAAGCGGTGAAATGAATTGTTCAAAATGGTGAAATAAAATATCCATAGTGGTGAAATAACAAAAGCGAGGTGAGAGTGTGCTTAATAACCATGTGTACAGTGCATGGATTTGGTTAAATAATGAACACTATACAAACATTTGGAGGAGTAAAAAACAATTTATTCCAGCCTTTTTTTTCTTTTCGAGAGAACTTAAAACTCAAATGAATTTGTGTTCAATACCTAACCAAACATTTACTTCTCCACGACTACCAAAACTCAAATGAATTTGTGTTCAATACCTAACAAAACATTTACTTCTCCACGACTACCATAGTCCTTTTCTCACTAACTCATGAAACGTATGTTGTCCCCAAAATTATGCAGAGCATTGATTCCACGTTTTCAGGACTTCAACCAATCAAGTCTGAGAAGGGACTTCGTTATCCCGTATCAAATGAAACTTTTATATTTTTAAGGTTTCTTATTTTCTATGAAGGGACTATTTCAATTAATTTTAAAGTCATCATCATGCACAGTTTCCAGCCACTGGCCGGGTCTGTTTGGAACACAAGCCTCTCCAACGTCTTCTGTCTTCCCACCATCTCTCAGCCTCCACCCTTGTGTCCAGTCTTCTCCTCTCTTCTTCACGCTTTCTTCCACCCCCTTCAGCCACCTGTCTCGTTCCTTCCCACTTCGTCTCGTGTATCCTCCTGGGTATCCTCTTCTCCTCCATTCATTTCACATGTCCATACCATCTAAGTCTAGATTTTTCTATACCATCCTGTAAAAGTTCCTCCTTCAATAATTCTCTGGCCCTTTCATTTCTCATTCTGTCCATCTTTGTAGCTCCAATACTGCTTCTCAGGAACCTCATCTCACTGGCCTGTATTTTGCTCTTCTCCCTTCCTTTCATAACCCAGGTCTCGGAGGCATATGTCTCCCATAAGTCCAATCCCTCGTCCACGTCGTGGGAGACTGACAACGGCACAAAGTAGGGGATTGCCTGTAGGGGCGAAGTACAGTGGGGACTTTGTGTGCCCGGGACTGTTACGGTAGCTGTGAAGGTCCTACAGGAACCCTGAAAAGTGACGGCTAACGGGGCTCTGGTGAAGCTACGATAGGCCCAGCAAGCCAGTGGTGGATAAGACTTTTGCTTTCAAGAAGGGAGCAGGCCTCGGACAGGACGGATTAATTTTAAACTAAATATTTTAAAAAATTATCTTATTACCAATGTTTCGTTGGGATTTAGCATTTCAGGGTGAAAATAACATATTTTGCAAAATAAATTTATTTCGCGATATTTTGCGGCTACAATAATTTTAAAAATTGGCTTATTTAGAGTAAATATATTGTTGTGATAACATATATGAGCCTGTTGAAATATTCCGTGGATATCGTTAAAACCAAAAATCCGGGACTCTACAAATAAGCACATACCATGATGTACATTAGTTCGCATAAGCACACCTTTTGAGTCTTCCTCTTCATTTGTATCTTCTGTTCAACAGCATTGCCAATCGTTGGTAAATTAACTCCAATATGACAGCATGGAATGCAGTTAAGCAGTGAACTCCTTAGTGAAAAACAATAGTTTTAAGTTTCAATTTGTAATTTTATCATTTCAAATGATCTTGTCGACTTCGTCGTTATGGTTGGGGTCCATCGTTATGCATTACGGACACGGTGACGGACGTGACGTCATGCTCACGCGGGGAGCGAGAACCAGACGCTAATGATTATTGGAGTCTGTTGAAAGAGGCCTGGCGTCGAGCGACCTCTTAAAAATCAGAAACTCACTCCACAAATCTGTAAATCAGTATTCTTCCCTTATTTCAGATACACTATTCATTAAACAAACATATATGGCATAGTCATGACCCCTTCGGCCTGGCGTCGAGCGACCTCTTAAAAATCAGAAACTCACTCCACAAATCTGTAAATCAGTATTCTTCCCTTATTTCAGATACACTATTCATTAAACAAACATATATGGCATAGTCATGACCCCTTCATGGAGTAGGCTATTGTCTAAATCTGGACACTCATACTACATCCTTACACTAATTCAAATTTACGGCCAAATGATCCTTCTGACAGGGAGGCAAAGGTTTCCGCCGGCTTGCCTGGGATGATGGGCCACAAAACCGCTATCAAAAAGTACACAATTTACGCTTTATTCAACCAAACACATCTCTAAAACAAGTACAAGAAACACATTTCTTCCCGTGACCCTTAAAGAGGTGCCCGCGCGGGAAGCCCAAGTTAATGGGTAATGCAGTCTGTTGAAAGAGTCCTGGGGCCTCCTGAGCCTTTCTAACATGTGTAGCATTTGTAGCATGTGTCATTTGAAATGATACAACGTCTAGTCTTTCAGACTGACTGTGATTTTTTTACGTCTTTGTCTCCATAATGCCCGAGTTCAGAATCGATGCACAAGTTGGGCCTGTTTTGATTGGCTGAGGTCAGACAAAATCTAAGCCCTCGACGATCCACTTAATCCTTTCTCATGCTTAGATTCTCTTCATAATACGCTCCATATTCTTCCTCCGCATAATCACGATACTGCTCAACTCAAACTGACAAACTTAAAGTACCCTACACCATGCCAAATGATATGGCATGCATTGCACAAGTAGAAACCTCTGGTGCTTGCTAATTTTGTAACTTCCAAAACACAGTGTCGTGAAGGAACTTGCTGCCATAAAGCTAAAGAATCAAGGTTAAAGGACCCATATTGACACCAGACTAAGGAACACATGTATAATAACAATGTTGAAAGATGCCTACGTTAAGAATTATACAACGCATTCTCACAATACCCAATGCAGAAAAAGTTTCATGTAAGAATTTTGAACCTTTGGGTGTGGCGAACCCATCGTACAAATAGCCTGAATATGATAGTATACGAGTCGCAGCCTCGGATGGAGGTCCTTGATTCACGCCCCGACCCAGATCACTGGAACCAGGAAATGAAGAAGAAGATAAGAATTTTGAATTTAAATAAGGAATTGTTCCCAAATACAGACATACAAACCACATCAATATTGTTATGATCTGGCAGTTTGCACATCGAGTAAAATACTGCATAATTCGACATGAACTAGCTATAATGAATTAAGTTCTATATGACAATTCCACTTGACCCCAGCATTTTGAAAAAATAAGTTTTTAACAGAAATATTGTAATAGGTGTAATCAAGAAAAGAGGCAACTGTGTTTTTAATGTGAGAGGTTTGTGTGTATTCAAGTGAATTCATTGGTGCTGAAGAAGGATCTTAAAGACCCACAGCAAGGTCATCAGCATGCCAAAATTTGCTCACATTATTTGAGTGCAAGAAACAAATATATTCTTTTTATTCTGCAAATTTTTGTTGCCCTCTTTGTTCTGTACCATTCCAGACAGAAAGAAGTTATAACAGAAAGTGAACTAACAATCAGGCACACTACAGAACAGCTTTCTTACTTATTTCTTTTGTTAATTAATGATTTTATAACCAAAATATGTTTAGGTTTATTTATAGGAATAGCTTCAATATCATAATCAGCTGTTGCCATTTGAGAGAAGTACAAAATCTTTCAGTGGATCTACTGCCAGTGTAAGCTTTCACCAATATGAATTTTCTTCATTTTAACACATACTCACCGTCAACTTGATCTTGGGTAAATCCCTGAGTGAACCCTTGATCGAGGTCAAACATGAGGCCATCTGACTCCATGTCTTCCTCTTTGCCTGTCAGGGATGGAGCCTGGGTCGTTGCTCCGGAATGAATTCCAGAATCCCCAAGATAAGAATTCTGCTGCCACATGAGAGTTTGTTCTTTTGCAGATCCCATTGGTAGATCTCCAGGACCCTGGTAGTTGCCATGGGACACTGAAACAATAAATATCAGAAATGAACATGCAGTATCTATAAAGAGCTACAAAAGGATAACTAGATGTATATATCCTATCCACAACAACTCATTACATCACCTTAATAAGTAGCCTAACCTAACATACTGTACAGCCAGTGACCGCAATAAGGCTGCCTACAGCACATAAGAATGGGACGTTCTGTGAAACTCGCTAACTTTCAACAGGGTGAGTTGATTTAATGCCACAGGTGTAAAAATTCACAGTGTGAGATTTCCACCCTCTTCCTAGGTCTACAATGTCTAATGTAACAGTGAAGCGGAAACTTAATAGGATGTGCACAGTCCAACAATGTTTAGGTCTACCCGTCCTAATCCACAGGGACAGTAGAATGTTGGAGCAGGTTGTTCGGGGTAATCGACGGGGTAATCACCCATTGCCACCATCGAACAGGAAATCCACACCGCGTCTGGATCTACTCCTAGCATCATGACTGTTCAGTGTGAGGCATAAAACTTGGTTTCTATCATATTTATATTGAAGGATAATCATTGCACGGCGAGTGTTGATATATTCATCAGATTACTTTGTATTAGCTGTAGAATGTTTGCCCTCTTTGTCGTATTTATTGAAATGAAGACCGGATACAGGATACCAGTGATAAAGGTAGCATTGCTTCGATATGTAATTTATTTATTCATCTAAGTAACGTATTTCTCTATTTGAATGTCCTGACTTTGACTCTGGACAGACATTTAAAATATATTACGTATAATTGTGCCGAAATGTCCGAAGTGGAGCCCTGTGTATTATTTGAATCACCAGTTTTAAAACAACAAAACTTGGCAACAAAGCTCAGTTGTTCCAAGCTCCCGCCATATCCTTCACGTTCTTTCTTTCGAAATACAGGGGTATCGAGACCCTATTTCAAGGCATTAGCAATGTACTAAAAATTTCTTGTAAACCCTGTATTTTTATTGTAAAAAATATGCCATTTGCAGTGGATTTATAAATATGAAATGTCACATACATTGCATGTATATTGCAAACTAGTATTTAAGAAGGAATGAACCGGGAAACGGGGTAAAACCGATCAATTTTCGAAGTTTGTAGTGGATTTTCCTGTTTATATTTTCATTGATTTTCATGAAAATTTACTTTTAATATTGACATTTTCACAACATATCCATAGAACTAAGCTTTAAAATCCGACAATTATCGAACTTTGATCACGAATGTTTACTTTAAAACGGTTTTGTCCGTGCTCATTCTGAACCCGATCAATAATTAGTTTGAACACCTCCGGTCAAGGATTGTAGAAAGGAAAGCGGTACCGGTACTTGAAATGAAAATCCACAGCCTGCTTCCAGTCTCCGACCAGGTCAGGAATGGAATGAATGGAGCCCCTATCTAGCGGCGAGGATATGAACTGTGCCGGCTGCCGAGGCCTGACGCACTCCTCTGGGGCAACGATTAAATGAATGACAGATGAAATGAAATGATAGTGGAGAGTGTTGCTGGAATGAAATTTTGACAGGGAAAACCGGAGTACCCGGAGAAAAACCTGTCTGCCTCCGTTTTGTCCAGCACAGATCTCACATGGAGTGACCGAGATTTGAACCATGGACCCAGCGGTGAGAGGCCGGCGTGCTGCCGCCTAAGCCACGGAGGCTTCGGTACCGGTACTTAAATATTCTTATTTATAAGCAAATGTCTTAACTTACAATTAATGGGCGTGTAGTTGTTTTACAAATTAGAGACAGCAAAATTACAAAAAAAAAAGGAAGATTGTAGTTTTACGTGACCGTGAATCTTGTGATTATGAGCCACGGGACCTCCTTTTAACGTGGAATCCGAACCACAGGACATGGCATTTCACTTCGAAAATCTCACATGCATTGACCGGGAATCGAACCCGGACCGCCTTGGTGAGAGGCATACAGCTAGACCGCTGAGCCACCACGACCCCCCAAGCAAAATTACACTAAAATAACATAGGGTTATAGTAAGAGAAAGATAATGTGTATTAGAGACCATAAATTACATACTAAAAGACATGATGAACAACAATGAATATATAGTAAAATCCAATTAATGTACCAATAGTTTCAACTAGAATTTTTGCAAGTTCAAGAGCATTGAAACTTTCCTCTACTCAACTTGAAAGTCATTAACACCAGTAAAAATATACCTTCCATGCCTAATATCCCTACCCTTCAATTTCTTAACAATTTGGCCTGTTGTTATTGTTTGCATGTCAAGAACAGTGGGGAAAAAATGGTAATATTCCTTCAAATTGAGTTTCTTTCTCATGAAGCTCACGTCATAGTTATTTCCACGAACCTTCTTCTCAACTCTGCCTATATAATATCGTGGCCATTTGTTTGTTGGGAATTGAACAAGCACGAAGTCGTTCACTTCAATTTTTTCCCGTGGAGGACACTCAGGAACTGTAACCAACACATTGTTACGTTCAACCTGGATGCAGCCTCCCTCGCTCATATCGCCGCCATCTTCCTCGCCATGATTTTCATCTCCATCTTCGTCTGGCTGAATGTCGCTCACTACAACACTTCTTCCTGGGGGTACGTTCAGCCGTTTTCCTCTTCTCCGCACAACAGTTGCTGTTGGTTCACCGAATCGTGCCTTCTTCAGGTGATCAACAATTGAAGTGGTCCAGGCTGTCTCGGTTAAGGAACTATCGGCATTCACATCACTTTCTGGGATCTGTTCCAAAACTTTATCGGGGTTTAGTGGCACGATTCCAGCTTTTCAAAACCCACTGACGACGTTAGCGGAAGATGCTAGGCCAACCTTTTCGAAGGCTGATTTCAGGAGAAGTGGAAATACGGTCTTAGGCAGGACGCCACGGTTACATTTTTTCCACTCTTCAAGCACTTGCCTCCACGATGATTTCAGACGATTACAAGGGGCGGAAAAAAGCCACATCAAGGGGCTGGCACAAGTGAATTGAATTTGGTGGTAGTAAAATAAACCTAATATTGTGCTCCTGACACAGTCATATCACATTTAAAGAAAGATGACTCGACAGGTTATCTCCAATCATAACCATCTTTCCTTGGAGTTTCTTCATGTAGGAAGAAAAATGGTTATAAACCACTCCTCAAAAATGACAAGATCGAATCACCCTCTGGAATTTCGGTTGTATCCAGCTCCTGTCATACCACCTTCAGTCCACGTGGGATACAAATGCTTGAATTTGTATACAGTGTAAGGTGGCAGCACTGTTCCATCTGCAGCACATGCAACCATTTACACTAACACTGGTTTTGGACGTGTCCATCATCCTTTCTGCATGTTTGGCACCACGCTTGACTACCACCTTGACCTGAACCGGATCATAAATAAAATTGGTTTCATCGTAGTTCACAATATTCGACGGTGGGACCCCTTCAATTGAAACACATAGGTTATTAAAATACACTCTGATCGTGTCAAGCGTCACAGTAGCTCGGCTCTCCATGACATTTTGTCCCAGTCTCACTATAGTTCTTGATGCTAACTGAGGAAATTTTTCAGCCACTCGGCCCTGGACAGTTATCTATGAACCGGGGCTCAACTTTCCCCAAGTGGTTTAAATAATCTTGAACCAAGCCCCGAACGTCTCTATTAATTAATGGGCAACCCCAGGCAGCGCACTGCACTCAACACTCCACCAGCTGTTTTTCTTCATCTTGTGATAATACTGGCTGCCTTCCTATTTTGTGCTTGTATCGCCCGTGTAATGTGTCATTTAGGCCGGTATTACACTATCAAAGAAATTTGTCAAAGAAATTTGATCAAATATTTTATAAAACTGAAATTTTATAAAAGTTATGCAAAGCAATAAGCACACCATTCCACTACATCAAATATGTTATCATAGTTCAGCAAAATGGATGAAGGACAGTTCCTTGTTCACTTAACTGTATTACAGTAGTTGAAATTCTGTGGTGGCAATACCGGTATGTATGGGTTAACCCATGGGTCGCCCACGTGAAAGTGTATTACGAGTAAAATCTTGGTGAACGAGCAGCAGTACGAGCACTTGAAAAATTACATTAATATTAATAATTATGATAAAATGAATGATGGTGACATTCGAAAAAAACACTGTCCGAGCAAAGAAAATAGTAACATGCGAAGTAAAAATTCACGCCTGAAGTGGGATTTGATCCCAGGTCCCCTCGAACCAGAGTCGAGCGCTCTACTCATTCCGCTAACTAAGACTCTGCAATGTCGTGGTTGGTTAGATGTATTACCTACCGTTAAGGATAAAGTGCTTATTTACACTCGTTTGTAATACCATAAGTGTAATTGAAAAATTATAATACAAATTTTATAACATAAAATGCACTACTATTAACGGCTTATTTCAGCCTATTTAACTATTTAATTCCTCTTTATATCCTAAAATGCGCATCCTTTGTGTGCAGCACATATAGCCTCGGCTATTTTTACATACAGTTTCTATCTGTTATTTATGTTTTAAATTGTACACCATTCATTATGTAATGTATTATGTAACATTTCATGCATTTCACACTCTGATATGAGCATATTTGCTGTGGTAATATTCCAGCTGTTATGATCCGCCATTTTGGTTTGAATCTTTTATCAAAGATAGCATGATGCTCATACATTTTATAAAAGAAATTTTATAAAACCATCTTTTATAAAAGATATCCCCATTACACTGTCATCTTTTTAAAAAGATCTTGTATCAAAAATCTTTGACAAATTTCTTTGATAGTGTAATACCGGCCTTAGAGTTGTGTATGGTACAGCCATACCTGCCAACTTTCAAAAAGGGCTTTCATTAAAACTCGTGCACACCATAAAATCTAACAAATTTAGACATAGGCCTACCCCGGCCTGAAACAATAATCCTCCTGGGCTACAAAATACAGTAATTCATACTTTAAACAGGATATTTCAATGAAATCTTATCTTACATCATACGCCAATTATTTATAGACGAGGATGACCCTCAAGAAGCAGGTATGGTGAATTTTGTTTTGGAGCATAGATATAACAGGACTTCCTTGAAATAATATACCTAGGTAATACACTTATCACTCACTGGAAATTACTTGCACTTTTAAATTCATAAGTGTGGCTTTTTTAGCTTCCTGCAAAAAGTCTGGAGAAAAGGTGCTGGCATAACAGGGACCAGAACTCCTGGTCTTCAAAATAGAAATAGAACCCAGAGATTCATTTGACATGTCAAAATTCATGTATTTTCTTCACTTCGTAAAATTATGAGTCCAACAGCAGTAATATAAAACACTACAGTAACCAATGACATAATAAGGGTGCGACTTAAGAGCTCAAGTTGTGGCTTGCTTTTCTTTCTTCAGAAAGTCAATAGAATAATTATGTGTTTGTATGACATGCTTCAGAACTTCTGGACTTCAAAATAGAAATGGATTTCAGAGTTCCATTGGACATCGATGACCTGAACTGTGTCCTGTTCTTAATCTGGCTAAAAATTCGTTCACATTCTGACTTCGCAGCCAAGTACGGAGAAATATCGAGATGTTACACGATCGGCGCTGGTCTCAGCCGTTTGACGAGATTCCTGTAGTTTTCACGATGAAAAAAAAATCGCGATTCACATAATCGGTCTCACTATTAGTCGTTCGACGAGATTTCCATTGTCCTTGAGAACGGGCACAGGAAAATGTAGCATTTTTACGCAATCGGCGCCGCTTGCTGTCCGTTTGACGAGAATACAGTTGTCCTAGTCATGGAATGCGAAGAAATATCGCGATGTATTGCAATTTCTGCCGCTCTCGACCGTTTTACGAGATTCACGTTGTCCTCGCGGTTGGATACTGAGAACGCGATAAGCAATCGGCGCCGCACCCGGGCGTTCAACGATTGCCTGCCTGTCCATCTGCCCTGGCAGAATGGCGGAGGCAAGCTCAAGGTTGGGCATGATTAAAATTCACGAGCAGTTACGGACATGTTGTATGGTCGGCGCCGTGATTCCCGCTGTCCCTATGCAGTAGTTGGGAGTTCACGGTGGATCACGAGGAGAAATGAGCATCGCAATGCTACGTAGTCAAGTGGATTGATGCACTTCTCACTCCCCGTACGCTTTTAAGTATACGGTCATGGGAAAAGTGACGAGTAGATTCCGGAATGTTTCGTGATGGGTGTCTTTGACAGGATTCCCGCAGACCTCGTGATCACCAGTTCGCGATCGGGCACGGGTTTTATGAGTTTACGCAACTGGCGTCGATCTCGGTTCGTTTGACGAGATTCCCACAAGCAAGTCGTGTGGTCAGCCGGCCGTCTTGAGGATGTGATTCTTGAGGATGAACGTTCGAAGCAGGTATCGAATTTTTCGAATTATTCTGAGAGGATTGCACGAATAATACAGGAGGGCACATTTTCTTTAGAATTCAAATCACGAATTACACAAGTTTTCGAGATAACCGGTTAGATTATATATCCGATGGTACCAAAGTTCGAAGGAAAAATCGACATATAACGGAATTTAAAATTAACCATACTGTAAGTCGAAAAATTTACGAGACTGATAGATTTTTAAAATAAATGTATTTCGAAGCTTTTTCGTGACTTATTTTTATACGATATCATTTCGCAAGATTGTGACATTAATTATTTCGCGTTATCTCTGGACTTATATTAGAGATAGTCTCCAAATTTAGAGGTTAATAACAGAAATGAGAAGTTTCTGCTGAGTTTCGAAAATTTTCGCGATTAAACGCGTCGCGGCAAGTCAGGTTTCCTAATAATACAGAAGAATATTTCATACTAAACTGAGAACTCTTGTTGATGCCGAAATCATACGTTGAACCAATGTATACCTCTCAAGGTACCCTCAGTATGCATTTCCCTGAGGGTGGGCACGGGGAAATATAGCTTACGCAACCGGCGCTGCTTGCGTGAAACTTGCTCCATCGCAATCTGTAAGCCTAGCGGCGCAAGTTCAAAAGATTTAAACCGACCTCAGCGAATTTACGGTACCTCCAAAAATCCAGACAAAAATTAGCTACTTTTCGTTACCGGTAGATACCCTCATAATTCACATGTTATTCTGTAACTACAACACGACCTACGCTTTGTAATTCGTGGAGAAGAAGAAAAGAACTATTTTTTACACAGAACGGTAAAGGTTATAGAACTAATCAACGTATTAAAGAACAAGCAAACTGTTATACCAGATCTTTCATTCGACACAAACAAATCGATAACTATCGATTAGGATTCAGGCAAATCAGGACGCATCTCTTATTCCCAGTCGAAGATTGTAACGATCTGGTGATTATTTGAGGTGCGTTCAAAAAGTAACGAGCCGGAGGCTGTAATGTGCAAACCGGTGACTACATCGGCTAATCGTGGCGTGTGTAACGAGGTGTGGTTCCGACCAGAGCGTGAAGGTCACAGCCTTTCGCTAGAGGGCATGCGTTCACGTCACGTGACGATACAAAGCGAGCAGCAGCATGCATCAATCGTCCAATGCTGCCAGTCGCATTGCAAACAGTGACATGGAGGCATCAACCGAAGAGCAAAGAGGTGTTCGGTTTCTGACAGCGGAAGGAGTAGGGGAACGGACATTCATCGCCGAATGTCACAAGTGTACGGCGAACACTGCATGTCCATGGCAAGGGTCAAGGCGTGGCACAAGCGCTTCAGGGAAGGACGGGTGTCGTTAGCCGATGATGCCCGGTCTGGGGCACCCCCCCCCCCCCCCCTGCATTACCGATGACAATGTCCAGCTGGTTGATGCACTCATTACCCAGGACCGCTGAGTGACAGTGAACGCCATAGCCGCCGTGGTCGCTCCACGACAATGCACGACCTCATACGGCCAACACAGTCGCGGCACTCGTGCAGAAATTCAAATGGGAGCTTCTCGGCCACCCTCCATAGAGTCCAGACCTCTCTCCCTGTGATTACGCCATGTTTGGTCCCCTGAAAAGGGCTCTGCGGGGCCAACGATTCACCTCGGACGCCCACGTCCAGCTGTACGTGCGGAACTGGTTCACATCGCAGCCCAGGGAATTTTATGAGACAACCATTCACCGCCTCGTGTCACAGTGGGACAAGTGCCTCAACAGCCAGGGCCAATACTTCTAACATACAAGTACTGGTTTCTGTAATTATGCCTCCGGCTCGTTACTTTTTGAACGCACCTTATAGTTCAAAGCGATGCATCGAATGTGCGCTATTCACACAGCAAGTATCGGCGGCATGCGAAAGCTTGTTCTGGCGCGAATTTTACGTAAACCCGTAAAACACGCTGCCTTTCCGTAAATTTTACGGAAAACCCGTCAAAGTTGGCAGGTATGTGTGTATTTCTCGGATGATGATGATGATGATGATTGTTGTTGTTTTAAGGGGCCTAACATCTAGGTTATCGGCCCCTAATGGTCTGGGTGATAGCGAAAATGACAATGAAATGGAAACCAGAGACTGAAAATACTACGAAAATAACTCAGACGGAAATGACTCACAAAATGGAGAGCGGTAATACTTAACCAAAAAAAAAATTTACAAGGAAAAAACTCACAAAAAGAAGAGATTGAAAAATACGCACAAAATGTAGTTTAGGTTCAATTGCAATGTACAGTCGAAATACTTACAAAATGAAATTGAAATTCGAAATACTTACAAAATGCAAATGAGATTGAAAATGCATACAAAATGCAATTGAGGTTCAAAATACTTACAAAATGCAATTGAAATTGAAAATACACAATGCAATTTACATTGAAAAACACACATTTCAGATCCAAAATACTTCACAAGGTGCAATTGAAATTCAGAATGCTTACAAATGAAAAAAAATGAAAATCCACAGCCTGCTTCCAGTCTCCGACCGGGTCAGGAATGGAATGAATGAAGCCCCCATCTAGCGGCGAGGATATGGACTGTGCCGGCTGCCGAAGCCTGACGCACTCCTCTGGGGCAATGTTTAAATGAATGACAGATGAAATGAAATGATAGTGGAGAGTGTTGCTGGAATGAAATTTTTGACAGGGAAAACCGGAGTACCCGGAGAAAAACCTGTCTACCTCCGTTTTGTCCAGCACAGATCTCACATGGAGTGACCGGGATTTGAACCACGGACCCAGCGGTGAGAGGCCAGCGTGCTGCCGCCTAAGCCACGGAGGCTCCAGAATGCTTACAAAATGCAATCGAAATTGAAATTGTTTACAAAATGTATAGTAGATTCAAACTACTCATTTGGATGGACAATACTTGAAAATGAAAATCCACAGCCCGCTTCCAGTCGACCGACCGGGTCAGGGAATGGAATGAAGGAAGCCTCCATCTAGCGGCGAGGATATGAACTGTGCCGGCTGCCGAAGCCTGTCGCACTCCCCTGGGGCAATGATTAAATGAATGACAGATGATATGAAATGATAGTTGAGAGTGTTGCTGGAATGAAATTTGTGACAGGGAAAACCGGAGTACCCGGAGAAAAACCAGTCTGCCTCTGCTTTGTCCAGCACAAATCTCACATGGAGTGACCGGGATTTGAACCACGGACCCAGCGGTAAGAGGCCGGCGTGCTGCCGCCTAAGCCACGGAGGCCCGGATGGACAATACTTACAAAATGCAATTTAGATTGAAAATACTTACAAAATGTAATTTAGATTCAGAATTCCACAAAATGCAACTGAGAATCAAAATACTTGCAAAATGTTCACCATAAAAAAGGCAATTTAGGTCGAAAATACTTACAAAATGAAATTGAAATTCAAAACACTCACAGATGTCCCAGCACCTATATTGAAAGACTTACTAAAAATCCTTACAAAATGCAATTGAGGTTGAAAACACTCGCAAAATGCAATTTACATCGAAAAGACTTACAAAAAGCAACGTAGATTGAAAATACCTACAAAATGGAGTGTAGATGAAAAAAATCGCTAAAGGGAATTTACGAAAACCGTGCGGGAATCTTAAATAAAAGAAATATAATGAAAAGAAAACAAGAGGTCTGACCCCTCGAAGAAGGAGGGATCAGGAAAGATGAGTAAAGGGCCAATTAAGGCGGGAAAGTGAGAGACTCCCTAGGCCTCGGATACCCTAATACCGTCGGGGTCGGAAAAGAACAAGAACTGACCAGGGTAGGTCGACAGGATCCGGTTCAAGTAAGAGGATGCAATGCCGGACTCAGCTGGGTCCCCGTGGAGGCCAACCCACGTCCCTGTAGATGTGAGCCGCAGGGGGAATTCCTCGGAGTAGTCATCATCAATGCTGTACTCGTCTAATTTCATTTCACGGACAGCATTTTTGCGATACATTGGGTTGTACCTCATGTTTCCACCCGGACCCAACTTCTTTTTCTTGTACTCCCGCGGCATGATCGGGTTTACCCTACAAATTGAAGTAATGGCATTTTTACCTCTGGAACTTTCCAGATATTAAGAACTCAGATATAAATTCTTCATAACTCTGGTTAAAAGGCTTCTACTTACGAATACTGATGATACTGATGAACGAACACAAACCTTGTGCACTTCGTTAGGAGAACGAGACGTTTCTTCAACGGGTGTCACTGTTCAAGTGATATTATTGCCGTAATAATAATGCTCCTGCCGGCTTACGACTTGTCATCGGAACACAGTTGTTGCCCGAGCATTGTTGACGTGACTCTGCGCGCCAGAAATATATCAATGAAAGCTTTCCCACGAGTTTGTATTTCACCGGTTCTTAATCGGTGGTCCGCGAGAGGCTCGGGAGTGGTCCGCGGGAGAAAATGGTCCACCAGCACGCATAAAAAAGTGGCCAATAAATGGAGATTTCGAAAACGATGTGCATTGAACAAGAATCATCCGAATGTATCCGCGGCGATGACATGGTGTCCACAGAATTTTCAATGTCAATTTTCCTGACTTTTACTGACTTTTCCTGACCATTTTTCAACAAAATTCCTGACTCGCTAAGTCATCGTAACATCGGAAAAAAGGTTTATTGAGCAAATATATTTTTTATTTGCAACCTCCACCATCCCCATAGCTGCCCCAATGCTCACCTCTTGATTCATTTAAAATACATAATAAAGTAAATTATAATGCAATAATACATAAATCGAAGTACTTAATGAGCTAAACTATAGTGATGGGGTCGCCACATTCCTACGCAGATGCCAAAAAAGCATTAAAAAATAAGTAAAAGAGGGTTTTACTATGATGCACTGTAAAAATGGAAACTTACCATAGTCCAGTGAGTTATTGCTTTTTAACTTCAGAGATTAGTTGAACTAGTAACATCAAGGTATGACTGTAAAACACAAAATACTGTATGGTTAATACAAAATTCCTGACTTTCTAATACTTTTCGCCATTTTTTCCTGACTCATGCCATTTTTTCACACTTTTTCCTGACTTTTCCTGACTAAAAACAAAATTCCTGACTTTACCTGACTATTCCTGACTTTTCCTGCCTGTGGACACCATGGATGACTAACAAGTTTTGAATTGAAATATCTGTAAATTAAGTGTTATTAGAATATGATACAAAATAATTTTCATAACTTTCACCAACATTAAACAACCAGAAAGTCACAGGGCAAAATTAAAATTATTATGGTTATTATTATTTTGCAATGTCCTTTTCAAACAAAGTTGTTGCTTGAACATAAATTTGTAATTGAGACTTTTTATATTATGTATGCTATAGCCTATACATTATAAAAAAGTAATTTTGTCCTATTAAATAATTTGTAATTTAGTTGTACTGTACACTAATTAATAGTAATAATAAATAATGAGTTCTAAAAACTGTTTTGCTAAATCATCTTTGAATATTCTAATGGCGAAGGCGCTGAGGAAGAGTTACATCTGATAAGGTGTATCGGCGGAGAAGGGGGTTGGTACATACATGATTCCATTTCAGGCTGAGTAGTCCGCAGACTTCTACGGGTTCAGAACCACTGTATTAGATGGTGGGGCGCGAAATTGAAAAATCGTAACGATGAACGGTTTTACCATACGTGATCGGTCTAGCCCCACATGCCGGAATGTCATGAAACAAGAATGAAATACTGCAATGTGCAAAACATAAATTTTGTGATTCAGGTTTTTTAAATATTAGTTCATATAAATGCCATTAGAAAGGAGCACTTGTCAGTGTATCAATATATATGACTATGCTAGTGACATCACCGAGTTATTAAACAGCTTGGCCTGTGTGGGGTTCCCAGATTGCATACTTCTTCATCGAGTATGCGCACATATGGCCGTTTGTAGGCTTTGTTCAATGGACAAAGAATTCAAAAATGGACTACAATGCCAGAAAGTCAGCATACATTTGTGATAACTAATATTTTTAATCTTCACTTCATGTTAGTCATCAGCTTATTTTTCTTGTTGTTCTCCAGCATAGAACTTCAGAAAAGGTGAAGATTATTGCAAAAAGGAGCAGAAAAATTGTCTTCAATGTATGGCGGTTAAAATAAGCGAGAGCTTGTTTTTGTTTTTAGTGATTTTCTATCTGAATTTATAAACAAAATTAAAGCAAGAAGCAGAAATATTGCAAGTTGCATTTATTTTGCCACAAAACAGTATAAACAGGTGATAGTAAAGTAGCAGCAATATAAAGAATACAGAAAGTAAGCCACTGCAACATGCGTAACAGTAGACATACAAGTTCTTAGTTTTTTCCAACAACCTGCCAGCAGTTAAACCTTGCCAATTTACCCATACAATTTCCTGAAGAGGTGTTGGAGTAGTCAACATAATCCCTGCCCACAACATTAGGGATCCTCCTT
Source organism: Meconema thalassinum (assembly GCA_946902985.2). NCBI lineage: Eukaryota > Metazoa > Arthropoda > Insecta > Orthoptera > Tettigoniidae > Meconema > Meconema thalassinum. The sequence continues at coordinate 126,311,885 of OX336389.2, forward strand.
GATATCGGTCTCTTTCCACAATGTTTGGGTCCCGAAATCCTGTTCCAGGTTCTCTCTGGATGCGAACCCGTCAAGAATCACTCTACAGATGAAATTGGGACTCATCTGTGAAAAGAACATTGGCGCACTGTTCGACCGTCCAGTTGGCGACTTCACTCTAAACGCTCCCTTCTATGCAGGCACGTCAGGGGTACGGGTACACATACAGGAGGTCTCCGACAATAATGGTCACTCTGCCGAAGCCTTCTGTACACTGTTGGCAGCGATACAACTGTTCCAGTGGATGTTGTGAGGTCAGATGCTAGTTGCCGTGCAGTACTATGGTGGTACCGTCGTACCCTTACAGCCAAATAACGGTCCTCTCATTTTGATGTCACACGTGGTCGGCCCTGACCTGGTCTTCGGGATACATTTTTGCTCTCTACAAACTGTCGCCACATCCGAGAAACAACAGAACGATTCACAGTAAGCCATCGGGCCACATCACTTGACGACTGTCCTGCTTCCATTCTTGCAATGGCCCTCCACCACAGAGGGTTTTCTAGGCGTATTCTCTGTGCCATACTGCACTAGAGCTGGGCAAATTTGCTCTATTTCCAATCAGGATCGTAAGTTGCCGCACGGCCAGTATCGTCCCCCACCATGTGCACTCAAGGCCAGGTCTCTCCGCTGAATGAGAATCTTAAGTCTCGATAATACCGGAACTCCTTTTTTCTCGGTATTATAGGCATTATTTATTTAAAGGTAAAAGCAGACTCACTCAAGCCGCTGCACGTGTCACTCAAGCCACTGCACGTGTAAAGGCAAAGCCTTCTGTAATAACTCCGGAATGTAAACCAATATTATGAAAATTATTAATGCATATTGGAAGTGATCATGTTCATGCAGTATATCCTCTATCATTTAGATTAATGAAGCTCTGCCTTTAAGTGTTTTTGTTTTCTTGTTTGACAAATAAATGAATGTCGGTTTTGGTTCAAGTATCTGCATGCATTTTTAATATTTAATAGGATGGCGTTTTACATCAATCGCGCAGGCATTAATTTAAGATTAATAAACATTTGAAGCCTACTTGATGGGATATTCATGTACCGTATTAAACATCAAATATCTACCCGCCTTTTGTGGTCATCATCATCATCATCATGTACAGTTTCCAGCCCCAGGCTGGGTCTGTTTGGAACATAAGCCTCGCCACTTAGTTCTTTCCTCCCACCACCTCTCCGCTGTCACTCTGGTCCAGTCCTCGCCTCTCTTCTTGACACATTCCTCCACTCCTTTCAGCCATCTATCTCTTGGTCTTCCCCTTGGTCGTTTCTTCTGTATCTGCATCTCATGTATCCTCTTGGGAATCTTCTTCTCATCCATTCTCTTTAAGTGTCCATACCACCTCAGTCTTGATGTCTCAATCCTACCTTGCAAGGGCTCCTCTTTCACCATTTCCCTGACCTTTTCATTCCTCACCCTGTCTCTTCTTGTTACTCCGATCCTACTTCGCAGGAACTTCATTTCACCTGCCTGTATTCTGCTTATGTCTCTTTTCTTCATTGTCCACGTTTCTGAAGCATAGGTCAGTATCGGGATATAGTAGCTTCTGTATAACACTTCCTTGCTTTTTTGTGGGACATCTTTATTCCACACTAAGCTCCTAATGCTTCTCAGAAATGCTTCTGCCTGTCTGCCACGTTCCGTAATCTCTTTGTCATTTCTCCCATTTTCCTCCACTATACTTCCCAAGTACTTGAGACTTTCCACCTTCTTCAGCTGTCCACCTCCAAGTGTTATCCCACTCATTGGTCTGTCCTTTTTCCTGGTCGTTAACAGGATCTCACATTTACTGATGTTGAACTTCCATCCGTACTCTCCCACTGTTTCTTCCCAAGCCTTCAGTTGCTCCTGAATTTCCTCCTCCTTGTTTCCCCAGACCATGAGATCATCTGCAAACACCATTGCTTTCATCTTATCTTCTCCTATCTTTCCTGCTATCCGTGTCATTACCTCGTCCATAACCACAATAAAGAGAAGGGGTGACAGTGCACTACCCTGTTTCAGGCCACTCATTTGTCTGAACCAGTCTGTTCTTTCCCCTCCAACTTTCACACAACTCACACTTCCACAATACATCTCCTTCACTCTGCCTACAGTCTCTTTTTCCACTCCCATGTTTTCCATTGCTTTCCAAACCTTCTCCCTACACACACTATGGTTCGTAATTCAAGGCCACTGCCACCTGCTTACCACTCCTACCCTCAGTAACAAATATACACACACACACACACACACACACTACTACAGACACCATAATAACTCAGGTTATTAGACAAAGTTGACACACAAGAACACAAAAATGAACACGATGTTGTAGCCCCTAAAGTAAAATAAAACTCAAATAATTGACGTAGCGGAGAAGAGCTGAAAGAAAGTCTCACGTGTATGGCTCATGAATTAAGCCTATTAGCCCTACTGACCAGGAATTTGCATTAAAGAATACTTTCAACCTTCTTCTCCACCACCTTGTAACTGGTTGATATTCGAGGCAACTATAAATTAGTGCCAAAATTGGCTACGTTGGTGAAAAAACACTTGTAAAATATTTCGCTTAAAATGTTTGAACTAATTTCATCTACTAAAAACTCTGATTTTGTGCTTGACAGCAATACATGTTTGTGGCATGCGGTGTATTAATCATGTCAGTGCAAACACCTCACTGATTTGTCCATAAATGCCAAAGCTATGACAGTTTCAGTGAGAATAGTGCGATGGGAGTTGCACTGAGAACAACTCATTACCGCGGGAATGTCACTTTGTCCGATACTCCACAGCCTCGTTCGATCACAAGGTAATATCGTTGCTCTCACTATCACCCATGATGCAACGCGTGAGCACGTGCGTAGGGACGCGATTGAAATGGCGGTGGATTAAGCATATGGAAAAGCCTTATGACGAAAGATAAAATCAATCTTATTCTTGAAGGTGAATATTAGTTTTTCGTATGTGCCCGACAACTAGAGAATTTTATTCAAACTGGTAGGAGCATTTGAGATAAAGATAGTCTAGTATCCACAAAAAGTTTTTACTGTGTATGTTTGTGCCATTTTCCCTCTGTGTGTGTGAGAGGCACAGTGGCTGAATTGGTTTCGCGTTGGACTCATGAATGAAAGGACTGGGGCTCGATACTTGGTAGGGGAAGTAATTTTAAATTTTTTAGTTACGTTTTATTGTTTATGTCGACCGCTTTACCAGTATCTTACTACAAAAATGATACGCCAGTACACAGTTGCATCACAGGGGCTTTAGTAATATAGCGAGTGCATGCATTTTCAGATTCGATTACGAGATAGTTACATAGTGCTTGAATGTGGCATTACACGAAAAAAATCTTAATATGTACACGTCAAAAAGAATTCTCTTTTGCTGAAATTTAATGACCAAATAATACCGACTGACGATCAAAATCTCCTTCGATATGTTATTAGGATGATATGCTCAATATACCTTAGGTAGTCTGTTAATATATAGTTGAAGTTGAGTGGATTCTTCCAATTCGCAGACTTCAGTCAACGGAATGAACAATTTCCATTGAATCCTTACACAACAAGCCTCAGTGCCTTCGGGCAGTGCCATATTGCGCAAGCGAGAATGAGCGATAATGTTGAGAATTATAATTATCGAGCCTATATTATCGGTAATACCAGTTCCTGAACCAGCATTTCTGTTCTTCATTCTTGTCCTAAGAGACCGATCGGAACTCAAGAGCTTTTTGCCTGGCTCTATACCTGCACCTTCTGTGCATGTGTAGGCCTACACAGCGAGTGTTGATGTGGAACTACCCAGTAAACACCACCCCGTTTGACGTGTGCTTATTTATTTAGCGTATGGCTTTTAGTGCCGGGAGTGTTCGAGGACATGTTCGGCTCGCCAGAGGCTGTAGCTGCTTCAATGCGGACACCCATGGGCTGAGCTACCAGTTCTGTTCAATTTCAAGTACTGTAGTTCCAACTGACACCTAGTGGTGAACGTTGGAACCTTCATAGGTGCACTGACATCATCGTTGACATGATTGTACGATTACAGGAATGCCATCTTCTGTGCAGAACACGACTGTACGGACATTTGTTGACTATTTGATTACATCATGAATTAGCCCCAGGACGGAGAAATAGCAGTTTGTTGCTTTAATTTTGGACACCAGTGTAGTCACCGCTCTGGTATCATGTAGGCTACTACTGCACAGGACCAAATTATTTCACCATAAAATAGGGTCCCAATACATCACACAGTATCCAACCAAATCTGCAGACTTTTATGGTGTCGATTCATTTAGGGGCACTGTGACATCGTGGTCACACATGGGTGTGTGTGTAAACTGTCTGATAACCGTCTTACTGTGATGGCTGTACTATTGTCCGTCCAGAGTTAAGAGTGTACTACGGGCTCTTATGGGCTTTTACATTTAGCAGACTCCCCCAGAATTGATGACTTCGAAGTCTTTAAAACTGGATTTTCGCTATGGTATTTAATAGGTTAATGGTCATGGGTGGATAGTACATGATCCTCAGCATTCATTTAATGATATGTAATTCTTACATTCTTGATATGCAACATGATTTTGTAATGTATCTGACAGCAGAGTCTGCACGCTGGATGGAACCGCGCGCGCGCTGTAGTACGTGTCTTAGCTCTTCACTGAACGCACGAGTCCAGATCTCTCCAAGATATTTGAAACAGTGTTGGAGTGTAAGGATCGTTTTGTGTACTATAAGAATAATTGTGATTTAGGTATAAGTGGCATTAAAGATATGGCTGATGTTCCGTTTGCGAAACGTAAACCCCGGGAAATTTGAAGGCGCAGAGAACGACAGATAGTTTGTAACGTCTACAATTATATAAAGACCAAGAATCAGGAGAAAAGTGCTGCTGTAAGTTTTTGAAAAACCCGTGATGATATTATATTATTATTATTAGTATTATTATTATTATTATTAACTACTCATCGGCAATAATGTGCATAACAGTACTTTCATGCAGTTAAATTACGCGATTTGTGCCGAATGAGAAGGTTGTAGTTTTGTGTAAAATAAACAGCTAAAGCTCATTATGAAATGGATAATGATTGTTTTGAGAAATATTTTAAAGAACAGTCTGTAGTATTTGCCATTCATTGTCCAATGTACGTTGTGCCACTGAATTTTTTGTTTACTTTCTTTCATCCAACTATACCGAGCTCGATAGCTGCAGTCGCCAGTATCCAGTATTCGGGAGATAGTGGGTTCGAACCCCACTGTTGGCAGCCGTGAAGATGGTTTTCCGTGGTTTCCCATTATAACACCAGGCAAATGCTGGGGCTGTACCTTGATTAAGGTCACGGCCACTTCCTTCCCACCCCTAGCCCTTTCCTGTCCCATCGTCCCCATAATGTGTCGGTGCAAAGTAAAGCAACTTGTAAAAAAAAATTTCTCATCTACACGTGTAATAGTATGTGAAGTATCATACGATACGAACAAAATTACTTGTTATTTCCAGGTACTCTCTTCGCCTCTGCAGATGAAAGTGACTCACTGGGATCTGTGTAGGTGTCATTGCGACAGATGATTTGTATCCTGTCACTGACCTAGGCTGACTTTGGAGGTTAGCTTTCATGTCATTTCAATTGTTTTGTCATAGCCATACCGTACGTAACTAAAATTCCAATGTAAATAAATAGTAAATTGTTGCAGTATTTATAATCCGTTCTAAGCATTGTTATGTAAATCAATTACTATCCTCGGATCCCCCACTCCTTAGGGGAATAACTCAGTCTTTATCTTTATTAAAAACGGTTCATCCAAATTCTGTTATTCTTACGGGAATTATAGTAAAAGGTTGCAGATTATAATGGCGCGAAAGATCGAAATTCCATCGGGATGAGGAGCTTGCTGATACTCAATCCAGCAGCTGGCTGTACTACTCGTGTGGAGTGCTGTACAATAGCTGCCCTTCTAAACTCGCTAGGCGTGGCAATGCTTGTGCCATAAGAGGCCGTAGTACACTCTTTAGCAAGTGTATTTTTAACTGGGGTTAGGATGTGGGTAGGTAGCCGTGGCTACAATTAAGGGTACCATCATGACATTTGCCCCTAGTAGAAGTGGGAAACCATGGAAAACCACTTCTGGAATGGCTAAGGTGGGAATCGAACACACCTTATTTCAGTTCTGCCTCGCAAGGCTAACAAGGGGACCATGCCTACTTGTCATCACCGGTTTCGTCCAAATTTATGGTATATGCAGGGCCTGACCAGAAATGAAATGGACAGAAATGGGAGTACCAGATGGCCAAGCATTTAGAAATAAGAGAATTTTTGGCGCAGATTGGGCGAAGCATGAGCCACGTATGTTAGCGTAGTTTCCAGGCAGCAGTTGGCGCAGTGGAAAGAATTTCCTTAAACGACACCCTACTGGCAGGTCCTGCCATTCAGTCTGATCTTTCTTCTATCCTTTTAAATTTTCGTATATTTCCAATCGGTGTTATCGCAGACATAAAACAAATTTATCTATAGATCTTGATTAATTCAGAGCAACAAGATCTTCAACGATTTCTATGGCATGATGGCCCTTTCAAATTGGGTTTTTTTCCCCCATTAAATTGCAATTGTTCTATACCCTCGCATAGGACTCTTGCTTATTGTTACTTGTTATTCCTCTTAAGGACTTAGTTATTTTTGAATCATGAGATTCTTCCTTTTCAATTATTTTAAAACCTATTGTTATTCCTTGTTATTCTCTGGTGTTGAGACTTATTGTTAAATGGGCTATTACCTGGATGTTATTATTTATGAATAAATTCAACAATTATCAGCAAGATGTTCTTCCTAATGTTTCACCCAAGACCGCCGTATCCTTTTTTCTTAATAAAGTTCAAATTCTTTCGACTTTAAGCTTATCTTCAAGTTCTTTCTGATAAAGGATGTCTTGCATTGACTGATCCCCACCACAGGTATACAAAAGTTGACCACACGATATGACAATTCTCAATTCTGATGGTGGTTATGGCAAAAATAAGCTCAACATTGCTGTATCTGGAGTCAATACGGTTCTTCAAGTAACAAAGTTTTCCTTTTATTTTAAAATAAGGAAACTTAATTTCTGGATGGGATGTGTACAAATATTACTAAAAACTTTTTTCTTGAGTATGTAGACAAATAGTAAATCAATTCACTTAGCAGTCGAGGTTGAGCCCTTAAAATAGCAAAAGGAAGATGCTGTCAACGGTTCTACCGTACAAAAGCATTCAAATATTATTAATCTCCTGTTTTTATTTTGTGTAGGATTTCTACAGAGTCAAATATTTGTGCGAGTATTCCTTTACAGCATTCTAGAGTATGTTAGTACCAATAAATAAGCATTTACGATCAGACGAGAAACAATTCTTATACACATTTTTTTTTTTGCAGTGTATTCATATGTAGAACCAATATGTATGTCATAGTTTTACTTTTCAGTGGTCTTGAGTATGTATGTATTCAGAATATAAAGTTATTTATATTAAGTGAAAATAAAGATTAATTTTTCACTGTTTACATCCAACTTTTGAGAGTTAAGTTTAAAATTTAATCTGGCAGCATAGGAGTTAAAATTATACAGTGCACAGGACTGGCTATGATATATAGCCAAAAAAATGTGGGGACAGGAGCCAGGAAGCCTGGGCTTATACAATATTTGTACCACATTAACATGCATTACATAATTTTACAGGCTGCATGGGTAATATACAGGAAAATTTCCATTCAGCCATCTCTACTGCTTGAAATTCCTGTATATTGTAATATTACCCAACGAAAGGACATCATCCCATTACAAGGCAAATTTGTGGAAAGTGAGCATGTCAAATTTGAAAGAAACAAATTTAATGGTAAATTGTTTCCTTGATAAAAACCAAACCATTCAAGTCAATACACATTTCACTGCCTTTGAGCTATATGGTTTGTTTCATTATCATGATCTTTTATGAAAATTTTAATAAATAATAAAGTATACACATGAAACATCCAATTCCTCTGAATGAATGAGGGGCGTGGTGGCTCAGCGGTCTAGCTGTATGCCTCTCACCAAGGCGGTCCGGGTTCGATTCCCGGTCAATGCATGTGAGATTTTCGAAGTGAAATGCCATGTCCTGTGGTTCGGATTCCACGTAAAAAGGAGGTCCCGTGGCTCATGATCTCAAGATTAACGGTCACGTTAAACTACAAGCTTCCTTCCTTTTCCTTTTTGAATGAATGAAATGTCTTCCTAATTTTATAACAAAAATAACACTACAGTAGAAGCCCGATATAACGCGGTTGTCGGGGGACATACTTTACCCCCGTGTTATAGCGAACCTGAGGTATAAGGTGCGTTCAAAAAGTAACGAGCAGGAGGCATGATTACAGAAATCAGTACTTGTATGTTACAAGTATTGGCCCTGGCTGTTGAGGCACTTGTCCCACTGTGACACGTGGCGGTGAATGGCTGTCTTATAAAATTCCCCGGGCTGCGATGTGAACCAGTTCCGCACGTACAGCTGGACGTCGGCGTCCGAGGTGAATCGTTGGTCCCACAGAGCCCTTTGCAGGGGACCAAACATGGCGAAATCACAGGGAGGGAGGTCTCCACTGTATGGAGGGTGGCCGACAACTTCCCATTTGAATTTCTGCAGGAGTGCCGCGACTGTGTTGGCCGTATGAGGTCGTGCAATGTCGGGGAGCGACCACGGCGGCTATGGCGTTCACTGTCACTCGGCGGTCCTGGGGAATGAGTGCATGAACCAGCTGGACGTTGTCATCGGTAATGCAGGGGGTGCCCCTGACCGAGCATCATCGGCTAACGACACCTGTCCTTCCCTGAAGCGCTTGTGCCACGCCTTGACCCTTGCAAGGGACATGCAGTGTTCGCCATACACTTGTGACATTCGGCAATGAATGTCCGTTCTCCCTAATCCTTCCGCTGTCAGAAACCGAACAACACCTCTTTGTTCTTCGGTTGACGCCTCCATGCCACTGTTTGCAATGCGACTGGCAGGGTTGGACGATTGATGCATGCTGCTGGCTTTGTATCATTACGTGACGTGCACGCGTGCCCTCTAGCGACGGGCTCTGACCTTCCACGCTCTGGTCGGAAACACACCTCGTTACACACGCCACGATTAGCCAATGTCGTCACCGGTTTGTGCATTCCAGCCTCCGGCTCGTTACTTTTTGAACGCACCTTATATATCGAGAGTGAGCCGTGTAATGACTACGCATGGAAAGCATGGAAAGCGAATAATAATAATAATAATAACAATAATAATAATGATAAATCAAATAAATAAATGAATAAATAAATAAATGGAATAAACAAACGAACAAGTAAGTAGGCCCTTAAATGTTAGGTCTAGTAAAAGAGCTCCTTTCCACAATAATCCAACGTAAGCCATTATTTTGTTCAATATTCCCCATTGTTAATATTGATAGTTTGTGTAACTGTAGTCCTCATTTAAAACCCGAAACGGCCGAGAAGTGTGTTGAGATTTCGGTTTATATTTAATAATAACAATAATAATAATAACAATAATAATAATAATAATTATTACTGAAGCCTCTGTGGCTTAGGCGGAGGCACGCCGGCCTCTCACCGCTGGGTCCGTGGTTCAAATCCCGGAGGATAGAGGACGGCCAGAAGAAGATGGAAGACGGTCAGAATAAGTTGACACAGGACCTGAAGAAATTAGAACTGGGTCTGCGTGAGGGAGTCACGGCAGTGGAAAAGAAGTTCGACGCCTTACAAGTGGAAGTTGCCGAGCTGCGCCAACGCCCGCTGATGGGGGTGGAGGAGAAATTCAACGCCTTACAAGTGGAAGTTGCCGAGCTGTGCCAACGCCCGCTGATGGGGGTGGAGGAGAAATTCAACGCCTTACAAAAGGAAGTTGCCGAGCTGCGCCAACGCCCACTGACGGGGGTGAAAGAGGAATTCAACGCTCTACGAGAGGAAGTTGCCGAGCTGCGCCAACGCCCGCCCACCGTTACACCGGGAATATCAGGAACGGGACATAGCAGAGTGACGCCCCCAACCTTCGACGGAAAGGTCCACCTACTTACGTCAGTTCGAGGCAGCCTGTTCCATAAATAACTGGAACAACACAGAAAAGGCTACAGCTCTCATTGTAGCGCTGAGAGGCGACGCCCTTAACGTCCTTCAGGCCATCCCGACTGGATCCCAGGACTACGCTGCACTGATCGCCCATATGGAGTCCCGATATGGAGATAGCCATCTTCAGCAGGCCTACCAGATGCAGCTCCGGACCCGGGTACAGAAGAACGCGGAAACCCTGCAGGAGTTCGAGATGGACATCGCACGCCTCGTAAGGCTCGCCTACCCAAAAGCGCTGGCCGACTTTCTGGAGCAGATAGCGACGCAGACTTTCACCGACGGGCTACGGGACTCAGACACTCAACAGGCGCTGCGACTCGCACGCAATAAGACCCTGGCAGATGCGCTGAGCCACGCACTTGAATTCGAGACGGCAAAACAGGCATCCAGAATGCACGCGCGGGTGCGTCAAGTGGACGTCGACGAACCAGCAAAAACCAACGAGACCAAGCCCCTGGCCGACGAATTGATGGAGGCGCTAAGCCGTTTCTTCGATAGTCGCGGCACCACCAGCAACGACACAGCCGGAAGACGGCCTGGAAGAGGACTACCGACCTGCTGGGCCTGCGGTAAGAAAGGCCACCTGAGCAAGGACTGCGGTGATCGCCGCCGCCGAGGGTATCCGACGGGAAATCAGTCGTCTGAAAATCGCGCGGCCCAGGGAAACGAGTATTAGCCAGCCTTGGGGGGCAAAGGTTGGCTTGTGACAGTCGCCAAGCCCCGGCAGTCCAAGTGCGTGTGACGAAGTTACGGAGGGACAATAGCAGCCTGATGGTCGACGGAGTCATCAACGGAGTGAGCTGGCCCATGCTGATCGACACGGGAGCATCGAGGACCATCGTCAATCCCACTGTGATCCCGAAGTGGAGAGTGCAACCTACACAAAGGAACCTCCAGCTAATAACCGCGACCGGAGAGACCGCACCGGTACATGGCGAAGCATCACTGGAGTTTGTCATTGGTCGACGGGTGATAAAGCATCCAGTGCTTGTGGCTGACGTGTCAAACGAAGTGATCATCGGACTGGACTTCCTGGACCATAACAACATCATCTTGGACCCCAGTACCAACACTCTGCACTTCGGAGGTGAGGAACTTGCTTTGCAACCAGCACACGAGGCCGTCACCGCACGACGAGTAAGGCTGAGAGAGGAAGTCATCGTTCCCGCCAGGACGGAGGTCAGCGCTGCCGTAATTGTCGACGGAACTGCTGAGGGAGTGGCGGCTGTCATCGAGCCAAAATATGAGGACATCCAGACAAAAGGATTGCTAGTTGCCAAGACCCTCATCAACACGACGCCTCGGCCGTACGTCCGCCTGTCCAACCTGAACGACTACGATATTGGGGTTCACCGGGACACCAACCTAGGAGTCTGCGAGCCCATTACCTGGATTGCCCGCATCACAGAAACGACGGACGGACACCTGCAGACGGACAACCGAAGAAGAGGCGCCCTGCCAGAAGAACTACAGAAGCTGTACCAAGGATCCCAGGACCATTTAGACGAAGAGCAATCACGCCAACTTCAGGACCTGCTACGCGAATTCCAGGATGTCTTCTCCATGGGGAGCAAAGACTTCGGCAGGACAAGCTTGGTCCAGCACAGAATCGACGTTGGGGCAGCGCACCGATTAGAGCCCCATTCCGACGTGTCCCGCTCGCCAAGCAAGCCGAAGTCGACCGGATGGTAGAAGAGATGAAGGAGCAAGGGGTGATCGAGCCATCACATAGTCCTTGGAGTTCTCCGGTCGTGCTTGTGAAGAAGGAGGACGGTTCCACCAGGTTCTGCGTGGACTACAGGCGGGTGAACGACGTCACGAAGAAGGACAGCTACCCTCTACCCCGGATCGACGACATGCTGGACACCATATCAGGGTCAAGATGGTTCTCCACCTTGGATTTGAAGAGTGGCTACTGGCAGGTGGAGGTCCACCCTAAGGACCGCGAGAAAACGGCGTTCTCTGTGGGCAGCGGGCTCTGGCAGTTCACCGTCATGCCATTCGGTCTGTGCAACGCCCCTACGACCTTCGAAAGGCTAATGGAGTCCATTCTGAGGGGACTACACTGGAAGACCTGCCTGGTCTACCTAGACGACGTCATCGTTCTGGGGAGGAACTTCGAGGAGCACTACAGCAACCTGAAGGAGATCTTGTTGAAGCTACGGGCTGCCCAGCTGAAGTTGAGCCCCAAGAAGTGTCAGCTCTTCCAGAAGCGGGTCCAGTACCTTGGGCATATCGTCTCCGAGGAAGGGGTGCGCACCGACCCAGAGAAGACCGCAGCTGTGAGGGAGTGGCCAGTTCCGAAGGACAAGTCCCAACTACGAAGCTTCCTGGGACTCTGCACTTATTACCGTCGCTTCGTGAGAGGATTCGCCGACATCGCCAAACCTTTTCATCGACTGACTGAGAAGGACCAACTCTTCACGTGGACAGCAGAATGCCACAGTGCCTTCGAACAACTCAAGCAAGCTCTGTGCACCGCGCCTATTCTGGCCTACCCCAGACCTGGAACAAGGTTCATCGTCGATACCGATGCCAGCGACTTTGGCATAGGGGGAATCCTGTCGCAGGTAGTGGACGGCGAGGAGAGAGTAGTGGCCTACTTCAGCAAGGCCCTGTCAAAGCCAGAAAGGAACTACTGCGTCACCAGGAAGGAGCTGCTCGCCATCGTGAAGACCATTGAACACTTCCACAAGTACCTGTACGGGCAAGAATTTCTCATCAGGACCGACCATGCATCCCTGCGGTGGCTCCTGAACTTCAAGCAGCCCGAGGGTCAACTCGTGCGGTGGTTAGAGAGGCTTCAACAGTACAACTTTGAGATTCAGCACAGGAAAGGCCAGCTGCATTCTAACGCCGACGCCCTGTCACGAAGACCGTGCCCCGAAGACTGCACCTTCTGTGCCCGAAGGGAGGAGAACACCGGGATACTGTGCCGACGGACTACTGTGGAACTTCAAGGGAACTGGAGCCGCGAATCTTTCGCGCGGGCACAAGCAGAAGATGATGACCTGGGACTGATAGCCGAATGGAAGAGGGCCTGTGTCCCCAGACCCGGGTGGAACATTGTGAGTGACTGCAGCCCGAAGTTTAAGTCCTACTGGGCACAGTGGGACTCGCTGATTGTAAGGGATGGCCTCATCTGCCGTACCTGGGAGAGCACCGACGGGAAGACATCTCGGGAACAAGTCGTCGTTCCAAAGGCTATGACGGAGGAAGTCCTGAAGGAAGTTCATGGAGGATCATCTGGTGGACACCTAGGGATAAAGAAGACCCTGGAGAAGCTGAGAGAGAGGTTCTACTGGATCGGATGCCGAACAGACGGGGAGAACTACTGCACGAGGTGCCACGATTGCGCAGCCAGCAAGGGCCCAGGACGAAGACGACGGGGTCCACTGAACACCTACAACGTGGGCGGCCCCATGGAGAGAGTGGCCATCGATGTTGCTGGGCCATTCCCGTTAAGCGAGGCAGGGAACCGCTACATATTAGTCGTCAGCGACTACTTTACCAAATGGCCGGAGGCGTATGCGCTCCCTAACCAAGAAGCCGCGACGATTGCAGAGACCCTGGTGAAGGAATTCATCAGCCGGTACGGAGTACCCCTGGAGCTGCACTCCGACCAAGGGAGGAACTTCGAGTCGCAGGTGTTCCAGAACCTATGCCAGCTGCTGGGAATCCGGAAGACAAGGACAACGCCGCTACACCCTCAGTCCGACGGGATGGTAGAGCGGTTCAATCGCACCATCGAGAACCATCTCCGAATAGTCGTCAGCGAGCACCAGAGGGATTGGGACAAGCATCTTCCACTATTTCTCCTGGCCTACCGCGCCGCCGTGCATGAAGCCACCGGGTGCACACCAGCCCGGGCCATGTTTGGGAGGGAGCTCCGTCTACCTGTCGATCTTGCCTTCGGCCGACCTGGGAATGATCCGATCCCGGTAAGCCAGTATTGTCAAGAACTGGTCGACCAACTGGAGGACGTACACGCGTTCGCGAGGAGGAAACTGCGGATCGAGACCGACCGAATGAAGACCCGATACGACCAGCAGACGGATGCCGGCGGATTCCACGAGGACGCCCTGGTCTGGCTCTTCAACCCATTACGGAAGAAAGGCCTGTCACCCAAACTGCAGAAGTCCTGGGAGGGCCCGTACCGAGTCGTGAAACGGATCAACGATGTCGTCTACAGGATCCAGCGGAGCCCGAGGGCGAAGATGAAGATCGTGCACCGAGATCGCCTGGCAGCCTACGGAGGGACACAGACGGACCAATGATTGATCGGGACGATCAGCCTTTTTAGGAAGGGGGTGGTGTTACGGCTGTGAGTTTGTGTCATCGCTCGCCGCATGAGTCACAACTGCCCCAGGGCTGGGCTGTGGCCCGCCTCCTGTGTTGCGCGCGCCTTATGCAACAGGGCTACTAGGACAAAGGGATAGTCCAGAATATTCGTGACTGGACCAGCGATGGAAACCTCGAGAAGCCGTGAACCCTGGATGGATCTAGAAGCATTTATTGAGTCACCGGCCTGCTATATAAGTGCGACCTGTCAAACAGGGGTTGTTGTGTTTTACGAGCGAGCGCGTATCCTGAGCGACAGAAGTGTGGAGACTTGCGAAACCGACTAGTGAAGCCGATTCTCGTGACAGCAAAGGGAGTGAGGAGCTTACAGGGGACTGCCTGTGTTTTGAGCGAGTGTGCTTACTTAGTGCAAAGAGAAGTCATTGTGGTGAGTTGCAAAACAGTGAGTGACAGAGCTAGTGCAGCTATTTCCATCCAGCGTACGGGGCCACCTCATTACGAGGGATTAACTGTGGTCTGTTGACAAGTGAAAGGGGAAGTATTCTCGACTTGAGGAAACTGGAGTAAGGTAATAATTGCTATTTGATGTTGAGTAGTGTATATTTCTGGCCACAATAAAGTTAATTATTTCTTTAAAGCAGTAATTGGTGTTGTGCTTCCTACCCACCGTAATCCAGTTAACAAAAGTGCCACTAGGGGGGTGGCACGTAACAATACTATAAAACATTTCAGAAACTTACCAAATAGGGTATAGCAATTAGACAAACTTAAATCAAATTGTTCCTTCAGGTACACCACACTTGCGTGATAAACTTGATTTTGTATTGCTATTCTTCACACGATCAATAATTTTTAGTTATCACTCACTTAATACACTTTCTGTGTCTGTAACATTGCAACAAGCACACAGAAATGTATGTACTATATGTTGATAAGACAAACCGAAGGCGAGTTTAATTACGTCCATCTCTTTTGGTTATTGCATGGAGAGCTTGAAGTTTGCAGCAGTAAATTATACTGCAGAAACGCTACATGCCGACTGTATTAAGTTTTTTTAATGTTTATACAATACCACTGAGAGTGCAAAAATCATTCATAAATGATACAGTATGTTATTTTGGGAGACACTGTTCATCCACGTTATATCCAAATCCGCAGTATATCGGACCGCGGTCAGACGTCTACTGTACTAATTATTGAAAGAAAGACAGTATTCACTTACTTGGCCGAGACTGTGGTTGCATCTGGTAACTCATGGTTGCTCCGGATTTTCACACCTGAAAGTAAAACTTAATTTTACTAAACCAGACAAAATCGAATTAATAAAATACAGGGTCTTTCATTAAAATAAGAGCGCCAAGTGGCGGATTTGTTAACTGCAGCTGCGGTGACCTTGGCCGAGCTTGCGGCGTGCCACGGCCCCCTGCTGTAGTATTGAAAGCGCGCATTGTACATACGAGGGCTGTCTTATTTTACCAAACTTGACCTTGCAATAAGCGTGCAGGTGTTCAGTCGCCAGTCTAAACCTCAAGTGCTAACATGGTGAAAGGACAAGTGTATCGAACAAATCCTCACACATTGGAGGAACTGAAAGAAAACATTACGCTGGCAATCAGAAACATTACAGTGGCAGAACTCACTCACGTCAGCCTGTCGTTCCCAGATACAATGCTTGTATAACCCAGGAAGGACGACACTTCCAACATCTTTTATAAGGTAAGACTTAATGACTTGTTGGTTTTGAATGATGAATTTTTGTTTTTCCGTAATTTTTTGTTTTTGTTTTATTAATTTTCGGTCTTTCCACCTCTAAATTTTAAATTTCATTCCAAATTTGTATACATTAATCTGTGTTAAGAGGGGCAGATGACCTTGTAGTTCTGCCCCTTAAAACAACAATAACTAACTAACTAAAGTAAGATTTCAGCATTGTACACACGCTAGCAAGGCCGCTGCATCTGTAGAATATCATATAGGATTGTACACCCGCTTAAAGCAGGGGGCCGTGGCGCGCCACAAGCTCGGCAAAGGTCACCGCACCAGCGGATAACAAAGCCGCCGCTTGGTGCTCTTATTTTATATGAAAGACCCTGTATACACAAAAATACATCCAATAATTTAGATTTAAATTCTCCCACAAAATTTACAGAATTTCCAGGAAATACATAGTTGCCTTTCAGTATACAGTATTCCCTCTTCCTGTTGCAAAAATATAAGCTATAGTTGTTATGGTCAATTATACATAATAGATTACTGAGAAGCTAATGAACTAATAATAATGTTATTGGTTTTACGACCCTTTTAGCTACCATAGCTTTATAGAGAAGCCGGGGTGCCGGAAATTTGCCCCGAATTGTATTTTTAACGTGCCAGTAAAACTACTGACATGGCTCCCTCGCATTTGCGCACCCTCAATTGTCAATTGACTGCACCAGGATTCGATCCTGCAGCCCTGGCACAGCAGGCGAGAATGTTACCGCTGAGCCATGCAGCCAGTGCTGATATACTAAAGACTATCAAATCACATGAATCCTTGCACTACAGACGATACATTTTGGATAATATAAATGGCGACAGCGTGACCCTTCTATTAAAGTATATAAAAAATATACACAAAAATATGATATGAGAAGGAATAAAGCCTTAAGCAAAATATTGACCATTATACAGGGTGCACATTTTTTTGAGCGAGAACACCTGCCAGGCAGGCGCTGGCACGCCTTCCGCTAATTTCATGAAGGTAGAAACAGTGACGGGATTAAAACACTGAAATTTTTCTTTTTAGTGACAGTAATCATTAATTAACAGTAAATTCACCAGCTATATATCATTAAAGAACTTACTTTTCACAGACGATGCTGGTAATGTTCTCCATTAGTTGACAGACAAGCACTTTACCATGTAAATAAATTGGCATTGACAAATAGTAATTCTCCTTCCATTATGAAGGATATCTGCTCGTGTGTATTGTTTTCCAGTTCCACTAGGAGTATGGGGATTAGATCTGTACACCTTGTTTATTAAACTACCCCACAAATTAACATCAAACGGGCTCAGGTCCGGGCTTCTATTAATTGCAATAACTGTTAATACACAGGGTATAGGAGTAGCTACACAATCTAAAGATCTAAATTCCAAGAATGCGTTGAGGAATTCGTCGTCATTCGTAAGCTGAGAATCGACGCCTTACATTTTAATTTGTGCCTGTTGTTTGAGCACCCCCCTTTTAGTCCTGTTGCCTGGAGTACCAACCGCCGACAGATACAGAGCAGTCAGGGTGTTTGTTCCAACAGCTAGGAATGGGTAGTTGCTATTTAGTCACACAACTACGGCTGCGAGGTTTACCATTTTCATTTGTTGCTTTATTAAGAACGAGTCTGTTAATGTTACTCGCAGAGCATTTCATCAGGAATTTCTGGATATTTAAGTGCCTTCAAAGACCGTAGTTCGCAAGGTTGTGGTGAAGTTCAAAACTACAGGGTCAGGTTTACAGATATGTTGCGTTACGATGGATTTAAAATGTGAGGACATTAATGCTAGATTATTATGGTCATCGAGAAAGTCTTCGCAAAAACTTTCTCAACAGGCCAGCTTGTCATATTCGGCAGCTTGGAAGGCTAGAAAATTATCAACCCACTGGCAATTTCTAGGTATTTGCCATGGAGTCAGTGCACACCCATTCTTGCAATATTGCACTTTTTTTTGTGTATATAAAAATTTAAATAGGGTTTTATGGTATTATAAAACATCAACAAATGTCCTGTATACAGCGTATTTACATTTAAATACACCGTGTTCGTCGTGCCTAAATGTACGTTGCTTGTTTGCTGGCTCGATGGCTCGGGTATCATCAGAGATCGCCGTTCGTCAGTTGCAGCTTTGTCACCCGAGTTTAGGCTTGTCGGCTGAAGTGGGGCAAGAGAGGATGTGTATCAACTATAGCAGAAGCGGAGCCACATCCTTGCCTGGCAAAAAGAACGGCGCATGCTCCGTTTCATTTCCTCGCTCACAACTGTGTGACACTTGACAGAAGAAGAAGATGTGTTGACCGTTACAGTGTGCAGGAGCTACCGCACTATCTGTTGGAGAATTAGTGTGCCAAGTAGTGTTCCAGGCGCATTTTGAAAGGTTGTGGCTTTACACAGTCCGTAGCACCAGTGCCATTTGATTTGGATTGCACATTTAAATATCACATCTATACAGCCAACTGTATGAATATTATAAAGTATATAGTTGTAACAGTGAATTAAGTTTCACTAACATTTCTTTATAATTGACAGATTTTCAAGGTCCGGTATGATTGTATTTGGTGACCTTGGCCGTGGCAAGTATTTGTCAGAAGTGTGTTTTAAAAGCGTGGAATATTTGAGAGCATGTTTATTATTAAGTATTTCTTTATACATCTTGTTTTCATCGCTTGTCCTCCCAGCTTGGCTTCACCCACGGCCTTTGCAAGGTAACATTCCTCTACCGTCGTAAGGACGATGTCTGGGAACCAAACACAGTTTGTAGGCTGATACAACTGGGGATGGTGACAGGTGACCACTAACTTGGGTCTAATGAAGGGTCAGGGAAGGGATTTTGACCGTTGGCCTCAAAGGAACCGTTCTGGTATTTGCTTAGTGGTGAAAATGGGAAACCACGAAAAACATTTTCAGGACGGCCAAGGTGGGATTCGCGATTCGAACCCATGCTCTCTCGATGTCAGTGAGGCACGAGGTAGCCCGATAGCGCTCTCGGCCACTGTGGCCGTTATTTATACATGTATTATTATGGATACTGTTCAGGATTTCCAAACTACGGTATTGCCTCGTCCCAAGTTACTCTGCAAGAAAAGGTGGCCGTAAGAGAGAAGGAAAGACCTATTTCAAACCTGAATTTAATTCAAACGTTCCTGTGCGAAGGGAAGGCTAGGAATCACTTATTCCTTGATGAAGTGTATAGCAAATACGAGTGAGCTTGTGGCTGTAAACTAACCAAAAGGATGTATTGTTTGCCGTGCTTAATGTTTGTATTGAAGTGTATAGCAAATATGAGTGAGCTTGTGGCTGTAAACTAACCAAAAAGATGTATTGTTTGCCATGCTTAATGTTTGTGTGTGACTACTACCTTGACCAAAACAGGGTTTACTGACCTAGGATATTTAAAACAAAAAATTGCTCTCGGCACACCGGAAGGCGGAGGTAGATCACTGGGCAAAGAAAAATGTTTCGATTCACTAAATTTGCCAATTGTTGTGTAGGCCTAGTAGGCTATAAAAGTTCCACATGTTTAGCATACAATAATTCCTAAGACATTTTGCTCATCCCTTGGCGTAAGGGTGGGCCATATCAAATATTCTTTCAGACAAAAATTATAGGTATTTTTAGAGGAGTATTAACCATTTTGAACTGTTTTGATATTGGGCCTATTAAGAGAGGTATAATCATTTTTTCTCAAAACTCCATTCTTCCCACCCCTTTGGCGAAAGGTTGGTGCTATAAGAAAACTTTACTAAGATAAGTTTTGGCCCTTATTCGAAGAATAGTATGAAAGTTATAGCGATACTTCATTTTTTCAAAAAGCCCCCCCCCCCCCCCCCCCCCCGGTCCATTTTTTGCCCATTAATGAACTCGACCGAGATTTTGAATGGTTATATTTTATATGTAAATTTGAAAGCGCTTGGTGCGAATGACGGCAATCATCATGTCCACGAGATAGTTATACATATAATATTTAAATGATATATAAACTTGAGAACTGGTGGTTTTGGGGAATGGGGGATTTGAAACGTGAAGATATGCCAAACCTTTCCGGAAGTCGTTAACTGGCAAAATATAAACAATCAAAAGGGTACATGAATGCAGAATTGGAATTGCATGTACTATGAAAATACGAAATCACACACCAGCTTCACTGTGCATTCAGGAGGGAACATAGAGCAGCATAATATCGAGGAGTCAAAGACCCGACTCCAAGTAGCACTAGTGAACTTGGAGAAAATAATGCGAGTAACATCGTGATGAGACTGTTCTTTTGTGTGCTGAGGTATGCATCCATTTATATCAAATTAAGATTAATTTTTTGAAGAGTGCACACCCATAATTTTCACCACCAGCCACCACTGCAACCATACAAAAATACTCATGTTTAAGAGACCCAGTGACAAAAACCAACTAGCGTACTGTAATTGTTTTCTTCAGTCCGCGCATGACAGTATTTTAGATCCATAGTTAGTGATTTTCAGTGATGAGGTGTGGTTTCAATTACATGGGCATGTGAACTCACAAAACAATCAATGCTGATTACCTTTGAACCCAAGACTGATACACCAAAACCCCCTGCATGACCCTAAAATCAGCAAGTGGTGTGCAGGAATTGAGAAAAGACTTATTGGCCCAATTTTTTAATTTATTAATTTTGCTCGATACATTCAGCTTATTTTGAATGCCTTCTTTTCCCAGTTAACAGACGAGGAAAGATTGTAAGTTTTTTTTTTTCCAACAAGACTATGCCACTACGCATACTGCATACAATTCATTGGACATAAAAAGTTATGCATTTGGTGATTTTGCAGGATTGTAGCCACCTCAAAGCCCGGTCTTAACACCGTGTGATTTTTGTTTCTGGGGAAGTTTAAAAGATAAACTGTACATATCTTATCCCCATACTCAAGTAGTGCTGGAGAACAATATACAGAAGCAGATAGCGGAAGAGTTACTACGTGTCAATGCCAGTCCACGGTACAACGACTGCCTGTCAACTAATGGAGATCATTTCCAGCATCTTCTGTGGAAAGGGAAGTTCTTTGTTTGTATATTTGATAATTTCAAGATGGCCACTATGCACTAAATTCAGTGAATTAATGGTATCGAGAGCTTTTATATGTTACTCCTCACTCACTAAATTTCACATTAATTGTGCTATTATATCATGAGTTAATGATATTCAAGTGAGAATATGCTCAGCCAACATCATGAACAGTGGGATTCAGGAAATTTTATGTTATTCTGGGTACAAACTTTAACATAAACATAGAAAGTAGAATAACATAAAATGTCCTGAATTTTGCAGTTCAAGCGTTTTTTTTTCAG
This sequence comes from Meconema thalassinum, assembly GCA_946902985.2. Lineage (NCBI taxonomy): Eukaryota > Metazoa > Arthropoda > Insecta > Orthoptera > Tettigoniidae > Meconema > Meconema thalassinum. Next base: position 126,333,402 of record OX336389.2, read on the forward strand.
TTTTTCTCAATAAATTAGAAAATGCAGGGGGGGGGGGGGTCCGCCGAGATGGGTAGATAAACGGTGAATCCTGTTGCTGGCGGGCTGTGTCCAGGGGCTCTCCTGGATCCTATCTTCACTGGCGGGTAAAGGCTCCTCAAGTACTTTGAGTTATTCATTATATTCGAAATTTTCAAGATGGCCACCTCGCGTTGTATTCAGTATGTTATTCATATAGCTTATTTCAGCGACGTCCTTCACATGATAAAGTGAGGCCCTTCTCTACAGAACGGAACCTCGCAGGTGCCATGAAGCGGCCGGGCCACAATGTATAGCCGCCTGTCGAGCAAGGAACTGCCGTTAGCAGCAGCTTAGCACCCAACTAGTTCAACACATTTACACTTTTGACCGTAATTAATAATTATTATTGCTTACATGAATTTCAGAGTAGTTGCTGGAAACACTGTCCATTTTCTTAAATATTGCACCAGTTCCTTCCTCAGTTTAGGGGCTGTGACAACGCGGTCATGTAGCCCTGAACAATGCACCAGCTTTGCATACAAAGCCCATATACGGTTGTACATTAATGCTCAATTGAGATGCAGTATTGGTACACTTGCTGAAAGTCATCCTCACTGTGTACAGTATTTCGTATCAGCGCAGTTATTTCATTCTCGAGAGCCAACAGAGTACGCGGATTGTTACTGAATACCTTTTGTTTGAGGTTCCCCCCAAAAATAAAAATTGCACGGCACTGAAATGTACAAACACAATTTACTTCTTGGGAAGATAAGTTTCCACTAGGAAGATGCGTTGTTTTGTTCTATAACATAATAATATTCACAGGATAAGAGGTAGGCTATAGTACTTCACCAGTCTTACTTATCTCAACTAAATTATTTTGCTAGCTCCGTTGTAACGAATTGTACGACAGCATCCCATGCTTTCCAAACTGCTGTTGTGTAATCGTTAAATGCCAGACACCTGGCAGAGTCTCAATGCTCTCCGCCTGTCACAAGGCCCAGTCGAGGCTCCGCTTTATAAAGAAGGGCCTCACTGTACTTCTTTCTTACTGTTGTCGCTGCTTCATTTGAGGGGCTTGGACATTTTGGCAATTTAACCAACAAGGCGAAGTGAAATTTGATACAGCAAATGTTTATTTACATTGTACTGCGCTGACATCTAATTTAGTACAATTGTTTACATAAACTCAAGATGGCGGCTGTGCAAAACTTCAAAATTAAGTTTTCATTTCTTGGGTCCTAATCATTCAATCGAAGTCAACGTTTCAATAATGAACCTACGCAATAATCTTCATCTAATGGTTGATAACTCTATGGTCCACATATATAAAAATTCCACATGGCGACCATCCGAAATATTTAGACGGCTCTATATATCTACGAATCTATTGCAGCAATCAAACTGAAATTTTGTATTATGATAGAGGCTATTAATTCAAGTTCACCTATGTGACTGTTTATAATCTGTTTATAAACCAACATGGCGACCAAGCAAAATGTATACATTTAAATGGATTTTTCTTGCGACTTTTCATCCGAGCGCTGTGAAACATGGCACGGTATATCTTCAAACAAGCCTTAATAAACTGACGTCTAATGAAATTTTATGAGAATTTAAAAATGTCGGCTGTGCAATTTTCGAAAATCTTGTCTTAATTTCTCATAGGATATATGAAAATAGGCTATTTAGTTCTTCACGGAACTACTTGTTTGACTTGAGATACGACTCACGTTACGCATTATACATTGAGCCCCAAATTATTTGATTCTATCGTCTGTGAATAGAAATAATGGCGAATATTCAATTCACCAAGGTTATTCTTTTGGGCAAGGTGAGTAATGAAATCTAGCGAAGTTCCAGTTTCGACCGCCGGGTGATACCCAACGCCCCAGTGATGGAAGGTCGTAGGTATGGCTTACTATCTGCTGATTTCCAACCAACTACAGCACTCTTAAATCTAAGGATGTATAATGTAAAATCATTATAGCGGCACAGCTATTTCAGACAGATTTAGTTCGAAATTATCAAAGGCAAATGCTCGACGACATAATGTACTTTACTTATAGCTTATTCATGCTTTCATGTCACATTACAGGGACAGAATTTTATCGTGTAATTGTGGTCTACCGAGCAGCATGCTGACAATTGTGTAAGAAATGAATTTTAGACGGTTCGAATCCCATCTCAGCAGGGGGTTTTCTTTTTGCATGCCAATTTTTGTTTAATTTATATGCTCTAATTATAATATACAAATTCCTGCACGCATTTTCATATTAATCCCATATTCTCGGTTCCTGCACACCATGCTCCGGTCATCAAATAAGATAGGGATATTTTTAAAATAATTGGAAGATTAAAATAATTGGGAAAAAATTTCACCTCTTACTACAACTAAAATATCTTGACAAGTATTTCTGATACTACTGTTGTTGTCTTAAGACACTATCCACACTACAGCACATTAACCAATGAGCCCCAACTTACTGTATACAGTAAGCTCTCAATTATCCGCGGGCGGTTTATCCGCAATCCGCGGTGCCTGTAGGAGAACATTTTTATTAAAAAAGGAAGGTTTTGTAACCGAAAATTATTTCTCAAAAATAGAAATAAAGTTACTAAATATTTAAACGTAATAAAAATCGTAAATCGCAAATACAGTACAGTACACTTATTAATGTACAGTACAACACGTGTACAGTAGTTCAGTATTGTATATAGGTATACACACTGTACGTAGTGTGTGCTTGAGCAGTTTTGGACGCGACCAGAGGCACTAGAGATCTTTGTTTACTTAGCGTGCGAGTGAATCACCTGACCAGTGAGTCATCTGCACGTGCAAGGTGTCTGCCACTGTTGACTCACCCCCTTCCCCGCAATCCGCACATCAATACAGCATTAGTTCAGTTTAACTCCTATATTCTTGGGTTTAACTCAATCGTTCAAACTGTTTGCATCGTTCGTGAAGAACCAAGTTGTGAGTTGTCCAAGTTGTGTGTGTGTGTGTCTACCTTTTGTGCGTTTTATTTTGAAATGGCAGCGAAAAGGAAGAAAGTGGTTTTGCCAATCCAAGATAAATTAGAACTCATAAGAAGTGTTGAAAATGGTGCATCTAAGAAACAAATGTGCTTGCGCTATGGAATTGGAGAAAGCACCGTAAGGGACATAATGAAGCAAAAGGACAAGTTGATAGAATTTGCGTCTTCTTCAGACAACACATCGACGATGAAAAAGAGAAAAACCATGAAAAATAGCACCTATGAAGAACTAGATTCGGCTTTATTAGAGTGGGTTACTCAGTAAGAAGTCAGGGCACTCCAATACCAGCAATTTTGCGGCTTATTTGCAGTATCCGCGCCAGTCAATTCCGCAGATAATCAGGAGTTTACTGTATTAAAATAATTTGTCATCAAATAAATATATTAATACAATTGGAAGAAATCTTATATATTAAAAAAATTGGGGAGAAATTTCACCTTTTAGTTTTACTATAACTGAATTATCTTGACAAGGAATTGTGCTACGATGACGTATGTTGGCTTGAGACACCATGCGCGTTACGCACTGTCACTCGAGCCCCAACTTGCTTGATTTGGTTATCCGTGTTTTAAAATAACTGCGAATATTCATTTCACCAATATCATTCTTCTGGCCGTAGTGAGGGGAGGAGGGAGTCAAGCGATCTGCAACACGCACGCAACCAGGAGCCAGATGGCCTGCTCCGCTGCAACATGCAAGCACTGGGAGGCTGGCTGGCATTTTGTTTCAGGATGCGTTCTTAGAGGTTGTTTGTGCTCTCAGCATTATGATTCATATATACTACGAGTCGGAGGCGAACTCAATCATAGATGCTACAGATGTTATAACAAGTAGTTCCGCGAAGACCTAAATAGCTTTTATTTCTTAAAATTTAAAGATTCAATCCTTATTCCCGCAATTAGATCGATTTAGGGCCAGTTATACGAACTCGGGTTATACCTCGGCTAAAGTTATCTCTGTAGTTAGCGCAGAATTGAGTTGTACGACATTGGTATAAGAGATAATCCGGGTATAAACGAAGGCATAGCTAACCGGGCATGGAATGGCGAGCTATCTGCTTATACCGAGTATATATATATGGCGGACGGGAGAGACCGCTACAACATCCGAAGTTAAATCATCGCAAACTCTTAATTTCAGTGAGCTATTCATAAATGTACATGAGAACGTATAATTTTAATAGCAGCACAATAATTACACACACATTTTTACAGACAAAATACCAAAGCAAGCCAGCGACATTACAAATGTAAGCATCATATGCATTGTCTTCGGCACTGAACGCCATGTCGCAGTGGTCCAATGGTTAGCGCGCCGGACTCACAACGAAAGAACGTCAATTTTGTGGATCGAACCCCACCATTTCCAACTTTTTTTGCTTATTAGTTTTTGTTTCTATGTTATGCTTGGTGTTTCTGCATTTTCTTTTATATGTAGCCTACCAGTAATCACTTGGGGGTGATCCTAGGTTCAACATGGCAATTAATAATAACTCCGCGTCAGTCGAGAGCATCATGCTGGAGATGCCAGGAATTAATGTAGAAAGTGATGCAAAGGCTCACTTATTAGAATTTAAAAAAAAAAAAAAAAAAAAAGAACTTAAATCATCGCAAACTCTTAATTCGAGTGAACTATTCATATATGTACATGCAAATGCATAATCTTAATAGCATCACAGTAATTACATACATATTATTACAGAAAATAACGAAAGCAGGTCACTGACATTACGTGCGTAAGCATCATATGCGCAGTCTTCAGAAAATTACGTTAGGTAGCGGTGGTCCAGTGGCTAGCATGCTATTCTCGCGAGTATAAATTTACTATTTTTGCGGATCAAATCTCACCAGATCCAACGTTTTTTGCTTAATATTGTTTTGTTTTTAGGTTATGCTTGGTGTTTCTGTATTATCTTATATATGTACCGGTAATCATTTGGGGTGATCCTTGGTTCAACAGGGTATTAATAATAACTTAGCGTCAGCCAAGAGCCTAGGATACCGTATTCATAATTATTCAAGAGAACATTCATGCTGATGCGGAGGATCCATTAATAGAAATAATATTTCTGCAAAGGAGAAAAGCAAAGAAGATCAGACAAAGGCCGGCTCATTTTCTGAACTGTGATGAAAATTAATTCTTTATAGGGTTCAGACAGGAAAAATACACAGTTTTGAGGTTATTAGATCAAATTATCGATGGACTGGAACATATGACTGACAGGTAATATGTATGATAATAATATGTAGTAGCCTATCCTGCACCTACCGGTACTTAATTCTTGGATATGCTATATTAGTTTGCATTATATTTATGTATAGCCTACGATTTATACTATTATTTGTAACCAATGCATGGATTTATTATGGTATGTTTGTCCACGGCCGTGGTTTGTTATTCTCACGGCCTCTCATGGAGTATCGCAGTGGTCAATTCGATATTCATCTGTTTCCAAAGAAGTTCAAATTTCGTGTCAATATGTCCACAAAGTTAGCTCCGTTTGTTACCAACTTAGCTAGTCTCTCAGACAAACATGGAATAGCGAGCCCCAGAATAAAATCTTGCCGTACAACCCACCTTTAGAGATATACCGAGGAAGACGCTAGCCCAGGTATAGCTATTCCGATGAATAACCCGAGTTCGTACAACTGGGACTCAGAGAATATCTTTATCTACGGATTTATGCTGGTAGCACTGGCATTATAAGATTTGCTCAAAATATACCTGAAATAATGTGATCTAATAGAGCAGTGGCTTCTGAGATAATTACAGTCTATGGCTCAAATGCTCAGGGCGCCAAGTGGTTGTTGTTGGCACTGCTCTATCTGAGAATGTGCACATGTATTGCATATGTTATGGGCTTATGACATACACTGTAGATACAAAACTTGGCAGAAATTCAGTGAATGTTATGGGCATTTAGTTAAACATGAAACCTATAAGCGTACGTAGACTCAGGGGCGGAAAGCACGGTGGGGGGAGGGGGACGGGACAAGCCAAAATTTTTAAGTAACCTACCCTTAAGAATAAAAGTAAAATAACCAGAAAGTATTCTCAGGGATACTACCGGTAACGAAAGTAACTAATTTTGCAAGCAGGTAATGGAGGTAACATTAAGTAGCTAATTTTTAAGCTGGATAGTTGGAGGTAACAAAAATTCGCCGCCGATTGCGTAATAAAGCTATATATATTCCCGTGCCCGACTTAAGGAAATGCGTACTGAGGATACTTTGAGTGGTATACTTGGGTTCAACATATATTTTAATTATCAAGAAGAGGTTTTAGTTTAGTGTGAAATATTGTTCTGAATTATTAGGGACCCTGACTTTTCGCGAGACTTATTCGCGAAATCTTCCAAAAACTCAGAAATCTATCATTTCTGTTATTGCCCTCTTTCGAGACTATCTCAAATTAAAGTTGCAATCTTGCAAAATGATAACTGTTTCGAAAAAAAATCACGGGAATAACATGGGAATACCGGTACATATATTTAAAAAATCTCTCCGTCTCGTAAGTTTGCGACATCCAGTATGGTTAATTCGAAATTCCGTTATATGACGATATTTACTTCGAACTTTCGTTCCATCCGATATATTAGAATCTAACTGGTTATCTCTAAAACGTGTATAAATATATAATTCGCGATTCGAATGAAAATGTGCCATATTGTGGCATTGTTCGCGCATTCATCTCAGAATAATTCGTAATATTCGATACCTGCTTCCAACGTACATCAAGACGACCAGCTGATCGCACGACTAGCCTGCAGGAATGTCGTCAAACGGGCCGAGATTGACGCCGGTTGAGTAAAATCATAAAACCCGTGCCCGATCATGAACCTGTGACAACGAGGACTGCGGGAATCCCGTCAAAGGTGATTGGGCACCAATCACGAAACATACCAAAACCTACTCGCCACTTTTCCCATGACCGTGTTCTTAAAAACGCACGGGGAGAGAGAAGTGCATCAATCCACTTAAAAACGGAATTGACTACGTAGCATTGCGATACTCATTTCTCCTCGAGATCCACCGCCAACTCCCAACCACAGCATAGGGACGGCGGGAATCATGGCATCCTACTTCCGAGCGGCGCCGACCGTAAACATGCCCAACCTCGAACTTGCCTTAGCCATTCTGCTAGGACAGTTAGACAGGCAGTCAATCATTGAACTGCCGGGACTGGCGCCAATTGGATAATATCGCGTTATCAGTAGGGACCGGATTTTAAAAAAATGCATATGCGCATATGCAAATGCATATTTTGAGGGTGTACTGGATGTTTTGCATATTCTGAACATAACAGCATATTATAGCACATACAGTTGAAATTAAGTATAATTTAAAACATATTGAACAAAATAAGTTTCGCCTGCGTGTTGGACATCCCTCGTAAGCAACTTTCTGAGCAACAGATAACGAGATGACAGTACTCGTACTTGACGCAATGCTGCCTGGCTATTTGAAGAAGGGAATGGGGTGGGACATTTCTTTCACCATCTCGACAGCCAGTAGCCCGGTGTTAGTTTTGTGAGGAGTTTCTTCAGTTAATGTGTTACTTTATTCTTAGTCTGCATATCCTTAACTCAAAATGCCTAAAGAGAAGAGCAGAAAGCAATTATTAAAGCAGTGGGTGTCAGGTAATGGTGATTATTCAACTGATGGCTAGGGACCGGACATTTATGCACTGATAACTATTAAAATAGAGGTCTCCTGAAAACATTGAAAAACTTGCAATTATCTATTGTGATGCTTCTTTCTGCAGTGAATGATACATGTATAACGTGAGTGAATAATATTGGCTTATTGTTAAGTGCATATGAAAAAATCCACAGCCTGCTTCCAGTCTCCGACCGGGTCAGGAATGGAATGAATGAAGCCCCCCTCTAGCGGCGAGGATATGAACTGTGCCGGCTGCCGAGGCCTGACGCACTCCTCTGGGGCAATGATTAAATGAATGACAGATGAAATGAAATTATAGAGGCGAGTGTTGCTGGAATGAAATTCTGACAGGGAAAACCGGAGTACCCGGAGAAAAACCTGTCTGCCTCCGTTTTGTCCAGCACAGATCTCACATGGAGTGACCGGGATTTGAACCACAGACCCAGCGGTGAGAGGCCGGCGTGCTGCCGCCTAAGCCACGGAGGCTTCGTGTTAAGTGCATATATTTCAATTTTTTAATGCATGTTTTCTGCATTTTTAGTGCATAAATGTTCGGTACCTAGTTAACAGTGCCAACCGCGAGGACAACGTGATTCTCGTAAAACGGCCGAGAGTGGCGGCGATTGCGTAACATCACGATATTTGTCCCCTTTCGATGACGAAGACTACTGGATTCTTGTCAAACAGTCTGCAAGCACCGAAGATCACGTAATAAAGAAATATTTTCCCGTGCCCAACCACAAGGACAATGGAAATCTTCGTCAAATTACTAAAAGTGACACCGATCGTATAAATCGCGATGTTTCTTCGTGCTCTACCGCTGGGACAAAGGGAATCTCGTCGAACGTCCAAGAGCAGAGCAACCTCTTGGTAATCATATCAACTTCTTGTACACAAGATGATATATTAGCTGAAACGACTCATTGATATTAAATATCTATTATTTATTTATTATTTAGTTTTTATAATACCGCTTTAAGCACAGTTCACTTGCCTTCCACCACTTGATGGGCATTTTGCTTGCAGACGCATCTTGAATTAGTAGGTAACCAAAAGGTAGCTAAAAAGCAACTATTTTTTTTTACTTTATTCTTACAGTAGACATCCTAATTCAATAAACGATTTAATACTACGGAACGTTACGCGGAAAATGGGAAAAGCCATCTTGCCTTGGTTAGTCGTAATATCTTTATTCTACTGAATGAACAGTTTGTTTTTGCCCCACCTCCCATTTCCCGCCGAAGCGTTAACCGAGCTTTGTGCACTTACCACGACGATCCGAGAAGGTGCATTTTCGAACTATAATTTCTGAGCCCTGGTTTAAAACTGAGGTAAGATACTGGGACACACAAAATCATTACTCCTGTCTGGAAACAACAGCGCACGCGAAATAAACAAGGTAAAATAACATGACTCTTTCCTCGCGTTTTACGCGCCCTACCTTGCGCCGATTAAGGTTCAAAAAGCAATGATGCACATGGCGTTAGAAGTTTGACATTGGGTGCTACGCTAGGCAACCGCAGTTTATAAATTTTACCCCCCCCCCCCCCCACACACACACACACAAAAATGTTTGCGAGGAGTTTTACGACCCTGCGTAGAATTATTTTGAAACACTGATATATACAGTATATTGCCCAAAATCTATCTGCAATGTTAAGGCATTTTAGTGAAAAGAGTTACAAACTGTTTATATGAACAGACCCCATCGTGTTGTAGCGGCTAGAATTCTTGGCTCCGCCAAGAAATTTAATTCTGGTCATAGGGCTGGAATGTGGTACACCCAGCCGCGTGAGGCAAAGCTTAGGTGGGTTCGATTCCCATATTAGCCATCTTGGAAGTGGTTTTCCGTGGTGCCCCTCTTCTACTCCAGGAAAATGCCGTGATGGTTCCTAACGTAAAGCCCCCTTCTTCCCAATCCTCATCTGAATTATCAATACACACTAATATAGCCATCACAATAAAACAGGTTACCAGACAAAATTACACACACACACACACACACACCCAAGTAAACGAGGCTACATGACCATGATGTCGCAAATCCCCTACATAAATCAATAACTGTTTATATGAACAGATTCTATGATACTGAGTCTAGGGTTCAAATGTTCTCAGAATGTTAACAAACAGTTGGTAGTCCCAATTACTCTGTAATAAGGCATACTTATGGCTGTTAAGGCACGTGAAACATTGCGTATAAGTAGCTAAACATTATAAACGTGCATAGAACTTCGTTGGTAGCACTTTGACGATTTACTGTAAATAAGTCTAAAATATCTTGACCTTACAGTCTTAAGCTTGTTCAGTACACACATATTCCGAGACATTGAATCCGGGGGTCATTAATAGACAGTTGGTAGCCGTGATGGACGTTACATGCAGTTTAACATTGAAGCTATCAGCACGCGTAGAATCGTGTTGACCACACTGCCATGTAACTTACGGGTTGTTAAAAAAATAATCTGAAATACTAAGGGCCTGGTTCACCATGGTTCGTCAAAATGTTAACAAACCAATTAAGGCCGTTGACGGACGATTACCGAAATGCCGTGGTTAACTATAACAATCCATTAGCTTCCTTCGGGGCCGATAACCTAGATGTTAGGCCCCTTAAAACAACAATTATCATCATCATCAACCATTAGCTTCCCTTAACAAGCCGTCAAAACTAATTACTCTGTCAACATAGGATTAACGACTTGACGGTCGATTTACGTAGCATTCAAATCCAAAAGCCGGAGCGGGCGTGCATTAAACTTTATTCTGAACGATAATGATGTTTTTGAAGACATGCTAGATTTTCTTCGAACACCAACTTATAAAAAGCGAAGGAATTACTATAATGAATGCGACGAAACAGAATTTATCATGAGATTTCGGTTGACTGTGTTGAATGTTCTACAGATGACAGAACCTAACCTGGAATTCCCATCTGATAAGATAGCCTAGGACTATGTCATCATCTTTCTTCGGCTTTTCCCAAATAATTGGGGTCACCGGAGCCAACCAGGCTCATTTTGGTTCTGGCCGGGGATTTAAGGTCGGATGCCCTTCCTGCCACCACGTGATTTTTCAGGTGAAAATTCCACCCCGCTGTCACCGGGATTCGAACCCCGGTCGTCCGGGTGAAAGACGAGCAGCTAAGCCACTGCGCCATCACGCTCCCCAGCCTAGGACTATGTACCATTTCTTATTTACGTGGAACATCGTGTGATGCATTACGGTATAACATATGTAGTTAATTTAATAACAGTCTACCTTAACGTCACAGCATCAGTCCTCTTGTTTTCAACGATTTCACGATACTCATCCACCAACTGGATAAGGGTGGATATGTATGTTTCTTTCATCTAAAGAAAATTTCACAGACCCCGGCTCTTCTTGCTCCTTTCCTCATCCGGCATGTTCGGTTTTAACCAAGGAACATATAACTTTTAAGCTATTTGCAGTTAACGGCCTGCTTGATCACACCAAAGAATATACGAATACCGCCACAATCATCTTTCAATGAGTTTTGTACAGCCCTTAAACATAACGCTTCGTTTGCTAATGCCAATCGGCAAATGTGCTGGTGAAATGCAAACGAGTTTAATTCCGATGTTAAAATTAACGAGGCATTTACTGACGGCCTGTTAACGCTACGCTGGTGAACCCCGTCATGAGAGCTACATTGTGTCAATTTTTTAAGAAATCCACTTTTTTGGTATGGATGTTACATGCAGTTAAAACATTGTACCTATCAGCACGCGAACAATCATGTTGGCGCAACTGTGATATATAAGGTGCGTTCAAAAATTAACGAGCCGGACGCATACAGAAGTATGTTAGAAGTATTGGCCCTGGCTGTTGAGGCACTTGTCCCATTGTGACACGCGGCGGTGAATGGCTGTCTCACAAAATTCCCTGGGCTGCGATGTGAACCAGTTCCGCACGAACAGCTGGACGTCGGCGTCCGCGGTGAATCGTTGGCCCCGCAGAGCCCTTTTCAGGGGACCAAACATGGCGTAATCACAGGGAGGGAGGTCTGGACTGTATCGAGGGTGGCCGAGAACCTCCCATTTGAATTTCTGTACGAGTGCCGCGACTGTGTTGGCCGTATGAGGTCGTGCATTGTCGTGGAGCGACCACGGCGGCTATGGCGTTCACTGTCACTCGGCGGTCCTGGGTAATGAGTGCATCAACCAGCTGGACGTTGTCATCGGTAATGCAGAGGGGTGTCCCAGACCGGGCATCATCGGCTAACGACACCCGTCCTTCCCTGAAGCGCTTGTGCCACGCCTTGACCCTTGCAAGGCACATGCAGTGTTCGCCGTACACTTGTGACATTCGGCGATGAATGTCCGTTCCCCCTACTCCTTCCGCTGTCAGAAACCGAACAACACCTCTTTGCTCTTCGGTTGACGCCTCTATGTCACTGTTTGCAATGCGACTGGCAGCGTTGGACGATTGATGCATGCTGCTGCTCGCTTACTTTTGTATCGTCACGTGACGTGCACGCGTGCCCCTAGCGACGGGCTGTGACCTTCCACGCTCTGATCGGAACCACACATCGTTACACACGCCACGATTAGCCGATGTCGTCACCGGTTTGCGCATTCCAGCCTCCGGCTAGTTACTTTTTGAACGCACCTGATATATGGGCTCATGAAAATTTATCAGAAATCTTAATAGTCATTCCAATGACTTCCTTTTGAGATATCCAACTCAAAGTTCAAATTTGATCGTAAATTTTCAGCATTTGGTTTCACTGACGCATTTTCAAATATAGCCTAGAGATGTTCTGGGTATCGATCTTCACTCATGCCAAATTTGGTTTCGATAGCTACCGCCATTTAGGAGTAGATAGGGTGGGATACACAGACAGAAGGACAGGCAGCACACATTTGCCAGGATTGATCCCATAGGTTTACTTTTTCATCATTTTTTGCAAAATGTGAAAAGCAGGCAAAAATGTAAATGCGACGGTACCGTAACAGTCTGTTGAAGTCGCTAGCATAACGACATGCGAACATCAAAATAATATCAATGGAAAGAAGGCTCGTAGGTTTGTTGAAATGAATGCTGCTAAGCAGCACGAGTCTTCCTACTAAGCTTTATTACGCAATCGACGCCGTTTGCGTAAAACTCGCACCATCGCAATCTGTGAGCCAAGCCGCGCGTGTTTAAATGATAACTGACCTCCGCAAATTTCGTTACCTCAAACTATTCAACATAAAAATTAGCTACTTTCGTTACCCGTTTGCAAAACTAGCTACATTGTCGCTACTTTCGTTAACAGGGAAATATCCTCAACTAAACCTCTTTTTTTTTCCCCCAAGAGAAAACTAGCTCACTTGCAGTGTATGAGATTCAGCAATCAATCCCATGTGAACATTTGGGCCATAATTCAGTTGCAACGGACCTAGGACCCTCTGACTGTACAGATTCTGAACGTCCGCGCACGCTACGTGTATCCACTTGCTCCGCTTCATTTTTCAGCACTTAAAACTGCACAGTCGAGTGACAACCAGGACACGAAGGATGAGGAGGGAGTGGGAGAGAGGGATGGGATATTTACGTATGGGTCAGGTCTGCCCAGCTATGTTAATAATAGCTTTATTAATGGCCAGATACAGAATACAAAGAATTTGCTTAATATTTGCCCAGCTATTTTGAAGCCCCATTTGCCAATACGTGTTATTTTACGCGAAAACAAAGATAAATGGCAAGGAGCATGAACAGAGTAGGAACTCTTTACGTAGATCTGAATTTCTTAGGTGACAAGGTGATGACGTAACATGGTGGCGACACACTTTGCCTGACAAATTTCCCTGATATCAATTTAGCGGATAATGTATTAAATTAGTATATATAATCTTGCTTATATGGAACCTCCCCTCTTGCCTAACGATTCATTTAGAGATGATTTAGTCAGCGAGGGGAATCGCGCTACGTTTTTCGCCACGCCAGGTAACTGTTGTAAAATAATTCTCACTCGCTCGAAGCAAAATTTGTTGTAGCCTTTTTCTTTAAGTTTCTTCAAGTTTCCCTGACATTTCCAGAGAGACAAATTTCCCTGATTTCCAGGTTCTGTCGCCACCATGCGTAAAGTTTGGGTAAGAATGCCGCGCACATAGCGAATTCCAACGCCTCCTAGATGCAAGAAATGACTATCATGGAAGCAAAGAATATAACTGACCGCAGTATCTAGGAAGGTTTTGCCGATAGTAAGTGCCAACTTATACAATGAAAGTGAACTCATAGACGAGAATTATCACAAACATAGATTATTATTGATTGTATTAAACAACGAATTTGTGTATTGCAACGAAAAATTACAGAGTCTGTAATGTTAGGAAGCCAAACTAGTGTGTAGCCTCGTGGATACAAATTTACCGTTTAGATGGAAGTTTAAATTAATTGGTCAAGTGATTCTTGGTAATGGATCCAGGTTTATATATTCCTCTAGTCTAGAGGGTATATTTTTCTTCCTGTCAATTTCTGGGAGATAATTAGATATGCGTGGAACAAGATATCTTGCATGTTTTTCTCCCAGTAGGGTGCTTTGTCTTGGAAATATTAGTCCTGATTTTGCCTGGAGTCTTGTACGATGGGGCATCTTCCAACATATTTATGTGTTTCCTTATAAAAAGATGTAGCTGTTCTTAATTGAAATGTTTTGTCTATGTAAATAATATTATCTTTATTCTTCCTTATTATAAGAATACTGTTTTTCATAATTTTATGTATTTATAATTTTTTTTTCTATTGAGAGGGTGATGCACAAGTGAAAGACCAATGCAAATAAAGAAACAAATTTTTATGCAACATTGGATTGAAGAAACACATTTACAGTTTTTTTTTTTTTTTACCTTTGTAATGTACCTGCACACATACAGTGGTTCTCTCACTTGGTGTCCCGCCCATTAGCAAGGCAAGAAACAGAGAGAAGAGGGGAGTTGTAGGAGCCTCTTCTGCACAATCATGAGCATAAACTATAATGTCTCCAACACATTGGCTAGCCAGACTGGCCACTAGCCTGTGGCTTCTCAAGGTAGCAGCTGTGCCGAGACCCAATCCTCATGTTCTCCTAGTAGAATGGTGTAAGACCATGATTTATGTACATATAATATGAAACCACACTGCATGTTTTAACTACTGTGACTGTCAGAATAGACCAAGAGGGTGTGACTGCAAGTACTAGGCTGTGTTCAGGCCACCATGTCAAGACAACCACTGTACTCTAATAGTATCTAAACACTAAAATTTTTCGAAAGGAAGACAGTTCTTCTAAACACTTCTGAGGCAAATTAGAATAAAAAAATATTTATATTTTGGTTCTGTAAATTTTAACAATATTTTGTACAATAGCTTATGCCTCACTGCATTGATATTTTCTATGACACAGTATATAGGCTACATAAAAACTCTAATGCATACCATGATTCTAGCTGAAACCAAGCATTGCCACATGTCTCTTCACCAGCCATGAGCCCTTGAAGATATAGCACTATCCAGAATGCACCACACATGCTCGGGCTACACACAACCTTCCTCCTTGGGGGCCTCTTACAGTAGGCTAAGTATACTGTACCATAAAAATAAAAAAAGAGGTATGATCAGGGCCGGTTCAAGGGTTTTTTGTGCACATGCGAGATCAGGGTTTGGCGCCCCTCTCTTAAAAACTTATTAGTCTTTTAATTAATGGGATGTAATAATTTGATTAGTTACAAATTAAAATAAATAATTGTGTTTTGTATCTACATTAAATGAAAAATTGACTAATAGAATAACAAATACTGTATCATAAAAGACTTCTTATGAACAAACTTGTAAAATAGTACATTATGCAACGAGCCTATAATGGCTATAATTAAGACACGAGTATTTGTTTATAAAACGAGCGCATGCGAGTTTTATAATTTCCATACGAGTGTCTTAATTACCATTATAGGCGAGTTGCATACGACTGTTTATGTTCGACGATAATTATAACTTTATTATATGTTTTAACATAAATATTCATAAATATCTGTTGAGAGTCAGCTACTGGAATTTTGTGATCGCAGAGCGAGCGTTGGGTGTTATACCTTCGTCTTTCAAGAGCTTTGAACGGCCGACGCATGCACTCAGTGGGCTTGCAATGCCATATGGAGCCATATGTTTACATCAGCCGTCCCTCAGTAATATTGTCACCGCAGTCATTTGAAGACAATGCGCTGTGTAGAAATTAGTGTTAGTGATTTTAAGGTACTGTGCTATTTCTTGTCTCATATTCGCCAGTTTATTTACGCGAACATATGGACGGTGGGTATTCCATGTCGGTAATTTATTATAGTTCGATGTTGTGTTTATGTCCGACATGTTGGATTTTGAGCGCATGCGCGAAATTATCGTTACCTAATTGGTCAATGAACGAGCTCTGATTGGCTGGAGAAACTGTATCGTAATGAAAAACGGTGTTATAATGACCATCATTATGATACAGTTTTCAAACACATAATAGTGAGGGTCGAACATAAACATACTTTTCTCGCCTTAAGCTTGGCAAAGTCTTTCACAATTGAATCGGTATCAATATTGTTTAAAATTTGGTTTTCATTTGCCAATGTTGCCATTTCACTTAGTCGGTACTGATAAAGGGTCGATCGCAGGTAATTTTTTATTATCTTCAGTTTGGAAAACTCCTTTCTCTGCTGGCCACCGATATCGGGAGGATAAGCAAAATTCTTGAAGCAACATACACATTGGGAAATATATCATTACACGGTTTGTTGTAATATAAGACAGTGTTGTTTCGGGGCAGCTATCAGTGGACAACATAGGAGCTAAAATGTTGATTTCCCCCAACAGTTCATCTCCATTGACGTCACTCTTGCCATCACCCGTCAAAACTGATTGCAGGTTTTTGCACTTTTCTCTGATTGCATCTTTTTCATATTTTGATGCCTTAGACGAATTGGAAATGTTTGCTGTGGTTTTCCATCTGTTCAAACCTTTCTGTCAATGAATTATATCCAGTGTTGAGAACTAAAAAAAAAAAAAAGTTTACTTTGAAAGATTCCTTTCCCGGCCAACAGGTTCATCTTTACCTTCATAGAAAAATAGCCTTTTGGTCTTTCTTGGCCTTACAACTTCATCAGAATTCTGGATTGATTCCCAGTTCCTTTGCGTCTGTAGTAACACTATTCAGTCCATTTTCCGTCCTCATGTTCACCAAAAAAGTCATCAAACTTTCAATTAGTTTCAAAGCGCTCTGCAGATTCACGATTTTTTCTATAGTATTTTGCTTACCGAATTTATTTCGAACAGGATATCATGACAAGTGACCAAACGGCAGAGGAATTGGAAATCTGTGATTTTCTTGACAAGTCCAACAGCTGTACTTTTTCCAAAAGCATCAATCTTGGAATCGGTAGTTGCTTCATAGACAGTGTCGGAAACCTCATCAATGTGGTATTGCAAAGGTTGGTTCCTTAGTTTAAGGGCTGTGGCAACGTGGTCATGTAGCCCCGTGTACTTTGGGCGTGTGTAGAATCTGATAACCGGTGTTAATTGTGATGGCTGTATTAGTGTGCGTTATCTGTTTTAATTCAAGTAAGGACTGCAGACAATAATTTCAAGTACCGTATATACGCCTGTATAAGCCCCACCCTTGTTTTAACCTTCGGTGGGCAGAGCCATATGCTCCACTTTTTGTCCATTATGGGCAGAACCATTTATATAAGTTCTGTTCAAATATCGCGCTGCAGAAGTCAATGAAGTACACGAAAGTCCTTATAAATGGCGAGAGCTGTTTATTTCAACCTTACTCGTGTAGGGATTCCCCTCAGCATATCGGTAGGTACCTGGTAGGGACAGCTGATAATTACGTAAGTTGCAAGATGCAGTATTTTCGTGTTGTGTTATTTGCCGTATTTTGGCAGCTTTTGGATATAATGGCATCAGAAAAACAAGTTAGTGATGTTGAGATAGTGTCAATACTAGATTATTCAGAGGAAAATTTGTCAGATTTTAGTTTTAGTGACTCTGAAATGGAAAATTCTTCCTAGAGCTCATCTGAGAGCAAGAACGACATAAGCGACACAGCTGGTGAATGAGCAGATAACTGGACAGACGTGAGTAATAGGGATCGTGGACCCACAAATACCATCCCCATACAGAACAATGATCAAGGGCCAATATTACCAACAAGTTTTTATGTAGGTACACACCCTGTAGATTTCTTTTATTTATTTTTTGATAATGAAGTAATTGAAGATATTCTTTATTAAACTAAATTACACAGAGACAAACCTAAAATGCAGTCAACACCAGTCACAAAAAGGGGCAGAATGAAAAATTTTGAGTTTTGAGAAGCCTGTTTCTTAGTGACTGCTTGATATTTCACAGCGAGCAGTGAAACACTGACCATGCTAAGGAATAGACCATGAACCCTGCTGCTCCGGTCTGAATAGACAAGGGGGTTCGAATCACTCCATCGGCCATCCTTGAATTAGGTTTCCAATTTTCAACCCCGGCAAATGCCAGGTCGATACCATCTAATAGGCCACGATCGCTTCCTCTTAACTCCTTGTTCAGTTTCACTTATTTTCATCCATTTCATTGTGCACTACCTACTCTTTGAGATCTGTGTCAGGAAGGATATCCGGCCGTAAAAACCATTCACCGCGTAGGAAATATTCATCGCAATCCAACCCCGATCCCATAGAAATGGAATAGTAAGGAATAGACATACAGTGAGCAGCAAAATATGAGATCGCAAAGTGCAGTGTCCCTTGTGCCGTTCTACCATTGACAAACGGACGCTCCAAATTTTATATTGTCTCCAAACCTCAACGATGGGTTTCCAATCCGGGAAAATTAAATGTAGATATTTTAAAGCATATTTGCATGATTTTAGTAACTTTCAAACAATTTGTATGGAATTCTTGTTTTACAAAATCCTGTGCCGCCTAATGCCATAAACTACTGCCACCCGTGAATGGGTAAGACATACTAGGTTGTAAAAAAAAGTTGCCCTTGTATAAGCCCCACCCTAGTTTTAAGACATACCATACTACGGATTTTGTAAAATAAAATAAAAAAAATTAAAAAAAAAAAAAAAAAAAAAAAAAAACTTTCTCTATGCAGGTGTTCTACTAGAAGTGGCAAAACCGTAGGTACATTGTTTTGGTGCCTGACGGCACTTGAATTTCACTCTGTACGAATTTGAAGGAGAGTGCTATATATGACCTGCTGCAGGAAGTGCCACGATGGGAGGGGATGGAAATCCCGCAGATAGTGGAAATTTGCCTACCCCCCCCCCTGGACCGAATGGTGCCATCGGTAAAGTTGACGAAACACCTGTAATTTTTGACATGCCGGGAGATACGACTGTTAATGAGATTGGTGCAAGTACGGTCGAGGTGCGGACAGCTTGTACTGAGAAACAAAGATGCACTGTGATGTTAGCTATTACAGCTGATGGAAACAAGCTTATTCCGCACACTATTTTTTAAACAAAATGACTCTTCCCAAAGAAAAGTTACCATCAGGCATTGTCGTTCGAGTGCAACAAAATGGCTGGATGACAGAGGACCTTTTCAAAGACTGGTTAAAATCAGTGTGGTTTTGGCGGCTAGGTGCTCTCCCACGCCCACGTTCGATGCTCGTGCTTGACAGTTTTCGAGGTCATTTGACAGACAGTGTTAAAGAGAAGTGTCGGAAAGAAAAGTGCGATATGGTGGCGATACCTGGTGGTATGATGGGAATGTTGCAGCCCCTCGATGTTTCCATCAACTGACCTTTCATGGCTTATCTTAGACGACTGTAAGCAGCGCTGCTGAAACGACGCCAACTGGACGCTTTAAAAGAGCTTCCCTTTCAAAGATGTGCGAATGGATTGTTGCCGCTTGGAAGGAAAAATCACCAGACATGATTCAGAAAAGTTTTAAGGCGACATCAATAAATTGCAAATGCAATGAACAGAAGTGAAGATAACACAGTGTGATGTAGACCTCCTACAGATATTGAGTCTACTAACCAAGATATTAGTGACGCTGATCTACAATTCATCAAATGTAAGAATTCATGTAATAAAATTTATTGTATTCCTTTATAAAGCATGTGTATTTTTTTAAATGTGATCCGAGTATAACCCCCCAGTTTTTGCCTCATTATTTTAACATAAAAAGTGGGGCATATACACCGCATAAATACGGCAGTTTCTACTTTTGCTAGGAAATGCTACCGTCCATGACATGTAGCTCGCGGACTTGGTTACTAGATGCCATCACAGTCAGCACCTGGCAGCGAATGTTGGAACTAATATAGTTATCAATTCTAACCTACAAATCTTGGCTTCATACAAGTGTAGTTAGTGGAAGGTTCTTTTTTCATGCCATAAATTTATGACTTCCCCTCCGTAGGATGGCATAAGGTTCAAGAGTGTCTATCCTGCTCTCCCAACCGCACTTAAGAGGTTTTACAATCAAATTCTTTATATAATTTGTTAATATACTCCACAAGTAGATCCAGAAAAGAAAAAAAAAGTTTATAAACCTCCTGAATATTACTGAAGAAGTTCACAGCTACATTGCAGGAAAGTGCTGCGTCACCGACAACAAGGTTTAGTGAATGGCTTCCACAAGGAACAAAAATAGCTCGTGGGTGAGGTCAAGAATCCTTTTTTTTGTACACCTACATTCTTCCCCTTCATGTTTCACCCGTTATCATATCCTTGACCTCGCATATTTTGTAATGGTATTCCTCTTTTTGGGAGCTCGTCTAACAAGCAAGCTGTTAACCCCTGCCCAGATCTATCCAAGACCTGAACAAATCCCAAAAAATGTTCCTTCAGGCTTACTTCCCCTGACACTGCATGGACAAACCGAACTACAAGTGTCATTTGTTCTTTACGACTTACATCAGGAGTGCAGTCAAGAATTATAGAGTAATACAAAGCTTTCTGCAGTTCACTCAATATATGCTCATCAACTCTACAAGAAAAAAGAGCAATGAACTCCATTTGAATTTCTGTGCTTAAATATTGTACACGAGTTTCTTTGGCAGTTACCCTGCGAAGATGTTCAGAAAGAACAGTGTCAAATTTAGAAATTTGTTCAACAAGTTTAAAAAAGTTTCCATTGTTTTCTTTGAAAACCGTATCACTTGTACCACGAAAAGCTAATCCTTGAGTACAAAGGAACTGCAATATTCGAAGAAGTCTTCTTAATCCTTCATACCAAGGGTCAGATTCAGTTCAGTGGCAGCAAAGTTTATATTTCAGTTTTATAGCGCCACAAAATCAAAATATGATTTTTAGAACAAAATATGAAAAACGACGCCAGCGTCACCAGCGTGGCTTCCCAGCCATGCTGGTGCCCCGTCCGGTCACATATGCCGTAAGGGCCTCACGCCGGCCCTGGGTATGATCCTTCGAAGAATGGGCTACGAGGGTAAAAAATACATGGGCCAATCAAGGACACCCTAGGCCTCGTATACCTTTATACTACGGAGGTCAGAAGAAAACCAGAGTTGACCAAGGGAGGTCGACAGGAAAGATGAAAAAAGGAGCCCAGTACAAGTGGAAGCAATGCCACACTCTGCTGAGTACCATGGTCGCCAACCCACATCCCAATATAGTTGTAATTTGAAAGTTTCATCAGGTCATTGTTCCATACATGGACCATGTTATGCATAAAGGAACCAAGTGCCTTTTTTTACTGAAATTGAGTATAAGTGCAATCTTGTGGAGGAAATATTGAACTATCTGCCCAGCAAATATGGTTTTCAGGCATGGTATAATTATTTTACATTTTAAGTTTGAAGAAAGTGCTTGTTCTGTATGGTAGATTGGAGAAAACCACTGATCTCTATACAGGGATCGCTGATGACAGCTCTCCGCTGCACGAGAAGGTACGGCAGGTTGAGCGCGCGGTCCGCCATGTCGGTGTACCCATTCTCGGGCTCTCCTTATGGGGAAGCAATGATAATCTAGTCTATTTTAAATCGTAATTAATGGGGCCTTGGAACAAATAAAAATATAGAGATATGTTCACTCATAGCATAAGGGCATTGGGATCACTGACACGACATTCCGAGGTCAGTAAATCTCCGGAATAGCAATAAAAATGAATTTATAATAACGGCTGACAAATATCAACTTAGGTGCTGAGTACACGCAATTAGCGATCAGTAACTGAGTAATGAGTCAAAAACAATTTCTGGAAACATTATTGTAAATTGTATATATATATATGCCACGAAATTGTGTATTCTTCAAATGATATACCTGTAAACGTAGCTCACTATACAGGCCTAGATTCGACATATCGTAATCAGTGCTTGGTAATGAATTCCTGTTTCCATGAAATAACCAACACTTCCCCCAACTAATCCCAGCACTCTACATCAAATACTACAGCTTTTAATCACGCTAGCAGCACAATAAAGTTAATAATAACGGGAAGTAGATCAAAGCCAAATATACACTTGAAGCCAAACCAATTTCACTCCTCAGCTCCACATAAAACTTAACACAACTAAAAACCTACTCAAAATTTACTCTCCCCTCCGTTTTACAACTATTAAGCGAACTATTCGCACCAAGAACTGAAAAACCCTGAAATGGGATCAAATTAAAAACGCAATAGCCTGGCCCGATCACTTCTGCTTCAGCACCACCGAATATGTATACTTAACTTCACAATAACTTAAAATTACGGCTAAGTGACCTATCTGCCTGAGAAGTAAAGGTATTACCGGCTTGCCTGGGATGATGGGTCACCAAACCGGTACTTAAAACTAAGATTTTACGCTTTAAATAACCAAATTCAGCCCATTTTACAACTACAAGAAATACAAAATATTTACTGCCAGTATAAATACATGTATAACATCAAATTACCAGTGACCAATCACAGAGCCGGATTCGCAATATTGCACCATGCGCTCGCTGCCATCTTGCTATACCTGTCATCATCTATTCAGCTTACTGCTGCCTTAGCTACCAGCCATCCTTGTATAGAGATCAGTGGAGAAAACGCATATCAGAACCAAGTGCCATGCAATCTTTACGGCGAGGCTAAAGCAGTGATTAAATGTTTTGCGTAACAGAACCAAGCGCCTTGCATATGTTGTTTTTGTATTGGTTTTTTAAAAGTCGAATAATATTTTGTACACAAGAGTAAAGGTTGTAAAAATAAGCTACCAAAAGAAATAATTTAAGAAGTGTAGGCAAACTGATAATAAAAAAATACATACCCAGGTTACAGATCCCATTATCCATGGGGTTAGACTGAATTTTAATATTTACCAACAGAAAAAGGGAATAATTGTCCCGATCTTCAAGAAAGGTAGTAGAACAGAATGCAGAAACTATCGGGGAATAACACTGATGAGTCATTGTGCAAAGATGTTTGAGAAAATTTTAGAAAGGAGAATTAGGACGAGGATAGAAGGAGGGATGAGGGAAGATCAACATGGCTTCAGAGCAGGAAGGTCTACAGTGGATTTGATTTTTGCTGTAAGGCAGTTACAAGAACAGCACTATGAGTATGGAACAGATCTACTGATGGCCTTCCTGGACATTGAGAAAGCATATGACAGTGTATGCAGAAACAAAGTATAGAAGTCCCTGGTGGATAGAGGAGTATAAAAATTGACTATAAGGAGGATAAAGGAGATGTACAAGGGAAGCGTAAGCTGTGTGAAAGTGGGAGGAGAGAGATCGGACTGGTTGGAACAGAGGAATGGCCTGAAACAAGGAAGTGCACTGTCAGCGTTACTTTTCATTGTGGTGATGGATGACATAATGACCCGAGAGGCACAAGTAATTGGGGAAGGAAAGATGAAAGCAATGGTGTTCACAGATGATTTGATGATTTGGGGAAACAAGGAGGAGGAGGAGGTACAGGAACAGTTGGACGTGTGGGAAGGAATAATACAAGGATATGGGATGAAATTTAGCATAAATAAGAGTGAGATGGGGGTCACAACAAGGAAGAAGGAAAGAACCACAACGGGAATAACAATGGGTGGGGAACAGCTGAAGAAAGTGGCGAGTTTCAAGTATCTGGGAAGCCTGATACAAGATAATGGAAGAAACTATAGAGAAATAAATGAGCGGGGAGGCAGGCAGAAGCATTCCGGAGGAGTGCGAGAAGCATGTTATGGAGCAAGGATGTCCCTCAGAACAGCAAAAAGATCATATCGGACTTACTATGTCCCTATCCTGACGTATGCCTTGGGAGACCTGGGTTATGAAAGGAAGGGAGAAGAGCAAAATACAGGCCAGTGAGATGAGGTTCTTGAGAAGCAGTATTGGAGCTACAAAGATGGACAGAATAAGAAATGAGAGGACCAGAGAATTAATGAAGGAGGAACCATTACAGGATGATATAGAGAAAGCTAGACTTAGATGGTATGGACAAGTAAAACGAATGGAGGAGAAGAGGATACCCAGGAGGATACACGAGACGAAGTGGGAAGGAAAGAGAACGAGAGGAAGACCGAGAGACAGGTGGCTGAAGGGGGTGGAAGAAATCGTGAAGAAGAGAGGAGAAGCCTGGACAAGGGTGGAGGCTGAGAGATGTTGGGAAGACAGAAGACGTTGGAGAGGCTTGTGTTCCAAACAGACCCGGCCAGTGGCTGGAAACTGTGCAAGATGATGAACAACACAGCCCCCCGCTTGGAACATGAGGGTTGTTTTAAGAAGTGTAACAGGGAGGTCATCTTCCCCTAGACCACTTTCACTGTTATGCACCACATGTGTAAAGAGGAACATAGCAACCTTGTTTATAAACCAAGATATCAAACAATTTTTGCTAGTAATTCTATTTGAAGAGGCAACATCCAAAAAAAAAAAAAATATATATATATACCTGTAGAATATCAAGGTGGATTTCGGCCATGGCGAAGCTGCCCTGAACAGATAATCACCTTAAAATTAGTAATGGACTACTACAAACGTAGACAAAAGCAGCAAGTCATAACCTTCGTAGACTTCAAAAAAGCTTATGATTGTATACATAGATCTTCATTGCTGAGAATACTTAGGAATTTCGGACTTCATCCCAAATTAATAAAAATTATTAAACTAACTCTAACAAACACCAAATCTAAAGTAAAATTCAGAGGAGAAATATCTGAACCGTTTACGATTAAAACAGGATTAAGGCAAGGAGATGGTTTATCGCCTCTACTTTTCAATTGTGCTTTGGAATATGTAATGAGGGAATGGTACAGGGAAAATCCTAGGAACATAAGAATTGGAACCAAGAAAGATCAAAGAGACTTAAATTGCTTGGGATTCGCAGATGACTTAGCGTTACTGGCTAATAATATTCAAGAAGCCAAAAATCAAAGAATAAGCCTACAAAATATAGCACAAAAAATTGGACTTCAGATATCATTTGAAAAGACAGAGATAATGGTAGCAAATCCACTTGTAATCAATCACATAACAGTAAATAACAAGAAAGTTAAAATAGTGAAGCAATTTAAATACTTAGGAGAAATTATAACTTACAACTTGGATGAGAAACCTGCATGGCAAGAAAGAACTAATAAAATGATAAAAGCCCAAAAATTAACATGGTCTACATATAAAAGAAAATGTCTATCGCAACAAAATTAAAGCATTACAAGACGGTGGTTCAACCGGAGGTGACCTATGGAAGTGAAACTCTTTTTAAAGTTACTCAGAAAAACAGAATCGACAAAATTTTAAAAGTAGAAAGAAGAATAGCTAGAACATGCATAAATAAAAAATATCAGAAAGATGGACAGTGGCGGATAGTACCAAATGAAGTGGTATACAGAGAACTGGAGCCCATCACTGATACTATTCGGAAGAAACGGCTTTCTTTCTTTGGTCACATCATGAGGACACCAGAAACCAGGTTATCTAGAAAAATTGTAGTGAAACTTTGGAATATGAAACAACAAGTAGGATGGATTAAGGAAATTAGAGAAGATATGAAAGAATTGGAAATAACCTTGGATGACTTGCAAAACAAAACAACAAAATTAAAAAAACTGAGAGATATAAAAATAAGATTTCAGGCTAAAATAGACAAACGTAATACAGTAAAAAGGGTATTTACAGATGAGGAACGCCTGAGAAGATCAGAGCGAATGAAGAGCTACTGGGCGACTCGGAAAGGAAACTTACTGAAGAAGAGGACCAAGAAATGATTGACTGAAGTGGTCCAATGAGGCCGTAAAAGCAGAAGAAGAAGAAGAATACCTGTAGTACATCCGACCTACTATACCGAAATTGTGAATTCCCATCAGCAACAAATGATAAAGAGTGAGAAAATATTGCAAAAATAAAGACCGTAATTTCCACCTGGATATAGTAGAAAACTTGTGTAATCAATGACATTGACGGGTTTAAAACTTTTATTGATTTTGAGGTTATGAGTGAATGGAATTTTCTGTTGTTGGTTAATTAAGCACTGTTAATTTTGTATTCCACTACCGTTTCTCGTTCTGTGGATGTGGCGTAAAACGCGTAATAATAATAAAAAACTACTGTCCGTCCACCAGCTTAAGGTCCGTGGCAGGAATGCAACGAGTCGGCTGGAGACAGCTGGCCTCTCCACGAACAACAATAGTGCCAACCTACTACTGACCCGTACGATTTCACAAAACTAAACAAAAGTAGCAGTGAGTAACCATATCATGAATAACACTGGTGCTGAGTTGGCAATACCTGCAGCGGCACGTCCACTCAATCAACGCAGGTGGAATGTTTCTCCTCTCCCCTAGAGTCCCTTAAGACCATGGGCTGGTGGACGGACAGTATTTTGAATTTAGGGTGAATTTGTGCTATTGCATTCAAGAAAAGTGTTATATCCATAAGGGATGCAGGCAACCCGATTCAAGTCCCTGGCTGTGTTCAAGGATCACTTATCAGGCATCTTGAGCCGGTGTTTACATGCCATAGGGTGGTCAGACCCTTTCCAATTCTTCTACTGCCACAGCATTCGGCAGGTGCCCATTTAGTATCACGAGGCTAGGAGACCACGTACCAGACCACACCAAGACTTTTTAAATTCACGGCAGAGCCGGGAATCGAACCTGGGACCTCTGGGGTGGCAGCCAACAAGGAACCAAGTGCCATTATTAGCATATTCAAGTAATTTACAAAGGCAAAATAAATATGTATGCGATGAAGTCAAATATATCCCCCTTTATGTCATTATGTTATTTTTAGATTCCACATGTGTATTAGGAATTAAATATCGAAGGTTAACTTGGGAGCCTCAATCTCAGTTCCATCTTGATGGTGGTTGGTTCCTCTATCATGGTGCCCACTCAAATCGGTCAACGATTTTCCAGGAGTTTTCAGGAATTTTCCAGGAGTAATTCTCATTTTTCCAGATTTAAAAATAAAAGGCGAGTGCGGGGGGGGGCTTTATCGGTTGCCTACTTCAAGACCAAAATAAAGAAGTTGTGTTTGGTTTACTTATACAGACGTTGACAAAAATTAGTGGTGATTGAGTTATTGATACGCAAGCCCGCACACATTATTTAATTGTTGTTTTAAAAAAGCCTTTGTGGCTCAAATATCTGCTTAAAAAAAAAGAGAGAAAAGAATGCTGTCTGCAATTTTATTGCGGTGAAGTTGTCTATACTCAATATGTTTTACAAAACTACTGTCGCGTGTTCTCACACACAGAAACAGGTAGCCTGAGGAAATTTCTTTCGTTAACGATAGAGTGCTCACCCAAAACCGCAACGGGAGTATGATTTAAGATGGAGATACTTTTATAATTAATTAACAGTGGCTATTTTCCAGGAGTTTTCAGATTTTTCGTCATTTGCCAGGAGTTTTCCAGACCTAATGAAAATCCAGGAGTTTTCCAGGATTTCCAGGTTTTCCAGGAGTAGTGGCCACCATGTCTATGCATAACATGGTCCACATTGTCTATTCACCCAAGCTGGCTTGCAAAGTTGGTGCTGCTCTCACAGGGAAATAAAAAAGCCAGTTGAATAAAATAAAATATGTGGGAAGTTATTTGCCACAGACCATCTTTTGAAAACACAGTATGACTTTAGTTGTGAGTCCCCAGGGATATCTAAAGGTTGAACCAGTTACATCGCACAAGGTGCCATACCCATCATTGATGAATGGATTTATGATTTATAAGCCCTTTATTAATTTGTGGTTGTAATAGTTCATCACTTGCCACCAAATGGCCACTAACAAGAGGGTGGGATAACCAGCCATTTCCAGTTTTCAATTCTATCCCAGTAAGCAACCTGCAGTATTTTTACACCACCAATGTCGTCAAGCATATAATCGTCCACAATATCTCAACGAGGAGAAAAAACCACAGGTGGGGTGTTACAGTAATGTGGCAGCAGCATATGTGGCAACTAAAAAAGGCATGTCTCAGGATACACTTTCCTTAGTGGCACAACATGGGGGAACAGAGCATGCAGTGCTGCTACGGTTTCACCACTCACTTGACCTGCCCCGTCTTGACTATAGTTCAGGGGCACAAGGTTTAGCAAGGCCGGCAACCTTGAAAATACTAGACTATTCATTGTGATATCAGGTTGGCATCCGGTGCATTCTGGACTAGTCTCATTAGGCAGATTATTGAAAATGTATTATTTATGATTTACATACCTTTCTGGGAGTGATTAGAAGTTGATTACAATTTGAATTCTCATTGCTGCACCGTATATATTTGTTTTATTACGTAAATAAATGATTTTCATTCTTGTTCATTTGAAAACCGCCGCCATGACACTTAGACAACATACCAGACGTCATAACCGTTGCCAGCATGTCCGATACAAAATACAGTATAACCTGTCATATCCGGACTAATGTGGTGAAGAGAATGAACTACACAAAAATATTTTATAGTTTTTTAATGTGTATTATGTTTAATTTGTTCAAGACTGTAATGTGTTCTTATGAGTGACTATGTGCATGATGTTCTTTTTACCTTGTTCAGTGTTTTATGTATAATGTTTTAACGGCGTCATCAGCAGATAGTAAGCCATACCTACGACCTTCCATCACTGGGGCGTTGGGTATCACCCGGCGGTCGAAACTGGAACTTCGCTAGATTTCATTACTCAATTTTGTGGCTGATGAAGGACCGTTCCAGGGTTCGAAACATGTCCCACAACTAGTGCGTTGTAGCACATAATCAATGTATTGATTGACGGAGATTGTTCAATAAATCAAATAGTAATTTGTCAATACGGACCAAAATGACACCAAATATTTCCAAGTCTAACCATTATTGGTCTAGGCAAAAACCATTGGTCTGGATGAAAATATTGGTCTAGGCAAAACCATTGGCCTGGATAAAGATTGATGTTGTGACAAAAGCCAGGGGTGTTTATATTAGCTAACACCGCGCTACCTAACAATTATTGGTCTAGGCGAAAACCATTGTTCTGCCGGATGCGATATAGTACCGAATGCGTGGGGTTGGCATACTGTACATGTTGCCAAAAATGGCTGAAGTCAGCTGGAGTTTTCACTATATAAGTCGTGATCCTATTTGGGATGGCTGGGTGGGTCTCAGACAGCGGAGGAGTAAACATCTATTAATAAATCATCTCCAGATATTTTCCAGACTATTAATTCAGGTAATTTGGTAAATTTCAGTACTTTGAGAATTTTGTACCGAAAAGTACCTCTTCCTTATTTTTAGAGTCTTCCACCTCTCAACATCGGATGCCAGCAAATGTTAATGACATAGGTAGCCAGTGTGCAAGACTTCACTTTAGTGTTATTTTTTTGGTTGCAGTCAATTGCCTCACGTTCCCCCACAACACTAGTTAGTGCAGCGAATCCACAACCTTCCAGCCGAGCTGAGCAAAGCTGACACCAGAACCATTCTTTTGTGGTTACCATGCCACTTTGGGAATTTTAAGAAACGAGGTAGTGGATCAAACTGCAAAAGAGGTGGTACCACTACCACCTTGACCAATGGAGATACCAGCGAGAGATATTAGCTCTCAGTTATGCACCCAAGTACTGGCATTCTGAGAAACTCTGTGGCTAGCTGACTTAAACCCCAGTAAACTGAGGCAATTAGTGGAACTACTCGTGTATGGCAGAGTTCCCTTGGGCCCTGTGGGAGTCATCATTTTATGCACATTAAGGATAGGTCGTGCAAGGTCCTCGCACCTGATGAAAAGGGTGCCTGTGGAGCCGTATTCACTGTGGTCCACATTTTAACTGAGCGTGTGGATCTTGCAGTCCTACAAAGAAATTTTCGTCTGCATGACTCGCTCTATCTCGTATTAGCCACTGACACAGTTGCTGTTGATCGGGTTGGTTTTATTTATTTATTATTATTTATCGTATGGCTTTTAGTGCCGGGAGTGTCCAAGAACATGTCCGGCTCGCCCGAGTCTGTAGCTGCTACCAGCGGACACCCTAAAGGGTGAGCTACAAGTTCCGTTCAATTTCAAGTAGTTCCAACTTTCGCCAACAGATATCAATGATACCTAGTGGTGAACGTTGGAACTTTGAGCGTTCTGACGAAATCTAACCGAACAATTACAAGTTTAGTCTGTGAAAGGATCTTTTACATGCCATAAATCTATGACATGGGACCGCCGGCTTTACTTCCCCTCCGAAGGAAGGCATACTGAAGGATTTTTAACGCTCTTAAAAAATCCGACGACTTCGGCCGGGTTTGAACCCGCTATCTTGGGCATAGCAGTTCAGCATGCTACAGACAAATTATACAAATTTAAAGTGTAATTTGCAACTCAAAGATCAAGTGTTGTTTTGGTTTCTTTTCAGCCTAATTCTTTGTTACAATTCATTTAGTTCATTACCTATAGTTATATTTATTCTTGCTAATTTTTTAATTCACTAATATTAGAGAAGTCTTAAGTCTTTGTATCCACTTCTAAATTTAAAATTCTGAATCTGTCAAAGGACTATCTTATGAGGGGACAGATAACCCACTGTTCCACCCCTTAAAACCAAAATCACCACCACCACAAGTCAACTGCATAAAGTTACTGTTTGACTGCTAGATGGCTGTGGGAACAGAACACTGAACTTGTTAGCATCACCCCACAATGTATACCAGATTGCTGAGTACATATTTTATTTATTATTATTGTGATTACTATTCGATAATAAGAATTAAAAAAAATACTTTTCTGATTGACATTCAAATTATGACAAGTATGTATCGCGATACGTACATGTTTAGGGGAAAAATTTAATGTAGTTATTGACGTTACGGAAGACATGTAGACATTATGTTTATTTGATGTTTTGGCTCAAATTAGAGCCATTTTGTCAGCTGTGTGTGGTTTCAAACAGTGTGTCGTTAGATGCCGATGTATCGACATGTGTTCAAGTGTGACATGTGGTGGTAACGAAACTTCATACATTACTTCTTAGTTGTTCAATTTAATTAAAAGTTGCTCTGTACTCTTCATAAGCGATGGTGTCACAAAAAGCCATTGGTCGCTACTAGGTTAGATAACTGTCTAGACGAAAGCCATTGGTCGCTACTAGGTTAGATAACTGTCTAGACGAAACCATTGGCTGCTACTAGGTTAGACGACCGTCTGAACGACAATTACAAGGAAGGGGGTCTGGGGCATTTGCCCCAGGTTAGGTTTGTGTGTAAAGACTTATTAACATATAGATTTTAACATGTGTGCATCGTTTTAACCTTTAGTGTCGTCCATGAAGTCATGGATGCTGCCATTTTGTGTCTATGGTAATTTTGTTGAGTAATGGATCGCGATCTATACTACTCGCACTTAATGATATTGGCTTTATGGGGAGTAGTACAGATCACTATACATTGCACAACAAAATTCCCCTAGACACAAAATTGCGGCATCCACGACGTCAGGGATGACACGAAAGATTTAAATGATGCATGTCATTGTTAAATTCGACCTGTTAATAAGGCCATTAATTCTGAATGAGACCAGAACGTGGCTTTTACACTTGCATCAGACGTCATCGTGGCTTTTACATACCTTGTTTCATATTCTGGGGCACATTACCAATTCAAATTAGTAATCTTGGTCACTACTGCACCTGAAATATGTGCTTTTATTTATTGCTCTTTTAACAACGGCAGCCATGTTCAGACAGCGTACGTTTCTCGTTCAAATGCCAACAAGGCGCACACGTTATTGCCAACATGAGGGATACAATATACATCACACTAATTCAAGATTGGTGCGTGACAGAAACCAGGGGTGTGTATATATATGTTGCATTGGACAAAACAAATTTTCTGTATCCTTTGGGAGACAGTATTTCGATTAAAACAAAGGTTAGAATGGTCGGGTTGAGGTGCAGCCTTGGCCGCGTGAAGCTAGCGGGGCACTGTTGACGACATGTTAGGCTATCACCATTGTCCAACACCATTGATCTGGAACCCCTAACAAAATGCTACCTAGACCGCCTTTGCAATTAGTACCATATGGGTGGGGTTGATAATACTGTACTTCTGCATAATTCACACGGATAATGGCCGACACAGCTGGAATTTTATTATATAGGTCGTGATTTAAAAGGGGGATGGAGGGTGGGTTATGGTCAGCGGAGTAAACATCTATTACTATATCATTTCCTGATTTATTTTTCATCACTTGAAAAGGTGTTTTTGCTAATTTCGGTACTTAAGAATTTTTTTCGTACGTTTGTGTCTCATTCCGTGTTACCGAATATTCCTGTACATATCACGGCATATAGCCTACTAGAACCATATTTTGCACATTCATTTTTGAGATGAATCTGCTAATGCTTAAAATTACAGGAAAGAGTGTTCATTTTTACTTTCAAATTTTAGTGTAAAACTGAGAGCTTATTTTGGGAATGTTTACTCCACATCAGTGGTGGTGGGCGACAATTCGCATATGCACGACCACGTAAATGCAATGAATTTCAATAAATAACTTTATAAGCGATATTT
Source organism: Meconema thalassinum (assembly GCA_946902985.2). NCBI lineage: Eukaryota > Metazoa > Arthropoda > Insecta > Orthoptera > Tettigoniidae > Meconema > Meconema thalassinum. The sequence goes on from OX336389.2 coordinate 126,366,010, forward strand.
GCATATTTATAGAATCGCACGATAATAAACATAATTTATAGTTCAGTGGCCTCTTCAACTCCGTGAGCATGTTGCTCTCAGAAGTCACCTGCGTTCCAGAACTTGGTGAAGGTGAAGATGGCGGAGCCAACCTACAATACACTACTTACGATTCTGAAAATTGTAAAACCTACCTTGTATATTATGTTTGGAGCGATAGATGTGTTCATTACGATAGCTATGAACTAAATGCTCTCCCCAAATAAGTTAGTATCTTATACAGTGAGATATTACAAAACATTAAGACATTTTCCAAAACTGGCAAATTAAGAAACACTCGGATTGGCTGAATCCGAAATGGCATACTCTTCCCACAATTCACCAAAAATATGATTTTCATGTAACTTATGTAGGCTACAAAGTAGAAAACACAAGTTCTGAAGACAAATTAAGTATGGTTTCAAAATATTGACAGTCACTACAGTATCACTAATGTTGGACAACAGGGGTTTTTGTATCATGTCGAACATATGGGGATAATAGCAAGAGTAACCGCCACTCTTCATGTGGGTCTAACCCCATATGCTCCTCTTGTCTCACCTATTGGAACCTTGATAGACCAATAGTTCCAGTAGGGAGTAATTTTTGGAGGATCCCATCCTAACCTGTCACTATCAGTAATTTTTGGACAAGAGGGGTTTCTAAATAATTTCAAATGTATTGGGACAACAGCAGTGGCGGTTCTAGAAGCTTAAATCTGGCGGGGCCCGGTTCGGAATTGAAAGTTTGGGTGACAGAATTCAATAGAAAAGTAACCATATTTGTGAAAATACAATGGGCAACATTAACACAACCATTAACATGTTCAGTTACACACATACAACTATGCCATATTATTTAATGCATCCAGAACCAATCATGATCAGAAAATGAGAACCGAAATTTAGTTACCATAGGACGGAGATGAGACCACAACAGTAATAAATACCCTGCATATTATAACTACTGTATGTATGCATTTTAAGATAATATTGAGCAATAATATTCTTCTGCTTCCACTCTGGGCAAACTGGTTCACTATATCAGAAGGGTCTTGAAATAATTTTCCACTTAATTCTCTTTCAATTGAAAGAATTGCGAGTTTGGAAAGCCTTTTTGTTGCCATTGTTGATCTTAAATAGGATTTTATTCGTTTCATGACAGAGAAACTGTGCTCAGCAGAAGCAGATGACACAGGAAGAGTCAGCATCAACTTGAAAAATAATAGTAGCTGTGGAAATCAACTTCTTTTTTCAGAAGTTCAGAAAAAAAGAATGAGGAAGTGTTTGGATATTTACCTCTAAATACATTCTTAGCTAAACTGATTTCCGTCTGTAGCACCTTACGGTCTGTGAAGATTAGATTATACTTTTCACAGAACGCGAGAATATATTCAAAATTTTAAAAGTTTTCACTTCTTGGGTTACAGGCATCCATTGCATTGCACACAAAATCATTTTCAGTAAATCTACGTTGTAACTCTTCTACCATGTTGTCTAATATTTCAAAAAGATTTCTTTAACATGTCTCTGATAATTTGACATTTTCCTCTTCTTTCTCCCCAGAGACTGGCATTAATAAAACGTAGTCTGAAAAGTTCTTTGGAATACTTGAGACTCTAGATTGTTTATAAACTTTCACGCTTAGCGACTGAGCAGTCACATGTAACCGCCCATAGTTCCTTAAAATAATCATAATTTCGATTTTCTTGCAACGATTTTACAAGACCCTAGATCAATCAATGTGCCCCTCCGAAGTCAACATGTTTTTGTTGTAAGAACATAGAGGCTCCATTTGCAAGCTCGAGAATATCAGAAAAGATTTGTAACACAAACATCACCTTCACTTTACAAGGCTGTTTCAACAAACCTTTTGCTTCTGCTGCCTCTTTCTTGTTAGCTGACTTTGAAAAAGCTCTCGAGCTGCTTTAACTGAAGCAAAACGTTTCTGAAAATACATTACTCCTCTATATTTACATACCCATTCAACAAAATTCCCTTTATTATTACCACTGTCGTATTTCGAAACTGTTTCGCGATGACCTCTAAGCCCAATGTCTTGCCGAGTACAAAGTAATGCGACTCGGGCCATTGTTGCCACAGCTGAGCGGTTACGCAATATGTCATCTTTGTGTTTCTCGCTTAGCTTCGAAATCACTGTGCCGCTACGTTCACTTTCCAGAACACTGTTGCACTTTACTATTGAAGATTTATGACATTCACTAACAGCAAGCTTTGCAAGTTTTTCTCCCATTCTTTTCCAATTGCAAAATCCAAATTTAGTGAAAACATGTTCAGCATCGCTTGAATCATATTGAACGAAATGACGACAGGGAAAACAGAAAACAGCTTCTTTGTCGTCTGCCAGACTTTGAATGCAGACCGCTTTGACTGATTGTTATAAAGAAATATCTAAACATGTTGATCTCGGTGTATGCACTACGCATTTTAAAAATATTATATTTATACACGATTTCAATTGAGTGTTTAAATTACATATAATAAAATAAATCTTGAAATTGAAAGAAAAATTAACTTAATTAAATGCATTAGTTTGTTTTATATCATATCAATTATATCTGTAAACTAGCAGTAGTGCCCGGCTTCGCCCGGTAGATTTATTTGTTTTATGGATGATAATGAATACTACTACAGAACTGGCACATGATACTTAAACTAACAGAAAAATATTTTAAAAATATAACATTTTGTGGTGGTGGTGGTAGTGGTGGTTGTAGTGGGGGTGATAAGTAGTATAATGGACGTAACATTCAGGTCATTTGCCCATAATGATAACAATGATAATAATGAATAGAGAAACGGCTATTTTCTAACTACAGCACTGACACATGTTATTTACACACACATTTAAAAAAAATGATTAGAAAGAGGAATAAGTGAAATAAAAGACAATGCCTAGGGCCTATATCTCATTGGCTGTTAGAAATGTAGAGACCAATAGGGTCGTCTTTTGTCGCATAGCGCCATAGGAAAATAATCAGAACACTTTGGAAAACTTTGGCTGTCCCGAGCTACTGAGGTAGCAATAGTATCATTTATCGCCACATAGCGCTCAACAATAAGGTTCGGAATAATTGAAGGTAAATTTGAAAGCACCAACACTTATTGCAGCTGGTAAGCTCAATGTAATGCACCAACACCATTGCACTTATACCCAGGCATAATATTTTCATGATGATAACTGTTTTAAGGTGCCTCAGAGATCTTTTTGCACTAATCGCTCCCCGTGACTGCAATTTATAAACAGCGCAAGATGCAACTATTTTCGAAATTCTGCACCAGAATACTGGTAGGGGAGATGTGATGCAGCCCGAACTGCCCGTCAACAATAGACTTATTAAAATACTCTTACACTACTACGGACATGAATGGGTCTAGGGCCTTAATACGTGGTTTTCAAGTTTATTTTGTCTGTTATTCAAAATGAAGGGAATGGAGAGCGTTGTCCAAAATATCAAGTGGACAATGTTACCAGCAGGGTTTCAAAGTGTATGTAATATTTGGTTCAATTAGGAGAAACGGTGTAGATTTGTAATAAAGGGCCTAAATGCAGGGAATGGAGTGGTCTGTCCTAAATTTAAAGTGGACAGTGTCACCCGCAGGGTTCCAAAGGGTAAGCATACAAAATGTGATTCAGATCGGTGAAACGGTGTATATTTGTGCCAAACGGTGTATATTTATGCCCAAGGGCCTAAATACAGGGGTCTGTCCAAAATTTCATGCAGACAGTGTTACTCGCAGGGTTCCAAAGGGTAAGTATGCAAATGTTGGTTCAGATTGGTGAAAAGGTGTAAACTTGTGACAAAGGGCCTAAATGCAGGGAATGGACTGGTCTGTCATAAATTTCATGTAGGCAGTGTTACTCACAGGGTTCCAAAGGGCAAGTATACAAATTTTGGTTCAGATCGGTGAAACGGTGTAGATTTGTGCCAAAGGGCCTAAATGCAGGGAATGGAGTGGTCTGTCCGAAATTCCATGCAGACTGTGTTACCCGCAGGGTTCCAAAGGGTATGTATACAAATTTTGGTTCAGATCGGTGAAACAGTGTAGCTTTGTGCCAAAGGGCCTAAATGCAGGGAATGGAGGGGTCTGTCGGAAATTTCACGTAAACAGTGTCACTCGCAGGGTTCCAAATGGTAAGTATACAAATTTTGGTTCAGATCGGTGAAAAGGTGTAGATTTGTGCCAAAGGGCCTAAATGCAGAGAATGGACTGGTCTGTCATAAATTTCACGTAGACAGTGTTACTCGCAGGGTTCCAAAGGCTAAGTATTCAAACTTTGGTTTAGATCGGTGAAACGGTGTACGTATCACTAACCATAACGCCAGCGCATGCGGATAGAGCAGTTCGGGAGCGCTTGTTCTACCGACTTACTGAACAAAAATCAATCTTTTAGGTTATCTGAGAGGTGTGGCCTAATACTACATAGCCTATACTATTTCTCTTGAATCTGGCTATCACATAAAAAAAGAATTTTTCGAATCGGACTGGTAGTTCCGGAGATTAGCGCGTTTAAACACATAAACACACAAACTCTTCAGCTTTATTATATTAGTATAGATTATCAATTTATTTAGTAACCAAGGAATTTTAAAATAATTATTTCACTAAAACTGGGGGGGGGGGGGCCAAGGGCTAGAACCGCCTCTGGACAACAGCAAGCATAACTACCACACTCCGCACAGGCCCGTAGCACTGAATGAGACTTCACTTGTACGATAAAATTTTCCGAAGTACTGAAATTAGCCAAAATACCTTTTCTAATGATGAAAAAGAAATCAGGAAATGATGTACATCCTGATTTACGAAAGGTGAATGGTAACGGCCATCATCCGCTTGAAGGGTGAGGTGAGGAGTGGAGACGAAGGAAGTTTGTAGTTTTACGTGACCGTTAATCTCGCAATCATGAGCCACGGTACCTCCTTTTTACGTGGAATCTGAACCACAGGACATGGCAGTTCACTTTGAAAATCTCACATTCATTAACCGGGAATCTAACCCGGTCTGCCTTGGTGAGAGGCCAACAGCTTGACCGCTGTGCCACCACGCCCCGGAGTGGAGACGAGAGGGGTAACAGTCTCCATGGCAACAGCGAGCAGTGTTGCACTGTATGCAGACACAGCAGTGAACACATGGTTTGACGTAGTGTTCTACTGTGCCTTGACTCGTCACTGTCATTAGACCGCCAGGCAGGGGGGGGGGGGCTAACTTCCCCAGTATTTGCATCTTCCTTCAAGCCTCTTGGAATGTTATGAATGTCTCAGTGGCAATGCAGCATTTCCCGGTAGCAGTGAATAAAGGTAGAACGCACGATAAAATTCTCTACAATACATGAATTAGCCAAAATACCTTATGAAACGCTGGGTCAGGGAGCGATGTTTTAGTAGATATTCCCTCCTCCGATGTCTGTGACCCACCCAGCCATCCCAAATAGGTACACAACTTACTAGCGAAAATTACGGCTGTCAGCGCCATTATTCTCATCGATCGTTATGAAAACAGTACTAAGACAGTACTGCCAACCTCGCGCTTACGGTACAATGAAAAACAAAGAAGCGCCCAATTCAGTCGCTAGTGCGCATTATTTGTGCGCACCACTCAATTCATAGATAGTGCACCCAATTGAATTGTTTATTGATCATGGATTGTGGAAATTGCCTCCCAAAGGCTGCACCTGCCCCCCCGACCTTCTAACCTTCGTTTTGTCCAATCCAATGGTTTTTGACAATGGTTAAAGCCCAATGCGCCCAGATGAATGGTTTTGAGTCAACCGTGCCCCGCCAACTGCGCGCGGCCTAAGGCCGCACCTGCCTCCGACCTTTAACCTTTGTTTTGTCCGCCTTACGCGCCCAGATCAATGAGTTTTGACAATGGTTACAGCCTAACACGTCCCGATGAATATCTTTTTGATCAACAGTGATTTTGTATCTCACACGTTGGCATCAATGTGTGCGCCTTGCTGCGTGCCTGTAGAGTTCACCTTGTTGACAGTTGAACGGAGATGAAAGCACTGTCGAAAAATGGTGTCCGGTTTTTAGAATAGCAAGAAATAAAACACATATTTACGAATTTTAGCACATATATGATGTTCAGTAGTGACCAGGGTTCGTAATTTCAATACATAATATTGCCCAGAACATGAAACGAGGACACAAGGTATGTAAAAGCCACATTCATGTCTGCTGCAAGTGTATCATCCGAGTTTCACTTACATTCACAATGAATACATTTCCCGACGTGCTAGCTTTGCTGTCAGCGTTCATTATTGGTAATACAAAGTATATTTATAGATGTTTGCTCCTCCGCTGTCCATAACCCGCCCAGCATCCCTTAAAATATTATGACTCATATAGTAAAATTCCATGTGTGTCTGCTATTATGCGTGTGAATTATCGTGAATGGCTGTCTCATAAAATTCCCTGGGCTGCGATGTGAACCAGTTCCGCACGTACAGCTGGACGTCAGCGTCCGAGGTGAATCGTTGGCCCCACAGAGCCCTTTTCAGGGGACCAAACTTGGCGTAATCACAGGGAGAGAGGTCTGGACTGTATGGAGGGTGGCAGAGAACCTCCCATTGAGCACACACTTTGCTCAAGTGCAGTCGTTCCTTCATGATGGTGTGCACACTTCCGACACTCAATCCGACCTCGGTGGCTATGCCGTTCACTGTCACTCGGCGGTCCTGGGTAATGAGTGCATTAACCAGCTGGACGTTTTCATCGGTAATTCGGGGGGGCAGACCGGGCATCATGGGCTAACGACACCCGTCCTTCCCTGAAGCGTTTGTGCCACACCTTGACCCTTGCAAGAGACATGCAGTGTTCGCCGTACACTTGTGACATTCGGCGATGAATGTCCGTTCCCCTTACTCCTTCCGCTGTCAGAAACCGAACAACACCTCTTTGCTCTTCGGTTGATGCCTCCATGTCACTGTTGGCAATGGGACTGGCAACGTTGGACGATTGATGCATGCTGCTGCTCGCTTTGTATCGTCACGTGAGGTGCACGCGTGCCCTCTAGCGACGGGCTGTGACCTTCCACGCTCTGGAGGGAACCACACCTCGTTACACACGCCACGATTAGCCGATGTCTTCACCGGTTTGCGCATTCCAGCCTCCGGCTCGTTACTTTTTGAACGCACCTTATATATAAGTCGTGCTATTTCGGTGGGTCTATGGCAACGCAGGAGTGAACATCTAATACTAAATCTTCTCCAGATATTCTCCCGACTAGTAATTCAGGTAATTTCAGTACTTAAAATTTTTTAAAGGCACATTGCACTAATCTGCACCGCCACCTAATGGTTTTTGTCACGCATGGTGGCGCAGTCACTCCTCAATAATCTTAGTGTGGTGTATTTTGTATCCCACATGTTGGCAACTAGTGATGTCAATGTGTGCACCTTAGTGTGTGCGCTTTGGTGACAGTTAACAATCCACATGCACTATCGAACATGGCTGCCGTTGTTAAATGAACAATAAACAAAATCAGATATTTACGTAATTTAGCACATGTATCCAGTGCAGAAGTGACCAAGGTTAGAAATTTCAATTGTTAATGACCCGCCAAACAATGAAATAAGATATGAAAATCATATTTTATCTAAATGAAAGTGAAAAAAAAAAGTGATGTCTCATTCAGAATTAGGGGATATCTACTACTAACATCACTGTTTTCAAGTATGTATAGCCTTCCAGCTTTGCAAATATAGCGGGGGCTGTTCACTTTAGACCATCCTTTCTATAAATAATTTTAAAAACTGAAATTACCGATTTAATAGTCGGGAGGATATCAGGAGAGGATTGAGTATTAGATGTTCACTGCTCCGCTGTCATAGACCCACCATCCCGCCCAAATGAACTCAATTACAGTGTTAGTTATGTATTTATAATGTTTTACATACAAAAACCGACCTAACCTGGGGCTTATGCCCCAGACCCCCCTTGCTTGTGGTACTAGCATTAATTTTCGACCAGGCAGTACCTAACCTAGTAGCGGACCTAAATTCTATCTTATTAATGTTTTACATACAAAAGCAAACCTAACCTGGGGCTTACGCCCCAGACCCCCTTCCTTGTGGTACTAGCAGTAATTTTCCGCAAGAAGTGCCTAACTTAGTAGCGAAGGTGTCTGTTGAATTTCTTTATTAAAGTTGGTAACGTAGTCACATGATCGTCTTTCGGGTGTCACACGACTGTCAAAGATGGCGTCCCTAAGTGAAGAAAAATTGCATTATTTCCGTGAAATAATAATTATTGCAGTGCAGCAGTGGCTATTGAGTATGAAGAGATTGTGTAACGATTCCCAACAATTCCCCGAAAGGTATGTATATCATAAATGATATATTTTCAATAAGCTAAATGATATATTTTTTCAATAAGCTAAGGTGTTAAAAGTGATGAAAAGGGAGGATGGTCTAAAGTGAACAATAAATAATATAGCAATTCACTTGAACTGACAACCTGAAAATACCCTTCGGTAACAAGATATCGTAACATTTATATTTTTTTAAGAATGCGTCTAATGCTTTATGAGACTCCATTTGAAGACAAAAAAGATCTCCCTCGATTAATGATCTATATTCATGTGCCCCTCTTAGATTTCAGTGAAAATGAAGTTTATTCCTGAATGAACAGCAGCTCCAGCACTGAGTCTAGTTCAAACCATCCTCTATAGACCAACAATATTTAAAATGCCTATCCTTGAATTCAGTTTGCACATTCTCTCTCCCACTATCCTCTCCTGTTGCATAGTGTCTTATCTTCACTGCTGTGGGCCGATAACCTAGATGTTAGGTCCCTTAAAACAACAATCATCATCATATCTTCACTGCATGGCAGGCATAAAAGTAATGATCCCCTTTATTTCCCAAGGACATCAATCAGCCACTCAAACAGAGATATGTAGAGAGATGTTTATTTTAAGTAGGCGACAAATGTGTTTAATACCATATTATTAAAGGTTCACAGTAAAAATATTTGTCAATCGCATCTATGTTTCGCTACAGCGTAAAACAGTTCAAACCAGTAGGCTACATCAAATACCGAATTCCCAATAAACATTTAATGCAGCCAATGGCCAAAGAACATAAATACTAACGTAATACCTAAATACATGAATTATAACGTTAAAAAAAAGCTCGCAATGTGCATTGGTATAATTAGTAATCATCCAAGCAGAACCGTGTTAGAGTCTCTCTCCTGTCTGGACACTTCAGCACCGAATTCCCAATGAGACATCGAAAGGGAGTACGAATAACATCTCGAACACAGCAACGATCATGTTCAATAATTTTTAATCGCGCACACAGCTGGAATTCAGAAAAACATGTGGTACACAACCACGCCCTCATCGACGAAACAATTAACTATCGGTGTTAACTTCACATGCCTCGACTACTCGCAACTAATAATTAAGGTATCCTTTATCTCGATGACAAGATTAGCATTAACCTGAAAAACTAACAGCCGGGTATTTGCTGCATTTGTCTCAATTTAGACCCAATGTGACAAAACTAAAAAGAGTTAAAAAGCGTAACATAGCCTACGTTAAACTTAAGATAGAAAATGCACAGTGCTCTACTAAAAAGGGAGCAACATTCATGGTAGGTTAGTGGCTAATCATCGATCGTAGCCATTGAAGTTACCTCATGAAACTGTCTCCAAATATACATACTGAATAAACTAGAAAAAGAAAATGGGTGCACTCTCTTCATAACAGCACACCGAATTAATAACTAGTCTGGAAACGCCCATATATACTCCTTAACAACATGTAAACAAATACTAATCTTCGCAGTTTGACAGAAAGATCTACACCACCACACCCTATAACAACAAAAAAGTAACAGAAAACTAAACAAATACGTCCATGTTTTACTATTATTGGAAGGGAAACAAACTATTTCTACACTTACCGGAATACCAGAGCGCGTACAAATTTTCTAAATCGAGAAATGAGTCGAAATTTATGGACCTCTTCGTAAATTCACTTCCTTCCAACTCACGAAAATGGCGACCACTGGATGCATGACACAGAAAAATAGTTCCCTCACAGATAGGGCATATATTTTCCGCCCTTTGGGGAGTGAAAATTGTTCTATACATGTTTATTAAAAATATGATTTAAAAAGATTTAATTTACAGTTTGAGCGAAAACAAATACACCAACAACAAAGTGATCCGCAAGCTACAGTATTTTATCAATGTGTTCATACGCCTGTAGTAACATATACAAAGCATAAATATACTATAATTCGCTTTGTAGAAATGAACGTGGGTGGCAATGAGACATGCTCACGGCAAATGAGGTTAGGCAAATAAGCATTCGCGTTTTAAAATAAAACAATATTCTACGATTCAAAATTCTGTGAGTGCGCGTAAGCCTTTCATAATTTGAACGCTCGCCCAATTATACCGTATTCCGTATTCAATATCCGTAATGTCTAGGTCTATAAGTATTCAAATCTACTAGACGCTGCTTAAATACCTGCTACTCATTTTCATTCGTAAATATGTGTTTACTACACATACCGTAGTATACAGATAATAGTAGGCTAAACCCATTGTTAAAAAAATAGTTTCAGAATGAAACGGCGAGGCTGAGCGGGTGATTCATGCCACCGTGTGGTGACATCACGGTAGTGATTCATAATGAATATTGTTTATGAATCCTGTGGAGGAGGGTGGGGTACAAGTTATAAATATGTAAACACACTCCTGGAAAAAAATATACATGTTTTAGTTAGTTATCACACGTAAATGGGCAATTTAGGACTACACGTTTCGACCCTGAAGTGGCGATCATCAGATCTTGATCACTGTGAAAAATGAACATCCACAGCCTGCGTAATAATAATAAATAAAATAACAAATTTTAGCATGCACTAGAAAAAACTAATTATAATCATCATCATATATATCATTTCAGTAGTATAGATCCCTCCTGCGACACTCACAAGCGACCGATCGTGAAAATGAGCATTCAAATGAAAGAGAATAGACATTAGCAGTGACGAATTGCACTCTAATTCAATAAATATCAATAATTTCTTTAAAAAATGACTTTAAAAAATATTGAAGTGTGCGATTTGCAGATACTGTTGATGTATGAAAATACGCTCCATAATTTCTGTCCACTTCACATTTTGGTCACTGTGACGCCCGTTTCATGTCATTTTAACATTTTGCATGGATTTCAGAAACAGTAAATCTAAGGAATGAGTACTGGAGTCGTATAATTTCATAAATATCGAATAAACGGTGAGTGTTACAGCTCACAAATGACATTATCAGTGACAAATTGCATTCTAATTTCTTAAATATGAATTTTTGTAAGCAGTGTTCGATTTGCAAAACCTATTGGGGAAAGTGTGGTTTATGAACATGCGAGATTTCTCGCACGGGTCCGCTAGTATATATTATTTCAGTAGTATAGATCCCTCCTGCGGCGCTCACAAGCGACCGATCGTGGCAAATGAGCATTCAAATGAAAGAGAATAGACATTAGCAGTGACGAATTGCACTCTAATTTCATAAATATCTACATTTTTTTTAAAATATGACTTTTAAAAATATGGACGAAGTGTGCGATTTGCAGATAGTCTACTGTTGCTATAGGAAAATACGCTCCATAATTGCTATCCAAGTCACATTTTGGCCGCTGTGACGCCTGTTTTATGTCATTTTAACATTCTGAGATCTTTCCTTAATCATTTTGCATGGATTTCAGAAACAGTAAATCAAAGGAATGAGTAATCAAATCGTATAATTTCATAAATATCGAATAGCCGGTGAGTGTTATGATGATCCAATTTTCAGTGATTGCCTTCTTAAGTTAGGGAACGTAGAACTTGGAATTCTAACTGAAATCTAATCATTTGGTGGAATTAAAATCATAACAACCTTTTTCCTTAAGTCTTTCATTTTAAACATATTGGGAGAAGTGTGGTTTATGATCATGCGAGATTTCTCGCACGGGTCCGCTAGTGCACACTTAACTTGGTATTATTCTCCTCACAGCGATGCTCACTTATAGCGGTGTGGAAGTCTACATTAGTAACCAATAATCAGTGGCTATAACAAATCCTTAGAATCATACTGCCTGCTTTTTATTTTTAGCCTACTTTTCACATTTTGTAAAAATGAGGAAAAAGTAGACTTCTATCAACTCCTAAACGGCTGCAGCTATCGAAACCAAATTTGGTAAGAGTAAAGAGCTAAGTGAGCATCGCTGTGAGGAGAACAATACCAAGTTCATCATCATCATCATCTTCCTTCCAAGTATTGGGCCAAATGTCCCGTTACGGTCTTGCACTTTCCCTCCATCTCTTCATCGGACGTCCTATCGATCTATTTCCCCGTGGCTGGTAGCGAAGGATCTCCTTTGGAAATCTTCCAGGTTCCATCCTTTGGACATGATGCTTCCAGTTCTCTTGGTAGTCACAAATGTATGCAGTTATTGGTTTCACTTTTAGTTCCTTCAGCACATCCTCGTTTCTCTTATGATCCCATTTAGTATAGCCTGCTGTTCGGCGCATAAAGGTCATTTCGCGTGCTGTGAGTCTGGAGATGTCCTGACATCTTATTGTCCATGCCTCGCTGCCATAGCATAGGGTTGGTCTGGCTAATGTGTTATACAAACGCAAGCGTGTATGCCTTTGGACAAGAGATGGCTTCATGACGTGATTGATGATTACTGTTGTTCTGGTATAATTAGTTATTTTTGCAGTTATGTCTCGTTCTTCTTGAAATGATAAATGATATCCTAAATACTTGAATTCGTTAACTCTTTCTAAAATTTTACCATCCAGACAAATTTTACTGGGGATAGGGTCCTTACCCTTAAAGGCCATTACTTTAGTCTTTTCAGTAGAAATGCACATGCTGAATTTTGATGCCACTTTCTGGAGGTTGAAAACTGACCACTGCAGATCATCTTCAGAAGCTGCTACCAATGCAACATCATCAGCAAATAGTATAGCATCTAATTTTTTTAGATGCCTGCTGATAGGTATTGAACCATGTCTTTCACACCTCCATTCCTTTATTATAGCATTCATGTAGATTATGAATAGCAATGGAGAGAGTCCACAGCCTTGTCTTACCCCTCTGCTGATTGGCTTCCACTCGGATTTATGATTACTTAACCTTACTGAAATAAGAGTACCACTATACATGTTGGAAATGTTATCAATTAACTGTTGGGGGACACCATCACAGGCCAATATGTCAATAAGTCTGTTTCTGTCAACAAAATCAAAGGCTTTCTTAAAATCAACAAATGATATGTGTGTTTCCAAATTGAACTCCCTGCGTTTTTCGATCAAAATTTTTAAGGTGAAGTAGGCATCTGCACATGTGCGACCTTTTCTAAACCCATGTTGTTCATTCCCTATTAACTCAGAGTAATGTTTCAGTAATTTTTCTTTAACAATGTTTGCAAAAATGTTGTATCCAGAGTTAAGTATACTTATTCCTCTATAATTTTCCAAAACTTTCATATTTCCCTTCTTATGAAGAGGAACTACTATTGCCTTTTGCCAATCTTCTGGAGGCCTGTTACCCATCCAGATTAAATTCAATAATCTGAGAAATCTTTTCTTGAAGGCATCGCCTGAATATTTTAACATTTCTGCATTTATCGAATCTTCTCCAGGTGTTTTCCCATTTCGAAGTTTCCTCAAGACCCGTTCTAATCCTTCGAGTGTAATATATTCCGATGTCTTGTTGTTAGATGCTTGTAAAACAAGTTGTTCAATATTTGGACTCGACCAAAGGCTCTGAAAATACTCAAGCCATTCTTTGTGGGATATTGCATTAATTTTTACATCTTCTTTTACTTCCCTATTTAGTTTTTTAAAAATTTTATAGGTTTGTGGTTGTGGTCTTGTTATGTCAGTCTCCAGGTACGAGACAAAGTTTTCCCAACTTTCCCTGTGTTTCTTCCGAACTTCTCTTTTTGCTATTGCTCTCTTATGATGGTATTCAATTTTATCTTCTAATTTACCAGTTGACAGAAACTTTTTATATGAATTTCTTTTTTCGGAGATTACTTTTTTAATTTCTTCGTCCCAAATTCTTAAACCCTTTTTCGTTTTCCATCTTCTTTTTTCTCCCAAACTTTCAAATGCTGACTGTTTTAGAGCTGAACTCAAATTGCACCACTCGTCTTCCACATCGTCAGAAAGTGGAATCATCTGAATGTGATTATCAAGCCTGTTTTGGTATAGCCATTTTATACTGGGATCATTTAAAAGGTTAACCTTATATAAAGTTTCGTTTTCCTGTGTTCTTTGTTTCTCTTTCTTGAACCACCGTGGTTTCAAACGAATAGGAGCAACTAATAAATAGTGGTCTGTTTCCAATTCAGGTCCTCGATAAACTCTTGTATCCAAAACTAAATCTGCCAATTTTCCATTACAAATGATATAATCAATAATTGATTTCTGATTTCTTGCGGACCACGTATATTTATGACTGTCCTTGTGTGGAAATAGTGTGTTCATAATCCGAAACTGATTGAAGATAGTGAAATCTATTAATTTTGTTCCATTATTATTGCAGGTTACCTCTCCATGAATACCAATGTTATTCTGAAGATTCTCATTACCAACTCTGCCATTAAAGTCTCCCATTAACAGTATCATATCTTGTCTATTAGTAATATTGATTATCTTCTGTAGATCATTATACAAAATATCACTTTCTTTCGAGTTTCCTTCAACCGGTGCATATACCCCTATAACTGTCAAATATCCTCTGGATAGTTTTATTCTTACTTGAATGACCCTTTCATTCCAAAAAGTATAGCTATCAATATTTGATCGTAATCTCTTGTGAACCATAAACATAACCCCTGCCTGTGCTCTAACATTTCGTTGAACACCACTATAAAACTGTAAATAATTTCTTGTCTCCTTGGATCCCTGAAGCTTTTTCTTTGTTTCAGAAATAACTGCAATTGAAATATCTTTTTAGATATAATATCGTCTAATTGATCATCTTTGTGTCCAATACCCTGAACATTCCAGGTAGCACATCTAATAATATCCTTCCTTTTCCAATTCGTGTCCTTTCCTTTGCCAAGTTCGTCAACTGTAGAATCCGTCCGGTTTTTTCCTTTACAAGACTTGAAAGCAATGAAAATGTCCTTCCAACGGGTTGCTAGCCTGAAGAAAGTAAGTTCATTAATGGGGATGCCATCTCTCAGCCCATGGACAGGCTGTAATACAGCATTTCCTCTGTACTTGATGTAACGGTTATCCCGCCGTGCCTCGGTCGCCAGAGCCTCGTCTGTGGAAACGGGCAAGTTCGCCACGTGAAGGAGAGGATGACATTTGGGTAGGAGAGGTTATAGATTGCACATCACTACCCCTTGAACGACCAAGTTAAGTGTACATTATAATAAGTTTTTTCTAGTGCATGCTAAAATTTGTTTATTGATTTATTATTATTATTATTATTATTATTATTATTATTATTATTATTATTATTATTATTATTACAGTGTGACATTCTAAATTGTATAGACGCACATATACACTGTTACTCACGCAATTCACAAAACCTTGCAACACAAAACAAACCTAACGTGTAACGAGATTCAAAACCACAAATCAAAACATTGTACTATAATCATCTAACGACGTGCTATTGAACCACAGCAGTGAATTTACTATTTACAATACCGTAGTGAAAATAAACCTCTTAACACAGTGATCAGGATCTGATGATGGCCACTTCAGGGTCAAAATGCGTAATCCTAAATTGCCCATTTAAGTGTGATAGTTAATTAATACATGATTTTTTTTCCAGGAGTGTGTTTACATATTTATAACTGCTTGCCACGGTGGGTGAGTGGTTAACGTGTTGGTCTACTAACCCCAAGCTTGCAGGTTCGCTCCTGGCCGTAGTTAGTGATTTTTGAAAGGTGGCAAAAATGTACGACACGCATGTCATACGATGTTGGCATGTCAAAGAACCCATTTGAATTCAGTAAGCCGTATTCATAAGGGCAAAATTAATCTCGGGATTTTCCGCCCAACACAAAGTTCCTCATTTCTCTACTAGAAAGCGCTATAGTGTTCAAGGAGCTTAGATATCTAACCTCCTTGACTCTCATAGTACTTCAAGGAACAACGACATTCGACATGCAAGCTACCCTCTGGGTGTAAAATAACAAAGCTTGCACCCGGCACCCTAGGCCATTCGATATTAATTAATATTTATAACTTGCACCCCGCCCAATCCATTGGGCACAATCGTGTTGACCGACTGTCAAGCAGCAAACGACAATTTGTATAGGCATCACCGAAAAAAGAATGGCTACATATTTCCACATTCCTGTGGAGGAATTACAATAGCCTCGTTCGTTCAAGGCTGGTACACACCAAACCGTGAGCGGTAATAGTAATATACTGTAATTATATTTAACTATGTCACGTATAAATTTTGCAATTTTTGGCAGAACAAGGATTTTGTTGATGTTCCTTATTTTATGGGCTGCGACATCGAGGCCATATAGCTCTGTGTATTTAGGTGTGTGTGTAAATTTGTTTGATAACCTTTGATATTGTGATGGCTCCTACTAGTGCGTGTATTTGTAAATTGGGGATAGGATTGGGAAGAGGGTGACCGTGGCTTTAAGTTTGGAACCATCCTTGCATTCGCCTGGAGTAGAAGTGGGAAACCTACTTCCAAGGTGGCTTAGGTGGGATTCTGACCCTCGTCTTCTCAGTTTTGCCTCACGAGACTCAGTGTAGCCCGTTCCAGCTCCCATACCGGAAATAATATTTTTCTTGGCAGAGCCGGGAATCTAACCCAGACTTCCAGGGTGACAGCCGAAAGTTGGTCGAGGGATTTTGGCTCGTCTTAATGATTTGTTAAAGTAGCCTATAGGAATAATAACATTCCAGCAACAAACTTTTAGCAAAACGGTGCTGAGACCATATTACTTGCAAGCACTAATCTTATAATTCATTAATCATTCATTCGTATCACACCCTTTGGCCTGTATCACACGACACTGGCTGGCAAGGAAGCCGTTGTGATGGCTGGTACAAAATCCTCTATAAATCTGTTCATCCTCGTCAGTACACCTGCTTTTATGACCGAAGTATATCACAGCCTAGCATATCGTGCACCAAGTTGTAAGAAATAAATCATGGAGGACGGTTGTCGTTTGAGGGTAATATTTGCAGTTGATTGGTATTATTATCGCAAAGTGGTCTTGAAACTTGATTTAAGTAAATTTGAAAACATGCCGGATACTTAATGAATGCATTCCAATCAGTATTTAAGATCTAAATGTAACAATTGGATATTTAATCATCCGCATTAATAAGAAGCGCGACAAAGAGTTACAGCCTCGATTGGAAGTGTGTGCGAGTGACATCGTGCCGATTACTATTTTGAAGATCCCGGGTTCAAGGCTATAATTTCCTTTCTTTCTTAGTCGTTTTACCCTCCAGAGTTGACTTTTCCCTCGGACTCGGTGAGGGATCCCACCTTTACCACCTCCAGGACAGTGTCCTAGAGCTTGAAACTTTCTAGATTGGGGATACAACTGGGGAGGTGGGACAAGCACCTCGCCCTGGCAGCCTCACCTGCAAAGCGAACAGGGGCCTTACGAGGGATGGGAAGATCGGGAGGGGTAGGCAAGGAAGAGAGAAGGAGGCGGCTGTGGCATCCTGGCATTTGCCTGGAAACGAAAAGGGAAACCACAGAAAACCACTTCGAGGATGGCTGAGGTGGAAATCGAACACTCTCTACTCATTTGGACCACGCAAGGCTGAGTAGACCCCTTTCCAGTCCTCATACCACTTTTCAAATTTCGTGGCAGAGCCGGGAATCGTACCTCAGACCTCCGGGGTGGCAGCTAAGTACGCTGACAACTACACCACGGAGGCGACTCAAAGCTATCCAACGGCGGAAAATTTTACTTCTTTTTCTTTCTTTCTTTCTTTCTTTCTTTCTTTCTTTCTTAGTCGTTTTACCC
This sequence comes from Meconema thalassinum, assembly GCA_946902985.2. NCBI lineage: Eukaryota > Metazoa > Arthropoda > Insecta > Orthoptera > Tettigoniidae > Meconema > Meconema thalassinum. Next base: position 126,384,045 of record OX336389.2, read on the forward strand.
TCCAAGGTTGGCTCTTCCCTTGGACTCAGCGAGGGATCCCACCTTTACCGCCTCCAGGGCAGTCCTGGAGCTTGAAACTTCGAATCCGGGGATACAACTGGGGAGGTGGGACGAGCACCTCGCCCAGGCAGCCTCACCTGCAAAGCGAACTGGGGCCTTGTGAGGGATGGGAAGATCGGGAGGGATAGACAAGGGAGAGGGAAGGAGGCAGCCGTAACCTTACGTTAGGTACTGATCCCGAATTTTAAATGCGCATTGGATAAAATGTCATTATCCTAAATCTCATGCTAAGTATTAACCCAGGAAGATTGATCGCAGGAATTGTGCAAGAGACGTATATTTCGAGACAAGGGAGATGACTCACACATAGCAACACCAAAGAGAAAGTGAAGGGAAGTTTTGGTAAATTTGACCTTGGCTCGAGTCGCCATTGTTCCGCGGAGATCGTCATAGCAACAGGAGCGTCAAATTTATGTGATTGGCTCATCATTTGGAGGTGGAGACGAAGTGGTATGACAACAATAGCTTCTTATTAGAATTTGATTTAGAGACATAATTACTAATAATGTAGTTATTCGGCATTATTAAACATGGAAATACGCAGAATGCAATGGAAAAAGAAACTTCCATAATTTTTAAAATGAAAGTTGAATACGTGGTACAAGGATTGAAGTCATTTTACAATATACCGCCAATGTTGGCCGCACAAATTCGATGGAGCAGGATTCAGGAAACTAAGAAGAGGAGATGAGAGCAGCGATCGAGATTTTTATATTGCCGAACGTCGAGCAGGGGAGACGTGAAAGTTTGTTCGAGACCAGAGCGAGGCTATCGCGAGTTCGCAACTTTGACATTCAGCGGAGATCACGGCAGCAGTGCGGGCCATTTTATAGAAGGCCGGACATAAAGTAAAGTGAGTTGGAAGCTACTACAAGTTGTATAGTATTTAAAGCAAGTGAAAGTTGAGAATTGTCTTCGACGTTTTATATACAGCAGCAATTATATTTCGACATTATAACAGCGACATTTACGAACATTGAAGGGACATTTTATTATTATAAGACAGTATTCTACAAGAGAATATTTCAGTGGTGATTAACGAACATCGTGTACAGCATAATAGTATTCTACGTAGCTGAAGCAAATAAGTTAGAGTACAGAAGCGATTTCACGCATTTAATATTAACGTGATTCTACAAACATTGACTGGAAGCAGTTATAGTGAAATTATATATCATTATTATAATTTCCAATATATCAGACATTCTGAAGTTGAGAGGAATGTTATACTTCAACGATAACGAAGTCGTTATGGGAGCTCAAACAATTATGCGTAAGGAACGTGATGTGCATTGAAGAACAGAATATTTGGAGTAACTAACTGTTGTATCTACAAATTCTAAATTAAGGAGAGACTTAAGAGCAAAGCTACATTTATAATGGTCAACTTTAAAGTGAAGAAGAAGAAACATCTAAGATCGGCGCTTAGAAGAGACGAAAAAGATGGGATCAATACCTGAAAACTGGTCCGAGTCGAATCCAGATTCCAGGATGGTGCAGTTCGATTCCCGACGTAGTACGAGTCCCGACAATGCAGTTCATTTGAGGAAGGAGTTTGGGGGCAGAAGAATAACAGAATGGAAGATACTGTCCAGTACGGTATTTTCTATTTCCAAAGATCGTCTAGATTCGGCAAAGGTACAAGAAGATTACATTATGTAGTTTCTTTGGTAGTTTGAATTTATTTTGGAGCAGCCCAGTTTACCAATGTTTTTAGTATTTAAATATTTCATTGAATTCAAAGGAGAAGTTTGGGATATTCAATTATCTGTAATTAATGTAACAGTTTTAAATATTCGATAATTTTATCTACGATTTGGAATGAATTTTTAAGTTGAATTTAGATATTCGCGATTTTGAATTTATGAATGTTTTCTTAAATTCATTAATATTTTCGTTTGATATAATAACGTTGGGAATTTTAGCGTAAGAAGAACATTAGTCAGGCTGAAGATACTAAGAAGAAGTTCATTTATAGAACGTTGACTTCATGTTTTATTTTACTACGACGATCTAGGCAAGAATATTTGCGATGATTGAATTTTATGTTATATTTGATATAACAATTATTAGGACTAGAAATACACTTGAATGTATAATAATTTGGATCCATGGATGACATTTAAAGAAATTATTCTTTAGTAAGACTAGTCAAGCCTTTACGATAATTCAATTATTATGAGTAGACACTTTGAATATATCAGATTTAGGTGAAATTGCATCCCTATAAATCGTGATATGTTGAACAACGAGAATTCTAGTAAACCTTTTGCAACATAAATGTTTTTGTTGTTCACATTTAAACATTGCATTGAAGCAATAAGATATGACCAGTGAGGCGTTAATTAATTGTATACTTATTAAATATTAACAACAATTGTTTTAAACATAGTAACTATCAAAATAAACCAAAGGAAAGTTCATGCACTGTAATATAAGGTCAAGATAAATAAAAGTATTAAGGCAACGAAGTAATTAAAGTATATTGTGGAGATCGTATTGAATTAATATTGAAGTAGAGAACTAGTGTGAAAGTTCTGATGTCAAGTTTATAGTGACATGTACGTTTTGTTATACGAGAAGGAAATGCCGTCTACGCATTTATTGTTGTAATGAGAGAGTATCAGCGATATATTACGCTCTAATACGCAGTTCAAACTTCTTATGGATGTTTGAATTTTTATTGAAAGAAGTGGTAAGGCTTTTTAGAGCATAGTTGTTTTATGCAAACTCTAATACGTAGTACAGACGTATTATGGAGGATTGTGATGCATTATAGAGCAGTATTGTTGCAAGTAGAAGAGTGTAAGATCAGAGGATTAGTATTTAATTGACCTACAGTCGAAATGACAGGATAGAGTTGGCGGAAAGAAGTAGTTAGGTGATTTCTAACTATATGTTTGTTAATTCTATTAACATATTAACAAGATTTTGACAATGTTTACGTATGAGCTTGGCTTAATTGCATGGTCATATCAGTTCGGAAATGGAATAAACTACTGTATAATTGTGTCGACGGTAATATACAGTCATAATGAAAGAAATATTAATAAACATTTATAACAGGGGCGGCTCCTGAGGTGGTGCCCGTGTGCCATGGCACCACCAGTGTAATGAAGAGAGAATATGTGACTTTTCCCTCTCGAGAACAGTTTATATTACATTTACATTTTGAGGAAATTGTATACATATTCTGCATTTATTTGAACGAGCGCGCAAACTGACATGCGTTCTGGTGGCGCTTTATTGAATTACTGAGCCAGAGCCAACCGGCACTACCTACGAACATCAGACCGCATCAGACACTGTACTGCAATAAGGACTAGTTTGGCTTGAGTTTGTTTGTGTTGTGTTGAGACGCATATTACCCTGAGGTAGAGCCAACGGCCTCGTGACGCGGAGCTTCAATTCTATCCACGAGATAGCAGCACGTCACAGGTACAAGCACAATTACATACACGTTAGAACTGCTGAACTGCTTTATCTTTCAACCACTAGAGTACAGCATATGGCAGCACACCTCCAGTGGTACCAGCTTGACGATATATCACTGTGTATTGACTATTAAATAAATCCAAACCACAAAATAGTTTTAGTTCTTTTTTGTTTGACATTTAGCAACTTTTTTAGGCTCATATTGATGACGGGGATTATTTGTTCTCTCTTTGTAATGTAAACATTCGGAATTTTTCAACGAGTTTTACTGTGTTTCGTTAATTTAATTTGGCGGCACAGTTTCACGTCCCAAGCGTAAACACAAATTCTCAAGTTTGACTGCAAATGTGTATGAATAGTGTCCGTCGTTAAATAGCTATTGTGTTCATTTATATTAGATGCAGGGGATATCCTTTCCAATCAATCCGTATGTACGATAAGTAAGGTTGTCTTAGAGGTAGGTCATCGTGTTCATTTCATCTCACCTATTTATTTTGAGACAGCAACTGAAATTGCGACAAAGAGGCTGTGGTCACGTGTGTGTTAGCAATAGCCATGCTTATTTTTTCCTATATAGACATGTTACCTAAACTTGCATAGCATCATGCGGCATTGACCATATAAACACAGTTTTAATCTAATAAGTGTGCTTTTTGAATCGATACATGCAAGCTAGGTTCCTTAATAAAATTTGATTTGTTTCATGTTTGAAGATCGCATAGCTCGAGCGCAACGTACGAAGCCGTCGGAATCTCAATGAGCTCTGTGTCACCTTTCGGAAGTGTAACAATGAATAAAATAAGTGAGTTGTTACAATCTCCATTTAGCGATAGGACCGCTCTTATTAATTCAAATGAAGGTGTCGATCGAGGTTTTGGAACAAATATTTTTGATGAGTAGGCCTAGCATATGTTGTTTTCTTCAAATTATTTTTCTGAGAGGTTTGTTCAATTATAATTCTTAAAAGTGGTTTTTATTTAAAATGCATATGGATCAAAATATGTGTATGATATAATATCGTATGGCCTCGGTGCCAGGTGCAAGCGTTGTTGTTTGACACCCAAAGGGCAGCTTGCTTGTCGATTTTTTGTTGTTCCTTGGAGGGCCATGAAAGTCAAGGAGGTTAGATATCTAAGCTCCTTGACACTTTAGCGCTTTCTAGTAGAGAAAGGAGGAACTTTTTTTTGGCGAAAAATCCCGAGACTAAAATATTTGTAGTAGTTATGCAATTTCTCAATTCACTTCAGCTGACACTTCAATTTAAAACGTCTTCTACAATAGCACAGTTAAATAATGTTAAACATAGGGGAAGGTACCCCAGTATCGGACGGAACTCAATATCGGACAGTGTCAGTTTCTGATGTTCAGCACAATGTTGTGGAAACTTTTGTGATGGTAGTACTGACCCTTCACGAGGTACGTTGGAGGGTGGCCATTGTGTGTCCGTGAACAAAGAAGTAAGCACGTGGTGAGATGCTCTCTCTTTTGTGACTCTTTCTTGCTGCACGAAGATAATTTTGTGAACCTGTTCGGCACCTTAATACTGATGAGTGAAATATTTTAAGGGTTGTTTATTGTTAACCATACGTTAATGAAGAAATGTGGATGATGGCGTAGCTTTTTTTTAAATGTGTTACGTATGATCACCCGTTCAAGTTTTACGTGTTGGGCACCCAATATCGGACAAGCTTCCGGCACACAGTATCGGACAAATGTACCCGAAGTTTTCTTACCAATTCTTACAATATCTTCGTTTGTTTCAGACAAATATGGGAGTATAAAGGTGAATCTGGGTGATGGAAAACATAAAATTAGCAATTGATGAATTAAGAGGGGCTAAAATGAGCATTAGGTACGCAAGTGAGCAGTTCTGTACATTAGGTGACAGATTGAAATTAATTTCTCCAGCGAAAGAGAGACAAATGAAAACTGCCATGGGTGCATTTAAAAGCACGTTTTCTGATGAGCAAGACGCTGATATAAACATGTTTAGACGAATTTTTAGAACTGAATTTGTCACAATTATGTAATAATTTAATTTCTATGTTAATTTTTGGAATTCCTTTCCCTAAGTTTATTATTATATTATATACAAAGCATAATGTGAACTCAAGCCGTGTTGACCTGAATTTACAATCTTTGGCGTAATCGGGGAAAAAAGCTAGGAAGGCACTGAATTTTGATTGCGAAACAACCCACTGCATAATTTGTAGTGAGAATTTCAGTGAGGACTGGAGCCAGTGCAAGATATGCAAAGGTTTCCTGGAAGGGACACTTCGTTATTATCAATGTGATATATGTGCTAAAAAGTAATATGGATATACTGTGCATACATGAGCATAATAATAGAATAATCTTACAATATTGAGACTGTCCGATACTGTGTACCTCGTTTTTGAATTGTGAAAAATGTGAGATTTATAAATGTTTTAAATTCTTTTATATCAGTATATAATGTAGAAAGATGATTTGTTACAATGAAAGAGAATCAAATCAAATTTTCAAAAATAATTTTTAATTTAAATTTGACCCTTTCCTTAAGTTATTATACAAAAGGAACCTTAAGTGTCCGATACTGGGGTACATTCCCCTATAACTTATTGCATAAAATATGCACTATCCGTACTTGCAACTTAGAATGATTTTATTGCAAATTTTGAATATGCTGGCACCACCAAGTGAAAAATCACCAGCCGCCACTGATGAACCGTTAATAATTACGGAATTTATTAACAATAATAAAGGAAACGTTACGGATATTTATAACATAAATAAATAATGTGAAGCAGGAATAATTAACCGAAGGTTAATATTTATGAGAAGTGTTACGGTAGTTAAAGAGTAGAAAGTGATTGTGAGTGAATTGTATTATCGATATTTGTAATGTAGGTGTAAGAAGTCGTTTGACAGCGCAATTCTTTGTTGTTGTTGTTGTTGTTGTTTGAGTCTTCAGTCTTTTGACTGGTTTGATGCAGCTCTCCATGCCGCTTGTCCTGAGCTAATCGTTTCATCTCTACATAGCTGCCACACCCTACATCCGAGGCAATCTGTTTAACATATTCTAACCTTGGTCTACCCCTACAGTTCTCGTCCTCGACCCTTCCTTCCATAACTAAGCTTGCTATTCCTGGGTGTCTTAGTATGTGTCCTACCAACCTATCTCTTCTCTTCATTAGCAGTCGCCAGAAACATCTCTCCTCTCCCACTCGTCTTAATACCTCTTTCTTTTTAACCCTATCTAGCCATCTGATCTTCATCATTCTCCTGTAACACCACATTTCAAGTGCTTCAATTCTCCTCTTTTCTGCTGCACCAATAGTCCAAGTTTCACTTCCATAGAGCGCCACGCTCCAGACAAAGGCTTTCAAAAGTGACTTCCTAATACCTGTATCTATATTCGATGTCAGCAGATTCCTTTTTTGTAGAAATGCTTTCTTTGCCTGAGCCAACCTACTTTTTATATCCTCTTTGCTTCGTCCATCACTGGCTATTCTGCTTCCTAAGTAACAGAAGTCTCCTACTTCCTTCAGCTTTTCACCTGCCAATTTGATTTCCATAGAGGTTTCTGATTTATTTCGGCTGCATTCCAGTATTTTTGTTTTACATTTATTAATTTTCATCATGAATTCTTTCCGTAAGACGGAGTCCATACCAGTCAAAAACTCATTCAAATCCTCAGGCTTGTCGGCCAAGATGACGATGTCATCAACAAATCACAGAGTTGAAATTATTTCTCCTTGAATCTTCACTCCCACTTTAATTTTTTTCTCTAATTTCCTTCATTGCTTGTTCAATGTAAAGATTGTAAAGTATGGGTGATAAGTTGCAGCCTTGCCTTACACCTTTGTGAATACTAGCTTCTCTCTCATGTCCTTCAACTCGAATGACTGCTGTCTGGTTTCTGTATAGATTGTATATCACCCAGTGGTGGCTCGTAGATGAAATATCAGGTGAAGAGCCAAACACCTAATTTCATCAGTGCATGATGTTTGCGTTTGTGAATATTGACATCCTTTTCCTATTTTAATGCTAAAATATCTACTAAAAGCCTAGCACTTAAAACCAAACCAAACATAAGTTATCGCACTAAAAAGTCAAACTAGCTTATTTTTATAGCTTAAATGAATCCTCCGTTCTCTAAGGTTGGCAATCTTATCTATGACGTCCTCATAGAAGGTCTTCAATCAATTTCAACTACAATTCACGATTTATGGAGATAGCCAATGATGTAATTCTGGAGTGAGATATTGTGTTACATGCAAAAGTATTGAATCTTTTCAAACAAGAGAAACTGCGTTCTGCTGATGCACTTGTAGAAGGTATTGCCAGTACCCAATTAAGGTCACCACGTACTCTTACACGATGAAAAAGTCTATTTTTGTGGCATCACTTTACTAAGTATTTTCTGGATTTATGCTAAAGGTACAGCTATGATTCTTGTCACATATAAGAAGCGGTATATTCTGAGCTGTTTATGACCATGTAATGCTACTTTGCTTTTATAGGATGTGTGAAATGAATACAAATTTGGACAGATACATTTTCAAAAAAATGATTTATAATTTGCTTCAGGTACACATTTCTCAGTTGTTTTTCAATCAAATATTCTCAAATTCTGTTCACACACTTGGAATGGATTATGGCAGATGAGTACCGGTAACCACTTTGTTTCATTATTATTGGGACAGAATGCAAGAAAAAAGAATCCGAACTCTTTCTTTTTAAATTTATTCAAAAATATGTATTAATTTTTCTCTTCCCAATCCATGCCTACTATGTTTTGGAAGTGCAAATAGGTTAATATTCAAGTACTCCATTTGGCAAGTTAATGTAAAAAAATTAGCCCTCTATCTTAAATGGTTTCCTAGTTATAGGTACCTAAACATGAAAAATGAGTATTACCGGAAAACAGCTGGCAAAGTTAAAAGTGAATTATTCAGAGCATGGGACGCTAATTTAAAAAGAAAACGAATTTAAGGTAGTTGTAGACATCAAAACCCCCACAAACTATATATATTTGGATTCAGAAAAGAATGAAGAATTTTATGGCGCCAAAATAAAAAAATCGATATTTTCATCATGCAAGAGTAGTGGTGTCCTCAAGCAAAAGTTTGTAAGTCTCTTCTATTCACGGAGTTCTTGATGTATTTCTCCCGACTATTTTTACGTTGTAGGATTCATGAGCATAAAAGAGTGACAGTTCATTTCTTAAATGTGGGGTAGGCCTATTGCTGAATATGTTTGTTATACAGCTCAAATTTGTCGGAATCTATAAGACTTATTTAAGAATTGTAATTTATCACAGCCATGCGTTAGCATAGAAAAAAGCGGAACATTATTAAGAAAAAAAAATCCACAGCCTGCTTCTAGTCTCCGACAGGGTCAGGAATGGAATGCATGAAGCCCCCCCCCCCATCTAGCAGCGAGGATATGAACTGTGCCGGCTGCCGAAGCCTGACGCACTCCTCTGGGGCAATGATGAAATGAATGACAAATGAAATGATAGTGGAGAGTGTTGCTGGAATGTCATTTTTGACAGGGAAAACCGGAGTACCCGGAGAAAAACCTGTCTGCCTCCGTTTTGTCCAGCACAGATCTCACATGGAGTGACCGGGATTTGAACCACGGACCCAGCGGTGAGAGGCCGGCGTGCTGCCGCCTAAGCCACGGAGGCTCTAACATTATTAAGTCGGTCCTTAATATGATCTCTGATGTACTCTGATGTTGCATCAGTTATTTCCAGGGAACACACTTTGAATTTTATTTTAATAATTTTGAGGTTCTAAGGGCTTTTTAGATATCAGTATCTTCAATAATTCCTTAAAGCGCACACGGTTTAAAGAGGTCTTGTCATGTCCTCTAGAAGATGATGATGATGATAATTGTTGCTTTAAGGGGCCTAACATCTAGGTTATCGGCCCTCCTCTAGCAGAGAGTTCCTGTAAACTTAAGTATAGAACAACTCTAATCACAAGTCCCAGGATCTGCATATTTAAAGTCACATTCACATTACATTTAAGTGCACTTAGTCTTGCATTTTCCCGTAAAGTGTCAGATATCGTGCTTGTGTGCGTGTTCTAAGTGATAACTGGTTCTTTAAATGTTGCTCACTGTCTTTGTGTTTGTCCAACCCGCGCGTAATGTTTTGGAAATTTGTTACTGTTACTGTATAGTAAGCAAGGCCAACAGAACAGTTCTATAACTACTGTACAACTATGTGAACTGTTCGAACCAAGATACCTTGCGATGAAGGCTATAGGACTTCCCGGTTTTATTTCTTTAGTGCACAGTTCTATTAATTTCTTTGGCCGCCCACAAATTAATAAATTAATTAATAAATCCCTTTTTGTCTTCATCTTTCCACCTACTGAAGGGAATTTCTAATAAAATTAGTAACGTGTCTTTCACTGCAAACATTATACACTAAAAGCCATCAACCTTCATCAACAACAGGGTAGATAACGTTATAAATACATACTATTCATTGGGAAAGTAAATAAAAGCCTCAATATAAAAGAAAAAGAAGCCTGTTGCAATGTAAACTTTCATCAACTGAACTAGACGTATTGCCTTGCCGACACAGGAACATCTTCACTCGTCTGTCTAACGGCAGGTAATGACGTCACAACTGACGTCTGGTTACCATGGCAACGAGACGATGTGGCTGACATAAACAAGATACTTCGTCTCCTGCAGATTTCCTCCCAAGTTACGGCAGTACAATTTAGCGACAGGGAGTACAACTGCCACAAGGACGTCATGCAGCCTTGCATGCGCACCATCTAGCGATGGAGTGTAGAAATAACAGTACACTAAGTGAAAAAGTAGCCCAAGACAATGACAACATTTTTATTTAAATAAGAAAAAATAATGTTTATTTTATTTAAGAGATGGCTAGTGAAGAGGCTAGTGAAGAGGCTCTTCACTCTCTTCACCTGAATAGCCGCTACTGATATCACCCTCCTATCCCTGTACTTTATTCCAATCGATTTCAAAATGTCAAACAATTTAGTCCAATCAACGTTATCAAAAGCCTTTTCTAAGTCTACAAAAGCCATGAACGTTCTCTTATCTTTCCTTATTCTACCTTCCAAAATCAGCCTAAGACTTAGTACAGCTTCCCTTGTTCCTACATTTCTCCTGAAACCAAACTGGTCTTCATCCAACTCCGTTTCTATCTGGCTTTCAATCCTCTTGTAAATTATTCTAGACAGGATCTTTGAAGCATGAGTAATCAAGCTGATTGTACGGTAATCTTCACATCTGTCAGCTCCCACTTTCTTTGGTACAGGGATGATTTCATTCTTCTTGAAATCAGGGGGTACCTCACCTGTCTCATAAATCCTACACACCAAGTGAAATAACCTGATCAGACCTTCATCTCCTATGCAGCGTAGCAACTCAATCTATCTATGCCTGGTGCTTTGTTCCTGCTTAATTCTTCCAAAGCTCCATCAAATTCTGATCTCAATATTAAATCTCCTTTCGCATCCTCATCAATTTCCTCCTCCCTTTCCATTACATGATTCTCAATCTCCTTTCCCTTATACAAACTCTCTATGTAAGCTTTCCATTCCTCAACCTTTTCTTCCCTATCTGTTAGAGGCTTTCCATTTGTGTCCTTAATATTACAGCACTTAGTCTTCTTTTCCCCAAAAGTATTCTTAATCCTTCGATAAGCTGTGTCTACTTTTCCTAATTTCAGACAATTTTCTATACCTGCACATTTCTCTTTCAGCCATTCTTCTTTCGCTTCCTTGCACTTCTTGTTAACCTCATTTCTCAGACGTCTGTATTCTGCTTTCCCCTTTTCATCTCTTACATTCTTGTGTTTCATCCTTTCATCCATCAATTCTAGTATATCCTGAGTGATCCACGGTTTTCTATCTATTCTTTCTTTCCTACCAATGTTTTCTTCTGCGGATTTTGTTATTTCATTCTTCAAAAGTGCCCATTCGTCTGCAATTGAAGTTTGTTTAGGGTTTTGCATTAGTCCTTCCTTTATACTCTTCTTGAATCTTTCGTTGACATCCTTATCTTTCAGTCTGTCTATTGCCCACCTTTTTGGCTTTTGACTTTTCTTCAGTTTCTTCAACTTTAATCTGCATTTAATTACAACCAGATTGTGGTCAGAGTTTATGTCAGCACCAGGATATGTTTTACAATCCAAAATCTGGTTTCGAAACCTCTGCTTGACCATAATGAAGTCGATTTGGTAACGCCCTGTATCTCCTGGTCTCATCCATGTGTATATTCTTCTATTGTGGCTATTGAATAAGGTGTTAGCTATGACCAACTCATGCTCGGTGCAGAATTCTACCAGCCTGCTTCCTCGATCATTCCTTTCACCTAATCCGAAATCTCCTACTATCTTCCCTTCTCTCCCTTTTCCTACCACAGCATTCCAATCTCCCATTACTATAACATTTTCATCACCCTTGATATACCTCAGAATTTCGTCTATTTCTTCGTAGACCCTTTCAACATCCTCATCATCAGCTTGACTGGTAGACATATAGACTTGTACCACTGTGGTGCAGGTAGGTTTAGTATTGATTTTTGCTACAATAATCCGTTCACTATATTGCTCATTATATTCCACCCGCTGTCCAAGTTTCCTACTCAATATGAGGCCAACCCCTGCTTGGCCATTGTTTGATTTAGTGCTAATGACCCTGTAGTCTCCTGACCAAAGGTCCTGTTCTTACTGCCAGCGCATTTCACTAATCCCAACCAAATCCAACCTCAACTTATCCATTTCCCTTTCTAAGTTTTCTAACCTTCCACTTCCTAGCAGACTTCTAACATTCCACGCTCCGATCCGTGGAATGTCAGATTTCCTCTTTGTCACTTCTGTGATGTTAACCCCCTCTCGAGTAGTCCCCACCCGGAGATCCGAACGGGGGACTAGTTTACCTCCGGATTGAAATTTTACAAGGGAGGAGGCCATCATCACATGTAATTAAGCATAGAGAGGTGCATATCCTCGGGAATAGCATACGGCTGTAGTTTCCCGTTGCTTTCAGCCGTGCAGCAGGACGCAGTGTAGCCATTATTTGGCTTATGTTATCAATATCTTAACCGTCTTTAAGACTAGTAAAGAATTGATTTATTCTGAAAGGCTGCTACTCCCTTTCAGAATAAGTAAAGAGCAAATCTACTAACAAAAATACTAACCTCATACCGTCTGTCTGTTAGGTAATCAGCCCGAAGGCTGGTTGGATCCTCAAAAAGTACCGCCATTAGGTTATGTGGGTGTCTACCCACAAAAATCCCAGGCAGTGCTATATTGAGGCGTACTAGGCATGAAGAGGAGTGAGGTAGTTTGCCATTGCTTTCCTCACTTGGTCAGAACAGCTTAACTAGCCCTATGAGTATAACCTTTCACAGCATCCACAGGCACTGTCTGTGCCCTGAATGTCATTACTAAGCACCACCCATACCTCAGTAGCTTCCATATAATCACAGCCATGAGTGAGACTGAGATATCGGTGAAAAGCCACATTTTACTCTAGCCTGTGCCAACAGTCAAATGCAAATATACTGCATTCATCAAGAGATGGCAAACAGGCCATACTAACAATTAAATACCAAAATTCTACTAACGAAAAAAATACTTAAGTTCCACCAACAAATACTACCACTAAAACAGTCTGTCACCAGGCACACTCACATGCTCCCTCACTCATCACAGTCTACTGAAACAATGAACTATAACTAATAAACAATGCAACTGCTACCAGACACACTCACACACCACAATCTAATAGAACAATGACATATATCCAATAGACAAACTAACTACCTACTTACAACTAAAACTAACTACATACTTACTGTAATGTTATTTGAATTGACAATATTTACAAAATGCAATTTAGGTAGAAAATACTTACGAAATGTAATTTAGATTCAAAATGGTCACAAAATGCAATTGAGAATAAAATACTTACAAAATACCCACCCTACACAATATTGGCATTTATCGAAGGATTGATTAATTATCTTAATGTCTTCCAAGTGCTGTGAGCCATTATATATTGTTGATGTTTATTGCATATTCAGAAGTTTTACCTACATGAAAATTGTAATATCGCCAGTATAAAATGATCTATGATCTATACCAAGAAATACAAGATGTAGAAGAACTGAAATCGCAATTCTTTATTGAAAGTATATTTGTAATTAATGCAAATAATTCTACGATTGAATACAACAATGAGAAAGAGGGGAGAACATTAATGTAGTGTATTTGTAATACAGTAATGATTGGTATATTCTATGGAATATACGTCTTGTTAGAGGTAGCAGTCACTGCTCTTTTCTTTCTTTCTTTCTTTCTTTCTTTCTTTCTTTCTTTCTTTCTTTCTTTCTTTCTTTCCATTCACGTTATTTTATTTCCCTTCTCGTAGACACCAACAGTGACCTTCCATGTATTTCTGTTTCTCTGTACATATTCTCATCCCCTTGAAAGTTTTTCCTTGTAGATTTCCCTACAGCTCTCCACGCGGTAGCCTGTTGAAACATTGGACCCAGTAGTTCCAAGAATTGATTCATTCCATGCAAGCAGCTGGCATCGTCGTCAAACTCTACAATGTCCATGAAGACATCAACTTCTTTTATTTAATGCTTATCTTGTACAATTTGTTTTTCTTATGTTATCTACTATGTATCTGTTCCTTTGTTTCTCCCTCTCTTCCCCTCACCGCTTTGGCTATCCGAGTGTTTGAATATCTCGTTCATTCCTACTGCGGGGATATAGTGTGACAGTTCAGCTCTCTTCTCAGGAGAAGCTTACTTTTCAAACATGTGTTGAACTTTTAAATAGACGTCATGTCTTAAAGTTTGTTTAACGGCTGGCCAGAAACATCAACTACGCTGCAATTAGAAGATAAGTAACCATCTAAAGTGTTTATAAACCGCACTTTAAGGGTTTTAAGCTAGTCTAAAGGCTTTTAATGAATACTTTCGGCAGTATTTAAATTTTCACATTATTGTGCAATCGCCTAACTGCCCTACGTAGGAAATGTCTTTGTCTTTCTTACGCTAACTAAGCTTTCTTTTGAATGTCATGCAAACCTAGTGCTTCTTGTACGAAATAAGGGGATACATTCTCTCCACCGAGGGAATTCGGCTAAACTCATAGGTGCCTGAAAACATAACTTTGCTTCCCTCGTGGGGTTCTCTACTCGCCCTATTCAACTATAATTACAACTCTAGAAACTTCCATTTGCAATAGACTCTAAACAGTGAAAAACTATACTCTACAACGTCAAATTACTGCTAACTTTCAACTTAAATTGAACTATAAACTGCAATAGTGACATTTCACTCACGTTCTACAAAACTGTCAGTGCAACGAAAGGTGATCGTGTGGCTATCTTCAGCACCGTGTTCCGTTCGAAACAGTAAAATCGGCCAGACTTTAATTCCCCATTTCCTATATCCCCAATTTTCCTATTACTAACAATTAGTGTAATTTAAATATTTTTCTTGTAATCTACTATGAGGCTTTGCCTATAAATAGGCTCCCTCCCATTTGTTCATGTATTACATCTCGTAATTACTGTATAAATAATATTTGTGGTTATAAATCCACATTTTAATTCGCACTTTCATTTTCCTGCTGCGTTCAGGAATATTGAATTCGTTATTTCTCAATTGTTAAAACGTTTGTATCTGTTCTTATGTAATCAAGGCTTCACTAATGTGACCTCTCCAATTTGTATTTAACACCTCGTAGTTACTGCTTCAATAATCTAAGTGGTATTAAATCCACCTTTTAATCTTTCTTTCCTCTCCTGCTGTGCCCAGGAATTTAAAATCATTTGTTTAAAGCTCCTTTCGCTTTACTACAAAGGCATTCTAATAAAGAATTGGTACTCAACTTAACCAATCCAACAAAATATCTATACATTTTGTAATGATTCTTGTTAATCTTGTTACGTTTTATACTGTACCCGATACCTAGTTGAGGCTATCGGCTACGCCAGCAGACATTAAGCCGTAGTTGAGATTATGGGAAGAGTTATGAAAAGATGGCGCTCAAATCGAGTCAAGAGGAATGTCAAGATGACGTAGAAGGTCTAGGATTAAGAAGGCACTGACAGCAGTCAAGCAGATGGAATTATGGATGGAAATATGAAGCTTTATTAAGATCTATATAGAAAATGGTATTTAAACATCTCAGAAGAGAAGATATAACCAGCATTATATATGGTAATAATTTGAAGGAAGTCAGATAACCCTTAAGTTATTGTATAACTTAATAGCCGAGATGATCGGGGTTCGAGATTATATTTGTGACGCAAGACCACAGAGATGGGGAGAACGTCACGTGACTACGCCGGGGAGGTGCAGGTCAATGCAGTCTAGAGACAGTCAGTCGAGCTCTGTAAGCAGAGGAGTTGAGTACAGTTAGCAAGAGAGTCAAGTACAGCGAGCAAGGCAGTCGAGGTCAGACAGCGAGCTGAGTAGGACATGCCGAGCGTATGGTAAGAGTCGCGCAGCGAACAGCTTTTGTCACGGAAAGTGAAAGCGACAGTTTTAACTTCACCAAGCAGCGAACGAAAAGTAGGTCAGTGAGCCAGGCAGACACCCGCAGTAGGCAGCGTGAAGACCGGTTACAGAACCAGCTGTACGGGCCAAGCAAGCATGAGAAGGCCGGGGTTTAAAACAGCACGGTAAAACGAGTAGTTGGAGAACTTTATTTCGAGCTGCAATTTGGAAACGCAGAACAGCATAGTAGAGCGGCATGGCGAGGCCAGCTTTAGGCGGAGATTGTTCCAGAACATTGCAGTAGAGACGAGCGGGTTATTTCCAATTTTATACGCAAGCATTATAATAGAAGCTGAACTTCATTACAACATTGAGTTGGAACTCATATTCAGTAATCAAATTATACAGGCAGATAGTTACGAGATACTGCAACTGTAAACTTCAGATGAACATAGTTATTCAAAGACATTACGACTATGCATTCCATAACGGAACATGCAGAGCGACCATGGGGTCCAAATAACATTAACGATTTTTAGGCAAATGAAATGTTATAAGCATATGCACTTATAAACTTTGGCACGTGCATTAATGCGATTCATTCTTATGAAGTGTTATAAATTACCGAGTACGAACACAGCTACAGGGTGTTTCATAAACTTATACACTCTGATAAATAAATTTTATTTTCTACAAGTGAGACTTAACCGCTGTGGAAATTGAACTTTCAACACTCAAACCGAACATTGTATAGAACAGTGGCGTAACGTAGAAGAGGAATATGGGGTCCGCTGTTTCTATGAACTTTTTCGTGAAGATTTGGACAGTATCCGCTATGGATAACCAGAAGTTCATCATGTCGGAGTAAACGCAGACAGAGATGCGATGGCACCACAGAGCGATGGATTTGATTCCTGAAGAGGAGGAGGTCCACCAGATGATTCACATGGGATTTGAAGGCAATCGTCATTGCGTGGGTGGAATGATATTCACGCCGAACTTTCGAGAAATTCATTACATAAGGAAAATCGACGATCTTTGAAATTTAATAACAGCTGATTATGAGAAGGTACTGTAAGAGTTATAACTTCCTGATATGATTATTTTCATGAATACTGGGCACACATGTATATTTTTCTAATAGGAGTGATACGATTATTTAGACATGGCTTTGACTTTATATGCTTCAAATTTTGCTAGAATATGGCGTGACCATATGATATGGCAGGCATCATTATACGAAATTCTTACCATTGGTTGGCTTTATTAAGCAGATGTTTGGTCTTTTAGACATTTTTCCAGCAAGGATGGTTTTCATGAATAGTTTTTTTTGTGTGACGGGTATTTCGAACTCGTGATCTGCAATTGATTATCTATATTACTTCGTCAGTTCATTGCATACTAGCGAGTGTGTATTATTCATCAGTAGGGATTTTTTTCCATTGGATTGTTTGGAGATATTAAGATGTTATTCACTTTAGTGAATGAATATCGCTTTTATATGACAACTAGAGACTTGTTGATTCCGATCTGGGACATTCACTCATTTAGTCTTCGAGATGGGGTCTTTCGTATTTATACGATTGTATGGTGGTTACTCATCTTACCCATCGTTCAGGGCACTATCATGTTAGTCGACGAGGCGAGGTCTTTCGTATTTATACGATTGTACGGTGGTTACTCATCTTACTTGCCATTGAGGTACTCATTTTTATCATCCGAGTGTACATGAGATTGTAAGAGAATCAAACAAGGAACTAATAGTCACATATCAGTCGAATTTTTGTTAAATAAAGTAAAGATAAATGTCAGCAGGGTTACGTTTTGTAATTCTTGTTTGCCCATCCAATATTTTGTTGCTATACTCTTTTGAGAGTACTTACAGTTTAACAGCTGGTACAGCTGATGCTTTTGATGATTTTTATAATTGTGTTTGATACATTTGAGAAGGATTTAAAGTAATTGAATCTTGTAAGATGAATCATTAATGGTCAGATTTATTTTACGGCAGATCAGTATTGCAGATTTTGATATGAGAGATTATAGCACATTGGTGTTTTTCTGTGATGTGAATTATGAGAATTGTAAGAGAATTTATGCTATTTGAAAGCAGATCTTGAATTACTAAGGTAATATTTTTTCCAATTGTTTAAGAAGTTGTCTAGATGTGATCAGAGTAATTACAGTTATTGGAGATTGTGTGCGTTGATAATTTGAAGCCAGTTATATATTTTTTGTAGATCATGCAACATGGTTATGTGAAGTTTGTGATAGGCATTTTGTGGAAGTTGCCAAGTGATAGTTGCAATGTTGCTAATGTATTTTGAGGCAGACATGAGGTTGTCGAACCCAGTCTAGCGTAATTGTTGAGATTCATGCTGTATGCGCTGAATATTTATGGAGTTTTGTGGAATAATTGTGGAATTCAAATGTGATATTTGAAGAAGTGAGGATATATAATGTAGTTGTGGATAGTCAGATCCAACGTGATGTCGTGAAGGCAATAATATTTTTTGGCATGATAATTAAATACGAGATATAACTTGGAAGTGATGAAACTGTAAGACAACGTTCTATAACCCGTATTAAACAATTTGTTAGGAAATTAAACAAATAAATAAAGTTGATAATACAAGATTTCCTGAGAATAATAATTAATGAAATAATAATCTGAAATTTAAGCATATTAATGATCTGACCTAATGAAATAAAAATCAGAATGACTAGATGAAATAATAAAAATCTAAATAACCAGAAGGATAATATTTAAATAAATTAATAAATTAAATTTTGGAATAGATCAATGAATTAAATAAATGGATGAATTAAAGATTGGATGAATAAACTGATTTAAATAAATTAATAGATGATTGGATAGATGATGAATAACTGAATTAGAAGGTGATAATTAATTAAAGAAGCTGATGATTAATGAATTTATATGGAATTAAATAAATTTAATTGAGATATGAATTAAAGGAATTGCAACTTGAGTTGAGGAATTAAACGATTTATATTGATGATTTAAGATGATTTAATCTGAAGGAGATGATAAAATAAGAGTGTGTGAATAATTAGAAAGTATAATGAAGTGATGATAATAATTTTCATTTAAATGATTTAATGGTGATGAGTTAATGATTCTGACAGGAATATGTTGAATTTGGAAATGAGAATTAATCTGAGAAATATTTAACTTTGATGATGATAATGATCATAACTTATGAGCAGTGGATTTTCTGTAATTCACAAACAAGCAATTTGTAATGACAATGTAAATAGTGTAAATTAATTATTCGATGTTTAGGAGCATTTTACTAACGCATTCAACATTTGAATTATGCCATGCAAGCCATAAATTACGTGATATTTAAAATATGTGATTATAATGTGTATGTTTATACAGATTAATAATTTTTTCAAATCCACATTCATGATGTTAATTTAAAGAGAAATTAGGTCTCAGGTTTCACAAATGTCAGTGACGAAAGACATAGTGCTACAGTGATCCTGAGAACCCAAGAGAACTTTAGAGATTTTTCCTGTTTTATGTGGATGAAATATTTTTGATTAGAAAAGAGATGGTTCGATTTTTGGACAATGACAATTTAACGTTGGCATTCGACCATACTCTCAGGTAGGATGAATATTTAAAATGTCTGTCCGACTATCAAAGTGAAATAAATTTGTTTTTAATTTAGTTGTGATCTGATGATGGTGTGATTTTCCTTTTTCTTTCCTTGTCTTGATTAAGGCTTAACCGGAAAGGATGTGGTTTGCTAGGAATTCAGTTGATGGCGCCCATTTATATTTGCATTTTTTTATTAAACTTAAGCCCGTAACGACCCTAGAGATACTTTGTCTCGTGTTACCCTCTGCTTTTTCGATATCTCAGCTGAATTTCCGACACATTCCTTATTTGACTAGAGGTTCATTTAACTCCGCTCTGTCCTGGAACTCCAGGAATGCGATGTAGGAGTAATCAAGAGGTTAGCATGGGAGAAGACCGTCAAACGCAACAGAATGTGACATTCGAAAGGGCAAGTTCAACCCCTCAGGATAATTCGAATTCGAATAGGAGTACGTTGGGTACAAGTGAACGATACTCAGGTCCAGTTACCATTATCAGAAATCTGGATGACAAGCCGAGGAAGTTTTCGGGAAACACAGGAGTCACACCAGTCGAATTTCTGCGAGATATTCGCGACTACATGGCGGAACATAGAGTAGCCAAGGAGAGAGAACTAAGGATAGTCGAACGCGCCTTAGACGGGCCTGCGTTAACTTGGTTTAGGGCATTCAGGAGCAATTTTGCGAATATGGAGCAATAATTAGAAAGTATAATGAAGTGATGATAATAATTTTCATTTAAATGATTTAATGGTGATGAGTTAATGATTCTGACAGGAATATGTTGAATTTGGAAATGAGAATTAATCTGAGAAATATTTAACTTTGATGATGATAATGATCATAACTTATGAGCAGTGGATTTTCTGTAATTCACAAACAAGCAATTTGTAATGACAATGTAAATAGTGTAAATTAATTATTCGATGTTTAGGAGCATTTTACTAACGCATTCAACATTTGAATTATGCCATGCAAGCCATAAATTACGTGATATTTAAAATATGTGATTATAATGTGTATGTTTATACAGATTAATAATTTTTTCAAATCCACATTCATGATGTTAATTTAAAGAGAAATTAGGTCTCAGGTTTCACAAATGTCAGTGACGAAAGACATAGTGCTACAGTGATCCTGAGAACCCAAGAGAACTTTAGAGATTTTTCCTGTTTTATGTGGATGAAATATTTTTGATTAGAAAAGAGATGGTTCGATTTTTGGACAATGACAATTTAACGTTGGCATTCGACCATACTCTCAGGTAGGATGAATATTTAAAATGTCTGTCCGACTATCAAAGTGAAATAAATTTGTTTTTAATTTAGTTGTGATCTGATGATGGTGTGATTTTCCTTTTTCTTTCCTTGTCTTGATTAAGGCTTAACCGGAAAGGATGTGGTTTGCTAGGAATTCAGTTGATGGCGCCCATTTATATTTGCATTTTTTTATTAAACTTAAGCCCGTAACGACCCTAGAGATACTTTGTCTCGTGTTACCCTCTGCTTTTTCGATATCTCAGCTGAATTTCCGACACATTCCTTATTTGACTAGAGGTTCATTTAACTCCGCTCTGTCCTGGAACTCCAGGAATGCGATGTAATAGCAGTTGGGTCATCACATCCCCAGGACGAACGGGTACAATACTAACCACTCGAGCCAAAAAGTTATTTCTTTAAACAAAGAAATAGGCCTGAGACATGAATTCTTGTTCTTTAAATGCTTCACTTAATTGCATAAATCTTGTTATTATTGGTTTCTCTACTTCTATTGCCTTCCCTTCCCCATTTTTTCTCGAATTGCCTTCTGTATTCAACGAAATAATTATGAGTACCGAATGCCAAGTTTATTACAAATTCAATTATTTGTTGAGTTTGTAGCAAAACTTCTGCTAACATTGCTCATAAAGCTTACTTTAGATATTACTTGTAAATAATTAAAGGCAAGTATAGCTTGCTCAGCCAGCTTCCTACTTGAAGCGATTCCTGCTTTGTCCTACGATTTACTATTTTGAATTGTGGTTTTGTCTAAGTTAGGTTTGGGTTTCTTCCCCGTTCTAAACTTTTAGTCGGCACTCTGCTGGATAAACGTTTAGCCTACTTCAAACACAGCAATTGTTTCCTTCTAGTGATGTCTACTAATAACAATAATCCTACTAAAAGCTCTGAAAGCGCCTTATCCCTGTCCACTCTGGGGGCATTTGGTTTCTCGCTTAGGGATCCATCCTTGGTGGGGAATAAAATTATTCCTGTCAATTTCAATATCCTGAGTATATTAGAATACTCCCTAAAACATTTCCTTTTAGAAGGGAAAATAAATAATTCAACTTTACCTTGTTTGTATTTCCTCACCAGCGAACTGTGTACCTACATAATATCCTATTTTCCGTTTGGGAAGGACGGTACACTTAGCGCCTGCCTGCCGGCAAACTCAGCTAGCGTCACTCGCACCATTATACTTGCTTATAAGTACTTTGTTATACACACTCTTGGTCGCTCTATACGTAATAAAGACTGTGTTTTCTTTATCAATTTCATTCTTCAAATTTTTGTCAGTTTTTTGACAATTAATCAATCTTTAAAATATGCCCTATTAATAACTCAAACATTCGAGGCTAGTATTTGCTTTCTCGCCTTGCAATCACGAGCCTTAAGCAAAACCCTACTATTTTTTCATTATCTAAACTACGGTATATTAAGCCTTTCTTTGCTTGGATTTGTTCTTTTCTGCCCAGAGTTCGTTTCTATTCCCAAGCCCTTTCCTTTTTCATATCATCTTCCCTCCGGTAGTGTTTAAGCCTAGGCTTGACCTACCAATGATTACGTAAATAAGTGGATTATGTGAAGTTTCTTCAGGACGACAGTGAACAGCTGGTAGTGTTAACTCGAGCTGTAGCTTTTGCATTCAAGTTATATAATCGGAATTCCATGTATAGAGTAAAAGAAGTTTATGTTAACCGAAATAATATTTTAAGAATATATTTTATTTTTTCAAACTCTGAAACAGCTGATGCATTTTTATTTGAAAGGAGCTGTGGATTACGATGTCAGATGGACATTCGAATTGTTTTGTTTCGTTATGATGATAAGCGTGTCAATGGCCATGATTTAATTTTAGTGCAGGGATTTTGATTTTATTCGATTTCATTTTAATTGTAATTGTTTTATGTAATAAATTTAATCGCTTTTATAAACCGACTTTCGTGATTTATATAAGTCATGTAGAGATATAGTGTTGTGGAAATGGATTCAGGTATAAGGAACCCCTTTTCCACTTCCCATTTGCCCCGAGAACCGTAAGTTTCTCACTCCCCAAAGTAGATTGAGTTGTTTGTCCAATAGAATATTCCATAAAAAAATCTAATGACTAGTGTATCTTCATGTAGTACTTGTCGGTAGGATTTACAGTTTTTTTTAATAGCTGGGGACCTTGAAGATTCTACTATCCAGACGATCTTCGGATTCATCAAATGCATCTTCCTGATTAATACTAAGAGACGTTACCCAGGTCTCGAGAGCGAGTCTTGAATCCATTCTGAATCTTATTCTGATTTTGATTCTCCGTCAGCAATCGGCGTTTCTTAACAGTTCAAGTTGAAAATATGTTGGGACATATACCTTCCACACATATTAATGGTGATAGTGTGTATTTGGCTAGCATTATAAATGTGATTTATGAAGCTAGGATTTCATCACACACAACTAAGTAATTTTATAACAACGGATGCAACAATAAGATGACGGCGATATTTGGCAACATACTACAAATGTGCTCTGGGACGAGCAAAACCAATTTTATGAAAACATCAAGGGTGAGCGCACTGGCAACAGCACATATTTCTCTGTTTTTCAATTAGTAACTTTGTTGGGGCACAGTACATTTAAATTCATTCAGCTTCTGGAATAATTTAACTTAAATTCATTTCTTGGTATTCGCTTGTGTTTGGCCGCTACGTTAATTGTAAATTCAGTAATTCTTTTTCCGTAATGTCTTCCATAATTGTTCTTGTTAATATCATTAAATTTAATTCTTTTAATTCATTCTCCGTGTTTTCTCCTAGTAGTTAGAACTAGCTATAATACGAACCTAACCTCTCATAGCAAATACTAGTCTATACTGGTTGGAAATTTAATTTCCCTACGGGCTAAGTTAAGAAGAGTCCACGTAGCCGAGGTAATATGGTGAGTATGTTTTCTTTACTTCGGTGTTCAAATGGCATTGAACCCGATGGCGCCCAACCGGTATGAAGTTTTATTGTGGTTTGTCTACAGTACTCCAGGTAAACGCAATTACACTTGTCAGCTCAACAGTGGAGCTTCTCAGTCATAATTATTACATGTGTACGCCCTAGTGGAACGTGTACTGTGCTAACTATTACAATACGGTTACAGTTCCTTCCCGGCCTTTGCCCGGAAACGAAGTAGGAAACCACGGAAAACCACTTCGAGGGTGGCTGACGTGGGAATCGAACCCCCTCTACTCACTTGGACCACCCGTGGCTAAGTAGACCCCGTTCCAGTCCTCATACCACTTATCAAATTTCGTGGCAGAGCCGGGAATCGAACCTCGGACCTCCGGGGTGGCAGTTAAATACGCTGACCACTACACCATGGAGGCGACAGAATTTTAATAATTCAGTTTTTATCAAAGAAAAATAATAATCGTAATAATAATAGTAATAATATTAATATGACACGTTCTGTATTTACTGTATATAGCAAGTGCTTTTCGCACAGACGCCGTTTACAGAGAATATAGTTTCGTTCTGATGTATTTATTCGAGGGCCTACCCACATAACAAATGATTTGTTTATGTTGTCGCTAAGATCTCTACTAGAACGAAAGAATAATAATGTTATGGGTTTTACGTCCCTTTTAATAACTCTGGCTTTTAGAGACACCGGGGTGCCGGAATTTTGCCCCGAAGGGGATCTTTAACGTGCCAGTAAATCTACTGACACGGCTCCCTCGCATTTGCGCACCCTCAAATGCCAGCTGACTGCGCCTGTAGCTACATGAACGAGAAAGGCAATCCGACGAATGGTTGTTGTACGCCTACTCAAACTTCCATGCAAACTCCCGGGAAAAATAGCACCTGTTCAATTTCGTGAGTTGTATGGAAGCTATCATGGACGGTTAATAGCATAATTTAATATGATAATAGTGGAAACTCCCGCAAAAAACAGGCTACACCGATACTGCGTGCTATCTAGTGGTTCACGCATACATCTACGTACTCGATTTCGTCAGCTGGCAAGTTTATATGCTGTACATATTAGAAGTGTAACTTTTGGGCTATGTATTGGTGTTTTAATTACAGAATACAACGTGATCCCAAGTAATTTTACAGATTTCAACAAAACAAACAGCTGTGAGTATACATACTAATGTTTACGTACCTGTATTTTTTCTATTAATCTGAGCATACTATACTTTATCAGGAGCAGCCCTAGGGTGGTCAAGAAAATAAAACTCAATCACCTTAGTAATGGGAGAATGACAGTTCTGCCCACTAAAGGATGTTGTGAGCCCCTGACGACCTTGGTGATGAAGGAGTGATGGTAGGAGGGCGTGCGTAGATTCGTTTTTTTCGTCTCGTTGTGCTCTTTACGGGGATGTAGGTGGTGAAAAGGTGGAAACGTGTTTTTTGTGGTAAAAATGCGTTTTTCACATTTTTGAAAATATTTGGAAAACCGAAAAAGTGATAATGACGTGTGATATATTGTATTTTCGTCTCGTTATGCTCTTTACGGGGATGTAGGTGTTGAAAAGGTGAAACCATGTTTTTTTGTGGTAAAAATGCGTTTTTCACATTTTTATAAATATTTGGAAAACCAAAAAAAGTGATAATGACGTGTGGCATGTTATTGTTTTCGTCTTGTTGTGCTCTTTACGGGGATGTAGGTGTTGAAAAGGTGAAACCATGTTTTTGTGGTAAAAAAAAACGGTTTTCACATTTTTGTAAATATTTGGAAAACCAAAAAAGTGATAATGACGAGTGACATATTGTTTTTTCGTCTGGTTGTGCTCTTTACGGGATGTAGGTGTTGAAAAGGTGAAACCATGGTTTTGGTGAAAACGTGTGTTTCGTCATTTTTGTAACTATTTGGGAAACGGTGAAAGAAGTGGCTATGATGCACATTTTGGGGTTTCCGTCTCGTCGTCCTGTTTACGGCGATGTAGGTGTTGAAAAGGTGAAACCATGGTTTTCGGTGGAAAAAGACGTTTTCGTTATTTATTTTTCAGATAGTTGGGAAACGGAAGAAAAAAATGGAGTTGGGGGCCCCCCTTGCTTGCTTGATACATGATGACGAAAAAAACCAGATTTGACAGATGGAGGCTGCTCGGGGCTCTTAGAAGCTAGATTCTTTTATTATGGCTTTGGCCTGCACCTATGCATCTGTGAACCTCGCAGAGACAGTCGCTGTTATCAAACAGCGAAATAAAAGATGAGCTCTTGTCTCAAGGGCAAGGTGGTGTGTGTTCACGTGCTGACGGCAGCTTCCCACACACATGTACTCCTTGCTTGTGAGAATGATTTTGACTGGAGAGTTTCACGCCACACACACGTGTGAACAAAAGTGATGTGTTATCATTACAACTTGTCAGAGTGCAAGCCGGTCCATTACTCTTGTGATTAACTTCGAAGAGGACGGACGTATGTGTGTGTCCACTTGTTATTGATTTATTACAATAAAAATACATAAACAGTGTCTAAAGTGGACATCAGATAGGTTAATGATTTTAATCATGCTATTATTGGATTCATTAATATGTTGTGTATGCATGGAGAGTGATTTAGTGACTTATTGGATTTTTTGTTTTCTTTGTTTCAAATTTGCAAAAATCAGGAAAAAATTAAAAACCATTGCCAACGTAAAAAGGAGACACAGAGAGAGGGAGAAAAGAGAGAGAGTGTTGGTAAAAACATTATAATTAAATGAATGCAGTGACATCTGAGGTGGTGAGTACCTTGGCGCAAAAAGAATTATTGATTACAAGGTGCGTACTTGTTGTTTTATGACTTTTTTGTTTGATTTGTTTTGTGAAATAAAAGCTGTTTATTTAATGGAAAATCCATAAACTTATAGCATGTATTTATGGTTGTTTCAGAATTTAGACGTGTATGAACTAGTGAGAAGCAGGAAGAGTTTACTGGTAATAGTAGTAAGCAGCTTATTGACCAAGCTTGCAATATTAAAACGGTGAGCTATGAAGATATATTTTTTGTAAATAACCTTACTATTGCTGTGTGAGTGCCTTATTCCATGTGTGCTCACATGATTAACCCTGTTGCTGACCTGAAACATTTTGTGTTTGTTTTTTATGAAGTGGTATGAATGAATGAATGAATGAATGCATGTGTTTGCTGTATATAACCACGACTAATGAAGGGTTTTATTGGGTAGATTTTCAGATAAATTGCTGGAAAAAACCTTGTTGCGCTCGACTCCTCCTGGGGCCAACATTGAAGGAACATCGTGTGTGTATGTGATTGTGTGTGTGTATAACAAACAACAAGTGTGTGGAATTGGATTAACTTATTTATAAGGTGAGTTAAGATCCATTTATTTATTTGTAATTATGTCTATGCCCATGAGTAAAGAATTAGTGTGGCAGCCTTTGGCCAAATGTTTTAAAAGTAGAGTATGTTCCGGCCGAATTTATAACGTCAATGACTGTCTGTCTCCTAAAGAGTTAGTTGATTCATGTTTGCCCATTTTTTTGAGTGAAAGTCAGAGAGGGTTAAGTTTAGAGCACGCGTTGAAAATAAATTTTGAACTGCTATGTGAAATTATCTTGATTAAAAATAATGTTGAAGAGAAACATACGTTCAATCTTTGTACAAAAATGAGTGAATTACTGATAGCCAATAATTTAGAAATGTGGTGTCAGCAAAAAGCTGCTGAAGCGCTTATCACTAAATTTTATAAGCTGCAAGAGGGTCCCAGTGGCTTGGCTCTGTACAGCATTGAGTATCTACAAATCAATATTTGTAAATACAACCCATTGAATGCAGGAAGTGGCCATATTCCCACGCCGAGCTGGATCGCTTCGAGAAAGGCAGTAATTAACATACGCAATAAAGACAATTACTGCTTTTTATGGAGTATGGCTAGTTGTCTGCAACCCTGTCAAGACAGACATGGTGATTTGCCAGGGAAGTAGAAAGATGTGTTTAACCATTTAAAACAAACTCTCAATCTTGAGCGCGTTTCATTCCCAATGCCTCTCGATAAAATTCATTTATTTGAGAAAGATAACCCAAATTTCTCATTCATGGTTTATGGCATCAAGGGATCCAATATTGTGGGCCCCTTGTATGCCATCAAAGAGACAAAGCAACATCATATTCACCTGCTATTCCCGTCTAATGGGGATAAGAACCACTATTGCTGGATAAAGAATTTGAATAGATTGGTAAGCAGCCAAGTGTCCAACCATGATGGTAGAAACAGATTTGCGATCGCCGCTTACAGTATTTTACAACTGCTGAATTGTTACAACGACATACACAAGCCTGTCAAGGGCAGGCAGCTGTGAAGCTTGTCTTGCCCGAAGGGAATGAGGCAGTCTTAACATTTAAAGCCACGTATAAACAAGAGATGGTGCCTGTTTGCTCTCAGGGAGAATTATATAAGTGTTTTATTTCCACAGTTGGTAACATATACATTTATTATGTTTAGGTTGGCAGCAGTGACCTAGAGACAGAGAGTGAAGTTGCCATCATGGCTGAACGTGTTTGTGTTTCGGAGCAACAGCTCCTTCGCATATCAAGTGTTGTGTTTTGTAACATGTACATTTTTGTAAATACAGTCCACTAGAGTTAATTCGTCATTTACATTTATCCCCTGATGTTTCATCTGGGGCACGTATGTCGCAGACAGACATATGTTTTGGTCCAACACGGGCAGGATTCCCGCTATATCAACTGAGGCCATGTGGTCCCGACAAACGGTAAAACTGCTGTATTTAAGTGAAGCAGTGTGAAATACGTATGTAGAGACAATACTAGTACATTATTGTGAACAATGCAGGCGCAATTGCAATTTATTTATCAATGTTTGTGAGTTCGACCTAACTTATTTTGAAAAGTGACCATTGTGGCTGCGAAACAAAGCCACCAGTGTGCTTTGGCTTCGTGTCGCTTCGGCTAGCATCGGTAAGCTTCGATACACGTGCTGATGGCAGCGCCAGCAGGTAGCGCTCGCCAGCCTGTTTGATTCATGTTTACAACGCGGCTGTTGTAATACAAGTTTAATATTTGAATAAGTTAATTCATGCAGCGGGACTTGCAAAATTAATCATGATGAATTGTGTATTCGTAAAAGCATATCCAGTATTGTGAAAGTTTCGGTGTGCAGTTGAAAGCATCAATGGACGCATGTTTGAGGCCATCCGTGAGTTCTCGCGAGTTCCATTCAGTAGTGCAGCCTTCGATTCCTGACGGACACAGTTCCATTTAGCAGTGCAGCCTTCGATTCCTGACGGACGCAGTTCCATTCAGCAGTGCAGCCTTCGATTCCTGACGGACGCAGTTCCATTCAGCAGTGCAGCCTTCGATTCCTGACGGACACAGTTCCATTCAGTAGTGCAACCTTCGATTCCTGACGGACACAGTTCCATTCAGCAGTGCAGCCTTCGATTCCTGACGGACACAATTCCATTCAGTAGTGCAGCCTTCGATTCCTGACGGACACAGTTCCATTCAGCAGTGCAGCCTTCGATTCCTGACGGACACAGTTCCATTTAGCAGTGCAGCCTTCGATTCCTGACGGACGCAGTTCCATTCAGTAGTGCAGCCTTCGATTCCTGACGGACGCACCTCCATTCAGCAGTGCAGCCTTCGATTCCTGACGGACACAGTTCCATTCAGCAGTGCAGCCTTCGATTCCTGACGGACACAATTCCATTCAGTAGTGCAGCCTTCGATTCCTGACGGACACAGTTCCATTCAGCAGTGCAGCCTTCGATTCCTGACGGACACAGTTCCATTTAGCAGTGCTGCCTTCGATTCCTGACGGACGCAGTTCCATTCAGAAGTGCAGCCTTCGATTCCTGATGGACGCAGTTCCATTCAGCAGTGCAGCCTTCGATTCCTGACGGACGCAGTTCCATTCAGCGGTGCAGCCTTCGATTCCTGACAGACGCAGTTCCATTCAGACGTCCTGACTTCGATATCCGACCGTTGGGTGACGACGCAGACTGAAAGAACCTCTACACCAGATAAGTTAACAAAGGCATTTCATAGCAATTCCTTCCCATACTCAGCAATCCTTCCTGAGCATGAACCATTTTAAGCATGTCTACTGAACGTGAGATAAAGTCACTGACCAAGCGCAGAGGTGTTCTCCGAGCATCCCTCACGAGACTCCATACCCTAATTAATGAATTTAATAATGAGACTCCTGCTGAAGTATTAAATGTGAAGAATGAACGTTTATTAGCTCTATTACCAGAATTTAATGAAATTCCAAGCAAATTGGAGGATTTGGATGACAAAAATCCTCATGAGCAGGTCCGGTGTGAATTCGAAGATGATTATGATGAACTTAGGGCTAAGCTACAACAATTACTAAATACCCATTGCACACATGCCTCATCTGTCTCTAGCAACGGTAGAGAATCTACAAGTAGTAATACAGGTTCGTACAGTTTGCCCAAGATACGGTTACCAGAATTTTCAGGTGATGTTACACAATTCATGCATTTCCATGACCTGTTTGATTCATTAATACTGAGGAATCAGTCTTTGGGTAATGTTGAAAGGTTCCATTACTTAATGTCAGCACTGCGTGGCAATGCTCATCAACTCATTCAAAACATTCCTCTTACTGCAGATAACTTTGAGCTAGCTTGGGAAACGGTCTGCAAGCGATACCGCAATTCAAAGGTAATAGTAAATGCACATATCAAATTACTGTTATCTCCAGATATCGTCCGAAGGGAATCATCTCCTAGTCTACGCACACTTTTGAATCAAGTACAGTCCAATTTAAAGGCTGTTGAGTCTTTGAATTTGAATATTCCCCTACATGAAATCATAATAGGTCAAATCATACTTGACAAGTTACCTGAAGCCACACGTAAGCAATGGGAAATGAGCAACAAATCCAAGGAACTATCTACACTTACGGAGTTGTTAGAATATCTTGAAAGGCGGGCTCAAACCCTTGAATTAATTGATTTTTCACCTACTAAGGGTCACAGTGATAAGATCAGCAGATTGTCTCAAGATAAAACTTCTAAGCATGGTTTCAAGCATGAGAAACAACCATTTACAAGTAGTTCATACATTGCAATTAACAATAATTGTGAAGCCTGTAAGGGGCAACATCCAATCTTCAGATGTGATAAATTTTTAGGTTATGATGTTAATCGTAGATACAACCTAGTTAAGCAGCATAAGCTTTGCTACAACTGTTTGCATGAATCACACGCTATAAGTTCTTGTCCTTCGAAGTCAACATGTAAAACTTGCAACGGTCGTCACAACTCACTGTTGCATTTTGATTCAGGGAATCAGCAATTCAATGCCAACTCGTCTAAACAGTCTCAGCAAGGAGCTATCAGCAGATGCTCAAACCCCGAGTCCAACCAGGCTCACAATGCTCAAGTTCGTGGTAACTCCTCCAGTTATTGCACTATGAAACTCAAACCACAAACTCAAGTTCTACTTTCTACAGCAATAGTAAAGGTAAAGGATAGTGCTGGTAGGCTACACTTAGCTCGTTGCTTATTGGACAGTGGCAGTCAAAGCAATTTTGTAACCGAGAGTTTGGTTCAAAATTTGGGCAAGAGAAAGGCCAAGAATCTCACACCCATCGAAGGTATTTCTCAGTCCATGTCTGAAGCCAAGTATAGTGTGAACATTGAAGTGCAATCTTCCATAAGCAACACACGTCACAATGTTGAATGTCTGATCCTATCCAAAATTACAAGCGACATGCCTAGTCAGCAGGTACCCTATGAAGAGTGGGAGCTCCCTAATGATATTCAGTTAGCAGATCCGAGGTTTTATGCCCCAGCCAAGATAGACATACTTCTCGGTGCTGATGTATTCTTTAGAATTCTACAGAGGGGACACAGGACGAGACCAGGGAAGTTTCCAGTCCTACAAAACACAGATTTTGGATGGATTGTGTCAGGTTCATATGAATCCACCTCGAGAAAGAGAAACAATGCAGCAGGAACGTTTTTCCTTCGTAATGATGTTCACCTTCATAACCAAGTACAACGATTTTGGGAGATCGAAGAACTTCACGAGCCAGTCAAGTCGCAAGAAGAGATTGAATGTGAACAGCATTTTTCTGATCATGTGACACGAGATGCATCTGGGAAATACATAGTCAGACTACCATTTAAGCAGGATCCAAGTATATTAGGCAATTCTTTACAAACAGCTACTAGCAGATTTCAATACCTTGAGCGTAGGCTTAACAATGATACGCAACTGAAGGTAGATTATGACCAGTTTCTCACTGAATACCAGGAACTAGGTCACATGGATATTGTTAATTCTAGTATGGCAACATCGGTAGCATACTACATGCCGCACCATCCGGTATTCAAGAAATCCAGCACTACTACAAAAACTAGAGTTGTCTTCGACGCTTCTTGTAAATCGAGGTCAGGAAAGTCACTTAATGATATTTTAATGACGGGTCCTACTATTCAACAAGACTTATGTTCGATTGTCGCTAGATTTAGAACTCACGCCATAGGCTTTACAGCTGACATCGAGAAGATGTACAGACAAGTTAAGGTTGCTTCCAGAGACAGCAGCCTTCAACGCATCCTTTGGAGAGCTTCTCCTAATGAGCCTATCAAGCAGTACCAACTTCAGACGGTCACATATGGCACATCATCAGCTCCATTTCTAGCAATAAGATGTTTAAGGCAATTGGCATATGATGAGGGACAACAGTATCCGCAGGCAGCATCTGTCCTTCTTCGTGATTTTTATGTAGACGACTGCATTTCAGGAACAAGTAAGGTTGACAATGCATTACTCCTACAACGTGAACTGATCCAATTGTTATCCAAGGGAGGCTTCAAGCTCCGCAAGTGGTGCTCTAACCATCCAGCATTGTTAGAGGCGGTTCCAAAAGACTGCAGAGAAACGCAGCTTCCCCTTCAGATTGTTTCTGGAGAAAATATAAAGACTTTAGGTCTACTTTGGCATCCAGCGACAGACAAACTACAGATATGCAGTGGTGTGCAGAAAGAACAAGGAAGTGGATCTCCAGTGACCAAACGCAAGGTGTTATCGATTGTGTCGTCAATTTATGACCCTATTGGGCTAATCAGTCCTATTGTCATCGCATTCAAGATGTTTCTGCAGCAACTATGGCAAGAGAAGATAGGATGGGATGATGAACTTCCAACGGAACTTCTTACAAGATGGCGTACTCTGCATTCTCAAATACCCTTGATTGACAATATATATATTAACAGATTTGTGCTTCAAGAAAATTGTACTCAGGTGCAGTTGCATGGCTTCGCTGATGCATCCTTGAAGGGCTACGGTGCATGTTTATTCCTACGCTCGTCAACAGATCAAGGTCACGTAATAACACATTTCCTGTGCTCCAAGTCCAGAGTGGCTCCACTGAAACAGATCACGCTACCCAGACTAGAGTTGTGTGCAGCAGTACTATTGTCACAAGTGGTTAAAAAGATGTGTCATGTTCTCAATATTGAATTCCATAGTATTCATCTGTGGACAGACTCAAAGATTGTTCTCGCATGGTTAGCAGGTGAACCGTCAAAATGGAAAACTTTTGTTGCGCACCGTGTGGCTGAAGTGCAAGGCAATACTTCAGTCAAGGATTGGAAGCACGTAGCATCAGAAGACAATCCTGCAGATCTGATTTCTCGAGGAACTGATCCTACAAACCTTTTAAATAATCATCTTTGGTGGCATGGCCCTGAATGGCTACAGTGTTCGGAACGGAACTGGCCCACTTCCAGTGAACAACCTGAATCAGAGATTCCTGAGCAACGCAAGATAGTGCTTAGTTGTTCAGTCCACTCTAATCCTGCAGACGTGCTCACAAGATTTTCTTCCCATCTCAAGCTACAAAGAGTGTTAGCATACTGTTTAAGATTCGTGCACAACACTAAACACAAACCTTCAGAACGGAAACATGGTCCATTAACAATAGAAGAGTTGCAGCAAACTAACATGACATGTGTTAGACTAGTCCAGTCAATAGCATTCCGCGAGGAAATAGCTGATCTTTTGAAACACAATGCAGTGTCAAGACGTAGCAAACTTCAAAGTTTAGTACCATTTTTAGACAAGGATCAAATCTTGAGAGTTGGAGGAAGACTAGAGAACTCCAATCAAGACTACGATTTCAAACATCAGATGATTTTGCCCGCTAAACATCAGTTTACTGATTTAATAATCAAGAGGGAACATGAAAGACTCCTACATTCAGGAAACCAGTTGACTTTAGCATCCATCAGACAGTGCTACTGGATCATCAATGGAAAGTCGGTGGTTCGAAGAGTTATTAACACTTGTACAAAATGCTTCAGGTTCAAAGCCAAATCTACACAGCAAGTAATGGGACAGTTGCCCTCAGTTCGTGTGTCTCAAGCAAGACCATTCCGCAACACCGGCACAGACTTCACGGGCCCTTTCTACTTGAAGATCGGCAATCCACGTAGCAAGACCATTGTCAAGGGTTACATATGCATTTTCATATGTATGTGCACCAAGGCCATTCATTTAGAAATAGTTTCCGACCTAACCACTCAAGCTTTCCTCGCAGCACTCAGGAGATTCATCGCAAGAAGAGGATTATGCAGCAACATGTACTCCGACAATGGTACAAATTTCCAAGGTGCTAGTAAAGAGCTCAAGGAGCTCAAGAAATTGTTCACTCAGGAACGGACTAGAGAGGAGATCAGTAACTTCGCCAGTAGTTGTGGAGTTAAGTGGCATTTCATACCTCCTCATGCCCCTAATTTTGGAGGGCTTTGGGAGGCCGGAGTAAAATCCCTCAAACATCATCTAAGAAGAGTTCTCGGAACACTTCATTTCACATATGAAGAATTGGCTACATTAACTGCACAAATTGAGGCTTGCTTAAACTCACGTCCCCTTCTAACCCTGTCAAATGATCCTTCAGATGCATCTACCTTGACACCAGGTCACTTCCTTATAGGCGAACCCCTCACGACTCTTCCCGAACCCGATTTAACATTATGTAAACGGCCTTTGTTAACTAGATATAAGGTTCTGCAACAAAGACTCCAATCCTTTTCGAAGAGATGGTCATTAGATTACCTCACCCATCTGCAACAGCGCAGCAAATGGACGACCTCCTCCAGCAACGTATCACCAGGTACTGTGGTGCTGATACGGGAAGACAATGTTCCCCCACTCCAGTGGCCCCTTGGTGTTATCACTGAAGTGCATGGTGGTAAAGACAATGCGGTAAGAGTGGTTTCAGTGAAGTGCAACAGTGGTATTTTTAAACGACCAGTTTCCAAGGTAGCTCCGCTACCAATTGAGCAGACACATAATTTTGACTGTTAATATGTCAGTGTTTTAAGTTAGTGAATATTTTAGTGTTTTATGTCCTTGTCATTGGAACATTTCAGTGTTTCCATTTCAGATTATTGAAATCCATGTATTTCAAGGTGGGGAGTATGTTTGCTCTCAGGGAGAATTATATAAGTGTTTTATTTCCAGTTGGTAACATATACATTTATTATGTTTAGGTTGGCAGCAGTGACCTAGAGACAGAGAGTGAAGTTGCCATCATGGCTGAACGTGTTTGTGTTTCGGAGCAACAGCTCCTTCGCATATCAAGTGTTGTGTTTTGTAACATGTACATTTTTGTAAATACAGTCCACTAGAGTTAATTCGTCATTTTCATTTATCCCCTGATTTTTCATCTGGGGCACGTATGTCGCAGACAGACAGTGCCATTTAGTGTTTATGCCGATTTTGAGGCTCTGACCGTTCCCCTTCTGGGGTGTGAACCATCCCCCATACAAGCTCAACGCATCCAGTGCAGAAACCTGAGCCTTTTGCTGTAGGCTATTCCGTTGTCTGCCACTATGATAAATCCCTATGTGAGTATGTTAGTTATAAAAGTGCAAATTGCGCGCGGTGGTCTGTTGATAAAATGGCGGCTTTAGCGGGCAAGGTAGAAAAAAATTAGAACAAGCCCGTACCTCTTAAGATGAATGATGTGCAGAAAAGAGAATACGATGAAGCAACCACCTGCCACTTATGTGAAAAACCTATTTTAGGCGATGAAATAAAAGTAAGAGACCATTGTCACATGACCGGGCCATTTCGCGTGGCAGCCCATAGCGGATGCAATTTGAACAAACCTGCACCCCGCTTCCTTTCTGTGTTTTTACACAATTTTTCTCGGTATGATCTGCACTTTATTTTGTAAGAATTTGCTCATGTAGATAAAAGCAAATTCACCATTTTGGTTAAAAACCATGAGAGCTTTACCTAACTTTCATGGAGAAAAGGAAGCATGAGCATTCGCTTTCTCGACTCGTTCAAGTTTATGTCTAGTTCGCTGGATAGTCTCGTGAAAGGGCTAAGCGAGAACGAGTTGAAACATACCCAATCTTACTTTACGAATACAGAACAATTTAAATTGTGTCTTCGAAAAGGTCAATTTCCTTATGATTATGTGGGAAGTTACGAAGTGCTTGAGGAAAAATGTCTGCCACCACGGGAAAAATCCTTTTCTCAGTTAACTCAAAGCACCATCAGTGAAGAGGAATATACCCATGCACGGCATGTTTGGCGTGCATTCGGCATAGAAACCATGGACAAATATGCTATGCACTACTTAAAATTGGACGTGTTGTTGTTGACAGACGTATTTGAAACGTTCCGTCTGCTATGTCACACGATATAAGGTCTCGACCCCGCTCATTATTATACCAGTCCAGGGTTAAGCTGGGATGCAGCACTTAAATTTACCCAAATTGAGCTTGATTTATTGACGGATCCCGATATGGTGTTAATGGTTGAAAATGGGATTCGTGGAGGGGGGGGGGGGGGGGGGTGTTGTATCGCTAAATCAGTGACATGCCAAGGCAAATAATCATTACATGCCTGATTATTGTCCCGAGGAAGCGGAATCCTACCTAATGCATTTTGATGTTAACAACGTATACGGTCACGCCATGAGACAACCGCTGCCGTACAAAAACTTTGTCTTGCTGTCTGAGGATCAAATTAAAGAGCTAATGTGCATAGCACAGGCCAGCAACAGGACGTAGGGTATATTCTTGACGTCGACATAGTTTATCCCTCCCATCTCAGACAGCAACACGGTGATTTTCCCTTTTGCATTGAGAAAATGGTGCCGCGGATGAGTAAGGGCAATCATAAAAAATTGACGGACACCTTGTATGACACAAATCACTATGTGTTGCATATTGACATGCTGGTAGAATGTATAGTCCAGGGCCTAACCCTCAAAAATCCATAGTGGTATATCTTTCTCACAGAAACGGTGGTTAAAACCGTACGTGGATTTAAATACCAATCACAGACAAAGTGCCACTCAGCCATTTGAAATATTTTTTTAAACTCATGAATAATTGTATTTATGGCAAGTGTCTAGAAAACGTACGGCAGTATCGAGACTTCAAATTGGTCAACACATGGCATGGCGGTTGGGTGGCCTGAAAATATATTGCAAAACCACATTTTAAATGCTTGAACGTTATTGATGATGATTTAGTCACCATTGAATTAGCTAAAACAAAAGTGGTCATGAATAAACCCTTCTATTTAGGGCAAGTGATTTTAGACTTTTCTAAATTGCACATGTATAAATTTCATTATGGTTTTGCAATGAGGCAATTTGGTACAATTTCGTTGTTGTATTCAGACACGGATAGTTTTATTTATTATATCCCAGGCTGCGAGCCGTATGTCGTGATGAAGCAAAATCCAAAATTGTTTGACACGACCTCGTTTAGTGAGGGTAATGTGTTCAATATCCCCCGTCTGAACAAAAAAGAAATTGGCTTAATGAGAGATGAATGTTCAGACACCATGATGTCAGAGTTTGTCGGGCTAGATCCAAAAATGTAGTCTTATCGGCAGGTGGATAAAAGCCAATCCATGCGAGCCAAGGGAATTAGCCAACATGTGGTTAAACGACTTTGCGTGGACGATTATTTTCAAGTCCTTGAGACCACGCAACCTTGTCACATAGTCAGTTTCGAATTCTTTCGAAAAATCACGATTTATTTTTAATGAAACAACGAAAACAAACACTCGCTTTGTTGGACGACAAGAGACAGTGGTGTGAGGATATGATCACAAGCGTTCCATTTGGCTACGATCAGTAATGGTTGTTGCTATTGTTGTACAACACGGCAAGTGTTTGTTTTTTTTGGTAAAAGGTGCGTGATGTCATCTGGAATCTTTGGATAAAAATAAAAAAATGTAGTGTATCATTTAATTTTTGTTTTTTAAAATGTGTGCATGAGTGTGTGCATGGATGTGTAAATGTGTGTAAATAGTTGTAAATAAACGCTATATCTTGTGCTATTTGCATGGCAACACATAAAGAGAGGCATGCAACAACATTTGCATGGCTCTCTGTGTCCAGGCTACAGTAAAACATGTTGGCTTTTAGGTTAGGGGGGGAAAATAAGTACCCACTCACCCTCACTATTCATGCGGCTTAATAGGCCTCACTAGGTGGTGGCTTAATACGCCTCACTAGGTTTGTGGCTTAATAGGCCCCATGTTAGAGCAAAGTAACTACTCACCCTCAGTAGACATGTGGCTCAATGCGTCTCACTAGGTGGTGGCTTATTATGCCACGTGTTAGAGCAAGTGACCACCCGCCCTCAGTATTAATGCGGCTTAATAGACCTGATGCAAAAACAAACAAAAAACATCTGTTGCCCTTACTGTTGTTATGAGTGGTGCTGTATTTCAAAACAACAACTCCAGTACAATAGGTAAAGTCATTTTTTGAACATGATTGATGTTATTTATTTATTTAATAATTATTAGATACAACCATGAATAGGTCATTTTACACTAATATTTTAACAATTTTAAATAATATTAATAAAAACAACAACAACAATAACAGGTAACAAATGGCAGTGATGGTAGCAAGGGATACATCTCGGGAAAGACGCAGGGAATGATTGGGGGTAGTGGGTGATTAGGAGGGTGAGGGGGTAGGGATTGAGGATGAAAGGGATCTTCTAATGTTATGTTTGAATGTTCTATAGGGAGAGAATATGTCAATATTTGGAAGGGAGTTGCTAAGGGTTGGCAGACGGTGGAAAATAGAGCGCTTCTGTATTTCAAGACGTGGGCGAGGTATGTGGTGTAAATGGTTCTGACGTGTTGAACGGGAGGGAACATGGAGTGGGAAGTAGCTTAGTAGAATGTTACATTTTGTGTAACCATTCATAATTTTATGTAGGAAACACAGGTCAGTAAATTGTAGACGGCTTTTCAGGTCAAGTACATTGAGCTGATTTAAAATGTCGGATTTGGCAAAGTGCCTTAGTGAAGGATTGCGAGCTTTGACTATTGATATGAAGAAATTAAAGACACTGTTCAATTCAGAAATATTGGTTATAGCCGAGGTAGACCAAATTGGAGAAGAGAAATCTACGATAGGGAGAACATATGTGGTGAAGTATAATTTAAGTGCAGTGAAGTCTTTAATTTCTGTGAATCTGTATAGAATGCCGAGACTGTGCATTGCGCGAGATTTGATGTGGTCAATGTGGGGAGAGAATGTCAGTTTATCATCGTGAATAATACCTAAATCTCTTACCTGAGAAGCCGTATCCAATTTATTTCCATACATTTTATAGTCCTCCTGATTTCCAGATTTCAGTAGTGAAAAATACACACTGAAGCACTTTTAGGGATTTGGAGATAACCTCCATTTGTTGAACCAATCAGTACATGCATTCACTGCTTCCTGGAGCTCAGCGCGGTCGTCAGAACTGGAAATTTTTCTGAATATCTTGAGGTCATCAGCGTACAGAAGAATGGAACACGGAGAATTTTGCACACATGTGTTTATATCGTCCATATACAGCACGAAGAGAAACGGTCCCAGGATACTGCCCTGAGTTACTCCTGATAAGACTGGGAGCCAGGACGATACAGACCCTGGAAGCACTACCCGTTGTTGCCTATTGGACAGGAAACTTTGTATTAGGGACAGGAAGGATCCATGTACGTTGTATCGTGAAGCAAGCTTGTGGAGGAGAAGGAAATGGTTCACGGAATCAAATGCTTTGGCCAGGTCAACGTAGATTACATCTAGCTGAGAATTTTGATCAATTGCAGAAATTATGTGATGGTTCAGAACAGTCAGATTTGTTAAACATGATTTTCCAGGGACGAAGCCATGTTGTTCTTCTGAGAGGTGAGGTTTGGTGAAAGTTAGGAGACGGCAATGTATTATTCTTTCGAAGACTGAAGAGAGTATAGGGACGATAGATATAGGTCTGTATGAGGAAATTTCGTGGTTGCTGCCTGATTTAAAGACAGGTGTGACGTCAGCTATTTTCCATGAGTCAGGAAAAGTGCCGGATGTCATGCACCAGTTGAGTATTATGGACAAGGGGATGGTGAGAGATGCACAGGTGTTTTTCAGGAATATAGGGCTTATGTCTGATGGCCCGGTAGATCGGTTTGCGGGCAGACTGTTTAAGATATTTTGGATTTCATCGGGGGTCGTTAAAATTTGAGACAGTGAATCAGAACAGACGCTAGTAAGTTGAGGGGGATTGGGGATTGGTACGGGAACTGAAAAGGTTGAGTGAAAATATTCATTGAAATGTGTGGACCTCAATTCAAATGGGATTTCTTCATTATGGAGGTTTAGGTTAAGTGGAATTCTAGGAGTCTTTCTACGGGATGATATAAGTGTCCAGAACTTCTTCGGGTTATTCTTGAGATTTCCTGTTATGGAAGAAATGTAACGGTTGTAATCTTCTGTCATATGAACTCTTGAAATTTTCCGTAGGTGAGTAAAACATTGCGTGTATGAGGATTAGGAACTGATTTCCACAGTGACCATGCACGAGTTTTGTTTTGGAGAAGGAGTTTGGTGTTTTCACTTAGCCAGTGCGGATATTTGTTGGATTTGGGAACGGAGAAAGGCACGTGTTGTTTAATGGCCGAGTAGAGTAAATCCTCAAAGAAGGCCACTGCGCTATTTACATCTCTCTCAGCTCTTAGAAGGCACCAAGGAAGAGATGATAAATCTTGATTGGCAGCTTGCCAGTCGACCTTTCTCCAGAGAGGGAATGTTTTTTTTTCTTGGCGGGTGGGCTGTTTTTATGTTTTCAGGCTGGGACTGGGAGGGAGGATTCTATTGAACTGTGGTCAGTGTTCAGGATATTTCTTCCAACTGCCACGGTGACATCACGCAGTGTTGAAAATATGAGGTCCAGTGTTTCAGATTTCCTTGTAGGGTATAGATTGAACTGTTTCAGATGAAGACCGTTTATAAAATTAGATAAGATGAAAGTATCAATTGGGGGAGGGTTTATTGTACCATGGAGATATGTGAATTAAAATCACCTAGTAACACTATTTCATTTTCTTGGTTGAGGGCAAGAACAGTAGAGTTGAAACATTCTTCTAAGGTGTCAATTTTGCTGGTAGGTGGGCGGTAGAAGCAACCTACGAGTAAATTCTTCCTGTTTGGGATATTAATCTCGACCCATATGATTTCTCAGGAAGTTTTTAAGTCAGGCCGATGTTTTGCCTTCAGTTTGTTATGAACTGCGATTGCAACACCGCCACCCCTTGAGGACTTATCGCGCCGAAACACATTGAACTCAGATGAAAACGGAAGTTCCCCACATGAGACAAAGTCTGACAACCATGTTTCTGAGAGGCAGAGGATATCAAATTGGTTAATTTCTATTGAATTTGCTATACAGTCGGTTAGTTTATTTTTGATGCTCTGTGCATTCTGATAATAGTGGTTAAGTGGTCCTGTGTTTAAGTGAATGTCACCTGATAGTAGAAGTAGTATGAAGTACACTGCACTGGAGGAAGCACGGCAACTTTGTACTGGTCCACGAGGTGTGGCGGAAACATGGCGGAGCACTGGTAGGTTACAAGCTGCAGCGGTTGAGAAAGTAAAGTGTCTATCTGCACAGAACCACTGAATTTCCTGGTCACACGACACATCACTACGATTGGAAATGTTTTTAGATACAGTTGCGCACCATATAGTACACTTGAACACGCAAATTACCACTAAAATACAGTAATATGCAAGAGCTGCTAACACACGAGATCGGTCACTTGCCGCCATCTTACAGATGACCTACAAGTAAAGCCAACAAACAGATGCCCATTTATTCATTTGTGTTTTGCTTATTTTTTATTTTCTTTTTGCTATTAACTTAGGGGACAAACTGTGTATAGGTACATAGTATTTTTCCTTTTTTACTTAGTAAACGTGGACTACTACTTTTGAGATTCAATGATGATGCTTTTTTCGTTACGAAACACACCGCGTTTAATGAATATGCGACGATGGTAAATTATAATCCGCAACGTGAGGACTATCCTTCGGAATATAGAAACACCAAAGTACGCTTTGATACCACTTTTTATAACAACATCATTGATGATAATGATGATGATGATGACATGTTTCATGATCCCAGACCATCACTATTGCCAATTCTGTATGCTAAATGTTGGCTTTCAAAATAATGTATCAACGCAAGTGATCCATAAATCAAGGTATGGTTTAACGACGAAACAAGTCATTGTTAAATTAGCTGAGGAGAATTGTTTTCCAGACTTTTGGTGTACGTTATGTACAAATTTCCTGCTGAGGAACGAACCACTTCGTATCGCCAACAAGCATTTCGTCAACTTTATTTTACTTTACCTATGCATCAATATTCACCACATAGAATAAGGTCTGTTAGAAACTAACAACAACAACATGTGATGCTTATGTTTTTTTTGATTCGGCTTTTAGGAGCATACTTTACGTTGAAAAGACATCTGGCTTTTTTTTAAGTTTATGGTGTATTCATGTTTATGGAAACACACACCCTGTTTTAAATTTGTGGTTTTTTCTTTTGTTTCTTGGATGTAGACATGGTTAATAAATGCATGGTATGTTAACTTTGCCTTTATAGGCTTCCATTAGCATGCATATCTTTGCTGATAGTATCTGTTGATACTATTTTTTATTTAACAGTATGCAGTGCCAATTTGCACGTCAGCAGGGGAATCGTATACAACTCATTCAACAAGGGGATTATATGCTAATACCCATTGTCAACACGGGAATACATTTACCTCAAAGGGATCTTGAAAATGATTCGCACTTAATTTTTATAAAACATTTTTTATTAACTAATTTCCAATTTATGTTTTGGCTGAAAACGATGAAAATGAATGTCAACTTTTAGAAGTAGGCTATACACTGTGGGACAATCATTTAGTTGTGTTACACACGTTTTACCGAAAGGTCATGCAGTGGTCATGTGAACATTGTCCACAGGCCTACGTTTTTGTTAATCTGTCAGGGAAACTGTTGCCACAAATTCTTGAACCCCCCATATAACAAATAATATGAATCATAACATGTTAATAATAACATTGCCATTTGTTGAAGATCAGTTACTAATGATACATC
This sequence comes from Meconema thalassinum, assembly GCA_946902985.2. Classification (NCBI taxonomy): domain Eukaryota; kingdom Metazoa; phylum Arthropoda; class Insecta; order Orthoptera; family Tettigoniidae; genus Meconema; species Meconema thalassinum. The sequence goes on from OX336389.2 coordinate 126,427,343, forward strand.
ATAAACAATTGTTAGTTGTACCCATACAAAAAACATGCTTAGCTGTTAATCAACCTTTAAACCAATGTCTTATTTTTATTTTATAGATGTGAGAGCCCCACTATTTTTAATTAAAAATGATGGTGATTTGTTACCATTTAAATATTTGCCATATTTTGAAAATACGTTTCGTCAGTGGCAATGGTTACTGTTTTGCGCCATTTCACTAGCAGATGCGCAAGTCATTGAACCCTACCCATATAAATACGTTTTAATTGATTTTTGTAATGTAACCCCCACCACGCTTTTGATGTTATTCAACAACCCCTCGACCCTGTGGTAGGAATCAACCATACTTTTTTTAAAATTTAAAATAAAAAAATTAAAACAAGGTCTTGGTTTATTTATAGTTTTAAAAATAGTTTAAAATGTTAGCTTGGCTTATTTTTTGTTTCTTTTAGAAAACATGAGCATGTACCATGATATTAATCATCATATGGCAGACACCCTAGATAAATAATTATACACTGCTGTCCTTTTTTATTGTTTGATATTAAAAAAAATGGTTTAGTACAAATTTGCAATTTTTTATAATTATAATCATAATAATAGTATTAATAAATACTAATGGTAAACAAAAAACACAACATGGTGTCTTGTCTTTTTTTTCAAATCATACCAGTGATACTATACATTTTCTAAATAAATTGATGATGTTTAAGTCCATATTTAGATAAAAGTAATTTGCATTTCATAGCACCAATAACAATAAATGTTGCCATTCTTTCTGATGCACTGGCATTTGAAGCTGTTAATCGTTGCTTGGCAATTCTTAACAAGATTTTTCGGCAATGCGTCTTAGTGTGGGATCACTGTTTTGATAGGCCATATCATGATTACGACATGCATAATCCAAAGCATTAATTCTTATATCCCCTCTCCTTATACGATCTTCAAGGCGAGTACCAGGACCGTAAAAGCTTTAACCAGGTAGGTGAACCTTTAGTGGTAAATATTTAATGATGTTATCAATAATTCCATGGCCAGTACACTTGGGACATGGAGGTTTCAATCGGTGAAAAAAAAACTTTGTTGTTGTTGTTTGTCAGCGGCTGCTGACGAACATGGTAGGTGCTTGTTTTCCCCATGACAACCTTGGAATGATGAAACAATGTCTTTACAGTGAGTTTTATGGCCATGATATAATTTCATCATTTGGCATGTGGTACACTGACGAATGGAGGGTATTTTTGCCATGGTTAATTGTTTGTGATATGAAAAATGGCTGCATGGTTGTAGTTCACTCAATACAGGGTCACTGATCCACTCAGCAGGCGCCTTTTCCCAAATTTCTTTCACAGCGTTGGCAGCAACATAAAAAAGAAATGATTTAGGTAGCGCCAATAATTCATGATCAGTAAAGTTGCAGAGTTCTTTTTTGCACACAAAGAATTTTCCAATAGCCTTGCCGATTGTAGTGGCGTCCATTTTTATAACGTTGATGTTATCACCTCACGTGTACAAGTCTCACTACTGTCCTCAGACAGTAAACTTGTAGTTTTAATTTTGTTTAACAACTCCCAACATGCATTGGTGGTGAGCCTATAATACAAATGCCACGCATGCGCTAAGGTCTTATTTTAATATTGCCACAAGGACAAGTATCCATGAGCGTTTGCAGAGATGGACAGCCCAAATCTAAAAGAGCAATACATTGACAGTGAGAGCGTAAAAATGGTTGGAGCCACTGGCGTTTTTCAGCCCCTTTAACAAATAAGACATTGGCAGAGGACAAATGGGCTTTCATTACTATGTCACATACTTATAAGAAATATCACCCTCTTTCCATACTAATTGCAAATGATTTTCAATCTATTGGCTTTGCTTGTTATCTTTTTCACCAAGCAACTCAAAAACATAGGGAGGTCTAAACACCAAATGAATGGGTTGAGACACCCAAAAGGTGCTACAATCGATAAAAGCCACTTCCTTAAATATAAATTTGTTATCTGCTATTTTAAAACCCTGACAAACGACGATGAGTGTACGCATTATGTTTTTATTTTATTTTTATTTTTACTTGTTACCTCGTTCACGACTAATCAACAACTAACCCATTTCAGGGTTTAACTGCACTAGTCAAGGAGTTGGGGATAAGGAACAATGATTTCAACAACAGATAAATCTTTTTTTTACATCAGTACATAGGTTTTATTCATGACATAAAACACTTACAATTTTGTTACAAATTTTTTAAAATCAGGAACAACATTCAAATGAATGGTTTGCACATACGATCCACAGGTAACACCTTGTTTTGTAGGGTCTGGTACAATGATAGGGTAATTCAAACTCCATGGCATATTGCCCACATCATAGCGATTGAGGTAAGGACAGGATGGGCTCCATCGTCGATGATCACTAAATGGTCGATCCCCCATCTCCCAGTTTCCAAATTCAATGTTGCAAAAATACACTTGACCACATCCTGACGGTTTAAGTAATAAAAGCCAGCCGCTGCCAATTCTCCATAATCCATAAAGGAAACTGTCCAAGTTTCAAATGTTTTCAGAAGCTTAAATTCACATTTTAAATTCCACGGTGTTTCCCTCACATCAACGTTGTTGTTGTTGTTGATTATTGAGGGACACATGACGTTTGTCAATGCTATGTCTGTGTGTGCACACTGCATGTGACCACACTGTCAGAGTGCCACAGACACTGTGTATGCAGACACACACATCATGTTAAAACATGAATTATGTTTTTTTTTCACCTCACCATTGGAGAGGGGGACATAGAGAGGGAGTCAGCTAAGCAGGAGGTCGCTGGTGCATTACATGCTGGTCACATAATTGGACAAAGGATGATATTTCACTTGTCTGGCATGAATAATCAAACAGTAGGCACTTGTATGGTCTGGTACATTTTCTTGTGTTTCAAAATCTACTCATAAATCAATGGTGGTGATTTTAATAGATTCTTCTAAATACGAATAGTCGAAAACAACCAGTGATGCCTTTGCTTTAAACCCTTGAGGCGACAACATAGAGCAATCCTGTTTTTCATAATAAGACGATTGCAATTTAGCAAACATGCCATAAAGGGGACTAAACTCAATTTTTGAAAAATTCAGTTCCATCCCTCAAACGGGCAGCAAACATTATTTAAAATAGTCGTATATTTCTCAAGTGAATGTGATCAAACATGGTAATATCTTTGCCTTGTTGGTATTTTCTATTGGTTTGAAATCCAATAATAACATAGAGAGGTCGCTCGGTAGAGCGAGCTGATTTCACACTCCAACTATGAGTGTCTGTGGTAGGTAGCAAGTGGTACTCGTATAGACTCCAACTTCGAAAGACTATAGGCAAGGATTTTTCTTTTGTACTAAATATAACATGCTTAGCTTTTTACGATCTGATAGTGTCACGTGGGGCACTTTCCATAGTAATCAACGCAGTTGATTTTTTGAATCTATCACATGGTCAGAGGCTTCCTTTAGTGCGTTATAATCACCACGATCTCTCACGAGAAACAAACTTTGTCTTGCATTTAAAATAATACGCTTGTGATCTTCCGCAAAGCTAAGGAGTAATTTTAAGGGTAGAAACCCTGTAAAAGTGCCATCGGTATGAACTAACCACCCATTGCTACTGTTGGGGCACAATCCTGCCATAGAAAGTGTTTTACCTTCTTCGTCACTATAGGAGGGATATAGTTTCATAAGACTAGTCATACCCACATTTCGAGTCATATCTATGCCGATATCATTAATCACATATCTCACTTCAGAAAACAAAAAAGCCAAACCATGATTAGCCAACGTAGATGTCGTGGGTGTGCTGCCATCCGCTTTCATTAATTTACCCTCAATTTGAAGAACACTTTCATGAGGTAGAGTAAAAATATCTTGATTGTTGATGACAAATTGAATCTAGTCATTGTTATTTAGTCCAGATGCTTGAGGTTGATAGGAATGCATATCAATGCGCACGACACCATCTTCCACTTGTATCGGGTTTAACACATGCAACAGCTCTTTGTTCATAATGGGGGTTTCACGTATAACCAAAGTGTTGTAAACGTTGTCGGTTTACTCGTGTCAACCTTTTCATACACGGAGGGCAACTAACCGACCTCGTAGACGATATTGCTGCTTTGTAGATAAATTTCATAGCGTTTGTAAAACCAACTTGTAAGTCACAGGCGTATTGGCATCCAAATTAATCAGTTGTTGCTTTTTATTGACTAAACGTAAGGTAATGTTACTAATATCGCTGACACACACAGGATGATATAGAATCACGGCAGGGTTTTCACGAATAATATAGCCGCAAGGGGAGATCACAATAAAATCATACAGGGAATGGCTTTGTTCTTGATTCGTAAACACGTCTCTAATAATATTACAAGTCACAGAGATGTGATGGTCCTCGATGAATTTCACTGGATAATCTGAATCATGGGGTTGGTGAGCTGCCAACACGCGTGGTTTAAATCCTAGTAAAGGGCCAATAGAATGAAGTCGTGTTTCAAAGTCAATGTTAAACGTAGAGAAAATACGGCAGCGATGAGTAATCGTATTGACTGTAAGTTCAAATCTGTTTGTTCCATCCGCAAATGGCTTGACACCAAATTGTTTATTCATCGCCACACTAATGGCCTCATGAACATCGTCTATGGTATAACCTCCAGGGGGAAGCCTCAACATATAATCATCATAATAAAATTTGTCATTAATATCCAGTTGTATGTTGTAAATTCTGTTGTAACTTTCCAAAGAGATTAATCCCAGCACATAGGATTGTTCGGGGTGCAAATCAATGGGGGAGGGGAATCCAGGGACACTTCAGGACCGTGGCTGTGCACGGTAAAGGTCTTGGCGTTGACATTCATAATGATCTGACTGTTGGCTTAACGCGACCTATTATATAAAAAGTAAACACAAACGCCCACACTGTTGACTTTCAAAGGTTTGTTGATGATTCACATTATAGAATAACGTCACTCGTTTTCCCAAACAACGCATCAACTTGATGGGGGGTAGTAAATTTCCATAACTGTCAAAGTACCATATCTTGAAACCTTGTTTCACATAGGCTACAAAATGGGTTCCTGGTCGTGCATCATCATCTAAATTTATTATGGCTCGTTCTTCTTTCCGCGGCGCATGGGGTAATTCATTTCGCATAAATACACCTCGCAAATGAGAAATTTTAGTTGTTTGGCATAGCTTTTTACCTGTTGATGGGTCATGGCATGACGAGGCATTTGCTTTAGGGGCTTATCAAAGATGGACATTTTTTATTCTTTGATGATAGACCATGGCCTTGCTGATAAAAGACGGGTTTTAAAGGATTGGCGTTTTTACCCCCATAGCAATGGCTTCTAAGGTTTTATTGTGTCGCTCACTTTCTTTTAGTTGTTGCTTGCCTTGTTCAATGGCTTTAATTGTTTTTGCCATGGCACTGGCACCGTCCAAAAGCGAGCCCAAAGCTGCCAACCCCGCAAATAAAGCCGAAAAAAACCCACGCTTAGCAACTGGAGTGATTCGCCCATGTTTTTTCTTTCTTTCTTTCTTTCTTTCTTTTTTATCGTTGCATCATGGAGGGATTTCGGATTCGTAGACAATCGCACCGCCTGTAATGCGTTTTCGATAGCCTTTGTTTTTGTATTTATTTTTTTAGTTTTAATATCGGTTGTGAGGCAGACCGACTCGGTTTCGAACCTGGCTTTTTATTTTTTATTTTTGTATTTTTCATGTTCACCGCATATCTTTTTTTCACCATGGTGCTACTTGGTGAACCTTTCACAACAAACATTCGATAACAACTAACGTAGAGAGCCTTATTTCATAGCGGTATATTCCAATTCTACACACATCAAAAAAAGTTTTGCATCACCTCGGTTCCAAGAGTTCCGGAACCGTTAAATACAAAGGGAATAGAGATCAACACAAACAACATTTCAGCTCGTTTTATTGCTCATGAGACCCACACATTGCATGTTGTACCATCATACAGCTAGACTTTCAGCATTTGTGGTCCAGATTGCAGTACACACCACTACCTCTAATACCCAGTAGCACGTCCTCTTGCATTGATGCATGCCTGTATTCGCCGTGGCATACTATCCACAAGTTCATCAAGACACTGTTGGTCCAAATTGTCCCACTCCTCAACGACAATTCGGCGTAAATCTCTCAGAGTGGTTGGTGGGTCAAGACGTCCATAAACAGCCCTTTTCAACATATCCCAGGCATGTTCGATAGGGTTCATGTCTGGCGAACATGCTGGCCACTGTAGTCGAGCGATGTCGTTATCTTGAAGGAACGCATTCACAAGATGTGCACGATGAGGTCGAGAATTGTCGTCCATGAAGACAAATGCCTCTCCAATATTCTGCCGATATGGTTGCACTATGGGTCGGAGGATGTCATTCAGGTATCGTAAAGCCGTTTCGGAGCCTTCCATGACCACCAGTGGCGTACGTCGGCCCCACATAATGCCACCCCAAAACATCAGGGAACCACCACCTTGCTGCACTCGCTGGACAGTGTGTCTAAGACGTTCAGCCTGACCAGGATGCCTCCAAACACGTCTCCGACGATTGTCTGGTTGAAGGCATATGCGACACTCATCGGTGAAGAGAACGTGATGCCAATTCCGTGGGGTCCATTCAGCATGTTGTTGGGCCCATCTGTACCGCGCTGCATGGTGTCGGGGTTGCAAAGCTGGACCTCGCCATGGACGTCGGGAGTGAAGTTGCGCATCATGCAGCCTATTGCGCACAGTTTGAGTTGAAACACGACGTCCTGTGGCTGAACGAAACGCATTATTCAACATGGTGGCATTGCTGTCAGGGTTCCTCCGAGCGGCAATCCGTAAGTAGCGGTCATCCACTACAGTAGTAGCCCTTGGGCGGCCTGAGCGAGGCCTGTCATCGACAGTTCCTGTATCTCTGTACCTCCTCCATGTCCGAACAACATCGCTTTGGTTCACTCTGAGACGCCTGGAAACGTCCCTTGTTGAGAGCCCTTCTTGACACAAAGTAACAATGCGGACGCGATCGAACTGCGGTATTGACCTTCTAGGCATGGTAGAACTACAGACAACATGAGCAGCGTACCTTCGTCCTGGTGGAATGACTGGAACTGATCGGCTGTCGTACCCCCTCCGTCTAATAGGCCCTGCTCATGCATGGTTGTTTACATCTTTGAGCAGTTTTAGTGACATCTATGAACAGTCAAAGGGACTGTATCTTGGATACAATATACACAGTCAACGTCTATATGCCGGAGATCAGGGAACCGAGGTGATGCAAAACTTTTTTTGATGTGTGTATATAAAGGGGAAAATCATTCACCGTTTTCCCAGCTTCCTTTTTCTCAAACGTAAGCATGAAATGAATGGATAATTCATCCCCAGCATTTACCGTTTGATGATTGTGGACAAACAGTCTATCACAGTTTATTTGTATTTTTAAATGTTTCTCATCAGGCATCGCATATTTAATATGAATTACACCATGATAGTGCAATCGATAATGTCTTAAAATGGAAGCAAGCATATAGGTAAGGCGATCATTCACCAGTGGTGGTGGTGGGGAATGGTTTCTGCCATTGACCAGTTTTTGATTTGTCAGGTTCCCTAAAAGTATGGATGGGACAAATTTATAAATCATTATCATTTGGTAGGTGATGTGACGTTTCGTGCAGACATCATTGTCGTCACGAGGTTCTTGCACGTAAATGATACGATGATGATTGGCTGAATAGCCCTCAGCGGTTAGACTCGGGGCCCTTAGCGATCGACATAGGTTTTTGTCGCCACCTCTCGAGACTGTTTTGGGGAGGAAGCGGCCGTGGTCATGATCACACGAGCTCGCCCAAACACGTCCATCGTAATAGACGTTAACTAACCTGTCCTACTCACCGCTTGCCTATGTATAAACCTCATACACACATGAACAATCTCAGTCGTCGTCACTATGGAATTAATGAAACAACCTCATGCTTTGCCAGTCTCCGATTTGGTTTCAGAGCTATCGCTGACCGTGTGTGAACCTAACCGCCATGGCTCCCTATTTCCATCTACCGTTCAATGTATTGTGGTGGGTCCTACTGGGTGTGGAAAGACCAATGTTTTGCTCAAAATCATTACCGCACCTCATGGCTTACGATTTCAAAATATTGATATTTTTGCCAAATCCTTGTACCAGCCTCTGTATGTGTATCTGGAACAAATTATGTCTTCGTTAGATAAAGAAGCCATGGCCTTTTTTACATTCAATCACCTCAAGACATCATTCAACCAGATTCCATTATTATTTTCGATGATATTGCCACACAACGTCAGGCCATTATTCAAGAGTATTTTAGTAAGGGGCGACATAAACAAGTGGATTGTTTTTATATCGTTCAGACCTATTCAAAAATTCCCAAACAGTTGATTCATGACAATGCCAATCTCATCGTTCTCTTTCGCCAAGACTCTAGAAATCTCTATCATATTTTTCAAGATCATGTTAATCCTGATATGTCCTTTACGCTGTCACACAATTGAGTGCCTCATGTTGGAACCATCATCCCCATGCCTGTTTGGTCATTAATAAACAGAGTGAACGATGTGAGGGACGTTACCGCTTGGGTTTTGATCATTTTATTTCTCTTTAAAAATACCCGTTTTGACATTTCCTGTTAGTGTGTCTTTACCTCCATCCTGGCGAGAGCCATAGTGTACAGAAAACATGTTCAAATCATCCAGAATATCATTGAGGCACGAAATACAATTCGAAATAAATTTCGTTAATAACAACGTATAAAAAAACGTGAATCCTTTACCCATGATAAAACATGCTCCATCATCGGTTCATCCCATGAGTATCACACCGAATGCTTCTGCTGCTGCTACCTCTCAAACCAAACCCTTAACCAATTCAAAATTTACTCAAACGGATTCAACCCAGCGGGCAAAATTCTCCTCCTCCGATGTTAGTGAACAAGAACACGAAGAAGAACAACAAGAAGAAGAACAACAACATGGGCAAAGTGAAATAGAAAGCGAAACCGTATTTAGTCCAGAAAAAAAATCCTCACCCCTTCAACAGTTTCTAAAAACAAAACAAAAAACCGTCTTAGCGGAAACACCGTCTTCCTCCACATCGTCTCCGTTTTCGCAAGTCTTGGCCACCCCGAAAAATAAAGATCAACTGCAAAACATTTTAATCAATCATTATGGAGCCAAACTGCAACCTTACCTCACCCATCTATTTATTGGAAAGACTGACACCACGTGTGGTGTGCTCTATGAGGATGATGGTTTTAAAATTGGGGATTCATCCATTAAATTTGCTCGTACTAGTGCTGTCATTAAACAGATAAACTATAAATTAACACCAGGACTGTTAAAGCTGCTATTCTCTAGAACCCCATCTCTACAAGATTTTACGTCCGAGGACATTGCTAAATATAAATCCATTTTATTAAACTCCAACGCTCACAAAAGGAACTATAAATCCTCTCAGCAAGTCAATGCCAATATATCACAAAAATATAAGACCATCATTGCAAACATGTTTGGTAAGCGAAAACACCACTCTGCCTCTGGCGTAAGGTTTAAGAAATTAAAACCCTACGTGGATATAACCTATTGGAATAATCCCAATCAGTTAGTACAGCGCTTATACTTGCTTCATGCGTCAAAACAAGCTGGTCACACAGGACATGATGCAGAAATTGCCCACATTGAAGAACAACTCCGGGATGCCTAAATTATCTTATAAGCCATCACCCATCAAAGTGGACATCGCTCATGAATTGCATAAACCAGTGCGACGCATTTATGAACGTCGTCGTGTCATTTCCAAAGAAATCGATGATTTATGGCAGGCAGACCTGGTTGAGATGATACCTTCTTCTAACATTAACGACGGCGTACGCTATATGTTGACGGTCATTGATGTGTATTCCAAAATGGCTTTTGTTGAACCAGCAAAAATAAAACTGCTGTGTTAGTCACAAAGGCCTCTCAACATATTATTCAACAATCCAAACGTCAACCCCACTTGTTGCAAAGCGACCAGGGAAAATAATTTTTCAACAAGGATTTCTCCAGTTTTCTTAAATCTTTAAATATTCACAATTACACCACGTATAGCAATCTCAAAGCTAGCGTGATCGAATGGTTTAACCGGACATTATAAAGCCAAATGTGGAAACAGTTTACGATACAGGGCACCTATTGTTGGATAGAGTGGTTACCTCAACTTGTGTCACGATACAACAACACGATTCATTCCACCATTGGCATGAAACCATGTCCAGTCATCAAGAACCTACCCAGACTCAATAGACTGTTTAACCCTACAAAAAGGGTTGACCCTAGGCGACATCACCTTAAAATTGGGGATTTTGTCCGCACCAGTAGACATAGAACTATCTTCACAAAATCCTACACGCCTCAATGGACAAGAGAAATTTTTAAAATTCGTCAAGTGTAGCTAGGTCAACCAGTGACTTACCTTTTACAAGCTCAACGTGGTCAACCAATTCAAGGACAATTCTATTGTGAAGAACTTCAAAAAACATTATATCCCAACGATTATCTTATTGAACGAATAAATAAAGTCAAAGGCACAATAAGTTTTGTCAAGTTATTGGGCTTCCCTCCCACGTTAATTCATGGGTCAATAAACATATTTTTTTGTAATAAAACCCTATTTATTTATTTACACAAATCCCCTTTTCCCAAAAGATGTATCACTTTCCCTTTCACAAATCGCCTATCCCCCCTTTTTAAACAACATATCTAATAACCTCTTTGTTCCACCCCATAGACATGCTTTTTACAATCATCATATGTACTCAAGACATTTTAAATTTGCCCGCGCATTATAAAAAAGCATTATGGCTGAACATTATATCGTATATAGTATAAAACCTACGCTCTATGATAAGCAACGATCTTAGTATTGTCGCGCTGGTTAAGCATCCGCCTTCCAAAGCCACGCCTCTCACATGTATGTTATAACCAATCACGTAGGGTAAACAAAGCGAGACAGATAACAAGTCACTCGCCATTTTTTAAATTTTATTTCTATCATAAGAGAGTTCGCCCCAGCAGCCTCGACCTGTCAATCTGTTTATGTGAACACACACCACCTTGCCCTTGGGACAAGAGCGCATCTTTCATGTCACGGATTGATAACAGCGACTGTCTCCGCGAGGTCCACAGATGCATAGGCGCAGGCCAACGCTATAATAAAAGAATCTAGCTTCTATGAGCCCCGAGCAGCCTCCATCTGTCAAATCTGATTTTTTTTGTCATCGTGTATCAAGCAAGCAAGCAATGAGGGCCCCCAACTCCATTTTTTCCGTTTCCCAACTATCTGAAAAATAAATAACGAAAACGTCTTTTTCCACCAAAAACCATGGTTTCACCTTTTCAACACCTACATCGCCGTAAACAGGACGACGAGACGAAAACTCCAAAATGTGCATCATAGCCATTACTTTCACCGTTTCCCAAATAGTTACAAAAATGACGGAAACACACGTTTTCACCAAAAAAACATGGTTTCACCTTTTCAACACCTACATCCCCGTAAAGAGCACAACCAGACGAAAAAAAAAACAATAACATGCCAGACGTCATTATCACTTTTTTGGTTTTCCAAATATTTACAAAAATGTGAAAAATGCACTTTTACCACAAATAACATGGTTTCACCTTTTCAACACCTACGTCCCCGTAAAGAGCACAACGAGACAAAAAAAAACAATCTACGCACGCCCTCCTACCATCACTCCTTCATCACCAAGGCCGCCAGGGGCTCACAACTTCCTTATGTGGGCAGAACTGTCATTCTCCCACTACTCACCTTATTAGCATACTACCCTACCCGTCAAAATTAATTCTATATACAAAAGTTTGATGCTTTTCGGTCGATCAACATGATTGTACCCAAATGAGATGGGTTATTCCCTAATCCTGAAAAAATTACATGAGATTAATCAATACTGTGACCGTTTGACTGAAGTCCCACGTGCACACGAGCATGAATTTCAACATCCGCCGAGCATAAGACTCGAAAAAAATATCTCGGGGTCAAATTGAGTATTGCAAAACAAAATTTTTAATCAAAAATCAGCTGGACGGATATCGAAATTCACACTCCATAAAGGATGGAAGGCAGTGCAAATAATTTGTGAATAACACCAATTTCTTAAAATACCTCAGTTTAATTTAACTGTCTGCTGGTCCTATTAGAATACAATGATCCCCCAGGGAGAAATCTAAAATTCCAGTCCTGAAAAATAAAGACATCCTACGCTCCCCCTGGGCCCCTTATCTACATACAAATTTTAGAACGCATAAAATAAAGTATTTCCAGCCTCTAACCTAAAGTAAATTCACTATTTTCAAAATATTAACTTGATGTCTGAGAAAATCATTAGTGCATCTCAGCATCTGTTTCAATTAATTATTTAAACTGTACAATTATCACTGATGTGCAGGAAAATATCAGTCCATCCTGACACCATGATTTTAATATTTACAAAAGTATCACTTGAATCAAATTTTCCTGAATTGTTTCAACCTCTGCGTTGAAATTCACACGCCTTAAACTCATTTCAGGGAAGTCACATCCCCAAAACGATGTGAAATCAAAATCATAAACCCCATGACGGCATTTATCGAATTTAAACTTTGACTAAAATTCCAACATTTTTCCACAATGTCACCATAAATAAATTTTATTCACCATTTCACATATAATTTAAATCCTCTGATTTAATTGCTTCGATTTAATTTCTTTGATAATATTCATATAATTCAATTTATTTATGTTAATCCTTCCAATTTAATTCATTGTAAAAATATATTATTTAGAATAATCCAAACTGGTATTTTGTGAAGATTAATGGATCCACAAATTCAACCAGCTATCAGCTTAAACATTTTAATACATCAACCAATCTCTAGACAAAATGCCTCTCATGCTGTCAATACGTTAAATAGGACACGGTAAGGCCTTCAGCAAAAACTAGGACGAGACATCAACTTATTCATATATAAACGACTACACCATGTGGGCGACTATACAAGAGTCTAGGAATGTAGAATTTCACAGACGATAGGCCACTAGCTTCCCATATGAGCGACTATATTGTCCTCATTTTTAATCATATTTAAGCATGGAGCAATTATTTGACCCTCAAAACTCAACTTTATAAACATCTATTATTAATTCATATTTTATTTTCACTTAACATTTGACCATTATATTCTTATTTTTATAATGACCCCTCAGCTACGCAGGCTGGGTTCAATGGCTTCTAAGTAACCAACACATGGGATCATGCTCTCCGTCACAAAATTTAAATATCTCGGCCTTTCCATAGGTGTAATAAACTTTTAATGTCTGCCCCAACACACTCCTGTTAAACTGTCGCATAATTCCAATACATAGTTCCTCATTTTATACAGAATTCGTATATGAATGACTTTCCGCTCCCAGTATCAAAGATCACGCTTTCGGCATGTCCCTCTATTCAAAATCAACTCCCATATTATCAACTACGATCCATTATTCCTCCAATTATTAACCGCTATTATTACCAGGAATTATTATTATTGGAAAATGTTCCAAACAATATAATCATTTACATATTATTATTATCATTATGGCTTGACTATCAGTCATACAGCCTTCCGATATCATATCTCAACTTCATTTACAACGAAAAATATTTTACATTTATTTTAAATTCAAATATAAAAATTTATAAATTCACAGAAAATTTCGAACTATTATTCCCAAGGAATAATATTTAAACGTAATGTGGCTATCCACATTCCTCATCTATCAACATATTCAAAAGAGAAACTACTAACAAAGTCGAGAAAATATTATAAACCAATTAATTTAATTATAAACCATTTAATTTTGAACAAAACCAAATATTATTTCCAAGTTCCCTAACATAAGGTTTAGGCGTGGAATGGTGTAACATACCTTCCACACAATATTCTACTGCTATATCGAAGCTTATCAGGTCGACATCCCAAACGCACTAGATTTCCATCAAAGAGATCCATTCGAAATAAGTTGGCTGATAAATCTTCAAATGTACTATAACATCTTGAAATAAATATCCAGAAGCAGAAACCTACTTAGCAGACAGTATAGTCGAAATTGAGAATGCAATACACTAGCTATTTAATAATAAAGTTGGCTTACTTCGTGAAGATCTTGTATGAAGAATCCTTCTGACGTTGATTCTATGTAGGCCGGCTGGCAAACGTTCTTTCCAGTGAACAGATGTTCCGAGTCCCACCTCGCCTACACTCCATTATTCCGGAAGATGTTCCCAAAAATCCCATGACATCTCACCTCCAGCTCTTTTAGTACTTCATGGTGACGGTCCGATCTATCATTTTCAAACAACTATGATGCATGTCTGGTAACATAATGTTATAAATATTCGAGTCCCAATCTAACACTTGCAGCTTTGTGCCACAGAAAATTTCCTAACTCGACTGGTTCACTTCCCGTTCTAGAATATCTACACCGGGTCCGAAATCATTTTTCAACCATAACTGTTGGTTCGATCCTCGCGTACTGTATTTGCTTATGGCCTTGATGTTTGAATCGATACACTGACAATCTTAAGAGTGGTTTACGTAGCATGCTAGTACCATTTCTAGTTTCTAGGCTAGATTCCCTAGATGAGTAAGGAATTCCCCAAAGCTTTGCACACACCAAAGCAATGGCTTGCCCATCTGGCCTATTTATGATATATGGATTTTAAGGCCCACATCATATACGTTGATTGCCTTCCAACTCTTTTAGACTGGTATCTTCAAACACAATATCTGCCAAGCATGCATGCCCTGAACGCGCGATGTTAGTAGCAATTAGCTTATAAAGATAATAGCGGAAACTCCTCGCCAAAACAGGAGACAATGCTCCCCAGCACCGCCTAGCGGTCCGAGTTGGCAACGTAAGACCAGCTGATTTACAACCGTAAGATCCAACCAAACAATTATAAGAAATTATTGACCTGGGGATGATCTAATTATCCAATTGTAATGGTTGGTACGGGGAGTATTTGTGCCATATATGGCTGCAATAATTATAAACAACAAAGTGACCCAAGCTATTTGGTAGAACTTCGTGACGAATAGGTCGCTAAAAATACAACAACAACTCTCCGGCACTTCAGATTATACCAGCTTGCTGCCGTATTCAACGTTTGGAACTGGAGAGGTCATATATTCCGCCAGCCTAGCCAGCCTTTCTTCATAGTCCGGTCCTCGCTATCACCACGTTTCCACGCTTACGAGCTACTACGCTATGTTACCTATAGGCCTAATCAAGCTGCGCAGGGATGAACTATAGAGTAGTGGAACCTGCGTCTTGCTCCAAGAACTTCTAGTCTACTAGGTGTCACGGCAGGTAGGCGGACTAGTTTAGCACCGTGACACTCTAGCTGGGATTAGTATAGGCTTCCCCCTCACTGTCACCCTCAGTAGCCAACATATTGGGACTGTAATTTCACCGTAACTCGGGACTAAGCCAGAGAAGTAACTAACCTGCTCATTGCTTGTCACTGCGTTACCAGTATAAACTACACCTGCTGTGAGTTGGGTTATCACTACTTCCTTGTTGCGCGTTTGTAATTCTCCTCCGCCTTTCTTACTCGAAGGTTGACTCAAGACTGTATTGAGAATGCATTTTCGATCATAAGAGGGAAAGGAGGTAATAATATAACACCTGATGCCTCTAAGTTTCGCAGTGCCTTAAGGACAGTAATGGTCAACAGTTTGCTTTCCCCATCCCAAGGTAGTAACTTTTTGATTGAAAGCACGCATGGGGTCAAAATCAAGATGGTTAATTTACTTACGAGTGAATGTGCCACACCGGAGGGAGTATGCAAGAAGTGTATTCTGTTGTTGGCTAGCAGATATTTTGCAGTCTTCATAAAGGCATTTGTGAATAAGACAAATGATTCTTCTGAATCGTATATAAACAGAGGAAGTGTTAAATTACGAAAAGTAACACATCAATAAGTGTAAATGCTTACGGGTATGTACGGACATATTCCAGACTTCAGTAACCCACACCAATACCATGTCATGAATTATCTGCAGTATTTTTTAGAATTCTATATAAATTGTACAGAACCAAGTATCTTTTGTTTCTTGTAACACTAATCTTTAAATTATTTGCTGCCTAAATATCAAGCCGAGACATGTTAGCTTCACAATGCAATTTCGGTCGAAAAGCACTAAAAAATGCTAGCTGTGGGTGGCAAGGCGAGTAATGCTGTCAACTCGCACCAAGAGATAGCACTGTGATCGCTGTCTCCAGGCGAGCGCATGCTTTTACGGCCGAGTTTCCACTATTATCTTTATAAGCTATTTGTTAGTAGTCATACAGTCAAGCCTCACCTCCTCACCTGTTGCGTGCAGCCTAACTTCCGTCAGCCACTCCGATGCAAAACATAATCCTTGCGCCTTGGATCCTTCATCTCCAATATCTTCTGATCCAAACGACGGATTCTCTTGATCTCTTCGGTATTTTTCCCAGCAATGAGTACTGCACGTTCCCCCGATGTTTTGGTGGTTCAACCTCTTCACATTAAAACTCGTAAATATACCATATGAGATCTCTCATATCGAAGCTCTCTCCATCTAGTGTCATCTTCATGAAACGAAATACCTCAGCTCCGCGAGTTCTTCAAACAGTTGGTTTATCAAAGAAAAACAATCAGTGGCCCTCATCTAAATGGTCACAATACATGTATTTTTTTCATGATTAGGGAATAACCCATCTCATTTTGGGTACAATCGTGTTGATCACTTGGTTTTAGAGTCCTTGGAGTTCTTGGCTTTATATTAAGCAATTAGGCCTTGTAGTCTAATTTGAAGTTTTAACTCTCAAAGTGGAGGGAACATATCCTACTTGTTTGAGGGTTGAAATGATCCTTTCGCTTACATGCAGCAATCCACTGATTGCGAAGGCATGCGTCTTTTGGCGTCGTGAAAAAAGACACGTCATTTCCAACTTTATAATTACTATGACAAACTGCCACAGCACATCTTTGGCCTGGCATGATTATAAAAAAGGGGGGCTTAAAACAAGTGTTTAAACCACTGCAATCCAGAAAATATGTGTGCATATCTCGCGCAAATATCGCGTCTCACGCCGCTACTAGGAAGTTCGTGACGTCACGTCCTTTCCCTTCGGTCCCCTTGCCAAAGAGCTCCATACTGAGGCAACCTCTGTAGTTTAGTAGCCTTGATTTAGTCCCACCTGAAAACTAGAATTTACAATCTCAGTTACCGTATTTGTAAAATAGTGATAATAAACCTCACGTGATTTTCAAATTTCCTTTTATTATATTACTAGCTCTTTGTACCCGTCGTTCATGGGTTTGCGTTGTAAGGGTAATAAGCAGGGAACAGATTTATATGTGCTAATATCTAATGAAATATGTACAAACCGGTATATATTTAGTTATTTTTATAGAAATATGGAATTATATATTGACTTAAAATTACAAAAAAGAAAAAAAAAGCTATAAAGTTCAAAGAAACTAAACAAAGTTGATCTACTTGGAACATAACGTTGCACTTCTCATTTTAATATCAATATGATCTTTGAAGAACACGCAAACTTTTATTCTCTGTTACCCAAACAATGGATTACAAAATGTCCTTTTAAGTGCGGGAAAGTGAATGTTCTCCTATTGTATTACGTTACATTATCGTAATGGAAGCCATCTTTCAGCGTACTTTTAGTAATCGAAATTTAGTATTTTTCAGTCGGTCAACCGTTCAGTCTGAAAAATGGCTTCCACCCGATAATGTTCACGGCTGGTTGTAAGCTGCTTTGGGTCAAAAAAAATGGAATTTTATATTTTATGTTACTTTGATAGCCTGAAGTCCAATTTATAATGTACTTAAGCTTATTTGCTGAAAATGTTTGCCAAACGCCATTTATAGGTCATTTATTTTGTGTTAACGGTCACGTGAAACTACAAGCTTCCTTCCTTCCTTCTTTTCTTCTTTCTTTCCTTCCTTCCTTCCTTCCTTCCCTTCTGCCTTCCTTTCTCTTCCTTCCTTTCTTCCTTCCCCTTCCTTCCTTCCTTTCTTCTTTCTTTCCTTCCCCTTCCTTTCCCTTCCTTCCTTCTTTCCTTTCTTCCTTCCCCTTCCTTCCCCTTCCTTCCTTTCTTCCTTTACCTTCCTTCCTTCTTTCTTTCCTTCCCCTTCCTTTCTTCCTTTCCCTTCCTTCCTTTCTTCCTTCCCCTTCCTTCCTTTCTTCCTTCTTTCTTTCCTTCCCCATCCTTTCTTCCTTCCCCTTCCTTCCTTTCTTCCTTCACCTTCCTTCCTTCTTTCTTTCCTTCCCCTTCCTTTCTTCCTTCCCCTTCCTTCCTTTCTTCCTTCACCTTCCTTCCTTCTTTCTTTCCTTCCCCTTCCTTTCTTCCTTCCTTTCTGCCTTCCTTTCTCTTCCTTCCTTTCTTCCTTCCCCTTCCTTCCTTTCTTCCTTCACCTTCCTTCCTTCTTTCTTTCCTTCCCCTTCCCGTCTTACTTTCCCTTCCTTCCTTCTTTCCTTTCTTCCTTTCTCTTCTTTCCTTTCTTCCTTCCCCTTCCTTCCTTTCTTCCTTCTTTCTTTCCTTCCCCTTCCTTTCTTCCTTTCCCTTCCTTCCTTTCTGCCTTCCTTTCTCTTCCTTCCTTTCTTCCTTCCCCTTCCTTCCTTTCTTCCTTCCCCTTCCTTCCTTTCTTCCCTCACCTTCCTTCCTTCTTTCCTTCCTTCCCCTTCCTTTCTTCCTTCCCCTTCTTTCCTTCCTTCCTTTCTTCCTTCCCCTTCCTTCCTTTCTTCCTTCACCTTCCTTCCTTCTTTTTTCCCTTCCCCTTCCTTCCTTTCTTCTTTCCTTCCTTCCTTTCTTCCTTCCCCTTCCTTCTTTCCTTTCTTCCTTTCTCTTCCTTTGTTCCTCCAAGCAAGTTCTAAAGAAGCTAGGAAGTTAAAAAGAAAACGGAAGAGGGGCGGAGAAGTTGAAGACAACCCAGATGTGCCAGAATATGGGCCTGGTGCACAGTAAGGTAATACTTATCTTTAAGAGCATTTTTCTCCAATTTTGATTTTTCTTAGACAAATGTTCCTTTTACTCAGGAAGTATTAACAATAGCGAATTTTTTTTCAGTAATTCAATTTGATGAAATAAAGGATTGTATGTTTTCTTGTGAATTTATCATGATTAGAACAAATAATATTTTATATTCTCGTAGAGAAATGAATTGAAATATTTAACGTTTGAAAAAATAAATTAAAAATATTATTTACAACCCATAGATTTCCGGAAACAGGTATTAAAAGATAAAATATAGATCTAAATATCTAAAAAGTTTTGTTTCAATAGGTCAAATACTTAATGAGAAAATGGAACATGAAGTTTACAAATTTAGCTTGGCGAAGAGAGGGCTTACAACCTCCTCTTAACTACTGTTTGTATTACATTAGCGTGTTGGAAGCCATTTTTCAGTGTAGCTTTAGTAATCGGTCATCCGTTCAGTCTGAAAAATGGCTTCCACATGACAATGTTCACGGCTAGTCAGGAAAATCGTGATGCCAAAAGTTTCAAATCACTCAGGCTTAAACTCATGAATTTAGACAAGACTATTTGGTTCAACAAAAAATGCATAGAACTGAATCTAATCCCAAAGTACGTACCAATAAATACCATACCGAAAACACTAACGGGGATCATTTCAACAAAACAAGCCAAAGCGCTGTGGAAGGAAACGAATTAAGGTTCGCTTTCATTAAGAAACAAAAATTCAACCAACAATAATTGTACGACATTCAACTGCAATTAAATTATTTCTGAAAACTTACACAACACTGTCAAAACAAGAGCAATGAGAAAACACGAATCACTAGAAAACAAATTTAAAAGACTAGGAGAGACACAAAATAATAAACCTAATGAACAACACATTAATAACAATGAATTTAACTTTCATAGCAGATTAAACAACAGAACAAACATAACGTTTTCCGCACAAGAAATGAATGTGTCGGACAAAGGATTGGAATACAATTGTACGGATGCACACACAACTTACAACATCAAACAATTAATTGCGGACATTGAGATAGCTAGCCCCAAGTTTCCCGTACAATATAGGGAAATAACCAAAAATCTGGCCACCGACGATGCCAAGAGAAATCCCAAACGAGAAAGCAAAACCAACAACACTCACGGCAACATAGCGTATGGTAGGGGAAGTGTGCGCTCTTCTCTTTACATCCATAAGCCACCTGAAGAGAGTGCTGGGCTCCCCACCAGCAGCAGCAGCACCACCATCGTTTGAGACGGCAACAGACGATACTTGTCATTAGTGCGCGTTACATTTGTGTCAAGTTATCGGAATTTTCAGTTATTGAGGTTTAAAGAGGCGGAACTACGAGGTAACCTGCCCCTCTTAACACAGATTGTCTGTTAGGTAGACAGTCCGAAGGCTGGTTGGATCCTCAAAAATTACCGCCGTTAGGTTACGTGGGTAGATACCCACAAAAACCCAAGGCAGCGCTATAGTGAGGCGTACTAGGCAAAATGAGGAGTGAGGTAGTTTGCGATTGCTTTCCTCACTGAGTTAGAACAGCAGTACTAATCCTATGAGTAGAACCCTTCACAGCATCCACAGGCACTGACTGTGCCCTGAATGTCATTACTAAGCACCATCCATACCTCAGTAGCTTCCGAGCGGCTTCGGTGGCGAAGTCGGTAGCATGCTGAGCTTCTATGCCCAAGATAGCGGGTTCAAACCCGGCCGAAGCCGTCGGATTTTTTAAGAGCGTTAAAATCCCTCAGTATGCCTTCCTTCGGAGGGGAAGTAAAGCCGGCGGTCCCATGTCATAGATTTATGGCATGTTAAAGAACCTTCCACTAATTACACATGTGTGAAGCTTAATTGGATAGGTTAAGAATGTAAACAATGCTCTTAGGTTTCTACGTTCGTTGCCAAGAGCCGACTGCGGTGGTGTCTAGTAGCTAAGTTCTGAACTTGGCCTAGTAGTCGTTGACGGTGGCGCTTGGCGGCAAAAGTAGGAACTATTTGAAAAATTCTAAGTTGCAGTCTGTACTTAAATGAAAAACAGATAACACACACTAATACAGTCATCACAATTAACACCGGTTATCAGACCAATTCTACACACTCAAAATACACGGGGCTACATGACCGCGCTGTCGCAGCCCCTAAACTTAAGAACCAACAACTAACCATCAGTAGCTTCCATATAATCACAGCCATGAGTAAGACTGAGACAGCGGTGAAAAACCACATTTTACTATAGCCTGTGTAGAGGTGGACATCTAACTATGAAAAAAAAAACCCAACAACAAACTAATAATTATAGTAATAAACAAAAAATGGAATAAACAAATAAAATTAGAATTCAAACAAGAATAAGACTTTGAGTCAATGTACACTGGAAGATTTCGAATGGAAATTTTAATTGCTCTCCATTGTCACTGTTCGGCAGTTAACATTGAAGTTTTCATGAGTGAGTAGTGTGAGTTGTATTATGTCTTACCGACTACATCAAGCTGTTCCAAATCCATGAATTTGAGTTTGCTTAGCCTACACGCGAGTACTCAGCAGTAATGCTCGGAGCACGGTTGGAGAGGGACTGGGGGGTGAGAGCCAATACGTCACTGGGCGAAGGTCATAGCACAAGTCTATGCGCTTCCTGACAGTTTTGATGTATCCACCGCGAAGTGACGACAGCCCCCCACAGCAGAGCTGTATTGCATGTTGCAGGTTTACTCATGCAAGGCGGCGAGTACTCCGCTACTCACGGGCGAGTTGCTCGGCTGGAACATCCTGGACTACATTGCTATATAGGCTAACTATTGTGCCTTGAGACAGCGTGTTTAAGGGCGCGCAATATACCCACGTATTTTGTACCCGGCTGTAGATCTGGATATCGATCGTCTTCAGGTGGGCAAAGAATGCTTAGTGTATCATTTAGCTGGATACATCGCGCGAAATATTTCAAAAGTGACGCAGTATTATTTATGTCCATCTTTCCTCCACGGAAAACCAACTGATAATGCAGCTGCTTCGCTAAAATTCCTTAAAGATTACGGTTCTACACAATGCGGCACATATCTAACTGCGAAGGCCCGAGTTCGATTTACGGCTCAGCCAAGAAATATAATTCTGATCTGAGGGCTGGAACGGGGTATACTCAGCCTTGTGAGGCATAACTAAGAAGAGGCAGGTTCGATTCCCAACTCAGCCATCCTGAAAGTGGTTTTTCGTGGTTTCCCAATTCTACTCCAGGCAAATGCCGGGATGGTTCCTAAATAATGCCACGGCCGCCTCCTTCCCAATCCTCATCTGAATTACAACTACACACACTAATACAACCATCAAAGTAACATAGGTTGTATGTATGTCTACCCCTTATTATTCCCGGGGTCGGGGATGAGATGCGATGACTTTCTATGTGGCGGATGGTCTTTACGGCCGGATGCCCTTCCTGACGCCAACCTCATGAGAGGAGTTAATGAGAGATGAAATAAATGAAGATGAATGAAACTGGGCAAGGATGTGGAAGGAAAAGGCCGTGGTCTGTCAGAAGGTACCGTCCCAGCATTTGTCTGGTGTTGAAAATGGGGAAACCACAGAAAACCATTTCAAGGACGGCCAACGTTGGGGCTCAAACCCACGTCTACCGAGTCTGCAGAGAGCTTGGCCCCATGGCCTAGCGCTGCGCTTTAGCGTAGCTACCGCTGTCGGTCACAATAACACAGGTTATCAAACAAATTCCATACACACCCAAGTATACAGGGCTACATGACCACGATGTCGCAAAGCTCCTACATGAATCAACAAGAACATATCTAACGTACGGTATGAATCAGAGTGTTTATAACGTGTTGTTTCGAGTGGAAAAGGTTTTACAGGAAAAAATATCGTGTGCTAATAGCTTATGGGGGATGTATTTTTTGAGTGTTTAGATAGTTTAGAATCTATTAATGTGAAGTCGTGAGATCAGGTGTTGTTTATGCTACCTAAACTAACTTGTACCGCACTACTTGAAATGTCGATTCTACTTCCGCACAAAGGAGATACGGAGAGAGCTGGCTACGTTCCACACAAAGGAGATACGGAGAGATACGTCCAAGTCTGTAAAAACATCTATAAGTGCGTCTCTACCTTAAAAGACAGTACGCATTAAATGGGGCGCGCTGATGCCAGATCTACTGCATATACAAAGTTCTACAAGGGCGGGCACATGATGTAATATAACTCGTATACAGGCGTGCTTTTACGCAAAACTCGGGAAATTTCCAAAATATTTGTTTGTTGTATATAACTGTAGCTCATACCTTGCAGCGAACAACGCTACAATATTTAGATTTGATACTCCGAACCTCAGAGCGCGAGTTTAATGCACACATCATAACAATTTATATTTTTCAATTATTCATGAATATGATAATATTATAATATGTTATTCCCGGGATGAACCAAGGCAAACCACGGAAACCACTTAGAGGATGGCTGAGGTAGGAATCGAACCCACCTCTTCTCAGTTTTGTCTCATGAAGTTGAGTACACCCCGTTCCAGCCCTCAGACCAGAATTAAATTTCTTGGCGGAGCCGGGATCCAAACCTGGGCCTCCACGGTGACAGCACGGTGACAGCCAGGAATGCTAGCCACTAAGGTACGCAACGAGGCGGACAATTTATAAAGAACTCAAGGACCACTTCATTTCACAGTTTAACTTCACACCATCACACCGTCAGTCGGGGAGATACTGGCGCCTGAGTAAACAAACTTACGCAGCGTCAGCGCTGGGCGGGAGGAATAAGTACGATAACTTATGAATGCTATCTGATATCGAGCTCGGGTTTTGTTTTAAAAACTTTTTCACATATTAATGAACATTTATTCTCGCTTAGTCACCAACGTAAAGTCAATAGCAAAAAAGTTTGTCGCTACGTAACTTTCCTATGGTACCATCTCAGATTTTTCAAGTAACATTTAAGAAAAAAATTCATAACTTTCTTACTATGAAAATAATTACTGCCCTGAGAAATAGAGTATCTTCTACCAACATCTGGCAATCTAAAAATAAATTCTTGATCTGTTGCGATCATTAGTTCATTATCTATGTCGTGATAAGTTTTATATCTGCAAAAACATAGATTCACGCTAAAATATCGTAATTGTGAAAATTGGGCCATGTGTTAATTATTTATGGCTTTTATTTTTACATCATCATAAAGAGCGAAAAATTCTCTATAAGACCACGCAAACAGTTTCTTAGATTTGTCACTTTCAATTATTGGGAAATGGCAACATCGCCGGGGTGGAAGAGGACGAAGCCAATTGCAGGACATAGGAGTGCGAGTGAGAGGCAACTATTACATTTAATTCCATACTGTCTTTTAAGGTTGAGACGCTCTATAGTCCAGTTGCTGAAATCATATTTCAACGTGAGTTGTATGCTTCGGTTTCGTACGTAGCCACTAGCCAGAACCAGTAGTAATGTACTGTACATGTCTGTTGATCGTGGGACTCGGCGACACGATCTTGCGACACAGTCGTTATCAGTGCCATCTGTGCGGCGGTCCACGATAACTCGTGAAGATCCTACACTTCCTCTTCCATACGCTATGATACTACTAAAAGAGGTAAAGTCATTGAAACAGAAATAAAAGAACAGTTTATTTATTTATTTATTTATTTGTTGATGGTACACAACAGGTCTCAGTGTGCGCCCCAATAACAGTGCGCCTACACAGTAAAATACATTTCCTGATATGTCTGCATTAAGTATTAATATCTTATTGTAATTCTTAAAACTAGGAAGTTCACATAGATCAAAATGCATAGTAGTGAAAAGATAATATAAAAACTAAATCTAAATTTGATCTAATGCCAAATATAAAAACAGGTTTTGAAATTATTACATAATAAACTAAAAGGTAACATTAATAACTAGGGAACAGGCCTATCCACATATATACAGAGAGTCCAGTTTGTATGTATCGGTGACCCTCGCTGGCCCGCTCGCCCGCGGCGCGAGCCTGTCTCCCGCCAGGCACTTTGCCGTTTTGCAGCGCTCTCGCGGCATTGAGTCATTGAGTATAGGAAATTGTACTTCAATGTGATCCTTGACCAATTTTTTTGACGAACTGAGAGCGATTGTCAACTTATTTTCAACAAGATTCTGCCACTGCTCACAATGACGAAGCATCCATGACAGAATTGCGTCGCATTTTTGGTACTAGGATTATAAGTCGGAACGTTTGGCCCCCGCGAAGCCCATACTTATCACCATGTGAATTTTATTTGTGGGGGACGCTTAAAAATAGAGTGTATGCGAGAAACCCTCACACTATAAATGAGCTTAAAGACTATATTACAGCTGAAATACAGTCAATCGGTGCTGAGGAACTTCAGAGAGTAAATGCCAGTGTAGCAGTGAATGGCGAACATTTTCAGCACCAGCTGTGAACTAGGTAAGTACAAACTCCTATACTCAATGACTCAGTGCCACGCGGGCGCCGCATAACGGCAAAGTGCGTGGCGGGAGACAGGCTCGCGCCGCGGGCGAGCGGGCTAGCGAGGGTCTCCGATACATACAAACTGGACTCTCTGTACATTGTTGATGCTGTTATGTGTGATAATTTTATTTCAAGTATGAATTAGAGTGACTGGATTATAATTTCCAAGAACGGTCTGATTGAGAGACAGAAATCTAGTTTCCAGTTTACTCGAACCGCATCGTTGTAAATACTGCAAAGCCTCCTTACAGGTGAATTGTTATGTGAAGTGGTATTGGTTATATCATTTTTGAATGTTATGGTTGATCTTGTAGTTAAGCGAGGGATGTTGAAATTTCGGAGCGATAGGAAAAATGAATTATCAATTTGACCGTTAATGACTTTATAAAGGAATTTAATATCATTCACTTGCCTTCGAGACTTCAAACTAGTCATGCCGAAATTCAACAAAAGTTCACCGTAGGGTACCATGTGTGGGTAATTGCCCGTTATTTTGAGGTGTAATTATCTGAGGAATTTCTTTTGAACTTGCTCAATGGACTTAATGCATGTTTTCTGCCAGGGACTCCATACTTGGCTGGCGTACTCGAGCTTGGATCTCACCATGGCAGTATAAAGGTTTATGCAGGTACTTGTCCTAATGAATGGCTTAGTGTTCCTTATTATAAACCCTAACATGCGGTAAGCATCCCCGACCGTCTTTTGCACATGATAAGTGAAAGCAAGCTCTCGGTCAAACAGAATCCCTAGATCTTTCTTCTCGCTTACTGTTTTCAATGACTTAGGTCCAATTCCATAAACAAATGTGATTGGGTTCTTCTTACGTGTAAAGGTCATAACAACACACTTCGGTACGTTTAAGTATAATTTGTTTTCTATACTCCATTGGTATATATTATTTAGGTCATTTTGTAGTAGAGTGCAGTCATTAGTGGAAGAAATTGATTTAAAAATTTTGAAGTCATCTGCATATAAAATACTATTTGAGTGCAGTATACATCGTGGCAAATCATTGATCATTGCTAGAAAAATCAAAGGTCCAAGGTTCGAGCCTTGGGGTGTTCCGGAATGAACTATGTATTCCTTTGAGACAATTTTCTGGAACAAAACAAATTGTTTCCTGTCTCTGAGGTAGGAGATGAATAATTTGAGTAATGGGTGGGAGAATCCCAAAATACATAATTTTTTAAGAAGGATATCGTGATTTATTGTGTCGAAAGCTTTCTCGAAATCTGTAAATATGACATGGACCTAGTCATTAAGAAAGCAGATAAGGGTAACACCATAGTAAACCTGAACAAAACAGAATACATCGACAAAACAATAGAATTTCTGAACAACAATGGAATCAAGGAACTAGGAGAGACCCAACCAACAAATTTAAAAAAAAACGTTCGTTAACCGAAACAGAATACGTATTAACCAAAGCCAAAATATCAAAATTAACAAACAAGAATCCGAAATTACCGCCACTAAGAGGTTTACCCACGGAATACCCTGTCGGTTAAGACTTCAGAGTACGGTATAGTCAGTAAATTTATTAACTGTATATTGGGATATTTTTTTACTTTTAATTACAACGTTGTGCCATGCATATGTTGGCAACACAACATACAGCGCTTCAAACGTATGGCCGCCATACTATTCCGATGATGCCAGAGGAATCCTATCTGGTTAACACCCCCTGGATCTACCAGAAATACACAAAAAGGAATGCCCAATAGTTAATTGCCGGAACGCGCCAAATTACCAAATCAGTAAGGAATCACTGCAAATTTTAAAAGAGCTTTTAACCATCAACAAAAACAGTATTGACCGACTGAAACACATTAAATTTCGATCCTTTGTATTACATAAATAATTTGCAGCCTAGTTTTGTGTTAGGGGTGCCTTTAACTTACACATGAATTTTCATGCCATTCGCTCCAGTAGTTCATTAACTTATTCATTTCTTTATATCTCAATGGTAATATGTTAATATACATACAGTGTGGGAGTCGTCAAATCATAAAATATATAATTACAGGTGTACAGGTAAATACAATGATCAATGTACAAAAACAAACATCCATATCTCTGTGCACACTGTCTCTAATAATTCTTCTACGGAATGCATTGCCTTGTCTGTGAGCTATTTTTTAAATTTTAATTTAAATGTGGAAATGGTTCTGACATTTCCTAGAGTTAGGAGCAACAATTAAAATATTTGGAGGCAGTATACAAGGGACCTATTTTTCTGAAAGCTCCTCTATAATATTGACAGTGAACATCCATTTCGTTTCTAGTGTTGTACGAATGTAGATCAGAATTTTTACAATATTAGTATTTCCAGTTAGAATATGTCTCTTAATATACATAGAACAATTGAGTAAGTACAATGATGATAATGTCATTATTCGGACTTTTTTAAATAGTTCCTACGAGATGTTAGAGGGTGTAAACCAAACAACACGGATTGCTCTCTTCTGCAGAATAAAATATCGCTTAAAACTTCCTTCGTTGCACTGCCATATAGATACAGATTTATACTATAAACCAGGTGGGAGTGATCAGAGCATAATAACTTGATAACAGGATATTAATATTAACTTCCTCTCTTAACTGCTTTAATACAAATATTGCACGTTTTAATTTAGACTGTAGTTTAATGATGTGTGTTTTCCAACGAAGATCTGCTTCCATTGTCATACCAAGAAAGGTTTGTTCATCGGTGCTGCCTATTTGTTGTTGGTTGAGTACAATACTTAGATTAATATCTGGAAGTTTTGAAGCATACATCCTAAAATGAATATAATGAGTCTTTTTAATGTTTGGCTTTAGATAGTGCGCTTCTAGGTTTTTTCTAGTTCATGCATTACATATTGAACCCGAGGAGGTTATACTGACTGGAATCGAACGTGGTTCTCAGAGACTGTGATCTCGGTATAAAGGTTCCACCAGGGAACGAACCCGAGGTCTGTGGAGGGAGTTTCATTGTAAAAACCCCTAGAGAGACGTGTATATTAAATCACTGGTGTGATTTCAGTTGCAGTGACATTATTTATTAAAATAATGCAGGGAAATTGAGCAGAATACAGTATTATTATACTACTTGGTGTAGGCTATACGGGGCTTGGAGTACTGCAAATGCAGAGTTGGACATTTTACAAATAGGCCCAGAATTGTGGGAGGTGTTCAGTGGAGCCAAGTCACTCATTCTGTCGTCTGGAAGAGGGTGAGGGCCTGAATAATGACCCAGTTCTTCCCCGACGGAGAATGGATTTGAGAATGGTGGGGAGAGATCACAAGAAAAATCATTGATTACTCGTGATTGGAGTAACGAAATGACATGAGACTTGCCCACAGGTGAATCTTTAGACTGGAGGCTAATTTTAGAGCCTTTAATCTGCGAAATTGACGCATATTTAAGGAAGTGCGGAAGGACCGTAGGACTATCATTGTTCGCGGCGGGATTTGAGGAGGTCGCCAGGGAATCCCAGTGAGGTAGCGTCCCCACGCTATAGAGAAAGGAATTAATATTAATTAATTGGCCGAGCGATTCTTTAGCACGCAGATAGTTCTGGGATCAGAGAAGAAAAAGGAACCCAATGAATATGGTTTCGAGACCAGAATCAGGCTGGGAGAGGAGCCGAGATCACGCGGGAAGATTTCGCTCTACTTTCTGTGTGAAACTAATATAAGGAGGTCGACCCTTAGCAGAGGGGTTAGTTGCATTCAGTCTTAAGCCAGTCTCACACCAGTTCGTCACAGTTTGTCAAGAGAGGCGCAGACAGTCGTCATGGCGGGACATATGTTGGTCCGGTGCATGAAAGGACGCCCGCACAAAGAGTTCTACATTTGAGTGAAGCATTTAATAAGCTTTTATTTGATAATAATCGCGCTGCAGGTATACTCAGCAGTACGAGCAATGGCGTGTTCACTTAGGAAGCACCGTGTAAGATGAGTGGCAGAACTATTGTAAATAATAATAATAATTTGTGTAAAGTTATGGACAGTGTTAAGCGCAATGTATCAAATATCGACTGATCATTCATGTCTAATTACGCTTGAATGCGCTGGGAGAAACTTTACGAAGCATTTGGTAATGTCGTAAGGATACCAAATAATAACGCTCAGGACGGAAGTTAGCATATCTATGCGACGCAGGAAGCTTACCGTAGGAGTATGTATAAAAACTGTTGGTGAATTCCGATGGCAGGTAAACCAGACTTTCAATCAGGAGTTGGTAGGAGTACGGGAGATGCCGTCGACACCTGCAATTTTGATATCTTTGCTAGGGAAGTTCAAGCAATGAAAAGTGTACAAAGTGACGTGTGTTATGTATAAAGCATATGTAAAATATCTTTTGAAGTAGTGGTTTAATAAGTGTTATAAAGTGTCACATGTTTGGAAGCAATAGCTTCATTATAGAAATGCTAAGTGCCGTGTGGTTAACGGAAAATATGTGTCATAAAATGTGTGTATTCAAGATGAATATGTCGCGTTAAACCTGCATATGGCAGGCGACTTGGAAGGATATGATTGGTTGAAGCCACCATGAGGAGCCTAGAGATATGTGAGTACCCCACAAATTATGGTTAATTAGAGAATATAGGCCACTGCATGTTATGTGATTTCAGTAAAGATGCCAGTAAGAATCAGCTTAGGAGGTAGACCCTCCAGGTTTAATCATTATTGTATTGATTTTTATACAGTTGAGATGGTAATGTGCATCAATAAGTGGATCAATCATTACCACTATTAATTAAGATGGCAATCAGTTATGTAAATGTTACG
Source organism: Meconema thalassinum (assembly GCA_946902985.2). Lineage (NCBI taxonomy): Eukaryota > Metazoa > Arthropoda > Insecta > Orthoptera > Tettigoniidae > Meconema > Meconema thalassinum. The sequence goes on from OX336389.2 coordinate 126,457,702, forward strand.
AGCACAGTTGTTCGAGTTTTGAGATGATTGGTTGTGTCGGAGTTTGGTAAATTATGTCAGAAATATAATAATAATAATAAGGAATGATTTGGTAATTTATTTCAGTGAGAATAATGATAATAAGGAATGATTTGGTAATTTATTTCAGTGAGAATAATGATAATAAGGAATGATTTGGTAATTTATGTCAGTGAGAATAATAATAATAATAAGAATTATGAATATCAAAGGTATTAATGAACGCATCAGGAAATTGTTGTAAACAAGAAATAATTACGCTATTTGCAAGACTTATCGATCCAAGCAGTAAGATTATACAGTAAGATTACATTACGGGATTAAAGAAAGAGTTTGATATCAGAATATATATTGAATTAATGGGAATATAATTATGCCAGGAATGGAAGAGCTTTTAGTGAATTGAATTTGCAGCTTATGTGAGAAGCTTATAGAGTAATTGATAGATTTCTCTTGATCTTATAGTACGAAGTCGTAACATTAGGTAAGGAGCCAGGTGGTCTATTCTACGTATGAAATCTCCTATGCCGGGGGCATAGCTGGAGATATACTTTGTGCCAGAGTGTTTAGTGTTGGACCCTAACTCTGATGATGGATGAAATGTTCCGGATTGGAATCCCACGATAGGTGCGAGGCAAACATTGGACACCTCGACACTTTATGGATCCCCGAGAACTTATTGTTGAGTGATTCGGCTTGTTGAAGCGAACCACAAATGTCGGCAGCTTGGACTGACCGCATAATTTATTTAAGACACCGGTTGCCTATTAGACCAATGTTTTACGAACCTCGTACCTTCATGTTGAAATGGGCCTAGTTTGGTGCCAGTTATTAGTATCCTCGGGGTAGGAATAAATATAAAGCTCATTCACTACCTGTGTGCATAATATTCAGTTAAAAATCCATTGAGATATGTGTGTCATTGGGAGCACAGTTTGTCTTGTAAAATCTTACAATGCTTTGGAAATAAGCCTTCAGACATAAAGCGAGGGTCGAGTTAGTGAGGGAGACCCATCCCAGTTCTATTGTATACAGACCGCTCGGGGAGAGGGTCTGGACGGTCAAGGCGGACCGTAGAAACAAGGTTGAAAGGAACAGATTTTAGACCCTGTTAATGACTTGAAGTGAAATATTGTTATGTTGAGTAATGAAGCCATGTGGTTTAAGAACACATTGATAATTATATATTATCCTGATGGTTCATGATTTTAGCTATCTAACGAATGGTTAGGCGTTGCATTTATACTGTCACTGACAACTTTTTCAGAAGTTGGTTACCAGATTCCACAGGCTACGCGCGCAAGGTAGTTGATCGTACCATACGATACAACAATAACATAACGTTTTTAAATTGAAATCACAAACGGCATGCAGTGGAACTATAGAAATAGAGGAGGAGTAGGGGTAGCTTACATAATTATGGAGTTGCACGTAGACTGCTGTGCAACACCAGAATAGGCTAATGCATGTGAAGCATTTGGTGGGAAAAGAAAGATCAAAACACACACGGTACACATAATTGTCAAATTAAGAAGGTTTAATGAATCAGTAATTTGTGATATTAAAGAAGTCACATTGTATGACGGTAGTGTCAATGTAGAGTTTGTTTCTGAAGTTGTACGTGCATCAGCGCACTAGAAGATCTTTGTGAAGTTCACATAAGGGTAAAGGTTTGTGGTATGATATGATTTTATTATGTTCATATTGGTGGATTGTGGAAAGTAATTTTTGTTTGCTTTTGTTTTAAGGTTATGGGGATTGTTTTATTTGTTAAAAGCCATGATTTTATTTACTGAATTAAAGTTTTAGAATAGAGTTGTGCCTTATCATTGTAGAGTTGATACCTTTTAGCCTCAAATCCAAAGTATGCAACTGCTCAGTGGGAGGACGGTACACCCTCGAGTCCTGAAGCTAGCTGGAGGCAGAAGCATATTTTCCATCGAGATTATACGCATGGATACATGGAAAATGATGTCCTGTACAGTGATTTGAGCTATAGGTACAACTGAAGTCGGTCTATATCTAATGCACACAACTCTATTAAAGTAACAATTAACATGAAGTAGGGGAGCACCGCACCTAATCTAGCTAAGCTCTGACACGCACAATATAAATTTTGATAATGCAATACGTCAAGTACATGCATGACTACATCCTCTCTATTTATCATGGCGCCCAGATTGCGTGGAGCTTATGGGATTTAGGGAAAACCCATAGATTTTTTATGGTATTTCATGGGGAAAACCATAGTAATTGTTTTTTTTGCCTCAAACTGTGTTTGAGTGATTTTTGAGTTCAGTAGGCTTTTGATGTAACGCAGAATCTCTCTATTGAGAAGGGGATTACCCGAGGGTATGAGCGCTACATACCAGATCCACAATTTATCATAATATTATCAGGTTTTGTACGACGTTACAATATGTGTACAGTGTTTGATGTTTCTTTTCAAAACATATCCACACATTTTTTCCAGGAAGCCTGCCTGCATATTTAAGTGTATTATTGTGAAAATGTCAGGCACAGAGGAGATCTTGTAGGTTATTGCAGGGTTGAAACAGCATTTTGATGCTGTTAACGAGCAAAATAAGCTGGAAGCTAAGGCTTTCCAGGAGGGTATAAACACTCGATTAGATGCCAATCAGGAGGCAATTAATCACAACCAGAGTGAGTTAAGTAACAGGTTAGATGCTAATCAGGTTGAATTGAATAATCGGTTAGATGCTAATCAGCTGGCAATAAACAACCGTTTAGATGCTAATAAAGTTGAAGTGAATAATAAGATAGGTCAAATGCAAGAGGTTATTAAGACCGAAGTAACAGAAACTGTTGTAAGCATTGTATCGGAAATGCAGGTTAAAACGGATAAACGTTTTGAGGCTATAGAAGCCAAACTTGAAAGTAACTTACAAGCGTGTAAGCATGCTCAGGATGAAACCAACAGTAGGTTAGACGCATAGTCTAACGACATTAAGGATATTCAAATCCAAAATGAGGCGAATCTCGAACGCCAAGCGAAACAATTTTCAGAGTTTACGAGAACGGTAGACCAGAGATTAGAGGAGAACGACTCTAAATGGGACCAGAAATTGAAAAGCTATGCTAGAGCAATTAACGGTGATCTCAAGAAACAGGACCAGAATATATTAGGTCAATGTCAAGAAATAGCTGAAATCAAGGCCGTTGTTAACGAGAGTAAAGAGCTGGTAGGAAACATGAAGGGCCAGATAAGCAAAGTTCATCAAGAACTGGACCAAGTTCAGAATGACATTGTTGTAGTCAACAAAAGGCAAGAGGAGAATAGAGGTGAAATTATTAAGGTCCAGAAGGAAATGTCAAAGGTCAATGGACACATTCGAGAAGAAATCAAAGGATTGAGGGAAGAACTCGAAGTAAGAGAAGGCCAGAAAACAGAGGCAAGCGACAAGACCCTTGCTCAAATTAAGGAAGATGTAGAGGATGAAATCTCCCATATCAAACAAAGTCTGAAAGAAGACAAGAAGAAAATATTTCAAGTAGCCGAGGAAAATCGAGATAGGCTTACAAGAATAGAGAAAGAAGTCATTACTCGTCTGGAAAGAGCAGAGATGCGCCACAGTCAAATGGAGACTAGGATAATAGCACAGGAGGAAACACTTCTGAAAGATCCTAAGTCAAGTGAAGGCAGCGTGGAAGATATGAGGAAAACAAGGTGGGCAGACTTAGAAACCCAACCTATAATAAGGAGTGCTACAGGCCCAGGCGAAAGTCCTTATATGTCGCCAGGTATACCAGTTGCGGCATCGACGCCACATAAAAATGCTGTGCACACCCAGGTGATAAACGTCATCAGGGCAAGCGAAGAAAAACCAAGGAAATTTTCAGGTAGCCACTGTAATATGACACCAAAATATTGGTTGAAGGAAGTGACTGAATATCTGAATGATGCACGAATACCACAGGAGCGCAGGCTACGAGCTATAGAGAAATTAACAGAGGGGAAGTGTGCATTATGGTTTCGCAGCTTCCGCTACACTTTCGATACTGTTGAGGAGTTTCGGGAGGCATTTTTGAAGAGATACTGGGACGCAGCGACCCAACGGAATTTACGGTTGGATTTATATGCAAAGAAATACAGTACCAACAACCCAACGAAGTACGCAGAATTCTTCATATCGCAGATGTGTCGCTTCAAAGAACTGGATCAAAAACCGAGCGAGCTGGAATTATGTATTGCTATCGCCAAGCAGCTTCCATACGAGATCCAAAGACTACTAATCTCGGCTAATGCGAAAACTGCTATAGAAATGGAGACAGTTCTTAGACAACTGGACCTCACAACAGCAAATACGATGCGTCAGAGTCGAACTGTGGAACAGGTACACGTGACCAACACGCAGACTGACCAACAGCAAGCTCCAAGGAACAACAAAGCTACGAGCACTGAAACATTAGATTCCTATGGACGGCAATGGGAACAGGAACCCAGAAGATGGCAATCAAAGTACAAAGGGAATGCTAATAGAGGAGGAAGAGGTCGAAACTCGTGGAATAAGCAGAATACCAGGGGTAAACCGTACCAAAACAATGGAGGTAACAATGGCCAAGAAGGCAATAATAGAAATTGGAGACCCCAAGAAAGAAGAAGTAACTTCGATGACGAGGTAGAAGAACGATATCACGCTTCTTTGCGATACCTCGAGGAGAGGGGAGATGAGCCCCAGAAACAACAAGTCCGCTGGCAAGAAGTTATGCAGAACAGGACATCGCCAGACAGATATGGAGATGGAGCTAAGAGTTTGGAGCTACAACGCAGCGAACAGGAGAGAAGAAACTCCAAGGGGACGGGCGCTGAAGAAAAAAAAAAAAACGCCAAAATTAGAAGAGTTCGAGACTGAGGGATGGAAGTCTGTTAACATCATCAATTGGATAGCCAAACCAGAAGAGCTAATCGAGGATACAGGAGGACCACAGGTCATGGTCAAGAGAGAATTGCCTATTATAATAGTAAGAGTGGCAGGATTAAAAGTAAGAAGTCTGTTAGACACGGGGTCAACAGTGAGCCTTATGACACAAGCTTTATATGATGAAATAGCCCGGAGAGAGAATATTTTGAAAATACCGATCTCTAGTGTCAAGATAAAAGGGGTAATTCCAGATAGAACGATGATATGTAAATATCAGGTATTCCTAGATTTACAGATAGGGGGCTCTATTTTCTCACAGAGTTTTCTGTTAGTAAACAAATTGCCTTATAACCTACTCATTGGGGCAGAATTTATAAGGGAATACAGAGTGATAATCGACCTAGCACAGGACAGGGTTATGTTCCATGTGAATGAAGAAGCTGAAGGCTTAGAGGGCGCACTCAATGAGATTGAACCAGGGTCAAGTGAACAAGTATGGCACACATACAGAGAGGTGGCTGAGGGAGAAGTGTTAGCTATTGAGCAGTTAGAAGAAGAGCTGAAAACACTTGCCACAGACCTGGAGAAAGATTTGGAACCCAAACTGGAAGAATACATTTCGGAAAAACTAGAAGAAGCGAAAATTGGGCTAAAAGAGAAGGAAAATTTAAAGCAGTTATTACTGGAACAGAAGGAAGTCTTTGATTCGAGACCTGGTCGTATAAAGAACTTCACTTATGCTTTTCAAGTCAGTGATTGGACACCATTTAGGCAGAAACCCTACCCTATAGCAGAAAAGCATTATGCTAAAGTGAAAGAGGCAATTCAGGAGATGTTGGAGGCCGGTGTTATTGAGAAGACACCTACGCCTTATGTAAGTCCATTGGTAATTGTACCAAAGACAGACGGGACTGTCAGAGTCTGCCTGGACCTGAGACATTTAAATTTGAAGGTTATTCCAGAATTTGACCAAGTGCCACCTATTAAAGAGATCCTCAGGAAGTTCAAAGGGAAAACCGTATTCACAAATTTGGACATCACATCCAGTTTCCATCATCTTGAATTAGAGAAGAAAACTAGTCTGTTGACAGGATTTATGTTTGATCAACATACATACACATTTTTGAGGCTACCTTTTGGGTTGAAAACATCTGGTTCAGCACTGATAAGAGCGTTAGATCGCAATCTATCAGATGAAGTGAAAGAGAGTACCATCAGATATGTAGACGACATTCTACTCACATCAGAATCTCTGGAGGAGCACATGAGAGACCTGAAGAAGTTGCTAGATGACCTTCGAGAAGCTAACTTTAAGGTTAATATCAAGAAATCGCACTTCTGTCAGAGGGAAGTCAAATTCCTAGGGCATGTTATTGATGCAAATGGAGTGAAGCCTAATCCAGATAAATTGGAGGTAATTCGAAATTTCCCTCGACCCACGAAAGTTAAACACGTCCGACAGTATTTGGGAGTAATTGGATTCTTTTCGAACCACTGCCCAAATTATACTGTGACAGTAGCACCCCTGCAGGACCTATTGAAGAAAGGCGGCAGATGGAATTGGACGGAGCAATGTCAGGAAGCATTCGTGAGGTCAAAACAAATGCTTTTGGAATATGTGAAACTGGGATACCCGGATTATACCCAGAAGTTCATCATACAGACGGATGCATCACTTATTGGGATCGGAGCGATGCTATTCCAGGAAAATGTTGACCAGCCTGAAAAGAAAGTTTTTATTGCCTTTATAAGTAGGAGGCTGAAAGCCCATGAGAAAAATTACACGATCACAGAGATAGAGTTGCTCGTAATTTTGTACGCGTTGCAATCTTGGCATAAACTCGTGTATGGCTTCCAAATAGTCCTCAGAACAGACCATAAAGCTTTAACATTTTTGTTAAAGACAGACTTGTCTAGCCAGAGATTGACAAGATGGTCCCTGTATATTCAGCAATTTAATGTGGAAAGAGAATACTGTCCAGGGAAAGAGAATGTAATACCGGACATATTAAGCCGTTACCCTAGAGAAAAGGAAGCGCTAGCTGTCCAGATTGAGAATCGAGATCAGAAGACGTTGGATGACTTAAGGAACCTTACCAACCTACAACGCGAAGACCCGTGGTTGAAGATGATGATCGATTACTTCGAGGGACGCTTAGCAAGGGGAACTGCAATATACGGAGAGGCAGAGGCATTGGCAACAGATTATGTATGGTATAATCAGATATTACACAAGTGGGATGATGTAGATCATACACGTCAAAGGATTGTGATTCCTGCATCTTTGCAGAGGAGATTGGTGTGGCTAGCACACAGAGCATTTGGGCATCCGGGAATAGATAAAATTTGTGCTCTGTTGAAGGAAGCATTTACTTGGCCTAAGTTGAGAGAGACGGTGAGAAATGCTATTAGGACATGAGATCTATGCCAAAGGGTAAAGCCAAATCCCTTTTTAATGAGACAACGACCTATCCCGTTGTTACCGGAGAAGCCAAGGCAGCTATTGAGCATAGACAACTTTGGACCATTGCCTAGAGCACGTAGAGGCAATAGACACATTTTGTAGCCATGGATGTATTTTCGAAAATGGTGGTATTATGCCCCATACAAAAGACAAGTTCAAAACAGGTCTTGGAACGCCTGAAAGAGAGAGTTATTCCGATTCTTGGGAAGCCGGATAACATTCTCTCGGACCACGGAAGTTGCTTTACAAGTGCAGAATTTCGTCGAGAACTGGAAACTCTAGGAATTAGGCAGATTTTATCTACCATTCGCCATCCTGAGGCAAGTCCAGTTGAAAGAGTAATGAGAGAGATCCAGAAATACATGAAGATCTACTGCTCTGAAGCGAATTGGCGTTGGATTGAATTCCTAGAAGTAATTGAATACTGTATAAATAATACTGTACATGAGGCGACTGGTCAGGTTCCCGTGACTCTACATTTGGATCAGAGACCGGAGAGACCGTGGACTGGTGTCATTCCATTACCAGTAGACGCACAGCCAGGTCGAGAATTGAGGATCCAACGAACCTTCGAATATCTCAAAGGTCAGGCGGAGAGACGTCAGAGAAGACATCGTGCGAAGAGGTATCATAGACCGCTTCTCGTCGGAGAGAAAGTTTTAATAAGAAAAACCAGCCAGTTCAGATCCAGAGGCACGGAAGTAAAAAAAGTTCATTTTTGCTTACCACGGCCCGTTCGAGGTGATAAGAGACCTACAGAACAATGCATACAGGTTAAAGCATTTAGAAACTGGAAACGAGGTCGTTATGAATGTAGCCAATTTAAAGGTTTATTATTCGCCAGAAGAATTCGACGAACAAGAAAAAGTATTAACAGCGCACACCCAACTCAACGTGGAGAGCGAAGTCAACCAGGCAGTCAGAACTGAAAGTTCGAGCGGCAAGACGGAACGAGAAGCAGACAGTTTGCCCAGTGGTAGGGACGAACAACAAAGATGCCAGTGTCTGCGAGAATTCTATGAAGAAATGGTTGCAGCGGCGAGAGAGGTTGAGGCAATAAATACGACCCTCCGCCTGGAGAATGAACAGCTAAGGAAGAGCGCAGCGTGGAATGGGGAGCTGTACTAACCTACTCGCAGCAGACGAGGTGAAGGACCCCAGATGTAAACAAAGACAGTGATAGACAGTCAGCTGGTTACTTATAGAGAGCCACTTGCAATTGACTTCTATAAGTTTTGCAAGGGGAATATGAATCCGAGGAGGTTATGCTGACTGGAATCGAACGTGGTTCTCAGAGACTGTGATCTCGGTATAAAGGTTCCACCAGGGAACGAACCCGAGGTCTGTGGAGGGAGTTTCATTGTAAAAACCCCTAGAGAGACGTGTATATTAAATCACTGGTGTGATTTCAGTTGCAGTGACATTATTTATTAAAATAATGCAGGGAAATTGAGCAGAATACAGTATTATTAGACTACTTGGTGTAGGCTATACGGGGCTTGGAGTACTGCAAATGCAGAGTTGGACATTTTACAAATAGGCCCAGAATTGTGGGAGATGTTCAGTGGAGCCAAGTCACTCATTCTGTCGTCTGGAAGAGGGTGAGGGCCTGAATAATGACCCAGTTCTTCCCCGACGGAGAATGGATTTGAGAATGGTGGGGAGAGATCACAAGAAAAATCATTGATTACTCGTGATTGGAGTAACGAAATGACATGAGACTTGCCCACAGGTGAATCTTTAGACTGGAGGCTAATTTTAGAGCCTTTAATCTGCGAAATTGACGCATATTTAAGGAAGTGCGGAAGGACCGTAGGACTATCATTGTTCGCGGCGGGATTTGAGGAGGTCGCCAGGGAATCCCAGTGAGGTAGCGTCCCCACGCTATAGAGAAAGGAATTAATATTAATTAATTGGCCGAGCGATTCTTTAGCACGCAGATAGTTCTGGGATCAGAGAAGAAAAAGGAACCCAATGAACATGGTTTCGAGACCAGAATCAGGCTGGGAGAGGAGCCGAGATCACGCGGGAAGATTTCGCTCTACTTTCTGTGTGAAACTAATATAAGGAGGTCGACCCTTAGCAGAGGGGTTAGTTGCATTCAGTCTTAAGCCAGTCTCACACCAGTTCGTCACAGTTTGTCAAGAGAGGCGCAGACAGTCGTCATGGCGGGACATATGTTGGTCCGGTGCATGAAAGGACGCCCGCACAAAGAGTTCTACATTTGAGTGAAGCATTTAATAAGCTTTTATTTGATAATAATCGCGCTGCAGGTATACTCAGCAGTACGAGCAATGGCGTGTTCACTTAGGAAGCACCGTGTAAGATGAGTGGCAGAACTATTGTAAATAATAATAATAATTTGTGTAAAGTTATGGACAGTGTTAAGCGCAATGTATCAAATATCGACTGATCATTCATGTCTAATTACGCTTGAATGCGCTGGGAGAAACTTTACGAAGCATTTGGTAATGTCGTAAGGATACCAAATAATAACGCTCAGGACGGAAGTTAGCATATCTATGCGACGCAGGAAGCTTACCGTAGGAGTATGTATAAAAACTGTTGGTGAATTCCGATGGCAGGTAAACCAGGCTTTCAATCAGGAGTTGGTAGGAGTACGGGAGATGCCGTCGACACCTGCAATTTTGATATCTTTGCTAGGGAAGTTCAAGCAATGAAAAGTGTACAAAGTGACGTGTGTTATGTATCAAGCATATGTAAAATATCTTTTGAAGTAGTGGTTTAATAAGTGTTATAAAGTGTCACATGTTTGGAAGCAATAGCTTCATTATAGAAATGCTAAGTGCCGTGTGGTTAACGGAAAATATGTGTCATAAAATGTGTGTATTCAAGATGAATATGTCGCGTTAAACCTGCATATGGCAGGCGACTTGGAAGGATATGATTGGTTGAAGCCACCATGAGGAGCCTAGAGATATGTGAGTACCCCACAAATTATGGTTAATTAGAGAATATAGGCCACTGCATGTTATGTGATTTCAGTAAAGATGCCAGTAAGAATCAGATTAGGAGGTAGACCCTCCAGGTTTAATCATTATTGTATTGATTTTTATACAGTTGAGATGGTAATGTGCATCAATAAGTGGATTAATCATTACCACTATTAATTAAGATGGCAATCAGTTATGTAAATGTTACGAGCACAGTTGTTCGAGTTTTGAGATGATTGGTTGTGTCGGATTTTGGTAAATTATGTCAGAAATATAATAATAATAATAAGGAATGATTTGGTAATTTATTTCAGTGAGAATAATGATAATAAGGAATGATTTGGTAATTTATTTCAGTGAGAATAATGATAATAAGGAATGATTTGGTAATTTATGTCAGTGAGAATAATAATAATAATAATAAGAATTATGAATATCAAAGGTATTAATGAACGCATCAGGAAATTGTTGTAAACAAGAAATAATTACGCTATTTGTAAGACTTATCGATCCAAGCAGTAAGATTATACAGTAAGATTACATTACGGGATTAAAGAAAGAGTTTGATATCAGAATATATATTGTATTAATGGGAATATAATTATGCCAGGAATGGAAGAGCTTTTAGTGAATTGAATTTGCAGCTTATGTGAGAAGCTTATAGAGTAATTGATAGATTTCTCTTGATATTATAGTACGAAGTCGTAACATTAGGTAAGGAGCCAGGTGGTCTATTCTACGTATGAAATCTCCTATGCCGGGGGCATAGCTGGAGATATACTTTGTGCCAGAGTGTTTAGTGTTGGACCCTAACTCTGATGATGGATGAAATGTTCCGGATTGGAATCCCACGATAGGTGCGAGGCAAACATTGGACACCTCGACACTTTATGGATCCCCGAGAACTTATTGTTGAGTGATTCGGCTTGTTGAAGCGTACCTCAAATGTCGGCAGCTTGGACTGATCGCATAATTTATTTAAGACACCGGTTGCCTATTAGACCAATGTTTTACGAACCTCGTACCTTCATGTTGAAATGGGCCTAGTTTGGTGCCAGTTATTAGTATCCTCGGGGTAGGAATAAATATAAAGCTCATTCACTACCTGTGTGCATAATATTCAGTTAAAAATCCATTGAGATATGTGTGTCATTGGGTGCACAGTTTGTCTTGTAAAATCTTACAATGCTTTGGAAATAAGCCTTCAGACATAAAGCGAGGGTCGAGTTAGTGAGGGAGACCCATCCAAGTTCTATTGTATACAGACCGCTCGGGGAGAGGGTCTGGACGGTCAAGGCGGACCGTAGAAACAAGGTTGAAAGGAACAGATTTTAGACCCTGTTAATGACTTGAAGTGAAATATTGTTATGTTGAGTAATGAAGCCATGTGGTTTAAGAACACATTGATAATTATATATTATCCTGATGGTTCATGATTTTAGCTATCTAACGAATGGTTAGACGTTGCATTTATACTGTCACTGACAACTTTTTCAGAAGTTGGTTACCAGATTCCACAGGCTACGCGCGCAAGGTAGTTGATCGTACCATCCGACACAACAATAACATAACGTTTTTAAATTGAAATCACAAACGGCATGCAGTGGAACTATAGAAATAGAGGAGGAGTAGGGGTAGCTTACATAATTATGGAGTTGCACGTAGACTGCTGTGCAACACCAGAATAGGCTAATGCATGTGAAGCATTTGGTGGGAAAAGAAAGATCAAAACACACACGGTACACATAATTGTCAAATTAAGAAGGTTTAATGAATCAGTAATTTGTGATATTAAAGAAGTCACATTGTATGACGGTAGTGTCAATGTAGAGTTTGTTTCTGAAGTTGTACGTGCATCAGCGCACTAGAAGATCTTTGTGAAGTTCACATAAGGGTAAAGGTTTGTGGTATGATATGATTTTATTATGTTCATATTGGTGGATTGTGGAAAGTAATTTTTGTTTGCTTTTGTTTTAAGGTTATGGGGATTGTTTTATTTGTTAAAAGCCATGATTTTATTTACTGAATTAAAGTTTTAGAATAGAGTTGTGCCTTATCATTGTAGAGTTGATACCTTTTAGCCTCAAATCCAAAGTATGCAACTGCTCAGTGGGAGGACGGTACACCCTCGAGTCCTGAAGCTAGCTGGAGACAGAAGCATATTTTCCATCGAGATTATACGCATGGGTACAATATGTAATATTTTTTGTAAGGTTTTGTAATATTCACCTCTAATTAAAATGGTAATGCATCTGCATATACTATAGTCTTCACACATTCATTATCTAAAATGTCAGGCAAGTTATTAATATACAGTAGAAAGAGATATGGCCCTAACAAAGATCCCTGCGGTATGCCATGTTTTATTGTTGTGAGTTTTGAATAGTGAGATACTTTCACATTACTAGAATTTTCATGTTGAATGTGGACGCACTGACTACGATTGAACAGGTCGATTTTACGTGTTTAGAAGTGTGTTTCAATACCGCAGTTTTGCTTCCTATCGATAATTTATAGATCATTCGCCATAATTACTCGCACCGCTTAGTTGGATTTGAATCTCTCTTCGTTTGAAATAGTCGATGGTTAATTCAGCGTGTGTTTTCATAATAGCCTGTGGGTGAGAGGTAGTTGTAGGCTGTGGACTTATTTTATCTGTTTAACACGTAAAACTATTTGTATTTAACTTAGATGTTGGCATTAATATGCCGGTAGGCTATTGTGATTTTTGGAGTGATTTTGTCGGTTCCTCGGTAATAGGCTATGTCGAAGAAGTGTGATTAGACATCGATCGTCTTCAAAAGTCTCCTGATTTTTCATGTTGAAAGGTTGGCAGGTATGCCTGATGGAAACTCAAGTCCACAGTACCGAATAATGTACACATGTGCATAGTCCACCTCGTAGTGTAGTGGATGGCATTCTTGGCTGTCGGCCCGGAGGTCCAGGTTCGATTTTCGGTTGTGTTAAGAATTAATGTAATTCTGGTCAGAGGGTTGGAACGGGGTACACTTAACCTGGGAAGAGGTGGATTCGTTTCCCACCTCAGTCAACTTGTAAGTGGTTTTCCATGGTTTCCCACTTCTCCAGGCATACGTCGGGATGGTTCCTAATCTAAGGTCACTGCCGCCTCCTTCCCAATCCTCACTTGAATAACAATTGCACACACATTCATCACAATAATAGATCTAATCAGACAGATTCTACAAACACCCAAGTACATGGGTCTAAATGACCCTGATGTCCAAGCCCCTCAAATGAAACAACAACAACAACAAATATGCTTTGGGGCTAGAAAAATCGCGGTAATTTTTCCCGTTCGTGAATATTGTGTTAACAAGTGTTGTGTGCAAGTATGTTCGAGGCTTGAAACAACATGTGCCAGGACAGATTGTAGAAAAATCGTGATGCGTAAGGGGTGGCTAGCATGACAGTGGCAAACGCCGACATTCGAACCTTGGCTCTCACAATGAAACAGAACCTTAGTGAACACCGATAACTGATTTCAATGTTCCTGCGACTATTAGGCTACTACTCGGTTTAGGTGTTTGCGTATCAGTAAAATAGGCTAGGTTCGATTCCTGTGAGATATTTGAGATGAAGCAGCATGATCACCAGTTAGAATTCAAAGTAAAACAAAGGCACCGTGGCTTAAGAACGAAAGGTTCCAAGTCTCGTAAAACATAATTTTCATGCTACTGCTGTATCCCATCTTGACGTAATAAACCAATTAACAACCAAGTGGGGAGGAGATATATTTGACTAAACTGAGATATGTTTCATGACAGACAGAATGGCTTTTATTAGCTTCACCATTCAAAAGAAAAAAAAAGAAGTGCTGAAATGGTGCATTTACGAAGGCCTGTCCGATTGTAGCTACAATTTATCACTAATACGTATATTAATACAGAGATGGCAATTATACAAGTAACAAACGGATGGGGCGCTACTTCTCATACCAAGCAGCCACTCAATTGCCCTCACGAGGCCACAGTTTGCCAATGATGCGATGAAACTCGCAATATACAGTACAGAAAAGTTGGCAGTCAATGTTTAGTATTGATTGTGTAAACATTTCCAGTGTAGAAATATACTGTCTCAAATACTAGTACGGTATTTATTAGATGATATACTGCATATTCGGTGTGTTCATTTATTAGTGACTTTTGCTTCCAAAATCCAGCATAAGGAAAGATAGTGGAGTTAACTAGCCAAGTGCTGATCATAAATCAGGTGTATAACGAGGACACAATACAAATAATAATAATAATAATAATAATACTAATAATAATAATAATAATAATAATAATAATAATAATAATAATAATAGTAATACACCTGCGATTAGACACCCTTCGTCGCATCACCTTGGTTTTAGGTCATGGGGTGCTACTTCTCATATCAAGCATCCACTCAATTGCCCTCACGAGGCTACTGAAACGAAACGTGACTTTCGCCTCGATGTTGAAACGGTGAAATATTTCGAAACGGAAAGAGTCCTATGTTCTTCTCTGGTATATAAACTGTGTTGATGCAAAATTTCAGCTAAATCGGTTGAGTAGTTTTTTTGTTGCGTGAAAGAGTAGCAGGCATACGCCATTAAACTTTTATATTGGTACAGATTTTATACGAACCACAACTGCAAGAGGGAGCTGGAAGTCCAGAGGTAGAAAGTTCGTCTATTCTGAGTGTAGTTTTTCTTAGGTTTCTTTCACACTTCCTCAAGATAAATGCCGGAATTGTACCTTATTTCAAGTCCAGGGACATCTACTCCAATTCGATGTCCCAATATTTGCAGTCACAAATTATAATACAGTCGCTACAGAAGCACAGGTTATCAAACAAATTAAACGCACCCCAAGTACACGGGTCAGATGTCCAATATGTCTAGCCCCTCCTCCTCCACCACCACCACCACCACCACCACCACCACCAACAACAACATTTTAGTCCACCTCGTTGCGTAGTGGCTAGCATTCTTAGCTGTCGCCCCGGAGGTCTGGGTTCGATTTTTGGCTCTGCCAAGACATTTAATTTTTGTGCGAGGGCTGGAACGGGGTACACTCAGCCTCGTGAGGTAAAACTGAAAAGAAGTGGGTTCGATTCCCATCTCAAACATCCTGGAAATGGTTTCCCGTGGTTTCCCACTTCCACTCCAGGAAAATGCTGGGATGGGTCCTAATTTAAGGCCACGGACGCCTCCTTCCCCATCCTCATCTGCATTACAAATACACATACTAATACAGCCATCACAAAAACACGGGCAAAATTCCACCCTCACCCAAGTACACAGAGCTAAATGACCACGACGTCCAAACCCCTCAAATGAAGCAAAAACAACATTTTAAGGGTTAAGCTCAGATGATTGTGTACCATGGTACTATTGTATAATTAGATTGCAAGGGCCAAATGAGTCCACAAGACGTGACAACTCAATCAGTACTTGCTTGCAGGTGACACAGCCACCTGACGAACCACACAAAGCAGACCATTCCGACTCGGTAGCAACAGCACGTCCTTTCCACCTGTAGAGCTTGTCACTTGGTCACTCCAAGGCATGGGTCACGTGGGATGAACATTAGTATATTACTATGTGAATGATCCACAAGTCTCTTGATAGACATTTACAATATTGTTCTAAATATAGGTTACTACACAATTTAAATTATCCATTTATAGCTTAATCACAACAGAATCTATCTATAAACTGTCCCTATCCTTGACGTAAGTTACGCAAACTAAGAGAAATAAACAGAAAGAAAAGAAATACATAATAATCTTACTATATAATACGATTTGTAAGATTTTGGTACAAACCACACCTTCTAACTCCTTCTTGTTTCACAAAACTCAAGCTCCCAAACCAGAGGGAGTTAGAAGGTGTGGTTTGTACCAAAATCTTCCAAATCGTCTCAATAGTACATGAAAAATCTTGCATTTCTTGAAAAGTGAACGGAAATATATTTGTTTATAAAGTGATTTTAAACAAAGAAACAAGACGATAGCCCCCGAGAGAACTGTGACGCGGCCTGCCCGCATAGCACTAGGGCTGGGCGGGTAGTCTGTGCACATAGGGTGAACACAACCTATTATACGCGAGTTCTCGCACGGGTCCGCTAGTAATAATAATAATGTTATTGGTTTTACGTACCTTTTAACTACTGAGGCTTTTAGAGACGCAAAGGCGCTGGAATTTTGTCCCGAAGGGGATCTTTAACGTACCAGTAAATCTACTGACACAGCTCCCTTACATTTGCGCACCCTCAAATGCCAACTGACTGCGCCAGTATTCGATCCTGTAACCTTGGGCACAGTAAATAAATAGGAAGAAGACAGAAATACACGAGACCATTGGTAATTTATGTAGAAATTAGAAAGAAGAATCCACATTATAACAAGAGTAGAGAGAACAAACAATATCTTCCAACTGTTGTTCATAAAGATTGATGATGATTTCTGTTGCTTTAAATGTGTAACATCTTGGTCATAGGCTTAAGGTGATAAGGATGATTATAATAAAAACTACCACTACTATCAATCTAGAAAAATGAAGGGGAGACAGTCAGTCTCCTAAGGCAGAATTCAGAAGAGACGGGTTGGATTCCTACCTCAGTCATCCTGGGAATGGTTTTCCGTGTGGTTTCTCATTTCTACTCTAGGCAAATGCCAAGACGGTACATACATTATGGCCATGGCCGCCTCCTATCCATAGCCTAGCCCAATTACAAATACACATACTAGTACAGCCGTCACAAAAACACAGGTTATCAAACAGATTCCACACACACCAACCTACACAGGGCTATATGACCACGATGTCGCAAAGCCCCAAAAATGATTCAACAACATATCCTTCCAGGCCTCATGTCAGATTTTAATTTCTGACTGACGGGAGAATCGAACCCGGAGCCTCCTGATACACGCGACAACAATAATAATAGTCTAATTATAATAATAACAATAATAATTTTTGTTGGCAATTCAAGACCAAGTGAGTCGTCCAGTTGCAAAACTCGTTTAATCCACTTGTGAATAAGGATCATGTCATAAATTAATTAATTTAATTATTTTATTTTATTTTATTTTATTTTATTTTATTTTACTTTATTTTATTTTGTTTTTCTTTGTTTAATTTAATTTAATTTTAATTTTTTAATTTTTATTTTAAATTGTTTTGTTTAAATTTTTGTATTGTTTTTTGTTTTGTTTTATTTTATTTTATTTTGTATTTATTTTGTTTTGTTTATTTTGATTTATTTTATTTTCCCTTTATTTTGATTTTGTTTCTGATATTTTTATTTTGTTTTGTTTTATTTTGATTTATATGAAATCAAACGCAAAACAAAAAAAACACGAAGCAAAAAGCGAAATTCAAATACAAAAACAAAAGCAGGAAACAAAAAACAAGGAACACAAAGCAAAATTCAAAAGAAGCGAAGGCAGTAAACAAACACAAAACCAAAACCAAGAAAGAAAAGCCAAAAGTAAAATTCAAATGCAAAAGCACAAAGCAAACTCAAAACCAAAAACACAAAGCAAAAAGTAGAAAACAACAAACACAAAAGATACATTGGGCAAAGTCCAGAAAAACGTTTCTCATGAAAATGATCTTATTCACAAGTGGATTAAACGAGTTTTGCAACTCGACTACTCATAGTCATCCCTAGTAGAAACTAGGCCCATCTCCAAGTCATCATCAGAGATCCGTCAGTTAGTGACGATAAATGTCGCAATGGGTGTCAAGTCTCTGAAAGTAAGCTATTCAACATATCACCTCTGGATGTACGCATCTGTATGGCATGATGTAACGTATCAACAAGAAGTTCCGTGACGAACTAAAGAGCCTACTTTTCTTAAAATTTAAGATTCATGACAATGAATAATCTATTTGGATCTATCTAGAATAATGACGAAATTAAGTTGGTAATATCGAAATTTCTAATTAGTTCGAATTACTGTATACCTGGCATAATGTAGCCTAATAGAGAACTACAGTTGGCAGCCCTGGTGACTGAATATATTCTTAGTTCCATCTCTTTATTTACAGAATACAACATTTGGTTGAAGTCCAATAGATAGCATGGACGTTACATTCAGTTAAACATTGGATCTAACAGCGCGCGTAAAATCATGTTGGCAACAATGACATACATGTATTGGTCAGAAATAATCTGAAATAATACGATCTATTGTTGTGTCAATTTTGAATGAAATCCATTAGTTAGTATAGAGGTTACATGCATTTTAAAATTGGACCTATCAGCAGACTTAGAATCATGTTGGCAGCACTGGCTTAGGCCTATATTAGTTACTCCAAATTAATCAAGAATGAAAGGTACTATACGTGTGCAAAGTTCAGAGCTATTGGCTTGCATACTTTCTGATATATTGATACTAGGGTAACACAAATAGAGACTGTATTTATTAACAGTTGGCAGCCCTGGTCACTCTTAAGAATCGGCATAGTCATATCTGTTATGGTACACATAGCACACACGAAATATGGTTGAAATCCAATTGATAGTATAGAAGTTACATGTATTTAAAGTTGGACCTCTCAGCAGGCTTAGAATCATGTTGGTAGCACTGACGTATATAAGTTACTCCAAATTAATATAGAATGTTAGTTACTATACGTGTGCATAGTTTAAAGCTGTCGGCTTGCATACTTTCTGATATATGGGTATTTGAATTTAAAAAAATTGAGAGCATTTATTAACAGTTGGCAGCCCTGGTAGCTCTTAAGAATACGCTCAGTCATATCTGGTTATGTACACATAGCACATACGAAATTTGGTTGAAATCCAATTGATAGTGTAGAAGTTATATGCATTTAAAAATTGGACCTATCAGCAAGCTTATAATCATTTTGGCAACACTGCCATGTATGGCCTCCTGGAAATTAAACTGCAATATTATTATCTATACGTGTGCCAATTTTGAAATAGATCCCATTCATACCTTCCAAGATATCGAACATGGAGCTCAAATTTCAATTGCGATTTTTCAGCAGTTGGTAGCACTGACATAATTTTCAAATATCGCGGTGCGATATTCAGGTATAGAGCTTTACTCCTACCAAATTTTGTTTTGATTGCTGCAGCCGTTTAGGAGTTGATAGGACACACACACACACACACACACACACACACACACACACACACACACACACAGCCAGTCAGACAGACAGACAGACAGACAGAAGGACAGACAGACAGACAGACATTTGCCCGATCTCATAAGTCTACTTCTTCCTCATTTTTGCAAAATGTGAAAAGTAGGCTAAAAATCCTGCACCAAGAGCTTGCTGGGAAACTCCAATGTTTAAAACAGAACAAGGTTCCGTACTACCATTATGTTCCAGAGAACTTGGCTTAAAATGGAGCATTTCATACTGTATTGGGATCGGACTGTGGAGGACTGTGAAACATAATAGGCCTGACATAGTGATCTTCAACAAGAGATTGAAGGAAGATTGAATGGCTGATTGATGTTGCCATTCCGAAATACGCACAACATGGAGGCTAAACGTGCTGAAAAAGTGTCCAAATATTTGGATCTGGTGGAGCCTATCAGGATGCAATGGCAGACCAAGAGAGTTCGAAGAGTGTTCGAATTGTACCAATAGTCATCTCAAGCACTGGTGTGGTTCCTAAACATCTCCTGCAAGGGCTAAAGAAGCTTGATCTGTACACTTACTTGTATAAATTAATACAGAAGGCAGTGATATTGGCTACAAGTAGGATAGTTCGTAAAGTCATTGTCTGTGATCTAAATTAAGGTGATGATTATGTTTTGATTCTATGTAATCTGCGTTTTTTTTTCATTTTTACCAGACAATGATCTGAGAATAACCGTAATAATAATAATAATAATAATAATAATAATAATAATAATAATAATAATAATAATAATAATAATAATAATTTTTCTATGAACACAAAAATTCGTCACTACAACACTGTCATCAAACCAGTACCGCTATATGCATCTGAATGCCTTATCCTATCCGAGAAATGTTTGCTCGCGAAGTTAGAGAGAAAAGAAAGAAAGATCCTACACATCATACTTGGCCCAAACTACAAAAATGGCATCTACATCAGAAAATCCAGGCAAGAAATTTACTCGAGGATAGAGAAGATCACAGACACAATGCGAAAACGCAGAGTTTGCTTCTACGGTCATATGCGACGGATGATCGATTCCCGATGGACGAAACGTATCTTCAGTATATTCGACTCAAAACCAAAAACGACAATGCCATGGTATGTTAACGTCCAGAAAGATCTGAAAGAAATGGGGATACGAGCAGAAGATGCACAAGACCGAAATCTTTATAGAGCAGCCATCAAGACGTTTGGGACTTTCCGGGACGAAAAACGGACAACTGGTACGAAATGGACAGAGGAACGTCGTGCTAAACACAGTGAGCTCATGAAGGCAATGTGGATCAAGAAAAAAATGAGCAAATGCCAGAATGTAAAATGAGGCTTATCGTGGTCCCTAGTTGGCCGATTAGCGAAATTGAATGAATGAATGAATAATAATAATAATTCCATGGGTTTAATGTCCCTTTTAACTGATATGGCTTTTAAAAACAATAGAGGCATAGTATTTGTTTCAGTGTTTGTGCCTGATCCCAATGTATTTTGTACAGCCCTGCATGGTCGAGCGTTTATAGGAAATGCAAGTGAAAGTCAGTCATTCTGCTAGAACAATAAGAATATTTTGGGTTTGGGTTTTCACAATGTTCGAGGTAGGGGACGGAAGGTAGGATGATTTCATCAGAAGAATCAGAATTTAGCCTGGGCTAAGCGGCGTGAAAAGACTGTGGGATGGAATGACAAGATAAGAAAGATGAACTCGGAGGATTAGCTGGCGCAATTCTCCAACATCCAGGAATGTAACTTAGTACCTACTAGAAGCCAATGAGATGGAGTTGACCCGATTGTTCCCGAGATAAAGCACAAAATACATTTTGGGAGTATTTTGCCCAACTCTGACTGCAGTAGTGTGTGTGTAATTCTGGGAAGGAGCCCTGGTGCTATCCTGGGTGTCGTGCCGAATGCGACCGTGCCGGATGCGACCCGTGCCGCAAGCGACCCACCAATTTGCCATCGTGCCACTAGCGACCCAAGCACTGATGTATCGGTGAAATCTGGGAATTTCTAACACATCTGTCTCTGCTAAAATTCCGCTTAGGTTAAGTTAGGAGGCGTAAACATTGAAGAGCTTATTTCCAAAGTGATGTAAATCCAAAATTGACGGTTTTTCAATATTTTTCTTTCATAAGCAAGTTTATAGGTTCTCTTAACGTATAGCAAAGGTTTTAAGTCGCATTACGTCGTGTATCCCATATTAACAGAGATCTAAGAACTAAGTTTATTTGGAAAGTGGTGTAACTCCAACGTGTATTTATTTCCAATGTGTCTTATACCCATGTTAACCAATCCGATGGATCTCTGGACATCACGTGATATCACGTGATAAATCAAGGTCATGGCTACTTTATGAAGAATATGTAGAGCATCAGTTTGTGTTTGTTGTGTTTAATCCACTTAAATGTTCATAAATGCCACTCAAAGCGTATGTCAATATATGATTTATTTCCAAAACGTCCTGACTCCAACTTACAGGACACGATCACCACAATTTCCAATGATAGGAGATTTTTAAAACACAGTGTCAGGATGTGCATAAAAGCAATGAATGAAATTACATTATATTCATAATCATATCTAAATTTAATTATACAGTACGAAGAAACAAAAATGCGATTTCTGAAGTTTTACATTTCATGGATTTTCGTCACTTTGGAAATAAGATCTTCAATTCTTCTCTCGAACAATGGGTGGCATGGGGCACAGTAAGCTACTAGCAGGGTCGCTACAGCCACAATTTTTACTGGGTCGCATCCGGCACGGTCGCACTCGGCACGTACCCCTATCCCGGCATGGGTGATACAGAGCTGCTCTAATGAGTTCTCTCCTTGGGGGTCAATTAGGAAGTTCCTATCAGGGGAAGTTGCCTGAGGCGTATTTCACTGCCCCCCACTCCAAACTGGTCGTGAAGGTAAATATATTTTGGAATGTGTCAACCTGCGCTGATCTTCACGGTGTTAGCCACTATCTACTCTTGTTATCTTACAATTTTTTTTTTATTGCGTATGACTTTTAGTGCCAGGAGTGTTCGAGGACATGTTCGGCTCGCCAGTTTTATAGCTGCTTCGAGGCGCACACCCAATGGGTGAGCTACAAGTACCGTCGTGTGTGGAGTTTTGTCTGAGGAGGAAAGTTTGAATGTATGGACGAGGAGTTGGAATGTAGCGGCTGTGGCCTATAGTTAGGGACCAACCCCGGCATTTGCCTGGAAGGAAGATGGGAAACCACAGAAGACCATCTTCAAGGTTGCCGGTGGGGAGATTCGAACCTCCTCGCCTCCCGGATGTGAGCGACTGCCAGCAGTCATGCCGTAACGACCACGGCTATCTCACCCGGTGTTATCTTAAATACATATTCGATACTAGTCATTAGCAACTTTTGGTATTATTCCAGATTCCTGGATTTATTTAGCCTTGCACTTGATAAAGATAAGGTTGGGACATTTTCTATGTGTTTCACAGTTGCTATTCAGATCTGCACATTTTAAGTTTTATGTTGTAGCTTCGTAAACATGCACAATGAGTTTTAATTTAATAATAGAAACGCGCACAATCTGCATAGATACAATTACAGAGGAGTCTTTAAAACGATATCGTGGGAATCAAAATGCTTATATATGACTGTATTCTGTTTTCAGCCGTGCCAACATGATTGCGGTTGACGCTAGATCGTAAGAATTGGTGCTCAGTTTGAAACATGGAATTTTGGACAACAGTGCTACGGGTATCTATGCCAATAATATATTTTAGCCCGCCGTTCTATCATATAAGTTTGTAGCCTAATAGTGTTTGTGTAGTGGAATTTCATATGCTAAAAGCCATTTGGGCACTAATAGGCCTATATGACTGTTATGTATTTCTATGTGGCAAAGGTTAATGTAATAAAGGAGTGAAGAAGGACCTGTGGGTAGATTATTGGCTGAGGAATAACCTAACCACCAAGGGAAGATGATAAAGAGAAGGAGATGGGTTTCGGACCAAAGAAAAAAAGGATGGAGAAATAGGAGGAGAGTTTGACATCAGTTATGCCTAAGATTTCTTGTTCAAATGCAACAAGTGGTGAAAACCCTATTAAGAGATTTATTTGCATTAAGTAGGGCATGAACCTAGGAGGAGTTAGGAAAGCCAGGATCTTGCTTAACTGTAGTATTAGAGAAATACTGAGTCAAAAAAGAAAGGTTGAATTTATTTAACAATGAAAAAGAGCCTAATAAATTTAACAAACATATAGTTTCAATTTTTGTTAACAATTTGGGGTCGCAGACCTCCTAACATTTAAAGTTTGCTCCAGGCAATTAACAATTCTTTAGGTTTCAAACCTTTATATGTACTAAAATCTTCGTAAGATTTAAAAAATACAAATGAAGTGATTAAAGTTAGACATTAAATCGAGTACAAGGTGTGTACTTTAAGAAATTTCCAAGTACCTATCTTAGAAAAAGTTACAACTTCGAAAATAACAAAAAAGAAAGCAGGTAGAATGAAAGAGAAGTTCCTATAACTTCATATATTTACGTTGAATTACTTTTATAATAGTTATACAAAATAGGACAGGTCACTTACTGTGAAACCTGAAGAGAAAGTCAAAAGGAAAGTTCTAGACTTCCTATGTTTAAGTAGGAATCACGAGACAAATGGGGCATGTTTCCCTTTCGTGAGTCCCAGAAATAACTCACTCATGAGTTGAAAGAATTGTATTCCCTAATTAGAAGGGAGAAACAATGTAAGTTTGAAACGTGTACTCGACATGTATTTATGCAGAAGTTAATTAATGTTATATAGGGTACGGCGGGGCTAATTCGCCCACGGGGCTTTCCCGCTCAAAATAAGCTTGACGTTGCACTGAGCAGCCACCCTGCTCAGCTGATATCGCCCTTTGTGTTCAGTGTGACCCTCGGTCTCTGTGCTACTACATCTATCGTTTGTTTGAGAGTGACAGCTTGAGTGTTGAGTAAAACAAAGGAAGAATACTGCAAGGTACATTGTTTATGTTGTGAAATTTGTCGTCATTAAGAATTTGTGCTTGCAACTTAAGGATTGGTGTCCACAGTAGCGGCATTTCTTTTCCCGGAAGTGTGGCGCCTGGCAGTCTGAAGGTTAAGTTACATCTGGACATAGCAGGTAGCACGTTTCCTTGGTCACAGCAATCACAAGACGCGCTATTGTAAATTCCAGTAATTGGGGCTACTCCGCCCAGAAATATGGGGGCTATTCCGCTCGGCCAAGACTTCTCTCTTGTTATAATATTGCAACCAAATTATTTCAAATAGCAGATTAGTATCTCTTTCTTGTTACGTTAGAGATGTTACGGACGTATAAATGGAAAGGGTCAGTTCGAAAATGGACGGAGGAAGATATTGACCGAGCTATTTCAACTGTATTACGAGGCGAAGTAAGCATGAGAGGTGCAGCTGGACTTTTCAATGTGCCTTATTCAACTCTTAAAAATCGTGTTCATTTGCGTAAACGACAAGGACCCTTAGGGAAAATCATAGTGGACAAACCACCGGGTCATCCCACAGCATTTTGTATGCAAGAGGAGACAGAGTTAGCTTCCCGGCTAAAATGCTTGGCAGCAAGAGGTTTTGGATGCACACCAGAACAGATTCGAAGGGCAAAACGGAGCTTAAAATTTGATAAGGCCCGTAAAGGAAAGGTTGCCAAAAACATTTTCGAGACATTTGCAAGACAAATGACCGGGACCTTCAATCCGTACGACCAAAAGACTTTGACAAGGAAGAAACACCATGTGGATTTTGTGGCGTAACTTTTTATACCGCTCAGTCGTCATTAAAGGGTGGTTGGATTCAATGCAAAGACTGTGAAACTTGGTATCATGACATGTATGTTGGGGCTACAGGAAGGAAAAACTTCATTTGTGGTAAATGCCGTTGAGGAAAGGGTATTATTACAGTGAGCAAAATAGCCCCAAGCATGGGCGTAATAGCCCCATTAAATTTGTGATTCGTCATTTTTGCTTTGATTTATATTTTATTTCATCATGCCGGTATAATGTTATAACTGTATTTTGACAACATTCGTATGTAATAAGCAATAAATAAGGTGTGCTTTGCTGTTGGTTCCATCTTAGAAATATTAATAGTTTTTGATTTATAATGTTTACAATTTGAAACGAGCGGAATAGCCCCGCTCTACCCTAAGAAAAAGGGGAGGGCACTTCTATAGAGTGACACCTCATTGAAAAAAGACTTAAAGTAACAACTTTATTATTATTATGGTTTGTTAGTAAAAGGTTTAGGAAAGATCAATTGGGATTGAGGATAAATGTTCATGGCCTTATTTATGGTAATCGGACGATCGCGACGCGGTAGAAATGTTGAACAAGCACTAGTTTTCACTGTAGTCTGTTAAATGGATGAAAAGTTCACTGTAGTAACACAAAAGTTTATGGCAAAAAAAAAGTTATTGCAATTGTGAAAAAAAACTGGTTGCACTAGGTAGGCGAGAGTCTATTGCTTGAGAAAGTTATAGATTGTCATTAAGTACGCCAGAGAAAATCCCAACGGAGGAAGAAAAGTTAGCTATTGAGCATTAAATAATAAGGAAGATCCTTTAGTTTGAGAAAGTATTCACACATGTGAGTGGAAAATACATGACGGCGTGACTGGTAGATTCTGGAAGGTTCCAGAGCAATTTTGACTGAAGAATAGGGCCAAAGTTATTCCAGCGGTGGAACGAGCAAAATATTTTATAGACAGTGGGTATTCATTGGTATCCCACGTTGTGAGAAGATTTCTCATTTAATTAGCTTAAGAAAAGCTACTTTCTATTAAGGTTGGCTTAGACAGACAAAAGCCCAACATGGTACATCCCGCGAAGGATGATTATTGCCCCAAAATATAGTAATCTCACACTGCCTATAAAATTGTCCTTAAAAGCATGTAGATATTAAAACGATGAGAATGAGGTTAACATCTGAAATCTGTACTTATCTTTGCTGCATAGCGATGGTGAAGTTCCCTTTGAAGGTTTACATTAGAATTCCAACATGGCGTGGAATGAAGAAAATGCCTCTTGAGTTCAGGAGGCTAGCTCTAGTTGAGCCTTGACTGACTAAGTCGAGTGTCGACGTGCAAGTGAGACCCACTCAGCGAAGCGCAGAGGGACCAGGAAAGGGGAAAAGAGAGGGGGTAGGAGACAAAAGGAAGACATATAAGCATCACCAACATACATAAGTTAAATTCTCTTGAGGAAATGGTCTTCAAAGAGTTGATAGTAGGCGACGCTATCGCAGCCTGGTGGGTGAAAAAGTAGACGAAGTTCTCTTGATCACGGAGATGATAGCTGGCGATGGCGACGAGATCTGGTGGCCAGATGGAAAAGGAAGTCCTCCTGTACAGGGAAGAATTGGAAACTTCAGAGATTCGCTGCTAGATGACGCCAGGTGGGTCATG
Source organism: Meconema thalassinum (assembly GCA_946902985.2). Lineage (NCBI taxonomy): Eukaryota > Metazoa > Arthropoda > Insecta > Orthoptera > Tettigoniidae > Meconema > Meconema thalassinum. The sequence goes on from OX336389.2 coordinate 126,484,593, forward strand.
GAAGATATATATCTAGAACAGACTCACAAATGACATAAGAGACATGACCACCAAAGAGAAACTAGAAGATCACTGTTGGTGTTTGATAAAAAGGAAGGAATGAACAAGAAAAGAGCATTAAAAATATACTCTATCATACCGTGTATTCCAAGAATACACCAACCTGTAAATCATTTATTTACCATTTCTCGTTTCATTCCAAGGAATTAACTCGTGGGTTGGCTCTTATTGATAATGTTAATAAACCTCTATTGATGTGTAACATCTTTCCACTCGGTTGCTGGATAATTTTTGTGGGAGTGATTTTGAAAAATGGGACGGAAGTGGATCGGAACGATCGAGCTGGCGGTGGTGAATCGAACGGAAGTGTAAGACGCACTGCCAACTCGATCGATCGATCCAGCTGGCAGTGGTAAGAGAAACAATGAGCGAGCGGTGTCGGAAATTGATACCATGACGTACTCTCGGCCATGTGGAATGTATATGACATACTGAACGGTAAACGCTCATGCGAACTCTGGTGTCAAGTGGTTGAAACAAAGCACATGATACATGTTCGGAGTCTTCGTATCAGTATTTAAATTGTAAAATGCCTTAATATCAAACATTGTAAGTAGTCGGCATTGTAGGTATTATGTTTCTGCATAATGGCTATTCAAATATTAACCCACATAACGGTAATGCGGATATCAATATAATATAATCGTTGTGGTTATACCAGAATTGAGCAAGCCTCATGAACTATTGCTGAATACATTCTCTTTACTCACAAGAGGGCCTATTCATAAGGCATTTTAAACACAATTTCACGCAGGAACATTATCGAAACAAGCAAAATAAAAATGAAACTTAATTCCGTAATGCAGTATTATTGGAACGTGGAAATAAGTCACCATCCTGTGCACAATATTTGTGTAGTAGAAATAGCCGTGGGGTTAGCACCTATCACTGTATATCTAGAGATCTCGGGTTCGATTCCCGGACGGGGTAGATGTTTTTGCTACCAGATTATAATTTTAAACGATATTTATCATATCAATATGACTCATTTTAACAGAATCCTTATGAAATTACGTGTTGGTCTGTGAATCAAGAGGTCCTGTTTATAAAGAATTTAAGGTTATGAGTGGTGTCGCGTCTATTTATCTAGTTGATCCATATCGTATTCTACATTTAGGCTAGTGCTGGTGGAAGCTACACATCATCTAATAAAATGAGTTCCGTATTATAAACTACAATATCTGTAAAACACTCCCTTTTACAATATATTAATATTTGTGCCAATAATACTATAAAATACCGGTGTAACAACAATTTCACGTGAGGTTTCTTCTATGTCAGATGTTATACATCATATGCGTCACTACTGTAAGGCTCGTTTTTTTCTTCTTCAAATACTTCCCTCATTGAAGGGCTGACACAAGGGCAAAATGTATTACACAGTATTTAATTTTTTTAAAGTTCAAAATGTCGCAAAAACAAACAAAAAAGATCAAATCATTTATGAAAGACAATAGATGCAACTACTGTACTATTTTCTACTATTGGTCGCTTATATTCTTGCCTGGTGCCATGCAGGTGGTTCCATAAAATGGCTATATAGCTGTTGAGAACGAATTTAGAAATGTCTCGACGAAGACATTGATTGTATATGACTCATTATGAATCACTATTTGGTTCCGTATTGACTCACAATATCATCAATTAGTAAATGGTCAACAATTTTCTGCGTATTGTCTAGGCATAAAATAAAATTGTTGTTTATAAGAAGATGTTCATAAGTTTTCAAGAAACTTTAGAACTGTTCCTCTTGCAGTCCTTTGACAGAGATGTGGTCCTAAGAATACTTTTCCAAGTAGTACCCCATAGTTGGCTCGTACATGGTTCTGTTTTCATTATTGACCTCATCGGGAAGATGCTATCTGCCCTAAGCTCTCATCTGCACTGAAGATTGGTAATGGTGTCGAGTTACACGCTGACGATTCTATAATATAGATATACATTTATTTAAGAATGGGGGCACATCAAATTACAATTCGACTACAACTTAATATATCTACATAAAGTTTAAATATGTATATACAACAACTGTGGAATAATGCAATGTATCAACATAACATTGTAACAGCTAAAAAGAAATATGACAAAAGTGAATTGAAGTAAGCTTTGTAAACAATAAATATGCAACCATCAGCCCCGTTACTTCCTCGTAGTTTGCTCATATCAGCAGAATGATATAAGAAGTTGTAAAAGTTTTCCATGAAATTAAAACGCTTCTATGCCAACAATAAACTTTACATTATGGTGTTTGAAGTTATTTTCAGTGTTGCCTTAGTAATCGAAATTTGATATTTTTCGATAAACTTTACAATTAATAATGAAGACCCCCAGGGAAGAAGAGAAGACCAATACTGAACCTGGCGGGGTACAATCAGGATCTGATGATGACCGCTTGAAAGTCAGAACGCATAATCCTAAAATGTCCCCATTATACACTAGTGTCCAAAAGTTAATCATAATCACTAAACGAGGCCATACCGCCTGATGGGACTGTCAGACGGATTGATGGACAAACGGAAGCTGAATCACACACCATATGTCACACAACTTGTCCAAGAAAACAGTGTCAGATAGGTTCTGATAGCTCAGGTACACCTTTAACAAGAACTTACAGAACTTGGCAATGTCTTCCACAACGGCCACACATGCTTCGCAGCGACGCGACATGGCGTGCTCTCTATCAGATGGTCCAAGAGCTCTTGGGGCAGTCGATCCCATTCCTCCGAAAGGGCAATGCGAAGGTCTTGGAGGGTCTTTGGTAGAGGCTGAAGAGATGCAATTCGCCTCCCCAATGCATCCCAAGCATGTTCTATAGGATTCAGATCCGCAGACCTCGCTTGCCAATCCATGCGACGAATGTCTTCCCCAGCCAGAAATTCATCCACCAGAGCAGCATGGTGCGGTCGGGCATTATCGCCCATTAAGAGGAAGTGTGGACCAACCGCACCTCTGAAGAGTCGAACATGTGGTCTCAGTACCTCATCCCTGTTGTGACCGATATCGCATGGTTTTGAGAGCTCTGGCAACGTCGCATAGCAGGAGGAAGGATGCAAGCGGAAGTAACCTGAGGTTGATGTTTTTACGTCATGGACATAGTCGACAGCATGACTAGGCGAAGTTTCCAGAAGTGTAGAGGGCGCTGATGAGCTCCAGGAAAAGTTGAGGTGGAAAGGTCACACCGGAGAAGCGGGTCACTTTATTTTGCATCGCCGTCCAGCGAAGTTCACTTTCTTTTGTGTCGCCGTACGCCGAAGTTCATCTTTATTTTTGTGTCGCCACACGCTGAAGTTCCTAACAAGTGTGTAGTAGCAGTCGTATCGTGGCCGCTTGGAACCAGTGTGGTATTCCGACAGTTTTTTGGGACATAGCTGAAAGGATCAGTATTATTTCTTGCGTGGACAGCTCTGTGTTAACGAATACTAAAGCTGAACGTGGCGAGGTGATATTATAACGCAGATCATAATGCATTATGTTGTGGGACACTAGTCATTTTGTACAATAAAGTGCGAGCAGACACACGTGGTGTCTCAAGCTTTTACCAGGTACGGGACTGTATGGGCCGTGCGCTATATAACTGACGCCCAGAACATATGAACGAAGCGATGTGCTTTTGTTTGACGACCAGACAAATGAGTGTCCAGGGTCAGTGAACTATGAGAGATAAGCTGAGTGCAGTCCAAATATAGAGCGACATTCTAGGTCAAGGACGGACGTAATACCTTATGAGTACATGCTTGTGTAGACGCATACGATATAACCTGTGTCGTTATAGAGTTATTTTCACGGCCATGAGTTGATATTACTTGGCATAGTCGACATGAAAATTGCAGCGATGTATTGGACGGACATAAAGGCTATCAGTACAGACCAGTGCGAGTTTTGTGTCAAGAACTTTACGAGCGAAGAGATGGCAAGCTAAGTTTAGTATGTGGAAGCTGTTACGATGACGTGGAAACGAAGGCGAGCCAGGACCATGGACACCCCGAGGGTCGCGAGCTGGATCCAGGACGAGAGGGGAGGATGTTCAATGGGAAGAACGTGGACCCAAACCCCCAGGAAACGTGTCAGCGGAACCAAGACTGAGGTGGCCGAAAGGTACTGAAAACCATGTTAATTTTTAAGTAGTGGTTAATGGGTAGTGGTTACTAAGATTTGGACAGTTGGGCAAAAATCGAAATAGAAGTTAATCAATAAGGATAAAATGCGATATAATGACATGATTAATAGGATAGTAAATGTTAAGTTTTCTTTTGAGAGATTAATGCAGTCATATTTAGGGTTTAAAAATAAATGTATGGATGCTTCAAAATATAATTTGAGTACAGGGATCTTTCAGCGTGTTAAGTCGCTGTGTTCTTTGAATTGGTGCAACCTGGATGACAAATTATGGTTTGAACAGGCTTAAATTACAAGGGATTCATTTACACTTAATGGGCCACTTTTTGTGCGCACATCACATTTATGCTAAACACTCACACGTCACTGAGGTTTCCCTTTACATGCTAACATGAGGAGATGCGTTTGGTAGGTGACTGATACAAGGTTGTGTAAATAATGATACTGCATTGATAAAATAGCAGGGTTGCATAATACGAAGTTATGATGAAACTAAAGGTTCTCGATATAGCGAGGTGAATAAAATAAATGATTATAATTAATGTTACGTGATAGGTTCAAGTAGATGAAATTTTGAGGCAATTGTCAGTTGAAAAATAATACAGATAGGCGGAGGCCATCTACTTAAATGTTTATGGTGTAGTTATAAATATGTGAAGAGCATGCAGTGATTAATAAATAAAAAAAAATATATCTGGGATCATAAAGATGTTAAAATGTAAAGTGATGAATGTAAAAGCCAACAGCCAGTCATTTTTCTGAGTGAGGCACAGCTGAACGAAAACCAGTGAAATAATAATGAAAGTATTTAATACATGAATAAAAGGTCTGAAAATAAATTCTTTAACGCCAGTGACATCCATACATAAAAATATTCTTTTTCCTATTTTAGTGATTACATTTAGTTAGAAGGAGATCGAATGAGGCAACAATTTTTCTTTGAATATCTTTTCAGATTTATGCACCTGCTCATTTATGGACTATTAGCGGAGAGGTGACATAGCATTTTGAAGTAATGGTTGTAATACTAGAATGATATAGCTCTGATCTCCGTAAGTTATTTTGTATCCAAAGATTAGGACGCCCGGAGATTTTTGTCCTCATTAATTTGAATTTTGCTTCTGCGTAATTTTTTTTATTTGCACGTCAAGAGTAATTTTGAGAAGTCTCCGAGCGGAGGTAGGCTTCTGTGTGTGATTCTATGTATTTAGTGGTGTGGTTCTGTAATAAATGGTGGATGAGTTTTATCTTAACAGCGGAGTTTTTTGTCATTCTTGTTCGTTGTCATACTTGTGTGTCCACCGGATCAATTTTGAGATTTTACCCCAGTTGTACCCATCATTGTAAGGACCCCGGGATTGCTTGAATCTCGTTCCCGACACAGTTTTTTTTGGCCAAAATTGATTCGGACATTCAAGATTTTTTTTTCCTTTCGCGTTGTACCGAATTCTGGGTGAGGGTTGAAGTGTATGTCGGGCCACCCAATCCAAAGCCAGATTATCGGGCACAACAAGATGGCGCCCAACGTGGGGCCTCGAACTGGGAATATCGTACCACGCAGTGGTATAGCCGACATCTTGAACTCGAAAAAATTGGAACACCAGAGGAGAGTGACAAGATGGTGGACGGCCATGTGGCACAAATGGAATGGAGAGAAAACCAATTGAGTACTGGTACCCCATTTTATTGTGCGATATGTCTGTCAGTCTGTTAAAGTTCACTTTGTAGGATTTTTGTGTGTGTTTGAATGACATAGAACGAAGCGATTCAGTAACGTTAGATCGCTGTGTTTAAGCGATACCATCCACATTTATTATTTCCACATGATATTAGATTTCGATTCCACTGCCAAATTGAAGTAACCACTAGTCCTTAGTCTAAGTTAGTCACTAGTTGTAACAGCTTCCATGTTTATTTGTTGTGAAATATGGGAGAATTTGATGAAATTAAGGGATTGATGGGACAGCTAGGAGAGAAGCTAAAGGAGTTAGCTAAAAGTCAAAAGAATATGGAGGAAGGTTTGAAGACTCAATGGAAAGACTATGAAGGTGGTATGAACACTAATCTAGATGGGTTGGATAGACAGTTGATTAAGATGCATGAAGGAATAAATACTAAATTTGAAGGTTTAGACACTAAATTTGAAGGTTTAGACACTAAGTTCGAAGGTTTAGACACTCAATTCAAAGGTTTAGACACTCAATTTAAAGGTTTCGACACTCAATTTAAAGGTTTCGACACCAAATTCAAAGATTTAGATACTAAATTCGAAGGTTTTGAAAAAAATCTTGGAATTCAGTCAGGGGACCTGCAAGGAGGATTGGAATTATTTAAGGAGCACCAATTCGATATGAAACAGTACATGGAAAAGGCTCAAGCCGAAATGACGGATTTAAAGGAACAAATTAAGAGGGATAAGGTGGAAATTGAAAGTAATATGGGGACACAGTTGAAATCATTGGAGAAAACCGTTCAAGAGAAAATGGATCGAAGCGTGGAGGCATTGACCGCCAAGATGGAAGAAAGGGATAAAGCAATCAACGCAGAGGTCTTGGTGTTAAAGGAAGAGGCGAAAGTAATACAGCAGAGATTAGCGAAAGATACCAGGAGCATGACCGATAAAATGTCTGAATTCACCATGGAGCAGGAATGCAAGATGGAAAGTCTTAGGAGTCAGATGGGGGAAATGAAATTAGAGTTAAACGACGAAATTAAAACACAGATTGCAACAGCGGTTTCGACAGTACAGGATAAAGTGAGTATTGCTCACGGAGAACAGTTAAAAAGAATTGTTGAATTAGAAGGAAAGATGGTAGAAGCAAAATCGATAGATGTAAACAAGGAACCAAGTCCGACAGGAACAACATTCACACCAATCAGTTACAGCTCAACTCAACCGATTACCATCATTAGGAATCAGGAGGACCGCCCAAAAAAATTTCAAATTTGACTGGCATCACACCCATAGAATTCCTGCGGGACCTGAAGGAATACATGGATGAACATAGGGTTCCTAAAGAGAGAGAAATGAGGGTGATAGAAAGAGCTCTTGAAGGCCAACCGCTAAACTGGATGCGAGCTTTTAGGAATCAGTTTAGAGGGTACGATGACTTTGCGAACGCTTTCCTGAAGAGATTTTGGTCCTCAGAAGATCAACAAAGTATAAGGGCTGAATTATACTCAAAGAAATACGCGACTACCAGGCCAACACAATACGCTGGGTACTTCACGAATCAGGTAGCCAGGCTACAATTTTTGGATCCACCGTTGGAGGAGCAGGATTTGGTGCATGCCATCATACAGCAATATCCGGTAGAAGTCCAGCGTGTATTAATTGCATCGGGTGCAAATAGACTCGAGGTGTGTGACGAGATTTTGAAGAAGCTAGACCACACGAGCAAGATGACGGAACCTCGTAGTCCAAGGACAGAACAGAGAGAAGCAAATATGGTGGTAATGGATCGTATGGCGCAGACGGAACCTCAGCGAAGTTATGGAAGGAACGATAGAGATGGAAGGGATGAAGGAAATGGCTTAAACAGATACAGGAATCAAGGAAAGCCATATGACCGGAGGCCATATTATCAGGATAGAAGTGGACGATTTAATCAGAGGGACTACGGAAGGTCAGGATATAGAGGGAGAGAATCGTGGCCACGTGATTGGAGACCATACAATAACTGCCCAAGGTACGGGAATCAAGAAAGGCAAAATTATAGGCCATCATTAGAAGAACGTCACCAAGAAAGCCGAAGATACATTGAACAATTAAGGGAAAAGGAACAAGAAGAAGAAGAATCTCAGGCAAAACAGCATGAGGAATCGAAACCAGGCACCAGTGGAGTCAAATCAGGAAAGAGAAGCTGACAGGAAGGAAATACTGAGTTTGGACAGGGACTCACAGGCAGTAATAACGATTTTTTGCCCATTAATAATGATTTACGCCCTAGTGCTAGGACAGTCCAAATTCAAGCTATACACCACATAACTGATGAAGATATTATTTATGGAGACGAAGAAGGAAATAGAAAGGTGAGGTGTGTGGATCTGCCAATAATCAATGTAAATATAGGGAAGTGTGAGATTGAAACGCTGCTCGACACGGGTGCGAGTGTGAGCATAATATCGGAAGCTTGTCTGGAAGGAATAAAAGATTTAGTTGAGATGGCTATAATGCCAGTATCGAGTATGAAGATACAGGGTGTTATTCCAAACAGATCAGTAAAATGTAGAAAACAAGTTTTGTTTGAATTCCGAATCTCTGAAAGAGTATTCGAGCATGTATTTATTGTGCTCAAGGACAGTAAATACAGCATGATATTAGGAGCGGAATTCATTTCTGAGCACGGCATAGTCATAGACCTGCGCGGAAAAGTGGTTCAATTCAGAGATGATATAGATGAACGAGTTGAAAGTGAAAGGGAAGAATTTCCAATTAGGGACACTGGAAATAAGTGGGAAGGAATGTTGCCGGATAGCAAGGAGGAAATGAGGATAAATACCATCAAAGAAGAACCATTGGAGCCAAAGTTACAGGATAATTTGGAAAATCTGATAGAAGAGTTTAAACACATCTTCGACAGCAAACCAGGGTTGATCAAAAATTTCCAGTATGAAATGAAATTAACTGATGACACGCCGTATAAAGGGAAAATTTATCCTGTCCCGGAATACCTTCATGGGAAGGTAGAAGAGATGATAAAGACAATGGAGAAGGACGGCATCATAGAGAAGAGGGCAACGTCATACTTGAACCCTCTCGCGATAGTAAAGAAACCCGATGGATCTGTGAGGATATGCTTAGACGCGAGAAAAATTAACAGCGTGAGCCTTCCAGAATACGACCGACCACCCAAGATCAGGGAGATACTGAGAAGGTTCAAAGGGAAGTCGATATTTACAACTCTGGATTTGACGGCGTCATATTACCATATTGAGCTAGCGGAAAATAGTCGTCAGTACACGGGGTTCCTATTCGACGAGAAGACATATGTCTTTTCTAGGCTCCCATTTGGCCTGAAAAATAGTGGACCCGTGATGGTGAGAGCACTGGACCAAAATCTAACGGAAGAAGTCAAGAAGCACGTGATCTGTTACGTAGATGACTTGATCATAGCATCGGAGACACCAGAAGAGCATATAGAACACATTAGAATGGTTTTTCAAAATCTAGAAGAGGCGAACTTCAAAGTGAATTATAAGAAGTGTCATTTTTGTAAGGAGGAGATCATGTTTCTTGGACACGTGATAGATGGGCAAGGATACAGGCCAAACCCCCAAAAGATAGATTCTATCAAAAACTTCCCTAGGCCGCGAAAAATTAAGCAAATTAGAGGATTTTTGGGCATGTGCCAATTTTTTGCCCTGCATTGCCCTAAGTACTCTGAAGTGATGGCTCCGCTTCACGAGTTACTAAAGAAAAACAACAAATGGAAATGGGGAAACGAATGCGAAGAAGCTTTCAACAGAGCAAAGAGTATGATAGTTGAAAACATAAAATTGGAGTATCCAGATTTTCAAAGAACGTTTTACTTGGAAACGGACGCTTCTTATGTGGGAATAAGCGCGGTACTATATCAACTAGATGACAAACAGCAGAGGCACTACTTAGCATTTGCTAGTAGAAAATTGAAAGCGCATGAGAGGAACTACACTGTCACTGAAGTTGAAGCCTTGGCGACGATTTTCGCACTACAAAACTGGAAGAAAATGCTATTAGGACACCGAATAATAATAATAACTGACCATAAGGCCCTCCAGTTTATGTTAAAAACGGATCTAGCCAATGAGAGAGTTGCACGATGGACCTTGTTTCTGCAAAGATTTGATGTTTCGATTGTTCACCAACCGGGAAGGAATAACCTGTTGGCGGACATACTGAGCCGAAATCCCTGTGAAGAAGCAAGCGTGCAAGTGGTAGAAATTCAGCGGGAAGACCGTGAGACGATTGAAAGACTCAAGAAGATCCCACAGTCACAAAAAAGATACGAGCCGTTGAGAAGAATTTATAGGTTTTTGAAAGGCAGGATGGACCGAGATGACCCTGAATACGAAGCTACTTCGAAACAAGCGGCTGTACATTTGATTTTAGGGGACTCAGTCTACAAGTTCATAGATCGAGATCGCACTATGCTCAGGATCGTAATACCACCCAGTTTAGTCCAGCCGGTGACATGGCTAGCACATCATGCCATAGGTCATGGCGGCACGGACAAGACGATTGCGGTGTTGCAGGAACAATTTACGTGGGAAGGAATGAGAATATCTGTGAAAAACACATTGAGAACCTGTGACGTATGTCAGAAGAGCAAGTACTCATCACACCTACTACGGGAGAAGCCAAGGGCTATAATACCATCCAAACCCTGTGAGTTGTATTCGGCGGACCTGTATGGCCCCCTCCCTAGATCAACCAGAGGAAATCGGTACATATTGGTGACTATGGATGTTTTTTCGAAATTCATAATGCTGCACCCCATTCAAAAGGCAAAGGCGAGATACGTCATCAATAGGATAGAGAAAGGAGTGATTCCTAAGGCAGGTAAGCCCGAATATATTTTAACAGATCACGGGACTCAATTCACTGCAGCAGACTTCCAACAAGCGATTACGAGGCTGGGTATTAAACATATTTTAAGTTCAATTCGAAATCCCGAATCGAACCCTGTTGAAAGGACGATGGCTGAACTGGGAAAGTTCTTCAGAATTTATACACATGAAAGGCATGATAGATGGATGGAATTTGTACCGCTAATTGAAGCGTGTATAAACACCACACTCCATGAAAGTACGCGGCAAATTCCTCAGGCTCTCCATTTTAATACGGCACCCCGAAGACCATGGGACCATCTGTTCAACAGACCTCCAGACGCCGTCCCCAGTCATAATGTAAGGATACAGAGGGCACGCGAGCGACTTCAACTCCAAGCGGACAAGAGAGCTAGAAGGGTGCAGCACAAGCGATTCGATCAGCCCCTGAACGAAGGACAGGAAGTGCTCCTCAGGAGACCTGTGTCATCTAATTTGCCAGCGAAGATCTACAGCAAATTTGTAAGAGTTTTCGCTGGGCCGTTCAAGATTGGACGCAATTATGGAAATAATTGTTACCAAGTCGTGGATATCGCAACTGAGAGAGTTATAGGCAAATTCAATGCAGCTAGCCTTAAAAGGTACCACAAGAGAGAGTAAGCATGCGATGTGGAGAACTCATTGAAGAAATAGATTGTTAACCCAACAGAATAATAATAATCGAGATGTTTCACGCTTATTATTATTCCTGGTTGAGGGGGATTTGTGACCGATATCGCATGGTTTTGAGAGCTCTGGCAACGTCGCATAGCAGGAGGAAGGATGCAAGCGGAAGTAAACTGAGGTTGATGTTTTTACGTCATGGACATAGTCGACAGCATGACTAGGCGAAGTTTCCAGAAGTGTAGAGGGCGCTGATGAGCTCCAGGAAAAGTTGAGGTGGAAAGGTCACACCGGAGAAGCGGGTCACTTTATTTTGCATCGCCGTCCAGCGAAGTTCACTTTCTTTTGTGTCGCCGTACGCCGAAGTTCATCTTTATTTTTGTGTCGCCGCACGCTGAAGTTCCTAACAAGTGTGTAGTAGCAGTCGTATCGTGGCCGCTTGGAACCAGTGTGGTATTCCGACAGTTTTTTGGGACATAGCTGAAAGGATCAGTATTATTTCTTGCGTGGACAGCTCTGTGTTAACGAATACTAAAGCTGAATGTGGCGAGGTGATATTATAACGCAGATCATAATGCATTATGTTGTGGGACACTAGTCATTTTGTACAATAAAGTGCGAGCAGACACACGTGGTGCCTCAAGCTTTTACCAGGTACGGGACTGTATGGGCCGTGCGCTATATAACTGACGCCCAGAACATATGAACGAAGCGATGTGCTTTTGTTTGACGACCAGACAAATGAGTGTCCAGGGTCAGTGAACTATGAGAGATAAGCTGAGTGCAGTCCAAATATAGAGCGACATTCTAGGTCAAGGACGGACGTAATACCTTATGAGTACATGCTTGTGTAGACGCATACGATATAACCTGTGTCGTTATAGAGTTATTTTCACGGCCATGAGTTGATATTACTTGGCATAGTCGACATGAAAATTGCAGCGATGTATTGGACGGACATAAAGGCTATCAGTACAGACCAGTGCGAGTTTTGTGTCAAGAACTTTACGAGCGAAGAGATGGCAAGCTAAGTTTAGTATGTGGAAGCTGTTACGATGACGTGGAAACGAAGGCGAGCCAGGACCATGGACACCCCGAGGGTCGCGAGCTGGATCCAGGACGAGAGGGGAGGATGTTCAATGGGAAGAACGTGGACCCAAACCCCCAGGAAACGTGTCAGCGGAACCAAGACTGAGGTGGCCGAAAGGTACTGAAAACCATGTTAATTTTTAAGTAGTGGTTAATGGGTAGTGGTTACTAAGATTTGGACAGTTGGGCAAAAATCGAAATAGAAGTTAATCAATAAGGATAAAATGCGATATAATGACATGATTAATAGGATAGTAAATGTTAAGTTTTCTTTTGAGAGATTAATGCAGTCATATTTAGGGTTTAAAAATAAATGTATGGATGCTTCAAAATATAATTTGAGTACAGGGATCTTTCAGCGTGTTAAGTCGCTGTGTTCTTTGAATTGGTGCAACCTGGATGACAAATTATGGTTTGAACAGGCTTAAATTACAAGGGATTCATTTACACTTAATGGGCCACTTTTTGTGCGCACATCACATTTATGCTAAACACTCACACGTCACTGAGGTTTCCCTTTACATGCTAACATGAGGAGATGCGTTTGGTAGGTGACTGATACAAGGTTGTGTAAATAATGATACTGCATTGATAAAATAGCAGGGTTGCATAATACGAAGTTATGATGAAACTAAAGGTTCTCGATATAGCGAGGTGAATAAAATAAATGATTATAATTAATGTTACGTGATAGGTTCAAGTAGATGAAATTTTGAGGCAATTGTCAGTTGAAAAATAATACAGATAGGCGGAGGCCATCTACTTAAATGTTTATGGTGTAGTTATAAATATGTGAAGAGCATGCAGTGATTAATAAATTTTAAAAGAAATATATCTGGGATCATAAAGATGTTAAAATGTAAAGTGATGAATGTAAAAGCCAACAGCCAGTCATTTTTCTGAGTGAGGCACAGCTGAACGAAAACCAGTGAAATAATAATGAAAGTATTTAATACATGAATAAAAGGTCTGAAAATAAATTCTTTAACGCCAGTGACATCCATACATAAAAATATTCTTTTTCTTATTTTAGTGATTACATTTAGTTAGAAGGAGATCGAATGAGGCAACAATTTTTCTTTGAATATCTTTTCAGATTTATGCACCTGCTCATTTATGGACTATTAGCGGAGAGGTGACATAGCATTTTGAAGTAATGGTTGTAATACTAGAATGATATAGCTCTGATCTCCGTAAGTTATTTTGTATCCAAAGATTAGGACGCCCGGAGATTTTTGTCCTCATTAATTTGAATTTTGCTTGTGCGTATTTTTTTTTTATTTGCACGTCAAGAGTAATTTTGAGAAGTCTCCGAGCGGAGGTAGGCTTCTGTGTGTGATTCTATGTATTTAGTGGTGTGGTTCTGTAATAAATGGTGGATGAGTTTTATCTTAACAGCGGAGTTTTTGGTCATTCTTGTTCGTTGTCATACTTGTGTGTCCACAGGATCAATTTTGAGATTTTACCCCAGTTGTACCCATCATTGTAAGGACCCCGGGATTGCTTGAATCTCGTTCCCGACACAGTTTTTTTTTTGGTCAAAATTGATTCGGACATTCAAGATTTTTTTTTCCTTTCGCGTTGTACCGAATTCTGGGTGAGGGTTGAAGTGTATGTCGGGCCACCCAATCCAAAGCCAGATTATCGGGCACACTGTATCTCCGAGCGTTCACAGTGTTCCTCGGACCACCCATGAAGATGTGTAGGTCCGTACGGCCATTCAACATGATGCCGCCCCACACTATGACGCCACCACCATCATACTGGTCCCGTTCCACGATATTCATGTGATTGTATCGGCTACCCGGTTCTCTCTAGATTAATGTTCGTCGGGAATCGTTCTGCAAACTGAAGTGGGATTCATCTGTGAAGAGCACATGCCTCCATTCATTCATGGTCCAGTTTCGACGTTGACGGCTCCACAGTAAACGGGCTCGTCTCTGTGCTGGAGTGAGCATGACGCACACAGCACGACGTCTGGCAAACAGCCCTGCAGTTCTGAGCTTCCGGTACCCCAGAGGCGGCTGCAAGCTCCGCCGACAATTATTGTCTTGCAGGTGCACTCCGATTTCGTCGGGCGGTTAATGCCAGATATCGGTCCTGCTGTGGGTTGGTTACTCTTGTTGGACCTGGTACCGGCCTACGACTAACATCTCCTGTGTCTCGAAATCGTCTCCAAAGTCTGGAAATGACACTTTGTGGCACATTCAAGGATACGGCGACTTCGGTCTGTGTCTGGCCTGCTTCCAGGCGACCGAGTATTCTACCATGCAAAGCGGGGTCGAAATGGCGTCATTGTGCCATTATATTGTCACGTTCACCACGAGGCTATACTCCGGACACTATAACAGGGCATACACGACTGAGGGAATACGGGGTGCAGGCACTGGCTGTGTTTACCTTGCGGTTACGTCACTAGTCAAAGTCAAAGCAGCGAATACTCCTTTCCTATACTATCAAACCCACCTCTTCTCAGTTTCGCCTCACGAGGCTGAGTGTACCTCGTTCCAGCCCTCAGACTAGAATTAAATTTCTTGGCTGAGCTGGGAATCGAACCTGGGCATCCGCGGTGATAACCAAGAATGATAGCCACTACGAAACGAGGCGGATGGTTGAGTTTATATAGCGGCTTTATTTGAAGTCGTGAGAAGCTCTAGTACGGGCGTTCATGCAATATATTTGTCGTTACTTTGTGTCTTAACATAGACTGTAACAGAGTTGTGTTTTGTGTTAGTAAGAGATAATCTGTTTTTGGTTGTGAATTTGGAGTCAAATTATACTTACGTCTTCATTATGTCGGGTCGAGTACGAGACGGGTAGAAAGTATAAATCTGAAGCGCTTAAAAGAAAAAGGAATGCTTAGATAGAAAAGCAAAATAATAGATTACGAGAGTCACTTGTAGAATACTTAGGCTGTGTCCCAATAGTACAATTTCAGCCGTAGTGAACTAGATAGTCGACTACTTTACCGGATGTGACGTCAGAAGTCGTGATCCAAAACTGCTTAGCACATAGCAATCAAGTCTGTAGTAGCTAGTGAATGAAAGTGCTTGCTAGATTGGCCGAGTAGGTCAAGGAAGTTATAGAAATTGTAGCTTATCGGTATTGTAGGTTATGTAAATTGTAGGTTGTCTTTGACTTAAGCCAAACACAAACCATAATTAGGGCTCGGCTAAAAAGTGATCATCTTGGCGCATCCATGATCGTATCGTTCAGGTATTGTTTATTTAAAACAGCTGATGAAAGCGCAAACAGCTTACAAGGAGTAGTAGATCACCGCCATCTTGAGTGTTGGTTTGGCACCAGCATGTAAGTCCAGAGCGTTTCAGAACACAAGTATATGAAGGAGGCTGTGATCAAGCAGACATGTCCCAAATCTCCGTAGTGCATAGCACATAGCACATAGTAGCTAGCAGCTAGTCAATAGCAGACAACTTGAGTATTGGGACACAGCCTTTGAATTCCGGTACTATGGACGTAAGTGCCAACGTTGTAATTTCAGTTAACGATGGAGACAAATGTCAGCAATTAGTTCAATCACAGGAAAATACCGTTCGTGATTATATTAGTGCAAATGGAGCAGCTTGTGTTTGTGAAACAAATTGCATTACAAACAACGTGGCATGATGGCGCCAAGCTCTCATTGTATCGCAACACTTTACTATCATTATGCACGTAGTTCGTAACAATACACAAGCTATATTGAAGTAAAATAATATTTAGCATTGAACACTCAAACAAACTACTTTGCTGTGATATCGGTGCCGTGTGTTTTTTGTTGAATTGCATTGTATGGGAGGTGATAATGTCTCTTCACTATGATTCAAAACAATAGACTGGGATTTCACACACACACACACACACATTCGTTGCTATGCATTGTCGCTAGTGAACTGGCACCAATGAATCAATACATAAATCTCAGTCACATAGCAAAGGTTCCACAACTTCCATCCTTCTTTCAATGGACGTGTCCAGTCTTCAGGTCGAACCTCGGGGAATCCCTCTCCAATTGAGTTATTAGGGCCGTTTTCTCCAACGTCAATTATCTCTTCTTAATTCATCATTAAAGGTAATTTAACTTTTCACGAGCATTTCATCGAACAGAAACACTTGTTAACTTACCACTAACAAGCAATTACGTTAAATGGCCATATCTGCCCACTCAACTTTCTTAAGCATCGTTATAGTGGAGGGAAACAGCTGGATTCTACCTCGCGCATCTTGCAATGCCGAAAGAATTGGTTTGTTTTTGACTTTCACACGTACTTTCATCAATATGAATATAAAATATGTTTATGAAAATGAAGTTATAAAAGATCATACATGTTACTAACGTCAAAAAATAATAATACGGAAATTTAAAAAGAACATATCCAAAGTGGGTTTCGAATTCCTTCCAGCACCTCTTGACGAACACGGAGTCTGCAACGCAAGCACTTACGCTGCGAAGATAACAGGGAGCACGAGCCCTATTCAGGTACGGTAAGCAAACAATATAGGCCTATTCACACAACTGCCAGTTCTCCTAAACACTTCGTTCATATAATTTTAAGCTTATGCCATGAATAAGGTCTTCTGTATTTCCCTTCCTTTATTAGTATGTTCCAGAAAATCTCAAGGAAGCATCGCAAACAGCGATGAGTGCTACACGCTTCTTGATCTGTCCGCCACGTTTCTCCAGGGTGAAACTGAGTCCACGCATGCGCGAGAGCCGTAAAGCGTATTTGAGTAACTAGCGGACCCGTGCGAAAAATCTCGCATGTTCATAAACCACACTTCTCCCAATAGGTTTATGATGAGAGACTTAAGGAGGAAGGTTGTTATGTTTTTATTTTAACCAAATGATTATAGAACACAATTTTGGCTACATTTCAGTTTGAATTCCAAGTTGTACGTTCCCTAACTTAAGAAGGCAATCACTGAAAATTGGATCATCATAACACTCACCGGTTATTCGATATTTATGAAATTATACGATTTGAGTACTCATTCCTTTGATTTACTGTTTCTGAAATCCATGCAAGATGATAAAGGAAATATTTCAGAATGTTAAAATGACACGAAACAGGCGTCACCGTGGCCAATATGTGTAGTGAACAGCAATTATGGAGGGTATTTTCATACAGCAACAGTATCAGCAAATCGCACACTTTGTAATTTGTTTTAAGGTCATTTTTTAAAGAAATTAAACATATTTCTGGAATTAGAGTGCAATTCCTCACCGCTTAATGTCTATTCTTTTTCATTTGAATGCTCATTTGTCACGATTGGTCGCTTGTGAACTCCACAGGAGGGATCTATACTACTGAAATATAAGGTGCGTTCAAAAAGTAACGAGCCGGAGGCAGTAATGCGCAAACCGGTGACGACATTGGCTAATTGTGGTGTGTTTAACGAGGTGTGGTTCCGACCTGAGCGTGGAAGGTCACAGCCCGTCGCTAGAGGGCACGCGTGCACGTCACGTGACGATACAAAGCGAGCAGCAGTATGCATCAATCGTCCAACGCTGCCAGTCGCATTGCAAACAGTGACATAGAGGCGTCAAACGAAGAGCAAAGAGGTGTTGTTCGGTTTCTGACAGCGAAAGGAGTAGGGGGAACGGACATTCATCGCCGAATGTCACAAGTGTACGGCGAACATCATGTCCCTTGCAAGGGTCAAGGCGTGGCACAAGCGCTTCAGGGAAGGACGGGTGTCGTTAGCCGATGATGCCCGGTCTGGGGCACCCCCTGCGTTACCGATGACAACGTCCAGCTGGTTGATGCACTCATTACCCAGGACCGCCGAGTGACAGTGAACGCCATAGCCGCCGTGGTCGGATTTAGCGTCGGAAGTGTGCACACCATCATGAAAGAACGACTGCACTTGCGGAAAGTGTGTGCCCAATGGGTGCCCCACAGTCTTCAACCACACCAGGAAGCATGTCGAATGGCCTACTCTCTTGGTCTTGGTTGGACGATTGATGCATGCTGCTGCTCGCTTTGTATCATCACGTGACGTGCACGCGTGCCCTCTAGTGACGGGCTGTGACCTTCCACGCTCCGGTCGGAACCACACCTTGTTACACACGCCACGATTAGCCATTGTCATCACCGGTTTGCGCATTACAGCCTCCGGCTCGTTACTTTTTGAACGCACCTTATAATATATATGATAATGATCCCGAATGGCCTCGTGAAATGCACTGACGATAACCATGCATTAACTCTCCTATTTACACACATCAAAATACGTTTTGCATATTGCTGGCCAAGAGTCGTAGTGGTCTCAAACCCAATAGCCGTTCTTGCGTGCGTGTATATCGGCTGTGTACACTCGCCTGCGTTCATGAGGATAGATCTGTGCGAGTGTGCAGACGACCCGGTGAACGTATTCACGACCAATACATCCGAGACCGATACCAACAGGGAGGAGGTGGTCCAAAGTTTTGGGATGGCATCATGTATGGTCGCCGAACCCCTCTTGTGTACATCCCAGTCATACGTTACAGGGATACTGTCCTAGCACCTGTAGTGAAAGGCTATGCTAACAATTTCGACCCAAATTTCACTTTCGTCTACGATAACGCTCGCCCGCACTGAGCTGGCTGGCATTGTCAATGTCTTTCTTCAGGAGAATGGTATTCACAGAATGGAATGGCCTGCCTATGCTCCCGATCTAAATTGTGTAGAGCAGGCGTTGACAATGCTTAATAAATACGTCCGTCCTCTCTGTGATCCATGGCACGATGCAAAACATTTTTTGATCTGTGTAAGTTAAATAGGAATTAAGTAACTAATCTTTAATAAATAGTTGGTGAAAACGGCCCTAAAGTGAAAGCTTTGTTATTTTAACATACCCCTTTCCTCGAGCTAGCCTGTATTAATTATTTTGTGTGAACGTGGCAGTGATGTGAAAACAAACTGATGACTTCATCACCATGAGTTCTAGTCAGTTCATCTACAACAGGGCTGGGAACGAGGGTTAAGACATGTTAAGCCTTTCACCGCCTGATAAGTTTAAAAAAAAATGACGGCTCCTATAATTTTTACATGCACATGAAAAAACTCAGCACCGAGGTAGCAAACAGCTAATGGGTTACTCAAAACTTAAAAGGCTGCTGATCAGGCCCGACGTGAGGGAGGGGCAAACGGGGCTGTAGCTCTCGGTCCAACTGTCTTCAAGGGCCCGAACTTTCTGAGAAAAGAGAACTGGACAACGGAACTGTTTTTAGGTTTCCTTCCAGGCAAAATATAACCAAAAAGTAATTGAAAAATATTAAATGTTTCCTCTATCCTACTTGGAAAAGATTCAAAACATTTTAATCTGCATTCTCAAGTATTTTGAAATTGCCTTTATTAAAGTTCCAGCTCTTTTTTTTTAGCCTATTATCAATTTTGAAAAAATAGGCTTATGAGATCACCTTTTGTCCGTGTGTGTGTGCGTGCGTGTGTGTGTGTGTGATTCGTGTGTGTGTGATTCGTGTGTGTGTCCCCCCCTAATAAAATCTAAACGGCAGGAGCGATTTCAATGAAACTCGGAAAGTTCATAGCACTATTCCCGGCGACCTCGACCGTGCCCTTCAAATTTTGTTACGACTCACCAATCCAACATGGCGGCTGTGCGAAATATTTCACCAGCATTCAATATCTCCGAAACTATTACCGATATTACCCTGACATTTTATATGGCGATAGAGGGTACTACTATAAGTTCACTTATGTGACTTTTGAAAACTTGGTAACTACAAAACCAACATGGAGGCCAAGCGAATTGGCGACTTTTAAATAGACGTTTCTCGTGATTTGACCAACCAAACGCAATGAAACTTGGTACAGTATATGTTTATATACTTTGTAATGCACCGACATCTAACTTCGTTCAATTGTTTACATAATCACAAGATGGCGGATGTGCGAAATATTTCACCGGCATTCTATATCTCTGAAACTATTAGCGGTATCTCCCTAAAATTTTGTACGGAGATAAAGGGCACTACTGGAAATCCATCTATAAGACTTTCAAAAACCGGTTAACTACAAAACGAACATGGCGGCCAAGCGAATTTAAAAATTTTAAATAGACCTTTTCGCGATTTAATGTTCCAAGCGCACTGAAACCTGGTACAGGAAATATTTATACACATTGTAATCCACTGGTATCTAATT
The DNA here is from genome assembly GCA_946902985.2 of Meconema thalassinum. Lineage (NCBI taxonomy): Eukaryota > Metazoa > Arthropoda > Insecta > Orthoptera > Tettigoniidae > Meconema > Meconema thalassinum. Next base: position 126,505,199 of record OX336389.2, read on the forward strand.
TAGTTCAATTGTTTACATAACCTCAAGATGGCGGCAGTGCGAATTTTAAAATTAAGTTTTTATTTCTTTTGATGTAGTCATGCGATCGAAGTGAAAGTTTGAATAATGAACCTAGGCAATAATTTTCCTTTAATGGTACATGACTCTATGGCCTATACATTTAACAATCCAACATGGCGACCATCCGAAATATTTAGACGATACTGAATATCTACGAATCTATTTTAGCAATCAAACTGCATTTTTTAATGTTCATAGCGGCTATGAACTTAAGTTCACCTATAGGACTTTAAATAACCTGGTGATCACAAATCCAACATGGCGGTGACGCGAATTATAAATATTTACATGGACGTTTCTCGCAATTTAACCATCCTAGTGCAGTGAAACTTGGTACAGTAAATCCTTATACGAATGTTAATCCACTGGCATCTAATTTATTTCAATTGTTTCCATGACCTCAAGATGGCAGCTGTGAAAAATTTTAAAATCTCCTTGTTTTTTCTTGTGTCCTAATTATGCGATTGATGTTTGAATATTACACGTTCACAATAATCTGCATGTAACAGTACATAACTCTAGGACCTACATATATAAAATCCAACATGGCGACCATCCGAAATATTTAGGCGGTTCTTAATATCTACGAATCTATTACAGCAATCAAACAGAAATTGTGTATGTTGATAGTGGCAATTAACATAAGTAGGATATATGAAAATAGGCTGTATAGTTCTTCACGGAACTACTTGTTTTTTTTCAAGCATCTAAACATCTCAACCGCTAAGAAACCCTTATTCCAAAATGAGTCCCATAGTTCATAGTTGACGCGAGGGGGCACAATTCTCCAAAATAATAAAAGGTCGCTAAACTGAACTCTAGCCAAGGCCGCCTCCTTCCCAACCTTCAATTTAATTGCAAATATACACACGCTCCTACATACATCACTATAAAACATTATCTATATACGGTATACACACACCCACGTGCATGGGGCTAAAGGACCACGATGTCCTAGCCCGTCAAATGAAACAACAAGAATCAAACCCGCTGGCGACTGCTCTTGCTTTAAACTTTGCTTTCTCATTTCATCTGTTCACCAACGCACCATAACGATGCAACTGACTGTATTAAGACAACAATATGTGTGATTGTGATCAAGATTCGAAATATAAACATTTTCTTCAGTCTCCGACTTAACAATACATTTCAATACGACAAAATCGTGACTTGTGTCTTCCGATGCAGGCAAAGTACTAGGTTGTGTTTGAGGAGCGTCAGTATACGTCATCTGTAAATCGTAGTTTGTTCTTCTCTACGAAACCCAGCAAATAATAATCGTCCCGTAATTTAATAATTTTACTTAAGTCAGTTGCAGAATGCACAAGAGCTGACTATTGACTGACCTGCCCTCTAGCGTGGTGATGATGCACTATAAGAGTACAACAGCCACGTAAAGCGGTGCGTCACAGTTTCATCGCTGCGTTACCCTGCGGCGTAGCCGTGCGCGGTAAGTCGTGCACCCTGGCTCCGAGCAGGGCCGGATTTAAAGGGGGGGGGGGGGGGGGCGCCCCCCCCCTTGGACAAATGTTATTTAAAGATTTTTTGGTTACTTGTATTAAATGTCTGGAAACAAATCATGCAATTTCTTAGATATTCAGTAAACATGGAACTCGAAGCTCTTGAAATATTAATATTTACAGACCTTTAACAGTGTAACTACCTTTTACAATGACACGTAGATCCATTTGCATGTTAATTTACGTTTATGATCTTCAAGAACATCTAGGAACGGCTGGTCTAAGAAGCATCTTTACCAGGAAAACAATTCAAAATTCTCTCATATAATGCTGTGGTGAGGAGATTTTTAAGACTACAGTGGCTCGTGTAAACAAAGCCAAGGAATTCAGCTGTATGTTTGATGAAACGGTGGATGTGTTCCATATTTCTCAAATGTCACTTATTCTGAGATACGTTTGGAATGAAGCAGGCAACGTCAAGGTTAGAGAAGATTTTGTGGGATTTCTCGACATTATAAAAGCTGTTGTGGACCTTGAAAGAGATTCATCAGGCTCAGAGATAGAAGATGGGAATTATGAAAACCATTCGAGCAATGAAACTGAACCGCCGGTGACAGGTTTGATACTCGGTGAGGTAATGATTAGAGAGTTAAGGGCTCATGGTTTGAACCTTAATAACTGTGTTGGCATAGGAACCGATGGAGTTTCCGTGAATATTTCTGAAACGGTTGGAGCAGTACAAGAGATTCAGAAAGTTGTTGTTAATGCAGTAAAATGTCCTTGCTACAACCATCAACTAAACTTGGCTATATCCAAAACAACGAAGGTCCTGTCTGTAAGAAATACCGCATTCGGTATTTTGACGGAAATTATATCATTCCTTAATGCTTCTTCAAAACGAAAATAATATGGTTCTGAAAATTATTCTTCATGGCTAACTGATTGATCTTTGTGAGACACGATTGGTGGAACGACACGACGCTATTTTGAAATTGTCAGTCAACATTGAAAACGTCAGTGCTGCACTCGAAATTGTCTCCAGTTGGTCAGACGTTCAAGGGGATGCGTCATCACCTAAGGCACAATGTTTGTTGTCCAGCATAACCGATGAGGAATTTATTGTATCTTTGTGCTGTCTTAACGAAGTTCTAGCCATAACTCATTACTTGAGCTTACTTTTTCAAACTGAAAACCTAGATGTCAAGTCAGCATCTGATGCAGTATTCAGCGTGATATCCATCTTTGCCAGGAAAAGGAATAATATAGAAGAGGACTTCAGCAGCGAGTATGAAAAGTGTAATATTATTGCAACTGTGTTGGCTGTAGAGATAAGGCTTCTGAGAATCGTAGAGATAAAGAAACCGACAAAATGCACCATTCACTACTACTGAAGAATATTTTAGGAGGAATATCTATATCCCCTTGCTGGACTGGATGATCAACAATCTAAAGACAAGATTTTCTAAAGAAGTCCCTGACATCTACAAGTTAAATACGTTTCTACCTCAAAATGTTGTTAAGAACTGTATTACTAATCTTGATACTCCAAACCAAAATGAAGTCCTGAAGACGGTGACTGAGAAATATGCCACTTTGTTTCAAATATAAGAGTAAGTGTTGTATAATAATATTAACCCCTGGCACTACAGCCCATGAAGGGCCTGGGCCTACAAAGCGACTGCTGCTCGGCCATTTGGCCTGCAGATATTGGGGTGTCATGTGATCTGCTCATCGGGTCCCCTCGGTCGTTAATCTTGGTTTTCATGACCGGGGCGCTGCCTCACGGTCAGACAGCTACTCAATTGTCTTCACGAGGCTGAGTGCACCTCGTTCCAGCCCTCACGTCAGGCAGGCGCGCTACCCCAACACAAAGGGGCCGGCTAATGAGTGTTGTATATGAAACTAAAAGCTGAATATCTCCATTGGTCAACAAAATGGAATATGGAAATGGACAATGGGGTCATCATCCCATCAACTGTAGCTAGTGCGTTCGAGGCTTGCCACCCAGTTTTATTTCCATTGGTGAAGACGATGCTCAAGTAATACTGACACATCCTGTAAGCATCGCATGTGCCGAATTGTCATTTTCGACTCTCCGTCTCCTGAAAACATACTTGAGATCGAAGTTTACAGAAACCAGACTCAACAGATTGGCTCTAATGTTCATCCATAGACATTCCTATTGATCACAATAAAATCCTTGATAGGTTTGGACAAGAGAGCAAAAAAGAATCCACAAGCCTATTGTAAGATGAACTTCAACAAGTGAGCAGTCTGTATTTATGCTAAATATAAATATAATCAGGGGCGCACCCTGGGGGGGGGGGGGGGGCTTTGGGGGCTTAAGCCCCCCCCCAAATACCTGGGAACACTTTAAAAACATTGCATCACATACACATAAAGAAACCTTCCAAGAAAAATTGCAACTTGATTTCTTACAGCTGTGTAATTTTTATAAGAATGACATAAATTGAAAGTGGAGGAAACAACAAAGGCCTGCTTATGGCTAAGTTTGAACTGTGGCACAAGAGCTTCAAGACCCACGCTAATATCCCTAAAAACCCAATCGATGTGTAATCTATGTGACAAGGACTTGTTTCCTATTATCCACACATTGTTGAGAATTTTGTGTACCATCCCTGTGACTACAAGCACTGCTGAGAGGTCATTTTCTACACTACGTCGGCTGAAAACATATCTTAGGAATACCATGGGTGCAGACAGGCTGACTGGACTAGCAGCACTGAATAATCGCCGGGAAATTGAAGTCACCAGTACAGAGGTAGTTTCCGTTTTGAAAAAATCTGCTAGGCGGCTGGATTTTGTTCTGTGAAATATGAGTTTCCACTTTATTCAAAAAACGTTAATGTTAATTCATTAATACATGATTTGTATTCAATTATTTGTTTAAACTTGCATTCAGCCTGCGTAAATAAGTTCAACTTGAAATTCTAGAAATGTTGAAGATTTTCTATTATAATGTTAGTTATTAAGGAAAATTAAAATAACTTATATATTTTCACGTACAGTACATAAAATATTTGTTACAATCCATAACACTATGGTATACAATTACATCTCGTAATTTTTAGCCTATTTTCAATTTTGAAACAAGTAGTTCCGTGAAGAACTATACAGCCTATTTTCATATATCCTGCTCATGTTAATTGCCTCTATCAACATACAAAATTTCAGTTTAATTGCTGTAACAGATTCGTAGATATTAAGAACCGTCTAAATATTTCAGATGGTCGCCAGGTTGGATTTTTTTTGTACTATTACATTAAGATTATTGTGTACGTGTGGTATTCAAACTTCAATCGCATGATTAGAACACAAGAAGTAAAAACGAGATTTTAAAATTACGCATAGCAGCCATCTTGTGATTATGCAAACAATTGAAATAAATTAGATGCCAGTGGATCAACACTTGTATAAGCATTTAACGTGCAACGTTTCACGGCACTCGGATCGTTAATTCGCGAGAAACGTCCATTTAAATATTTATACTTCGCGTCGCCGCCATGTTGGATTTGTGCTCACCCGGTTACTGACAGTCATATAGGTGAACATATGTCCATAGCTTTTATGAACATAAAAACATTCAGTTTGATTGCTGTAAAAGATTCATAAATATTGAGAACCGTCTAAATATTTCGGATGCTTGCCATTTTGGATTGTTATATGTATAGGTCATAGAGTTATGTACCATTCAAGGACAATTATTGCCTAGGTTCACTATTCAAACTTTCACTTCGATCGCATGATTACGACACAACAAATAAAAACTAAATTTTAAAATTTCGCACAGCCGCCATCTTGAGGTTATGTAAACAAATGAACTGAATTAGATGCCAGTGCATTACAATATGTAAAATGATTTACTGTACCACATTTCACTGCGCTCAGAGAGTTAAATCACGAGAAAAGTCTATTAAAATGTTTCAAATTCGCTTGGCCGCCATGTTCGTTTTGTACTTTACAGGTTTATGAAATATACATAGGTAAAATTGTATCAGTACCCTTTATCACCGTACAAAATTGCAGGCTGATATCTGTAATAGTTTCGGAGATATAGAATGTCAGTGAAATATTTCGCACAGCCGCCATTTTGAGGTTATGTAAACAATTGAACTAAATTAGACTCCAGTGCATTACAGTGTGTATAAAAATTTGCTGTACCAAGTTTCATTACGTTTGGATAGTTAAATCGCGAGAAAAGTCTATTTAAAAGTCTCAAATTCGCTTGACCGCCATGTTGGTTTTGTAGTCACCAGGTTTTTGGAAGTCTCATAAGTGATTTTCTAGTAGTGCCCTTTATCACCGTACAACATTGCAGGGCGATATCGGTAATAGTTTCGGAGATATTGAATGCTAGTGAAATATTTCGCACAGCCGCCATGTTGGATTTGGTGAGACGTAACAAAATTTGAAGGGCACGGTCGAGGTCGCCGGGAATAGTGCTATGAACTTACCGAGTTTCATTGAAATCGCTCGAGCCGTTTAGATTTTATTAGGGGGACACACACACACACCTCACATACACACACACACACACCTCTCTCTCTCACACACACACACACACACACACACACACACACGGACAAAAGGTGATCTCACAAGCCTATTTTTTCAAAATTGAAAATAGGCTAAAAATAGGCTTATGAGATCACCTTTAGTCCGTGTGTGTGTGCGTGTGTGTGTGTTTGAGGTGTGTGTGTGTGTCCACCTAATAAAATCTAAACAGCTGGAGCGATTTCAATGAAACTCGGTTAGTTCATAGCGCTATTCCCGGCGACCTCGACCGTGCCCTTCAAATTTTGTTACGTCTCACCAATCCAACATGGCGGCTGTGCGAAATATTTCACTAGCATTCAATATCTCCGAAACTATTACCGATATCGCCCTGAAATTGTGTACGGTGATAAAGGGCACTACTAGAAGTTCACCTATGAGACTTTCAAAAACCTGGTGATTACAAAACCAACATGGCGGCCAAGCGAATTTGAGACTTTTAAATAGACTTTTCTCGCGATTTAACTATCCAAACGTAATGAAACTTGGTACAGCAATTGTTTATACACATTGTAATGCACTGGAGTCTAATTTAGTTCAATTGTTTACATAACCTCAAAATGGCGGCTGTGCGAAATATTTCACTGACATTCTATATCTCCTAAACTATTACAAATATCACCCTGAAATTTTGTACGGTGATAAAGGGTACTGATACAAGGTTACCTATGTATATTTCATAAACATGTAAAGTACAAAACGAACATGGCGACCAAGAGAATTTGAAATAATTTAATAGACTTTTCTCGTGATTTAACTCTCTGAGCGCAGTGAAATGTGGTACAGTAAATGATTTTGCAGATTGTAATGCACTGCCATCTAATTTAATTCAATTGTTTACATAACCTCAAGATGGCGGCTGGGCGAAATTTTAAAATTAAGTTTTTATTTCTTGTGTCGTAATCATGCGATCGAAGTGAAAGTTTCAATAATGAACCTAGGCAATAATTGTCCTTGAATGGTACATAACTCTATGGCCTATACATATAACAATCCTAAATGGCGAGCTTCCGAAATATTTAGACGGTTCTCAATATCTATGAATCTTTTACAGCAACCAAACTTAAATTTTTATGTTCATAGAGACTATGAACATATGTTCACCTATAGGACTTTCAGTAACCTGGTGAGCCCAAATCCAACATGGCCGCTACGCGAAGTATAAATATTTAAATGGACGTTTCTCGCGAATTAACTATCCGAGTGCCGTGAAACGTTGCACGTTAAATGTTTATACAAATGTTGATCTACTGGCATCTAATTTATTTCAATTGTTTGCATAATCACAAGATGGCTGCTGTGCGTAATTTTAAAATCTCATTTTTACTTCTTGTGTTCTAATCATGCGATTGAAGTTTGAATACCACACGTACACAATAATCTTAATGTAATAGTACAAAAATAAAAATTCAACCTGGCGACCATCTGAAATATTTAGATGGTTCTCAATATCTACGAATCTGTTACAGCAATTATACTGAAATTTTGTATGTTGATAGAGGCAATTAACATGAGCAGGATATATGAAAATAGGCTGTATAGTTCTTCACGGAACTACTTGTTTAAATGTAATTTTTAGTTCCAATTAAATTTACAAATTCAAAATCAAAATGTTATTATTAATTTCCTAAAACCTATACTAGTTCTTGGTATAAACAACTCAAAACTTAGTAAATGATTGCAGATAATTGATGTTACACATCAATCTGACGATCCTGATAGCTATATATTGTGCCCGTTTCCCCGACGTCACGTTGGCCCGGCGATTTCAACGAGAAACCGAAGAAGGGACACAAGCGATACAAAAAAAAAAAATAAGTCCAGGAAATATTTGTCCAATAAAAGAAAATCAAGCAACTAGCTCGGGCAGGCAAGAGATCGAATATCTCGGGTCGATTAAAGGGAGAGGCATGCAAGGTTCAACAGGACAAATACTTCACAAACAAGAAAAAGAAAAAAAAAGTATCACTGACTCGGGAGAAGTTCCAAACTACAGGAATAACCAGAACTTGAAAAATCGAGATCCTAAATTTATTTTTGAGCAGACGGACAAAAAAAAATTAACACTCCTATTACTCTCTGAATATTAATAGTTTGGGATCATAAAAATCCATAATGTCCATCAATGTCATTGAGCTACCCTGTTTGACTTAATTAGGGAAGTACTCGCAAAAGAAATGATTAGAGTTCAAGTGTTCGATGATTAGCTGAATAATAATGATTAAAAAAAACACTTCACTTTCACTTTCAGCTTCTAAAAGAAGAAAAATTAGAAAAAAAAATATCACTATACATTTTTCCTTCCCATGAATGTTAACTGAATTAATAATTTACACATAAATTATTCACACATTTCTAATATTTACAGACTTACGATTGTCAATGATGACTGTCAATCATTTAATTTGACTAAATGAACTTGTGGAATGAAATTATTATTATTAATTTCTATCAACATAATTTAAAGTTTCCTTATGGAAATTACATCAGCTATAAATAACAATAACTTGTTATAGCCGCACAATAACTGGCTTCAAATGACATCCTAATCCCTCATATCATTTTCAAATCATTAGCTGAGTTTATCATATCCTTATGGGATCAATTTAATTATTCAGATTGCGATATTATAACTTTTAGCACATATTAAATTAAGATACAAATGATTCACCTGTGATCTGCAGGAATTATTAATTTTAAATTGACCAGCACTAGTAACTCTGATAACATTGCATTTATTTTGACGATTAATTGAACAGTAATGCAGTAACTGCCATTGCACTGTTTTCCACCGTTGGAACTACTTAATATAATTAAAAATATAAAGCACATTCTAATTCCATTGAACCTAGGACTGCATAAGCCCCTATACATCCTGGCATAATCATAATCATTTACTCTATCCTCGAAGAAATTTATTAATTGATTTATTAATCGTATTAATAAGTTGGAATGGTATTTCTCATGTCCAACAGTTGCCACCATAAAACCACTATAAAGTGTCTACAACTCATAGTTCATTGTGCTTATACTCAAAGTGCAGTTCCAAAACCATTTGACATAATGACAAATAATCCTCAAATTATTATAAACTCTCGTAATCTGCATTCCTAAATCTGGTCAAAATTTCCCTAATGTGACTGAGCATCATAGGCTTTGTATTCTTGTGCAATCTGAATTAAATTACTGTAAAGTCTAGGATCATAGATCATGAACCATAATTATAATTTCAATGCCATAAATTAATGAATATGCTACAATCATTACCGCTGCAAAAAGTCAAACGTTCCGTTTGAAATCGCCTTCATGGTAAAAATCGCCATGAGGAAAAAAAATCCTAACTTTAGAATTATTAAATATAATAAAACAAAATAATTATTAAATATCGGAATTTATGTGTGTGAAAGATCTCAATATCTTAAAAATAATTTGCTCTCTAAGTTTGGAAATTCATTCGAAATATATTTTAGCCTCCTGGAAGAAAGAACATAATTAAATCATGGTGTTGGTTTGCCCTAAATGTTCAGAAGGGTGTGGTGTGAATATATGCCCGAGTTGACGATGAATGTGTTTCCCATATTTTCCCACGACGAGTTAATCTTGATTCTGTTCTTTAATTTGCAAGATCGGCGTTTAAGAAACTCGTTTAACGCCAACATCATCGTAATGCCTGGTCTATAGTGTATTCATCCTCTCCGAATCCCGGATTCGTCCTCACCATCAAGTTTCCCTATTAAATGCTTAAGCCATTATCTTGAAGTATATGAAAAGTTCCATAAATGTTCCCATATTCTTATTCTTGAGTGAAAGTATCATAGTGGATGACATCAGACACCCCCTAAAAAGAATTAGGTGTACGCCACTGCTGAAGAAATGTTCCAAGTATTTCACTGATATGGAATGGACGATGTTGTTTCGATACTGTTAATAATTTATTAATGCTCTTGCTGGCAATCCGGTTAATTTGTTGAATGTACTGTATTATGTTGAATAAGATGCAATTACTATTGTAGAAATGTTCAACATTGACTGACTATATGCCGGGTTTCGTAGCACGACAAGGTCTGCTATTGTATCGTGTGCTTTAACATGTTGCATATTAATGTCTCCGTATTCCGGCGTTCCACGGTCAATTTGTCAAGTCCGATTTGTAGCTGTGTTAATGTGTTCACTTGATAAAAATACAGTTTCTACTTACATCAGCCTCTTGGAGAAATCACTAATTTTAATTTTACCTGTCACTCGTAAATAAGTTATATCAAGTACCGGTATTTCACAAGCAAATTGTAATGCTAATATCATAGTGTGGACACACGCTTCCCGAATGTAGAATGATCGTCTTCGCGCACATGTGTTTAAATCAGCAATACAACATACTAGAAAGGAATGATCTCTCCGCACGTGTTACACATAGCACACCGGTTGCCCTGGTCACCTGATCCGTAGGAGTGTGTGGAGTTTCCACCCCTCTTCTATTGCGTCATGACTTGTCAAAGCCGATAGGAGTTGAAGATATTCCACACTCGCTTGTGCTAAATTTTAGCTCAATGCCATAAGGATGGGTCCATTTAGCAGCTAGAATAATAATGAAGAATGTTTCTTTAGCTCTGGGTCTGCTACAAACACATGCTGGAATACATTACAATTTGTTACATTCATCAACCACTTCCAAGGTTGCTTTACTAATCTCGGCAATTAAAGATCACCAACATGGTGGATTTCGGTCACATGTTCCCCTCTCCTGTTTTTTATAAGTTTTTGGTCAGAGAACTTATAAAACATCATTATGCTAAGATTATGTGAAGAAATCAAACATGTCTGTCCAGAACTAATTCTCAGGTTTGAAATATTTGCTGAGATTTCCAGCGTTGTAGTTTCCAATCACTCGGTCAGTGTGTATTTCTGCCAAACGATAACTGTTGTTGCCGAAAACTCTTACAATCTTTACTGGACCATAATAAAGCTTAGCGAATTTGTTATAGACTCTCATGGGTAAGTTGGATGATACTGGTCTCCTTATCAAGACTAAATCGTTTTCCCGTAGAGGTTCTCTGAATTTTCTTCCTGCCTGTCTTTTCTTTCTCTTTTTTTTGCGTGGCGTTCCAAGCTCTCTCTAGCCATGTCAATGCGCGTGGGAATTGATTGAATTATTTCCGGTGCTGTGGAAATAATTCCATCCCATACTCTCTCTGGTTTACGTCCATAATGTAACATGTATGGCACTTGCGATGTACTTTCATGTATTGTCGAATTAAGGCTTTCTTCAATGATGGGTATAACCTTCATCCATTTATCATGATTATCCGAACAGTAAAGTCGACAGAATTTTCCAATTTCAGACATTATTCTTTCTGCAGGATTTCCTTCAGGATATCTGATAGTATTGAGGATGTGCTTTACATTTAGCCTTACCATTGCCTGCTGAAATTCTTGACTTGTGAATTGGCTCCCATGATCACTTAATAAGAATTCAGGTGTGCCGGCTTCTTTGAAAACACAATTCTCTAGCCGTCTAATGATATATCGCGATGTAGCCTTCTGAATCGGGTGCAACATTACCAGTTTAGAGAATACATCTATTGTAACCAAGATATACTGGTTTCCTCTAAATGATCTTGGAAGTGGGCCATAAATGTCCGTCGCATATAATTCTCTCGGTCGGGACAGAATTATAGCAATCGGTGGTTCCTTAGCAAGCTTCGAAATGTATTTGCTCCGCTGGCAATTATCGCAGGACCTTATAACCTTACGTATGGTTTCCCTCATACAATTCCAAATGAAAGCTTCTTTAGCTGCGTGCAGAGTCTTGTCCAGTCCGGAGTGTCCCGTTGAACGATGGACTAGCCAGATTACTTTATTAACAAGTTTTGGTGGTAAGACTGTTCTCAACTTCGTATGATCCTTGTCTGCATATTTCATGACAATGTCTCCCACGATGTGGTATTCTCCCGCTTGTCTCGAAGTTGGGATGAAATTCGGATCATGCTGGTCCATTCTCTTCTTTAGGAAACGATACATGTTTCTCAAGGGTTCATATCTCTTCTGTGATGCTGCGATTCTTCTAAGTTTATGTAACGTATCCGCATCTTTCGGAACAACCTCAATCAAGTGTATGTCTTCCCCACAAGGATTACGACTTAGAACATCGGCTAATATGTTCAATTTGCCAGATCGATGAACTATATCCACGTTAAATTGCTGCAAGAATAAGGTCCATCTGGTAATTCTATCATTAGCGAGGTCTGTTTTCAACATGAATTGCAAAGCTTGATGGTCGGTGATTATTGTGACTTTGTACCCTATCAGTATCTTTTTCCAAGTCTGTAAAGCATATATGGCAGCTAATGCTTCCAATTCTGTCACAGTGTAATTGGCTTCATGGCTTTTAAGTTTGCGGCTGGCAAATGCAAGATAGTGATGTTTTCCCTCGGCATCCATTTGATACAATACAGCACTCACACCAATCTTTGACGCATCCGATTCTATGAAGAAATTCCGAGAGAAATCGGGGTATTCCAATTTAATATGATCAACCAGCATTTGTTTAGCTCTATCAAACGCCTCACTACATGCTTCGCTCCATTTCCATTTATTGTTTAATTTCAACAAATTCTGGAGTGGTGCCATCACCTCCGTATAGTTAGGACAGTGCGTCGAAAAGAATTGACACATTCCTAAGAATTGTCTAACTTGACGTACTTTCTTCGGTTGAGGAAATTCCGCAATTGCCTGAATCTTCGTAGGATTAGGCCTATATCCGTGTCCGTCGATGATGTGACCTAAAAACTTTATTTCAGTTTGAAAAAAACTGCATTTGTCACTGTTGACTTTGAAGTTGGCTGCTTTCAAATTATCAAACAATAATCTGAGGTGTTGCAAATGTTGTTCCCCGTCTGTAGATGCAATTATTATATCGTCTATGTAACATATCACATTCGCTTTGACTTCTTGTTTTAGGTTGGAATCCAATGCTCTTATCATCACAGGACCGCTGTTCTTTAAACCGAAAGGCATTCTCTTGAAAGCATAGGTTATGTTATTAAATAGAAAACCAGTGTATTTGCGGCAATTTTCAGATAACGCTACGTGATAAAATGATGAAGTCAAATCGATGGTAGAAAAATATGTTTTTCCTTCAAATTTCCTCAAAATTTCCCGAATTTTTGGAGGTCTAACATGTTCCAAGAGCAGACGTTCATTCAATCCCCTCGCATCCAGACATAAGCGTATTTGTCCATTCGCCTTTTGCACAACCGCCAGTGGATTTAGGAAAGGCGTGGGCATTCGACAAATGATGTCATCATCTTCCATCTTCTGGATCATGTCTTCAACTTCAGCTTGCCACTTTTCCGGAATCGGATATAATTTCTTTCGATGAGGAGTAGCATCTGTTAACTGGATTTCATACTCAAAATTCTTAACTAGTCCAGGATTGCTATTGAAAATATCATCATATTCTTCTAATAAATCATTCAACTTCTGTTGAGTTTCTGGATTGATTTTTTGACCTATATTCCTATGCTCTGTTTCCACTGAATTGATTATTTCATCCATAACATCAATATTTCCAAACTCCCATACTACGCCTTCACGAGCCTCTTCTTTCAGTCCCTCGGTGGAAGTAAAATATATATATCGGTTCTTCATATCAATGACCAGACCATTGTCAGATATGAAATCAACTCCGATTATGATATCGAAATTTGAATTTGATAAGACTAGGAAGATGTGTTGTATCTTCCTTCCAGCAAGTTCCATTTCTAACATTACCTGTTGTTTACATTTAATTATCCTGTCAGGGATAACTCCTCTAATCTTTACAGTTGATGCCGGAAGAATGTCAAGTTTTCCATTTGACTGGAGCAATTCCAGACATGACTGTGATATAATAGAAACCATGGCCCCTGTGTCCACTAATGTCTTTATTTGGCATCCCATTATATTCAAAGAAATAGTCGGTAATTCATGTCTGATCCCTCGGCGTACTTCTTCATTTTCAAATATGAGGTCTTCATCCTTTATTTCGTATAATTCCTGAATTTGTACAATGTCCGAGTTGATTAGAATTTCATTACCTATTGTTGATTGGACGTTTTTTTTTCATGGTTCAGCCCACTAATACTAGGCTGGTTTAACTCTTCTTCTGTTGGTGCTGAAGGTCGTGTATTTCTTAATTGTTCTATATATTCTCGGCTTTCCTGATACCTGGTGTCCAAATTGTTACTGTTTTGCTTGTTCCTCTCTTCTTGAGACCTACTATTCTGGTTGGAGTAGCTGTTAAATCTCCCGCGTTGGTACCAGTTATTTTGTCCTCTGTTACGATACCTCGAATATCTTCGATTATACGGGGTATTTCTCTGATTATTATTATTATCGTTTCTACGGTTGTATTGATAATCATCTTGCTGGTGGTCAGAATCCCTCGATGTCTTCTCTTCTTGTTGCGCTGGTCTTTCTGTTTGGGCTGTCCTATCCATTAAGACCGCATTTATTTCCCGACTTTCCTTTCTGTCATGTCTACCATTATTGCCTAGAGTAGCGTGATCCATACGCCTAAGAACTTCTTCACAATCTTCCAGGGTTTCTACTCCCGATACTATAAGCATGCGCTGTACGTCAATGGGAAATTGCCTCGTTATGGCTCTTATCAGTTCCTGGCGTGGTAAAGGTGGAGTTAGAAATTGTAGCTTTGCGAGCTGCGAGGTGAAGTAATTCGCATATCTAGTCGGATGGGACGTGGCATATTTCTTAGAGTACATTTCCGCTCTAATATCCAATTGTTCATCTGAACTCCAAAAACGGTGTAGAAATGATTGACTAAAGTCTTCCATATTAACAAACGAACATCTAAATGCCCTAAACCAATTTAAAGGAACTCCTTCCAAGTGTCTTTCAACTATTCTGAGCTCTCTGTCCTTGGATATCCTGTTTTCATCCATGTATTCCCGAATATCTCTCAGGAATTCCATCGGTGTCAAGTTATTACCCCCATTAAACTTGCGTGGTCGATCATCAATGTTTCGAATTATTGTGACGTGTCCCTTCGTAGTTGAATTGGCTCTATTCCCTTCCGTATCTAACGTTCCACAAGCATTAGGACTATCTGATGTTCTTAAAACATTGGGACTATCTGATTGTAATATTTGTCCTGGTTGCTCATAAGTGTGGCTAACATTATTTTTCATGTTTGATAGTTCGGTTTCCAGATTCGATATCCGAATTGTGGTCATGTCGTGCTCTAACTTGTGTTTATTTTCCATATCTGCCGCTGTAATAATTACACTATTCCTCATCTGTGTCTGTAGCTCATTACGCACGTGCTCGAAATCATTGTTACATTTCTCTGTTAGCTGGTTTACTTTCTCCTTGATATCAGCTATCTCCGTAGAATTAGTGTCAGTGACTGTTAGCAAATTCTTAACTACTGTTTCGTTTTTCTGCTGTACCCTCTCATTATGTTCTGATAAATCTTTACTTAAACCATCTAAATTGTCGGTCAACTTCTTTTCTAAACCTTGCAATCTGTCTACAAATTGTGCTTTGACAGCGTTAACTTGACCTGATACGTGGGTATGCAATTCCTTTCTAAGAACTTTGAGATTATGGGTAAGTCTTGTATCACAAGCATCTAACTTTTTGTCTAAGGCTAAATTACTTTTTTCAACATCTGCCTGCACTTGCGCAATTTGCGTTTGCAAACGGACATCTAAACTCTTTACATCGCTAGATACCATTTGAGTATCTGTATTTAAAGATTGAATATCTGATTTAATATCTATTATAGAATAGTTAATACTTTCTATTTCCATATTGGCTTTTAATATATCGGTTCTAATATTTAATATATCAGCATGAATATCCTGTGTATCATCTTTAATCAACTGCACTTTGCTTGATAAATTGTCAATATCGGCTTTTAGTTCCTGCCTACCAGTAGCTAAACTTTCATTTAATGTGGTTATTCGTGCATTAAGTTCCTGCTTATCAGCAGCCAAATTATCTTTAAGTTCCTGCTTATCAGTAGCTAAAGTGTTCTTTACCACATTCAAATCCTCATACAGTCTGTCAAAGCCCCTTTGGATTTGAGCAAGAATGTCCTGGGGTCCTTCTGCTTCTGCTGCATCAGTCATAATTACACAAATATATAAATATACTTAAGACTAGGGAAACTTAATAGTAAGATGACGGACCAAGACCATGCGACTGAATATATTCGAATGAATTCCAAACATGTTTTACGTCTAACAAATCCAGCACAACGATTTCTCAAACCTCCAATTATCCTGACATTTATCTTTACCTGATAAGTTAAACAAACAACATCTAGATTTGAATTTAAAAAAAATCCCGATTCAATGACATTGCAAGATATCAAACTCGTCTGACTATCCAACTATCCCAAAAAAAAATTAATGGACTGGAAAAAAAATATTACCAAACCGTCGAGCTAATCACGCTCGGCATAAAATTGCTGCCTTACGTAACGTTGCCCACACGTATAGGGCGCCAAATCGCCGGGCCAACGTGACGTCGGGGAAACGGGCACAATATATAGTTATGATAATAATGAGCAGAGCAATCCAGTCGTTATCACTCTGATCGTGATCAAAAGGTACCGTAATTCTTGATTTAAAAAAAGCATGCAGTTCCTTTTTATTACTTGTATAACGTTAGCGCAATGGTACTGTAACTAAAATTTGTATAAAACAAATGCACATTTTGTTTAAATAATCTTCAGTCCAATAGCATCTTTTGTATTGGTTTTAACAGAGCATTCTACAGTATATTTGATCTTATAGAATATCTTTTTATGCATATGATCTCAAATATACATATTTACATACAAGTGTAATAATGGACACATTCTCTTTCCATAGCTGAAATCATGTTATTGAGGAAAGCCCCCTCCAAACCAAAAGTCTGGGTGTGCTCCTGAATATAATGATTTTGATTAAATGATGTATGTCAAGAAAATTTGTGTTTTTGTTGTTGTAAATCCTCAGATTTCAAAACATCAAAGCTATAAACTTTTAAATAATTTGATTCATCTTGCTGTTTTAAATTAAAACATACTTAAGCTCCTGAGGAAAACATTAGCTTCACACAATTTCTTTCACACTTAAATACTGTATAATACCAAAATGTAAAGGTTACAAGAGCCTAAAATTGCGAACATTGTGTTTGAAAGAATACTAAAAATTTTATAACCTCTCTAAAAAATAGTTCTAAACCATTCGTATTAGAGTTATGGCAGTAAATAGTAGGACTTACAAAACTGAGATAATTTAGAATAAAATAAATACTTCACTTAAAATGGCTAATATCACGCAAATATTTCCAAATTCACCAAACAGTTTCATACAATTTTTGATTGTTTCTTTATTTTAAATTGTTAACATTTATTTTTACCCAAAAATATCACAAAAAGAATCACTAATTAGGGCCTAAATTTTGCAAAATTTTCTGGGTGAGTTTCCTCGCACCACCTATTGGCTTGAGGGTATTCGAGACCTCCGGTTTGTCCGCCCCTCCCATAATCTTGCCTTAAATCCGCCACTGGCTCCGAGGGTAGCTGCAGCAAGGCGAAAGATCGCAAGTTTGAATCCCGGCGCAGACAGCGGCTTTCCTGAGTGTGGTCCTTTCCCCGGGGTTTTCCACACTCCCTCCAGGCAAATGTCGGGATAGTACCTTACTTCAAATCCCGGGGCACCTTCCCCTTCCCTGTTGCTAATACAGTTGGCACATTACTACAATCATCACATAAATACAGGTTATCAGGCAAGTTCAAATCACACCCAACTACACTGATGACCACGATGTCCCATGTCCCTCAAATGAATTAACAACAACAATTTATCGCTGCAAGCAACGTGATTTTACGATGAACATCAGCCCGGCTCTGCTGTGACGTAGCGCGTGACCGGATGATTTACTGTGCATAGGGTTATAGCCTATAAGCGATAACCAGGTGACCAAGTAACCACGGAAATCGTTCATTAAAATATTAAATATATTTCTTAAACACTGTAACAGTAGTTCTCTGTATGGCCACCTCGTGGTGTAACGGCTAGCATACTTGGCTGTCGTCCCAGAGGTCCGGGTTGGATTCTTAGCGGAATTTAATTCTGATCTGAGGGCTGGAACGGGGGACACTCAGCCTCGTGAGGCATAACTGAGAAGAGGTGGCTTCGATTCCCACCTCTGCCATCTTGTAAGTTGTTTTCCGTGGTGTCCCACTTCCAGTCCCGGCAAATGCTGGGATGGTTCCTAAGTTAAGGCAAGGGTCGTCTCCTTCCCAATCCTCACTTTTCTTACAAATACACACACTAAACAGTCATCACAATAAGACTGGTTGTCAGAAAAATTACACACACCCCAGTACACGGGCTTACATGACCACGATGTCGCAAAGTCCCTAAATAAATCAACAAGCTCTTTGTATAAACATGTTGTTGTTTCGTATGAATGGCTTGGATATCGTGGTCATTTGGCCCGTTTACTTGGGTGTGTGTAGAATTTGTCTGATAAGCTGTGTTATTGAGGTTACTGCAATAGTGTGTATTTTAATTCAAGAAGGGTTTA
Organism: Meconema thalassinum; assembly: GCA_946902985.2. Classification (NCBI taxonomy): domain Eukaryota; kingdom Metazoa; phylum Arthropoda; class Insecta; order Orthoptera; family Tettigoniidae; genus Meconema; species Meconema thalassinum. The sequence goes on from OX336389.2 coordinate 126,523,876, forward strand.
GGAAGGAGGTGGCCTTGTCCTTGAGTTAGGAACCATCCATGCATTTGCCTAGACTAGAAGTGGGGAAACAGAGGAAAACCACTTACAAGTCGGCTGAGGTGGGAATCGAACACTCCGTTTCTAGTAAGTGGTTTCTCACTTCTAGTCCAGGCAAATGCCGGGATGGTTTCTAACTTAAGGCACGAGGCAGAGTGGTTCCAGACCTCAATCCAGAATTAAAATTGTTGGCAGAGCGGGAAATCGAACCCGGACCTCCGGGATGATAACCAAGAATGCTAGCCGCTACACCACAAGGTGGTCACTGTATATACATTTATATGAACCCCAATCGTAACACCGTGAGCAGATGATCTGTATACAAACTTAACAGACATGACCGTGATTATTCTGAAGAATACGGTAAATAATGAAAAATCCACAGCCTGCTTCCAGTCGACCGACTGGGTCAGGGAATGGAATGAAATGAAGCCCCCATCTAGCGGCGAGGATATGAACTGTGCCGGCTGCCGAAGCCTGTCACACTTCCCTGGAGCAATGATTAAATGAATGACAGAGGAAATTAAATGGTAGTGGAGAGTGTTGCTGGAATGAAATAGTGACAGGGAAAACCGGAGTACCCGGAGAAAAATCTGTCTGCCTCCGCTTTGTCCAGCACAGATCGCACATGGAGTGACGGGAATTTGAACCACGGACCCAGCGGTGAGAGGCCAGCGTGCTGCCGCCTAAGCCACGGAGGCTTACGGTAAATAATAATATGCCATATTAGTATATTATTATTATTTTTATTATTATTACATACATACATTTTCATTTGAGGATGTTTTGCCTTTCAACGTCCAGTGTAGTTTGCAAGCCACTGTTTGTGGACAAGTTGCCTCCATGAACCCATATTAGCAGGTAGCACTGTGGCCTCCTTTGCTTCAACACCTTTCACTTTTAAATCTCTCAACACTGAATCTAACGATCGTCTCCTAGGTCTACCTCTGCTTTCCGTACCCTCTGCAGCCAAACTCATTAACCTCTTAAGTAATCTCTCCTCCCCCATTCACTTCCCATGACCCCACCATCTGAGTCGGCTCAAACAAACAGCTTCTTTTAGCGTGTTCATTTCTAACTTAGCCTTTATTCATTCAAAACGAGTACCTTCCTGCCATTGCTCCCATCTATCATTCGTGCTACCATCATATCAGTTACCTCTAGCGTATGTATCAGATATCCTGGATCTACCCAGCTCTCACTTCCATCCAGCAGGGTCGGTCTAAATACTTAGCGATGTAGGGAGAGTTTCGTCGCTGCACAAATTTCTTTCTTTCAGATTATTGTGGTTCTCCAAATACAAACGGTTTCGAAGTGATATGCATTGTTGGAAAATGTAATTGTTTATTCCGCGCAATTTCGTATTGCCTATATCAGTGGTTCTAAACCCGTAGAAGTCTACGGACCACTCAGCCTGAAATGGAATCATGTACAGACGCCGCCCCCCCCTCCCCCCCTATCAGTTGTAACCCTTCCTCAATAACACTTATTTTAAAGATACTCGTATTTCAATTCAAAACCTGACAGTCATCGCCGCGAATACATTCGGACGATTTTCGTTCATAGCACATCGTTTTTGAAATACCCATTTTTGCCACTTTTTTTTATACGTGCTGGTGTACGTTTTTCTCCCGCGGACCACTCCCGAGGCACTGCGCGGACCAACGGTTAAGAACCAGTGGCCTACATGGAACAAACATATTGGAATGCAGCCGACGGAAATCAGAAACCCCTATTGACGTCATATTGGCATGTGAAAGGGTAAAGGAAGTAGGAGACTTCTGCTACTTAGGAAGCAACATAACCAGTGATGGACGAAGCAAGGAGGATGTAGAAAAAGAGGCTGGCACAGGCAAGGAAAGCATTTCCACCGAAAATAAATCTGATGACATAAATATTTAGGTAAGTTAATAAAAACACATTTTTTTAAACCTTTGTCTGGAGCGTGGTGCTGTATTGAAGTGAAACTTGGACTGTTGGCGCAGCAGGAAACGGAAGAATAAAAGCATTTGAAATGTGGTGATAAAGGAGAATGATGAAGATCAGATGAGTAGACAGAGTAACAAATGAAGTGGTATTAAGATGAGTGGAGGGATGCTTTTGGTGACTGCCAAATGAAGAGAAAAGTTAGATTGGTAGGGCACATGCTAAGACACCCAGGAATAGCAAACTTTGTTGTGAAAGGAAGTGTTGAAGGTAAGAACTGTAGGGGTAGACCAAGGGCAGAATATGTTAAACCAATTGCCTCAGATGTAGGATGTCGAAGCTATGTAGACATGTAATGATCAGTTCAGGACAGGGAGTCATGGAAGGCTGCATCAAACCATTCAAATGACTGAAGACTCAAACAACAACAACAACATGGATCAGAAGACAGTCACTATAAAATTCGTTTGGCTGCAGTTGATAATATTATCAAGAGGTGGCATGCACATAAGAAATTTTTAATTGGTGGCGAATCTCTTCGACAAAAAATTAATTACCCTACTGAATATAAACGTTTAATGGTTGCTGATGGACAGTACGCTGGACATGTTGAACTTCATAGTAAACAAGAGTTTAGTGCTTTTCAGTCGGTCAACACGAATGTACCCAAAAAGAGATGGGTTATGCCCTAATCCTGAAATAAATTACATGGGATTAATAAAACACTAGGATGACCAGTTTCGATCGTCAAGCGATCATCATCAGATCCAATACACTTAGGCTATAAAATCTATGTTTGAAATACAGGTGAAAATATTTACAATATGTACAATTATTTAGTTGCAGTATTGGTACTGCAACTGTCAGTGTATGCTAAATGCAGTATATATGTTAGGTGAACTGCTAAATGATGATAGCTATCCGGAGATTGTACTTTAGAGAGATTATATGGTTGTAAACTATGGTTAAACTATAAAATTTTAGGCTAACTACTTATCTGATTGTCTTCCGTACTACAGCTATTCGCAGTTTTCGTGCTCACTTGAACTCGCTGTGCGGTCGACTGCGGTGGTTATCTTAACGACTGGTTTTTCCCTGCCTTCCCCCCCTGTCCCTACGTGCTGTGGGGAGTGATCGCGATGTGTTTATGTGAGGTGTTGCCAACCTAGATAAGATGTATGTTATTGAATGAGGTGGATCTACAACTATTAAAGACCGTGGATTAGTCCTCGCCACGCGTGGAGCATAACCCATTCGAACTAAGCGTTGACGGTCTTATGAGGACGTCCCGGCACCTTTAATACTGCCTCTAATATGGGCATTGGTTTATTGCAGAAGAAAAGTACATCGTACACCTGATCCAGATAACATTTACCTATTAAAAACCCCCTAATTTCCCCCCTTTTTTTATCTAGCTTGGCTGTGTCGCTAAATTGTGTTTTGTTTCCGACAGGGTGTGTTTTTTAGTAGCGTGAAGAGGGGTGAGCTCTCCATGAACGTGTGTTCATTTAGATTGTTGGGATTGTTTCGTTTGGCTAGGTGTATCTCGATTGCTTCCTTTATGTCAAGAGCTCTGCCTTTCGATTCGTGATGGATTATTTTAAGGTCCGACTCTATGTTGGTAAAGCTATGCCCTGCGTCACACATATGTTCGCACACGGCTGAATGTGTTCCGTATCTTATCGCATTTCTATGTTCATTATAACGTGTGTCTACTCGCCTTCCACTCTGCCCGATGTAATTAGCTTGACAATCGGTGTCTTGGCACGTTATAGAATATACCCCTGACCTTGAATACGGGTCACGTTTATTTAGATTACTATTTAGGAGGTGCCTAGCGGTTGTGTTTTTCGTCGTGAAAGCTATCTTTATGCCTTGCTTTTTGAATAGGTTAGTGATTTTATATGTATTCGCATTCACATAGTTGAAACGCGCAAATTTTTTTCTCATTACTGTCCGGTTTGGGAATCGTTTTATCTTTATTTTTATGTTTGGCTATAATTTGATTTATTTTGCTTGGCGAGAAGTTGTTTTCCTTTGCTATTTGCATAATAGTTCTTATTTCCTTATTATAGTTGTCTTTTGACATGGGTATGTTTAAAGCCCTGTGCACCATTGAATTGAAACCCGCTAGTTTGTGCGTACTGGGGTGATTAGACTGATTGTCGATTGCATGCGAGGTTTGTGTTGCTTTCCGGAATATGGAATATGAAAGGTCGTTGTCTTTACGTTCAATAGTTATATCGAGATAATTTATTTTCCGGTCTATTTCGGATTCCTTAGTGAATTTGATAGAAAGGTGAAGGCTATTAATGGATTGGAGAATTGTTTCTTCGCTTGTTAGTTCAGTATCGTAGATGCAAATTACATCATCTACGTATCTTTTCCATATTACTATTCCCTTTGTTGAAGTATTTTCTAAGAACGCATTTTCTAGTGCATTGATGAAGATGTCAGCGATTAACCCACTTAGTGGCGATCCCATTGCTAGGCCTTCTCTCTGTGTGTATATTTTATTGTCGAATTGAAACACGTTTTGGGTGAGAACCACCCTCAGTAATCTCACAATCTCTTCAATTTCTTTTACCGAATTGTTGGATTTTAAGTTGTTTTCGATAGTGTTGATTGCTTCAATAATCGGAATATTGGTGTACATGTTAGTTACGTCGAAGGATACTAGCCTGAAGCTAGGTTTCATTTGTAGGGTGTTCAATGCTGTTACTAGTTCTGTTGTGTTCTTTACAGAGTTGTTTTTGTCGTTGGAAAGACGGCATTTTAAGATTTTTAGTAACTCTTTGCTGATTTTGTAATTAGGGGCATTCCTACAATTGACTATTGGTCTCATTGGGCATTCCTTTTTGTGTATTTTTGGTTATCCCCTCAATGACGGTATTTTCGGGTTCATGTTTATTAGTTTTGATTTTTCGGCTTTGGTCAGTATGTATTCTGTTTCTTTTAGCGCACTTTTTATTTGTTTTTGGAATTTGTTGGTGGGGTCTTTTGTTAATTCCTTGATTTCGTTGTTGTTTAGGAATTCGACTGTTTTTTCAATGTATTCTGTTTTGTTCAAAATTACTGTAGTGTTTCCCTTATCTGCTTTTGTGATGATTAAGTCATGTTCTTTTATTTTTTGTTTCAACGACTTTATTTCTTTGATTTGTTTGTTGTTTTGAATGTTATTGCTATCGCCCTCTCGTTTGAGGATTTTTTTTGGCTTCGTTGGTGGCGAGATTTTTGGTTAATTCCCTGTCTTCTGCTGGGAGCTTGTGACTGGCTATCTCAATATCTGTGATTAACTGTTTTATATTGTGGTTCGTGTGTGCGTCTGTGCAGTTGTATTTCAAACCTTTGTCTAACATATTCATTTCACCTTGAGAAAAGGTTACGTTCGTTCTATTGTTTACTCTGCTGTGGAAATTGAATTCATTGTTATTCGTGTGTTGTTCGTTAGATTGATGGTTCTGTGTTTCTCCTAGTTTTCTTAATTTATTTTCTAGCGTTTCATGCTTCCTCGTTGCTCTGATTTTGATGGTGTCATGTAGGTGTTCGGTGAAGCTGTCCCATTGGGCTGCGTGCCAGAAATTACTTAGTTGCAATTGAATGTCGTATAATTGTTGGTTAATTTTTTGCTTTCTTATGTATGCAAATCTTAATTCGTTTTTTATCCAAAGCGCTTTGGCTTGTTTAGTTGAAATGATCGAGGCTGGTGTGTTCGGTACGGTTTTAATTGGTACGTATTTAGGGGTGAGGTTTAGTTCTATACATTTTTTGTTGAACCAAATTGACTTGTCTAAATTCATGAGTTTATGCCTGAGTGATTTGAATTTCTTGGCTTCACGATTTGCCTGACTAGCCGTGAACATTGTGGTGTTTGAAGCCATATTTTCAGTGTTGCCTTAGTAAACAAGAGTTTAGTGCTTTTCAGTCGGTCAACACGAATGTACCCAAAAGAGATGGGTTATGCCCTAATCCTGAAATAAATTACATGAGATTAATAAAACACTAGGATGACCAGTTTCGATCGTCAAGCGATCATCATCAGATCCAATACACTTAGGCTATAAAATCTATGTTTGAAATACAGGTGAAAATATTTACAATATGTACAATTATTTAGTTGCAGTATTGGTACTGCAACTGTCAGTGTATGCTAAATGCAGTATATATGTTAGGTGAACTGCTAAATGGTGATAGCTATCCGGAGATTGTACTTTAGAGAGATTATATGGTTGTAAACTATGGTTAAACTATAAAATTTTAGGCTAACTACTTATCTGATTGTCTTCCGTACTACAGCTATTCGCAGTTTTCGTGCTCACTTGAACTCGCTGTGCGGTCGACTGCGGTGGTTATCTTAACGACTGGTTTTTCCCTGCCTTCCCCCCCTGTCCCTACGTGCTGTGGGGAGTGATCGCGATGTGTTTATGTGAGGTGTTGCCAACCTAGATAAGATGTATGTTATTGAATGAGGTGGATCTACAACTATTAAAGACCGTGGATTAGTCCTCGCCACGCGTGGAGCATAACCCATTCGAACTAAGCGTTGACGGTCTTATGAGGACGTCCCGGCACCTTTAATACTGCCTCTAATATGGGCCTTGGTTTATTGCAGAAGAAAAGTACATCGTACACCTGATCCAGATAACATTTACCTATTAAAACCCCCTAATTTCCCCCCTTTTTTATCTAGCTTGGCTGTGTCGCTAAATTGTGTTTTGTTTCCGACAGGGTGTGTTTTTTAGTAGCGTGAAGAGGGGTGAGCTCTCCATGAACGTGTGTTCATTTAGATTGTTGGGATTGTTTCGTTTGGCTAGGTGTATCTCGATTGCTTCCTTTATGTCAAGAGCTCTGCCTTTCGATTCGTGATGGATTATTTTAAGGTCCGACTCTATGTTGGTAAAGCTATGCCCTGCGTCACACATATGTTCGCACACGGCTGAATGTGTTCCGTATCTTATCGCATTTCTATGTTCATTATAACGTGTGTCTACTCGCCTTCCACTCTGCCCGATGTAATTAGCTTGACAATCGGTGTCTTGGCACGTTATAGAATATACCCCTGACCTTGAATACGGGTCACGTTTATTTAGATTACTATTTAGGAGGTGCCTAGCGGTTGTGTTTTTCGTCGTGAAAGCTATCTTTATGCCTTGCTTTTTGAATAGGTTAGTGATTTTATATGTATTCGCATTCACATAGTTGAAACGCGCAAATTTTTTCTCATTACTGTCCGGTTTGGGAATCGTTTTATCTTTATTTTTATGTTTGGCTATAATTTGATTTATTTTGCTTGGCGAGAAGTTGTTTTCCTTTGCTATTTGCATAATAGTTCTTATTTCCTTATTATAGTTGTCTTTTGACATGGGTATGTTTAAAGCCCTGTGCACCATTGAATTGAAACCCGCTAGTTTGTGCGTACTGGGGTGATTAGACTGATTGTCGATTGCATGCGAGGTTTGTGTTGCTTTCCGGAATATGGAATATGAAAGGTCGTTGTCTTTACGTTCAATAGTTATATCGAGATAATTTATTTTCCGGTCTATTTCGGATTCCTTAGTGAATTTGATAGAATGGTGAAGGCTATTAATGGATTGGAGAATTGTTTCTTCGCTTGTTAGTTCAGTATCGTAGATGCAAATTACATCATCTACGTATCTTTTCCATATTACTATTCCCTTTGTTGAAGTATTTTCTAAGAACGCATTTTCTAGTGCATTGATGAAGATGTCAGCGATTAACCCACTTAGTGGCGATCCCATTGCTAGGCCTTCTCTCTGTGTGTATATTTTATTGTCGAATTGAAACACGTTTTGGGTGAGAACGACCCTCAGTAATCTCACAATCTCTTCAATTTCTTTTACCGAATTGTTGGATTTTAAGTTGTTTTCGATAGTGTTGATTGCTTCAATAATCGGAATATTGGTGTACATGTTAGTTACGTCGAAGGATACTAGCCTGAAGCTAGGTTTCATTTGTAGGGTGCTCAATGCTGTTACTAGTTCTGTTGTGTTCTTTACAGAGTTGTTTTTGTCGTTGGAAAGACGGCATTTTAAGATTTTTAGTAACTCTTTGCTGATTTTGTAATTAGGGGCATTCCTACAATTGACTATTGGTCTCATTGGGCATTCCTTTTTGTGTATTTTTGGTTGTCCCCTCAATGACGGTATTTTCGGGTTCATGTTTATTAGTTTTGATTTTTCGGCTTTGGTCAGTATGTATTCTGTTTCTTTTAGCGCACTTTTTATTTGTTTTTGGAATTTGTTGGTGGGGTCTTTTGTTAATTCCTTGATTTCGTTGTTGTTTAGGAATTCGACTGTTTTTTCAATGTATTCTGTTTTGTTCAAAATTACTGTAGTGTTTCCCTTATCTGCTTTTGTGATGATTAAGTCATGTTCTTTTATTTTTTGTTTCAACGACTTTATTTCTTTGATTTGTTTGTTGTTTTGAATGTTATTGCTATCGCCCTCTCGTTTGAGGATTTTTTTGGCTTCGTTGGTGGCGAGATTTTTGGTTAATTCCCTGTCTTCTGCTGGGAGCTTGTGACTGGCTATCTCAATATCTGTGATTAACAGTTTTATATTGTGGTTCGTGTGTGCGTCTGTGCAGTTGTATTTCAAACCTTTGTCTAACATATTCATTTCACCTTGAGAAAAGGTTACGTTCGTTCTATTGTTTACTCTGCTGTGGAAATTGAATTCATTGTTATTCGTATGTTGTTCGTTAGATTGATGGTTCTGTGTTTCTCCTAGTTTTCTTAATTTATTTTCTAGCGTTTCATGCTTCCTCGTTGCTCTGATTTTGATGGTGTCATGTAGGTGTTCGGTGAAGCTGTCCCATTGGGCTGCGTGCCAGAAATTACTTAGTTGCAATTGAATGTCGTATAATTGTTGGTTAATTTTTTGCTTTCTTATGTATGCAAATCTTAATTCGTTTTTTTATCCAAAGCCCTTTGGCTTGTTTAGTTGAAATGATCGAGGCTGGTGTGTTCGGTACGATTTTAATTGGTACGTATTTAGGGGTGAGGTTTAGTTCTATACATTTTTTGTTGAACCAAATTGACTTGTCTAAATTCATGAGTTTAAGCCTGAGTGATTTGAATTTCTTGGCTTCACGATTTGCCTGACTAGCCGTGAACATTGTGGTGTTTGAATCCATATTTTCAGTGTTGCCTTAGTAAACAAGAGTTTAGTGCTTTTCAGTCGGTCAACACGAATGTACCCAAAAGAGATGGGTTATGCCCTAATCCTGAAATAAATTACATGAGATTAATAAAACACTAGGATGACCAGTTTCGATCGTCAAGCGATCATCATCAGATCCAATACACTTAGGCTATAAAATCTATGTTTGAAATACAGGTGAAAATATTTACAATATGTACAATTATTTAGTTGCAGTATTGGTACTGCAACTGTCAGTGTATTCTAAATGCAGTATATATGTTAGGTGAACTGCTAAATGGTGATAGCTATCCGGAGATTGTACTTTAGAGAGATTATATGGTTGTAAACTATGGCTAAACTATAAAATTTTAGGCTAACTACTTATCTGATTGTCTTCCGTACTACAGCTATTCGCAGTTTTCGTGCTCACTTGAACTCGCTGTGCGGTCGACTGCGGTGGTTATCTTAACGACTGGTTTTTCCCTGCCTTCCCCCCCTGTCCCTACGTGCTGTGGGGAGTGATCGCGATGTGTTTATGTGAGGTGTTGCCAACCTAGATAAGATGTATGTTATTGAATGAGGTGGATCTACAACTATTAAAGACCGTGGATTAGTCCTCGCCACGCGTGGAGCATAACCT